>JAHXZK010000001.1:0-2469877 GCA_020975415.1 Calonectria hawksworthii | reverse complement strand
GGGGGGGGGGGGGGGGGGAGGGGGGGGGGGGTTAATAATTTCTTGCTTAAGCGAGCGAAGAAGTTGAGGCTCGGGGCTTATCGCGTTACGAGATACTCTATTCAATCCGAAAATCTGGCAGCAGCGTATGTGAAAGGGCGTCTCATTGGATGGGTTTGCTAGGACACGAAGGTACAAAATCAGACTTGAACGAAGAGCACACGATCTGACGTGAATGAATTGACCCTGAGTGCGGATTCAGGTAGCACGTCAACGAGAAACAAAATAGTGTAGGGATCTGAATTAGGCTCTTTGTTCCTAGATCGCTTTATGCAGAGTCCATTCCAACCAAGGTGCGTTCGACGCTTGTTGAACTATATCGTTCATCTCCGGGTACTCGATTCCCGCCCTCGCAGTGATGTCAAATCTGTGAATCGCTCAAGGGGCATCAAAAGCAGTTTGTAGAATGCCGGTCCGCATTTTGCAGTCAGAAAGGTGATGCTCGTGGAAATTTTCCATTTACTTCAAAGTAACGCTCCCAAGCAATGCAGACTCATTGTTATATCATTGAGCTAAGCTACGAGATTGATCTAGACTGCTACATGCTATCCTTGCGTGGGTCAGCTCAGCTAAGGCCACACGCACATTTCCCCTTGGGATGCTGAGTCTATCCTGTCGCACCATTTTTTTCAGCTGAGTCGATGATTTCTTTTTTCGTTTCTCCTTATCGCCCAAATCGCAGATCTCGCCGTCATTGGTGGGGTCGGTCGGATATTTCCATTCTGGTCAACTCAAGTTTGCTAACCCAGTACAAAAATAGTCATGATGGCCAAACACTCAGTTCAGCGGTGTCATGATGATACCGTTGCTAGTGGCAGTGTAACCCAATTCGTAATTCCCCCTGACAAAAAGAAAGATGCGTTGGTCTTTCAGCTCTTTCATCATAATTCTGCTTTTGGCTTGGGTGATTGACATGCCCATTTTTCGAGACTTGTCCAGGAGTAGAAATATTCCATGAAGAGCACGCACGATCGGCAATAGACGCCTTGATTGAAGTGCATGTACAGTGCATTGGATACTATATGGCTTCCATAAGTCGATTTATCATCATATTGCTCAATCCAACCAATATCTTGTAGATTCATGTCGCACAGTGAATAGCAGCAACGAAGAGCATCAAAAACATGCCCTCCTTCAAGATCCCCACCATCCGACATGACCCGACAGCACTTCAGTATGAGAAAAAAAGCTTAGATTCAAAATGCCGTATCGGCTGTCCATTTCAAAAACGCCATGCCGCACCTCTAGTGGTTCTTCAAACGCCGGTTAAGATCTACGGTAGTCGAGGCTTTTTCAAGTCCTATGTTCATCCAACCTCCCAAAGTCTCTCCCCTGAAAGCAAAATCCCAAATCCGCCCAACCCAACTTTTTTGTCATCATCATGCCCATTCCGTAACCCTTCCCAAGACATTTCAAATCATTATGCGTAAAGCTTCTTCTCGTACGACTCCATGTTGACGTTACCCTCCAGCTGGGCACTGGCAGTTCGGATCTCGAAGCGCAGGTTACCCTTCTCAGCATCCTCGTGCATCTCAATCAGGCTACGGATACCACTATCCTGGAGAGAGTGCTTGAGACCGGCAGCCAGGTAGGGGACGAACTTGCTGACCGAGCTGTGTATCATGTTAGCATGTTTTCTTTATCAGTACCATGGTGACTTACCCTCGGTGCGCAACAGCACCAGAAACACCCTGGGCAACGAGAACGCTGTCGCCCTCGGAGAAGTAGCGAGCAGTACCAGCGTTGCTCTTCTGGCTGTCCTTGCCACCGCCACCGGCCTTCTTGTCCTGCATGGCATCAATGCTGCCCATGCCTCGGTAAGCCTTGACCAGCTTACCCTCGCGGGAGACGAAAGAAGTACCCGGGGACTCAGTGGTACCAGCGAGGAGACCACCCATCATGACAGTAGAGGCACCAAGGGCGAGACCCTTGACGATGTGGCCGACGTTCTGGACACCGCCGTCGGCGATGCAAGGAACGCCGAATCGAGCAGCAAATCGGCTGACGTTGTAGACAGCAGCAGCCTGGGGACGGCCAACAGCCATGACTTCCTGGGTGATGCAGGCAGAGCCGCTTCCCATACCAATTCGGAGACCATCAACGCCGGCAGCGATGAGAGAGGCAGCCTGCTCTCGGGTCACGACGTTTCCGCCAATGACGTCGAGGTTGGGGAACTCAGCCTTGATCCATCGGACCATCTCAATCTGGTACATGCTGTTACCCTGGGAGCTGTCCAGGATGACAATATCCAGGCCAGCGTCAACCAGCTTCTGAAGACGAAGCTTGTCCTCGGGGCGAGTACCAATGGCAGCGGCGCAGAGGAGCTGCTTGCTGTCAGGAAGCTTGGAGGCCAAGGGGAAGTGCTGGTTCTTAGTCAAATCAGAGCGAGAGATCATTGAAACAAGGTTGAAGTCCTTGTCAACAATGGGAAGCTTGCCCTTCTTCGACTGAGCGAGAATCTTGTTGGCCTCGAGAAGGGTGACACCGTTGGGAGCGGTGGTGAGCTCGGTGACCATGACCTTGGACACGGGCTGGGAGTAGTCATCCTCGAACTGGATGTCACGGTTGGTGACAATGCCCAAGAGCTTGGAGCCGAGCTTGCCGTCCTCTGTAATATTTTCCAGTCAGTCAAAGTGTCGCGAAGGGAGATGCAACAAAAGATGGAACTAGAATGTTTGATCATAGTATAAGAAGTCCTCATGACGGTGGCCGTCTATGCAGTGGAACGAAAGTTATATAATAAAAGTGTATAATCATGCAAACGAAAATGAGAGAAAAAAGTTTGTGTGGTACTAACCTGTGACGGGGAAACCACCGAAACCCCACTTCTCCTTGAGGGCCTTAGCCTCGCCGACGGTGGTGTTGCGGTCGATGACGATGGGGTCCTGGATGAAGCCGTTCTCGTATCGCTTGACCTTGCGGACCATGTCGGCCTGAGCGTCGGGGGAGCAGTTGTGGTGAATGACACCAACACCGCCCTGCAGAGCCATGTGGATGGCCATCTCGTGCTCCGTGACAGTGTCCATGGGAGACGAGACGAAGGGAGTCTTCAGAGTGATGCGCTTGGTGATGGGCGCCTCAAGAGACACCTCAGAGGCAGCAAAGCCAATGTAGCCAGGCAGCAACAGGAAGTCATTGTAGGTCAGACCGCCGTGCTTGGACGTGTCCATGAGCTCGTGGAGGTCGAGGCCATCCTTGGACGAGTACTCCTTGAGCACGTCGAGGGCGGTGGTGTGGTCAAGAACCTGGGCCGACATTGTGAAAGATGGAGAAAAGAAGGGGTGAGGTCGAAGACGGAAACGAGTCGATTCGCTGCAGCAAGCTGAATTGTCTTGGTCTGAACCGACTGCTAAAATTGATGGAGCGCTTCTTCCCGTAAGAAAGAAAAGAGAAAAGAATGGTGGTGACCGACCGAAAACTTTTTTATACCAGACCCTGGCCCGCTGCGACGCGCGATCTAGCGGGCAGGTGCGGGGCACTCTGCCGGCATTACAGCGAACGAGCTGCCTTGGAAGGGGGCGTGTGGGGCGCTAAGAATTTTTTTTTACCCCTCCACGCCCCGCCACATGAAGTGTCACCGGACAACGCTGCTGGTGATGTCGACTACCCTGGACTCGGCCTGCGCCAATGACGTCTCCGTGCCTTTCCGTTTCAATTTGTCATGATGATAGGTTGGTGTCAAATGTATGCTCTTCCCTTTGTAAGGGGCTTCCATTGGCTAGACTATGCGAAATTTTACATGACTTGTTTTGGATTGGTCATCACGTGTATAATAATTTCTATTCCAATTTGTGTATAACCCTGAGTTTTTTTTTCAACGTGAGGACACAAAAAATTGGATCCTTGGACGATGATCTATCGCGGGTTCAATCACTAAATGTCAACGTCCACCTCGACTTCAATTTCGTTACTCCATCTGCTCTCTAGTCCAAGTTCACCCCATGCCTTGGCAAGATCAATTTCGAGAACGCAACTGTCAGCTTTTGAAATAGCCACTGCATCCCTGGGAATAGGATGACCCTGCATAGTGCCGAAGAAATCATTGTCGATCGTCATTGATGGCAAATCCGACACGTATATACCTGCACATGGCCTGTTAGATTTCGTTCGCAGAATTTGCGATATTCGTGCTTATGACGTACCGAGAATTCCAAACGCCTTGATTCGGGTCTGAATCTTGATGCGGCCATGTGCGCCCTGCCCGATCTCATTCATAAAGATGGCTGCAACGCCTGTCATCTTGCCCAAAAGCCCGAGGTTTGCCACTGACACAGATCCATGCTTCTTACCAGAGAATTTGGCGAGAGGGGATGCACTGAATATCTCATAACCCCGAACAGGTAGTGTTGCAGTTATTAACGATCCTGGTGCACCGATTCTGATTGGCCGTGTCACTCTTCCAGTTGTATGAGCTCGCACCACGTAGTCGATTGTCGGATGAGCCCCTGAAAAGTCTGACAAGGGAATAATCTCGGTCACAGACTTTGATGATACGTTGAAAACGGCCAGAATTGGATTGCCAGTTTGCGAAGCGCCTGTCTTAGTTAGATGTGCCTTTGGGTAGGACCGAGTATAACATACCGTGATAAGTTCCCACCTTCAATAAGGAATCGTCATCATAGCATGTGTAAGGCGCAATGGCTTTTCCTATTACGCTGGGGCGGAAAATGACCGTCTTTCCCCTCGGAGTGAGTCCAGTCATCTGCCCGATCAAATCCAAATTATGTTGCCCTGGGACATCAGTGATATATATTGGCCCTCCACTGACACACCTGGCTGCAGCGTGGAAACCCGAATATTCATGTACAGTTTGGAACATGTCCCAGTCAGGAATGACGTTCAGGTATCGCATAAAAATGCTGTTGTGTGCATTTGACCAAACATGCCAGGGGTGCGACGATGGCACCTCTGGGAAAAAGTCGTCCGAGTTGCGAACTAAGATTGCGGGTCGGCTCGTCGGCATGTGAGAATAGAACAGGGCTTGAGGTATCTGTGACATGCAAGAAATGGCCTTCGCACTGAAATAGCGGAGGATGGAAATAGTCCATGCGTCGAGATACCGAGTGGGCAGCTCACGACGAGGAGAAGCGTTTGCTAACGCATCAACCATGAACTGGGCATCCGTCTTCACGGCATCGATACCGCAGTCTGAGAGAAATCGATAGAAGTCAGAATAGAAACGAGACACGTCTTCCTCTGCGACGGCAGTTATCTTTTCGGAAAATGGAAGTTTAGCTCGAACAGCCGAGTCGACATCCACCTCAACGGTTTTATAGTCCTGAGCAATCTTGCCATTGGGAGCGATGCCGCCCCAATAACCAAATAGAGCATGCCATACAGCGATGTGTTGGATATGTGGGTGTTTCTCGCGGATTTGAGAAATCGTGGATTTTAATCCCTTTGGGAATGCTTTGGGTTCTGCCTCGAACTCCTTCCAGCCGTACTGGAACTGACTGGATCCGTTGTTATCAATTGACTGCCAATTGTCATCGATAATGAGGCTGGACACTTTTATATTGTTCTGTGCGAGTGTATCGACGGCACTGAATATTTTTTCATCCGTGAGTTGCTGTCCAAGCGCGTTCCAAGTACCTGATCACCAGGTCAAAATTTCAGTTCACGAGTAGAATAGAAGCCACTTACAGAATCCGAGTCCATCATACCAGTTCTCCATCCATTCTGCCTTGAAGTCATTTGAAAGCGCTTTGGTTTCTTCAGCTTCCACATTGCTTGATTGCCTCACTCTAGCTACAAGTGATCTTGCATGGTACATGGCCGCGGCGATTGCATTCTCAAAGCTGTTGCCTTCAGAGACCAATATTATAGCCTTTTCTTCCGATAAGCCATCATTTCGGGCCTGTAAATGTTAGTGGTAACTCTGAATTGAAAGAAATCGTTGGCTTCCTTACATGGACAGAGACGGCACCGTTCTGGCTACGCCGAAACACTGGTAAAACGTGCCCAAGACCGCTTATGGCCAAGAAGACTAGATTTTTACCTTGTGGGCTTAGAAATGAACACAGTATGGCGTCATTATCCAACTCAAATTGCGATTTTCCATGGCGAGGAGCAAGCCATGGGGACCACTGGCGTACCAAAGCAAACCATCTATGCCAGTGTTAGCCACGATAGTTGTTTGTGACTAGATTACAGTGTTGAAGGTTTACACTGCCAACTTACCTGAGGAAAGAACCCCAGGGATTTCCGATCGGGATGTCTCTATAAGTTGAGTTGTCGCCGTCGGCGGGTGGAATTAGTGCCTCAAGAGCCCAGAGAGAGGTTCTGGGCGATTGACTCATACAAGAGGAAACCGCCCATTCATTCAGGTTCAGATCTGGAATTAGATCTGCCAGCTCGCCGGATGATGTGGTGGGGGAGGGCACAACGATCCGACCATCGTCTAATCCTTGCTCATCCCGAATCCATCTCCAGTCTGCGTCTTGGCTGGCGCGAAACTTAAGGGTAAACTGTACAGACACTTGGAAGGATAAAGGCAATGCAAAATAAAATCGAGACACGGATTCTAGTTGGCCTTGTAAAGTTTGAGGAGCATGGCCATCTTCCACGGGCAAGAGCACTGCATCCTTCCACTCTGAGCCATCTACTGAATGCCAGGCTGACACTTCCCATGGCTCTGATGCAAGGGATTTAGGAACTTCAAGGATTGCGGTCAAGGCAACGGGTTTATCCGAAACAGGGGTGACTTGTCCCAGTGGGGGGTAGCTTTGAAGTGTTGCCATGAGCTTCTCAGCAACTTCAACAGGGGCAGGCTTCTGCTTAGGATAGTTAATGGCCTGGAACGCTTCGTCAAGATTATCTGAGGACATGGTCAAGGAACAAGGGGAAACAACTAAAAATCGGAAAGGGTGGGATTTGGAATAATAATTGAGTAATATAAGAGCAGCACACGATGATATAGATAAGAAATGAAAAGCAGAATCGATCAACTCATGGGCAGATCAGGCACCTTAGCATACACTGGACGGCCTCAGCAAGAGGGGTTGGACCTGGCTTGGGGCTTGCTGGCTCGCTCTGGTTGGGCAATTCGGCCACGAAAACAGACTGTGCCCGTGAGAAGTGGAGATGCCGATGGCCCAAAAACGGACTAGGAGGGTTAGTAATAGAGCCTTATGATTGGCTGGAAACCTGGCCCTTCTCGTTCTGATTCGGAGTTGGTCGGAATGACTAAGCCCTCCGCCTTAAAGCTCAGGCCGCAAATTATCTCATGAAAGCTTCTAGCCGAGCAGGATCGAAAGATTTCATCAAACCACTCAATTCAGCGTCGACCCTCCAAACCTCCGTCATGGCGTCCCGGAGACTGGCTTTGAACCTCTCGCAGGGCTTGCGAAGCCGTGCTTCTCTGTCGGCTGCCACTCCTTTCCGACGAGGCTTTGCTGCACCCGCCACTGTCGGCAAGACTCAGACTACAACTCTTTCCAATGGATTGACCGTGAGCACCATCAACGAAGGCCAATTGGCCTCGACATATCCCTCCGGCAGCCTTTCTAACCCGTATATACTAGGTTGCGACCGAGCACTCGCCCTTCGCGCAGACCTCGACCGTTGGTGTGTGGATTGACGCTGGTTCGAGGGCCGAGACCGACGAGAACAATGGCACCGCACACTTCCTCGAGCACCTCGCCTTCAAGGTCCGGATTCCGTCAATGGATCGTAGTTCCTAACTAACATCCATCCCAGGGTACCTCCAAGCGATCCCAGCAGCAATTGGAGCTCGAGATTGAGAACATGGGTGGTCACCTCAACGCCTACACCTCGGTCAGTCGGATGAAGGGAGACGAGTTTGGACCACACTAACATTTCTACCAGCGCGAGAACACCGTCTACTTCGCCAAGGCCTTCAACTCCGATGTTCCCCAGTGCGTCGATATCCTCTCCGACATCCTCCAGAACTCTCGCCTCGAGGAGTCCGCCATCGAGCGCGAGCGCGACGTCATCCTCCGAGAGTCCGAAGAGGTTGAGAAGCAGGTTGAGGAGGTTGTCTTTGACCACCTCCACGCCACTGCTTTCCAGCACCAGGGTCTCGGCCGCACCATCCTTGGACCCCGCCAGAACATCCGCGACATTACCCGAACCGAGTTGACCAACTACATTAAGAACAACTACACTGCCGACCGCATGGTTCTCGTTGGTGCTGGTGGTATTCCCCACGAGCAGCTCGTTGAGCTTGCTGAGAAGCACTTCTCCGGTCTCCCCAGCAGCACTCCCCAGACCCAGGCCTACCAGCTCTCCAAGCAGCAGGCTGATTTCTTCGGCTCTGACGTCCGTGTTCGCGATGACAACATGCCCACTGCCAACATTGCCCTTGCTGTCGAGGGTGTCAGCTGGAGTTCTCCCGACTACTACACTGCTCTCGTTGCTCAGGCTATTGTCGGAAACTACGACAAGGCCATTGGTCAGGCTCCTCACCAGGGCAGCAAGCTCAGCGGCTTTGTTCACAAGCACGACATCGCCAACAGCTTCATGAGCTTCTCCACCAGCTACAGCGACACTGGGTAAGGCCATATTGCAAATTAATAGTGGGAAATGAAAACTAACGTACTCTCTTAGTCTCTGGGGTATCTACCTCGTCAGCGACAAGCCCGATCGTGTTGATGATCTCGTCCACTTTGCCATCCGCGAGTGGATGCGTCTCTGCACCAACGTGAGCGCAGCTGAGGTTGAGCGTGCCAAGGCTCAGCTCAAGGCCTCTATCCTCCTCTCCCTGGACGGTACCACCGCCGTGGCTGAGGACATTGGCCGACAGCTCGTCACCACTGGCCGCCGCCAGTCCCCCGCCGAGATCGAGAAGGTGATTGATGCCATCACTGAGAAGGACATTATGGACTTTGCCAACCGAAAACTGTGGGACCGTGACATTGCCATCAGCGCCGTGGGTACTATTGAGGCTCTGTTCGACTACCAGAGACTCCGTAACACCATGAAGCCTAAGTTTTAAGCTAGAGAGGGCCGACAGGTTGCAAAATCAAGACCAGGGTATAGAGTGTATGAGATACCGTTACAGGCCTAGTGTACCATAAAGTTTCTTTGTTCATACTAGGTAATGTGGAGTTGTGATCAATGTGTGTATGTGTGCGTTTATGCCTCCTTTTATGATTGTCTAATGGTGGCAACCCTTGGCGCAGATCTGGCGTAGAATTGAATCAAGCCTTGCCCATGTGCTGCAAATTTTGCTAGCACGGCCAGTGGCATTATATGCTTTCGTTCAACTCGGGGGTCCCTTTTTATTTATTTATTTTTATGTTGACTGTATCTATATGCACCTGTGGTCTGTCATGCAACACTGAATATGTCCAATGTAATCAAGTTAAGCAGATACTTTGATTAGTCCGTGGGTAATATATAAACTGCTTGTAGAAACCTTTGTAGGGTATTGGATTGGAGAATTGTCATTGACATCAACCGTGTTCATCAATGGCAGGGCTCGAGAATGCTTGACTTAGTTTGCATTTTTCCTTTCCCTCCACAGGTATCTATCGCCTGGAAATCCTATCAACCTAAACGCCAAATAACGCCGCTGTGTGAAGTCTCTGTGTTTGAGCTTCACAGACATATGCTTGTCGAGGTCTCGGCATCTACATGTCCGGAAGGGGCTGTGATGGTTGACGCGCGTGACTGACTTTATTCAGCCATCTCCTCATCAACGTCCCCGAACACATCATCGACAGTTCCGCCCTCCACTCCGTCTCCGCCAACATCCTCAAGTTCTGGGCCCTCGATTCCTTCCATGGCATCGCCTCCTTCCTCATCCTCATCCTCATCATCCTCGTCCCAGGCATCCTTTAGGCCCCAGCTTGTGCCACTAAGAACAAACCGCTCGCTTGGGAGTCGGACACCCCATTCGTTTGGCACAATCTTGGGGAGGGCGACCTTGTTGCGCTCCCGCGCCAGCTCTTGCATGTAATCCTTGCTGATGCCACCGCCAGTGCTGCCCCCACGGAACTGGTAGCTAAGCCGCGCTGCTATTGCGAGCTTAACAGCATTAGCAGTTATCGAGGCGTCGCCTGGGGCAGCTGCGGTCGCTCCTGACGATGCAGAAGGCTTTGAGCCAGCGTGGGTGACATATGGGTCGCCTGAGAGGTGAAGCGCGTCGCTTAGCACAGACGAGGTGTGTCGGTACGCGAAGTCGAGGAGAAGTAGGGGAACTCGCTGTTCGTAGGCAGTGACACCTTGCGATGTGAGAAGAAGCTCAATGAGTCGGGCATCACGCGGGCGGGGGGCAGTGGTGGAAGGTGTTGGAGGAGGGGCGCTTTGCGAGCCGGTCGCGGGTTGGCTGGCTGTGGTGGTTTGTGTATTTGGTACAGTTTGAGAAGTGCCAGCTGATGAGGGGGGCACCCCGTTCGTTTGCGGCTGACTGGATGACATTCTGAGCGGTGTCGCAACTTGGGGGTTGAAGCGCTCGAGAGCGTGTGATGAGAAGGTGTTGAGGCACTGAAGCCTGAGCAGGCGCGGTGAGAGAGAGCGTGGTCGCGTTGTTTCGAGAGCGCAGAAGAAAGGGCGTTATGTAGGCGCCAAGAGAAGTGTGTGGATTGAAGCCAAGGAAAATTCACGGCAACCTTAATGCCATTGGTGCTCAGCCGATGGTTTGCTTCCTGTGCATGCGCAACTCTGGAGCTTGACGAGGCTCATCGTGAACGAGCCAGCTTCCGGAAAATATATGGTCCGAAAATGCAAGCCCAAGAGAGCACAGACCACACCTTAAATTTCTTACCCAGCGCAGCCAGTGAAAGCGGCTGGATTGGGTGAACGATAAGTCGGCACGAAGGAGGGGTGACTGGACGAGGGGCAAAAAGTAGTGCCCCACCAAGGCGCCGATGCAGGACTCATCGTCACAGCCATCTTTTTTGGCTTTGACTCATTCAATTCCTCAATCGAGTCGGTTTTTGACAGAGTGAGACTCCAATTACTCTGTAAATTCTTCACAGACCACGCCAGCATGGAGACGACACTCCCCTTGCCATTTGTGGTCAGCGTTCCCGGACCTGACGGCGCAGCCGCCAACGGCGGACTTTCTGCCCAGGAAGTATCCTTATTGGGCGCCGTCTTCTTCGAGAATGCCTCTTCGGACTGGGCTCGCTTTGGGGTTACTGGAAATGTCCTCATGGATGCTACCCAGGTAGCTTCTTCTTCCGAAGTTGCTGACCTTCTTGATAGCGGAGTCCAGAAGGCCTTTGTCAAGGCCGAGAACATCTCGGAATGTCAAGACTTTGCTACTCGAGTTGTGCCGACTGTATCGAACTTGGATCTTTCCGCTGCCTCAGAAAACGGTCTCTTGATCAAGGATTTCGACCCTTCATCAAGTGAAGTTGAAAAGTTTATTGAGGAAGCCCAGGCTAAGAAGATCAAGACCCTCTTCCTCAAGCCCAAGGATGGAGTTGCTCTTGAGTCTTTCATTGAGGTCGCATCAAAGGCCAAGGCCATTCCGATTCTGTCTTCCGCTGCAATTACCACTGACAAGGATGACAAGAGCAAGTTGTTGCTGTCCAAGGTTATTGCCTCCTACTGGAAATCTGACCGACCGGACAACCTTATCCCCACTGTGGTCACCGACGAAGCCGGCATTGCTTTGGGCCTTGCGTACTCCAGCGAAGAGAGTATTCTGGAGGCTTTGAAAACACAGGCAGGCGTGTACCAGAGCCGAAAGCGCGGACTCTGGGTCAAGGGCCTGACTTCAGGTGATACCCAGAAGCTGGTCAAGATTGGACTTGACTGTGACAACGATGCGCTCAAGTTCGTAGTGAACCAAAAGGGACGATTCTGCCATCTGGAACAATTCGGATGTTTCGGCGACCTTGCTGGAATTGCTGCCCTTGAGCAAACCCTCAAGTCAAGAAAAGAGTCCGCCCCTGCTGGCTCTTATACCGCCAGATTGTTCTCCGACGAGAAACTTCTCCGAGCCAAGATTATGGAGGAGGCCGAGGAGCTTTGTGATGGAAAGACTAAGGAGAATATTGCTTTTGAGGCTGCAGACCTGATTTATTTTGCCCTGACCAAGGCTGTCGGAGCTGGCGTGAGCCTGGCCGACATTGAGGCCAACCTCGATGCTAAGAGTCTCAAGGTTAAGAGGAGAGCAGGCAATGCCAAGGGCAAGTGGGCAGAGAAGGAGGGTATCAAGACGGAAGAGGCGGCTCCTGCCAAGCCTGCGCCTACTCCCGTCCAGAAGCCTGCAGAGGGCCGCATCACCATGGAGAGAATTGACGCCACTAGGACCTCCGAGGCCGAGCTTATCGAGAAGTTGAAGCGACCCTCTCAAAAGTCACCTGACGCTATTTTGAAGATTATTCGACCCATCATCGAAGAGGTTCGATCCGGCGGCGATAAAGCCGTTCTGTCATACACCCACAAGTTTGAGAAGGCAACTTCCTTGACTTCACCTGTCTTGAAGGCGCCCTTCCCCAAGGAGTTGATGGATATTTCTCCTGAGACTATTAAGGCAATCGATATCTCATATGAGAACATTCGAAAGTTCCACGCTTCTCAGAAGGAGGACACTGCTCTGCAGGTTGAGACTATGCCTGGTGTGGTGTGCAGCCGCTTTGCCAGACCGATTGAAAGGGTTGGGTTATATATTCCCGGTGGAACCGCTGTTTTGCCTAGCACTGCCCTGATGTTGGGTGTGCCTGCAATGGTGGCTGGCTGCAAGAAGATTGTCTTTGCGTCGCCTCCTCGCGCTGATGGTCGCATCACACCCGAGATTGTCTACGTTGCTCACAAGGTTGGTGCTGAGAGCATTGTTCTTGCTGGCGGTGCCCAGGCTGTTGCGGCCATGGCATATGGAACCGAGAGCGTCACCAAGGTTGACAAGATTCTTGGACCCGGAAACCAGTTTGTGACGGCAGCCAAGATGCACGTCAGCAACGATACAAATGCCGGTGTCGGCATCGACATGCCCGCTGGCCCCTCCGAGGTTCTTGTTATCGCCGACAAGGATGCAAACCCTGCCTTTGTTGCCTCTGACCTGCTGTCCCAGGCTGAGCACGGCGTGGACAGCCAGGTTATTCTCATTGCTGTGGACCTCAACGAGGAGCAGCTTCAGGCAATTGAGGATGAGGTTCACAACCAAGCCATGGCCTTGCCCCGTGTTGACATTGTCCGCGGCTCCATTGCGCACTCTGTTACCGTCCAGGTCAAGGATGTAGACGAGGCCATGCGCATCAGCAACGAATATGCCCCTGAGCACCTTATCCTCCAGCTGAAGGACGCAGAGAAGGTGGTGGACCAGGTCATGAATGCTGGTAGTGTCTTTATTGGTCAATGGACCCCTGAGAGTGTAGGCGACTACTCTGCTGGTGTCAACCACTCGCTTCGTAAGTGATCCGATTTCACTGATATACTTGTCGTTACTGACTTCTTTCTTTTCTTTTTAGCAACCTACGGCTTTGCCAAGCAATACTCTGGTGTCAACCTGGGCTCCTTCCAGAAGCACATCACCAGCTCCAACTTGACTGCCGAGGGCTTGAAGAATGTTGGCGCTGCCGTCATGCAGCTGGCCAAGGTCGAGGAGCTTGAGGCTCACAGGAGGGCGGTAGAGATTAGAATCGAGCACATGAATGCGCAATAGAGAGGTAGAGAAGGGAACGGCGTAGCTACAAAAGTAGGTTTGTATTTTTGGGTAGGTTTTGGAATAAAAACAAAACACGAGTGACATATAAGCGGAAAAGAAGTGACACGAAAGCAGATGTAATATGCTATATTTCAATTCTGATACACCCGATGCTAGATGACAATGCTTTTTTGTATCTGTACAGCATTTTGTGATCATACAAATGCAATGGTATTCCCAACGCCACGCTATGTTGTACTTCCCATATTCATATATGACATCCTTATTGCTTTCCTCCTCTTTTATTGTTCTTTGTTTCCTGCTTTCATCTCGATACGAGTTGTTGAAATCTCATTGAGTGATCGAAGCATTCTAAAAAAAAAATGGTTGAACGCCCAGAAACGCCTTTATCGTGCAATGGTGGCATGGGGAGCCACAATGTCAGTCCTCTGCTCAATCACTTAGCCTAACCGCTTCGTCTCTATGTTTCCTTCTCGACCGTGAGTCGACTAACCCCAGTGATGAGCTCGGCGGTGACGTCTTCAACAATAGACTTGCGTCTTGCCGAAGCCCCGCCGGCTTGAGCTTTTTGTTCTGGCTGGAGGACATCCTCTTCGTCCTCGCTATCAATTTCATCATCAGCCTCTTCATACTGATCGCCTTCCTCTTCTTCATCTTCGTCTTCATAGTTGTCATATTGCCCCACTGCTGCTCTTAATTGCCCTTCATCGACGCTGGCGGCAAGCTCACTCTCCGCCTCGACGAATTCATCCATCGATGCACGGGAGATATAGCTGTCACCTAGACCATCGTTCATGTCCTCGTCGTCAACATCCTCCTCCTCGTCTTCCTCATACACGCTTCCATGGTCTTCATGATCATCCTCATCGTCAACGTCATCATCGTCCTCATCGTCCTCACTTTCACTTGCCGAGAAGTCAGCCAAGGCAAGTGGGTCATCTCTCCAGTACTGAAAGTCGGTATACTCTTCACCACCACCCTTTACTAGGGTACTGACTGGGGGGAAATAGTGATCCACAACCTCATTAATGTTGACATAGCTCAATTTCCGTTGGTGAAGGCTCAAGAGGTCCATGGAGACCTCCGAGTTGGAGTTGATAGTGAAGATTCGGTTTCGAGGGACGTCGACAGTACGATACGAGATTTGATCTGTCAGACGGTTGCCGAAACCAGCGTAAAAGCAGGTCCGGTCCGGCCCATACAGGCTACGAATATCACGAAGAGTAGCCATCTTGAAGACGTGCGGCTTTCGCAAGTAGACCTCACGTCTCAAGGCTGCCATAGTTCGATCCGGAGAAAGAATGGTGGGGCCAGGAGGCATGCGGCAGCCATCCTGAACGATACCCGCAAGGTATGCTCTCGTGTTATCTGACTGGCCGACGGATCGACTTGTCAGGTACATGATATTGTAGCCGTTGGCACTGATGTCGCTGTAGAGCTTAGCAATGCCGGAGTGCGTCCAATCACGGCCAATCATGTTCAACACATGGCCCAGAGCATCTGACTTGGTGATGGTGCCATCGATGTCGGAGATCACCACGGGAGTCTCGTGCTTCCAGAGAAACATTTTGGCAGAGCATGTTGCTCGGTTGACAGTGAAGCTCATGGTGTTCTCTCCTGGCTGAAGATTCAAGTCCTTCAACTGCTGGCTAGTCAGCCGAAGTGTTTTGGCATAGTTCCTGTTGGGGTCTCCAGCGTGGCCTGTTCCTGGAGGGGTTCGAGGAGGCGTCTGCATATCAAGAGGACCAGCGTCAGACTCAGCTCGGCGGTGAGAATGCTGCACTGGAGTTGTTGTCATATCGCTGCCGTCGCTTTGGTAGCCGGGATCTGAAACAGCATCTGCTGCCACAGTTTCTCGGTGGGACTTGAGGGAAGACTCGATGGTCTTGTTCATGGCAGCTTGCTTGGCATCCTCACTGCTGTAAATCCACAGGTTTCCCTGGTCATCAAAGTCGAAGAGAGCACCGATGTCATAATTGCCATCTAATTCTTCAGTCAGAATCTTTCGGGCAAGAATTTCTGCACGGAGAACATCTTCATCGTTGTTCTTGAAACCCGACATATCCAGCATGAGATCTCCAGTCTCATTCACTTTGGTGGGGATATTGGCTGCAGACAACTCTCTGGAAAGTGTCATGGCACGTTCCAGTGCCTTTGGAGGGGGGATGGGAGGCGGACTGTGTGATCGATCGGAGGGGCTGTCATTTTCGATCGAATCCTCGCGATGATTGATTGGGGATCGTGCAGAGTGTCGAAGAACGTCGTCGCTGTGAGGGCGCTGGAGAGAGGACCAATCGCCAGAGGCCGGCCGCGAACTTGATTGGCCTGGGGAATATGATACAGGAGTGATCATGCCTAAAGATACAGTTAGCTAGGGCCCCCCCTGAATGGATAGAAGGGAGACATGCCATTTTCATCTGCTCGAGGGAGGAGGACGGTAGGTGACGGGCGACGAGGCTTGCTATTCCCTCCATCTAGCTCCAGGAGCTCCGGCTCCTGCAAGCCATGTGTAGCATCCAGAGGTGGACTGCTCGCCGGGCTGGAAGCGGGGGAGACGAGAGGAGAGGTCTGGAGCGACTGCGGAATGTTGTCTGTGGTCTCGAAGACGAAGAAGGCCTCGCCGCCTTCTCCTAGCTTCATGGAATAGTGCTGTTTAGAGCCATTGACCTGAAACTCGACCTTTTTATCGGAAGGTCGCAGGAGGGAGAATTTTCCGAAGCGGACATGGAACGGAGAGCAGGCAAGCGAGCCATCCTCTTGCTCGACGACAATGACATCAATGGCGCCGCTGAGGGTGGCTGGGTTGATTGAGTTCCATGCTGTCGAGACCGAGTCACTGATATTTCGTACGTACTGCATTTTGACGCAGTCGCAGGGGTGAAGCGGGCTGCACCGATGGCAGCAGGCGGCGCAAAGTCGTGGGTGGGAGCCGATGGCGATCCCGCGACGGAACGTCGGCGGAGAGCTGGAGGGAGAGGCCGGGGTGTATTGACGTCAGGATGGTGACGCTGGTAAGAATGAAAAGTGCAGCGGCGCCAGCTAAATTAAAGCAGAACAACCAAAAAACACCAAACGAGCGAGAATATTTGTTGGCCGGAACTCGGAAATGGTTGCCGATTCGAAAAGCTGGGGTTGTATGTACGTATGTATGTATGCAGGCCAGCAGCAGTTGGGAACGGTGGTGGGAGAGAAGTGCGAGTGCGAGAGCGAGTGAGCGTCGTCAGTGGATTGTTGGGGGGAGAGGTGGCGGGAGAGGTTGAGCGCTACAACGCGGGGCCTGGACCACGGAGAGCTGCAGAGGTGAGATGTAAGATGCCGGCGACTACGGTATTGGGCAAAGGCGCTCGTTCATTTGCGGGCTTCTGTAGTCAGCGCCAGGCAGAGATTCAACAAGCAGACGGGAGGGAAAAAGGAAGAGAAAGGGAGAGGAGGGAGAGGGAGAGGGTGAACATGACGAGATGCGCATTCCGTGCGGCGGGTTTTAGGCGGCGCTCTCGAGCTCCCTGGGGGCGGCGACCGTCTAAGTCACCACGCACCAGCCGTCAGACGAAGCGCCCGGCGTTTGGTGGGCGGCGGCGGTGGAGTACCTGACATAATTACGGGGCCCAACATTGAGAGACAGCCGACAGAGTGTTTTTGACATGGATCATCAGGTGCCGCATGACATTGACAAGTGGACAAGCGACCAGGCCAGAACCACGGCCAGCCAGCCACAACCCGGTCTGGCCAAGAAAGCGATCACGCACAATGCTGCATCTGTATCAATTCCATGCTGGGCGCCTGCAGGAGAGCCACAATTGCCAAACTTTTCCCTCCGTATTCTTATTATTGTCATTATTGCTGTCATTACGACGCGACTAGCTGCTTAGTTTGTGTTAGTCGTTTGTTGGTCGGCACTTGCAGGAACCTCAAGCGGCAGTGACGTACTGCCCTGGCCAAGTTAAGACATGCATGTCTCTCTCTCTTCAGCTCTCGGTGAGAGGGCAAACTTTTGTATCCGTCCCCAGTAGAGGAAAAAAAAGGCCATCAATAGAACGCAATTCTGCAGAGCGGCTATAATACCACGTGGGCAATCAGCATCTTCTGGTGGTCTTAGCTAATGTACCTGACCCGAGCCAAGCCGCATGGGGTCCTTTCTACGAGCCGCGGCTCAAGCTTGTGATCATGTGCTTCGTCCCATGGGCGCCCAGTCCACTGTGACGGAGATTTCTCCTGCCACCAATGTTCTTCAGCTAAACGCTAATAAATTCTTTTTATTCTCTCGCTGTACTTCATTTACAAAGGGCTTAGCCTGAACTATCCTTTGGAAAAGCGGAAGCACGTTGGTCATGTGCTTTGCCCTCGATGCTGGGCGATCAGCTGTAAGTGCACTCTGCTTCACCGAGAGTGAGGCGGTGGGCATCATGTCTCGTTGGTCCTGCACCCGTGTGCCTCGCTTATTGGTGCGCTGGCTCAGCCTTGCAATTGTCGCTCATGGGATCCTGGCTTTACTGGCTGCTTCTGGTGCAGGATGAACGCTGCCGTGTCTCACGTGCCGTTTAGCCACCGTCATATTTCCATGTTTCTTCCGGTGTTGGGTGGTGCCTCGGTCAGTCGCCAATGAAGACATGGCATGAGACTGGATTCCATATCGGGCATGCCAAGGGATATACACAGGAGGCAACGGCGAGAACGGGCACTAACTCAAGACGATCCCTCGGCTTTGGTTGGATGTGATCCTGGAATTCCACGTTGTGATTGACAATGCGTCTGGGGCCCTGGTCTACGAGAGGCGTTTAAGAGACGCTCGCCATGAACCGAGGCTTGTGTACGGATGATTACAATCGATCAATGACATCTGAGTTGGGACGAATGAGCAGCATGGTGTCGTAGACGAAAATCTACTTCCTCAATATTGCGGAAGGATATTGCCACCTGTCACCAAGGTTTTATTTCTCCAACTTGAGGTATTCATGGGAAAGTCGGTATTCCTCTCGGGGAGATGGTCACTTATCACAGTCACTTCCTTGCAATTATTATTGTGCTTGTTTCAATACGTCGTCGGGCCCATTTCCGAGGTAGCCGTTGCAGGCCAAGACCTCCAATACGTCACCGTGAAGCCATGATGTTTCCTGTGCCCCGGTTTTCTCTCCCGCTTTTCTGTCTGAGAGCTTACGCCAGCTTTCGCTTGTATTGGTGCATGAATTATACTAGGCGGTGACAGGCATCGCGAACGACTAGTGTGCATGTTTCTTTTCTTTTCTTTTTTGCTGGCGTTTATCCGTTTATCAAGTTTTCCTCTTTGAGCGATCAGCGCGACTCAGACACCAACCAAACTAAACAGTGCCGCCTCGGTCAAATCCGGTCAAGACGGCGGCCATGCCGGACCCAGCAAGAGGCTCTGCTTGTCCACCAAATCGTCCCAAAAATTTCAATGGCGGAGAAAACCCAGATGCGTTGAATTTTTTTTCTTCTCTTTCTCTGTGGCTGCATTTTCTCCGGCAAGGCTCCATAGTCTTGGGTAGCCACCGACGCCATGGCGAGCTACGTCGTCGTTGTCAAACTCTGATCAGGTGCAGGTCCCTGCTTCTGTCTGCCAGCCCAACTCTTGCGGCCGTGGCCCAGTGCAGACGCGATGCGGCCAGCATGCCATATGCCGGGATTATGCTTCTTACTCCAAGGCTGCCGCAAACATCATTGACTGGCATTGGAATATCCCGTTCCGTGCACCAGTTGTCGATGTGAGCCATTCCTATGCAAGTCATTAATCAAGCTCAGGCCTGGCTGCATCTTTCCCGCATTGTTGACCACTTGATTTGCTACATTGATAGAGATACATGTTGCGTATAACGCATTAGTACCCCGGATTGCCATCTTCGAACAGGGCTGTTGTGTGCGCATCTGAGCAGCTCATGCAACGCGCACGTCCTGAAAAATCAAAAGGTTCAGTGGTTGTCAAAGCGCCAGCGCGAGCGATCAGCGTCCCCGAACCGCGAATGAGAGCGTCAACAGGGACCTCGGAACAACAGTAGCACAGTGCAGGAAATACGGACTTCGGTGGTCCATCCGACAGCGTTTCAGCGCCCAGCTGCAGCACGCGCACGCCTATTGTAGACTCTTGCAGGCCGAATCCCAGCCAGCCCTACAGCGCGCTCCAGCCTCTTACACGGTGCCAAGTTGCGTCCTCTGCCCACTGAAGCCTGCCCTCGTCGCCCCGATCACCCGCCAATCGACTCCCGAGATTTACTGGGGAAACCATCACACCCGGTCCGAAGCTTGACTCCACGCCTTTTTTCTGCCATCTGCCGACTGACATCCCATCCCACCCACCCACACGACAAAACGAGACACGACGCCCGGGTCCGTCTTGACGCACTTTTCTTCCAGGCCGGGACCGCGCTGAGAACATGTCATGGGAGTTGCCCGTCTTGACTTCTCTCATCCTCAGCGTCCTCGGCTTTTGGTGGGTCTATAGCTCGCACTCGAGCTACCAGAAGGCCGTCTTCTACGCCCTATTGTGCGGCCTCACTCTGCTCCTCGACCCTCGTCGCATCCTGCTGCACATGTCCGTCTCTGCGGCGACTCTCGACGAATTGCGCGACTTTCGCCTCCATGTTCTGCTAATCAGCCACTTCAAGATGGTTCTCACCCTCGGTGCCGTTGTATGGTTAGTCTCCCACAATCCTACCCCTCTCGCTTTATGCCGACGATTGCATCGCCTCCCGCGGCTTCCGCTCTTCTTGCTGACCTGTTGCCGCTCTCTAGGCTCCTGCACCGCTCATGGCAGACGCTATGGAAGCCCGTTCCCGATCTGATCAGTATTCTCGGAGTCGACGTCCCTGAGTCCCCGGATGTTTCGCTTGCCGGCATTCGAGCCGACGCTGCGACGTTGAGCTGGTCACGACCACCCAGCAACCGCCCCGTGCAAAAATACTCTATACAAGTCAATGGAGTCCATGGTTGGTTACCTGATTGTGCTGCCTACGGAGCCGCTTAGTCCGTACTGTTCAACCGAGGAGACTAACAATTCTTATCACAGTGGGTGACTCGCCGGGAAACGAGGTCGCCATCACGGTGACGGGTTTGAAGCCGGACCACTTTTACAACATCCGAGTAGTTGCGGTAGGACCGAACAATTTCCAGGCAGGAAGTCCAGTAGTTCGATTGCGTACATTTGGAAAAGATGGAAAGCCGCAGCTCGGCAATTCGAGATTGCCAACCAGCTTTGCCGACAACGATCACCCGCGAACCAAATCCGATGCCGACAATGACGATTTCGATGCTCACCGATTCTCGGTGCCTTCCGTCGAAGCCGCGCCTGTACTCGATGGCAATTCCGCACCTCCTGTTGACGTGGGCGCCGGCATCCCGGCTCAGCGTCGGAACACGATAAATCGGCGACAGCACTCTCCTTCTGTGGCGAGCACGGATCAACCTCAGATTAAACCACCCACTTCCGACGGCCCCGAATTGTCATTAGAAGAGCTAAATCAGAAATTCGAGAGCATTCGAAAGGAGATTGATGACACGTTATCGCAATGCGGCAAAGACGAAGCCGAGTTTCAGCAGCAAGAGGAGGAACTGAAGAGGGAAAAAGAGCGCAAGAGATTGGCTTTGAAGGAGAAGGAGGAACAAACAACGCAACTCAAAGCTTCGGTCCGCAGCACCATGGAGCAGATGCGCGCCGCAGAAAAGGAGAAAGCAAAGAAGGAGCAGCAACTAAAAGACAAGGAGACCAAGAAAGCAAAGGTCCGAGATAACATCACAAAGCTGGAAAAGGATATTGAGCGGATGAAGAAGGAGAAAGACGGATTTGAAGCTCAAAAGACCGAGTTGGAGCAGAAACGAGATTCCGATGTTGAAAAACTCGACGAAACCAATGGAGAGCTTCAAGAAAAATGCGCTGAATTAGAGGCTGAGCTGAAGGAGAAAGGAAAGCAGCTACAAGATCTCAAGGCTGCGCGTGAGCAGCTTCCAGGAGGAGAAGACGAGCAGTTCAAAGAAATGGATATTCAGGTCCGGAGAGAGTGGGAGGCAAGGCGAAAAGAACTACACAACCAGTTGGTGGCAGAAACGAAGAAGGGACACCATTTGGATCAGCATATCCGAGTACTTGGCGAACAGCTGAGTATTCAACACCAATCTGGCCTCGCCTATTATAGCCAAGCTGATGTTGCACCCATGGAGTTTGAACCTCAAGTCGACAAACGACATAGTGGGAACAGCAACTCCATCAACCTTTCATCCCCACCCGCTCAACTCTCCATCCCCGATAGCAACTTTCTGGCATCCTCAGGCTTCTCACGCTCTGGGTTCGCCCCTGGTCCGTTCATGGATTTGGCAGCTGATGGTCCCGAAGATCATGAATCAGAGTCAGATATGAGAGCAGGCGGCGGGCCTCTGAGCCCAACTGCGCATTCCCTGCTGCCGTCTGGCATATTTGACGAAACATTCGAACCCGAATCCAGCTCGCAGCACAATCCATTCTTGCCTGACGCCATCACTGCTGAGGAAGACGACCCCCAATCTCCAGCTTCCTCAGGGCACTCTCGCAGTTTGTTCTCCAGCCCGCACGGTTCCTCCCACAACTTGCCATTTCCTCAGTATATAGACAATGATGGCAACTCACTCAACCTGACATCATCGCCAACAGCGCCAGCGGCGACAGGCCACCGACTCACTAGCCTTTTATCTTCTTTCCAGCGCAGCCGAGCACCCAAGATCCCCGAGGATGCTGGAATCCCAATCGGGAGCCTCAAGCCTGGGCAGAGCCAGTCGTTTCCTCGTGGGACAGACGAACATGAGATGTTTGGAAACAAACGCAGGATCAGCTTTTCATGGATGAACCGCCACTCAGCCATCGAGGGAACTCGCACGAGTGCACCATCGTCGAAGTCTTTTTCCGCACGCAGGCTGAACCCATTTACGAGTTCAGCTGGGGCTCTTCTGCCCGATCGAGATCCTGAAAATTCAAGACCAGCATCTATCGCATCGTCAGATCTTCCACGCCCATCCACTGACAGTGGCCCTATTTGGGGAGCACCGGGAGAAATCTCTATGCTGGCCAAGAATCGCCTCTGGTCACCCCCTAATGAAGGACGTTGGCCCTCGCGAAACCCTTCACGCCGCCCATCCATCCATGGATCTCCTTCAGCTTTGGAGACTACGCTAGCGTCCGCAGATGACGAGATCCTGGATGATGACGACCTGTTAGATCCCCAGACTTCACCCAGCCAGGTCGGCGTTATCGGTTCCCGACCTCCAAGCCATCGAGCATCTATCAGTCAGCGTCTTAATCCTGCCGCACCAACGTTCATGGCTCACATTTTTGGCAAGGAGAGGGATTCGAGCACTGACAGGGAGAAATCCAAGGGCAAAGAAAAGGA
Organism: Calonectria hawksworthii; assembly: GCA_020975415.1. Classification (NCBI taxonomy): domain Eukaryota; kingdom Fungi; phylum Ascomycota; class Sordariomycetes; order Hypocreales; family Nectriaceae; genus Calonectria; species Calonectria hawksworthii. The sequence goes on along the minus strand of JAHXZK010000001.1, from coordinate 2,446,891 downwards.
ACGGCACAGGGATAAATCGAGTGAGAGCAAAGGCAGAGTCAAGGACAAAGGTGCCAGCACTATTTCTCTCGAGATACCCGATAACCTTGATGACTCGCCCTCCGATTCACGGGTTTCTAGGGATGGACACTCAGTACATACCTTGATCTCAGTCTCCGAATCACACGAGTCCCTGAACCTGGACACAACTGCCTCCAACTCAACCACGGACATGGCGCCCTCCAGCTACAAGGACCCCGAGAACGTCGTTAAGAAGCTGTTTCGCAAGGGAAGCTCGAGCAAGTTTAGCTTGTCATCCCGCTTGGGCAAGGAATCAGGACTTTTTAAGAAGGGGCCGGGCAGTGCGACCTACTCCGAGAAGAACCTGTCTGCAGAACACCGATCCAGCATCGGTGATGCCGAAGAGCTTGGTGAGGATATTGCCCAGCTGGGACGAAGTCTGGATAGCATGGCAAGCAGCCCGTCATTAGGCGGCGCGAGTTCTCGAGGCAAGGAGACGAAGGAGGGACGCATGGGTACTTGGCGATTCTCAATGAAGAAAAAGGGCAAGGAAAAGGAGAGCTTGGAAATCGACAGGGCTACTGAGGGAACCGGAGAGGTGTAAAGGAAGCATTTTGTGATAGATCAAGCAAGGTCAGGGAATATAAATGAAGCAATGCACTTCGAGGCACCGTCTGGTTTTGACCATTCATTATGTTTTTATTGAAAGTGTATGATTGATGACATAGGGTGTATTCTGTAATCTGTATCCTTATGAACTTTGCTGTTTTTATTTATTTTTTACTTTGGTTTCAACTTTAACGACGTTGCATGTGCCAAACTTCGGTCCTGAGTGATGTTCAGGGGTACGTCTATCATTGGCATCTGGGGCTGAAAGACCCACTTTTAAGACATCATGACAGTTCACAGGCGCTGGCAAGACGACAAGTCCCGAGAACCAAAGCCAACTATTCTGACACCCTTAGTGAAAGCACGAGGGGCTGCGGTTATTTCTCATTCTACCAAGAAGTTTGTTTAAAGATGAATGGGATGTTGGCGGAGAGTTCCGCCCTTGACGCAGGTAAGCCACATCTATCTATCCCCTGACCCTCTTGACGCGGCTCATGTGCCAACACGGCTTCGTTCTGCAGTCGACTACGACCCGATAGACCATCTCAACCTCCTCTTTTCGCACCCATCGGCCATCTCGTCCATAAGTCAGGTATCGAAAACCCTCCAGAACCACCAGAATGCCCTCTCCAACGACATCTCCGTCCTCGAGACCGCCCAGGCCTACGGGCCCGACTCCAGCCTCGAGCGCATGCAATCGGCTCAGGCCGAACTCGCTCAGCTCTTTCGCAAGATCGAGACTGTACGGTCGCGCGCCATAGAAACCGAGCAAAATATTACCTCGATGACAGCCGACATCAAGCGACTCGATGGCACCAAGAAGAACCTCACCCTGAGCATGACGGCCCTCAAGAGATTGCAGATGCTGACCACAGCCTACGAACAACTCAGAGGCTTGGCCAAGACAAGACAGTACCGAGAGTGCGCTGGCTTGTTACAGGCTGTTCTTCAGCTCATGAAGCACTTCAATAGCTACCGAAGCATCGAGCAGATTGCCACGCTGAGCAGAGGTGTCTCAGAACTTCAGCGGGAGCTTCTGGAGCAAGTCTGCGAGGATTTTGAGATGGCATTTGCCAAGGGAGAGGTTGGCCTTCGAAGGGGTATGCTAGTGGAGGCATGCCTCGTTATGGACGCCCTGGGCGACTCTGCCAAGTCGCGGCTTATGACATGGTACGTCAACACGGAGCTACGCGAGTACCGTCAAGTATTCCGAGGCAACGATGAGGCGGGCAGCCTGGACAACATCGGAAGACGATATGCGTGGTTTAAGCGCATGATGAAGGCACACGATGACGAACACGCCATGATTTTCCCGCCCCATTGGAGGGCGAATGAGACGCTCGCAACGGCTTTTTGTGACGGAACACGGGACGATTTCAAAGGCATTTTGGAACGACTTATGCGACGGGCGGAGGCGAACAAGATCGACGTCAACCTGCTATTGAGCTGCCTGCAAGAGACGCTCGACTTTGAGCAGAGCCTCGAGAAGCGTTTTGCAACCTCTTCACGAGCAAGTATTGACACACTCAGCTCTGTTGAGGAGAAGACACACAGCTTCCATGGCCTCATCTCAGTTGCCTTTGAGCCTTACCTCAGTCTATGGGTCGAGTCTCAAGACAAGCAGCTCGCCGCTATGATGCCCAAGTATCGCAACCAGCCACTCATCCCGCCGGACGACGAGTTCTCGCCACAAGCGGTCATTCAGTCTGCCATTGAGCTCTTCCACTTTTACAAGTTAACCCTTGCTCAATGCGCGAAGCTGTCTACGGGTGTGAGGTTGCTGGACTTATCAAAAACACTAGCACGCTATTTAGATGAGTATGCTCAACAAGTGTTGCTACATCGGCTACAGAGCAGCGGGCCGCAAGGCCCCAGCGCTCAAGATGTGGTGCTTGTTTTGAACACGGCAGACTTTTGGCACATCAACACAAACCAGCTTGAAGAGAGCATCAAGAAGCGCATCGACAGCGAGCTCGCGCCCAAGGTGGACCTTTCATCACAGTCGGACGCCTTCTTGGGAGTTGCTAGCGCCTCGGTGCTTGCCATGGTTAGAATGGTTGAGGTTGAGTGTGAAAGCGTGTGGCGAGAGATGAGAAACACAAACTGGAGTACCATGGAGAGCGTCGTGGACCAGAGTACCTATGTCGCTGAGCTCATCAAGCACGTAGATGGCAAGACGGCGGAGCTGCTGGGGCTCATCACAAAACCTCAGTATGCAAGAGCATTTTGCGACAACCTCGTCGATCACCTTGCAGCGGGCTATGTCAATGGCATCGTTCAATGCCGACCCATATCCGAAGTCGGCGCTGAACAGGTAAGATTCCTTCCGATCTACTCTTAAGAAATGGAAGCTAACCGAGGTGGCATACAGATGCTCTTGGATAAATATGTGCTCACCAAAGCGTTTGAGAAATTGCTGTCACACCACGCGTCTTTCTCATCGCAGGATGCTCCGCCATCGAGCTTTGTTAGGAGAGTTCACCAATGCATGAACCGACTGGACCCGCTCCTCAAGACACTGCAAGTGCAACCGTCACCCCCAGAAGGTCTGGTGCAGGCTTATTTGATCCACATTGCGGACCGGTCCGACACCAACTTTAGGAAGATGCTGGATCTCAAGGGCGTGCGCAAGATGGATCAAGGACATCTCATTGAACTGTTCGGAATTCATCGCGACAGCACACCTAACGATCGGTTAGTTGCAAGCTCCCCACTCCTGGGCCCGCTCATGACATCCTCTGGATTGAGCAGCGGTGTCGGTGGTGCTGGCAGCTCGATGATGAACCCCACTGCAGCAGCGCTATCCCCTCTTATGGGATCTTCAGGCCCGCGGTTCGAAACTGGATCCCTGGGTGAGAAGCTGCTGAGTGCGGCTAGAGACATCTCACAGAGCGGCGCAGGCGGGGCACAGAGTGGTTTGGAGAAGGCGACGATCAATGAGAACCTGCGTAACTTTGGCAAGTTCTTCAAACGTGATATTGGGTCACTAGGTGCTAGGTTTGGAATGAGAGACGGGGAGTGAAGATGGACAGCGACGACGGGTGGCAGCGATGCAGTTGCTGGTTTTTGATAGACTATGAGAGCCGCTCAGCCAAGACCTGCGCCTATTTAGGTTCAAGAAAAAAGAAGCGTATTTTGCGTGGGGGTGGTACAGCAATGTCCAAACATTTCGGAATTAAAAAAAGAAACTGCAGGGCTGGCTGGTAAGCGCCGAGTTTAGCAACGAGTTCAATTTATTCGCATGAGTTATAGTTGAGCAAGACCCTGCTGGCCATGACAAGGAGGACGAGTACTAATCAAAGACAAGGCTGCATGATTCGTCATGACGATTTCCTAATGCAGGCGGGCAGGGCCAGGTTCCGGGCTGGACGTCGTCGATCTGAACACATTACCATGATGGTCATCAATTGCACCTTTGCCCTCATGATTCCAAATTTCACCACTTACTAAACTCCACACGCCACGCACAAGCCAGCAGCAGGCAGGGAACCGAGCCACGGGGAAGCCCGCACCTACGGCTTATAAATCGGCGCTGGAAACCAATCAGGACCGCCGCGCGATAGGTAGCCTCCTGGTCGCTCGTCGTCTGCATCGGCCCACTCGCGCGTGCTCTCCGCCGTCGTCATAACCACAGCGGGAGCAACAGTTGCCTCGACAGCCCAGGCAAGATTCCAAACCAAAAAAAAAAAAAAACAAGGCCGAAGTCGCTCGCATCTACCCCCGAAAAAACAAAAGGCAATCTCACCCTTGCCTGGTCCCTGCCGCCGTAATCAATCGCACGCATTAGCACTGTGGAGGCTCGCCCTGTTCTGCCTGTCTCGCTCCGTCCCGTATCCGTCTTCGTGCAAGTCCCCCCCAGCGGCGCACGACAGAAGATTCCACATCACACACCACACGCCCCCCGTCACACTCCGATAATACCCCGCCGCCCACCGTTGCGACAGCGCGCTGAGGGTCCAGATCCATCTGCGTCCATCCAATTCCGTCCCTCGATTCCTAGCTTCCTGGGTCCTGTCAGGCCAAGCCAAACTTTTTTCTCTCTCTTCCCCTTCCCTGCGAGTACTTGCGTCGACGTGCCTGACCTCGCTCTCACACACGCCAAACGGGCATACATATATCATACCCACTCCCCCATCCCTCTCCCAGCTTTCCCCCCTCGAAAAGTCGCCAAACTGTTTTCCTCAACTTTCAAAAGGACCCTTCGCTCGAGCGCTGGGCTTTCCATTGCGGCTGCTGCTACCACTCTTCAGAAAACTTCTAGACCATCTCCCGTTGCCGACATTGGCATCAGAAAAATGCACAGCAAGGTTGTTAGTATGTGCTGCCCCTCATCCCGCTGCGCGCTGCCATATGCCCCTCCTTTTTGCTACCCCTCCACACAAACATCGAGCCCGGAACCATCATGAGCACACACAAAGAACGCAAACTGACCTGGAAAACTAGTCATTGGCTCTGGGCCCGCTGCCCACACCGCTGCTATCTACTTGGCCCGAGCTGAGTTGAAGCGTATGTCCACGTCCATGTCCCGAATATCGGCCCCCCCAGAGCGCATACTAACGACACATCGCAGCCGTCCTCTATGAGGGTTTCATGGCCAACGGCACCGCCGCTGGCGGTCAATTGACCACCACCACCGATATCGAGAACTTCCCCGGATTCCCCGACGGTATTCTCGGCCAGAAGTTGATGGTATGTTTCCCCCCGGGCTTGTGCTCGTGTCATGACGAGACATGGTCTCATATTCTCGACAGGAAGACATGAAGAAGCAGTCCGAGCGCTTCGGCACCGAGGTCATCACTGAGACCGTCGCTAAAGTCGACCTCTCCTCACGCCCCTTCAAGTACTCCACCGAGTGGTCCCCCGACGACGTTCACACCGCCGATGCCATCATCATCGCTACCGGTGCCACCGCCCGCCGTATGGACCTCCCCGGTGAGGACAAGTACTGGCAGAACGGTGTCTCCGCCTGCGCCGTGTGCGATGGTGCTGTCCCCATCTTCCGCAACAACCCCCTTGTTGTCATCGGTGGTGGTGACTCTGCCGCCGAGGAGGCCACTTTCCTCACAAAGTACGCCAGCCACGTCACCGTCCTGGTCCGCCGCGACGAGCTCCGTGCTTCCAAGACCATGGCTACCCGCCTGCTCGCCCACCCCAAGGTCACCGTCCGCTTCAACACCTCGGCCGTTGAGATCAAGGGAGACGGCAAGCTCATGACCCACCTCACCGTCAAGAACAACAAGACCGGCGAGGAGGAGACGCTCGAGGCCAACGGTCTGTTCTACGCCATTGGCCACGACCCCGCCACCGCCCTCATCAAGGGCCAGATCACCACAGATGAGGATGGCTACATCAAGACCATCCCCGGCACCACTACCACAAACATCGAGGGTGTCTTTGCCGCCGGTGACGTTCAGGACAAGCGATACCGACAGGCAATTACCAGTGCTGGTAAGTTCAACCCCCTAACCCCCACCTCCCTTAATACCATAGACGCAAACTAACGAACCCCCCTCAGGCACTGGATGTATGGCCGCCCTCGAGGCTGAAAAGTTCCTTTCCGAGCAAGAATGAGATGTGCGAGCGGACAAAGATATCCCTCCCCTAGAATCTACGATAGACGCATTTAGACATGGCATAGAAGTCAACGACACTAAAGTAAACAAGAATAGCCTCAAATTAAAACTGTAAAATTCCTCTATGGAAAATGACATAATCGCTCAAGCTTTACTTTATTTCTTTTTAAATCATAATCATCGCTGCGTATTTTTTGCTTGTCCCAACCTATTTTTTCCCCGGCTGCCCAGAAGTTGTTCATTCCTTTTGCCATGTCTCATCTGAGTCGTGGACCGTAACACTAATGGAAGCTCCAAGCAGCTCCAAGGGGCCAAACCCCAATTTACTGTCGCTCCAAGGCTTCAGAGCTGGAAAGCTGCTTGCCCTTGTAGCTCTCAAGACCCTCACCGCCCTACAAATATTTGATTAGCATATTATTCGAGTTGCCCAATAATCAGTGGGGTTAACTTACGTAGCTGACGAGAGGGGAGACCTCTACACCCTCACCAGTGACGGTGGCGCCAGCAGCCTCAACCCAACGCTTGCCCTGCTCCATGATGTCGCGCTTGCTGGTATCGGCGTTGTCATCAGGAGCGGTGACAGCGTTCTTGAGGGGCGAGAACTCATCCTCGCGCTTCACCTCAAAGCAAGCAAACTTCTGAAGAGGCAGGAAGGGGAAGACGTCAAAGACGAACTGCTCAAGCTTGATGCCGTTGGGGCTCTCGGGCTTGACGGTCTCACCGGTCTGGAGATCCGCAGCGGGAATCTTCTTCTTGGCAATGTGGTGGGGCAGCTTGTTAGCCCACTCAGGGATGGTGTCAAGGAAGCGGAAGGAGTAGTAGTGGTTCACAATGTTGGCGGCGCGGAAGCGGAGGACGCCAGCCTGCTTGGGGTCAACCTCCTCGGCAGTCGCCTGGCTGATCTCGGAGTACTCGACGACATCGGGCTTGCCGTTCTTGGATAGGATGAGACCGACAGACTCAGTGGCATTGCGCTTACGAACGACCTTGGTGGCAATGTCGACGTCGAGGGCAGCAGAGAAACCAATGAAGACGGGGTCTGCAACCTTGACGAGGCAGTTGTCAACGCAGTAGGCATGGATGTGCTGGATGCCGCGCTTGCGCATATCCTCAAGGACACCAGAGTTGACAAGGGCCTGGTAGATACCACCGTTGCCATCGGGGGCGACAGCAACCTTGCCCTTGCTCTCGAGCAGAATCTTGCCGTCGTTGGAAATGCAAGGCAGAACACCCTGCTCGAAGATCTTGACGTTCTCCTTGGCCAGGCCGAAGTAGTTGTTTGACTCAAAGAACTTCTCGGTGGGACCGCGAGTAGGACCGCTGGTCATGACGTACCAGGGGACTACAGCGTTGGAGGAGAGCTCCTGAACCTTGCGGATTCGCTCGGCCTGGATCTGGAAAAGGGACTTGTTGGAGGGAAGTCCAATGTTGAAGCAACCCTTGGGGTCAGAGCTGCCAAGTCGAGTACCCTGGCCACCGGCCATGAGGACAACACCGACCTGTCCCTTGGAGATCAGATCGATACCAGCGTCATACCACTTCTTAATATCCTCGGGCTTGGAGTCGAGGATGCTAGCGGTAGCGGAGTCGGGGAGGGGCTCGAGGACATCGGGCTCGCTAGAGGCCTTGGGAGGGTTCAGAGCAAGCTTGGTGATCTCATTGATGCGGGCGGGGTCGAAGCCTTCGAGCTGCTTGAAGAGAGCGGCCTGCTCAGCACCAGACAGGGAGTCGTAGAAGGTGAAGACGTGCTCCTGGCCAGCGCTGGTGTACTTCGCCTTGAGCTGAGCAAGGGCTTCGGCAGAGGGTGCGGCAGCCATGATGATTGATGGGACAGATGAGATTGCGGTGTGAAGTTCGGCGGGGTTGCGTGCGAGCAAGGGAGCTTTGTCAATGGACCAGGGGAGAAGGGGATGGAGGGGCAGGGAGGAGTACTGCCAGAGCAAGAGCTGAGGAGTTTGAATGTGGGAAAGAAAGGATGAAGGGGAAGGAGGGGGAGACGGGACAGCTATGTACTTTTATGGTGGAAAGGGGGTCAATCAATACGAAAAGACCCAGTTTACAGACACGTTCCCGTCATCAAAGAGGCGGGAGGACACAGGTGGGAAGGCATGAAGCCGAGCTGCACCTGCACCTACCTACCTGCACCTACCCTGACCAGTTCCTCTCTTTTTGGGTGTACCTGGAGCTCTCCAACCCCGCCACCGCTGCTGCCCCTCAGCTGCCCCGCCAAGTACTACGCCAAGGGAGCGCCAGCTCCAGCGCCGGCATCACTAAGGACTTACTATATCCATATTACCACCGTTTGGGAGCTATGCGGCTGTATTGTTGGGGCATTCGTCTATGGAAGATGCTGGCAGGGGTGCCTTTTTTTTTTTTTTTTTTTGGAGCCTGCCAGCCGAGAAGAAGGGGAAAGAAAAAAAAGGACATGGCCGGCCTCAATGTTTTGGCCTCGTTATGATGTACCACGACCAGCCGCTGCTGATACGCCAGTGCCCCCCAACAAGGTGCCGTCGGATGTGAGCCTACTGAAGCATCTTAGCGCCCCATGCCGCAACTTTGCAAAATCCTATTCGTCTACTCCATGTGAATGCCGGCCTCGCCTTGATGTAAAGTTCCTCCTTGCCTGATGTCAGCCCAAGAATCAAACATGCCCGAGCAATCAATTGACGACATGAATAAGTTGCAAAAGAACTTACCCGAGACACGTGATGCAGCCTCTCAGACAGAGGTTCCATCATAGCGTTCATGTCTTTGCTTTGACTCCCATCTGGCTTTTGCAAAACGCTGCACACACTGCCGTTCAGGGGTCCAAAGTCTCGTAGCCCCACCACCATGACAGGCAGAGCAGTCAACTGAACCACCCTTGCCTAGCAACGGTGGCTGGTGAGCGACCAGGCCAAAGGTCCCCGAGAGAGGGTGTGGTGGGTTCCTGGTCAATTTTTAGTGTGGCTGTGTCAAAGGCTGACAGCGGAAAATGCCCGGGGCGACCGTGGCCGAGAATTCAGCTTAAGGGGCTGAAAATAGTAACAATCTTTCCGTCCTGCAGTAGCCTTCCTGCGATATCCATCTACTTCCGCCATCTTCCAACATTTTCCAAAGAATCTTCATCGAAAGAAAGCACGGGGGTTCTCATTTAGGCAGAACCTCTAGCTATGGTGTTCTAGAACTTAGATTGACGGGAATAAAAAAAGGCCGTTTTGCCACCTGGGGTTCCAGCCTGAGCCCCGGGTCTCGATCTCATCGATAAGTCTCAAAGAACCCAAATGGTATCAGGCCATAAAGACTGGGATCCGAGAATAGATGAAACTGTTGATGAAGCCGACCAAGACGAACTTCAATCATCACCCCAGCCAGCAACCTTCAAGGGACGCCTCCAATTAAGCGATTTCATGTATACGGATCCCGAGTCAAGTGCCACCGCACCCATGCCTCCACGACGATCTCCACGTCTGGGTCTTATCTCATCATCCGCATCATCCGTATCCTCGTCTTCGACTAAGAGGACCAGGGCCAAAAGGAACGATAGCGATGATGGTGACAGGAAGACGAAAAAGAAGCGTGCTCGCGCGGCCGCTGGCTATGCGCCGCCCTCGACGTATGCTCATCTTCCACTCCTCCCTGATGCCATCGCAGAGAAACTCCTTGTTCTCTTTATCGGCCTAAACCCAGGCATCCAAACAGCACGCACTGGGCACGCCTACGCTCACCCATCCAATCTCTTCTGGAAGTTATTATTCTCTAGCGGAGTTACTCCACGACTATGTAGCCCAACCGAGGATCGCCAGATGCCACAGCTTTACTCGTTGGGTCTTACAAACATCGTGGCTCGTCCAAGCCGCAATGGATCCGAGCTGAGCAAGCAGGAAATGGACGAGGGTGTTGAGATTCTGGAAGACAAGGCTCGCAAGTGGCGACCAGAATCCATCTGCGTTGTCGGCAAAAGTATTTGGGAGAGCATATGGCGTGTTCGCCACGGCCGCCCAGTCGGGAAAGCCTTCAAGTACGGCTGGCAGGATGATGCGGAGAACATGGGCGTCATTGATGGGGAGTGGAAAGGCGCAAGAGTTTTTGTGGCAAGCAGTACAAGCGGGTTGGCCGCAACTCTCTCGCCAACGGAGAAGCAAGATATTTGGAACGAGCTTGGAGCTTGGGTGAAAATGCGGCGAGCCGAGCGCGAGATAGAGGCTGAGAAGTCGGCAACCTCTTGAAATGTTTGTTTGGATACAGGACAACTTGGAGAACAGGCAATGGCGTTGGTGGCATTCAATTAACTACTGTTGTATTTATACTGGGGGGAGGTTGCTGGCTGTAGAACAAAGCAGTGCATATTCTTGTGTTTTTTTTTTTGGAGATTTGCCGACATATATTCATACTATCAAATCTAAACCGAACTCTTTTTGGAGCCAGGCTTTTCCATATTGAAGTTGAAAAAGCGCACCCCCTACCCAACTCCGTACGCCCAAAGTCCACCACACGAACGATCCCAGAGACCCTTACTTGCAACGCTTCTCGACCACGTTGGGTCCGTTCTCCTCGTACTCCTTTCGAGAGATCCACATCTGGTGGAAGGTACCCAGACTGGCGAGGATGCTGCCACCAATCCAAGCACCAAAGCGACGCTCGCTCGTCAAACCAGCCGCGTGGATCTTGATCTTGAGACCAGGGTACATGGCGGTCAGCTCGTTGTTGAGACGGTCGTTGAATCCGTTGATCAGACTGGTGCTTCCAGTAACGACCACGTTGGCGAGCAGGTTTCCGCGCAGATCCACGTCGACGGCGTTGAGTGCTGATTTAATAAGCTCAGGGATGGTCTGGCCCTTGGTGAGGCGGTCCGCCTCGGGGAGAGGGTATCCAGCGGTTTCATCCCACATGCCCTCGGTGACGCGGAAACGCTGCTCGCGCCACATCTGGTTGTAGCCATCGGGCATCTCAAATACCCGGCCAGGCTGTGTCTTGACGTACTCCTCGTTTCCGGGGACGCTGTATCGGCCGGGTCCTCGCCACACTTCCACCACGGACTCCTTGAACTCGGTCAAAACACGCTCCTCTTCGTAGGCACGGAAAGAGTCGCTGATCTGGAAGGGAAAGTGACGAAGGCGAACTTGAGGAGCCGAAAGGGCATCGACAGGCGACTTGTTCTCAATCATGAAGGTAGGTGTCAGATCAACCTTGGGCTCAGAGGTGTCCCATAGGCTTCGGATCTGGGATGACAGCCACAGGCCACCAACGGGGGACTTTTGGATGGATCGCTTAAGCACCATGCCATCATGGATAGCCGTCACGGATGTGTTTGCGCCGCCAACATCGATAACAAGGGAAGTAGCCTTGCCGGCAGCGAAGGCAGCCAGCACAGGTGTTCGGCTGATCCAAAAGGCTGGGCATCCCCAGTTCTCCATGATAATCTCAATGGCCTTTTCCCGCGATTTGGGTGTGTTCCATGGCGCCTCCGTCATCAAAAGGGGGCTCTCCTGGAGGGGCTTCTCTGCTGCCTCAGCTGCATCGTCCATTGCGACATCGCCCTGGCCATCCTGGCCCTCCTCCTTGGGATCATCATTCAAGCCGTTCTTTGAGGGCGGTGTCGGGCGGTCAGGCTGCAGGCGCTTCACTAGCATGTTCTCCCAGATCTTGGACGCGACATCCCAGTCCTCAACGACGCTATCTCGATTCATGTAGTTTCGCACCTCGAAGTCGGCGCGTGGAATCAAGCACTCATCGCCAAAGAGGTCTTTCGTCGGCTCCTTGGTGACATGGCCGTAGAATGAGGGAAGGATGGACTTTGGGACGTCTTCACCAGCAAAGCCGGCTCGGGTGTTGCAGTAGCCAGGGTCGAGAATGAGGGCAGAGACCTCGTCTACATGATGGAAACGTTAGCGTGCAAGCTCACAAAGAATGACGCGCAAGGGGACTGTCGCACCTCCTCCGTAGATGTCGGTCGGCTGCGCCGTCGTGGGAAGAGGCTGCTGTGCCATGATTATTGTTTACAGAAAGTCGCAACGTGATGGCGGTGGAACCAATTGGGAGATCCAGCACGGGAAGTTGCTGGGTTTGGTGGAGTTGCGCCAGGTAGTGTCGCGTTGGAACAAATTTCAGCCTTGGCCTGGTGGTTGGTGAGCTCCAAGAGCTGGACGCCTCGCGTTGACAAGCCTTGTGGTCCTCTGGCGTTAGGTGGGGCTTGTGGCTGGTGCGTCGCGGAGGGGCTGGCGCGAAGCCCGGAAAAACTGCGGCGATTGAGCTCTTCCATAAAATTCTCGTCGCAAGCTCCGAAATTTTACTTCTTTTTTCTTCTACACATGGAGCGCGAGTTCCATGATGCCATTATGATTGTAAGTTCTCACAATGTTTCCTTTCATTCCCCAGTTCCTATATGATGAATTCGCATACTCGCTTCAGAACCGCTGCGATTGACACAGCTTGCTGTGGTTGATTATAACTGCCAATATCTGATCTCAACTGGACCCAATTCATTTTTGCTTCAAATCTCAATTCTTGATCTCGAAGCTAACCAATTGACAGTTGTAACAATGTCTGTACAATATCTTCGTCTGGCCAGTCGGCCTGTAGTACAATCCTTTCCCACGAGGTCGTGTGGGATTGTCCGGTGTTCCAACCTATACCGAGGCAACTCTGTTTTGAGTGGGAGATGGGGCGCACAGGGTCTTGCGCTGAGTAGGACTCTGTCCACCTCGCTTCCTCAAAGGGATTCAGTGAGGGCTCCTGAGGATGGTGTGGAGGAGCTGTCGCCTTTCAAAAAGCAGCGTCGAACGATGCTGTGGGAGGAGCAGCAGAGCGAGGATCCTCTTTATCCAGAAAGCCACCCTCGACTTGAACACAAGACGAAACGTGTATCCGTTCCCGAGTTTATAGAAGCGTTCAACTCCATTGAACATGCCGATGCGCAAAAGACTACTGTATATGGCCGTGTCCGCTCGAAACGTGCCGCCGGAAAGTATCTCATCTTTCTGGACATTGTGAACGAGTTTGAGCGCCTGCAGGTCATGGTCAACAAGACCAATTGTATGGTGGACCAGGAGTCAGGTCACAGGAATCACAAATTCGCCCTGTTTAGGAATTTGATAGAAGTGGGCGACCACATATGTAGGATCCCAATACTCGCATTTGTTCCACAGATGCTTACAAGCTGGCAGCAATTACTGGAGTCCCAACTCGTACCAAGGCTGGCCAGCTCACGATATCTGCCACTGAGCTCCCTGAACTGCTCTCCCCAGCCATGGAGCAAATCCCTGAGAAGCTCACGGATGCCAAGACCCGTATGCAAGAGCGCCATGTTGATATGCTGGTGAACCGTGAGGTTGTAGACGTGCTGCGAATGCGATCCGAGATCACCAAGCACATGCGCGACTACTTCCACTCGAAGAAGTTCCTCGAATTCCAAACCCCCATCCTAGCTGAAAATGCTGGCGGCGCTGTGGCCCGTCCCTTTGTTACGCGCGCGACGGAGTTTAAGGACCGAGATCTCGCCCTCCGCATCGCCCCTGAGCTTTGGCTCAAGAGATTGGTGATTGGTGGTGTTGACAAGGTCTTTGAGATTGGGCCTGCTTTCCGCAACGAAGGCATTGATGGCACCCACAACCCGGAATTCACCATGTGCGAGTTTTACAGCGCATACAGCAACCTGGAGGACTTGATCAAGGAGACTGAGGATCTGCTGTGCAGTTTGGCCGAGCACTCGCAGCACCTTATTTCTACCCAGCTCACTTCTCTTCCGCCCATCGACCTCGCCAAGTTCCAGCGGCCATTCAAGCGTGTCGAGTTTGTGCCCGCTCTGGAAGATGCTCTTGGGCTCCGTTTCCCGAAGCTCTCGGCCGAGGATGCTCTACCAGAGCTGCTTGCTGTCTTGAAGCTGGCCGGAGTCCATATTCCGGGTGAAGTGCCCAACTCTCTCTCCAAGCTCCTTGACCGTCTTGCAGCCATCTACATCGAGCCCATGTCATTCGAGCAGCCCGTCCTGATCATGAACCACCCGGCTTGCATGTCGCCGCTTGCAAAGAGCTTCCTCTGCCCGCGCACATATCAATTGGTGTCGGCCCGAGCGGAACTCTTCATCGGTGGCCGCGAGCTGGCCAACATGTACGAAGAGGAGAATGACCCCGAGGCCCAAAAGCAGAAGCTGACGGACCACCGCAACCTGGTCAACAAGCCCGATGGTGCCATTGCCATTGAGCCCCAGGAAGTTGTGGACCCAGAGACCGCAAATAACCGCCTCGAGCTGGACGAGGATGGAGAGGGCGCACCGCTTGACCAGAGCTTCGTCAAGGCTCTGGACTATGGTCTGCCGCCCACCGGTGGCTGGGGCTGCGGTGTTGAACGAATGGTGATGCTCTTCTCGGGTGCGAACCGCATCAGCGACTGCCTCAGCTTCGGTACGTTGAAAAATGTCGTTGGGCTTTCAGCCGCCGAGGAGACTAAGAGCTCCTAAGCCCTGGCGCCAAGGACTGAATGGAGAGATGATTACTTGAATCGACATGTACTACGTCAAGTCGACGGTAACGATGTATGATGAAAAAGACTTGTATATTACTGTAGAATTGCCTATACCCTAGAAGAACAACTACTGTATAGATAGGAGACAACTCAACATTGATGTAATGACCATCACCTTGTGTGTGTTTATGTGCGTTGCACTTGAGCATGATTATCTCAACGTGTATATTCTCACTGCATGCGTCTTGTACCTCACTTCGCTCGTGCCTGATCACTTCTCTCTTAGTTGCCACCCAGCCATGCTTGACTATTCATAAGTGGGGGTCCGGTTGGGGGTTGTCGAGCTTTGAGACATTATTGCACCTGTTTTACTTTTCTGAAGAGCACAACCAGATGAGACAGTGTAAGTCACAGGACCTATTTACAAGCCGAGAACACAATAGAGCAAATCGTGGCAAAAGAATCGCAATTGACAATGTAACATCCTTTCAAGGGTGTAGTAATTTTTTTCCAACTCCATAAAAGCTCCAAACATGCTGGGTATTTGGATATTGAAGAAAGTATATACACATTACGCTAAAGGGGGTGTGAAACAACACTTCAATATCAGACATGCCTCTCTCTCTCTCACACACACACCATTCTCCCATCTCTTCCACATGCTGTTGGGCCACCTTAAATCTAAACGGACACGGAAAGAAGCTGGAACAGACTGCTGCTGACGCTGTCGCCGGAGAAGCTGTCGAGCCACTTCTGGACGATATCGTCGCTGAGACCCTCGCTGAAGTCAAAGTCGTCGTCGAGCTGCTTGATGGCGACGCTGGAGGTCTCCTCGTAGAAGATGGTGGCGACCTTGACGTACTTGTCGGTAGGGCGGTCGAAGTAGTCGGAGCTGCCGGCGCCGTTCTTCAGGTGGAAAGTGCTCTTGCACTTGGTGTCGCCGGAGGCCAGCACCTCGTAGATGTCGGCCTCACCGCAGCCGGAGGTCCAGCAGCTGCACGAGCTGTACTGAGCAGTGCGGGGGATGCGGCTGTTGAGGGCCCAGACGGCGGGCATGTCGCCGTTGAAGCCGCGGTCGCCGTCAAGAGGCATCTTGAAGTTGAAGAGGAAGATCTTGTTGCCGCCCTCGAAACCCTCTGTTAAGGACGCGTTAGCATTTACACATCCAAAAAGAAAAAATGCGTAGTTTGGTTAATTTGAAAAACGTACTGTAAGCAACATCATCGGCACGGCAGAAACCGCAGCTGGAGTCACACTTCTCGGCGCTGAAGATGGCAAACTCCTTGTTGGAGGGGATGAGAGTGTCCTTCAGGGTCTGGGGGGAGCTGGAGCCACCGTCGCCGTTGGCGTTCAGGTAAGAGAGGGAGTTGCCCCAAACACTAGCAGAATGTGTCAGACCATGCTGTTCATCAATCGAAAAGACGCCCTCAAAACTTACGTATCAAAGACACCAGAGCCATCACCACCGTAGTTTCCAAGGAAGACCAGGTTGTCGGTAACCTGAGACTCGGCGTTGTAGTAGGAAACTCGCTGCCAGTCACTTCCTGCAGCAGCACTCTTGGAGGAAGAGGAAGAGGTAGCCTTGGCCTTGGTGGAAGACTTGGTCTTGGAGGAAGCAGCAGCCTTGTCGGAACCAGAGTCGGAGGAGCCGGAAGAGCTGCCGGAAGCCTGTGTGGGAGCGGCGTAGGAGTTGCCGGCAGTGCTGGCAGCCCAGGAAACGACCTCACCGTTGATGGTGGCGGTAACCCACTCGGCGCCCGCGGTGGGAGCGACGTAGTTGGTGGCGGCCTCGCCGGCAGGCCAAGAGACGACCTGGCCATAGACGGTGGCAGTCACCCACTCGGTGCGCTTCTTCTTGCGCTGCTCGTGGAAGTGCTCGTGGCCGTGGCGGCGGGCGTGGACGTGGGGAGAAGGGGCGTCGGCGCGCTTCTTCTTGTCCGAGGCGAGGTTGTAGACGGCGAATTCCTTGAAGTTGATAGGGCCACGAACGTGAACGGAAAGCTGGCACGGACAGGTTAGAACAAACGGCCGAAAGAGCCATTGAGCGACTGGCGACTTACACCCTCATCAAGAGGAGCGAGAGGACCGCTGTAGGCGATGTCCTCGGAGCCACACTGGCCATCGGAGCCCATGCTGGTAACGCCCTTGTAGCTACCGCTTCCAGAAAAACCCTCGTAGATAATCTGGCTGACGGGATTGCAGAACCAGTTACCACCCTCATTTGTGGCGGTAACGCCTTCGCACCCTTGTGAAAGGGCCGAGGCCAAGCCGGTGGAGGCGAGGACAGCTGCCGTCGTGTACTTCATCTTGATGTTGCTGCGATATGGTCAGATCTCGGAAGAGAGGCAAAGGGAAGCGAGGTTCAGTTTCGACAACATACGCAACAAGAGAGCGAGACTGGATCGATGTATGGGTGCGTGTGGTCGAGAGAAACAGGAACAACAAGCAACAAAGAGCGAATGAGCGACAATCAAGGCTAAAAAGAGAGAATCAAAACTAAAGAGCTTTGTGTGAAGCCTTTGAAGGAGATGAAGCTACGATGGTCCGGCAACCGGGGAAGAAAAAGAAGGGCCAAGACCAACGGTCCTCTAATAAGATTAAGAGGCCTGAAGACGGTCTGGGCAAAGGCTTGGCCCACGATTCCACCTGCCATTTGCTTGCTCTTGGAAATTTAGCCCGAGTCCGAGTGGTGGGCGCTACATAGTCGCCAGGGCTTTCGATGCCAGTCCAGGAACGGAATAAGTGGCAGATCAAACGGGCCAACAGGACCAGGGATCACGATGGCACACCCAACCTTGGTGGACAGGGTGGGAAAAACCGCCCGCGTTTCAGGCTGCCAAGAAGAGGAAACTAGGCTCGCGCAGTGCGGATGGATCTAAATCCTGGGCTAGCACCGGAGCTGGAGCCAAGAGCGTTCCGATGGACAGAGGCGATTAAGGTCCGGGCGGCTATGAATAGAGAGCCGAGAACTCAGTTGAGAGGCTAGAGCGAAAGCGAGACACCAAGACAGTTCGTCGAGCAGCGACAAGATCTCATCCCCAAGGTTCATGGAAAATTCCCATCCCGCCGTCGTGCCTGGCATGACCCGGCGCGACCCCCAACACACGACCGTCAGGCGCCTCCGTGCCGGTGTGATAATGCAGGTACCGTACAGATAGCTGCGAAATGAAGCCCCATTTTCCTCGAAGGTATAATAGATGGCCTGCAACATTGGAGCCACGTCCAACGACATCACAGCCAAGGGTGGGCGCCAATCGGCATTGAGCCCCGGCCGCAGCGACCAACAGCGACGTCAAAATACAGGGACAAGATCGTCAGGGCGGCGGCGCATGGGCTCGGCGCTTTGTTCCTCGTCACAGTTTATTTTTTTTAGTTCACCCTTGGCAAATATCGCCTGGTGGCTGTGCGTTTGCCGCGGGGGCTGGCTTCTCGCGTGATGGTTCTGTGGAATGACATTTAGTCGCAACGTGAGCCATTTTCGCAACATAGTTGATGGGTTCCAGATGTGTTTTTCTTTTTTAGCGAGACTCTTCTCAAATCAATTAATCACACGATGCAGCCAACCGTCTAGACCATGCCACCTCATCCCAAGAAGGGGGGTTGGTGGTGGTTGTTGGCTCACAGCAAGCAGGGATCCAACAAGTCCAACCAACAGCCCGTCTTGGTGCGGAGTTGGCCAAGGCGCCCAAAAGGGCCAAGAAAGTAAAAGCGCAATAACAATTGAAGCCTCTCTTGGCCAGATAAAAGGGGTTTTTGCCAGACGGCAGCACAATTGAGAGGGATCAGCGGCAATTTCCCCGTGTCAATCACTGCTCGCATAGTATTGAACGCCGTAAACATATCCTCGTTTTTTTGCTATTGACCCAGTTCGTGACAGTGGGTATGTGTGTGGAGCACACCTGGTTTTTTTTTTTTTTTTTTTTTTTCGGAGCGCGGATCGCAGAATAAGCTGCTGAACGCCGTCCGCTCTCAACAGTAAATGAGCTGAATGCACCTTGCAGTTGTTTATCCACCGCTGTTGGTCCTTAGTCTTCCAATCCAGCCCACTCATCCTCGTCGCCACTGTCATCCTTATGCTGCACCTTTCTCCTCTTGCTTCCCTCAATGGCACCCTTCCGGTTATTATCCTTGCGTCTCTCGTAGCCACTCTTCGACGTGATCTTTGCCTTGGTGCCGCTACGCCGTGCTTCCACTCCCCGTTCCTTGAGCTTCTTCCTGTCTGCTTTGGCGACATTGGGCAGCGCATCCAAGAGCCACTTCTGGACGCTGGCTTCGTCGTCCGTCTTCCCAGCCTGCTTCTCACTCGCGGCAATGACATTTGCCACCATCTTGACAAATGGGATATCCTCCTTCGTGTAGAAAGTCACTGCAACACCGCCCTCGCGGCCTGCACGACCTGTTCGGCCTGCTCGATGGACGTAGGCAGCACTGGAACCAGGCACATCGTAGTTCACCACCCCATTCACGCCTGCAAAGTCAACACCACGTGCCAAAACATCCGTAGTAATCAATACCCAGATCTCTCCAGCACGGAATTTGCGCATGATCGCCGAGCGCGCCGAATCAGCCAGGCCACTGTGGAGCGCAGCGATTCTAGCTGATCCACCAGCCTCGAGAGGAATGTCGTATTTCAGCTCTTCATGCAGAGCACTGGCTCGGTCAATTGTCTGTGTGAAGACAAGGAAGGGCGGCCTTAATGGTGGACCCGAGTCGTCACTCGACGTTGGTCGCAGCAGTTGACGCAAAGCGAGCAACTTTCCTTGTTCTGATGCCGTGTACGTGAGCTTATGGGTAACGTTTGGCACAGCGGTATCCTTCAAACCGACCACCAACCGGACAAAGGGCTTTTGGGTAATATCCAGCGACTTGGCTCGTGATTCGAGTTGTTCCGTAACCAGAGTTTCGATATTAGATCCCATGGTCGCCGACCAAAATGAGATGCGTAAAGTAGGGTTGGTGCATGCTTTCCAGATGCCCAAGGTGTGCTCGCGGAAGAGAGGATCAAGTAAAACATCTGCCTCGTCCAGAATCAAATCGCGGACAGTCGGTAGCACTTTATGGCTATTTTCTGACCCAGAGTTAAGAAAGTTCAGCAACAAAAGAGGTGTCGTCACCAAAATATCGGCTTTAGCGACGGGCTTGTCTTTCTCATCATCTGTCTTCTCATCCTCTGATTCGGCGGCATCTTCGCCCTCATCCTCAGAGCTGTCTTCAATAACCTCTTGTTTTTCGGCAGAAAGGCGCATCCCCTTCTTCATAGCAACAATCTTGATCCCCGTCCCTTGAGCAACTTTGTTGCCCTCATTGACAATCTGATGCACCAACTCCCGGGTGGGTGCCACAACAATGGCCTCGAGCTCATGAATTTCGTGCAAGTCCTCATCTGCACGTCTGCGCATAATGTTGTTGATGGCAGGAATGAGAAAGCTGATAGTTTTACCACTTCCGGTAGGCGCAACAGCAAGGAAATCAACTCCTCCATCCAGACCGCTCTCATCCTTCAAGGCGATCTCAGGGTGTAGGAGAACCGGCAAACTGCCCATCTGCACCTCGGTCGGTACACGATAGCCCTGAGTAACAAGGTTCTCAGCAACTCGGCGCGAGATGTTGTATGCACTTCGGAGCGCTCCAAATGATTCCAATGGCTGGGGAAATAGCTGCTTCTTGGTGTCCTTCTTCACCTCCACCGCGGCCTGCTTCTTTTTCTTCTTTGATTTCTTGATCTTCGATTGGTCCTCAGTCTTTGAGAGAAGCGTAATCTTGAGGCGATGCGATCGTAGAAGTTGGCGGCATTCATCCTCGCTCAGAGGCTGAGGTGCAGCTCGCACAGGGCTCGGGGCTCGTTCGGCCTCGCGAGAATCAGACGAGGTCTTGGGCGCACTTGCGGGTTTCGGGGCGAAGAATTCGACTTCGGGTAGTTCGACGGCAGCTTGTGTTTCAGCTTCGGCACGATTTCGCTTTCTCTTCTGGCCACGAACTTCATCATGGAAAAGTTGAGGGTTGGTCGTGGTTCCGGCCGAGGGCAGTTTTGTGGCACCACCGGCAGCGGCCTGGATGCCCTTGCCGGTTTTCTTGGTGCCTCTCGAGAGGATCTTGAGAATATCCATTGCGATCGTGTGGCCCGGCCGAGTCGCTGGCTGCCAAGTTTGGGATGCGATCACAAACGCGGCGTTGGGGAAAAAAGTCGAGACGACCCTAGCGATAGAAATTTTAGTGGAGCCTCATCTGGAAAGCTTTACATGTGTGCACTACGTGCTGCGGGTGGTGGGGTGTGGGGCTTCAGGACCGACAGCGGTTGAAGGATGAGCGACAGCGATAGCGGCTAGCAGCGCTAAACGAGCCTCTCCATCCACTAATACAGCGCCCATCCATTCCATAGACACGACCAGGCGAGACACCTGCATCAGGTTGATATTGTTGCACTTGGATGGATCAAATTTCTTGTTATGGTATTGGCCTGATATTACATAAATCACGAGATATTTCCCAGGATGTTCGTGTTTCTATTCAATGGATGTTGATCGCCGTCATCTGCCTCCAACTTGGATGGTGGACTGCAGCTCGGACTGACGTCACGACCATGACACCAGATCCAACAATCAGGATTTCGCTGCAGGCACATCATAGACTCGGCATGATAACTTGCGTTTGGGGTGCTTGCGTAGGACTCTGATCATGATTTATATAATAGCGCTCCATCCCCCTGATTCTTTAAAACGGGCAGATCTACTTTGACGTCTTGATCATCCAACCCAGAATCTATAATCACCAAATCGTTGACACGAAACACTAACACCGCCATCATGCCGAGTATGCTTGGTCTGACCACCGACCCTTCCCCTCATGCCATCGGCGGCCAGGGCAGCAAGTTGGGTGACCGCCACCTGAATGGCTCCATGCAGCTTGCTTCTCGCGCGCAAGGCAGCTTAACGCCTTCCCTCAACTCGGACTTCTTCAACAAAAAGAAGGGCCCCAAGCATGACGATGATGATGATGACGACGACGACGAGGATAACCTCAAGACCATCAAGGGCCGAAACCACGCCGCGGCGAAAGAGATGGAGACGCTCCTCTGGCGCGCCCTCTGCGACAAGCCCAAGAGCGCCCTCAAGTACATTGCAAAAGATGCCGTCATGTCGAACCGCTTCCTGTTTGACGATCCGGCACCGCGATCCAAGGAATCCGATCCGCCTCTCGAAGAGGAGCTCAAGCACTGCAACGAGTGGCTCTCATACAAGATGCACGACCCCCAGGTGGTCGAAATCGACTTGATGGCTGTAGCGCTGTCCTATCGTGTCACCTTGTTCAGACAGGTCGAACAGGGCAAGGGAAAGTACGGCCTGCAAACGGTTGAGGCTACTGTATCGAGCTCATGGAGACAGGTGGCGAGCGGGGACTGGGAGTTGTGCAGCATGCTTGCCTCATAGGCATAGTTTATTGCAATGGGTTATTATGGTTCAAACAATGTAGTTTTCGATTAATTCCGTTCATAATTTATACACTGATAAACAACATAACTTATGACACTACCTTTTTAAGCTCTCTCAATGACGATCCTACCCCGAAAGCCAGGACAAGTAACCAAGACGTCGCTTCTTTAAGTCCCTAAATAAATCTGACACAAAAGAAAATATACTATACGTCATCGGACGAATTGACAGGGACCGCAACTGAGTGGGATGTGTCAATCACGTGAATGGTTGGAGGCACCAGCAAAACCCACCTTGATGAAACGCATTGCAGAAGAAATCATTCCTAGACCTATTATTGACAAGAGGATTTATCCCCCGTCAAGGGATAGTTATCCACCATATGTGCCCACGATGGATCCTGATCGGTACTAAAAAAAACGAGTGATTATCTGTAGGCTAGGTCTCGTGTATTTGTCATCACCCCAAACTTCCCCATAACCGAGCTTTTGGGACATTTTTTATCGCTGTTCTGGGGTGCAAGGACCCGCAGCGACTTTTTTTAATATAGCAGACGAGAAACTAGGAATAACCGCATGGATGTGTTGTCAGAGAGTCACATCTCCAAGTAGTATCCACGATTTGTGCCATTCCCGGAGTATTGTCGACCTCGCGACTCAGTACATGAAGTTGGTCCGGATACTACGTCAGCTGGTTGGATGGCTAATAATCTGCTGTGGCAATACGTGTAACTTCCTGTGTTTAAGATAAATGAATCAATTCACGGAACGAACGGCATCTCAGATGGAGAAATCAGCGGAGTGGTCAATGCTGTCACGAAAACGTACAGGAACTAAGCGAGGCTGTCCACTTTACTAGTTACTGCTAGAAAAGATAGTACGACAATACAAATATTTCCCCATGTTTCATAAACTCCAAACAATGATTGAACAAAATCTGGTCACATGTCATAGCATTTGATCTCGCCTAGAGTTTATGAACCATGATTTTGCGAAATATCTTCTGTGTACCTTTTTTCCTACACAAAACCGTGTAAACTAAGACACAAATGCCCCGTTCCAGTAAACCCAAGGCTTTTTCTTTTCAGCTCACAGGAATGTCAATCAAGGAGCAAAGGCCCCTGTAGGAGGACTCGTAGCGTCAATTATTTCGTGTGCTATCTAGCTTGGAGCTGAAACACACGCAAGTGACACAGTGTAATATGCCAATCAGAAATACTGGGTTCAGAAGAATCTCTTTAATAGAGTGTGCACAAACCAAGTTTCGTCTAGATCACGGCCATTTGTTGCCGTGAACCAACTACATCCGCATGTGGCCTAAATTATATGGCATCAGTACACGCAAGTTGAATTTTAGCACCTCTCATATTCTCCGTAGAGCATTTGTCTAGATGTTTTTAATAATACAATGTGTCGTTTCTCTTGACTCTGTTATAACTAATGTGTAGCTTTGTTGAGCAATTGATGAAGGCTGGCTTATAACTGCTATCATCTGGTAATTCCATGCTAAATGATACTAGCCACTTCTCCTTGGAAAGGACAGAAGGTGTCAATGATAAAACACTTTCAGCTACGAATTTGCCTACTCTATTTGTTTAATATAATACTGAGGAATTCTTTTTAGGAATGACTGCACTATTTTTAATTTTATTTTTAAGAAGTCAAAAACTAATAGAAAAGATAGTCTGATTAACCTACAGTTGCCGAGCTAATCAAAACCGTCGAGCTAGAACACATTTGAGAAGTAACTCTTTCTTTACATACACTTTTATATCCAACCATAGAAGGCTCCATAGATTTATTTTAAAAATATGGACTCGTGGTAAACTAAATATAACCAACCATATAGTGGGTTGGTGACAAATTCCGTGCCTTATCAATAGCTACCCTATACTTTAACCTCTGACATCTGAGCATGGTACGCATCAGCGCATATTCAGTTCGGAAAAAAAAAATCTGTGACAACGATTCAATCTAGTCTTTTTATGTTGTGAGGTGAGTATTTTGCATGTTGCAGGTGTATTGTATATTCAGCTAAGTATCGAGCTAATGAGAGGGGATTTTTCTTTTTCAAGTTAAAGAACAATCGTTACAAGGAGAAGAAGAAGAAGAAGAAGAAGAAGAAGAAGAAGAAGAAGAAAATAGAAAGGAACAAGTATTAAAAATAAATAACAGGTCATAAAATTCTTAAATCATCAGTGAAAAAACTCAAAGCCACTAGTAGAGCCAGTGAATATGTCTGTTGGCCTCCCCTGAAGTAGTTTGTCCTTGCCGCCTTTAGCACTTTAAACTTCGGCTGGTTGTCCCCAGATGGGTTTAAGATATATGTGGAATGGGAGTTCTTCGTTGTTACTGGCCCTTGCGAAAATTTGACGGGCTTCTTCGAGCTCCTTGCAGTATGCTAACCTCATCTCATTGAATGAGCTGTTGTCATTCGAGATTACCTTCCAATGGTGCTTATCATCTCGTACTTTTAGAGTAAATGATAAGAACATTGGAGTCGCATCGTGGATATAAGATTCCGCTTTTATTTCCTGCAGCGACGTACGCGAGAAGTCTCCTACTGGGAATGTCCATTTTTCTCGGCCCAGGGCGGTTAAGTTGCCTTTTAGCCTTGGAAGCCTCTGGCTTGCCTCTGCGACCTCATGAGTCGACTCAAGTATTTCTACTTGTTCTATTGTTTCGCGCGGTGGCGTTTCAGAAATGGTCCTGTGACCATCTCTGGTGTCGCTGTGATGAGACTCGATGGTTGGAATCAACCCATCGGTGTGAATGGACTGAGGCCTCTGTTGCGGAAGCGGCTGGGGAGCTGGTGTTGTGTTGAGTTCGGGGCTGAGCCCACAGAGTCGTGCTCTGGCATCAGTAGAGATGTTGGATGGCTGCCCGTCATCCCCTGACCTCAGAGTGTCGTTGGGCAGTGTCCCTTCTGTGTGGAAATCTCCGCCCAGCCTCCCCAGAGTGACTGAAGTGCCTTCTCTTTGGCCGGGTGGGGGTGTTGGGAGGTGGTTTGAGGAGCTATTTTGGGCGCTGCTACTTGAACCGACGGAATGTGGATTGGCAGACCCATCATTTGAAGGGGGAGAATCTCCGTCTAGGTATTTTATTTCTGCCCTCGGCTGGAGACCCAGACGGTAAATTAACTTCCGTGTTCTGTAGGAAGCACGTCGCTGGGAATCACGATCAGCAATGGAGCCATGGCGAGTATAACTTCCTAGATGTGCACCAACCTGTACAGAAGCGTGCCTCTGGTTTCTCGAGCGCTTTTTTTTGGCATTTCCGGAATTGAGGTTGGCTTGACTAGCCGATCTCTTTGAACTTGCACGGTTCTGTTTTTGGTTGACATTAATACAATGCCCAAAATATAGGGAACCCAAGCCTACCTGCGCGGCTGCTGAAGACTCTGCTATGGTGGGTGATCTACGGCCCATGTCACCCATGGGCGCCTCTGGTGCCCTAGCCTGACTTTGATCCCGACCTCCAATTGTGTTACTGGTATTTTGAATTTCGTATCCGCTCGTCGGGAGCCTCTCGGGGGCCTCGAATGTACCGGATCTCGGTTCGGGGAACGGTAGGGATGAAACACCTATATCACTGATGAAGCGTTAGTCTTAGTCAAAAGGGAGAAACATGGGAACGGAACAAACCGGTTCTCTTGCGTTACACTGGGATCAATGGAAATGTCGCCGTGTGTATGGCCGTTCATGCCAAGGGGCTCATTAGCATGGCCAACTCTCTGACTGGTAATGCTGTCCCATGAATCATCGCTGGGGCAGGGAGAAGTACCCCTTTGTGTCTCTACACCTTGGGGCTGCTCTTTTTCGGGATTGTTAATTCTCCAAAACAACTGCACCAACAAACGTTCTATTCTGTGACATGTTTTAGGGAGGGGTTCTGCTTTGTTGAGAAATCGGGAACCTACTTGACAGCGTGTTCAGTGTACTTGAGTTTTCGAGCATGGGCTTCGGGAGCGTCTGGCCAAAAGTGAGCGCCGTTACCATCATGTATTAGGAAGTAAACAGCCATCTCAGTAAACTCCCGCCTGTCCCTTTTTGTTTTCCAGCGTTTAAGATCAGAACCTGCGGTGTTATATGAAGTAGTAAAGCTGGACATGTGTTCCTTTATCGCTCGGTATAAGTCTTCATCTTTGGGTAAACCCGTGTCTGGGCACCCGATGTCTTCGCGAAGCTTGCTGAGCTTAGTTGCTGCCAAGCTTTTCTTGCGTATCCTATACCCTCTGTCTTGGAGATGAAGTGGTCTCTGTCTCGGGTGTTGTTTCTTCATAGTCGATCGATACAGGAGGCCGCAGCCCAGATCAACACAGGGTACTTAGTTGTGGCTTACGGTGATAAGTTAAGAGGAGTCAAGTTGAGATGGCCGCGTATTTATAGACAGTTTTACGGACCAGCTATCTTGGCATGTTTTGAGCTGCAACAAGGCAGCCGGACAGGGTGTGAGTAACGGAGGCCGATCTCTACTTGGGGCGGTGACGAGTTCTAAAATTACTCCCGACAGACACTTACTGGGAAGACGAGGAGATCAGGTGTGGCTTCGACCATAGGCGCTTAGGCCATTTCCTCCCAGCCCATGCTGGGAGATAACAAGTGGAACGAAAGCTTGAGAACGGCAAACCGGTCTCCACCCGGCGTGTTGGGGTCACCAGCGGGTTTCCTATGAGCTCAGATGAATTTTCATGACTCGTTATTGGTATTGCGAGATTCTTTCAAAATCCTGAATCAACAGAATCGCAGCGGTCTTCTGGGGAGGCCGCATGGGGATCCACGGTGGCCGCTGAATGGGCCAACACTTGGGTCACCTCTGGGAAGCCGGAGCTGCGCCATCCAGGCCGGCGCCTACGATACTACCCAAGAGGTCATCCGACCGGAGAAAACCACAGATGGAGCTGCTTTGGGCTGCCACCCATGAAACCTGGACTGTTAGGAGAGGAGGGAGCCCATGGCGGGTAACTCGTCGCCAACTGCCTGGCTGCGGGCGGTGGCATCGTTGTAACCCGACGAACATGTTTGAAACGCAAATTAGAAAAAAAAGAAAAGAAGGGCTAGGACATCCACCTGTTCTGTGCAGAAGTGCCACGTATTTTTGGTCATTAAACCTGGAGGGGACGACCCCCTTGAATCACGGTGAGGCCGTCACCACGAACCATTTGGTATGGGGAAGTCGGCCGATAAGAGTGTGGGTGGGAGAGGAAAGAGAAAACCAATATGCGTGCTGATTGATTGGAATTGAACAGTTTTCTGTGCTTTTTGCAAAGGCACAGTTTCTTGTGGTAGCAATGAGAGCTTGCCGACCCCCCTGTGCGCCGGATTGGGCAACAGCGCCCGTATGTGTTGGTTCCAACACTCAGCAAAAAAAGAGCCCCCAAAACTCAAAGCACACTAGAATGAACGCAAAAAGGCCTAGGATGCAGTGTCTGATCAATGTGCAAAACGGCGAAAAAAAACGACCAAATATTGCTCCAAATTTGTACAGTATGCCGGCATGGTATTTCCCGACATGTAAGGCTGGGGCGATAATTAACGGGCACATTTCAGCTGCATGCCAGGAAATTGATTGACAGGGTACATGCAGGAAGAGATTTTTCGGTGTTTGACTACGGATGTTGCAAGGCCGAATCACATCATGGCTGCCTCGTTCTCCTTTTTTCCATTTGGTTCGCGGCGGGCACCGACTCCGACGAGCTGGACCACCCATGTCCCTACACCGACCCCTACAATCTACACTCTTCCGCTGCCTCCATATTTCCACACATTCCCAGCCGCTCCTCTTCGGGATTCCAGCTCCTTCCATTCTGAATGACCTTCCTTCCTTGCTCCTCAGAAACTGTCTGAGTCCCGATGGTCTGGCGAACTTTCCACTTTTAGCCTGTCCCTATGCATGCCCGCAACACTTCCTGTCCCAAGATACCATGGAGCAAAACATGCCAGAAAGCCCTCGACGCCTTCACCACGCGAAGTATCGCTGGTTTAACACCACCAAAGTAACAGAGATACCCCTTATCAAAGTCCTCCGCACTGAGCTTGGCTACGGCCGCTCTCGCGTACGACGTGATATAAACTTCTACAACAATCTGCGATCATACATAGCGGCGTTCAAGTCGAGTGGTGGTGTAAAGGGGACAGATTTGGTCCACTGGAGGGCTCGCCTTCACCAGGACGGCTTGCTGGAACTGGTATCCAAGTTTTTGGATGAAAAGCAAACGGGGCTGTATTACTGGCCTGACGACCCTGAACACCCCAACTATGGCAAGCTGCACTACTCCAAAGACTCTAAAAAGTGGGTTGTTTAGTCTGCCATTTGATCCCGTGTAATTCTGACAAGGTTGCGCTCTTAGGATTAAACGTACCCTCATTCAACTAGTCTTCAGAATCAACCAACAATGCAAGTGGAAAGGTTCTGGGTATGGGGGCCCTCGATCTACGAAGAATCAAAAAGACAAGAGAAAGACTCGCCAAGACCACCGTCGCGCCCACGAAAACCCTTCTAACTCACAGTCTCGCCAACCCGCGACAGACCATCAACCGAGTCACAGGGCACCCCATCCAGAGAATCCTGTAGAAAACGTTTCCCAGGGCGACCAAAATGTGGGAGCCCCTATTGGTATCGAGGGCCGTTCATCATTTGACCCGCTGGACCCGGATGCTTGGTAAGGCTTTGGTAGCAAAAAGCCCTGATCACTCACTAACCATTCTGCCAGGGAGGTTTTGAACGTGCCTACTCACGAAGCGACCTACACAACACATTCCTTTCAACCCAAGTCCAGTGGTAGCAGTCAGGGTGCTCAGGGAGGGGCGAGTGCAACAAGGACGAACCCGAACATGGCCCCTATGCCGATAATGAGTGATGTATACGATGTTCCTCACAGCCCAGAACCACTTGTTCCTTCCGATATACTACATGTTTGTCTACATGGTCATAATAACCCATTACTTGGACTAATCGAAGTACAGACTCAGAATGCTGGAGAAATACCAGCTGCTGCGGACCCCACCGTGGATAGCGCCCAGACACAGGGACCTCGAACACAAATCTCACAAGAAGACGCCCTCGATGAAGCCGATGCCCATCTCGAAAATACAACAAACAATCTGGCTACTGATCAAGGGGAACGTCGACGGACATCATCCCGACCACACGTGCAGAGGATTCGCCCCGATTTTCTTGAAGGCGACGCCTATTCCCAAAATTCTGACCTTCGATCCCCATCAACCGAATCAACCACATCTAGCTCCACGGAAGATCTTGACGAAGCAGAGACTGCACGTGAGGAGCCAAGTTTCAGACCATTCCATCAAAGGGCTCACACTGAGCCACCGCGGCGGCCCTTTGCTAGCTCCAGCGGTAACATGAACCCGCCAGCTTCGCATTACAGAGGCATGCCACCACCAGCACCACCAGCACCACCAGCACCACCACCGGTGGCACCAAACCGCGGGGCCGGGACTACGGCGACATCCGACTCGCAACATCCACTCGGAGAGGAAAACCAGGGGCTGCCGAGGCAAGGACCACGGAACTTGCCCAAGTTCCATGTGATCTATAGCGTGAATGTCTCCGAAAACAGAAATACGCAGTGGAATCCCAAGGGAAAGTTCCAGGAGAAATCTCTCCAGGTGCTTATGGATGAACTCCGACCCCTCGTACACACATACGACGGGCTGGATTTCGTTTTAGAGACACCCGGCAACATGAGCTTTGATGCCACCATTTACGTAGGTGACAAAGAGGGCTTTGAAGCAATGAAGGATCGATTCCATGATAAAATGATGTCAATCCTTCGGAGCCGACCTAGATCAAACAGAGTTTTGCGCTTTGAAATAGTCATCACGCCGGTCGGGCGTGAGAGTTTGCGTGAAGATGACTACGAGAATAACATTCTATTTTAATTATTTTCCGTCGACAGTGCGGTTATTTTTACGCAGGCGTTTCAGCGAGGGAAGATCTGAGAGGGATAATTTGATTGGCAGCCGGGATTGGATGAATATGGTAGCATTAATATATCTTGTACACGCAATAAGCAAACAGTGCGAAAAGACTTGATGAGAAGTGCAAAGGATTGGGCAGTTAATTTGCTTGCTTAATGTGGGCCGAGAAAGGCTCAAGCTCACAGTGAAGAGGAACCTTCCACATGATCTGAAAAATTAAAGAGAAGCAAGGTCGCAAAGAAGAGCCCCAATAGACCAAAATACACTAAAATTAGGCTATAACCTTTGAACAGCCGATTTTACCGTGGACTTTGTGGCGTTGCGGCGCTGAGTTGGTCACATCCTATCGGACGAATAGTTAGGCTTTATGGAGTGATTTGCATTGCAATAAAAATAGTCTCGTTAATTGGAAGAAAACGAACAATCTACGTTCTTCTCCGGAGCTCTACTTGGCACATCTGGTATAATTCCGTATCCCAAAGAGGAGACGGGCAAAGCCTATTTGTGGCATTTTGTTTCGCTTGCTTCTGTTTCAGTGCGGTGTGATCAACCATGCACATTCGATGATCGCCTTACCACCAGAGAGAGGTCTTGTTTCATGGTGTCTCTTTCATTCATCAATTCTACGGTGAATTTAATATTTCGCCCACCACGGGAGAGGCAGGATTCCGGTTCCACGATGTGGATTACACAGACCAAACAATGTTATTTTGGTGAGAAAATCGCGAATATTCGGAATGTATGTATAGAATTGCACGCTTTTGTAGTCCATTAGAAGCAATGATTTCAGAGCACAACTGCATTGAATATTTATACTGTTTGCATACCCACATGTCTAGTGATGGGATTCTTATTGCCGATAAATCTCATTTGATGGTTTATTGGTCTTCTTTCCCGTCAATTGAAAATGAGCAAAGGTGATTTTCGCCATAGTTGCCGTCCAACGCATTCAAAACCAACGTGCCCTTTGCAAACTCGCGCTCCACGCCTTTTGCAACTCAGCAATCCGTTTCAATCATTATTATGTAGCCATCCATTTTCCAGGCGGGATCAAAGCCTCGTCCATCCCGTAACGCCACGCCCAGTGCACGAACCCCCCAGGCACTTTTTCTTTTTTCTCTCTAATGTACATTTGTCAGGCATTATTCGTTCAAGACTCGTCCTCGACGTCGTCAAAATCCTCGCGGCCCTCGCCGTAGAGCACCTCGCAGACGCCCGCCAGGGGAATGTCCATGACGGCGTCTGTGCCCTCGCTCCAGATCTCGCGCCACCGCAGCTTGCCGTTGCCCTCGACCTTGCGCTCGCGGTTGCGGCTGCCGCGCAGGCGGCCCTTTGCGTCAATCTCGGCCAGGTGGCCGGCGCCGTCGACAATGGTCTCGACGCTGGTGAGGGGCAGGGTCAGGATCTCCGTGTTGTAGGCGGCCAGCGCGACGTAGGTGTAGCAGACGGCCATGACGGTGAAGGCGGGGATGGCCAGCGCCCACCAGCGGTTCGGGTAGTAGTAGATGCCCAGGGCGTGCAGGAAGGGCGAGGGCAGGTAGCCCCAGAGGAGGTAGATGAGGAAGGTCAGGCTGCTGAAGAGGTACAGCACGAAGCCGTAGTACTCGTACGTGGGCACCTTGGGCGCCGCCCGCGGGATGGGCGCGAGCGTGTCGTCGTCCGAGGCGTCGGGCGTCGTGGGCCGCGACGGCCGCAGCAGCGACGTCAGCGACGGCGAGGGGGGCAGCGGCGTCGGGGGCCGCCCGTAGAAGGGCGGCGCGAAGAAGTTTTGCGACGACAGCTGCCGCGGCGGCGACTCCGACCCCGACGAGCTCACGGACTGGTTGTCGGACAGGATCTCGTCCTCGTCGTCTGAGGTGACCGACATGGCGCAGGCTTGTCGCAATCCCGAGGCCACCACCTTGGATTGGAGAGTGGGAGACTTAAGCTTGATGGTGACGTGCCAACAAAGGCCAAGGAGCTAGGGGGTCCCAGTAACACCGCGCGTCTAACTTGGCGGGTCGTTTGGCGCGCCCCCCGGCTTTAGCTGCCGCTCCCGCAACTTTGGTTTCAACGGCGTCCGTAGTTCGACACTTTGCTGCTGCATGACATCTCCAAAAGGGTCCCATGGTTCAGCATTTCTACTCAAAATGAGTAAAAAACAATGCTTAAATAAGTAAATTACCGAATGCCACTCCTTTGTATTTTCGGGGATTATCTTTTCTTAGGATATCGTAGCTGTTCTCACTAGAAATGATACCATAGTGGACGAGTACCTCTAGGTGTTAGGGATGCTAAGAAATCATCATCATTAAAATAACTCCTCTCTATGTCATACAACTGTGTACAAGAACCCCCTTCTCCTTTCAACCATCGATCGGACATCTATAGTCCCTGTCGCGTCCCATGGCTGCATTATCCTGCTTCTCTTGCAACGCATCGAGGCAACTTTGGTGGTAAATATGCCGGCACGCCAGCACCACCAACGGCCCCAATGGCTGGTCTTTACCATTATTGACTGCTGTATCAGTCGGTTCAATCAGCATGCTTGATGGTCGTGTGTCCACGCCTTTCCCCTTGGCTCTAGCATCTGACTCGCCCGTATGACCCTTGGCACGCTCAGCGTTATCCGCCTGCCTCTCTTTCCTTCTCTTGTCTTCAATCGCTTGTTTATCTTCCCATGCCTCAAACACTGACCTTCCGGCTACTCCAGGGCCCCACACCCTTCGGCTGCATGCCTCGCAGGTGGAGCCACGGGGACGCCAGCCTCGTTGACGCAGTTCTACTGACTCCTTGACACTGACGAACAGGCTCCGCTCTAAGAGCCTGTTTGATAATCTCAGAATCGACTCTTCATAAGCGTATGCAGAAAAGATAGATGCCAGCACTCCCCTTAGGTCTGCCAAGTTTGGTGAAACTGCGGCCGCCTGTGTGAGAAACGCTCGCAGTACACGAAGGAATGATAAGTTAGCTCCTGCATTCGTCAGAACGCGTGCGCCGGGTTGACCTGTTGGCTGACTTGACGTAGCCGTGAGCAGAGCTGTAAAGGTGTGTTGAACTAAAGAGCGTACGAGGGCAAGAAGTTTCTCCTCGTCCAACTTCTCTGCATCCTCGGACTGTTTGACGGCTGTAGTGATTGCGGGAGAGAGTTTTCGTGTAATCTGCACGCAAGCCTCAATTAGGCTCAACCAGAGCGCTTCATCAGGAGACAGTGCCTCGACAGCAGATTTCTGCTTCTTCTGTACCACATTGGTTCTCTTGGAAGTCTTCGTCTGCCCCTGGCAAAGCCAAATACCAACGTGCACATATTTCTGGAGAGCTTGGAGCAGCTCCTCCAGCCCAAGCTGGAGATCAACAGCATGATCCTGCTTCTCTGTACCTGCCAACAAACCTTGCATTGCAGATTCCAAAGTGTCAAGGTGCTTGATTAAACGATTCATTGCGTCCTTGACTTGGCCTTCACGGGCCATCAACACAACTTCGGCATCAATGACACCCGTCTCCTCCATCGTTGGAATCAGCTTTTCAAGTCTCAGATCGGTTGACTGCACAAGCCCCACGTAGTCGGAGACATGAGATGGGTCAAATTTGCACATAAGCTGAACATAGCGTTCGACCAAGTCCCGATCGGAAATGGGCTTGTCCTCGGATGAAGCTTCACTGGGCTCCAGCAAGGTTTTTAGGTACGTATGCTGCAGGTCTGGTGCATCCTCCGCCGATTCGAGAATGTGTTGGTGAAGATCTTTATCTTGGGCGCTGAAGATCTGTGCTGCCCGCTCGGCATTAATCTCGAGCAAATCTCGAGCATGAGTCTTGGCAACCTCTAGGACCTCCTGAATTTGGCGGTTGTTCAATCCAGCATGGGGGCGCAGACAGTCAGCAATGCATTCGAAGACCATCTCCTGCTCTTCAGGATCCTCAAAGTATGTCTGTACCAGTTTGCCGTATTGCTTGTCCACCTTGTAGATGCGTTTTAAGATGCGGTAGAAACCAGCCTTCTTGAAAAGTGGCATCAGTGCGGGCATGTCGGAGGGCTGATAGATGGAGAGTAGGTACTCAGCACTGAGCTGGGCATCCTCTGCAAGATCAACCCCGGGATAATTGCAGAGACCAGTGAGAACTCTTGATAGGGTCGTGCCCGGAAACAAGAGGTACTGGGGGAACTTGGGAAGGTTTCGGGCGATGAACATGTCGAGATAGATGGTGTCCTCGGACGCAAACTCATTGGGGCTCATCACGTCGAGGAGAATCGACAATATGTACTGGCGGTTGATAGTGAGCCCAAATATCTGCTCCTCAGGCAGCTCACCCCTCATGCCACCATTGACATGCTGCTGGTCAGGGGAATCGTTCAAGAAAGAATCCTCAAAGGCCTCGTTCAGGGCACTCAAAAAGCTCGGAGCATCAAACTTGAGAATAAGGCGTAGATATGGGAACGAAGGTTGTGTTTCCGCGCCAGGCATTGTAATAAATTCCTTGGCACTGCCCTTGGGCCAGGCAATGGTCTTTCCAGAAAAGAGGAACCAGTAGATTTCCGCTTTGGCCTTGGTTGCCACCTCGTCGTCTAGTGTCTCCCCAGTCGGATAAACTCGACCAGTCAGAGTATAGGACAAGTATGGGAAGATCTTAAGAGCACTGATGCTGTAAAAGTCATCGGCCATATTCCCTGGTATGAAGTCTCCGTTTGCCATTAGGGGTATGAGGAGGGAGATAAGATCGATCATGGGTGTAATGTAATCGCTCATGGCCTGGTTCCAGACATAGATGAGAGCGTCGTACAGGCTATGCTGTTTGCACAACAGGGTGATTTGATCCAGATCAAGCGTGGCAGTCTCCATGTGGCAGATAATCTCTTCCAATCTGCTTTCCCAGCCCTTGGCCACAAAATGCATGACCAAATCCTTCATCACGGCGGGGGGCACCATGGTGATGACCTTTTCTAAGATGTATGGCTCGAGACATTCGAGGAAGATGCCCGAGATGTCGCCATCATCGTACCACTCATACATCTCATCGAATAGGAAATCGGTATTGTTGATGCTTTGACACGCGGTGAAACACGTTTCCGCCAGTTGCTTCATGTGGTCGTCATCGGCATTCTGCAGGCTCTTCTGGCGCTGGCCGAAGGCGTATTTGAGCGAGGCGCTAATAATCTCCATGATTTTGTCTTGAACCATTGTGTGCCGCATATCAGCGTCTTCAGGCAACCCGACAGTGAGTTTGTCGGCGTCACCTGTATAGTAGGAAGTCGCCAGTTGAATCGCTCCAATGTAGTCTCCATGCTCCATCATGGCAATTAATCTGTCGGCCCAATTTGAGAGTGCACCAATCGAAACCTCATTGAACCCTAGGAGGAAAATCCTCCCCTTATAAGTTTTGAAGCTCATGTAAAATGCATCAGCCACAACTCCGTGCATGGATGCATCATCCTCATCAAGCTGCTCCACGAGAGTGTGAAGCTGTTTTGAAAATAAATCAGCATGGTATATGTACTTTTGTAGAAGATCAAAGCCTTCAGTCATTCGCATACTTCTGTCCTCGAGGATTATCAACCTCTGCGAAATAGTGAGAACAGCAAGAACGGAGCGGCTAAGCCATTGAACAGCAACGATAGCCTCCTCACACTTCCATCTGCTTCGTGCTTTGAACCTGAATGAAGGGGGTTGATCCTTGTCCTCACGGGGAAGCTCATCCACATCCAAGACAGTGAGAACGTTGGACCAACAGTACACCAACTTCACTTTGGAAATGTCACTGCCAGTATGAGGGTCTGGAACTTTTAGCTGCACGGCAGGGAACCACGCCAAGCATCCAGTCATGGCACTGTGGGCGGGAACGTCCTTCGGACGCGCCGACTTGTGTTGGGTCTGGGCAACAGGGGTTGTAGATACAATCACGAGGAGATAAGGCGTCAGCATGGCTGTTAAGCCCAGAGTATCTGTTGAGCGCTCAACATTTCCCAGCGGCAACGGCGAGAATGCGAGAACAGTGCTAGGCTTCACAGACTTTCCTGCCGGCATGGGTGCGTCAGGATATCTCCCGAGGATTCGGTACGTCTTAACAGTTCGTCCCAGTGCACCAGTACCTCTGGTAGCAAGATGAGAGAACGCCATTCCTCGATCATCGGCGGAAACCAGAGCCGTGTGTCGAGTACCGAGGAATCCCAAGTGTGTAATTGCAACATCAGGAACATGTCCGTCTGCCGTCCTGTTCTTGAGCTGTGCAGGATCCAAGTGTGGGATTGTTAAAAATGGCCTCGAGACTCTGCTTGTGTCCCAAGTAAAGATGCAGCCGTTTGCATGCCCTCCTGCGATAGTTGTATGATCGGCAGAGATTGCAATTGCGGTGATTGGTCCACATTCAACAGCTATCCCTAGTCAACAAAAGAAGCCCCAAGACTCTTCAGGAAGCTCACCTTTGGTTCCGGGCCCGATAATCATTTTGAGATTTTGGTTATAGTCAAACACTAGTATAATTCCCTTTGAAGTTCCGAGCACAATAGATGCTGAAACCGCCAGACATGTTGGTGATCCAAAATTGCGCTTTCCTGACTCAGAGAACGCTTGTCCGTTAAGCTTTCGCAGACGCGTCCACCGTACCACTTCCCACGGCGGCGATGGAGTATCAGTGTCGGTCTGGTCAAACATGAGCTGGGAGCCGAGCGAAACATTTCGGCTATGCGTTGTTAAAAATGCTGGGGAGGGCGATCGAGGTGTGGGTATGCCCGAGGAGGAGATGCGGGATTGGAATCGTCGATCAAAGGGACGGAAGGAAGGCGTGGGGCTGCTCAAGCCGGGGCGCGAGGCGACAGAGGGGAGCACACTGCTTCCCGGAGAAGATATTAAGGAACCCTGAGTCTTGTTAGAGATTTCCTATCCCCAGGTCGAATAAGCTCGCCCTACCTGAACGGATGGGGAATCGTCGGGACCCGACAGTACCGAGTCGATGGGACTGCCAGCTCGTTTTGGCAGGCCATTAAGATCGCTGCCAGCCAGCGAGCTTACATCAGAGCCATCCTGATGCTGCTGTTGCATAATTTCACGATACCGATCCTTGATGGAGCCATTGCCGATTGGAACCGGCGTTGCGTGGCCGTTGAGCGAGTCCTCATCGTGGCTGCGCTCATTCAAGGAACTAGCATCATCATCTCCACCACCACCAACACCAGCCCCCTCCAAGGCATCCTTTATCGTGTTGCCGTCATCTGAGGGGACGTCCTCCGCGAGAGACATGTCTTCTGAATCGGCCATTGCGCCGTGGCTTCCATCACCGCATGCGCAAGCACTACCGCATCGGGGTCATGGCCTGGGCGCAGCTGAGGGCGATGGGAAGCTTGTGATTGCGACGAGGCAACTATGGACGGAGCTCCAGCTCGGGGATTCGATGGGCCGGACGGGCTTGTGGAGAAGATGTCGAAAAGTGGCTGGGGCGCGGATGCGAGGAAATGGTTGCGAGAAGCCTGCGCTGTTCCGCAGTTCCGATGCAATGGCTTCGCTTCAAAGCATTCGAAGTTGGCGATCCGTGGCTGTCGTTCAGCTGGCTCAAGCTTGGTGATGGTTCGTTCCCCAGCTAGTTGCCTTGGTAGGCTTGGTAGGCGCAGTGACGACAAAAAGTCGCGGGCCGGGGATTCTCCGGCTCTAACCCTGGCCAATTTCCATGCGTTCTCCAGGGAGCGCAGTGACGTCTTTAGCACCCTCTGTCGCAGACCGCGGGTCCACTGCGAACTGGTTCCGGATGCAACTACGCGTCTAGCTTTTGTTTCGTGTAAACCTCACATCAGGACTGGACGAATCACTCTTCTCGCCGCCCGCTATGTCTTCGATTGGTCCCCAGCTCCCACCGCATCTATCAAAGCGAAAGCGGACCCCCGAGGGTGATGAATCACCCCCGAGCAAACATCAGCGCAGCGAGTCGCCTTCTAGGAACAGAGACGAGATTGATCTCGAGGACTCGGATGATGACTACGGCCCCAGCGCACCTGCTCCTCCAAAACCTGCCGTTGGTCCATCGCTACCACGCGGAAACCAAGATGAGATTGATTTAGACGACGATTCGGATTCAGACAGCGGCCCTGCGCCGCCCCCGCGGAATATCGGACCGGCGCCACCCCCCGCCGATATCTCGACCCGCCCTACAGAAGATGCCGACTCATCGTCCGACTCGGAAGATGATTATGGCCCTGCACTTCCTGGATCTTCAAATGTAAATAGGCCTGTGCTAGGCCCTCAGCTCCCGGAAGCAGAACCGCAACCGCAGCGCGACTCCTGGATGCTTGCGCCGCCACCATCCTCTTCTTCCTACACCGAGCGCGACCCCACGCGCATCCGCACTCGCAAATTTGCTTCAAAACCCTCGGCCTCGGCGGGCTCTTCTGGCATCTCCTCCATCTGGACTGAGACTCCGGAAGAGAAACTCAAGCGTCTGCAAGACTCGGTATTGGGTCGCGAGGATAAGACTAAGGAATCTGCTACCGCCGGCCCTGTGCGATCAAAAGAAGAAGAGGAGCGCCAACGCAAGATCGCAGCCACCATCGAGGCACAAAGAGGCAAGAGCTTATTCGAAGAGCATCAGAGTCGAAGGGAACAAAGTGGTAAAAAGGTCGAAGAAGATGACCCAAGCAAGAGAGCTTTTGACAAGGAAAAGGACATGGCAATAGGAGGACAGATCAACAATGCGCAGAGGAGGGAGTTGCTGAATAAGGCGGCCAATTTTGGAGGAAGGTTTCAAAAAGGATCATTCCTTTGAGATAACCGATAACTCTATTTGCGCATAACGGCCGATGTACTGTTCGCATGATTGAAAGCGTGTGGTAAAAATCATTTACGATAGATACGAATCAATGTCACTTAATCAGGGGGTTTAAAAGAAATGTGGTGGAAACAAATATTTATTTGCGCCATCCAACTATTGAAGAGCCCATAACGACCAAACTCCGCCGCTCCTCCGTTTCCAGCTGAAGCCCGAATTTTCCAGCCCAATGCAAGATACATAGCCTGCCCTCTTACAAGTAAAAATAATATCAGACATTCCTCCCGCTATCCTAACAGCCTCTTGGGTATACACTTAGACGTAGCCGTCCTCCAGTGCCCCAATCAAGGTATATATAGCCATCCATCCAGCCATCCGCCATGTCCTAGAAGACATCCCCATTCCTATCATCTGCCCCGGGCGTGTATTGATGAGGTTAAAAAAAAAATGCCGATTCGTGATGCGATAAATCGATTCCGGTGTATAAATCATGACGGTTATGCCAACCCACAAAGTTGGAAAGGAGAGAAAGCCATCGCTAAGGTGATAGTGCGTGTCGTAAAGGTTTTGAAGGTATCAAGGGGGAGATCAAAATAAAAATAAATCAGCGTGATTATGTCGCAACAGCAGTGCGGTTTCCAGCTTCGAGCTGTGATGGTGTCACTTCAGTGGTAGCATTGTTGTTATTCTGAGCCTCATTTTGTCTCCGGCCGAATCGGAAGACGCCACGGACCGACGACAGCATGCCGCCATTGGATGTCTCTGTGACTTGCTGGGTGTTTTGCCCAGCTCCCGACTGTTGTCGGGCGCTGTCGGCAGGTTGGGGAGCGGCTCGGCGCTGATCACGACGATAACCATCTGACGGTCGCTGTCTGGGTTGGGCCTGTTGTGTTGGTCGCGAGGATCTGAACCAGGCATTGCGGATTCCAGAAGGAAGGTTGAGACGGTTGTTGTTGCGGGCGTCAAAGTTTGCGTTACTGTTGGCGGCAGCATCACCACCTTCGGGAGCGGGACGAGGCTTGGGAACGTAATAATCAGCCTTGCACAGCGGGCAGCAAGCACGACGGCTGGTCAACCAAGGGTCTACGCAAACAGCATGGAAGGCATGACCACATGTTAATCCACGAACGTCCTCGTCATCCTCCAGAGTGTCGATGCAAATAGCACAGCTATCACCGGGGGCCTCCAGCATCTCTGGTGGGAGGGCACCATCGATGTGCTCATCGTCGCTGTCCTCGCTCGAGACTCGAGAAAGTTGGGTGTCGCGGGCAGTTTCGTTTCCTGGCTGAGTTGTCGAGGTTTGACCCGCCGCGGCAGGCTGTGTCGTGTCCCTGGGCTTCTCAGAATCGATCGCAGCCGCGGTCGTCTCTCCCTCTTTCTGCGCAGACGGGGCGACAGTCGTAGAGCGTCGGTGGTCAACAGAGCCGCGTT
This sequence comes from Calonectria hawksworthii, assembly GCA_020975415.1. Taxonomy (NCBI): domain Eukaryota; kingdom Fungi; phylum Ascomycota; class Sordariomycetes; order Hypocreales; family Nectriaceae; genus Calonectria; species Calonectria hawksworthii. Next base: position 2,406,740 of record JAHXZK010000001.1, on the reverse strand, counting down.
CCTTCGCCAGATCGGCTACAACTCCGTCGGCATCTCGAATGCTGTTGGCGCGACTCGGGGGAACGGAAACACCGCCAGCCGTCGGCAGACCTTCCTTTGCGCGCTCGGAAACCCAGCTCTTGTACTTCATCATGGGGAACTTGTCGTTGACCTCATCCATGGTCATCAGCTTCTTTTCGCGGCGGCGGCGATGGGGTCTCGGCATGTTTTCCATGTTGATGGGCTCGCCGTCTTCGTTCATGCGAAGCTGTCGGTTGCGGGCGTTATATCTGAAGCAGTACTTGACACCGACGATAATCCTATGGGGTGTTAGATAGTGAAGCTTGCGAGTGCGTCTCACGCCATGCACGCCGGAGAAAGCTTAAGCATGCACGAGCAGAGTCTCTCACCAGAGATTTGTAAATACGACACCAAATCCCAACGCTACAAAGAACAGGAGAGGAGAACTCGAGCCATTGTTGTTGTTATCCTTGTTGTTGTTGTTATTGTTGGAGTCACCATTACTAGTCGTCGTAGCGCTGGGGCTGCTGTCGGATGCTGTTGATGAAGCGTCGGGGGCGGCAGCTCTGATGACAAGGCGAGCAGCCTCGTCCAAGACCTGGTGGATGATGGCCATCTTCACGAGCGGGTCGGTGCGAGGACAAGATTGGAGCGGTGGGAGGCGAACTCGAATTGACTCGAGGACTGCTTCACGGGTACCATGGGATGCAGGAGTTGAAACTCAGAGGGAACCCTTTGTCAAAGTCGGCGGGCGCGGTTTAAGGGACGGGATATGCGGGACCGAAGGCAAGGAGGGAGATGCAAGATTTTCGGTTTTACATCCAGCAACTTTATTCGGTCGATGGTTGCCGTCACCAGAATCGTCTCCGTAGGGCCCGGCGGGACAACAGATGGCACGGAGGGGATGGAGAGAAGCGCTCCGGCAGGATGACGGATGGGGAGGATGGGAGAGGGTGGACGGGGATGGACGGGTTAAGAGTGATGGTCGACGGGTTTGTATGGGGATGGGGTGACGGTGGAGGCGGAGTGCAGGTGGAGTGGATAAGGCAAGACCCAAGCACAAGAGGAAAAAGGAAAGGGCGAGAGGAAGGGAAGGGCGACCGGGGCACTGGACTACTGGACTGGGTCTAGGCCAAGGGCCAAGTGCGCAACGCCGGCGTGCAGGTAGGTGCAGGCGCAAGTGCAAGCGCAGGTGCGAGTGGGAGTGGGCAGGGACGGGGGGGGGGGGGGGGGGGGGGCACTGTACGCAAAAGAAGGGCGAGTACGCTGCAAGAGAGGAATGGGGCGACGCCCGGGCCGGGGGGGTCCAAGGGTCGAACGGCGAGAGATGAATGGCTAGCGGCCGAGTAAAAGAAGTGGGTCGGTAACCGGGTCAAGCCCAGCCAAGCAAGAGACGGAGGGGCCGTAAGAGACACTGTGCAGGGGTACCTAACCCGAGGGGAAGGGGGGGCAACAGCCTCCAGGCCGCCTACTGGCCCTGTTTCCAAGTCAGTAGTCAGCCGCAGCAGTGCCCTGTGGGATTTGCGGAGGGCGAGGGTTCCCCGTAGGCGTCGCCCACTGCTGCAGCACAGGGTACCGTGCTGTCAAAAGCCCGCCCTGGCCACTGGAAGGCGCTGGCGCCCACCCAGAGGCGGGGGGCTGCTTGCTTCTGGTCTGGTGCTGCTGGCTCTATCGAGCTTGAGACCACGAGCGAAATCCTGGCTGGGCCTTTGTCTGGGGAAGGGTTGACTTGCTGCATCGTGGTTGGCTGGAGCCTAGCGATGCTGAGACGAGCGCGAGTCGGTTTTTTTCTAATTTTCTATTTTTTCCCATCGCTTCACAGCTCTCGCCCGCAACACAGGTCTGAGATTTACAAGGTTCTTGGGCAGATGAATATCTGTGCTAGTAGTCACGGATATGGAACGTGCCGAGTCAAATGCTAAAGTCAATATAATCAAAAAGGGCCCCAGTTGTTGCACAGACAAACATGCTGTGTGGTGTCGATCCATTGCCAATTGGCTTTGGGGGAAGGAAGACAGAAGAAAAAGGCCGATTACAAGAGGACGACCGAATTTAGTAGCCTTACAACACAAATCACTGCCTTTTACGCTGTAGTCGGCCCGCGCGCTTGGATATCAATGGCGCCCTTCAAGAAGAAATATACCGGCAGGGGTTCGTTGGTTTTTTTTTTATTATTGGGAGCGCATCCGTGCTCTCGGCCATAATTTTCATCCGCGAGCATGGGGGGGGCATCGAGAAGTTCGTATATAGACACGGGACGGAATATTACAATTTTATCCTCTTATCTCATATCGACCGGCTGGGCGTTACAGATGACGAGCGAGCCCCTACCTCGCGTGACCCCGGTCGAGGCGGCGCATGTGTGTAGCCGCAATTTTCGTATTAGACTTTTTGCCATTCATTCTGGGAGACATGCGCATCCACAGACTGTCCGAACAGCGCTCCGGGACGGAAATGCCCTGTCATGCTGCCGTTTGACTCGGGAGGATCACTTCTGGGCGCGTTCTTTTTCCACTCGTAAACCGGAAAACAATGCTGCCGCTGACAATTCGTGGCGCAGCGCTCTTTGGCCAGTGGTGGAGCTATGACGGCGATCTTTGCAGGGCCGACAACACGAGCGAGCACCACCAACGATGCACGCCCTGCCTTGGTCCCAAGACTGGATTGTAACACCAATGCCGTCATAGCCCACTGAGGTGAGAGTAGAAAAGAAAAAGGGCTTCAGCGCTTGCTCCCGATCAACCCGGGTCGCAGGCTTCATGGTCAGGGCCTGTTGTCCAAACCTGCGACCTGCGCATGCTACGTTTTTACCGCACAACTCTCGGCGGGATAGGCGAGACCATCTTGGTTCTAACTCTCCCTTCCCATCGTCGGCGCCGTGATCCGTGAATCACGCCGGCCCACTTGATGCCGGCCAACTGTCTCAGTCTCCTCCCGGCCCGCGCGGCGTCCAATACTCAATGCCATGGTCCCTCCCATGCCCTGCCAGCGATGATCGCAAACAAGAGAGGGAATGGTCTCAGAGCAATCCACCTCAACGGCTTTTCTCGCAAGACAATCATTTGAGCTTAAAAGGTCATGTGTGCACCGTCCGTCGTTTTTACCGTGCCGCTACCCAAAATTTCGTAGCGGAGTAGCCGCCGCAGCTTGTCGCGGGTTCGAACCTTGGAGGGTTGTGGCTGCAGGTCCAGAACCAGCACTTTCGCCCATGTCGAATCCCCGTTGGTGAAGGGCCTGCAGAGGCTGACGGCCTCCTACCGAGCTGATGCGGCGCTCATCGGCGCCACCATGCCCGTGCTTGTCCTATTGCCGGCACCCAGGTGTAGCAGAAGCAGGATGCGGGTTTCGCGGTGCGTCCGATACAGCTGGGACATGCCGTGTCCGAGCAAAGGGGTCCGGTTGACCAGCTTGCTGCTTTCTTTTCTTTTGCTAATTCCCATGTCTCGATGGGCTGCTCCCCTCCGATGAACTGGACCGGGATTGGTACAGTAAGCGAGTGAACCACATGGGTGGATGCGCGCTGGAGGGATAAATCTTGAATGAGGGATGGAGGGGCATGATGGCAACAATGCACTTTTACCTACGTACATGCTAGACTAGGGGTCTGATCCTTGGTGATTACGATGAGGATGATGACGATGGCGGCCAGCCACTCCACTGTTTGCACAATACGCTATGTGCCCAATTTGCACGAGATTGTTCCTTGGCACGCGAAAAAAGTGAAGAATGGAAAAAAAAAAAAAATCCATTACGTCTGCCACGTTATCGCGACACGTCCTTGCACGACAGGTCCCGCTGCACGGCCTGTATCGACATGGGCCTCGCACGCAGCAGGCCAGGATGGATGGAATGCATCTCACTCGGGCTCGTCTCAGAATCATCAGGGGTGAGGATCTCAACCAGGCGCAGATGCGATGCAATCCTTGGACGATTATCACTCCGATACTCTATTGCAAGGGTCCCTTGTGGGAAGGCCATGATTCTCAGTATTTACGGCCAGAATAAATTGGGATATTTGCTAAATAAAAAAAATCTCCTAGATTGGTTCTTTCATTAATTTTGCTTTCGATGCTGCGGCTAGATAGATATACAAGGATACATTGGTACAGTGGCCCAAGCGAAAAAGCACAAACGTTGCAATCATTCCAGGATTGAATCGTAGCGAGAGCAGAAGAAGAAGAAAAAGAAAAGAAAAAAGTGATAGATTACGAATGGCCGCGTCGGGACGCGTTCCGTATCAAGGGCATTGTTGTCGTACATGGCCCCCAAAGCGACCCGGCCGCGACCTTTCACGTTGCGGATGCTGAAACAATGGGTTCATCTTGTGTCGGCGTCCACGATGCCAAAACCTTAGCTGGGTCTCCCGGGAAGTGGGCGTGACCAGACGAGACACCATGACTGTGAATAATGCTTCTAGATGCTGATGGACAAGACCCATCACAGACATGCCCATGATAAGGAATTTTTAAAGGGCATACACGTATTCTGGCGCCGTCGTATCGAGTACAGTCAAAAGGTCGTATAAAACAATAATAGCAAGAGATGAAAGAGAAAGAAAAAGGGTTTGCTTGTTTATTCTCTCTGTTGCCCCAAAAAAAGAAACATCGTATACATGTATGCATGCGTCGCCTCTGATACATGGGGGCTGCTTGTCAAATCTCAGGTCAGATTTGGTCGCTTCCAGCCCAAAAGGCCCAAAAAAAGCACACACAAGCGACAGACACAAGTCAATTACAGTGCAGGCGAGAAGGTGTTCACACTGCCCTTTAGCGCCGATTCCAGCTCGCTGGTGTGTCCAGATGTGAGTGGGTGTGATGGGTGGGTGGGCTCTCTCTCTTCTCTAACCAAGCTTGGTGCATGTGTACATTCAGCGCGGTGCACGGGCTGGTTCAAATCTTTGTACATGCGGGCAGATGCATTTTACCAACCATCACATCACCTCGCATGCTCGCAAACCTGGCAATTGACGCCGTGGTTTGTATGTATGATGGCTACGACCGTTTGGGCGTATTGACTGCTGACATGCGCCAATGTTATGTTTGATTCTGCTGCTCGCGACCCCGGTCTCATCGCCATGATTGGCTCAGCTTACAACGACTCTAGCCCCTTGACATCACAGGGTGTTCGTCGATGGATGGAGCTGCTGCCCCTACCGCTGCCGCGGGATGGGGATGGAGACGCAAGAGAGGCCAAGCAATAAAAGCACACATGTATGACGCAGCAGGGTCCAGACGAGGTCTTGATGCGCGAAAGAGGCATTGACTCAAAGCCAAAAAGATGCCCTCTGTCGGCACTTGACGAACTTTGCTCGCCGTCGTCGTCCCCAGACAGGGTTGCGGAACCTACGGATCATTCGGCTGCAACGGCAACCATAAATGCCTCCTTGAGCCCCGTTCTGCGGGTTCTAAGCAAAGAGTTTATCGTGCTAGCATCTTCTCTCGCCACTGTCGAGCTACTGTCAAATCCGCTGATCCCGGCAGATGCGAAGATGATCCACGTCGGGTTCCTGGTGAGGCGATGACGCTATCGGATTCAAACGTTGTTGACAGTCAGACGACCACACTTTGCTGATACGCCCCACGACCCTCCAATGTCAGCTGGGCTGCAAAGGCGGCGAGAGAGAAAGCAAGATAGCGTGAGAGCCACCTGATGACTTGTGCAGTGTTGCAAGTATTTCCACATTGACCCTCAATTTTTCTGGTATGGTATTTATATTTTCTTACTGGATCACTCTCTGTGGGTGCTGCGGCCTCAGAAGGCATTTGAGGATCCATGGCGGACGTCAGCTTACGGATATGGATACGCGAAAACCCATGGAAAGGGTTGCCAAGACATGATCTAGAGACTTGGCACCAAGCAAAAACAACCTTTTGTCGTCGTCAACGTTCGGCTGTGCAAGCTTGTACGTGGACGTTTTACCCCCCCTCAAGCACCTCGATCTTCGCGGGCAGGCCACGGCCAATCAGTTTGCATCAAAGAATCTCAAATCAATGAGGCTATGGCGGTCCCTTGTAGCCGGATCGGGTTTTCACCGCTTATTAACTAGCGACTTTGAGACAAATAAAGTCCCTGTTGGGCCGTTGAGGGCCAGTGGTGATACTTGGCGCTGTCAAGTTTGGCGTGTGTCCGGCCCAGGCCAGGCCTGCATCTCGGCGGCCATGCGCAACCTAGTGTCATGTATCATGTATCAGGGCCCCTCCTCCTCCCCCCATCTCGGCCGTCATGGCAAAGAAGTACCACCACACCGCGTCACCGAGCCGTGTGTTGACCCGATCCCGATACAGCAGGTGATGCTGTGTGTGTAGACGGGCAGACGGTGAGTGGCCAGCCAATGTCTCGACATCGTCATCCGAGCCTCTGGCGGCGGCCCAGTCACAAACATGTAGCTCGATTGATTACCCAGCAAGCCGGGCGAGTGCCTGTCTTGATTTGATTCCATTCTCTCCGTCTCACGCACTCCTCGCTGGCTCGACAGGTCTCCGAACAAAGGAGCCAAGATCAGCGCCAACCATCCCAATCGAGCGTGCTCTGGGGCCAAAAACAGGCAGGCTCGGGGAAGTCATGACGAGAGGGAGAGGAGAAAGAGGCATTGGTTCCGCGCGCGGGGTGGTTGAATGGGTTGGACATGCGGGAGTGGCACCCGAGCACATCCAGGCGCCCGGCGCCGCCTGTCCCGTCTCCGTCCCCATGTACGAAACGGCCTCTACCCAAGCGAAAGCCAAGCACCAGGCGGCATCTCATTGTCCCGTCTGCTACTGCGCGCCCTCTTGGCTTCCCCGCGTCCGATGGCGTTGCATCGCTTCTACAGCGGCGTCGTCGTCACCCACCCCCGCCTACGCCTCTTTTTTTTTCTTGTCCCTACTCCGTTGGGTGGTTCACTACCCCCGGCGGCACCCCCGGATCTGGGTACCAAGCTGGGGAGGGGGCTAGCTGGTTGGTGGGATCCCAGATGAGGGACAAAAGTGACCCCATGGGTTTTACGGTGCCGCGACGTTTTCAGTGTCATGAGTGAGCAGAGAGGGAATAGACTGCGTGCTTAGTCCAGCCGTTATAGACGGAATTGAGTCTATATGCCAACTCGATTTGGCAGTTGTGATTGTTGTTACCCAGTTTTTTCAGAATCAGAAACGACCACCCCGAAAGAAGATCCAGTAAATAAAAACAACAGATTCATGCAAGGGCACTCCGGATGAATTGAGCCATCCCTACCTCGCTCGCTCACCCGCGCTCCAAAGTAATGCCTCATCAGTGGCTGGGGATAACGCACCATGGGCTCATTCGCCTGTGGGGAAGTGGTTTGATGCCCGCACGCAGTTGGGGAAAGCGCAAGAAGAAAAAAAGTGCCCCACGCTCTGCCTGCAGCAGACAAAGCTGTGCTGGGTCTGGCTCGACTTTATCCTCTCCACAAAAAAACCGCCAGAAGGCTAAAACGGTTACAACCGATCATCCAGCCTCTTCTTCAACACTCTTGCAGGACGCGAACGTTTGAAGAGGGTAATATTTGCCTCACGCACACCAGCTTCCCCGGCATCCCGCGCCATAATCCCCTAATCCCTCACCTCAGCCTCAGCCTCGGTCTCAGCCTTGACCTTGACCTTGACCTTGACCATGCCGCCTACCCAGCTCCCCGAATCGGGTAACCCGCTGTGAGTTGCAGCTCTCTCTCTCTCTCTGTCTCTCTGTCCTCTTTCTTCCCCCCCCTCCCTCCCCGGAAACCTTCCCTCTATTCCCGTCCGGCCCGTCCGGGGTAAAGATAGCCTCTGCACCTGTCACAGGGAATGACCCCTACCTGCCAGGCCAGACGAGGCCCGCTTTCCATCGTCACGGCTCATCCGCGAGAGGTGCTCACTAGGCCCCGCGGACTGAGCTCATCGAGTAGAATAGAGTGAATGTGGGCTGATGCTTGGCTCTGTCTCCATTGTAGTGTATTCTTCGACATCACCATCGGAGGTAAGTCCGTCCGTCTCCGCTCCCGCCTTTTCATGTCGGGGTAATTGTTGCCGACTCGTTGAAGCCATTCCCACTTTTGTACCGAGGGTGCCGATCAAGGACTATCGGTCCAATCACGTCAGACTTTGATATTGCCATGGCCAATACGTAGCTACGCTGCTCAATGTAGACGCCCATGGCATTCATCGCGGCTGCTGCAATCTCATATCGTCCATTACATCTACGTGCGAGCATCCATGACTTACACGGCATCTCTTTATAGGCGAACCTCTTGGACGCATTACCTTTGAGCTATTCAAAGATGTTGTCCCCAAGACGGCCGAGAACTTCCGCCAGTTCTGCACTGGAGAGTCCAAGAATGCAGCCAGCCGACCCCAGGGCTACAAGGGCTCCAAGTTCCACCGAATAGTCAGTTCATTGTCCTCTCTACTTTGCAAAAGCCAGTGCAACTGACACGCGAGTGCAGATTCCCAACTTCATGTGCCAAGGAGGTGATTTCCTCAACGGCGACGGAACCGGCTCAACCTGCATCTGGGGCTTCAAGTCCTTTGAGGATGAAAACTTTACTCTGAAGCACGACCAGCCCGGTCTGCTCTCAATGGCTGTACGTATTCAGAAGAAGCATTCCAACAATTCATCGTCCACAGCATCTAACACGTATCAGAACGCCGGCCCCAACACCAACGGCTCCCAGTTCTTCATCACCACTGTCCCTACTCCCTTCCTTGACAACAAGCACGTTGTGTTCGGCAAGGTCGTCGATGGCATGGACGTTGTCAAGAAAATGGAGGCCACCAAAACCGGGTACCGTGGAAAGGACGTCCCCAACCTCGACGTGGTCATTTCCCAGTGCGGTGAGATGTAGATGAGCCCAACGTTACGCTGGCAAAAGGGGCGGCGCTAGGAAGAAGAAAAAACGGATACATGACAAAAAGGATATTGTGTCACTGGGAGTGCGTTGGCTTATGGGTCTGAACGCAGCAGGGGCGGACTATGTAGATACCCGTAGGAATGCACCTTGGTCGTTCCATCATCGGCAGTTTCCTGACACCGTGCATCGTTGCGCATCCATTCCTTTGTCCAACATGTGGACAGTTTCAAGAGCACACGACTACTAGTTGAAGGCGTTTCGCACATCGCGCAGCACTCACAAAACGATGCAACAAGCACGGGCACAAACACGAATGAAACGAAGCGCAATCTTTGCCAATGTAACAAATTGTTTCAATTGTTTTTTTGAGGGGTGACTGTTTCGCAAATACCTGGCTTTGCGAAACACCAAGCTACCTAGCTTCTGTTCTACTCTAAACCCCTTTTCCCCTGAAGATCTGATCTGCATCATTTGTCGTTTTGTATCCATCCATTTCCCGTGAAACCAAGTCGTGAAAAAGAAAAATCAAAGCTCGCATAAAAAAAAAGAACAAGATAAAATGAAGAGTGAAGGGTGGAAGGGGGAAACAAAAACAAAAACAAAATAAAAAAGAGAGAGAGATGTGAGTCAGTCCTAGATGTTTGCGTCAAGCAACACCAGGACACCCTCCCAGTGTAAACAAATGGTATCAATGTATCCAACGCCGTTATATGCTGCCCACGCCCCAATGCCTGCCAAACGCTAATTCGCCGTGTTGTTGTTGTTTTCCCCTTTCAAATTGTGCTTGCGTGTCTGCGTGAAAAAAAAGGTTGCCCTTTGCTTTTTTCTGATATCTTCCCAGTCTGACCCGAACACGCTGTGGTGATCAAGGCTGTCCCATATATGTACTGAAGAAAGAGAGAATGAAGAAGAAAGAAAAAAAGGAAAAGAAAAATGAAGAAGAGATTGGCGCGAGCTCATAGGGCCTTGGGGACGATGGAAGATAGCACTGTCTTCAAACCAGAAGCGAGGCGTAGTGTCTATGCAATACACTACCTCTGCTTCCATTCAGGGGGGACAGAGAGCATCTAAAAGCCGCCCAGGGCCCAGTTGCCGCGACGACGGAGGAAAGGAGTGGGTGTGATGGCGGCGTCAGAGGTTGCAGAGCTGCCAACGGAAGCAGAAGTCTCACGGAACGAACCCCCCGGAATAGACGCCTGCGTCGAGTCCGGGTTGCTGTTGATGTGAGTTGTGAGCGTCTTGACAACGGTCGACGTGGGCTGGGCAGGTTCCTGGCCATTGATGTGAGTTGTCAATGTCAGGAAGTAAGTCGACGTCGTCTCCGTGGACGTGGACTGCCCGTTGATGTGGGTAGTCAGCGTGAGGAAATAGGTCGAGGTAGGCGACGCGGTGGCCTGCGCGACATCTGAAGCCGTGGTAGATCGAGTCACCATGATGGTCTTGGTCGTGGTCGAGGTGCTCTGGGGCGTCTCAACAGCGCCGTCGGCGGGAACTGTGACGTACACAGTCGTGACAGAGGCAGGAGGACGCACCGTCTCGGTCACAGTGACGGTCGAGACTCCGCCGTTTGAATCTCCGTTGCCGGGAGCGCTGCTGACAACGGGGGCGGAGGTGGGAGTTGCAATAGGCGTGCCAATAGTGCTGCCACCTCCGTTCCCGCTACCGCCCTCGCCAACGTCGACCTGGAAATTGTTCTGCATCTGAGCCTCAATGCCGGCGTTGTAGATGTCCTGGTCCTGGATGTAGTCCAGGGCGACCTGCTTGGCGCTGAAAGACTGGGCACTGGTGCCGGTGATCTTGATGTCGATGACGCTGGAGTAGCTCTCGTTCCTGGCAATGGCGGCCATGGTGTAGCCGTTGGGGTCCTTGTCTCCGCGCATAAAGGTACCAGCCCAAGGGTACTCGCCGTTGGAGGTCGAGTCGAGGTCAATGGCTTCCGAGTTCAGGTCGGGCCAGTCCCAGTACCAGTAGATGGTGTAGACAGAACCCTCAGCGAGGTCGTCAGGGAGCTTGATGTCGGACTGGCAGGCCAGCTCCTCCTCGTGCTTGGCCCCCTTGTCAGCCAGGTCGGTAGCACGAGTGGTGCTGATCTCGCCCCCGTTGGTCTGGTAGCACTGGCCGTCGTCGTAGTTGCGTGTGGCAAGGAGTGTGCCACGACCATCGCCGCCAGTGCCGTTCTTGTTCCAGAGAAGGTGGACATCAAAGAGCTTCTCCTCGTCCGCAGGCTTAGTGGTACCGTAAAAGTAGATGGTGCCCCGGTTCTTGGGTTTCAGGGGCTGGTTTTCGGGCAGGGTTGTGTGGCCGTTCTCGAGATGCATGAGGGCAACGTAGTCGCCTGCCGAAGCCTCAAGCATGGGATACTCAGGGTTGGCATCGTACTTGTACTTGTTGATGATCTCGTTGCCTGAGTAGGCCGACTGACCAGAAATGGGGAGAATGTTTTGGGGAATAGTGTCCGAGTAGACAGGATCGGTAGAGTTTCTGGGGACGTATCCTCGAGGGTATCCAGTTGCGCCAATCATGGTTCCATTCTTGGCGAGCTTCTTGGCGTATTCGATCCAGGAATGCGCAGAAACAGAGGGAGTCAAAGACAAGAGACCGGCCACGAGGGCGACGGTAGAGTGTGGTGAGAACTTCATCTTGTGTGGAAAAGTGTGGTGATGTTGAGAAAAAATTTTGTGGAAAAGAAGAAAAGAAGAATCGGAAAAAGAGTCGTAGAAACAAATGGGTTTTGGTTCTCCGTTAAATATGAGGAGCAGGCAGTGTGTTCCACGGACAGAGAGTGAAAGTGTTTTCCTTAATGGGTGAAGAAAGAAAGAGAAGCAAACCTTGTCACCAAGTGAAGCCGGGTGATTTGGTTGAACACGGAGGTATGTGTATATGTGGGAGACCGTGTTTTTCTTTCTTTTGTTGTGATGTGAGAGAACAGTGAGTAGGGTTTCGCTTTGATGCAGCTGCTGGACAGCTGGCAAGCAGTGACGAGGTGCAGAACGACCAGCTGGCGGCAGAACAAGGACGCAGGGGGATGCTTTGTTCAATTAATGAGCCAGGAAACGTTGATGGAGTTTCTCTTGAAACCTCGTGAAACTTGTTCGGGTTCCTGGTGTTCGGGGTGGTGTAGTATTGGCCGAGACGTGATCTGTCGGGATCTGAACTTCGGGTGAATTTCGTGCGTGATCGGCGAACAAGCGAATGCTAGTTGGCTTGTTTTGTTTGTATGAGTGTTGTATGTGCGTGTGTTCGGGAGTTTTTTTTTTTAGTTAATCGTTTTGTTTTTCTTGGTCAGTCCTGCTGAGATCAAAGAGATGTCGAAAACTCTAGGAAAAAAGAGAAAAAAGGACAAGTAAAAGTAGTAGATGTCGAAGTTCGTTGCAAGAAGCGAATCGTAACGAGACAAAGGAGAAAAGAGAAAAAGAAAAAGGAAATTTCTGTGAACCTCTCTAGACCATCTCGATAGCTTGTGTGATTCACCGACAAGAAAGGCGGAGTGACGTGTGAAAGGTCTCGCCAAGAGTATGCAAGGCTGGGCGAGGCGTGAAGAATGGCCGAGAGAGTGCGACTCAGGAAACGGGGCGAAGCCAAGATAAAGCAGGAGGACAAGGCGGGCTGGCGAAGCGGATGCACCAGAGCCAGTGGTCTACGAGGACACGACGCAATCTAGGAAAGCAAGCAAGACAAGGCAGGCACCCGGAATCGAAACACTTGGGGGGCTCACGGAAGGGGGACTATGCAGGTAGATATCATGACCCAGAGTGAGCGGCCGGTGGCCTATCGTTGGGCGGCATGGTGTTGGTCGAGGAAACGGGCCTTGGCGTGGGACGAAATGCAACTGGACGCTGGAGCAATGCAACTCAGGACGGACGGGCCCCCAGACCAGGGGCGCTGCTAGACATGGACATGGGGTTTAGGGCACTGGTGAACGGGAATAGCATCGCGTGGCACGCGTGTGGGAAGAGAGCAGTGAGCTAATTGCTGCAGCTAAGAGAGAGAGCTATAGCTCCGGGAACTAAGACAGTCCAGCAGCAAGCGCTGGACTGGGAAGAGCTCGCGAGCCACTCGGTGCGGGCCCAGAGCCTCGAGGCTGATGGAGCCGTGTCGCACAAGGGTCAGAGCTGGAAATGGGAGCATGGCTGCTCGTCTACGAGAGCTGCCGGGGGTGAAGTTGGCAGCGTTTCGAACTCGGCTGGTTGTAGCCGCCCGACTGGGGGGTTGTTGTGCTATTCTCGACTCTTTCCCCACCGGTGCAAGCTCACCTCTCGCCTCGTGGCTGCGGTGGAGCCCGTGGCGCCTCAATCAAATAGAATCTTAAGAAACAATAAAAAACTGGGTAGATGGGTGGTCCGAGTCCGAAAACCTTTTTCTTTTTCGGGCTCGCCATAGCTTCTCTGCTGTATGCAAATGCGAGATTGCGACCGAGAGGATTGGTTGTCGATGTCTGGTTAGCGCCCGGGGGCAAGACTTGAGACGGGCGGCTAATCCCTACTAAATCGAGGTCCCGTCGCAAGCGCGCCGCTGTGGCTGGCGGCCAATTGGCTCTCAAGGCCTCTTTGCAACCCCCACGGTGGAGTTCATCGCATGGATCATAGGGCCACGCAGCTGCGAACCAGACTCGCCTCGGCCACTCAAATACGTCTTGCGACTCATTCCCGTCTCATGTTTTTGCTTCGGCCGGCCTGCGACGGCGGCCCTGTGGGCTCGTCTGCCGGCGAATGTGGACCTCTTCCATTCGGGCCTCAGCCCCGGACCCTCTACGTGCGTCCGGGAGGCTGGTGAATTTGCCTGGGCATTGTTGGCCCGGCTGGTGAAAGCTAAATATGGCGACACCACAGAGTCTAGAAAGCAGAGTGCCACCGATTGTCCATAGTTTAATTTTTTTTCTGCCTGGAGCTTGTCTTGCTCACTCTCTCAGCCGCCATAGTTCCACCCAGCCCCAAGCTGTGGTTCCACGCCCACTCGAACAATGCATTAATCATGTAGCGCCGACATCGTTTGGCCAGCCGCCCAACCATAGCCGTTTGGGCCGTTCGCCAACAGAAGGAGCAGGACGAGAGCCCATGGTGGAGGCGGCCGTTGGGCACGAGGCCCGACGAGCAGCGAGTTGGAGATGATGCGAGAAGTTTCCGTCCCAAGTGGTGAGATCAAACGTCATGTGTTTTGGGGGACGTTCCTCTCCTGCAGGCCATTTACTCCAAACATTTCTGCGAGCCCAACGACACAATTTGCAAAACAGATCCCGTCCCTGATCTGACCCTGGTGTTTGGCCCCAAAACAATTGATAGGAATGAGATGGCATGGGAGTGCCCGCTCGGCATGGGATGAGATAGATGGGACGACGGCATGGTATGACAAAACAAGCAAACACTTTCCCCCACCTCGGCCTTTTTTTTTACCTCTTGTAACTTGTTATTGTCTCCTTTGCTTTCTGGTCGCTCCGGCGTGCGTTAACTTGTGCGACGGCATGTGCACTCACCGTGCAAAGGCATTTTTTATCAATCGTATCTTAAGTTGAGGCGGCCATGTGACGTGGTTGGTGGAGGTGCCGATGACCCCCCCCAACCACACTCACTCACTCACCACCCATCACCATACCACAGCACGGCCCCTTCAAACCTTTTGCCCCCATCCCAGCACATCCTCTCGCCCTCATTCTTGGACTTCAATTAAGGAAATCCCCTTCTAATAAGCTCCTTGAATGTTACTTATCCTAGATATTCAATACCAGTACCCCTTGTTCATTTCTCCGCTCCTCCACCCTTCCACACGCCCCCCTTTCCGCGTCTCGCACCCCCTCGTCCCGATCTCCTGGTTTCACATCCCTCCATCGACGCCCACGCCCTTTGTTCATTTCAACAAAGTCCCGCACAATTCTCTGACAATTAAAGGTAGCACAATGGAGAAAGATAAAGAGAGAGAGAAAAAAGGATAATTTGCCTTCCCCATCAGTGACGATTGTGCAAAGTGACGAGACTAGCCCCGTGCAGAGACAAAAGCACAACCCAAACGGCGATATCTCAACGCTGCGCATCCGCACCCTCCATCTCGGATGCCCGTGTCTCAGCCATGGAGAATTTTTGTCTCCCCCATGTCTCTCCATAGTCGCCTCTCCCGTGTGAGCAGCGTCCCTCGGTAGGTTTCGCCCCTCTGGCTTTCCTCATTAGAGTTGGTTGCCCAAAGGGTGGGACGCCCTCTCACTCCCATCATGATTCACCAGTGCCCTGTGTGTGGTGTGGAGCCCTGTTGAAGAGACATCGGCTTGCCTCTTGAGACCCCCGAAGAGGGTGTGCTGCCGTGCTTATGGCCTCACACGGCTATGTTGTCAAAGGTCTCAAACCCAAATCATGATTTCCAAGTCTTTTTGAGGCCAAGTGTGCTCAGCACCACAACCAGCCATGCATCAACTCGAGCGCTCGCGAGCTCAAAGGGGAAGAAAACAGAGTTGTCCAAGGCATCACAAGTGAAGTTGCAGTTGTTATGTGTAAGTGTAAGAATTACTCCGTTCATTCAACTACCATACCAGCAAAATATCTATGCTCAATGTGGTCATGTTCAAACCCAAATATAGCAACATGAATATCATTGTCATCCAAACGCCGTCCTGAGAAATACACACCATGAGCTCTCCCGAGATCCGTGACGTTACCATGTCCCAACTATGCATTACCCGAGCCTCCATGTCATTCCCGTAGCCTCCTTTGCCTCCCGCCTCTGCATTTTTTTGTTGTGGTAAAACTACTCAAAAGCCATGAAATCCAAACAAACTAGTTTTGCCTTCACCAGCCCCCAGTCGCCACCGTCACCGGGGCGTGGCCGTCGATTGTGTCTCCCCGCCGCCGCTTCATCGGCCTGGGGCTTCCGTCGCGATCTGTAGGCGTGCCCGCCGCCATCTGCGCCCACTGCGTCTGCGTCCACATGTTGGGCTGGTCGCTGGGCTCAACTTTGGCTGGCTGAGCCCCCCAGTCGGCGCTGGCAGACGCACCCGCCGACCAGGGATCGAGCGCTGGCATGTCCCAGCCCTGGAGGCCTGCATCACACTCCGAGTTGTCGTAGACGAGAGGGTTCGATAGGTCCAGCGCAGTCGTAGATGCTGCCGTAAAGGGGTTGACAACCGACATGGCGGGCTTGAGGTCCGCCAAGGTCGTAGCTCCGTCAAAGTAGGCTGCTGCTGCTGCCTGGCTGTGAGCGGCGCTGGGCTGCGTCTCAGTTCCTGTTGTGCTGCATGTGCTGGGCAAGAATCCGACGCCCGTCGATTGGGGCATGTTGTGGTCGAAACTTGTCGGGTACGACGGGTGCAGACCTGCTGTTGGAGGGGGCGTAGCGAGTCCGTTCGAAAAGGACTCGAAGAGCGTCAGGCCGTTGTTTGTCGTCGGTACTGTGGCCACCTGCGGCAGCGTCACGTTGTTGTCCCATGCAGAGCTGAAAGTCTCGTTCATGACTGCCGTCATGTGCTGACCGACCGAGGGCGTTGGTGACATGACAGAATCCCTCGCAACCGATCCCGTAGAGTTGACGAGCGCATTGGACTGGTGGTGTCGTGACATCGGATCGTTGATGGTAAGCCATCGCCATGAAGTGCCGGCCGGCTTGAAGACTGGGTTGTACTTGTACCATTGGTTAGTCGTGTTGAACCGCCAGAAGATGATGGCCTGTCGGGTCCATCGCGAGGAATCAGGGGCACACGACCAGAGCTCCTGGTACATGGCCACCTTGCAGATCAGGTCGCTTCCGGTAAGCTCGCGTCGAGCCCAGGAAGCGGCGTCTCCGTCATCCTCAGATCGCTTTCGCTTGCTGCCGGCCCGCTCAAGGTCGTGCTTCTTGCGGTCGCCGTCGCCGTGCTTCGATCGCTTCTCCTTCTTGCGCTGGTGCTCGACATCGGGGTACTGGACGGCGTTGCTCAGGATGGTGGCCCACTCGACAGCGGGGAAAGGGACAGGAATGTCTTGGCGAGGTCTCTGGTGGCAGTCGCAGTCGTGCTTGGAGTCGTTGCAGCCTCGTCGGTGGATCCCCGTCTCGTTGGTGTACACAGTAGCCTTTTCGTCCTCATTGTGAAGCTCGTGGGGGCGGGTGAGTCGGGTGACACACTTCCAGCGGTGGTTCTGGAGGTTGGGCTGTGTGATGGCCACCTCGACAAATCCGGTGAGCTCAGATCCAGAAGGGAATTTGGCCTGTTCATGCAGCTCGATGGTTGCACACATCTCGAGGAGGAGACACTCTTCGTCGTGGCGGGGGAGATCGAGCGTGCTGACCATGTCAGGGGCATCCTTCTGCCACCGGCGTGTAACCGTCTTGACGCAGGCCGAGGTCGATCGGTCCAGGGAGCGAGTGTACTCGTGGAGGAGCACATCCTTTCCGAGGATGTTGGGGCCATCGTCGCAGTTGTTATACTTGTTCAGGTGAGGAAACGAATCCTGATCCAGCGGGTTGTCGTGCGCATCGTAAGCAATCTCGTCTCGGATCTTGACATTCGGTGATGACACAAAGATATCACACGCCTTTGGTCGCACGGTGATGAGGGACTGGAGTGCTAGGAGCTTGGAAAAGTACTCGTAGTTGGGCTTGACGTCCGGTACTCGACCCTCGGCGAGGGCAGTGAGGACAGGGTTGGACTTGAACGACTCTTGCTCTTCCTCGTCGTAGTAGTCATCCGAGTTGGTCGATCCGGGCTCCTTCTTCTCCTCAGAGGGGAAAAGAAAGTGGACTGTATTTATCTTGTCAGCGCCTGTTTTCAACATCCTGATATTTCTTGTCATCTTACAGCAGCGCAAATCCTCAAAGAACTTCTTGACAACTTGCATGTGGCTGGAAACCTGCTTGCGTCCCATCTGCTCGATGCTATCGTTGCTGTTGTCGATGCGGAAGATTTCTTTGCTGCCAAGCAAAGCAACGCAGATCACAAAAATGTATTCGCTGATGAGCATGTTACGGCCATGGAGCTTTCCTCCCATCGAGAATTTTCTTCGGCCCATGTGAGGCATCAACAAAACGGCTGTTTTTGCGCTCTGTTAGTACAGCTGCCAACTCTGCTTCGGGGCATGGACCGGGTTTTTCTTCTTACAGTCAACAAATGCATCCTCGAGCTCTGGTCTCCTCCAGACACCTCCCTTATCCTTCTGGGTGTCCTTGTGGGCTTGTCTGTTGCGGTACTGGCGAAATGCTGGCCAGTAGTAGAGGGGATTCACGCCATTTCGTGTCCCCCTCCGCTGGAAGCGAGGCTGGTTGCGAGGAGTCGGGACGCGGTAGAGGCACTCGAACGATTGTGAAGGAACCATCGGAGCGGGGATGTTGGACGACATGGAGGGCGAGAGGCCAACCGAATTTGGGTAGCATGAGACCATACCATTGAAGCTGTGTGACTGAGCATTACCGTTTGCCTCACGGAGCGGTAATCGACCAGCGCCGTAGGCGGTGCTGCTTCTTCTGCTGTCGACGTAGTCTGCTGGAGGCGAATATCTCTGCGATGACAGCACCGGCCGCGGGTAGTGGAGTGATGAAGACATGATTGTGGTTGGAATAGAGGCAAGGAATGCCGGCAAGGACGCTCACAAAGAATAAGCTCGAGCCAGCACAAATGCCTTTTGCTGCTCTACGAATGGAGGCAACGAACAGGAGCAAGATGATGAGAATGCTGAAAGGAATTCAAGACGTGGAATGGTGGGATAGATGTATGCTTGGGAGAAAGGAGGTCCTGACACTGGAACGAAGAGGTCTTGATGAGAAGCTATTAGAGGATATAAATCCAAGACCCGGGGGGAAGAGTCTAGATAGTCTACGGACAGTGTTCGCCGAGGCCAGGGCTGTTTACTGGTTCAGCAGGCGCCCCTCCTCAACCCAAAATATCAACTTAAGATCCATTCATTCACTCATCCATCGAGACAAGGAGGGTGCGTGGGGAGGGTGCGGAGTGGGAAGGGCGCTCCCCAGCGGGGAACTTCAGCAGGCTTCGACGACGCCCGAGGGATGCCCACACCCCAAGGGCCGTGGCGACCAATTGTGACGGCTTGCCGAAGCCACCAGCACATGGCAGCTCGAGCTTTGTGTTGAGTCTCGAGGGCGTTTGGATGCAAGGGAGGATCAGTGCGGGTCCGCCTGGGCCAACCAGCATGGTGTGTGCGTGGGCTTTTTGTCTCATCACCAAGAGGCGTGTGGCCAGCAGCTGCAGCACCTCGCAGATGGGCCGCCAGACGGTGTCAGGTATGTGGGCAAGATTGGAATCAAACACAACGAGGATTCCGCAGCTTCCGTATACACACAATGATGAATTCTTCAACCATGGGACCATACCCATAATGGCTCCCTGACGAGCCTCGCCCTCTGCTGAGGGTTTCGGCACCGTAGCAAATAGTGAATACCATCCATCCCGCGGAATTTGATCGATCCCTTCCAAGGGGGGGCCCACCCCGGGGGGCGAGGGCACCCTCAGCCTTGCCTTGCCTGGCTTTGGCCCTCCCACTCTTTGCCGCTGAGCTGTAGATAGCGACAGCGCCGGCGCCTAGAGAAAATAGTTTCTTTCGCCTCAACCCTCGAGTTCGTCCTCATTCTCCCCAATATTGACCCTGGTTCTCCCTCGCCCAGTCAACTGCTGAAGGGCTACTTTATTGACTTGACCTCCTACTTTCCTCTGCATCTTGGCAATCTCCTCCTCGGCATCCACTGCCTCTGCCTCTGCAAAGTCGAGCACCAGCTTACGGCCGAGAAGGTGGGTGTCCTTCAGGGCATTTAGTGCGTTCTCGGCTTCCCGGGGAGTGACAAAGTCAGCGAAAGCAAAACCCCTTGCGGTATAGTCGGCCTTCTTCGGGACCCGCACAGATCTGAGCTGCCCGTAGGTGCCGAATAGCGTCCGGATGTCCTTCTTGGTGGCCTGGAAGGGCAGGTTCTTAATGATGATCTTCGTCCTCTGCCCGGAGGCTTTCTTGGACTTGTCCTCGCGTCGTCGCTCCTCGGCCGCATCGTGGCCCTTGTGGGAAGCCTTGACACCCAGGGTGTGATCATCCAGAACATGGCCATCCATCACCTTAAGCGCTGCCTGCGCCTGCTCCTTTGTGCGGAACTCCACAAAGCCGAAGCCCATGCTCAGTGTTTGGCCAGGCTTCTTGGGATCCATCTTGGTCTTAACTCTGGCCGAAACAAATCCGTCCAGAGACTCAAAAGCTTCAGCCAACTTAGTTGTTGTTGTAGCAAAGTTTAAATTTCGGACAAACAGCGACGTAGTCTCTATGTCCTCTTCCGTCTTATCGCCGCGTGACAGCAGTTCGTTGACACTTAACTTTTGAACCGTCGTTGTCGGCCGATCTTTTAGCGCCACAACCTGATCGATTTGGTCACCTTTGAAGAGATCTCTTGGCGCCTTCTCCAAAAAGAGAAGGCTGTCTTTGATCCGGCGGTACGCCAGCTTTCCAAATGCGGATTTGGCGTGGTTGGGCTGCGCAAAATGGACAATGGCGATTGTTCCACTTGGGGGCATGAGAACCCTCAGCACAGGTCCAGACTCCTCAAATAGCTTCCTGAGTTCATCGATCGTCGTGCCGTAGGGGAAATTCTTGACCAATATGGCAGTGTCGCCCCGCTTATGGGACTTGAAGGCCTCCAAATCAACACCGTTAGCGGCAAAATAGGCTTTGGTCTCTTGTATGACGCTCGTCTCCGCGATAGCCTGCTTCACGGCAGCATCAGCGGAGGTTGGGTCCAGCAGCTCTGATTTTGAAACACCAAGGCGTGCCGCAACGGAAGTATTGACGGCATCTTGGCTCATGTACAGAGCATTCCAGTTGAAGGTGTTGGCCGCGGCCTCGGCCTTCTTCTTGATTACGTTCTGCTTCTTCAAAGGGAGCTTCGAGATGGCAAACTCATCCAAGCCTGTGTCTCTCTTCGCACTGGCAGGAATGATGTGGACGATTCGCCCCTGAAACGTTGCCCCGTCCATGGCTTGGAATGCTTCAACCGCTTTGGATGGGTCCTTGAAGAGAATCAGGGCGAAGCCTTTGCTGGCCCCTGAGCTATTATTGACGGGCAAATGGACCTAGCATTGTTAGCGGTCATGGTTTATAGATGACTCCAAACAAAATGCGGAAAAATGGAAGGCAACAATATCAGACAATCGAAGCATCTACTAAAATATTCGCCCAGGTTCTCAGCAGTAAACATCAGCTGTCCCTATCTGGGGTTCATCACGTTGCATGTCCTCTTGGAGGAAATTTGATAGAAAAGAAAATGAAATGACATCACATACCTCTTCAAGATCTCCGTACTTTTCGAAGCTCTCACGGAGATCATCCTCGGTAGTACTGTAGGGAAGGTTCCGCACAAAGAGCCGAGACGTCCGATGAATTGCCTCAAGTGTGTCATCCTTTGCTGGCTCGTTCGCTGCTTCCTCGGTGGCACCCTGCTCTGACACCACCGCCTCAGCAGCTAAGGGGGTTGCGGGATTGGCATCGCTGCCATCCCCTTCCTCAGGTCGGCCAGTTACAGTAGGAGCACTGTCTTGCTGAGGAATTCGTTCCAGATCATCGGGATCAACAAGGTCTAGCAATCGGTTTGTTCTTGATCGCAGCCAGTCATCATCCGTCGCCTCCAAGCCTGGCTGATCCAGATCGGCCTGTTTCGACTCTGAAATCTCAACAGTCCCTTCAGCGGCTGGGGCTTTGTCACCACCAGAGGGTGCGTCTATCTCCATTGGCTGTGGTGGTTGAGATGGCAAAGCCTGGGCCTTCTCCGGTGGGTCTATCCGGCGCTGCTTCTCCTTTCGAGCTGGTATTTGCTCATATTCATCATCACTCTCCTCTTCAGGGACGGCAGCACCGGGAACGATAGGCAATTCGCCATCAATTTCAGTGCCGCCCACATTGTCCAGCGCGCCCTCGCGACCAGGTTTCATTACCTGGAGGAACTCGCGCAGCTTAGGATCGGCCACATTCAGCTCGTCTCGCTTCCTCTTCTTGGAGCTCGACTCCTTCTCAGCTAGACGGTCCGAGGCCAACGGCTTGCCTTCCGGCAGCGCGTGACTGGAATGCGGTGTGTTCGAGCCTTTCGTCAGGTTTGGGTCTGAGATCTGGCATTCCATGGTCAGAAGGAGGTCCATCAAGACACGGCGTAGTGGGTGACTTACAGGCCTTGCAGTTTCCACAGCAATCTTCGACATCCGAATATAAGTCTTGTTAAAGTACTTGACAGCCGTAGAGGCGTCATCGGTAGTCTTGTAGCCGACATAGCCAATGCGGCGCTTGGGGATCAGCTTGACATCGGTGATCTCGCGGCCATTGGCAGAAAAGTGTTTGCGGAACTCAGCCTCGGTGAGGTTGGGCGGTAGTCCCTTGATAAAGATTCTGGAAGAGGCCATGATGAAGACAACAACTCCCAGGTAAGGTGAATGGTTCACCGTGGGAGATATAGTTGTAATTGCATCGTCGCGTGGGCACGCTTCTTATGAAGGGAGAGGAAGGAAAAAAAGAAAAAAAAAAGTTTCTCTTCATTCTTTATCGTTAAGGGTGGGGCCATTATTCTGGTCCGTGCGCACGGTTGCATCGTTATGTGGAACCCACCCAACTACCAATTGTCTCTGTCTATCCAGGAACCCGACGCTCAACTGTCACGTTGAGAAAACCTTGAGTAAGCCAGCGATGTAAGAAATTCCTTCAAGTCGCTGAAAGAATGATATATATGACTCGCTCTTTTCCAAGGACTGCACGCAAGAAATATCTTCATCTTTGTCACAACACCCAAACTATGGGCCTGACTGCAAGCTTAGCGTTGTTCTCCACCAGTCGCGTCGAGTCGCGTCAACAAATATCCACATCCAAGTTTTCCGGGCTTGATCAACTGTGCCTGGGAGCCTGTGATATTTTCGAATAGCAAACTGTTGGTTTTCATTCCACTCCGAGAATGTGGGTAGGTTTTGTGGAGGATTCCAGCTTTCTAATTCCAATAGTACAGTATCGCCGATGCCGCATCGACAACCGCCGTTTATACAGAAACTGCAAAATACAGAAAACCTCCCCATCATCAGGTATTCGAAACATCTTTGCAATTAGTTTTAATGTGTATTATTTATTGAAATAAATATTTCCCTAAGCATTGCAGGTAATGTGTGCGACTTGCGGATTGTGCCATTTCCGAAGTATTGCTCTCAGTACGATGCGGATGCACTACAAAACAGAGGTTTTCTAGCCGGGCTCAAATCATCTCAACTCCCACAGGACTCTTTATGTCTAATCGATATCTTCAAGCCCGAATATAGATGCTCAAATTTGCCAATTAGGCCACAGTAGCCACAATCCATCAAACACCACTCACACACTATCACATATCAAATGGGGATGATTCAAATGAACAATGGTTGGCAAAATGGCAAAGCTGAAGAATTTTATTTGAACTGCCCTTTCAGCGTGATTTTAGGCGTTTGGAATATACGGACACTCAGAACATTTACTCAACTTACCCTGAAGTTCGATAGAGCTGTCGGCCATGCATTATGTACCAACAATCGCAATACGTTGTGATGGAGTCTGGCACCTGTCTCCAGGACAACATGGATTGAAGTTATAAGGTCATATGTGTCAATTAGTCAGTCACTCCAGACTCGTCCAAAAATGAGGCCCATCACCTTACTTCATTCTCATTCCTTCTATAGCTCTGAGGGCTACTCGATTGAATCCCAAATCACGCGGATTCCGGAGCTGAGTAATCGTGATATTGCGTAAGTTATCCTCGCTTATCCGCCCAAGGGTGATATTATTCTTACAGGATAATATGTGAAATTTGTGTGCAAATAAACGGTGATCAGCGCATTTCTTTGTATATATGTATACGCCTCTCAATTCTCGAGCTTGACCAAAATCAAAATAAGAATACACTTGCTAGTCCGAATTCTTTTAGACGGGGTCTCGATTCTCATGATGGAGACAGGATAGTGTCACTCCCCTGTAGATGAATGGATGTTGGGCGCAAAACGGCTTAACCTTGACAAGTCATGCACACGGCAACGTGAAAAATCAGTGCAGTCGTTTTTTTTTCAGCTTCCCCGTGTCCTCGCTACCATTTTCCTCTTTGGTCTTTGGAAGGACTAGACCTGACCTCTATGAACGTTCCGGTTTTGGCACTGCTCAGGCAACGGGGTAGAGACCCACAGGCTTCCGCAAATTTCCGCAACCGTCAATCGACAAGATCAGATACTCAGTGTAAAATCAGATGCATCACCAGGGGGATATTAGATAAAATGACTCGTGCATTTTTCTTGGCTCCATTTGCCCTAGTACTGTACAAGCGAGCAGGAGGACCAGCTGAACAGAACAAGGCTAGTGAGTCACTTTTATCTCGGAATGTATAATGAGTGAGAACAGACGTTCTTGAATATATTTAATCTCGATTTTCCTTCTTTATTTCCCTGATTCTCGATGTATGTTCTATCGCCAGCCATGTGGGATTCCACGTGGAGAGCAAGCCGGCCCGTGCCTTGACCGACTCTTAAATCTTGTCTTATCAAATCCGAGTCGAATATCAAATCGTTCCGGGTCAATGAAATTGTACCAGAGTATATTTTCGTATATTCAAATAATGACAGGAAGTACTCATTTTATAAGGGTGAATGTTTTGACATGCCATCCCGTTTTGTGTCAATGTCATGTTTTTGGTGTCATCGGCCTAGTTAATCATTACGAGACGCTGGAGGTGATATATACACGCGTTGTAAACTCTACTATATTGATATTCCATGTAATTCTCTTACACTTATACTTGCTTTTATGTTTTATCTCGAGTTTCAGGGTTTCGGTCATAGTAGCATGTGAGTCTCGTAAGGAAAACATGTGTTTCGTCCTATGCCCATCCCAAAGGATACGCGTTTTGTTTTTTTGGGAGTGGGACTGGTTTTCAAGTTGACAATCGCTCTTTTCATGTCTATTATTTTGTATCCAGTCACTCATGCCTGTGTCTTCTATCATTAGCTTCTTCCGATAGGACTATTCCCAAGCACACCAACTATCGACCCCACAAGAGACTTTCCGGAACACGATCCGTAGGTGGGATAATCCTTGAGCTGTCCGAGCGCTGGCACACGTCGACTGGCTCTGGTTTCATTGGTCGGGAAGCCTATTATTGACCGCAGTCGCTCTCGCAGTACATGAGGTGTGTGTTTAGTTGGGGGGTTATCACATAATTGATGTGAATGAGTAAAACAACCCCAATGTTTTTATCACATTGTGATTCCCAAGTGTCTCTTTTGCACGTCTTTCCAATTTAGCTGTACTCTTCTCTGCTCGGTTCATGTTCAATAATTCTATAGTGATCCACCTATGAACCTGGATGTTGAATTACTGGTTGTGTTGGGGTACACCGACAATTGAAACGACGATGCTTGACACAGGGGAGGATGCATCAATATTTTCAAACAGGGCAAGGATCACAGAAGCAGAAACAATAATGCGAGGCTGGCCCCTCCATTATCAGACCACAAAGCATTAGACCGTCTCATCAAAATGATGTATAATATGGCCTGGCATATGCATTATCATCCACTAATTCGCCGACAGGGTCTAGGGTAGGGCGGGGAGAAAATTGGGTGACGGGCCGCCCGCTTAACTGGTGGCGGGCGGTCTAACGCACGTTCCACGAGGCCATCCAACGCCAGACCAACTTCATCCACGCGACTCGCGACATCACTGCACTCCACTGGCCCCCGTTGTCGATCCAAACAGCAAACACACAACCACACCGCCGCACCGCCTGCAACCGCTCGCTTCACCAGCACACACACGACGTGTCCTCCTGTGCTGCCACCTGTACGTACTGCCGCCGCGAAAACAAGGCTTCCTTCACCGAAGAAACCGCCAGAAAAAAAGGGGGGCGAGCAGCGAGGCAGACTCTCTCGCGCAACTCGCCTCACAATTGCACGACCTGACGCATCGGAGCTGACCAGAATCGTATACACACACAGTCGCAAACCCACTACCGACCGAAAACACTCTATCCAACATGTCTGACAAGCAAGGCGCCGACCAGCCCCCCCGGGAGAAGCTCGAAGGTGGGAGGAACCCCATATGCAAGAGGCATCGGGATATTTTTTTTTCCATTTAGCTAACGCCCAAGCTCCAGCTCAGATCAAGTCCGCCGATATGGTGAGCTACGCCGCACGAAGGATACGGATTAGGCACGATCGCTAACTGTGATACCAAAGACGGATGATATGCAGCAGGAGGCTATCGAAGTTGGTATGTTTGTTCGGGCACCCATGTCGACGTCACCGCGCACCACTCCCCATGTCAATGGACAAGGCTGACAAGGCTGTAGCTCAGGAGGCCATGGCCAAGTTCAGCATCGAAAAGGTTGGCTAGCTCCGATACAACGCAGCATGTCATGCGGAGGCATCAGGCTTACACTCTCATAGGACATTGCGCAGCACATCAAGCGAACAGTTCGTGTTACCCACCCGGAGGCATGCGATTGCACATTAGGCTAACTAGGTACTCTCTCGACAGTTCGATGAGCGAAAGGGCCCTACCTGGCACTGCATCGTTGGTCGAAATTTCGGCAGCTTCGTGACTCACGGTATGTTGCCCACAGATGCGGGACGCGTTTGCGCTGCTGCTGCGTCTCAGCCCTCCACCCCCATAAACTGTTGAGTGTTTGGACTAACACATGGCTGTCACAACCCTGCAGAGACCAAGCACTTCATCTACTTCTACCTCGGCCACTGCGCAATTCTACTCTTCAAAACGCAATAGGGGTGGGAGAAAGAGCTCGCAGATATCTGGCACGACATTTGGCCTTGGAATTGGAAGTGCAAGCTGTGAGCTGCGGAGGGTCAACGCCTGGGAGGAGGACAAACAAGGCAGAGAAAAAGTTCGAGGCATCCAAGGCTAACGTGCCACCACCACCACTGTACGACCGGACAGACCCCCGTGTACATGAAAGCAAAGTGAAGAGAAGAAAGAAGGAGAGAGAGAGAAAGAGAGACAAAGAGAGAGCAGGAAGACCGTGTGCTATAGCTAGCCAGTGTGCCAGGTTCACGATCAAACCGACGATGGGCCGCTCACTCAGACTAATTTTCCCATCGCCGTACCTATCGATGACATTTTTCATCGTCGACGACAAAAAAACGTCACAGCTATTTTCACCCCCCCAAGCCAATTTTTTTTTCTATTGCCAACTTGTGTGTAATCCCGTCTTGTCTCAGCGTCATATCAAAACACCAACTCGGTCAACCCCGGCGGGCGATTTTTTACTGCTGCTTCCAGTCTCACGAAAGCGACACGGCGATGTGCCAGGAAATCAAACCCACAGCTTCCTGTTTTCGCCTGGCGTTGTATCCGTTCCTGAGACATAATGACCGTATTGTTGTGAGACATGCTCGTCTGGTTTCACCGCCCATCCCATCCCATCTCATCCCATCTGCCCGCTAGCCACAGCGGCCCATCTCTTCAACAGCACGGTTCCCAAGATGAAGAATAAGTAAAAAAAAAAAAAAAAAAAAAAAAAAAAACCGAACCGAAAAAAAACTTGTAAAAAAGCGTTGCACAATGAGAGACATGGGCCTGACCGGCCTGCGTCATCCCTTACGCCCGATTCCTAGCATGTTCAAAGGCGTGCGAACCGTGGACATGTCACATGCGCGATCGATCCCCGGGTGCTTGCTCGGCGCACAGCGAGTACGCGCAAGCAGCAACACACCATTTTCTGCTGAACCAAGTGTAACAATGCTGCCTGCTGGTGCCTCCCAGCTCCCAGTCATTCATGTATTATGACATAGCTGAGGAGGGGCCCTTGCCTGAAAGTCTACGATTACCAACGCGCGGGATCTGATATATAATGGAGGGCCTCTCGTGGCAAAAAACCGACCGCTTTGTGACGCACCCATCCGTGGTGAACGGACGTTGGTCATCATCGGAGGCGCACCCGGCCGATCGAGGTGTCAATCGGGTTGGAGGGGACTAACACCCGACGACGACCTAGCACCCCGCTTTTTGGCGTCCTTTGGGACGCCTCTCGCGGCCCGGGGGGTGTGAGCGAGAAAAAAAAAAAGAGACAGACGAGAGAGGGAAATAAAAAACAAACCAAAGTGGCGGCGGGCGGAGGGTTCGGCTTTTCGGTGGCTTGCTGAGCAAGTTGACCGAATGACCCAGCGCAAATATGCCGGCAGCAAGCAGTAGTTTCTACAAGGATGGAAAGGGCCGTGAGTCGTTCAAGAGTCCATTCGGGAGGGGAGGAGGGGGAAACGAGTGGATAACAAATGACCTCAGCCGAGAGAGAGCGAAAAGAGAGAGAGGGCCAAAAACGCCCATGGCATGGGCCATGATGTGATTAGACGAATCGAAACAACAACGGATGCAACGGGTGATGCGAATTCTGCTGACCCCGTTGCTGGAGACTGGCACCAAAGCGAAAATAGAAGGTACGAGGAAACTAGCAAAAACGTATTTTGGGCCTTTCGCTGGAGCGTTTGTCATTCCAGGAACAGCTTCGCCACTGACTTAACTCGACCCGACTTGGGCGAAGGTAAAATCAACCTACAAAAACTCTACCCCGGGCTGTCTGCTATACGAAATTTTGTCGCTGCGTGAATCGTGAATCATGTGGCTGCGAGATGCTGTGGGCGAAGCCATATCGGGTAAACGATGGTCGTGGTGAAAATTGTCTCTGCACATGTGCCCAAGGGTGCCAAAATGGGACAGACGGGCTATTGAAACCGGTTCAGGTCGCTTTTTCCCTCTCGCTCTCATCGTCACCATTGACGACGGCCTCACCAATTCCTGCACCTTCCACCAAATCCGCCCCGTCCCCAATAGATCCGGCGCTAGTCCAACTCCAACATGGATGGCCCCTCACAGCTCTCCATGTCGCAGCCCACTGACCTCTACCCACCCACTTCATCTCTTGAGGGTCCCCGGAACCGAGAGCAATGGCTTCCGAAAGCAAGGGCCGCTGGGGAAGTCCGTGTGTTCCGTCTTGTTCAATGCTGCTTTGGCAACTGTTCCGATTTCTCGGCTTGGCCTGAACGTACCATCTGAACCACTCGTACCAAAGCGCATGAGGGAAAGGGACCGAAAAAAAAAGTTTCCGGGCCTCATCTGCGTCATTGGCCGTCTCGACAAAGAGATGAGGGGACCTGGTCAAAGGCCAGGAACCCGGGTGGCGAACCCGCCGACAAAGCAACCACCTGCGTGCCTGCGTGAAAGCCTCTCGTGTGTATACCACGTACCTGGAACCCTGCAGGCCGACCTTTCTGGACGGTGAAGATACCTACCGCACGGAAAGACTGGTCGACGCTACCTGCATGCGTTACGCAACACTACCCAAATCAAGACGGCGCATGGCGGGCGGGCATTGGGGAAGAGGGGGGGATTTGCTGACGGTGCGTTGTGCATGCCATTGCGCCATGCCTGATTGGCATGACTTGCAGCGGCCCTATCCGGACGACGGAGACAGACGGTTGGGATAGGGTGGGATGGGTGAGAGCGAGGGAAAAACGGGAACCTCACGGCGGTGCAAGAGTGAGAAGTGACAGAGCGAGTCCTTTGCCGACCCAGACGTGCCAGTCGGTCGTGGGGGGCCCCAATGTCGCTGAGCTGACTGTGACCCGAGAATGGGTAAGATGAGAGGAGATACATGCGTTTGCCCAGGCACTCGGTTCTGGGCATCGATTTGCTCCAGGGCGCAACTGCTCAGCGCTCAGCGATCAACAGATTCGGGCCTTTGCCTACGCCTCCCGGTGCGGCTGGGCCCTGTGTAAGGCAGTCCAAAAGGTAAAGAAACCTATGGCTGGGCGTAAGCAACAAGGGGACCAATGTCGTAAAATAGCCTCAATGCTGTGCAGCGGTTGTAACATGGACATGATCCCCCACGAATTGAGTGACTTTGCACAGCCAATTGCTCACACTGTATAGCAACACTGCGTCAACTTCTCTCTTTCTCTTCCAACCACCCAATCCCTAGGCGCGGAAGGGCCCTACCGCGCCGTCAAAGATGATTTCCCTCGCATGGTTTTGGAGGCGTGGGCACAGACTAGTCCCCTTTCCGCTGGCGGCCCCGATCGGCCACGCGGGAAGAGGAGTGGTGCCTCTCTCTCTCTCTGGCGAGAGTTTCGGAGCATGAATGGGGACGACATTCTCCTCGGCTCCCAAGCGCGAGAAGCCGTTGGCCGAGTCCAAGGAAGCTTTCCCGCCGCCCGCGCCATGGTTTGGGCTGTCACACATGCACGCATACCCCCGGTCGAATTTTCTCTACGATTGACATCTCGGGCTCCTTGATTTGCGGCGCGGGCTCTGCCAGGCGGCATAGTTGCAACCCCGTTGATCGCGGTTCCCGCTCAAAAGCAATGACACATCCGGGGACGGCGAGTGAGTCGTCGACGAAATGAGTTTGGAACTCGGCCGTCTTCTCAAAAGGATCAAATGTCTGACCTTTTGGCTGCCTGGAGCGAGACATTGCCTGAGCCCCCAGTATCCACCTCTCTGCCGCATCTCGCCTTCCACCAGATGCTCTTGTTCCCCTTCGTCCTGGAGCCTTCCAAGGTTGCTTCAGGTTGTGCTGCTGCGCCAGGTTTGAAGGATTGCTCTTGTACCTGCGTTCCAACTCCTCCCGAGGGGACCCCACCGAGGTCAGCCTCGATGGGTTGGATGCGTGATGTACCACCCGTGGATGCCGCAGAAACCCAACAGCGTTGTTGGGTTGTTGGATCTTGGTCCATCGCCACCTCGACAATATAGCGTTGCACGGTACATTCCCAGAGGCTCCCCAGCGCCGTGCACGTACATTGTACGTGCATAAAGTGTAGCGAAAGACATGCGGCGTACGTCAACGAGGTTAGTCGTTCCCGTGCTGGTGCGGAAACACTGCACGTACCCCATTCATTGCCCGGCCCCGCCACGGTTGATTGTCTGGATGAACCCCGAGCATTGGAATGAATTGATTGCCATGAGTGCGATTGCATGCAAGAAAATGGGGGCGGGAAATACCTCGGTATTCATCGCCGCTTATTGGCAGTTGTGTGCCATCGTCGTCGTCTTGGTTCACGTCTAATCGTGTACCGCCTGCGGCTTCTGCCAAATCACGGCGCCCAAGACACTGACAACCTTGCTGCATGATGCACGCCCCCATGCCATCGGAGGGTTCAGTGATGAATTGAAGCTAAATAAAAGAAAGAAAAAAACCTCGGGAGGAATTGCGCAGATAAGGAAGAAACCGAGGCTAAAGAAGCAGATCACTGGCGCTTTTGGTTGGATTTCGCAATGGCTATTATAACTTCAAGACTTCATTCATGGCAGCCGTACATGTCCGAAGCCTTATTTACACGCATCATTGTTTCTTTTTAAGCTTTGTAGGGCCACAGGCATGCCTAGGAGAGGCGGGCCGGGGACGGGGGGATATGGAGAGAGAACCTTGGCCTGATTAGGCTGGCCGTGCATCCTCAGCTCAGCTTGTTGAAAAGAAAAAAAAAAAATACTGGGCTCGTTGAGCCAGCCTGCAAATCGACCAGAGACAGCGCGGATCCTCTGAATGAAATGCTAGGTGAATCATGGGCGGGGCAGCGGGCGAGCAATTGGCCTAGTCTTCTGCATCAAGCCGTCACTTTGCTCGACTGCCGATTCATCAATTGGGCGGGAGTGTGAACTTGTCGGCTGGGGTCCCATAGCGGCGAGCATGAGGCGTAGAGCCTCCCGTCGACATTGGCTATCCGGCCACGGACATTGTCAAACAAGGATGGCTCGCTCCAGAACGAAGAAATGTGCCAAGCTGCAAAAACACACACGCGACACACTGCACTTTGCTAACACCGCCTGCGCCCGTCCACCTGACTCTTCTTATCAAAAATGGCGGCAGCGCAAGATATCAAGCTTGTCCAAGGTAGGGAGCAAGGTGCCGGGATCCGCTTTGAGCGTCTCTGCATCTTTCCATCTGTGTCCCCAGGATGGTTGTTCGTGTCGGGCCTGCCCGTCCGACTGCGCAACCGGGGGTCGCTTCGGCGCACCACTCGGGAGGCGTGGCGATGCATTCGTTCTCCGATGACTGTGCTGCCACCCCTCGGCAGCGCCTCCGCTGATGCTCACCGGCCACTGCCCTGGGTTCCGACCGCTACTAACCGACAGCCAACTCAAAATCTGGCGAAATATCCAATTGCCCACGGCGGAGATGAATGCACACGCTCTCTCAATATCTGTTGGATTGGGTTCGCGTTCGCGGTCGCTTAAAGCCGTGGCTCATCTCGCGGACCAGTCCCTGCTCCATACATCGTTGGAGAGGGTCTGGGAGGGCAGAGATGGACCCTTGGCCACCGCTCCAAGACATCCGGGACCGACAGGGCGTCACCCGGAGACCCATTTAGGCTTGGGCGTGAAGTCGACCGACGTGGGATGGGACGTGGGATGGCGGAGAAACGTCAAAGGAGTATTCGTACACCACCACAGTTGCAGTCGACTGGAGAGAGAGCAAGAGAGAGCGCCTCGGCGCCGAGTGACTGTGGCTCCGCCAAGCTTAGCTAGCACACGCCCCTCTGGAAGGAGGACCTCCCTGGTCGTATCCATCTTTCAAGTCGTCCAAGACCTCCCCGCCGCCAGGCGCGTGTGTGCCTGCCGCCAGGGCTGTTTGCTCACCATATCCTGGAGGGTGCCGACGAAACGATTCAACTCGGCCGCCCGCAGTACCGCACTCCGAGATGTAAGGCAGAGGGCAATCTTTGGAGATGGAAAGGGCTTGGGCGGGATTTCTATCCCGGCGTGCATCATTAATTCCGCCGTGGCCTCCGAGAAAAAGTCGCAGAGATGCCGAGCTCCGTGACTACCCCGGGTCGACACCCAGAATCGTGCTTACTGTACTATGCTGGTGTTGCACCGCCGAGCCGATGTTCGGTGATGTCAGCAAGCCTTGTGTTCGTCCCTGGACGTCCCGTCACGATGGCGCTGATACGGGTTTGGCATTGGCGCTGGCGCTGGCGTTGGCCTCTGCAGGCGTGGGTGGCTGCTGCCCCGACCAAGGTTGTTTCTTAACTTCTTCCAACCTTTTGCCTCCACCAAGCCCGCAGCGGCGCATATCCACATCAACATTCAACATCAACACCCGCGCCCACATCCCCCATCCCATCTGCCCCTTGTCCCTTCCATGCGCATGTCCAGGCCGGGACCAGGGCCTCCCGCCTGCTCCTGCCAACAGGCGCCCCCCCAGGGGCCCAGGAATGTGCGTTGGCTGTCATTGTCACAGTTTTGCTGGCCATGCCAACAACGAGGTTTCAAGTTCCCTCAGCTCTTGCGTCAATCCAAATCAGGACTGGTGCCGGCACCGCTTTGCCTGAGTCGTGTCTCGCCTCGCCGCAAATGCCTTGTGCAAAGGGTTTGCCTTGAATCGTGCATTGGGCACTTGTGCATCACGTCCTCTATCTGTTGGCGGGAAGAACTGGGATGGAATTGAAATTTCAAACACCAGCAGCCGACGCAACCAGTGGTTGGCTCGTCGCAGGCACCATCGGGTAAATCACTAAGACAGAGTTATTGGTTACCATCTTTTCGTGCAATGCCTAATTGGGAGTGAGGGCGTCGGGCTGAGCTGGGTCCTCCCTTTTAGAGCAATTTCGTAGATTAGTGTTCTCGCTCTCGCTGACGTGAAGTTCTCTCGCTGGGTTGCATTTTCCGCAGATGTGTTTGCTGTTTGTTCATGCCAGGCACCGGGTAAGCCTTTGTCGCAAATCGCATGCGTCTGTTTCTTCATCTGGTGCTCTGCATACGGGGGGATGTTTGGGCCTCTGGTCCATCATTTCCCCCAGTGCAACGCAGAGCAGAACATGTCGCGTTGCCCGTACAGGCGCGGAATGTCGTAGTAATTCTAATGTTCCTCCGAATATCCAATTTCCCCGGAGACCGGTTGATATGAAGTGGAGTTGCTATTTTCCAAATAGCCGCCCACATCAGCCTCGCAATTATCAAGACGAACGAGAGCCAGGAGATTGTTTTTTTCTTTTCTCATTCAAACGGACTGTTCTTGCCGGGCGCGCATCTAGAACATGACCTCAAGATCACACACTCTCTATGGTCAGGGAATTCTCCCATGCCAAACTCTCGGTGGGCGCCTCCAGGATAAGACAAGGGTGACACGGCCCCATACGCCATCAGCCACGCAGGCGGCGTGGACCTCAGCATGCTACTGGGCGAGTGCTCACAAGTGAACACCATCATATGAGGTCAAACACAACACCAGTACGCTGTTGCGCCTTACCCAAAACGCTTCCAATCTCAGAGTCGCAAGGGGGGTGCCCTTTCACCCTGCCGTAGCCGACACCTGAACAGAGGATGAATTGATCTACTTGATCGGCTCGATCTCATCCATCATGTCGTCGTCATCTTTATTAATTTCATGCGCCACATGGTCTCGGCTGGGGCACCGTGGGGTCGTAATCCAAGAGCAATTCACTTCCAAGGAATGCCCTATGACTTAAGATGTGCTTTACGGCAGTTAACCTGGTAAATATTAAACTCAATAAAAGGGGTCTTTCTCTCGTTTTCTTTGCTTCAATATCAAAAGCGAATATCAAGTAGAAAGCCAGAGGCAGTGACAGTTCAGAATATGTGCTCTTTCAAGATGACCTACGCGCAGGTCGCTGAGGGTGGGCAGCCGAACAAACCACAAGGCTTCGTCTGGCTGAGCCGAAGCACTCAATTCACTCACAATGCCGAAAATATTGAACAAAAACTAAAAAGAGCCCGCCTAGCGATTGGCTTGTACAAGTTTCGATATGGGTGTCGCCAATGCCAATGGTCCGCTGGCGATTGGGGGCTGTCCGCAATTGGACAGCGAGTGTGCCCAGGTCGCCATGGCGCCCTGGACAAGGCTGCATGCAAGGTCCCGGGCGACAGTGCCACGAATGATCGACACTTGAAATGCAAGCTGTTGACGAAACAGTACAGGAGGCGCATGACTAAGCCTGGTAGTTTCATCATCAAGGTTCGCGCATGTCGAATACTTACTTGTCCGAGGCGTTCGGGCGGCGGCTTGTTCAACAGATTTGCAGCATTTGCTGTCGGCCATGCATGCAGTGCAAGCAACCTAATATTGACGTTGGCACTGCTATTGCGATCAGTCGCCTCGCCACGGGCTGTGCGCCTAAGCGACTTCGTATTCACCAGAGGGATGCAGGCGCCCAGAAGTACCGATCCCGAAATAATGCGCACAGAGCCAACCTGTTGGACGCGGTGTGTGAGAGTTGGATTCGGCTGGGCAGGGCAACCTTACGGCAAAGCCAACTTCTGCCGTGGCTGACATGTACTTGGCAGGCTTGGCTGCTCCCGAAATATTAACGGGGAACGCATTGTGAGAGAAGGGCATGTGTGTGTGTTTCATCTAGTTCATCCAACAAACGTCCTGGTCCTATGCGGGCGATCATGGCAGAAGAGGCTAATGAGTACATGCATCTTGACAATGACCAATGCACCAGTTGATTTATGCACGGGAACGTGTGCCAGTGAGCTGGTCGCTCACCGGCTCCAGCACAGAGCGACATTCAGCCTGTGCTCTCCGCGTAAAATGTAGCAGCGCCCGGTATGGAGCGTTGGAGGCTACTAAAATACCAGACATACCTGCAACGATCGTGGCGCTTACTAGTAGAGGACATCCTTGTGCGGAAGAGTAGGTTTGATTCTCGTACCCGCGGGAGCTCACCCGCATCCCAATGCTACTCGAACGATGATTCAAAGGGCTATTTTTGTTAGGCGTGAGACGCGATATCGGTATGCTGCACCCGCAGCACCTCGTGAGAGACGGCCTTTTTTTTTTTTCTCTCTCTTTCTCGGCGGGAAAACCGGCGTAGAAGGACTCGGCCAATGACAGTATTCGCAAGGTTCTTCTTGTTCTACATGTGAGCGTTCTTGACGGCCCGTTGGCGGGTGGAGAACATGCCTCCCAATCAAAGGCCGGCGTCAGGGTAGCCGTCGCCCCAAAGGTGATCGCATGGTGATCTGAGGATGACTGTGCCGCCGACGATTTGGTCGATTCATGGCGCAGAACCCATGGTCAGCACGGTCGCCGATGTGTTGCATGGGAGGCCCATTTGCACAAAGCCTTGTTAAGGTGAAATGGTACTCCTCTCGCGCTTAGGGGAAAGACATTGTCGGTCATCTATCCCTCGTATGTTGTGTACCTTGGGAGCGCTTGGCCCTACGACGCTTACTCGACATGGCCGGCATGTGGGCCGTGGAGAAGGAAGGGTGGTGTCGGTCCAGGTTCGTGCGATTCACCTCGAGAGCTGGGCTGGCGACCGAGAGATGAGATCCTCCAGCCAAGCCATGTGGCATCGCGATTGGAAGGAACTATTCCCCTGAACCTCACCTTTAGGCTATCCCTTACGCGATGCGTTGCAAGGCCGGGGCTGGCACCCTCCGTCCTGACGTTTCCAGAAGGTCGTAGTAATCAGAATGGCATTGGGGGTGAGCTCTGCTTAAAAATACAGTTGAGCTCTCTCATTGCCAAGGATGCAGGCAGGTCGACCTAGAAATAGCGTCAGGTGCTCCACAAGTGCTCAGGGTAGAAATGGACCCGTTGCCGGCCGATTGGAAGCGGCGCTCTGGGTGCTGGGTGCCGGGATGTCGAGACACGCTATTGCGATTGGGGGCATAACAGACTTCACTTCCCGGTGTAGCGTTGACCTCAGATTCATTACCAGGTATACGAATTGCAGGGCGGGGGAGTGAGGGCGACAGAGCAACAAGGGATGGGATGAGGGATGCTGCTGGTGCGCCGAGGATCGTCTCGGCTTGGCTCGTCTTGATCTGTCTCATCTCATCTGGACTAATCTGGGAGCGCTCATCATTGGCGTCTTGTGTGTCGTGTGCCGTGTCGCGCAAGCTGAGGCGGCGAGGACGTAGCGAGGTAGAGGAAAAAGAAACAACGCCAATGCGTCCCGTCGGCCCATGGCTGGCTGGGGAAGGGGAGAAAAAAAAAGATAAATCGCAGTCGCGCAAGCCTCCTGCTCCGTACGCCCATACCCATGCCCGTAGCCAGCAGAGGTACCCAACCCAGACGAGGCGGCGAGGGACCGGACGATACACATGATGCTCGCCTGCAGCAAAGTACCGCGAGCCCAGCGCAGTGCTGCAGAGATACGTACGTTCCCCCCCACAGCCCACGGCGAAGAGGCAGACCACGTTCCAGGTGACAGATCCGTTAGCGACTCCATTCCGGGCCCTTGCCTGTCTCGCCAAGGTCCCTGGGCCCATGGATGATGGGTGACGGAGCTCTGAGCGAAGGGCCATGGAGCCCGCCCATCGTTCGCTGGCTAAGAGGGTAGCTCAACCTGCCCGCCGGATCCAGCCCGTCAATATCGTTTCGGTCCCCTGGGTCGTCCAATTATGGACGATGGCCGTAACAGGAACAAGGGGTAATTTACAGCAGACCCAGCGCAAAGGATTAACAGCAAGGAAAGAAAATTATTCTCCTTTGTTTTGCCTTGTTTTTCCTTTTTCCTGGATTTTGGCCCAATCTCAGCTCCCAATGCCCTCGCGCCGCTCTGTTCTGCAGCACGTTTGGCCTCCCCCAACGAACACCAACCCACCCGGGCGACGCAGACGGCAGCGCAGCGAACAAGAAAACAGGCCGGTCAACGGGACGGGAGGAACCCTTTGGCGGTGGTGCTACATTCACACTAGCACAACGCCTCGCATGCATGCACCACCAGCTATGTCCTCGTGGGGCCATCCCCCCAGGTACTTGTCAATAAAGTATCTGCCAAGTGGAGCCCCGGTAGCCGCGGAGTACCTGCCACCTCCGCTGAGTCACTGAAGCTGCCCCGTAGAGCGCTGTAACCCCCATCTCGTCTGCGCTACAATACTCGGCGGAAACATTAGGGGAACATTCCCTCCCAGTAATCCGCACACATACAGGACGCACCACGCGCACCACAGACGCCACGCCCCAGTGTGAGCTAGCGCAGCTAGGGGTACTTGGACTGGTACTCGGCGAGGAGTCGACCTGGTGCCTTGTGAGGGCGGCGCAGCGATCTGCTGTAGGCGATGCCGTGGGCGGTGCTGATGCCCTACGGGCTCCCCGAAGCCACGCCCGCGATGCGCTGTAGGCGCTGTAAAGCAGCCCTGGTCCGCTGCGGCCCTGGGTACCTCTGTAAGTATCAGCACCCCGGTGACCATTCGTAGTGCATCGTCCCTTGAGCCTTTCTGGGCTTGGCCTCGCAACCCGGTGACGCCAAACTGTGTCGTTGTGCTGTGCCGGTGGGTGCTGGTTGGCGCGACTGTCGGGCGCTGGTGCTGGTGCTGGTGCTGGCGCTGCCGGATGTATTGTGCAATGCCCGTTTGTGTTGTGCTGTGCTGCGTGGTGTTGTGCTGATGCACTGTACCCCAAGCGTACTGTACCTTACTGTGTCGCTGCCGTGCAGTGCTGTGTTGTTGTGCTGTGCTGGGCCTCTTGGGGTCTTGGGGCCGCCCCCCTCCCCCCCGGGCTGCT
This sequence comes from Calonectria hawksworthii, assembly GCA_020975415.1. NCBI lineage: Eukaryota > Fungi > Ascomycota > Sordariomycetes > Hypocreales > Nectriaceae > Calonectria > Calonectria hawksworthii. The sequence continues at coordinate 2,368,504 of JAHXZK010000001.1, read as the reverse complement.
TCCCTGTTTGGCAGCACGATGCCTACCGGTACACTCCCATCTCCCCACTCCCACCCACTCTAGCACACTCCCACCCCGTACCTTCCTTCGTACACCCTCCTCTCTCTTCTCGCCGCTGCCGTTCCCGTTCCCCCATTGTCTCCGCTCATCCAACTTTCCTTCTCCTCCTCATCTTGTCTCCAAGAGAGTTACCTCTCTCAAGGTGTTTGCAACTTCATTTTGTTTGCCTGTTGTGCCTCATTGCCCCTGAGGAACACGGCAACTCTGGACTCCTGCAGTCTTTGTCCCTACGCGGAGCATTTGGCTTAGGCGATTCCCTGCGCCAGCCAACCACCCATCACCGCAGCGGCCTCACTTTCCGCTCACCTTGGGATGACGATGTGACGACGCCCTCACTCTCCACTCACCTTTAAAATCCCTCGGCAATATATAGCTCGATTCACTTCCGAGTCTATTATTCTTTTCGCCATTTGCATCTTCAACGCCCTATTTGCTTTCCAACACCACCGACCGACCGACACGACTTGCAACATCATTGATCGACGCCTTCTCCATACCCGCGTCATTTCACACCCCACGGCCTACGCAGGCTCGTGAAGACCTCCAGCATGAACTCGCTCAAGGTTCCCGACGGCGGGTGGACGCTGGAGGGCTCTGGAAAGGGCTCACATCTTCCACCCCAGGCTTTCGCTCTGACGCTCAGTGACAATGTCATAGAGGACATGATCAAGTGCGTCCAGAATGGCGAAGGCATCCAGCTCTCTCTCGGCGCCAGTCCTGTAAGTCTCGCTCTCGCTATTGTTCGCGCTTCCCTCGGTCACCTCTCTGGGGAATTGTTTCTGCAATTCCCGACATCAGGTGTTGAGGTCATGATGTGTCGCCCATGGCAAAGCACCCCTGTTTTCAACCGAGACTGATGTTTGGCTTCCGCTCTAGACCTTTCTCTACGGCTCCAACTCGCACGTCATTACTCCTCCTGCCGACTCCTATCCTTACGATCTCTACCTCACGCAACCATTCGAATCGACAAGAGTCGCCGAACGACTACCACACGCTGGGTCGCTCTTCCAGAAGCCCAAAGGCGCTGCTCCTGCCAAAGCCTCGGCTAAGGCCGATAAAGAAACCGAGACCAAGGCCAAGAGCACAAAGGCTAGCAAAAGCGGCACCCCATCCGGTCTTGATTCCGACAGAGAGGCTCTTCAGCACGAGATAGCGGCTCTTGCTGCCGGTCGGGAGAAGTCGGTCTCACCTTCTTCTCAGTTTGACAAACTTATACTGACATTTAGTATTACAGAACACGCGTGGTTGGAAAACTCCCGGCAACGAAAAAGGGCGCCGCGAAAGCAAAGACCAAGTTGCTACCCGGCTACACCTCGACTCCACGATCGATACCTACATCACCCGGCCATACATCACATGGCTCGCCTACATCGACTCCTGTCCTATCTGCTTCGCAGCAGCACATGGAGCGAGCCAAGGAACAGCGAGTTGTCTTGGTGCACGAACTTGCCGTTCAAGATCGATCACTCGAGTACCTTGCCAATAAGTGGGCTGGCAAGGAGGAAGACCTGAGACCCACATTGGAGAAGGTTGCCGACAACCTCCCGGACAAGAAGTGGGCAATGAAGAAGGCGTATTGGAAGGAGCTTGACGTTTGGAATTACGATTATGATACCCAGGAATTGCGACAGAAGGCGATTGACAACGCGGTCAGACAGTACGACAAGCAGCGACTATCTTCGTCGGAACCAGAGTGGCAGAAGCTACTGCCCAAGGAGGAACGTGGAAAGGGCAAATGCCTGAGCCGACTTCAGGCTAATCTGGCAAAGGGCCCAACCCAAACCGCGCCGAAGATCAAGGTGCAGAAGGCAGATGGCAGTCCCGCGTCAGGAGATGACTCTCTAGAGGTCGAGAGACCCAAGGTCAGCGAGCCAATGTCTAGGTCAACATCGAACCCTCTACCTGCCAAGCCCAAGAAAGCTACCGGGCAGGATGCTCAGGTCAAACGACTTCTTGGAAACAACAAGCCCAAGCCTGCAGCCCCGAAGACATCACCCACCAAGAATCGCGCTGCGGCAAGCAAAGCCAAGGATGGCCGGGTACTCTCCAAGGAAATCATCGAGAACTCAGACTCTTCAGGAGACGAGGCTTCTGTGGTGGTGAAGACGAAGCCCATTGCTCCACCGAAGATCAAGGACACCATTGCAGCCAAGCCTCGGCCCGTCGCCAGAGAACCCATCAAGCCAGTACAGGCAGCAAAGCGACCCCGTGAGGACGACGATTCGAGCTCGAGCTCAGGAACGCCTTTGTCGAAGCGCATCAAGCCGAAGCAACCCCTACCGGCCCCACGACTCAAGCACCGCCCTTCGGACGCGAGCCAGAATTCCCGTGGTACCGGTACGACTTCTTCGTCGCTCAAGAGCAAGAACACTTCTCCCACCAAGTCGTCACCTCTTGCTTCTTCGCCACCCACAAATGCATCAGACCTCGAGAACGAGGCACCGCCACCAGTCGCTCCCCCGGTAACAAAGAAGCGCAAGGCGGAATTCAGCGAGAAGCCTACGATATCCAAGCGAGCAGCCGTGGCGAGTGTTTCTGACGACTTGGTGCACAAGGCACAGCGTTTCAAGGTATTTTACGAAAAGTATGAGACATTACATTACGAGATTTCGGCATTGGACAACCCGCACAAGAATGATCTGAGTCGCCTCAAGGATATGAGGGATCGGTTGAAGCTGATGAAGATGGAGATTTATCGAGAGTGCCCTCCAGCCAGGGCTTGAATGACGGTGGTAATTGTGGGTGGGGAAAAATGATATTTGGAAGGGCGCACAGCATCATGAACTTTGCTTTGAATTTGCATCAGCATCAGGGGAAACGGTATTTGCATGTTACATGATGAGAGCTCCCACGGATGGACTGGGAAAGCTCCTTTGATTTGATTTGGTTCTTTTTTGATACCACATTACCAGCCACACGGCTAGCATAGGCGCGCAAGCCAAAATGAAATACAGAAAGTGTTATAACCAAATCTGGGACCCGAGCGAAATATTGTAGGGGCATCCTGGCTTGTTTGAGCCAAAGCAAGTAGAAGTGACGAGATGAGACGCATGTGATGGAAGGCGACATTGGAAGGGATGACAACCCCGGCTGTCAAGGGGTGAAGTCTGGGACCCACCCGCGGGGTAGGTTGGGAATGGTCTGACACCACCAGCTTGGTGCGTCAGTTTCCGAAAACTCTAGGGTAGGAATGGCGAGTTTTCCAATTCCACGTTAGAGCCAGCACGGTGTGATTTTTTTTGTCGACTACTTTCGGGTTCTGCATCAGTCTCTCTATAGGGGGGTTAAATTTGTCTAATATTCCTCCTCATTTTACTCTACGAACAACCCTCGTTCCAGGGGGGCGGCACAACCCCTGCAAGGAAATAAATGTGGATGAACTCGTTTGTTGTTGATGTTTGTTTACTTTCTCCACTCCTGGATTCATGTTCACTGAGGCTGGTAAAAACATCTGCACTCTGTTGGAGATTCAATTGGAAAAATCGAAGGCCCAGCGAAATTTTCTCATGTACACTGACACTAACGAACATGCTGTAATTAGATCAGCCAGCCACACCCTACCCAGGAGGTTGTTGTGAGTCGGTGTTTGAGCCTCCTGACAACGTGTTCAGGTTGTGGAGCACTTGGCCACGACAAAGCAAAACTTGTGACAAGTCTCTTTTGCCTTTCTTTTTTTACACGCTTTGTATGTATGCGAAAATGGTATTTGTTGGGGGCAGCATTTTGCCTCAGCGCCGGCGCACACATACTGTGGCAGCTATATTAAGTGCACGGGAAATGATGCCATCTCCTGTAATCGTACCGTGGCTATTTGCGGTGCAAATATTACAAAGCGAGCTTACCCAAGCCGAAGGCACCCCGGACTGGAACACCCAAAACCATGAAGGCCATGGAACCCACGGAAGAGGTTGGAAGCTCGGTGGGACGTGCCACCTGGCTGGGGGGAGCACAACTGAATCCCACCGAGAGACCAGGGCCTGGGCAAAGTGGCAAAGTTGTTGATTCACAAGGGGATGCTCTGTGAATCCCCACCCGAATGTGGGAACCGACACCGCTTCGAAGAAATGCTCGCGAAGATGCTTGTTGAAGCCATACCGCCAGTTACTAGCAGGGATGATCTGGGCGAGTTTCAAAGGTCATTTTCGGGGGAGCAACCAACATGGTTCCAGGCCCAAATGTCGGACAATGCAACCAAGAACGTCGACGACGATGAGCCTCAACCGAGTAATGCGGATGAGCCGGGAAGATGCCCCAGATGATGGAAACCTTGTTTATTGGGGTTGCCGCCCAGCGAGGAGGGTGTGGTCACATGACTCACTGGCCGAATTCTAGCGTCAATGACGACCGTTTGACGGGCCGGTTGGCGATTTCTACAAGAACGGTGACAGCGAGAAAAGAGGCGCCAAAAAAATAAAAATAAAAAAGGGTCGTGACCCGTTTGGTGTTGAAAAACAAAAAACAAAAAAAAGACCACACACCCTCCCCAAAACCCGGCTGGTGCATCACATCATGTTGGTTCATCGCTGTTGCTACCACCCATGGCCCATGACGATGTCGGGAAGAAGCTGTCAGATGCGACGGGACGGGCGGGTGCGCGTACGCGCACGCGGAAAAACCACTTAAGGCTGACCAATCGGGAAGGGGGGTGGGGGTCACACTGCACCTGCCTGCGCCGGGCTCTGTGTTCCTTACCGGCCACGTGGGAAGGGCCCGGCGATCCCCGAGTCGCTTCGCGCCTGAGTGAGATGCTGGATGCCTGAGGTATGCACTCGGCCTCCCCACCCTGGCAAACAAACGCTACCGGGGGTGCCTGTGGCGGTGCGCCTCGCGCAAATGTGGCTTGCATTTTTTTTTCTTCTTCTCCCCTTGCAGCAGCTCCTTTGCGTGCATTGGGCCTCGAATCGCGTATCGCAGCTGACATCAAAGCGGGAATTTCCTTTCTTTTCATTTTTTCTTCTTTGTTTCTTTTGCTGCCACTTACATTAAAAAAAATTTAACGTCTTATTTTAATGTCTAATCCCTCCTGTTATGCCATGTTCAAACCGTTTTGTAGTTGCCACCATTGTGACTAGTGCCATCTGTCAAGGGTCCACCACCTGCCTCTAGAACAAATTTTGGGCACCTATCAGCGGTCCACACCGACAAGTGCGAGGTTTTGAATTTTTTGTGTCCTTTTTTTTTGCCCTCTTTATAAGGGTCTAGCCAGGGTTCCATTCTCCGCTTGTTCCCCCAGATTATGTCCTCTCCCTCCACACTCCCCCCGTACTTGTCAACTCTCTCGTGCTAGTATCCCGCTTGTCTGGTAGATCGACTGCAAGGTGGGCGAGTCAGTGGTAACTAGTCACCTTATCCTATTTAGTCTATATCGTCGTCGCCCAAGATGCGTGTTTAAAAGTGCTCTTCCGAGAGCGTAGTCGACGATAGCCTCCCTCCTCCCCCTTACCTGTTCACATTTTATTGTTCTTTACCCGCTGGATCCATAGCCCTTGTTTCTGTATCCCTTGATTATAAGTTGTTGAAAAACCAAGAGGCAAGTCATCATGGTTCCCCCTGTCGAGGATTTCCCCCAGATGTGGCAGCGCCCCGGCTACGCCGAGTTGGTTGAGATTCTCGAGAGCCTCGAGTTGAGCCCGCCCATCTGGAATCACAAAAACCGCCGCGAGGATATTCTTGCCCAGCAAGAGTCGCTTGCTACTCAGCACAAGGCCGAGGTCACTCGGTATCTCTCCTCCATCATCAAGAGCCCGCTTGCCTGGATCGAGGACGACGATGAAAAGGAGCTGCTCTGGGAGCAGGCCAGCAAGCGCATGTCGGAAAGATGCGGTCGCTCTGCTATGGGAGAACTCATCCGTCGATGGCCGTTCGAGGCGGAGACGTCTGCGGCGGATCCCTTTGAGCTCGTCATTAAAGAACCTGCCTTGACTGGCGACTCACTTGGCTTCAAGACATGGGGATCGTCCTATGTGCTCTCTCAGTATCTACCAAAACTTGCAGAGACGTCTCTGTTTCGCATGTTTGACGAGACGCTCGGCCAACCTCGACCCGACGTGTTGGAACTGGGATCTGGAACTGGCCTGCTCGGCATAGCGGCCGCTGCGCTCTGGAAAGTCCCGGTAGCGCTGAGCGATTTGCCAAACATCGTACCAAACCTCAGAGAAAACGCTTCCAAGAATGAGCGTCTTGTTGAATCCAGAGGTGGCTCGCTCAGAGTTGGTCCCCTGACGTGGGGTGGGAGTGAAGACGAAATCGATCAGGAGCTGTTCAAAGACCTCTATCAGTTTCAGGTACGTTCTTCGTAGCAACCATCTTTGTGCTATTTGCTGCACATATGAACACAGGTTTGGTGCTGTAACCATAAAACGCCCCCTCTGACTCCCATCTCGCAGATTGTTCTGGCAGCAGACCCTATGTACGACGATGACCACCCGGCCCTCCTCGCTTCGGCCATTTGCGATCATCTTGCCCTGGGATCGGAGTCGCGTGCTGTAGTCATGGTGCCCAAGCGCGATGCAACAACTGTACGGCTCCTGGACGCCTTCAAGCAGGCTATGCTGGATCTGGAGACACCACTCTTTTGCGAGGAGGAGGATGAGCTTGCGGGCCAGGATGACTGGGTCGACGACGACGATGCCGGTCAGGTAAAGTGTTGGCTGGGAATCTTTTCGCGCGGTGGATCGCCGCGGACTGTTGTCAGTGAGGAGGATGCTTCGTGATTGACTGACTCCGAAAAGGGGAGAGCAGACCATCACACGAGGATAGACAAGGTGCACGGGCAACAGATAGACTAGACGCCCGGGACATTTGATTCCTAGAGACTTAGACATAGACAACTAGAAGCAATGAAACGATCAAGCAACTATCTCGGTCACAAGATGGTGAGAAAACAGCCTCTAGTCAAACCGATCGCTTGCTATGCTGCATGCCACATGCCCCCTAATTGCCCGGCACTCGTGGGCCTCTATGCTCGCCAACCGCCAGCTGCCTGCCTTGCTCATATTTACTCAATGCTCCACTCCTCACTATGCCTCTCGCCTTGGTCCTGCATAGCCTCTCCAATTCACCCACTTTCCATTCTCTTCATTGTCTTCCCAACTCCATCACATTCATCAACCACTCCGGGTTCTATTGTGATATCATCATCTCCTTCTTATCATCAACTTCCTTGAATCACTGTGGCTTTGGGTATACGGGCTTTACCGGCCTGAGTATTTAGGTTCTTAGCTGCTGCTGCTGCTTCGACTCACCACAGGATACTTCTCCTACTCACACCATCGAAAAAAAAACCTGGGCTTCCCCAGGCCACGAATTAGCTTCTAGTTGTTGCACATATGACTGTGGAAGCTGATTACACGAATTAAATTTGTGTGATTCTCCAACCTGCGCTTCGCTGTGGTTGTGACGAGAGGCCACTCGACAAGCACAGCCTGCCTAACTGGTGGATTTACAGAGTAAATTCGACACTCGTTCTGTCTCGACACTTGAATTTCTTTTTTTGAATCTTCTTACACTTTCTTTTCTGATTTTGCTGCAACTCTTTGCCTGAAAATTTTTTGCCGTTGCTGCGACGTGCTGCTACATCTCCTCACATCAACCACATCAAGAACTCCTATTCGAAATTCAGCGACATAACTTACTGCACTGATTCTGTTCGCCTCTCGAGAAACCACCCGAAAACCCATAGCCAACTCTATGAAAGAAACCTCACGATATTACGGTGCTTCTTTTCGAGACAGTTACTCGTACGACTCGCAACCGACTCGCTCATCGTCTGACGTGGCCGCGACTGCACCCGAGGCAGGCAAAATGGTTGGCCAGAATGTATACACCTCAGAGGAGATTAAGTTTCTCCTCCAGAGATTTATAGAAGGAAAAGATGGATCGCAGATTGCCGAGGAGTACTATGAGGCTTTTGAGAAGGCCTTGACGCCTAATCAGCTGCGCTACGTCAGGAACAAGTATGGGAAAGATCCAAAGTACAAGTAAGCCTGTTCCCCTTTCTCGCGGTTTTTGTTCCCTGTTCTGATGTTCATACTAATTATAGCACGGCCATGATAAACACCAACATGGGCAAGAAGAGGCGGCGAGCCGATGATGGGTATGATTGAAACTCCCACCCTCTTCTTACTAGGGGTACCGAGTCTAACAACCCATCCCTCCTAGAAGTGATCGCCAGAACCCTAGTTCTTCTCCAGACCCGAAACCCAAGAAGCAGCGGAAAGAAAGCGAGCCAAAGTCCCAAGCCACCAGCAAGAAATCCACCGAGATGATCAAATCATCCCCTGAACCCGACAACAAAGGCAACCGGGGCAGTGAACAGATACAACAAACCCGACGGGCACGCATCCAGACCCCCATAAATCTACAAGCCCCGATGGTTACCTACCAGCAGCTCCCCGTCTCTGAGGCCGTCATGGAAATGGCTCAGGCACTCATTTCTCCCGTCGCTGCTCCCGTCGCCAACATGGTATCGTATCAGCAGCAACCTACACGTATCCCCGCCGATTACACTCAAATCCCGACTCTCTGGGATAACGAGAGCCAAAACATTGGCAACTTTCCCGGTCTTGGGAACATTGGTAATATCTCGACTATGCAACCGTCACCAGCCACGCCATCCCTGAATCTTGCATCTTCCGGAGGCCAGCATCGACCTTTCATCAATAACACTTCTCGGGTTGTCCAGCCAAACTTTCCCATGGCCTCGCCTTACCAGATGGTTCCCTCCCCGCAACCTATGAACCCTCCGGTTCAGAGAATACACGCCCAGCCTATGCCTCAGTACATGATGAACCAGCCATCTCTAGATGGGATGCCTTCTCTGGGCCAATTCTCACCACTCAGCCTACCTCTCCCAGCCGCACCGTACTATAGTACAGATCAACAGGCAAGCCCCCATTCCGATATTCAATCCCCATCATGCGTGCCTCTTTCGAGCGCGCAGGCGGCCATCTCTTTTGGCAGCCAGGACTGGAGCTCATATCTACCTCTCGGGCTGTATAATATGCCCCAGCAACAAAGACCCGACATCGACCTGTCTCAATTCCAGCCCACCACCCAGGCTGTGCCTATCGAAACAGAGACCGGTGTAGCTGTCCCGATAGCCAGCAGCAGTAGCAGCAGCAAAATGACCAACGTGAGGAACAAAGATGCGTCCGCTGAAGTGCCTCCCCAGGTGGCCCTGACCGTCGAAGCCACACCGATCGAGAACACCACCACCACAACGGCGCTCAATGTCGTAAGCAGTCAAGTCTCGGGCCTCGGTGAAGCCCAAAAAGAATACCATGGCGTTTCGCTAACAGCTGACTTTGATGCCTGCCAACCACTTTTCCTAAGCGATGCCGATGCCGATGCCAACGCCGATGCCAGCGCCGTCACCGAGTCCGACCAGATCCGAGACATGATTACGACCTTGTTCCCGCATCTCGAGCAAGTCGAGGGGCTGGAAGAGCACGAGCTCCCAGACACAATTGACCCAAAGTTGCTGAGCGACATGTACACTCATCCCGCGATAAAGCGACGCGCTTCCAACTCTCCTTCTGAGGGTGAGCACGAGACTGCTGGCGATCTTGCCAAGTTGGGATAGGCTGGCTGAGGGGAGCTTTGTTTCATTTCCTTTGTCTACTTCTTTCTTCATCTGTCATTCAAAATTTGCTATTGTGGGCCTGTTCCCTCCCCCCGTTGATTTTGCATGGAGGTCAGGTTGATATGGGTGTAACGAAGTCATGCCGTAGGTGATATCGGTTTCGAGGATACGGATAGAAGCATATCACCGCGAGGAGTCATTAAGATAAATCTGAATTCAGTATAATTTGGATACCTAATTCTGCTAACGGAGCGTTAATGCTCTCCTCATGAGACCCATCCATGACCCAGAATCCATATTAACCAAACTAAAACAGGTGTAATTTCCCACCAACGAATGATAGTGGAAGATCTTCTTCCTTTCCGCTTCACCGAGCTTGCTATTGAAAATGTATTGTTTGCACCATATCCTTCTCTCCCCCTTTGCTTTCGTGGCGCCTGGTTCTCCCAACAGGGTATCTAGTGCATTCAGAAACGAATAGACCGCCGCTTAAATCTCTGTAAACTAAAATGAAAAACAACTCATCTCTCTCATATATATCGTGTCGTCTGTTGTGATGTGCAACTATTTCAAGACAAAACATCCTCATCCTTGCATCGCGCCGGAGTTCTAGGTAGGAAAGGGGATGTAAAATAAAAAAAAACCATTCAGTGATGGGATCAAATTTGTGTAATCCGAGAAGAAGAAGAAGAAGAAGAAGAAGAAGAAGAAGAAGAAAAAAGACAAGAGAGATAAAGACCCTCTCTATACAACAATACTGAGGGACCGTCTCGCATCCACTTCCTCAAGTGGGAACTGGAAAACGAAACGGAAGAGCTCACGGAGATACGAATACCTCTGTGAACTCCTCACCATAGTATTGATACTCTTTGCCATTTCCTGGGCTGAAACTCGTTTGCCTCGGACTGGAAGAGAATGGTGGCGGGGAATGATGGCGTCCGTGAGGACAGAATTCTTGTATTGGGATAATAGGGTGGCGTGGGCTGGCTGGTTTCCAAAAGAGCCAGCTGGTAGGTCCTGAACGAATTTTTGGAAAACAGCCGGAGCAGACTTGGGTTCGATGGAATCACGGTCAAAGCCAAGATTCATAGCTGCCTTGAGCACAAGAATCTTTGCTCTTGTCACGTTTACATCTTCGCCTCCCGTAGCTGTGGTGGTTGCTGTGCTTGAAGTCCTGGCACTGCCCTTTGAATAGCTCGACAAGTTGGATGCGCTGCTAGACCATCTTCCACTTCGGCTGTTTTCGCTGGGCGTTCCAAGCACGAGGATGTTTGGCATTTGCGGAGAGTGGCTCTGAGGGGAGATTGGTGTATCTTCAAACTCAGTCACTGGAGTCTCAGGAACTGGAAGCGGAGCCGGCTTCCTTGACTTTTCTTCCCGGCGCGCACTCTTGACGCTCTCCTGTTTGGAGATGGATGATCGGTTTGAAGCCTGGCTCTGGCGACCGCTCTGATCAAAGCCTTGGTAACTGAAACCTGCTTGGCTTGGGCGTGGAGTGTTCCTGTCAGGCCGGACCTGCGTCCACCCATTTCTGAAAATGTCACAGAGGTCCCAGCAAGCCTGGACTGCCGAACTCAATAGTTCCTCATCCGGGGGCCTGCCGTCTCGCTTGTTCTGTCGAATGCTGAATAACATTTCAGCCAGCGCCCAGCATGACGATAGCAATTGATCAGTCTCATCCTGTCTGTCGCTGCGTTGCTTCATGAGCCGATGGCAGAGGGCAATATAGAAGTCCAGCGTCCTCTCCCGAAAAACCTCGGGGAGGTTTCGGCTATCTTGGGCGCTGTATAAACTGTGGAGATGTTAGCAGAGCAAGATACCCGCCGGAGATGGAATACTGACTGATTGTTCAATTCGAAACTAACTCGCAACACAGAATCTGCTATCGCATCTTTGCGATCACGGATGTCAAAGAGGGCCTGGCAAAAATCCCGGCACAGGTCAAGATTTTGCTTGGCGCCAAAAGCACTCGCATCTTCGTCTCGGTTATCGTAAAGGCGCTGACAGAGCTTCCAGCAGGTTTTCCATGCTTTTTCGTGAGCATCTGGTGTTCCCGAATGACTAAAAACTCGGGCTCGGTGGATGGAACTCAAGTTTGCAAGGGTGTTGCAGAGAGTCCAGCACTCCTGGAGAGCACTCCGCAATGCAACAATCTCATCTTCTTCCTGGTAAATTGGCGCAGCATCGGAGACATAATCATCGTAGTCTCCCTCAGCTTCTGTCTGCTCCTCGATTTCTATGGTTTTGTTAGCATAGTCACCTCCAAGAGAACGACTCAACGTACTCTCCAGGCTGCTGGTGCTGCTTGACCGCAGTCGCGTTTTATCCTCCAACATAGATTGTAGGTCCTGCGCTTGGGGTGTGAAACTGTCAAAGTTGTACCGGACGGGGCCAACATCAGTGGAAAGCGCAGGGCGCACGGGATGGCCAGGCGACTGAGGAGATGGGTGAGCGATGGACTGGTGTGAGATGGTTTAGGAATCCACGTACCTTCTCCGGTGTTCCATTAAGGGCAGCCAGGCTCGTGGCGTTGGCCTTGGGTGATGACTTCGGGCTAGGCGTTCGTTGCTTGACCACCGGCTCGGATGAAGTCTGTGTCGTGTTAGATCAATGATCTTGCATGTGTAGTCGAGATACTCGTCAACGTACCCACGCGGCAAAACTCTCTGGCGCATGAATGACTGAAATAGCTTCCTCGTTCGCCTGTCTTAAACCTTCCGAAATGCTCGTCGAGAGCATTAGAAACTATGACTAGTGTCAGCGTGTGAGACAGGTTGAGGTGGTCAAAGCGAGTTTACGGACCTGAGATCGACGGATTTGATCCTCACTAGTCGATTCCCGGTGCACATCATCCGAAACATCATCTTCAATCTCAGTGGTTTCGGTCCCGTTGGACGTCACTGGTGATGGCCCTACAATATCGCTGGGGCTCATAATATTCATTGAGTTGGATGACATTCGATTATTGAAGGAGTCGGGTCGGAGGGAGGCGGAGTCGGTTGCTGGAGGGGGGGAGGAGCTAGAAATACGAGTTAGTGAGGATCTAGGTAAGACGGGTGACTAGGTCGGGACATACACAACTCTAAACTGGGGCCTAAGCCGGTCCGCCTCAGCAGGGGCGGCCATGTCTGTCTGGTAGGAGAATGGGAAGTGAATGTTTCCAGTCGAGGACCGTAGGGGAGCTTCGAGGGCCATGGCGGCAGCTCAGGGAAAAAGATGGCCAGCGGCGATGAGGGGCCGCCGTCGAGGGGTTCCGAGTTGGCGGGGAGCTCGACGTGGGTTGATTCAAGCCCAGGACAGAAGTGCCTTGTAAACCCCAAATATGGAGCCTACAGAGCGAATCCAGGCGGCTGATACGGAGGATGATGAACACGTGCCAGAGGCGATGAGTTTGGCGGAGGAAATTACGGCGAGAAGAGATGGGGTGGTGATGGTATAGGAGTTGGCAATGCGATCGGGTCGGGCTAAGACGATAGAATTGAGGATGGCAACGGCCAGGACGAAACGCTGTTCAAGAGAGCCAAGGATTGACGACAGCCGGGTGAAGGGGAGACAATGAAAATAAAAGGATTGGTGTTAAGCGGAGAGGAAGGCTAGCTTCCAAGAGGAGGGACAGCAAGCTGGAGTCGAGATGGAGCTCCGAGTCACAGGTCGCGGCGAGGAAGGGAAAATGGAGAGCGGGAGGTTTAAAGAGCGAGCGAGCCAGGGAGCGGCGGCGGTAGAAGCGAGGCAGACGCAGGCAGAGCAGGGGTTGGGCGAGCAAGCGGTTCCCTGTAGGTCCCAAAAGTAGAGCCAAAGATGGGGCCCTTGTCGTGCCCCCGTCGAGCCTTGTCAGGGTCTGCAGTAGTCCGGTAGAGTCCGGTCGAGTCCGTGCCTATAGAGAGTAGCGTCTGCTACGGGGACCTATGTGTAGAACGCGGGGAAGAGTAGCAGCTGGTACCTTGGCCATATGTCTGTGTACAGCGCAATGACAAAGGTCAGGGCTCGGGTAGGGCCAGCCAGCGGATGGATGATGGTCTCGATGGATCAATCAACAAGCCGGATGGATGGGTGGGTAGATGCGGATGCGGATGGCGCTCAGACAAGACGGGCGGCGCGCACGTACAGCAAGCAGAGGTGCGTCTAGAGTGGTAGAGGCGTGTGTGTGGCATCCGATGGATCAATGGAGGGGCGGCCGTAGCTGCGACCTGCGCTTGTCGGGACGGACGCGACTTGGCGCGGCGGGATGGCCAAAGAAGCGCTGTCTCAGGTGGTAGGGATGCGAGAAAACAACCGCGTTGTTATCAAGTAGGTGTTTTTTCGTTGACGAGTTTGGAAGGAGAGGAGTGGGACGAAGGCGAAAAGAGGATGGCGTGGACTAGGGGAGCGCGTCGAGCTTTAGAACGAAAAGAGATTGAGAGCAAGCAGAGAAAAGAGCGGCCGGGATGCGAGTAGTGGGAGTGTGAGTGGAAGTTGGCAGCAGTCAGTTGGGACTGAAGGTGAGCCTGAGTGGGTTGGTGGGTACGGTGCTGTTCAAACTGCAGGTGGGTGGCGTGGCCGTCGACTAAGGGGCGTGGAGAGAATGGGCCAGACAAAGGAAAGAGAGACACAGTGGGTTGGTGTGCCATGCAGAGCAGCATCGACAGGACTAATAGGACGCAGCCGGCAACGGTGATGGCGGCAGGCTCAGCTCCCACCAGGCTGGGAGAGGGGCCATGGAGAGCTCCGAGCCGTGTGACAGGGCAGATGGGATGGAAGTGAGCTGTGCGTTGGAGCGCAGTGGACCACCAGCGCGGTGGATAAGTCCAGAAAAAAATAATAACAATAACAAAAGGACAGACGCAGACCGCCTAATCCAGACAATGCAAATACAGAGGCCAACAAGATGGGGGGGCAGAAGAAAGCTGATCAAGTGAAGCCGTGAGACGGCAAGGGTGGTTGTGATGCGAATATTGCAAGCAAATTGAATGTGATGGGCGATCTACTCCGTAGGTGGCGCTCATCTCTCTAACTACTGTCACATCCTGAATAGGCGCGCACAACCACCCACAAAAAAATTAAATGCTTTTTGAATTTCGTTGTGAGTTCTCATTGGGCTGACCTAGGATACTAGCTATGATCCTTCGAGAGAGTTGAAGAGATGGAATATGAATTGGCGTGCATGTGAGCGGGTATTTGACGCGCAGTATGAACCGCTAGCCGAAGCGAGGTCACATTTTTACCTTATTTGTCGTTTATTGTTTCTCTTGTGATTTTTTCCGCATCTCGTGCACCACGTTTTTCTCAACGGCGCAGGTCTTCAACATGGCCTCCGCTGGGGGGGTCTTAGGGAGCTTGGCCTAGCGGCGATTCGTTTGGCGGACGGGAAACATAATAGGGTGTGGTCAATGCAGGTGTGACGCTCAGAAGGCGCCTAGGCACCTTGATACCATAGTTTTGGCCCCCACAAAGCTGCCTCAAGCCAGGACCAAGAACAAAAAAGAAAGAAAAATCAGGAGATTCGGTGAGTTGAATGGATTGGCGCACAGGGCAGAAGAAGCAAGAAGAGCTGGCGAATGCGATTGCTCCAACACAGCAAAGTTGCCCTCCACCCACCTCGGATACAAAAGATGGTCGGCAGGATTTGGAGGGCATCATCGACCAGATGGAGGCTCAGGGATGGGGCGTGCGCGGATGCAAGCGATGAGAAGGCGAGGAACATGGGATGGAGGATTGATGATGGAGGGCAGCAGTGAGTGGCCCACTCCCACACCTCACTCAACTGTGCAGCTCCATCTACAGCAGCTGCTTGTGTCTCTATGCGCATCCACCTTACCAGCATGTCCCGTTTCACACCCTTTCGCCTCGGTCCCGACTCGTGCGGTTTGCTGGCCAACAGAGGCTCTGCCGTCTCCCTGCAACAACACCCTCCGCCTCTTTCTTCCTCTCTCCTCCCAATCCGTGCTCTCGTCTCCTATTTCCTCGAAGTTTGCGTGCGCTGTCAGCCGACCCATACCACTGCCACCTCCATCAGGAGGATTGAGAGCTTCTGCGTGCGCGTTACTTTAGCTTCGTCTCCCGACCTTCCCAGGCGCCGACCCTCGCCCCGGTCCAATCAACGGTGGGATTTGCGCCCAGTGGTGGTGGATGGGGAAATCTTTTCCATGCCCCTTCAAGGGTCCCCCAGGCCCTAGCACACCTCAACCCGTGGGGCTGCATCAAAGCGGACAGGCATGGGCGCTTAAATCAGGTGGGGGGATGGCCCAATCTGACCAAACAGAGGGTGTGATTGCCAAACCCCTCGCATGTCCCAACATGATGCTTGTCCTGTCCATCTTGCCAATACCATGCTATGGCTTCTCGGCTTGGAATACTTCAGCTCCGGCCCTGTGGCGTCGAATGTGACGCCGTTGAGCCTTTGGCATTCAGCCTGAACCGTCAGCCTAGACACGCAGCACGCTGAGCGACGAATGACTCTTTCAACCTGTGCTCGTAGTCGTTACTGTCTTGGTCGAAAGCAACGCCCAACTCTACCAAAGTGGGTGCTTGACGAACCAATAATGCTGATCCCGTACCCCCCCTTTACAATCGTACGCGCTGAAGCAGCAAAAGGTTGACAAATATTTCCTCAGTCCAGAGCCCACTGTTAACCATGCCTGTACTTCACTCGTTTTGTTTAGGCTAGGTATTGAGGGCCTAGTGATCTCCTCTCTCTCCTCCTTGCTAACTCCCACGTAGATCTAAGCCGCCGCAATGCCTCTCTGGCCGTGGCCTGAACCTGAAGCAGGACCCCAAAACCGCCTTGATTTAGCCCAGATGTGCCATTTTGGTATGAATCCGCCATGACCGCCACGGCCGCCAGAGATGCGACCTTCCCTTCCCTCAAAGCCCCCGGCCGCAACCCCAGGCCAGAGAAAGGTGGCCGGCGCAGGTCCCATCACGGCATCCTACCGGCTTGGGACTTCCTCGCTAGCCATCATAGAAGCCACGCCAACGCCCTGAAAGGGAACGGGTACTTGCTGGGTGTTTGCCGCCGGTGGGCGCCTCCCCCCAGTTGATGGATGGGCCAGTAAGCACAAGGTCTTGTGAACCCGGCAGTCTGGTCCCGGCGGCTTTGATGACGCTAAAAGCTGGTCAGTGGCTCCACTCCTTTGGTAGCCTACGCGGGCAAGGTGGGCCCTATCGCCAACTCGGTTTTCGCGCTTTCTCTTGACCTTGTCAGGTATTTCCCAGAATAATCTCCCCGCCAGTTACGACAACCGACGTCTTGGCTAGTCAATGGCAGACCAGACGGAGGACTCGGACTTGGGTTGCAAAGATTTTTCATGAATGGGGTGTGCCCGGCTCCGAAGTCCCAAAATGCATTCGCTTTTTGTCAGCAGTGTGCCGTAAACCTGAAGCAAACCTTATCTTCCATCAAGAGGCGGATGGCCGTGGTGGCTTGTGTGATCGATCTCTCAAGATGGCAAACACACCTTGGAAACTGGCGTCCACAACACGTACAGTGTACGTAACCCGCCACTTTTGGTATCGCGAATGTGCAACTCCGGGATGGACTAAGGACCAAGCTGGCTTGGTGTCTCAATCTCATCATCTGACACTTGTCCACGCTTCTAGTCTTTGATCGTCCCTGGCCATGCCTTTTCTCGCACTGGTGGAAGCCAATACAGCAAACCTTTTCGTCCCAGCCGTCATTGCTAGCGTGGTGACAGCTCGAAGCCGGCTGCGTCGTTCCCGTATCACAGCGCTATACAGATTGTCGGAACCGCCCCAGCGATCCCATCCCAGCCCCTCGGTGCGGGGGCACTGCTTCCTGGCCAGCTTGTTGGCCAGCCAGGGTCAAGCCCCCCGGAAGGTGGTTCCCGTGGGTTCATCGTGACCGAGCTCATTTCTCTCTCGAAGCCGGCCTTACTTTTCTCGATTCTTCCCTGGTCCGAACTGATCCAGGGTCCGTGACATCAGTCATGCCCGGAACGAACCCGGGCCCCACACAATCGTTCCCCCGAGTCTGAATCCTACCCGATTGCCCAACACTGACGCATTCCAACCGTCTCCGAAAGAGCGCATACAACAGTCGGAAAAAAAAAAAAGATGGTCGGCAATGCAAGCCCGCCTTGGAACAATGACACTAGAGGTCGATATGGTGGACTAGCCAAGAGACCAGACGTTGACGGACGGGGCGTGGCTTGTTGGTCAGCCTAGAGTTGGATGAATTTCCTAGCTGCATTGCATAGGCGCCGGCGCGTCGGTGCAGTTGAGACAACCCTGACCTTTGGCGCGGCCATTATTGCATACCGACTACGCATTGCATCAAGGCTAGAACCCTTTCAGTGATCCGTTTTCTGTTCATGTTGGCTCAAGTGAACAGCATGGCGTTAGATTGACGAAAGGAGCGGGCTGCGTCCTGCGTGCGCGGGTAATGGTCCGCATCCAGTAATTCGTCTGGTCATCTCGCGACAAAACTTTCCTTTGGGCCTCTAGGGTGACTGTCAGTGGCTCGTCAGCGTGGGCTCTTGACGCAGTGGCAAGTGTTGGTTTGGCAGAAGCCGAGTGACTGCCGCGCTGTGGAGGAATTGACCGCCTATCCGCAGTGGCCGATGCACTCTGCTATGTGCTGTACCAACATGCATGGCATGTGAGCTGCGTAATCGACTACCCCTCCCCGATCTGCTGGGCTGTGAGGTTACAATCTCCGAACTTACGGATGGCTGGGCATAAAATTGGTTGGTCGGAGAAGAGGCTGAGAGCAGGCCTCAACGCTGGCTGGGCGACCTGCCAAAGTACTTGAGCCCCAATTGCCCAGCAAGGGTGCATCAATGCAATGAATTTTGGAGTCTCTCACGCAGAGGCTTAGTCTTTGCGCATATGCCGCCTTTTGTTGACCGCTCATACGGTCAAACCGCAAGGCAGAGATCGTCGAAGCCCGCTTCTTGACCAGTCTTGGATTCACCTATTGGCAACAAGACCTGGCACCGGATGACCCCCAGAAGTCGCCAATCCAGACGTGGCTCACCTGTGAGGGGGTTACTGCGGTAATGCCGCGTGGCAGAAATGAGGCGATTTTCGTTGTTGGTTGGAAGTGCCTCGGTTCCGACAGCCTGGGTCAACAACACGACCATCATGCATGTTTGCTAGTCAACTAGCCATATCCGCTTAGAGCCAGCGTTGAACCACAAAATATTGACGCCGTCCTCGCTCAAACTTCCAGAAAGAGAACGTTGAGACCGAATCATGGACAGCCAAGGCTGACTACGATCATGGCCAGCCCACTGGCACTTTTGTCAGGTGAGGTTGACGATATGCGAAACACAGTGTTAGTTGGTTCCCCCTCGTATGCGCACAACCAGAATGACACCTGTTGGTTCTCGTTGTCAAAATACGCCCAACGCTTGTTTGCTCCCCTCCCCTGCCACCCCAATTGAACGGCTACCGCTTTTAACCTCAGTTTTATTTTTGGTTTTTGGGCGCGTGATGAGGTTGATTTTAGTTTGTCGTGGATTAGTTTTGGTTGGTTGTTGCATCACACTCGAGTCTTCACTACCCTAGACATCAATCAAAATTCTCTGACAAGACCTCATGATTTAGTTTGCCGTTGCTATACTGGAAACAAACAATCTGATTCATTATCAAAATCAAGTCGTTGACCATGGCTCGTTCGAGTGTCTGTCGTGGTCTGCACGACCTCAGCTGTAGACATGTTTGCACACATTGGCAGCAGAAACGAGCGCTCGGGTGCTCAACAACAAGACTTTATTGAAAGCGAACTTATCCATACGCCAGCCCACGAGACACTTGATTCATTTTCCCAAAACGCCTGACCATGCATGATCCCTTGTGCCTCTTGGAGGCGCTCTACTCCGTCTCGTTCAATCGCTGCTTCTTCTCGTTTCGGCCGTCAGGAGTGTACCTGTAGTTTATTATGTTAGCATATCCCTCCAGAAAAGTCAAGATTACGCGGTCTCATCGTACTTGAGAAGCTTCTCGATCAGGTCGACGTGGGTCATGATCATTCGGCGGCAGCAGTAGCGCTTCAGACCGAGCTCGTCCATGGCATCACTATACAGACAAGTCAGTGTCACATCCGGGACACGGGGCATATTAGTTTACGCACCCATCGGTCTTGCGAGGGTCGGCAATCAGCTGGAGGTAGCGCTCCCAGAGGTCACCAGTGACCTGGACGTTCGTTAGTCAGGGTTGACACATCGCGGCGCAGAATGGATGGTGTCGCGTACCTTGCCACAAGAGAAGCAACGGATGGGAATAATCATTTTGGCGATGGAACGGGGATTGCGCGCAGCTTTTAGGATTTCCGATACGGTTTGCGATGGACGGGAGCCTGTTGTCTCAAAGAAAGCTTGGTCATGGGCGCGCCTCCTTGGTGTTGAAAATAAATTCTCGTCCCCGAGGTTTCTCCGCCCGCGCCTTATCTTATCGCAGAGCAAAAAAGTTCACTAAAGCGGGACCAAAATTTCTGCGACCTGGAGCACAGGCAGTTCCTCACCTTTCTCGATCGACGATCTAGTTCACGGCTTGGCCTTTTCGCGCCTCCCCCAACACTCGAGCTTGTGTGGGCTGCACGCTGGAAACTACAGGCAAAATGGCTGGTGCAAAGAGCCCCCGGACGAAAGACGACCGGAACAAGAAGCGCAAGAGAGAGCTTGCGGAAGCCGACGCAGGAACCAAGCGACAGCGCGCTGAACGAAGAGAGAACAAGGCCAATGGGCGCAAGTCGATCGCAGACATTCTAAACGCTGCTGATGCCGCGAATTCAGCGGTAAATGGATCGTCGTCGGCCCTCGCAACGACTGGAGATCGTGAATTAGAGGTTCTTCGTCAGTTTGACAATGCTGAGGCAGGATGGCGAGTGTCTAAGCCTATGGGCGGAAGAATGCTCGACATTGACCCCATTCTGACTGAGGATGAACAGTAAGTGTTTGAGTGAATGTGCCATTGAATTCGGGTGTCTGACCTGTGCCAGATATCTTATCATTGCCTACAACACCTCGATCCAAGTCTACTCGGCTGTGGACTCTTTGTTAGTGCGCCGAATCCCCATAACCGTCACCGATTCTCCCGAGCAGAGCGTGCCGACGACTGTTGTTGCTACGCGCCAGTCGAAGCAGAACCCCGACTTTGTTTGGGTTGCCTGCTCAGACGGCAGTGTGTTCCATGTCGATTGGACAGCCTCGAAGACCCCCGAGTCCTTCCAAACTCGCTCCAAAACCGCCAAGGCCTTGGTCGTTCTGACAACATCCATCTCCAACAAGGAGCAAGAAGTTCTTCTGGTTGCCGAGTCAGACAAGCCGAACAAAATCGAGGTTGTCGCCTACGAAGCAAACGTGCAAGCGGTGTCTGAACCCAGGATCATTGTGGCCATGAAGAAGGCTGGAAACGGGTTGCAGTTGCTGGAGTCAAGCCAAGACGGCCGTGTTTTGGTTGGAGCTATCAATGACCGACTTTTTATGGGTATTCAGTCCCAGAAGCAGGCCGATAACCTGGCTGCATTGGAATACGAATTTTACTCGTTCGACGTGCCTGATCTCGTCACGGCTCTTGATGTTCGAGTATACACGAGGCCAGTTGCCGGCAAGAAGTCACGATCAGACCCTACTGCCGTTGTTGATGTCTTGGTTGGTGGTGCCCGTGGTGCCATCTATCTTTACCACGATGTCATCTCCCGAAGCCAGGGAGTTGGAAAGTCCGGTTCTGAGAAGGAGATGATCCAGGCCCAAAAGTTCCACTGGCACAGAAAAGCTGTGCACGCTGTGAAATGGTCTCGCGATGGTATGTTATTAATTTGCTACACGCTTATTCATCTCTAACGCATGGCAGGAAACTACATGATTTCTGGAGGCTCCGAAAACTCCCTTGTGTTGTGGCAGATGGACACTTCAAGAAAAGACTTCCTCCCCCACCTTTCAGGCAGCGTGGAAAACATTGTTGTCTCGTCGAATGGATCCTCTTACGTGATTCATCTTGATGACAACTCTACAATGGTTCTTTCCACGTCCGAAATGAAGCCTACTGCATATGTCGCTGGCATCCAGTCTGCTGCAGTTCACGCTTCCATCCCCAAGGATCTGCTCGTCCAGCGAACATGGACGGCGCCTCAGTCTGTGCGCCGTCCCATCCCGGCTGCTATCAGGCCTTCAGATCACTCCAGATTGCATGTGTGCGTGGGCAGCGGCAGCCAGGCCAGCACTTCTGGTGACTTTTCGGCCCCTCTGTTGCAGACCTTTGACCTGGAATCCTTCCGCAGTGTCTCTAAGCAGGCTCTGGCTCGAACACAACCGACTGACGTCAACATCACCAACAAGGGACACGTTATTGACGAGCCAGTCATCACGCACATGGCCTTTTCTGCCGACGGAGAGTGGCTTGCTAGTGTAGACACTTGGGAGCCTTCACCCCGGGATGTGGATAACGTTATTGGTGACTTGAAGACGCAGTTTATTCAAGAGCGACGAGAAGTCTACCTCAAGTTCTGGGAGGCCCGGCAGGATGACGACCAGATTGCCCTGGTCTCTAGAATTAATGCTCCTCATGCCACCTCTCGCAACGAGGCCGTGCTCGACCTTGCTTCAAACCCTGTTTCAACATGCTTTGCAACTATCGGAACTGATGGCATGGTTCGCTTATGGCGACCTAAGACTCGGTCGCAAAACGGAGTTGTTGTCAAGGGAACAAATGGCAAGGAAGTCTTTTCTTGGAGCTGCTCACAGGTAATTGCAGTGGGCGATGGTCTGCCTCAAGAGGGTACAGTCGACCTCCCAGAGCCTACGGCTAAACATGAGCCTCAGGGAAGCATTGCCTTCTCTGAGGACGGTTCTACGCTCTTCGTTGCCTTTGGAACTGTCGGCGTTGGCGCTGTCTACGTCATCGACGCCGCCTCTGGTGAGGTTGTTAAGACACTGGAAGGACAGTGGAAGGGCCAGTTGTGTTCAGTTCGTGCGCTGTCGCCATTTGTCATCGTCCTGTCCGACGAGCTCCGTGTATACGACGTCGTTAGTGATGAGCTGCGATACGGTGTCTCAATCCCCAAGGTGGCAGGGGATAACAGCCTGCTCCAACTGGCTGTGGACCACACTTCTGGCCACTTCGCCGTGGCTCTGCCATGCAGCGAGGGCTCGGCATTGGGAGTGTTTGACCCTGAAGATTCGGAGCCTCTGCTGGTGCGAAAGACACCCCAGAGAATAGTCAGCCTGGTATCTGCACCAGATACAAGCGGCTTCATTGCCTTGGATGACGCCGCACAGATTTTGGTTGTTGCCGAAGGGTCAGATCCCTCATCCTTGGCGACAGTTCAGCCCCTGGAGGATCTGCGTCTTGAGGACGCAGATGCAAATGATGAAGACACTGCGGCCCTGCTTGACGACGACGACGAAGACATGGCAAGCGAGGCGGGAGATGTGGCCGACGAGCCCGCTGAAGAAGAGGATGTGGAGATGGAGGATGGTGATGTGCAGACGAGTGTGGTCCACCAGCAGCACCTTGCAGACATCTTTGACGCTGCACCGGCATTTGCGGCCCCGCCCATTGAAGACATGTTTTACAAGGTTACCAGCCTTCTTGCAACGAAACCTCTGTCGGCTTCGTCGTGAGCAATCTAGACGATAGACTTATTAATGCAACCAACCGAATCAACCATTCACGAGGCATTGCTTTTTATTGTGGCATGATGGAATTATGCATGGGTGTCGGCAGCGTCGACGTGATTACCAAGAAGATGAAGAGATCGGCCAATGCGGGATGCTGCCGTGGGAGGGAGGGCATCTCCAACGCCACCCGGCATTCGTCGGTTGGCTTGTCCGATGCGGGGGAGAGGCTCGGGAATGGCCATGGATTTTATTAGCGTCGTCGGGTTTGAGAAAAGTAGGGTATCGGGAATCATTTGCAACGAGTAGGGCGCGTGAACAGAAACGGGTGGACCAATTGCGCAATTGCGCCATGAGGTGATAAGACGGCCTTCTTGGACTGACTGTGCCAATATTTTCTACCTATTTAACACAGGCACAGCAAGAGAGGGAAGATACCAGTTTGCACACTCAATCAAAAAGAATTATTATTATCGCTGTCATTGTCATTAGCATCGCGCTCTGCTTTTACTTATCATCCATTTGCAGCGTTGTACATTTTTTTCTTTTTCTGTAGCACATAACCCACTCACGTATCCATGTCATCCTTTACGTCTGTCCCGATACTGGACCTGGCGTCCGCCAGCGACCCAGCTACCAAGCCCGAGTTTCTTAAGGAGCTCCGCCACGCATTGATGGAAGTTGGCTTCCTGTATCTCAAGAACGTGGGCATCTCGAACGATGAGTTTGAACGGGTCAAGGCCCTGGGCAAGGCCTTCTTTGACATTCTAGAAGAGGAGAAGTGAGTGTCGCGAGTGACTTTCTTTTTTTTGACATGCTAGCTGTTGAAAGGCTTCAAGATTACTAATTAAAATCTTATTCTCCAGGCTCAAGATTGAGATGAAGAATGCCAATTCGTTCCTGGGCTACTCGCGGCTCTCGGCCGAGATCACGGCCGGAGAGATTGACCACCGCGAGCAGATTGACCTCTCAACCGAGCACCCGATCCCCAAGCCGGGGTCTCCTCTGCATCACAACCTGCTGTCGCCGAACCAATGGCCTGCGGAGGAGTCGCTGCCGGGGTTCCGCGAGACTTACACCGAGTACATGAAGAAGATGGGTGCCATCTCCATCAGCTTCACGTCGCTCATCGCCGAGGCCATTGAGCTGCCCAGGGATGCCTTCAACAAGTACTTTGACGAGGACCAGCAGCACAAGCTCAAGATTGTGCGGTACCCCGACCTCCAGCAGCTCGGCAAGGGCGGAGAGTCGCAGGGCCAGGGCGTCGGGCCTCACAAGGACTCGATGCTGTCCAGCTACCTGCTGCAGGCAACGCAGCACCGCGGCCTGCAGGTCCAGAACGTCAAGGGCCAGTGGATCGACTGCCCGCCGGTTGAAGGGACCCTGGTCGTGGCCATTGGGCAGGGCCTCGAGGCGCTGACGCAGGGCGTGTGCGTGTCGACGACGCACCGCGTCTTGTCGCCGGCCGCCGGGACGGGCGCCCGCTTCTCCATCCCCTTCTTCCAGGGAGTCAAGCTGGACGCTGCGTTCGACGATCTGGAGACGGTGGGGGTGGGCCAGGTCCCCGAGAGCGTGCGGGAGCAGAGGCGGCAAATCATCAAGGCCCAGGGCGGGCGCATTGACGACGTCGAGTTTACGTTCCGCCGGGGCGGTGTGGCCAAGACGCTCGGCGAGGCGACGCTGCGCAACCGCATCAAAAGCCACCCAGACGTTGGAGAGCGGTGGTACCCAGATATCCTGGCGGCGATCCGCGAGGAGCAGGCCCAGGCAAAGCAAAAGGCAGCGGGAGCGCCGGTGGGGACACCGGTTGAGGTGCCTCCGGCAGCGACAGTGGAGGCTCACTGAGATGGGATCAAAAGAGAACCAGTCTATGGTGGGTGTGGAGGTTTAGGACCTGGAGACAGATCTACAGGGAAGCACAACCCTCCTTTGTAAAGCAGAAACCAGAGCGAAGAAAAGAAAAAGGTCACCAAGTAAATCATTTGTCATGATCATGAGTTCATCAACGTCAATGTCAACCCCACACCCACCATGCTGTCATATCAACTTCTTAGACGCCTCGCTGAATGCCCAACTCCCCTACTACGCCGTCACCATCACCATCACGCATGCCAAAAAATGGTCCTCTCCGGCAGAAGAAATCTACTGTTGGAAGGTGGGGAAGCATTCCTCCAACGACTTGCTGTGCTTGTTCTCGGCGTGCTCGTTCAGGCTAAACACAGAGTCGAGTGTTAGTTGCGTTACGGTAGAATCTCGATGGAGGAGTGGGACAGGGTTTGGAGGGGCACGAACGCAGGAGCCTTGGTGGTCTTGAGGAAAGTCGACTTGCAAATCTGGCACTGGATATCGCAGGCCTGCTTGTTCTATTCGGATAGTTAGCACTCGAGGGACACGAGTGGGTAGAGGGCGGCAAAAAAAAAAAACATACAATCTTGAGCTGGGACTTGGCAACCTTGTCGCTCTTCTGGTTGCGATCACGCTTCTGCTGAGCCTTGGCGCCCTGTAATGATGCTGTCAGTACAACAACGGTGAGTCAGGCGCTTTGAGAGTGCCGTACGTTACCCATGATTGCGATTTGACGGGAGGATGGAGTGGTTGCGGGTGTTTTTTTTCTGTGCGAAGTTGGGTGGTCAAAGTTCGAACGGGAGAGCGATTGGCGGGAGGATTTACGAGTAAGTAAGAAGGGAAAACGGAGCATATGCGCTTGGCCGTTTTGGTGGGGCAAAAAAGTCTCGCTTTATCTACACAGTGCGGTTTCGTTTGATGCATTGTACCCTTTGTCATGGCAATTCTGGACCGAGATGTCATGATTCCTCGCTATTTCCCGCAAGCTGTTGCTATAGCATAAATCCACGGAACTCCTAGTATTTAACTAAACCTAAATAATGGTTGCTGCCGCGACAAAGCTGGAACATTGCTCGTCTTGATGGTTGTGCTTCCGATGTTTCTGACACAGAGGCTTGAGGAGAAATATGACAGAAGTCTGGTTACATTGATGTCTCAGAAATTCCCCGAAAATACATCAATGTGAATTGAGTTCAGTTGGGGAAATCAGGGCTAATCAAGAATTAAATAGACTGGTTCAGTTGACATGGTTTCTCCAATTTTTACCAGCGACGAATCCTTGTATTGGCCAATTCTTGTCTGAGCAGGTTTTTCATCATATGACAGAGAAGGAGAATATAGATGATGAAACTCGTAGGAGGAATTGAGCAAAGTAGAAAGATTAGCGTTTTCTTGGTATCATGACACTGGAGCCTTGGCTGGTTTCCTCATCTATTTTCTTGTCTTGATCCTTCGAGGGTCGTGTTCACTTGTGCCAACCTGCGCCATTTTTCTGCCGCCCACTTATTCCTGTAGAAACAGAGCACTGAAACATCTTCAAATACTCATTCGCTTACAATGTCACATTGAATCAAGAGTTTGATCCCTGGCGACAGGGTACATACCAGACAGTGCAAATACTGTAAGCGGATCCACTTGCCTCCGTTCTCTTGGTCTAGACCGTTCGGGATTTTGGAAGTATTCGGTACGTATCTTTCTATTCTGGATCTACAGTTTTTTGGTCATGTACAGATGAGCATGTTTGATAGAGAAAGGTAAATTGGTGAGAATGGGGATTTAAATTTTCTGCATCAGAGGCCCATAAACAACAAATTAGAAAGAAAAAAAGGTTATTCTTTAGGGTCTGAATGCGATTCATTGTTAACTGAAGATTGTGTTCGTTAGGGAGGCCTCTTTATGCCGAACTAACGACTGGGTGCAAGTTCCCCGTTTTTGCCATGCTCTCTATTTTAGGCTCGAGGTGCGTAGAAATGCTGAAATACACCTCGCTTGCATCATTTCTTGAACCCCTCTAGAGCCATTTTTAGGCCGGTGTATAAATATCGCGTAGAATAGATATGGCCTTAACCAATATTATTTTCTGTATATTGGGCCTATATGGAAGCTGGAAGCGAGTTTGAGACATTCTCGTACATCGTCTCCATATTTCTGGCATGCATGGAAAATCAGCCGTCTCCGTCGACTTCATTTCCCGAGCAAAGTTCCCACAGCTGGTTGATCGTCAGAATCTAATACCCATGTGGTCGTTTAAGTGGGCGTCTGTGTTAGCCACCGGACATCCCGCCTTTAGTTTAACGCAGCCAATAATTCCAGCCTCACCAACTCATCAGACCAACCGGCGTGCATTAGTCGTAATCTTGACCCTTCAACCACTCAACCACACGACTGCCGCCCCTCATTAGCCCACGCCAGCGTCCGTAGCTTTACACAGCTGGCAGCTTCAGCTGTGATGGCTGAAGCAAGCTTAGTCCTGGTTTGTGAAAGGCGAGCATGTGGACACCCACTTGATGGGCCGGGAAATCGTGCCGTGTCGGCGCATCCACATCGTCCAAGACATAGTTATAAATGGCCACGAGGCACTAGTTGAGGGGGATCGCCGAAGGGGGCGGGAGATTCCACAACTACTTCTTGGCCGATGATCACGTCCCCCCTCTACAACACGATCTTGGCAAACATGGCTGCAGAAAAGTTCTTGGCTTTGCGTGAGCAGTTTACGCAGGGGCGCGTGCTGGTCCCTGGCGATGAGGGCTACGATGAAAGCTTGCAGAGGTGGAGTCTCACATGCGTGAAGCCTGCGGTAAGTTGAGTCTTAAAAATCCCAATCACATGCGTTGAATCAGAGTGATCCCCAAAAATCCCGAGCTCTCTTGGCTGACCCAGACCCAGGCTGCTGTAGCACTCCCCAAGACCGCTGAAGAAGCCAGTGCTGCCGTTAAGTTCGCGACCGCCAATGGAATCGCTTTCAATGTGAAGGGTGGTGGCCACAGCACCGCCCAGGCGTCTGCTTCGCCGTCCCCTGATGGCATGGTCATCGACCTGTCGCTGATGCGTGATGTAACAGTCAAGCCCGATGAGAAGACCGTTACCTTTGGCGGGGGGTGCGTCTGGAAAGAGGTCGATGAGGCGTGCTGGGAGCATAGACTTGCTACAGTTGGCGGGACTGTCTCGCACACTGGGGTGGGCGGGCTTGTCTTACATGGTGGATTTGGCGTCTTGATGGGACTTTATGGCATCTCGATTGATCTTCTTGTCTCGTGCAAGGTGGTTTTGGCCGATGGGAGCATTGTCACAGCATCGAACGAGGAAAATCCAGATTTGTTCTGGGCTATCCGAGGTGCTGGTAGCAGTTTCGGAGTCGTAACCCAGTTCACCATGAAGGCATTCCCCCAGAACGAGGCATATGGTGGCATTATTGTGGTCCCCATGGCGCATCTCCCGGATATTGTCGAATTCATCAACCTATGGGATAAAACCAATGATGGCTACCAGGCTTTCCGGACGGGCTTCTGCCGAGCGCCCCCCGGTCCTGGGGACGATCCCAGCGCTATACGACCTTGGGTAATGTTTTTGCACATTTTCCACTTTGGAGACAATGCCCAGACGGCTGGACCAGAATTCTATGCCCCGTTGCTTAAACTAAAGTCCCTGATGAATACTGTCGGGCCAATGCCTTACCCTGCCGTCAACCAAATTGGTGACAAGACGTGGTACTCGGGCAGGCGTTATCTATTTGGGGGAAGCAACTTCACCATCCCACTGAAGCTTGAGACAGCAAACACAATTCGGGATCAATTCACCGGCTTTGTCGACGCCAACCCAGAAGCCAAGGGCAGTATGTTCATGTTTGAATGCTACCCTACCCGGGTTGTTGGCAAGGTTCCAGCCGATGGCACTGCGTTCAACAGCCGAGGTAAATACTACAACGTCGGCACGGCATGGACATGGCAGAACGAGTCCTTTGACCAGGAGATACGAGAGAACAACCGAAAGTTCCAGAAGAATATCCGCGAAATGGGCTACGATGATGCAGAGTACAAGGATGGAACTGGCACTTACCTCAACTATGCAAATGTGGAAAGCATCTCGGGCAAGGCCGTCTTTGGGTCTAACACAGATCGCCTGAGGGAATTGAAGCAAAAGTACGATCCTCAGAATGTATTTAACAAACCACACAAGCTTGCGGGAAATAACTAAACGAGGGGAGTCTCTCAGGAAATTGTTCAGTTCAGCGAAGAATCATCCTAATGAGTAGAAGATCCATAGATTCAGATCTACCAATTACATGGAAAAAGGGTTGGAGTGCATTGACCAATGTGAAGGAATCTGGTGCATTCCCAATCTACTGAAAAACGACACAATTGTGACGACACCATTTAACAAGAGGCATCAGAGAAAAGCAAAAAGCAAAAGATGAATACAGGTTAGCATCTAGCTAATGATCTAGAAATCCTGGCAGCATATTAAATTCCGTATTTTGTTTGGACTTCATCGTCTTCTCTTGGTCAAATTCAAAGCCGAATTGTGAGTGGGTGGATTTGTAATTTAGCACTGTACTAACCGCCGCGTGCCGCGCGACTAGGGTGTCGCGTCGAAAAGACAACCTTTGAACCTTTCGTCACCTTTCATCGACACACTCAATCTTGCACATTTCCATTTCCACCAGCAAGCGTAAAAACATCGTCACAATTTCCCAGAGCATCTCATAGTAGGAGAGACCAAACTTTTCACACGGATTGCTTTGGGTGCTTAATTCACGGAGCGACAAGTGCCCTTGTAAACACATTGGTTTCCTTCCTGACATTTGGCATTGCTACAATATGAGTTCCAAATCGGGCACTGTCCAGGCGGACAAGATTACAAAAGCAGATTTCGACAAGCTTCTTGAACAATATCCTGACCTCATAAAGTCCATTTCGGTCAGGAAAGGTGGTAGGTCGAATGTGAATACTTGCAATGGCATCACTGCTAATATAGTATTTGTAGCCAAAGATGGGCAGAAGACGCTCGAGGAGCTCGATAACCATCGATATGGAGAGGCCCTCCAGGTATTTGGTGGAGACAAGCCCCAGCGTGCAATGAATCTAGATGATGTCAAACTTCTTGTCGAGTGGAAGTTGTAAGTTTTCTCCAACTTGTGATGCGGACTCGCTCCTTACAACTCTTTAGGCGTCATGGAAAGTTCAGGCCAACGCTGATGAAATTCGTCTCCTCGAATGATGAAGCCGTAGCTGAGGGGATAATCAAGGATGCGCTCAACGTCTACCGCAAAAAGTCTGACGCTCAGGCAGCACTCGACATTTTGACAAAGCTCAAGGGCATTGGCCCGGCGACTGCGTCTCTGCTCCTCACCGTACATGACCCGAGTCGGGTCATCTTCTTCTCGGATGAAGCCTTTTATTGGCTATGCTGTGATGGTGTCAAGAGTCCCATCAAGTACAACGCAAAGGAATACGCTAGCCTTCGCGCCCGCGCAGAGGAATTGTCCACGAGACTGGGTGTTTCTGCTACTGACGTGGAAAAAGTGGCCTACGTACTCATGAAGCAGCCAGAGCAGGCCAAACCAGAGCAAGCCAAAGCGGAGCCAAAAGGCAAGACTAAAGTGGCCTCAAAGAGTGAAACGAAAGCCACTCAGCCCTCGTCAAAGAAACGAAAGCCTGCTCCAGAACCGGATCAACCAAAAGACGATGAGGCCAAGCCAACTGCCCTTCGGAGATCAAAGAGAACAAGAGCTTAACTGCATGCCTACTTAGCGCCGCATAAGCTTTGCCGCAACACATCTGCAGTGACACCGTGGAGCCGCAGGAGGGGTTTCATCAATTCTACATCAAGGAGAGTGGCCATCAGAGGGTCATGGCCTGAGACGCTAGTTGGTTCTCTCTTGGGCGAT
Source organism: Calonectria hawksworthii (assembly GCA_020975415.1). Classification (NCBI taxonomy): domain Eukaryota; kingdom Fungi; phylum Ascomycota; class Sordariomycetes; order Hypocreales; family Nectriaceae; genus Calonectria; species Calonectria hawksworthii. The sequence continues at coordinate 2,337,576 of JAHXZK010000001.1, read as the reverse complement.
AATCCCCGATTGGGACTGGAAGACGCAACCTGCATCAACCCCGGTTCGCCGGGCCGTGATAGCGACAATCATCCGAAGAATAGGCACCCCGACCGAAGAATTTCCGTCAGATGAGAGCTTCTGGCTGGGCTGAGTGGACGTCACGATAATGAAACGCAGAGGCAAGCAGTCATGTTGCACATTGCATCGGTTGCTTCGGGAGAGACCCAGGCAGGGCAAATGCAACACACCGCCACGCGCATGCCTCAAGTTGTTGGCTCCGCTCCGACATCATGAGAAACCGCCTGAGCAACCACTTATTGAATCCCTTCTTATTTATTCCACTGTATCATCAATTACTCGGGCAACAGCTTCTTGTTTTCCATCTATTAAAGCTTGTGGACAAGTTCTGAATTTACAATGTCGCCATCGGATCATAGCCATGGACCAACTAGCAGTATGTTTGCCGAGACCACGGAGCCCACGCCCTTACCTGCTCGGTTTGCAAGGGCGAAGGATGCCTTGATTGCTGGAAAAGAATCACAGGTCGTGGAATCTTGGAAGAGGCTTCTTAATAAGCTGCGGACTGAGATCGAGGTCATTGCCAACGCAGGACTGGACATCTTCCCCTCCATCAACTTCGAGGACATTTCAAATCCATCAATAGCGCAGGATTTTGCTTCAAATTTGAAAGAGAGAGGCGTGGCTGTGGTACGGGGGGTCATTGCTCGGGACACTGCAGAACGGTGGAAGTCGGCCACTGACTCATATCTCAACCAAGATCCTCGAACCCGGCGGTTGCCCACTCATGATCCGCACTTATACGGCGTCTACTGGTCCCCCACGCAGGTCCAGGCACGGGCTCACCCCAATATCCTCTCCACGCAGCGCTTCCTCATGAACCTCTGGCACTCATCCGATCCTGCTGCCCCCGTGAGTCCCAACTTCCCCATCAGCTATGCCGACCGGATCCGCATTCGGAATCCAGACGACGAGGCGTGCACCTTTAGCATCTACGTCGACGGCGGGAGCGTGGAGCGCTGGGAACTGGATGGATACGGCGGGGGTCGGCCGTACCAACACATCTGGGACGGGGAGTGGGAGAAGTACGATCCCTGGGAGAGCAGCACGCGGCTCAGGGTGACGAGCGACCTGTACAACGGCGACGGCGTCTGCACCGTGTTCCGCATGTTCCAGGGCTGGCTCTCCCTCAGCGATCTGCCCGTTGGTGAGGGCACGCTGCTTCTCTGCCCCATGATTACCATGTCCATGACCTACTTGCTTCTGCGGCCCTTCTTTACCCCCATCAACACCTCCCCGAGCCACCCTCTCTTCCTAGCTCCTGAAAACTGGGTCCTCGAGCAGCCGTCCTCGTCCATCATCCAGGGCGCCCTGCCATCGTACCCTCAGGAACTGAACGTCGCGCTGCACCCTCACCTCCAGCTCCCGCGCAGCATCGTTCCCATCCCTCACCTCGAACCAGGCGACTACCTGGTGTGGCACCCCGATACCATCTACGCGCTGGACCGGCTCCGCCGTCCGGACCTGCCCGAGACGGCCATCATGTATCTGCCTGCTTGCCCTCTGACGCAGACCAACGCCCTCTACCTGGCTCGGCAGCGAAAGGCTTTTCTGCTCGGACACCCGAGTCCCGATTTTGGGGGCGTTTTTGGCGAAAGCGCTCGCACAGGGAGCACAGGAGTCCAAGAGGTGGGCGAGGCAGGCGGTGCTGACGGGCTCCGTGCCATGGGCTTATTACCATGGGATGAGGAGGAAGCCAATGACGACTATGAGTTGCAGGTGCTGGAAATGGCCAATGGCATTCTCTTCCCAGAAAAGTATGATTCGGAATACAACTAGGGTTGAGCCTATTGAATGAAAATGGACGTGGGGAAATTTGTATACAAATTGGACTGCTGGTGAAAGAAAAAGAAAACATACCTTCGGCGGTCTCATTGGGTGATTTCAAGCATCAAGTATCGCACTAATACTCATAATTTGAAAGACATTGTTCTTATTCATTTTCGCTACTAAACTGTGCCAATGTTTGACTCAAGTTTAAACACTAACACCTTTTCTTCCACCAACTAAGTCTTCCGTAGCTTCATGGTGATGTTCTTGTACGAGCATACTCACGTAAAACACACCCATCTCGTTCCAATCATCTAATAATCCATTTCCACAATCCAGTTCCATGTTTCGTTTCGAGTCGAGTTAGATCATATTTGTACAAAGAGTTTATTGACCCTTCTTGCCCTCGCCAGTCCGCTGAGTGGCCTCGTACTTGTCGCTGAGGTCGTTGTAGCTCTTGTGGAGCTGCTCGCTCTGCTTCTTAAGGGTCTGGAGATCCTGCTCCTTGAGCTCGAGCTGCTTCTTGAGGGAGGCAATCTCGCCGGGGTTGCCGGCAGCAGCCAGCTTCTCGGACTCCTTGGCGTTCTTCTTGGTGCCCTCGTAGTCACGGATCTTGTCCTCAAGGCGCATCACCTCAAGGATCATAACATAGGTGCGGTTGAGGATGAGGGACAAGAACAGGGTGAAGCCGCAAAGGTACATGTTTCGTTGGGAGTAGAACTTGCGGGCCTGGACCTCCAGACGCTCGTGGCCCATGACGCCGGGACTGTTGGGACATTGGTGTTAGTGAATGGGGCAGCTAAGACAATTTACGTGGGGTTGTGACGTACCCGCCCTGCTTGGCCTGCTCGGTGGCAGCAAGGAGCTCAATCTGGACTCGGTAGACACGGTTGACGCTGTCAATAAAGAGGATAAGGATGAAAATGAAGGTAATCTTCATCCAGTACTGAATCTTAGCGACAATTGGGTTCTCGGAAATGAAGCTATTCGCAGCAGGTTAGATATTTTGTTGTCGCGGTGGGGTTATGCAGGACGGCACGCACGTGAAGATCTTTCGCTTGACGCCGAAGGGGAGCGGTAGGATCAAGAGCATGAAGAGCATCATCTCGAAGACGAGCAAAAGAAAGACCTGGAGGATGGAGGGTCAGCCATTGGGGAAATTCCTCGCAATGCCGGCTGGACTGGCGGCCTGCCCGGAAAAGCGTCACGTACGAGGGTGTAGTAGAGCGTCATGTTGACGGCTTTGCTTCGGTGTGGAGGGGTAGCCTCAACGATGCAGAAATGGAAAGAAGAGCAAGTGGGTTAAAGACTGGAAGACGTGTAACAAGTGCGACGGAAAACGTGCAGGAATCCCTTGGCCTTTTGTAGTCGGGCGATGTAGATTCGTGGCTGCAAGATGGTGTTGCGAGGGGAAAGGTGGTCAGTTGCCTGGCCGGAAGAGCTGTCGTGTGTTTCGTGGCAAGGAGCTCAAGTTGAATCGACAACGTCATTGCCTTGCCTGTGGCTGTGGCTGGGGCAGCTCCGGAACCTGCTGTGGGGCGCCCACTCAGCCCAGCCCGGGAGGCACCCATATGTGATTGAATGCTCCCCGAAGCCGAAGCCGAACAGGCAATAAGCATGTGTTCGGAGCTTCGGGAAATAAGTCAAGTCCATGGTTTCAGAATACGAGTCAAACATGGATGAAATGTGAATCTTATGTGAAATTCACTGAAAGAAATATACCAGGAGGAAGTGCTCCCGTGGTGCCAGCGTCTTCATACCTTGATGGCGGGGCACTCTTGTGTCATTCATAATGCTGTTTGACCGACAGCCTGTCATCCAATTGGTTAGACACTTTGGCCGAGTGGTTAAGGCGATGCCCTGCTATCAAGCATATCAAGGCATTGTGTTCGCACGCGCAGGTTCGAATCCTGCAGGTGTCGTTACATTTTTGCGCTTCTCTCGTGTTGATTCATGGGTAGTTTTTTTTTTCTTGTTGAGAGAACCTCACTAACATTGAGTCATGATGCTACAATGGCCGATGAAGATCTCCGAAGTCAAGCTCTGCTGGGTGGAGATGTGGGATATGTGTCTGTTAAAAAAAAGTGGCATGTGATTCGTCTCTCCCTCTCTCATCGGCCATGCATAATAACTTGGGTCGGACTTTTATGTTTTGTGCATATCCATCTTTTCAGGTACATGTGGCCAGAGCACAAAACATATGGGGACAAGAAATCAGCATGTGGGGATTGCTTCACTGCACTGCTCTAGAAAAGCTAGCCTTTTTGGTGAGATTTCAGGAATGTGATATTTGGGTTGTATTGAAGAGAGGAGTATATCTTCATACTTGGTGAAAGTACAACGCCTTTTTAACCTGTAAGAAAGAAGGAAGAGAGAGTCGAACTTGCAGGGAATGGTGGTCGAACGAATCTCTGCGCACGGTGCAGGCAGCATTGTCTCCAAGCAAGCTAAGCTGGTGGACATTTTGATCAAAAATAGAAGTTACTTCATGTCATTGAAAATGACATGCAAAAAAAGATGAGCGACACCTGCAGGATTCGAACCTGCGCGTGCGAACACAATGCCTTGATATGCTTGATAGCAGGGCATCGCCTTAACCACTCGGCCAAAGTGTCTTGGTTGGTGAGCGTGAAGCAGTTACAGTACATACTCGAAGCAGCCAGAGGAGCAAGTTCGCAGACACCCCAATTTGACGAACAGGAACTTTCTGCAAGGTCTGTTTCGTTCCCTCTGGGGTTTTCACTTGTTTTGATAACCATTTTTTTTTTATGTTGGGCATACATGGCCGTTCTGATCTCCCCAACTTAGAAAGTCCAGGAGGCAAATGCACGAACTAACACGTTGAACATGCATCTCGTAACACACGAGGCTTACTGCACTCTCATTCAAATTTTTTACTCTTACAGCTTGAATCATTATTGATATCAAATTACCTTCGGAGAAGAATGATGGATCAAATGGTTTGTTTCGCCGCCTTCAGCTAAATACGCAAGTAATCTATACGTGATGAACGTGGCATCCTTTTTTGATATTGTGGTTGGTATGTGACAACAAATATCATCAATATGTTCTTAGACTCAAAGGCGTAAAAGCATGAATGATCCAAAGTCACAAATGGTTGGAGTATTGCTGAGCCAAACAATAACGATCTTCAATCTGTGGCTCTTTTCCAGAACCAATACAATATCACAAAAACTTTGGCGCTGCCTAAAAGACAGCAAGTCAACCTAGTGAACAAAATCCATTCAGTCGAGACCAAAAAGGCGAACAAAACGGCATGCTTGGTATATACATGTTGGCAGGAAACACCACACAATGCCCAACGATGCAAAACATTACACATGAATTTGGTTAAACTGCTTAAAACCTAGACCGACGCATCCCTGCCAATGCAATCCCTTGCACAATATTTACCTCCAGATTCACCATGCCCCTCATGCAAAGCCCAGCCGGTAATCAAGACTGGGCATTCATATAGTTTGTTGGATGTCGGCTATCTCCATTATATCGTACAATCCCCAACAGCTCCTTACTGCACCACCTCCTCCTCCTCCTCACCCTCCCTAAACTTGGCGGGCAGCCGCCGGTTTCTCTTTTCCCGATCGAGGAGGGCATTTCCGTCGATGGCATCTTGGCTCTCGTCCTTGGCATATTCATCCCCAATCAACCGCTGCATGGCGTCATCCCTACCATCTTCGCTATCCTCGATTTCCTCTCCGCTGTTTCGAAGGGGTTGGTGAAGTGGCAGGCGCGCGATGATGTCGGTGGTCCCAAGATCCGGGCTTGCAAGCTTGGGCACTTCAATAGCGACAGTGCTTGATTGCGGCTGTGAAGGGGTCGCATCGGGAGCCGGGGCGGTAGCAGAACCTTTTAGTCCCCGGCGGTACTTCTTAGGTCGACCACTGCCAGGCCGAGCACCACCTCTTTTGCCTCGAACCTTAGGCTCGCCATTGGTGATGGCAGAGTCGGGGACTAGCGGCTTGGGCTGTTGTTTTCGTGTTCGTCTACGGAGCCGACCTGATGGCTCATCCAACTCGAGGTGTGTTGGAGACTGTGCCTCGTCCAAGGAGCCAGTTGCATCCGTGCCTGTGGGATGATACTCCTCCTCCTCAGAATCGTCTTGGTTTCTTTTGCGCTTTCGAGATGGCTTCGCGGACAGGTCAGCCATTGACGCATCCTCATCCAGGTTGATTACAGGGGTTGCAGGCGCCACGGCCTTGCTCTTTACAGGCTTCTTTTTCTCCGGTTTGGGCGTCTTTCTCGCAACGCCCTCGCCGTCATCTGCCCTTTGCCGACGTCCTTTCTTCGACTCCTTGGCCGGCGCAGGTTTTCCTCCCGCCTTATCGTCGAGGAGCTTCTTTGTCAGGTTGGGGAAGTTTTCACCGTAATTGAAAAAGAGTTCTTCCCCTGCCTTGATATCTCGCATTGCCGTGAACTTGATTCGGTATTCCCCGTTGACATAGAGGATTCGGGGGGTGATGTTGCATCCTCGCTTGTCGCTCTCCGACGCATGGTTGATGTAGCGGCTCAGGTTGCCGTATGTCGCTGCATCTACCCAAATACCCTCGTTTTCCAAAAGGGTGAACACATAGGATATGCTGGATTCTTCATCGAAAACGTCACCTCGCCTAGCCTCTCTTCGAACACCTTCATCGTGGCTAATGAGTTCGCCAACGTACTCGATGATAAAGTCGTCTTGGGAAATGTCCTCAGCCGTGAAGAGCCCGTATCCCACGCCTTCCAGTTGACTTTGGCCAAGAACAAGAGCCTTTTGCTCGCCGCGCTGCAAGGCGCAGTTTTGACAACCCGTTAGATGAAGAGCCTCGTCCTCTGCATTCAATGGGTCAGCTCGTTCCAGGACGCCACACGAGCCACAAAGTTCGGGGTCGCACTCGCGATTCAACTGGATGCAAATGCAAGGTCTGTCTTTCTGCTTAGACATGCAAATTTTGCCCTGCGAATGGCAGGCACAACCGGTGAATTTATACGCGCATGAGGCACTTGTGCAATGACATAGTTTCTCACACAGCAAACCGTTTTGGACACACGTGCAGCTCTCGGACGTGCAAGGCCCATCATGGGAGCAAGGCTCCAGCAGCTCACGGCGTTGGTGTTCGTGAGTCACAGTGTGGTCTTGCCAATCTCCAATAAGCGCCTTTTTAAAGCGATCATACCATGACAGATGTCTCAACGTCGGCTGCTTGGGCGGGGGTTGGCGCTCCGGTATCGTGATTTGCAAAATTTGAGATTCGCGGTACACATCGAAACAGTCGCGGTCGAGGAAATCGGCTGCCAAGCAGAATTTATCTCGGTTTACTTTGCTGTGCTCAGCCGTGACGAGAATGGACCTCAAGACATCGTGCTCATCCTCTGACCACGGTTGAGAGCGGGCACCTTCGGAAGGGCTCTTGAACTGAGTATGGCAGCGGCGAGTGCACGGGCTTGCATGGCCGTTAACGTGGATGTGGTCGGGATCAGAGGTGCATCGCCTCCGCTTCAACACGTCCGATAACCGTGGAGTGATGGACAAGGTCCGCTTTTCATTGTTTGAATCATACTCGCCATGCTCACAAGAGTGGCTGTAGCAAATGACACATCCCAGGATACAATAAGTGCCCAGATTGTATTCAACCAGCTCGTCCTCATCTTTTTGTGAACTGGTCCCGTCCTTGGCTGTTGGCTTGGAGTCCATGACGCTGTCGACAGCCTCATCAAGGGACAAGACATGTTGCAGTTGTAAATGGCGCTCTTTCAGTGGTTTGCCTTTCTGGTGAGCATCACTGGTAATAGGTGGCAAGGCGCCACGGAATGCCTGGTCAAAAGCTTCCGTAAACATCTCAGCCACCTTGTTCGCTTCCGATGAGGTAGTGGTGCCAGCTTCGCGGTGTAAGTTGAAGATATCTGATTTCTGACGAGGGGTGATGGCGTCGTCAGAAACCTGGTTAGCCATGTACCTAATCAGCGTGGATTTGTTGCAGCCGGGTATGGACAATTTCTCTAGCCAATCGTCAAGATACATCGACACTGTCGCTGCATATTCTGATCTGTGGGTGAGAGGGAGTTTATCGTCCTGTTTCAAAGGCTTAAACCCCGATTTCCGATCAATCTCTTCAAGTTCCGCGAGCCAATCGCCGTATTTTCTCTCTTCAGAGCTTTCCAAGTCTCGTAAATGAGGAACAAATGTCAGCATAGTGTTGGGTGTGAGCATATTCTTTTTGATTTCCACGTGGTGAAACCGATAGCGGGGAACACGCTCTTCATTAGTTGGGATGCAGACAGGTTCAAATCGCGCTTCGCGACCATCCTTTTTGAATTTGCTGTGTTGCTTGTGTTGCTACTGCGGTATTAGTAAGGGCGTTGATGTGGGGTACCGAAGGTGTATTACCTTGAATTTAACCCTCAAGCTCTCTTCCGTCTTCTGCTCTGATGGTTTTGCTTTGAGGTTGGCAAAAAGGTCAGTGCCTGTATGAATACGTTGCTCAGTAGCCTCGGTTGAGTCGATGAGGTAAGCCGCCAACTGCGCATGATTCCGCTTGATGTCCTGCTGAAAAGCCTTCAAGGAATCTACGATCCGAGGAACGTCCCAACCGTTTCGACGAGGAGTTTGGGCCTTGGGGGTCGTGACTTTGACGGGCTGGCAAGTTTTGGCAGGCTGCTGCTCCAAGGGCGGTGTCACCTGCTGGGAGCCAGTGCTTACTCCAAATCCAGACGGCCTAGCCATGTCGCGGGCATGATCCGCAGGCAACGTTATCGAGGGAGAAAACTGATATGGCCTGGGTTCCACATTGAGCGCGAACCTGGTGTGGGAATAGGAGCCCTGAGCCGAAGGGGTACCGCCGGAGGGAGGCCTTCTGGCAGATGGGCTGGCGGGGATTTGGGTGGCGATGGTACGATAGTGGGCTGGTGACCGAGAAGTCGATGAATCACCGCGAGCACCGTAGAACCCAGACATGGCGGTTGGCGAGCGTTGGCGATGAGGCACGTTCATGCTCGCTGGATTGACATCAGAATCGCTCGAGGCGTCCAGGGTCAAATCAATGTGCGCTGCCATCTTGGCTGCAGTGGACGACGTTCCAACAAAGTTTTCAGGATTGCCCCTCTCTCTATCCCGTGGCAGCTTCGACCATTCTCCAGAGAGAAGGGGGTTAGGCGTCATGCAGACGTCGAGTTTGGTTCATCAGCTTGCAACGCTGGAGGGTTCCCACGGCCTCAATTGTGCCAGAGAACGCGTTTGCGACAGGCAGGGAAATCCCACACCAGGCGAGAAAAGGGGCTGTGAATCCGGTGGCAAGAACTCGACGCGACCGGTGGGAACTACCCAGGCAGGCGCTATGCGAAAGGACGGCGTTTCGCGGAAATGCGACCATGCAACGGCTGCTCAGTAATCGCACTCGGGATTCCTTTGAAGTGAGTAAATGATTGAACGAGTGAGATGGATACGCGTTGAGGAGTCTGCACGGAGTGGCAGGGGGGCGCGTTACCAACTGGGTTTAGGCTCGATTGCACTACGCACGCCTTCCCGCTTTGGATGGCCAGGCGCAACCCGCCAAGTTACAGTGGACCATCTGCAGACATTTGTTGTTCAAGACATAATGGCTGAAAATGCTTTCATTTTTACTTGCCATCCGTCGCTTCTTCAAAGAATTTTTTTTTTAGTACCATCTCCTACCTACATCAGCCATTGCCTGGCTGCAAGTTCATGCGTCTGTTTTGAAGTCCAAATCCAATTTCAATTCCAATTTGAGTGAAGCATAATAGACTCATTATCGGCGGAGCCTATTTTTGTCCGGACCCAAGTCCGAAAAAAAAAATCCACAGCTCATCCCAGCCGTCCCAAGTCGGCGAGCACCAAACTTGAAGCCACGCGGTGGCTGTATCGTTAACACGGAGACGAGCATTTTAATACAGCCTTGTAAAAGGTAGAATCAGTCTGGCCTCCAAAAGGCAAACCTTTTGACAATGGCGAGGCCTAGACTTGGCGAAGATGGGGACGTGGAAAGCAATGCGTGTGCTCCTCCGAGTATATGTAGAAAGGGGGGGGGAGCAGTACGGGACTCACGATGACGAATCAGGTATTGAAACTTGGTACCAAGAAATGAAGAGTCTCTAGTGCGAGGCAGTGAGTGGGCAGCCGCGATCCAATTTGAGCGCCCAACGACACAACCGTCAAACCACTTAAACCGCAAGACACGGGACCCACGATGCTTAGAACATTCGGGCCCGGGAACTGGTAAGTGCCGACAAGATAAACACACAAACCCTGAAAATCTCTGTGTGAAGACCCCATCCTGGTGCTTCAACTTCGTCATTGTTTCCATTAGTCGCAAACTAGCGCTGCCACGGCTGGAAGCTTCGTGTGCTGCGAGCCGCATCTGGGATGGGCACCAACTGAGGTGAGACCGGGACCCGGGCGCGAATCCCTTGGCCTCAGAACCACAGGAAATACCCAGCAGCCATCACTTGAACCTGAGACATCCCGCAGGCTATGTACATGTACACGAGTAACTGCATTAGTTCCCCAGGCAACTAGGTACCGGGACTGAGGCTAGGAAGCGCCGGCTGTACCGACGCCCTGATGAGCTCACCACCTAGTTCAGATGATGTGGATCCATATGACGTTGTCGACGCCATGCTGCCTCCGGGTGTGACGATCTCCTTCTCCGCAACACCACGACGACCCTCCAAGTTTCTCCCATAAAACGATCCTCACCATCCCAGTTTGTTCCGATCAACTTTCCCGCCCGCCCCTTGTTTTCCTGCAGCTCCCCGCCGAACCACGTTTATCCCCACACGGCATTGTTTACCTGTTCGCCTCAAGGCTTTACTTTTTTTTGCGCAACGTTGCCCCATTGCTACCGCTGTCGCATCACCATCCGCCACGATGCATCGTACATACTCTATGCGCCAGACCCGGGCGCCCACTGCCTCCCAGCTTCAGGTGTGTCGCCTCACTCAGCTTAATTATCCCAAGTTTCGCATAGAGGCATCATAGACTAACATCCAAGCTAGAACCCCCCGCCCCCGCCGTCCACCACAAAATCCGGCCGCCTTTTCAAAGGAAGCTTGGGTAAGCGACTGCCCCCGCGCCCCCGACCGCCCCGATGCCTATCGATCGGCCTCACCCACAAGATTCGCATCAGCCGACAAGACTAACACATATCAAAATGCAGGCCATGCCCTTCGCGGTAAAGCCGGCGGTGCCTTCGGGCCTGACCTGGCCAAAAAGCTTTCCCAGTTGGTCAAGATGGAAAAGAATGTTATGCGCAGCATGGAAACCGTCGCGCGAGAGCGCATGGAAGTCGCTGTACGTCGCCAGCATTGATCTTAAACAGTACTTTCAGCTAATTCCTTCAGCAACAACTGTCTATCTGGGGTGAGTCTGGTGACGAGGACGTTTCCGACGTTACCGACAAGCTCGGTGTTCTTCTATACGAGATCGGCGAGCTCGAGGATCAATACGTCGACCGATATGATCAATATCGAATCACCATGAAGAGCATCCGTAATATTGAAGCATCAGTCCAACCTAGCCGAGACCGTAAGGCTCCTCCTAATCTAGTCCCGTTCCATGATCGTTCTAACTCGTGCACAAGGTAAACAAAAAATCACCGATCAAATCGCTCAATTGAAATACAAGGAACCCAATTCCCCTAAGATTGTTGTCCTCGAGCAGGAGCTTGTCCGTGCTGAAGCCGAATCGCTCGTTGCCGAGGCCCAGCTCTCAAACATTACCCGCGAAAAGGTCAAGGCCGCATATACCTACCAGTTTGACGCCCTGCGAGAGCATTGCGAGAAAGTAGCCATCATCGCAGGCTATGGAAAGCACCTCCTGGAGCTGATCGACGACACTCCGGTGACCCCAGGCGAGACTCGACAGGCCTACGACGGATACGAGGCTAGCAAAGCAATTATCCAAGACTGCGAGGATGCTCTCACGAACTGGGTCAGCTCTAATGCTGTTGTCTCGTCTAAGCTCTCCACACGAGCACGCACACTGTCTCAACGACGCCGCAACCACATCCGTGCTAGGAATGAGGGACATGATCTATCAGGCCAGGATGTGCCTTTGGACGACGCCAGCTCCTGGGTCGGAAGGGATGCAGAGCTCGAGAGCGATGAGGACGATGAGGAAGATGTCCGGGGCTCTATGCTGAGCAGTGATGGTGGATTAAACGGCGAATCTCGGGGACGCACCCAGGAAGTTGCAGTCGCGTAGGGAGGCTGGTCTCTATAATAGGAGGGAATGGTACAACACGGACGTGGCACAATTGCTTTCAAGATGAAGAGGATGATAATGCTCAGGCCTGCTATTGATGAGGGAAGATGGCCTCGGTGCGAGGCGTTAGGCATGTTGAGACGATGGTTTCAAAAGGCTGTTTGGATCCTTTCTAGTTAGTAACTTTTTTGTATTTTTATTCGCTAATTATTATGTACGAGCCCTCAAATGAAGTTTGAGTTCCTCAGCTGGCTAGCGAATTCCTCGACTTCCATTTTGACAATGTGATGGCCAGGAACAACGACCAATCCGAGATAGCGTGATGTCATGTCCAGGGTAACTGTTCCTCCACCAGCCTTCTCTGCCGCCTCGGCGCGTTGCTTGGAGGTTGGCTGTCGGTATTCGTACGTATTGGCAAGGACCAAATTCTTGTCCTTTAGGTGCCGGCGCATTAGCATGCCAATTCAACGTGGGTATTTACCGGCTAAGGGTTGGGGGAAGATTGAGGTTGAAATGGACCAGGCAAAACATACAGGGTCGGTGCATTTTAAGGACCCCCAGAACAGGCGCCCGTCCGAGGTGTGAACGCGCAGGTTCTTGTTCAAGATGGCAGAGAGATACTCTCGCGCCTCATCCCGATCCATGGTGGATTATGTAGAGGCTTCGGGGGCCAACGAAAAAGCGTCAACTGTGGCCAAGCTGAGATGAGATTGAGCGTGGGGAGGGTTCTGATAAACTACAGTGTCTTGGGGCGGTGGTGCGGGCCAATGGATTAGCAGCCATAGGCCCACCCTGACGTTATGGCGTCGCTGGCGCATCCGCTGTGACTCGTCTAACTGGGACCGTGAATTCTCGATGGCAGCCTACTTCTCTTTCTTCTTCTGCACACATGCACTCGCTTCCTATTCCCCGACTTGCCACGTCGTGGCTCGGGAATTGCTTTTTGGACATCCCTGAGCCATGCGACTATTGAAGATTGCGCAACGAGGGCTGATCCCCTGAACACATCAGCTTTGCGCGTTGATCCGCACTCTGCGCATTCACCATGGGTGTTAACGGCTTATGGACCGTCGTGCAGCCATGCGCACGACCAACGAACCTTGCCACGCTGAACCGCAAGCGCCTGGCTGTTGATGCATCCATTTGGATCTACCAATTTCTCAAGGCTGTGCGTGACAAAGAAGGAAATGCCTTGCGCAACTCCCACGTCGTCGGCTTCTTTCGCCGAATCTGCAAGCTGCTGTGGTTCGGAATTCTACCGGTCTTTGTATTTGATGGAGGCGCGCCCGTTCTGAAACGACAGACGATTCAGGGCCGAAAACAACGGCGTGAGGGCCGTAGAGAGGATGCTGTGAGAACTGCGGGCAAACTGCTCGCAGTGCAGATGCACCGTATTGCCGAGGAAGAAGAGGAAAAGAGGCGAAGAAACAAGGAGCGCGATGTCCCCCTCAGGGAAGAGGAACAGCACGAAGAAATTCCCGATGCGAGCCAACTCGTCTATGTCGACGAGGAGGGTATGTCTCAAAAAGAAAGACTCCAGAACAGGAGGTTCCACAAACAAGATGCCTATCATCTTCCAGATCTAGATGGTGGCGGCATTGCGGCAATGGGAAAGCCGGATGACCCGCGAATTATGAGTGTTGAAGAATTGGAAGAATATGCTCGCCAGTTCCATGCCGGCGAGGATATCAACCTTTACGATTTTAGCAAGATTGACTTTGACGGCGAATTCTTCAAGAGTCTCCCGCCCCCGGATCGATACAATATTCTCAATGCAGCAAGATTAAGAAGCCGACTGAGAATGGGTCTTAGCAAGGAACAACTTGAAGACATGTTTCCAGACCGGATGGCCTTTTCGAGATTCCAGATTGAAAGAGTAAAGGAGAGGAATCATCTGACTCAGCGCCTGATGTTTGAAGTTGGAATGACTGGAACCGATTTGACTCTCGGCGTAAATGCACGAATCGCTGGAGAAAAGAATCGAGAGTACATTCTAGTTAAAAACGACGGCGTTGAGGGAGGCTGGGCTTTGGGTGTTGTCAGCAAAGAGAAGGATGTTGGAGAGGCTCACAAGCCGATTGATGTTGACGCAATTCAAATTCAGTATCAATCCAAAAACGATGAGGATGAAGAGGATGATGCGGATTTCGAAGATGTCCCCATCGAAGGATTGAACCGCTTGCCAAAACCGATACCATCATCTATGATCAGTCTGCATGCAGCTCAGGATATTGCAATTCGGAGGCAAAATTTCTATGGCGGCAACCAGACCGAGCCTACTAACTCTAATGAGGAGGGCTCCTTGTTCGTTGGCGATAACCTTGGTGATGTAAACGACCTCATCAAGGTTCAAGAGGAAGAAAATGTGCACCCAGAAGAAGAAGATGACATCAACCGCGCCATTGCATTGTCATTGCAAAATCAATATGGCATAGGCCAAGAGACAGAATCCGAGGGAAACCAAGACGGTGCCTCTGGTGAGGAACCCGCATGGAAGCAGAAGTCTGTCGAGGCACCTCGGCCTATTGTGGGCACGGGAGGCTCAATGATTGCCCACATTGTCAATAATCGAGCAAATGCGGCTGTTCCCAAACGACAGCATCCAGAAGTTGCCCTCGATAGTGACAGTGATGACGATATGCAGGCCATAATGGCGAAATCGAGGCGTACGAAGAAACCTCAGCCGGCCCCGGTGTTGGAGAACAAGAAAAATCCATTTGATGGGCCCCTGCCCTTCCCCAAGCTGGACTGGGGATCGTCCATCTTCGGAAAGAAAGCTCCTCAAAAGGAACTAGAGGCCCCAAAGGACAATATTGGTGTTGAGGGGACTCAGGAACTTGATGAGATGGCTGGTGGGTTTGAGAAAGAAACCCAAGATGACGATGCTCCCCAACCCCTACCTCCGTGGTTGACGGATGAAGTCGATATTCGAGAATCTTTGAAGAAGCAGCAGGAAGCAGAGCGCGAAATTAATACTGCCGACAGGCTTGCAGCAGAGGAAGAAGAGAGACTTCGGCGGCGTGAGATGCAGGATCGACTGATTGAGATTGAGTCATCGGACGACGAAAGCGATATTCAAGTGATTGAGATCCCTCCATCCCCTAAGCAAACTTCCGCGGATGTCCCGATTGCAGCCGACGGTGATGTCGCCGAGGGCAATACGGCAAACGACATTCATACCTCAGAGGTTGCAGAGTCGTCCATGGCGAATGACACGCAGAAGGCACAGTTATCACCCACGCCTGAGCCAGAATTTGAAGATGTTCTGGACCAAGATATCCTTCAGAAGGGAACACAATCTTCACAGGTTGAGAAGGAAACGTCCGTTTCCCCTGAACCCGAGTTTGAAGATGTGCCCGCGATGTTACCAGTAGATGAAAGACAAAAAAGCCCGTCTCCCACTTTTGAGGACGTTCCAGCCTTGGGTGTTCCGCCCGCTACCGAAGCAGAAAAGGCAATTGATCTCGATGATGGTCTTTTAGATGACAATGAATTTGATGAATTCAGCGACCCAGAAGATGAGGAACTCATGGCGCAGATGGCCGAAGAGGCTGAGGAGCACGCTCGTTTTGCTAGTGAGCTAAACAACAAGTCCGCCGCGCAGAACCGGGAAGACTATGAAACAGAACTGCGAGCCCTTCGAAACCAGCAAAAGAAAGACCGCAGAGATGCCGATGAGGTAACACAGGTTATGATTACGGAATGCCAATCGTTGCTTCGGCTATTCGGTATTCCATATATAACTGCCCCAATGGAGGCTGAAGCACAATGCGCTGAGCTCGTTCGACTTGGCCTGGTTGATGGTATCGTAACGGATGACTCGGATACCTTTCTATTTGGCGGTACCCGAGTTTACAAAAACATGTTCAATAGCAACAAGTTTGTCGAGTGTTACCTTGGTTCTGATATCGAAAAGGAGTTGTCGCTATCGCGAGAGCAGCTCATCTCACTTGCACACCTTCTCGGGTCCGATTACACAGAGGGATTACCAGGGGTTGGTCCCGTCACAGCGGTGGAGATTCTATCTGAGTTTCCCGGCAAGTCTGGACTTGAGAACTTCAAGAAATGGTGGCAGGATGTGCAATCTCAGAGTCGACCTAAGGAAGCCGACGCATCATCAACCTTTCGAAGAAAGTTTCGAAAGTCCCAAGGAGCCAAGTTGTTCCTTCCACCAGGTTTCCCTAGTCCAGCTGTTTATGATGCGTATTTCTACCCAGAGGTCGATGCCAGCTCTGAACAGTTCCAATGGGGAGTTCCAGATGTGGAAGGCTTGCGACAGTTTCTCATGGCTACAATTGGATGGAGCAAAGAACGAACGGATGAAGTTTTGGTGCCCGTGGTCAAAGACATGAACAAGCGAGATCGTGAGGGCACACAGTCTAACATTACAAGGTTCTTTGGGGGCAGTGTAGGTGTTGGTGCCAAAGAAGCATTTGCTCCTCGGCAGAAGGCTCAAGGGAGTAAACGAATGGCAGCAGCAGTTGATAGGTTGAGGGCAAACATCGCAGGAGGGGCTCCCCCGCCAGAGACCTCGGAGTCTGGGACGGGCAAACGAAAGCGTCCAGCAAGAAGAAGAACTACCGTCAGCGAGGAGGTGGAAGAGGACTTAGAGGACGAAGATGGCCAGGACAGTGTTGCTCCAAGGAGAGGAGGTGGGTCTAAGGGAAAGCGAAGTAAGGCGTCATGATGGAATGTTTACAGCGCATGTAAATAGTTCATGTTCAATGTGTATAGAGAAACCGGGAGCATAGAGATGCCCAAGTACGATATCTTCATCCATGATACTCAAAGTCCTATGCTGAGGCCGGGGTTTGTCTGTCATGGCTTCTGGAAGCTTTGTATGTTGTCGTCTGGAAAAGTCTATGGACAAGATGAATTTCATCCGCGTGTTCATACATCATCAATATATGAAGCGTGCGCCTCAATTGGCCCAGAGCACTGAACATCCTGGCAAGTGAAATATGATATTCTCAATCTATCTGGGAATAACTCGGATTTCAAGGTAGGATGACGACAATGATGGTCCGCACCCCACCTTCCGAGTAACTCCTGCCTGGGGAAGCCTGGAGAAGGCCACGGACCTGATAGATAGCACGTGAGCGGGTTTTGCCGATGTTTAGCCCTCCTCCTGGCCATGAGCACTTGCTTCGCAAAACCCGCCCAGCCAACAAGTGGTGCGCCAGGACGTCTGGGACAGTTTTTCACTCTGCCTTTTTATTTTATCTTTCGCAGCGGGTGCTTCTTGCTTGTTCGCCCACTCGCCATATCCTGCCATACCTGCTGGTTTTTTTTCCCCAGGTTTTATTCTATTTTCGTACACCATGGAACAACGCGAGCTCGAGGCGCGTGTGAAGGCCCTCACGAAGTGTGTAGCTGCAAATGAGCCACCGGAGAACGCCATCAAACTACTCGACTCGCTCAAGAAGGATGCTGCCCCCACGGAGGAGATGCTAAGGGTACGTGGTGTTTTTGGATTGCTGCGCAAGGAAAGAGATGCGACAAGAGGCGCCCACGTCATGGGTTATGCGTGCGATGCTATCGCTCGCGTGCGCGCATCTCCCGGGTTGAGCACGCACATAGAGAGGCTCGCATACTAGACCCTGCTGACATGTTGCGCCTCGTCCATGTTCCTGGTGCCATTTCGTCATTTTCCCTGTTACTAACTTTGTTGACTGGGCAGGCCACTCGTGCCGGTGTCTTTGTCGGAAAGCTTCGAGCAAACCCCAACAAGGAGATTGCCCGGGCCGCTTCCGAGCTCGTCATCAAGTGGAAGAAGCTCGTAGAGAAGGAGAAGAACTCCAAGCTACAAAGCTCCAAGAAGGGCTCCCCCGCGCCGGCTCCCACATCCTCTCCCGTTCCTCCGTCGTCATCCGGTGGCGGTGCGAAGAAGGCCTTCAAGGGCGACCCCGAGAAGCGCAAGTTTGACAGCGACGGCGTCGACATCAAGCGCACCGATTCCAACACGCGAAACCAGTGCATCGGTCTCATCTACAACGGACTCGCCTACCGATCAACTGCCTCCGAATCCGACGTCATTGCCAAGGCCGTTGCCGTGGAGCACGCAGCCTTTTCCCAATTTAAAGGAGAGGGCCCTGAGTACAAGAAGAAGATCCGCTCACTTTTCTCCAACCTCAAGAACAAGTCCAACAGGGAACTGGGACGCCGTGTCATGTCTGGAGAAGTTTCGGCCGATAAGTTTGTCAACATGACGGATGACGACCTGAAGAGCGAGGACCAGCGCAAGAAGGAGATTGAGCTGGAAAAGGAGAACATGAAGAAGGCCCAGGTTCCCATGGCCCAGAAGAGTATCAGTGACAGCTTGGAGTGCAGCCGTTGCAAGCAGAAGAAGGTCAGCTACACACAGGCGCAGACACGAAGTGCTGATGAACCGATGACGACTTTCTGCGAGTGTATGAATTGCGGACACAGGTGGAAGGTTAGTATCCCAGTCCATTTCCATGACTCAAAAAGCGCAACACAGCTAACATGGCTTAACAGTTCTCGTAAGAGGTTGTTTGGGGCGGCGTTTCATTTCGCACGGCAAGGTTTGCATGGGACTGCGGTGCGATATCTGGGGTTTATGGAGTTCACGGGAAACGGAGGGGTGACTTGACTTGTACCAAGAACGAAAACTACAGGCGCGCGGAATACCTTTCTCTCTTAATGTCATGTCGAGATTCTTTTTCTCAGTCGTCTTGATGCAATGCTCAACGCAAAGTTCAAGTTGCCGGGTGATTGCAGTACTTTAGGGACGGGGCAGACAGACTCTCTGGGAGACGCATCATCTAGGTCCGCCGCCTTCTTTTGCTTCTTGTACACACTTTTTCTTAACAACTTTTTTTTCTTCTTTTCTTCCTTTTTTTCTTTTCTTTTTTCAAACCTCTGGTCTATTTGGGTATCCCTAGCTCCAAAAACAAGTCAGAGGCCTCGTCGCCCTCACGTCCCATTTCTTTAATGTGCTTCCAAAACTTGCTGAGGTGACGGGCTCCCGAATCGCATAGAATTGTGACCACTGTGCTTCCAGGGGGAAGCGTCATGGCTGTAACCACGGCGGCAGTGCAGTTGACGGCGCTGCTGCTCCCGATGAAGATGCCGTCGTGCTCGACAAGCCACCGCGCCATCTTGCACGCCTGCTCGTCGGTAACGCGGACGGCATCGTCGAGGAGCTCCCGACCGGTCTCAAAGTTGTGCGTCAGCCGAGTGATGCCAATGCCCTCGACCATGGTGTCGACCTGCTGGCGGCGGCGGGTACCCTCGCGCTCCGTCGACGAGTACATGACGCCGTGGCGGACCTTGTTGTAGAGCCCGCTTCCCTGGGGGTCTGCCAGGACGATCTTGAGGCCGTCCATCTTCCGTTCCTCCTTGAGATACTTTGCGACGCCGGACACGGTGCCTCCCGTCCCTGCGCCGGCCACAAATGCGTCCAGGTTGCCGCCGCCCGTCTGGCGCCAGATCTCTGGGCCGGTACTCGTAAAGTGCGCCTTCCAGTTGGCATCAGACTCGAACTGATCGGCAAAGAAGCCCCGGCTGCCGTCGGCGTAACGCTGGGCGTGCTCCTCGGCGTGGCGCCGGGCCAGGTTGACAAAGTGGCCCGGGCTGGTGATGGGCGCCACGGGGACTCGCTCGACGGTGGCACCGAGCTGCAGCAGCAGATCCGACTTCTCCATGGCCATGTCGTCGGGCATGCAGATGTGTGCGCGATAGCCCTTTGCGCGGGCCAACGTGGCCAGCGATATCCCCGTGCTGCCCACGGTGCCCTCGTAGACGGTGTCGCCCCGGTGCGGCACCAGCAGGCCCCGCGCCTCGGCCTCGCGCATCATATTGAGGGCCACCCGGTCCTTGGGGCTGTTGCCCGCCCCGTTGAGGAACTCGGCCTTGGCCAGGATCGTGCGGCCCGTCGCCTCGGAGAGCGAGTCGATCCTGATGAGCGGCGTGTTGCCGATCGTCGCCTCGATGCCCCCGCCGATGCCCGCATCGCGCGACGCTGACGACGGCTCGTGGTCTTCCAGCTTGAGGGGAGTGCTTGGGAAGAGGCTTCCCTGAACATCATTGCCGCCGGCGCCTGGTGAGCGGCGCTTGCGACGCTCGAGGTCGGGATAAAAGTCTTTTAAGCCAAGAGTCACCAGCACGCCGGCCGTGAAGGCAAAGGCGACGGCTGCGGTGCCGTAGGCCTTGGGATTGTCGCTGAGGGCCATTGGGCGCTTTGGAGGGGCGTTGCAGTCTATCCCAAGACGGCGCGCATCACCAGCGATGGCTTTCTTCGAGGTTGATGGTGTATCAAGTCTGCGAAAACTAGGCCGTGCACCGGAGATGTCGTCATGTTAATACAGTGGAGCCAGCCCTACGGCTCAGTAAGCGTCGTTGATGTAAATTGTATTCTAAACTGAGTTATAATCAAACCACCCATTTATGTGTTATGCAATTGCTTTCAATTGGTCATTCGACACATAGACCAGGTGAGACATGCATATGGCCAGAGTAGCATTTGCAAGATTATGTTTTGTGCCAAAAGCTGCTGTGTTACTTCTACAAAGAATCACACAGGAGCTATGATCCATTCCGAGCTATGTCCACTGGCGCTAAAGATTAATACACCACGAGCTTCACATAAGCTACTTTTGATAGCTACAGCTATCTAGCTTCATACACTGGTATTATTGAAACTATTCACCATGGAATAATATTTTAGTTCCCTACGTGACTTGGCACGTCTTTGCCTAGGTTGCTACACTTGATGGGATACATGGACCAGCCAAACAAAAAGTATAAAACAATGCTGCCTGGTAGATGGCACCATCATCAAAAAGTAAACAGCGACACCTGCAGGATTCGAACCTGCGCGTGCGAACACAATGCCTTGATATGCTTGATAGCAGGGCATCGCCTTAACCACTCGGCCAAAGTGTCTAACTGGTTCGTTGACGGTTGCATCGTAATTCTGGTCCATTACTTGACAGCGTGTCCAGTTGGCAAAAGAGCAAAAGAACAAGGGGGAAAAGAGGGCTAGTGGAACATGCAAAAAGAAACAACGACACCTGCAGGATTCGAACCTGCGCGTGCGAACACAATGCCTTGATATGCGTAATAGCAGGGCATCGCCTTAACCACTCGGCCAAAGTGTCTATTGGATGCTGAATCGGGCGACGGTATGCAGCCTATGTTCCTGCGCGAGAGGGGTATAATGTGGGAGATTCGTACCGGCGTGCTTGCTCTTCCCGTCACAATGGTCAAATTGACATGTCTCTTGCAATTGATCGAGTCTTCGTCACTGCCGTCTGGCATTGATTGAGCAGGTTGGAGCTTAGCTACCCGAATTGGAAATGGCTCGTATGATTAACATCCGGGATTCCAGCGAATCGAATGGCTCGCGTTTGTTTGCGCAAATAAAGCCGTCCTCGCCCGAGGTACTTCCGACAACCGCCAGAGAAGCAAAAGGGCCCATGGCCAAGCGCCGCCTTCCAAAATCCCACCCGGTGCCAATCCACGATGCCGCCGCTGGTGCCGAGATCCCCCTCGCCAGCAAAACGGTAGCATGGACTCTCCCATTGTGACACAGCTCTTCCGCCAGCTGTTCCGCCACCGGCCTCGCGGGTGCCAGGGACAGCTCCCCCGCGCCTTGCGAGCCGGCGAGCTTGCGGGCCGCCCTCATCACCATCATCATGGCCGTGGCCACCAGAACCGATCCTACGTCTCCCGGCCCTCGCGCGACCGCGGCATGAAGACAAACGAGAGTCGATGGCAGATGCGAACGAGTATTCTCCCCGAGGACCGCTCCGCCGAGTTTGCAGAGTATCCCTACATTACTCTGCCGGAACTCAAGCTGCGCACCGAGCGGCCTCGCAAGGTCAAGATGCTGCTCCGCGACTTCATTGACGGCAAGCCCATGACGCCCAATCCGCAGCCAATTGACGCCCATTGCTAACAAGGACGCTGCAGACAGCTTATACAACCCGCACTACGGTTATTTCTCCAAGCAGGCCGTCATCTTCAGTCCCGGCGAGCCCTTCGACTTTTCGACGATGCGAGACGAGATCGAGTTCCAGTCCGTCCTTGGCGAGCGCTACACGGAATTCGAGGACCTGCTCGACGACCGCGAGGGCGAGAACCCGACCCGCCAGCTGTGGCACACACCCACCGAGATGTTCCGCCCCTACTACGGCGAGGCCATTGCCCGATACCTCGTCTCCAACTACCGGCTGACGACGTACCCTTACCACGACCTGCTGCTGTACGAGATGGGTGCTGGCCGCGGAACGCTCATGCTCAACATCCTCGACTACATCCGCGAGGTCGACCCGCAGGTCTATGCCCGCACAAAGTACAACATCATTGAGATTTCGTCGTCCCTCGCCGCCCTGCAGAACCACCACCTGGTGTCGACGGCCGAGTCGCGGGGCCATGCTGACAAGGTCGAGATCATCAACCGCTCCATCTTCGACTGGGACCAGTACGTGCCGTCGCCGTGCTTCTTCCTGGCCATGGAGGTCTTTGACAACTTCTCCCACGACGGCATCCGCTACGACGTCACCACCGAGGAGCCGCTGCAGGGCCACGTCCTCGTCGACGGCGACGGCGACCTCTACGAGTTCTACGTCCGCGAGCTCGACCCCGTCGCCGCCCGCTTCTTCCGCGTCCGCCACGCCGCCACCGCCGGCAGCTACCCCAAGCCGTACCCGAGCAACGCCGCCCTGCGCTACCTCTCCACCAAGATGCCCTTTGCCGCCAACCTCTCGGACCCGGAGTTCATCCCCACCCGCCTGATGCAGTTCTTCGATGTTCTCGAGAAGTACTTCCCGGCCCACCGCCTCGTCACTTCTGATTTCGACTGGCTTCCCGAGGCCGTCAAGGGGCTCAACGCCCCCGTCGTTCAGACCCGGTACAAGCGGCGCATGGTGCCGGTGACGACTCCCTTGGTAAGTTGACCCCGTGTGGCTTTGCAGCACTTGGCTCCCCAGGTGCCTTGGTCGGTGACGCCTTGCGACTAACACTTGATAATAGGTCCACCAGGGTTATTTTGATATCCTCTTCCCCACCGACTTCCGCATCACTGAGGCCATTTACCGTGCCATCACCGGCAAGCTGACCCGGGTCATGTCCCACGGCGACTTCATGCGCAAGTGGGCATATGTGGAGGATACCGAGACGCGGAGCGGCGAGAACCCACTCATCTCGCATTACCGCAACGCCAGTGTACTAGTAACTGTGTAACGATAGACGGAGACGTGGTCGCAAACGACCTGTACATGTCGCATATAAAAAAAGAATATACCCCGCTACGGAACCACCAGCGATGGCTGGGAAAATAACGCCCGCTCAAGATTCTCATGACGCTTTTTGCTTTACTAGAATTCTATATGTTTTCCCATTCATTGCTTGTCCGGGCTCTCAGCCGCCATCCCAATGTCCCAGCTACATGACCCGAATTCTCCTTTAAAAAAAAACCTAGCAGAGAGTAATAACATGTGTGAAATATTTTGGTTTGCTTTTTTTACTTTTTTGTTACCCGACCTACAGCTTCAGCTTCTCGCTGAGCCACTTGGTCGCAGTCTCAACACCCTCTTCGATGTTCTCGGGCTTGGTGCCCTGGCCCTGTCGCGAGGGTTCCTTGCCACCAGACTTGCCACCAATAACCTCTGACACAGATGCAGCCCAGTGCTCAGCAGTAACGCCTTGAGAGGCCAGGTGCTAAGGGGATAAGTTAGCGTAGTTCGTGTTGTATCAATGCAATATGGGCACTTACAGATCCGACAAAGACGCCGTGGACGACAGCGCCCTCCTCTTTGCTACCACCAAACAGGTAGACAGTCTTCTCCTTCTCCTTGCTCTGGAAGTGCTTGACCACCTCGGTCAGAGCCTTGGGGTTGGCGCTAACAGGCAGACGACCAACAAACCACTTAGACTCCTTGTCCTGCTCAAAGTGCTTGAGAACATGGTCAAGAGCAGTCTTGGCCTCGGCCTTCTGTCGCTTCTTTTGCTCGGCAACAACAGCAGCGGTGGTCTTCTGGAAGCGCTTGTTGAAGTCCTCCTTGGTAAGAGTGGAGATGGTGAGCTGGCTTAGTTCCTGGGACACTGCCTTGAGCTGAGCCTCCTTCTCGGGGCCAAAAGGCAGCTTGTCAAGAGCATCGAGCTTCTTGGAGAACTCCTCAGCCTCGCGCTGCACACGGTGTGCCTCCTCGCCGGTGTAGGCGATGATACGGCGGATACCCTTGGCGATACCACTCTCCTCAACGATGACGAGGTCCTTGATCAGGCCAGTCTGGTCAACGTGAGTGCCGCCACAGAACTCAACACTGTACTTTCGCCACTCAGCATTCTTGGGGTCAGCAAGCATGGTGTCAATGTCCTTGCCGATGGAGACAACGCGCACGGGGTTAGGGTAGGTCTCGCCGAAGACAGCACGGCAGCCCTCGATCTGGCGGGCGAGATCAAGGTCAACTTCCTTGGCGAAGACCTTACCGTTGTCGCGGATGTACTTGTTGGAGAGGTCTTCAATCTTCTTCAGCTCATCTAGCTTAACGCCAGTCTTGTGAGAAAAGTCAAATCGAAGCTTGTCATCGTCCACAAGAGAACCCTTCTGGTTGACATCGTCGCCGAGAACCTCTCGCAGAGAGTGGTTGAGAATGTGGGTTCCGGTGTGGTTGTTGCGGATGGGAGCACGGCGGAGCTCATCGTACTCGCAAATGACCTCATCACCGGTAGACAGCACGCCCTCGACAACGTAACCGCTGTGGAGGATGTAGCCACCAAAGTTCTGAACATCAAGCACGTTGAAAGAAGCAGAACCATCAATGACGAGTCGACCAGTGTCGGCAATCTGACCACCAGACTCGGCGTAAAAGTTGGTGCTGTCAAGAAGGATTCCGATGGCAGTGTTCTCCGGGAGGTCCTTGGTCGACTTGGTGAAGCCCTTGCCGTCGTAGATGAGCTGCACCTTGCCCTTGCTATCTCCCTTGACAAACTTGGCGTCGTCGTTGGTTCGGGGAGTCTGGTGCTGCTTCTCGAGTTCGGCAATCTGGTGGACGTTGAGCTTGGCAAAGGTCTGGACAGACTCCTTGACGGCCTTGCTGGCCTCACGGGCCTTGATCTTGGCGGCTTCGACCTCCTTGTCATCGATCTCAAGGTTTCGCTCCTCGGCCATCAATCGGGTCAAGTCAACAGGGAAACCAAAAGTGTCATACAATCGCCACACGACATCACCATCAAGCTTGTTGGAGCCCTTCTTGGCGGTCTCGGCAGCGTACTTCTCGAATTGGGCCTCACCACGATCCAGAGTGCGGGCGAAAGCGACCTCTTCCTCGTCAAGAATCTCGATGAGATCCTGCTGCTTCTTAACCAGCTCAGGGAACTGCTCGCCGACCTGCTCGAGGAGAGCGGGCAGGATCTTGGAGAAGAACGAGCCGATTTCGGCATTGAAGTATTTTCTGGCATATCTGACACCACGGCGCAAGACTCGTCGAACGACATAGCCTCGGCCGTCATTGTTGGGGACGGCACCGTCAGTAATGGCAAACGAGAGCGTTCGAATGTGGTCGGCAACGACTCGGTAGGCGGTATCAATTCCGTCGACATCATCCTTGCCGTACTTGTCAGTGTAAGGGCGGGCGCCGGTGACTTGCTCAATCTGCTTAAAGAGGGGAGCGAAGCAGTCGGTGGCGTAGTTGGAGACAGTATCCTGGAGAGCAGAGACGAGTCGCTCGTAGCCCATACCAGTATCAACGTGCTTGGCAGGGAGCGACTTGAGGCTCTTGTCCTTTTGGCGATCAAATTGGATAAAAACCAGGTTCCAGATCTCGACAACCATGGGATCGTCCATGTTGACCAGGTCTGAAGCATTTCGGCCGCCGATCTTGTCGTAGTGAACCTCACTGCAAGGACCGCAAGGGCCCTGGTCGCCCATCTCCCAGAAGTTGTCCTTCATGTTGCCGGGGAGGATGTGGTCCTCGGGAACGCCAACACCCTTCCATAGCTCCTTGGCCTCCAAATCAGGCTCGAGGTTGAGATCGGCGTTGCCCTCGAAATATGTGACGTAGAGACGAGTAGGGTCGAGGCCGTAGACCTTGGTAAGGAGCTCCCAGGCATATTCGATGGCTTCCTTCTTGAAGTAATCGCCAAAGGACCAGTTACCCAACATCTCGAAGAAGGTGTGGTGGTAGCTGTCCTTGCCGACATCGTCGAGATCGTTGTGCTTGCCACCTGCGCGAATGACCTTCTGGGTATCGACAGCCTTCTTCAGGTTGGCCATGGGGTCCGTCTGACCAATGGTGCCGAGGAAGATGGGCTTGAACTGGTTCATGCCCGCGTTGGTGAAGAGCAGGGTGGGGTCATTGTGAGGGACGACGGAGGAAGAGGGGACTGCAAAGATAAAGCGATTAGCATGAGATTGCAGAAAAAAAAGTGATGGAGGATAAAGAAAGATCGCAAATTATCGCAATGGCATCTGCTAGATCAGAAAATGCGGCGGCGTGGTGTGCCCGCACCGCCAAAGTCATGCTCGTACCTATGGTGTGGCCCCTCTGCTCGAAGTATTCGAGAAAGGTCTTGCGCACGCGCGCGGCGGGCCACTTGAGCTCGGCCATGGTGGAACAGGAACTCGAAAAGGCCCGGCGGTTGGCAAGAATAAACTGGGAAAAGGCGCGCGGCGCAACTGATCGTCGCAGAATCGCGGTGGCGGGAGCGGTTGACGTCGAGGTCGAGTCTGAAGCTGAAGGAGCGGGGTGGTTTCGGTTGTTGGAGTTGCAGTGGAGGAGTTGCCCTGTGTGCTGCGGTCGGGGTGGCAGATGGGTGTAGAAACTTCTACAAGAATGACTCAACAGTACATAAGGTCCGCTACCGCCGCCGCCCACGCCCGCGCCCGCGCTCCAGCGTGATAGCCCGTGCCTGGCCGAGCTGCCTCTGCTGCGACTGCTGCACGTCCACATTCCCCCAAATCAAAACCAGGGCGCCCGGTGTCCTTTCTGTCCTTGACTCCTCTTTTTCCAACTCTTGATACTTTGGCTGGCAGTTCCACCAATCCAATCACTCACTCAATTCGCCCGGGAGCGTGCATGCGAACAGGCTGTCTGCCGTTGCTTTTTCCCACTTGAATGTAAAAGTGGTCAGAGTTGCGTTTTTTGAGTGGCGGGGGAAATTCATCGGCCCAGATGATGCTGCACGGAGCGCAATCTCCCTCCTCCGTCTCGCCGGCCCACGCCGCCGAGAGTCTGGATCCTTCGACGAGGCTGCGGCGGCGAAAGAGAAAGGCCGACACTCAGGATAACGAGCGCCTCAACAAGCGACTAAGTCTGTTAAACATTGGTATGTACTGCTTTATTTATTTATTTTTACTTATCTCCTCTCTTTTCCTTCCGCCTAGTTTCTTTTCTGAGTGCTAACGCCTGCAACAGAACAGAGTGGCAGCAAGCTCTATGTTCCCGTCGAGACCCCCTCATCATGCATCCCCGACATTTCCATCCCCGACATTTCCGCACATGCTATGTCGGCTGCATCGTCGGCCTCGCACAATGCTCCCGCCATTCCTGATGATACGATGCAGCTAGATGATACGAAGCACAAGGTCTACATCTATAACATCGACGACGAGCTCTCCTCCGACAGCGAGTCCGATGACGGCAAGCTCGTCTTCCTCCCCGATATTGACAAGCACCTACGCGCTAATCGCATACCCCCCTCAATACTGGCTAACAAGGATGGTGAGCTGGCGGGCATGCAGGTGGTCCTCTACAGCGACCCAAAGTCCTTGTCTGTGCCCGAGGAAAAGGACAGCGTTCGCAAGGCAATTATTGAATCGCGCCGCCGTGTGAGGGAGCAGCAACGCTTACGACGCGAGGGTAAGGACATTGATGAGGCAACGACACCTGTAAACGATGCAAGCGCCACAACTGCAGACGATAATGATCCGGATGCCATGGAAATGGACTAAACTGTAGCAACTTACTAGGTTCCTAGATATACCCAGGCGCAAGTTGGAGTTGCGGATTGTTCTTGCTTTGACATGGAGCCGAGTAGTAATGGTGGCGCAAATGATTATACATGTTTCTTTTTTTCATTAAATCTACATACTGCAAGTGTACTTATTTAAATGCTATTTCCTCTCTGCCTGCCCTCGAGTTTACCCACGAAGTGATCGGTCCGGTGCTTGCCAGCGATTCAATCGTACCCGGAACATCATCCTATCTTTTTTCGTTTTTGCCCTCCCTTCCTTATCGAGGTGTTGTTCCCGGTGGAGGTCCGGGAGGCGGTTGGTATTCACTCTGGGCTTGGTGTCTATCTTGCATAGGATCAACCTTGGTTCCTCCTGCCGGAGGCTCATACATGGGAGGTCGGGTGGGATCGTAGACGGGCGGAGGCATGTTGTACATGGGGTAACCGTTTGGCGGCGGCGGACCGTATACGATGTAAGCCTGCTGGTTATAGGGATAGTTGGGGTCGAATTGAGCTCGCATTCTTTGGGTGACGAGGCACTGTTGTTGGGGTTAGTCTGGCGCGCGGCGAGCGAAGCCCGTTGTGGGGACCGCTTACTCTGTGATAGCTAAGAGGCTGTAGTCCCTTTTTAAGCCTTGACTTGGCGTGCAAGTAGCCGCCAATGAGCCATGCTAGGAAGAGGACGAGGATGACGATAAAGATGGTCCACTTGACGATGACGCCGGTCTGCTGCAGTTAGAATGGGTGCCACGGCGTGCAGTGATTTGGGTTGGCGACTCACATCAGTGTACCACCAGTAGACGCTGTCGTTGGAGTAGTAGAAGTCGTCCTCGTCGTCGCGAGGCTGCAGCATGGTCCTTCTCACAATCGCCGCCATCGCGTAGGTTGTGATAGAGGATGAAATGGCGAGATGGATGAGGGTTCTCGGCCAGGCGATGAGAGGCGCCAATTAAAGGCAGGGGATAGGTGCTTAAAGAGGGAGCTCGTGTTGCCAATAAAGTGTATCGGGTGCTTGTTGGTGGGTAGGTGGTTTAGAGCTTCGTCATCAGTTGCGCGGGCGCACACGACAGGATACGTTGTCTGTCTCCGAACAGAGCAGGAAAACAAGAAGAGATAAGAAACGGCTGCAGGCGACGCTGGTGCCAAGGCGAGAAAGGGTATATATTGGGATGCGACGTTGGAAAAACAGCCCCTTCTTCAAGGGCGAAGCTGGCAAAAGCGGCAGCGCCGACGAGGGCGTGGCTGTTTTACAGCGCCTCCTGTTGCGATTGGCGTTGCACGCTTTTCCTGGGGGTTGGGCTCCCAGTTTCACACCATGTGGGAATGTGGGCCTCCCGGGGCGCCGAGGCATTGACAGGCTGTGACAGCTCGCTTTAAGCTCCAAATCGGCTATTCTTGGAGGGGGACTGGCTGCTCCAGGCGTTGGACGTTTGTGGATCAGGGCGCGTCGGCAGATGGATACGAAAACAGGACGACGATAAACCCGCCCAGAGATGGCGCCCGAGGCCATCAGGCGGGGACGCCGTCGTGCTTGTCACGGGCGGATTTGTCCTCGTGTCAGTGCACGAACTCTCTCGTATATGCTTATAGACAAAAGCAACTTTGGCGTTGGCTGAGTGCTGGGAGCTAATCCCGCAGCCACCAAACTAGTCGGGATGCCTCAAAAAATGATTGCTCCCAACCTCTCTCGGGGCCGTCCATGTCTGCCCATGGCCATAATATAATATCCGTCTCCGATGAACCCTTCATAACGGGGTCCGGACTCTCATAGATTGATACATCCCTGTCGGCCATGCCTGTCCCTAAATCTAAATCTGATGGCCCAACTGTCTCAAAGCCATTGCCTCAATGTCGCAAATATTGATAGGTCTCCCCCCTTCTTCTACTCCCATTGTTCTTTCGGAATCCGCGAGCCTTCCAACGTCCGATTTGCATGCCAATCCGCACCAATCCGCACTTTACTGCAATCCAATCCTTGAATGATTGTTAGTTTAACATTTTGCTGTACGTGGTCTTAGCAAAAGGGTGAGATATCTTATTATTTCTGGGCAAAAGAAAATGAACATAATGTCTAAATAAATATACCCAACTGAGGATAATTTCTTGTGATTTTTTAGGCTTTTTTCTTCTTCTTTGGGTATTTGCCATGATTTGGCCTGGATTGATGTTGTACAGCAAATGTGGTGGAGAAGTACCTCCATTACAATCACTCAAGGGCTGGGTTTTAAACGAGGATATCTGTCTCAAACCTGCCCCCCCTCCGGTTACCTCTGAAGGGCGTGTCATTCACGCTTCTCATCTTTCACTGTTCACTTCGACATTGCATTTGGAACCGTGTGGAATCCTCTACACCTTATCAATAAAATCCAAAGACGCCATCGCTTTAATGCTTTCCTCGAAACTGAAATTCAAACGCCCACGCCCATTGCCCATCCATCTTACAACAGCCCAGCACCTCCTGCTGCCCACTCTGCGAAACCTTCGGCTGCGTTGCCAACATCGGCTCTAGGGGGGTTAGGGGGGAGCCCTTGTTCTTGTCTCCGGGCATCCTCTTGTTGCACATGCCTCTGCTGTAGGCGTTGTCGCCACCACAGAAGAAACACGAGGGCAAAGGTGACAGCGATTATAAGGAAGCTTTCCAAAACACCATCATCCTCATTCAACCCGTCACCGTTTCCAAGAGGGTCATCGTACATAGTTTCGCCGCTATAGTACTCGTCATCGTACATGAGAGCATCATCCTGAAGGAAGTTTGCAATCCACTCGGAAAGGGATCGCACTTTTTGTTGTTCTATACAAGTTAGCAAAACACCGAAGCTACTGCCATGCAATCGCCACTTACTCGGTTCATCTTGAATGGAGTGGATTGGACCATGTGTCAATGTGTTCCATGCACTTCGGATTCGGAGTTTGAGGAGGCTCAATGTCACTGGCAAGTAGGCTTCCTCATTCACTTCAAGGGCATGATCGTAATATCTCTTTGCAAGGTGGAAGTCTTGCACGAGGCCAATTCCGTTCTCGTGCATCCAGCCCAGGTTGAAAAGGGCTTGCGCACTCTGCGAGTAGTCAGACGCTCCAGTATAGCATTGAACTGCCTTGGAAATGTCCGGCTTTGCCCCAACACCGTAGTAGTAGTAATCGCCCATCTTGACAAGCGAGTCCACGTTTGATTGCCGGGATGATCTTGTCCAGTAAATGAGAGCAAGCGTGGGGTTCTCCAGGAGGGTGGTCCTCTCCATAGACTTGTTTAACCATGAGGGGAGAGGCAACTGGCCTTGAACCGAGTCGAGCATGTACGCAACGTTGGTTTGGGCCTTTTCATAGCCTTGTTCAGCTGCAATAAGGTACTCCAGGAAAGCAAGCTCATGATCGCCGACTTCGTATGCGTCGTTGGCATCGCCCCAAGATGATACCAGGGGCTCTGCCTTTTCAGCAACGGCCTTGTAGTAAGTGAGAGATCCACCGCATAGCTTCTCGCGTCCAACGCCATGGTGAATCATCTCAGCGATGTAGTACTGGGCCTCAATGTTACCATGTCGGCCTGCAAGTTCAAAGTAATTGTTTGCAATCCTAACGTCATCTTGACCACCTTGATCCAGATATAGCTGACCCTGCTGAACTAATGCTGGCGCGTAATCTTGGTCAGCCGATTTTTTAAATAGCTCCATGGCCATCTTCACATTCTCCTTTTGGCCGTAGCCGTGAAGCAACATTAGCCCAAGCCCGTGTTGGGATTGGGCGTCTCCATGAGAGATGCCGCGTTCAAACCAAAATTTTGCCCGCTCAAAATTTTGGTTGACACCATCGCCTCTCAAGTACATCCGGCCAAGGTAACCCGCAGCCTTGGAGGCAATCATTTCGATGCCATGCTTGTAATTTTCGAGCACGCGGCCGTCCTTTCTCCAGTAGCGCGATGCCACTAGGAAAAAGTACCTTCGGGCGAGGGGGATGTTTCGTTCCAGACCACGTTGGCCGTCGTAGTATATCCTTCCCAGGTTGTACGAAGCCTTGGAGTCCCCCTTTTGGGACATGAGATCCAAGTACTCAATGACATCGTCAATGGCAGCGTTTGCGTCCGAGGCAGGACTGGCCTTGTATGCGTTCATGCCAGCACTGGAAGCGCTGGCGCCTTCTCCGTAAATACCGCCATTCTCGTCTGAAATGCGCCATGCTTGGTGGACCCAGGATCTGCCCCCAGGAGGTCCATCTCGATACCAGGCGATGACCTTGTCTGCCACACTTTTGTAGTATTTAACAGCAGCCTCACAGTTCTTTGTTGTTCCGATTCCACTGTGGTGTCGGAACCCCGCTGCCATCTTGGCCCGCACATCGCCCCGAACAGCGGCGAAAGTGTAATAGAGGAGAGCCTTGGCCTGATCGCGGGGCACTACATCGCCAAGTCCGGTAGAGTAATAAACACCCATCATAAATTGCGCGGTTGTGTTTCCATGAACAGCAGCAAGTTGTTGATAGTTATTGAACGCCACCTCGAGGTTTCTTGGATGACTGTAGTTTCCAAAGAAGTTCATTTGTGCGAGTAGATAGAGAGCGTCTGAATTATTTTGTCGCGCAGCCTCCTCCAGGAATTGAACAGCGTTTAGAAGTGGGCCGCTTATATTTGTTGTATCGTGGGATTGTGATGGCGCAGTTGCCGGTCCGCTAGGGATTGCTTTGGCGATATATCGCATGACTGTTCCGACGAGACCGGATTGTCGTCGCCTTCGATGATGAGACGAGTGTGGGGTTTTCCCAAGCTCAACCATGGCTGCCTCGACAAGATCCGCACCTTTGAATGTCAGCCCATACCATCTTTTGATTCCCGCGCAGTCGCCATACCAGGTTGAGGGCCACCATGCTGGCCTTGGTCATCCCCTATGTCTGTCTTCGGGGACGCAACATGCTTATTCTGACCTCCCCGTTGTAGTGGCGGATTGTCCGTGTATGTCTCTTGGTAGTACTTCGCGTTTGTACAAACTCCGGAGCTGGCCTGCCAAAGCACTGGGTCTAGTCAGTAGCTGTCGTGTGTCCTTGCGTGGGGGTTCCTCAGCTTACGAAGCAGCCAGACGAGCGATTGCCGCATGCTGGGCGAGTACTATGGGGACAAATAATCGATAGAAGCACTGGGCATGGCGGGATTCCCGGTTCAAAGGGTGCCGCTGGTTTAGTGTTGATTCCACGAGGTGTGGGTTGAGCTGCGATCTCCAGTAACAAGCTGTCCAGATGAGGCGTCCTATGCACATGAGGTAATGTGTCCGACACTGTTTGACCCGAAAGGGGAAAGTGCCATCCTGTTCCGGCTGACTAATAAGGCTGTTCCTGAATTGGTGTGAGACCTTGAAACAGTGGATTGAGTCCCAGCTCTTGACAAGACCTTGAATAAAAAAACGGAAACTGATGTATTGCGCCAATCTCTCCCACAGCCAAGAACAATCGCATGATGGTCTAGGATGCATTTATCCGCTAATGTTGCGAGTGTTCCAAAAGTCTTTCACATCTGCAAGCCACCCAGTTGATTGCCTGACCCCACTACAATCCAATCCCTGGAAGATTGAAACGACAAGACCCTGAGCCGAAAGCATTGCCAATCAACGAAAATAATTAAGTGAAGTAAAAACGGGTTAGAATCTCGTATCAAGTAAAATTTCCATATCGTATTGATATTTATTTATTTCGATCGAGACAAGAGGGGACATGCTCTTTCTGCAGATAGCTCCGACAACGGAGTGACAAACTAACAAGCATTGTAGATGACAAGACAGAATCAGTTCAGTATCATGGACATCTTAATGCTGGGAAAATCAGTCAATCTCAGAAGGTCGGCTTAAATATACCGTGAAATATGATCAAATAGCCTGTGTTCCTGTAATGAGAGAAATGGCGAAAGTCACATACGTATATATTGGTGATGTGGGTTGCGAGATCATGATGGTCGGAAGGTTGCCTCGCAACAATCGCTGTTTAGGGCGATCATGACGTCCTTTAGACAGTTTGCCGATTGGTTATGCATGTAACATGAAGTGCCTCATTGTACTTTAAGCGATGCTAAAAGATGGAGGTTGGGGAAGATGGGGCGCGTCTGCCTAATATCTTACGCCTCGAATTGCACATATTTCTTTTGGCAAAGAGAAAGTTCAGGCAATCAGATCAACTAAACCCAAAGTCCCCTTGCGGCATACTACCCTCGTCAGCTAGCAGCACTAGATGGCACCAAGTGTTCCAGCTCGAAAGCAGAAAACCGGCTTATCGCGCCCCACAACTGCTCATGACCTGCGCCCCAGCCACTAGCAACGACCCCAGGCAATTGCCGGGGCACAAAGTACCACTATGAACACGAAAGTCACGGGCACCGCGTTTAATGACTGCGCACTAGCCGCGTCTCAACGCGTCTTTCAGCCTCCGACGCCATGCAATCCCGGACACAGTTGGTTGGGGGCGACGACGAAAATTCACGGCACTTGGACGAAACCACCATTTCAGCATCCCTTCATCAACCTCCACTTCCCTTTAAACACTTCTCTGTAACATCAATTCAGAGCCAATCTTCCTCACCCACTTTCCTCCACTATTCTCCTCTCCCAAGTCCCAGTCCTTATACCTCGCTTGGCTCGAGGTCTCCTTGTGCATCGACCACTCAGTTGTCTCCACCCACAGATTCTTGCCATGTCGACACTCAAGCGCAAAGCCAACGGAGCGGCTTCCGGCGGCGACGCAAAGAAGCCCAAGGCCAATGGAAACATTGCCAACTTCTTCGGCGCCGCTCCCAAGCCTGCTGGTGCTGCCCCCCCTGCCGTCAAGTTTGACAAGGCGAAATGGCTCGAGAGCCTCACCCCAGAGCAGAAGACCCTTCTAAAGCTTGAAATCGACACTCTCGATGACAGCTGGCTTGCCCATCTCAAGGATGAGATTACAACTAAAGAGTTTCTCGACCTGAAGAGATTCTTGGACCGGGAAACCAGTGCTGGCAAAAAGTGGTTCCCCCCCAAGGAGGACGTCTATTCATGGTAAGACAATATCCCACAGACAACCCATCATCCTGTCTGGTTCTAATATTTTTAATGTCAGGTCTCGTCACACACCTTTCCACAATGTCAAGGTCGTCATTGTCGGCCAAGACCCTTATCACAACGTGAACCAGGCCCACGGTCTAGCCTTTTCTGTCCGACCCCCGACCGCAGCACCACCGTCGCTGAAGAACATGTATATCTGCCTGAAGAAAGACTACCCATCCTTCGAGGTGCCGCCAAACAAGGGTGGTTTGCTTACCCCTTGGGCAAAGGAGGGCGTGCTGATGCTCAACACTTGCCTTACCGTGCGGGCCCATGAGGCTAATTCCCACTCGAACCGGGGCTGGGAACGATTTACGCAAAAGGTCATTGATCTAGTGGCACAGAAGCGCACGCGGGGTGTTGCATTCATGGCCTGGGGTACCCCCGCTGGAAAGAGAGTACAAAAGATCGACCGACAGCGACATCTGGTTCTGCAGAGTGTCCACCCTAGCCCCCTTAGCGCCTCTAGAGGTTTCTTTGACTGCAAGCACTTCAAGCTGGCCAACAAGTGGCTTGTTGAACGCTACGGTGCCGATGGCGAGATTGACTGGGCGCTAGTCCCCGGCAATTCCACTAAGGCTGCAGTCGAGAAGTCGGAGCCTGAGGCCGAAGAAGACGCCGAAAAGGACAGCAAGGATGCTAAGGCTGAGGAGAAGAAGGCAGAGCCTAAGAAGTCGGAACCCAAGAAGACAGAGGCAAAGAAGGAGGCAAAGAAGAAGCCCGAGGATGAGGACAGTGATTTTGAAGACGATGAGGAAGCGCTGGAAGAGGCACTGAAACAAGCTGAGGAAGAAGCGGCCAAGAAGTAATTGCTTTACCGGTCGTGATTTCAGGAGCAATTGTGTTTAAGGAAAGGTTTCAAACGGTGGCGTTGTATTTTATCATTTTTATTTTGTACGTGTGGGCAAGGTTTGGACAAACGTCTCGCGGATGTCTACGCGGCTGACAGGAACTATGCCGGGGCAGGAAAAGGAGTCTGTGTATACATAATTGAGTTGATATATGTTAGGAATATAAGATGGGAACGGGATAAGATTAGATTTCGGTTCTGCCCGTGTTTGAGAGTCATCAACCGTCAATACCGCTTCCCTGTGGGTCATGGCTAACAACAAGACCGGCCCCAGAGTTCTGACGGCGGCACTAGAGATCTGCGTCTTATGGAGGCGGGAGGAACGGGCTATACTGAGGCGGCATAATGTTTGTGATGAGTAGTCTCAAGCTGGGGTCAACTCACCGTCCGTGTCAAGACTGCAGGTCATTCCCGTGAGACAAGCCTGGTTGGATGGTTTTCAGCCAAGAATTGCTTCTGGGGATGAAGCTCCGAAAATACGCTGCAGCTGGTTCCTTTTTTTCTCTTTCTCTCTTTTCTTTTCCGGCCAGTGGCACGAGAATCAGCCTCAAAAAAAACCCGAATGCATGAAAGATCTGAGATGAGCTATGATGTACTGAATTCCGCACGTACCAGCAAACCCACAATCTCGCACATAAGCGCAAGAGGACATGCTCTGCTTCCGCCCCAAAGTTGCCCCTCCCCCTCCTTCGGATGACGAAAGGCTACTGGGTTAATTAATCTGAGAATCCAGCTTCGTTTAATTTAATCTCTTTGTTTCTGACACGACCCAAACACAAACTGGCAGGTGTTACTTTCGCGGTTGACCGCAAACAAGACATTGTGCGAATTGGGACACCGGTTGTCGAGACAGGACTAGGCACGGACAACGTGGACCAACGGGAACCAGGCCTTTGGGCCATGGCACAGTGTGTTTCAAGTCCGGATCCGACCAGCAAAAACGTTCGTAAACGTGGGACAGAGTTGCAAAGAAACTGCATGCATGCAGCCCCGGCCAGGTGCATGAAGCATGAAGGAGGTGGAGCAATGGCGCTCGCGGTTCAGTCCAGGTGGGACCAGGATCATGGGTCGAGCGGAGGGCCAAGCTCTGAATGGGATGAATGTGACACTGGCACACGGACTAACTTGGACGTTACCTCTCGACAGATCTCCAGGCAGAGGAGATGCTAGTCAGGCACAGACGGCCGGGGATTGCTATTCACGGGCCTCCGGAGAGCCTTTTGGCCTTCCGTGTCTTGGGATCCATCATATCATCGGGCTTGACTTTGGCCTGCATGACCTGCATCCAACAGATGACGCCAACAGTCCGGCATGCGCAAATAGCTGTTTCGTAAATGCGGCTGAGGTGTTCACTTGCTGGCTTGCGAATCCATCCAAATACGACGAAGCAATCGCCACTCCGGGGTCAGGTTGGCGGTCGACGGAGAGAGCCACAGCTGGCTGCCAACACATCACCGTTGATCGGTCAAGAGAACCTTGCGGCAAAGAAAAAAAAACAGAATGCCACCTGCTTGTCGCAGCCACTCAGAGCGCTGACTGGCTGCAAGGCTCCCGGCTTGAATGGG
Organism: Calonectria hawksworthii; assembly: GCA_020975415.1. Taxonomy (NCBI): domain Eukaryota; kingdom Fungi; phylum Ascomycota; class Sordariomycetes; order Hypocreales; family Nectriaceae; genus Calonectria; species Calonectria hawksworthii. The sequence goes on along the minus strand of JAHXZK010000001.1, from coordinate 2,300,148 downwards.
AGGGGGATGGATGCGCTGGCCATGCCAGCTCATGCAGCGAGCGTGCTTATTCTTTTTGATTCCTCACCCCACGAGCTGCGGGCCGTTAAACTGGCCAGGCCAAATATATGGCCGACTTTGCTGTACTTGGGCATCGATTGGCAAAAAATAGCAATGTTCGACAGCACGCTTTCCAAACTATCCATGCCCGTCATCGGGGGGGAGGAGCAGAACAGACAGGCCCCTCTCATCTCCACTACTCCGAATGATGGTTGAGGGAAGAGGTTCATCCCAGGACACAGGGCATCCTGGGCAAAGCTGCCCGGAAATCCCATTCGCAAGAATATCCAAAGTAAAGAAGTAAAAAGAAACAACACGTAAGGCTGCCAACCTCCCAGTTGTCCGTCAGGCAATCAATCACCCGAGCTGGTAAAACACATACTCTCCGCCGGGACCTGGGGGCGTGTGCATATCATCCCGCTGTGCTCGGAGGTCATCCGCGAAGACAAAGCTTCAGAATCTGTGACGCCTTGCAATAGACTTCATCGCCCCGGCATCTTTGTCGTCCCACGTCACATCTACAACGGGATGGGGATGGGAACAGAGGTCTTAACGAGAGAGGTGTTATTGGCAGGGGACTTGGTTGTAGCCAATCGAACTGGTGGCGCCGTGACGGCGCGTTTCTGAAGTGGGCACGAATGATTGAAACAGCTAACGAGGGAAAGAGACGGTAGCATTTCCCCATCGATCGAGTTCGGGAGTGGATGATGCTGACTCGGATCTGGGAAAGGGCTCTACAAGTGTGTTTACTCGACGGCACGTCGCGAAACATGAGGGTGTCTGGGCACAAACGGAGACGGATGTGCAATTCCATTCGGGAGCAGCGTAGAGTTTATTGCTGTTGAGCTAGCACGCATCCCCATGTTATCCATGCTTTTTTGCTCATGGTTCACATATCCACATCGATGTCAGCTATCAAAGAAGCGAGAAAAGAAGAAGGAAAAAAATATTGAGAGATGCAGTGGGCCGTGACAGGGCAGGGGGGGGAGAGAGGGAGGCGTCATGAGAAACATGAACCTAGAAAACGAAGCGGAGGAACCGATGCGGTCATTATCGAGGCGGGTTGTGATCTGGGAATGATTTCTTTTTCTTTTCTTTTCTGAGAATTGATACCACAGCACCTCCCCTAGCAACTAGTGTTATGACGGTGTCCAACGAAGTTGCCAAGCAAACGCCGTTTTCGGGACCGTGGTCGCGGATCATGATTCCGGCCGCGTTTTGCCTTCATGGTTCATATCCGTGGGCACCCAACACAGATCATACATAGTGTCAACGCACACTCTCGGGTGCATGCGCTGGGCGAACGGACGCTTTGTTGATGATGAAAGAGCGCGCTGCTGCACAACACTTTTTTTCTTTTTCTTGGCCCGTACCCCTGCTCTCCATGTCTCTTTCTCTCTCGGCTCAGCATTTTCCCTTCTGCCCCAAACATTGTAAACTCCAACCAAGCAGAGATCGACATGGCCCCAAGACCTGGCGCAGGGCAGTTCCCGGTCCCCGCATGACCCAGGAATGGAGGCTAGGAGCCAGGAATAAATCAAACAATCAATCCAGTGAGGGGCCGAGAGGCAGAGGACCCTGGCATCAAATTACACGACGGCGTCCCGCCAGCCGGTCGCCCACGCAATTAAAATTTCAGGGCGCCAGGGCCTAGACATAGTACAACACACTACTCGTCGCTGTATGGCTGGTGCCCCTCCACTAACTCATGGCCCACCCGAAGGTGCCGCCGCCATCATCAGTTCCCTCCAGTCGATTTCGCCAACCAAGAGGCGTTTGGTTGAGTGAGTCTCTTGCGAGCATGTGTGAGTTGCGCCGTGAAACCGCCCCCCGCGAGTTATACTCTACCATCCCGCGGAAAGACAGTGGCTTTGACGCCACGGCACGCTCTCTTTTTCTCTCTTTCTCTCTGTCTCCCGCTGTCTTGATGTTTTTTTTTTTTTTTGCTTCTCATTCAAGAGCTGGGTTCAATGGTTTCGAACGGGTGCTGCGCCGCATCTCTCCTATTTTCAGCCTCAGCGGTGCTGATGTTCCAGAAGAAAAGCGCACAGCCGTCTCATGTCTTTATCCGCATAAGCTAGATGGCACCGGAGGATAAATGGGACAAGCTGACAGAAATGCCGGGCGATTTCATCGTGGTAGCGCGTTCTGCTCCCTTTTTTCTTCTAGTTCCGTTTGGAGACGTTGCAGCCATATGAACATCGGAGGAGGCTTGTAATTAGAAACAGCCCACTCAGGAGAAAATCGAGGCCATGAGCGCGCAACGCAGCGGTGCAAACCCAATTGTGGAAGGGGGGAGAGGGAGGGAGCCATGGGATGCCAGCCGCCGTGTTTGAGGCTGGAGTGAGGTTTATCATGATTGTCGCATTAGATCCTGTCCAACCAGCAGATCGATCTCGCCAACTCGTGCTGTCGTCCTTATACACGCATGCCGTCACCCCTCCTCGTCCCCCCTTCGGCTGTGTGCATGTACACACTCCCCCCCAAAAGGAAAATAGCCCATGCCCACACCACTACGCTACTCGGTGCCCCCCCATGTCCCACGCCTGTAATCCCAGCTCGGCGCCCAATCTTAGTGCTGTACGTACCGTCCCAGGACCTGGTCGCGCCGTCACGCATCCCCGTCGCGCCCCTGAGTGTGAAAGCCGCTCTGCCTCTTGGTCGTCCCAGTCCACCATCCCATCCCATGTCCCCATATCCAATGTCCCTTGTCCCATGTCTTTCTTTTCCTCACCCCAGTCAGTTTGATCCCTTACCAGTGTCCCTCGTCCATCGTCACCTTTCTCTCCTCTCCTTCTTCCCACTTACGCCCGTCTATTGGGCCTTGGCTTGTTTAATTCTTTCTTATTTTCCTTCTCTCTCATTTTCTGCCACAGGCCGTGGCCGTTGCCTTGTTCACTTTTGGATACTTTTTTTTTTCTGCTGGCTGCTGCTGCACTTTTTTTTGTGGTAGCTTCCTCCCACCCCCCCACGGCAGTTTCATTTTCTTCGACAAGCGAGCCACGACTCGACTCAACTCAAACCTCTTTTAACCCGGCCCTCCGTTGCCTCGCCGAGCAGCGTCACGTCCAAAGTCACGACCTCCCAGTCCAGCGTGACGCTCCCCGACGCCAAAAACGCTGCCCACGCCCGCGGCCGATCCCTCGCTGCCCACCCAACGACGACTTACACGTCGCCTGGCGCCATCCTCCGCACCGCACGTCGCATCCCGTTTGTGACGACGGACCGGCCCCGCGACCGCACATACAACCCCTGATTGCACCCGCGCAACAGGGACTCTTTCTTTTTGCTTTTCTCTCTCGGATTTCCCTCTTCCGTCCTTCACTGTGGCTGCGCTGGATAAACAATCTTCACCTCCGCCCTCAGGCCAGCAGCGCCGCCGCATTCCTCTCATCTGCTCCTGCTTCGCCCAAAGTTCGACCGCGTCTGATTATTCGTCCTCGTCCGGATCGTCCACGCCGCCGCCCGCCATGGCCGGCCTCTTCTCCCGCCTTAAGGGCAAGGACTTCAAAAAGAAGAAGGGCGGTGACGCCGACTCGCTGCCATCCAAGCCCCAATGGACCGACGCCTGGGCGCGAACATCTGTCGAGCCCGAGGAGGTTCACGAGCTGATCAGATGTTGCACTGAAGAGCTCAAGGCACGAGGTACGTCAGGCCTTAATTTTTGCATCCCCTCATATGACCTCGCTGGCTTCACCAGGAACCTGAAACAGACTTGCTAATGCTGTAATATGCGCCAGCGCTCGATCTGCCTTTCCTCCTTCTGCCGTTCCGACCTACTTCCGACCCCAGTGCCGTGCGCACGTTCATCCGCCACTTTTTTGAGAGCCATCAGCACCTGCAGGGCGAGCAATTGCTCCAGGAACTTCGCATGGCGGAGCCTATGGTATGTTTGACACGCGGTGCACAAGGTTTCTTGCAGCTCTGGATTCTGACATTTTTCCGCAACAGGTCATCTCAGGTGTCGCAAAATGGTGCTGGAGCAGACTTCAGGGCGGCATCGTTGGCTGGGATGCCTACGAGCTGTTCAAGGTGGGAGAGTTCGGTATGTGAATTCCAACGTTGGCCCGTTCCCCCCCTGACCCAACGGCGTGGCTAACCCAACCCACCTTAGACTCGAACATGGCCCGAGACTCATTCAAGACATTCATTCCCATTAGCGTCGAGAATGGGGCCCGTCAGCGCATCATCTTCGACTTCTTTGACCTCATGGCCGCAATTGCAGCCCATGGCAAAAAGAACGGTTTTGGTGGCCGCAAACTCTCTCGAATGGCGGCTTGGTGGGCCTTTGAGCACAAAGACACCAAGAAAGGCTTCGAGGGAGGATACAACTCTTGGCTCAGGTAAGTCTCAGTGTCTCAGACAATCTCTACGTTCCCCAATGCTCACCGTGCAACCACAGTGCCGCCGATGCTACGAGCCATATGTTCTTTGCTTATCTCCGGTCTCTGTCTCCTGAACAGAATGTGGGCGGTATCTCTATGCTACCAATGTCTCTCCAGAAACTCCTTCAGGAGACCGAATACCCTCCCCATCGCCCAGAGCTGCTGTACACAACAACCAACAAGGTTGTCATGATTGTCGATACCGTTTCGCCCACACCATTCGCACTTTTGCGCCGTGCCAACCATTTCCAATACCGCGACGAGGATCGAGCCCTCCAGGAATTCTCCGAGTACCAGGACCCTGTTCAAGCCCTGACTGACGAATGCCGCCGAGTCCTAAAAGCCATTTCTGGCGCCAACCAGTCACAAGCATCCAGCGCTAAGCACTCGACAAGTCTGCGCGACGCCTCGTGGTCTCGTTTTGAGGACATTGGCTTTTCAAGCACACTGCAGGAAGATGAGGATGATGACGAGAGCGCATTCGCCCAGAAGCAGCCTGAGGGTCTCAGGAGAGCGCCTGCGTCCGGAAACGGTTTGGACAGGCCGACAACCCCATCCTGGGCTGACTTCCTCTCGTCAGGCTTTGTGGATGAGGGCTCGCAATCGCGGCCGAATCTTCTACTCCCCCCTGACAAGGTCCTCCCTCCAATCGAAACTGCACCTCGACAGAAGAGCTCCCAGTCCCATCGACCCAGACTTGAATCCGACCAGAGCCTTGAGCCCGGTGAGCTAGCCAGCATCACCACCTTCTCCCTCGACGACGCTTTCTGGTGGGTATGGATGACTAGTCTGGCCCCTGAAGAAACCTCCGAGCGAAAATCCGCCTTCGGTCGATGCACCATTATCGAGACACGAATTAAGGCTGGCCGTTGGCTAGTTATCGAGGAGATGATCGCTGGTGCCGCTACCGAGCCCCAGGAGGGCGCCTACATTGCGGAGAAGAAGGGCTTCTTTTCGTGGACCAGACGTGGGAAGAGTCTTGGCCGAAGAAAGTCTGCTGGAAAATCCAACCTCGGGGACGGGAACGGAGGAAGCAAGGCCAGCATTGGCCCGGACACCCACGCCAGGATTCAGGCCAAGGCCGCTCAGCTGCGTGCTCAGGAGCTTCACGACAAGAAGCAGGCTGCCCAGCAACAGCAGGGTCAGCGTCGCGGCCGCACCGACGCTGATCTTCTTGCTGAGAAGACTAACAGCATTCTCACTCTCCAGCCCGCCATCATCGGTGAAGCCTCCTCAGCACTGAAGTGGGTCAAGAAGTACGACAAGGGCTCTATTAAGGACGTTTACATGGCCAACAACAACGCAGGTCGTGGCATGACCATGTCCCCAGTCCCTTCTGAGCGCATTGGTGATGACACGCAAACCAACGGCAGCGTGAACGGCCATGATCAGCCCCCTGAGGTACCTGCCAAGGAGCAAGCCCCTCCTACACCAGAGCCCGAGACGGAGAAGCCATTGCCCGAAGTCGAACCCGAGGAAGAGCTTCAGCCCGCAGAGCACCATGAGCCTCCTGCCAGCCCTGCTCCTCCTCCCAAGGATGACATCTTTGACCAGGTCACTCGGGACCAGGTCGCTCGGGACAACATGGCAACTCCTGAACCCGCCAGCCCTGAGGAGAAGAAGCAGCCCAAGGCTGCCAAGGAAAGCCGTGGCTTCCGTAAGCTGTTCCGCAAGAACCGAGCCTCCAAGCTTCCTGAGAATGCCACCACGGACCTCAACCACATGATGAAGCGAGACCAGCCTACTCCTGAGCCTACTGCTCAGCAGGTCCCTACTCCTGCTCAGACTCCTGAGCCCACCCCGGCACCAGCTGCTGAGGAGACGGATGCATCCGCGGAAGTCCCTAAGGCCCCTGAGGCTGATGAGGATGCTCCCAATGAGACATCCCAGTTCAACCAGGGTCCTCTCGAGGACCAGCCAGCTTTCGTCCCCGACACTGACAACGATGACGACGATGCTGCCCCTCCCCCAATCAGCCGCAAGCCCCGACAGTCCTCCAAGCTGGCTCAGGATGAGCCCGAGGAGAAGCTGAGCCAGAGCGCTGGCCCCGGCGTGCAAGACCGCTGGGCTCAGATTCGCAAGAACGCCGCTGAGCGAGCTGCCACGCGTCAACACGACGACCTCACCCGTACCGTCACCCACAAGGCTTCCGTTGATGGAGACGATGACAACACCAGTGGAGAAGAGAGTAAGTTTTGATGAACGTGCCCCATTTTGCGCATGAAGCTGACCCCTGACGCAGCCATCGAATCCCGCGTCGCTCGCATCAAGGCCCGTGTTGCCGAGCTCACCGGCAACATGGAGGGCACCGCCGGCCCTCACGCTGCCGCTGCTGCTGCCGCCGCCCGCCGCTAATAAAAATTCCAAATATTCTGTTCGTCAATCTCGACGCTGAGATGATTCAGCCAACCTGATTTCTTATTTCCGAATATTGTCATGCAACTCGCCGCTTTTTCACTCGCCGTTAATGTGGTCGGGCTTGAGATACCCATCTGATGCCCACCTACACCTAATACCAGCCGTCGCTTCCGTTTCTGTTCCATCTCGTTGTCATTTTGTTGCTTCTTTTTTGACCTACATGATACCACTTAGAAGAGGGGAGAAGGAGAAAAGTCACGCGAGCATTCAAAAGCCCAGGAGAGGGGAGAAGGGCGAAATGGGAAAGACAAGCGAGGACCATCAGTGACTCCATTTCCAAGGTTGCGCGCCTCGGTTATTTTTCTTTGCCCTGGGTGAACACAAAAGAGGGGATGTTTTCGGATCAAATTCTGGCCTTCTGTTGACTAGCTATTTCCTCCCCGTCATATGCTTCTATTTTCCTGATTCTCTCTACCCATCTGCTATTATACTTCGTCTGGGGCGAGCAAAAAACGGTTCTAGCCTTATCATAAAACTCACGACTGCTACTAAGTCTCCCTAAAAATCCATCCGTTACGCGAAGGGTTTAAAATGTCTACCTAGGTAGTTGCGAAAGCGATGTTGCTTGAGAAAACAAGAGATATCTGTTACATTTGGACGAATTGATCTTCATTTTTGCGAAAAGAAACCAAGAAAAAAATAGATGTGATTGTGATATATAGAGAATCCAAAGTGAGGAGTGCTGTTCATCCTTCATTTGCCACTGTTTAATCAGGTTGCGCAACAACTAATGTTCTTGTCCCTTTTTCCTGACATGTCCAAAAAAACGCAAGCAAGCAAAACGAACAGGATGTTCCATGTCTCGCAAGCCCCTCTCGTCATATCTATGGCACTTTTCAGCTACAAATCCATCTAACAATCCTTTCAATGATGCTTGTCCACATTATCCTCGTCACTAGAGTCGTTATCCACCATGGTAATGGTACCATACTCCTCGTCGTCACTTGCATTGGAATCGGGGGTTAGAGGTCGGGTCTGCTGGGTGACCGGGGGCTTATCCGCGACACGGTCAGTTGGTCGCCTTGCAAGAGCGGGTGCCTCTTTAACATTCTCGTCATCCTTCGACATCTGCGTAGGCCGGCGGGGAAGAGGGGGCAGTTGCTCATCATTTGAAGCAGCCGTCGGTCGCCGAGGCAAGGGGGGGGATGCCTCTGTATTCTCTTTACCCGTCGGGGGGCTTGCAGACTTCGAATCCTGCTCCTTCGACTTTGCCTCTTCAGGTGGTGGAGCCGATGGGGACGTGAGACCTGGCGGCGAAATATTAATATCGCGAAGGTCATTGTTCAGCTCCATCAAACTGGGAGACTGTGGCTTGTTTTGGGTGTCTTGCAAGGGCTCCTGGTCAAAATCAATCAGGTTCCCCTCACCTTGGTTTTCTTTCATCTTGATAAGATCATCCTTCTCGATCTCAGACTCTGCTGCTGTCCCAAGGAAACCACACTTGAGCAGGATCGAGCCAGTAAGGTTAGGATATCGCAAGTGACCACTGACTGCCTCACTGAGGTCCAAATTCTCCACGCCCTTGACGTCCTTGATAGCCTGCAATCCGGCTACGCCAAAAGCAAGGCTATGCGCCCGGTACATGAAACCCAGGACCATATCGTTCTCGGAGAATACGTTAAAGATCCTGCCGGACACGACGGTTCGGAGAGCACGCCAGTGCCCAGGTGAGGACGGTGCTGGCGCGCCGATAAGAACAACTGTATCAATTAGTCCAAAGGCTTCGCGTTCCGCTAGTGACTGCAAACAGGAATGGATAGTGGTTGCACCAAGGGAATATCCCACAAGGGTAACAGGGCGCTCGCCTTGGACTTTGTTGATCAAAGCATCCGCAAGAAGTTTACCAGCCTTTCGGGAACGATTATGAGCACGGTTGAACGGGTTGTCGACGTTGGAAGCGGCGGTGATCACTTGGATGGGCCAGAGAGCCGCGAGAAGTGTCGCCAGCACTGTACGCTTGAGAACCTCGAGTTTGAGCGTGTTCCAGGCCCAAGATTTCACCAGAGCCTGTAATGCGCTTCCAAGGGCCATGAGGGTTTTCAGCTCATAGCGCAAAGCAAACACCTCAGAATCATCGTTGATGACCCGCCAAGGTTTAGTGATGTCTTCTTCTGTGTCCAGCCAGCCATTGATTCCAATAGTAACTCGGAGCCGATGTTCTTGCCTTGCTTCTTGGCTCACAGTTTTACTGTTTCCCCATTCCTCCTTGAGTGGGATAAAGCGGAAGTCTTCGACTTCTTTTGCATATTCGTCCATCATCGTACCCTATGAGAAACTCAGCATGACACTGACATAAACATCCCGGTCAATACTTACCGTCATTTTAGCACCATACGCTCCGAACAGGGCCCCAACAAGAGCCCCGTTCATCCAGAATATACCCAGAAAACTCGCTACTCCTCCCAATCCAACACCTCCGAGGATACCACCTAGGGCTCCAGCAACAATTGGCGCTGCTAGACCACCAGTAACGCCAATGATAGTAGCTCCGGCAACGGAGGCGAGTCCAACTTTCCAGAATCTGCTAAATTTGTTCTCTTGGCGGCGCTTGGCAGCTTCCGCCTCGGCAGACATGGCCTCTTTCTGCTTATCATCGGCAGAAGCAGACTCTATGAGAGATTTGGCAATTTCAACTTCCTCTTGAGTAATAAAAGACGGGGGTATATCCAAGGCGGAAGCAAGGTAAAGAGCCAGAGCTCGAGAATGAGCAGAGTATTTTCCCGTTGAGAGCAGCAGAAGCAAAATACAAGCGATTGCCTCTCTTCTGTCTTCCTGGGGTATCTCTCTCAGCGACGTTGGGACAGGATCATATAGTTCCTGGAGCGATGCAAGATCCTTCGACTTATCAATCTTGACTTCACCAAAATTGATGAGGTGCTCGCCTTCTTCGGGCGTATCCAGTCTCTTTTTCTCCAAGGCCTCTTCGCGTTTGCGTCTCTCCTCTCGAATTTTAGCATCATCTGGTACGCGCACGATTTCCTCCAGCTTAGGCATAAACTCGTGCTTCCACTCATTCATATGCCTGACAGCTGATTTCTGAATATTTTGAGCTCGACGGGATGCCTTGTTCCGTGCCTGCTGTTCGCTCTTTTTGGTCTCAGCATCGCTAGTTTTAGAAGTTTCACCCTCAGGCTTAGTAGCACCCTCGTTTGTCTTGGAGCTCCCAGCTTCTTCATTGAAAGTCGGTTGAGACACCAATTCAAGCTCGTTTCCAGAAGATTCGAGCTCAGAAATCATGTACGAGGTGACTTGGTCAACCAGTTTGAATAACGCGTCCCGACGAGCGGGGTCGAGGGCGATAATAATCTGCCGCGGGTCAGAGGAAACTGGTGCCATGGTGCTGTGATTTGCTCAATGGCAAAATATCTCCAAAATCCACGACTGTGGATTACTAGATTGAGATTGTCGGGGTGCCACCATTGGCTGGGCAAAGAGAAGGTCAGTGATGGAACTACATAATCAAGGTTGTGGAACGATCGACGTCATGACACCCACTGTGGAACAGGTGACAGGGGACGGGCCGAGCAACCGGAGGGCAGGAATACCTTGTCAACTGTTGAAGAGGTTACCAATCAATTCCGGATTGGTTTTGGAAGCGACGTGATGCCACTTTGCATGCAGCCTCTCAATTCTAGGGTGATGGTTCAGAGGTATTTGAGTGTCAGGTTCCAACAGCGCTGGTCGTCCTGAAACGCCAGGCACCAGCATCACGTGCTCATCCTCCAAGCCTCGTCGATCAAAACCTTGGCTTGTGAACAGAAAAGACCAAGTGACTTCCAGAAATATGATGTCAAATATTTGGACGTTCAAAATGCAAATATGGAATCATTGCAACGGAATTGCATCTTAGGGGCGGCACTGTTTCTCTAGCCCAAAAATGGTACCCCCACCCAGCTTGTCCGTGTCCGATTTTACATCTGTTGCATCACGCAATGAACCCGTACCGATTTTACTGAACATTAGAAACATATTGATTTGCGAACTCTGTCCCTTTCCGGTCCATTTTTGAACGGGTAGATTGCTGATCTAAGTATTTGCGCAGCATCATAGACTTGCATGACGCCTCCTTTGAAGTTTGTTTCCCACCATGTATGTCATCTTCAGAGAAAAAAGCTTTCCTCAACCAAGCCGTATATTTAAAGCGTTTCTCGATACATATATTGCATCACTACCGACAGCCACGCCTTCAACGTCATAAATTTGCACGTGTTGATCAAGAAGGATCAGACATCAGCAAAGGATGGTTCAAACAAAGCTGAAGGTGACAAACAGGGCCCAGATTGGTCAGTATCCCGTTTTCTAGAGTTTGGAAACCAATTAAATGACGTATTTTCATAATTCATACTTTATCATTTCATCAACAGGTCCATGATGCAGTGGATATATCCGATCCCTTGTTTTATGTGTCTCTTTGTTCCGTACGCCATGATCTTGGATGGTTCAAAAAACATTGATTACTTATGGAAAATGCGAGCATCTAATATATTGCTAGAGTTTTATAATACAAAATTCTCGCTTTTTCTTTACAGTGTCTTAACACTTCATCTATTAGGTAATCCTAACTGTGCTCAGTGATGTTTATCTTCGTTTGGCACGGCTACGAAGCTCATCAGATATTATGACATCATTCATTGCCGAGCTAGATCGGGTATTTTTAAGTCTTCTGGACTAACACGTTAGTGGCGGCGGCACGTCTCGGTTAATAGCTTGGTATAAACTCACGGTGGTTGAAGCAGTGGATTCTAGATTCTCGGCCGCTTCCTTTTCTGATTGACAAATCAAAAAGTGACCATCTCACCCCACTACTGTTCAGCAGACATACTTATTATAGCCGCCGATCACATATCAAAGCTGTGTCAAAAACAAATAAAGCAAACGCCTTGTTATCTGATGCGTTGGCCAACAATGTTTGCATGATACTTTTAGTCTCAGGATCTTACTCTTTGGTATTATGGACCTTTCCGGACCATGAAATTCCCATAGTCATGTCTCCGGTGAATTATTATATAAATTCAAGCACACTGGTGAAAATGGCGTTAGGCCACTAAATTCGATCCGTGGCTGTAACCAAAAAAGTAGCCCACCTTTTAATAGACACCAACGGCCACTTCTATCCAGATGGATCATAGCATCGTTCAGTGCATGTCTAAATAGCACGATTACTTTGAGTCTAAGTCACAAATTATAGATGATGCAGCGACCATTGGGGCGACCCGGAATTTTTATCTCTCACTAGATATTCTGTCTGCATTTCTATAGGTATGTTCGTCAGCATGTTAGTGGGTGCTTTATTCGGAAGTGCTTTGGTATGTTGCTCTCTTGTCCCATTGAAAGTACTTCTTTAGTAATGTATGTATAGCTGTGAGAACAGTTACAGCATGCAGGAGTTGTTAATGCGTTTTGGTTGTTTAACAAAGGGTTGATCGAAAAAATGTCTGAACAAAGAGAAACAACAAAAAGAAAAATAAGTAAATGGACAGACACAGGGCTAAAAAAGACCACAAAAACCGAGAGCAGTAATAACATCAAATTTGGATCAATTTGTCGTGGTTGGATAAGATGATATAGGGTAGCTACTTTGGGGTGGACTGATAAGAAAAGTTGGAACACGATAAGACCCAGCCCCGCTAAAAAAATACTGCGACTTGGACGGGTCAACTTGGCATCGCAAACATCTATGCGCTTGCTTGTTTTTTTGCTCGCCATTCGACGTCCCTCAACCTTAGATCAGCTGGAACACCCCCAACCGGCATTTTTAATTGTTATCTGATCCAATGAATGCCCACGCGCTTCTGTCGTCCCAGGGCTGGCGAGGTACGGGCCACTCGCTCCACAAGACCGACGACTCAATTGGTCTCGCAAAACCCTTATTGTTATCGCGCAAGGACAACACGCAAGGGTTAGGCCAGAAACAGCACTTCACAAGCGACCAGTGGTGGATGAACGCATTCGACGAACAGCTGAAGGGACTCGACACATCCAAGAAGGGCAAGGTGGTGCAGACTGTCACCTCTGGCAAACTAAACTCCCTGGACAAGAATGCCGGAAAATACTCCGTATACTCGTCTTTTGTTCGAGGAGGCTTTTTGGAAGGAACTCTGCAACACCTCCAGATTAAGGATTCCTCGACAAGCACCGAGTCTTCCGACGACGAGAGCTCCGATCAACAATCATCCAAGAAGTCGAAAAGCGAATCGAAGCCCACAAAAGAAACCAAAGAAGAGAGGAGAGCGAGAAAAGAGCTGAAGCGGAAACGAAAAGAGGAGCGCGCCCGCGAGAAGGCAGCCCGGCGGGAACGGAAGAAGCTGAAGAGGTCAAAAAAGTCATCGGCTGAATCGAGCGACGCGGACGAGGAGAAGCGCCGAAGACGGGCAAGAAAGGAGGAAAAGCGCAAGCAAAGAAAGAAGGAGGCGGAAAAATAATGGAATAGACATGGGTTAAAAATACAGCGAGTCGCATTCACATGGCATGGTGAAGGCATAATCAAGGCGTTTTTTTTTTGGGTCAATAGCTTTCCTGAATGATACCCCCGTTTAAGCGGCAATTCATATCTCTTTCGGAACCTTGCCAGGTTTACCGGATAGGATCCATGGTCTTCTGTCCCAGAAGTCATCCTTGATAATGTCCATGTGCTCTACAACAATTCGCGCCTTGGCCCTCCGCTTTTTGTCCTTCTCAGTCTGTGTCTTGGACTGCTGGATTGGCTCTGCCACTGAGTCGATTGTTTGTGAGACGTTGTGGCTGTCGGGATCGACTAGCTCGAACTGTCCACCATTAGTTTTATCGCCAAGCACAGAGGGGGGCATGCATACGTCACGGAACACAACGCTTCCCTTTTTAAAAATCTCGGGTTCATTGTTATAGTTGATAGAAAAGCGTGAAAATAAAATTTCATTTTTGTCCGCAGACAATGTGCCCTGGGGTAGTCAGTATAGTTCGGGACAACATAACTAAAGATCTCACTGCAAGTGTTTTTTCCGCCTCCTTGTTGTCCAACCCTCCCAGTTGAATCAGCGACCAAAATGTCGTGTTGTATAAGTTGTTGATGTGACCTTGCCTGTTAGCATTGGTGTATTAATTAGAATATCAAGGGGTGTCCTACAGTCTACTTGTCGCCAGCTCATGTAATCACGAAGATTTTGAACACTGGGGTAGCAGACGGCACGGCCATCAAATGATGGGAGAGGCGGCGAGAGAGGAGTATCGGGAAAGTGTGCCGACCACGAGTAGATGTAGTTGGATGTAAATGTCGAAACAACGGTGCTGACAAGCTTGCTTTGGGGATATTAGCGGTTGTTTGACACCTGCGATGATGACGTCTTGCCTGGATCTTCTCTCAAATAGCTCGCATGATTTGTGGAAGACAAAGCTGAATAAAATTTTAGCATGAAACGCATTAATGTAGAAATGGGGTTGGGACCTGTATTCGTCGCTCACACCATAAGCTATGGTGATTTCGGGAATCTCAGTCACCACGGCTTTGGCTGCTGTGTTCATGAGATCCAACGCTCGGCGGTCATTTGGTTTCTCAAAGCCATATTTGGCACACATCCTTATCAGTGTCAGACTGTTATTCTCACAAAGGAGCGAGGGGCTAGGTGCATTTTTACTTTGTGAAGCCTCGGCCATCTATTCGGACGACGATCCAAGTATTAGGGAGCAGAGCATCGGGAGTCTCGAAGTTACGGACATATTCAAATCTTGGGCGAGATTAGATACACGACCGAGGAGGAGCAAACGAACACAGAACCAGAAACTCACTTGGAGTTTGCCATTTTTGCCGACTCTGGAACAGCGTTGGAACAGCGCAAGAAAAACAGTGATGGCGGGGGTAAGTGTGTGACTGTGTTTCTGGTGTAGAGGGGCAGTGGTGGGAATTGTTAGTGCACCTCAGGCGACTGAGAGCGGGAACCAGCGCTTGGACCAAAGGGTACCTAGTTGCACGCCAGGGGCGTTCCCCATACCTCAGCCTTGCAGATCAAACTTCGGTCACCAACGCGGCTGAGCCATTCATTTTTGGATTTCTGCCGCCTCACCCCCTCCATCTTTGATGGAGCGCGACGTGCCCAACCGCCAATCTTGATCACAGGGTCGCGCATCGCGTCATCATGAATCTCTTGCTATCAGACGACTACCTGCTTCAGGATTATCCTGAAGTTATCACCAACACCATCCGATCCGGCCATGCGACAACGCTGCGCTTCAATCGCAAAGGCGACTACCTTGCTTCCGGCCGAGTCGATGGGACAGTCGTGGTGTGGGATCTCGAGACTATGGGGGTCGCGAGGAAGTTGAGGGGTCATAACAAGAGCATTACGTTTCTGAGCTGGTCAAGATGTGGACAGTACCTGCTCTCAACTTGCCAGGGCTGGAAAGCCATCCTCTGGGACCTCCAGGATGGTAAAAGGCTGCGCGAGGTGCGCTTTCGCGCTCCGGCCTACATGGCGGAGCTTCATCCGTGGGACCAGTGAGTCAACTTGAGATTACGTGAGTGTAGAGTACTGACGCGCAGATAGCCTTCGATTCGTCGCAGCCCTGTTTGAAGAGCAACCCGTGGTTGTCGACATGACCGAACCGGTCGACGTGAAACATATCCTCCCTTCCGCCCCGAAGCGATCGAATACCGGTGCAGATGCGGCATTGAAGGAGAAACAGGCAAAAGAGGATGCCAAGCAGATGACGACGTCAGTGATCTGGACCATCACGGGGGACCACATCCTCGCTGGGACCAACAAGGGCCGTGTCAATGTCATCGACGCCAAGTCCTACGAGATCATCTATTCAGACAAGGTCTGTTCAGGTGTCATAACAACAATGCGAACCACACAGTCGGGTCGGGAGCTGCTTGTCAACTCGCAAGACCGCATCATCCGTTCGTTTCGAATACCGAATCTATCTGCCGAGAATCTAGATCTGGATACGCTACAAATCCCGCTTGAGAACAAATTTCAAGATGTTGTCAACAAACTGTCCTGGAACCATGTCACATTCAGCTCGACTGGGGAGTACGTGGCAGCGTCGACATATAACAATCACGAAATATACGTTTGGGAGAGCAAACACGGCAGTCTGGTCCGCATTCTCAAGGAACCAAAAGAGGAGCATGGCGTTGTAGATTGGCACCCGACTCGTCCATTATTGGCAGAATGTGGATTGGAAACAGGACGAATATATATATGGTCAGTGACCAGCCCGCAGAAGTGGTCAGCATTGGCGCCTGACTTTGCCGAGGTTGAGGAGAATGTGGAATACATCGAGCGGGAGGACGAGTTCGATATCTATGCGCAGGAAGAAATTCACAGGCGGCGACTCGATGCGGAAGATGAGGATGTGGATGTTCTGACCATTGATCCTTCTAAGGCATTGGACGAGGGTGATAGCTTCCAGATGCCAATTCTTTTTAACCTCGGCGAAAGCGACAGCGAGGATGAATTCATCGCAGTATCCACTGGAACCATGAGAAGGAGGAGTCCAGGGGAGGGTCAAGAGGATTTGGATGAGGCTGTCGAGAAAGCGGCAGCAAAGAAGAGCACGGGCCGCGGAACAAGGAGCAGAAAGCGATAACAGATAATTTGAACAGAGCTGGGCGTTGCAAGCTGTCGGGGTCAAAGCTAGATGGAGCTATGTGAGCTAGTTAGCGTCGTAATTAGCCAGTCGCGCATCACTGACGCGGTTGTTCGCATGAATGAATGAGACCGGTCGTCGCATTGCGGTGCGACAAAGCGTTATTGTTTCGTCTGGCTAGAGTCAGGGTTGTTGCATGTGGCTCCTGTTGCAAAAGCTTTTTCGAGTGGACATTCATTGGTAGGCATTGCGTGGAAGAGCAGGGATTTGAGTCATCGGCGTGCTGTACAGCCCGCCCACCTCTAGGAGATTAGGAAGTACCTGTACTTGGCTCGCGTGATGATGGCAGGGGGGCCGACAGAATAATCAGCGCGACGGTGTCGCGTTTTTTGCATGGGTGCTGCTGAGTGTTCATTTTAGTAAGCGCGTGAGAACGTGCGCTGAAAAGTCTTCGATACCCGATGGTGCTGTTGCCTGAGGCACAACTTATGTAGCCGTAGGGAGGTCCTGACTTCCAGAACGGGTTTAGCGTCATCGCCGTCCGCCAGCCGCCTCAAGTCCAGATTCTTTCAGGCTTCCTCCGACCCTCTCGCTTTAACCACGACAAAACTTTGCCCCCAGAACAAAGTCATCACCACGCGCGTCGGGCATCGCGCGCAACGTCTCGAAACACATCACCGACCGATACACGACGAGCGTCCGGCGCGACTTTCGATCTTTCGCGACTTTCGAGGTGGCGGCGACGGGGGAGACCAGCCTGAGGTTCTCCTGGGCCGGTGGCCAGGACAGGCGTTGCCGCTCAGCGCCATCCATAATTCGCCTTTGACGGCTTTTACCATCGATTTAGCGACTCATTGCGATAGAAATCTGCCTTCTCGCACCTACTCTTAATTTTTTTCAACTTTTCGCGCTTCGCTGCGTGTTGGCACGCGTCTTGACCTACACTCTCGCTTTTCGCTCCTTTTTTCACGTTCACGTCAGACTCGCCACCCACCGCCAACATGACGAACCTTTACTTCACCCACTCGAGCGCTCCGCTCAAAACGGTGGAAGAGATTCAGTTCGGTTTGATGTCCCCCGAGGAGATCAAGAACATGAGTGTCTGCCACATCCTCTACCCTGAGACGATGGAGGAGAACAAGACCAAGCCACGCGATGGCGGTCTTAACGACCCTCTGCTCGGATCTATCGATCGTATGTTCAGATGCAAGACCTGTACCCAGGCCATGGGCGAGTGCCCAGGTCACTTTGGTCACATCGAGCTCGCAAAACCCGTCTACCACCCTGGCTTCATCAAGAAGGTCAAGAAGATCCTGGAGATTGTCTGCCACAACTGCAGCAAGGTGTTGGCCGATAAAGTTGGTCTACTCACTCCATGAAGCTAAATGGCCTATTGGATGCTAACCTAATATTCTCAGAGTGATCCCGAATTCGCCGCTGCCATCGGCACCCGAGACCCCAAGGTCCGATTCAACCGCGTTTGGGAAGTGTGTAAGAAGAAGCGCCGATGCGAGAACGAAGATCGCAACGATAAGAACAAGGAAGAGGAGTATGCCCCAGGCATGAAGCCCGCCCAGGTCGAGAACCACGGTGGTTGTGGTAACGTGCAACCCAACGTGCGACAGGCGGCTCTTCAGCTCAAGGCTGCCTTCGACGTTGCCCAGGAGGACGGCGCCAAGCGACGAGAGACGACTCCCATCACCCCCGAGATGGCCCACAACATCCTTCGAAGAATCACCGAGTCAGACCTCATTAACATGGGCCTGAACTCCGACTACGCGCGACCCGAGTGGATGATTCTGACTGTGCTTCCTGTACCACCACCTCCTGTGAGACCCAGTATTTCTATGGACGGTACTAGTACTGGTATGCGCAACGAAGATGATTTGACCTACAAGCTCGGTGATATCATCCGCGCCAACGGTAATGTCAAACAGGCCATCCGTGAAGGATCTCCTGCACATATTGCTCGAGATTTTGAAGAGTTGCTTCAGTACCATGTGGCTACTTACATGGACAATGACATCGCTGGTCAGCCACGTGCGCTGCAGAAGAGTGGACGTCCCGTAAAAGCCATTCGAGCCCGTCTAAAGGGTAAGGAAGGCCGTCTCCGAGGTAACTTGATGGGTAAGCGAGTCGATTTCTCCGCTCGTACCGTCATTACTGGTGATGCCAACCTTTCTCTTCATGAGGTCGGTGTTCCTCGCAGTATTGCGAGGACGCTGACGTACCCTGAGACGGTGACGCCGTACAACATTGGCAAGCTTCACCAGCTGGTTGAGAACGGACCCAACGAGCATCCTGGAGCCAAGTACGTCATCCGGTCTGATGGAACCAGAATTGATCTGCGACATCACAGAAGGGCAGCCCAGATTTCTCTGGAGTATGGCTGGAAGGTTGAGCGTCACTTGATGGATGGTGACTACATCATCTTCAACCGTCAGCCCTCGCTTCACAAGGAATCTATGATGGGTCATCGTGTCCGTGTCATGCCTTATTCCACTTTCCGTCTGAACCTTTCCGTCACATCTCCTTACAACGCCGATTTCGACGGTGATGAGATGAACTTGCACGTTCCCCAGAGCGAGGAGACTCGCGCTGAGGTTAAGGAGTTGTGCTTGGTGCCCTTGAACATTGTGTCGCCTCAGAAGAACGGTCCCCTGATGGGTATTGTCCAGGACAGTCTGGCTGGTGTCTACAAGCTCTGTCGTCGAGATTCCTTCCTTGACAAGAAGCAGATCATGAATCTCATGCTCTGGGTTCCTGGATGGGATGGTATCATTCCTCAGCCTGCCATTCTCAAGCCGCGACCCCGTTGGACTGGTAAGCAGTTGATCAGCATGGTGATCCCTAAGCAGGTCACCTTGCACAATGCCCCGGATGACAAGTCACCAAACCCTCTTAGGGATGAGGGTCTTTTGATCCAGGCCGGTCAGCTTATGTTCGGTCTCCTGACAAAGAAGAACGTTGGTGCTGCCGCTGGTGGTATTATTCATGTTTCTTACAACGAGCTTGGCCCCGAGGGTGCCATGACTTTCTTGAACAGTGTCCAACAAGTTGTGACATACTGGCTTCTGCAGGAAGGTCACAGTATCGGTATTGGTGATACTATTCCCGATAAGGCTACTATTGAGAAGGTCCAGGTCCACATTGATGAGGAGAAGGATGAAGTCGCGAGACTGACGGCAATGGCAACTGCCAATGAGTTGGAGGCTCTTCCCGGTATGAATGTCCGAGCCACTTTCGAGAACAAGGTATCCATGGCTCTGAACCAGGCCCGTGACAAGGCCGGTACAACCACTCAGAGGAGTTTGAAGGATTCCAACAACGCCGTAACCATGGCTTCTTCTGGTTCCAAGGGTTCGTCCATCAACATTTCGCAGATGACTGCTCTGGTCGGCCAGCAGATTGTGGAGGGTAAGCGTATTCCTTTCGGATTCAAGTACCGTACGCTTCCCCACTTCACTAAGGATGATTACTCTCCCGAAGCTCGTGGCTTTGTTGAGAATTCTTATCTCCGTGGTCTTACTCCATCAGAGTTCTTCTTCCACGCCATGGCTGGTCGTGAGGGTTTGATCGATACTGCAGTCAAGACTGCCGAAACTGGTTACATTCAGCGTCGACTGGTCAAGGCACTGGAAGACTTGAGTGCTCGATACGATGGAACTGTGCGAAACTCCTTGGGCGATATTGTGCAGTTCCTTTATGGAGAAGATGGTCTGGACGCCATGTGCATTGAAAAACAGAAGCTGGGCATTCTCAATATGTCGGATTCCGCTTTTGAGAAGAAGTATCGCCTTGATCTAGCCAGTCCTCCTGACTGGTTCAAGAACGACTACGAATATGGCAACGAGTTAACCGGAGACAGGGAGTCGATGAATCTCCTTGACACTGAGTGGGATGCGCTGGTCTCGGATCGTATCGCTATTCGAAAGATCAACAAGTCTAAGATGAATGAGGAGATGATGCAGCTTCCTCTTAACATTGGTCGAATCATCGAGTCGGCCAAGCGCGTCTTCGGCGTGAAGGCGAATGACCGCAGCAACCTCCGACCATCTGATGTTGTCAACTCTATCCAGAACCTACTTAACCATGTCACTATTGTGCGTGGTACTGATCCTATCTCCCGGGAGGCTGATGCGAACGCCACGATCCTGTTCAAGGCCTTGGTTCGGTCCAGACTCTCGTTCAAGGAGATTGTCAAGGAGCATCGTCTCAACAAGCTCGCCTTTGACCACATCGTTGGCGAACTCCAGAACCGCTGGGATCGCTCTTTCGTCAACCCTGGTGAGATGGTTGGTGTTTTGGCTGCACAGTCTATCGGAGAGCCTGCCACCCAGATGACACTGAACACTTTCCATTTCGCTGGTGTGTCCTCCAAGAACGTCACTCTTGGTGTGCCTCGTCTCAAGGAAATTCTCAACTTGGCCAAGAACATCAAGACACCCAGCATGGCTGTGTATCTGAATGAGCACTTGGCCAAGCAGGAACAGGCGAAGAAATTGCGAAGTTTGGTCGAGTACACTAACCTGCGCTCTGTTACTGCCGTCACTGAGATCTACTACGACCCTGATATTCAGGGTACCAACATCCCTGAGGATGTGGACATGGTTGAATCTTACTTCTTGATTCCAGATGATTCTCAGGACACCATTGACCAACAGTCAAGGTGGCTTCTGCGTATTACTCTTGATCGACAGAAGATGCTCGATAAGGAGATCAGGATTGATGACGTGGCTCAGCGCATCAAGGAGGAGTACCCCAATGATCTTGCTGTCATCTTCAGTGACAACAACGCCGACGAGCAGGTCATTCGTATCCGAACTGTTTCAGCTGGTGACAAGGATGACGATGGTGATGCCAAGATCGAAGACGACGTCATGCTGAAGCGTCTTGAGGCTCATCTTCTTGACACCTTGACACTTCGCGGTGTGCCTGGTGTCGAACGAGCTTTCCTCACCAAGGGTACACGATTGGTTGAGAGCCCTGACGGCGCTCTGCTTGCCATCAAGGATGACCCGCGATGCACACAGTGGTACTTGGATACCAGTGGTTCCTCCCTACGTGCAGTGCTGGCTGTGAATGGTGTGGATACGACCCGCACCTACACCAACGATCTGTACCAAATCGTGGAAGTCTTTGGTATCGAGGCCGCTCGTTCCGCCCTGGTGAAGGAGTTGACCAATGTGTTGGCTTTTGACGGTTCTTACGTCAACCATCGCCACATTGCGCTACTCGTCGACGTTATGACTTACCGTGGTGTTATCTCGGCTGTTACGCGACACGGTATCAACCGTGCCGACACTGGTGCCCTGATGCGTTGTTCGTTCGAGGAGACTGTGGAAATTCTTCTTGAGGCTGCTGCAACTGGTGAGCTGGATGATTGCCGAGGTATCTCTGAAAACGTTATGCTGGGTCAGATGGCGCCAATGGGAACCGGAAACTTCGATGTTTTCCTGGACCCCAAGATGCTCGAAACGGTTATCTCCGACAACTCTCGCATGGGTCTTATGCCTGGCATGCCTGTCAAGGATGGCCAGGGAGAGGGTGCTGCCACTCCTTACGACACAGGATCCCCTATGGCGGATTCAGGCTACCTCAGCCTCAGCTCGCCTGCGGCCGGAAACTTCTCGCCTATCCAGGGTGCAGGATCTGATACTCCGGCAGGATTTGCGACCGACTATGGTGGTGGTGGTTTCGGCGGAGTTGGCTCCATGAGCCCATACTCGATGCGTGGTGCAACAAGCCCATTCAGTACATCGCCGACATCCCCCTTCAGCTCTGGCATGGGTGGATATTCTCCGTCGTCGCCTAACGCTGGCTATTCTCCCACCTCCCCTCTCATTGATGGCGGAATTGGCAGATATGCTACGTCACCTTCGTTCAGCCCGTCGTCCCCGTCGTTCTCTCCAACCTCGCCAATGTTGCGACCTACGAGCCCGGCTTCTCCCAACTACAGCCCGACATCACCGAGCTACTCGCCTGCATCGCCGTCGTCACCTCGACACTACTCACCGACGTCGCCAGCGCAGTTCAACTCGCCGACGTCCCCGAGCTACTCACCTGCGAGCCCCAACTACAGTCCTGCCTCGCCCAACCTTCATGCCGGCGGACCTACTTCACCTTCCTACTCTCCGGCATCTCCAACTTGGTCTCCTACGTCTCCTGAAGCGTACTCTCCAACTAGCCCAAGCTTCCAGAGAAGCCCTGGAGCACAGCATTCTCCAACTAGCCCGAGCTACTCGCCCACATCACCTTCCTTCTCTCCTCGGACTCCTGGTCCGGGAACGTCTGGAAACCAATAGTGAGTAGAGCGCCAATACCCTTGTTTGACTACATTCGCTGACCTAAAAATCTAGCTCTCCTAACTCGCCGGCCAATGATTAATTTTGATTGAATAATGCATACATGACACAGGTTGTCATTCGTTTTTATGGTTTTTTTCTTCTTCTCTGGTTGGGGGTGGATTTGAGCATTATAGACCCGAAAAAGAGGATGGCACAGAGGGAAAGACGAAAACTCACAAATTGAGAAAAAAAAGAAAAGAGGTCTTCTACAGAAGTTATAGGAGGTGAAGGGAATCATAAGAAGAGGGGAACTGTAATAGCTGACAATGTACAATATCGATGAGGATTGGGGAAGAAAGCAGCGAGGTTGAGGATTGCAATGACATATAGGATGATGATCCAGATTGGAATCAAGACCGCGAACAGAGAATGAAGTGGAACGGAAATGGCTTTACAGAAACCCCCGGTACGGATTGGCTTATTTCGCAAAATTGAGCTTAGATGTCCATGAATCTGCCTGTGCCTCGTGACGACTGCGTGAAGTGAAGGGCGGTGAATGTTGCCGACCTGCTCAAGTTTTGGGCGGAATCGACCACGTAGATACATGGCGGCGCCTCATTCTCGTATTGCGACGAGTTTGCTGATGCAGGCGAGTTTAGAGGATTCAAAGCTGAGAGCATGGCTGAGGGCCGAGCTGAGCTGAGCCGAGCTGAAGAAGAGAAGAGTGCGTGGTTGCGAGCAGAGGGTTTTGACGGCCCAGCACGGCTGGGGGCTGAGCTCAGGATGAGGCAGTGTAGAGTTGATGGTGAAACCGGGAAGAAAGAAGAAAAAAAAGAGGCAAGGGGAGATGGAAATTAGCAAAGGGGAACAAAGAAGACAAGGAAAGAAGAAGAAGATGATGAAGGGAGGCCGAGACCTGGGATTGAGCCTCGAGCCTTCAGCCCTCCCTCGCCTCTCCCGACTGTTGGGTTGTCGCCCCCAGTGGCCACGACGATGGGCGATTGGTTGGCAGGGTGGCTGTGGGCGACGGCCAGTTTCAGCGGCCAAAGGTCGATGCAGCAGCAGGCCAAGACAGCTACGCCTCGACCCACAAGGCTGCGAAGGATGGATTCGGCCGAGGAGAGGAGTGATTGACAACCTGGCCTTGGGGCGTGAACGCGTATTGTCATTGATGTATCTTTTGCACGGTCTCTCTCGGGCCTAATATGATGTCACGAACCAATCTTGCAGCCAACGGGATTATCTTCTTTTGTCTTGTTGCTGATTTTTTTTCTTTTCTTTGCTTGGTCGTTTGTTGTTGGTGCTGCTGCTGCTGAGTTGGGGTGGCTGCGCTCGCGCAAGGGAGACGATTTCATACGTCTACATCCAGGTTGCACGAGCACACAACGGTAGGTTGCATCGGCGGGCCGAACTGTGAGGAGCCGGGTTCGACGCACGGCATCTGGCGAACTTGTACCTGTCATTGGGCAGTGCCAGCGAAGAGAGGAAGAAAAAAAAAGCGGACGGTGGTTTGATTAACCTAAGCCTCCCCTTTCTAACCCCATGCTGTAGCTGCCCGGGAAGGATGCATCATCAGGTGGGGGAGCAAGGGCTCGGTTGCGGGAGTGGCCAACCTTGTGAGAGGGCGGAGATGAGTATCCCCTCGGGGAATACAAGGCTGAATTGAGTGACGAGGAGGGAGCGAGCGAGGGCGTGGGAGATTACAGATTACGGATTCCGGATTGCAGAGAAAGGGAAGAATGGTACGGGAGGGGTTGTATTAGTTGGGATGTAAGTGTATGATCCATGTTGCTCCACGGCATCGTGTCATGGAGTTGGAATGGCATCATGATGCTCGCCGTCAGGTCGTGTGCTTCGGTTGCCTTGGGGGCCACTGCGAACTAGAAAGAGAAAATGCGCGTGTGAGTGTATATGTGTGTGTGTGTGTGTCAAGTGCCTGCGTGTATTGAGCGCGTGTATTGAGTACGTGTGTGCGAGTGCGTGTGTATGTGTGTGATTGCATTGTGTGCTGTGCTGTGCTGTGACATGGTGTTACTATCTCAGGCTCACGAAGGATGGGAAGGAAGAAATATGGCGCGTGAGGTAGGCAGAATACGAGGAATGCGGCATGTTCCGTGCTGAAAAATATGACCGGATGGAGCTGGTTGCATGGAAGCCATAATGTATCATGTATGTGCTGTGAGCCATGTACCTATATGTCGTGAAAAGGAGTCAGACAGACACACATGCGCATGTACTTTGTCCCCTTGTGTTGGTAGAAGGAGGTGTTGGAAGCGATTTGGACCGGCGTGTATGCTGATTGGAAACCGTCGACATGACGACCTCCCTATATTGGACGTTTGTTTGCTTCTAATCCTGGAAAACCACGTAGCCCGCCCATCAGCGCAGTATGTTGGTTGTTGGCTGCGCCCCAATGCCGCTCACCCAGCACGTGCACGCACTGCTCTCGCTAGCCAGTCAACGTCTTGGGTCAGGATGACTGGAAACAAGGAATTGTGTGTGTGGTTGTGGTTGTGACTCTTTGTTTAATTTTCTTAAAATGCAGGGAGAAAAAAGTGTATAACGATAGGTAGATAGTCTTGTTGAACCTTTTTCGTCTTTTTTTTTTTTTGGTGGCCTGAATGATGGCCATGATTGCCTTGCCATTTCATTCTGCCACCCCCGCGGCCGGTTAATCAGCCCCTCACCCCTTCCCCGAATCTGTCTCCGGACCGACCAACCCGCTGTCTGTTCATCACATGATTTGACATGGATGCGTGGAATTCTGCGTGGCGTCAAAATAAAAAAAGTGAAAATTAAAACCAAGGCCTCGATCTGGATAATTCACCGAACAGCCACCATCCTAGAGAGAAAGAAGGCCCATCCTGGACCGCCCACTCTCCAACACTCTCAGCTCAGCTCTGCTTGTGGACCGGGGACTGGAGAGGCGTACCACGATTTGGGGCATGGATCCCTTTTCGGGCGAGCACTTGCATCGGGATTATATGGGCAGTAGTGTACTCTGAAAAGAAAGTAAGCAAAAGCAAGCCTGAAAAAAAAAACACACGCGAGGAAACGAGGCAGCAAACGAGAGTGGGAGACTGAAAAGCAAATCTCATGAAGCTCGTCGCCTCCCCGCTTTTCCTCTCGTTATCCAGTTCTGGCTGAAGGTTGGGGGCCAGCAGCGCAGTAATGGCCCGGGATCGTCACACGGGCGACAGGGTACAGGGGCCGGGGATGCTGAAAAGGCGCGCCCGCCATGTGGGTGCCGGCGCTTAACTGACACCAGGGGACCATCAAAGGGCCAACGAGATGGCCACGCACGCACATCTTTTGACGGCGTGGTGGTGGTTTGACCGTTTTGTTTCCCGTCCACCGCGTCCGCCGCCGCCGCCTCTTTTTCTCCCTCGTCTTGCTCTGCATCATCGGCTGCACTACACCACACTTGCCATGCGTCGAGCTGTGCAACCACTACTCCTACCACCTGTTCCCTTTGGGCCCCATTCGGGCCCCTGCTCTTGCCCGAACGCCCGCCTCGCTAGCCTAGCTTTGCAGCCAGTACGGAGCAGATGAACGATGGCCGTGGACGCAAGGGATAGGAGAAGGGAAAAAGAAAAGAAAGAGAAAGCGAGGTCAACTTTGGGGCCTGGCTGGCGAGTGGAGCCACGGCCAACTTTTGGTCGTCGTTTGCCGCTGAGCAAAAGTCTCAAGGTCGCTGCTCCGCAGAACGAGGTACATGGCACACGAGGCACAAGGCCATATCAGAGAAAAAAGAGAATTCTTCTCGAGTACGCCCAGCCGCAGCTCAGTAGGATTGTTGCGAGTCGATCGATATAGCTGTAACCTTCTTTTTGTCTGAACCGGTTTGATCTACCGGCCGCCACATGGCCCGCCGTCCCCACGCGCCAATCTCATCTGCCGAGCGGCTGTCTGTGTTTCGGCAGGCATGGTCATCCCATTTGCTTCCTTCCAGCGCTGTCACAGCAAGGCAGAATTTTGGGCCGCAAGAGAGGGTTTTGAAAAAAGAAAGTAGTTCAAAACTTTGTGGGAAGGGGCTGTGAAAAATTTCTTGCGTCGTTTCCGTCATCCTCTGTTGGTTGTGCACTCTTCTGCACTCTAGACCGTGCTGCGCAATTGGGCGCTGGCATGGGGCGGGTCGCAGATTTGGGTCAGGCTGTGTGGGCCACCGGCTTCAGGGCTAAAATAACTTCACTGCAGACAGAAACAGGTGTGAAATAACCCAGGTTATTGAGAGACTATGGAAGGAAAAAAGGGAGAAGAACAGTGTCATGAAGAAGAAGAAAAAAAGAAAGAAAAAAAGGGAAGTGAGTACAGAAAATGAAAGAAAGGAAGAAGAATAAAAAACCCCCCCATAAGCAAGTGGCACCCACAAACTTCGGAGCCCAGCTGCCGAAAGCTCATGTCCCCCTTCACCTTGATCCGCACACCCCCAAGCGTCCCCACCTGATCCTCGTCTCGATTCACTCAATCCCCTCCACCCTGCCACCCCGGTCTTTTCCCCCCCTGCCCATCCAGCCATCATGGGCCAATGCCATGCTTTTAGAGTGCGCAGCATTCACCGGCGAACCATGATCAAGTGTGAACCCAGCGAGAGAAAGAAGAATTGAATAAAGAAAAGAAGAATGAAGAGAGAAGAAAAAAGAAAACGTTGCAAAAGCAATTGCTGTCATAGAAGTTTGGCTCCGGGAGGAGAAAGCCGACAAGGTTTGTCCTCTTTTGCGAGTCGCTGTTCCAAGGGTGTTGTGGCCAAAACTGCC
The DNA here is from genome assembly GCA_020975415.1 of Calonectria hawksworthii. Taxonomy (NCBI): domain Eukaryota; kingdom Fungi; phylum Ascomycota; class Sordariomycetes; order Hypocreales; family Nectriaceae; genus Calonectria; species Calonectria hawksworthii. Next base: position 2,272,698 of record JAHXZK010000001.1, on the reverse strand, counting down.
CGAGGAGACGATGGCGGCCCTTTGGGTATTAAAAGAGTGACGAAATGATCTAGATCAAAAAAGAGAACAAGCGCCAAGTCGAATGCGAAGACCCAATGCCAAACTCCGATTGCCCTATCCCAAGGGCGTTCTGTAACTCGTGTAATGGACAACAAAGTGAGTCGCTGTTACCGCCGTGAGGCTAGCTGTTTCTATAGTTTATTACCCCGTCGAGGATCTTGAGGGTTGCTGCACCAGACAGTCAGCTGTCGTTGCTTTGATGGAGCCCGGCAAGACTGTCGACAGACCTACTAAGATGATCGAGGAGGGTAGGGGCAGCTGGATCGCATGCAGTAGCCTTCCCATCGCTGTGTGCCCTGATCGATGATGCTTGCTGTGCAGCGGCAAGAGCCGGGCCGGGGCTCAACAATCTGAACCTGGCAGCCGCAGAGAGACCAAGACTGAGTGGTTCGCCAGTAGCACATGGTGGGCGGTTGGTGTTGTTCAAACAGCGACTGAGCGAAACGATTGGAGATGATGTTGAGCTGCCTTGAGCTTACTGCCGAGTTGTTTAGACTGGACTGAAGACTAAATAAAACGGATGCGTGCGGTGCAAAGAAATGACACGGTGAGACAACCGGGCGGTTGCTTTTGCGTTGACAGGTCGCCACAAGCCGGTAACCGATGAGGTTGTGTAAGCCCACGCAAGCTAGGAAAGCAGAGTATCTAGGTGATACAGATCCCGAAAGAGGCCCCTGGTGTCTCGGTGGAATGAAGAGCTTTCTAGTTTAGAAAGTATAGAGGTAAGATATGAAGAAGAAGCTTGCAAAACGGTGTGAGAGAGGCGCGAGAGAGCCGAAGCGTTCAAGACAAGAGCCAAGTGTTTCAATGAGGTTGCAGATTCGTCGACGAAGAGTCTAAAGCAATGCCGGAGACCAAGTGTTGAATGCTTTGGATGGTGAGTGGTGATTTCTGAGAGGAGGGCAGAAGCCTTCGGTTCTTATATACTTGGTGATGCAGACCCGAGGGAGCGGCGGAAGTTGTGAGTGAACAAGAATGTTTGCCGTCCATGAGCACAGATGCCTAGGAGAGACCGCAAGGCAAATTCGAAATAAGACCCGATGATAGGGCCGCAGAGCAACAAGGGATTGACGGGTGTTGGTTGCTCTTGCCGTTGTTGAAAGTCCGGGAGTTGGATTGGTTAGAGACACAGGAAGGGTTGGTTACTTTGCTGCTTGTTTGGGTTGGTTGGTAGGGGGGCGTGTGTTGGAGGCTCAGAGAGTGTGGTGTTAGTCTTGTCCTCATGGTCGGCCGTCAGTCCCCGCAAAGGCCGCAAAAAGGGACGAGGGAGGGGACGAGGGGCAGTGAAGGCCTTGAGAAGAGATATAGCCTCAAGCAGGCTCCAGATTAGGTAGGCCGCAATTCATGTTGGCAGCGGGCTGCCGGGGGGGCCGCTTTACGTCAAGACTCATCAGTCCACACTTAGCAGCATCGGTGTCTTGTGGGGAGAGACCAACAGCAGCGCGGCTGGACCGGGGCTTGACAACCATGTAATCCACGCGGTGTGCGCCTGTGGACGGGTGTGCCAACTAGCTGGGTTGGCTTGGCTTTTTTTTTTTGAGGGGAGGAGGAGGAGAGGGGGGGGGGGGTTATTGATGCGATGCGGACCTGGATTTGGATGTGGGCGCTGATGGGGGGGATTGGGGGATGGGGCGCTGCGCATCGACATATTCTTCTGCATTGGGAGGGGCCATGGGTGGGAGCCACACACATGCATCTCGACGTCGACCGCCGTGCTAGCCATGGGAATTGGCGATTGCTAGATGGGGGATAAGTGAGTTGTGATGCTGGTCGGCGAGGCGCACATGGCACAGGGATTACTGCCTGCGCGAATGACGAGGGGGTGCCCCATGGGCGAGCAACACCCGACCACGATATGACGGCTGTTGGGCGAGGTGTCATCGCAGACGCGACACAGAGCGGAGAACTGACCTGCTCCGTCTATTTTGATTATCTCCATTTCTTGTTTGCTCAACCGGCAAAAAGTGTGCACCTCCTTGGTGACCCCCCTCCACCAGCAGCTCGAATTGGAAATGTTCACTGCCGCGGCTGCATCGCAGCGAATGGACGAGGGGGCAACCGTCATAAGTTGGAAAGGGCTGCTGCAGGACTTACTGTGATTATGTCCAGATGACAATTTCCGGTTCGCATCCCGTACGTTTTGCTTCCCCTCCACCAGAATCCACAAGGAGCAAACAGCCTTCAAGGTTGGGAGGCATGCCTGACACATACGCGATGGTGTCACCCTTTACTCTTCAAAGCTCTGACTCGGCTTGACTTCCTATTCGTGATAGATACCACATGAGCAATTCGGGCTTCTACTTCTTGTTCCCCCTACACCCTCCGCGCTAATAGTTCTGCTCATCTGCATGAAGGGGCCGAGGAACCCTGGTTGTACATCAGGTGCCCTGACATGTTGGCAATATTTCACTCAACAGGACTGTTCTCTCAATGGTATATTTCCATTTGAAATTGAGTAACACGGGGAGAGAAAGTGGAAGGAAAAAAAAAAAGAAAAAAGTTCTTCAGACTGCGTGTTGGTGGGGAAACATCTCGTGTCGGCACTCACTCATCCCAGTTCTTCACCGATCAAGACGCGAGAGGCGTTAGACGCCCTGTGGAGACTGCGGATGTTGCACATGATCCGCGAGGGAAGTTCGTTAGCCCTTTGAGGGATAGCCACGAGGCGTAGGGCGACTTTAGTGGCGATGTATTAATCAGGAACCGGCCGCCACGCTCAATGTGAGGCGGAAGGTTAACAGGCGATGGCGCGACAAGCCACTCATGGTCGCTGGCTGGCCTGTTAGCCGTCAATCGATTTCCACAGCAAGTTTTCTTCCCGGCAATCACGACCCCGGACGGATGTGTAGGGGTCTTCCTGCCGCGTAAGTGAATGTGCTAGTTCCCTGATGATGAGCGCCGCGGACGAGAAGCCGGATTGCCCTGTAGTTTGATGGTTTTGGTACAAGGGTTTTGCTTGGAGACATGGCCGGTATCCATGCCAGCACACGGTCCAGCTTATGCACATGCCCACGGAAAGCGTGTCGGAAATTGAACCCGTCTGCTGCGTAGAGCCAACAGCTGGTCGGGGTATGGGCCAAGAGTACCTGCTGCGCCAGATAGCGACGCTGTTTGCAACAAGTTAGGTGCTCAGGTCTGGCAGCAAATGTACCGGCCAGCAGCAAAAAAATCTGCCGGCGGCACTGTTGGTGTTGGTTCCTGATTTCCCGCGGCAGAAACTGCGTGTACCACCGATTGTTGGCTGTCCCTCCACCGGCTTGCAGAAAACAGTCTTTGAACGAGGAACCAGTCGTGGCTGCGCGACGTTGTCCCCGCGTTACTTCCCGAAGGATGGCAAAACTCCCGTCGCACAAGACTGAGGTTGGCTGGAATCCTCATTGCCCTGCTGTGCCGTCCTTTCTTTTTTTTTTCTTCCTTTTTTTTTCCCCTGGCGGTGCCATGCTGTGTTATCCCGTTGCATGCCCTGACCCGCCAAACCAACCGCACCGGATCAGTTTTCCATTTCATTGATGTCGGTCCGAGCCACCTTGGAGGTCTGACAAGACGACAGAACAGCACGGGACGCGGGTAGGGTGCGGAAAGCGGCGAGCTAAGCAGGCGGGACAACAAAGGGGGCAAATCGAATAAAACGGAATGGTCCATTTTGCAACTGGGTGGCCTCTCCACTGATTGCGGACTGATGGGCGGGTCAAGCAGCTCGCAGCTGGTAGCTTGCAGGTCAAGATTGCGGGTCGAGGCTTGAGCTCTGCAATCCGGTCCATGAGGGCTCTGAGTGGCCTGCTTCCAAAGTCAGGTACAGGTGCAGGTGCGGTGAGCAAAAGGCAGGTACGGAGCACAGATGGTTACTTCCTTGCTCCATCCATCCCATCCCATCCCATCCCATCCTTTTCCATCCCACATCCCACACTTGAAGAGGCAGTGGAGGTCCGCCATGTAAGTTAAGTGACAGGGCCCCTTCCAAAGAGGGAAGGCACGGCCCTCTCGGCGGCCCCGACCTGGCCTTCAAAAACGGCCAACAGTGCGGGTACTACTGTGGAGACATGCTTCGAGGCATATCGGAGGGCATACACAGTGTTTAAGCGCGACAGCGCCTCACTGTGGGGCGCCTGATACCTTGCACAACGAGTGCAAGCGCGCCTACAGTGTCTTCACCCTCCAAGTGTCGCGCCTGAACTCGCAACCCCATGGCATCGCCCATCACATTAACGCTCATTCAGCCAACCAGAGCTCGAGGCGTCTCCTGATCCTGTCAAGTCCGCCGAAGCGTCTGTCATAGCCCCCCCAGCTTCTCTCCGCCACGGCCGCCTCGCCGGTTACTCCCCTTCATTGGCTCCACGTTGGCTACAGCTTCTGTAGTTCTTCTGCAGTCTGTTCTGCGGCTAATTCCCGCCTCTCTCCGTTCTTGCGTCGGGTTGGTTGCTCTCCTCGGGTCTTGGCTTGCGTGCTATCCCATTCTTGCGCAACCGTCCGTGTAGCACCACAGCAGGATCGATATACTCCACGCCCACACCCCCAGGATCTTCGCCAGGCGCATGTATGGTTCCTCCGCCAGAAGTTGGTACCAGAAGGCTTGCATATTCCTGCAGAAACTGGGCACACCATGAGCATGGGTTGACGAATACATCCGGATACTCAGACGCCCCGACGACTATTACCCAAAATGGCCAAGCACCCATGACCGTGATGCTTGCAGCCTGGGAATCCTCCCGCCCAGAGCCTCATGCGGCCTATATGCGACCCAAGCACCTCCGCATCCGGCACTATTGAAGAGTTTCCCCAAGGCTTAGCTAGCGGTCGAATGTTCCTCGACCTCGTCAAAGCTTAGCTGCAGCCCTGGAGGCGGCCGCACGCAATCACTGCCATGCATTTGCATCGGACCTTCTAGACCCATGTCAGAGACCCGGCACATAGTGTGCTAGTCAAGTGATTGTTGCCGCGTCGGCCCCCAACTCAAGAGCGCAGCGAAGTGCAAGCCCGTCTTGGACATGTCGAGGTCACCCTCCTTAACATTTCGTTGCGAGCACCAACGAATCCCGTGCATAAGTGGCCCCAGATATGATGTTGCCAACACCCATTTCAGCTGTCCTGCTGCGTAATTGTACAGGAGAGGCAGTTGTGGCGAAATAAAGCATCATCCTTCAACCTCTGAGGGCCTTTTGCGGCTGGGCTAGCATTCATCCAAGGCTCGGCGTTGAGTGGCACAGATCCAATCAAATTATCCACAACTGAGAAACCCACGTACTCATTGGGAAACATTTCCCGTATCTCATACTCCTCTCATCACCAACAAGGCGGAGACATCCGGCCTGAAATATCAGCTGCTTTTGAGCCAGAGGACGCCATCAGGCATTATTAACGATTGTTACGTGGCTCATTAACGGTACATGTTACATTGAAACTTCATAGGAACACAAATATTCACCAAAAAAAGACCATTGAACCACAAACCTGATACCAGAAGCCCAGCATCCTCACTAGACTGTGACTTTGGTTGTTTCCGCACTGTGGCAATGGCACCCGCAGGAACAGCCATTCTTCCTAAGGCGAGCTAATTCATGCAAATGCAACTCAGAGAGGAAGCTGGTTGTTCTCTTGCCCCTGAAATCATCCCTCGGAACAGCCAAAAGCACGGTGCTGGCCATTTGCATCGTACATGCTTGAACCTTGCCGCGCAATTGCTGGTGACATGCTCACTTACACGGTCGTTGCCGCCATCAATGTGATAGTGGACGCATGCGCGGTTGCAGCCAATCAGCGGTGCTCCTAAGCGCTGATCTTGCAGCACTCAGTCTCATAGCCCCACCCTGTCAAGGCTCAAAATCTCACTAACAAGAACAGGTTCTCAAAAACTGGGGTTCGCGTCAGTCGTCAACGTGGAAACATAGACACAGTCTGGCCATATTTACCAATGTTGCGATGACCGTAAACGCAATAAGCGAGCCGCCATTGCCGATGGCGCGTCAACCCTTGCTTAAGAGTTCATCACCGTGCTCCAAGGATTGAATGGCACGGTGAGCTGGCACGGGTGAGGGCTGCATTGTTGCAAGTCAGCCAGACAAGGAGAGATGAGCAGGTGTCCAGAGGCGATCCGTTTTAGACAAAGTTACGGTGTGGGAAATTGTCTGTGATTTGAGCCTCCGCCCTTTAGTGACCAACACAGCCAAGAGAAACAAAACCAGCTCTCACATGTCGTGTGTCATGCACCTGCATATTTCCTCTTGCAACTCAACAATTCTGCGAAGGATCTCGTTTCAACACAATATTCCACGACGCGGTCTGTTCATGCATGTCGGGCTGTGCTCGGATGTTGAGGGTGCAGAACCAACGGTGGCGGGAAGGGGGGATGCTGATGAAGGATGTGACGAGCAAAGATCCCCTGTCTCGTAAGTGCCTTTTCTCACGGCGGAATGCTGAGGCAGGGGAAGGGGAAACAAGCCGGCGTAGACCCGCATCATCCAGCATCACGGCGAGAATTCCGCTGCTTGCCTTGGCAGGCGAGGCAAATACTTGAGCAGACATCCCACCGGTGCGAAACCTGGTGGGGAGCTGGGGGATTGGAGAACTTGCCTGTGCGCAAGATTGTACAAGAGAAAAGAGGGAGGCGGCATGTTTCCGAATGTGTGAAACGCCCTCTCGTCTCGGAATCGGGTTGAAAGTAGCTGCTTCTCGGTCAAGCCCTCCTCACCTGGGATCCGTCCTGACCAGGGTCTCGGTGAAGGCTCGGTCACATGCTAGGTTAGAGGCAGTTGGGTGCAGTATCCTTGGCGTGGCTTTGAGTGGAATCAACCGGAAGACGGAGGAAGTACAGGCTGAGCGGGATGAGATGCTTCCGAGACAACCCTACTGGCAATGCAAACCAGCCAGATGATCAATCGACCATCTCAAAGGGTTGCAAAGTCGTCACTCTAATGTTACCTACATATTCACGCGGACCTTTGCACTCTCGGTCGGATGGAAAGGATCGATAGCACACGTGCCATGTTTGGAACAACTAGGGTTCTTTTTTTCCTTCTTGTTAATTTTTTTTAAAAGAAAAAAATTACAGAGGCGGGTGGAAACCCAAATCAATCCAACGACTTGATACTAATCGCGACAGAGCTACCATTGGCGGTGCACGGTAGATTCTATTTTTGCGCTGGATAGGCACAGATACTAGGGTTGAGACTTCTTGAATAGTCTTCAGTCATTCTTTGTTACAACATCAATGCAATTATGGTTTTAAAATGCATTGCACAGCATCCACCGGGACCCAGTCCGGTCACACAAAAGCCGGTTCCCGGTTGAAGAATTTGTCTGACCAGAGCTTTGCAAAAACGGTCTAGCTGATGATGATATGATGGGCATTTACGGCTAGCCTCGGCGTCTGGGGCGTTTGCCAGGCACATGGCCTCATGGATGTGGTTCTGATCGGAGACCGGCGCCCCAGGCAAGAAGCGCTGCATGTGGCTCCTTGAATTGATACTAGACAGGCACATGTGATAGCAACGGTAATAAAGGCTCTGGCGACGCTCCCCAAGGGACGGGCGGACGGGAGCGGGTGCTGTGGCGGGTCCCCCGCAATCGACACAGGCCAAGGCTTCCCCCCCCCCTCCTCCCCTCACCTCCCGAGATATTCCCTAGCCATGGCTAGTTCACAACCCAATGAGGTCGGCGTCAACGGTTGCTCATGGTCTTGGCTCCGAGTCTTTCCAATGCTACCATGATTGAGCCGCAAGTGGAGCTCTGGCGGGAGGGTGTAAGCAGGTCCCCGTGTGCCCCTGGATCTTGGAAGCTCTCGGCAGTCAACCCGACAGCGCTGCACTACTCTCTGGATGTGTTGTTTTTGATGCGTCGCATCTCGCAGCAGGTTGCGCGGAGCAGTCCAGATCCGGGCCGCCGTCACTCCAGGGTCCCCCACGTGCGCACCAAGGGAAGTGCGCGGCGGACGGCACAAATTGCTGGGGGAGCGAATGGGAGAGCTCGCCCGGACTTGGGCCTGCGCGTACGGTTGCTTTTTCGGTGGCCAGCAGCTAGAGCTCTCTGGCGCTTCCCTGGAGAGCGACCGGGTGGAAACCCGGTGCCGCCCAGTCCGCCGCGCCGCGCCGCACCGCGCCCAATTGAAAACAGGACGAGCCAGAGCAGACAGGACAAGCCCGATAGGGCCGAGACAAACGGGCAATGGAGGCGAGCGCGCGCGCTGGGCCTTGCCTGTTAGACCGGCGGCCATGCCCGCAACCAGCTGTCCCCAGGAAACGCCAAACAGGAAAAAAGCAAGTATCGCCGCCACCCTTGGGCTTGGCTGTGCTGCATGTTGCAAATCTGGCTGGCTGACTTGCCCGTGCAACACGCCCACCTTGGGCAACGTGATTGCGCAGGGAGATGACTCGATGAGTGCTGGAATGGATGGGACGGCTGGGCATCCCGCAAGAGTGCCAGGCGAGATTCGCGCAGAGGACCCGGAGTTGCCCAAGGGTTATTGTCAATCTGCGACATAGTCTCGCATGGGCCACAGAGATAGGCTCCCGGCCCAAGGGTCTGTGGGGACACGGCTCCTCGAGCACCGGGACGCCGGGGGTGCCATGTAGTTTTGTATCATGTGGGAGGTCGAAGTGGATGTGATGTGCAAGTGAGATGGACACACCCCAAACAACAGAATGCAATCTTGCCATCGAGCCGTGAGCATAAAGAGGCCGTTTCCCTCCTTCAACTGACAGACTTTCCTTTCCCCATCCTCTTCACTCTACAACCAAGCGCCTCGATCTCGACTCTCTCCGTCAAAAAAGCAATCTTCTAAGAAACACACTTCAACTCACAACACACACACACACACACAACTCTATCAAAATGTCTGGCCTTCCTGCTCAGAAGTTCCTCACCCTCACTCCGGCCCCCAAGGCCAGCTTCCTCTCTCTGGCTCCGGCCACCTCTGCCTCCTACCCCAAGACTCAGGCCGGCCGATCGCACAGCCGCGCCGAGAACATCCCCACTGGTGTCGAGGAGATTCCTCGACGAAGGTCGAGCGCCAGCAGCAATGGTCTCCGTATCCTGAAGCTCGGCCCCGTCCACTGGGGTGAGCACCCTGATGACCACAAGGAGGACTTCCACGAGGTCATCTAAGCATCTCTCTCTCACTCTCTTTGCTCTGATGGGATTCTGAGATTGCTCTTTCCTTACGACATGCAATGAATTTTTTTTTCTTCTTTATTACTTGGTGTTTACTCTGCCCTTGTATGAGAAAAAACAAAAAGGGAAAAATTGGAGTTGGAATCACGAAAAGCAAGCCAGAAAAAAAAAAAACCAGGAGAAGCGTGTACGACTTGAGGAAGCTCCTACCATCTCTAGCCGTTTTCTTCCCCCTCCCCGCACGTGGGAAACCGGGGCAGACTGACGAGCATCTCATGAGAAATAAAAAACAAAAACCAAAAAGAAAATGGCTTCCGCCCCCCGTAAAACCGCTTGCGGGGGGTGGCTGAAAGCGACAGGCCCTTAGCTTCGGCTGAAGGGAAACGAGAAACGAACAACCCATGCACGGGTTGAGGATAGGCTTTGGGACTGGATCCTGTGGTAAGGACCGGCAAAGTGTGGGTCGTTATCGGAACAGTGTTGGTAGCACAACGTGGGCGAAAGGACAAGGACGGGCCGGTTTTGCAACTGTTTTTTTTTTTTAATGGACCGTCATGATAAATCACCCAAACGCTCTTTTGCGAGAGACGAGAGAGCCGGAAGGGGGGCGCAACAGGAGGGGAGGAAGAGGGGGGAAATTGTCATGTAGCTTGCTTTAGTGTTGGCTCCGTGGGGACACAGCACAACGGGGCTTCTCGACCCATGTCCAACTGGCATGGTACAACCAATAGCTAGCTCTCTTTTATTCACATCATCATCAACCACACACACAAACAAGTATGATCCGATTTCTACGTGCGCCCGTTTGTTTCTCTCTTTTTTAGTTTTCTTTCTTGCTTGTAAACTCTGCTATTCTCACTGTGTGCGTGTGTGTGTGACCTTTCTATCTTCTTTTGTGTGTCTCACGCACGCACTGATTCAGCGCATATGCGCACGCAATACACCACCGTCCCCCTCGAGTGAATGGCCAAGAAAACGGGAGGGTGTGATAGGAATGCTACGCTGGTGGCGAACAAAGTTGAGTTGAAGGCAACTCAGAGAAGGGGTTGTGTCCGACCAAAGAAAAGACTACGCGACTATGCTGCGAAGCTAGCGCGCCCTGTTCGCCGTGAGACCAGAACCAGAGACAGAGAGACACACGGGGGCGCGCCGCCGCCTAGAGCAGAGGAGGGGAAGGGTGCCCCGCGCGGAAACCTGCCCGCCACGCAAAGCAGTTTTTTTACGGCATAGTATGTGTAAAGCGGGTAGCTATTTTTTTTTTGTTCGGGCGGCAATGGGCATTGATGACCAAAGAGAATTATCCAAGGGGATCATCCATCACGAGCAAAGAGGAAGGGTGCAACAAAAAAGGGGAGGGGTGTGTGCTGGTGAGAGGTGGGATGGCCTTAGCAGCAGCAGCAGCAAGTAAACCCGGGACCGGGCAGCAACAGAGGAAGAAAAAAAAAGAAACCTACTGTCGATCCATCCGGTCCCCCCAAGTGTGTCCTAGCTTTGCATCTTTCTTGCGTTGCTACTGCTGCATGTTGGGCGTGTGTCCTTGCCTCTTGGGGGTCCTGTTTGCGTTACCCTTGCGGCCGGCGCGTGCTATGCTAGACATGGCACGTCTCACATGTACGGGGTGGGAGTAGGAGCAGGAGCAGGAGAGAGCGGGGAGGAATCTCGAGCGACGCATTCTTTTTTATTTTTCTTGGCGTGTCTCGGTCTAGCAAGGCCCAGCCTCTTCTTCAGTCTCTCCGCGAGCACCGCTCCGCTCCGCCCAGGGCGGAACAGGAATTGGAAATAATCAGCACAATCAAAGACGTGTTCCAGACTCTCTCTTTTTGCGTGCCTGCAAAGGGTGACGATGGGGTGTGTGTGGGGAGGGGGGAATAAGACGAGAAAGAGACAGAGAAAGGTGGGCATGCGCTCCAATCAATGGCATTTGTTTGTTTACTTCGGGCGCTTCGTTCACTCTTTTTTTTTTTTTTTTTACATCATCTGCTCGCTCGGCACACGTCCGAGATTCTGGCTTCTCTCATGGCGGTATACCAGCGGAGCCCAGATGGCAGGCCTGCATATTTTGGCGGTGCGTAGCGCGGGCGAGCGGGGAGGGAAGCCCGAAGGAGGCGCGGCGGGTGATAAGGCCGATGATGATGAGGATGGCGGGCCATTGTACGATTGACTGATTGAATGATGAAAGAGCTTGCCTCTCTGTAAAGTTGGGCATATCTCTACACTAGCGGGAGCTGCACAGACTCCCTCCTTTTTTTTTTTACTTTTGATATGACAAGAAGATTAGGTGTGTGCTTTGGCGATATCATGTCGTCACTCGGTCCCTGAGGACGTCATTGGGGCACGGCGAGTGGTCTAGTGCCGACTAGCGGGGTGGGATGGACGAGCGGAACTGCAGGCCGCCAACGCAACGTAAGGCCAGAAAGGCGAGCGAGACAGACAGAAAAAAAAGGAAAAAATAAGCATCTCGTTCGTCCGTGTCCCCCGGCGTCGCGTCCCGGCCTCTGGTCCCCTCCTTCGGGCCTCCGAGCCATGTCCGGTCGGGGTTAACGTCCCGTGTCTTGGGGGATCGGCGCAGCGCGGTGACGACGACTTGGGGCGACGACGACGGCGATAAAGCCCGCCAAGACTTGATGCTCGCCTGTGCTGGAATGAGTGTCTCGGGCGTATAAAATTAAGCTTGAAGGATAGACACGGGGTAGGGGCTGGTTCGAGGCGAAAGGAGGCCAAAGAAAGTGAGGGGTGTGCGTACCCGGTGCTTTGAGACATTCATCTGCCAAGACACCGAGATATCTGCGACAAGAACCCACTTTGATGAACTGTAGTTACGCTCGTTCGTTATTTTTTTTTTCTTTCGGTCGTCTATTCCCCCGATCGTTCGTTGCTCTGTTTCGCCGCCGGCATTGAACCCCGTCGCGTCGCTTCAATCGCCGTGACCATCGGTCCAAGCAGCCTTGTAATTCCTACCGTGACATTTGAGTGGAACCGGCACCGAGATGCCGTCCGAAGGGGGGCGCCGCAACCCTCCATCTGAGATCTTTGGCGCTAAGCTGCTCGGGATTCCTGATGCATCGCGCCGTCCCAGCACGCTCTCGTATAGCACGACGTCAAGCCGCGTCTCTGTAGCTTCTTGTAGTTTTCTTTAGGGGCGAATGCCACACACAGAATCCCGATGGCTGGCGAGTCACAGAGCAGTCCCCTACAACAACTTTTGCTGGCGCGGGGTAAATCAGATAGCTGCGCTGGCCCAACGCTACTGTGCTGGACGGACAGCTGGAAGCAGATCCTATGCAACCCCCCAGTTGAGCCCAGTTCGGATCGCCCAGAGACATCTCGCTGGCCTCCATTACTCGCTCTCTTATATGTCGGCTAGCACCGGCCTGCAGACTAGCTACAGCCAAGCTCGCGTACATGTCCTTGAAGGGGGGCTAGTTTGCGAAAAGCTCGAGCTTCGCCGGAGCCAAGCGCCGCCGCGAGCATTGTCAATATCGGAGTGTAGCATAATTCGGAGACCCTTCGGTGTGTGTGGTTTTTTTCAAGTACTACACATGGAAACCATGTGTCAATGTTATCACCGGACCTCATCGTTTTTTTTTTCGGTTCTGGGGGCGAATATCCAACGCCATATAGCAGAGTCCAGTGGAGGGTATAAACGGTGCTTACCGAGATGATGGTCTGATATCAAGGGTGCACTTGGAGCACCAGGCGCGTGCAATTCGAGACGGCAATTGGCCCAACCTCTGCCGTTGCGGGTGCTCCGGGCCATGTGCTGACGGCTGGCTGCTTGTTGCTGGTTGCTACTAGACGATAGGGCACGCCGAGTGGCTGCTTACAACCTTCATGTGAACAGCTTTCTTGATTCGGGTCAAGTGACGAGGTCGAGTTGCTACTTTCGGAAGCCCGACGACGCCTCAGCGCGACCCTGTTCATGTGCCATGGTCGTGCCTGAGCACGGAGCATAGCGGGTGGGGCTCCTTCCCAGATGCATGGCCTATGTGACATGTGATGGAGGTTATTGCCTTCTAGATCCGGACCCTCGACTTCTAGCTCCTGGCTCCGCGCGTCTAATAAATAAAGTAAAGCTCCGTCGTCTTTGTCTCACCTCAGCGGCTACCGCCGTGACGAAATGCACCCTGGCTTCAGATATAGTGACAGACGGTATCAGCCGCAACGCTTGGGCTCCATCTCAACTATCAGCCACGGTCCATGAACAAGGATCCGATGCACAATCAAGACGCCGGTATTATTAAAACTTTGGCGCTTTACGCTCGTGCAACTATACTTGCCTCAATCATAGCTCATTAAGTGGGTTCCGATGAGATTCCATTGGCAAGGCCTTCCACTATTTGTAGACCCAGCCGCGTTTGTCTGCGTAGAGTAAAGTACGATTTCAAACCTAACTGGACCCGTTACCAACTTATCAGGCATTATATATTTCTAGTGAAAAAGAAAAATGGGTAGGCTCAACTTGGTGATCCAGGTACTATGTAATAGCGGTAGTATACAAGTTACCCAACAATAAGTTTGGTCGTGTAGATGTTTTTTGTCCTACAAAACAACAGTTAACATGCCATCCATTACAGTATTTGATTATGCCACTAACACGCCCAATACCAAAGAAGAACCATAGCAAGTTTTATGCATGCTCAGTGTTGTTCCTTCAAGCCCTAAAATTTCATATCACTACCTAAGTTTCCAGCAACACACAACGTAGATGTGAGCTGCATTGAAAAACAACTATAATCATAAATCGATGTCTCAGGACCACTTTTCAATGCGCCACCTTATATTAAGCATGAGTCTTGTTTATGCTTTGACACCAACGGCAAGTTTGTTTATGCTTATTCTTACAAAGTCAATCTTCCATGGCCTTGCACTGTTATATTCGATGTCTTCTTTGAATAGCATGAGATCCTTTGGCTACGTAGATGAAAACACAATGGGTCATCCCAAACTCGTGACCGTCCCATCCCCTAGCATTCTTGACAAGACACATTTGCTGAATAATGCGTCAAGTAAAAACTGGTCACCACTACACAGTGCGTGAAATATTTGAGCCAAACCAACTGCAGCATTGCACACACCACTTTCTCGAACCCTCCATGATGTTTCTAGGGTCATAGATGATCCAAGGCAACAGTATGCCTCGCAACCAAGCGGGGGAAGAGGACAGTCTGGCACTCGGCCTTGACTCACCGGTGTGCTACGGCTGAAGCTCGTACCCTGCTGTAACTACATCATTTGTAATCCAGAATGCCAAGGCACGCGGTCGGATGATTTCATGTAGGTGAGATTGCGCAATACAGTTTGCTTTGCTGCAGGAGGACCAACACAAGGCGACCCAAGGTGTTGGCAACCAGGAGGGCGTGTACATTGCAAAGAAGGAAAATAATAATAAATTATAATAAAACAAATATTCAAAAAGCTCAAAAAACCTCCATGGCGTCTGTCTATCCAATGTGTTGGTTGACGAGACGGCAGCTGAAGCAACGGAGTGAACGTAGCCATGTACAGACAGGGTGCGTTGCCGCGGCAGTCTCGTGCTATCAACACACCACAACGACTCCTTTTCATGTTCTCTCCGCAAAGGCAAAAAAGTGTAACAAGCGCGCCTGGGCCTCGAGGAAGCCGACTTGAGCCTGCCATTGGGCGAGCATCGAAATGATGCACCGCCCGCGTCTCACCGGCGCCGGGCGAAGGCAAGGAGATATTGCCGGATGCGGTCCTAGCTATGTGGCAACCACCTAGAACAAAATGCAGGGTTCTTGGAGACGATCAAACAGGCGCGTCTAATTATGCCCGTAGGGCTGAACTAGTTGAGTCACACACCCGCAGCCAGTAGCGTTGCGAAATCGCGAGGCAACCTCACTCGCAGGCACCACCACCACCAACGTTGCCAGCAAGGCATCAATCGCTCTCGGTCAGCCCGTAAGGCTAGCAGCACATCACAGCAACAACAACCAACAGCATATATCTCTTTTTAGTAGTTTGCCGCCCCCTATTTGTTTAAAAAAAGAAAAAGATGTACATGCACATGCAAGATTAATGCATGTCGCTATTCTTTGCTTTCTCCTTTTTTTTTTTTCCAACATTGCACGCAGGCAGCAATGCGCAGTGTGACCAGAGCCACGGCCAATGAGGCCGCACAAGCTGTCTCGTGTTGGTGATGACCTGCAGCTGAGAACCGGGGTGTTGGGCTCTCTCTTCTCCCCCTCCCACAGAGGCCGCACACACCACACCAAATACCTAGTTGGAATTGGTCACATGTATATTGAAAGGGGAGTTAAGAGAGGAGAAGAAGGGGAAGAAAAAAAGAGGGCGTGGGGAAGAATGACGCTAACTCCTCAATCCCCTCCCAAATCAAGTTTCTTGATTTATTGGCGCTAGCGGAGCGGATGCGGGACGGGGCGTGGTGGAGATGTACCACTTCTGGTAGTTGGGCATCCAGAGCCCACTCAAACGGGAATAGTTCCAGGTAGACAGAGAAGCGTGTGATGAGCGCTGCATTCAACACAAGCAGCACGGTGGAGATGCGATTACGCTGCCAAAACGCTTGCGTACGTCCCAACAAACGTGAACGCGCAGGTCCGTCAGTGCGTGCGGGGTGATGAATGGGGGGGCCGCCCTCTAAGTTGGTTGACGGATGACGCCCCAAAAGCACTCTATTCATAGTGAATACGAGATGGAGGATTCTGCTATCTTCGCGCCGCATACAGATGCCCGCGTCTCTGCTAGGCCTTCGGCCATCTGCCTGGCCTCTTATCATGCGGCCCTTCGTTTGTGGTGGTGGTGGTGCTGCTGCTTGTTAGCAGGTTCTAAACTCAGGGTGTGAAGTCTGTACTGACTCGTGCTCTGTGCTGTCAGGATCCGCATTGCCGCATGTCTTGCATGTCGCATTCCTGCACCAAGGCTGTGCATCATCAGTGCTCTCTGGAGAAGCCCTGCCAGGCTAGCCAGGCTGTCGTTGGAGCTTACCGCCCAGTGCAGGCCTCAGCAAACACGAAGGCCGTAGTTCCATGGCTGATCCTTAGTTTCAAGTCTATTACAAGGCGTAGTTTCGAGGCGGTGACTCGAAGGGGTGTGGTTTCGAACGGGACTTGTCTGAGAGAAGAGAGATTAGCTTTTTGAAATTGCTAACAATATCTCTGCGAGTTGTCTCTTGCCACAGCCACGCGGCATCATTGAGAAATTATCGAAACTCGGCCCAAGAGACGGTTTTAGTTCCTGTTGTGCGCGGGGAGGATTCCATGCTTCAATTTCAATTTGCCTCGCTTGATTCGACATCTGCAGATCGAACAAGTCGGCTATTCCAACGAACTACTGTCTAGTAATAAACGAACACAAACATCTTTTTTATATTACTAGTTATCCCTGAATTTTGCCAATTTTATAAATATTGTCATGTTTGTACAACACAAATCCGTAGAGTGATGTGAGATCATGAGAAATCGCCAAGTCTACATCTGGCAAAATGCTATCACAATCTCCTTGATGAAGTGAAATGGGTGTTCCATCACTTGGTAGCAATCTATTATGTCATAATTAGATCTAAACTTGAGTGTGTTTTAGGCGTTAGAAACTGCTAATCTAATGATATTCCTCACAAGAACCGTGAGTCAAGATCACCGGATTGGCATCTAGGTGGTATATGGTAGGACTTGCAGGTACCATAGGCTTCTGTTCGAAAATTTCAACACGCGATGACAGAAAACAACACTCAGTTCTGCATTATTAGCTGTATTTGAAAAATACAAATAGTCAACAGGTGTGTAAATACGTGTGCATGTTGTGGATGGTTATCCCTGGTTTCTCTCATTTCGATCTTAGCAGATATCGTAATGCCGCAATACACATGTTCTAATGCTATGTACATGACCATGCATAAACCCATCATTAACTAGGCATAAAAACTTGCTCCTTGGTATCATGATCAACATACCACTGCAATGTCGAGCCCTTCTGGCCACCCTAGACCTGAGGTTGAGAACATCTTGAACGACATAGGGTATAGCGTTAGCATTTCGATGGGAATTGTATCCCTTTTCATGTAATAAACGTCATCGTCATTCTCATCTGGAAGATGATCAAATCGCAGCTGTCTATGATAACTGATTAGATGCTGTTTAGATACCTGGCGGTCAGAATGACGATTCTAACAGGATACAAACCTGCTGTCTGAGAGTAGGATTTGGAAGGAGAATCTGCTGAGCTACTCTTATTATTTACTAAATGCTGACAAAAGAAGTCCATACAACTTGGGTTTCTCTTGCTATAAATTGCAGACCCATGACTCCGCAATCCTGTTGTACTTGCGTGCTAGGGAAGGTCGAGTCTGCGTGTGTAACCACCGAACTCCATCTGCACGCAAGTATTCGCATCGAGATGCACAAGAGCATCAGTAATACCTCCTCCTTGTCCCGTCCCCTACAACTGCCACATCCTTTCGCTCGGGATCTACCACCCGCAGAATCTCGTACCAGTCAACCTCTACCACCCCAGCGTCGGATTCGGTTCCCCCCTCCACACCCTCAGTACCCTCGATACTACGGTGCTGCGCATGTCCGGTCCCTTGCCCGGTTCCGAACCCGGCCCCGGCCCGGCTCAGAGTCCCACACTCGGTCCCTGGCCCTCCCGCACTGTGGAACCGACACCACGCCCGGAGGTGCCGCCGCCCATCCACCCACAGTCGCGACGTCTGGAGATAGGGATCCGCGAGGACGCGGAGCAGGCTCTCGAGAGGCGGTCGCTTGAACATGGCTAGGTCGCCGTCCTCAAGCTCCGCGCTCCCGTCACCGGCCCTTGGGCCCTCCTGCACTCGCCGTCGTTGCTGCTGCTGTTGCGTCTCCCCCCTTGGCGTCTGAATCCACACAATCAAGTGCTCCAGCGATCCCTGGACCACCATCTCGGTCAAAATCGGCACTAGTTCTTCGTGCACCCAGCCCCGAAGACGGTTAAGCCGCACCTGCAGGTTGACCACCCTGCGGCGAGCGTCCTGGGTCGTGAGCAGTGATGCCGGGATGGCCGACGGCATCCCGTCGTACCCGCGGTGGACTTCCTGGGACGCTTCCGCTACGGCTGCCAGCTGCCGCTGCAGATGCTTTGCGTGCGGGCCCGTGGCATCCAGCACGAACTCGTTGGCCGTGTACAGGAGCGGCGCTGCGATGGCGTGCAGCGCCGGGTGCGAGAGGAGCACCGGCAGCGGGTTGATGGGGGACCGAGAGCAAGGGCACAGCGGGATGGGCGTGGGGCTGGTGAGGAGCGGTTGGAGTATGATGCTCAATATGTCGACGGGCAGGTCGAGAAGGTTGAGCTTGGGAGCGCTGCTGATGTCGCGACTGCTCGCCATGGCTATTTCCACCGAAAGCGATATGGCACAAGTGACGCTGCCGGCCAAAGTGATAAAATGGACGTCACAACACCACGGTATCCCAACCAAGTATAGAATCTACAAGATCAAATAAAACGAGATGAGGTATAAAGCCACCAAACTCTCAGGTTTTATGAGGTAGTGCTCGTTTCCTGAAACAAGGTAGACGCATTTGCATCTTCAGTACGAGCAAGGGTTTATGGCAATAAGAAGGCAAGAGTGGTGAGGATTCTGCGTTTCGATGTGGACGAGGCAATGCTGAATGGGTCAATGTAGAGAACATCAAAGCAGCTAGCGGGGTTTGTCAGCACTCCCAGAATAATCCGTTCCGCAACCTATCGTTACAATTACAGGCCAAAACTTTGAAATCACACTGCAATAGCAACGCTTTGGAGCAATACTACAGATTTTGATTATTCCCCAACCCTAATGCTAAGACAACAACAAGTTTGCTTGGATTTATTATTGCTAAACAAACATTTCATGGCCTTAGGTTCTTTGCATCATCTTTTTCACTGGAACCATTCAAGACTTATTCGTTGAATGGGCGGAAAGAGACATCTGTAGGCAATTCTAAACTCACGATTCACGCACGATACAGCACATTGGGGCAATCATAGTGTAAGTGGTAAAAGGCATCATTTCGTATTTTCCATTCTACCGAGAGTCTATGCTTAAATTCATAGGCCGTCATCCGCTCATTGGGTTCTGGCCCATCCATCCCGCCTCCATTTGCCCACTTTCATGCATCTCTCATACTTCATGATGAGGACGAATGAACTTACAAACATGCAGAACTTTTCACGCCTCAGTATCCTTGTCCATTTTGTCGCAGATTGAATAACGACATGGCCCCAGCTGGCGACCTCTATCCGAGGCCGGGCCAGCTGCGCCGATCCGCAACTAGAGCACCTCAAATCGTCGTTGCCCTGCGCCCCCAAACACTAAATTACCATCATCACAACCCCGTGTACATTTATCGGGAGTTCATGGCCTTGGTGACCTGGCGCTTGACGTTGAGCTCGAACTTCCTGAGGTCGGCGGCGGTGTTGTCGCCAAGCTCGAGGGCAGTCATGGCCTCGCTGATAGCAGTCTCGATCTTCTCCTTGTTACCACGCTTGAGCTTGAGGGAGCCCATGGGGTCCTCAATAATCTCCTGGGCACGGCCCAGGTAGGCCTCGAGGCTCTGCTTAGCCTCGTGCTTGGCCTGGAACTCGCTGTCGTTGTTCTTGAACTTCTCGGCGTCGCCAACCATCTTCTCGATCTCGGCGGTGGAGAGCTTACCAACAGAGTTGGCGATGGTGATGTTGGCAGAGCGGCCAGAGGTCTTCTCGGTGGCGGTGACCTTGAGGATACCGTTGACGTCGACCTCGAAGACACACTCGAGGACGGCCTCACCAGCCCTCATGGGAGGGATAGGAGCAAGAGTGAACTCACCCAGGGAGGTGTTGTCCTCACAGTTGACACGCTCACCCTGGTAGACGGGGAACTGGACGGTCTGCTGGTTGTCGGCAACAGTGGTGAAGGTTCGCTTCTTCAAGCAGGGGACGGTCTGACCACGGGGAACGACGGGGGCGAAGATGTTACCCTCCATGGCAACACCCAGGGACAGGGGGCAGACATCGAGAAGGAGGAGGTCGGCGGTCTCGGCAGAGGTGGCCTTTCCGGAGAGGATACCGGCCTGGACGGCAGCACCGTAGGCAACGGCCTCATCGGGGTTGATGGACTTCTCAAGCTTCTTGCCATCGAAGAAGTCGGAGAGAAGCTTCTGGATCTTGGGGATACGGGTAGAACCACCAACGAGGACGATCTCGTCGACGGCGGACTTCTCGACACCAGAGTCCTTGAGGACCTGGGCAACGGGCTCGAGGGTGCCAGAGAAGGCCTTGCCGTTGAGCTCCTCGAACTTGGCACGGGTGATGGTCATGGTGTAGTCCTCACCATCGAAGAGAGAGTCAATCTCAATGGTGGCCTGGGCACCGCTGGAGAGAGTACGCTTGGCACGCTCACAAGCAGTTCGGAGACGACGAAGGGCACGGGCATCGCCGCTGAGGTCCTTCTTGGACTTGCGCTGGAAGTCCTTCTTGCAGTGGTCAAGGAGGTTGGTGTCGAAATCCTGACCACCCAAGTGGGTGTCACCAGCGGTGGCCTTGACAGTGAAGACACCACCCTGGATGTTGAGGAGGGAGACATCGAAAGTACCACCACCAAGATCGTAGATCAGGACGTTGCGCTCCTTCTCAGACTTGCCAGCACCGAGACCGTAGGCGATAGCGGCAGCAGTGGGCTCGTTGATGATACGGAGGACGTTGAGACCGGCGATGGCACCGGCGTCCTTGGTGGCCTGTCGCTGGTTGTCGTTGAAGTAGGCAGGGACAGTGATGACGGCCTTCTCAACCTTCTTGCCAAGCTTGGTCTCGGCAATCTCCTTCATCTGTGGCGGGGGTTAGAAAAAATTGGTTCCATTTCTCACTAGCGCGGGGGCGGGGAAAAAAAGAAGCGAAGTGGGATGTGCATAGTGAGGAGATTCTTACCTTGGTGAGAACCATGGCGGAGATCTCCTGGGCGGAGAAGGTCTTCTTCTCGCCGAGGTACTCAACCTCAATTCGGGGAGTACCATCGTCATCGACGATGGTGAAGGGCCACGACTCGATGTCCTTCTTGACGGTAGGGTCATCGAAGCGGCGACCAATCAGACGCCTATAGAGGAAAATTACAGTCAGAAAACCGAATTTTTTTTCGAGAATATTTGGGACTCGGGAAGCGGGAAAAACTCACTTGGCATCGAAGACGGTGTTCTTGGGGTTCATGGCAGCATTGTTCTTGGCAGCCTCACCGATCAGACGCTCCTTGTCAGTGAAGGAGACGAAAGAAGGGGTGGTGAAAGAACCCTGCTCGTTGGCAATGATCTCGACATTGGTACCCTCGTACGTAGCAACGCAAGAGTAGGTGGTTCCTGTGTAGAAGAAGCAGTTAGCAACCTGCAGGATTTTTGAATGGAATTTTGAGGCTGGGCTGTGATTTGGTGTTTTTTTTCTTCATGCCCTCTCGCCCTGCCGACCAACCGCAGAAGGGTGGAAAAGCAGGCGACAAGACGGCGCCGGGGAGCGCAGTCGAGAGCAGGGTGAAGCGAGGGCGTAGGATAGGATCACGACTCACCCAAATCAATGCCAACGGCACCGTCGTACACTTCGTCCGCCATTTTTGATGTCTGAAAGGCTTTTGGTGGAAGAGAGGATGAGAAAGGAAGAACGTGGGGTTTCAGAGAAAGAAATTCTCCCAACCAGATTTTGTGAAGGCCGGGTAATAAATTTTGGGACGACCTGTGAACTGAACTTTTTCTGCCAAAGTGGGGTCAGCAATGTGGGCTGGCAAAGATCCCCTCCGCTAAACCTAAATAGGTATCGCCGTTCGCCTGAGTTTTTTCAGGGCCCCGATCTTTTTTTTTTTTTTTTTTTTTCCTCGGGGCTCGTCATGGCGAGGACCGGCTTTGTTTGGGGCGTGCGCCGGGGCAACAAATTGTCTGGACATGCGAGAAATGGGAAGCCCGCAAATTCTAAGCCTGACTCGATTTGATTGCGTTGTCTTTGCATTGGTCTGGGGGGGCAAGGGTTTCTGGGCGGCTAGGTCTGAGTGCTTTATTTTTATTTTGTTATATTTATTTTTATTTATTTTCGCTCCTAAAAACTGGGACTGTCATGATTTGCAGCCGCCGTTGCATTTCCCTCATAATTTTTTTTTTGTGTGTGGCTGGGCGGTCGAAGCCCTGACTGAGTCCCCGTCGCAACACGGCCTCTTAGACAGTGTACATTGGCAATACATAGACTGGAACGAGGGGTTGGGCTATCAACTATAGCCGATGGAATCAGCGGGACAGTCAAACTTTTCTGCTGTTGCCACTAATATGCGCCGAGTATCATCAAGCCTCCAAAGTCTCTTCTACGGTCCCCCGAAAAAGACGGTCAACGGCCTGTGCCAGCATTATGGTGGCAACAAATTGCTAGTCCTGCCTGACTCGGCCGCCCGTTGAACCAGAATCTTCTTGCGTCCGGATGTTGGTGAGGCGACTGACGGCAGCGCCGACTCGGAAACTACGCCGCCAGCAAACCGGTTGGGCGCGTGCGAATATGCCCGCCATTGCCGCCTAGTTACCGCTTAGATACCGCCTTCGGAGGGGCACGCCGCTTAAGCGAAAAACTGCCCCTCCACCATGAAAAAAAAACCCTTGTCCCACAATCATGAGAGCGGCCAGTGGGGCAGTTGCATCGCCCAGGCGACGGCGACATGCTCATGGCAGCTGAAAATCTGAATGCATACAGTAGAGGAGATATGCCAATGGGAAATGAAGCAACTAGTTGGCTGCGTATGTCATTACTGCGTATGTCATTGCTGCATGTCACGTTCATCATTCTGTCACTTACTTTTCCCCTTTGAAAGTGGCAGGGACCGTTCATGATGCAACCCGATGCAACCTAAGTCTTCGAATCATTTCGGCCATAACTAACGCTCTAGCGTTACAATTACCCTTCCTTTCCTGCGGATGGTACTACTTCAATCAGGCTGGCGCGTGCTTGGGCGTCAGTCCCAAAAGTTTGGCTTCTGCCTCGACCGCTTCGGCAATGGTATCCTTCAAACCAGGTGCCTTGGGCTCCCACCCTAGATACTTCTTCGCCCGCTCAGACTCTCCCTTGGAATTGACTCCCCATGTTATCCCGGCCAGATAACCAGTGCTTTCAATCTCTTTTTGCGTGAGCGACTTAGTTGCAGGCTCCGACAGATAGCCTTGACGAGCTGCCTCTTCGGCCACCCACTGAGCGACATCGGCCCATTTGTGCTCGGCTTGTCGCGCAAAATAGTAGCCATTTCGCCCAATGATTTCCGGGTTATTTCTCTTGGACGGGTCTTGAGTAGCATCCACAAACTTTACAAAGAGGTCAGCAAGATCATCGATGTGAACATTGTCCCACTCTGTCTTTCCCGCACCCGCAATCGGGGCGTACCCATGCTGGAGTGCTGCGCGGGCCAGATTCGGGACCTGGACGCTGCGAGTGTTGGCGGTTCCACTACCCGTGCCGTAAACAGTAGGAGGGGACACTATAATAGTCTTAACTGCATCCGAGTTGGTCTCTTGGACCGTTTTTTCGATGTTGCGGTGGATCGCGCTGTCGGGGAGATTGAGGATTCGATCAATGCCCCTGACGTCGTTGTACGTCTCCTCGGCAAGAGGAGCCTCGCCGAAACGGCCCTTCTGTAAATCATACCAAATTAAAATTCCTGATCCCGATAAATGGATCCAATACCCAGGGTCCTCAGGCGTGTGACCAGCCGCAAGTCCAGCCGCGATGGCGCTGGCCGAGGGACCGTCATCAGCTGAAAGTGCCGTGTCTAAACGAACTCCATTAGCTCAGATAGGTTTGACAAGCTCACACCCCTTACGGATAACAATATCGGCTTCGGATGCCGCCTGTTTTATGGCATCAGAATCTTTGAGCGTGGCATAGACGAATTTCACGTTTGGGTATTTGGCCGAAATAGGCTTGCCGCGATTCTCGTCCCGCACCAAGAGGGTGTAATCGAAGTCGGGGTGCGCCTTGTGTACTCGGTCAAATACGCTAGCTCCGATAAAACCTGAATACGGTGTTACCTTGCAAAACATTCATTGTAGTGAGACAAGTATGTGCTACCAGTGGCTCCAGTGCTGAGAATATCGAATTAGAGGTGCTTCTTAATTATTTGGTTGAATGCAGCCACTCACAAAAATATTTTTGTCGTCATGATTAACTTTGAGAAAATACGGCCTGGTGAAGCCTAGTAAGTTGGTTGATCTGTGTAGGCGTCAATGTCCTTCTCGCTCCCACCAGAGCGAGGTTCCGGCCACTATTTGTATGCAGCTGAGCTCCTCTCGATTTCTAATGTAGCAAGATCTAAAACCAAAAAATTTACAGACTCTATCATTCTGCCGTTAGATTCAGCTGTTATTGCGCGACGGCCTATGACCCCATCAACGGGCCAAGCCGGGTCGTATTACAAATGCTGTTCGGCCGAATCGATCCCCGGTTCCCATTTTTTTCGTGCGGCCTTGACATACTGGCGTCCATATTTGGGCACTTGATGGACGTTTCGGAGCCGAAACCCACATCGCCATTCGCCCATGATTCGTCCTTGCTCGTCCGAAACCCCTCCCACTCAGCGGAAGGCGGGTAATTACAACCAAATACTGCCCGGTCCGTGTCCAAATCCAATATGTGTCGACCGCAGGGTTATGCTTCTCCACTCTGACAAATATGCTTAAATCTCACCCCATTATTAAATACAACGAGTGGATACGACCGCCTCCGCTGATATAATATCGATTATCAACGTAGGTTTGCCGCCGTCAAGGCGAGACTGAATGTTTTATGTCAGGTCTTTATAAAACAAGGTCACTTTACAACTTACATGTCACAAGAACTATATCGTCGTTTATTTTGCATGGATCTGATGTACATAGATGGATGGACAGAAATGGAAACGACAAGTTGATACTTCATGCAGTTAGGGACAAGTAGATACCAAGATCATCTCAATGGGGTATATGTTCGCTGATTGGATGTAACGAAATAAAACGTCATTGTATCTGGGGAAGAATTTGGGTTCTATACTTCGTTTAAAAAATCACGAAAAGTCATCTGTAGAAAGCGATGTGCAAAGAAATTGACCTGGGTGTAGTTCATGTGGTTGTAGATGGTATTATTCAATCCAAACACTACCTTCGGCTTCCGAACGCTAATTCGCATAATATAAGCATTTAACAGAAGTATATTGATTATTACACCGGCATGAATTGTCTCATGTATAATTACTCCTGCCCTCATCTGGGTATCGCTACAAGCCACCCTCGATACATGGGCGTCGTGATTTCCAGCCCAGATGCAATAGCTAGTTCAAACTTTAATTTTTAGCATCCCACCAAAGTGCTACAGTCTAGCGATTAAACGCCTAGCCGTATACTGCCTTTTCATAGGTATGGTTCCTGGGGCTGAGTGAGGAGAGAAGCTCACCACTTGCTAGCAAGGACCACATGCAAGACATCCCACAGCATACCGGATACGCTCTCAAAGGCAATTTACGCCTGCCCCACACACGGAATATATGGAAGAAATCACCCAAATCATGCAGCCCAGGAAATTCCACTCCGTTCCGTCCCGAAATTGGGGTGTAGAGACTGCTTTTCCGCTAAACCCAGCCACGACCCGACTAGGTTCGACGCCGTGTCTTGTACATATACTTGATGAGCTCCCAGGCTACCTGCACCCGCCAAGACAAATCAATCTGTACATCCTGCAAAAAAGAAAGGCGAGTCTTATCGCGGCCATCAATAAAAAGGATATGAACTGTCAGTCTCGCATGCAAACCCTGCCGGCATCTGACTCCGCTTTTTTGCTTTTGCTTTTTGCTATGCGCCCTCTGTATGGGTGATGGCATCACCTCCGAGCGGGGTTGCGCATCGCATATCGTGTCATAGGGCAGATAGCTGCGTGTGTGCTCCTTGGTCAGCGTTCAATTGACCCCTCCTCCCAACGATCTCCTGTATTTAAAGCACCCCCGACTCCCCCGTCCCTCATTAGAAACCTTCTTCCTTCATCCTCATCCTACTCTGCGAAAATACTCACCAAATTAGTTCCTTCAAACCTCAGCACTCGTCACCATGCCCGACAACTACAGCTACAAGAGCAGCGGCAC
Organism: Calonectria hawksworthii; assembly: GCA_020975415.1. NCBI lineage: Eukaryota > Fungi > Ascomycota > Sordariomycetes > Hypocreales > Nectriaceae > Calonectria > Calonectria hawksworthii. The sequence goes on along the minus strand of JAHXZK010000001.1, from coordinate 2,246,456 downwards.
CAATAGCCAGGCAATTATTCAGATACGGGCTCCTAATACAGTTCATGTCCTAACCTCGTCTCAGGGTAACCACTACTGTGCTCGCGACTACGGCTCCAGCGCATCCAACTCCAACTCTTATCACTACTCCAACAGGTTGGTCTTGTTGACTGAGATTTACTCATCACGTCGTTTTGTCTCGGGTGGAAGCCTTTGGTCGTTTCTACACCTCGGGGGCTGACTTGACATTTTCATTTTTAGTAACGGGTCCTATTACTATTCGAACTCGAATGGGAGCACATACTACAACAATGGCCAGGGTGGTTCGACTTATACTCCCTCCGGCGGCAGTGGGTCTAGCGGCAAAAAATGATCAACCTCATTGAAATAGATGAAGTGTCATCTCGTAGCCAAGTATAGTAAGTGGGCTTAAAGCGGGGCGACTGATCAGATATGGCGAGCCCCAGAGTTTATGAATACATCAGTAGTAATTCGTCACAAATCTGTGTGTTTTTGGGTGAATGTGGTGAATCTATGCCCATTCCAATTTAATACTAATATCATTCAAAACTAGCTAGGTTCTAATCAAGGCAACCTATTTGCGTCCGTAGTCTTGGCCTGCATAAAATGAACTTCTCAAATCACCCCAACCTTGATACCAAATTGATCCAAACCACCATGTTGAGTACTGCCCATTCTCTAGCGAGTCGCATAGTAGGCAGTCATCGTGATGATCAGAGCTGGAAATAAAACGGCCTCAAGGAGAAGCAAGTTCTTTAGCTTTCGCCTCTGAGTCAGGTTGAGGGAATGTATATTGCCATGTGTATACCAGGAAATAGCCGAGTCAAATTTTCCCCAAACTGCAAGAAGTCCGATAAAGGGAAAAAAGGCGGTCAAAAACGCGATGCCGCTAAATAACACGTTAGCCCTTTTGTTATTCTCATCTGACAATCGACGGCGAGAAAGTATGTTTTCTCTAGCCGTCTCAATGAGATCCAATTCAGAGGGCGTGAAGATGCTACCGTCATTAACACATCCGGTCTGCATCATCCTAGCCCTTCTTTCCAGAGTGCTTGACGAGAACCCACGAGCTCGAGAGAGTCCATCGTAAAGGGCTGCTTCCTCTTGGCGAAGGTCTTGATGCCAACACTTGTTAGCGGGAGTTCGAGGTTCGCTTAAAGGCGGAGTGTCCAGGATTGCTGAAGACGATATCAAAATATCGCCGATCCTCTCGCTTGCTATAAAGAAGTTAGATGGCTTTATCTCATACTTTCTTTTGTGCACTTACAGTCACGGCATTTGAACACTTCATTTACCCGGTAATGGTGGTGGACAGGGGCTGGGCGGGCGACTGCATCTCCCCGAGATCTGGTTGCGACATGAAATCGAGTTGGTGATGGAGTTCCAGTTAGTACAGAAGAGTCCATTGTGCTCTTAGTTCCCGACCTTGCTCTACCCGCAAACGATCCTGCCGGGTCGGTATGGTCTTCCTCCCCGCGTTCTCTTCGAGAGTGTTGCAGAATTGATGCTTCTGGGAGACTGATCAAAGGGAAGTGAAGTCGAGGAAGCTGGGCTACAAATTCATCTTGTGCGGTGCATGTCTCTTTCTTGGACTCTAGGGCATCTCTAAATCCGAGTCTGTGTAATGGTGGATCTCGCGCTAGGTTTTCTCGAATACGGGACCATGGAGATCTGTCATTCTTACCTAATACAGCCGCATAGTTGGAATCTTGTCGGTCGCATTCAAGAGGAATCGTGTCTGAGCCGAGTGTTTGATAGCTGTCCCGTCTGGATGTTACATCAATAAGGTCACCTGGGTGAAGGGGTTTCTGGGTGGGAACATCTCGGCGAAACAGATTTGAGAAGCGAGAGGCACTCCCAGAAGGTTCGACTGGGGTCCGTGGAAAACTTCGAATCGCATTCTGGGGGGAGACTCCGGGGTATGGAGAGGCGTATCTGGGAATAGCGACCGAGACATTTCGTTTTCTGTCTCTGGCAACGTGATACGAAACTGGCGTAACACCATCAGGGTGCGGGTGTTGGATGATCCTCTCCGTTGATCCATATTCGTGAGGATAGCGGTACTCAGTTATGTCTGATACATCAGCAAGGCTGCTCCCAGTCCCTTTTGCAATGCTATTGTGAAGCTCTTGCTGTGCATAGTCGATGTTTTGGTCTGTAGTAACAGTCTGCCAGTCCGCTTCATTGCCGGTCGGTGGCCGCGATCGGGCCAGAGTTGCAATGTCGTTCGTGAGCCGACGGGGAGGCTCAGGTTCCAGTGGAAGAGTCTTGCCTCTTTCGCGAAGTACAGGTACCTTAATCTCTTCATCGACATTCTAGGTCGATTGAATCGCTTCGGCATTGTAAAAAGAAGAGACATTGGCGTCTCTCTTTGTGGCTTCGTGGAGAACTTCCTCCTGTACGGCTGGGAATCGGGTCTCCTTGGATACCGCACTTCCGGCCGCACGATGCAGTGCATCACTGACCTCTCTTTCAGCAGACGAATGAAGGAAGCCCGAATATTGCTCTCCGTCGTACTTGAATGGATCACCGTTGGTACTGCTTGAGGCCTTGGAGATGGTCCTGAAAATCTGAGGTCGAGAGCTGCAGATTTCGCGTCGCCGAGATTGTCCATTTTGCTCAGAGATTCCCCAAGTCTCGTTGGTGATAGAAGGACTTCTATCGGGGACCATACTAGGCTCGTCCCCATGGCTGTAGAGACTAGAAATAGAGTGGAAGGAATGCACACGGGGCTCCTGTATATGACATCGTGCCGGCGGGTCGGGGACTCCATGAGACCAAGACAAGGCCGAATGTTCACCTAGCTCAGTGACGTTGCTGTTCTGAGGAGTTTTAGTGTTGGTAATGCCGTGAGCATGCAAGACGAGACCGAAATTCCTCTGGTAAAGATGAGGCTGAGGAACCTCATGGAAATCTGCAAATTCTTCATCGGCAGCGATGGTCTCCCATTCCGAGGCGGTCTTGCCGCCGTCGAGGGACACAATACGCGTTTTTGCATTCGATTCCTCATCTTTGCATTTTGCGAGCCGGGAAGGATATTCCGAGACGAATTGTTGGGGCTTCGGGGCAACTTTTTGATGAATGTGGGTGTTGGTATACGAAAAGTCTTCGAGCTGGATATCTTGGCCAGGGCTCGAAACGACAAAAGGTCGGGGACCTGAATATATCTCCGAAGCAGCTTTTTGACGCCAGCGTTGACTTGTCGTGGATGCTGATGCAAGAGACTAGCCAAGTCAGTTCTTGGATACATGTCACGGGGAGCTAATCGACTTACATTGCCGGATGAAGGTGTCATAATTAAAGCCCTCGCCATTTTAAGAAGGGTTCATTCTAAATGGCAGCGCTTTATAGTGCATTCCTTGACCAGGTCGCTGTTTCGAAGGCGTGAGGCTTGACTTGCAAGATGGAAATCAGCTTGCGAGGTGCACGGCCAGTAGAGCTTGTGGTTTGGAAGCTAAAACCGATGGTTGATGAAATCACTGAAGTTTCTCAATTATGAAGGAGGCTTCGTGAATGAAGGTCAAAGTGGGCAAGAACTAAGCGGGCGTAGAATAGTTTCTTTATAAGGTGGGATGATGGGTGTGAGAGAGGTTGTTTCGGGAATAACTTTGCATGCGCGCTGCGGGTTCGCGCCATGATTCAATGCACAAATAACAAGCGAAAAGAGGAGATGACTCAAGGACGAGGAGTCGGTCCATTTTTGGGGCTGGCATTATTTACTAGGCGCGAAGTTGTGGGCAAAATTGAAGTCTTCACCTGTGGGCAGCTGCTTGACAAGTGCTCAGCGAAACGCACCTCGCTTCGTGTTCAAGTGATTTCAAGCCACAGTGGCGCATAGAATTTGACACGGCACAAAGGAAGCAAACAGACAGAAGGGGAAGGACATGTGATGTGGTGGGTGCCGCGGGCTGCGTACGGGGAATTTCTGAACATGCAGTCAATGTTTAAGCTGTTCCAGCATTTAGAAATTGGCACAACTGAACGAATCGACAAGGTAGCTAGTTCCGCTGACAAACTTCAACTCAGGCTTGGCAATAGTTCACCACCGGATGCATGCATCCACGCACCACATCGAATTCATCCATCCACGCAGGCTAAGCTTGAATTTGCAAGATCGACATCTGTGGGGAGCCGGCTGCTTACCAAGACAGGTCGGAACAATCAAACCCTCCAGCTGTCCAACCCCGCGCATGTCCTTGGGCTCGGCATCAAATTGTCTGGTGCATGGAACCATCCATCTCGTCCCAGCCCAACGCGACAATCTAGATCCTAGAGCCGCCATCCACATTCCGACAATAAGCAATATTGGATGCCCTTGGATGGAAATAGCAGCAGCACCGGCGAGTGGGCATATAGCGTTGCTTATCCCGTCACTGGCCTTGCACCGTCTTGCGCCTTGGCCGTCGCTTATCGCGATAACCCTGGCCGCTCTGGGGCTGCTCCTTGCCGCTAGGGCCCCAGCTTCCCCGTCCCAAGGTCCCCCGACCGGTCCGTAACCGTCTGACCCTGGAGGGCCGAACGGAAACCTGCCCTCGAGATCGCCCTCCAGCTGCCCCTCACGTTCTCCTTTAACCTGTCCTCAACCCGAGCCTGCGCCGGCCCTCATCGACTCCTACACGCCGCCCTCCGGCCTCCGCCTTTCCGGCGTGCGCCATGGACGATCCTGAGTCGCCGCCTCGGCGTCTCGACGAGCTCCCCGATGAGATCCTACTTCAGATAGTGTGCTGTCAGTGCCGCCGCGGCGCGCTCGCCCCACCCCCGAATTGAATCAGCTCCGCTAACTGCACCGATGCCCAGTCCTCGAGCCTCGTTGCCTACCCAAACTGCATCTCGTTTCTCGCAAACTCCGCGACGTGTGCCTAGATCACGAGCTGTGGAAGCGCCACTGCTTCGAGGGTTCCCCATGGTACCAATTCCTCCTAAGCCGCCGTCGAATCTGGGCGGCGGTGTCCCGTCTGCCCAATTCGAGGAATTCGAAGCCACCGGAGCCGGCCGCTGCCACGGAGGACACAATAGAGGGTGAAAGCTACAGTCGCTCGACCCGGGAAACAAACGAGTCGCACCAAACGCACCGAAAGCACCTTCAATTGCTTCAGGACATGGCAAATTGGGATCCGTCATTCCCCGGGGAGCACCTTTCTTGGTACGACGAGTACATTCAACGCCATGGCAATGTTCGCGTCAACTGGCTCCAGATCCCGCGGGTGAAAGAAGGAGGAATGATGCAGCCGGTCGAAGCTCGGGGTATGGCGCTGTATAATCCGAATAACGGAGACGACGGGCTTGGTACCTTGCTGGCAGTCTCTCCACTGGATGACGGATCTGTGTGCTTGTGGGACGTCAATGGCAGTAGGGGTAAGCGAGGCGGGATCGTCGCAACTAGCGAGCCAGAGATTTTGTTCATGAACAAAAAGGGCAATGATAAAATCAGGCGGTCCAAAAGAATCGATTCGGGGGTTACGGAATGTGTCAGTGTGGATCACAATAACCACCGTGCCTTTTTCGCTGTTCAGAGTCGTAAGTCTTTGGTCCCGTGAGTTTCCGCTTCGGTGGCTAACAAGTTGCTTTTTGCATTAAAAGATCTCCTCGAGGTCGATCTCAACCGGCTCGAAGTAGTCAACAGGGACTCATTCGAGTGGTCCATCACTACGTTATCACAGGTCAACGATGGCGTGCCCCTAACGGTGGGCACGTCATTGGGGATCCATCTTCACGATTTCAGGGCGAGGGCGAACGTAATTCGGGATATGGTGGAGAGGGTTGACGAGCCTGTGTGGGACAACAATAGCCCATTCAAGGCGATATTCGACCCGAAGCCTCTGCCACCTTACGCCTCGCTGTCTCAGCCCACGCCGATCAGCATCCTCCATCTGCCCCGGGCGGACAATGGAGAGATGGTGTCGGAAGATATTTACGTTGCGGGGCGATTTTCCAACATCTTGCACTATGATCGACGAAAATTCCCCAAAATAATGGGGTCCGTATACTCAGGATCCCGCCTCTCAAGCCTCACCTCGCTCCCTTACCCATTTTCTACAGGAGACTATGAGGCGAGGCGACGTGGGGAGTTCTCGGCCGAGAAGGTGGCGCAGTGCAAGACAGTTGGAGCTGGTCGCACGCTAATCGCCGGTGGGGAGTACAAGACAAAGGGATCATTGGAGCTGTACGGGTTGACTTCAGGAGACCAGCCGAATGGCACTGTGGTGATGCCGCACGCGACGTTCAAGAACCGCTACAAGGCTGCATCGTCGATCATTCTGTCGGTGGCTAACCACGGGACCAAGATTGTCTTTTCCGACGGAGCTGGACTTATCAAGTGGTTTGAGAGGGACGGGCATACGGAGTGCCGAAGGATCCGAATTGGACACAGCGATGCGCTTGCACAACCGTCTCTCTTTGCGTCCATGCCTGGATCGGACGACTTGGCACGCAAAATCATATCGACCAAATCAAGGAGCGGCCGGGAGCGGCCCAACGAGGACAACATTCTATTTTGGACGGGAGAAAAGCTGGGAATGGTTAGCTTCACGGGAGAGACACTCTTCAAGCCAGCCGACTTTGAGGAAGCAAAGGAAGATGATGCGTCAGATGAGGAGGAGCAACGACGCAAATACAGCGAGAAGATGCGTGAGGCGCTGGAGCGGCAGGCAGATGAAGTGCGGTTCGTACAGGGGCTAGGATTGGACCCATCCATGAGGTGAATACGGCTGCCGTGGTAGATGATGCATGCGGAGGCGCTGCAAGCGGGCGTTAATGAGGCAATGGAGGGGGCGAAGGGCCCAACCATTTCTGGGCAAAAGAGCAAAAGGGCAAGAAAAAAAAAGGGAGTAGAGTAGTGAGACACACACACACACACAGACGCACGCACAAACGCACACAAGCACACTTAAAAAGGCGAAGGCTTCTGTACGGAGTAATGTAGGATACGAATCATGGACAAGAGAGACCAAATGTCCCAAGTTACAGGCAAGATCCTGGATGACAAGAGACAATGTCCGACCTGACCGCCACTAAAGAGAAACGCCGTGAGAAAGGGATCGACAGTGGATGTGAGGCCGCCCCTCTCTCCGTGTGTAACTGGAGTTGAAAGAGGGCCCAACGGGTGGGCAAGGCGAGCCAGTTTCCCAGAGTCGTGGATGCATGGCAGCATGGCAGCACGAGCGAGGGAAAAGAAAAAGGACCAGGCCAGCCGGACTAGCTGATGTGCGTGGTGCAGACAGTGGTGGGAACGCCATGGCACAGCATGACATGGCAAAGCAAGATGCTTGCATAGGGTATGTATGCTGCGTGTGAGAGGATGCGGTGGCCGAGCATGGCTCCTGGGAGGGATGGCCGTGTTGGTTGAAGGGCTGGGCGCGGGGATCGACGGAGTGGGATGGTCGCTTAGGGTGCATTGAGGGATAGAGACGGACGGCGAAGGCGCTGCATGTCAGCTCTGGATCTGGAACATAGTTAGCCAGGCCGTCTTGGGCCGAGCTCGAGTTGCGGCGCGGGCTGTGTGCTGCTGCTGCTGCTGCTGCTGCTGTAGTTTCCTGGGCGTCGACAACTTATGGTTTGCCCAATGTTTCTATCGTGGGGCTCGCGGGTTTGTGTGGCACGTCGGCTAGCCATGAGTTTGAGTCACTCCTCGCTCGCTCTCTGGTGCTGATGCTCATGTACATGTGTGTGCATGTACATGTATGTGTCCTGTATATGCGATGCAGTCTGCGTTTGCATCCCCAATCCCCCGTGTGCATCCCGCCCACTGCATCCTGCGTCTCGCGCTTTGCTGGCGCGTGGTGCGTTCCACATCTGGCTCTAGTTGCCGGCTTCATTGGATCCAGGTACGTGGGGAAGAGGGTATTGTTTTTTTTCTTCTTGCTCTTGGTTCCCCTGGTCCAGGCCAAGAGCTTGTTTCCCGGTGAATTAATTAATTGGAATCACGTGGCGTTTGGACGAAATCGCCTTCCAGCCACCGGGGTCCCCCGGGGCGCGTAGGGAAATTGAGAACCCATGTTGCGGACTATCAACGTTCGTCGATGGCGTCTCGTGGTGTAGATGGGTTGTTCTTGGGTGGGCGTGAGGACGAAAGCCAGGGCGGCCAATCATGGACAGAGCCAGAGACGCCTGGGCCAATAAACTCGGCGGGCCCCAACAGAAGATTAAATTCTCCGCGCCGAGTCAAGAACCGGCACCATAGTTTGAGCGAGCAAGGCGGATCTGTGCCGCAATGGGAAGGTTCTTGTCCAGCGTGTTATAGATTAGCATCCTGGCTTTGCATCTTTTTTGAGGTTGAAACCCGTGTTGGGTCATTGGCATTAGGTACATATTTGCTGGCGGGTGTGCCGTCGCTGGCGTGGCTCAGGTCAGGGCAATAGAAAGCGAGCGATATGTCCGTCGTATGAGACACGCACGCACAAGCGCATTAATGGAACAAAACGGGATCAGCCCTGGACGAGCCCATCATAAATGGGCAGCCAGAGATGCCCGCTCCAACGACCGAACGCGGCCAGCGGGAAGTGGAACATTGGTGGTGGAGAAGGAGAGCTGCGCTGTCAGCTTCTCAAGCTCAAGGGAAGCGGAGCTTGGGAATGCCGCTAGAGCATTTCGCCTCACGGGACAGGTATGGATGGCGGGGCCGTGCAGATGACGGCACCAAGGCCGAAGGGGGGAGAAAAATGGGATGATGGGATGGGATGGGATGAAAGAGCAACAAGAGAAAAAAAAGAGATAGATGGGCGAGGGGATCTAGCAGGGGACTGGCATGTTTCATGGGTGGCATTCCCGGGCTGCCACGCAAATCACTGACCTGTTTCGGCCTTGGATATTGTGTCAATCGACGCTCGTGCAGCGGCACCGCGGCCCTGGGATTGCACAGGTGAAGGGAACATGCCTGTGTGGATGGGTTCGTCGCGGGCAACAAACTTTGGGATGACGCCTTTCGAATCAGAGACGGGCCTCATCAGCCTCTTAGTCCAAGACGGCACATCTCTTGTTGGAGGGAGCCCACCCCGCAGGTGCATACATGTAATGTCATAGTAGCACCGCCTATGCAGCACAGCAGTGTTTCGCCCTGTTTCCTGCCGGGCCCTTTGGCCTCTTTTTCGAGGGCTTTCCCTTCCTCGCACAGCTGATATGCGCTGTTACACGCCATCGCGCCCTCACACCGCTTGTGGAGCGTCGCCGCTGGCTGGCTGGGCTCGGCTTTTCTCTCGTGCGTGCGCAAGTGGTGACTGGGCAGCCTATCGCATCTCCGTGACGCGAAGAGCCGACTGGCCCAGCGCTGGCCCAGGCGTTGAGCCGTCATTGCCCATCACAGAAGCCAACAAACGGCGGCTAGCTAGGCAAGGTGGGAAAGGGCCCTCCTGGCTCCAAGCTCCTGGTTAGCAGCAGCGGCAGCAGCAGCGGCAGCACCACCACCACTACCACCAGAAGCACAAGACAGCTCCTGGGCCATCAGCCGGCCCCCGTGTCATCTCGTTGCACACACGGAGCAGGCAGGCGGGAAGGGGGCTCCCAGAGAGTGAGGCGGCGATCGATCCATGGGTCTCAGGGATCATTCTTGCATGCTGCCGTCGACGTCTGCGTCGCGTGTGCCAGTGGCTTCTCGCCCTTCGCCTTGGCCTCTAATGCAAGGATTCCCTGGTGGGTGATTTGGCAGCGCATGGCATAGCATGGTATTGGACCAAGGCCCGTCTGGGTCCTCTCTTGTCAAGCCGCCATGTCACGCCCCCCAAAGCCGTGCTGGGCCTCGACGCTTGCCCAGGCCGTCCTGTCCTGTCTCGCTTTCGCCTGTCTGCTGGCTGGCCGTATTTCATATTTGGTCTGGGGACTCCCGCACCTTGCCTTTTTGCTTTCGACGCCTAGTCTGGTTCTGGTTTCTGCTTGACGCCTCTTCCGAAGTCTCCATCTCGCGCCAGCGTCGGAAAGGCGGATCAAACCACACGACGAACCGACTACTGTACGATCGATCGCACTCCACGCATTGACGCCGGAACTCTGTTTTCTCCATTCCTTTGCTTCCCCGTCTCCTCTTTTCCTCCATCTCCCTTTCTTCTGCGTTTTGCATCTTTTTGCATTTGCATTTTCATCTTCCTCTCCCCTTTCTCTACCCGACCGCCACACGATCCGACCACACACTTCTGCACCCACACACCCAAAACCCCATCTCACCGACTCACCGACACGAGCTCCCTTGCCCACACCGCACTCGTCCAGCGGCCAGGGGTTCTGCGTCTATCTGCGTTGCATCTTGACTCCTCACTTTTCAATTTCGCCTTCCTTCACACTCGGATTCGAGGACCGGTCCTTTTCTGCACAATCCTTGTCCCGGAACCCTTCCCCCCGTCGGGTGGTGTGATCACATTTGCCGCCGCCCACTTCTAGGCGCCTCCATCTACCCAGCCACGGTGTCACGGCATATATGTGACTAATTTCCCTTCTTCACACTTTTTCTGTCGACGTTGACGACTGTGTTGACGTTGACCCCGGTTGAGCATGTCCCATGGCCTTTTGGGTGGGTGAAGGGGATCATTCGCAAGGTGCCGCTGCTGCGAGGCCCTATGTCCACGGCGGGAAACGAAGGGTGAGCCACTCCGACGGTGGCGACGGTGGCGACACTCTCGAATTCAAGCGAACCAGATACGGCCTCGAAGAATTTCGACCCGAAGGATACGAGCCGACCTTTGGCCACACAGAATATGGCTACAGCACCGTCAATCGCTATGCATTCCAGCACAATGACCTGCCGGGGAGCTACCGCCCTGCGACCGGCACCGGCGAAAGCTTCAACTACCCTATAGATGATGACTATTATCACCACGACCACGATTACGAGCGAGACTTCGATGCTACTCCGCCGCCCCCAATTCCGTTTTTGCCTCGCGAGCTGAATCCCGTTGCAAAGAAGAGGCCCTTTTATGTCATCCGAGAGCGGTCCCCGACTCCCGAGTTTGCTCCCATTTCTCCTCTCGGCTTCGGCCCCGGCTCCGCCCCGGGCAGCATGGGCCCCGTCCTAGCACCCCCGGGCCCCAGCGGACCTCCTCCGGGCTCGTGTGGCATGGAACGCACCGCCTCCGGCATCTCGATCTCTTCCGACACCACTCAACACTCCTTCTCAAACCTCGGGCCCGACGACGACGAAGATGCCGGTTACCTCGACGATGACGAAGCTGCCCGCCTTGTGCTCGACCACGTTGCTGGCTGCTCAGCCCGTCGCCGGCACCCGGACTCGCAGCACAGCCGCATCCTCAAGACACTTATCAACCCTAAACAACGCGGCAACACACCGGACTGGCCGCTCGACAACGATGCCCTGAGAAGCATCTTTTCTGCCGCCAACGAACTCTTCTTCGATAACCGCCTGGCCGGCCGTGTTGCCTGGGACTGGAGCCACCCCGCTAGCTCCCAGTACCAGGCGCACATTGTTGGCACCACAGCAGTGCGACGTGCGCGCCCAGGCGGATACGAGACTCTTATCGTCCTATCATCCCCTATTCTCAAGGACACAAAATACAACCGGCGGTTGCTCATTTCCACCTTTCTACATGAGATGATCCACAGTTACCTCTTCGTCATGTGCGGCCTAAAGGCCGGACACTGCGGCGGACATACCGAAGGGTTCCGCCAGATTGCTGAAGCAATCGATGCCTGGGTCGGCCTGGGTTACCTTCGCCTGGGCGAGATGGAGGCCGACCTGGAGCAGTTCCGTGAACGGGACGATCGCGAGCATGAAAGCGAGCGAGACTACAGAGGATCCAAAGTGGACAGCGAGTGGAGGATGCGAGGTGCAAGTCCCTGGCGCAGATGGGTTCGGCGGGATGGACACTACCATCCCACGATGGAGCCCCGCCCGCTGCGACCACAGCACCTGCTGCATCAGCAACAGCCGCCGCCGCAGCAACTTCAACCACCGGGCCATGAGGACTGGAAGCGACATGACCGCGATGGTCTCCATGGCCGAGGTGTACGAGGCGTGGGCTCACCATACGTTTAGGCTACTAGACGGCGCCCTGAGCTTGGGCGAAACCCCGTCCATTCTAGCCACGGCAGGTAAGTTGTCATTATCATAAAGAATATCAAGCCATGTCTTGTCGAGCGAGAGGAAGAGTAACATCTTACCCCTCTCTCCATCACACCCATTTTTTTTCTCCTTCTCTCGTTTATCAAAAAGCGCACGATGGTTATCTGTGAAAGATATGGCTATAAGCTACACAGGAAGCCAACCTCATGTACCTTTAATACCCCATTTTCTTCTCCTTCTTCCTTCACTTTTTTTTCTATCTCTTTTCATTTGTATGACATGGCAGCACAAATTGGCGGCATTGCGACGGCGTTGGGAAAAAGGGAAGAGCGATCGATCAACGACTCGCACTACCTGGGGAAAAGAGCATTCATACATGATACGATGTCTTTTTGTCTTTTTTTTTGCTCCCGGGATAGAATCCTTACGTACCATTGGGGTGGGAACGGTTTTTCATGACGTGTTTTCCATTATCATTTTAGTGATGTCGAAGCATTATTTCTACTTCTTCTTTGTACGAGGCGGAGCATGAAAGGGAACGGGAACTTTGGTGGATAGGGAACAAAGGATACAGGATAAAACCCCCCTAAACTGAAGGGAAATAGATACAATTTCTCTCGTCACTCATCACTCGTCAGTTGCATGTTAAAATGTGAAGTGAGGCCCAATCATCTTTGTTTGGAAAAGTTAAAATCAACAATATTATTAATACCGCCCATTTGAACTAGAAATTCATCCACCTTTTTTGTTCGTTCGGTTCAACATATGCAGCTATAAAGATGAATCACAACGCCAACAATGCCTCTCTGCAACAGACTTCCATCATCTCATCAACTCATCACCCAGCATCATCCACAACATTACTCTAAACTCAACGCTCCTGCGAACCACGAAATATGTATGCAATGCAACACGAACATGTCTACTACGAATCCAGATCTAGGATCGCCTCTGGCCTATGGTGCCGTAGCCCTGTGCCTGTCGCTGAGCCTTGCAATCGTCCTCAGCATCCGAATCGTCCGAGACGGCGCAGCTATCTGGGTCCAGAAGCGTGGCGGCAGCGGACGAATCGCTGTCCTCGGCATCGCTGTTCTCCATTGAAGCAGTGGGACCGTGACCCTCAACAATTTGGAACACGGGGAAAGCTCCGAGGATGGCAACGAACATGAGGAAGAACCAAGAGGCCACGACGTAGCCATTCTCAGCGCCCCAGGTAAACATGGCGCCAGTGGAGGCGGGGCCAACAGCTCGACCGACACCGCTGAAGGCGGTAGCGAATCCGTTCAGGGTTCCGAGGATGCTGAGGGAGGGAGCAGAGTTGGTGAGCAGGATGGTGATGGAGGGGAAGCTGACAATGGAAGCAGCACCCTTGATCAGCATCACTAACAGCAACGCAATCAGGCGGGTCTTCTGAGTGGGAAACAGCACGGTATAGGGAGTGAGGAAATATGCGAAAGGAACAATGACACCTGTTCGTACGTTAGTTTAGAGATTTTGCTGGCTCGGTGCAGGTCAGTATACTTACAGCAGACGCGGAAACATTGCAGGACTCCGAAGCGGCTGACAAGAGGGGGGTAGACCAGGAACTGGATGAGAGCGCAGACAATTCCGTACAACGTAAACATGTTGCCAATCTGGCCAGACGAAAGACCGAATCCACCATTAAAGTAGAAAGGAAGCTGGAAGTTTTCTGGGGTGCGCTCCTCACTAACAGGATGGTGCAGGAATACAGTCAGTGTCTGGTCATAGGCAACGGAATGAAAGGCCACAAAAGTGTAGGCGACCAGGTTGAGAACAGTTTGGTTGGTGAAGACATCACCCATCGAGTGAGAGCGGTGATGTTTCTTCTGAGCTGAACCCCTGGCTGGGAGAAGGGGAGCGGTGGCCTCGCCATCGACAAAAGATCGACGGCGAGAAGCTGCTTCTTGCCGGCGAAAGGGCCGAGTGATTCGCTCGCCGGCAACCAGGCCCCAGTCGCGCTCGCCTTGCTTGCTGGGAAGAGTTTCCTGACACAATTAGCAAGGGGCTTTCCGAAAAAGCGCTTGGCGCAAATACCTTGAGGAACAGAATACCACTGGTGGCCGAGATGAGGAAGAAGACAGTCAGAATGAGGTTAGGAAGCAGGAAGGGGAAGCGAAGGAACAGCTCATTTTGCCCAAAGAGATCGGGGAACTGCTTCGCAGGATTGGCGAAGAAACCACCAAAGCTAGGACCGATGACAGAGCCAACACTCCAAACAAGGGGCATGATGGAAAAGGCTCTGGGTTGAAGCTCTCTCTGGGGCACCATTTCTGCAACCATGGTTCGAATAATTCCAACTGCAACATTGTTAGCACAAATGACATTTAAAGGCGCTTTGCTTGCTCATCATACCGTTTCCGTTGCTTCCACCTTGAATAGCTCGCACAGTAATAGCCATGGGCAGGCTAGTAGACATGCCCCATATGATGAAGCAGGTCATGGTCGAAAGCAGACCAAAAATAATGGTTGGCTTTCGGCCGTAGACATCAGAGGCCTTGCCCCAGGCAACTGCTGTGACACTTTGAGAAATGGAGAAGACACCGGACGTAATACCGGCCCATCGGGCAACCTTGTTTTCCTCAATACCAAAGCTCTTCACCATGTCGGGGAGATATGGGAAGACTGATGTATAAGCCATAGGCTCAGCCACACGGGCAATAGCTGCAACGCATGTTAGCAAGGAGAACGAGACGTTGTGAAGGGTGCATTTTGACCATGGTGGTTAGGTTTATGGGTGATGGCAATGCCAGTTTTGTTTTGCTGCGGTCATCCTTGCTTCAAACCATGAAATGCCTGCCCTGCTCTGTATGAGAATTGGCACATGCGCGTGTCAAAGTCACCAGAAAAAAAGAAAAAAAAAAAAAAAAAAAAAAAAGCGCCGACGAGCTAAAGATTTTACGGGTAGGCAGACAAAGGAATAGACAAGAGGATGGTGACATGGCGAGACCTGTGCTGGAGCACGGAGACAAACTATTGGTCATTGCGCATGTCCCAGCTCTGGTGTTGAGTCCAATCATGACGAAACAAAATGCGGTGAGTGGATCATGAATGACAGGATGCAACTCTCCGAGTGGTCATTTCAACCACAACAGTATGAGATAAAGAAATATATGAATTCCTTACCCATAATTGCCAGCTGCTTGGCTGGCAGCTTAGGTTTCTGTACAGATGCCATGGTGCTGGCGTGAGGTTGGAAGTGGGTGGGGTACGATGGGGGAAAAAAATCTACTTCGGAAGCGGGTTCACTGCAGAGGCGCGGGTCACGATGCTTAGGAAGAGAGAATGCAAGATTTCGAGGTCGGCCAGGGACAAGGCTGGCATGGAACGACGAGCAAAATAACGAACCCCAAAGATGAATGAGAAAACCACACAGGCCGTCGACCCGGAGGAAAAAGAAAAAAGGTTGAAAAGGCAGCAGGCAGGGTTGAAGAAAGGCGAGAGAAGAGAAGGGTAAGTTAATAAGCTGCTGTGGCGGTTGGCTGGATTGGGAAAGCAAAGTGGGCTCTGTGCTACCGCGATGCGCAGAGCGGGAAACCAGGTCCACTTGGGTCGCAAGCCATCTGCATCATCCCGGGCCATTCATTAGCTTGGACCGTATTGCAGGGGTGGGGGGTTGGTTGTTGTGTTGATAGAGAGAGACTCTTCTCCGAGCGTGAGACAACAACCAGGACGCAGGCAAAGAATGGACAGCCAAGTAGGGGTTGGCTGGTGGTGGAGGGAAGAGGCAAGGGCAAGCAGGCACATTGTTGAATCCTCTTCCTGGTCACAAGCGCTACGGTATCATTGGATACTGAGGCCATCTACCACCTACACAGCGAAGGATGACGCTTGCTCTGGGATATTGCAAAACAGGGATCGAGGTCACAGGGCCCAGTCTCCCGCATACGATCCGCATATCGGCTGTGAGCACACTGACGCGCACCATCCTTGACATGCCTCAGCTGCAGCGGAGAGGAGAGTGCGGCGCCAGCGGCTGGTTATGAAAAGCGAGACAGCATTGGCAACGACTGAGCACCACCAACTTCGGCCTGGCACAGCCTGCCGCGGGCGTCATTTTCCTCTTTGAGGGAGGGTTCCTCTGGCGCTGCTACTGGACAGAACCATGCTCTGCTCCAGCCGAGTGGCGGGCCAAGACCGGCCGACAGCGGAGCTCCTCACCGGAAAACGGAATATGTGAGTCCACTCTTGCTCGGCCCTGGGGTTGCACGAGACGCAGGCATCGCGAACCGGCCCAAATGTCTTGTCCTGTCTTACCAGTCATCCCCTCTGTCCCACCATGCTCCATCAGAATCCCCGACTCGCCAAAGCACGCCCCTGACCGGGCCTCAGATTCCTGGGCATCCGCTGCATCTCTTGGCCTCCACCTCCGCCTCCACCCCGAACCACCAGCTCCACGAAAAACGTCCATGTTCTGGGGATTAGTGCCTTGGTTGCTCGATGATTTCCCCGACGGCAATCATGCATGTGTCTGGGCCAATCCCGTGCCCCCAAAAGTCCTTTGGTGGCGGCTGACGGCAAACGGCCGAACACTCCATCGTGAATGCCATTTTTGGACTGCCACTCCAATTGATGAAGACACCGGGCCGGAAGTGTGGGCACGAGGCCACCTCTAGTGTGTGATGCATTGTCGATCCGCCCAAACCTGTCTCACCGTGCGAAAGCCTCTTTCTCAGCTGTGGCGAGTGAGCAAGCCCCAGTGGCTGGTGGTGCCGAGGCTCGCTCAACCCAGAATTCCACATCCGGAAACTGGAAACCTGAGGCACAATGTCAAAGCGACTCCATCTCCAGCGGCGCGGAAGGGCGGGGACTAATGAAAAGACGGTCTCTGATTGGCACGTTGCCATACGTCATTGCCCATGTTATCACGTCTTGGATTCAACGTCCCCTCATGCCCTTGTAAACAGAGATAACGACTTCCATCGCGACGAACCTTGACTACCTCCAACACAAAAGGCCGCAGCGACAGCACCAAACGGCCTTCTGCTGGATGACTGTCTTGGCCAATTCATCGTGAGAGAGCCCGTCTCTGACCTCAAACCACAATGAGCCGGTTGTGAGTATCCCTTGCCACCTAGGCAACCGGCAATTGCCTCTAGCCAACTCCGAATCGCGAAACCCTGCTTCAGCAGGCATGACCCAATTCACCTCACCTACTAACCCTTACCCGCCTCAGCAGCTCTTCATCCGAGAAAATGCCCAACGAAAGGACGCCTCTGATTCAGACGGTCCAGGTTGGGCCGCATCGTAGGAGGTACCCGCATCAGACATGCCGCCGCTTCTTCACCATTGCCTCTAGCGCCCTTCTCATATTCGGCTTTGCCTCATTTGTCCTTCACGCGTTTTTCATCTGGCCATTGCGACACCACCATGGCTCCCACGAGATTTACTTGAGGCCTCATAGCCGATTGACTCCTGATGAGCTTCAATCTATTCTTTTCGAGACACCGGATGCCGACAAGGCGCGAGAGTGGAGCGAGTACTACACCGCCGGTGCCCACCTTGCCGGCCAGAACTACTCTCAGGTAGGTATTTCTTTTTCCTAAACCACAACGGCTTGACGGCTAATTTTGTCACAAGGCCAAATGGACCAGAGACCTCTGGGAATCTTGGGGAGTCAAGTCGGAAATTATCTGGTACGACGTCTACCTAAACTACCCCGTTGATGCAAGCGTCTCTTTGCTGCAGCAGTCAGAGGACGCCAGCCAGTGGGACGTCGCATTCAAGGCCTCTCTCGAGGAAGATGTCATCGATGAAGACCCTACCTCTGGATCAAAGGATAAAATCCCCGTTTTCCATGGCTATTCGGCCAGCGGCAACGCCACGGCATCGTATGTCTACGTCAACTATGGTACCTACCAGGACTTTGAGGATCTTGTTGCAGCTGGCATCGAGCTCAAGGGCAAAATTGCTCTGGCCAAGTACGGCGGTATTTTCCGTGGCCTCAAGGTGAAGCGTGCCCAGGAACTGGGTATGATTGCGTGCTTGATATACAGCGACCCTGGTGACGATGGTGAGCCTACCGAGGAGCATGGATACAAGCCTTACCCCGAAGGCCCGGCCAGAAACCCTAGCAGTGTTCAGCGTGGAAGTGCTGAATTCTTGAGCATTCGTCCAGGTGACCCGTATGTTTTCAATCTGTCTACTCAAGGAATTTACAGCTGACCCAAATTAGATCTACTCCTGGCTACCCTTCTAAGCCCGGTGTTCCTCGCGCTCCTGTCGACGACGCAACTGCCTCCATCCCCTCCATCCCTCTGTCTTATTCTGATGCTCTGCCGATTCTCAAGGCTCTCAATGGCCACGGACCAAAGGCAGCTGACATCAACGAGCACTGGAATGTTAACCTTGGATTGCGTTACAAGGGTGTCGAGTACAACATTGGACCAACACCCGAAGATCTTGTGCTCAACGTCTACAACGAGCAGAAGTATGTCACTACTCCGCTGTGGAACGTCATCGGAGTCATCAATGGAACGATCCCCGATGAAGTCATTGTTATTGGAAACCACCGAGATGCCTGGATTGTCGGAGGTGCAGGTGATCCCAACAGCGGCTCTGCAGTCCTAAACGAAGCCATTCGCGGTATCGGAAAGGCGCTTGAAAAGGGCTGGAAGCCTCTCCGAACCATTGTGTTTGCTAGCTGGGATGGCGAGGAATATTCGCTTATTGGAAGCACCGAATGGGTCGAGGAATATCTGCCCTGGCTCTCGGCTGCCAACGTAGCCTACATCAATGTCGATGTTGGCGTCGCCGGACCCGAGTTTTCAGCTTCTGCAGCACCTCTTTTGAACCAGATCCTTCGCGATGTCACAAGCGTGGTTCCCTCGGCCAACCAGACCGTCCCCGGACAGACTGTTGCCGACCTTTGGGACGGCAAGATCGCCACCATGGGAAGTGGTAGCGATTTTACCGCCTTCCAGGACCATGCTGGTATTCCTTGCATCGACATGGGCTTTTCGGCCAACAGCGACAGCGCGGTGTACCACTACCACAGCAACTACGACAGCTTTTACTGGATGTCCGAATACGGCGACCCCGGATTCAAGTACCACAAGACCATGGCGCAGATTTTGGGCCTGACCATCGCCAAGCTGGTCGACAGCGTAGTCATTCCCTTCAACGCCTCCGAGTACGCCGAGGCTCTTCACGGCTACCTGGATTCGATCGAGGCCAAGTTTGAGCCCACCACCAAGGCCCTCACTCAGGAGGAAGTGTTTGCCATCCGTGGCAGCGTCATCTCTGATACCGCCCTAGGAAGCGAGGACACGTTCAAGGAGAGCCTCAAGGGCATCCGGGATTATCTCGTGACTCTCCGGGTCAAGGCTGCTGAGCTTGACGAGCTGGCAGCCACTGCCACCCGACAGCTCGAGGAGGGCATCCCGTGGTGGAACATTATCGAAAAGATCCGCCTGGGATTGACCATTGCCAAGGTCAACAAGCGATACAAGTATTTCGAGCGAAGCTTCCTGTTTGAGGGCGGCCTCGACGGACGAGACTGGTTCAAGCACGTCGTCTTTGCACCCGGTCTCTGGACCGGTTATGCTGGCGGTAAGTCAAACATTTTCATGATGGGTACGTATGTATATAATTTTGCTAACCTGCACACTAGCTGTTTTCCCTGGCCTGGTTGAGAGTGTCGATGCCAAGGACTACATTAACGGACTGAAGTGGTCTGGTATTATCGAGCGCTGTGTCATTAACGCTCTCAACAGCCTCGAAGACTAGAGTTCCCGCAGTACAGTATATAGAATGGAACCTTTTACATTTGGAATGGATAGTTTTTAAGTAAGCAAGATTGATGTAAACAAAAATACATGGGACGCACAGCGGGGCGGTTCTTCAACAAGTCGTGGCACTACAGGATGCATAATTCTGTTTATTATGAGGTTTTCCCAAGCATGTAAAAGTACATCCAAATACGCCAATCCACCTCTCATCGTGAAAGAGTCAAGCACCATGGTATCCTAAACAATACGATTATATCCAAGCATTTCAGAGCAGCTAATGTGAGGCAATCCACTTCTTCTCGCAACCCGTGCCACCGTATCACAGTGGTCTCAAGCTTACTGGGGAGGCGGCTGGTGGTGGTGGTGAGGCGAGTACATCTCGGCGTAGCCCTGGGGAGGCTGCTGGAACTGACCCTGAGGGGGTTGCTGGAACTGGCCCTGGGGGAATTGCTGAACCGGGGCAATGGGCTGGGGCTGGTGGAACATCTGAGGCTGGTTGGGAGGGGGAGAGGGAGTGACAACAGGGGAAATTGGCTGCTTCTCAGGGATGTGCTGCTGCTGCTGCTGCTGCTGCTGTTGGAAGCCAGTAGGGGGAGCCTGGTTGTAGACGGGCTGCATGGGCTGCATGCCGTAGGCTACAAGGTGGGGTTAGTCGAGAGGTTTTACAGAGACTGGGTGATATCTTACCTTGCTGCTGAGGTTGGAAGCCACCAGGAGCAACTTGCACAGGCACAGCGACGCCCTGAGGAGGAACACCACCGACGGGAGTGGGCTTGTTGTGAAGACCAGCACGGCGGTGGCGGCAGACCATGATGCTGTGGATAATGAGGGAGATCTTGAAGAACAAGCTAAGAAAAGAACAAGTCAATACAAAAGCATGCAACATAAGCGGAGTGGAGTGTACTCACAACTCAAGAGCGCCCAGACCAGCAGTAGCAGCAATGATGCCACCAAAGACGCTATCACCGTAGTAGTAGTCGTAGTAGCCGTAGGAATAACCGCCAGCAGCCCAGTAAAGGGCAGCGGTGGCGGCGACAAAAGCAAAGGAAATGAGCCAGAAGATGACGAGCTTGATATCGAAGGCAAGGACGGCCCAGTAGTTGTAGGCCTGGGGAGCCCAGAAGTGAGCGATGATCTGCCAGAGGGTGACGATGAAGGTAATGAGTGTCTGTTGTCAACGAGCCGATGTCAGTGTACTGCCTACTTTTCCCTTCGCGTTGAAGCAGCGAGGGAAGAGAAAACCCACGGTGTAAAGCATAATGATGCTGCTAACAAAAGGCAGCAGCGATACGCTGTAGCCAACGAGGCCGAGGAGGACGACGCTGAAGACGAACTGGAGAATGCGTAGGGCGATGAAGCCGGGAGGGTAGTTGGGGATGTGCTCCCTGCCGGGAGGGCGAACGGCGGCGTTTTGGTTCATGGTGACAGTCGAGTTGCTGGTTTGTTTGTTGGTTGGTTCGCGATGTCTTGTTGGCGATTCTGGCAACAATCGGCTTATACGATGGCCTGCACAGGACAACCTGAGAGATCGGACAGACAGCCGGCGAGAAAAAAGAAGGACAAGAGAAGGAGAGTGAAGGAGAGACACGTCCGGGATAAAGAGAGAGCAGAAAGGAATAAGACAGAGCAAGGCAGCTGGCGGTTGCAAGCGTGACCACTGCCATGGGCGTCGACGGCGCATAGCCCTTAATAGAGCTGGGCCCCCTGTGGCTCCCGCGACGGGGGCGCCATCACCCGGGGCCGTGTGGGCTATCACAGAAGCGGTAACGTGCTAGCCGCCACAGGCTGCAGGTCCAGCCAGTTGGCGGTTTTTCGCAATCTGCCTCGTGCAGGCGCTGAAGGCTGAAGGAGCTGGGGGGCGTCAAGGACCCGCGCTAGGGGGCTGCGGCTGAGGGTGGGCTGGCGTTTGAGGCGGCGGGGCCCATTTTGCGAGGGGAAGAAAGGTATTGGTGTTTTTTTTGTGTGTTCGCGTGTGTGTTATCTTGCTGGCGCGTGTGTGTATGGGTGATTTTAAGCTTGAAGACGGGATCCAAGTGGGCAATGTGACGTGCCGCGACGGGG
This sequence comes from Calonectria hawksworthii, assembly GCA_020975415.1. Taxonomy (NCBI): domain Eukaryota; kingdom Fungi; phylum Ascomycota; class Sordariomycetes; order Hypocreales; family Nectriaceae; genus Calonectria; species Calonectria hawksworthii. Next base: position 2,224,646 of record JAHXZK010000001.1, on the reverse strand, counting down.
GGGAGACATGATTGCGGATGAGACTATCACGGCAGTTGGGGAGATGGTAGCTTGCTTGTCAAGGAATGGCTTTGTTAGTGGGTGTAAGTGATAGAGTTCTTACGCTCAAAAAAGCCAAGAGCTGCCAGCTCCCCGAGGCGGGACCCAGCACTGCCGCTGCGGGGTGAGAAGGCACTGCCACAGCCACAACGGCTTTCTTTTTTTTTTCTCTTTCTTTTTTTACGAGAAAGCAAAAGAGAAACCCAGGCCATATACTCACACAGGTTTGTTCATCTGGAAGAAAGGTACCAATGCCTATGCTCCCCTGTCGAATCTGTAATAATTAATGCCCGGATGTCCATGCTTCCTTCATCCTGGCCGTTTCCAACTCAGCCCTACTATCGGCATGGGCCACATGCGGGACGTGCCCACTGATTAGCGAGCCTTTGAGATATGGGTCGGGTCATCTCGACTCGATCAGACCGAGCGTGAGACATTGGCCCTTGTGCTTGTGGAAGAGGGGGGTTTTGGCGAGTCGCGCACCACTCTCCTGCTGGGCACGACCCCAAAGGACAGCCATCATCCCATGGCTGCGAATCAGACGTCAAGAGCTTGGCGCACTAGCGTTTTGAACTGACACGCCTGCAGCTTCTGTGTTTTTTTCTTTCCTTTCTTTTTATCCCTCCCCCCCTTGTCTCCTTCTCAATGCTAAAAATAAAGAAAATAAAATAATAATAAAATGCCAAGATACCTTTGGCTTATTTTGCTTGGCTGAACCATGTGCTGCCCTCTGCACCCATTCACATTGAGTGTGCCTGACACGGGTGGCCCTGATCATCAGGCACATCTACCCCTTTGAGAAGGCGGTGCCGGCGCGCTGACTTGCAGGCTGAAAGTGCGCATGAGATGAACCAATCGATTGAGCGAGGGAGGCTTGCTTTTTGGGGCTTAGAATATTAGCTCGTTGATTCATGTGTGTCTTGCACAACGTTTTTCTTCTTCTGCCATGTATGTATCTATTCTTCAACAGGGGATACGCTGCCGTAACGAGATTTCTCCCAATGCTAAGCAAGAGGCGCCAAACTTGAACTCTGGGGACTGGTCGAACTCTCCCCATAGAAAATTACATGCACGTCTCGTCAAAAGCTATTACTTCAGCAATATTGCTAGCAAATCGTATCTTGAGGTAAAAATGGAACCTCGAATCTCCAAATTCGACCCAAGTGAGCTTTTCTTCCCTTTCCCTCTATTAGTGGTAGTAAGAAAAAGTAAAGGGAAGAAATAGCTAAAGAAGAAACAACTAGAGAGGAACCAAAAAGTAAACGAATCAACAGTCTTAACATGTTTACAACTAGCAAATCACAAAGACGGGGGCATTTTGTGCAGATCACGCTGTTTATTTCATCAACTTGCTAAACTCAGCCCGATATTCTATATGGATCAAAGCTCTATTGATGCCATCTATCTTCTTTCAGCTTCCGTCTAGCAGCAAATCGTACACGCAAACAAGTTCCATCAAATACTTTTCTCAAGGTAGTTACAGCCAATGGCTTAGAACTTGTACACCTGGTCCTTGTCGTAGCCGAGCTCCTTGAGAGCACCGGTGAGCTCACCCTGGTCCTTGGGGCTGACCTTGTTGCCGGAGACGGCGTTCATCAGGCCGGGGGGGCCGCAGACGAACACCTTGATGTTGTCGCTCTTGGGCTCAGGGAGGACAGTCTTCAGGAGGTCCTTGGTGATGAAGCCGCTGTTGCCAGCCCAGCTAGAGGGGGGCTTGTCCAGCACGTAGAAGGCGCGGAAGCGCTGGGGGTAGGTGTTCTCGAGCTCGTCAAACTTCTTCTTGAGAAGAATATCCTCCTCAGTGACGTTGCCGAAGACAAGGGTGACCTTGGTCTTGTCATCGGGGTTCTTGAAGATGGCGCGAACAAGCTGGTACATGGGAGTGATACCAGTACCACCAGCAACGAGAGCAATGTGGTCGTGCTTGTTGGTGGTCCACTCGTACTTGGGGAGGGGTCCCTTGATGTCGAGGGTCTGGCCGGGGGTCAGGGTGTGGATGTGGGAGCTCATGGGGCCATCGGGGTACTTCTTGACAACGAGGTCAATAAAGCCCTTCTCGTCTACGTCGTCACTGTCAGTAGTAGTCCTCGCAAGAACAAAAGAGCAACTGCATGGGTACCATACCCTCATCGCTGGTGGGGGTGTAAGGTCGAAGAGTAGCCTTCTCGGCACCTTCAGCCTTGAACTTGGTAAGGACGGCACTGGCAACGGGAAGACCCGAAACCTGGTCCTTCTCGGGAAGCTCGAAGCGGAGGAGCTTGGTGTTGTGGTTGATGGTCTCGACTTCGGCGACCTTGAGAGAGAGCCAGTCACCAGTAAAGGCCTTCTTGGGCTCAGCAGCGACAGCCGACTTGACTTCGGCGGCGGCCGCGGGAGAACCACTAAAGTAGTAGTAGCCAGCACCGGCAAGAACAGCAGCACCGCCGGCGAGCAGCAGGGTGTTGGAACCACCCGCGGGGCCAGCCTCGGTAGCGTAGCGGCGGACGCCCTGAACACGCGAGTTAGTCAAGGTGTCGTGTGCGATGGCGGCAGTCTACAGTTCGCCCCAAGAAGCGGGCTCAGAGTGGTGTGGTGATGCCCATGCAACCCTCCTGTGTGTGGCTTGGGGACGAGGAGGGGTGTGGGCGAAAGCAGCTTGGCTGGACGTGAGGGGCTCACATACCCTCTTAAACGGCTGGGCCGCACGGAAAACAGATCGGGCAAACATTTTCGGGTATGGGATGCCTCTGGGAAGCTCAATTGAACTAATTGGCCGGCGCGATGAAGGTGTTGCGGCGGGGTGATGAGTGAGGCAGAGCTTTTGCGCAATGGGCGTGGGAGCTTAGTTATTTCACACCTCGGAGCTCCGAAACGTTCCTACACATGACGTTATCCTGTCACGTGATCACCCCGGAATCCTTGATACCCGCAAGCCGAACCTCGCCGACCCGGAAGCACGGATATAGGCCAGACGCCGTACATAGGTCCGGAGTTGGCTGTTGTGTCTTTGAGGATTGGTAAGCGGTTGCGGCGTGGCCCGGTTCATGCGTCCAATGTCTCTTCCACTTTATGCTTGGTCATCCCGCTCCCCCAGATTTCCCCGTTGCTCCATCGCCTCCATCCAATAAACCTCACACCCGCTTAAATACCCCAGGTGTGTGTCTAAGATGCCAACTGTTGTCGATATCAAAGTAAAGTTCTGGGCTAGACGCCAACCTGGGAGCAGCAATTGACCACGTATTTGATCTTCATTCTTCAGAACCGGGAATGCTCTCGAGTATAAGCTCAAAGGCAACCCATGACTAGCGCAAGCCCTATTTACAGACAACGTTCATATAATTTTGTCCCGACTCGGCTCGATAACCATGTGAAAGCACAGCTTCCTCAAACTCCAGGGCCTTTACCGCGTTGTCTTCGTACAAATCTCATCCTTCACCGGTCAACGCATCTTGGGCTCGATCCTGCACCTTGGCAGAGTGTCCTATTTCCATTTACATATTGCCAAATAGATTCGCTTCACCCTCGTTGAGCTCGTGTGCCGCATCGCTTCTCCCCGGACATCATCAGATCCCTCTCTCTACCTGGTATACTATACTCCTCCTCATTATCCATAACCTTGCATCGTTCATTCTCCCTGTCGTCGCTTCTCCATTCACTACCATGTCGTTCCTCATTTTCTCTTGTCGGTCGCAAGCTTCCGACCGTCTCCGTCCAGAGGCCTTTGTAGATACCACTGGTAGGTTTGTTGGCGGCTGAGATCGGGGGCCATGCGACAGAGCCTCTGAGGATGCCCTGCAATCTTGGGTCATGTCGTGAATCCTTTCTCCTTCGAATTTCCTTGGTATTATTGGTATATCCACCGCATTCCATTGGAAGAATACATCAGGTCATCAGCAGCTTCCAACATGATAAATCAATTCTTTTCTTCTTCTTGTTTCTTTTCTCTTTCTTCATCAGATTCGAGGGCTGCGTCACCGTTCCGTGTCCATAGCATCGTCACTAGGCTTACACTCACCAATCGCCACGGGGGGCTTTTCTTGAACCGGTGTCGAGTTTGCGTCCCCCCTCTTCGTATCCTGGCTTTCCCTCCTCAACATACCGGCTTCATGGTGCTGGGAGACAGTTGGTGTGTTCGCCTGGCTGCCGCCTCGCTGGCCGTGATAGTGGATGACCTGAGGAGGAGCCTGGCCCGACTGCAGGCCAAGTTGCTCAGTGGGGTATGGATCAAGATCTTTGCTCGATGTTGAGAACATCGACACTACCGGCTGGTGGTACCCGTTAGTTGCGTTGCTGGAAGTTGGAGTGTGTCCATATTGACCGCTATGCTCCGCCTGAGTGGGTGTGCCCACATCGTTTGGAGAGCCAGAACCCTCCAGATGGCCAGTCAGACTGTTCATTCCTCCCTCAATATCTCGAAGCAGTCGGACGTACTCCTCTGGTACGAGCCCGCTCTCCTGCGTCTTTGGGTCTTCTGCGACCAACCAGCCCTGGCCGTGCCGGTACGAGACCCAGATAATCTGCCCCTCCACCAGGGGCAGTTCGTTTTCATTCTCCCGCTCAAAGTCAAATAAAGCCACAGCTTTTCCGTGAAACTCCTCGTCTGGGGATGTAATGGTAAACTGGTAATCGCGCGAATAACGAGACTGGTCCTCGTCGTTGTAGCCTGGGGATGAAGGGGGGCTGGAAGCGTCCGACCCGGGCTGATAGAAATCGTTGCTTTCGGAGTGATGGGGCTGATGGGAAATGTGGTACGCGCGGCTGTGTCTCGCCTGGTCAGGAGGGTAAGTGACATACTCTCCGCCAGGGCCATTGGCCTCGCCAGCATGGTTCACATAGTATCGTTCACTGCCATCCCCGCTGGTCCCCACGTAGTAGCCCCGCTCGCTGTCGTAGTTTGCTGGGTGCAGCACCCCGCCGCTGTGGTTGTCGACGTCGTGGCCTGCTCTCCCGTGGCCGAAAGCGGTCGCAGCCGAGGTGGACTTGTGCTTGCGGTGGCGCGTAGCCACCACGGGGCTCTGAAGGTCCTCATCCTCGCTGTAGGGCGGCCCGTCGCCGAAGTGAATCGGGGCAATGTCGTGCCCGCGATTGAATCCGTCAGGCGCCCAAGAATCCCAAGGCATCTTCTCCCACGAGGCGGGGGGGTCCGAGAGCCTGCGGTGATGCTCGCTAGCTGGGGTTGTCATACCCGAAGGCGGGCCCGAAGGCTCTGGGGGCGGTCCATAGTGCAAGGGGTGCGTAGCGGGATAGGCAAAGTCCCGCACCAGCGTATATGGGAGGCTCGAGGTGAAGATGGGAAACAAGTACGAGGCTGGTCGGGACCTCGAGGGCACCGAGCCCACCGAGTACTGGGAGAGACGGTTCTTGGAAGCGTGCGACATTGGGCGCGACAGGGTGCTCCGGCGGGATGGGGGCGATGTGATGAGCGGCGGCAGCGCGGGGTGGTTAGGGTTCGGCGAGGAAGAGGCTGCTGCAAGAGGAGAAGAAGCAGGAGAGGAGGTTGTCGACATTACCGCCGTTGCAGTCATGCCTTGCGAGGCCAACGGCAGCGACGATTGTGCGATCTGGCGCACACGGCCGCTGAGCCGCCAGACACTGGACGATGCGGCACCGGGGCCGCGGTGGGACGACGAGAGGCAGCGCCCGCGAGGGGATCGAGGCGGCGGGTAGGCGATCGCAACGCTGGGCGATGGAGTGTTTTTGCAGGCGAAGAGGCGGGATTGTTGGCAAGAAGAGCAGACGTCAAGGTTGACCAAGGCGCTGGGTCGCTGAGGGGAGTCGGTTGACGGGCTCCAGAACAGGGTGGGATGAGCCAAGCCCTAATGCAAATGCTAGACGACCAGTCGTCAGGCGATAAGCGGCAAGCGTCGAACAAGCGACGGCGCACTGGACGGTTGATGGAGGCAAAGGAGCGTAGAGAAACAGAAACAATGGAGCGGGCGCCGATACGGCGATTGAAGCGCAGATGCTGCGGAGGGCGAGCAACAAAGGGTTGGGGTGGTGAAGTCGAAGTTGAGGTGAGGTCAGGTAAGATAGTAGGCGGAGATGGAGAGAGAGTGGAGTTTGGTCGACTGCGGATGGAGGAGGTGAGGCGAGGCTAGTGGAAGGTTAGTCGTAGTCGCAGTGGGGAGTCGAGGGGAGCTGCCTGCGACGAGCACTCGCCCGGGTACTTGTTCCCAGCAGTGGCGCTCAGCTTTCGCCCAGGTATCCGCGGTCCTAGGTACCTAGGTTTGCGGTTCCCCCCTCCCAAAGGCGAGTTGGAAGCCCCCGAGCCCGGTCAGTGGACGAGGTCCAGGCGGCAAGGCCCCAGCGCCCCCAGCTGCTCTGGCGACGGACGGCAACTGTAGGCTGTAGCGCACCACACCACTGAAAGCAAGCGCGTCGCGCACTGATCTTACTGGCTGGCCCTGAGTCAGCGCCTGTATGTTGGTCGCGGCCGTTGATGGGATTGGAGCGCTGTCTGTCCCCGTCACCCGTCGACGTGACCCAGCTGCCCTCTATTCCCGCGGGTGATCCGGCTGCGCTTATTGAGTGGTCTTGCTTAGGATGATGACCTGCAGTGGAGGGATGGCGACGTGGTGCCAGGGAGAGGGGTATGAGGGCTTGCTGTTCTTGTTGGGGGCCTCCTCTCTCCGCCTAGCTGTGGTTGTATCGAAGCGTGCGGGCGAGGGGCTTGGCTTGGTGGGTGTGTGGAGGGCGAGAGCGAAAAGGGACTCTTGTGCTATGCGCTCACTCTTCTCACCCAACCAACTGGAGGACTAACTGCAGTTCTCGGCGACAGTAACAAATATTTGTTCCCGATTCTGCTTCGGACTTGCTTGTCCCGATTGCGCACTCCCGTCCCAAGTAGAGTGCGCTGCGGCCATGTGTTTGTTTCCGTTGACGATGGAGACATGGTTTTAATCAAGAGAGAAGCACCATCCCCCCCGCGGCCCGACATCCTGGCAATTGTTTACCCTGACCCCCATGAGCAAAGCAAGCAAAAGCCATGGCTAACCTGCCCAGCTGCCTACCCAGCTCTCTACCCAGCTACCTGTCCTGCCCGTCCTACCTGTCCCGCTCCTCAACGGCGCAGAGTGCACGCTTGCTCTGCACGCGAACGGGGATCATCTCGATCCCCACCCGTCCAGCTGGGACCTCACAGCTGGGATTGATGGCCCTGTTCGTCCGTCGTCGGGCAATTCTGGCCGGGAGACCAGCAGGGGAATCAAGGTCACAATAAAAACAATCTCCCGGGGCCGGATCGCCGGCCGTGGAATCTCTCCCGGCATGTTTGGAAATTAACAACCATCATGGAGGGGCGCAGGACCATGAAACTGAGAGGCTGCAAGTGCTGAACAAGGCCGCCGACCAACTGGCCCGCGGGTCGATCACAGGCGTTTTGCCCACTCGCACTGCGTCAATCTTCATGCAGACGACTCGTCGAATCGCTGGCCGCATGCCATGTTCCGCGATGCAGCCAACCTCTTCCACCGTCTTCTCTGCGCCCTGCTTCATGCTCCCCAGAAGCGCCCATCCTACATGATCAGCCAAGCATGTCGAGAAGAAGATAATTTCTGCAGACCCAGCCAAGGCCTAATAGCGCAATTGGCCAACAGGGTTGCCACAGGTGAGGATGGATTGCGATATTACATCCCCAGCAGATTGACGCCCAGTCGCAATGGACACGGCGCAGCCGCCGTTTGATGGATCGGCCTGACACATGTGATGGCCCTGCACTTGCCCTCTTGGTCTCTGCAACAGTTCATCCCGTCCCATCCCATCTCATCCCATCTCATCCCATTGATCCCGTCCCATTAAACTTGCCGGGACCGGAAATCAATCTTATGCAAACATTTTCCATCATTCGACTTCCCCATTCCCTTGTCTCTGTCAAAACATTGGGGATTCCTAGCAGCCATGGGCCTAGCTTCTATTTTTGGCCAAAACGCACGGGAGCGGGTGGTTTTTTGGCAGGGGATCTTGCTTGGTCTTACCCAAAGCGTCGATTGTTTCAGGTTATGCGGGCGCTAACCAGCCAATGGCCAGCGAGCCAGGATCCCCAGGTGTGGGTCTGGTTACTGCAACGACAGGCAAGGATCATTCTTGGGCAAGCCATCCAAAGTTCAGAGCATTACCCAAATTGCACCATACCTTGTCCTGGGCGAGTCCGAAATTGTCAAATGCCAATATCCTGTAATTAGTGTCTACTTAAATTGCTCCTCTATTCCTTGTTGGCCTTTGTTTAGACGCTGGCAGGCGCTGTTCCGAGAGCGAATTGGGAGGTTGCATCCCTCACTGTCCAAAACCAGATGGCCCGCACCCCAATGCTGACAGCAATGAAGTCTAGACCAACCCCATTTGATTGCGCGCCAAGCAGACTCATTCGAATATATTCCCGATGGTTTTGGCACGTGGCACGACCTTTCTTACCGACAGCTCGTCGTCCGTTTAGACTAGTTGCGACCTAAGTGTGAACGTCACATATTCTAAGACATTGGTCCAAGACCCAGTGTAACGGTTTCTGCTTAGTAAGGTCGTCGCGTCTTACCTAAGCACGCGTATCTCCGTAGTTTAGCCAGCGGGTGGGGATTTGCTCACACTTCTTTCAAGCTTTTCGTATTTCAACCGTATCTTCTGCATCACCAACCTCCCCAAAGTAGGAAGGACGAATTCTCTGCACCCACGACGCGTTGGGATGGCTTAACTGTCCATCCATCATCCAAGCGTCCGATTCACGGTAAGTGCCCTGCATATAGTGCTATTCCCTTCTTCTGTGATGAATCCAACATATTGGAGCTGTCTGAATTCCTCTGTTGAAAGACAAACTATACGCAAAATTTTACCTGAATGAAGATCCCTTGCCCTCACCAGTCATGCCTCGTTACCGCCTTTCCTAGTCCATCTGCTGACGAAGCCATGAACAGATTTGAGTAGTAATTTCTCTTGGCTCCAGATAATGCCAAAGGGTCCTGTTCAATCTCGCGACATCCCCTTTCCATACGGCTAGATAGATTTACAATGGAGGCGGTGAATGGAAATGCCGCGCCCCAGCCTGATGATGGTTCGGCTGGCCAGAAAAATGAATACAAGTTGAAATTTTGCACCGTATGCGCGAGTAACAACAATCGGTCCGTGATCCACCCATCCCATCAGTAAATCAATGTTTCCCTTCCGCTGACTCTTTGGAACAGATCCATGGAGGCGCATCTTCGGCTTTCGCAGGCAGAGTACCCAGTCATTTCTTTCGGCACCGGCTCGCTCGTGCGTCTGCCAGGCCCGACTATTACCCAGCCAAATGTGTACCACTTCAACAAGACCTCATACGACAGCATGTATAAGGAGCTCGAGGCCAAGGACCCGCGTCTGTACAGGAACAACGGAATCCTGAACATGTTGAACAGGAACCGTGGTGTCAAATGGGGACCAGAGCGTTGGCAAGATTGGCAAGTAGGCGTGCCTCGTCTCCAGCACTCCAAGGATCGAGGGAGTGAAGGTACCGAAGGTGGGCTTGTGGATGTGGTCATAACCTGCGAAGAGCGGTGCTGGGACGCTGTCGTCGACGACCTTCTCAACCGAGGCTCGCCCCTCAACCGGCCAGTTCATGTCATCAATGTCGAGATTAAAGATAACCACGAAGAAGCCGCCATCGGTGGACAGGGCATCCTGGATCTTGCCAACTCTCTCAATGCGGCCGCCGTTGAGGAGAGAGCGGCCGTAGGTGCTGCAGGTTTCGATACTGGCAGCGCATCTAGTAGAGCTACATTTGATGAGCGTGTGCCAGATATCCTGGCAGCCTGGCAAGAGAGATGGCCTAATTTGCCAGCTACATGGACCGTTGCATGGTTCTAAGTTGGGAGGCCATTTCATTTCCGCCATTTCTTTCCATCAAAGATGACCCATGGCCCCTGAGAAATATTCGGCATAGCCATCGTGAACTTGGCCAGGTTTGCCCCAGCGATTAGCTGAAGAAGTAGCTACAGGGTCTAGTATTCATTCATGACACCTACGTGGCTCAGGTTACAGATTGCTCGGGCCAACGACATGGTCAACGACAGTCAGCATTGAGCATTGAATGCGTGATATCATCAAGTTACAGTATTAATTTTTTTTCTTTAAACACACTCAACATCCAACAAGTAGCATCAACAACTTTATGTTTGTCAAGCGAGCACGTTGGCACACACCAGTCACTGGCTGCATGGTTGATTGGGCCACATCAACTTTGCCCTGGTCCGCCTCAGATCCAAGCTTGGATCGTCGACTGTATCGGCTAAGGGTTACCAAGTTTGGTGCGAATATGCCGATCGCTTTCAGGGCGTGACCCTCCACACCAATCTCTGGGGAAAAGTACTCGCGTCTTAGAATTAGATTGCTCCTTGTTTCGATGGGTGACAACTAGGAGAATTTTAGCTCCCGGGCAAACGAGTATGCAGCTGCGGGCCGACCGGATACGAATTCAAAGAGGGAGCCGACGACCCTATCATTACACAGCGGGAGGTTTTTAAGAGTGAGGCAGATCATGACGCTATCTGGTCGATACGCCCCTCACAGTGTCTTGGATGCGTGGGCGTGATCGACGGCCCAAGACGATAGCGTTGGTCCGGGCTTGTGGTGCAATGAGGATTGTCCCAAGCCGTCTCATGTAATATCGAAAGTGGATGAAATGTCTGTAGACGATGCTTGCGATCTGCTGTGCATGATGGAACAAAATGGTCCAGTTGGTCAGTAGCTGAGAAACGTAGCCCGTTTTTGTCTGCAAGACCATCCATGTATGAATTGGTGTCCCAGTGATGAAGCCGGATTTTGCGGAATGCATCTGAGCAGCCATTGATTGGCACACGTGCAAGCAGACAGATGGAACCGATCCACGAACAGGCTGGCCAGCCACAGACTAAAAGTCGAGACCCAAATTGGGAAAATGCACACGACGAAAGGGCAGGATCCCAGGGATTTGGGAGAGAAGGCCAAGAAGAAAGGGGTAACAGCTTAGCCTTTCCAGGAGGCTCTTTGTCTTTGAATACTACGGTTCGCCGGCTTTGTTCCCCCTCGAACAAGGCGTCGGCGCAGAACGGCGGCTGGAAAATCAGCGGTACACGTCGTACCAAACGGTCCCAGATACGTTCAGAAGGGATGTGGGAGTATGACGGCAACAGGGTTTTCAGGGCCTGGCCGGGAATTGAAATGGAGATGCGACCAGGACTATGGACTCAGCCTCCGCCTCCTCGGTGGAGGGAATAGGCAAAATACAGGGAAATGGGGCTTATTAAAATTAGGAAGATTGCTTTCTTTTCTGCGGGATTCGCAGATCTGAGCAACGTGCTCTCTGCCATTTTGCGCACGTCAAGGTACTCATCGCCTATGCCCCTCCATACTCGGTAGCCCAGGCCTGACTTCGGGGCAGCCCCCTGGAAAGCTTAGCCAACGGGCATGGGGCCGTTCCCTGGTCGGGGACTACCAGTCGCGTGCTCTCGCCCTGGCCGAAAATCAGAAAAAGGAACGGCAACGGCCTCTGGTTCACACGCTCCGGCCACTCGCAGGCCCTCGTTTGGCCATGGAAGCACTGGGCCTGGTCTAGGGGAGAGAGCAGAGGCCACGGTGGATCTGAGACTTCCGGCGCTGATCTTGAGAGGCGCAAGCTGCCTCCCAGGAGCCGAGAAGCGCTGCAGGATGCGCTGGTGGGAGGCATGCTAGGCGTTGGTTTAGAGTTGGATGGACCAATTGATGACATTCTGCGCCTGCTTTGACCGCCGGTCCTCAGCTCACATGGCGTTCAGTGTTCAGTGTGTAGGCCATTTGCTCTGCGCCACCCGGTGAGAGGAGCTTCCTCTGACGGTCCGTGGTCGAGGCTCCAGGTCGATAGGTGCTGAAAGTCGCCCTTCTGCGCACCTGGGGGTCTCAGAGTGTGAGAGTGTGGAGCGGCTCCCTCCCACTACCCATCACTAGGTGCCACCCGTTCTCATTCCCACGCCCACGCCGCCCACTCCTACTCCCACGCCAGCGCCCGCACCCCATCTCATCTCTCGCTCCCATCCATTCGCCCACCCTTTGCTCTCGGGTGACCGCCTGGCGCTGGCCCGCCTGAAGCACCCGCTGAGGGCAAATCAGTGCTGACTGGTGCACTGGGGATGGAGGTGCTAGGGGCTCCTCCGGGGGCCGGCCCCGCCCATGAGAGCTGCCGGATTCAGGGGGAAAGCACCATTTGATAACTTGGAGTGCACTAGCCCACCACTGTGCTACCTCCATAATGCGGCGCGCATACAGTATGTGGGAGTATGTAAGGTACATAGGCAGTATAAGGTTGGACTTGGGTTGAACCCTGTGAAGGGGGGGACGGAGCAGTATCGAGATTGGGCACAGTGAGGCGAGTTACTGGCTGTCCCTTGCATCCATCTCTAATAACCCGCAACCCATCAACCATTCATCTGCAGCGCGCAACCATCCATCCATAATCAAGCCAGGCGCCAGATGTCAGTGGCTTGAATTCCTTCTCATCTTGCTCCATCCGTACAGGTTCTTTTGAAGGGAGCCAACGGAAGACCCTTGCAAGCTCTGCTGCATAGCACCATCTCTTCTCTTCCCATCTCATCATCGGCGTCGTCATCCACATAGTAGTCCATCGGCCGGCCGGTGGGTTCGAGAAATTGCATGTCGATTGTCGATATTAATTGCTCGCAGGGGGGCCATGCCTTCTGGCAACCGACCAATAGCTCATTTCCCGTCCGTCGAGATCTGATCCGCTTGCGCCGGAGACAGGCCACACCACTGCGTTGCTCTGCGGCAAACGTGCTATCGCGCCTCTCTCGCCCTCCACTGACTTGACCTGAGAGGCCAACTCCGGACGCTTTTGCCTGCACACTGTACACAAAAAGAGGCCGCACCAGGGATTCACCCGCCCACCCACTCACACCGTCCATCCCCAATCCATCCTGTCCCAACCCCCTTTAGGACGAAAGCGTGCTTCACCCCTTCAACAAGGTTCGCTTGCTTCCAACACGCCGACGTCTTCGAGTCGCAAAAGTCGACTTTCTTTTTGTTCCAGTTCCAGTTCCAGTTGCAGTTCTGGTTCCACCATCCACGCACGGCAAAGGGAAGCTGATCAAGCCCCGTCCCCCCTTCCCCCCCGGCGCTGTCTTCCCCGTCATCGTGTCTAGTCCGCCAACTACCGCCCGAGCTCTTGACGAACCACTTTACTTTCGCATTGTGCACAACGAACCATCCCCAACCTCTTCTCTCCCAATTAATTCATACTCGCACTCTCGCTGCATTATCACCACGCTACCGCACATTATCTCCTCCCCCGGTACCTGAATACCCTCGGCCGCCCAGTCACGTCTTGGCGTTGCGCCCCTGAAGGGACACCAATAGTGTGGGGGATTCCAGGGACGACACACCTGCATTTCGTCTGGTCCCGCGTGGCGCCCCTTATGAGACAAGCGACTGGCTCTGCTGCGTCTCCCTCCAGTCTCCTGCCGTGCGACAACTTCTTCTCGACTTCTTTTCACCATGAGCATCAGTGCAGGTCGCAATGCGCCGCTGTCCCCCATATCAGTAGTCGGTAGCGAGTTCTCCGTCTCAAATTACAAGCCTGACGACGGCTCCTTTGCCAACGGCCGCGCCAATCTCGCCTCGCCCCCGAACTCGGGTGGCTCCAACGGAATCATGAGCATGAACGGCTTCCCTTCGGGGCCCAGGAGCAATGGCGGGCCATCGCCGCCTGCTTCCGTCGCTGCCCGCTCCAGCAATGGCACCAACATTTACGCCAGAAGCGAGGGCCGCAACAGCGTGCGCGGCGACCTTGACGAGTCGGTCCTAAGCGAACACTACCTGGCCCTGCGAGCCTTCCTCAGCCGAGGCGACCCGAACCTCAAGCAGCCTCCCAACAAGGCCCGCGACAAGCTGCTGCGGCTCTCCTCTGTCCAGTTTTACGAGCTCAGTACAGATGTCTTTGATGAATTGCTGCGAAGGCAGGCCGCCGCCAGGGCACCGCCCAACGTTCCCAACGGTCCGCCGTCCTTTCTCATGCCCGAAAAGAACTTCCACCCAAAGCGAAACCAGGCCCGCCAAAGACTCTCATCCCTAGGACCCCCACGATTTCGAGACCTCGCCGCTGATGTTTTCCACGAGCTGGAGCGTCGATTCCCTCGATTTGTCGGTAACGATCTACCACGAACCGGAAGCCCCATGTCCGTCCGCGGCGGCCCAGCCAGTCGATCGGGCACTCCAGTCAATGGAAATTTTCCTCCGAGGGGACAAAGCCGTATGAGAAGACCATCCGACGCCCCCTCCATGCGAGGCCCTCCGTCTGCAGACGCTTACGGAATCCCAGCATCCCCAGGAGGCCCCAATGGCGACTACGGACGACCAACCCCCAAGCAGCTGAACCAGAGTAACACGATCGTACCGAACAAGAGCACCATGCTCGAAGAGGATGACGAGGGCGACAACTTTGCACTCGAGCAGGTCACGGAAACACACGAAAGAAAGCAAAGCGCTGGCAGCGGTGCAACCTCGGAAGTCGGTGTCCTCAATAACCACACCGCATAATGTGCCATTGCTAACAGGTACCAGGCTGACAAGAAGCTCATTGACGATTATCAGGCACAGGTTCGAGAATTACGAGAAAAGCTAGACAGTATGGAAGATACCATAAAGAAGAAGGAAGACGAGATGAACGCAGCTCTTGACGAAGAGAGAGCGCGATCCAATGCGACGCGCCTTGAACAGCAGGAATGGAGCGGTCTTCGAGTTGATCTCGAGAACAAGCTAGCCGAGGCGCAAACTCTGAATGACTCGATGAAGCAAGAATTAGAACGTGTACGCGATGACCATGAATCTGAAGCTCAGCAACTCCGAGACGAAGTGGCTACGGCGCAGCTGCTGCACCAGCAGAAGGAACAAGAGCTGGAGGATCACAAGCAGAACCAGCCTCTACAACCCCAAACATCTAGGAACTTGGATTCGGAAGAGAACGAGTCGGAATTACAGCGAGAAAACGAGGAGCTGCGAAACTCTTTGGCAGAGCAGCAGCACGTCACCGAAGAAGTCCGACGGGAAGCTGAGGGCTTCTTGCAAGAAATGCGAGAGCTGTCACAGCAGAGCAGTGTGACGTACGAGCGACAGGCCGAGCTTGAAAAGAGCATCGACAAGCTCGAGCACGAAGTTCGAGAATGGAGGAATCGCTACGCACGCACCAAGACCCAGCTCCGAGACTTGAGAGGCACCTCTCTAGGAACCGACATTAGCCAGGATACTGCCAAATTTGTCCGAGAAAAGGGATTCACTGACGACCAGGGCCTTGTCAAGGACGTCCACGTCACCAAGTTCCAAATCGCCATTGACGAGCTACTCCAGAAAGCCAGATCCGATGACCCGGATAGCGTGATTGACGCCATGAAACTAGTCGTTGTCGGCGTCCGCCGCATCACCAAGGATATCGACGCATCCCAGGTCCAAATTGACGAGGAGTCAGCCCAGCAACAGAAGCAGATCAGGGCCAAGGTCTCGGCTACAGCAAACAACCTAATCACAGCATCCAAGAACTTTGCTACCAGCGCAGGAATTTCCCCCGTCTCCCTCGTCGACGTTGCCGCATCCCACCTCTCGGCCGCCGTTGTTGACCTTCTCCGAGTGGTCAAGATCCGGACCACGCCCGTCGAAGAACTAGACGATGAAGAGGAAGGAACCATGACGCCTGTGGAATCATCCGGATTCTTTTCCCCCCATGGAACCGTCGATCAAGTGTCAGTTACTCACAGTACGCTCCCCCCGCCCCCTCCCTTTCAAGGATTAGGCGGTACCAGAGGAAGCGTAGACTCATCGGCATATAGCCCTGTGAACTCCCCCCGAGAATCCACGGACATGTACTCCCGGAACCGATCCATGTCCAAGTCGAATGGCCTAACCAACGGAATGACGTACGAACCCGCTGTCCCGAGCGCTCTCTCCATCAACGGACAAGGACAAGGAACCCCACCGCCAAACACCCACGCTGCTGAGGACCTCAAGGTAAGTTTCCGCGAGTGTATTAAGTGAAATTAATGCTGACTCAGGTTTAGATGTACCTTGAAGATCAAAATGCGATACTAGTGTCAGAAATTCAGAACCTAGTGGGCACCGTTCGCGGCGATGCCAACATTGGACAAATCATCTTGGCGATTAACTCAATCTCTGGTGTTGTGGGCAAAATCATAAACGAGACCCAGACGACTGGATTTGGGGACATGGTTCCCCCACTGGCGAACTGTCGGGCGCGACTGCTCGAGGCCGGTGACCGTGGCGAGGACATGGCCAACATCGGTATTGACCCGAATGCTACAGAGTGGCGACAGTGGACACAAACTCTTCCACCTCTTGCTTTTGATACGGCACGAGAAACCAAGGAACTTGTACAGCACATTGACCGGATAGTAAACCCGGGTGATGTGGATGACTTTTCCTAGACGGTCTATTATGAAAACAATGTCTTCGATTCCCACTTGGGGGTATGGCTCCCTGGACACCGGACAAGCCCCATTTCTACACCCTCTCTTCTTGGAAAAAATCATTGTATGAATGCAAGAGCGGGCCTGTTGTAACAAAAATTCGGTGATGGGATGACGAATGGGGGCAGGGACATTGTTGGGTAACTTAATGCCGCGCATGGCATGGCGTTGGGCCTTGTTTTTTGTTTGCATGGGGTTGATGATACACTATTGGGGGGTAGCATGTTTTATATGCCTGGAGTGGAAGGAGAAAGCCGCATTTATTGTTTATTACGAACAGCGAAAGGAGGGGAGGAATGGCTTCTCCTGGCGGCGGAGAAGTGATTGAACGATGAGAGGCGCAAACATGGAAATGGGACGAGTTTCTACTCTGGACTGCCTCGTAAAGAGAAATATTGTTAATGTGTTTTATGATACATGTTTCTACAGCTCAAAATAGGAATCATCCGGTTTTGAGGATAAGTCAATCTGTTGCGATTGTGAAACTTGATACGTTGCCAACCCCGTTTGTTTCTTACGCGTTTCGTTCCTCCACGTCATGACCATCCCTGTCAAGACCTATTCCAGCAACACACACACAACTACCACCCTTGACAAGGCCGACGACGGTGTGTCGCAAAGCCTTGGATAACTGTGTTCATGCACGCCCCCCCTCACCATCCAGCAACTGACAGCGCCACCAACAACCCACCACCCATGACAGGATGACGAGCTCCACGTCACGATGCGCCGCCGTCCAAAAGCGTCATCTTCATGTACACACCGCCTGCAAGTGCACAGACTAGCCCCCCGTGACCGGTTTTTGCGGAGAAGTTCCTGGTCCACCGTGGTCTCCTCGGTCAAGCCCAATCGCCAGGTGGAAGATGGCTTCCGACGAGGTGAGTTGGCTTGCCTTTCAAGTTGAAACTTGGCGGGATCGAGATTGTAAAAGGCGGTCGCCCTGGCATGGGCTTTCCGGAGCCAAAGGACGGCGATTCGGAGTGCTAAAGCTGGTGGGGCCGCCTGTTGGCGGTGCCTATTTCTGAGCTGGTGTCCATGGTCAAGTTTAAACAAAGCTTTTGAAGAAAAGAATGCACTAATACACTACCGATGCCAATAGCACTTCCTAAAATGGAAAAATGGAGGGTGTATTAAACGGTGGTGATGTGAGTGCTAGCACTATGGGTTATTACTGCTACCTCTTCTGTAATTCGTAACCATCCAATTGTTGCCAATTGGCGAAATACATTCAGCGCCAACCCCACTTCAGTCTATTCAATAGTAGTGTCTACTCATACTAACATCTAAACATCATTTAGGTCAAATGTGAGGTTAGACTTGCTCTACTGAGGAGTCAAGTCATGATCAGTCAATTATCAACTAATTGGTGACCTTGGGCCTGAATAGAAAAGAAGAGGGAAAATCCAATGCCGATTATTGGGGTTTCAGCTCATTCTTGTCAGTTTTAAGTCCAAAATTAGGCTGTATCTTGTTTTACTTGGTTTCGTTTCGTTTCATGTCAGACTTGGAAAGTTGCTCGTTCAGTGCTATATGTAGCGTAGCAGTGTGCACTGCAACTCGGCAGCTGTAAACAGCTGCGCATTCATACATAAAAAAAACCTGAATAGTTCGCAGACCTATACCTGAAATTCCTTTCCTGCTTCTCACATTCCGTGCATTCGCCTCCTCTCATCCTCAGTTCTACCCTCGATTGCAATCTAGTATGTCAATCAACCCGCTTATCCGATTTCTATTTAATCCTGCTTTACTAATCTATTCAGATTCGTCATCCCAAGGCTATAGGTGCCAAACACGACTCAATGCACAATGTGCGACAACAGAAGCTCGAAGAGAATCAAGCTCTACATGTCTCCCAGTCCTTCAACTCCATCCTCTGACTCCGGCTCGCTCTCCTCCAGCTACCTTTTACCCAGCTGCGTCTCCAGGTCCAGTTCCACATCTCTTGAGAATCCCAACTCTCAAACAGACAGCGACAATGAGGCTTCTGAACCCCGGTCTGTGGTACGATCCAGATCCAGTTCGCCGGACATGGCTTCGACTTCAGCTGGCTCTCAAGGCATTAGTTTTGAAGACGGTGTTCGAGTTTTGGAACAAATCAACTCTCTCGTTGAATCTGAGCATTTGATCATCAGCCCTGGAATGACACTGAGGCTAAACGAGCAAAATCTTCCCGATATCACACCTTCGGTCTCCCTCGACCGTCTGTCCCAGATCTTTGAACTTCTATCCAGTACAAAAACCATTTCAACACACTGGAAAGATATCCTTCGCAAATTCCCTGATCCGCGCCACCCCGATGCCGGTGATATGGCTCCAATCTCCCATTTTCAGCTTAGACAGGCCCTTGAAGAGGCAGACATGTCAACCAAACAGGATCTAAGAGAGTTGACGGAAATCAGTGAACACTTCAGCTACGGTTGTGTAATGAACACTGAGAGCCTCGCGCATCTTGCCAGGGTGCTCCAACTGGTCTGTCAACTTTGGGGCATCCAGATAGATGACGAGGTCGACAACGATGAGTTTTGGTCGGATGATCTGGCAACTCAGATATATGACCAAAACCTTGGATGCTACACCCAACTGGACAGGATTCATCGAGAGGTGAAGATGTGTCAAAACGATGTGTTCCGGAATGGTTGGGCTGCGTTTCGCATGGCAATTCGACGTCTGGTACTGTCCCCAGAACTCGAGCCCCAACTTGGTTTGGCGGATTCTGATGAATTCAATGACTTGAATGAGAAGATTGCACAGATCAAGCAAGGGGACAGGGCACCTTCTCCCTTGGAATGAATGACTGTTTTCAGCATCAACAAATGATTTCCAATGGACAGCTTCAGACGAGGCGTCATATTTTTGTCAGGCTATACGCCAGAACTCCAGCGAGGTACAGGTTTGACAAAGCTTGGTCGGCGAGACACCATATGGCAAAAATTAACTAAAATGCATCAGCATTGGGTTTAGGGTAGCGATGCGATATTTCACGACTGGATCAAACGATAGTTTTAAGAGATATAATTATTTTATTGAGAATGGGCGTGAAAATATAGATCCGTTTGATAGTAATTTTATTATTTCGGGCGGGCAGGTCCGATACAGGGCAGAGGATTTCGGTGACGCAAACAAACGGGTTTAAGAGGGATGTCGCCGTTGGAAATGTGCGAAAAATAAAACACAGGTTGAAGCAATATCCTTCCCCCCCCCTCCGAATGCACACAGTACAATAAACACTCACACAACCATTTCCTTTGTGTATGCATGTTGAAAATTTAGATTGCCACATGCGAGGCAAATCCAAGGCTTTAGTGTAAGGCAAGATTATCGCAGCCCTGGATCGACCCTCGCAGGTTTGCGCGGAAACATGATTCAACAAGAGCTTTGGGTAGAAGACAGGGCAAAACAAAGATGGTTGCAAACATGTCCTTTGTGATACTGGGGCAGTTTGGGCGATGGTGGAAGAGTTGGTTGGGTACGGAACAAAGGGCCGACATGCCAAAACGGGACAGAGATCTTGACGTCGCTGACGGGTGTCTCCTTTTCCAGGACCCACAGTCTGAAGAATTGAGCTGCAGCTAGAAGAGCTAAAAAAGCTTGGTTCGTGGACTCCGAGGGAAACGCGGCCAAGACCAATGTCTCTCATTCTCATTCATGCATGCATGACCAGAAAAAAAAAAGACTGGCATGGCAAATAAATCAACAAAAAGAACAAAGAAATAAGCGATTCCAGTTGCCACCTTGATTGTGAGATGAATGTTTGCCCCCATCCGTATTGCTTGCTCCCCTGCCATTTATTCTCCGGTTTTTACCCTTATGCATATTCAGGTAGGTGTACCATATTTTCTGTCGTCCGTGTGTGGCGGCCTCCACTTGAGAGATATAAAAACAGAACAAGGCCAAAACAAGAAAGGAAAGAATAAAAAAAAAGAGGATTCTTGGAACAATGCGGTTCCGACCAGGTCACGCGCCAAGCTAACCGAGCTTGCCCAGTGAGGATTGCGAGCATCTGGATAAAACGTCGTCCCCTTTGTGCGCCCCAGATTGCCGGGACCGATCGCCTTTGCATGTTCCACAGTCCATTTTTTATTTTTATTTTTTTTTTCCTCTTGTTCCTTTTCTCTTGCGTCTTCTAGCCTTCGAGGGCCTGCCGGCGCTAACCAGGGATCCCTGCAGACTGAGCCTCTTTTGATCGGTACGTATCGACTGCATTCGCCACATCACCCCCACCTTTTACCTGTTTTTAGACTCTGTGGTCGAGGCTCTGGGCGCATCCAACCCTTTTTTTGGCCAGTGTGCTCAGTCGTCGTGCGCAGTCGCAATGTGCCCTGACTTTGCGCCTTCCATCATGAACGCATGAACACATGAACCCGCCTCGGGCGACTGACGAGCATCCAGCCTTGGACACGCACACAACACACAGCTGCGCACTTCCTTTGTTCCGCCGCAGACACAAGACCAACCCGAACACCAAGACCAACACGCCACCAACACAAGCGAGCGCCCCAGCCCACCATCCCCTCGCTGCCGCATCAGCCTTCACTACTTCAGTCATCCCTCCTCTCCTGTCGCTGTCGTTGTCGCCATCGCCGTCGCATGAGGATGCGCATCCCCCTTCTCAATCCACTCGCCAATTCTCCGTCTCTGCCGTCCACGGCACCAGCTGGCAATTGACCACCGCTGGCTCTCTCCTCTAACTGTCCGCCACCGTCCGCCTCTTTGCGCTTCTTCCCTCGCTTGTCTGAAGCCGCCAGTCTGTCGTCATCCCTCGCACTGTCTCCGGACACGAATCACAACCGCCTCCGGCTTCTCTCGCAGCTGGGCCCACAAGGTCCCCCGACAGCAGCCATGGATTTACACCCACCCATTGCCATTGCTCATGCGACAAGCCCTCCCGCCCACGAGAGAGCCTCTCCTCCGGACAGCAACGCCAACGCCGTCCCCGATGCCGCACTCGCACTTTCGACCCATCTCCTTCCCCCGGAACAAAGCCCCGACCAGGGCCCTGCCTCGGCCCCCACCAACGACACCACCACACATCAAGCAAGCAACCCTCCAGCGGCTCAATGCGAACCTGAGGAGCTACCTTCCGCTTCCAATGCTCCCACGTCACCGAAAATTTCGCGCGAAAGCTCTGCTCTGAGCGAGGTTGACCCAAAACAGTTTGAAATTGACCACGACTACGACGAATGCGAGGGCCACACAGTATTGCGCCTCAGGCCCGACTTGAACCAATGGAACGATTTCCCCGCCATGCTTGCCTTTGCCAGACGCCTTGGTGCCGACCAGGATGGGTGCTTTAAAATAATTCTCCCACCCGAGCTCAAGGAGCCTCTTCCCGAAAAGAACTCGCACAAAGTCCCGGCAAACGCATTCAGGCCCAGTCAGATCAAGAAGAACAGCTTCTGGCGTGTTAACACCGTGCCGTCTGAGGGCACATTCGCCTCGTCCATGCCTGGCTCGGAATACACCTCGAGCGCCTTTGATGCCCTGGACGAGCTGCGCAAAATGTTCCGCAAGAACAACCGCAAGCAGATTCGCAATGTTCGCTACAGGGTCGATGTGCCTGCATGGACCCCGGATCAACGTCGCGCTGCAGGTGTACCAGAGCGGAGTCCCATCCACCCATTGAAGGGCGACAAGCTTGACCACACAAGAGCCATCATCCCCGGAATCCACACGCCTTACGTCTACGAGTCCGGCCCCCACTTTGGAGCGAGCTTCCAGATTCACGCAGAAGATTTCCGCCTGGTCTCCCTCAACCACCTATACAAGGGCCGCAAGATTTGGATTGTGGTTCCTTCCACGGCGGTTGACGTTGCTGAGGAAGCCCTAGGACGGAAGAAGGGTTGCTCGCAGTTCATGCGCCATCGTGCCGAATTCTTCTTCCCCCAAAAGCTCGAAAAGCTCCGCATTCCTTTCCGCATCGTTGATCAGCGCCCTGGCGAGACAATTGTAATTTTACCAGATGCTTATCACGAAGGCTTCAGCACGGGATACACGATTGCAGAGGCCAAAAACTACGCTGACCCCGATTGGACGACTGAAACCTATCAGCCCTGCGAGGCGAGCTGCCAGCTCGTGACAGCAATTCCCGCTGACCTCATGAGACCGCTGAGGGAAGGGGAGGTTCGACTGGATTTATGCGCTGCTTACACACCTCTAAAACCAGGAGAAGTTGCTCCTCCTAAGGAGGAGGCAATACCAGAAGCGCCAAAGAGGAGTTTTGAAGGCGACAGCCAGGATGAACGGGATACCAAACGATCAAGGTAATGATTCAAGGCGCATCAAGGTCGGGTTGGCGTTTATACTGGGCGGCTGGAGTCCCTTTTTTTTCTTTGCTTTGCTTTACTTTACTTTTGGGTGGGAGGGAGGTTTGAGCTACGGCGTCGAATACCCAGCACACATGGCGTAACGTGTGCTTCTTCACGGCAAACTTCGGGATACGACATTTCAGTTATTTCACGGTCTTCTTCTTTTTTTTGTTGAAAAAAAAAACCATGTTTTCCCTACTGCTCTGTGATCTTTGGGGTTTTGAAACTGCGCCAATAAAGGGGCGGCGCTTGTATCATCAAGTTTGGAAGCGGAGTTTTTTTTTTCACCTGACTTTATCCATCTGACGGCAATGGAGAACATTTCTTGGAGGAGGTTCAAGGTTCCATCACACACAAACACAACTTGCGTCCATGTTTTCTGGAATCTTGAGTTCTTGTCACCACATTCACGAAAGCATACACACACACGAGTTTGATTCGGCATGTAAATGAAGTGTAAAATACTTGATATTCGTATTTATTAATCTTTCGTTGCGCCTCGTGTCAATCATTACTCCAACGTGATGCGTGTCGCATGCTTCCCATTATTACCAAAGGAGCAACGCGCAGAGATGATGTCCAACCACAAATGCTATACCCACTGCCGGGTAGCTCTTTTTTCTTCTTCTTTCCGTCTCTATCCATCTCTTCTTGTTCCGCCCCCAAAAGTCTAAGGGCGCTCACGTTCCTGTCTAGCAATCTCCTCCCGGAACATGTTGGGGCCAATGATGTTTTGGCCACCGGTGCGCTGGATGTAGAAAGTCGGGTCCTCGGGGTTGAGGGTCTGGCGGCGGTTGTCGGCAGGGATGTCGTGGTACTCCTCGCCGGCGGCCACGTTGTTGTCGAGCTGGATGCCGTTGTCCTTGCGGAAGAAGCGGCGGGTCTTGCGGCCGGTGTAGCCGTGGCGGCGGCGGCTCATGATGTTGCCGAGGGAGATGGCGCGGGTCTTGCGGTTCCAGAGGAAGCCGCCGATGAGGAGGAGGGCAATGCAGCCGAAGACGACGGGCAGGGCGATGGTGAGGGTCTTGCCCTTGGGGACGGTGGTGCCCTCGTTCTTGGGGAAGGATGTCTTGGAGAACTGGACCCAGATGGAGGTGACGTTCTCCTTGGTGGTGCTGTCCTTGGGGCTCTTGTACAGAGAGAGGGTGAAGTTGTGCTTCTTGTACTTGTGGAGGTACGAGCTCTCAATCTTCAGGGGGAAGAAGCCCCAGCTGGCATTGGTCTTCTCCAGGTGAGCCTCCTTGATGAGCGACCAGCTCGTCTCGTTGAAGTAGTCGATGCGGACCGAGACGTCGTAGCTGGAGACGTTGGTCTTGGAGCTGGTGTTGAAGTAATCGGGATCCCAGGTGACTGCATTGCGGCGCGCAAACGGTTAGACGAACAATTGCTCTCAAAAAAAACAAGCAGATGGGGCTCTTTTTTTTTCATATGTATGAATTTACTCACCATAGTAGGTATTGTCCACATACAGGGTGCTGTTGGACAGAGGGTAGCAGAAGGGGGCGTGCTCGCCGTCCAGGTTGTGGCATCGGGGGAAAGCTCCCTCGCCGCTCGACTTCGTGGCAGTCGGGTTGGGAGGCTCGCCGGTGCTAGTGGAGACCTTTCCGTACTGGGTCGTGGTGAAGACGGTAGCCGTGAGGTCGTGAGGAGCGCCATCAACTACCGACGTGGTGCCATCGACGACGGTGAAGGAGGGCGTGTAGGTGGTGGCAGGCTGGGCCTCGTCGTCAACAGTGACCCAGGCGTCTGTGACCTCAGCCCTCTTCTCAATGACGGCGGCAGGACGGTCGACAGCAGCGCGGTAGCGCAGGCTGTTGGCTGAGACCGAGGCGGCAGTGGACAGAGCCACGACAAGGGCGGATGCGCGCATGGTTGAAGGGGGGAATTGAAGTCGAGACGCGTTTTCTTGCTCTTGTTCCTGTTTTTTTTGTTTACTTCGAGACGCAATTGACCGACCGGCTTGGGCAAGAGGGAACAACCCAGGCTGATTGGACAAGAGCGGAAGAGTGAGAAGAGGGCGGGAGGATGAGGAAGAAGAAAAAAAAAGAAGAAGAAAAGGAAAAGAGAGGAAGCGGAAGAAGCGGGAATGAAGATGAGGTTTGGGGGGTGTGGTGACAAAAGGACGCTCGGGTGGAATTTGGACCAGCAACCAACCAAGGCGAGGCTTTTTCCCTCCCCCGGGGCAGCCACTGCCAGTGTTCTGCAGCGCTCCGCGGGATTGCCACGGGCCTAGCTAGGGGCGATATTCAGGGGCGTCGCTGGAACGGTGCATGGGAGGGGGGCGGACCGGTCGCCTACAGGGGGGCGTGGGTACGTGTGCTCCCCAATCCGCCTCAGCGATAGGGCGCTGAGTGGGCCTTGCAGGTGCCAGAAGCCTTCCACGACCTTCACAACGCCGACGCTACTGTAGGTACGGAGGGCCCGCTACGGCTGCCGACCATGCCGAGCCCTTGATGTCATCCATACCTCACTTCGCTTGTCGCGGACGCGAACCTGTCTCTGCCTGTTGCAGGTTTTTTTCTTTTTTTTGTTGATTTTGTTCTTGGCATGGGGAAGGATAAGGCCTGTATGGTAACGAACGCAAGCATGTGAAAGCCTCTGTGCAGTACCAAAAAATTGAGATGTTTCAAAGGATGTCCGTGTCTGTGTTGTTATTGTTGTTGTCGCTTGTTGTTATTGCGGCGACCAACAGTGGATTAATGGCGCATAAGGGGGCAATTTGCTGGAGTAGCCCAAACCAACCGGCATTATACTCCCATGCGGCTGACTGAGCTACCCTACAGCTGTCGCCTCACCATCGTAACCGTGAGATTTGATACCGCACGATGAACACGTCCCAGCTGCTGGATTGTTTTATTTTCTGTGGGGAGGAGAGCGATCCCCATGTTCCGCATCGTAAGCTACGGGTAATGGCCGATGCATCTAGACCAAAGTTTCGAAGCTTGGCGGGAAACCCAAAAGGCGAGAGACAAGATGTCGCGGCACCCTGGACAGGCTAAGACGGCACCAGAGACCCCAGGTGACAATTTGCGATCAACGGTGCGTATTAAACTCAATCCCAGCGCAACGCTCCCACGCCAAAGAGATGGGAAAGTCTAATTAATTTGGTTTGGATGAATATTCGGCTGCCAGGACCGACCCTACGAGCTGCTGGACGCCAGCACCGCACCGTTGCGAAAAATAACGCACGCCCGAGGCTTATGAGCCACTTGACCTTTGCTCCTCGACATCAAGCGGGTCCTCCCAAGGACTTCCGGTGAGATGGCCGAGTTGGTTATGGCGTCAGGTTAAGGTCACCTTAACAACCTAAGATTCCTGATGGAGCAATCCTCCTGGGTTCGAGTCCCAGTCTCATCAGCTTCTTTTTTTTGCCCGTTGAGCCGATTTTGCGTCGACGTGGTTGTGATGCGGCTCCTTCTGCTGCTTCTTTTTTTTTTTTTGTCGGCTCCGGAGAAAAGTGTGAGACGCAGATTTTTAGTGTGGGTCGGGGCTTGGTTGGCGCTGAATCAGGATGATGGCAACCGACCAACTAGATCGGGAAGTGCACTTAGACGACCGACCATCGATCGAGGAACATAGATCCCGCATGGTTTGGCCTGAGTCGCGATTGACTATGCCTACTTTGATAGGGGCTAAGCACAAAGTCTCAGCGGGAAATAATGGTCATTGTTGGTTTGATGCCGTGCTGCGACCTTACAACTAAGCATTTAATTCTAAAACATAGGAAAAATAATACTTGAATATGGATATTATCTAAAGATGACCTCCTAGGATTCCTTTAGGATTATGCTTTAGGTGTGGTTATTCTGGCAGACATTTAAGGTGCGCAATGGGCATAATGAAGCAAGCTCCCTCACAATCATTCAAGGTGTATTGTATGTATGCATGTCTTCCAACATTGTTGTAAAGACTCGCAAGAGCGTGAGTATCAACATGCCTCACCATTTAGCTGCAAATATATTGCGAAATAGGAATCTCGACATACTTCCCATCGAACGAACTTGCACACCCATCGACTCGAAAATGTAGACAAGTGATTGAGATATGTCATTAACAATACTATGTAAATTCTCAAGGGTATATTTTTATTTCCTTTGCATAGTCATCAGTGCTGTGCTTTCAGAACCGATACTTTCCCACATCAAATACGAAAACAATGAGGTATCATATACATACTACAGAGTAAGAAAAAATCCACCAAAAGAAACCATCACTGACCCATTGCCGTAGCACCAACCAGAAAACACTTGAATTCATCTTCGCATATTCACAATTTGCAGCTTGCCATACTTGTCGAAATATGCACTCTCCTCAGCAAAGAGTGTAAGTGGTCCGTTCAAGCTACGGTCCACGATGAAGCCGCTGGGCCCGTGAGCCTTTTCCATTTCCTCACGGAACTTGGTCTTGGGCTTGTTTGCCTTGATACGCTGCTTCTCGAAAAAGACGTATGCCGCGTAGAATGTCACGTTGCTGTTGCCGTCAACAATACCATTGCGGCTCATGAAGTAGCGGAGATTGGCAGGTGAGACGCTTCGGCCGTCCTTGAACGTTTTGGATATCTCGCGAACAAAGCCGGCCTGCTTGATGCCGTCTTTGGCCAGGAACGCTCGGATCTTCTTGCGCACCTCGTCGCATGTGTCGTACACAGGAACTTTGTCGTTGCTCTCCCCCGGGAGCTCCACTCCGCTGACGTCAAATAGCTCCTCCGGTTTCTTGCTGCTGCTGCCGCTGCCGCTGCCGCCCGTTGTCTTGGGTTTCTTTGGCTTGCTGGCTTTAAGCGGGAGGCCTTGGAGCTCGCGTCTCTTGAAGAAGACGTGGGCGTTGATGTAGGCGTCGCATCCTTCGCCATCCCAGGTACCGCTGCGGTTCATGAAGGACGAGTAGCCTCTGGAGCTGACACTAATGGCCTTCTGGAACTCGCCAACCTTCATGGCCCCGGACTCGATCCAGGCCTTGATTTTGCGACGAACTAGATTGCATGTGTCTTTTTCGGTAGGCATTAGACGTGGATCATCGTCAGATATCTTTGGAGCATTGTCTGGAAATAGGTTTTCTTCTGTGTCAATAGCGTCTGATTTGCGCTTCTTGCCCGCCGCCGACGTCTTTGGCGCTGCAGCCTTGGTTTGGGGCGTTGTTAAAGTGTCGGCAGGGCCGGAAGTGGCAGCTGGTACCATATTCTCCTTGTTAGGGCCCCGTGGCAGCGGCATTGGTTTGGTTCCGGTCGCGATGTGATTGATGCGATTCATGGAATTGATGGGATTGATGGGATTTGTGATAAAGGGTCCTGGAGACGCACTGAATGCTATAGCCGGGTGAGGTTGAGTGAGTGCCATATTGGAGTGAAACGTCGCCAAAGCCTCTGATGGTGACCATGACCAGCCGGAGTCTGTCATTATCGCGGCGGATAGGCTAATATATATTTCTTTCAACCGGTGCAAGTGACTGTTAGGGAGGTGTTGAGCGGATATGAGATCATGGACTCTTTGCCTAGGGTGACGTTATGCAGTATGCAACTCTGGCTTTCATTGATCGAGATGTGCGGAGCTTGTTGTGAGAAGCGAACGCGTTTGCGCCAAAAAGTGGTGCCCAATGCGTGTTATGGAAGCGGGGTACGAATACTCCAGAATACTCCAGATATTTCGCAAACCTGTGCGATGTGATACCTTGTCCCACATATTCTTTGCTTTTTATCAAGTGCTGTTGTGGTGTTGACATGCTTACATAACACGTGCCAGGTACAAGCCAGGGACAAGGGATGTATTTAGCCCCAATTCACACCCGGGCAAGTTCGGAGACGGAGCCGGTCGGGAAAAAGCGGGGCCATCGGACCGGCCGACGGATTCGGGTGTAGATCGCGGGGCTTGGGGTTGGACGTCGTTGTCATTCGCAAGTCCTCAGGATAAAGAGGAGAAACTATGGAGAACCATGAGCCACGATGCGACCCCGGGAATAAGCCCGTTGGGGCTTATGGGATTTCCCCGCCATTTGGGTTTCCCTGATTGCATTTGTTTGTGTTGAAGGAGGAGGGGGGCTGCTTTGGAGTGGAACTTGATGAGGGGGAGAGACTACAGGGAGCCCGCGGATTGGAATTAGCGAGCTCGGTAGTCGACACCACCGACAGCGAATAGCTAGTCTGTGGCCTTTCCGCTAATATGTCGGGGGATGGGTCACATACTTGTGGGCGGAATGGCGATCGGGGCATGAGCGCCAATGGTACTGTCGTGACGCTGACTGCGCGGTTAGGTAACAAAAACAAAGCGCCTCCTGTTGGTCGTCGCTTTCAATTTCGGCTGTGGCACTGGATTTGGTCTCGATCCTAGTCTGAATAGAGGACTCGGCCGGTTTCTCGAACCTCGCCGGGTGAGAAATGACAAACGGACCGAGACAGGGGCTCCAGTTAGCAGTCCATAACTAGAGCTTGGAGCCGTTGGTGTGTAACCGTTGTGTTGGCTCGCACACTTCCAAGGTAACCCTGACTCCTCTGCCGACCCCAGCTTGATCACTCCTCGATGCGGTTGTGTGGATCGACTGCAACCAAGCAGAGACGGTGGTGTGGAGACTCATGGCATGACTCGCCTCAAGCCCAGACAGCCGTGACGTGGGGGAAATCCGGACATGGTCGCACAAAGTCGTGGGGGTCACTGAGGATTAAGGCAGATGGAACTCGATTCGATAATTTGGGCTGGTCCCGGAAGAGCTCGGCTGGGAATACTTGCCAGACTGTTCATTTGAAGGGCTTACCACCGGTCCATGTTTTCCATCGGGGAGTTTTGTTCCGAGTGAAAAGGTATAAAGACGGCTGAAGGGCCGCCTTGTGAGCTGGGTGTCTCCTCGAGGAGCATTATCTCGTGATCCCACACTGTTCAATCATTATCGTTTCATACTACACTTTGCGAAAATCCATCGAATCCAACCATAAACTGCAGGGCTCATCATGACAGTCTCAGGTGACTCAAAAGTGAACGGGAGCACTCACCACTCTCGTCCGTCGCCATGCACTCTGAGTGATGGTATCTACGTTCCAACCGTCGCCTTCTTCACCCCTGAAGACACAGTGGATATTGGAGCCACGCAGGCCCATGCGTCTCGGCTGGCACAGACCGATATTGCTGGTTTGGTGACACACGGATCCAACGGTGAAGCAGTTCACCTCGACCACGAAGAGCGTCATGCCATTACGAAAGCCACCAGATCCGCGCTGGATGCCGCAGGAAAGTCTCATCTCCCAGTGATCGCAGGCTGTGGAGCACAATCCACCCGGGAGACGATCCAGCTTTGCAAAGAAGCGGCCAGCTCAGGAGCCAGCTATGCTCTGGTTTTGCCGCCGGCATACTACGGCGGCCTGCTCACGACGGAGCTGATCCTGGAGCACTTTAGTGCAGTTGCTGATGCGAGCCCGATCCCCATTCTGATCTACAACTTTCCAGCCGCCTGTGGAGGGCTTGACATCAGCTCAGACAGCATCCTCGTATTGTCACAGCACGAAAACATTGTGGGTGTCAAGCTGACGTGCGGCAACACTGGCAAGCTGGCCAGAGTGGTGGCGGGCACAAAGGGGACGCGGTTCCATACCTTTGGTGGGAGCGTCGACTTCACCATCCAGACGCTTGCCGTTGGCGGGCATGGCATTATCGGCGGCACGGCAAACATCGCGCCAAGGGCATGCGTTAGGGTCATGCAGCTCTGGAGGGACGGCAGACAGGAACAGGCTCGCGCACTGCAAGAGGTTGTGGCTGGTGGCGACTGGGCTGCCATCAAGGGCGGGTTCGTGGCCGTCAAGGCGGCGCTGCAGCGCTATTACGGTTACGGAGGCCAGCCCCGGAGGCCTTGCGCGCTGCTCGAGGGCAAGGCTCTCGAATCGCAGATGGCCGAGTTTTCGGAGCTGGTGGCTGTGGAGCAGAAGTTGGCAGCGTCTGAATAGGCAGGGGCTGTGGTTTTGCTCCCTACATGATGCACGTGGGAGGGGGGGGGAGGGAAGGAAGGAAGGAAGGAAGAAGAGGAGGGGGAGTATGTGCAGATTTTCAGCCGCGGGGGAGCGAGGGAAAAATGCCTGGCGTTGATTTATCTGATTACCAAGTCTGACCTTGGAACAGCCGCATTCTGCGTATGTACGAATAATGAACTAAGAATACTGCTGTGTGATGACTCGGATCTTACGTTTGATGCTACGTCGTATGCTTTGCCACAGTTGTGCGTCGTCGACCTTGAGTGCAACCGTGCAGCCTGGGGGAGGAGCCCCAAGGGCTGCCCAAGTACACGGCCGGGTTCCTGAAAAACCTGATAGAGCAGTGCGTCACGCCGGAGGGCATGCCGGATCATGACCGGCCGAGAGACTAGCTGTTGGTTGTGTTGGTATTGGGCTTGGGCTTGGGGTGGATTGAGCGGTTTGTTGCTTGCAAGATATTATAGGCCGGAAATGTCCTGAACAAGAACCACGCCATACACCCCCTCAATGCCAGCTGCCCAAAAGAGAGAAAGATGAAAATTGGACAGAGCAAAAGGACTGGCTGCTGGTGCCCTCTTCCCCATAAGTCCCACCTACATCCACCCCACGGGGCCCGGCCACGGTGCGTACGGCAGGCCACCCCCAACTAACGCGCCCCCCCAACGACACTGATAGGTAGGATATGTTTCTGCGCCCTAGGGGGCATCGAGGGCATCAAGGGCAGGGGGGGAGGGGAGCGGTCGTCGGAAAAGTCCTTGAGTGGTTCGGCCGGTCGGTACCCGGCGACCTGGAACCAAGAAAAATGGGTGGAGTTGCACCCAGCAATGTACTATGTAATGCCCCCAAGGCAATTGGGTGTCGCCGAAAAAGAAGCTCGCGGTGCACGTCGTTTGGTGACCCCCACGCGGGAACCCCAGACCCGGCAGTTCGAGCCTGGGGGGGGAGCTACTATGCTAAAACTGCAAGCGGTATTTGCGAGTGAAGATCCGTGCGTGACGTGCGTTGTATTGTCCCGAGAGCCAATGCTTTTAATTGACAAGTGTCCCCGAGACGCGTCGCTAGGTGGCGATCCCTAAAAGGATTTGCAGAGCCCGCTTCACCATTCTAGGCAAATAGACGAGTACATCAAGGGACTATGCTGACGGCCCCGGAAAACCTGGGTTGTGGAAATGAACTATCTGAGGCCCTCCTCCTCAACCCTGCTGAAATGTGTGTATGCCTGACTGGAAAGACGAAAAAAAAAAAACAGAGAAAGAAAACTACTCCGAACTACTAACAAAAACCCGAAACCACCAGGTCTGAACGTCTCAGAAAAAACAGAGAAAACAGCTCAATTATGTCGCCATTCGAGCGACGGGGTATCAAGGGTGATTCAGGTTCCGAAATCATAACCGTGCCATACCAGGGTCCTACCGGCCCACACTTGGGCAACACTCCCCAACGCCAGAGGTCATAAATCACAATCCCACCGCGCTCAAAACACGCGAGAAAGCAGGTTTCGGGCCGCTCCGAAGACTCGTGAGGCCGGAAAATATCTTTTCAGCGTGCCAACCTTCTTGACGACACCTTCAGGAAGCTCCACAGTCCTGGGCCGAGGCTCGTTGCAAATCTCCACGCTGGTGACCCATTTAAGAGAGCGGGGAGCCCTTAGCAAGCGGAAGGTCACCGTCGCGTTGTGTTTCGTGACCGTGGTTGTCGGAGTGGGCTGGAAGCTTGTGAAGCGCGCGGGTCGGGTGTTCTGCGGCGAGGAGAGCAAGGTGAGGGTTAGCCAAGCTCAGAGAGGTGGTAAACTCATTTCATCTGTGGAGGAACGTACCTTGACATGCCCGTATTCTCCGTCGCTATTCTTTGCCTTGTTTGTAACCATATTCGCCGTGGGGGTAATGGAGGAAGCGGGGGTGCTGGAGACGACCAGGCCTGGAGACGACATGGAGCCTTGTTTGGATTCGATGCTGTAAGCGGCGGTTGCCTTCTTACCGCCGATCGCCTCCCTCGGCAGCACCCGAGAGACCCTGCGGTGTCGAGGTTGGTGCTGAGGTCTCTTCTGTATGATCGTGGGGGTCCTGTCGTCACCCGAATCGTCGCCGTCCGAGTCGGTCTCGAGCGTCGACTCGATGGATCGCTGGGCCATCGTCATAAAGGACACTGGTTCTTTTCGCTGAGGGATAGGCTTTCGAACGAAATTCTCTCTTGCAAACTTCTCCTTGTTCCGTTCAAATATCTTGCGGGCCATGGTTGCACTCAGCTGGGAATCTTGGGCCCCATCCGCATCCCCAAGTGCTCCAGTATAAGACCATGAGGGGCAATCGTATTCTTCGCAGCCAAAAAGGACTGGTATTTGTATTTTAGAACCAGAAAAGTACCAGCATTCTGTAGGGACAAGTAGTTCGAAATCTGGTCCATCCGATTCGTCAAGACGCTCCATTTCGCTCATAACATAGCGAAGCTCCAGCTGGAAGTAGTCACAAAGATCCCAAAGCTCCTGCTGTGGCATAAAGCAGTGAGTGCATAGAGGTTGGATGTTGCGACACATCTTGCTGAATTAATGAACGAATGAAGAAGGACAGTGAGATAGTTACGGGAAAAACAAGAGGCAAAGAAAGCAGAAAGGGTATGAATATGCGGTTTAATATAGGAAAATATGATGTTTGCTTCTCCGTTGGGTTTAGCGACCATGATTCACTGCCCAAAAGTGAAGCCATAATGAGAACCATGGTGAGCCAGCCGTCCCCAGTTGACAGCTGACCTTGACGCACCTTGCTGGCCTTGGCTCAAATATATAGCTAGTATTTTTTGGTTTACATCCGTACCATGACTCCTCATGCCGACAATTTTGGAATATTTTCTAGTCCTGAATCTTGTCCTATGATGAAGGCGCTGAAATGAAAGTCTGAACTAAGGTTTCCACAAGTCGTCCTTTTTAAGGAACAACAAAAAAGAACAGCGGAATGAGGAACGCAGTGGACCTTACACAGGCTAAACAATGCGAATCAACTGATTATGGAGACCGAACACTGCTTTTTGAATTTCAAACCCCAGTAGCAACTAATTAAAACGCCGTGCCATGGACCGGATCTAGGATATTCTACACCTTATGCAGACTTCTTTGCCTTCTTGGACTTTTTACGCTTGTCACCGAACGCCTCCTCATACACTTCACTTGCCGTTTGTCCCACCTTTCTCTTTGCCTTGCTGGACTTGACGCTAATCATGGAGCTTGACTTGCCCTGCTTCACCTGCTTCTCGGCCTCCTCCCAAGCGGGGCCATCTTCCTCAATCTCATATCTGATCCCACTGTTAGCTAAACTTATCCACGATAGAAGTGCATCCGGTATTGCTTACTGGTCAAGCGGCAAAGAGTCAATTAGCTGCCTTTGCTTCTTCTTGAGCTCTTGCAGAGCCTCGTCACCACCTTCCTCAAGCTCATCCTCAAGGGTGGTAGTGAGAGGGACGAATCGGTCATCAATGACCTCATCGTCGTGGGCGCCGCTCGCGTCAGCGCGGGTAACACCGAGGCTCGCAGCCTTGGGTAGCTCGGCGTCCACGGCAGCAGACACAAGGGTGGCAAAGTGTGAAGTCACCTTACGAAGGATCTTGATAAACATGGCGAGAAGCTGAGACGAAGGCAGAGAAAGCTCCTGAGACACCACCTCGATATCCTTGTGCTGCAGACCAATAGCAAGGAGGATGCACTGTTGAACACCAGTCAACTTGATGTCGCTCTTTATGCGGCCAGTGAAATAGAGGCTGGCAATGACGGGGATCAAGTCCAGAACAACATGGTAGTCGAGCATGTTGTTCGCGTACGACTCGAGACGCTTCAGATCAAAGGGAGACATGAGTCTATCAAGCTCCACCTTGGTCAGGGACTGGATCTCAACAGAGTCCAGCTTGGCGCCCGCATTAGCCGACTCATCAATGCTGAGCGCGCTGATGGCAGGGAATGTGCCGAACTGGTATGAGAGCAGCGACAAGAATCGCTTGTGGAAATCTCGCGAGAAAGCGCCGAGCCAGCTTCGGTCGTCGCTGTTCTCAAGCGGCCTCAGCATCACGCAGGTGTGCTCGCCAGTGAGATCGTTGGCCGTCTGGCGGAGGTAGACGGGAGAGAAGGAGGCGCGCTTCCAGAACTTGTGAAGAGGAGATGTCAAGCCGTAGCTCACACCAATGTAATCAAGGCGCTCGTGCTTCTTCTCG
The DNA here is from genome assembly GCA_020975415.1 of Calonectria hawksworthii. Lineage (NCBI taxonomy): Eukaryota > Fungi > Ascomycota > Sordariomycetes > Hypocreales > Nectriaceae > Calonectria > Calonectria hawksworthii. The sequence goes on along the minus strand of JAHXZK010000001.1, from coordinate 2,189,724 downwards.
GAGAGCTTGGAGAATAGAGGAGGCATCTTGGAGATGTCACGGACCTTGATATCATCATTCAGTAGAGATGCATTGCTGAGTTCGGCATCGGTGACCCGAGTCATGGTCTCTTCCATAACCTCGTCGTCATCCTCAGACAGACTAGCAAATCGGCCCTCGTAGTAGTCAACAAGAAGCTCCAGAGCCTTGGTGCCGTAACCCATCGAGACGTATTCAGGGTTGGTGGCAATTCGGACAACACGAGCACCAGACAGAGAAGCAAAATCCTCATCCTGGAACTGCTGGCTCACGAGCCAAGGGATCAAGTCACCGTTGGGTCGCTGTCCTCGGCTCAGGCTGTTCAGCACGCTTTGTCGGCTAATCTTTCCTTCCAGTGACACTTGAATAACACAGAGGGGCTCAGGCAGTCTGGTGCTATCCTCGGCAATAGGAGGAACCAGAACAAACAGCTCGTGAGCAGGGGCATCACTCATTAGCTGCAGGTCATCGGGAGAGTTTTTGTAGTGGCTAGCAACGTAGAGAGCTACCATTTGCTGCAGGAATCTTTCAGAAACTGGGTGGAAAGAGAAGAGGGTATCACGGTTGACGCTCAGAAGCTGACATTGGGAAGGGTCGGGGCATCCGTTGATGCTGGACTTTGCCTTTGGCAATGTAGCATCGAGACAGAGCAGGGTGTTGAGCCACTTCTCGACGGAATCGCCCTGGGCATATCGGATTGGCTCAGAGAGCGTGATTTCTCGCAGCTTGCGACCAGTCTGGAACTCTTCAGTCTTTGAGGCCTTGCCGGTTGACCTATCGGCAATTTCTGTACCCTCGCCAGTAGAAGAGGCAGATCGAGATTGCTCTCGAAGCTGCTTGATCAGCTTGAGAGAAAGCGATCGGCCGGTACCCTCATAACCGTTGATGGTAGACGACATGAAGACCAAGTACGGTCCCATAAGCTTTCGCACCAGAGGCAGGGGAATAGCAGCAGCCTCATCAATGACCAACAGCTCGGCCTGTCCCAGCACATGGGCATCCTGGGGTCGAATGTACTGAATGGTTTGTCGGTGCTGTCGGTGGATATTGACACGAACAATGGCCTTGTTAAAGTCGGGGTTGGTACTCTGAATGATGGAGTAGTCGGCGTGGTCTGCATATCCCAGGGAGTCAAAGCCCTTGAAAACGAACTCGAACAGAGTCTTCAAGTTCTCGGGAGATGGAGAAGTAATGAAAATATTGCTATATCCGTAGGCGACGGCGGCAGCGACCGCAACACCCATGGCGGCAGACTTTCCTCGTCCTCGACCGGCCGTGAGCGCGACGGTGCTTCGAAGAGTCTTTTCGGCGATGGCATCTGTGAAAGTGAGGAGAGCCTTGGCCTGGTCTACCGTTTTGGCGAGAGAGATCAGAGATCCCACAGGCTGTCGCTCCTCGTGCTCCTCCTTGATGGATTGAAGCTCGATTTGCGCAGGAGTCTTGTCCTCGTCCTGGGCGGGGGGAGGCAGCTTCTCAACACCCTTTCCACCGGAGATGGGGAGTACGTTCATCTCATCATCGATGACAAGACAAGAGTCGCAGCCGCCCAGGGACAGGATGAAGCGCTCGTTGAATCTTGCAACCACATCGTCGTGGGCCTCGGTTCGGTACCTGGAGTGCACATCCATGGACATGGTGTACAGCTGCTTCAAACTCTTCATGCCCTTGACCAGGAGAACCACCAGGCCACCACCTTCGACCGTCTCGATTGTTCGGGCAAGAATGTTGGGAGTGATGGCCTCGAAGTCCTGCAGAATACACATGCCGAATGTTTGACCCAGGATCTTGTCCGTCTCCTTGTAGTATGTGTATCGGATGTTGTGCAGCGCGACGAAAAGCTCGAAGGGGTCCTCGGAGTTGGGTTCTCGGATTCCTCGCTTGATTTCCTTCTTGATTTTTTCTTCGCGCTTCTTTCGGTGACTGGATTCTCTTCATCAGCAACGTCGCGCCGGAAGTCGCATTCGCAAGCTATTCCTACCTGGTAAAGCCCAGAAGCTTGTTCTTGTACGCCCAAAGGACAGACTTGTTTTGCCTCAAGTTATGGTAGTTCATGAGGAAGTGCAAGTTAACAATAACGTCCTTGGGCTTGTCGCCAACGACGACGAAGAAGCTTCGCTTCTTCTCCTGCTGCCCATTGTTGATGAGCGCTTGGATGCGCGAATCTCTAGAGAGGACGATTAGTGCCTGGGTATCATCTTGAGGCGAGAGCGGCGACTTACACAGCTTTGCGCGGCATTTTTGCAGGGTTTTCTAAATGCCAATCGCTGTAACAATGTACGGCGCATACATGGACGACTCGAGAGGCGGGACCCAGATCAAAATCCAAAATTTTGGCGGTAGCGCTTTTCTGCCGGGCGGTGAGACTCTAGTGGGGTCTTCGCCCAGGATTGAGCTGGAGGTGAACTTCACGCCGTTATACCCACCTCAATTACTGTTCATCAAGGCATGAGGGATTGCCTTCACTATTGCTCTCATCGATGCGTTGCATTGAAATCCATTGTCAACATTGATAGAAATAATCAACTCAGTTATACCCACCTCTGCCTTAGATCTGATTGCTCAACGTCGTGTAAAATTTGCAGGATTGGCATTGGCTGTTTGCTAGTGTCGAACCCTCTTTTCTATAGATTGACAGGGGAAAACTTTCTATCCTCGCCTTTGACAAGAGTCGAAAAGAATGGTGACATGAATGACTCATCTACAACTTGCATGGTCTCTAGATAAGTTCCAGGCATTTGAGGAAGTTGACCTTGTAACACGCCATGTAAAGCCCTCTGAACAATTTCTGATCTACCTGCTTGGTGACCAATTCCGGACTGCTTTCATTTGCAAGAAAATTGAAATTTTATATATGAGATTTTATTCGAGGACCTCATTCTATCATCACCCCGTTTCATGTCGTGGTTCAATTCGTGATTCATTTCTCAGTTGGATCTATCCAGCTTCCACTACTATACAAGCGCTTGTTGCCATACTACTAGAGACAATGCGATTACCCGTTTGAGTCCGAAGAAGAAATGAATTGTTTCTAGTTATACAAGGTGCATGCTGCCGAGAACCTGAGGACACCAGTTGGAAACTAGTCAGTTAACTCAGTTGCATTGATGATTGTACCTGCGCGAGTCTATAGAAAAGAAAGCCTCAAAGCGCGATGCCACAAAAGGAAATTGTCAGATCATCACCAGTCATGCCAGACACCGCCATGAAAAATGAACCCCCTTCAAATGCCTGCGAATCAAAGAAACAGGACGTCGAAAGGGCGTAGATATGTACAATGGAAACGAGCTCTAAGTTCTATCAAGCTTGCGTCGGAGGTTTCGTGTTCGCTTCATCAGCTTCTTGTACTTCTTCTTCTTCATCTTTAGCTTTCGTTGTCTCTTGACACTGATGGCGTGCATGTCGCGGCGGCCCTGGGCCTCGTCAAACTTGAGTTGGCGGAGGGCGAGTCGCTCCAGGAAAGACCGGGGCTGAGGGTCCTGGAGAATGCGGGGGCTGTGAGCCATGATTCGGATCTGGCCATCAGGGTCGGTAGACTCCTCGATGGTGAAGAGGGCCTTGTAGACACGGTGCTGAGGAAGATCCTCGACAGCCTCCGTCTCGGCCACGACGCTATCCGCCTCGGCAGCCACCTGGGGCTGAGGTAGAGGAGGGGGGCGGAAAGGCAAAAACTCGCCAGACATTGTGTCAATCTGCAGGTAAATGCTAGACTCGCTGCCATCGGCATTCCTGATATCGACCTTGTGCATGTTATCACCCATTGCCTGATCCTGCTGGCCGCTAATGGTCATCTGCGCCATGGGACCCTCCAGCTGATCGATGGTGTCGGAGAGGGTGGACACGGTGTCGGCCATCCTGTTGGACTTGGTTCGGGCAGTGAAGATGGACGCAAAGTGCTCATCGGACACGGTTCGAGGCATCGTCTGGGTGATAGAGATGGGCCGATGTAGAGAGAAGAAACTTGATAGGCCAAGGGCTGGGTCCTGTTAGATCGGGTTTGCGACGCCATCGTCCTGCCTCAAATTACATACCTTCTTGCGACATGTGGTGCGTGTTGGGGACGCTGGGCAAGTTCTTCAGAGCGCTTGCTCGGTCTGAGGCATCTTTGTTCTTGCGTTTTCTCTTCTCGCCACTGGCCTTGCCCTCGCCGCGGGAGGAGGTCGATGAGGTCGGTACCGACTGGCCGGCGGAAATCTCGTTTGAGCCATTGTCGGATCGCGAGGGTTTCGAGGAGGAGTATCTTCGCTGGTGGTTCTGGAGGAGGATAGGAGCGGTCTTTGGCGCAGCAGAGGCGAAGGCGGCAACGATGCCCGCCTGAGGGGCCGAGGAGACGGCCGAGGAAACGACGCGCCGCACCGAGGAGGGCAACATTTTGTTACCGGGTGCGGGCTGTCCGCAGAGTCTGTAGAGGGAGGTGAGGGGGAGTTTGGAGGTCAGGATGAATCCTGATGATGTCGGTTGCATCTCTTCAAACCCGGATTTGGCCGTGCTCGGTAAAAGGCTGCGGCGCTCTGCGCTGGTGGCGCTAACTGCTTGTGGCCTAAGGCAGCGATAACGGTACCCTTGGCTCATGCGCCGAAGACCGCCAACCACCAAGGCCTGGGTTGATCACGGGGCTTGGACGTGGGGAAATGGGCCGTCAACTGACTCAAAAAGGCCAAATCCCTGTTGCGAATCGTCATCGTCATCTAAAAGCATGTTATTTCATGTTTTGAAAGGGCACTAGGGCTTGTCGCGGCTCTCACGGTTAAGGGGTTAGTTGGTGAGGCATACTGGGCTTGGTGGCTGATTGTTGTTGAGTTCATGGATGCAAGGAGGGGCTGTGCAAAGCAATGCTTTTGTCATTGTACAATGTACAACTCTATCTTCCCCCCAACGGGGACTCGACCTATCTCCTTTTATCCTCTATCCTTTTTTTAGACCCAACCAGAAATCATCATCTGAAATGCGACATGCTGTGATGCGCCAAAAAATACATGCGTCTATGCTAGTGCTGCAACCATGTAGCACCAAGTCCCCATTCCTCGATTACTGGCTGTTGACGTAGCTCAGGTACGAGTTCCAGCCAATGGAAACGACGTTGGCAAATAGCACACGATGCTGCAGGGGCAAAAAGGTAAAGTTTACCATTTGGACGAATGGCCAAACCATCCAGTTGGTCTGGAGAGCGGGCCACCAAGTCTTGTTCAAGCGGTCCTTGGCGTTAGCGCCCTCCATCGTGGCCATGCTGCTCAAGAAGACACCAATCATGACGGGGGCGAAAAGCAGCTGATCGCAGGCAACACGAGCAACTGTCTCCAAACGCCTGTTTCTTGCGGTGATGTTTCGAGAAAGGAAGCCGAACCAAGTGGTGGCAGCAGGCCCGAAGACACCTGGGCATGAAGTCAGCCAACGAGGACCAGGGATAGTTTATACGCGGGATTCAGAAAACTCACAGCCACCATAGAGGAACATTCGACCAGTTCGGGTCAAGTCATGGCCCTTAACGCCCTTCTTCTCGACGAGCTGCTGGGCGGTAATGTCACCAGTAGCAAAGAGAACAGCGGTGGTGACGCTCTGAGTTAGCAAAGGACGAGCGGCCAACTTGGCGTTGTACCTGGGTTTCAAGTTAGCGTCTGGGTGATCTTTTTTGAAATGAGCACTTTGGCGTACCAACGAAGCAACGAGACAACCATTGTGGCGGGCGTTGGCTGGCAAAGAGCAGGTTTGATCTAAACCTTGAGCTTGATTGAATTCAAGATTGAATTTCACTCTGGTTCCTGGATTCTGGAAACCACCCGAGTCAAATTTTGCCGTGTTTCTTCAGCCACAGTTCCAGTCTTTTTTTTTTTTGTTGGCTGAGGGACACGACTATCCGAGACCTGGTGAGTGGCGAGGTGACGGGCGCGAAGGCGAAAAAAAAAAACACGATGAATGTGATTAAAAACAGTACTGGAAGCAACTGAGAGGGTCAAATGTTTTTTTTTCAGCAAGAAAAGGAGTAATTCAGGTATTGAAGTGACGCAGCAAGAAATAAAACATAGCGAAAGGGTGCTTTGACGGGAACCTACTGCAATCCCTAGGGGCTCTAGGCCTTTTGTGCTCTGTTGGCTCGGGAGATTGTCTACAAAAAGGTATAGTTTGCTACTGGTGAGCGGAGTGTTTTAGTGCACACCGATGTCTGAATTCTGCAATTCCGCTCAGGATCGACGGGCATTATCGAGGCCCCTATACGGCATTGATGCATATGTTTGCCAATGGGATGGGCGTGAAATGGCGAGCGGGCCCCCACGAGCTATCTCTGTCGACCCTAGGCAGCCAGGATTTGTGCCAGACTAGCGACTTAATGAAGCAAGAGAAGCAGGAAAAAGAAATTTAGGTGTGATCTCGTGAACACTGGGTGAGCCAGCCAGATAGTGAGCTGGCTGTGGACCTTGCACTGAAACTGCAGGGTTAGACAATCCCTTCCCTTCCGTGCAGGACACTGTCACCTCTGCGGAGCGACATGATGTGCGTTGAGGGGGAGGCGAGCAATCATGACAGGTTTATATTCCATCACGCTGCAGCTCCGGCTCCGTAGGTGTACACACACAGCCGTCTCGTGCATACCCGGTCTCCCGTATCATACGCTTCCCCCACGTCGGAGTTCCCCAGCGGTCTGGCAGACTCAAAGCCATTGGCAATGCCAAATGCATCATCATCTCTTTGACCACCTGGGAGATTTGGTTGAATCGAGACCTGAATGTCTGTGGCGGCTCCCACGTGGGGTTGGCGTGTTCCAGTCCTGGCTAAGAACGCGACGATAACAGCTCGAGATGGACACCGTTGTTGATGACAAGAATAAATAACGAGCTCATGCCCTGCACATGCCCCTCTCTTCCCCAAGCTTACACCACCACCTCTCCAACCCGCCCGCCATCAAAAGACGCTAAGTTACCCCGAATCCAAGTGATCGGAAGAGTGAGTGTTAAAATTGGAACGGGCTTCCTCCCCGTCTCCCGCGAGCAGGGATGATGAATGTTCTCTGTGCTGCCCCACGTGGTCCTGGCTTTCGGTCTCAAGCTTCATCCCGCCCTCATCGAAGAGGGTCGTCGGCGGGATGCTGATTGCTCCCCTCTCTGCCGTGCTTGCTTTATCAAAGGCGCGAGCGTGCAGAGCTGCTTGGTAAACGAACACGACTAGCCTGTCAGGCTCGCTCCCGAACCGCTCGTTAGGCACAGATACAGAACAGCTAGACTTGATAAACATAAGCGTTGGTTGACTGAAGAACTCTCCTCCTACCAAAGTGGTCACACCCTGCCTATCATAACCGCCATGACCTGCAGGGGTTTGATCACGACGATACGCCTGAGGTACCATTCCTGGAGGGTCGCAAGGTCAAAGTCGGTGTCCCCCTCAGAAAACCCTCAGTTGTTTCTTCTCACCAACTCGGAGATGCCCTCATCCCTGCCTCAGTGACTGACTGCCTCTGCACACCATGGCTGACGACACGACATCCCTCGATTCGTATGCTGCCCCCAAGCTCTCCTCCACCCAGAGCTCGCTCCGCATCCTGAGCATCGTGACCTTTATCCCTGCATTCCCCCTCAGCATCGCGCACGGCGTCCTCTCGAACGACCCGGTCCCCGCTGTCGGGCTCGTGCCCCTCGCCTTTTCGGCGTCTGGCGCCATCTTCCTGCTTCGCCGCCGAGCCTCTTCCGACGATGATGAAGAATCAGGCTCTGGAGCAGCGGCCAAGCTGGCGCACCCCGTGCTGGTGTTCGTCTGCGATGTCCTCCTTGCCGCCGCCTTGATGGTGGTGCTGGTTTTCACGTGGATTTCCCCGGGAGGAAACCCCTCGCTAAGCATGCTGGCTGCCTATGCAACGATCCCCCTGCTTGTCAATTTGTACGGACCCTCCGCCTGCCGGTGTGTTTTGCACGTAAATTCGCTAACCCGCCGTGATCTCCCATAGCTCCATCCACTTTGTTCTTGCGCTCGAGTCCTTCTACACTGGGCTCGCCATCCACGGCCTGGTTCAGTGGCTTGCTTGGCGCGCCCTCCCTCCCGACTGTCCCCACTGCAGCCACCGACTTCGCCCGCCGTTTCCTGAGCTGCCTTGGGTAGAGCGTGTTCGGCAACGACGCGACGACTACACCGCATTGTTTGTGGATGATGAGCATCGATATCGTGACGAGGAAGAGGGCGAGGAGCCCGGAAATGTCCTGGAGCATGAGGACGGTGTTACGGGCCCACTGCCTGTGCCCGTGGAGGTGAGGAAGAAGAAGGACCGCAAGGGAAAAAGCACGCCGACCTCTGAGGACTCCCCAACTCCTTGGGGTGCACAGTTCGGTGAGGGCAACCGAGATGCCTCCCTTGACGTTTGAAGATGGACCGTATTGGTCCCAGCACCTGATGATGTGATACGGCGATTGGAGCGTTTTGTTCAGTGACCATCCTTGAGGAGTACATTATACCCATGTCCGTTTTTGAGGTTGCGAGTTGATTTCTTCCTCTCTTTAGCAATATTTGCTTCCAAGTTGATACGAATGAAATGAAGGCGGTGAATGCCCACGTTGATGTCTTACGACAGGTAGGATAACGCAGTTTAGATTGAGATAACATGACGATATTTACTTTCTGGATCAACAGCTCAAAGCTTCATGATCAAATATAGAATTTCTTTCCTTCTCACAAGCTTAGAGTTCTTAGATTCGAAGGGTCAAGTCACTCAAGGGCGCTGGATTCTATTCGGCTAAGTGATATTGCAATAACGCTATTCATCTCATTCATCGTAGATATTCTGTTATAAGCTGGAACGCGACTCCCATAGATTACATCCACATCGCCTTCGGGAAATGTTCCCGACTAGATTTACATAAACAACACCCTGACAAAATGAAGACCGTTTGCGCCGAGCCGGGGTAAGAGCCCTGGGGAATCGCCGAGTGTGAGAGAGCATATCTTGTCCAGCTCTCTGGACATTCTTTTCAACAACGCTGGGCTAGGTATCTCAAATAGGAAAAACAAACACATTGGGGAACTTTAGAAGTGTTCCTTCCAGAAACGGAACTCGACGTCCCTGCTGGTGGCAGACTTGCAAGCCCCCTTGATGTCACGAGCTGGATTGTATGTTAGCATGAAATTTCGAATAGGGTGTATATAAAGGGAGACAAACCTGCTGATGAAGGACCGCAGAAGTACACACCGACAGTGGTGCGCATGCTGCCTTCGAGTCCGTTGAGGTATGTGCGATCGAGGATGCCGTCGCGCATGGAGCCAAACAACCGACGGAAGTCTGGGCGTCCGTAGTTGGTATGTGATCGCAGCTCGGTCAGAGGATCGTGGTCTGCACCAACACTGTTGAGAACAATGTTTTGTGTAGTGTCCATGTCGAGCTTCTGAGTTAGGTATGTGTGGATCTTGAGGAACTCCACACCTGAGCTGCCGGGAACGCGAGCCGCTTCGTTGGATTGTTCCTCAAGGGAGGAAAGAAGTGTTTGGAACCACTCAAAGGAACCGGTATCTCTGCACACCCAGATAAACTCGACACGGCGGAGACGTCGAGGAGGGTTGGGCGAGTTTCGCAGATGCCAGATGTTCTTGAGAATGGATGCCCAGGGAGTGACACCGATACCAGTACCAATCAGGACGGCGATTTCGTTGTCAAAGACATCCTCGGCGGGGGCACCATAGGGACCATCGATGCGAAGACCCGGCATTTCATCGCCGTTCTGCAGAGCAACTTCGTACATTCCCATGGGGTCAACCTCGTCGTAAAGCTTGGCCTGGGCCGCACCAGCACCAAGCGCATCACCAAGCTCTCGAGTAAAATCACCAACCTGACGAACGTGTACCGAGACGTAAGGGTCAAAGGGACAAGAAGTGATGGTAAAAGGGTGCCACTGATACTTGGAGATGGAAGGTACCTGGAGGAAGAGCCACTGTCCGGCCTTGTACTTGAACGAGGGCTTGTAGAACTGAATCTCCACAACGTCGTAAGGGTGTCGCACAACTCGGGTGATCTTGGTGTGGCGGCGCGCCTTGATCTCGCGGTAGAGGCGCTCGATCAAATAGAAGCCGCCAGTCCAAAGCTCCCAACGCCATCCCAGATAACCAATGCAGTGCTCCCAGTACTCGTCACCGGCGAAGGGAGAAATGGCATCAGCCGTGTCTCGGACGAAGCAACCAACAGTGTGCGTGTAGAGGGCAAGGAAGAAGGGAATAAAGAGGTGGTGAGTGTACCAGAAAGTCTCAAAGGACTGCTGCCGGATGCGGGCGTGAGCAGTGGTGTACATCATCAACATGCAGAAAAGCATGATGTGACCCGTGATGCCACCGGCTTGGGCATAGTGAATGTTAACCGCCGTGACGGGTCGGATCTGGGTCAACTCAACATTGAAGAAGTTGACATAGTGAGCACCGGTGTGAAGAGTGGTGAACAGGAGAAGGGCGTAGGCGATGTGGCGATGCAGCCAGATATTCTCGTCAAGCGGCAAGAAGCGGAGCTTTGGGCGGACCCATCGCATTATCGTTCGGCAGACGGGGAGGAGAATCAGCATGCAGTCGACGCTCAACACGAGACCAGCACCTCGAGAAATCCAGACAGAGAACTTGAGCGAGTTGAGACCTGCCAGTCGCTCATCGGCAGCCTGTTTCCACCTGGGAGAATAGAATGTTAGCGAGAGTGCGAATAAAGCGGAACGGTGGCAAGGTGCGTCTCATACCAGCCATAGGCAAAGATGCCCCAGTGCATGCCCCAGAACAAGAAATGGAAGAACAGCTTCGGGACAGTAAACTGCTTTTTTAGCGTCTCCAGATAACCTGATTGCGCAGCCATGGTTGCGGATTTTGGTGGTTCAACACGGGTCGGCCAGCGACAGCAGTGAAGATGAAGGCGAGGTCGTCGGTTCGGTTCGTCGGCAGCGAGCGAGACTCGGTGGATTGACGTTCCACGACCGGGAGAGCCTCTTGATTTCCCAACCCGCAGCGGATGCAATTGCAGAGTCGTTGGGGTAAATAAAGAGCGATCTGAGCCAGCAGGAGAACCGAAGCGAAGGGAACGATCGAGCGATCAACCGAGGGAGAGACGTTTTTTTCTGACTTGTCGCGGCTGGGAGAGGTGAGCGGACAAGGAGTGGTTCATAAACGGAGGCAGCGACGAGGTGAGGCGAGCCCCCTGTTGAGTAATTGGGTTCTCGCTTTTGGCGATTGGCGGCGGCGCAGAAGCTGAGGGTATCGAAGTGGGACAATGTGCGGCCGTGGTGATACTCAAGACAGCGGATGACGGCTTCGGCTCTGGCCGGAGGTGTCGCATGAAACGATGGAAACTGGCAATGGGGGATGTTGATCTGGTGCGTGCCTTCTATGCGCGGAAAGCGATAACGGGCTGAGCACAGGCCGGCGACTGCAAAGGTGCGAGAGTGTCGATCAGACGTTGCAGATGGCCGCTGTGGTGTGTCAGGACCTGGGCGTCTCTGAGACGGTATGCGTGCGAAGCGCTCGCCGAAAAAGTGGCGTTGCCGACGGCGACGGTGGTGTTTCGCGGGGTAGCAGTTGAGTGACAGCCCGCGCCAGGAGGCAGAGGCAAAGATCGCCGTGGAGCTGGGGGGCAAAAAAACCGACAATGGGTGAACAGAACAGGTTCAGAAAGAGAAGAAAGGCGACAGCGGCAAGGGGACAACTAAAGTGTTTTTTCTGGGGCTGGCGAGCCGTCAGTCCGCGCGCGCATCATCGCTCTTGCAACTGGCCATGCCATGCCACGACTGAATGCGACATATGGGATGCATTTCGTGGGCGCCTATTAGAGTCTTTCCCCGGCCTGCTACTGGCCGAGTATATTTGGAACACATAGCGGGCCGCCAGTCACAAAGCCTGGGAGCACCTTAGCACTGCGTTAGCACATGTCGGGGCCCCTGGGCGTGGACCGGGCAGGCTCCTCTTGGGCGCTTAGAAACAGGACCTCGACCAACGGCAGCACGTCACAGGGGTCTCGGGGGGCTCGAAGGGGGCCCAACCACCTGCACCGCACGTCCCAGAGGCACACTTACGGGGGTGTGGTGGGGCGCTTGGCGGGGATGCACTGTGACGGCGCTAGTGGGGTCGAGTTCCTGTGAGAAAAAGGCTGGATTCCATCGCCCAGAGGGTTGCAAAACGGCGAGCATGAGATTGTAATCGCCTCTTTTGAGACTAGCCACTCTTCAGATCGGGAGACTATTCACCAAAATGGCATGAGCTTAATTTTTGGCCCGTCACTGATCCGAACTTCCGGTGTGATATCCTGCGATGTGATACCTTGTCACTTGTGAGTTTGGGTCCCGGCGCCCTGGGCTGGCGCGCTTGTTGGTGCTTTGTGTTGGTTGACCCGAGACAGAGCCACCAACGTCCAGACCCTCCTTTCAGCCGCCGGGAGCGACGTCCTTGGGGCGAAGGAATCGAATGACCGTCATCTGATGCCGCCTCTTGGCTGTGAAAGCAAATGAGAGGCCTGTCAATACAATTGCGCCGCTTGAGCCAGTCACCGCCCCCAAACTCCAACACGATTTAATGCCATGGGTTGCTTGCCTTGTCCACATGGGGACCTCCGGTTTCACGATCCAGTCTGTCAGGTTTCATTGGCTTGGCGCTACAGAGGCATAATCATACTAATAATTTGCCTTCCGCTCATGTGACAACAAATCCACTTGTTCTGCTGAAGGGATGATCAATCCAGATGTTAACAAAATAAAACGATTAAGCATTGTTAATAAAAATAGATAACTAAAAAAAAAAAAAAAGGAAGGGGCAAAAAGGATAGAATAATATCGCATAGCCTCAGTGGCTTTATCCCTAAACTGCTTGATTTGCTTAGTCACAAAACGACAAACGAAACCATTCACCTTACCGAATCACGGCAACAGCCCCGGCGCTATATTATTCTTCCCGCGTATTTGGCCGATCCAAGGCGCAGCAATCTGATACTTCAATGACTGTAATGGGGTACTTCTTTAACATGGTTGCCGCACAATATTAACCCTGAACAGAATAGTTACAGTATCTAAGGGGAAAAGAAGAATTTAAAAAAAGGATAAGTAATCCTCAGTTAAATAAAATTATTCAGTATTATTTTGTATCAACTAAAAATGCTGAAACCTGTGGTCTTTTTTGCAAAGGCCCTATGCTGCAAAGTGTCGGACTTGCAATCATTTAAGGGTTGTATTGTATCTATCCGGCCCGGTGGCAAAATACGACAATATCATGGCGATGAAATCGCGGTGAGGATTCCCCGCTTACATTTGTGCGCGGGATGAATCATAATACGCGTAAAGTGCCTATGTTTAAGATTTTTGGGCTCAGCAACCAAATGCTCACCTAAAAAATAGTTTGCCCCTCGACGAATAGCATGTGATGAAGATATCTCCAATTCGCCGCCGTGATACACTAAGCAAGTGATCGGCTCTTATACTCGCATTGCGGGAAGGCTCTCACGCATCTCACTGCCACATCGCCTCGGTAGGCTGCATTGGACTGTTTCATTCTTTTCGGGCAGTAAGTCATGTTCAGCTGAAACATACCAGCATGTCCAATGGAAGGAGCAGACGTAGCAATTTAGGCCCGGCAAACGGAATAGAGTAGCAATGGGGTGGACATACATCCGTTATCCGTCGTCTGCATCCCAAATAATTGGATGACAACCACGGAGACATACGTTGATGTTAGTTACACAGCATGACGCCACGAGACGATAACTAATCACCGATGCTCTTGTTTGCTACCCGACCCTTTTTTTCCCGGACTTTTCGTTTGTCCTGTCGGTTGCCTATTTGAAGAGCAGGAGATGGACATCTGATCATGGTCACCAAACTTCACTCTTTACCATCTTCAGAAACCAACAACAGCATCATGTCGTTTTCAAATCGATTTGATATTTCTTACGACCGGTCGAACGAGTTATTAAATCATGCGACTACCCAGAGCCAAGACGATCGATGCTCTCAGGTTGTAGGTTGCAAATTCCCTTTGTATCGCTTCAATCTAATCGGCTTTTTTGCGATCTAGAATTCCCTTGACAGCTCACCAGATGATCCATCTGTTTCCCCTTCCCTGCTTCAGGAACGAATGGCACGCTGGAACGCACAATCAGAAAATGCAAGCTTGGCTTTCAGGCTGCATGCCTTTGAGAAGACTATGGTAGGCAGTCAGAATGAACCCTAATGGAGCAAACTGTTGATGCAATAAAGAATGACAACGCTTTCACTCTCCTGTTAATTGATGGTAATGATGATGGATATATTGTGAGTCTGTCCGGGGCTTTCGAAGCCACCCCTCCAGCTAACTCAAGGCAGTTTCGTGCGGATTACTTTGAGAGAGATTACATTGAGGGGGGTAAGCAAGCCGCGATCGATGTATACAATTCTATCAACAAGTTTCTGGCCCTTCACAAGCCAGAGCTTGCACAGCTTCCTATCATGGTAAAAATTGTTGCATCCAGCTCCGGCCTGGCATGTGCGCTTTCGAAGGCTGGGATTTTAAGCCCAAGCAAGGCGCAGGATCATGTGTTGGGGTTCATTTCCAGTTTCAACCAGGCTGGCAGTCTCTTCGATTTCGTCTTGGTGGTTGATGAAAAGGATGGAGCTCATAGGAAGATAAAAGGTACCGCCTCCACGCCCAATTCCCCTTGTTAACAAGCTTCTCATCATGCAACCAGGCAATTTTAGGCAGTTTATAGAGAACCCGTGCTGCAAGCATGTTATTTTCGGTGGCTGCCGCAACGACGGCTATGTCCAAATGTTGAGGGAGTATGCTCAAAATCCCGCTACAGTAGACAAGGTGACGCTTCTCACGTCGCTAACAGTCGGCGCACAATTTTTTTCTCTTCCATTCAGAAAGATTACCATGAAATCTCTGTTTCGCAGCCAGCTCATTTCCGAAACGTGGGCGCTCGGTCTGCCTCTGTCGCAGGCATCCGAGAAGTGGGCCACATTTGGTCACCAGCCCGTTGAATGGAAAAGCTTATGCAACCAATTGGTTGACAGGCAAGGAGTACAAAATCTCTTGAATTTCAAACTGGCTATCCGGCAGTCGATCCAGCTCGGTTTCGGGGAAAACACAATCGTAACCACAAATGAGAACTACAGGGTAGATATGCCGTTACCCGAGCCAAGAGTGTCGGACTGGGAAAGCCTCATCCACAAAGCCGTCGTGTTGGAGATGCGCTTTTGTGACTCGTGGCACCTCTCCGGGAGCTGTTTCATAGATTGTGGGCGCTTGCATGGTAGCCTTTCCGAGGGCGAAAAGCTTGTGAAGAGACATTTGCTCCGAAAGAAATGGTGTTATATGAAGGGGCTCTGTCGAGACGCGAAATGCCTCTACGGTCACCACTGTTCTTGCCACGAACCGAAGGAATGCAGTTTTCCAGCCGAAATGCACAATATTGATCTGAGTTCTGTGAGGGTTTGTAAAATATCCTGAGTTTAAGCAAAGATTTCCTCTTAATACACATCTTCTTT
The DNA here is from genome assembly GCA_020975415.1 of Calonectria hawksworthii. Taxonomy (NCBI): domain Eukaryota; kingdom Fungi; phylum Ascomycota; class Sordariomycetes; order Hypocreales; family Nectriaceae; genus Calonectria; species Calonectria hawksworthii. The sequence goes on along the minus strand of JAHXZK010000001.1, from coordinate 2,174,263 downwards.
TAAAGCGAACAAGAATGAGAGACCGATTCCAACTTTTAACGATTTGTGGCTTACATTCTCTTCCCAAGGAAAAGTCTCAAGGACTTGATGTGTTGGACACACTCTGACGAATGCATGGAGGAGAGGCTCTGAAACATTTGGTCTTCTTGGTTCATTAATTAGATGGACTGGGCACAAGAATTTAGAATCTCACCAATAACCGTTTCCCTTCTCTCTTTTGTTATCTAGATATCGCAAAATTAACCTTCACGAAGAGGACCTTTAAAGTAGCCATATTTACAAAGAACAAGCCTAAAGGTTCATCAAGTTAATTTGGTATCCGTTGCATGAACCATGTCTTTCATTCCAATTAATATTTCCTCTACTATCTCAATGTCCATCTCAGAGGCGTCCGCTTTTAATTTAAGTGCTCATATCCCTGAACCCTCTCCATCCCGATAATCGGCGCTGTGTTCATGTTCTTGCATACTCAACTTTAATGCCATTTGTAAGTCTTCATCTTCCTGGTCCTCCATTGCTGTAGCATGGTCTTTGCCTTTGTTATGATAGTGCATTGCCAAGAGACTCTGTTTCTTGATGTACTCCATGATAATCTCTTCTTCTGTTCTCCCTTTTGCTATTTTGCTCCTCTGCTTCTCGTGTCGTTGCGCCTTGGACTCACTTTGCCTCGTGCCCGCGAGATGCCCCGAATTACATGAAGAAGGTTGCTGGAAACCTGTTGAGCTACTAGTCCCAGCTGTCGCCTCTGTCATTATTTTGTCCTCATCAGCTAGACTTAAATCCGACCCATGTTCACTGTCGCTGCCCCTCTGTCTCTGTTCCCTTAGACTGAGTGCCATGGCTAGCTTTAGCTGTCTCTCATATTCCAATGTCTCGTTTTCTTGTCGCTGAGCTTCGGCTTCGCTGGACGCTATTGCCTGGCGCAGATTCTTCTGATCTTCGTAATACCCTGCGGCTTCTTGTCGTTGGTAGGCCTCTCTGTCCTCGGCATATTTCTTTACCTGCGCCCGCTGGACATCTTGCGCCATCTCAGGAGGGTCGTGTTCCTCTTTTGCGTACTTTTGGACTCGCGTCGATTGATGCCTGCTGTTTTGACTTTCTTCATCGGAGCTTGTCAGCTGCTCTCCATGCCCTTCAGCGACCTTAGGCGCAACTATGCAATTTTGCACGTAGCTGCTGGATGATTCCTGCACATTCTTGTGTATGCCGTTTATAGAATGACTAGGAGTACCACTGAGGTCTGCGAGCGGCTTGGTTGTGTATCCTTCAAAGCCACTAGTGCCTTCTTTCTGCGCGCCTTTCCAGAGCTGAGTAACGAGGTTACCATAATCCTTTTTATTGCAATCAATTTTGCTTGCAGCCAACAGCAGTTGAACAATATCCTCTTTCTGACCACGAACAGCGTGGTCCAAAGGGGTCAAACCTCTGCTATCCTTTGCACTGCAGTCAACTTTGCCCGTGTCTAACAGTACTCCGACAATACTTTTTTGTCCAGTGCGAACAGCATAATGCAACGCACTGTCCCCACATGCATCCTTTATATTGCAATCAATATTTTTTTCAGCCAGTAATAGCCTTAAAATTCCCTCATGTCTCTCTTCAATGGCCAGATGGAGAGGGGTCACATCGTTATCAACCCTTTTGTTGCAGTCGACTCTGCCTGTTGCTAGAAATAGCCTGACGAGATGTTCATGACTGTGACCAATAGCCATCATGAGAGGGGCAACTCCAATACAGTTTTTCTTGTCGACTGTAGACCAAGGGGCAGTGAAAGAAAAGTCCTTCATTCCTGGCACACTCCAGCTATAATTGTCAAGAAGCCATACGACCGTGGCTTCATGACCGTGCACAATGGCATAGTCCAGCGGCGTCATACCAGCGGTATCCCTTTCATCAATCCTGGCGTATTTGCAAGCTGTTTCGAGGCCTTCGGTGATTCCCATCATTGCCATCAGATGGACTGGTGATAAGTTGTCTGGTACATCTTCACACTCAAAAACACCCTCTTCGTCTGTGAAGAAGACCTGTGCTAAACACTCCACTTCTTTCTTTTGTTCGAATATGTCGTAGATTTCTGGAAATAGTGGAGATGTTGAGCGAGCATGATAACCCAAATTCGTGACAGAGTACCTGAAAAACGTATCGGATAGAAGTACATCGTAAACCTCACTTCTCTTCTGTGCACGTTTACCCACCATATCTTCATCATCGGAATCATCAGAGTCGGAGTCAAAGTGTTCATCAAAAGGAACCACGTTTCTGAGCCGATTAAGATAACCTGCCGCCGATTTGGTGATCACTCCTAGCTTTTCTCCTATGGTGTCTTCTAAATTCTCTTCCTCGTAGCCAATCGAGCTCACACCCGAAGCACGAAGAATATCGCAAGCATAATTGAAACAAATTTTAGCAATCTCGCGTTCTGCTTCTGGGAACCAGCGGGCTCGGGTTGTATCGAAATACTCCTGTGCCGTATAGTGGATAAGGCGGATATTTGAGCTCTCGTCTTCGATGACCAAACCTGAGCATGCTGATATTATGTCAACAGTTTGGTATAGATCGCACACGTCAGGGACTGATTTTCCGTGCTTTGCTGATAGGGCAAGCTGAAGGTCTCTGGCAGTGAGTGGCGTTCGCGCGTGAGTGACCCATGAGAGGGCGCTCAGAGCAAGTTTACGGGTGTCATCATCTTTATCCCCAATGCGCTGCATAGTTTCGTCATATGCATAACTGTATATGCGGGACCCCGTTGGGAAAGAGTCCAGTGTTGACTTTAGATCGCCCAGCGACTTTTTTGTTCTAATGAGGTTGAGTAGAAGGTATGCAACCAGAAACCTGGGATAAGTTATTAGCAAGCTGTTGGTGTTGATATCTGGATATTTGGCTCAGGTAAAATTACATTCCATCAGCGACCGCGATTATTTTCTTCGCAATCGCGTCGCAGTTGTCATGGAGGATGTGTGATTCTGAGTTGGAAATTTCAGTATTGAGATAATCTCGTATATCGGTATCACGAGCGCGTATCTCAATTCGGGCACTATGAATAAACTCCTCTGCAATTGAAGGAATGGGTCTTGAAGTCGCCAACAGGTTTCCTTCAATTTTCTCTCGAAATTCAACGATGGTAGAAATGAAGTTGTGTCTTCTGTCTTTGGGGTTGTCAAGTTCGTCTAGGGCATCCACTATGATATATACCCTAGAGAAGGATTTGGCCACGATGTAGAGAGCTTCTAGAATCTCGTTTAGACTTGGTCGAGATTTCGATTGGTTTTTTTGTTTCGTGTATCGATCAAAGAGCCTTTCTACAACATCCGGAATTTTATCCAGTTGATGAGAGAGCTGTTTTAACAAATTTGCAACCAAGTGTTCTGAAAGTTGCTCGGTTCTTTGTTTGAAATTGCAGTAGATATATGCAATGCCGATGCGAGGGTCATCGCTGAACTGCGTGTAAAGGGCATCGATCACAAGCGATGTCAGCATGGTTTTTCCAGACCCAGGAATACCAACACAGAATAGACTTTTGTCATCGCCTCGGGCCCATTTTTGATACTCAGTTGATTGGAGAAACCAGCTTCCCGTTCCTTCTTGACGGCGGTTGGCATAATCATGTTGCATTATACTGAAGTCCACCGGGGAGAGCCACTTTAGCATCGCATGATAATCTTCGACTTGGTGTCGGTGAAGTATTCTTCTGGTATTCTCCGAGTTTTCCGCAACATTTTCTTTGATCTCTTTGAGAGCTATGTATAGTCAGCATATCTCGAATCACGAACCAAGTGTTTATGCTTCTCTGAATGCCACAAGTGTCTGTGCTTTATTGTTCGAGATATCAGGAAGGCAAAATTATACACACCTGCATGCACCTTCCCATTCCATGGTGACATAGCTTCAACCTTGGTGGGTTTCACCACGTGGAGTAATTCCCTTGCATACGCAGCTGCGGCAAGTGATGCATACTTATGCCAGCCATCGTTCTTGTGGGAGTCTGCATAGTCACATACCCCCCGAATCACAAGGCAAGGAAATGTATTCATCAATCCTCCGGCTTCCATCTCAAAACATAAAACATTGAGATTAGAATCTTTTGCATATCGATCCCTTTCGACTGCATCTTTCATGATAGAATTAGCAGATGCAATAATACCATAGTGAACAGTAACCACTCTGGAAGATCTAGGTGGGCGTTCTACCAGCAATTCAGTTGAACAATTCCTACAATCTGCACCTTCCCTATGCTGATAAGAAGAGGGAAATAATAGATCTCGAGGAGGATGTTGATATTCTGGCATATCCTCCATTCTCTTTAAGTGCTCGGCTATGTTGTCTGGCTTGCGGGGGTCGTTGTGGCGCCGTCTCATCTCTGGGAGCGCACCCAACAAAACTTGAGGCGGGGCGTTCAGCTGTCCAGTCTGTTCAAACTTCCCATCTGACAGCCTCTTTCCGAAGTCATATTGCACTACCCCTCCGATTGTGCCCTTTGGCTCGCTCACGACAACATCGCCTAGTCGAATATCGCGGTCTTCGGTGGGGGCACCACCTCCGATACCGACCATCAGAGCGAATCTTACGGCAGGGAATGATCTGACCATATCCCTTGCGACATTTGCTGCAGAGCTTGTGCCATATCTACCACCCGGCATGCACGCAACCACCACATAGTGCCGCTGGATGCGGCCGAAGACGTATGTGTTCGCGTCATTGATGTTTCCTTGATCAGGGCCGTCGAATTCTTCATCAAGCATCCGGCATGAAGCCTCATATTCTTCCTGCAAAGCACATATCCAGCCGATAGTATATGTTTCGATCGTCGGCTCAGTGGGAGTGGTATTCGAAGCGCGTTCGGTCTCGCGTCCGAGCACAGATTGTTCCATGGCTATTTCGAAGCAATATAGAGACAGGAGTAGGGCTGTGGTGTATTATGAAGTCACAGTGGCGCGTAAAAATAGAACTGATTTGCTGACAGAAGAGAAGACTTCAGTCGCCGCAAATTGATGGTAAGAAGGTGGCACCATAGAGCTAAGATTCGAGCGGGGTAGGATCGAAGAGGACTGTGATACCTTTTTATTACCTTGCCTATGGCAGGGGACGCGCCGTAGCGTTGAATTTCTAACAGGCGTGCAGATCAGGCTGAGGCTGAGGCTGAGGCTGAAGTCAACAGAGCCTGGTTGGTTCATGACTACATTGCCAAGGACGCCTTTAATAAAAAATATATGGGCCGTCGAATCACAATCTTCCATTTACCATATGCATGCAGTAGTCGATTTGTTTATAACACTTGCCTGGCTGTTATTGAACAACTATGCACGCTAATGGAGAGTGGCGACAAGATCACGTAGGAAATTTGAGAAAATGAAAGAGTCCTTGGTATAGCACGATTCTAGCTTGATTGGACACAGGGAAGCATGACGACAAATCTGTATTCGAGACTCACACCAAGCGCGCATGTGCGCTTCGATTAAAAATCTAGAACACGAGGGGGGGAACCCTTTTTCACCAACTCAGCCTGAGTTAGTTTTATCCCTGTGGATTCCATCCTTTGGAAGTCTAAAGACTCACCAAAGTAATAGGCTTCCTTAACGGGACTCCACATGGATTCCATCCGCCTTCTCGCCCGGCATGTCCATTCCTCTTTCTTTCATGTCTGCGGCGGCGACCTCACCCAAATCAACAGCCTCATCTCCATCAAAATATTTAGCAATTTCTTCCATGGGAGTGTATCGCGTTTCGATAAGGAAGGCGTAGATGATGAAAACCTCACCACCCAAGAATACGCAGTACACAAGGTAGTACTTCCACCCAATTGCGTCAAGGGCAATGGCATTGATGAACTGGTTGAAAAAGAGGGCTGCGGTGACGCAGAAGTTGAGCCACGTGAAGCCCTTTGCTCGGAGGCCGTAGGGCAGGATCTCAGTAGTGTAGTTTGTCATCAAGCCAGACCTTGAAATCAATCCTTGTCAGCGATGCCACAAACTGCTAATCACAAGAGATGCTTACTTGATATCGTAAAATAGACTGTACAAAAAGCACAAAAAGACAAAGGCGTAGCCAAGGCCTTTCGCAGGAGCGATGTCGTACCTCGCCGAGACAATTGTCCAAACATTGAAGACAACACAGGTCCCGACGGTCGAGATCATGTAGAGAGGTCGTCTGCCAAACTTGTCGATAAAGAAGGCAAATACAAAGTTTATAATAAGAGCCTGCGTCTTCATGCCCGCATTAATGCCGAGCTGGGTCTCTGATTTGGTGATGCCCACTCCATCCATGATATACTTCAAGTAATAGGCGATGAGCCCGTTGCCACTCCATTGGCTGAAAAGTCCAATTGCGGTGATGAGGCCAATTCGCCGGCGGTTTCCCTTGGTTTTCAAGAAATCGGACCACCGTGTTTGGCCGGATTCCTTGTCGAGCGCGATGGCTGCCTTGATTTCAGTGTACTCGAGCTGCACAAATTCATCGTCTGCATCGCCCTCAGCGTGATAGTGAACGAGAATTTCTAGTGCCTTTTCGTGCTTGTCCTTGTTGATGAGCCAACGTGGGCTTTCCGGGATCCAGGGTAGTCCAGCAATAATAACTATTGTGCAGATAGCCTGCAGCAGACTTGGAAGCCTCCAAGACCAGTCGCTCTATTTCGAATTAGCATAAAGCCAAGGTAATAACACTTGTAAGTTTACTTGCCTGGATTTTAGAAGCTCCGAATGTGACCCAGCTGGAGATGAAAGCTCCGGAATGGTAAGACGCACCGCTCAATGTTACCAAGATGGCTCGATCTTGCGGGTGGGCAATCTCGGCGATCAGCAAGGGAGCAGAGCCAAGCACGATGGAATCTCCCAACCCGAGGATCAAACGAGCAGCAATGAACATGCCAAAACTCCTCGCGCCAGTTTGGAGACCAACAGCGAGCAACATTAAAAGACAGCCGACCAGCAAACCCATCTTTCGACCAAAGCCATCGATCAAGTAGGGAATAACGACCAACCCAATGACCGAACCAAGACTCATTGAAGCATTAAAGAGCCCAAGGATCGATCCCCTGGGGTAATTGAAGTACTCCTGCCAGTATGAGAGCGTATTTAATCCGTTAACCATACTTCCGTCAAAACCGTTGGCCGTATTTGTGAGGATCAGGATGGCAATGTACATGTAGAGAGTGAGCATGTTCTTCCGCTGCCACCAGGGGACGCGAGCAAACTCCCTACCGGCAAAGAAGAAGTGCCCCTTGCGCGGTTTGACAGGGACGATTTTCTGCGCCTGCTTCGGCGGTCTAAGTCTGAAACCCATGTTGAGAAATGATCAAGTAAATGGGCCTTTTTTCTGTTCAAGTTTCTGAGGCGAGTTGCAGATCAATTCAGATGGAACCACGCAGCAGGCAGGCATGCTGGTCCATATTATACGTTTCCTGGGCATGGCCAGACTTGCATGCGTTCTCAACCAACGTCCTCGGCACTCCCCACTTGACTCCAAGTTCCCCACGGGACATGATGACCGTTGTCGGCCGTGATGGCTTGATCCTAGTCAAGGCGCAACCAACCCAAACAACCGGGGTTCCGGCTAATAAGCGCACAATATATCCGTAGCCTTCTCTTATTTGCTTGGCTCGGAGCCAACTGCTGCTTGGCACCGGGTAAAATCATGCCTGGGCCCGTTGTGATGATACCCTCGTGCGGAGGAGGATGGAGACGCGTCCCCGCACAATTGCCGAGGAGTGGTTAGGATTCCTCCGACAGGGATATGGCGGTCCCGCAAAATAACATTAGAATGAAGCGATCAAAGCCTAATTAATATTCGTATGTAGCACCGAGCCTAGAGTAACCCTAATAGAAAGTTGACGGCTCTCGACCTGTTGCTGGGAAATCACGGAAGGGTTTCTTTTGCATTGCATTTATTCTTTGACGAATTTGGTTATAACCGAATTTTATTGCTTAACCCCCCTAATCTATATGCAAGTCTTTGAAATCCACCTGCACATTGTCGGAATCTGCTACCGCAAAGATGCCGATGATTGGCCCCACGAAATCCGGGCCGGTCATGTTGAGTGTGTCGGTCAACGCTAGGCGCACCCAATCTTGCCCAGAAACCTGCCCAACACTGTAGAGGAGCTGATACTCTTTTTCAGTGTATATAATTTTCAGACTTAAATCGCCTCCTGTGCTGTCAATATGCTGGCGCTCGCTCTGCTCAATGGTTTTTGCTTTGTTGATCAACTCAAATACCACATCGGAATTAGCAGCATCGTAGAATATTCGCAAATATCGATGCTCATCCTTGTAGCACGCGATTCCAGCTCTCAGACCTGCAGAAACCGCAGCCTTGGCAAGAGGCGAAACGGTGACACTGCTTTGACCGTTCAATTTCCGCTGGCGTTTACCAATGAAGGTCGGAGACGTTTCCGGATGCGAGAGATCGACAGGGGATGCGCTCAGGGTGATTGAGGAGCCGCCTACGATTTTGTAATTGCCAAGATTCGCGTCCCGAATGTACAGATAGTCAATGTTGGCGACAGCCGAGATGTTTTGAGAAGCGCCGGCAGGCAAAAGATGGGCGATGTCAGACTTGACAGTCTCCAGTGAGAGCCAATCGCCGTCCCAGTTTCCCTTGGTGAGAAACGTCTCCCGGCCCATGACAATTCTTCCCTCATTGTCTTTGCGGACTCCAAGACACGCACCCCACCATTGACCAGCGTGGTCTTGGAAAGCCTCACAATGACCGACATACTGGATATACTCATTGGTATTTCTGGCTGTCAGGATTGGGTTGTTAGGGCAAGATTCATACGGTCCCCAGATATCTCGCGATCTTGCCATGGTGACCATATGGCCTTCGTGAGTGCCACCCTCCGCAATCATAAGATAATACCACTCATTGCGCTTGTAGAGATGCGGGCCCTCAGGGTAGATACCACCTGTTCCTTCCCATATGGTTCTCTCTTCTGAAAGCTTCTTACCCGTCTTTAGATCAATTTCAAACAGATTGATCTTGGTTGAGGGGCCTGGAGCAGCTGATGCTTGCAGATACGCTTTGTCTCCGTCAAACAAAATGCTGGGGTCGATGCCATTGAATTCAAAATAGACAGGGTCACTCCATTCATTCTTCCAGATATCTCTAGTCGTCACTATAAAATTGGCGCTGGTGTCGTTTTCTTCCCCGCGAATGATGTTTGTGCACACAATGTAGAATACCCCGGAGTGATGCCTTATGGTTGGAGCGTATAAACCGCCAGTGGCCAGCATGATATCTGTGCCATTATTTACCGGGCTGAGCTTGGTGTCCGACTTGTTTAGCCTCAGCTGATCTTGTCGGTTAATTGCGTTGGCTGTTTCGAATCATCAAAACGGGGGCCTTTATGATTAGCAGCAGGGAGTGAGAAACGGACCGATGTGACGCCAAGATACAAGGTCGCGAGAAGCGTAGATCGGTAAACCAGGGAACATATGGAATGTGGAGTTGACGAGGTAATACCAGCCGTCGACGCTGATGATGGATGGGTCGGGTGCGAACCCGGGTATTATTGGGTTGGTTGGACGGTTTGCCATTGTTGGGATGCACTAGGAAGATTGCAATCGCACTTGTTGTCCGAGTTGGCTATGCCTATGGGTGTTTTGCAAAAGCGCACCACTCATGATGAAAGTCGGTAGATATATTGTCAGCTTAACTAGATGTTTGTCGATCCCGTTCCGGATAAATGCCTCTCATGGTGTTGCTTGGGTTGCGGGGAGCACAAATGCAAGCATCTCCTGCAGATTCCAGGGTATTTATCCGAAAATACGAACAGGGTCACTTTGGTCCAGTCATGCGGATGCATGTTGGTCGATCCTCTGATGCTTCGTCAAAAGTTTAAGACCCATGTCGGTGATTGACAGGGGCCATTGGAATGCCTATTGATTCAATCGTGCGATTACGCCATTATATCCCATGATCTTGACTTTCTCTCTTTCATAGAGAAATTCAGCAGCAGAAATAACTGTGGAGTTAGGATCAAAACTGGGAATGAATTTGATATGCTTGTTAACAAACTGCCCTTCGAAACCTCAGGCTGGATTCTGCCCACAGATCAAGGTTGATACGAAAAACACTCGGAAATCGTACATCGACATCTAATGCCTCACAACTTTTTTTTATCTCTCCCGCACTTGGCGGTGGAACAGGAAGCTAGTGCTTTGCACCCACACTCAACATACGGAACATGATACGATATGATAGAAGTTGACCCTCGTCCCATATTTGCTCCAAATCATAGTTCATTAAATATAGGCTAAAATAAACAAATATTTCTAGTGAAAAAGAAGTCTTCTTATCAATTTATTCGTTTCACATCTAATTTTTGGGTGGTGTGAACCCCGCAGTTGATCTGAGATACTGATATTGTTGGGTGTGGGTGGGCGGGCATACACCAAGTGGGCCGAACGCGGGGAAATTGGGCACGATACAATCAAAGATGCAGGCGTGCAAGGATAATGAGAGGAATATTAAACGTGGTTCTATGGAATCCGACTATAACATACAATTTTAGGATCTATACATGTTGCGCCAATGTCCCTTTGACAGTTCTTCTAACCATGTCGCCGGCCTTGTCCTGTCCTTGGTTCGAGAACCCCTCCATCGCGATTGATCGACCAGCACGGACCAGACTAGGCGTATGAGGGGCATGGCTTTGGTCACGTCAACCACTCGCATCGACAACGGCAGTACCGCTGGAGACACGGGATGATTTTTTTTTTTACCAATGCAGATCCTTGTGGGTATTGTTGGGTTGGGCTCAACTTTCATCATTCAAGGTTTCAGGTACTTGGAACTGAACACTTGGGACAATCGTCTATAAACCATCGTCTATAGATCATCGCCCACAGACCATCGGATTCAGGAGCAACCAAGCAAGGTAAAGACCCTGAATGACCATCACAGATAAAAATACACACGAACCACGCTCTAAATTAGTGCCTGTTCTTCTCGAACCATCATCAACCGATTTTCAGCTGCAGAGCCTATCATCACGGTACCCTAGGTTAGCGTACTTTCTGCCCGACACCCACAACTTTTTGTCAAACTTTCTGTCGTTCTTTCTCTAGGCGGCGTCGTGGCGGGGACACGTTTCGAGTGTTTTCTATGATTCAAATGAAACCCTAGCTGTCTTAATAAATCCCACAATTTTTCATATATTGCTGGTTTCCGGGATAAGCAATGACGCTGCCAAGGTGGAAGCTCGGCACGTGCTGCGGATGACGTAACTGAGGCGGCCACCTCATCCCACATTCGCCCATTGGCGAAGCTGCATGAAGCTGATATCCTGCCTTTTTCCTCATAAAAAAATTCTCTAAGGCCCTTCCTGTTGGCCTGGATGTGAACTTATGCGTTGATACCACTTTCAAGTCTTGCTTTTTGCACCCCGTCGCTACCGAACCTGCCTGGTGAGCCACCATGTCTGGAAAAGACGACGCTGAAGATGCCCGACGATATACCGCCCCATATAGCGCCAGGCACCCCATCCCGACCATTTCCAGGTATCGGGAAGAGCGTGCGGCAAGGCAAGAAGAGGCATTGCATAGAGATGAAGGTGAAGCCAGCAACAATTATGAATTGAACCGAGGAGATGCGACCTACGAGCTTCAGCCAGAAACGGCAGTGGAGCATAAGGAAGCAACCAGCGAGCACGAGCCCATCCAAGATACCTCTCAAATAGACCCCAATGCGACGGATCCAAAGGTGAGGAGGAAACAGACTAAGAAAGGCGCCAAGGAAAGGGCAGAGCGAGTGGTCACGGACCCTGTCACCCATCTTCCTATTACAATTCAAGACTTCACCAAACAAGCACTGGAGGAGGTAGATTGGAATCCTCCCCCATTCGGATCCACCAAGCGTACAGCCACAGGATCCAATGGGAAGAGGAAATCGGCTGAGGATCTTGTCAAAGAGACGCATGAGCTTCAACGCACCCATGATGCCATGGCCAGCCTGTTCCCTCCACCAGAATTTGAAGCTCTAAGTCAAGAGCTCACCGATATCAGCAAGAAGGGTGTTTCTTTTGGACTTGCCGGCGTCGCCTTCGTCCTCCTGAGCACGTTTACTGTTTCTTTGCGCCTCAGGAACAGCGTATTCAAAGAGCAGTCAAGTCTTCTTGGTAGTCTAGGATGGACCATGTTGTTTACGGCCAGTGGTGGGGCCATCTGGCTCCTCATCACATCTGTGAGGGAATGGATGGGCAAGAAGATCGAACATGCCTTTCAAGGCGAAGTATGGCATGCGCATAGACGACAAAACTTTCAGGCTTCTGCCAAGCATGAAGCTGAGACTACGGTATGGCTCAACTCACTGGTCGGCTCAGTTTGGCCCCTCATCAACCCCGACCTTTTTGCTAGTCTTGCAGACACATTGGAAGACGTCATGCAGGCATCCTTACCCTCGTTTATTCGCATGGTCAGCGTCGAAGATATCGGACAAGGCAGCGAGCCGCTTCGCATCCTTGGAATTCGATGGCTGCCAACCGGCGCCGCAGCCAGAGCTGTTGGCGAAGATGGGAAGCTTCTGTCCCCAGAACAGAGCGAAAAAGGAGTTACGAGTAACAATACAGACGATGTCAGTAGCATAAACTCCATTCAAAGCGGGATGGAAGCTGAGGATGGGGATTTCGTCAACCTTGAGATAGCTTTTGCGTATCGGGCCCGGCCGACTTCCAAGTCCCTCAAGGAGCGAACCAAGAACATGCACATTTACCTAGCATTCTATTTGCCCGGAAACATCAAGGTTCCAGTCTGGGTCGACCTTCAGGGCATCGTGGGAACCTTGCGGCTGCGTCTTCAACTGACACCTGATCCGCCATTCTTTTCTCTTTGCACGCTCACTTTTCTTGGTCAGCCCAAGGTGAACCTCAGCTGTGTCCCTTTGAACAGACGGGCTCTGAATATCATGGATATTCCTTTCATCAGCAATTTTGTCCAGTCTGCCATTGACGCCGCTATGGCCGAGTATGTGGCTCCCAAGAGCCTGACACTTGACCTCAAGGACATGCTCGCAGGCGATGATTTCAAGAAGGATACTGTGGCCGTCGGAGTTATCATGGTCCGTATCAAGCGTGGCTACAACTTCAAGATAGGCGATAGCGGCATTCCGGTACTGAAGGATGGAAGCTCGGACCCATACGTTTCTGTGGGTTGGGCGAAGTTTGGAAAGGTGGTTTCGACGACACGAGTGCTGGAGAAGGAAATGGAACCTTGCTGGGACGAGACATTCTTCGTGCCTGTGACGCCTCAAGAAATAAATATTGGAGAACGACTTCGGATTCAGCTTTGGGACTCTGATAGACTGACAGCCGACGATGACCTTGGTCGTATCGAGGTGAGTCTCAAGGACCTCATGACGAATCCAGAGTCCAAGGGGAAAATATCAAATCGGACAGATGGCTTCAGGGCTCTGAAATCAGGCGATACGATGCCTGGGAAGTTGGAATGGAGTGTTGGATATTTCTCCAAAACGACGATTCAGCAGTGCCAATTCGATCAGCAGACCCATGATCCCAAGATCCGCTCCATGGAACAGCTTACGGAAAAGGTCAATACCACGTGTGAGCGCAAGCTTCGCGAGTCTATGTTCAAAGAGGGCAAAAAGCACTGTGATCTCGGCGAGCTCGAGAAGCAGAAGACCCAGATGCTCAAGGAAGAGCAAGACGCTATGATCATTACCGCACCACCTCCCGAAGGACACCCTAGCGGTCTATTTAGTCTTCAGATTCACAACATCACCGGTCTCGAAGTAGAGAGGCTCAACAAGCGTGAGGCCGGGGATGACACAGCGATCGATGAAGAGGAAACGGGTGAAGGGTTGCCAAGCGCATATTGCAGCATCATCATCAACCATCGCAAGACATTCAAGACTCGCACCAAGCCACAAAACGGCAAGCCTTTCTACAATGCCGGCTGCGAGCGATTCATTCGGGATTGGAAGGAGTGCGAAGTGTTTGTGGCAGTCAGAGACGCACGACTACACGAAGATGACCCTCTACTTGGCATTGTCCATTTACCTCTCGGGGAGATTTTCAGAAAACAGTCTCAAGTAATGGGCTTCTATCCACTTAGTGGTGGAATTGGCAGAGGCCGCATCCGTCTTTCCATGGTATGGAGGAGCGTGGAAATTCAAATACCCCGGAACCTCTTGGGGTGGCAGTACGGTACCGTCGAGGTCCAATCTCTAGTCACCATGGACAACTGTCCCAAGGAACTTCGCTCTTCGAAGCTCAGGATCCGAACAAGCATCAGTGCTGGGAAAATGTACATCACAGACGACGTCGGAGACGGAAAGGGCCCCGAAACAGTGGCGTGGTGCACCAAGCGTGGCCGTAGCCTGGCCTTGGCGGTCCAGAACCGCTTCAGCAACTGCTTGGCTATTGCGTTCCGAGACAGGCACATTTTCAAGAACGACGGAACCCCAGCGTTTAGCGTCCTCTGGCTCAAGGACCTGGTCGATGACCAAGAAACGGAGTTGGAATTGCCAGTGTGGAAAGGCAATTTTCGTCGTGCAACGGCCTGCTGCCTCGAGGAATGTGGAGTGAAGCTAGGAACGCTTAAGCTTAAGGTGACCTTTTGGTCAGGCCTAGTGAGTTGTCACTTAAAAGTGGACAGGGTTGTGTTGGCCGAGTTGACTTACACTAATAACTTAGGGGAGTGCACATGCTCAGTGGGCCAGCCGCGACCAAAATCTCCGGGACGTTATCGAGGTCATCGAGACGGCTCGCGACGGCCTCGAGTCGGTTCATATCCAAAAGGCGGCCGGCGTAATTAGCGATTCTGATTCCCTGAGAAGCACCGAGGCTCAAAAACGGCCCATATCCATCGCTAGCATCGACGACTCCAGCTCCTCGTCCTCCGAGTCAGACCACGAGATCCCTGACGGCAGTTCCGGCAACAAACAGGGTCCTATCGACCAAATCCGTGACTACAAGCGACGCGACGACCGCCTGCACCGACAGCATCGTGGCCTCATGCAGTGGAAGGTACGTATTCTCTACCCTGTCTCCTGTCTCGATGGGGCATGTCGTGTCCCGGAGTATCCGTCCGTCTGCGAGTGCACATGGATAACTTCAACCATTCTCCCATGCCCAAAGAGATGCCCATTCTCCTCAGAGACCCGCCCCCTCCCACTCCGTCTCCACTCCCAACTGCCGACCCTAGCCCGGGACGGGTCTCGAAGGCGCCTCACCGGGCCTCGCTTCGAGGCAGCGCGCCTTTCCGGGCCCATCGGGAGTTGCCGCACTCTTCACCATACCCACCCTCGCCGTACGAACGGGGTGCGAGCGGACCATCGACTGACGGATGAAATAGGCTCCGCGCACCGCCAGGTGGATCAAGCACAAGTTTGACCGTGTTGGGCATAACGTCTCTAGCGCCTTCGACCACTCCTCCAAGCAACCAGGCATCGAGACCGAGGTCTAGACGCAAGCCACAGCGTTGCGTGTCATTCCAGGTAGGTCGGCAGGGCTAGGAACTGAGAGGGGTGTGTGCATGCGCTGAGATAGTATGCGTGCGCCGGTACTTTTGATGTTCTATTTACGGAACAGCAAGACTGTGATGGGATGGCTACACATCCCCTAAAAAATCAGATGGGACGAAAAAAAAAAAGGTATCATTCACTGCTTACGCCACTCGCGTGTCATTACCTGTGCCCCATGTAAATCAATCCCCATCCAGTCCTATTCCATGTAAAGTCGTAACCTGATAACCATTCCGTCCATGCATGAGAACAAACACATAGGCCCTCTTTGAAGGGTGACTCATAAAGAAAAAGAAGAAGAAAAAAGAAGAAAGAAGAGGAAATTGGGGATGGGGGAATTTGGCTCCAAGCCACACACCCACAGCTTGACTATACTGTCTCACTTTCCCAAGCTTGGTTTCCTCCTCATGACATTTCCTGCAACGCCAACCCCATCAACAAATGCTTGGCTTTTGCTCTTGTTGCTCAAAAGAAAATGAAGATAAAGAAATAATAGTAATGATAAGGAAAAAAAGACTCCGTCATGATTGGTTAACATAACCCGCGCGGGGGGAAAGGTTTGCCGGTCTTGGTGCTAGGAAGGGCCATGATATATGTACAACCCTATGCTCATCGTATTCGTAATATGTTGTCCAAAGTATCACCAACCTACTACTGAGGTTGGTTCTCGCTTTTCAATTTGTTGACATTCTCCTCTGTTAGCGAATCCCCTCCTTGTTGCTCCTGGTACGAATTGCTCCTGTAGCTGGTCGGGCCACCAGCAGCATCAAACAGTTTCGTCTCTTGAAGATGATTCGACCACTCCTGCTCCCCATCTGGACGCCTGACCTGGGGTACTAGGTCAGGTATTGGGGAGTCGAAAGGAGATGGTTCTTTTTGGTGCCCATTGGTCGTGAGAGGCCGAGGCGTAATTGGACTGTTGTTGTTCATGTCCTCAATAGAGGGCCCCAACGGAGGCATATCGCTTGCTTCGATGCCAACGTGTGGGATCTCGGCGTTGTCACAATGCTCGCTAAGTTCCGAGCAGTCAGACGCCATTGGGTCTGGGGGACCTGACTCGCGACGCCGTGTGTTGCACCATCTGATGATCATCTTTTCCAAAATCACGCCTCTAACGGGTTTGGGAAGATAATCATCCATGCCGGCCTTGGTGCATTTCTCTCGGTCACCTTGAATCGCTGATGCCGTCATTGCCACGATCGGTACGTCTTGGACTATCGTTTTGTATGGGAGATGGTGTCGTAGCAGATGCGTGCACTTGTAACCATCAATGATGGGCATTTGGACATCCATTAAAATAATGTCCGGCTTTGGATTGATGCCCTTCGAGGCACCAAGTAGGTAATCCAAAGCTTCCTTGCCATTCCAGGCTGCGTTCACCTGGAAACCAAGCCGGCCGATCGTCTTCGTTGCGATTTTCTGGTTGATGGGACTATGATGTGTTAACTATACACTTGCTATCCGCGCCCGATGTTGGTCAAACTTACTTGTCTTCGACTACCAAGATGCGAATTTTGGCCCGTTCTGATGCAGGGAGGTCCTGCTGATCAGAGGTGGTGGAAGATGTCCAGGACGTCCGTGGTCGACGGGGCAATGTTGAGGAACCCCCCTGTACACTTTCGGACGCTGGCGGCGTGCCAGACAACTGCTCATACTCTGAACTGTTACAGGACATACTAAGCTCGGACTGTAACCGATCAGGGATAGCACCTGCCTGTGCCAGGTCAACCTTGACAGGGCCATTCGGTTTGTTGAAGGGGATCCAAAAGGTTGCAATAGTCCCGTTGCCGTTGCTTGACTCCAAGGTAATGCGCCCATGCATCAGGTCGAGTAGGTTCTTGCAAATGGTAAGACCTAGACCGGTGCCGCCAAAACGCCGAGCCGTTGAGGCATCTCCTTGGCTGAAAGGCTGAAATAACTTCTTCCGCACGTCTTCGTGGATGCCTATACCCGTATCTTCGACCGTGAACCGAATCTCGATCGACTCCGACGTCTCCTTCTCTTTACGAACAGAGAACCTGACATAACCTTGTGTTGTAAATTTAATGCTGTTGGTGAGGAGGTTTGTGATGATTTGCCGCACACGCCCTGGATCTCCTATGACCACGAGATTGCTACAAATATCAGTGTCAATATCGGACCTGAAATCGAGGTTCTTTCGCTCAACGGCAAACTTCAACATCCTTCCCACTTCCTTAACAATATGCGACAGCGAGAACTGCACTTCTTCAATGTCCAACCGCCCAGACTCTACTTTGGAAAAGTCGAGAATGTCATTGATGACGGTTAGCAAAGACGTGGCAGAACTCTGGATGTTCTCAACGTATTCTTGTTGTTCCAAGTCGAGTTCCATGCCAGCCAGCAACTCAGCCATTCCGAGCACACCCGTGATGGGGGTTCGAATTTCATGCGACATGTTGGCGAGAAACTGGCTCTTGAGCCTGTTGGCCTCTTTGGCTGCGGCTTCATTGGCAATGGCTTTTCGCTTTTCCTTGGACTGTTTTTGTAATGCTTCTTCCCGATTTCGTAGCTCGGTAACGTCCATGATGACACCGATGACGCCTTCAATACAACTCTCACCGGTCGTCTTGCCTTTCTCTGCCTTCTTGCCCACCATAGGAAGAAATCGAGTCCGGTACCAGCGGTCATCTAACACAGGGTCAGCATGGAATATTATTCTTTTATCGAATGGGGTGGTTGTTTACCGAGTCCATGTTCATGCACATCCTCGGCCAAATTTCCATTTAGTATGTGCTCAATGGGCTCTAAAAATGCAGGCCGTTCGCCGTCTGGGAGTTGTTCCGTGAGGCGGTTGAATACAGTGTACATGTTCTCTCCAATAAACCATCTAGTATCGTCGTGCTCTTCATGTGTGTTATTCCAAATTAGAGCACCCTCGAGCATGGTCACTCGGCGGTTGGGGTCAACAGTGAAGAGAGTAACATGAGAGTGGGCAATTACGCTAAGAAGTTGCTGTCGGGTTTGCTTGGCGTTTCGCTTCGTTACAATACCTTCATGGGCGTCGGTGCAAGTTCCTGCGGAGCTCTTGTTAACGAAGAAGTGTCGCCGGTGCCAGATAGAACTTACCAAACCACTTCTCAATCACGCCGGTCTCCATGTTGCGTAAAGGCGAGGCTCTTCCGAGGAACCATCGCCATTCGCCGTCCTTGTTGCGGCATCTGTACTCTATCATGTAGGGATCACCTGTTACAAGCGAACGCTCCCATTTACTGAGGGCTTCAGGCAAGTCGTCCGGGTGGAACGCATGTATCCATTTCCGGCCGTAGCTCTGCTCTGGGGTGAGGCCGGTATATGTGCACCAGCGAGAGTTGAAAAAATCGGCCGTGCCGTCGGGAGTCGTAGTCCACACCAGTTGAGGCATGGTTTCGCAGATGAGTTTGAATCGCTCCTCGTCACGCTCCTTGATTTGTTCAATCTCCTCGGTCATGACAGTAACATCCCGACCTGTGACGACACCAGCAAGAAATTCGCCTGTCGTGTCATCTCGGATTGCTTCGCCCAAGACATCGAAGACAACCTTCTTCCCTTGGTCATCATACATACCAATACGAAGGCTAGTAAAAGGCTGTTCGGTCCTGAGCAATATTGTAATGGGGTATTCTTCGACCTCCAATTTGCGAGAAAAGTCTTCTGTATACATGTGCCAGTGATTCAGGAGGTCGAAACCATCAAAAGAGGCATCCAGAGGCGCATCCTTCTGAAAGAACTGGCGTGCGGCCTTATTGGGAAAGGTCGCGCTGCCATCCTTCCACATGGCAAGAATGGGCATTTGAGTGTTGTTGAGAAGAGCATCCTTCATGAGCAGCATCTTTTGGAGAAATGAAGGGGTGCTAGATTGCGAGGCAACAGAAGGTGGGCCCATCGGAGGAAATGGACTAGATGACATAGAAACCACGCCGGGACTATGGAACGAAGGAGAGTTGGAGTCCCGGCTAGATGAGACAGATGACGGGTTGGAATGAGCTATGGTTCGTCGCTCAGCAGCTTCGAGAATACTAGGCCGCGCCACTGATTTTTTTGTCGTTGCCAGCGATGACGGTGGTGATTGGGTGCTTGTAAAGGTCAATGTGAAAAAGGTCTGTCGATCTTCGAGCTCCCAGATAGTGATGATCATCTTCGCGAAGACTTGGTATTCTGACGCTTTGGTCCTGTACCGATCATCAAAAGTTGTTCTGCATATACCCTTGCGAGAAATGACCACTTCGACGATGGCGTTCTGAGTCTGGCGCGGGGAGGAGTCTTGGCAGCGATCTGGGCCAGCCATAGAACTGGTGGTGGGTGTAGCGTCTCCGCCAGACTGAGATTGTACCTGGGGGTCTTTGGTGCAAGCTCTAACACCCATTTCATCCACAAGTGTATCTAGAAAAGCTTCCCATGTTACCCACACGGGGCGGCCATCTTGCAGCATATCAATACCCACTTGAGAAAGCGTTTGGCCACGCAGGCGCTCAATGGTGGCCGACGCATCCTCCTCATCGGCATCTTCGGCGACAATACCCAGCATGCGACCCATGGCCTCATTGGCGAGGACAACGGTTTTGAGATTATTCAATACTAAAGTTGGTACTGGGAGATACTGCAGGGCAGAAAATGCGAGCTGAGCTGGTGAAATGCTTGGCATGGTCAAGCGGAACGGGCTTTGAGAGGGCGAGCGAGAGCCAGGTCTCATAGAGTCCCTAAGGAAACGCCCTCCGAGCAATCGAGGACTATCATCCTGCCGGCTAGCATCATGGACCAGCTCGGCCGCCGCCCTTGGTTTCGTCGGGTCAGTGCCAGTGATCAACGGGCCCTGGTTTGGGCTTGGGTGAGAGTCGGAGCGGCTCGTGGGCGAGGACGCATTGTAGGCAGCTGGGGCGGGCCTCAAAGCTCGGGACTGGCTGCTTGAACGAGGCTGGTCGGGAGAGATCATGTCGTTTTCTCTATGTTGCGAATCATGGAGAAGAATGTATCTGCGTTGAAGTCGAGGCAGTTCGGTCGAGGTGACGAGCACGGGCGGTATATTGACGTCGGCCGTGTCAATCTGGAGCTCGAGCGAAACAGGCCTCTCAGACCCAAAGGACCGGGAACCGACGGCGGGGGGCAGAGCGAACTACCACAGAGCAAAGCAGAGAGGGATGGGAATGAACATGGCGTTAAGGTCTGCTGAGTAAAAAGAAAAACCGGAGATCGGGCAGCTCGGCGAGAGGCGTGGTTCTTCTGGATGCGGCTCCAACGGAATTAGACTTTGGGAGGGAAGAGAGATGTTCGATGAAGGCGGCGCCTGCGCAACGTGAGACAGAGCACGGAACGAGGCAGCGGGAGGCGGTCTTAGGAATGGAACAGGACGTAGAAGGATGCAGGAGGGAGATTGGCGAGCCACGGGAGCTGGCGAGCATCAATGGTCGACACAAGAGGTTGTCGGATCGGGGTTGAGAGGGTGGGTGAGGGCGAGGGCGAGGGTGGTAGTAGTAGTAGAGGATGGATGCTAGAGTGGAGGAGGAGGGTCTGATCTGCGGCGAGCCAAGCTAAGACCAAGAACAGGAACAGGGCCAACGGGAGAGGGCATCAGTGACCCATAACCAGGGACCAAGCATCAAGACCAGGGAAGAGCCAGAGCTAGAGCAACATGTGGAAGGGGACGATTTGGGACGGATCAAAGTCTGTTGGTGTCGCACGGCACCCAAGTAGACCGGCGGGCGACAAGTGCTCCTGGATGCCAAGGTAGGCGAGCGTGCAGCCTGTACGGAATACGGTCCAGTACAGTGTGGTGGAGAGTTGATGGGGAGGGGTGTGTGGGCAGGCTAGCGTGTGCAAGTGGTGTGTGGCATGGTGTGGTGTGTGGTGTGCCACCTTAGGCCCGAGTCTCTGAGATGCAGAGAGATGGGAGACGGGGGGGATGGGACCCTGAATTGACGGTTTTACTGGAGCTGAGACGCCGTGGGGCTTGATACGTCCTCCCACCAGCGCTCATGGGCGGGGCTTTAGGGCCCTACAGGGGTCGGGCTGGGGAGCATCGTCTAACTCAGGTTATGTCGAGTTGGGGGTGTGGCACACTGACGGGGGTTTTGGGGACGGGTGGGGTCCTGAAGCTTTTCCCGGCCTGGCTAGGTACCTCAAGCTGGAAGCCGCTGGGGCGAGTAACTCCAGGGCCGGGATGGGTATGTACATGCGTCGTCCATATGTACGAGTGCCGATCCAAGATGCGACCACCATGACAGGACTTTTTTTTTTTTTTTTTTTTTTTTTTTACCGTTGCAGCGGTTGGTGGGAAGATTCTGCGGTGAGAAGTCCAGAACAGGAGAAGGATGAGAGAGGAATACCAAGCAAATGTTGGGGCCAGGGGTAGGTTGAATGGGTGCTACTACTGCCCACGACAAAGCAACTCTTTCGGAACCAATATACCACCTGGTACTACTACATGTTATGTCGGTGAAGGCCCAGACTGTCAGCGTTGATACCAAAAATGGAGTCACCAACAAAGACCCCTAACCCAAGCAAGCACCGCTGACCTTTGGTTTCAGGCTTTGGGTTGCCTTAATCCCGCCGCGGCCAATTCTCCGACTCGGGTAGTGAGATAACGGCGCTGTTCTTGGTCTGGTTTTTTTTTTCTGTCTCTCCACGTTGAGTCCAAGCGAGCGGCTGGCTGGGAGAAGCCTATCTGCGACCTACCACGTTCAGATGTTTGTGGTTGCAGAGGCTGAACGTGTGGGCGCGCGAGTGTGTTGCGTGTGTGCATATATGTGTGTGCAGCACGGCATGTGTTCAAACACTTGATCCAACCAAGGGAAAACAGCGAGTTATCACATCCGCCAAGCCGATGCGACCATGACATGGCTCGCGGGAAATGTCTGATGGTGCCATGGCTGCTGCCGCGATCCCATATCCCATCCCGTGATCATCGCCGCGGCGTGCCGCCACCAGCATGTAATAATCTGGCCAGGAAGCCCAAATGGCGCCAACACCCCTTACATACATGCTTCCAAGGCACGCAACGCTGGGCCAGAAGAAGCGGTCCCCATCAAGCGATAGCGCTACCGGCGACCATGATCAGGCACCTCGAGCGACCGGCTGTATTCGCATTACCGGCAGGAATAGGCATAGCCGTCGCAACCAGCACCAGCACCAGCGTCGTAGTCGTGGTTGCATGTCGCATGTCGCAGTGCCACGCCCGCCGACAGCCGCCAGCCCTGCGGGATGGCTAGTGCCCAAGAAGCTTACATGATGCTGATGTTTGTAAACGGATGGCGGAACTACTCGGATATTGTGCTTGCGTGTTTGAGGTACTTGGTAATTAGCCCAGCTGCTGTCCCGCACAAGCTGCTTAAGGTAAGTTTTAGCCTGTCGCCAGTGGCAAAAAAACAAAACTTGGATCCATTCAACGATCTGCTCTCCCCACCTCCACTTCCGCTACTCTTTCCGCTCCTCCATGTGCCATTGTAAGCACACGCACAAGAACGCGATCCGGATCGGCGCCATTGTCTTTTTTTTTTCCTCTTCCCATTTTTATTTCTCCATCCAGTCCAAGCTTGTTCAGGCATCAACATCGAGGAACCGTTGCATCTGAGCCCGACCCATCCCATAGATCTCAGCGCATGTACCCGTGATACGCATTGCCGGTCGTGATTATTCAACGGTTTCGCAGCCCATGCACGTTTCCCAAACCGCGAGATGAAGCACAGGCGGTGCACGCGCAAACTGCAGTCGGCCTGACGGGTCAATGACATTCATCCCACGGCACGGTTCCAGATCAGAGCCCACACCACCCTCACCCGTTGGCCCTGTCACAACAACATGCACGACACAGGAGGGCAAGGGCTCCGCTAGCGAATAGGATGCCTTTTCTGCATGGTCCCAGATGAACAAAGGACCCCGAGGTCGAGAGCTCCAAAACGACGGAAAAAGCAAGCAGACGCACATACGGGAGACAAAGCCGGAAATCAAACCTCCTGCAGGAATGGGACCTCGAGTCTGGAGCTACACTCGAGTCGGCCAGGACCAGGCCAATGTACTCTAAAGAGGATGACCAGAGGTGATGCCGCCGGCAACAACCAATCACCTCGGCTCTGCAAAGCCTTGAGGGGCCCTTTAAGCCCCGGTGCAGCGTCGTGGAGCTTCCATGGAGCTTCATGGATCCCTCTGGGGCCTCTGAAAGTGTCTCAGTGATTAAAAAAAAACCACCTCCTAAAGTCGGTCCAGTATCGACGATCGGCCGAGGGCTTGGTCGATGCCAAGCCTGAAGTCAAGCATCTACGTTCCCACCAAAAATCACCCGGCATATGGGTCCTGGCCGCGGCTTGCGCCAGCTTGTTGTCACTTGCCCTCTTCATGACCCTGAAGCTCCGATGACACTCCAAGAACCTCGATGGTCATGGGTCTTTTGGTGTCTAGACCCAGCTTAGGTCCCCTCCCGTCCGTACCCAGCCCGATGCACACCCCCAGCCCAAGACCCGCTTTCTTTCTTTCCTCTCCCTGGTCACGACTTGTTACCGCACAAGGCTCTTCTCCCAATCACTTCTTTCATCCCTCATAGCTGGAGGACCCTTGGGGCGGACCCTGGAAGTATGGCTGTTTCGTCTGCCCTTATTTACCCCTGTCGCCTCGATTCAGGAACACGGCATCATTCGACCTTGAGCAATTACCGACTTATATCCCATTCTTCCGAACCCAAGCCTTTCAGCCCAGCAGTTCCTAATGTTACTGTACAATTTGAAAAGCAGCGGGTGGAGGCCCACCCACTCTGCACCCTTTGAATCATGCTCACAGCCCAACCATTGCTCCGTCAAAACACCTCGTACATGCCGCCTCAAGCGTTTCCTATGACGCCTGTTTCTCCAGATTCAGATTCATCTCACCCCAAACCGCCGGTGCTGCCTCACCCCTTCTTCGTCAGATCCAATCGCTGTCTAGTCTAAATGGTGCCCGAGTGCCGCATTGCAGATCATCTCCAGTTTTGACCAACGCCTTTCCCAAACCCGCAAAGCCCACGACGTCATTGCGAGTGTGTGCTCACGATCTCATCGCCTGGCCCTGGTCCCCCTCGTTCCCCAGAAAGCCTTGGCTCAGGGCCAACAATGACGCACGACGATGCTAGATTTAGGCCGCTTCTGCAGCCTCATTGTCAATGGCACATGCTATTTCCAACAATGAAGTCATAGTTCATACACACACAAGAATGAGACAGGGGTCGTGGGGGTATCACTCTACTCAAATTCAACCAAGCCATTGCTGACTACCAACGACGTCAGTAGACGTCGACGGATTACGCTTCAAACGCCATCTTATCGTGAATTATCCTTCATTTTCCCGCAAGTTGAGCAAGTCCACCATTGCCGGTCCATCTCTGTCCCACAAAAGCCGCAGTACCATGATTGGGGCACAACCGGTGGCTTGGACTGCTCCGCTCGTGATGATGCAGCTTCTTGCTTACGTCTCGGGGGGCTTTGGGTGAGATCAATAGTTGTTGGCTGTTGCGAGGTCTTGGGCGGCTTGGGTTGACCAGATGCCAGATTCTCTGATGGCTCTGCGGTCCGTTCCGATCCGCATGCGTCGCAGCAGAGAAAGGTGGAAGGATTGTCCAATGTGCAAATCTTGCATGTCCAGCCCTGTGGCTCGATAGCCGTTCCAACGTAAACATGCCGTCGATCCCGATCAGCGCCAGATCCAGACGCCTCAGTAGCCAGCACCCTGCTAAGCTGCGCATCTTTGGCCATTACCGATCCACCTCCATTTCCAGTGGGGTTGTCGGCAGTTGGTGGAATGTATGAGTTGCCATACTTGGCAGACTCATCTTCTTGAACGAGCTCCCACAAGGCTTGTGCAATAGCTGCCTCGTTGGCTTCGTCCTCTTCTGCCTGTGTCCTAAATCCGTTACGTGTTGCCGTGTCTGCAATGTTTCGGATTTGAGAGTCATTGAGTTTCTCGGTGGCGCATCCTTTGAGCGTCTTGTTGCGCCTCTCGACCGCCTCGACAATGACGTTGCGGATGTCCTGCCCAGGCCCTGGAGCTGTGCCTCCCAGGCGCTTGCCGCCGGCAGTCCCGACAGGTTGTTTCTGGCGCTTTTCGGCAGCCTCTCTGGCCAGCCGGCGGACCTCACGCTGAGGCATCCGGCCACCCCCGAGCCGTCTGCCCTCGGAGAGGAATCCCTCGCCGGTGTAACCCTTCAGCAGCAAGCCCTGGTGCTCGTCCCGTAGCTGGTCCCAGAGAGCGTGGAATTTCGCATCATGCGGGCCTTGCACGATGTGGGCGAGCTCGTGAAGCATCGTATCGACAACCTGCTCGATGGGTAAGAACTGATTTCGATCGCCAGGGTGTCTCAAACGAAGACAGATTTTCCTCCCCCGGTCTACATTGAGGCCTGCCGTCTCTCATTAGTCTCGTGAATCACGCAGCAAGGCAACCCAGACCTACCAAGCAGGTTGGCCTGCTCCGGAAAGAATTCGGCCAGTTCCCCAACCTTCCAGCCCCGTGCTCTCATTATTGGCTTCACTATGGATGCCACTTTTTTCAGTGTGTGCAGGGCCTCGCTTGCCCGAGGAAAGGCCGCGAGGTGCACATACGATAAAACCAACCGGTCGCGTTCGGCCATGCTTGGTCTGGTGATTGTCAAGGTTTGGTGCGAAGCGTAATACGGATGTAGAACAAGTCTACAAAGTGAACAAACCTGTTGTCAGACAGGCGTCACGATAAAAGCTGCAAGACAGAGAGGGAAGCGAGTCTCAGGTTGACGACTTTTTTTTAACGCTTCATGGCCAAGATGCGCATTGTTGTTTAGCCACGTCAAACGACGGGTGCCTTAGGTCGTATTCGCCTCAAGCAGCGTATGTTGATGCTTGATCGCCTCCGCAAGCTGATTGGGAATCGGACTAGAAATTTCCAAACCTGTCCACAAGCTCGATTACTAATATGGTCGCCTTGCCTGCGCGGCATTGTGTTTTCCGTGAAGAGCCTATGTCCCATCAAAGACAAAAGAACTTGCAGTAGCTATTGTATTATTTCCTATTTGGGTTTTTGAATGTCTTGAATTTCAACATTTGAGCACAGATAATGATCGCCCGAGCGAGCCGAAGACATCGACCACAGCATGAGACATGACCCAAACACATGTGTCAATTATGTTTTCAACATTTGACATGCCTTGTTTACTTTTAGGAGTTTTCTTGTCTGAAACTCACTGTCAGGCTCTATACCGCTTACCGCGCGAAGCCGGTTTTCTCTTGGCGCAAGTCAAATCCGATGGCATGTGGCAAATGGATGGACTAGGCTGGGTTTCGAGCACGATACAATGAGCACTGTGTAGAAACTAACTAACTAACTGTTAAATCATATTGATAAATTCAATTTCCTCGCACGTTGGCAACGTGTCAATGTTCAAAGCCCAAGATCTTCTATTAGCCACACACCCACTCATCAGCCTGCTCCGTCTGAGATTACTCATTTGGGTGTATCAACTCATTCGGGCTTTCTTGCAATTCCCCGCAGCCTTACGTACGACAGCATCTCTTGACCAGAAGGGTTCCTGGAAACCACGTTCAAGACTTGGGCGCACTCCTCCACCACCGCGTCCCTCTCCTCCTCGGGCACTGCCTCCAAAAGCTGACGTCCAAAGAGTCTTACCCATCCGTTTATGCCTCCCTTGTCAGCCTTTGTCTCTCGCCACTCACGTTCCGCCTTCTCAACAACGAACCCCGCGGCTTCGAGCTGCGCGGTGATCCACGTCTCGTCGGGGAAGAACCACGGGTCCGCCGCAACCGCGGCCTCGATGCCAACGCGGCGGGCAATGGCCATCATCAGCGTTGCCCTAACCTCAGAGATGTTGCACATGCCGCCCATCTCGAAAACAAAGGTGCCCCCGGGGGCCAGGGACGCGTACACACCCTTGAAGAAGTCAGAGCGGGTAGCTTCCGGGCGAAGGATCCAGTGCATGGCAGCATTGGAGAAGGCCTTGGTGAACTGCCCTTTCTGAAGCTCCGGGGTGTTCACCAGCTTATTGCTGTCAAGGGCTGTGATGGTGTAAGCCATGGCTTCCAATTGAAGGGCGGGATGAACCAACTCTCAAAGGTGCTGTTCTTGTCATCCTTGCACAGCTTGCGCGCCGATTCAATCATGGAAGCTGAGCTGTCAATTCCCACCTGGGATCCGCTTCCCTGGGCCAGGACCTTGGCAAATTCGGCATTCAAGATGCCATCTACGTCCAACGTCAGCACAGGGGTTTGATCTGTTTGGCATCAGCAGGTCAGATAAGCCCACATACCGCCGCAGCCAATGTCGAGCAGGACATCGTCCTTTTGGAGATCCAGCCACTGTATGATCTTTCCGACGAGTTTGGGCACGAAAGACGCCACGTTCTGGTACTCCTGCCCTCGCGTGTAAGTGGTGAGGCTCTAGCTCCAAGTCTGGGGCCACAGGGGCGCCACCCCCCAAACTTACATTCGAGGACCATCGATCTTGCTCAGTAGCCATTGTTGCGGGAAATGCTGTTCAAGCTCCTTGAATTTAAACTGTTGCTGTTGCTTCTGCTGCTTAAAAATTACGACAAGAATCTACTGGTATTTATACCTTTTGCGCCGATGCCATTGATATGCTGAGGGGAAGTTCAGATTAAGTCGGGCGCCGAGATCGGAGTCGGCTCGCTCGACAACCTCAACACCAGACATGAGCTTCCCCAGCCGCATTACCTTTTGCATCAATGTGATTTGCTGACGCGAAATTGCGGCTAATGCGGCACTGGAGATCCTGAACTATTCATGTCGGATTTACATCCTCTAAGCCCCATTCCAGCTACTCCGGGGCCATGATCGGCTCCGGCGTTCGCGATGGCTCCGGTGTTTGCAATGGCTCCGATGGAGCGTTGGATAACTTGGATCCAGCGCCCGCAAAACTCCACCGCTTCATCTCATTCGTATGTAGATGGATAAAATTCTGGTTCTTCCAGTAGGTCCTCGCGCAATCCATCTCCGTAGGTTGTACTCCATCTTCATGGAGAGTCTTGTTGATCCTGTTCAGCACATTCAATCGGAAACCCATGGCTGTTGTTCCCATGGCTTGCATAATAAATGCTATTTATAGCACCAAGAAACTATTGTCCAGTATTTTTTGTAATCAGGGCATGTTCTGAAGCATCTAGCCGAAAAGGAAGGCAAATCTTTAGCCGGTCATGGAGCCATGCGTCTCGTATTTGCTGATTGTAGAGAGCGGACATGATGAAATTACCAAACAACCATCCCACCGTGCGATTTACCTCTACATATCGTCCACACGCGCACTATAATAGGATGCTCGATTTGACATCATGCCTCTTGTTGCTAGATCAAAGTCTCTGTCAAGTGAGCAACCTTACATCATGGGCATAATTAGAAAACAGTGTAGATACTAGACGGTCTTTCGAGGTTATTGGGCCCCTTCGATCAAATCATCTTTACACATCTCATCCTTTTAGTAACCCAAATCCAATGTTCCAGTTGCAGAACCAGGTATTGCCAACACTAGCAGTCATTTTGCTCAGGAACTTTCGGGTCATTACCTTGCCCACGTTTCCAATTATAACAGTAGAGAAATTCCCCGTCAAAGATAACACTTGGTTCCATGTCCATATATTCTTTTTCATTTGAATCCACTTGATCTACGCGCCTTTCACAGGATTAGATTAGATGACGATAGTAACAAATACGTCGCATATCTTGGCTAACATACCACAGCCACAAAGACGCGCATTTAATCTCATGATGATAACCAACAAAACTTCTTGTTTTCACCATGATTATGGAACTATGTGGTCTTCAAAACGGGGTTTTCTGGCATCTTTTTGGTGGCATTTGGCCCTTTACGAGACAGGCCGATAAGGAGAGACTAGATACAGTCCGACCTCTCATACAAGCAATTAATATGCCTTGTAGTTTAATTCAAATGCTATAAATAATACGCTCAACTTTGGTTTCCTGGCATATATCAGGATATGTCTTGTGAAGAGACTGGCCGGTGACGTTAGCTCCAGGGTTGGTGCCAACTCCATTCGTGGGATATTCGACCACTTTTCAAAAATTCAAAGCCTTACTTTGCACCAAATCTACAATATTAGCACTCTAACGCCATTTTTCTTACCCGCCAGTTTTATATGTTTCTTTTGTGTGTGGCTTGATTGGAAACTGAGTTGTGTAAAGGTCTGACCTCTAAATCATCTCACCAACACCCTGCTACATGAAGAATATAAGTTTTGTATACACATGCCCCCATGCACTGTGTGGAGATAATCTAAGATTCACATGAGCTTGGATTTTCTTGTGCGAAAATTGTTGTATTCATCATACCATTGATGTGGCGGGCTTCACCATAATCTACGCAACTTTCACACTTATCTCAGCTACAATCTCGAAGACAAATCAATTAACTATGATACAGTTTCTTCTTCTTAAAGTAGGTCTCAAATTATTGTCTTGATGAATGGGTCGCATCGCGTACGAAAAGTTGTGTTTATGTAGCATTCTTGTGCAATAAGATTTGTATTTGCCATACCCGGAAACCCCAGTATACTGTGTTGAAATGTTACTCATCCATCTATTCATCAAGTTGAAGACTCAAGCCGTTCAATCTTTCAAATTGTATTTACCCACAAATGCCACAACCAAGCTTCACTCGGTATAATTGTTGGGAAATGATTGAATTTTGGCTCACAATGTTCTTATAATTCCATACTTCCGAGTTCCCTTACCTGGGGCATCCTCACAGAGATCGCCCATTCATGTTGCGAAACCGTTAGCTGGCTAGGACCGGCACATGCAAGTGCGAATTTAAAATGGAATATAATAACAGCAAGAAAACACTAATAATAACAATAAAACAAAAAGCAGTAAACTCAACCAGAGGGTTACCCTGAAGACATCAAGGTCGTAGATGTGCCAAATACAATTGCTGCTGAATAACTCCGTTGTAATTTGCCTCAGCCAAAGGGGTCATCAATTTTGATGCTCTGTACAGTACAGCTTTGAGCGAGCAAATCAGGTCGCCATGTCACATATCACCTGTACGCCATGTCAAACCCCCCTCTCAATCTCAGGCATGCATCTGCAGTCATCAAAAAGCCTGAGGTGTTTATACAGCATATTTCGTCATGCTGTCTCCTCATATTTTCGATACGTGGCGGTTCGCTGCAAATCAACCAACACGCATTCGCCCAAGCCAATCTTGAGCTGTCCAGCTGACTGCTCAGTAACATCGAGGACGTGGTCTGTGCAAAAGCTCCCCCTCCAAGCCAAATCGAGACATTAACGTCAACCTCGAGTCAGCCAACTTCTGTAATTCTACCAACACGGTACTAGAGTTACAGTTACCACTGTAGATCTAGGTTCGCAGTTTTAGCCTTGAGATTTCCGTCACGCGCTCAAGTCGTTGACGGTACATCATTCGGGTGGCTCGGCTGCAAGCTCCGAGCAACGTCCAAGAGGCGCTAAGCTATCGATTGCGGGGGAGGTCAGGCACACCATCTGAGGCCGCCCCTCGTACCAAATTGGTCGATGGATGGTATTGGGCTCATGGTTAGGTGCCTGTGTACATCCTCGGCACATGTGTTCTGGGTCATGACTAACATCAGCGCCCGAGTGACCGAGGGGGAACTTGTGGGCGGTGGATAACATGGTCTGGCCTGAAAAGCCATGGTTCCATAATCCGCGTCTGCTTTCGCGTGATGTGGAAGCTGTCCGAATCAAGACGATTGAAACGGAAACAATCACGTAGCATTTGCAACCCAGCTACGGGTCGGTGACACCCAATCCAGCAGACAGTTCAGCGGGCAGCACGCCCGTAAACTTGTACATCAGCTATTGGCAACGCGCTATGGGGCGCCAGCAGGGAGGCCGGTGCTGCATTATTGCAATACAAAATAGGAGTTCATGCATTATCGCGAGGTGATATGAGTGAACTTTCCTTTTTATTCGATTTGTTATCCTCGCTGGTAGCATAATACCCCTGGTAGGCGGGGTTTGGGCGAGGGATCTTCATCCGGGCGGAACCCGGACCATTCACCCGCGCGCCCAAAATTGCCAGATTCAAGGCATAATCCCTAACGGAGAGCTCTGTTCAGGCGGATGGATCTAGGCATAATAATATAAATTCCATATTCCCTTGATCAAGGCGTTGGAGAACTTGGAGTAGCCTCCACCAGAGCAAAAGCCAAGTGGTCCGTGCGCTAGACTCTCCGCGAACTCGGAAGAGACGTGCTTCTCCACCACCAGCATGAAAGCCCACTAACCGTCATATGAACCCCAGCCAACTTTCTTTCTTTCCCTCCATCCACAACCGTCATCATGTCGACAGATGACCAGCAGTTCCTGGACGTGGTATGTTCTGTCGACGTCCTACATGGTATCTCCGTCTGACAAGAGTTGACTAGTTTTCGAACATCTCCGGTCACGTTCGTCGCTATACCGACAATGTTGCCCAGTTCCTCGATATCAACGTCGACCGAGCCGCCGATGTAGTTCGAGACACCCTCTCGACAGCACAATGGGTCCCCGAGGTCGTGAGGCCTAAGCCGACGATCCAGCCTCCTACCATCTCCGTTGTGCCTCTGTCACGACTGGAAAAGGTTCAGGACTGGCTATCGAAACACAAAATCCTCACGGGCGTTGTCATCCTCGCCTGCGGAACCGTTGCGTACCAGGGATACAAGGCCAATCGCTTCTCCAACAAGACCAGGAGAGCAAAGAGGTCAAGAAATGGCGCTCGATCCGAGGTGGTGGTCATTGCCGGATCACCAACACTGCCTTTGACCAAGTCTTTGGCTCTGGACATGGAGAGGCGAGGCTTCATCGTCTACATCGTCTGCAATGCTGCCGAGGACGAGTCCTTGGTTCTTGCCCTGTCAAGACCGGACATCCGACCCATTAGCATCGACACCACCGACGTGAGTATTGAGATATCCCTCCACCGAGAAGATTTTTCGGGCATCGTGGGTGCTAACACCGAACCCAGCCACCTCAGGCCGGCTCCACCATTGAGCGCTTCGCACAATATCTTCAGTCACCACAAGCTCCAAACCCGAAGATGAAGCCCAGCCATCTGACCCTGAAGTCGGTCATCCTTATCCCCAGTCTCCATTACCAGACCTCCCCCATTGCCACCATCCCCCCCTCAAGCTTCGCAGATCTTTTCAACACCCACCTTCTCCAGCCGATCCTCACAATCCAGGCTTTCCTCCCGCTTCTCACGTCCCGCTTAAATCCTATCGGCGAAAAGTGGGTCCCTCCCAAGGTCCTGGTCTTTACGCCGTCCATCATCTCCTCCATTAACCCTCCCTTCCATGCCCCGGAAGCGACCGTGTGCTCTGCACTCTCTGCTTTTACCGAAGTTCTGACTGCTGAGCTTCGGCCACTTGATATTCCCGTTACCCACATGCAGCTCGGCACATTTGATTTTTCGAGCTTTGTGCCAAGTAGGGGCCCCCACCAGGGGCTTCTCACCGCCGGAAACCCAGAAGACACCCTCGTCTGGCCCGATGGCGCTAGACACGTCTACGGCCGCAACTTTGTAGCCCAAACAAGCTCGGCTATCTCTGGGGGCCGGATCCGCGGTTTTAGGGGCAGCTCGCTGCGACACCTCCACAACACCGTCTTCGACGTGGTTGACGGATCCATCACCTCCGACACCGTCCGAGTCGGCCTTGGAGCTAGCGTTTACGGCTTCGTTGGGCGATGGGCGCCCAAGGGCCTTGTGGCTTGGATGATTGGCATCCGTAAGGTGGACGAGCTGTCAACCTGGAAGACCAGCTCTTACGAAGGCTCTGAAGCGGAGAGCTCGGAAGAGGAGGAGGAAGAAAGCATCGTCGGCCCCGATGCTTCTGCTTCTCACGAGTTCGTTGCGGTTCCCTCAGACACCAACGTCTGGGGCGCCGAGGAGGTCTAAGTCGTCGCGTGACACCCGCCGTTTGGTGGGTTGGTGAAATGAAATCACTATTAACGGCCACTTCTCAACTTTGTACACAGCATTTAATGATGGGTCACGTAAGAAAAAGGAATATGTTTATAGACGCCGTCACGACTCTCTTCTGAATACAAGAAATCCGTAAAAGAAAAAACGCTCTTGATTTGCAAGCTTTGCTTATTGGCCCTGTGCTCCGATTCCAGTATACATGACATGCTTCCCAATTGCATGGCCCGTCCCAAGTCCCTTGAGGGTATCATAAGTCAAACTAGGCGTCTGAAAGCACCCAGTAGTGTCGTCCATCCATGATTATCCTGCTTAGTGGCCCCTCCCACGGAACCGTCCACCTCTGCCTCCACGCCATTTGCCTCTTCCTCCATGACGGCCCCCGCCATGTCTGCCCTCTTCTCTGTCCCTTTGCATTTCCCTGGGGCGCTCTGAATCGTCATCCTTTGGCGGCTCTACACGCGCTTCCTCTTCCTTCTCCTCAGACTTGAGGGTCGGCTTTTCCAAGTCTTTGGACCATTTGGGGTGCGCCTCCTTGCAGTCGGGACCTTCAGGGCAGAATCCAGCTAGGTAGAAAACACACAACTTCCGTCGGACGTGCTTCTTGGAGCAGTTGGGCCCGAGGGGGCAGAATCCCATATCGTAGTGAGGGCAGGGAGGCAGACGGCTCTGAGGGTCGATGTGGAGGTAGAGGCACTCATCGCCATTGGAACAATACCCGTTGCGCATGAAGAAGTTGCACTCGGGCATCTTTCGCAGGTTGTACTCGTGAAGGAACTCGCAGTGCTCGCCCTTCTTGCAGAGACCACGCAGCCAGTGCTTGCAGACGAGCGAGTTAAGACCGCCTGTGGGCTGCGAGACCTTGGCATCGGCGACGTGTCGCTCAGGGCAGCGGGTGCCGTTGGGGCACTGCCCGGCCTGGAAGGCTTTGCATATTGGGCGATCGGAGGGTAGGCCGACCTGGTATGTTTGGCGGAGGAAGGGGGAGAAGCGAAAGTTGTAGGGGCTCGCGGAGTGGTCGAGAATGGACTTTGCGGCGGTTTGGGTGGTGGTGGCGGCCATGATACGCGACGAGGTGCGGCCAAAGGGCCAGGTGGGCGTGATTGACGTCTGTTACTCAATTGTTATGGATTGGCGAGTTATTGCGAGGTCGCTCGAGCACTTCAGGTGGTGGGGTTTGTCGCGATGCGGCGTCGTGAAGAAGACTGTGGTGGTGTTGTTTGCGACCGAAATTATCAGCCAAGCTCCAGCTCTGCAATTTTGGGGCTGTAGCTGCAGGGTGGGTGACATTAGTGGATTGTGGGGAGGTTTTGTCAGCTAGCAGCGCCACCTCGCATCGAGAGACTTCTGTCTGCTCCAGACAGGCCATTGGCTACTTGGCAAAATTAGGTATACAATTGAACTTCAACTTTCTAACATGCATAGCCCATAGGATACGCGAACAGGTGAGCGAGTGGTAAAATTTTGATATCCATTTACGTTTGAAAAGCAGCCTATCGCAATTGCAGTCACATCATGATTTGATTTGGTTACTCTCTCTTTGCATGACACCACGCCCAAGAAGGCATCGTGACTTAGAACGGCAGGCACGATGCCGCACGCAAGTGGGAGCACATGCCCATGCCTACCCAAGGTGGATAGTAGGAAAAGCCCGTAGGCCGATGTCGCAGTAAATGAGAATTAAAGTATACTCGAATTAGGAAACGAAACGATAACATCATCATCTTGAAACCTGCTCAACTATCCATGCCTAGAGCTAGCTATTCGGAGTCATCAGCAACTCGCCCCGGCACACTCACTTCTTCTGTCTGGCAGCCATGTCGTTCTTTTGCCCAAAGCAGATGCGGCAGTTTACGTATCGATGAACCCGGTCATCTTCGAGGCTTTGCCGCACATCGGCAACTACCTGCTTCCTTTGCTCCGCTGACATGCCTAGCGCCGCTAATGGCTTTGCTGCAAACCCGTCGAGGCCTTCTAAAATATTCAGCTTCATGAGCATCCCAATGGTCCTCATCCTCTCGTTCTTGGCCCAGGTCGAGATGGGCACCTTCTTT
This sequence comes from Calonectria hawksworthii, assembly GCA_020975415.1. Lineage (NCBI taxonomy): Eukaryota > Fungi > Ascomycota > Sordariomycetes > Hypocreales > Nectriaceae > Calonectria > Calonectria hawksworthii. The sequence continues at coordinate 2,138,822 of JAHXZK010000001.1, read as the reverse complement.
GTCACGACCCGGACCTTGTCGAAGCCGGCTCTTTCAAGTGTTTGCCGAAGGTCATGGCTTCCATACGCCGCACACCCATATTCACGCATGCCGAGGGCACACAAGTCACTAAAGACGCGGACCGGGTCGTCATCTCCCATGGTGCCGTCGTCACAGAGCACAGAGTGGTCAAACTCCTGGAATTCAATCCAACCCCCACTTTTTATATTGCTGCTGCCGTCAGTTTATTCCCCGCCATCCATCTCGTCTTTGGAAGGGCATACCGGTAGGCATTAGAGACGACTGCATCTAGGTCGAGCATCACGTCGGAAACGCCCCTGAAATGTACGAGATCAAGACCACATCCGTGCATCCAGTCGGGATCCTCGCAGTCTTCAATAAGCATTCGCGCATTAATTGGCAACCATTTCGGTTGGATTGGCGACAAGTCTGTGCCAACCACGCTCGCGCTCGGATACAGGTCCGCCACTGGTCACGAGTCAGTCATCGATGTGATACAACAATATGGATGCCTGCTATACCATCTATTGCCCAGGTTCCTGTTCGAATGCATGTGAGTGCAGGCATATTATTGAGTATCGAAGGAGCTCACCTGTCCCTGTGCCTACATCAAGGATGTTCTGTGGGAACTCGCCGATATCAGAGAAAAAGAGCTTTCCATCCTACAAATAAGTTATCTGTCAGGGATGCTGCTCCATCAAAAGCTGGAGCGTTACTGCACGCTCTACTACCGCGAGAGATGTACCATCAGCTCCACCATGAGCATGTGCACCAGATCCTCTCGGTGCTGCTCAACTATATCGTTCGGTAGCGGATATCGGCCGCTCTTGAAGCTGTGATACCGACGACCATGCTCGAATTCATGCGCATGAATATCCGGTGGCACAGAGGTTGAATCACAGGAACTAGCGTCCCCTTGAGACCGGTCACTATCCCCTTCGTCATAAACCAGCTCAAACTCATCCGTTTCCTGGTCTGACAGTGTGTATATCGTCTCGATGCCCGTGGTGGACGCAAGTGAGAGGGAATATCGATCGCGGATACTGGACATGGCAGCTTCGGTCTCTGAGATGAACTACTGGGGAAAGTGTTGAAGAAGATGATGACCAGGACTTGTGATCCGATGCCCTTTATGCCGTTCCAACCGCATCTTTTCGTAAGACTCAGAAACGCCACCCTGACTCGGCTTGTACAACAACCAACAACTGTGGCTTTGAAGGATTCCATGTTGGGAAAGGGAATGTGCCAACGGGTCATGAGGGACGAATCTATGCTTCAATCACAGGCGATATCTACTCCACAAGGACCGTGAGGCCACCCTGATCAGCACTTGGTGTGTAGCCCTTTGAGTGTCATTTGAGCGTTTTGAGGCTGTCGTTGGTGATTGCGATATGCAGTTGGAGCGCCCGACCTCTTTTCAGCTCCCATGTTTGGTCGAGGCTGTGAAGGGAGTGGAGGGAGGAGTGGAGTTGGTTGGTGCATCTGGTACGAAACGGCAAGGAGCCTCTGCTGTTGGCCGTGACAAGATGTCAAATTTACAAAAAGGGGTTTCTGCATATAATAGTATGCAGGATTTCTGCTCAGCGCGGCAAAGGATAATATTCTAATGGCGCATCTCATTCAATATGTTACTCCGCCTCACAGGAAGCATAATCTCAAGATCTGACTGATCGACCTGGCAGATACGCGAAACACTGCAAATCGCAAAACGAGACCGGGGTCGGTCACAGGTAAGGATGCATGCGTTGCTCGCTCATTGCCAGCCTTAAAGCATATTGTGCAGTATAAACACTTTGCCCATCAACACCTGCCACCGAGCGGACATGACCGAACTTCGATTCCAATTGGGCTGAGGGTGTGGAAATTACCGGCGCCCAGCCATCGGATATGTCCTATCAGGCGTATTAACGGAAGCAGGCTCTTTTTCCGACGCTCCAGCAACCCTGAGCTTGCGAATTGAGATGAAGAGTCTGTGTATGCAAGTCCGCCGCTCGGGTCAAGTCCCACAATGTCAAATCTTGTCTGCATTTGATACTGTCCAATGGAGCTTTTTAAACCTCGCCCAAACGACATCTACATCGACAGCATCAGATAAATGAGCTTGCAACATGGTTTCGAGTTCCAACATAACAGAGAAACTGATAGCTCCAGGTTCCCCCGCCGTACCTCAGCGGCAGCTAGTGCCCACTTTCCGAGCTTGTTTGACATGAAGCGCCCTGTGCCACGCCATGGATGGGCTGTTCAACAACAATGCCTCACCGAGTTGGTATGCATTGGCCAGTCAATTAAAAAACAACAGACGCTACCTGGAAGTGTGAGGTTCATTACAAATGTCCTGGGCATCACCAAATTGGCGATTGGGCCTTAAACAGCCTATGCCAGCGTGGCCTGCAGCTCAGCGGCGCGCAGGACGTGCTCTGTGCTCTCTACGTGCCACCGGCGAGCTCCATGGGCAAGCTCATTTGTTGTCATGTTGATTTCGATCTCGCAGGGCTCCAGTTGTCCTTTACCGACATCCCCCAAGGAATAGTCCCCGGTTGTCAAGGGTCGCTTTGCTGGGTTGGCATGCAGAGGAAGCTTCAAAGTCAGGCCAGAATGACACGAAAAAGGCGCCCGGTCTCACGCATTCGTCCACCGCCGCTAGTCTCCGTGGCTGGTCTCAAGTTAACATTCAGGATGGCCGCACATCATAGCCGCTTCGCCTGTGGAGCCGGGCAATTGCTCCCTGGTTTCGGGGATGGCGGAACGCTGGCGGGACGGCCTTTCAGAGCGTGAGGACGATTGATGGTGAGGTCTAGTGCTTGGTCCCAGCACAGCTTGGCAGTCAGGGCACAACCAACAGGGAGGGGACCTAAGCAGGAGCCTTCTCACGTCCACTGAATGTTGAGCCTGCATCCTGGGGGTTTTCATTCTGGAACCAAGCTCGCCATTTAGTGTGTTCCAAGTGTTCCGCGGCCTTCCAGAACATCCATGGCAGGCGAGCCCGTGCAGCCGTGGATCCGCACGGCTCTTGTCGCCCTTCTTGTTGGGCTGTTTGGTTTTACTGCGTCGTCAATCCTCCCTGGTTGCCCCATCCGCCTCGATCATGCAGAACGGGGCTGTGGCATGGAGACAGTCCTGTCTCTGAAGCAGAAGCGCAACCGATCCGCTGCCGCGCCTGCAGACGCGTCAACGGTGCAATGCAATATGGGTGAGGGTCGATGAATCGGCAGTGCTACAATTTAACATGATACCTAGTATTATTGGCCGAGAGTATTGCTCCCCAGGACAATTCTGATTCCTGGCTCTGATCCTCCGGCAACCCCGGTCAATCCCGCGCCCCGTCGCCGTGAACAAAATCTTACACCGTCCTACTGTACCTTCTTGTCTCAAGACACTGTTCGGTGTCTGACCTGACGAGGTGCACGAGCACCTGCACACACACACATGCGCACAGCCACGCATACTCACTGGTAGGCGCGCACGCTCAAATTCCTCCAAGAATGGAACAGCTTTTGCTCCTTTAGGCCCGGTGGGAGAGGGCACGGATGCGTCTGTCTTATCCGGTTGGCCTGTCATTTGTTTCAAGTTATCTTTTTTTATTGTCAACATGGGATCAAACCAAAAAGCGGTGCGTGAGGATTTGTTTCTTCGTCCGGTATCGAGGATCTCGGGTGGGTGGTTTGAGCCGAATGACCCTTTCCAGCCAGCCTCGGGACTCTGGCGATGGAACTTGATTCTGATCAAGAGACAGAATAAGCAGCCTTGCCGTTGAGCACGCGGGCTGTCATCCAATGCCGGGATGCCAAGTGCGGACGGCGGCTGGACATCCATCCACATCCAGCATCGCAAAGCAGGCCCGAATCAGGGTGGCCCCCAGCACCTCTGTGGATTAATCAAACCCGGCAATGCCAACAAGTCGCGGCTCCGATGGGGAGCGTCTTCCCACGGTCGCCCTTGGTCTTTGCTCAGCTCCAAGTTGCCTCACAGCACACCAACAAAATGTGCCAGTCTCATTATCCATACCGACTTGACGGCTCCCCGCAATTATGTCATGCATCATGGTTTCGAGGTATCCTGGACCCTCCCGTAATTTGGACACTGGTCCCTGCTCCACCACCACACACCAGCCCAAAGCACCAACCAGCTGGCCGACAACCCAAGGCAAGGTTCCTCCTGTCGCCGTGCCTCCTCGGCCTGTTGCTTGTTTTGGATTTGTATATAGATCGTCAAATCCTTCTCGCCCACGTCCTGAGGCTCCTCTTTCATCCCTGATGTGTGAATTTTTACCTCCAATTCTTTCTTCCTTTTGCCCCCCTTTGAGTTTGAAGTCAACGGGCTGGTGAGGCAATCTCTGTATAAAACCTCTCATACTCGCTTACAACTACGCACTTTTTTTCACACTTTTTCTCGGCCTACTCCTTCCTCGAGCCGGTCGCTCATGCTAGATTTTTCTGTGTTAATCTAGGTCATATTTTCTTTGCCTCCATCGACACCATGGGTCCCTCGCGCAAGTCGCGGATTGCCTCTGGCGTCATGTACACCAACGCCGTTTACTTTCCCAACTTCCGGATATACCAAGGAGACACGCCCGGAATGCTCAACTACTCGTGCATCAACCATGTGTATTACGCGTATGCCAGCGTTTCGGCAGACGGTGGTGTTTTTGTGAGTTTCGCAAACCCTTCCCTATCTATGCAGGAGTTGCGGCCCGCCGATTGAGGAACAACAGCACTGACTCGGGTCCTTGCTTTAGCTGAGCGATGAGTGGGCGGACGCTGGAGCTCCAGTCGACGGCGTCCAGGGAGGGTTAGGCTCCTTGATGCACCTCAAACAGAAGCACCCTCATCTCCAGGTTATCCTATCCATCGGGGGTGGAAATTCCTCCGAGGTGTTCCCACTCGTAGCGTCCAACACGCTGCTCCGCGACAACTTTGCCCGATCGGCCCGTGGCCTCGTTGAGGCGTCGGGTTTGGATGGAATTGACAGTAAGTGTGCCCGCCCACAGGGATATAGCACCGTATCCTTTCTTTTGTGGACACCGAGAATCTAACTACCGAACTTGCAAAAAGTCGCATGGGAATACCCCTGTGATGCCAAGATGGGGTACGACTTTCTTGCCCTGCTCGCCGCCGTTCGTATTCACCTCCCCGAAGAGGAATTCATCCTCACGGCCGCCCTGCCAGCAAGCAAAGCCGTGCTGCAATTACTGGATGTGGGTGTCATCTCCGACTACCTCGATTTTGTGAATTTGATGGCCTACGACTTTTTTGGAGACTGGACACCGAAGAGCGGCCACCACGCACAGCTTTACGCATTGAGCAAAGACGAAACGTCAGGGTCGTCAGGGGTGTCGTACCTCATGGCCCACGGGTTCCCAGCCCACAAGATCCTCCTCGGTATCCCGACGTACGGACGGAGCTTCCTCCACGCCACCGGTCCTGGCCAAAAGTTCCGTGGCGGTGGTAGCGAGGACGGTTGCTTCGAGTACAACCAACTCCCCCGCAAGGGTTGCAAAGAGGTTGTCGACAAACGCCACGTCGCAGCCCAGTGTGTTGGTTCCGACGGCGGTTTCGTCACGTACGACAACCCGGATACGGTCAAAATCAAGGCGGGATTCTGCAAGCAAAAAGGACTAGGGGTAAGTGCAAAAATACCCTCCAGCCCTAGAGGGGGTGAGCATGTTGGTTGGTGGTGTTGCCGATGTCTTGTCTTTGCTTTTTTTCAGGTTCCAAGACATAATTGGCGTGTTCCTCCCCGTGCCGCACCCCCGGCGCACAGAGCTGCATGTTTTAGTTGCCGAGTTGGTTTGCTGACAGATAATCGCATAGGGTCTCTTTTATTGGAACGGCCCAGCTGACTCCAGAGAAAAATCGAGGAGCTTGATTGCGGCTGGTTTCCGCGCACTGCACTCTTCCTGAAGGAGCGAGGAGGGGAGTCTTTCTCTCATCATTCCCACGTAATGATCTGTATGCCCATGTTTTATTTTTGGTCGATCTTGCGATCTACAGTTTACAATAGAGAGGGTCTGGGGCGGCGTTTAGGCAAAGATATCAATGATGAGCATTTCTTGGCGTTTTCCCACTTTACAACCTTGTTCACACTACTTTCTCCTTTGCCTCTGTCTCTCTTCGTGTTTTTCTTAGTCTAACGCATCGGTTTTGGAGTACCTCAATTTTTCTCATGGGACTGAAGTACCAACACGGGATGGGCGGCGTGCGTGGTCATCATGCAAGCATGACCAACAGCATGGGAACAGTTATTCTTGGTTTAGATCACAAGTGCGCAATACAATAGGTTGGCGTTTTTTTCTGTCTGTCTGCAAGGTGGCTCCTGCCACCTTGGCGTATTCATCTTGGTCCACGAAGACGCATCGTACTTGTCATTTACCTGCCTGCCTTAGCCTACGTTTTAGCGGTTGGCACCCAGCACGAGCAAACGTACCCCATCAGCCATGCTTACCAGGTCAACAGGCGGGTTCCATTCGTTCTGTGAGCATGGCATTGCATCATCGGGAGCATTAGACATGCGCGATATGTCGGAGAAACGAACGGCGTTCCGTGCTAGCGCTCCAATCTAAATAAACGACTGCTACGAAACCCTGAGGGGTGCAGTTGGTGGTGTCAAGAGTTTCATCGGCAGGCAAAGACCCTCGCAGCATCACGCAGACGCGGTTTGGTTGGGTGCGTAGAGCGCCTGAGGTAAAAGGGTACGACGTAATGTCGTATCGCTGCATGGCCCGACCCCCCACGAAAAGCCGCGATGCGGATGCAGGTCGAGGTGGAAGTGGGAGGGATCGATCCCGCCGGCCGGCTGCGGAACGACGTATACGGTAGTTTCCACCTTGGGCTTTCCGGGGAGCGGTTGATGAAGATGGACTCAAGGATTGCCCAAATAGGAATCAAGGAGGTGCTGTCCGACGACGTGGCCCAGCAAAGTTTTTCCTTTCGTCATGTCTGCTGCATACCGTGATGAGGGCGGACGAACGGACTCGGGAGGGCCGCTGCAAGTTCACCATGTGCATGACATGGAATGCAGTGTTGCTCACATGTCAGGTCACGCTAGCTGGCTCCCACGTGGCGATTAGATAAGGCACCCCAAGGCATCTGCCGTCATCCGCAGGCCTCAACGGAGCTCAACCTCGTGCACGATCGACAGTTGCTTCATCACAAAGGTGCACCGGCGTGGGATATCCATCATAGAGGAGCCATTGCGACCAAAAATGCTCCCGGACCGGTAGTTGTCGGCCCCAATCACACCCACCATCACCCACGCTGCCCCCCCGCGCTCCGCCAACATGTCCGGAACCGAGAGGGAGCCATCCCCACCCACGACGGCCGCCGAGCCATCGGAGCTGCTCCATCATGGCACCGACGGCCCCGAAGAGACGTCGCAGCCAATGCCTCCATTCGAGCCGCTCTTTACCCTTTTGACCAACGCTACCACGAATACGACTGTCCACCCACACGTCCAATACGTCTTCTCCGACGACGACCCCTCCATCCTAGACGCTGCCTCCTCAGGTGACCCTTCACACCGCGCCCTCGTCGTGGATCTCGCGCTCGCTCCCGAAGGCTCGCAGAACCGCTGGGCGGTCTCGTGGGCGTCGAGCCTGAGCCCAGACTTTGCAGTGACAGGATCAAGCGTCACCGTGCAGCAGAACGAGGGTGACGATGCCGCCGACGACGACCGCCGCGGCGCGGGATCCCTCATGCTTCGCGTGAAGGGCGTCGATCGTGAACCCGTGGAAATGCGCCCTGACAGCCTGCCGAGCTCTGGCAGCGGCGCGTTGGGTCGCGAGGACGTGGAAGGGTTAGCCGAGGACTTTCGACGACGCATGGGGGTGCTGAAGATGGTTGTTGACGAAGGTGAAAAGAGGCGGGCCATCGTGGGACAGCAGGAACAACAATCCAACGAGGACAACACGGATGATGCTCCCTCTGTGGCTGCTGCTTCTGCCCCTGCCGCCGAAGATGATGATGATGAACAAGAGAAGTCCAAGGCAGATGAATGAGCCCTCTTTGGATCAACAACATCAAAACGATTATCGAACCCTGCAACTCGGGTGCCCAGAAAGACGGGCGCCCTTGAACGCGCCGCCGTTTCCTCACAGGTATGCTGGTACCGACGACTGGAATGCCATTAAGCTTGCTGACCGCCTCAGGCAACGGTGTTTCCAGCGGCGTCTGAGCGCAAGTCATGTCTAGGACGGGGACGATGAATGATGCAACGCGGAATAGGTGAGCCAGACACCTCGTGTAATACTATGACAAAGTCGGCGTATCGGAATATTTTAGCATCTCAGCCAGTACTTTATGGGTTTTTGGTTTTTTAAATAATTGGATCGTCAGTGATACCAACTGCTTCAGCCTCGAACAGGCAATCTCTAGATCTTTGTACGCTGTCGGTGACGCACGGCAAATTGAAAACATAGACAATCAAAGTCATCACAAAGGCCGGTTTTGCATCGTGGTGATAAAAATGTATTCGTATCCATACAAACGAAAGAAGATGGTGATTACAACTCATACTATGAACGCCCCTAAATAATGCCATGGACAAGAACAACTCCAAGGGAATTCGAACAGCCCTCATTGCCTCCTTCCAGAAAGCATACAAAACAACGGGCGTTGAGGGCTGTAACAAGCAGAACACGGGCGAGATGTGATCCAAGCGACGGTAAGCAAGCAGAAAAAGACACAAAAAAAACCAAACGACTGGCAGCGGTTGCCCACGCGATCCTCTCCATTGCACCCCTGTCATCTTCTTAAATGTGAAAAGGGTGCATTTTTTATCCTCCCGCCCTCCCTGGCATATATATATCCCATTGTATAAAAATAAACAGGCGAAGAGTCTCATTTATTTGCGAGACCAGTTCGTCAAATTACCTCGGTCCATCCTTCACCAGATGATTGTTCAGCGTCGCACCGCCATCTGAGGCATGTGTAGTCGCCTGCCGGAGAGCTGAGCGAAGGCAGCGTTTACGGGGTTCTCGTCGCGAGCAGCAATCTGCTTGACAACTTCCATGCTGGAAATAGTAAGGCTTCGCTTCGCGCTGTTGTTGTTGTTGTTATTGTTGTTGCCCTTAATGACGAAGATGTAGATGAGGACGATAATGACAATGATGGCGATGATGGCCACTGGTGCAAGTTAGCAAGGTCCTTCGCATTCAAACTCCAGATCATCCACATACCGCAAATACCCAGGCAGATCCACTTCTTCTTGCGAGTCTTGCGAGCAGTGTTGACGGCAACACCAATCTCCTCGTTACCCTTGTCGAGGTTCTCGACGACCTCCTCGGCCTTGGCCTCAATCTGTGTGACAGCAACCTCCTGCTGCACAACCAGAGTGTCCATGTCCTGGAACAGCTGAGCCAGCTCAACCATCTGCTGCTCAATCTTGACGAGAGCAGCGTGTCGGTCCTGGACGGCGCTGAGAGCAGCACGAGCGCGACCTTGTCGCTCACCCTGCATCAAAGCCTGGCTGAAAACGTTGCCGTTGGTGTCCTCGACGGCAGCGCGAACCTCATCCTCAGAGGCCTCGGGTCGAACAATGCGGTACTGGCGAGCCATCTGGTCCTGAGTGCGCTTGCGGAACTGCGACTCAACCTGCTGGTACTGTGTGATAGCCTGCTTGAGGCGGCGGTCGACGCGGCTGACCTGAGGGTTGTTCTTGGGGCTCTGAGAGTCGGGGTTAGACTTGACGATGCGCACACGCTCAGTGAGGCTTCGGTAAAGGGCCATGGTCTCGGTGGAGAGGCCATCAAGCTGGCGGTTAGCCTGGCTTGAGGAAGAGCTGTCGGCATCGTCGAGGGTTCGCTGCTGGATCATACGAAGCTGCTCGAGGTTCTGCTCAACAGTGTCGATGCCGCGATCGATATCACGGCACTCGTTCAGAATAGCGTTGGGGTCGGTCTGGGCCATGCCGCCGGCGTTGTGGGCGAGAGGAGCCAACTCGTGGGAACCTTGTCATTGTCAGTTCAAAGCTGCTCGTACCACGGCAAGGCGCCGCTGCAAGTCATTCTCACCTCCTCCGTAGCCTCCCTGGGAGTCATAACCGCCGCCGTAGCCTCCATTTCCGTAACCATTACCGCCCTGGTCGTAGGGGTTCTGTCCGCCGTATCTGTGCAAGTCATTATCAGTTCAGGGGTTCTGGTCGCGTTTGGCACGTGCGCGCCAGTGTCGCAGGATGGGGAAGGCAAACCCGTACTGTTTTTGTTCGTCAGCCATGGTCAACAAGTTTGGTTATAGTGAGGGGATCGAGGATGAGAATGATTGCATGAAGTGAAGAGGAAAATGGAAAAATGGCAAGGAAACAAACGGGCTAGTGGTCGGTACATCTAGGCAAGATGCAACACGCCAGCGGCGTCGTTTGGGTTGCTCGGTAGCAAAGTATAGGGGGCTGGACTTGATTGGTATGGAAAGGGGACGAGGCCAAACTCACACTCATCGTGGGCAACTAATTAGGTAGAGTCGATAGTTTAAAAAGGGAGGATTATGACGGTATAGGATCGTCGCAGAAGGATTGAATTACGCCTCAGCCCCGTACCGTTATGGCGTCCAAGTTGGAATTGGCCAGTCGTATCGTGTCGTCTCGGGTCGGATCGTCGACGTCGCCAAAGGGAGTCTCGTCGCGCAGCAAAGAGGACCTGGGTTTAAGAAGGCGAAAAGCGAGTAAGAGCGGAAAGCGAATGTGAAGTGGGACAAGAGAAGGAATATGAAGGAAGGGGACGTCTTGGAAAAAAGGAACTGAGACGGGATGGAGTGAGCGAAGTGGGAAGGGGACGAGACGACGAGGAGCCTGAGCCAGAACAAGTGAGAACTAGCGTGGCCACTGAGAGTTGGAGGCGCTGCCGCTGGTTGGGCTGGGGCCCAGTGGCGGCTGAGTACCGGCGTGGTACTTGGGCTATCGGCTGCAGGTGCTAAATGCATGCAGGTCTGCTGGTTGAGGGGGCTTCTGGGGAAGGTGCCTGCACAGGGGTGGTGCCTGCGCGGTCCAGGGCAAAACAGGGAAAACAGGGAACGCAGTGTGGGCGGCTAGCGGACGAGTTCCCCCAAGAGGCCCCTAAAACCTCGGCGGGTTTCCCCCTGTGACATGACCGCTCCCCTTTCGTACCGCGCAGGTACCTGGAGCCCATTCGCCCCGGCCTTCGCAATCTCGCAAAACCCCAACCCTATTTCGCTGCCAGATCAGCATGACCCCTGCGACGCGCCCGTCCCCTGAGCAAAGTCGGGATCCAGTCAATGAGTTCCATGGATCTTGTCGGTTTTTTTCCCATCCATTGATACGTAAAAGACGAGACCGATGTGCTACACCGCCAGTGCCCCGTCATCAATGCTACATGACAATTTTGCCAGCTCCTCTCAGCCCTACCCAGAACTAGAGAGCTGCTCATCACCAGACCCAGCCTCCACGAGCTAGAAGGAGCTCAGATTGGCGCCATCTGCGAGCCAAAAAGAGGGTAAATGGGCCACCGATTGGGGCCGCTAGAAGCCACCGGCAAGCCACTCGGACGCGGCGCCTGGGCGGCCATGGTGGGCATGGAGACGTCTGAGAGGTGAAAGCGAAAGAGAGAGAGAGAGAGAGGGCTGCTGGCGACCTGCAGAAGCCTGGATCCTAGCGCTATCTCGCTGAGACCAATCAGGGGCTTCCGGTTCCCACTGTTTCATCCTGTCCGCCTTGGCCCTTGATTGAGTGCCCTCAATTTGTTGCATCACATTTCATGGCCCGAGTGCCAATGGATTTTGATTGCGAAAAGGCAGAGATCACCGCCGGCGCCCCTCCAGCAGCCCGTATTCACTGAGGGCCGCCATTAAACAAAACGAGGGGCAGAAAGAAGAAAGAAAAATGTCGCATCACAATGCCGTCGTCCGGAATGCAAGCCTGCCTGGTGAAAAAATGCAAACGCTCCGCCACGCACATCAATAGACCACATGTAGGCTGACAGCAGCAGAACGAAAGCCACCCACGGGGGGCCGCTAATCCCTTCAGCTGGAGGTCCCCGCCATGCGCCACCCCGTCAGCAGTGTGCACCACCACCACACCACACCACAACGAGCACGAAGCAAGCAAGCATCAGCAGTAGCAGCAGCAGCAGCGAGCTTAAGCGGCCCTCGCTAGCTGGGGCTGGGCTCGGCTTGGCCTGGTGGGCTGCCCAGAATAAGAAGAAGCACACGCGAAGATGCTGCGGTGCCACAGCAGCAAGCTCACGGAGTAATGCCCGCCCACGGCACAAACCGGGGTCTCGAACAACAAGCTTCGCCGCGTGGGGCCCTCATCGGCGTCTGATGGATTCGCCAGTGGAGCTTGTCGCAAGGATCCAAAATTGGCGTCTCAGGAAGCGTCCCAACCCATGTTTGATGATCGTCAACGGCACATTTCTCTGGCCTTTCGTGTCGGACAGAGAAAATGTCTTGTCTGGGAATCGCCCGCCTCTATAATTAGATATTCCCGGCAATCGTTCAATCCTGTCCGTCTTGTCCCTCACGTACGCGTACGGGTCTCTGCTCCAGTGAGCTGCAGCCCTTATTCAGCCGCTGCGTATGCGTATTTGCTGGTCTGATCTGGCCTGGCCTTGCCTCGCGTGGTTTGCTCGCTCGCCACACCAGCCCCGTGAAGCATGTGAATAAGCTGACGTGCCTCCACATTGGGCTGACCCAGTGGTATCAGCGAGCCAGCATGGACCCTGACGCGAGCAATCATCCGTCACCGCCATCATACACGCGAACTCCAACGCAGTGCCGGATGAAGCGCCATGACGGATCATGTTTGCATAGCAAATTTCCCGTAATTAGACCTTGCCCAGAGAACCCGTTCCCAAGGAACAGGGCCCGCGCTAACTTCTTGGCACATGCGATAAACGCGTTCAACATCGCGTGTATTACGGCGAGTACAGCCCTCAGCAAGTAAACTAAACCACCAGATGAAAATAAATCATGGCCACAATATTGTATGTAGTAGATATGTCAAAGATTATGCTTATTTAAACATCTCCCAAAGCTCCCCATGTTGAAACCGATTCATCGTCCCAAAAGCCGTTGTCCCTCATCGTCCTCTATCCGCCCGTATGCATCCCCAACCAAGCATATTCCCCAACGTCCAAACGTCACCGAATAGATCTTGTTCTGTTGACGAATCAGGCGTCTCTTAAACTCAACATCGTAATAATACCCCAGTCAACCATCATCTGAACTCCTGTTCCCATAATACTAGCCCAATCCAATACTTACGCTACAGCATATGCAGACACGTAGCTGACGCTCATGTCGTCAGGGTGTTCCACCAGATTGCTACGATCATATTGAATGACTCCAAAACGGCCCTTGTCTTCAAATCCAGGCTCATTGCGCAGAATCTCTAGTGCAGCCATCATCACGCCAATAGGGTGTCGTCCGCACACCGTATTTCCGGTTTGCTTGAGGCTGTCGCGGAATGCATCATAGCTACCACTCTTCACCGCATCCATAGCTGCCTCATCAATAATTCGAATTGATTCATGGATCGGTGGGCCGCTGGGCTTCGAGTCCGATTGGCGAAGCTTAATGAGATTTGATGGAGTCAGAGTCGGCGAGTATACTGAGTAACCAAACTGCTGGTCTCCCCAGTGACAAAAGTCGGAGCTGATGATGAAGGCATTCTCGGGGTCTTTGAGATACGGGACAAGGGTGCGGCCGATATTCTTCTCTTGGTTTCCATTGTTGGATCCGATCAAAATGGGCACAATAGTTGGGAAGTTCTCGGGTGACCCAAAGGTCTCCTGGAGCCGGAGGTAGAGGTAGGGCATGTGCATCTCCAGGGAGTGTTCTCTGACCTCATTTCTACTGGGCATATCGTCCATTTCGGCAGCCTCTTTGATTTGCTGTGCCACATCTCGATCGATCGTTAAGGCGCCAAAGGGAGTATCGTACTTTCCGAACGTCGTAGCAGCACAGCCCTCGAGGTAGTAAGTATGGGATGGGCCGAGCACGAAGACTCGCTTCGCCTTGCTCAGGTCAAGTGTCTTGTATGCCCATGCTGCGCATTTGCCCGAGTATGAGTACCCAGCATGACTGGCACAAATCATGTCAGCTCTGGTCAGAAGCTTTGGGGCTATAGGCGCTCACGGAGCAATGACAATACGAGCTCCCGGGATTGGCACAGGAGCTCCGTCGATGCTTTCAGGTACACTGGCCAGGAATCCTTCAAGCATCTCCCTCAGGTCTTTTGGATCCGCCTCGTACCACGAGCCCGCCTTAGCCGCTGGTCGAGACGTCATGATGGTGGTGATCGAGTGGTGCAGAAAGTGGCAAAAGGGCGCGTTGATGCAAAGAAGCTCGCTTTTAGCAAAAAGCTTGAATTGAAACCGGATGGCCACGTCAAGAGAATCAGAGAGGTTCACAGGATTGAAGGTAAGCTTCCGGTGCAGGCATGATGGGCATTGAGCTTGCCCCGCCTCGGGAGGGCGGGGTCGCACCAGAGCTGCATGACGAAAGCAGGTGATGATAGAGAGAAGTCATGATGATTGGTGCCAGCAGAGGGGACAAAAGCCTTTTTTTGAGCACCAATAAGCGAACTTGTTACACTCGGGAGTGCCATTCCCCATCAACAATGCTCCCCATCTTCCATGTTTTTGTTTTTTTTTCAAGCTTCAGTCCATGAACCCGGCATTACTACGCTCTCCTTCTCAACCAATTTCCAAAACTGGCATGCCATCCACTCAAACTCTGGGGCCCATAGAATTTGCCAGTCCCTTGGGTCTGGCCCAAACTCAAGATCGATAATGCGTATTGGGATCCAGTTATTCTCTCCATGTCCCTTTTCCTTCCATTCGTGACTCTGCAGGCGTAAGCCAACTACACCCGGTGCCACTGCATTTCGTATCATGCTCCTGGATGATTCGATAGCATCCGCATCCAGTGCGCCTCTTGATTGCTCTCTCAAAGTCAGAGCTTCTTGTTGCCCATACTCGAACAAATCCACTCCGGCCGCTTTCAGGTCAGTAGCCCATTGTCTAATGCTACCTTGAATCGCATTTTCCCAATGCACAAATGAGAAATACGGCGATACGTAGCATAGAACTCCCCCAACAACCGAAATTAATGGTGTTCCTTTCCATATCGGCACGTGGTGGATATCCCAGGGTGTGACGGTTTCGATGCTATGAAGGTCGTCCTTACTTGCAACTGAGGCCACTCTGGTAACGATTTCGCTCCACTCTTCGTTGTATATATTTAGACGTCCCAGCTGCCAGAGTCTCCTGTATGGGAGATCCACGTCGGCAAATCGTGAGCCTAGCGCTATGGCGGCGGAGTGAACAAGAGACAGTTTTTCAGATGTTGAGATATCAACGTCGGAGCCGGAGACTTCGCGGTTTTCGGCCAAGAGAGTTAGTAATGTCCGAGGGTCTCCAACCATAAAAGAACCGTGACGGAAAGCCTCAAGGCGATTTCGAAGAGGGCCGATATAGTATTTTGGTAGGAACCTCCGCCGAAAAATGAGCACAAATTCGTCTCCATTTGCCCATTGCTGAAGGAAGTCAAACAGCTGCAACACCATGGTGCTCTCTGGGTCCTCGAGATATGAATGAAATAACTGTACTATTTTTTGCCAGTGGTCTTCGGATTTAGCGTCCACGCGACCTTGGTTAGCATTGTTCGGCTTATAAACAAACTCCGCAATTGGGGTTCTAATATTCAGTCAACGTCTAAAGTGTTAAACGTCAAATACGATGACACTAACCGGCTGCCATCACGCTCAGTAAGGCATTCTTGAAGCCCAAGGCCAAGGAGAAGCCTACACATTTCGTATTTTCGGCCCTCTGCAGCATGCTTCGCTATTTTTTAGCCATATTCTGTAAAGTGATAGAGGAGGCTCACATGTAAAAGAGAGGCTCCACTCTGATCTTTGTCAAAAGGTGATGCCTGGCGAGTTCTAAAGAGTTCCAAAACACCGTCTGTATCTCCGAGCTGTACCCTTTTCATTATTTCTGAGTTGCTTGGAACCACATTGTAGACTCTATAGCTATATGTCCAACCAGCCATAGATGGTCGGGACGAAAACTCAAATACTGATTGCGATAGCCAGCTCGGCCATTGCAAATGTGCGTGCCATCCTCTGCCTGGCCTAGATGTCAATGCGAATCTTCCCACCTTTGAAGGGGTGTAGATCTTTCTTGATTTCGGAGTCATCTGTGATGGAAGGGCCAAGGCTTTTTCATCAGTTGGTGATTCGGAATGTATTATATCCGTCTTGTTCTCTTCTTCCTCACTGACAGACTTGATAGATGCAATAGTTGAACCTTTAGCCGTCTGTATGCCATCTAAATATGAAATCAAGTCGCCGGTAACTCTCCTGGAAATAATTTCAGGACTGCGTCTTGTCAAAGCCCTTTTCCACATCAGCAACCACGGTTTGCAAAACTTTACCGCAAACTTACATTTGATATGCCTGGATGGAAACTTGCAGTAGCTCGAATGATCGGCTCAGTCGTTGCCGGTACCGCTCCAGGCTATCCTTCTTAATCATAACCTTGGTCAATCTAACCTTCCCCTTGAGACCCTTCTTTGTTTTTATCTGCGAAGTCATGTCCGTGACTAGACTATGAAGTGTATCATAGGCACGTCTCGTGAGCACTAGGCTGCGCCTAACCGAGGCCTCGTTCCGAAACGACGAAGGGCCATCAAGGGCGAACTGCTCTTCTATGTCCTCAAACAAGGAACCAACGGCCTCCATGTCCGAGAGCATGTCCCGAACATCGTCGGGGAGGTCCTTGACCTGCTCCCATAATTGGTTGACCTGGACGATACAGTTGACAATCCGCGCCGCAACCTGGACAAAGGCAAACACGCTAGTGGTGTTATCCATGTTGGCTATCCGACCACGGACTAGGGCATGGGCTAAGAAGCAGATAGCCAGAGAGAGGCGTAGAGTATGCCTTGGTTGGTGACGGTCACGAGTGTTGTTCAGCGAAAATTAGACATGGCCAGTTGGGCGCAAATGGAAATTGTCGCCTCTGAGGAAGCACTGCCCCAATGAGCAGACACATGGCTACAGCTAAATGTTTCTTTTTGGTGGTCCAGTGATACGCAGGGGGTGTTGCAGGACCAACAGACGCCGCAGCCTGCGGCGGGAAACCATTCGCTGGGGATGCAGCCTCACACGGCTAATACCTAGCGAGGTGCATGAACGCGGGCGGCAATACAATTGGGGCACAGCAGCACGCAGACGCCTTGGGTTGCTTAAGCGCCCGTGGTTGAGGGGAAAATAGTTTTCCCACTCGTCTCTCGATTTTGTCGCCAGAGGACCAGTTTGAATGACTCGCAACTTATCCAGATGCGCCACTTACGGCGAAGGTTGACACTCAATGTCCTGGTGTGCCACACACGAGCTGCAGGTTCAATCGCAGCGGTGCGGGCCGCTGAGGCCAGAACGCTAAGCCCGAGAAAAAACGACGCCTCACCGTCAACGGTAGACAAGTACATGTACACCTAAAACTAGTTGCAACGTGCGAATCTATGTTGTCTCTTTTTATCTGGGCCACGGAAGCCCCTATTGCAGCAAATAAAAGTAACCTACGCATTTGCTTAGGTCCTTGTGGCTCATCTCACAGGGAACGTTGGTCTGTAGGCCAAGCGCCTACCCTAGAGAACGCTTTTTTTCTTTTTGCATTCATCCCCATTCATCACATCTCAATGATATGGTATAAATATTTTACGTATGTTTATGCCGGTTGGTTTTCTCTTTACTTTATATTCTTATATTTTATAGCGGGAGCCTGGAATTGTGTTTATCTAACTGAAGAGAAAGGGTGTAATCTCGTTTACATATTTCACACAAGTAAGATCAGTTGGGAGGTGCCCGCAGGGCATGCAAACCCGCACAGGGCGAAAAAACTCATGTCAAGGTAGACCAAACAAACAATGTTTGCTACTTGCATTACACGGACCCTAGGAGTTCATTGGTGTTGGCATTGCGATTGACATATTCTTGTATCGTGTGTTATTTTACCTTATTAGGCCTATAGCGACAGGGTAGGAGGGTTCATGAACACTGTGAGACATGCATATGTTAAGGCGAATTTAAAATTGCCGCTTCACCTAAACCAAGTCGCTTGGACATTCCTGCCCCCACCGCAATCTCTGCCTACTGTCAATAGTGTTAACTGCACGACAGCCTGGGGAGAGATGTGAAAAAGGCCAACCGATTGGCGTTGACCGTCAGCATCAGCAAGCCACAAGCAAGCCAAGCGGGAGCAGGAAGCAAACCCGAACCAACTGACAACAGGTATAAAAGCCACGAGCTGCAAATTTCCCATCATATGAGCAAGACCCAGACACTAGTGAACTTGGCAGGCATGACAATCAGGTTGGCGTGTGATTGTCTGACATCAAAACAAGACATGGATTTTAAAAAACAAATAGTTCTGTCACTGTTGACGGGCGTATGGATATGAGGACATCCACGACCAGTCGATGATAACGGGCCAGATCTATCTAGACTTCGACTATTTCCAAGTGGCGTCTTTGTCACAGCTGAGCACGTACGATCAAATCTAACCCCTTGGCAGCCGACCCGTTCATGGCAGTGGGTTCCGGGGCGGAGACAAAGCTCAGACGGGGTCGAGCGGATCCCAACCGGGGATGCAGCGGCAACTACTCGTCATCGTGACTTGGCCGATCATGGCTTTGTAAATCAACATGGGCCGTATATCGCAACGTTTCTTGGCGACGATGGCGGGAATCGCCTTATTCTCCCGCTGGGCGCCAACAATATTCGCCTAACCGAATCTTCCTCAATATCCCGAGCCGGACGTGCAGAAGCGTCATCTGTCGGTTGAATGGTTGGGTACATCTGACACCGAAGCCGGAGGAAGCCCTGGTGGCAACAGGTGACCGGGAATTTGGGGATCCGTCCCGAAGACGTCCCGAACCGACCAGGAGCCTGGACCGATGGAGGAGGTCATCTCCACTTGTATTTTTTTTTTCTTGATGGTTAAGCATGGCTTTTTGGAGCTCCTCTCGCGGAAACCCCGAGCCCACCTCAGTGGGGGTGGCTGCTATGAGTACTGCAGACTTTTTTTGTACGTGACCTCGTCCAAGTGTCCCGCATCGCACATGATAATTTTCGTCGAGGCAAGTGTATGGCGACACGACGAAAAACACAAGCAGACCGACTCTGCGGGGATTTTTGGAGGCGGCCGTTGTTTGATGAAGGTTGTTTGAATGGATGCGACAGTGTCGCGACAGAGATTGATAACGGCTACGTACTGGTTGTCAAGACACTTTGCGTCGGCGAGTGGCCGACACCCAAGTAGACAGGCGTTTGTTTGGCTGGCTGAACCAACGTCGTGGAGTCACTTGGCAGGGATGGACATGGATCCGATGGGCAGGGGGGTCGTAGCCTGGGTGCGTCGATGAATTTTCCTTTTGCTGTCAGGTCTGGTCGTTTTCAGAAACGAACGGCGCATGCAAGTGTGTGAGTGTGTGTGAGTGGGTGCATGGCAGCTTGGGTGGGTGCGTGCTGTTAGCAGTTACGTAGTGGCAGATGATGATGAGGGTGAGAATGATGATGGGCATGGGGGAGGTCTCGGGTATTGGGTACGCCAGTGGAGCTCTGATCGCAGCGAAGCCGATGAGCGAAGCTACCGGAATGGAACATGAACTTTTGCCTGGGTTGGTAGCGAGCGCCTGGGTATTTCCCTGGACTAGAGAAGCGTATTCCATACGAGTACGGGGTACTTTGCGCACTGTTAGACACTGCAGGTACTGCCGAGCTGGCTTATCTGTCCCAGGCAAGCTAGAGTCGCCTTGGTGCTCTCGCCTTGAACTAAGAGAAGCAGTGACCATTCCTAATAGTCTCAGCCATCAATAAGCCTTTGGACGGTTGCCCATTCACTGCCCGCAGCTGTTACGCTATCGAATCTTGCTTTGCCACTTGAAATTCAAGCTACCTAGAGCACCCTGAGCGGAGCCTGAGGACCTTGCTTTGTTTTTTTTCTATACCGTGGCTCTCACATCGCCCCTTTCCCTTTTGTTCTTTGCCCTTCCTTCTTCCTCTTTTTTTTGCTTTCCCTTCACCTGTTTCTCCTCCCAATCCTCCCAGGGTGCCTTCGCCAATTGCATCTCCGAAACAGGTCCTCCTTTTCTCCCTCTTCCTTTCTCCGTTGCCCCCTGCACCCTGGGGTTTCCCTTTGTCTCTGCGTTTCTCCGATGATGCATCGCACCGCATACTTGCATACATAAATACCACCATACCCTTGTCTCACACAATCCTCGACTCCTTGAGAAGTGGCCCGGACCCAGAATTCAAGCCAAAAGGGATATCGTCCGGCTCACACATTCCGTCATCACAGACACCAACTTCAAATCTCGCGCCTCCCCGCCCACCAACTAAACTCTCTTTTTCTCTTCTTCATCCTCCACCACCTTCACTTTGTCGCCTTCAATTGTCGCCCGGTTCTGAGCATCGACCCGTCATCGCTTCAGCGCCCACTACGGCGCCCACCTTCCCGCCATCATGGGTATTCTCCAGAAGATGGCGTGGTCCAAGAGCACCCGCATCAAGATCATGATTGGACTTGACACGGCGTTTTTCCTGCTCGAGCTCACCACCGGTTTCCTCGCCCACTCACTTGCTCTCATGGCCGACGCGTTTCACATGGTGAGCATCCCCTCATGCTCCCGAATCGCATGTTTTTACTGACCCGATCTGCAGCTCAATGACATCATTTCTCTCATCATTGGTCTCTGGGCTGTGTCAGCCGCGCAAAAGGCTACCACTGACGAATTCACCTTTGGTGTATGTTGTGCCCCATGGTAACGAGTCGCATCTTGTCGCATAGCTAATTTATTTCCAGTGGGTTCGCGCCGAGATTCTCGGTGCCTTCTTCAATGCCGTATTCCTTATCGCCCTCTGCGTCTCTATTCTTCTCGAAGCCCTGACTCGATTTATCGAGCCCCCGGAGATTGACAACCCCAAGATGATGCTTATCGTTGGTTCCGCCGGTCTTTTCTCGAACCTCCTCGGCTTTTTCGTTCTCGGCGGCCACGGCCATTCTCACGGCCACTCCCACGGTCATGACCACGGTGACGACGAGCACGACCACGATCACGAGCACGACCACGAACATGGACATTCCCATGGCCACCTTCACGATGAGGAAGAGGGCCACGCCCACAACCATTCCCACTCCCACGCCACCGAAGAGCGCCGCATCCATTTCGAAGAACACCGTCACTCCCGAGAAGAATCCAGCACTGGCGCTAGCCGTTACTCTGCCCACTCCCGAGGCCGCGACCGTGATCGTCGTCACTCCCTCAAGAGCGGCCACTCCCGCCTGGCCAGCTTCGAGGATATGAGCATCCACCCAGCCAGTTTCCGCCAAGATATTATTGCCGCCACCACACAGACCGCCAGCGATTTACCCAGCGAGAGTGATACTGACGTGGAGGCCTCTCTGCTTGTCGACGAGGAAGAGGCGAATGAGGAGTCGCCGCTGCTCAAGGGCATTAAGAAAGGCAGCAGCTCTTTGAGCACTCACAAGCAGCCTGCACGCTCCCACGGACGTCCGCGACGCGATTCTAGCATCCACCATGGTCACAACCATACTCTGCCTAAGAAGCCAAAGGCCGGCGGTCACGGTCACAGCCACGACGATATGGGCATGAACGCTATGGTATTGCACGTTATTGGTGATGCTCTCGGAAACATTGGTGTCATGGTTACTGCGCTCATTATCTGGCTCACCGACTGGCCCGGCAAGCTCTACGCGGATCCCATTGTTTCGGTTTTCATCACCATCATTATTCTTCAGACGTCGATTCCTCTGACTCGCGCCACCGCTCGTGTCCTGCTCCAGGCGACCCCTGAACACATCAACATCCAGGAAATTCGAGAGGATATAGAGACATTACCTTGCGTTGTTACCTGCCATCACATCCACGTTTGGCAGCTCTCTGACACCAAGCTTGTCGCTAGCATGCACATGCAGGTCTCCTTCCCCATCGACTCCGAGGGCGGCGAGAAATACATGGAATTGGCTCGCCGCGCTCGAAAGTGCCTCCACGCCTACGGCATTCACAGTGCCACGATCCAACCCGAATTCTCGCCTGGACAGAAGCTTGTAACTGGCAGTGAAGCAACTGCCATTGCCCTGGATGGAGGCATTGATTCGTCCAAGGGCGAGCTTTGCCTTCTGGAATGCATCGAGGACTGTCGCGGTAAGAGCTGCTGCAGCAACCTCGAGGCATCATCCCGAGGATCGTCGACTCGACGTGCAAGCGAGTCCTCTCACAGTGCCTCAAGCACACCCAGAAATAACCACAATCACGATCATTAGAATCTTTTTTCCTATGAAAATTTCTCTCTTTTATTACATTAATAGGTGCGACCTGGCGCTGTCTCGTAGAGAGGCCCAGCCGGGAATTTGTTGCACCGTAAACGCCTGGTGTATAGGGACTTTATAGGCTCTAGACTGGCCGACTGGCTTTTATAACTTCTTCGCTGGTCAGGCTCAGAATCCAAAAACCAAAAATAGGTCGGCGTTTGAGTGTGTTGCTTTGAAAAATTGTCTTGGGATGGGGGCGGCTGTCTGGTATTGAGTCAAGCATACGGGGCCATGCTTTGGAGCAGAGTTACACTGTACGATAGATACGTATTGGTATCACGACGAGTCTCGTTTCTTTGTCTTGCAACTTGCGTTCCGTTTCGGGATTTTGTGTGATTTGATTGTACTTGACTGACTTGTCCTGTTTAAAACCCGGATTACATAAAATGCCAGATCCGTTGATGCTTACTTTCACTAAGAATGATCATTTGTTTTCTTTTCTGGCAAATTTTTTATTTATTTCCTGTTGTCTCCAGCAACAAGTTCATGGCTATCTTGATTGCTTGGTGGAATACCTCGGCATTCCCCAAGAAGTGAGCACCAAAGTCTCAAAAGCACGCAAATGCGACGAATAACCACCCACCATGTCCGATTCCTTCCTTCCAGTCATATCTCCATTTTGGTGAAATTTTCATAAACATATATACACATAATCACATAAGTCGAGTTCAGTTTCAAGGGTGAGCGGGCGGGGGAGGGAGGATGAGCGCCTCGCGATCGTGAACATCCACGGCGCCCTGGGTGCCCCTGAACGTGTAGTGAACACGCAGGAGCTTTTCCTGCCCCGGAGCAGGGTCCCAGAAGCCTGGGATGCGGGTCTTGCGGACGCTGCTTGGGATGAAGAGGCGTGGATCCGCATCGGCGGATGAGTCGTCGATGAGGGCGGAGAGGGCAATGGTGACGTCGGCAACGTGCTCGCCAGCGAGGTTGCCGTCTTCGTCGAGGATGCCATACTTTGCGCTCACAATGATGAGTCCACCAAGAGAAGCCTGGCGCTTCTGGCGGGCTTCGACGGGCTGGGCGAGAAGGACGGTGACGTTGTCGGCCTCGTGCCGCTGGCGGGCTACAGCAACCTGGGCAGTCGAGGCTAGGTCGGCGCGTGGGCGACGACTGGTGCGGAAACCTGACTTGTGACCGCGGCGCTGGTGAAGGAAGAGCTGGAGCGCGGCGAGACCGGCAAACGGCAGGGCGCCCGCCCAAAAGAAGATGCTCGGGGACAAGAATTCTTGCGGCGCGACTAGGAGGGGCACGCTGAGGCGCTGACCGAGGCGTGACCAGTATGCTGAGAGATGGAAGTTGTGGGTGCTCACGCCGACTTCGAGTCCGAAGCGGGAGAATTGGCCGACGGTCCAAAGGTTGCGGAACGCGAGGTAGCGGTCTCTGAACGTGTTGGAGCACAGCTCTACTTCGACACGGGCTGAGGCCGGGGTTGAAGGCAACATTGGGTCTGGAGTGAAGAATAAGGGGAGCCTCAGGTCTTTGCTATATCGAACGAATCCGGCCACGGACGAGGGTGTCGCAGATGTAGATACGGCCCATGTTCCCTCTTTGCAAGTGTTGAGCTCCTGATCGAGACCCCTGATGCCGCGCTCACGGTTGGTAGGATCCGAAGATCCAGGGGCTGGTGTGTTGTCAAGTGGACCGTTCCGGAAACCAAGCTCCAGGTTGGGAGTCATCTTGAGAGGAGACTCTGTGCTAAACATGTTCGAGTTCATCCTGGAAAAGTCGGCAAAGTATCGACACGCATCACCAGATCTCGCAGTCCAGTCACCGCTGTCGGCGCGGAAGAATGCCGTGCCATGATACAGGTTCTGGTGGAGGCCAAGCACAATCCTGGGAGGTGTCTGAGGGACATGGCGTGACGATTGGATGCTCGTCTCAATGATTGTTGGTTCATCAAGCTCCGGGAGGATGATGTGGTTGTGTATACGACTAGTTGCTGAAAACTCTGGAAGCAAGTCTGCATCGGCTTCAACAGCAGTCTTCACCCAGCGGAACTTGCCTGGAGAAGTTGGAGGTGCGCGATTCACAAACTCTTGTCGATATCGCAGGGTCACTAACGGGGAAAGCTTGTTCTCAATAAGTTGTATAAGTCGGTGCCTCGGGATTGTCGATGGTAGCAGAGGCTGGTAGTGGTCGTATAAAAGAGTGGTAGGCATGAGGGGGAGATCCCCAGCAACACCGTATACGGAGCCAGAGGCGGTTAATGTAGGTGTGGACACTTCAATTGACGGGCGCGAATAGGCACCCATAGCCTCTGCTTCCTTGCCCTTTTTTATCTTGGACAATGCGAGAAGTTCCAGGCGTGTTACTTGTGGCTGCAGAGCATGGCGCAATGCAGGTATATTGACTGAGACGGACTGGCTAAGAGTAAAGTCGAGCAGCTTCAGCTGTGGGGATGCCCTGTGCCATGGGGATCTTCCATGTCGGCGCCTGCCCTTGGATACGTCAAGTCTGACGCCCATATCGGAGACGGTCTGGATGCCATTTTGTAATCTGTCCCATACAGCTTCCTTGAACGAACTTTCGTACTCTGGCGACAATGATGTTGCGCCATCGCCAATCGACTCGTCGTGTATAAACAGGCCTAGGTCGTACTGTGCCCTGCGGGCTGGGTTGATGAGGACCTCAAATGCTTCTTGCGCGCGGAGGAATTGCTGTCGAGCAATGGGTCGGAGGTGCTCTGGGTAGCTGTCGGGATAAAAGAGGAGGAACAGGCGAAAGTATGCGCGGCGGATTTGGTCTGGGGAGAGGTCGTCTGTGTCGCGGGGTAAACAGAGCATGTCGTAATAGTCAAAGTCAGATACATCTTCGGCCGCGCCAACAGCGTCCGCAGCATTCGCACCGCCGGCAGCACCATCGTTGGCCTCGGACACAATGGTTGCTCGATCGTACATGGAGCTGCCGTCGTCATCCCATAGCTCGTATTCTTTGCGGGTGGCTGCGAATTGCTCGTTGAGAGAGAAGCGAGACGACGCTGCGCGCAGCGAATGCGCCGGGGCCGAGGGCGGGGGCGGGCCAGAGGGGTACCGATCGTCGTAGGCGCCCGAGTTGCGAACTGTTGAGTTTCTGTTTGTCCCGGCGCTGGGGCGGGCTCGGGGGACGCGGAGGCTGCCGCGACGGTTTCCCGAGTCGGCCATGATGGGGGATTGCTGAGCGTGTGTATGCGTATGCGTATGTGGTGTGGTATGGTGTGTGGCGTGGTGGTGGTGTTAGTTGTGGTATGGAGGGGCAGATTCCAGCTCCCTTTCAGACAATGACACGGCGGCGGCGCGAAGAAGAAGAAGACGGCTCGCTGACGGACACAGCATGCGACGAGAAATGGTCGTTGTGAGGGAGGGCGAGAAGGAAGATAGACAAGTCAAGGCCTGCTGGATTCGCCAATCACGGACGCAGCCGTTGATGGAGATGGCAAGATGGAGACCATTAACTGAGGTACATCTTGGGCACCACGGCGCAGCGTCATGCGACCGCTGCAGGTGTTTTAGCCCGCCTGGCTGCAGGGGTAAGCCCGCTGGAAGTGCCTCTGTGGCAGCCCCCGCCCCACGGGTTGCCTGGGGAGGGCCAGTCTGCGTAGCCCTGGAAGGCGTGCAGCGATGCGCTGGTGCTTTTTTTTAGGGCCGATGGACAGCGACAGAGTGTCGTGCAGGGGCCATTTCCAGCGGGGTAGCGGGGCTTGCAGACTGCAATGCGGTGTGCTGGGCTCGGCTGGTGTCCACTGGCTGCCACGCTGCAGCGTCCTGTTTCACTCATCCTGTATCTTTTTCTTTCCTTCGTCTTCTCGAGCTAGCAGTGACACGGACGCATGAAATTCATGCGACCTGGGATCTGTGGTTGAGTCACGATAGCCTCACCGATTAGAGACCGATTGCAATTAATTCTTTCCCTCTTCCTCTGGGGATCCTCCCAGGCGCAACCCTTGGCAACACGCGGCGGACCGACTTGCGGGGAAGATGAGCCAGGGAAAGTTGATTGATGGAGAGTCCACCGATAGATACAATGTGGAAACTAGGCACACAGCTCATTCTATCTATCGATGTCGTTAACTGACATTAATCTCAACCTATCAATTTTTTATTAGTATTTAATAAAGAACGAACCCCCTTTTACTGTTCCATCCCTTTTCTTATTTTAGCAATTGAGGATTGGGAATTAAAATCGATAAAGCAAAAGATCATCATTCCTCCTATTACACTTCAACGGCTGCGTTTCCCGTGCGGTTCCACCACGTTCCGTATTCGCTGAGCGCATGTGAAATGTAAAAATTATGTTCATTGACATCAAATAAAGGTTCAACGCCCAGCCTCAAGATTCTGAACTAGTTGGATTCTTGACACTGGGCTGGGGCGCAAAACAGTCGATGCGCGCTCATTACATCTTGATGGCCGTGCTTTGACCAATCCCTTGGGATGGCGTTGGCTTTTCCAACATGTAAACACATATACCAAGGCGTAGTACGGCCGAATCGATCTGGGTTTGACGGGAAATACGATCGAGATTCTTCAGCTTCATTCAGTGCGCAATCCGTGACGTTTCATGACACCGCCCAAATGCCGAGCGTGGCTCTGTTGTCACAACGATGTCCAGGTTCTCGCTTGGCTGTGCAAGGTTGCACTTCAATGTTCCCATCGCAGGTTTGACGACTATGCTCGTTTTCTAATTGGGCATCTCGCCAATTCGCTGCGCAGCTTTCAGCACGGCTCGTGTGTTTTCAAAAGAATCCCGCCATGACGGCGTTTGGAAATTGTCGACGCAGCCAATCATCTCTCATGGCCGCCTCCACCGCCACGATCGATTATTGGATGGCTGTGCCCGCCGCCACGCCAAATTGACGAGAGAGCGAACCCTTTGCACGCTGCTGCGCCCCCCTTTGCGCTAATCAGGCACTGCAATCTACAACCTGGGCCGCCTATCCACGATGGACGATGGCCATGATATCACCTTGGGCTATGTAGGGCTGGGCACATCTAGACAAAAAAATTGACGGCGCGACGAATGAGAGCCTTCGCTTTGGGCCTGCAGTTACTGGTTTAGGAAAGATTGGTGGTGATGAGCATGGGAGAGTAGAGAGATATAAAGAAGTAGAAATCCCGTTTGACATGTCGATATTATTATTATCATCATCATCAGAAACTCAAGCCTCAAATCCACTTCTATTACACAATCAAACATGAAATTCACTTCGATTGCCCTTGCTGCAGCGACTGTGTCCACTGCAGCCGCTGGCGTTGCACCACTCCGTCGTCACGATCGCCGGGCCGAATCGCAACAGCAGAACCCAAGTCCTATTATTTCCACTCTCAACGGTCTCTGGTTCGATGTCGAGGTCGAAATCGGCAACCAGTCCTTTTACCTCCTCGTGGATACGGGTAGCAGCGATACCTGGGTTGCCAAGACCGGGTACCACTGCATCAGCAAGAACGATACCGAAGTTGCCCAGGAAGAATGCGGCTGGGCTCCTACTTTTGATGCGCCAGAAGACTTGGAGTATGTTAAGAACCAGACGTTTGGGGTCAGATACGGTACTGGTATTGCTCTTGGCAAAGTTGCCATTGAAAACGTCACTCTTGGAGGCATCACCGTGTCTGACCAAAAGGTTGGAATCGTCGACCGAACAAATGACCTGGGAGATGGCCTCAACAGCGGCATCCTGGGTCTTGGTTATCCGGCCTTGACCTCGGCTCATTACGGAACCAATAATTCCAACGACTCTGTTTCATTGATCACGAACCGAGCCGTTTACGATCCGCTCTTTGTGAGCATGTACAAGAAGAAGCTCGCCGACTCGTGGTACAGCATTGCCCTGGATCGACCCAACGCTACTACAAGCGCAGGCGGCTGGCTCGGCCTAGGCGAGTTCCCTCCCGTATCTTACAGCAACGATTGGGCCGTTGCGCCGATCGAGATCACCGAGAGCATTCCCGATGAGTACTACACCGACGGCAAGCCTGTGATTTCCCTCATGACCCTGACCGTGGACTCTGTCACCTGGGGCAAGGGAAAGGCCTCGAAAGAGTCCCTCAAAACCAACTCGACCAAGCTCCAGGCCGTTGTAGACACTGGAAACCCCGCCAACATGCTCCCTTCAAAACTCGCAGAGGAAATCAACGCTGACTTCGAGCCTCCCGCCAAGTTCAGCGAAGATTACGGTGTCTATATCGTTGAATGCAATGCTACGGCCCCCAAGCTGGGTGTAACTATTGGCAACCACACCTTCTGGCACGAAGCCGTGGACTTGGTTCAAAAGGACGCTTCGACCGGTTCTTGCTACTCGCTCGTCACTCCCTCAGCCGAAGGCGAGGGTTTGTCCGTCAATTTCTTGGGAGATGCCTTTCTCCGCAACGTTGTCGCGGTATTTGATTTTGGCAAAGACGAGATGCGATTTGCTGCTCGAACAGAAGATACTGCGGATCAACCGGTCCCGACAACCGCCACAAGTGGTGCTTCGTCTCTCGGTGGACATGTTGCATGGTACTCGATGATGGCTCTGGGGTTGGCAGTTGCCTTTTTGTATTAAATATCCTAATTATATAGATTCTGGTGTGTATTTAGCGACGGGAGATGGTGTTCGTGTATAACTCGGTGGGACATTGTGGATAGAGGAGTGTGGTTTGTGTAATACACTTGCTGGCACAGCTGTTCCGTCTGCAATCAACTCTCCTGCTTCGCCGTCTATGACGTCTGTCGTCCAATATTCTAGTGATCTTGGTGTTGAATCCACAACGCCCAATTCTGTCACCATTTGAAGGCGCAGATTCTTAATACCAATCAACTCTTGCACAACCCTGGCCATTGTTGCAGCGTCATACAAGCCTTCTTGTCTCTGTGACAGTGCAAGAATTTGCGTGGCTTTCTCTTGGACAAAAGGATCAGCACATTTTATGGCCAGAACCGAAAGGGGAGCTATAATGCCCGTGTCGGAGGCCACATTGCGGCGCGGGTTCTTGGCTGTTTCGGCCGTAGCGTTCTTTTCCTGTAGATTATTTAATATGCTCTCTGTGAGGCTTATAATTTCTTGTCCAGCTGGGTTCGGGGAGGCGCCGAAAACCGTGTGATCGTCTGGAAGGTTGGCGCGGAGTAGCATACGTGTGATGCGATGGTGAATCAACAACATTTGAATCCCGGGGTCTGTCTGCTGCTGGTTAGGAGATTGGATACCAAGTGAGAACTTTTGAAGCCAAAGGGTATATTCTTGGTCAATCCGTTCCTTTTCCAGTAGCAGGGCCACAGGGATAGACTCCACCGGCTGCCACTTGTATAAAGGGACGTTTGGGACCATGAAGCGGAATAGCCAGTTTTGCAGCTTGTCCAGTGTTTTTTGAGCATCTTCAAATGTAAGAAAGGGGATTTCGGGATCCTTGATGACTCCTGCGTCTCTTTCCTCGGAGGTGGTCAGCACCATAAACGGGACCCGGCCATCGTCATGCATGGTTGCCTGCAGATCTAACCGCGCCATTACGTTGAACACCGAGTCCAAATCGTCCATGGGCTTGTCGCATTTTGCCAAGTTCGAGGATAAAATCCCGAGTCCCTGTGCCAGATGCTGGATTGCAGCATCTGGATGGCCAGCAGTGCTCTCAAAGCAGAAAAAGAGAACACAGCAGAGTAGCGCCACCTTTGCAGCATCTCCGCCACCAGTCTCCAACCGTTTGTTAAGCATGCGAAGTGCTTTGCCATGCTGCTGAAGCGTTTCTGCTGGAACATGTCGGACACCATTTGGAGGGGACATGTCCGACGTAGCATGGCCGAGATGGAGCGAGCTTAAAGCTACCAGGGCTTGGCGCACGGCTGGCTCGTGGTAGCTGTTTTGGAGAATCGTGTGACTCCAGAATGTGGTGTTCAAGAAGCCAGAAATGTCCGATGATCCTTGTGCACAAAAGTAGTGCAGGAGCTGGCGGTCCTTTTGGCTGCCTGGGATTCGAAACGGGATAGAATATGACGAGATGTTCAAAGGAGACGATTTCTTGACAGTTCCAACCTGCCTCAAGAGTTGATTATCAGGGTCCTCTCCAGAGGTGACTGGTGCTGGATATCCATCGCACTTCCAGCCAGCCCGTACACACTTGGTACATGATGGCCTGGTTTCGTCGCATTTGATGTGTCTCTTCCTATTCTAAATATGAGAATCCCACGGTGGTAATCAAGTATCTGCCAAAACACCAGAACTTACCGGCAGTTTCCACACCCAGTCTTCACCCGTGGCGTACTCGCCCTTGTTCGTTTCTTTGGTTTCTCAGAGTTCATAAGCGTCATCGTGGCTGCTCCTAGACGAACTATACGCGCGCAAGCGGTTTAGTTGGGAACCTAGCAGCGGAGTGCGGTGAGAATCGCCGGCTTGTGACTCCCCGATCTTATGCGAGGGGTTGCAGTGAATTAAAGAAGTGACATTGTGCAAGTGAGAATTTAAACGATGGAATCGTTTTCGCGTCAAGTTGTGGCTGAGAGCATGTTTTGGTAAGACGGCAGCATCGTCAGCCGCGTTGAGACGCCGGGTAAAGTGCTTCGCCCAGCAGACTAGGGTGGCGGGGTTATTTTTAATCCGCCCAGCATGTTCGACACGGCTTGCCTTGTTTTGCAGCCTCTAAGCTGACAACCTCCACAATGATGAAAGAAGCAACATCTGAAATGTTCAAATATGATTTATTGCAAAAAAAATAATGAGATACTGACAATCATATCCCACTCAAAGGTTCATTCTGGACCTAGCAATACAAAACCAACTCAACCCGCATTCACAAAGAAAGCCACCAATGTCGTGTCATTCTAGGACCTCGCTTTCTCCATCTCCTCGAAGTAAAAATATAAAAAAAAAAGCCTTCCCAGCACATTTCCAAGCCCTTAATCTATAGTTAAATTGTTTTCCCCCAGTAGCGCATATCGGAGAGACCAGAGATGCCAATAGTAAACACCTCTGCCAACTTCATTACAAAAGCAGGATGGTTTTCAGTGCTTGCGTGTTCAATACGGTCAAGCACACGATAGGTAAGATCCTGAGCCATGCTACAATCCTTGGGATCAGGACGGGTTAAAAAATCCTCCAGCCCGCGACCCAGTTGCGTGTGGAATAACACAAAAGCGCGAATCACCAAAGGGTAGTTGATACCTGAAATCGGAGAGGGACCCTGGAGCTCATCAGAAATTCGTTTCATAACTTGGCCGATAAGCTCATGTCCTGAACTGCAGCTTTTGGGTAGATCCTGTACAAGCCAAGAGTGCCCTTGGTTTGCGGGTTTGTGGGCATCTCGGGGTGTGAACTGTCGAGATGGATCAAAGGTGTCCCGAATTCTGCTCTCTTCTCTCCCAGGGGCGTCTTTTATATGGCCCCAAGTGCCCAGGGCTTTGTCAAAGAATGAACTCGAATTCCTGGTCAGAAGACGGCCCACCCGCCAGTTGGTTTTGCTCAATCGGATCAAGGCTGTCTCTGTCCTAAAATGCCTGTTTTGTTCGACAGATGTCACACTAAGCAAGCTCAATCCTGAAAACGACCGGTCTCCTTTTAATAATCCCCGCAACGTCTTTAAATGTAAGGAAGTCGCTTCGTCAGCAGGGGGGAAGTCTGCCCCCTCGAAAGACCGAAGCGACTGTTCAAAGTTGGATGTTGGGACCTGGTTCCCGTTAAAGACACATGCATGGAACATGTTCTGTAGTTCATGTACGATCTTGACCGGCTCCTTTAAATACCCTTTCTGCAGCAGTGCGCTGTGTACACGCATTATGCCAATGGGTTCATGCAGGATGTCCAACATGCGTTGCCCCGTTCTCAACGAAATCTCGACCGTGGATAGGAGGCCGGCCCCGCAAAGGAAGGGGGAATGGTCCCAGAATCCAAAAGCCTTGGAATCAAAAAAGCACGAAGGGCTTACTTTGCCTCCCCGAAATGTGCCCAATATCGGGTCAAGACCGCGCAAAACAGCATCAAGCAGTGCCCCCATAGCACCATACGAAGGGTGTTTCATTCGGCCCGGATGCTCTTCCAACGTCTGAAGCAAAGCGTGGCTATCCACGTAAAACCCCCTCTTGCCATTGACACACACACCTTCTTCCTTTAGACAAAGTCCAAGGAATAACTCGAGTTCCCTCTTTACATTGAAGTCTCGGGCTGGAGGCTCAAGAAGGTGCTCATGATTGGCACCAAATGACCAACCCTTTGAGATAGTAAAAGAGTCCACAATGCATTGGAGCTGGAAAATATGATGAGGGAGAATCATGGGCCGTACATCAGTGCTTGAGAGTTGGAACGCGATGTGCGTGATCTCACCCGCAAGCCCGTCGAGGCCGAAAAGCTTCGGCTGATGCCAAAATGCGCCGGAAGGTGACCAATCTTTGTTTTCAACGCCCATCAGGTTGATCTTGTTCTTTTTCTGGTTATAAAAGAATGGAGACGAGCAAACATTGACCATGTCGTATAACCATTTGATGGTGTACAGTCGCCTCCAGTCGAGCCGCTGTTGCTCAGTGGCCCTTGACAAGTCAAGCTTGTGATTCCACTTGCGAAGCTTTTTTATCATCCCTTTGCTAGGGCTTCTGTCTCGCTTCTGTCGAAAGTCGTGGAGAAATTCTATCAAAGCTTCATAAGTAGGAATAAGCATTTGCTCTCTCACATTAGAAGCAATATTTGGGAGCCCGCGTCGATTGGCACAGGTGAACTCGCCCCCGGTGATTGCCTTGATCATGGCATGGTATGAGTCGTGGTCGGGGAAATCAACAAAGATGTTTGAAGCCGAGCCCCAAACCAAGCCGATGGCTGCGAAAGAACATGCGCTTGCAACAGCGCCATTTTTACCATCGTACGTCACGCCCTTCCAGATGCGCTGGAGGTACAATCGTTGCTCAGTCCATCCATGTATTAGGTCATGAACAGCCAGACTGTACTCTGCTTCCCGGTCATACCCATCAATGACGAGTCGAAAATTTCCAGATGGGACTTTGGTTGGCCCCTGTGCCTTCTTTCTTTTCCCTTTTTTATTCTTCTCGTTCTCTTTCTCATTCTGTTGAGGCTTGCTCAAGTTCAGCAGCAATGACTCAAGGGCTTCGTGGTCATCTGTCTGAGTGTCCTCAACATCTTCAATTTGGAGCACATTGAACGGGTTGGAAGGGGTCGAGGCTTCATTTGTCGAATTACTTTGAGAGTTTTCGTACTTGAGCCTCTCTTTTGCCAGCCAAGAATCGCCTCCAAGGTTCCGAAAAACGCTTTTGAGTGAATCGATGAAGACACGGTGGGTAGCATTGTTCGCTTCCACAACCGGATCTGGATTGAGGATATTCAGATTAAGGAAAGAACGATGCATTGCAGATCTAGCAGCAATTATGGACCTAAGCAGCTGAAAAATTGTGGGCGAGATGGAGCCGACACGCCCCGCGAGGAGGTGGGACATGGAGAGAAGACCCGCAACCGTAGTGTCTCCATTCTCATCAAGTGTCAGGTCTTGCGGTTTATCCGATGTAGATCGAATTACTTCATTCGTGGAACGAACCATCCACTGCAATAAATGCCTGGTGTCCCTCTTGTAAGCTTCATAGGTGCTTGAGGGCTCCATGGCGACTATGAATCTCGAGGGTGGGGGCGTTCGGGGGCGCAGTTGAATCGGTACGGGGATAGATCTGGCGCTAGTCATGTCAGATATTAGTCTAATGATCATATGGGGTAGTAGACTATGACTTACTGGTATCTCGAGAGTTGGTACAAGTCGGAGTATACTGGAACAATACGGGCTAGACCCAAGAGGGAGCGCGACAACCACGGCGGAAACAAGGCATCATATATGGATTTTGTGCCTTCTTCTCCATTGGGGGCCTTGTATTGTTTACGTCTGGACCTTGAGGGCTCTCAGCTGGAAACTCGAGGTGCATATTGTACAACCACAACCGCCTGCATTCCCCCACTTTGCACATTTACATGCAGCGGTGGCCAGTACGAGAGCGGGACAACCACAAGGTTACATTGCGAGGTCAGCAAATTCCTAGTTAGTATTTTCTTTTTATTGCAGGCGCAAGCACAGGGCTTTTTGCATCTGCCCAATTGCAGCTCTACGGAATGACACCAGGTTGTCAGAATCAGCATGGCTCGTCACATCTCGATTTTGCCAAGAGTGTGAACGGCTCCTTGGCCCGGCCGAGTTCTAGAACTCCAAGAACATGGGGGTATATGTGACTGCAAAACAGCCTTTGCCTCGACAAGGAGCGGCCAGACGCCACTGACTAAAACCCGATAGCCGGGTCTGAATGGGCTACTATCGTCTCAAGCCACGGCGCCCATAAACCCCCAAATGGCCCGATAGTACCCAACTCTA
Source organism: Calonectria hawksworthii (assembly GCA_020975415.1). Lineage (NCBI taxonomy): Eukaryota > Fungi > Ascomycota > Sordariomycetes > Hypocreales > Nectriaceae > Calonectria > Calonectria hawksworthii. The sequence continues at coordinate 2,104,190 of JAHXZK010000001.1, read as the reverse complement.
TATGCGCCAAACCGCCCAGTCATGTGTAAACTTGCGGAAGACGGATGTAAACTCATTCCGATCATCGTCTGGGAGTCTGGCTTTTGCCACGTTCCAACGGGCGACAGGCCCTGGTACTACTTGTCTCTGCTTCCCTCCTCTCCTCGTCACTCTTCTTCCTCTTCTCTCTTCCTTTCTTTTTTGCAGCCCTCGCAAGACATGCAGTTTCGAGTTGAGTTGGCACGCCACCGCCAAGAAGCAGCCAGATGCAACATCCCACCAATCTCGTTTAACTCCGAATCACACCCTCTAGAAGAAAATGGACATTCAAACTGCAGGACGGCCAGCGTGAGCACCCCATGCAGCCTATCTAATCTATTCGTGTTACCAACACACCATATTTAGTCCAAAACGCCCCATCATCATTGGGGAGAGGTTGACCATACCAGAGCCCCGCGTCATGACCCCGGTGTCTATGAATAGCAGCCCGACGTCACTTTCGAGCAGCAGTCACCACAACCCACCCATAGGCACTCCTACAGCGAATGGCAGGTTCCCAGGGGACCCATCCATTTGCACAAGTGTGCCCTTACATTATCAGGCCCAGGCCAACCACCGAGGAGTGAAGCGGGAGCGAGACATGGATGCCGATGCCCCTGCACAGCGCCCTCGCAGAAACATCACACACTCAAGCTCCGACTCGGTAGATGCAGAAGCCTCAGAATTTATCCAATTAGAACTCCGCCAGGGTAGCGATCTGTTGCGGAATAGGAGAGCAATCCTGGAGTCGGCACTAGAATTCATCAACCAGGTCTCCTGCCGGTCTAATGCAGGCGTAGATGACAGTGTAGCCACCCTCGAATCTAGACCTTTGCCCTACTTTCCACCAGAAACGCTATTCATGCTCCTCCGAGGTAAGTGAAAATCAATGCTGTCCCACTGCAATTCTTCGATAACAGTTTCAGAGCGGAATGCGGACTCCGTGTGTCCCATTAACGTGCAGTTTCCAAACCACCTTCTTCCCAAGACGGTAGAACGGATGGGCACCGCACTGGTCAACGAGACTGTGTCGGGCCAGACCAAGGTCCAGTACCAAGTATGCATGTACTACAAAATGTACATCATGTTCGGCATGTGGCCGAAGCTAGAGCCTGGGCACCCACTGAAGAAGCACATACAAGCCTCTAAAAACAGGTATCGGGACCTCTTGCTGCAGGCCATGGGCAACCTCAGCGTATTGGCCCATCCAACAATCGGCCTTTGCCAGGCGCTAATTGCTGGGGTAAGAAGACTTTATTTTTCTATTTCTCTGGGTTTAGCTGATTCTCAAAGGGCATGTTTACTCATTTCACGGGCGACAGCTCCAGGTCCTGGAACCTCGTTGCCCTCGCAAGCCGTATCCTCGTCGCCCTCGGCCACCACAAAGCAGAAAATACAGCGAACTCACCAAAAACAGAGGCTGAATACGAAATACATGCGTGCGTGTATTGGTGTTTCACCCTAGACCGAATGCTCTCCATGCATCTCGGACGGCCGCCATCCCTACCAAGCCTGGAAGTCAACAGGGCGTGGTTCTCCCACCCCGACCTTTCTCGTCCCTTGGTTGTTATGGGTAATGTCCTCGGGGACTTTGGATGCATTCAAGACATGGTGCTTAAGTGGAGAGAAACGCACTCGAAATCAAATGATCGGGATGGTACCGAGGCCAAGAGCGCCGTCGCTGCTATTCAGCAACGAATGACTCCGATATATGCCCAGCTCAGCAAAGTCAGCCGCTTCGTCTTTTTTTTTCTAAGCCCGTCGCTAATTCATCAATTGGTATAGGTCCGACAAAATCTTCCAGGCGGCGAAAAGTCGCACGCCTATTACATGTGGCGCTCCATCGAGTTTGCCTATTACTCTCTAGATACCGCTGTCCTCAGACTAAGTCCCGACGTTGCTTCTGATCCGGGCACACGGCAAAAATGTCTGGCATCAGCTCGTTTAGCCCTTCTCGCTCTCTCTGAAGTGCAGGATTGGGAGATATGCAGTCAAAACCAGGTTACGGACGAAGACTATCCTCTCTTTCTTGCCTGGTAAGCGTAGTTGTGGTCCATCGGTACAGCATTTCTGACTGTGTTTTAGCACCATTCACGCATACCCTCTGTGCCCATTTTTTGTCCTATTCTGCAATGTTGTTGGCACATCTTCGGTTGAAGATTTCCTCTTGATGCAAAGAGTTACCGGTGGGCTTGCCGGTAGCAAAGCGGTAGCACGGTTGCACGATCTCTTCTCCAAGCTGATAGATCTATGTCGCCCTCTGTTCACTTCCCCGCAAACAGCAACTCCTTCACAACTAGTGGCAACTATTCAGCAACCTCGATTTGTACAGCCTGTTAATCCTGCTAATACTAGATCTAGGGTATCCTTCTCTTTGAATGACATCCCCCTTGGACAGGTTGAGCCGAATGCTCAGCAGTATCCTCTCAGTCCATACGGCGGCAATGTCAACTGTGCGCTCAATACGCCGCGAACAGCGACACAGTTATTTGGTTTCAACGTCGAACCTCAATCGTTATGGGCAGAAGATACAATGATTGGACTTTTCAATTACGAGCCGAGTTTGAGTTGGCTCAACGGAACGCCAGCAATGCGAGGGGGGCAATGTTAGGCATATCTAGGAAAATAAAATAATGATACGTCTGTGTAGACTGAACCAATTGAACTATCTAGCAGTAGTTGTAATGTCTCGTGTTTTTTAACCTTTGATTTACTACCTTGTTGACGATAATTTCGTATAATTCATTGCCATCCATGGAAACTAACACTTGGTTGAACACAACCTCAGTCCCTCAATGTAAACTTGGATATCGACAAGGAAATTAATCCGATGAATTCTTTTATTCCCGCGCATGCCAAATATTATTGTCGGATTATTTTAGCACTCAATACGACATACCTTCCCGTGTAGGCAATGCAGGCCCACAAGCTTATTGTAAACATTGTCGGCCCCTCATGCGCGTACCCTGGAGGGGGGTTGACGCGACGAGTTAACAACAAAGAGGTAATTTACAACCTAATCGGTCAATAGCACAGGACTTTGAAAGGCAGGTAGTAGAAACGATATGCCGCTCTAGGCCAGAGAAATCAAGTGCTCCGGGCTCGGCATTCCAGCTGCTACTCTTTGAAACGGCAGAGCTACCAGGCAAGGATGGCAGCAGCGCTTCGATAGGCTCCATCAAGTTTCCGATTTGCAATGAATACACAGTTCCGGGCAAGGTCGTGGACGCAGGGGGGAGGCTAGGCGGCATGGCAGCGGCGCAGGTGCGCGCATGTATTGGTACCGTCACATGCGGTTGAAATCAATCATGCCAGATCCGCTGACAACAGTGAGGCAGTCAGCCAGAAACAACATTTGCGGGATTGCATGGGGTAGACGAGCTTGGCCAATCCGCGGCATGACGGGGGGGGGGCCCGGGGGGGGAGAGGCAGAGGAGAAGAAAGGCTGCATCACGAGGCCAAACAGACGTACATGGTGCATATGTCAACAACAAGCATGAAACAAGACCTTCGGACCATCACCAACGTCGACGCCTGTCTCCTCCATTGGAGCCACGACAGCGCTCTCCCCGGCGCATGAACGACGCCAATCACTGGGTCGATCAGAGGCCCGATTTGGCCGGCTCCTGGGCCGCCCATCCCTGTTGGTTCTGCACCAGAGAGGAAGTTGGTCGCAAACCGGTCCAAGCTGAAAGAGCTGCACAAAACCTTAAGGATCCAACGGTATTGGTCGCCCAGCCCTGGCCGCTCATTCTGAGGCCATCGCCGCGCTGAGAGGCTGTACCGGCATCACCCTGTTGGTTCCCCTCTCTGGCTGCTCACCCTCCATCATGGCGCGACCACCCCGGCCGCCCTCGACGGCGGGAGCCAATGCCTTCCCGCTCTTGGGAGGGTGGTGTTTGGATGCGATTACGGGACGAGGGAGGGAGGGCGCAACACAGCACAGCACACAACACACAACACACACTACGCAATAATAATATCAATATCAAGCGATAAACATGGGCAAAATCCAGGTGGGTACCGCACGGCAGCCGGCGCTCTGTTGGACGGGACACACCGTCATCTGTCATTTCAATGTGCCGCTGGCCGGGGGCGTTCCAAGCCATCCGGTCCTTTCGCTTGCCCTGGGTGCGCGCAGCGAATTGCTTTCTTTTTTAACGCTGCGCCGTATTACCAAGGGCGGCCTGTCCGGTGTTGCTTGCCCAGGGATGAATTATCCTTCAGCGGGAGGGGGAGCTGTCGCGCATCGGCGGCCGTGTCTGTGTGTGTGTGTTACGTCGCACTGAGGCTCACTCACCACCGCCACCAAGCCAGGGCTGGGCTGTTACGCGCGCGGGGCAGACAGGACGGATGGGCAGGGTTTGCCACGTATTGAACCGCAAACCAACCAACAAGTGGTGGTTATTCTGGCCCGGGTTCGCTCTCGTCACCTGGTCGAAACCTCCCTCCTGGCCCAGCCCTATCAAAGCGCCGACCATCGCCAGGGGCGGCTCCCCTCCCCCAACGGAGGCTTTGCTGCGAAGGTGAACCGGGGGGTGCTGCTGTGCTCGGCCAGGGTGAGCGAGATTGAAGTGTGTGCGGCATCTGCAGCCACTCTAGACGGTTACAATGTTCCCGCGAAAATGCTTAAAACGTCCATGCTACGAGGCGGCCCTGTTGGAAAGTGAACGGAGCACCGAAATTGCCCCAGTTCCTTGTTCTTAGCTCCAGGACAAGAAAGGAAACGAAAAAAGAAAGATGCTCTTGGACCCTCTTGGCGCATCTGCATGGGTATAGAGGCGCCGGGCAGCGTTTCTTCAGCGACTCCACGCAGCTCTCTAAAACGCGGGTGGTCTTGTACTACTTTTGCGACGGGAGGGATCGTCTTTAATCGGCCGATGGCTAATCGCGGGTGGCCAGTTGAGGCTGCTGGCACGTACAAGAGATTGCAGAGGGCGGATCGCAAGCACTATCCCCACGTATCAGTTTCAGCTCCAGCAAAGCTGTTTCCTGCGTGTCAGTTGTGCTTGGAGGTGTGTGTGGTACCGCGCAATTGGGCCCGATTGCTCCCTACCACTGGATGTGTCAACTTGGGCGCCTCCCACACCAGCCAGAGAAACAACATGTTCAGCTCATCTGCCAAGGGCATGCCATCTCCCAATGCGTTGGGGCTGCATGCACCGCATCTGTTAGACCCAAAGCAAAGCAAAGTTTAGACCGAGCGTGATAAACATGGCGCTTGACGAGAAGAGGGATTGGCTGCTTTAAGCTCTTATCGGCGATTTCGGCCGACAGGCATACGGTCATGGATCATTCTCTCCCTCCAAGGTGTGCGGAATTGTTTTTTTTTTCTTTGTTGTTTTTGTTTTGTTGATGAGCATCATTGTTGGGCTAGCTAGGCGAGGTGTCGAGATCCGGTTTGACGTGCAGATGGGAGGGTCAACTAGATGGCCGAACTACTGCACCACCGGCGTGCAGCCAGTGAGACGTGGATGTCCGTATCTGCCACTGATCAACGAGGTCAATGTAAACAACGATCCCGGCATGCCTTGCGGTGATGGTGTCAGCGAGAGCAGCTTTACGCGTGCGTGTCAGACGCGTTGATTGCTTTCATTAGTGCGTCGATCAGACCAAGAGATAAACCCCCATTGTTTGGGCTGAGGTGGCTTGCGACTACTGGAAGCGGACTATTGGGTGAGGCTCAATGAGGGCCCCCTCGGGCGTTGTGCGGGCCCATTAACACGCTCATTAACATCAAGCAAGAGGTGCCAATTAAACTTGTCAAAGTTTTGCGGTTATTGGGAGAAGATGAAATGGAGGACGTGGTGATACGCAGGTGCCGCGACGTGATACGCGAAACAGGGCCAATATGGGACCTGCTCGTTTTGGCCGTAGATCTCCAGCACGGAATCGAGGCTAGTAGGCGTAGAAGCTCGAGCTGTCTTTAATTCCAAACGACACCGACGCTAGTTAAGTGCTGCACGTCACGATCAAGCCGTCGACCCGGGGACAACGTACGACGGGGAGACGCCATCTCCAATAGATTTGAATAGCGCACACGCTGGCAGCAAACCGGACTGCTTCGAATGACACACGAATCATAATACCGAGTGAGCTCCGGGGATGAGCAATTGGAATCGGGGGCGTCGTAACATCTGCTTCTTCCCTAGGTTTCAATCGACACGAGTTTCTCCCTGAAGCTCTGGTCGCTTTCCCGTTTCGGTTTCTTCTGCTCATGCCCCATGGACAAAACCCCACACCATGATCCTGGAGGGCCGGTTCTGTGTGTGGTGAACAGGGAGACTAGCACGTATGACCGCCGCACAAGCCGGGCTCTAAACCAGGGGCCCGGTCGAGGCTTTGCGAGAGGCCTCGATGGCGAAACGCCGTCATCCGTCAGTCATTGTCCGCAAAAAGAGGGGAAAAGGCGAGCGAGTGGAGAGCGCTGCTTGTCCGGGAATTGTTTGCGGAAGCTCCAGCTGGACAGGTCACCACTTTTGCAGCGTAACAAAACCGTCCAGTGACAGCCCTCACAGAGGGTGCGGGGATGGTGGATGGAGCGGGCCCGACCTTCTAGCGAGCCGACTAGTGTCTGAGACGGATCCGGCGCTGCCTAGCTTGCGCTGCAAATGGCTGCTTTGTGTGTGTGGAAAAAGCAAACAAGGCTGAGCTGCAGGCCAACACCAAAACATGGCACAATCACCCACACAATGAAGGATGCCCTGTTTTTCGGGCTCAATTGTACGCCAGTCCACGTCTCGGAGGCCACTGGCACCGCGGCCAACGAGTGATGTCTGGTATGCACTTCAAAGCTCAACCCGGGGGTGTCGGCCAAAGCTCTCTTTTGCTCCGCCATTTGCGGCATGTGGGCCTGCGATGTGATCGAGATCATCAGGCACGGCCAGAGAAGCCCAACGAAGCTCTGCAACATGCGCCAGCTCTGCCGTGTAGCAGAGTTCCAGTGCCTGTTTGCACGCCCGCCAGAAGGTGTCCACTCTATTCGGAACCACCGTATCTTACGAGTGCGAACCCAAAAGGTCAATTGGCAGCCCAGGATCTGCTCTCAGCTTGGTGTTTGGGCGCAACCGGGATGTATCCAGGAGACACGTAGATCCACCGTCGGGAACATGTTCGCGTCAACAGTAGAGATGCCAAAGCTGCCTTCTGGTTGGATGGTCGGCAATATCCAGTCTCACAGCCTCTTTACTCGAAGAGAGCTCTCTATGCGACAAGGCCTCCGAAAAAGGCCTCCACTTGGCCCCTCCCTGGCCTGTGATAGGACAGAGCTCAGCAGTCAGAGGCCAGGGGTTCGTCGCGGCGAGGAACCAACGACGGCACCCCCGCGCCCATGGAGAACGGATGCGGCTACATGTCGCCATCCAACCAAGCCAAATTTAGTGTCATCCTTCGAGGTCCCCTAGACCATGGTGGATGGAAGCGGACACTCGTCAGCCGGTTCCTCACTGATCCCATCCTCTGCCCTGGCTAGGCCATGTCCCTGGGATGCCTCTCCGCGCTTCAGTGCTTGTTGGTTCTCGCGATGGCGACCCCTCCCCCCACCGTGGCGAGTTCCTCACTGCCCCAGTGGCAACGGGCGCGTAGCTTGCTCCTTAGGTGAGACGAATCAAGACCACGAGACATGGTAGCATGACTTCCTGGGGAGACTGCGCTTGTCAATCATCGGGCGTCGTAATTGCATCCCCTGCACACAAGCCATCAGTCTTGACAGCACCGGCCGGATGTACCGCTCGGTACGGCACCCGGGAGGCCGTGAATAGCGTCGGGTGATTGACAAACCGGTCACCATGTGAGATGTTAAAATCTACACGAGGTCCAATCGCAACCTCGGTTCCTCGGCCAATCTGGTTGGTGCGTGGGACATTGAAACAATGCGTTCGCGAAGACTATCGCCTAGAAGCCGGCCTATCGGCGGGAATGGCCGGTCGGCCGCGGGAATGCAGGTGCGCGTCCCAAAAGCGGTTGAAGGGATGATGCTGTGTCACCTCTGTGACCGCGGGTTGAGGTCTAGGCATGTTGGTTTCGAAACGTTCAAGTGAAGAGAATGACCGGATGTCGCCCGTCGACGGTCTGAGCACGACAGAATTGAATGTTTTAGGAGGAGGAGAAACCTCAATCCAAGGCTTGCATTGTTGGGGTCCGAGAATCTATACGATTCTGTTGAGAGTAAGCAGATCTCCAGCATGCCATTTTCCTCAAACAAATATGCAAAAAGACGCAACTGGCGCTGTGTTTATGAGAGGCCATCAATCGGCGGCCCATCAATATAGCAAATGTTTCCGGGGCACGTTCCGAGCATCCAAGAGATAGATGAATATTTTTCGGGTGCCGGATAGATTCAACCTATGAGAATGCATCAAAATGACGTGAACGTTCACAGACGGGAATTTGTTTGACACTTGAAAGACGCCAAACCCGCTGTCATCCCGTTTGACTCCCAGCTTCCAATGTCATAGCAGTGAGGGGTTCTGAAAAGAGGGGGTTTGATGATGAGGGCATCACAAGACCACATTGAGCACAGTCGCTCGCTGTCGAACCTGGGTGATGGTTGACACCGGGCGACTTGGCGAGGTTTCAAGCGCTTCCGGGGTGACTCCCGAAGGCTGTGTGCGCGCGGGGCTGTGATGTAGACAATCACCTGGTTGCCGAGCCGGAATGTGACTGAGTTTGGTGGCGACGATTATCACGAATAGGCGCCCAAGCCGAGGTCTGAGCGCCGTCACTTGGAGGCGTTCACGAAGAAACGTGACGCCGGGGTGAGAAAGAGGCGGAAACGGAGAGCGTGGATGAGGGGAAGGGAAAATTTTTTTCGTGTCATTGTCCTGCCAATGAAGAAAAATCCGAAGGGCGGTTTCTCCTCTTTCTGCCACCGCTTGTGATGGGGTCAACGAACCTTTGTCGTGCAGTGGGCTCTTTTTTTTCTGTGCTTCGGTTGCACCTAAGGGCTCCGGTGGTAATGGGTCTTACGGACTTTAGACGTCACTGGGGTGAGGCAAGTGGATGATGGATGGGGCGAACGAGACTGGGCCTCTTCGTCGGTGTGAAATTTTTTCTCTCTTACCCTGTCTTGTCCGCGGCCGAATAAGTCGGAGGGTCGGTGACGAAGTCCACATTGCATTAGCATAAGCTGTGCCGGTGATAAATGGATGAGTTGAGCATCCGAAACTTGCACTGGCCGCCCTGCACAAGGCCAATTTCCGTGCCGCGTAAAGGTGTGAATAAGCGGCCCTGTGGCGGGTACCGTGGCGTGTAGAGTTGGCACCAGCCTCAAGTAGGGCGGCGATCAGACGTTACAGGCTCATTTCCCGCGTTGTGGTTCTCAAACAAGCATCGGGCTCTAGCAGATCTCCACTCCATGGAAGACTTCTCGAACATGGCGCGCTTAGCGTGATGAGGGTGGTGGAGCGGTGGCACGTGCACCCGCGTCAGTTTTGTGCATCAAACCGCAATTTGGGTTGGGGACGAGGAAGTCCCGACAAGTACCGCTCCACTTCGCCGCGGGCGTCTCGTCTCATAGGAGGGGGGTTGAACCATCGTCGCGGACCGGCTGCGGGAACACATCCACTTTCTGAACCACTGGGTGGTGACATGCCGAGTCTTGCACATAGGGTCACGGATGATGGAGGGGTCGGAGGCGGAGGAAGCGGGCTTGGGTGGTCTCGGCGGGCATGGAGGACGGCGGCAGACCAACGACAACGATCCTGTTGATAATTCAAGAGGGGCGTCCGCTCATGTCTCGGGCCATGGGAATTTTTCGTCACCAGCGCTGGACCCAGGATGACCCTCTGATACCACGCCGCCTGCCCCGAAGCAGCTTAATTAAGTCCTCGTCCGGCTGGTCCCTGCACCGCCAGGCTTCAGTAACCGAGAGGAGAGGGAGAAAGAAAAAAAACTCTTGGTAATGAGGCCCGCCGCTGGGTGGGAAGGAAAAAATTGCAGCCTTGATGGCGTCGTTGAAGAGGAAACGGGCGGAGTGTCCTGCAGAGCAGCAATGGGGGTTATGCAGCCTGCCCCAGAAACCCCATAGAAACCAACCTCGAAGGCGTCGAAAGTTTTTGCCTCCCCCTCACACTTGACCTGACTGAGGGATGCCTTCACGCGACTTGCAGCAACCCCATGCACGCGAGCGTGTTACGACCTGCAAATCAGTTTTTAAAGAGTCGCGTGGCTATGGGCCGTGGGTGTGAGGCGTGCTTACCGCCAGACTCACGGCACTTTCTTAGTCAATGGGGGTTGGGAATGGGGACAGGAACGGGGCGTGAGAGGTTAGGCTTTGGCGCAGCAGCTGCCTGCAGAGTGGGAGGCTGTACATATGGTACCGGCCTGTACAGACGAATCGACGCCCCCAAAGTGCAGCAAGGCGAGGGATGATGCAGGCCCAGAAGAAAGAAAAAAAAAACCGAGCAAGCCGGGTACATCAGGCAGGAGGACGTCAGTGACCGAAACTTAAGGATCCTACTCGGAGATGGACCTGTCTCATCCCCTGGATATCACTGTGTCAATACAGTGATTGAAAAGCAAGGCGCGATGCAACCCAACTGTAATTGCTTTTACTGAGGGCTGTTGAATCAGGGCCTGCGACTGAGAGCCATGTCTTTGCAAAAACCGCCTTGGTCTTATTATAGTGCTTGCACATCCCACTTGGCCCAACTGACGGCAGGGATAAAAGTGATGGCTGGTGGTACTTGGGCTACAAAGCTTGACGCAGGCATGCTGCTCGCTGGGTTAGGACCCTGGCGTGTCTTGTGCGGCGACTCTACCCGTGCTGCCAAGGTTTAATCGTCACAGGTTGGCAAGGAAAGGAGATAAGTTTGCTGACAGACATAATTGGGTACGCGGCGACCAGTCACCCTGACATGGAACGCGGAACACGGGAGACAGAAACACGGTCTTTTTCGGCGTATATCGCGCCACTGCAGCTACATTCGGACAAAGGAATTTTTTTTCTTTTCCTTTCTTTTTGCTTTGACAGATCAGAAACTTTGCTGCTCCGTCAACGTAGATGCAGATGAGGAGCCGCCGAGCAAAAGAGGGTCTATGTCTGTATAGTTTCTCCGCCGGACTCCTTCTACCAAGACTACCTACCATGCCCGAGTCTTTTTTAACTCTCCGCCTTTCTCGTACTTTGCCGGGTTGTCAACTTATTTGAAAGGGCTGGATGGAACTTGACGGCGATTGCGGGGCTGCACTAGCAGGGCTTTAAGTGGTTACAGTGGAGGGCACCTGTTACCTCCCAGGTGCCTAGCGCTCCGGCGCTGAGTGTGCAGCCCCCAGCGCGCAGTGCCCGGCGCTGCCGCCAATCAGCGTCGTACGTCACGCCTTCTTGCATGTCGCCGATGCGAGGGGTGAGGCAACCTGCGCCTTGGTTGCCTATTGATATCAAAATCTGAGTGAGAGAATAAAAAGTCGGAGTCTCGAGGTTGGCTTGTCCCGGCAGGCCGGCACGGAGTCAGATGAATCATGATGTAGCGGCCTCGCACTGCATCATTCCGCGGATCCCCTTTTGGGTGGAGTTGAAACCCGTTGCTCTGTGAGCATTGACGCAACTACGCCTCGCCGCTTGTCTAGTTGCGTTCTCGGCTTCTGACTTTCTTGGGCTTTCTTGACCGCGGCCAGGCCAGTGCGGTTTACGAGGGAACAAACGGTACGGGTGCGTTACGACATCATGGCAGGTCTAAGCAAATAAGGCCGTGTGAAGGCCAGGGCAGGGCAGGCCTGGCCCAGACATATGGTCCAGAAAGGCCTCCGAAATGGGCCTTGGGTTGCTGACGTCTTGTTTTGCACAAGGTCACTCTCAGGGACTCAATGGCTCCAGCAAGCCCCTCCGGGAACGTGGCTTGGGTCATGGTTTGGGTCAGTCGGCGCCATGGTGGCGGGTTTTCGATGACCGTGTCTCTGACCTGACGCTCCGGCCTGGGACGTGTCGCAGCCGGCCGGCGGGGAGTCGTTGAGCACAACTCCGAGGGGTAGCGGCTTGCGGCAAGTCGCGAGCCAGCCCACAAAACTGCAGGAGTAGCCACGACGACGGTCAATGGTTGTCGTGGGAGTGAGAGTCCGGGGTTAAGATCCGTGAGCGTTGCGTCTTCCTTGTTCCCTGTGGTTCGCGTGGTTTATTGGCTGGCACGTCAGCGCTCCGGTTCCCGCGAGACACCAAACCGAGAGCGACTCTGGCTAATTCTCCTGGCAAGCGGGTGTTTGAGATGAACTAGAGGTTAGTTTGGCAGAGCCATTGATGCTGATCGCATGAGCATACAACCACAATGGCCCTCTCAGCTCACTCGAAACTCCCAAACTAGACCCAGTTGGACTGGCCTGGGCCCTTGGGACTCGGGGCTCATGGCGCAACGGACGTTGGCCCAGGTCCTTAACCCAGATTGGTCAAGCAGCCAAAAAAAGACTCTTTTTCTGGCAGCGTCAGCCAGGCGAGCCAAGCCCAGCCGAAAAACCCGGACCAGCACCACAACGCCATGCAAGCACGGAACCTGCAACGGCGCTCGATTAACGAAGGGGCTTAGAGAGGGGTGAAATAATTTTTATTTTTTATCGGGATGAGCAACATCTGCAGGGCAAACTGACAACAACTACACATCATTTTCGATATATCCAAAGACGGTACCAAGCGCCCGGGCAGTGCCCACGTATGCGGAATGACCATGATTCAAAGATCGGTATCTTGCACTCGGCGCCGCCCAGGACCAGGGATCCCGGTCATGGTTCCTGGGGCTACCCCTCACTGGCTGCTGCAGGTGGTTGTCTGTGAGAAAATAGGTGGTGACCACCAAAAAAAGAAGACGCGAGCCTCGACAGTGGGATCGGCAATCGACTCTGTCAATTCCACTGTGGCGCTCACGGCGTCCGTCAGTTATCGCATTCTGGCTCCAAGGGCTATTTCTCGTTCCATAATCTCAATCGCCATCGGAGTTATGCTGCCGATGATGTAGTTTCAATTTCCAATGCAATCCTCCAAGTGGATCGTAACCGAGGGCAGAATGTCGATCCGGATGACGCTTTTACCTCGTGTCCCGACTTTTTTTTTTATGTCGACAGGGGGAGATGGATGGTGCCGGCCGCTAACTTAGCCTGGCTATTCTTCCTCCTCCCCCCCATCTGGTGGATTTGCAGGTGTCCTCGTCCATCCAGCCACCCTCCCAACTTAATATGGGCCTACAATGCGCTGACCCGAGTCTCGTAAGGCGCGGGTTCGCGTCTCCTCATTGGGTGTCAGAACTGCGACGCCAGAAACGCGCGCGTTGAGAGGAACGAGATGCCAACGCCAGACGCGATGCGAGGGGGGCGTGTGTTTGCTGCAGCACTAAGGATGCGTGGTCGTGTGCCAGCGGCGGGGAAGAGACACCAGGTATATGCTAAGTTTTTTTTTTCTTTGTCTTCTGGAACTTGATTGCCTCGGGTTTAGATTCATAAAAAAAAAAAAGATCAATTTTTTTTTCCCTTTCCTTGTAATTCTTTCCCTTGCTTCACGGAACTACGGGCTAAGGGTCCGAGGCGCAGGCTAACGGCGGCTGGGGTTTGGGGTTTGCACCGATGACACGGACGACTGAGATCTTGTTTCGCGGCCGATGGATCGGTGTCGGTCTCACATGATGCTTCCACCTCGCGTTACAAGGTTAGGTTGCTGGTGGTTTGGAGTTGTCGGGAAAGTTACAAGACAAGGAACTCAACGTCCAAGAGTTTATGTGGTCCCCGGCTCATAGGGGCCACCATGTCAATTGGCGCATGTGAGGCGTCGGCAAGGCCTGGATCGCCCATTTCCGAAGTCTCCATCGACAAGCCATCGGCGGAGCAACTACGCATTGGCAGTCAATGAAAGAGTTTAATGGCAAATATACTGTATGTCCTGCATAGTTATCACAAGTGCTGCGTCATTACATACACAAAAGCTTTGTGCTTGTGCCACCTATGCGTACTGGTGTCCTGTGCGTGGGGGAGAGGAGTCTGAGTTCGCATAGTGGAGATGGTCATCACACTCTTTTTTTTCTCGCCCTCTTCCCTTGCAGTAGCAAAAAGCAAGCCTCTCGAAAAAAGCGGCAACATGGGATGGAAATGAGCGTAGGGGGCTTTCAAGCGGCCATACCGAGCAGGACGCTGTCTGAGGCGACGCACGGGAGCCGACTACAGATTGAGGCCGCAATTGGCATTTTCTTTTTCATCTCCTGTTCCGAGACCCAAGGCCAGGAGAGCATGCTTTTACAGGCGCTGTACCCATGGGTTACAGGGTCAACATGGACTGCAAGAGGGGCCTGTTGGTGATACCGACGTGAGATGCAGCAGTGCTAATTACAAGGTGCTGGGGACATCAGCCTCAGCAATAGCGCCAGTGGGCGGGCACGGAACGGGGAGGTCCATTTCCAAGACTGGAGCGGCTACTAGCAATAGCGGGCATGGCACACAGGCGATGTAGCGTGGACCAGCACAAAGGAGCCCTGCTGTCGCGGGCATGGAGCAGTGAGTCCCGTCTTGGAATACGTACAGGCGAGGTGCATGGTGTTGGACCCTATTACCAACGTCACACCTCCTTTTAGTAGCACGGATTATACCCGCGACACGGCGGCGACAAGTGGGCCAGGCTCAGAGCCATGTAAGAAAAAAGAAATGGGTGGAAACGAGGATCGCCAGTGGGTTAGAACATACGCAATGCATGTCGGGCATGCATTCGCAAGTATTTGACGAGGCGGCAATAGCCTCAAGCGAGGGGAACGTGGTATTCGGCATCGTGTAGACACCACACCCTCTTGGTCAAGGGGCTGTCCTGGGAAAGCTACAGTGAGGCTGGTCCGGAAGCACTGACAGCTCATCATCACCACAGGTAACCAGCGGAGCAAATGGAGGCATTTTGCTTTGTGTGCCCCGGTACGATTCGGCAACTTTGCTGCCACTACGTAGTCAGCGTACGGCGTTTATGTACAAAACGACCCATCTTGTGCCAGTAATGAACGGCCGGGCATGTGTCGGTCGCCTCAAACCGTGGGCGGACATCGGCCTTGGCGAGCGACGTCCTGTGCAGGGAAACGACCAAAAAAAAACTACTTCGGGTTTCAAGGATTCAGGGCTTGCAGCAGGGCAATCAGACAGGCTGACAACGTCTCACGGCTTGGGAAAGGGTGTAGCACCAGTAAGCCCCTGAGCCCAGTGCAGCCACCAATCCTTCAGCGACAAGCACACAAGTCACAGGCGGACCAAGTTGCAGGTGAAGGTGTCTGAGGGCTTACACAATGCTGCAGGCAGGTCGTTGAAAAGCGAGTAAGCCACGAGAGAATAGCTGCGGCGGTGGGCCGCGCGGGATGGAAGCAAATGAGGAGACTTCCAATGAAGGAAGTGGTCGCCATGACATGCATGATTAATTAATTGGATTTGCCCAGGTTTGTGCAGGACCGCGACGGTGACGCGCGATTGGCTGAAACGGGGATGCAGCTTGAAGATTGACGAGAGGCACCGCGATAAACCACTGAGCTTGCATCGGTGTGCCAGCAGCCAACGACTTTGGGTCTAGAGCCTCTGTCAAACTGCTCCAGAAGGCCATTGACGGAGCGTTACAGGCCCATAGGCTGGCTGATGGCGACGGACGCTTCATGTGCAAAACGCCGCCCCCCCGGAGACCATGTCCAGGATTGGTAATTCCATGTTCCGCGGGGTGGCAGCCGAGGAAACGTCCAGCGACCATGGAGAAACGGCGGAGACCTTACTCGCGGGGGCATGGGCGAGACGAGATGAGACGATACGCAAATAGTCGGCGTGGCCGCTGCTGCCCTTGCGTTGGGTCTACGGTGTCTTTAGCAGTTCGTCAACGGCCAAAGGAAAAAAAAAACGCTGCTGACATTTAGGCCGCGCATTAGCCAAGCATACCGCTGGGCAATGGAAGGCACTTGGCGTAAAGGCGGATATTGCGAGTTGAAATATGGGACGTTGTTCTGCGCGGCAGCAGGCCGGAGCTCCGTCTAGGTGCAGCGGCGTGGAGCTGGACAACCTAGGGATCCCATGCTCAAAAGGGGAACGGGAACGGGAAAGGACCAGCAGCTCTCAAGAAGCGAGAAGACAGGAATCCCGTCCCAGGTCACCGAATCCAGGTCTAGGGGCCGGTGAACCAATGATCCTGGGCCAGAGACACTCGAGTGGTGGTTGCATCTCGCAAAAACGCACGTAGCAGGTTTTCAGTGGCCTTGGGCCCCCCCAAACTTAGACCTTGGCCCGTCCACCGTTGACCTCACTCTGGCGGGCGGCCGAGTGACCGGGCGGCTGGGCCTCGCGTGTGACGCTGGCGTCGAGACGATGCCTGCTGCGTGCTGCGCTCAACATCGGCGAGGAGTACCCAGGCCCGGAATGAGGTCGGGTGGGAGCGGGGCCCAGTAGCGCAATTGCAGATGCGCGATAGGACAGGTGCTAGGGGCCGGGCAGGATAATGGAGGGACGGGATGGATCCTTTGGTGTTGTGGAGGTTGCGTCGGGCCACGGCTTTGCTGGACGCTGCGAGAACGCCTCTTTGAGAGAAGGATGTCCCAGCAAAGCGCAGGTGAAGAAAAAAGTTGCTATATCGACGTACGATGCGGCGCGGTGGCTTTGTGAGGGCATCATCCCCTGACCGCTGTCAACTCAGATGGTCCCAGAGTTTCTTTGTATCAACTATGTACATGTGGCCCGTATCTGCCATGATTGCCTTGTGCTCAATCGGCTGTGATCCGCGCACGCAGTTTGCTCCCGAGTGCGGCTGTAGGCAGCCTCTGCAGTGTGCTCGCTTTACGATCATGTACTGGTCGCAAGTGGTGAGTGGGATGTAAGGGATATGCACACGAGCCGGGCACAAGCCTCAAAGGCTGGCGTACAATACACAATAGGCCACCTGCGGCCTCGCTCAATAAGGCCTTTCACCGGCCGCCATGTAGTCCTTCCACAACAAACAATACGCCAGAATCTAGTCCTCTATTGACAGGAGCAAGTCAACAATAGCGGCGGCCCATAGGACGGGCCAGTTGTTGGCCTCGACAAGCGGCCTCAAGTGCGGAGAAGGAAGGATATATCACACCACAACAGGACACCGACGTTTTGGCAGTTTGCTCTCTCTCTCTCTGCTCTCCCTCTCTCATTCCCGCCGGGAAAATAAATGCACATTATTTGATTTGGTTCATCTTTACCAAACCTTTTCCCGTGCATGTGAGCCCCCGTGACCGTCCCGCCGTTGGGATTCTCCGCTTGCGCAAAAAAGAAAGCAAAAAATTCACCAAACCGTACCGTTGCCGTCATCATCGTCAAAGTCCCGCGGGAATCGACATATCCGGGAGCATCGAGTCGAGTCTCCCGGCCAAACCCAGCCTAACCTGGCCGTTTTCGCATCATCGATCAAGAAGAATTACTTGCGGCACGCCCAGCACAAGCACACGCAGAAAACCATCGTCCCCTCCAGCACTCACCATCCGCACGCGGATCCCTGCCCTGCTTGCACCGAATTTCCCCAGCCGAGAGACAGAACACGCTACGACACGACACAATTGGCACAAACGTGACCCCCAGGTACGTACGAGAAGAGTGAGATGTACTGCGCTGTACCTGGCACGCCCCCATGCCCATGCTGCTGCAATCGCTCACCCCCAACAACCCCCCCAATCCCAAGCCAAAGCACAAGCCCAAACCCAGCCCCCCCTCCCCTTACCACCCCCCGAAAGCGTGCCTTGGGTGCGTGTCTCTAGCGTAAAGCAGCGAGGCAACGCGGTACATGACCGATGTACCTCGTTGTATACTCGGTAGAGGCAGTATGCAGGAGTGAGGAGTGGGAGTGTGAGCCAAGCCCAAGCCCCCCCCCGGTGTGGTGTCTGTTCCCCCCCAGTCCCAAGGCTGTCGGCCCTGGTCCCTTCACCTCTGCTCCACGCCCATTGCGCGCAGCTCCTTGGCTTACTCTCGCTCTGGCTGGCTGAGTGACGGGACGCTTGCTGAGGGGACTGTCGAGGTGGTGACCTGTGGATGACTCCTGTGCCAGGGGACCCCCCTCTGCTGGGATGGAGCCAAAGTACCTCACGGGCGCGCCACAACCACTCCCTCCACGCACAGAACTGAGCAGGGTACATCCGTCCACCCCAAGTACCCACTGGAGTGGGCAGTGGATAAGGCAGCCCACTGCACTGCGCTGCGCTCGCGAGCTTTGGCTGCTTTGGTGGTTTGGCTGGCGGTTTGGCTCGCCTGGGTTGGCCTGCTCCTGTTTGCTCTAGTCCGTTAAAACTACTCGCTGCCTCTCCTCCAGTCCTTTTCCTCCTCTTCCATCCTCCTCCTACCTTCATCCCGCAACCTCCCTCCTCCCCTTCCTCTCCCTCTTCCTCAGCCATTCGTTCCCTCATTTCCAATCCGTCTCCTCCTGACCCGATCGCAGGCCGCAGACGCGCTTTGGACGAGGAGAAAGAATCTTACCGTGGGCTTCCGCTCGACTCCCTTTCCCAGCCCGCCCTATTAAAGGCCCGGACCCAGAGCTGTGAGACGGCACCACCAAAAAGGACGGTCTGCAGAAAAGTGAATCAAACGACACCTTTGCTGGTATTTCGCTTTTGTCCTCCGCCCCGGCTTGCCTTCCCCCTCCAGCTCCTCCTTCGACTTTGCAAATTCCTCTCCATCCCGATTCGGAATTCAGTCCTATCCATTCCCTCCGTCGCCGTCTACCGACTCGCTCCGCTCCCTTCTTCACGAGACGATTCTGGGTGTCCTTCCCGAGACTTTTGTGCATCGACGTCTTTTTTTCTTTGACTCTCCGTCAGTCCTAGTCTAGTCAATTCTCGACCATCGAGCCAGGGACCGGTTTTTTTTCTTCCACCAGTGGATTGTCAAAAAGGATATCTCCGATCCCCAGCCTCGGAGCATAAGAGAATTTGCAACCCGCAAAATTCTCAGCCAACCTCCCAACCACCGTCGTTGTGTGTTACTCAGTCTCTTGTGCCCTCATCCAACAAGTTCAGCGACCAATTTTCCATCCCGTGTGAGAAGGTACGTTGTTAGTGGACAAACGTCCGACAATTATGTCACGAAGCGAAATCTAATCCTCGTCCCCCCTTCTAGCTGCATGCCGAGGATTCACTCCCGCATACCGCAGCCATCTCCACCACAACCTCAGTCCTCAAGTTTGCTCTGTGGGAGACGTTAGCTCGTTGTTCCCACTCGATCTTAGGACGTTGTCTCACCCTCGGAAGCCTTGGCCTCATCCCCGACCTGTGGTGGTAAGCCTCCCTCGCTCCTTCGCACCCAACCCTTTCCCGTGCCAAAGGCTCCGACCTCCCGTGCCAACACGCCTCTATCACCCAAGGGATGCTGCTCTAAAACCGCAACCCGTCCCACCCCTGGACTCTGCATGACCCTGTCTTGGTGCACTGAGATTTTCAGATCTCCCATAGAACTATATGCTGATACGTATCCCGTCCTTCTAGAGCCCTTGAGTCGACCTCGTTTTTAAACGACCCCTTTTCCGATCCCTTTCTTTGCCTCCACCCATTCATTGTCTTCATGCTCCTGGCTTCGTTTACCAGCCACGGTCACTCGTTTTGTTAATCTTTTCACCACGCTCATTAATATCTTAATACCCTAATACCTCGGTGTGCATCACTCATTCACACACCCGAGTCAATCGCTCATTCGATCGTCTCCGACCAAGATTCCTGGGGAACTTTCACCAGTCTCTCTTTGACCACAACACTCAACAACGATTCTATAATATCGTATTGTTCTATACACACACTGCCCAACATGGCGTACTCTCACCCCGATAGCACCTTCTTCGTCGAGTCGGATGAACCTCACCACTCAAGAATGAACCCTCGCGATGCCGCCAAGCTGATTGCCCGCAACCGACAAGATATTATCGCCGGCGAGCTGTCCCGGTTAGCAGGCGACGAGTATCTGGAGGATATCATGCAACACATGAGGCACATGGAGGCAAGTACCATCACTCCCATGCTCAGCCTCCGGTTTGTGCTAACCTTGAACAGGACGAGACCCTTCCCGATGCCAGCCTCATCGATATGCAGCGCGAGATCCAGTGGTTCATGAGGCCTTACCTCATCGATTTCCTCATCGAGGCTCACGCCGCCTTCGCCCTCCTGCCCGAGACCCTCTTCCTCACAGTCAACCTCCTGGACCGATATTGCTCAAAGCGAGTGGTGTACAAGCAACACTACCAGCTGGTCGGCTGTGCAGCGCTCCTCATCGCTGCCAAGTATGGTGACAAGAAGGACCGTGTGCCTCAAATCCACGAGCTTAATAACATGTGCTGTGGCTTGTACGACGCCGGCATGTTCACCCAGATGGAGATGCACGTCCTCAACACGCTGGAGTGGACTATTGGTCACCCAACTGTCGACTTCTTTTCACAGCTCATGGCTGCCGAGGAGGGTGACGATCGGGAGGTGGAACACATGGCCGCCTACCTCAGCGAGATTGCTCTCTACCACCGAGACTTCGTGTCCACCAAGCCCTCAATCATGGCCCGAGCCTCCCTCGCCCTTGCACGAGCCATCCTCGGTCGCGCCGAAGTGAACGATGGAGAGTGGGATCACACCGAGAACCTCACCCTGCTCACCCTGTCCCACCACCTCCACCAGCCTTCACCAACTCTCGGACGCAAGTACTCCACCGCCAACCTGTCCAGGGTCTCCCAGAAGCTCGCCGAGTTCATGACCGAACAGGCTGCCATCGCCCGCCGAACTGCCAACCCCCCCTCGCCTCCCACTGAACCTACTGCCAAGCACTCCAACATCTACAGCACACCACAGAAGGGCCACCACGCGATGGGTTTCGACGGCTACCTGACTCCTCCCATTACCCCCGACGGAAACTGCTTAGTGGGCAACAACCAGAACATGGTCAAGGAGACCTACCACCAGCTCCCTCCTCGATGCCCTGTGACACCTACTCCTCAACAACACCCCAGCTCCGTTTACGGTCAACATCCTCAATACCCCGGCTACGTGGGACAACATGGTATGCACCAGCAATAGCATGGTTGGTGGAACATGCTTCACCCCAGATTTCTGTAACTTTACGTCAACACTCAAGGCCTTGTTGCCGCTCGACCACCCGTGTGGCAAAGGCCCAGCTCCTTTGTTCACAATTCCTTGACCCGACATTCTCGCACTTGTTTTGATGCCACTCGAATGGTAACACAACAGAATGATCTTTCTCTCATCTACGTCTTGGCATTTAGCGACTGCTTTTTTTTTCTTTTTTCCAACTGCGAACCCAAAATTCCTGCAAGTCTTTCGGCACCCAAAAAAAACGGAATACGGATCATACCCCTATTTTCTTTTTTTTTTTCTCTTTTTTTTTCTTTTCTACGGCAAATTTTTGGCATGTTATGGCCTCTCGATGATTTGTCCCCTTTGGTTCAGGGGAACTCTCATGCGGAAAGCGGCCTACGTGAAGAAGCAACGGGGTTACCTCTTGGAGGAAATGTTTGAAGGAATAGAGTACAAGGGGGGAGCTTGGCCGGCCTCGATACGGGAACCACCGAGAATGCACGAAAGGCAACAGATCCCTCTGCGACGGAACAAAAAGGATACCCACACATGGGAGGAACAGGGATGGCTTGCGTTTTTTTTTTTTGAGAGAGAGGCAGAGGGGACGAAAAAGTCCGGCCTCGGTCTGGTACGATGAGGCGGTCGATACTCTTCGCGACACACAGCATAACGACTGTATAATTCTTTCGGAGGTTACATGAGGGACGATGAATATTAGCCGAGAACGGCAACGTCGTCCCGGGGAAGGGACTTTGGCACAAGTTTGTGCCACATTTGGATCTACAGAGCAAGCTTGTCTTGTTCTGCTAACCTTCTCCCGAGCCCCCGTCCTGTGTATAGGTAGTTGTAACAGGCACAAAAAAAAGAAGTAAAAATCTCTTCATCAAATGGTTCCCCCTTGTCCGTGACTTGCTGGTGTAAATGGAATGTAATTAGTTGTGTTCATATAATGCTATGCTATACCATTTGCGCTATGCATGTTATGACTAACGTGACTCGATCCATCATGGCAGCCCCATTGATTTGCGCCGTTGGTTCCTAGTCCCAGTCAAAGGAAAAGGAAAGCGGGATCCAAAAAAAGCCTCCTAGTTCCATGTGGTATTTTCCCGAAAACTGGCATGAAAAGTTTGCCCTTTCAAGATGGCCAAAGTCAGTCCACGGAACGATCTAGATTTGGACGGACGCAGAGGCGGTGACGTCAAAAATTGTCATGTGGAGATGGTGCAATCTCGGGCGCAGCCAAACAGCTGCGGCAGAGCACAGGCGCTAAAGCGTCACCGCCATAAACCCTCTGGCGGTCGCCGTTTTAGGGACGTCCATATCTTGCGTCCTCATTTCAAGCCCCTGAACTAGACGGGCGGCCCCGTGATCCCCTGGTCTGTGTGTGCGTCTCTGTTGTGTGTTGGCAAGAACGCGTTGCATCTGCAAGGAGGAGCCTCTGCAATTTCAGCAAGCCCATCAGCGCGCGGGTCTACAATGGGTTGGGGTTATGCCGATGTCTCAAAACCCGTCGATAAATTTAGGCTTGGGGAAGAACCGTAATTGCCCGTCATGCTGAATGTGGAGATTTTTTGGGGAGAGAGAAGGGGGGGAAACATGGATTAGGGATCATCTATGCACAGTTGATCCCATGACTGCCAACTCAGCAATGGCACGAGCATTTCGTGACAATCTCCAATTTCCAAGGTCATGGATAGAAACATGTTGGGATGAACTAAACTGGTCCTGGCGGGACAAGGCGGGGGAGAACGAAGAAGCACCGTGGAATATTCGACTTGTTTATTGTGTCTAGGGTAGGTCTGTCACTCTCAACGCCAAAACTCGGCCGAGAGGTCGACCCAGCCAAAAACGCGGATCTCTCGGCGCTCCCTGAATAACATTGGGACGCGTGCATGCAGGTTCGTTCATTAAACGATGCACCTCGCGCTGCCTCTCTCCAGGATGGTATATGTGTTGTGCGTAAGTATGCAGATGCACGTCAGACGCCATCTTGTTGATTAATATCGTGGATACGATGGTTTGCAAACTGCCGAGGAAATTCGATGGGGGTTGTTCCCTGTTCCTACGTCCCACTGATTCCTGACGTCGCACGGCCCCGTTTGGGCTGTTTCGTTTCCCACCCCCCCATTGCATCGGTTGTCCTTCCCAATCCGAAAGCGAAGTGTGGCGTAGATTCTCGGATTGACATGAGCCACACCAAGCCATGATCAGACTCGGATGAGGCTTAGTGTCATAAGGCTGAAGACCATTGTTTGAAGCTCCAGGCTGGAGCCACCGGATTGGCCAGAATTTTTCCCTCCCTCTTGGTAGCACTGCCAAAAGACTCTATCGCAGTCGTAAAGCAACGACATATTCACATTGAAAGTTCGGGGGTTGCCGCACTATCACGCCCGTCATGTCTGTCACTCTTCACACGTCGCTAGGCGACATTAAGATTGAGGTATTCTGCGAAAGCGTTCCCAAGACGGCAGAGGTATGTCTACAATTTTGGAATCGCCCCTCCAGCCTCGTCGCGTGCTAACGACACACACCAGAACTTCCTCGCCCTTTGCGCGTCCGGCTACTACGATCAATCACCCTTCCACCGACTCATCCCCAACTTCATGATCCAGACAGGCGGTCCGGCCACACCATCACCCCCAGAGAACCCCAAGGGCGGACGAAGCATCTGGGGCGGTGTTTTTGACGACGAGATTCGGCCCACGCTCCGCCACAACGCGCGCGGCATGGTATCCATGGCCAACAAGGGACCCGGCACCAACGGTTCACAATTTTTTATCACCTTCGACAAGGCGCCTCACCTGGACGGCCTGAACACGGTCTTTGGCAAGGTCATTGGTGATGAAGGACTGGCCACTTTGGCCAAGATGGAAGCTGTCGAGGTGGATCGGAAGAACCGGCCTAAGGAACCATTCAAGATTGAAAAGATTACGATTCACGCAAACCCGCTTGCGGCATGATTTACGACATGATATAAAGAGCTTGGCGGTACCATTACGGCATGGAATGACATTTGATGAAGCAGGTGTTTGGATATTCACTGAGCATATATCTGATCTATGATTACCAAGCACGTTGGCAAACGACAAACACTGGCCCATACCGGGTGATATTAACCCCTACCCCACTGCAAATTTTGGGCTTTGCCTTTGATCATACGAGTTCCGGAGGCCAGTTCAATATCCAAGGTTGACACCCAGATCACATCTCGCCAGCCTCTCCGTTCGATCCGCTTCATCATTTCTAGGAGCTCGGGCCTGGAACGTCCGTGAAGCCTTCGGGTGCTGTGTATCACATTTTGGCCCCCAATGTCTTCAATGTTTAACACCCAGGCCCGCTGATTCTCCTTGTAGGGCGGGAAGTCCCGACCTCCAGTGGTTCTGGTATGGCTGGCAATGACATTATGGAGATGTTCCCAGCCAGATAGCTCTCCCGCCTCCTCTCCTCCCACCTCCTCTTCTACTCCCTCGCCCACCACCGGGCTCAATTCCATCTTCCCTCTGAGCAATGGCCAAAATAATAACTCGCAGCTTCTCATGCAGCTACGGTGGATGACGGACAGCTTACCCTCGAGCAACAGCCGGGACTCTTGCCTATGCCTCAAAACTCTTTCCTCCTCAAACAAACCTGTTGGCTCAACTCCGCAGTCACAATACCGTGCACGAGCAGAGAGCGGCGGGGATCTAATGGCGCTGGAGAATCTGGTCCTTGCAATTCCGGGTCTTGCATAATTGGCCTGCTCCTGGAGATCAACGAGAACTAAAGGGCGAAGCTGACTAGTATTGCCTTTTTGCGTGTTTTCGGGCCCCTCCGAGGGCTGCCTGACATGTTGATTTGGAGCGCAATCGTTTATGGAACGGTACCATTCCTTGGTTGAGTGGATTTGAATTGCATAAGACACCCGGCGCCTTCTCGGCTTGGTCCCGATTGAAATGTTTAGACTGGGATGATTAGGAGTACGATAACCCAAGTAATAATCTAGCAGCGAAAAATCCAAGAAACTCATTTGACAAACCTTGTGATGTTATTCAACTGGCAAACTAGACATCCTAGATTGATTCGCGTGGCCTCCACTCCTTGCATTCATATACAATCGAGGTCCCTTTGTTTGTGGTCTACAGAACATTGAACTTGGTTGCCTTTATTTGATCGCCAAAGCAATACGAGCTTTTTAGCACTACACAAAGAGTGAACAATGGTTGGACTTGCTAGAACATGACCTCCGATTGAATACAATAAAACCTTTGAATGATTGGTACTTCAAAACGTTGCTGTATGGGGCCTGGCATCTTGGCATTTTTAGCTAAAATAAATAAAAATAACACCCAAGTAAGTATATTTACCCAAGGACAATTTCTTAGATTGTTAGAATTATTTTTGCTGGGATTGATGTGTAGTGACTACCTCCGGGTATCGTGCATAAGATTCAGCTTTAGCCTGGAATTTGCAAGTGAGTTTGATTCAGGGTGTTGCGTGGGCTAGGGAGGCACAGAGTCCTTGGCTGGTGTTCCATGGAGATTTTCTGGAATTGACCTGTTGATCGTGGTGCATTCCGAGCAGGTCATGGAATATGTTCATGCCACTTCTGATGAGACGGATGCATGGTGAGTCTTTGTAGCGATGCCAAAGAAAAAAGGGAGTATTCTTTCTTTCTTCCATTTTAAAAGGGATCTGCTCGTCATATTTCCCTTGAGGAGATCCTCTCTTGGCACCGCCTGAGTCAGGGGTGTGGAACATCACAGGCCTGGACCACTCCATATTTCTACTTGACATGGCCCTCCCCCTTGATGATATCCCTAGAATATGAACGCATTTGTTCGCTCCAAGAAAGAATAAATAGAAGCCGGTCCTTTGGAGTACAATAAAAGCAGCGCTTAACATAGTAAAAGATTAGAGAATTATGCTGGCTCTTTTGTTAAGAATACGGGATGCCGTGAGATTCAATGGGATGCACCCTGGAAACAGCTCACCAACAGTCCAGGATCAACGTACGTTCCGAGGGAGAGTAACTCACCGTCTGATTGCCTCTGGATTATCTTGCTTGCCCACATGAAAATGGTTCGATAATGTTTGCTTCTCATAGAAGACAAGCAAGACAACGGCTGGTTTATAGACCAGCGAAGTTTGCTGTCTTTAGTTGTCTTGGACAAGTTTTAGGCCACAGTTTCTCGCTTGCACGTTTCGCCATTCCTTCTCACGCCATGCTGTCATTAAGCCAATTATTCCACAGCTATCGAGGAAATCGATTGCGGCAAGCTGAAGCTAAGATGCTGCCGATAAATAATTTGCCCAGGAACGTGCTTGGTGGGGAAGAGGTTGTGTGCAACAATTCACGGGGCGGCCGCTCTGCAAGATTTTTGGACCCTTGGGCTTGGCGTGTACTCATACCGGAGACTTATCTTGAGACACCCTTTTAAATGACACACTACGTCAACATTATGCTCTGATTTCTGTCCTTGTCGACTGGCCTTGCTCGGAGGGATGCTTTCGATAGCAAGCGTGCTGTAATGCACATCAGCTGATAGGCCAGGGTAACCCCACTGATAGGTCTAACATTCAAATGTACATCACAGCGTGATCAGATCGATTGAGATTTACTCTGCTGAACTTTCTGTCGCAGTGGTCGATTTACTATTTGTTGCAGTGACTGATCTGTTCGGACCACGCCCAATGATGTGGGTTGTTGTTGCACGTGGTTCTTCCATCAATTGAAAACATTTCTGAAATTGAAATAGGAAAGTAATATTGGCGGTAGAGGATGCTGTATGTTTCTTTGAAACACCACTGACCGGTTTACCACCCGTCCCACGAGGTGGCCCCCCCCTGATTGAAAAAGCCAACATACGATGTTATTTCCTGCGATGACAAGAAGATATTATATGCTACTGAAAACTATCTGAATTTTGGAACATGTTCCGTACTTCTCGAAATAACTTAGCTTGTTCAGGTACATTGGTGATCGTCAATTTCTGGCTCGACTGGGGAGCACATTTTGAAGATCATCGCAATGGCGGATTTATCTCCCTCGAAGAGCGAAACAAGTTCTTGTCGTTTCTCTGTCTGAGAACCTTTGTTCAATATTCCCAGGCGTTTTTGGCGCGAAGGATCCCAAAAGTGTGACCTCATATTGATACCGGGATCATCTTGGACGAATTGGAACCTTTGATGTTTTTTTTTTTTTTTTTTTTTTTTTTTTTTTTCGTTTGGCTTGATGAAGCACTCGATGCTAATATCCCAGAAAAAATTCATCCAAAAAAGCGATTTGGCACATGGGTTAAGGATATTGATTGCATTTGCTATCATTGACAACTATGTAAAGGATACAGCACCCCAAGTTGTGATAACGAAAAAAAATAAAAATTAGGCCTAACCTTTTTTACATAAAAGAAAACTCTGTAGATAATTTATATTAGTATTTAGAATAAAATAATACTCATGGCATTGATCTACGGTGGCAAATGTTGTAAAATGGTCACAAGATTTTGGCCTGTAATCTCATCATGATTGATTGAACTGCAGTGTTGGTGCCTATTGCTTTCTTATTTTATGGCTACTCTGTGTTTTAAGCTGTTTTCAATTTTTTCTTCGGGTCTGGGAAAACAAAACCCAATATAGTCGCATGTAATGCCTCGAACCCGTCAACAAATGGAAGTAATAGTTGTAGTATGGTATAATAATGAACGCCACAAACGCCGTGTCCTTGGTAGTTTTATATGGGACCCAACCCATCCCTAAAGATTTCATCAAACCATTTTGGACTCTCTGGAATACCTTGGCAAATGTCCTCAAAGGGCATCTCAGGGAGCCCCTTGGGTACCATCTTGGAGGTAAACCTGCGTGGTCTTCGCTTTTTCAACTCTGCTGGAAGGCGATGGTATGTGGCATGTGTGTGGCCCAAAGGTATCTGAGCCAGCGGCTGGAGATTCTTTTGAACTGTGAGGTGGTTTTTGATAAGGGCCCGGAGGTGTGGGAAAAACCAGGTATGATCCCACCAATCGTATCGGTTGTTGGAGTCTTCTTCTCCTGGAGCATTCTGATGGATGACTGCTGGGACTGCCTGGCTAAAGTAGTCGGCGTATAGCCGCGTTTTCCCCCAATCTAGGGACTTTTCTCGCGTAATGTTCAGTTTTGAAAGCGGGTGGACAGAGTATTTGATGTCAATTGGGACTTCAGTCAGCCGCACAGGCTCGATCCCCAACCTTGTCGAAGTCGTATTGATGTGTGTCTGATCACCCAGGTTGATAAATTCGCCGTGAATATCTTCGGTGGCGATAGGTAGAAAAAGGTTCTGGAAATAATCGAGGCCTATGTGAAACTCATGATCCATATCGATTTTCGCTAGCTTCTTGGAAGATTGAGCGTTTCCCTTGAGCTGCCCTCGTAGCCAATTGCGCCCCTTCTCCTGCTCGCCAAAGAGCTCACCCAGAAGCGCCTGATCGGGAGGGAAATGGTGGTCTTTTACTCGTCGCCTTCTTTCATGGGCCCTGCGTAAAAGGTGTCGAATGTCAAATGCAGGGCCCATGATAGTACCCGAATTGAGAAATCTTGGTCGATTGAGGGTGTCATTTTCATCGTTAGTAATATTTCCGTACAAGTCCGGGCGAGCGGGGCTCTCAGGGACTATGTCACAATGAAGGTTGCGCTTGTATGAGTTTGGTTGGCATCTCTGCTGGGATGTGGCGATGATGGTTTGCATCATGGGCATTTCCCCTGGAGCACCCCACTCCAAGGCGAGGCGCTCATTTGCAAGCCTGTTTGTTTCAAAGTAGCGCTGAATAAGGATGTTTGGCGGTAATTGCCACCAGACATCAGTTGGATCGGAAAGTATGACTAGGTCATTGTGCAGGAGACTTTCGCCCTCATTAGCGCCAGGGCTTAACATGGTGTCCAGATATTCAAGAGCAGATGCAATCTTATCCAACCCTGCCGAGTCTCTGGACCGCTCCTGTCCCCAGTTTAGAATGATGGGACTTGGATATCCGTTGGCCATTGCGCTGAATATTACTTTGCATAAATCTGGACTGGGTCCTTCTGCTGCAAGAAGGATGATAAGTCTGTATTCTCCAGGCGCAGACATAGGCAAATTGGCCATGGGCTGTGGTTTAAGCCCTCCAGACCCTTTAGGCATGGCGCTATTTCCCGACGGCTTGGGGATTTCCGGCGCAACTTTGTTGCCACTGGGGGCTTTTTCATTGGCATCGTGGTCTGTTGCTGAGTTATCGGTTTCGGCTGACACAGGGTCCTGTGGCAGATTCTTATGGGTAAGATCGTTCGAGAAACTGTTTTGCGAATCTGGTGGTTGGTCGGGTTGTTGTTTAGTGGAGGGTTGCTTCGGTGGTTCAGGAGCTTGTTGAGGCTGTAGCTCGGGCGGTGGCTCAGTGAACGATTTAGTCGCTTGTTCAATTGGGTGGTCAAGTGAGTGCCCGACATCGACTATCATAACTTCTGGGTGATTTTTGACATAACCATGACGCTATGTGGCAGTGAGTCATCATATTGATGGAGGAACATTTGCCTCTGTGGATAGTAAACTTACATCGATAAATGCTAATGTCGAAGATGTAAGGACTAGCACCGACACAAACACCAGGAGGACCAGCCTCCGGGTTGAGAATCTGAGAAGAAAGATGGGTATACGCGAGCAATAGTAGTAACGCCGCAACTCCTTCTCCCCGAAACCTGAGCTCGAACCATCAGGTAATATGTATCGTGACCTTTCTGTTGCAATCGATCCCAACATCTTTGAATGTGGAAAGGTCACACAATATTACGCAAGGGACGACTGACCACATGTATTCTCTTCTACATGGGAGTGACATATATAACGTTCTGTACCTGATGCAAGGGAGGGAAGGGGAGCGTGGAATGGCGCCCTCCACAAGCCACATGTTTCGCAACTTGTCCCATAACAAACAAAGTTTCGTTTCCTGAGATTCTGGTCAAGGGTCTTTGGGAATGCTGAACGTAATGTGCCCAATTAGGGAGTTTGGAGCCCTTTCCCTCTTGAGTATATAGACATGCCTGGTAGTGTAAAATGTCTTAGCCAATGGCTCAGCTGCTCGGTGGTGGATAAAAATCGATGCAAATGTGAGACCTAGAAAGCCCTTCACCCAAAAGATACTTCTCTTTGAAGTGGTACAGTTTAATGTCGACGAGTCTCAAGCCTCCCTTTTGCCATGGGCAGTTTCGACTGATGAGAGCCCCGGCGTTCGCCAGAACCAAAGTTGGCGTGGTTGGAATCATGCTAGAAAGGGTTTTCATGAGTGTGAGGCCTATTTTGTGCTGTATATCTATGTTTCTAATAACGGAAAGACGTGGAATGTGTTATTTGGATAACATGGCACTGAGCGACTGCTTCATGTGTCTCTGACTGTGTTGACAATAACTCCGGACGTTGTTACAAGACACTCCGTTGTTGAAACGCCGACACCCCGAAAAATTTGATGAAATACAGCGCTCACATCATTTGCCGCGAAAAAGGTGTGAGATGTCCCATTTCATGGAGGATTGTATAACAAGAGGAACCTCTGGCTGCGCCGGGTAGCAGAACCTACTTCACGTTTTACCCAATCTTCTACTAAACAAAATAAAACACGAGTTTATATTTATGCATTTATAAGACTATATGATAATATATTGTGCACAAGGGACAAATATGGCAGCGTAGAAATAAATCTCTTGCTGATTTTAGATGCCTGCTGCAAGTCTCATGTGCTGTACGTCAGACCTTGCGCAGGGTGCGAGTCCAGGCCATGCGCCGTCGTATCGATAAGAGTGGGGCTGGCCGATGCGCGACGCCAGCGACAAGCAAGTCTTGGTCTCGCTAGTTTTGTTCCATCAACAACAGAACACCACTCACACGTCATCAACTTAGCCGATACGCCGGGAGCGCAGGCCTCCACAGCCTCAAGATGTCCGCCATCTACAATCTCGAACCTCAGCCGACGGCGTCGGCCATTCTACACACGACGCGCGGCGAACTCTCCGTCGAACTCTTCGCGAAGCAGACACCCTTAACGTGCCGAAACTTCCTTCAGCTGGCCCTCGATGGCTACTACGACAACACAGTTTTTCACCGACTGGTACCTGGGTTCATTCTACAGGGTGGCGACCCTACCGGAACGGGAAATGGCGGAGAGTCCATTTATGATGGAGGAGCGTTCAGCGGCGATCTGGATCCATGGCCCATGGACCAGCGACAGGGAAAGAATGCAGGGCCGACCGGAATCAACTTCAAGGACGAATTTCATTCACGACTCAAATTCAATCGCCGTGGTCTCTTGGCCATGGCCA
This sequence comes from Calonectria hawksworthii, assembly GCA_020975415.1. Lineage (NCBI taxonomy): Eukaryota > Fungi > Ascomycota > Sordariomycetes > Hypocreales > Nectriaceae > Calonectria > Calonectria hawksworthii. The sequence continues at coordinate 2,072,883 of JAHXZK010000001.1, read as the reverse complement.
ACGAGTCTCGTCCCGATACCAATGGCAGTCAGTTCTTCTTCACGCTCGACAAGACGGAGGAGCTGAATGGCAAAAACACGCTGTTCGGCCGAATCGCTGGCGACACGATCTACAACTTGGCGAAAATGGGTGAGGCGGAAGTTGACTCGGCAGAAAGACCTATTTATCCTATCAAGATCGAGAGGATCGAGATTTTGGTCAACCCGTTCGATGACATGAAGAAACGGACTAGGGTTGCCGTACAAACCTCCAGTAAACCAGCAGCGGCTAAAGACAAGAAGAAGAAGCGCAAGGGCGGCAAACAATTATTGAGCTTCGGGGATGAAGAAGGAGAGGAAGAGCCAGTCTTCAAGAAGCCGAAATTCGACACGAGATTGGTTATGGAAGATCCCGAGGAAGATGCACAGCCCAAAGCAAAGGCACCAAAACAGAAAGGAAAGAAAAAGGACGAACCGCGACCAAAGAGCGCTACGCCACAGCCAGACGAAGGATCAGACACAAAAGAACCGACAGTTCAACACCGACCGAAGAGGAGCCCTAGTCCCCCTCCCCGTCGACAAAAGGAACTGTCACCAGAGCCGGCGGCACCGAAGAAGACGGCATTAGAAAAGGCCAACGAAGAACTTGCCGCACTGAAAGCATCTATGAGACGGACAATTCACACAGAGGAACCAGAAAAGGAGGAAAAGAAGTCCGCTCTGGAGTCAATGATACCAGAAACATCAATGAGAGGGCGCAAGCGACGGCCTGGTGCTGTCAACACTACGGCTGTTGATGATCAAAAGACGCTTCGTATGTTGAAGGCGTTTCAGTCAAAGTTGGACAAGGCACCCCCGAAGAAGGACAATGAGGTTTCATTACCTCAGGACGAGCAAGAAGAAAGCACTGCTCAGGGTCCAGACGACGAAGCTAACCTCTGCGACTTGCACTTTATCGCAAACTGCCAGAGTTGCAACTCATGGGATAAGCAGGACAAAGATGACAGCGATGACGAGGGTTGGATGTCACATGCTCTCAGCTTCGCAGCGGATAAGCTGGGTAAGGACTTGAGCAACCGCAAGAAGGCTGAGGAGGAACTGGTGGTTATCGACCCGCGCGAGAAAGCGCGGACACTAAAGGAGGAAAAACGGGCGCAGAGGGATGCACGACAAGGGAAGTCTGGAAGAGCTTGGGATCAGTCCCGGGATCAGGCCAGGAACGCGCAGATGGCACGGGCTGCGTCTCTGGCGGGGAGAGGCGCGAAATAATGAGAGATTATACAGAAAGCTATCTGTCGCATCCTGGCTGCACGAATGGGGAAAAGGGATTGGGGGAGCTGTCAAGATAAAAGTTTAATAGGTGGTTGTTGACGACATGACAATGAGAAGTAGCGGCGATACCCCAGCACGATGCAACTAAGCCAAGCTCGACTGTGGCCCATGCAGAAGCTGGGTTCATTATGACGCCCACGACTTTTTTGGGGTGACATTTTTGTGACAAGTTTCCCCACTCAGACGATTCTGCTCGGATTGGAAACGGCGATTATTCCATTGTTGGTAAGAGGGCCGGATTCGGAGCTGGGAGCTGTGATTGAAAGCTTTTTTGCTTCAACAAGCCAGAGTAGGTACTTAAGGGCAATGGGCCCATTGAGGGCGTTGAAGACAGCAAACTGTCCGTTTCCTGCGCTAATCCCCTTAGCGGCCGGCAAGACAAAGTGAGACAACGGTCAATTGCTTGCTGCTGAATAAATACCCTTGTCCTAAGTGGGGAGCACTCTCGGTTGTTAAGGTCTACAGCAAGCACTCAAAGCGCTGTGCGTGGCTTATCTTATCACCATCACGTGGAATCGTGCCCAGCCCGCGCCTCTGATTGGCCTGTCAAGATTTGACAATTGATCGGCTCTGATCCAAATGCTCCAGGCGGGCCCTCTCCAGCCTCTGCGACATCAAGAGAACCATCACCGACTCGCCCGACTTCACAAGCTTCGCCTGCTGCTGTGAGCTCTGGTCGCGCATCGCCTCTTTCGCCCCGGCTCTGCACACCAGAATGGGTCCCGAGGCCATCCATTCATCCCGCACTTGATCGAGACACGTCCCAGGCGCCGCCCGCCAACTTACTTTTGCCTAGCACGCCCAAGCACGTCGCGCAATCCCACACCAGCTTTGCTTCCAACATCACCGCCTTTGCCTGCTGCGCTTGCGATACTGAGCGCTCCCGCACACCGCTTTCGCCGCTGCCTTTTCCATCCGGAAATCGATTTCTGGCTTTGTCGCGTTTCCCCCGCGCTCCCGCTCATCTCGGCCCAAGAAAACCTCCCTCAACCTCTCAGCCGTGGCTCAGCTGCAGATAGCCTGCCGATCTGCCTGCAGTACGCGCTCGATTATTTCATTCGCTGCGCTCTCTGCCCACGCCAGAATCCTATCCGCCTCGCGTTTGTTCAACGTCAAGAATCCATCAGCCGACATACGCGACTCGAGCATCGATTTGCTGCCCCGCGACCAACTGAGCACCGATAATTTCATTTTTACCGACCGCAATTTTTCGGCGCTTCGCCGAGTGTGAACCAGCGCCCGATTGAATTTTTGCCTCGTGAGAGAGAACCTGCACAAGGCGACCCGCAGCCTCGTCCTGCGACTTTGACGCTAGGCATCGGCATCGAGCCTACCAATTTTCGACTCTTCTCCGCTCGTCTCGAGCGCAACAACTTTCGCCTCTCACTGGTTTTTACCTATGTCGGCGTCAAACTCCAGAAAACGACCAGCTCCAGGTGCAGCACCGGTAGTGCCGATTCAACAACCAATGCAGCGACCGTTCGCCACAGGGAACGGCGCGGGGGATCAGATGTTGCGATGGAACGGCATGGGCGACGGGTCTAATTTTGTCGACGGCGCTGCCGGCGCGGGCAACTCGTTTGGCTTAGTTCCAGCCCAGCCCCAGTTCCCTCAGACAGTCTCTACCCCGTCTAACAGCCTGGCTCGACGCCAGATGAACCAAGCCCTCATACCTGCAAACCCAAGGGCGGGGTTTGACGCCTCGGCAGATCCATGGGCCAACTTTGTGGGGGATGAGAACTCCTTGCTTCCGCAAAGCAACACCGAAAACATCAATGAACAAGATAACATTGAGGTGTTGGAGGAGATGGCACAGAAGGCCAAGCGGGAAGCTCAGTCCAAGCGCAAACAGATCCCACCTTTTGTGCAGAAACTAAGCAGGTAAGTTTTGGCTCTCCACGTCATCCTGTACTGTACGCATATTAACAGCCATTTAGCTTTCTCGAAGAACGCAAGAACGAGGACTTGATTAGATGGTCTGAGAAGGGGGACTCTTTTATCGTTTTAGACGAGGATGAGTTCGCTAAGACCTTGATCCCTGAATTGTTCAAACACAACAACTATGCTTCCTTTGTCCGACAACTCAACATGTACGGGTTTCACAAGCGTGTTGGTCTGTCGGATAACTCGATGCGGGCAAGTGAGCGCAAGAACAAGAGCCCGAGCGAGTATTCCAACCCATACTTCAGACGGGGGCATCCCAACCTGTTATGGTTGATTAACAAACCTAAGAGTGGAAGTAAGGCCAAGAAGGGGGCCAAGAATGCCGAAGGGGAGAATGACAGCGAAGAGGAAGCCGCAGCTGAAGAAACGCTTGGTCAAGGGCTGGGCAATCCAAATGTGCCAACAGGCAGGTCTCTACCTGCCACTGATTCCCAGCCGCTGCCAAAGAAAGAGATGGCTGTTATAAGAGAGGAGCTAAACAAAGTGCGAGAGCAGCAGAAGCTGATTCTCAATGCTATCAACCAGCTGCAGAGGAACAACCACGACCTTTATAACCAAGCCGTTCTTTTCCAAACCCAGCATGATAGACACCAGAACTCCATCAACGCCATTTTGAACTTTCTTGCCAACGTGTTCCGAAAGACACTTGAGGATCAAGGAAGCAGCCAGAACGTCAGCGATATCATCTCTAGCTTGATGGCAAATCAAGGACAGGGAGGAGCCCAGCACGGCAGTGTGGTCGATCTCGGAGATTTCATCCAGTCCCAGATGGACCCGTCCTCATTTGGAACTCCCCACAAGAAAGCCCGCGGACTACTCCCCCCAATCCCCAACCAGAACAGCCGTACACCCTCCACAAGGAACACGTCTGTTGGGAGTAGCTCGTACCAGCCCGTCAGTCACCACAATCCCGAAATGGGCCATGTCACCGAGATTAATGAGGGTTCACCATCCGACACGAATTCACCAAGTCTGCGCCAGGAGTTGGAGGCAAACCCCCACGAACAGATGATGAAGATTATAAACGACCACAACGCATCCAACTCGCACGGGCTGGATCTCCCCAAGGCTGCCGAGATGGTGGCCAACACGCCCAATACTCTCAACAACGCTCAACGGAACAAGCTCGTCGACTTTATGGCCGGTCAAACTTCTGCGCCGTCCTCCAAGCCCATCCCCGTCACCTCTAACCCGTCTCCTTTGGATCTCCCTGCTGTGCCGTCGACTTCGGTGTCCCCATCCCCGATCGATGCCAACCCTGCCCCATCGCTTTCGCCCATCATGCAAGCCCCCATGATACCTCCATCTCTAAACCAAATCGGCGCAAACCAGGTTGATTTGGACCAGCTCCAACGATTGCAGCGCGAACAAGATGCCAAGATTAGTGAGCTCAGTTCGCTGCTTGGCCCCCTTAGCCCCTCCGGTCACATACCGGGTATTGGCGAAGGGGCAGATGCGTATTTTGATCCTCCTCCAGTAGACCTCGACCAGTTTTTTGACAGCAATGCATTCCTCAACGAAGGCGCCTTTGGGGGGGATGGAAACGACTTCAACTTCGCCCTGGACGCCGACCCGAACAACAATTCACTGAAGCCAAACCAAGATCACGTTCTGGGTCTCAACAGCACGCCAAGCCCTGCTGGGACTGAAGAGATACCCCGGACAGACCTGGGCTTCAAGGCCAGCCCCGAGCGTGGGGTCAAACGGCAACGCGTGGGCTAAGTTGGAAACAGGAGCAATCCTGTCCTGCACTAGGGACAAGGCACGCATTGTATCCTTTTCAGCGTTATTTTCTGCTTGCCCAGGCGTCAATGCTACGGTCCAAACGAGTGGCCCGCTTGCCTGGGAAATATCTTTACAAGAATAAATATGGCTTTAATCCGGATTGGTTGAACGTCTGAGCGTCTGGTTTCTGCACGTACTTTTAGCATTCTATACACACCGACATACACGCAAGCACATGGAGATTTATGATATGCCCTATGCTCGTCCCGCAAAGAACGGGGTAAAGCGATGACGGAAAAGTAAATTGGCTGGTTTGGTTTGGTTGACTTTGGGAATAAACATTGGTAGCGGAAGAGGAACGACTACCAGGATCTATGTTTTAGAGAATACAGAATAGGCTTCTGCAATTGACAGAAAGGAGCTTTTGTTTGATGCCAAGAACATGATGATTGATTTGCCTTCGTGTGATGCTTGCGTGTTTGAAATGTTTGGATGGGGCCACTGTCATTTTAGTTGTTATTTGCCAGTGATGTCCTTGTGTCCACTCGTGGGCTAAACTGGACCTAGTCGCTACCAAGGCCCCTCGATCGTTGCATCGCCATCGCTGGGATTGACACAAATGCACAACCTTTCCGCCGCTAGAGGAATGTCAGTACGGCCGAGAAGGGAGGGTGTGTCAACACCGAGCATGGCTAGGAGATCGCAGATCAACCGACGAAAATTCAACTCTCATTATAGCTTATAAAATGGGCACTGCAGATCGTGACTGCATACGCTAGTCAAACGGAATGTGCACTGGAAGAGACTGTTCTTTCGCTCAGCTCTCACAAGTCTTGCCCAATTCACATTCAATATTTCTATCCCGGGGCTTGATGGATGGCTTTCTTCAAAAAGCTCACACCAGTTGATGTGCCACTGGATCTGATCGAAGCACGGGCGATTGACGATTCGCCAAGTCATGATGCCGACTTGGTTATCTCTGATTTAGCTCTAACAGATAAACCGGGCTTCTTGAACGATCTATAACGCTTAGTTGTGATGCTAAATCGCGCCCGCGTTGCTCTAGTTATTCTCAGAATGTCCAAATCTTCTCACATTCAGGTCACATTGTGCTCTTCCGGTACGTGTAGAAGAGAGGTGGATATGTCAAACTACGATACAAAAACTCCGGTGAGCAATTTCTCATGCAAATCCTTTCTCCCTTTCCGACCTTCCCTTGTTGTGTCTCTAGTTGCAATGTGGTATTGACACTAAGCGATAGAACGCTGAAAGAAGAGAAGAAGATGCAAACCACAGTCTGGAGTTTAAACAGCCAGAGAAATTCAAGTCAAACCGCCAAAAAGTATGCATACTGTGCAGTAAGACTATAGCAGTGGGAAGTAGCCAGTTGGCATTGTCATTGTGGATCTAGTCAAAACCACAAAGGCCAGATTCATGGCTAACCCAAAGAGAGTCACAGAAATTACCACACGCGCTCGCCTAGGTCAAATCTTTGTTGGGAACAGTACTGCCTTCCAATGGAAGTAGCATTTGGGTCCACTCCCCTAAGCCCTTCGCCAAAAGAAACTCCGGAGGTAAACATTGGGGGACTTGATGCGCTAGATGCTACCGGTCTGGTTATGAGGTTACTGCTTGCCAGGCATCGCCTCTGTGTTTCTGGTGCGAAGAAGATGGACGGAAGAGCTTAGAAGGCACATTGAAAATGCCCAGACCGGCATTGCTGCACCATTTGTAAGTGTTATTCCCATTCTTGTTTGCGCTCCATCAAATGGATGACATAGACTGATGTGGGCACCAAGCTTATCAATGGATAACCTACGATGAATCGTGCGTTGGTAGATACGGAAGTCGCCAGGTTGCGCAGACCGACCCAGAGCTAGTCGACTATGGTGTCGAGCGGGCCATTCAGATGGCACTGTCGCGCCCAGCTCTGGACCGGCACCACGGCGGCACCTTCAAGTATGGACCATTGAAGAATCTGCAAACTTGCCAAGAGGGAATGCCGAGCATCTTCGATAAGAATGGACAAGTTCGAAGGGTCCCTAGGTTTCGAATGGTCATGGATAGGGTCGGACAAGCAAAGGGGAGATCAGCGGCACGCACGCAAAGAAGCCAAACAACCAACCCAACAGTGCTCGATCCAGGCATGCCCGCCAGTCAAAAGTCACATGTGGGCAGACTTCCAAGATGAAGACTTCATTGAGATCCTGAAGAATATCTGGAGCCCCCAAAAGTTTACAGCATGGGGAAAGCCCAGACTGTGGCCATGCCCACGTATTGTGTTGACTTGGGCCACGATCTGGACACAGCTGGACCTCGAGCTTACATAATACCATTGCATGAATAAAACACACAATATCACAAACAGAAAGAATAAATGAAGATCAAGAAAGATTATCAGATTGGAGCTGGTATTAGGCTTTGATAAGGCTTGGTGTTAGCATAATGTTGTGATACACCCTCATCCTGAACCTAAGCCATGTGATGCGTGATTTGGCCATCACGAGCAATGCAGTGAGCGGGAAATATTCTATGAGCCAATCCTTTCCAATACATTTTATTCATCGCTTGTCGGGGACATCCAAACTCCATGTGCAAAATTTGACTAGACACCATCCACGCTCTGAGCCATGCTGCGCCCAAGCCATCCGACATGGCCGATGTGTCGGACGGACCAGAGATGCCAAGGCAAGTTAAATCCAAGGAAATCGTTGCTGGAATTCTTCCAAAAACCCATTCACGGCTGAGCATGATTTACCCCATGCGGAGATGCCTTCGATGTCAACGGCCTGTACGCAAAGGCACAGCTGTGCTCGGTATATCATGTCCGGGGGCCAATACATGGCGGGGGTCAGCATTGCGATGAATGCTTTGCGAAGACCTTCCATGATCTCCATCCCATCTCTTATGTATTCTTGGTATCCCAGCAGAATCTCATAATCATTCACGCCCGGGAAATCAGAACCGAAATTCCAGGGCGTCGCGCGAGGTGGTGGAACAACCCCAGTCACATTTCCAGGCAGGTTCTTAGCGATTATGGGCAAGTCTCGCATGAATACCATTGTGTCGTTGTATTCTTCTCGTGACAGGTCTGCCATGAGGCTGTTGAAGGTGCCCGTCGGATCTGCCGTTCCGTTGACGACATAGTCTTTGACCTTGTGGACCAAGACGCCCGCGGCGACGTAAGCATTTCTGTACAGCTGGATTTGTAGATGGTGTGTTAGAAACACTCGCGTTCCGTTCATGGCGTCGCTTCTCGAAGAACCGGCTGGGTTCGATCGGTTAGTCTTAGTCCGCGCTGAAGGGCATGATGGCATCTTCATACTGACTTTTAGGACTTTGGAAACTGATTTTTGAATAGTATAACCAGAAATATGCATGTTATGTTGCGCTGGAGAGCTCGTGCGGGTGTGAACAGCAGCTGAGAAATACCGAGGTTCTTTGATAGCGATTGTGATGGAAGTGTACACATTTACAGAAGTACTGACCAGTAATTGTCGGAATCAGGGGCAACGGAGCTGCAGCCCTGACGCGTTGATAACTTTGAGGTCTAGTTTCCGTGTCGACCGCTCAGGAGTTGAAGCAGGAACATTGGGGATGACGCGGCAGCTGGTAGAAGTTGAGAGAGAAAACATTGCAACCCAGACTATGAATCACTGCAAAGAAAACTTCCAGGCATCAAACAATGGTGTTTAATTTGTTTAGACCCACTAGATTCACTTCCAGTGAAACGTGGTAGGCTCAATCTAGATGATCCAGGAGGCTACAGAGGTGGTATACAAATAGTGTTCAACAATAGGCTAGGTCGTGAAAATATTTCGCCCTGGCCAAAAGAACAAGCAACTCAATCCCCTTGCAATATGAACTTTGTCATTATGAGTCAAGTATAGACCCGCTGTGTATTCGACAGTGGCTGGGAGCAAACTTTGGTGATGGACAAGAACATGGCCATTGACGAGGAGTCAAGACATCAAGCGTTATGGAGTCTCTAACCCCCAGGTCATCGACTTATTTAAATCCGTTATTTAAAATGGATGTTTTCGGCATCATATTATTCGTGTCCTCTTTCCGATCTAAATGGTCCAAGGCCTTCTGACTAAGTGGATGGATGCACGGCGTGCCATTGTAGATGCCTTCAAGACCCGCATTTCCGGCTCCGTTGAGTCCACCATGTTCCGAGGTCGGTTTTGAGCCTCTTCATTCAAGTAGCTCTAGCGCCTTTCCGAATTGTTTAGATATAGTGGCTACTTAAGACAATGGATAATTGAAAGGTCTGATGAAAAGTCTCCTCCATCTCATCCCTCTTGGTCAAACCCCAGCCGTTTCGCAAGGCTTTCATTACCGCCAGCCACTCTCTTCCATCAGATCTAGATATCCCAAGACGCAATAGCATCAGGATGGATCCCATCATACTACTTCAGCTCAAAGAAAAGCAATTGCGTATTGGCAAACATGCCTAACTTGCGCTACCCTAGACCCATACGGCACGGACAAGACGAGCTCAGATACCGCCATGGCTCTTATTTCTTAGCGTTCTTCTCCGCCGTCTTCTTAGCGACAATGCTATCGATGCGCTTGAAAGACGGGTACCCCTCGAAGAAGCAAGTCAACTGCCACCCCCACCAGGGGCCGGAGAACTTCTCAACGCCGTGCTTCTGCAGGCGGCCCTCGAAGACGTAGCACTCGAACAGGTGAATGGCGACGACGGGCCAGAAGATGGACTTGACGATCCACTGGTACCACTCGACGCCGCCGGGGAAGTAGGCGTCGATGAGGGGCCAGACGGGGCTCTCGGGCACGACCCAGGGCAGGGTGGCGGCGCAGAGGAAGTAGAAGATGACGGAGCCGAAGACCAAGATGCCGAAGCCCTGTGGCGGCGTGTACGAGGTGATGACGATGTCGCTGAGGCCGAGGGCCTCGCGGGCGACGACGGCCATCTCGATGACGCGGCCCTTGACCTCGGACCACGCCGTCAGCGGGGGCTCGAAGGCCACCGAGTAGTTGCCGCCGCGGGCGCTGAGGCTCATGCCCTTGAGGTCCACGTCGAGCATCTGCGGCGACGAGGCGTCGCGGGCCGAGGCGCGGGCGTAGTGGCGGATGTAGTACGACAGCTCGCGCGTGTGGTCCCGGTTCATGTGGGAGATGATGCGGCTCTTCATTGCTGCTTCGGCGGACGCCATTTTCGCGTGCGAGGACGGTTCCCGTCGAGGCGCGGGTGGTTGGCAATGGAATGGAGAGATGTGGTTTGAAGGTGACAAACTGGTCGTTCTGAGGGATGGGACGTTGAAAGTGGAGCGGTCTGGTCGATTTGCCGCCGACCCCGGCCGACCCGTTTATGGTTTGGAAACACTGCGTGCACGTTGAGTAGATTCACTATGAGGCCCATGGCAATGCATACTTGGCTCTGGAGATCAGTTGGATCTTTCTTTCTCTTTTACGGGAAAAGACTGAAACTATCCTAGGGTATCTATCCTGTGTTGCCCAATCCAACCACCCACCCGAATGCTCTAGGCTGTGTAACCCAACACCGCCCAACATTAGAAAATAAAAAATAGTAATAAAGCGAGCCTGCCCTGTAGCGAATGTAACATATTTGGGTATCTTGAGTTTGTTCCTTGTTCCTTTTCCCTTTTTTACCCTTATCCAACTCCAGCCACAACCTGCGCATTACGGGCTGAGCGGGCCTCCCATTGGCTTGACAATGTGACCAGTTTCACATTCGTCTTCCTCTTCGACATCGACGCGCGTAGTCGTTGTCGTCTTGACACGAATACCGAGTTTGTCGCTAACGTGGGAAATAACAGAGAAGCTGGAGAACCTGTGTCCTCCTTTGATTTGCGTCCATACATTTCCTCTGGATTTATCGGCGAAGCCCGTGTCTAGCTCGATTTGGCTCTCTGTCATACCGCCCTTTGCTGAATAGATGGCTGTAGCCTCGCTTGAATTTAATTTAGTTTTGATTGGAGGTAGAGGCTTGTCTGTAGGACGGCGGCGAAGGGACGGAGACGGAGTAGCGAGAGCCGCCCGCTTTCGCGAATAGGTGGTAGGGATGAGTTTTCCGATACTGGGGAGGCATGCGATGATGATTAATGTAGAAATTTCAATCCCTGTCCAGATAAGATTGTCGCCGTATTGCCAAGGTTCTTCTGACTTGGCTCCCATCGACATGAAGACGCGCAGGCGTAGGCAGGACATGGCCAGGGCCAAGCCCCCAACAGCAAACACTATGACGGTTCCAACCTTCTTTAAGAAATTAAGGCTGAGTCGGGGTAAGAGAGGTAGAGGGAAAGCAATAAGAAGCGAGTTTTGGCCAATATCGAAAATCTGCTTGGCGTAGGCGAGAACTCGAACATTGACGCAATGGCTGGGCTTGGAGTGAGATGACCATCCTTCCCAGTTGAATTTAACGGGAGTGCATTGGAGCGTGAGAACGAAAAATAGAACGAGAGTGGGAATGGCAATGAGGGCCATAGACATGTAGGCGGCAATCTTGACGCGAGTGCCAGTGAAAGCTCGGAGGTAGATGTAGACGATGGCGATCTTGGCGAGAGCTAGGCATAATAGCGCAAACTTCTCTGCAGCAAATAGAACCTTGGCCCCAAAAATTAGTTACTGTCTAATGCAAGTTGCAACGCCAATAAGTACCTCTAGTGCCCTTGACATGTCTTCAGAATTCACTTTTGCCGGGCTGGCATCGAAAATGGTATGTTGCACTGTAGTTCATCGTTAATAATAGAGGAGTAAGGGGATTAGGTGGAGGGGACTCACCATAATGAACACAGCAAACATAAACTGTATAAAATATCTTCACAAAACGGTTAGCACCGGACCGGTTTTCTTTTGGCGTTCGAATTTCCCCCATACCCCGCAGGCAAGCATCATGTAATCGTCTCGGTGAATTCCATCAGGTGATCTCCATCCGGAAAAGAATCGTAGCCAAGGGCAGACCCAGGCTAAAAGCTCTGCCACGAGGACTAAGTAGAATCGCTTTCCCCATGTTTGTGTCGGCTGGTCGCAAAGCGTAGATTCAGCTTGGATTATTTCTGGTTCGAGTCAGTCCTGAGACGCCCTTCGGAGGGTTATTCGTTTGGGGTCGTACTGTAACGGTCAAGGGTGGAACATTGCTGAAGGATGCAGTCCTGTGTCTTGCTCCAGAATCCAGTCTGGTAACAAAAGTCGGTGATGGGTGAAGCCGAGTTGTTGGTCGAATCTCCGAGCGCGGTATTGTAGCATTTCACCTGTGGGGGCATTGTAAGTCTTGTGGTCACAAATCACTTCGTGTGGGTGAGGACGCACGCCACAAGCAGGCAGTTTTTCCAGCACTTGGTTAATGCCCGTCGTATCCGAGCCCGCAACGCCATTCGTCGCGACTGACAGTAAAACTGCCAAGGATAATAATCGCGTCAACATCCGGAGGTATTTGTGTATCGGTACAGTGGTGTTGGTGAAGGATTTGACCCCGGGGAGGCGAGAGAACAGGATCCCAACTTCATAAACATTCGAACAAAACGAGAGAACAATTCACCAGGGATCCATCAGTTTAGAAACGGGGGGACGGTCGGGAATATTTCTAAAAATTGCTGTTATGAATGAATGATCAGGGGTTCCAGAATGTGCATGGACGTTTGTTTGAGATCTCACTAGTGCTAGCTCTGGCAGCTACTGCAACGGGTGAGATACAAGGGCCCTTGTCGTTTCCGCCGGCAGTTTAGGCAATGGAACAAGGCCCCGAGGCATCTGCCTCATGTGCACAGCTTAGCTCGACGGCATCAGACTGGTGTTTGAACCGCGAGGTAGTATTGCGGACATTTTATCGAACAGCCGCGTGGACGCCATCTCGAGTACGTAGTTGCTTGGCCTTCGAGATTGATGCACTGCGGTGGTGCCCGCTTCAGTACCCGCTTGGGTCTGACGTGCCTGCGAATATTCTACAAATAGGACCCCCAATAAACTGTTGTGGCATCTTGAGCGGGTGCCATGTCAGACGTGGAGCGTGCATCAAGAAATGCATTGCGAAGGATCAAGCTATGCCGCATACCTGGCGTCGATCCAGATTGCGGGGTTTCGCTTGCCTCAATTCATAAACAGCCTTATGTAGACCAGCTGAACGGAAAAATGGAAACTCGCAATTTTTCCTGCTCTCACCAGGACGGTCCAAGTGTCCTGGGGTGAGGAGCGAGACAATGAGATGTTGAACAGACCGCATCTCCCCATCTATCGTGCGACAAATCAGGCGCTAGCCGGGAGATCGCCAGTAGCTAGACGGGGGTTCGTTCCACGACGACGGCGCCCATGCACCTTGATCTCTAATTGAAACCGCCGTGCCCACAGGTGGAGCTGGCGACATCATGGCTTAGCTGGTCCCGGCGCAATCAACAGGCGGCGCCGCCTTCTCTTGATACGGTTTCTGCTTCGCGAACTTAAGCGTTTGGAGCTGAAATCACCGTCGCGGTTAATCAATGCCCTTTTATTATACGTGAGCGCTTTGGGTATAGGCTTGGGTCGCTAGCTCGGAAGAATGTCACTTGTTTGAGGTGGAAATGAATAATATCCTTTTTGGCACTTGACAGCTTTCCGCTTGCCCGACCTTGAGCTTGGGGTCGGCAGCCTTGAGCAAGACAATCACGTCGGAGCGAGGTTGGTTTGAGCTGTGCTTGCTCGATGTGATCTCTCAATGGGTGCATGGCGTCCGGGAGATGTACATGATGCGCAGCGGAACCCTGGATAGCGTGGTGGAGAAGACATGGCGACAGTTGGGGGTCTCTAGGCCGGTCAAAGGGCTATTTAGACCACTTGCATGGGGAAACGGATGTGATATCCCTTCCGACTTCCCTAACAAGTTTTCCCGCGGTTCATGCGAAATACCTGAAACGGCCCTCGAGCTTTTTCTTTTTATCGCCATTCGAATTTCCCATTAGGTCCCTAGTGCTTCTCTCTCTCACAGACAGAGTTAGCGCGAGAAGGGACGGCTTTTCTTTTGAGCCGTCTTGCAAACACACCACACCTTTGTAAGCATTCGAGGACGATTAACCGCAAACGCAGCGATTGGGCACAGAAGAAACCTGGTGTTTACAGTTCGGAAATCGGAAATCGGAAAGCAGACGCCGAGGATACTGGGGTTGCATCTCAATCTAATAGAGTTGAATACTCACACGCGACTTGGTCTGTGTCAGTTGTTTCTAGTGTGATTCAGGACAGCACAGCACAGGCTGCAAACTGGGGACGACTCTTTCTTCAGCCGAAGCTAGAATGTAATTTTTGTTTTCTGCCTGGAATTTAAGGTACCAATTTCTTAAAGAATGACATTGCGATTCGAAAAGAGTTCGAGTGTGAAAAGAGCCATTGTCGTGATTGTAAGTCAGGACTCGGACTGAATTATTAATGGTTTGACGCGTCCAAGGATGATGAATGGCTGTCACCTTGAGAGTGGAGGGATTGACTGGGGTTGGCTCGGCGGAGATTCGGAGCTCCGAGGCGTTGAACACGAAAAGCGAACTGCGGGGAGCGATGCTACAAAAAGGAAGTTGGCATGGATTGACCCGGGATCGGATGCAAAATCTGGGGAAAAAAGATAAGAAGTGAAGCAGGGCCACGATGTTGTGTTGGAGACTCAGCGGCAGGATTTGTTCCCGGTTTGTTTGGCCAAACTTTGGTTGACATAAACAGAGGCTTGCGACCGGCGAGCCGTGCGAACGATGCCAACCGCACAGTCGACATGGCAGCACAGTTAGCGCTTAGCAGCCAAGTTGTAAGGTTGATGGCGAGCACATCTCGTAACTCCGCTCGGCGAACACACGAAATGACGCAGGCGCAAAACTCTTCAGTGGCAGTTATCAGATCAGATTGATAAAGAAATCCCTTTTCACTTGCTGAGGCCCCGGGTTGCCCCAGAAAGCGCTCTCTCTCCTCCTTCGTAACTCCGAACGGCCACGCGCCAGGCAACGCTCAAGGCTCAGTAGGCTCGAACAAGGCTCCGGTTATTCAATCATGACCGACCGAAGTGAGACCCCGGACTCGGACAACGACCGAAGACCTGGGTCGCGCAACGGCGACGGCCAGCAGCCCGCACGGAAGCGGCAGCGCGTCCGCTTGTCGTGCCTTGAATGCCGACGCCGAAAGCTGTCGTGTGACCGCGGCTTCCCGTGCGAGCGCTGCATCAAGAGCGGCACTCCTGACCGCTGCAGCTACGAGTCCCGCAACGGCGAGGTCGTCAACGCCTCGTCTGGCGTCCCGCCTCCCTTTGCCCAGCTCGACTCTCGTCGCTTTGTTGACCCTTCCCTCGGCCTGTCCCCCCGCGACCCCGAGTATGCCCGCCAGGACCATGACCGCATCCGCCGCCTGGAGCTTGAGATTGCCCAGCTGAAGAACCAGCTGTCGCGACCGGGAGGCCTGGACGGGAGCACCATTGCTGGCACCACCACCTCCCCCGCCACCCAGAAGGATGACCCCAACTCAGGTGAGCCGGACCCTTCGGTCCGTGAAGTACATGAATCCATCGAGGCCACAAACATGTCGGCCGACAAAGGTGAACTTCGATTCTTCCGCGGCCGAGGCTTCCGCACCCGCTACTTTGGCCCTCACAACGCCAGCATGGCCTTTGTCGAGTTGACAGGCCTGTGCCCTTTCATGAAAGAAACTGCCGATGAGTGGCTGCGGCCCGTCATCCTCCATGACCGCAAGGATCGCAAACGACGCCAGCATGACCGTGAAAAGATTTTTGAGCAATCAGATCCTGAGTTAGAGGCTCTGCTACCAAGCAGGGAAGAGGCAGATGCCCTCATCAACGTCTACCTGGAGCAGTTTGAGCAAGTTCACCGCATCGTTCACATTCCAACCTTCCGCAAGGAGTACGAACAGTACTGGGAGCCCGGCTCGACGACCCGTTATGCTGCTCTCACTGCCTTGATTCTCACCATGATGGCTGTGTCCAGCTGCGTCCATACCCATGACGGCCTCAAGTTCATCGGCATGATGTCCAACGCCCGTCACTGGGCTGAGAAGTGGATTAAGGCATGTGATGCGTGGCTGGGGAAGCAGAGCCAGAAGCATCGAAGGCTCGTTCACTATCAGGTCGCTTGTCTTTTGTATCTTGGCAAGCGTGTCAACACTATCAAGAAGAAGCGGTTCTGGACTGGGGCCGGTGCTCTCATCCAGGACGGCATTGCAGTTGGTCTCCATCGAGAACCAAGCCACATGGCTGCCAAGATTACCGTCTTCCACCAGGAGATGCGACGGCGCATCTGGGCAACTGTTGTAGAGTTTGATATGCAGGCCTCCTTCGACCACGGCTTGCCCACTCTAGTCAGTCAGCTCCATTACGATACCAATGCTCCTCGGAACCTCGATGATGAAGACTTTGACGAAACCACCACTGCTCTACCTCCATCCAAGGCCTGCAAGGATTATACTTACTCATCTTTCCAAAATCTAGCCAGACAGAGTCTGCCGCTGCGCTTGGAGCTGAGCAGGCTTTTGACAGGTCCGCTATCCGATATTGACTACGATCAAGTGATTCGATATACAAACGACTTGACGCAAGAGATTGATTCTCTCCCCTCTTGGGATACCAACACTGAAAATACGAAGGGCACGAAGAATCCCATGATTGCTTATACCCTGCTGCATGTTCAGCTAAGGCAATACATTATTCCCCTGCACCAGCCATATCTCAAGCTTCGAAAGCAAAACTCCAAATACCAATACTCGGAGATCATCTACTACAATGCTGCGAGAGATATCGTGCTGCTGCACGACAAGCTGTACGACCAGGGTGTGCGGTCGTTGAACTTCCTCCGAGAGGATGCCCTCACGACAGCCATCAACCTCTGCAGCGTCACGATGCTTCAGCCTAGAGGCTCTACTAATATGATTATGATCAACTCCCATCACACCTTAAAATTGATTGAGAAATGCATTTCTATGAAGGAGGACCGTCTGCTCCGCTGCGGCAACAATGAGCCGTGGGGTTACTCCATCATGTGCGCCGCGCTGGGCCTACTAGAGGCCCACCTCGGCACCAAGGAGCCCGAGGTCGCAAAGTCGACGTCGGCGGAGCGCTTCGTGAACCTCCACTACCGCCTTTTGGCGAACCAAGAACCACCCGTGGCAGGAGAACCGGTGGCGGGAGCTGTGCCGGCGATCGGGCCGGCACCCATGGGGCCGGCGGCGCCCAACATGCCCTTGCACGATAGGCCAAAGGTAATGAACCTGGAGTTCCTCGGCAGGTCGTTTCCTAATATTGGCATCCAGTCTGTGACGCCGTTCACATTTACTAGCAACGCAACGATACCGACTGCTCCGATCGACTCCAACCAGGCCCCGTGGCTCATGGGAGGGGGAGATCCGACTCAGCCTTTCAACCTCGATCCAAGCCTCGAGCTGCTCGGGCTGAACCTGAACGAGATCTGGGGCGAGTCCTGGGAGCTTGGCTAATCTGCTTGCATCAAAGAACTTACATATTAATAATAATGTGGATTCTGTCACGATGGGATAAGGGAAAGCTGATTGTTTTGAGATTTGTTTCTGCGTTTTTTGTTCTAGGGCGTTATTGGAGCTGTATAAGGATACCACGTCTACGTCACATCACGACTCAATCGCAAGCCCATGTCCTGAGGGTCCATGGCAACTACAGCCTTGATTCTTTATTGACATGTTTGTTGTCTTGAAAGCAAAAAGCCATGCATTTTTTCTGTGGGTCTTGAAAATGGGGCCGTTGCCTCCGCTGACAGCCAAGTGTTTTTTTTTTCCAGTGCAAGCCAACCAACCTTGAAAGGAGCCCTCCCTGTTGCCAGTCGCATCAACTGACACATATCCACTAGTGCCCGACGCTTAAACTTAACTGACAAGACACACAGCTCTAAAAGGGAAAATAATAATTA
Organism: Calonectria hawksworthii; assembly: GCA_020975415.1. Lineage (NCBI taxonomy): Eukaryota > Fungi > Ascomycota > Sordariomycetes > Hypocreales > Nectriaceae > Calonectria > Calonectria hawksworthii. The sequence goes on along the minus strand of JAHXZK010000001.1, from coordinate 2,055,026 downwards.
AAACCCGAAAACAAACCCTCCCTGAACCCCTGCCCCCTCCACTGACACAGCCAATGCCATTGAGAATTTACCATGAAGTGCCGCCTCAAGCGCCGGGGTCTGGATCGATGACGCGCTCTCGTTTAATGCACAGCAATACGGGATCGTCCTCGTATGGCTGACCTGTCTTGAGCTCATGAATGTTGCGAGTGCAATAATCGACCTGGTGCCCGAGCGCCTCCACGGCGACGTGGAGACTGTGCCCGCTGAACCCTGTTGGTGGAGGCATGCTGTACATGGCAGCGATTCGGTCGCGTGACTTGCTGATGTCTTCCAGGGCGTCGAGACGACGTTTAATATCTCGAATGTCTCCGAACAATTGGCTAACGTATTCATTGACCTCGGCCTGCTTTGACATACGTTCATTGATTTTTCGAATTTCATCGGTGAATTCAGCGGACAATTCCTCGCGAACCTGGCGGTACAGGTGGGTGTGTTCCAATGCAGCTAGCCTGTCTGTCGGCTTAGTTGCAGGGAGCGGATCGGTAGCAGTGATGGTGGGACCTTGGGCGTCGCCGGGAGTCTCGGACGGGACCACTGGCTCTTGTACCTGGTCGGGATTTTGGGCAGGATCAGCCAAATTGGTGACATCGACCACAATGGTGTTGCTTCCCCGCGCCTGCTCATCGGTAGCAGACGGGCTGTTCAAGCTGGTAGCGAGTCGTTTGGGTAGCGGGGCATCCGTGACCGGGGCGTCATCAGGGTGTTTCCTCTTGTTTGCCGAGGGGCTCGAGGTGGTGGGAGTTGTGGCATGGACATGGTCGCTGGCCGTGGAAGCACCCGTAATGGAGGCGCATATCCTCTCCGTGGCTAAGGATGCAGGCTTGCAAGCCTGGGGCACGCTCATGGGGGTCGTTGCAGACCAGATATCCGTACCGGGAAACGCCCTCTCAACGGCATTAACGACTTGGATTTTGTTTTTGAGCATATCTTTGCCGTATATAGTGCGGAATATAATCCAATATGCCCAATTCCAACCTTCTTTGCGGTGCATGACGGCGCGCCAAATTCCATGGTTGGAGGGAATGGTTTGGCTGCTCAGAGTGGTCTTGACGAGAGGGAGGGCCTTGGCAAAGGCAAAGCGAGTCTTGGTGTCCCAGTGTTCCACTCCTTCACGGGTGTACATCCCAAGGACCTCGTTTAAAATATGCTCGTCATTTGGGTCTTGGGAGACGGTGATTGGTATGTCGAATTCGAGGCTGAGGTCGGCCACAATGTCACGCGCGGTGTCGTCAGCGTCCTGCTCCTTCTCCTTAAGTCTACTAGAGCGCCTGCGCGAGGAGGCCATGGTTATCGACGAGACAGTGTTGAGATGGAAGAAAAGAAGCAGTGAATCGCGGTCATGGAAGAAGAGAGACAAAAGGCAGAAATGCAAAGGCAAACAATACGATGTCGAGAATGTGCGGAAATCGGAGTGTGGCGCGCTGCAGGGTGGTGGCAGTTGGCAATCTTGATTTAAAGCAGGAACGGCGGAGATAGGCCTTGGGATGCGCATGTAGTACGGTGTGTGAATGGAAAGGAGAAAACATTTAATGAGCCTAAAACATGGCGCAAGTTGCGCGCTTGCTTGCACGCCAGATGTTGCAAACCTGATCAGCATTCGTTTTGGCCCCTACAGAGTCGTATGCTCACGGGTTGTCGGAGATTTTGGTGAATAACAACGTAGACGGCATAGTTGCTATGCACCCGCGCATCTATTCACTGCCGCAGCAATCCTGTGTACCAGCTCATGACAACCACAGGCGCAGGATTGCGAAGAAAAACTAGATGGAACAATGTTGGGTTTCTCGGGCAGCTTCACTTGGTGTGACCATCTGCCAAAAGCCATGCATCAGCCTCTTTTGTGATAGTGGGCAATGTTTGCTAGCATCTATTGGGCAAGCCGCATATCGGTGAAGGTACAGCAACACTAATTTGGCTACGGCTGGGTTCGATTGGATCCTTCAGCTCACTAAGACGGCAATCCAAGCGCCATGCCAAGTCATGGATCTAAGAGATTCGGATCAGTGCGAGAGTGGCCGAGAAAATGGCAATGTATTGAATGTAATGAAGATTGGAGGACACAACATATCCGGGTGCAGTGTAACGAGGAAGACTCCCGATCCAAAGCCGACCCCTTAGTCAGGCTTTAAGCTAGTGTCTCCCAAAGATCCCGGGAAATTGAGGCAAGGAACGCAGCCATAATACGCAGAAGATAGCATCTGCGCTCTTCTGATGTATAGATGGGGGTTGGTGAACGAAACATGGCTGGGTCACATTCGCAGCTAACCAATCCCACCGTTTCTTTTTTTAGCGGCTCCATTCATTATCGACATTGAGGGAAGACGGCTCGACTCTTGAGCTCAGCCCGTTTCCTCGGCCATGACCTGGCGATTGAACGTCTTGCTCTGCCGACTCTTCGTCCACTACGACCCCAGATGTCAAGAGCGGGCGCCTGGTTGCATCGTCCTCTGTCCCTTGTCCCTCCCGACGGCGTTGCGCAAAGCTCCACCAGTTCGATCCGTGTCTCATCATGTAGAGGCCCAAAATCTATTTGTTTGCGTTAGCCAAGCAGGGTCCCCGCTGGTGTCGTTTGGTCTTTCATACCTGCATCAGACCAACCAATCCAACCACGGCAAAGCCTGTGCCAGAAACCGTCTGTAGCGAACTTTTCCAGGGCCCTCTGCAAGCCTGTGTGCGGCCAAAGGTCTCGGCGCAATTGCTAGGCGACATCCCAGGGAATGGGTACGCGCGGTCCTTTACGCTGTTGAGGCCGCAGCAGTCAAGCGTGTCCTGGATGCGTCGAATGTGAGTGGCGTCGTGTGCGTGAAACATGGACATCCACTTGGAATCAATCTTGCACTCTAGTTCCGACGACGGGGCTATTCCTTCGAATAAAAGAGTTGCGAGAATCGTCGTTGCGAGGGCCTGTAGTGTCTGGAAGATGAATGGCGCGAGCTGGTGAAGCTGCTCGGCAGAGGCGCGAGACTTGCGCAGCAGCCCTGGGTGGGCAACTGCATTGAGAAAGGAAATTATAGGCAAGATTATTGTGAGGATTGAAACGGTAGGAGAAATTGGCAGCGAAAGGGATGTGCTCTTTGCACGAACAAACCTAGCGAAAAGGTCAGCAAGAGGAGGCAAAGGCGGCTGGGGCGCAAGGCATACCCTGCAATCACTACCAACACGACGGTAACCTATTTTACGTGTCAGCTTGGTACCCTTGGCAGTATGTTGTACCCGCGACGTACAAACAGGTAGAATATGGTGAGGTTAGCCATTGTGCTACAGCTCGTCAGAATGGTGTGTAGATGAGAAAGAGAAACGGGCTCCCCAAAGTAGAGAGAAGGCCATGTTTATAGCTTTACGACCCTTGGGAAATTAATTGGCCCCTCAACATAATTTTGCCGTGGTATTGGTCAGATCACGTCGCTATATGCAGGAGGCCCGCCAACGAAGCCCATAAGAGAGGCCATGGACGAGGCAACGCTAGGCTGAAGATGCTACCTCGTTGCCTTAGCGAGTAGCCTGGTTTTTTACCCCTCCTTATGACTCGTGTCTAGGTAGGCATGCTGCAGTGGTTGTAGCGCGTATCACTCTTTGTAAATTCTGGTGTGGTCGCAGATGGATACGGCTGTCTTGGCCGAATCTTTGCAAACAACATTTTGGCCCCCACCCAAATCACTGTTGGGCTATTTCACACAGCAGTGCAAGCTGTTGGAAAAGAATCATAAAATGTTGGCAAATCCATCCCTGAGCGAGGCTGACGCGCAATAAGGATTATTTAGTTTATAATATGTTAGGTTTAATAAATAATCTAGTATTGGATTATTTTAGATTATTTTGGGGAAGCATCATCCAGTGTGGTCGTGCTGACCTATGGCTCCCAACATTGCGAAACCTGAGAAGCCTGTTCCAGCCGCAGTTGCCTTTGGATCTGAGACACAACGCAGTGTTACCTTGATCGGCGGCGTGGTGGAGGAGGTCGAGACGCTTCGGCAGAGAAATGCGGATCTATTCGAAAGGGATCTGTCTGTAGCAGTTTTGGCAAACCCAGCCAGCGCTTGGGAGTCGACCAACCAAGACCAAGCTACGTATGGCATTGTGCCAGATGGTACACATAAACATCAATTCTTCCTGCTCCCGTGTACCGACATAGTCTCAATGATCCCAGATGTTGGTCAGAGCTGTGCGTTCTATCTTCGGCCTCGCTCGCGCGATCGCCCGCTCCCTACGCAAGACGTATCAACCCCAGAGATTGAGAAGGAGGTACGAGAACTGTCTGCCCGGGTTGACGAAGCATACGAAAATGCACTGGCCACTATGGCAGAGGACGATAACGAGGCGGGATTCCGTGCAGCACTTGAGGCACAGATAACGGAAATTATCTTTCCGCGAGTTCATACGCCACTGCCCGAAGTCGTTACCGAACAACCTGATGCCAATCCTGAAGTACAGCGAGCCATCTCCTGTATGCAACATGCTGAGCAGCTCACCACAGCACGCCTGGATGGAACAAATTTTCTCGATGCACTCATGACATGGGCTCAGGAGCATTTGGACAAGATCACCGAGAACAATGACGAACATGGTGAAAGGTGGCCAGCTCAACGCATCGAACTTCCGGCTGGTGCCACTGCCAATATTGCCTTGTTTTCGGTCTGGACTCCCAACCAGAAGAATTGGCCTGCCCAGTTTACGGCTCCCCCAGTGGCAGCTCATCTCCCCGTAACAAAGATCACAGGAGATCTTGGCAAAGCCATTCGTCGCATTGCCGAACGCATGGAAGGTGGCGATGAACCAGTCAATACCATACGTGTTGGTTTGTGGTGCGCACCAGATGAGGAGTCAGCCAAGATTGAAGCAAATGCTGTCACCGGTATGGCTACTATTACCAAAGGATCACTCGCCTCGAACTTTTGGACATGGTCGCGCGATTTCCAGGTGGAGATGGAGTCCCGGCCCCTTGTTGACATCATCAACCACTTGTCGGATGATATAACGGAGGGTCGCATCACCGGCGAACACGCTACTGTGCTCCGCGGGCTCCAGACCATCGCAGGATGTGCCTTCGTCAACGGTGGACCAGGCTCCGGCAAGTCAACCATGGGTACAACCATCGCTCGACGAGTAATTGCCAACAACCAACGCATTGCTTGGATCGCTCCCTCGAATGCCCTGGCTCAAGACGCATGCGACCGCATGCAGAAATTGATGCCAAACGGGACCATCCGTCGTATGCTGCCATGGAACAAGGAACTCAACGCCCTCATCACGCCATCCAGGGAGCCAACAGCCTTCAGCGAAAAGCCGATCAATCTCCCTAAAATACAACTCGCTCTACTGAAACACGCTGACGCCGTTGCCTCTGATCGATTTCGTCGAAAGACCCCAGGGCAAATCCAATCATCGATGATGGCCTGGGCTAGATTCATGGCAGAAGAAGAACCGGTTGCGTGGGCCGAGTATTGGAGCGGTCAAAATGCACTTCGCAACGACCCGGAAGAATTTGCGACGAACATTGCAGCACACAAGGAGGCGGCGCGTGTACTTCTTAAGTCGGCTGTCACCTCTTGCAACGCAATCTGCGCTACACCGGTCGCCTTTGCTCAACTGATGAACCATATGCCAGAACTAGAGTTTCGATTCATCATTGTGGATGAGGCGGGCCGCCTGACCGAAGCCCAATCTATCATCTCATTAACCAAATGCCCCCACACACCTCACCTTTTCATCGGTGATAACAAGCAGTTCCAACCCATCAGTCTCCTACGAGATGATGCAGACGTCCAAGACTTCTTCGGACCACAGCGAGAGATGAGCCTCTTTCGACGAATCGAATCCGCTGGTCAAATGTCCGCCACCCTCAAGATGAACCATCGCGCTCATGGTACAGTCGCGGCATGGCCTGCTTCGTTTTTCTACGATGGTGAAATGACTGTAGTGAACGAACGATTCTCGACGCTTACTTTGAGCATGCGAGGATGGTTGGCGAATCTTACTGGCAAGCGTCCCCGGTCATCTGTGTATCTTTTTGATATTGCCGATGGCGCAGAAATAGCAGTCGGAACCAGCTACGCGAACCCAGTCAACGCCCTGTTTGGTCGAGAACTTGTGGCAGCAGTTTATCGCGACGCTCCTATCCGCAATGCAGTAGACTTTGTCCAGAAAAAGCCAAACATTCGTTTCGGTACTCTGCTAGTGATTGTGGGCTATGCTGCTCAGAAGATCGAATGGCAGGGCAGACTTCGCGAACTTTCGCAGTTCGAAGTCCCACTGGATCACATCGAAGTCCGCACCATCGATGATTCTCCTAGCCATGAAGCAGACTTTGTCATCTGTGACCTTACACGCACAGAGGCCCCAGGATTCCTTAACAACGTGGAAAGACTTGCCGTCGCTTCTACTCGTGCTCGAGTCGCTCTTGTCGTTCTGGGCAGGAATAAATCTGTGAAATCGCACACGAACCTCGGCAATCTCTTCCAGCACATCAAAACCCGTTCCTCTTGCATCGAGGTCAGTCAGGCGAATGGTCATGCATCCTGGAAGGAGTTTTGTGCACGCTGCGCGTCACCTGGACACACGCTCAACAAATGCACCGTGGACCTTCGATGTGGATACTGCAGTGTAAACGGACGGCCTTTCAACCACGCCACCCGTAACTGCGACGCGCCAGCAAGACAAAATTTCCCCTTCTTCTACTCCGATACTGATCGCCCACACGATGGCTTGGCCCGCGACCTGCTTGGCGGAGGCAAGACCGGTGGAAAGAAGGTCAAATTTCGCAAGAGTGAGCGACGAACACGCCCAGCACCCGCGAACAAGGTCGAACTCCCCAAACTCTCCAAGACCCAACCCACCTCAACCAACGCAGCTATGGACCCCGCCCTGATTACCGCACTCGAGACCATTGGTGACGGCAAGGCAATGGCCATGATGGCCATTTTGGGTAGCGTTCAGGCCATGAACGAAGAGGAGAATGGGGACCAGGACGGAAGTGAGGAAGACATAAAAGAATGCCAGGGGCAGACAGAGGATTCTGGCGAAGTGGAGATGCAGGATGAAGACCGTGAGCAGATGGAGGATTTTGGCGAATGGGAGATGCAGAGCCAGGGTAATATGGAGGAGTCTGAGTGGTGATGAGGACCTTGGCGGCAAAGGGTATTGAAGGGAACGACGAGGACAAGGACAATTAAGCATAAGGCTTAGATTCGATGGTGAGGACATCGTTTTCTCCCGGGCGGGGGGATGTCAGTTCGAGAGTGGGGTTCGTTTGGGAGACACTAGCAGAGGCCGAGTACACTTCAACATGTAGCTTTGGCATCATCGCTCGATAGATTACACTTCAACATGTAATTTGAATGAATGAAAACAGTAACGTTCAACTGTTTGCTTTGCACGTGTGAGACTCGCCGGGAATACATGATTTGCACGTACAATTGCTTCAACCAACGAAAACCGGTATTGCAGACCAGCCAGTGACAAAATATAGGTGTCTTTCTCTTGTGCTTCATCATTGTAGGTTCCCTTTTTGGGTAATAGAAGAGAGATTTGGAAAATGACAGCGTGTTGAAATCCATCTTCCGTTCTTTCAGTGCAGAATTCTTTTGCAACCACACAAACGCGTTAGAGCACGATCTACTGTCCATCGGAGGGCTAGGAGGCAAGCACAACAAAACACTGGCACATGTGGCTTTTGATTCCGGATCACTGGAAGCGCTCTCTACTCAAGAATATTTTACTGGCCACCACACAATTTGGCAAGGACCTAATGCCATAATAGTGTCCAAGGATGAGGCGCACGTGGGGACTTCGGACACCAACCAAGTGACCCAGAAACCAAGTTCCAAGGGCCGTGTTTAAAATAGCTTTAGCCTGGGATCAATTTGCCCTGGCCCAAAGACCGGTTAACCGAAATCCATCTTGCGGTATGAACTGTGGTATCCTTTGTCCTTGCAAGTTCAGATAGAAGTTACCCCTCATTAGTCAAGATGGCTCCCTGCCAAAACCGACCCACTTCAACGCACGCTCCCAGCCCCTAAGATCGATGTCTTCCACCAAACGTCAAGTCATCAGAGGTCGCGATCGTTCCAGCGTACAAGCTTACGCCGAAAACAGCCTCCACGCATGCGTTATTTCTAACTCCACCCTGTATTACGACGTGATGGAAAACTTAGGGTAAATCCGCTCAGCAGAGGGACAAGGAACCAGCGAGAGTGCGAGATTTGCTTCGAGTTTAAAAAAAAAAAAAAAAAAAAAAGCGATAGGCTCAACCGGGTGTTCCAGGAACCAGGCCACGGAGGTGGCATACAAATAGCGTTCAACAATAGGTTTGGTCGTGAAAATCTTTTCGGAAAGTGCGAGATATCTGCAAGAGTCACCGCAATTTTTAGGTGAGGAAGAACGTGAAGTGTGTCGAGCCTGTCTAACCAGGGTGGGAGGATTTGAAAGAAGCTGATGCCAGAGATGGCGGCCGCGTGGCGCTTGAAATAGACGCCTTAATCTAAGAATCTGGTGAGGGCAGAGTACAATCATTTATGACAGCAAAAGAACTATTGATCCATTTATGTTAATTTCGCATTCCCCCATTGGGTATCCTTCCAGCCATATAAAGTTTGTAGTAACTCACATTTTTTATTATCCACACGCAAGAGAATTTCTGAATTTGAAGTGCTTAACGCTGCTAATCCACTCCCAAGACCGAATAATGGAGGCCCCTAGCTCTTATGTGTTTTTTTTTTTTTTTTTTTTTTAAAAAAAAAAAAGAAAATCATCAAAATAAGAACAATACTTGAAGCCAGAGCAGGATAATTGACCATCTGGCTCTTCAGATGGTATGACGGATTAGTCGGGGGTTCGAATCGCGAGAAAAGACGGTCTAGCAGAGAGATTGATTGTAAGAAGGATAAATTCAATGGGTTGGGAGACAACTAGCTAATCCACAGGCATCCACGAAGTAATCGTAGGGTGCTGTTTTTGATCTGACTCTCCTCCAATGGCTGCCTAGTGGGGCTGCCTTTGGTGGTGTGGGTCATGTAACCTGAAATCCCCCCCGTCCAAAAGAAAATGATGTCCTCATCATGGAATCTAAGCCTTATGCTCTCCCAAACGAACCCCACTATCGAACTGAATCTCTACCAATGTTCACCAACTTCAAGTTCGCCCTCGGGCTGATCATCCTCCGAAAAATCAGCTTCCATGGCTTCCCCAAATTCAGGTCGTGCGGGTTCATCCGTCCACTGGATTTCCCGGTATCGTTTCTCGGCAGCAGACTCCTCTCGCTGAGGTTGAATGCCCTGGGGGCGTTGTCGCTTCAGCTGCAGCTTGACTCGCTTCCCACCTCCGAACTTCCCCGGCTTCTCGAAGCAAATAACGTTGCGGTGAACGTTATCCAATTCCCCGATTGGCCCGTCGTAGTATTTAGACGGCTCAACAGGATTGGGGCAGTTGCGAACAGAATGCCCGCTCTCCCGTCCATTTTGTTCACACGAGAAGCACAGAGGCGATGCTTGGCAAGCGGTGACCTCGTGACCAGACTGGTGACATCTGTCGCACCAGGTCCCCCAACCTTTGCCGCCGGCCTTGATCTTGATGACGCAGTTTTTTCGGAGAAGGGATTGAAAAAGTGAGCCCAAATGGTGCTTCCACTTGAAGGTGGCACCATTTCCAACAAATATTTGGCCCAGGCGACCGCGTGTGGTCATCACCGCGACTCTCTTTGGGTCATCCATAAATCCGACCTTTGTGGTTCTGACTAGATCCACAATGACAATGTCAGCCTCGGCGCTGACAGAGTCATCAATGGTTCGAACCATGAGATGGCCAGATGGAATCTCCGCTGGGGAGATAGAGTCGATGATCGACTCATATTGCCGCTTCTGGTTGGCATAACCCGTGATGATCATGACGGTGCCACGTCGCACGGGGAAAGTTTCGTTATTCAAATGTTTGACATAGTCAACCATGTTCCGGATTGGAGCGTCACGGAATAGCTGGACAGCCAGCTCGCGAACAATGAGCGCATTAGTCGGATTGATAAAAGAGGTTCCGACCTTCTCTTCATGTCCGCATTGTACATCCAGGAAGATGCTGTTGCACTCTGCTGGCGGATTCTTCAGTGATGCCAGGTACGTGTGGTACTCTCGGGTGGCCTGAGATCGCCCGTTGACGATCTTCATTCTACCGTGGTAGAAATGTTGCAAGGGCCAGTCGACGACCGACCCGTGGCTTCGGTGATTGCCAGTCAGGGTAATATTAAAGGCATCCACAAGACAGACTCGGTCGAGAAAACTTGTCTTTCGCTGCTTGCCAAACAGGTCATTGAAATTCTTAGCGTCATCCGTTCGGTTGAATGGAGTGCACTGCTTTGCATCTCCGAGGATGAGCATTGGAACGCCAACAAAAATCGACACTGGAATCATTAGTGCAGCCTCGCTGAGTCTACCTGCCTCGTCAACAACAACTAGGTGAGGCTTCCAAGACTTGATGTGGTCCATGAGCTCCGATATGGCGACTGGTGTACCGACGATACTGTCTGCTTTGCTGAGCGCGAACTCGAGGAGCTCTCGGATTGACTGCATATTCTTGGCAAGATTCTTTTTGAAAATGCTCTTGTCGTGAGTAAACTCGAAAATGGCCTGGATGGCATCTGCGAACTCTTCTGGGTTGGATTTGGCAAAGTCTTTGGCTACCTCAGACAGCGAGTTGGGATCAGCAGCCGGGCTGGTTTCGCGCCATTGGGAGATCTTGTAGTGAGTAAGGTGCTGGACCATGGCAAAGTCTTGATGAGGAAGGTATTGGGTTGCCTCTTCGCTAGGCTCCTTTGGCATGGACGCATCTTCATTCAAGGTGTTGAAAATCTCTCTCTCCCAGGGGAAAACGTGCACGATGCGCTTGTCAGCGGACTTGCGCCCAAGACGTTGGCAGGCATCATCCGCAAGTCGATTAGTTGGTGTCACCCAAGTACATCTGCCAGAGGTCACTTGGCTTTGGGCGTCATTTTGGACTACTTCATTGACTTCGGTAACATCGATGCCATGAGTGAATGCAGCGTTCCAACCCGCAACTGTGACTGGTTCTGTAGCGGGGTCGCCAGCATCTGCAGCGTTCCAATCCGCAACTGTGACTGGTTCTGTAGCGGGGTCGCCAGCATCTGTAGCGTTCCAATCCGCAACTGTGACTGGTTCCGTAGCGGGGTCGCCAGCATCTGTAGCGGGGTCGCCAACATCTGTGTCGTTGACGGGTTCATCCTAGCGTTGGTTGTCAGTGACATGTACATACACTAAAATGTGAGCTGGACATAAATTTGGTACTTACAGGAATTGAGGTGGGATACGTAGTGTCGTTAACTCCCCAAGCACCAAGACCGCCATCTGAATTTTGCGAAGCAGCGTCATCGTCCTCCTAGTAGATTGTTAGTAAAGTGATGGAATGTGTAACGAGTTGTCTAACCAGTTGGTGTGCGTCACCCGAATCGTCTGCGTCGTCTTCTACATCCTCTGCAATATTGCCCTGTTGTACATTCTCAGTAAAATAACCACTAACTAAAACGCGAACTTGGTAAATTAGGTGGGAACGTACGTGTTCTTCGTCGAGTCCGAGGCGTCTGTTCATGCGATCGATGCGGGCCTGCGCTTCCGTAGCTGCACGCTGCCTTTCGAGCAACTTCTCCAGTGCAGCACGCTGGTCCTGGTCAATGCCTTGGTCCCAGGTTGACTGACCGGTGTCAGTGCCGTCGATGCTCGTGATCAACTGGTTGATCTGGTTTTCGAGTTCCATCTTCGATTCAAGAGTCTCCTCAGGCTCGTTATCCTCTGTGGTCGTGGGCACAGCAGTTCGGGTGCCAGAAAGCCAGCCCGGCTGGATTGATGGACCATGCATGACTGCATCGCAGACCTCGGTGGCCCAAGTCGACTTACCCGATCCCGGGCAGCCAGTAACAGTAACGAAACCTGCCTTTGTAGCCTGGAGAGATTCCATAGCTGCTTTGGTATCAGGATCATTGTCGTAGTCGCCGCTCTGGACTCGAGCTGCTAACTCTGGGAACGCGGTGAAGAGGTTACCAGTATCCATGATGTCGGGTTGAGTGAAATCGATAATATATTTCCACCATTGGCTAACATTGGTATCCTCACCGACGGAGTTCAGAGCTGTGACTGCACGGCACTCTTGAATGGTTGTGGTGTCCGACTCCTCGGACCAGATGCGAAGAATGAACGTAGAGGCTTGTTGGGTTCCTCGCCCACGATCGTCAAAAAGGTTGGCAAACGTGGTTTGCAAATCTCCCGTCAGCGGAGTCATGGGGATCAAGTACTTCGCCGGGGGCCGTTGAAAACCTCGGATCCAATTTGTCTGCCGAGGAGTGTGCACAGAGAACAGAGCGATGTCTGCGCGAATGCCATAGGGGAGTGGGATTCGGACACCTCGGAAGGCGTCGCCCAAATCAGAGGTAGCTCCAGGCAAGACAACCGTTCCTTGGTTAAATGTCCACTCCAGTAAACGTGCAGCCCACGCAATATCGTCCTCGTCATCCCTCTTGCTAAGCTCATCGACCAAAAGTTTGGCAGAATGCCATCGCTGAATGTCTTCCGATTCTTCTGGTAACTCGGCAACAGACTGAGGGTTGATTTCCTTCACGTATGGGTAAACATATCGCTCTGCGTGGCGGTAGTATACTTTGTTGTGAATCGTCCGAAGCTGTTGCTCCTTTTGGGCGACCTTGTCCTCGTCAGGCTCAGCTTTGGACAACAGACGGTCGAGCTGCTGTTGGGTATTCTGCTCAGCAGACTCAGCACGGTACTTGGCTTCCCGAAGTTCCTCCTCAAGGCGTGATGCCATGTCTCGATTTTGTTCCTCGGAGAGCTCAAGACCTTCTGGCACGGGATGAGTCTCATGCGCAACATTCAAGTACATGGATACCTGAGTGCCAATATCGGGGCAGAGATCTCGGATGCCGGCGAGAGGAATCGCAATGTATTGGTGCATCATGGTGACACCGTCCATCCGAATACCGTAGGTTTTAACGTCCTTGTCGCTTGGCTGGACAATGGAAGTGGGATCAGCAAATGCACGACCATGGATGTTGATGGAGAAGAGCTTGTCCTCGCGCTGTCTCTGGTATACCAACTCCTCGGCGGAACCAACTATGAGAGCCACGGTTCTATGGTCTCGGGAAAGGAACATATCAGTAGCCGGGTTGGATCTGACGGGTTGTTGAAGGTTCGAAATATCCAAATTCTTGAGCGCAAGGTCGTCTGCGGTGCCACGCACATTCGCGCAAATGTCACGAAATGGTGTCAAGTGCGAAACGTGCTCGAATGCCCCGTTCCAAGCATTCTTCCATTCATTTTCAGCAGGGAAAGCGAACAGAATCGTGCTGGAAGCCGTGTTCTGCATCTCAAATGCATCGATAATTGCCTGCGCATGAGCTCGCACAGCAAGTGGGTGATACCGCATGTTGTCAACCAGCCAGGAGGAAGGCAAGACAATCAAATCCCCTTTCTTGACATCAAATCTGATGTTCACGATCTCAGATCCCAGAGCAGGTAGGTACTCCGCGATAGTAGGATTAGATGAAGCAAAGGTGAGTTCGTCGAATTGCTCAGCGTCACGACGATCGATGCGGCCATCTCGCAAACCGTACATGTTTTGCTCCTCAAATGGAAGGTATCTGTTGAGAGTATCGGTCTCTGAAGAATTGATCACGATGTACTCAGCAGGTGCCTTCAGCGACTGCAGCTTGACTGTAGCGCGGAGAACCTGGATCTCAGTTGTACCATTCTGGATGTGCACTTTGATCTCGATATGTGGGGGAACATGCGGGCCCCAGATACATCTGGCAGTGGTCTGTGTTCCAGCAAAGGAACCTTGCCCAAGGCGAATGACAGTGTCCTTCGAGTAACCCGAAAGGAGCTTGTTGTCAAACGCAATAACGAGCGGTCGCCATCGAGAGTATGGATTGTGGGAAGTAGAGCTGACAGGCTCAGCCTCGGGGGGTTGAGTGTCTGCCATACTGTAGGATTTGCCTGACAAAATCTCCACGATACACGTAGAGTGTGCCAAAGAGCAGGGGCAGTTGCGCTATAGCAAGATTAATACGTTTCCACCTGTGACATAGTTTTCAGCACATACCTTTATCCGTGGCTCAAATATCAAGGAGAGAAGTGCGAGAATGTCTCGTGCTTGAAGGTAATGAAGAGTTTGTGGGTGCGTAGACGAAGAGGAGAGTCGTATACCAATCGGTGGAAAGAAGAAAGAGAGAGATGTGAAGTAGGAAGCTTGGTGTTGCTTGATGAAGGGGGAAGAAAAAGAGGGGTTGAACGATGGGTGAAAGAGGAGTTATGAAACAAACATAAGCAAATTTTTGTTTTCTTGACAGTAGTCGAGAGATGTCGGCAGTCGTTGGCACTGCTCAGACAATGTGAGCGGCTGTCACCAGTCACACACTATCGGAAATTTGTTTGTGGGCCCTAACACGAAAGGGAAATCCGTGCGTTTGAAAGAATGAAAAAGATTATTGATGGGGGTAGGAGAATGCCAGAGCAAACAAGCAGAAAAAAAGGTGAAGGTCCTGGCCAGTTACTCCGAAGAGTACGCAACCCCGACCAGAAAGAGGGGACGCTGTGCCCACGATACCCTCTGCTCACCCGCGAACGGGCAAGTAAACTACCAGGCTAAAAGGCACTCTGGCAGTGTAGTTGTTGCGCTTTTTTGGGCTTGTGTGCCTCTGGCGAACTCCTTGCGTGGAATGTGAAAGAGGATGAAGGAGGTGGGGGAGACGTGAGAGAATGCGAAGGAAGAAAAGGGAAGTGAAGAGCCTTGATCTGTTTATGTTTGCCCAATTGAAGGCTTGTCCAAATATTGGCATAACTCGGCAAATCATTATTTTTTGCACAACGTATTGCACCTGCGTGTGACCTTGGTCAAACAATCAATTGTGCTACTATACTATGCAGCACGTGAACATTCCCGCCCATTGTTTTACAAACTTGACCACAAAAAGGTTTGACTTTTGGTAAACTTTCTAGCACACTGTATTACCCGCTTCCCCAACTATACGGCAAGAACACTGTGCGTGTTCATGTTACCAAGCATGAGTCTTACAGGAAACACAGACCACCAAAGCTTGATCACTCAACGAATAGGCACCAAAACATCACAAAATTCCTCCCATTTAAAGAAAATTTTAATTTTAATTAACATGAAATATTTTTTCTCCTCCTTTTTAATTGGGGTTGGTGGATTGATCTTGATTAGAGTAGCTATAGGGGGAAACCGGTATGTCCTAGAACTTTGGGCATGCTATGCTCTCCGTCCGGCGCGCACCACAGTAAAAAAGAATGAACCTTTCTATTGTTTTTTATGTAGTTAGAATCTTTGTTGGTGTCCCCACCGCCGGTATCACGTGCGTATTTATGAGTGAATCGCTGCCGGCATGGCGTATATTCTGTTACAGGTGAATCACTGCCGACGCCATGCGCGCTTCTTTTTTTTTTCTCTCTGAAAGTGAGCCACTGGCATGGTTTAAGAAAACGAATGTCTTTTTCAGTGCTATATTATGGCATTGCTGTGAGCATTTTGGCGAATCATCCCCAGCCCGGTTCTTATGTGATGCGAGTTCAAATAATAACATGAATGCCTCTTTACAGCCCTTTCCCCTACTATTGCCTTAGATTAATGTCAAAGCGGCTCCCACCGGGTCGACGCCAAAGAATACCGAAGCGGCTCCCACCGGGTTGATGCCAAAGGAAGTCAACGGTCCTTTCTGATCGCGGAATATTAGTTGTGGTGGAATTATTGGGCAACCAAAGCGGCTCCCATCGGGTTGATGCCAAAGAATACCGAAGCGGCTCCCACCAGGTTGATGCCAAAGGAAGCAAACGGTTGCTTATTTCTAGCTATAGAATACTCACGCTGTGCTAACACCTCCCTCGTATCATGAGGACAAGAATATTCTGAAACTTTTATCCAAATATGGCCCCAAGACAGTCTTGTTCTTTACAAGGCGCAAGATGAATCGAAGTCGTGTATGAAGTTGTCAAACGGGATATAAGGCACCATTACACTACGCATCAGCGGAGTGTCACTTCACTTTTACCGTAGCCGCCAATGTGACAGTCATGAGCCCGGTTTGCCTAGGCTAGCCGGACTGTCACAAACAACACTCCTTGCATCACATCGGGACCCTCACATACACAGCTGCCGTCAACAGCAGCTGCTCTCATCAACAGTCCCCTAACCTCTTCCTTCCACTATTGCTATCACCCGATGGCTCCAAGTGCTGTTGGAAGCCCTTCTCGGGCCACACTCAACAGACCTGGTGATCGGAAACGCTGGATTGAGGTCATCAAGAACCTAGCTATTGCATCAAAGGTCTGGACCTATATAGACCCTTCAGATGCAGACCGGCAGCCGTTAGAAGAGCCTGCCGAGCCCACAGCAGCAGAGGTCAACCCAGAAGCGGAAGATCTAGCTGATCTAGATGACGACGATAGCCGCCGTTATGATCAGCTTCACACAAGATACCGGACCCGGCTGTAGGCCATTGAATGCAGGCAGGCCTCCCTAGCCGTCATCCAAGCCTATGTACAAGAGACTGTTGGTCAATACGCAGCTACGATCCACGGCACCTATGACCTAGGGGCCTAATTGACCCTCTTACGAACACAGCTACAGCCGGCTGACCACGATCACGAAGATCAGGTCCTAGCTGCCTATGAAGACGTTCTCAGAGGCCCGGGCAGGTCAGGCCTGAAGGCTTGAACTGACCGTTGGCAGGTTGCCCTCATCGAGGCCCGCAGCCTCAACCTAGGTCAGGTCCAAGGGATTCGACCTACCCGTGACTTCCTAAGAGCTGTGGCAGCTATAGCCCCTGACTTCACAAGCTATTGGGAAAACCGGATCAACGAATTGTCCGACGAGGGCGTAGCCGGCTGGAGAGACCGTATTCCGGGCGGGCTTGATATAGCTAATAAATTTGATAAACGGAAGATCGCAAAGGCTGCCCGCAGACGCTCCTCTAGGGTCACCTTCCAAGGAAGGCCAGGTCAAGAGACCGGGCCTGACCCAACAGAGGCAAAAGCCGGTTTGCCTGTGTGAACAGAGGCATTTATACTCGGAATGCCCCTACCTGATTGAGTCAGTCAGACCCTTGGGTTGGAAGCCTAGCCCGGAGACCGAGTTCAAGGTCAATCAACAACTTGTTGACCCGAACACCTTCCAAAGGGTTGAACGGGCCCGCAGCAGGAAGAGAGGCACGGTAGCCGGCACCTTCAATCAACAGGAACAAGGGATCAAAGGCACACCCTTTGCCGGCGAAGTCAACGACCTCTCTCACACACACAGTCACGAGGGTCATGACAGTCAACAAGACCGACCCCGTGACCAACAGGCTGCTGACCTGACCGGGCAGCAACAACAGCAGTTGCAGCCCTAATCACAATAGTCAGTATTTCAGTAGGCCGGGCCTACCCGTTGAGGGACTCCTTCATCCTTGACTCCGGATTAGACACACATCTGTAACAACCTTGCCCGGCTGCACAGCTTCCGTCATAACACAAAGGATGAAGCCATCTATGCAGGCTCAAGCCACCTCAAAATCCTAGGCTACGGTCAGGTAGACCTACGGATAAAGGGAGGATATTTTCGGCTGCTTAAAGTAGCCTCTATCCCTGACTTCCATACAAGTATAGCCTCTCTTGACCTCCTTATCTAAAAGGGAAACAGCCGGAACCCGGCTACGGGAGCCATATTCAAAGGTATTGAGGCCATCTTCAAGACCAGCTGCCTTTACCGACAGGCAGTCATTGAGTTCAACGAACTGCACACAACAGCAGCTGCAACCGTCAGCAGGCCCGACCAACTGGCCGTAGCAACAGCTGCAACAACGGATAACCCAACGGTCAAAACATCGGTCAGTCAGACAACCGGGTCAGAGGCAGCTGCCGCCCTGACCGGCTCACAGATGCACACAACCAACAAACTCGACAGTGCAACGGCATTCGGGTCATCCAAAGACCCGAGGCCACCTTGTGGCACCTACTGCTAGGTCATTTGAACCCTGAAGCCCTAGGAAGGTTGACACAAGTTGTGACCGGGGCTAAGGTCACGGGACCAACAGCTGTTGAATGCGAAGCCTGTTCCTTGGGGAAGGCAAAAAGGGTTATCTCAAGAAGGCCGCCACAGACAGCAGCTGTGAGGCCGTTCGAACGGGTGTTCATCGATATCTTCCACAACAGACCTAGCTATAACGGCGAGATGGCTGCCTTGCTAGTCAAGGACCAGTTCGCAGGGATCACCTTCATCTACCCTGTTTCCAATACCACACAACAAGCCCTGCTAGGCTGTCTTGACCACCTTGAGGCACACCTAGCCCGTCAGTATCAGCTTGAGATATGGGTCATCCATCGTGACGGCGACCGGGCCCTAGGCACCATCTTTGACAACTGGGTCACCAGAAGAGGCATAGAGTATGAGGTCACTGCGTCTCACACATCTGCTCAGAACGGCCCCATTGAACGATCTGGGGGGGGGGGGGGGGGGGGGGGGATAATAGCCTCACAGGCCCGCGCGATGCTGATCGGTACGAGGCTTCCAGCACAGCTGTGGTAAAAGGTATGGACCGCAGCTGTTCACATCCACAACAGATCACCCCAACGGGCCCAAGGTTGGAGGAGCCCTTACGAGCTGCTGCAATGGTGGCTAAGACACAGCAATAGTCAAGCAGCTAGTCAGTTAGAACAGCCCGATATCACACACTTCAAAGCTTACGGCTGCTGGGCTTACACTCTAACTGGCCTAGCCCAATTGAACACTCAAAGGCGGGTCCTAAAGACAATAGCCCATGTAGAGGTTGGCTACCTAGTTGGATATGACTCAAGCAACATCTTTACGATCTGGGTCCCCAAGGCCTCGAAGGTCCAAAGGGTCAAGATCTGACCTTCAATGAGCCATCTTCTATGACCCAACGGAAGACTCCGAGCCCCTAGCTCAACAGGTGACCCGACCTCTTCACAAGAGGTTTCAAGACATTAAGTCAGACAATGACCTTGATGACTATGAGGCTGTGACTGACGAAGCAGGTCAGCAGCTGCAATAACCTCGACAACAGGATCCAA
Organism: Calonectria hawksworthii; assembly: GCA_020975415.1. Taxonomy (NCBI): domain Eukaryota; kingdom Fungi; phylum Ascomycota; class Sordariomycetes; order Hypocreales; family Nectriaceae; genus Calonectria; species Calonectria hawksworthii. The sequence continues at coordinate 2,035,896 of JAHXZK010000001.1, read as the reverse complement.
CGGGCCAGCAGCTTGCAGATCATCAGCTAGCTCAAGAGATGACAGCCCCCGAGATCCAAGATGAACAACACAGTCCTGGTCCGGCTGATGAGGTCACCAATGAAGAAGAGGTTAGGTCAACAATTGAGGTTATAACAGATGACAGCCACAGCAGCGGCAGCTATCATGACCTACCCGACGAGGTAGGTGAGGAACAACAACACTACCCAACGCCTCATACAACAAGCTCAAAGTCAAGCCAGTCAGGTAGTAAGTTCGGCAGCCGGTCAGTCAGACCCTCACATCAACACACAAAGCCCATCACCATCCTCATCATCAGAAGAGACACCGCAGCCAGCGGAAGAGATCAGCCCGGATGACCTAACGCAACACCAGCTGCCTCAACCGGCTAGTCAACGCGGCAGCCGTCAACGGCAGCGGTCATAGCGGCAGGAACAGCTGCCGCAGCGGTCAGCCCGGCTCAACAACACACAGCAGGAACAACAGCCCCGACGGTCAGACCGACTGAACAACCTCTCTGCCTTCCACAGCAGCTTCTTCAGGGGCCACAATGAACGCATCCACAGGCGATTCCTGCCTCCTGAGCCCAAAAACTACCGTGACCTGGCCAGTCACCCGATAGGACCAGCATTGCTAAGAGCCTGTGACGATGAGTTCATGGACCTAGACCATAACAACACTTTCCAGCCGCAGCTATTGGAAGAGGTCAAACAGAGGAGCCTGCCGGGCACGTGGATGTTCAAATATAAGTTCGACAAGTACGGCTTCCTCACAAGGTGCAAGGCCTGGCTGTGTGTAAGAGGGGACCTTCAACCCCTAGGGTCCAAAGAGACAGCTACAGCAACCTTTGCGAGGAAGTCATTCAGGGTGCTAGCTACAATAGCCGCCCCCTTCGACCTTAAGACTAGGCAACTAGATGCAATCAGTGCCTTTACCAATAGTAGGCTAGATAAAGAGGTCTACATCCTCTATCCTGATGGCTACCAATGCCGCGGTTGGTGCCGAAGGCCCTCAAATCAACCTCGGTCAGGCTAGCCAACGAGATACTCATCTGTTCCAACAGAAGGTCGGCTCTATCAACTACGCAGCTGTGATGATGAGGCCGGAGATATCAATCCTAGTCTCCAAGCTGTCATCCTTCCTGAACAACCCCTCGACCCAATACCACAGTCAGGTAGATCGGTTGATCCAATATCTCTTCCAAATCCGGTTCCTAGCTATCCAGTTCAGCAGCAATAATCAGACCAACAGTCAGGTCAACAGACCGGGCCCGGGACCGGCCCAAGGACCAGATGACGGACCTAGCCCGACCTCTTAAGCCATCACCACAGGCCTGATCATCACACAGACAGTCGAACAACCTAACTACCACATTGCATCTAATGCTGCCTTCGCAGACAACCTCAAGACCCATAAGTCAACACAAGGATCAATCATCTGCTTATTCGGCAGCCCGGTCAGCTAGAAAACCGGGAAACAAGAGACTATAACGACCTCATCAGCAGAAGCCGAGTCACCCACCCTTACACACACAGCCAAGGAGGCCATCACAACACAGCAGCTCTTTCAACAGCTAGGTCTTCAGCTGGAAGAAAAACCGGTCATTACATATAACAACCAACAGACAATCTAGCTCATCGCCCTTCAGACCCCACAGCTCAAGATAGCCCTCGAACACATTGACATTCACGGCTACTAGGCCCAGTAGGCCTTCCAAGCCAGAAGCTTCAAAGTCAAATATACCCCCACAGACAAGATAATAGCAAACGGCCTGACTAAGCTACTACCAACCCAGAAATTCAACATCTTTATTAGCCAGCTAGGCCTAATCGATATTGAACATCTTATCAAATCCCTCAGGGACCTAGATAACTAGGGCCCCGACCAACAGGTCACACAACAAGGCTCGCAACAACAGCCTTCATCAACAGAGGCACCGACAGTCACAACACTCATCGAGGCACAACACATCAGTCACAATGACCCGGCCTGTTCAACCAAGGCACCGCATTTTACTTCTCACAACACCATTAGCAACACATTTTCTCACACCTTCAAAAATGGGGTGGGGGTTATGTCACACTCTCTGATAGTCACAGCTGCCTAGCTTGAACACAACGGTCATCAAAGGATAAGGCCAATCGGACCCGAGCCCTGTTTCACATACAAAACCCGTCAACTTTGGTGCAACCTCAATCTAGCTATCACTGCCCTCAATACCGGCTGCAACAGGGTCGTCACGATCCCCTCAACCGACCTCGGTCAACTGGGTCGGATGAACCGGATGGTAGACATCACATTCAAAGGTAACAGCTAGATAACAACGGCCGCAACTGACCTTAAAACACCATAGTAAATGACTCGCGAGCCTGCCTCACACATCCCTCAACTACCGGCTGTGCGGGGCACAGCCAATTGACGATCGAACCTTAAGACCCGGCCGCCTACGGCAGCCTCGGGCGGCCTCAATCAACTAGCTGTAACAACAGCTATAAGAGACATAGATAGACCTTCCTTTGAATAAACAAGAACTTCTGCATGCACCTGGATTCATAGCTTGTGATAGAAGTCGTGTTGTGGGCCTATTTTCCTTCCCCGGTTCCGAGTAACTTTCTTCCGTGTTCTTGTTTGTTGTAATATTGACCTCCCATGTCAGTACTGATCTCTCAATAAATACTGACTGGTAATTGTCCCATGCCCGTTCTGGTGACCTTATATTCTGCTATTTTTCCAGTCTTAAGAGCCCTCAATGGACACCAATTTTGCTATTTCTTCAAGCTTTTAAATAAAATGTCTTGTTCTTTCACAGCTCTCTATGGCGGTACAAGTTTTTGGCTTCTATCTTAGTACGGCAGCTACGAAGATTCACATGTAACTATTTATTCCCTTGCTACATGGCTTTCTTTCCTTGAAGCAGACGATATGCGCTGCGTGCATAACATTCCTGATCTCAAAGTCATACATTTCCAAAACCCCCACCAAAGCACATCAACGAATTTATCTTGGTCAGACTTCACATTATATCTCGTCTTGGCAATTTTATTGTGCTAATAGAACACGAACATGGTATCATATTGGCCAGTTTCTGCCTGGAAGTTAGGCCTGAGTGAACAAAACGTGGGAGCGGCAAAGTTGGCTGGCCCTTTCTGTGTTGTGTATCATTTAAGTGAGTTCTAGGTTTTCGGCCATGTACAAAAAGAAATACCAGATAAGACCACAAATTATGCAATGTCTTTTGCTCAATGTGCGACGGCAACCTGATAGCTGAATGCTACTGATTTGGGAATAAACACCAAGGGAATGGAGCTGTCTGTCAAACTCATACGCAATGTTCCCTTGTGTACTGTCAACTCAAGACGAAGCGACATTATCAAGTTCTCGCCGCATTTTACACAATGATTAATCTACTAAGGAAGATAGTGGCAAGTCTCCAAATGGCAAAAGTTCTGATCCGTGTCTCGTCCACTAACCCTCCAAACAATGCGTATCAACTTGCAGGGTGAAAGGAATTCTATGAAATGAACAGGTACAAAAGTTTATACTCATGAATTACTATAGTTATCATTATTATTTATCATGATCCTTATTTCTAATAATCCTTATTTATCATGATCCTTATTTATCATGATCCTTATTTATCATGATCCTTATTTATTATAATCCTTATTTATCATGATCCTTATTTATTATAATCCTTATTTATCATGATCTATTGAAATAATGTCAATTTAGGTAAGAATACAGTCACGGCTGCAATAACTATTCAGCCTCTTACTATCTTACGTAGCAAAGACCCCTCACACATGAGCTTAGCTTAGCTGACCACAACACCAAAACCCCGCCCGGCCAGGCACCTAGCAAAAACAGACATCCTTGAATGTGACCGTTTGTCATTCTTTGAGACCTGCTAGCAGTGGCCCCTATTTATCCCCTATGACCCAACATGATCCATATTTATCATCATCATTATTAATTATAATTATTATCTATCATGATTCCTAAAATTATTTTTCATTACTTAGCCCTAAGGGTCATTAGCCACAATTGTATCAATAATCAGATGTTCCGATACAATTAAACAATACGTAGAACGCATGTCACATTTCCAGCTTCCCTTAAGCTTCTTAACGCCCTATAAATCTTGGCATTGTCTTCCTCTCTATTGATGATTTGTTTACACAAGAGACCTTGTTGAACCCGTTCCATTAGACACAGACTTAATGGGGCAAACTTGAGAATCCGATAGTCTTTAGGCGTTACCATGTCTACGAGCATTGAAGTCCATGATCTTTACATCTCCTAATTGACGTCCCCATGCAAAACTTCTCCAAGTCCAAGCATGTACAAAAGACACTGTCAATTGGATGTCTGGACCTTGGTTGGATGGAGCATTAGCTGTTGCACAGGACCGGTCGCAACGTCAGTCACGGCGGTAACAGGCATCCGCCGTGCCTGCGCTGCCCTTTCTTGCGGGGCGGGATTGGGTTTTATGAGGAGTCGGAAACAATGGACGGGGCATAAGAGACTAAAGACAGGTAGCCCACATCTGTCAAAAGTTTCCCAATACATAACAACGCCAAAGCATACGGAGAGACGAAAGACGAAAGGTACTGATTGGAACAACACCGGTCGAGATCAGTCGTCTAGCTTTGCCACCATTTTACTGCGACGAAGAGCCCAGTGTAAGAAAAAAATCGTCGATTACACATCAAAGAACCCGAAGGCTAATGACCGCAATATCTCAACTCGTACGATATGAGCTAAAATAATGAACCGATATCGCTAGCATGTTCAAATTAATTAATATACTATTAACTTGAAATTCAACGTAGATTATATGCTCTCTCCAAACTTTTCGCAGCCATGATTAACACAGATGCTCTCACGCGCAACATCGAGCTCAACCTTACATTGAGATACAAAGCTTGGTCCATGACATTCTCATATTAATCGGGCGAACCATGTAAAAACATATATATACAAAGTACCAAAACACCCCGTATTCCTTTGTTCTTTAAATTGCCGCTTATTCGTCGTAAAGCATGATACCAACCGACTTGTTCTGCGTATAGTTCGCAAGGGCGGCCTCACCCAATTCTCGACCGATGCCGCTTTCTTTGAAGCCTCCGAAAGGCAATTGATGATGCAGTTGATTAATTTGGGGCGGTTAGCTTGTTGTTTTATTCAAAAGGGAACGATCTGTGGTGTTGTGTGATGTTTTGATGGTGTTTTGGGGATTTTTGGGGAGTTTTGGTGATATGTGTGAAAAGTGGGGCAGGTTTTGGGTATCATGGAAAGGAAACAAATGCGGGGGAATAAGGTAAAACTTACTAGCAGTTGACCCAGACGGTACCGGCCTTGAGGGTGTTGCTGACGCGGAGGGCGCGGTTGATGTTCTTGGTGTGGACGGCGGCGGCAAGACCGTAGTTGGTGTCGTGGGCGAGATCGATGACCTCCTTCTCGTCCTTGAACTTGGAGATGGCGCAGACGGGTCCGAAAATCTCCTCCTGCATGATCTTCATGTTGGGCTTGACATCGGAGAAGATGGTGGGCTTGATGAAGTAACCCTTGTCACCGAGACGCTCACCACCGGTGACGACGGTGGCACCCTCGTCCTTGCCGGACTGGATGTAGCTCATGATACGGTCGTACTGGAGCTGAGAAACCTGGGGGCCCTGGAAGGTCTCCTCAAGGAAGGGGTCGCCGACCTTGTTCTCCTCAGCGCGCTTCTTGAAGGCAGCGAGGAACTTGTCGTAGATGCTCTCCTGGACGAAGATACGGGTACCGGCGCAGCAGCACTGGCCATGGTTGTAGTAGATACCGAAGTTGACCCAGTTGATGGCCTCCTCGATGTCGGCATCCTCGAAGACGATGTTGGGGGACTTGCCACCAAGCTCGAGGGTGACCTTCTTGAGGTTGGAGGCGGCGGCGGCCTTCATGATGGTGCGGCCAATGACGGTGGAGCCAGTGAAGGCAATCTTGTCAACGTCCATGTGGGAGGAGAGGGCGGCACCGGCAGTCTTGCCGTAACCGTTGACCAGGTTGAAGACACCTGGGGGGAAACCAGCCTGCTCGAAGAGCTGGGTGAAGACGAGGGCGGAGAGGGGGGTCTGCTCGGCAGTCTTCATGACGACAGTGTTACCGGTGGCCAGAGCAGGGCCGATCTTCCAGGCGAACATGAGAAGAGGGAAGTTCCAGGGGATGATCTGACCGCAGACACCAATCTGGAGAAGTTGGGGTTAGCGCCGGCAGTTGGGATAGCGGTGGTGGGGTGTTTAGATTGCTTCAACTTACAGGCTCAGGGCGGGTGTAGTGGAACATGCCAGGGGCGATATCGATCGTCTTACCCTCGATCTTGTCGGCCCAACCTCCGTAGTATCGGATGCAGCCAATGACGGCACCGACATCGCCGCGGGCGTTTGTGATGGACTTTCCGTTGTCGAGGGACTCGACGGCGGCGAGGAGCTCCTTGTTCTTCTCAGCAAGGTCGGCGAGCTTGAGCATCAGGTTGCTTCGCTCGTTGGGGGTGGTGGTCTTCCAGACGCCCTCGAAGGCCTTTCGGGCAGCGGCGACAGCAAGGTCGATATCCTTCTCGGTACCCTCGCAGACGGAGGTGATGACCTCCTCAGTTGAGGGGTTGATAACCTCGAACTTCTTCTTGTCGACACCCTCAACCCACTTGCCATCGATGTAGCTGTTAGGCGGTTAGTATACTGTGCAGTTGCGTTTGCGTATATATATACAATTGTATGTATATATATATATCGGAGATCGGAAGAAACCTACAGGCCAATGGGCTGCTGGTAGGCACCAGTGATGGGGGTGTTGAGCTCGACGGTCAAAGTCATGGTGGCTGAAGTGTGTGGTTGTGTGTAAGTGGGATGGGGTATGGGTATCTTGAGAAGAGGGGGAGGATGGCTGTTATGTAGAGAAGAGGAATTGAGAGATGAGTATGAAACTGGAGAGACAAAAAAGCATTCCTCTCGGCGACGGGAGCGGCGTATTTAATCTCGAAAATCGACGCGGGGTTTACTTTGGGGGGCAGATGGAAAGATTGGGATAAGGAGGGGTGTGCGATGTGGTGTGTGGTGTGTGGAGTGTGTGTGCGCGGGTGTGTGGAAGCAGTGGCACCCACATTCCCCGCAACAGCCTCGCCTCGCCTCCCAACGTACCGAATCGCCGTTGACGGCCTACGTAGCATAGTACGGACGTGCGTCCCTTAGTACAGAGCACAGCAGAAGCGCAGAGCCAGCATTGAGAGCGTACACGGCGGCATGGCATGGGCCCAGTGGGCGCAGCGGCGTGGGGTCTGGGGCCATGGAGCAATGGAAACGAGACACCCGCATGGAGGGATGGATGGAAAGGGAACCGGCGGATCGCTGCACTCTGCACTATGCAGAGCGAGGCACAGAGTGACCAGATTCGGCTCTGGAATCGGAATCAGGTCTCAGGTCCCATGCCCCATGTCCCACGGGGAAAAGTACCGCGGCAGCGTCGCGCAAGGAGGGTTGATGCTACCGGCGTCCATTCGACGCGCCTCTTGACAGAGCGGCACAGAACATGGGCAGAGCAGCACAGAACATGGGCAGAGCAGCATATCAAAATTACCCCTCCTTTTGCTTTACCCTTGATACCCGGGCTCGCAGTGGCCAGCAGCACGTCTCGCACAATTTTCGGAGCACTTCTCAAAATTCTTTCCTCTTTCAGTAACGTGCCCCCCCCGTTCCTCGTCTGTCTGTGGTACGAATACAGCAGAAGGTCCGCCGCCAGAAACAAGAAAAAATACCCATCGAGGTTGGCGTTGGCACCAAAAACCCTGCTGGCCTCTGTCCTGGTGCGTCTCGGATGTTGCACGACTCCACGACTCCACGCCTCCGTGCTCAACTCGACTGGATGGAGTGGATGGAACCACGACGGCTCCGCGAATCACACAGCCGGGCCGGAGCGGACAAGGCATGCGGCACCACGGCGACTGCGAGCTTCCCCGCAGCCGATGGCCAATGGCGATGGGCGAAAGACGGCCCCGGTGGGCAGGGTTGGAGCGTGGAGGGGTAGCAGGCAGGTTTCGCGCAAGGATCAGAGGAAGGCGTCAGTTTTGGCATGGGCCCGTGTGTGGTCCAGCCTCACGACCACGGCGAACAGTGAGTAACTGAAGGGTGAGTGAGAATGACGCTCCCACCAGCGCCTGCTCTCTCGCTCAAAGGGGATCCAAGGCCTGGGCACTGGTGGGGTCATCTTTTCGTGACAAATGCCATGCTCCATGCTGCAGTGCCCCGGATCCGATCTGGAGACTGTCACGGTACAGCGAGTCTGATGCCAACGAAACCTAGATTGGCCAAGCGCACTGCACCATTGCATTGCACATTTGCTGCACACTGCTGGTGTTTGCAAAGGCCCTGTCATCACCTTGTCATCTTGGATGGCATCCTGTTCTGCTCTGGCCACCCTCCCACTCATTCACTCAGCGTGCCCCGGACCAATGCCATGCCAATGTTATGTAACTCTCCCGAATAGCCATCTCGGCATCAAGTGCTAGACAAGAAAAGCAGACAGCAGCCCACTCAGAGGCCGCTCGCCGCACTCTAACACGCCTTCCCGCTTCCCTGTCTTTCTTTTTTTTCTTCATCAACCAAGCCATGAAAGCTAAGATCATCCCGCCATTGCCCGAAAAGGGTATCAGCCCAGTCCTCACTCGTCGGCTCCCTTTGCTTCCCTTGGCCCTCCGTGCCCCTATGGCCTGGCCCTCCCACCCCTCCTTGGGTGCCACCCCTCCTCCATCCCAACGCAACTCTGCTGGCCCTAGTGCCCGGAGCAACTAGTTTACACGGCAATTTATTTTGACGACTCTGCGGTACCCCCGGAGCCGCGCCTCGTGCCTCTCGAGCCCCTCAGCAATCGTCACGTACTCCGTACTGGTGCATACATCCGTACATCCTCGCTGGAACAGGAAGTCGGGATGCCAGGGCTGAGAAATCAGGGTGTGTTTTGATACTCTCCCTATGGTCCATCCCCAACTCCCACCAAGCAATGGCCAGCTAACTCTCTGCCGTAGTCGCACAGCGCCACCTATCTTGGGGCCCCACACGCCCTGACGTCGTGCATCTCAATTGTTCACGGTTTCGGTTTTCCCAGCTGGGGACATGGGATCCCGTGTCCAGAGCCACGCAAACTGGCTTGGAATGGCAATTAGACCCTGAATGCCCCCATCCACCCGCATCCGCCGTTGCGTTCGCGCTTCCCAAAACGAGCTGACACAATCGGTGCCTGCCGTCCAACCTGGGACGATGGTCTCTCTCGCTCTACCTTGTCCCGACCAATTCACCCCCACAAGGGAGCTTTCGCAGCTCCAACGTGGCCTGTAGCAGAGCTCCACGCAATAAGGAGGCATCATTACAGCGATGAAGCGATTCGACGTGCCCGTCTGGGGGTCCTCCTCGGCGTAATGGGGAGCGAGGTCGACCCCGCACCGAGAAAAAAAAATTGGCCAGTGAACTCCGCGGCTAGGGGCGACATACTACTACGCTGCCGCCAATCTGCTTCTCCAGTAAACAACCCCCCCGGACAATACCACCCTCAACTGGCACCCACGTCCGTGAGTCCAGGCGTCTCCAACTTTTGCCGCCAGTCCTAGCCTCACTGCCCCCCGTGACTTGCCGACCCATCTTCCTCTTGGCCGACACCTTGAAGTTTGGGCGGACCCGCAGAACCTCTTGGCCCATTGCGGCTCCGCTGCGACTCCGTCCCGCCGGGCATGGCGGGGAATGACCCACTCATCATCCATCCATCTAGATGATCACCAAGCAACCCGTCATGGTGATGCTGGTCGCCGAACTCCAGTCATGCTCACCGTGACACAGAATAATGCTCATCTCAAGAGGCATCATTGGGTCTGCATCCAGTAATCCCCATCAAATTCGCCCGCCTCACCGTGGGGTCCAATTTGCTTCTCCGCAGCCCTCCTCCTTTATTTGCCTCCCTCTGCCCCCCTCGTTCCCCATCTTTGGGCCCACCAGCCGGTAGACGAAACGGTTATATATGGAATGTCGTCAGTAGCTCTCTAGAGTTTTTTTTTTTTGGAGAACCGCATTTGGAGGGATTGGATTGGAGACATCTGGGCCCGGGCCATGAACGGAACCATTCAACTGGACAACTCTACTCTGAACCTCTCCTCCTCCGCCGGATCATGGCAAAAAAAATGTTTCATTTCAAGATTAGTGATATTAGAGTATCGACGCTATACAACCGCTGACTACCCCACACTCGGGACCCGACTGGCAGGGGGTCAGCGTGGCATGGCCTCATCCTCAAACCTAAGGAACCAATGCACGTAAACCGGAGAAGAGGATGGGCGAGTGGCCAAAACGCACATGTAGTCGTCTGCTCGATCCGCTGGCTCGGCGTGCCACATGGCCCTCTTTACCCCATCCACCCCGGGTGTCACGGAACCGTCCTGTGCTGTCAGCGCTGACCATCGGGGGTCTAAAATAGAGAACCCCCTGCTTGAACCGGCGGCTCGTTGGAGTTATGGGGATGCCGTACGTAGTTCTGGGGAGCCGCAGCGGGCTTCGGGGCCCGCGCTTGCATCTGGGCCTTGGTGCCCCAGATTCACTCCCCCCAGACTCCAAACTGTTGGTCTGGCCCCTGAGAAGCACCGCGCCGGTCCCCAGATTCTCCCCAGAATCTCCCTTACCCCTCGATCCCGCTCCCCAACCATCTGGCTCTGGCCGTTGGGCGCCAGCACCACCCTAGAGCACTGGTCGCTTGTCCGGAAGTCGACCGACACTCGTTTTCTCACGTGCTCGTTCGTGTGTGTTGTGGGGAGTGCCGGAGTGCTCTTAGTCCAAAAGGTATATATATAGTAGATTCCCTTGTGCCGTGGTCCATCAGACTACCATTGGTTCTCTTGTTGTGTGAAATTATCAGGCTTTGCTACCAGCCACAGGTTTTTTTTCAGCAAGTGGCTCTATACAAATTTACCCCTGATGGATTCACAGTTTGTGCGCCGCCGACCCAGTAGCAATCCAGGACGATCAGGCCACTTTCACAAAACAAAAGGAAAAAGAAAAAAAAACACTTCAATATTCAAGTATCAGCGAATTGTCTCTCAGGGGTATCAAAATAGTTTTCTTGAATTATATTCTGATCGACACAGGATGAAAAGCTCGGAGGAGGTGCTTGTGTCTAGAGGCCAGTGAATCGGTCACTGCAAATGGTAGCAGATGCCTGCCATCAGCTGTTGACGCCTGCCAGCAGTGAATAAGGCAATTGTATCGACGTAGGCGCAAACATCCTCCATCTTTCACCCGTCACTTGTAATTTCCACATCCAACTCATCACCCGTGTCTCTGCGAATCCCACCCCTCACCATCATAATGGCCATCCTGGCCAGCGTGCCTGGGCTCTCCGTCCAAATCCGGGTTTCTGGAGAGATTGCGACGGAGTACCCAGATCCCGATCTCGACCGTGCTGGTGAAACAACATCCCCTGTGCCAACTTCACATTCCTACATTGAATCCAGAGACGGGTCAGAATACGCTATAGAAGCAACGGTGGGCGCTCAGTTCGCCATGCCAAGTGGATCCGACTCTATTTCTGTCCATGTGTTCATAGATGGTGAATGGGTCGCTGGCATCATCAAAAAGATCACAGACTTCAACATGACACCCAAAACCGTTGTTTGCTCGGATACATGGACAACGACAGAAGGCTCCAATCTGAGCATGAAACGACGTTTCGTTTTCGTGCCTTTATCAACCGGTAAGCTTAACTAAAGCTGTTCGAAAACTCCCTCTAAGCGCTACAAATAGAGGAGAATCAGGAAACTCTTTCCGCCGCGGATGCTGAGAAAATTAAGTCCTGCGGGAGTATCAAAATCATTGTGTATACTGCTAGGCAGTCAAGTAAGAAAGCAAAGCTTCTATCGCCGATAAAACTCCATTCGAGAGAGAGGATATTGGCTCCAGAAAAGCTTCTCAAAGGGAAGGATATATCGCATGGATCATCGTAAGTTTACCAGATGATTTGTGCTACCTGCTGAATTGAGGGCTGATAATCAGTAGTTTGACCGCTGGAGTTCTCGAAATACCCCCACTGTATCGCGAATCCTCAAATGACAAATATGTGGGCATCTTTCACTTTTTCTACAGATCTCGCGGTATGTAGGATGGGCTGGTTTAGAGGAAATGTGACATTGACATTTTATGCATAGCAGCGCTTCAACGCAGCATGATTATTCCTCGTTCCCCATCACCATCACCCACGACACGTTTAAGGGAAGAATTAAACAGCCTGTCAGAAAACGAGATCCGTCGGCTCGCAGAGGAAAGATTGAAAGATATCAAGGTATACATCTCTCTCCAGCCTGAAGGCTAGTTTTAGACTAGCCAGAGGGCTATTCTGTGGTGTCGTAGCCAAGTTGACTGAAGGTATAGGGTAATACCGAAAGCCAAAGGGTCCTCAAGCGCGAAGCCGAGACTCCTCCACCAACCAGATCACAACCATGGAAAATGGTGAAACTTGACAATGGCAAGGAGGCAATTGATCTTTCTGAAGACTAGAACTGTATTGTTTTGAGCTACAATCGCTGTGGTAGCAGCTTGTGCGGATATGGAAACAAGGCTTGAGGTTTGTCTTAGGTGAGCGACATAGGGTACATGCAAGAAATAGGGGAACGCATTCAGTCAAAGGGTAATCCTGATGAAAGGACAAAAAGTAAATCAAAATTTTTTATGGGATGGATTCCTGCAGGTTACCTACCCTGCGGCTTGCCATTGTTGGTCAACTCGACCCTCGTATTTGACTGGTGAATTGACAGGTAATTAGCGGGTGGTCGAAGCTCTAACCCGGTCTGGCCTCCATGCGGTACCTGCAGCCGAGCCGTCATTGGACGCAGCTCCCTGCCAAGACGCCAACGTGAACCTCCTCCTCTCCTTTCAACGATCCCCCATGACGTTGAATCTCGAGCTCTTATCCATCGCTCTTCTCCATCAAACCCACTTCGACCGTCTCCGACTCGCACTCGACATCTTGCGCACAACCCCGACAATGCTTCCGTACGGAAATGCTACATAAGCCATCGTATAGCCGCCGCCTCATCGCACGCGCTCGTCATTGAGGGCCGTCGCCATGGCGCCCGACACATCGAGCAACATCCGCGTCTTCATTCGCTGGCATGACCAGACCGTCTTTGCCGGCGAAGAAGTCAAGTGTACAATCACCTTCAAGAACGTCGCCGCCGGATCGAACCAACCGAAGCAGCAGCATGGCCCCCAGGATCGCAGCCGTTTGGCCACGCCGCTGCAGGGCCGTTCCAAGCCCAACTTTGGCTTGACCCCGCCGCCGTCGGCTGCATCGGGCAGAGGACATCGCCGGTCTGCTCTGTCGCTGAGCGTCCCATCGACCCGTACGCACAGCAGGTCGGGCTCTGTGCAATGGCCTGCGCCCTCTCCCAGCACCAGCGACCGCCCGCCCGTCTCGGGTCCGGGACATGCGCATAAGCGGTCACTTTCTATCGTCTCGATCGGATCGACGAGCACCGTTGAGGACCATTCCCATCGCAACGAACCGCCAACGCGCCCGCAACGGCCTACCCGTGGACACGGTCGTGCGTCTAGTTTGCAAATCATCCCGCGAGCCCAGAATCAACCACCCCCGTCTGGACCCAACTCAGGTAATGGTTGGCATCTCTTGCCGCAGCGTGATTTCAATGCTGACCTCCCATAGCCTCATTTTCGCCGAGACTCTCCAGCTCACCACTATTTCACGCATCATATCCACCGCCTGACAGATTTGGGCGGATGTCACGTCCTCCAACAGCCCCTAGCACACCCCGCCTCGGAAACCAGCGCAGGTCACCGAGAGCATCCCCAAACCCGATGCCGGAATTCCGATTCCCTGCGGCGCCTTCACCAACAGCGGAATCGCCCGTGACTCAAACACGCTTGGCAAAGGATCAGATGCTTAGTCCCAGAGTGGGATTTACAGACGCAAACAACTTGGCAATCCGCTCCAAGGAGCCTGTACCCCTCATCAATGAGCAACCTGTTCCCGCTGCTCGAATCCTAGCAAGCTCAGGTATACTGGGGGGGACCCCTCGAAGCAGTGGGGAGTTTTACTCTGTTAGCAACAACTCATCAGAGACCCTCGTTTCAGAATATGTAACCCAGCCCCCGATCAGGGGCCAGTCGCGATCACTTCGACGGAGCCTGGGCGTGCCACCACAGCCGACAAGAGCACCAGAGTCTCTAATGATGGGCTACGCTCAACTTCAGGGCTCATTTAGCCTGGATGGATCTTTGGTCAGCCTGGGGCAATTTGAACAAGTTAAAAAGAAGGCAATTGTGGGTGGTCAAGGTGGTGGTGTGGTTGGGTTGGAAACATCAAAGCGCGACAGCGGCCTCCTGCGTGGGTTTGGCTGGGGTAAAATCAGCAGCTCACTAGGAGACCTCCTTGGTGGAGGGGAATTGAGTACCATCAAGGAGATGCGGGGGGTCGCAAACTCGAAATCCATCCCCCTCCTCACGACACCACAGTCAATCTTATTCGTGGACCTTCAACTGGCCCCAGGAGAGAGCCGGGTGTATGAATACACGTTCCGGCTTCCAAAAGGTCTGCCGCCAACCCACCGTGGAAAGGCAGTCAAAATATCCTACAGCTTGGTGGTGGGAACACAGAGGGTTGGAGGCGCCAAGGAACAGCAGGTTCGGTCTGTCGAGGTCCCCTTCCGGGTGCTTGGCAGCGTTAATAGCCACGGAGAAATCCTCGGCCACGATCTTATGAACCCATACGTGCTTCTTCGGGATCTGGCCAAGGTCAAGAGCCACTCCAACGATGCCAAGGAGCAAAAGGTCAATGGCGTCAAGACACAGCAATCAACCATGAGCGACTTTTTATCATACGTGGATGATTTGGTCTCAAGACCACGAGATGAAAGCGGCAGTATCGTACTGTCACCAACGGATGGCAGAAATTCACGAAGGCCCTCGGCGTTTGAGGAGGCATCTACGACACAAGAGTCCATCCATCTCGCCATTATGCGAAGCAATGCGACATCAGGCAGTCAACAAAGCCCCAACCGATTCGAGATTGCACGAAATGGGCAGAGAGTCGGAGTGGTCATGCTTACACGTCCAGCCTACCGACTAGGCGAGGTTGTGACCATGGCAATCGACTTCACAGACGCGGATATTCCGTGTTATGCGGTCCATACCACACTCGAGACTTCGGAAAAAGTAGACCCGTCGTTGGCGGTGCGGTCCGAGTCTAGCATTCACCGCGTGACCCGTAAGGTGCACGCTGCGTCATCCGAGGCTGCTCTTTACTCCAGGCGGGTAATTTTTAACCCGACAATCCCAATTACTGCGACACCAGAATTCATGACTAGCGGTGTTAGCTTGGAATGGAAGATCCGCATTGAGTTTGTGGTGCCCTCCCAAACCCAGGTGGCGGACGACGCAGATGGCAGTGATAGGCCACCTATTCACCCGCTGCTCGAGCAAATCTCCCAGGACGAGAAGGGAGGACAGGTTCTCGTCGCGGTAGAAAACCTGGTTTGCGAAAGCTTTGAAATTGCTGTGCCGCTGCGTGTATATGGAGCTGTTGGCACAGGATTGGAGCGTCTGGAGCGGGACGAGGCGTCGGAGGAGGGCCTTGCCGTGTAAATGGTACCAGAGGAATGAACGACTACAGATCGCCATGCATTGGATATGGCTCAGTGATGTGCAGGATTTGCATCATTCATGAGGTCATGGTGTTGGAGATGGGGCTGGCTTGGTTGATAAGAAACCGAGGTAACAGACAGTACAGTATAAAACCCATGTTGGATCACGAAGGAAATATGTTAATATGAGCTTGGCGTATGGTATTGTGTATAGATAAGCTAGGAAATGCATCACTGATAAATGCCACGATCCTGAAGAAGCAGAGATATGGGCCGCAAGGGTACGCGTCGTGACCCCTGGCAAAGTGCGGTGGCTTGAGATGGAGATGATTGTCGATACTCAATGTGGTTCTAAAAGTTCTAAAAAGGCGACGAACTGGGGTGCCACTGTACATTACCGGGACGCTACGACAAGCTAAGAGAGGATGCTACGACATAGCACATAGAGTTTTATCACGATCCTAAGCTTTAAGAGGACCATGTGATGGGTATTATTAGATCACCTTGGCGTCATCTAGAAGCCTGCACGGAGCAAGGTGTTTGCCGTTTTTGTATTCTTTCTTTTGCTTTCGCATCCAGCTTGGCACGTACGCCTGTAGTACCCGGATTTCGGTTTTGAATCTGGAGCTCTCACCGTCCCCCCCCTCCCGTGTCCTCTCTGGCCCACTGGAGCTTGTGAGACCCTGGATGACGAGGGCGAGACAGGGTTCACCGAGTAGCCCGGGATTAATGAGTACCTAAAGCAGGGAGAGGGTTGGGCGGTGATCAAGGTAAAAGGCTAACACCACGCGACCAGCCAGGAAGCGCCGACCAGGGCTGCGGGAGCATCTTCATTTTACGTTCCCGCTCTGCCATGGAGATTGGCTGGGCAGAGGGTTCTGGAGAAATGGGTGATGGCGCTATTGGGGCTTGGGCTACCGGAGTTGGGGTGCGTGGGTGGGTGTCGACGGGGGGTATTTTGGTGGTGGAGCTGGAGGGGAGAGGAACCGACATGGATGGGGATGGGCTGGGCCCGACTCGGATCAACAATGGGAGGGAGAATTTTCATTCACGTTGCTTTTTCTCGGTCAGGCCTGCTGGCTTGTTGGTGGTGAGTTCTGTGGTGTGGCGGGGGCTGGCGCATGCCCGGCCCGGTTTATTCTGCTTTTGATGTCGCTGGTCCGCCAACCGCGGGCTGGGGATGAACCAGTTGCAGCTGCAGCGGCGAGTCGCAGGCGATCGCATTCAGAAGGCGAACCAGCCGCAGGTGGTGCTCGCTCGACATGGACGAGGTTACTTTGCTATGACGTGCGGGAATACCGGGCAGCCAGCATCAGAGTTCCCCCTCGCGTGCCCGCATGAGTTGCAGAAGCATCCGTTTCTGGACTGGGTGACATGTTTACAGCCCGGGGTCTCCCTGGACGACGCCTCCAGAGATTGGCTGAAATATTCATCACATCTTCGAGGCGCCAGACGCATGGGACGATGGGCCGCCGATGGGGGGCCCCCCTGGGTCGGTTGATCTGATCCGTGGCAGCACACCCTGGTCGGGCTTGAGAGTTAGTATTGTGAGACCAAAGCACGACAAGACAAGACAGTGCTAGAATCAGAATGGGTGAACCCAGCAACTTGACAACCATTCTCGCCCTGCGCTGGAACAAGGAATTGTCCAGTGCGTCCCGCTGAGACTAGCCAGCCTAGAGGCTCCGACCCGTCTGATACATCGTACATGCCCTCATCATCCCACGTCAGGCGCCCGCACCGGGGTGGTTACGAGGCGGGTGGTGACCACTAAAGACCGCTGAAGCGCACCCGTCGGGGACGGCACAATCCACTGAGGCGTCAACTGGAGCGCCCACTGGAGCGTTGGCGCGATGGCCCAAGCTCGCAGGCTGGGCCCCCCGGGAAACCATCATGGATGGGGGCTGGCAGGGACCAAAACAAATGCCATGGGCTGGCGGGTGGTGGGTGGTGCTCAGTGACAGGGCCCCATGACCCTTTTCCGCCTCTCTTTTTCCTCTTCCCACGATTCTCACCACCGCCATCGCCATCTCACTCACTCAAGTCGCTCTCTCAAACTTGCTGTTTCATCCTTTTCTTGTCGGTCCTTCAATTGCCACCCGTTTACTTTTTCCTTTGCGTCACTGTGAGGATTTTCTGCCCAGCGATTACTTTGCCATGTCGAACTTTATCCACTAACGCTGCTGGTCAGCTTTTTTAGCTTGATCGAGTCTCGCCCGCAGCCTGCAGCAACTACTCCCACTTACACCGCCCTCCACGCGCACAAGCATCATCCCGCATCCGCATCCGGGCACGACTCCGCATAGGCAGACCGCAGGCGCACGGGAAGAAAAAAAAAAACCACTCTTGCTTCTTGGCCTGCGCATGTTCGAGCCGTGCTTTTCGCTCTTTTAACCCGGCGCTGTCATCCTAGCAAAACCTAAGGCGCTTTGCCCGACTGTTCCTCTCCACCATCTTCCGAACGACTTCCTTGCTCGGTCTCGAATCGGTTGTCAATGGCGGCGACATGGCGGCGACTCCCTCCAACAGCCGGCTCAAGTTCACTCCGTCCAACTCTCCCTTTCTCTCCCGCCCCTCACGTTCCTCCCGGTCACCCATGCGCGGTCGCTCCTATCATGATACGTCGAAATTGTCCTTGAAGCGTGTCATTGGCACCACCTGCTCGTCCCCCACCGGATTCGATACCGTCAATTCCAGTTTCGCCTATATTGCCGGCGCCGCCGTTGTCGTAGTCGATGTTCATGGCGAGGATCATTCTCAGCGCTTCTACCGAGCCCGCCCGACCGCTGTTCCGCTCTACTCCGTGCCTACTTTTCAGAATTCGCCCTCGACGCCAACCTCCACCCCGAAAGCTAACGACAGTCGCGGTCGCGTGGCCCCCGGCTTTCGAGATTCCCCTCACAACCACCCGGACTGGGGCGATTCCCCCGGAAGCAGGACCTGGACGAGTCGTGAGAGGATCAAGGCGGCTACTTGCGTGTCATTGAGCCGGTGTGCAAAGTATTTGGCTGTGGGTGAAACTGGATACGCCCCGCGCGTCTTGGTCTTCAGCCTTCAAGACTCATCCTCGGATACGCCCATTGTTTCGATCAGCGAACACGGATTTGGGGTCAAGGCGGTAGCCTGGTCTTCTGACACGAAATTTCTGGCTTCATTGGGCGCAGCGAATGACGGATTTCTCTATGTTTGGAAGGTTGACCCCCGCACCGGGGCCGCCAGGCTTTTTCAGCAAAACCGATGTACGTCTTACATCAAAGCCATGGTTTGGGTAGGCAATTGTCTCGTCACCATCGGAGTTCGCCATGCGAAAATGTGGCGAATCGACGAATCCCAAGCCATTTCTCCTACAAAGTCAAAATTCCTTGATGAGCGGCCAGCCTCCACCCCGCCAGCTCAAAGAACACTCCCCGGGCGCAACATTATTCTGGGCCCTCTTCTGGAAGCGACCTTTAGTTGCGCTGCCGTTGTCAATGACAAGAATCTGATTATCTGCTCAGAAATGGGCGATGTATGTATCCTGGATGACGACGACAAGCAAATGAAGCTTCTCAAAGTCCTTGGTCTAAACTTTCAGATTACGAGTATCACCGTCAGAGACAATGTTGCATACGTTGGCGGAAAGTACGGCAACTTTGTCACACTTGACGTGGAGGCTGTCTTGAATTGCCGGGCGTCTTGTATCCTCGAAGCAACAGAGGCGCTTCATGGTCTTGTTTCTCTTGGTCCTTTGGGGGATAAGTTGGTCACCATCGATTCGAGGCATTCCATCAATATCTGGAACCCGGGCCACATTCCCGGTAGGGACAGCGATTTGGTGGCTGCCATCCCCATACCTGGCCATGGGGACCCTGTCACGGGTGTTCAGGTTCTCCACAAGCCGAACGATTTGGCTGCATCGTTTTTGACGTGGACAGGCTCCGGCAAAGTCATGTTTTGGGACCTCGAAGGACACGTCAAAGATTCTATTCACGTGCCCATTGAAATAAATGAGCCAGAAAATGAACTTGATCCAGTGAACCAACTAACTTGTGCTCGTACCACGTCCGACGGCAACCTCATCACCGCAGACCGCCTTGGTGTGTTGAGGATCACCGACATTGGCACCAGGGAGTCGTTGCTTGATATGAAAGCTCACTCCTTGGAGTGCCGTGGGATTGATATATTCGAAAACGGGAACAAATTTCTCATGGCGTCTTGCGGGCGAGACCGCACGACGCAACTCTTCCACCGAACGCTGGATGGTTCCATTGAACATTTTCAGACACTTGAGTTCGCCGCAAAGGTGGTCCAAGTGCTTATCCCATCAGAGGACAAGGTTTTGACTTGCTCATTTGATCGGACACTTCAGATTCACGATCTCATCACTAGAGAGGGCGATCCCGATGCGATCGCCGCCATTCCTTCACGGGTTATCTCCTTAAAAGCTTCACCCTCGTCCATGGTACTCGGTCCTGACGAGAGAACGGTGTTTGTTTCGCTTCTTGATCGGTCTGTCTGCCAGTATGATCTCAACACTGGACGGCAGATCGCCTGCTTCAAATGTATGGATGAAGGAGGCGTTGAGTCAGCTGTGCTGGACTCGCTTATAATTGGAAACTGGCTGCCCAAAGATCAGGATTTTCTTCTGGGCATGTCAAACACGGACAAATCTATCCGCTTATACGATGCCCAAACGGGCAGTTTCTTGGATCGAGAATGGGGACACACAGAGTCGATCAATGGTGTGTGTTTAGCTGAGGACGGGGACGGCAATCGCAGGGCTGTTAGCGTAGGATCGGACGGGACTATGATGATCTGGGCACTTGACCTCGACGACTCGGCGCCTGGCTCATCAAGTAGGGACCCTTCTCCAGTTAAGGAGCCGGTGTCTGGTCGACCACCTCTTCGCAAGGTGCTTTCCAAAGCAGAGTTGGCCGAATTTCAACGGCCGTCACCCTCTTCTGTTGGTCGAAGATCACCGCCACGAACTATTCGGCGTCGCACGTCCCGGTTTAACCTCGCAACTAGTGTCATGAAGACACCTACTGGGACTTTTCCGACGAGCCCCAGCACTAGTACCATGCTGGGAGATACGCCATCACGACGACCCTCGGCTGATAGCCGTGGAACTAGTCCGCCCCTCAGTCCAAAATCGAGGCTGGGCCGCAAGCCTTCCCTTCCAGCTCTGGGAGGCAGCGGTGGTGTCCGCAAGAAGACGTCCTCATCGAATCTGCGTGGCTTCGGTTCGTTAAATATGGCCACTGAGCAGACGTGTCGAACGCTCCGGGCTTATAGAAAGAAGCTCGCCTCTGCGGAGCCCATCAGCCAGGAGGTCTTGTCTGAGCTAGACCAGGAGTTGCGCCTTACAGCAGCAGCCCTAGGCGAGCGAGCGATTCGAAGCAAGGCGATGAATGAAACAGTGCTCAGTGGGTTATTAGACCAATATTCAGAGCGGCTCGTCACCCTTTTAGACGAAAAACTGCGTCTTACCCACCCGAGGGAACGGGATGGAGACAGTCCTGATGAAGACGGACAGCGCAGTGGAGATGGGGAAGGGTCCTCGAGCTCCCTTTCGCCTTAGTGTGTTTTCGTCATATGTTTTATTATACTGGGTAATTGTTTTACTTGGATAAACTGGATACAGGCGTTTCCGGTCTTGGGGATTTTTCTATTACTGGGTTGGGGGGATACAGAACAGTAGCTGAGCGATGAGCCTATACCGCTAGCTTTGTTCATTATGATACCACAGGGGATTGGAGTTTACACTTGGCACCGTAGATATGCCGGTCAGGTTGCAATTTAACACTGAAGCAGATGGCTTCATCTCTGCACTCACATGTTTTCTTCTTTCCTTCGCAATGTGATTGTTGTTGTTGCCGTGATGGTAAAGGATTACAGGGAATTTGCAATTGCATTGGATATCACCTTCATTATCAATGCTAATGGTAGCAGCGTTCGCTTGCGGCGCTTGGCGATATCGAGTTGGCTGTCAGGGGTCTCACGTGACTTTTTATGCCTTAGCGCTGTTTGCGGCTCAGAGCGGCCGAAGGCAATTTTCTTCTCTGCATCCTCGAAATTTTTGAACTTTGTCCGCCCGCGTCACTTTTCCGGCCATTTCCGTCACGTGACATCTGGCCAGACGATCGCGACCTGAAAAAAAAAACACCACGCTCAGGCGGCGAGCGCGTATCACGAAGTCGGCCCCAAACGCCATCTGTACCCGATGATAGGCCTCAAGGTCGCCACTTCTAGATCTGGACTCCTCTTCTAAGGTTGCCTGTACGTATTGATAGAGCTCCCCCAGCATGCGCATGTTTGTAGATGCTTGGTGATGTCTAACTTGGTCTCCCGACAGACCGTGGCGCCGGTTCATCTTCTGCCGAGACGTGAAGGGCCTCTGGAAACCTGGCGTGGTGGATCGCGGGGCATGAATCAACCGGCTGTTTACACGCCCCTCGAGTCGCTGTTCCTATTCCAGTCGCTGCTGACCCACGGAGTCGACGGTGGGGCTTTCACGCGCATCTCAGAGCTACTTATCAACAACACCCTCATCAAAGAAGACAGCACATATGATCCCTCACGATTGAAGCCGGACGCGTTGCGGCAGTTGTTCCTGCTGCTTTTGCGAGATGAATTAAAGAGCGAGCATGAGCGGGTGGATGGGCCCGATGGGGCGACTGGGTCGCCGTCGAAGAAGAGAAAGCTGGGAACACCACCGATGCCAATGCTGAAGGACGTGTATGACAATGTTGAAAAAGTTCCCGTTCTAGTCGACCGACTTTACGCGCGATATCGCGACAACGTTGTCAGCCAAATCCGCGAAGACGAGAAACGGTTCACCAAAGTACAGAGCGAAATACAGCTCCTTGAGCGCACCGAGAGGGAGCGACGTGCCAGAGCTGCCAGTCAAAATGGAACGCTCGCCATAGCACCGCGAGAATCCAAGCCTGCGACCGCATCGAATGGACCAGCCCCGACGCCACTGCCCAATTCTGCAGTGACTCCAGTCGCGCCTCGCAGACTACCGACATCGCATACACCAGTCATCCCCCCAAAGCCTCCGACACCCCTGGCCGCGACTCCAACTGTTGCTCCTCCGAGTCATTTGCCGCCCGGTACGACACCTATTCGCCCTTCCCCAGTCGCGAAGCCATCGAATGGAACCGGCTCTGTGCTTCAAGCTCCGGCGGGAGTACCTCAATCGGCACCTCGACCACTTCAAGCACCAGCGCAAACTCCAAAGCAGGCCATCACCCCTCGACCCGAAGTTGGAATCAAGCCGAAGGACACGCCTGCGACACCTCAAGCCGCCGCTCCTGTGTCAGCTCCTCTGAAGTGGGAAAAGCCGTATCAACCTCCACATACTGCTACCCCAACCTCAAGGCAGCCTCCGGCCCAGCAGGGTCAAGCGACGCCTACGGCACCTCAGCAGCCGCAACAGCAGACACCGCAACAACAACAACAACAGTGGCATCCCCAACCAACTCCTCAATACCCCCCGCAAACTCCTGGACAACAGACCTATCCTCGCCCTCAGCAACCTCAGCACGCCCAACAACCTCAACCGCCACGCCCACAACCACCACTGCAGCCGCAATCTGCACAGCAACCTCAACGCCAAACCCAGCAGCCCCAGAAACCATCGCAACCACCTCAGCCACAACCTCAGAAAGCGCTTCAGCAGCACCCTCAGCCTCCTCAACCTCCCAAACCTCAACCCCAGGCTCAGGTTCAGGCTCAGGTTCAGGCTCAAGCCCAAGCTCAGGCCCAGGCGCAAGCCCAGGCTCAAACTCAGGCTCAAACTCAGGCTCAGACCCAGGCTCAGGCTCAGCGACCTCAGCAGCCCCTTCCACCCAAGCAACCTCAACCACCTCAACCCCGTTCTACACCTGGAAAGCCTGTACCTGTGCCTCAACCTCCTGCTCAATTGGCTCCACCTTTGCAACCTGCGCCGCCCCGTCCTACAGGCGAGGCTTCAGGTGCTCAGGCTCCTCAGGCTGCTCCGGCACGTCCATCGTCAACAACGCCAGTGCCACCCCCAACGCGCCCTATTCATCCTCCACAACCTCAGCCCCCACAGGTTGCTCGGCCCATTGCCTCGGCCTCGCCAGCGCCTCCTGCGACACCTGCTGCTCCAATCGCACCAAGCCCAACTCCGCAGCGATGGTCTCAAGCACACCCACCACAACAGGCACAAACAGCGCCGAAACCACCGGCCTCACCAGCTCCTCCTGCTTCGCAGAAAGACAAATCCTACAACTCGCCCTACGCTACTCAAGCCCCACGGCCTGCAATCCCCGAACATGTCATTCGGCAAGCCATCAACACGCCAACCAAGAGACTTGGCACTCCGTCCGCACCACACACCCCGGTATCGACAGCACATTCACATCTTCTTCATGGGTTCGGAACACGATGGGCACCCACATCTACGCCCTCCACTCCCAAACCTCTCAGTACAGAGCCTCAAAGCCCTGCTTTTGAGCCTGTGAGCCCACCGCAGCAGCCAGCTACCTTGGCTAGCTCTGCAGCCTCTACGCCCAAGCCTCCAACAAAGAAGAATATACCGAAGCCGGTGCTCAAGATGGAGCCTATCGCCACTAAGCCTGTGCGTGGCCGAGCGGCTCGAACAAGTCAAAAAGGTCGCGGAGTTAGCGCGACTCCTTCTTTACCTAGGACCAGGCGAAGCCAGTCGGTCATGTCGCATACCGATGAGCCCATGACAGAGTCTTCTGAGCCCGCTCCTAAAATTAAGGATGAGGTGGCCACTCCAAGGCCCGCAGAGGAGACTGGAGACACGACTGCTGATGAAAGTGTTCCTGGCCGACCTCAGATTGTGACTCCGGGTAGTGTCTCTTCGCGGCTGCAGAAGCGCAAGAGACAGGACACACCTCCTGAATCCCCGCTACCTGCGACACAGGTTCTGTGGACACGAGGCTTTACAAAAGTTTCATCATCTGCCTTGGATCAAATCTCAAGCCATCGAGATGCAAACATGTTTGCGACGGCTCTGCGTGAAAAGGACGCCCCCGGGTACCGTCAGATCGTATTGCAGCCTCAGGACATAACATCCATTCGCTCTGCTATCAAGCACGGCAACAAGGCTGCTGTCCAGGCCGCTGCGAGCCTCCCTGGTGGCGACCCAGGCACCGCCCATGTTTGGCTACCGCTGTCTGACGAACTTGTCCCCCCCAGGGGCATCATCAACAGCGCCCAACTGGAGCGTGAGCTTGTCCACATGTTTTGCAACGCCATCATGTACAACCCTGATCCCGATCGTGGTCCCGGCCCTTCTTTCTTGAAGCGTTCCCAGGACGAGGAAGAGGAAGTAGTGGGGTACCGACTTGATGAAAACGGCGTCGTGAAGAATACCCGTAGCATGTTTGTCGAGGTCGAGAAGCTTCTCGGTGATCTCCGTAGCGCTGAGAAGGAACGTAGTGCTCCGCCTCCATCAGCTACCCGTCCCGCTAGCGTAGCCACGCCAGCAGAGGATACGGCAGCAGAAGAGGAGGAAGAAGCTACGGGTGAACGTGACGCCAGCACTGGAACCGGCAAGAGGAGGCGTGTGGGCAGAGGCTGATTTGCTTTGCTTACTGCTGCAACGGAGTCAGACCGTTGTTGGATTATGTCTTGAAAACGCTGCGAAAAGAATCGCGGCCTGTATTTTGATTGTGTATAGCGTCTAGAATTGCTACATGTTAATTACAACTCCATCACAAAGCTCCCCCCCGAGCTTACGCAAATGCCATGCTAGTAAATACAATACAATGGCGGACCCATCCTGTCCACCAAATCTTGTGTCTCGTGCCTAAATCGTTAAAAACGCCATGCTCTTAGTATGTGCCGCTCGTGTCAATATACACGTGGTCTTCTTGTGAATGCCACGGACAATGGTTCTCAGTCAAGCTTCGTGCCTGTCTGTGATGTGCTGGACCTGGTGCTGTGGCCACCACCCTTCTTGGAATCTAGATCATCGTCTGCAGGCCGCTTGCGAGGCCAATCAGGGCAGATGTCGATGTTTTCCCGAGGGAACCACCATTCCAGGAAGAGGAAGAAGAGATAGTCGACGACGACGACGAGACAGAACAGCTTGCCGGCCCAGATACCGCAGCCATAGTAGCGCTTGAGGCGGTCGATGAGTGTAAAGTTTCGGATTCTGCTGCCGTTGTAGCCGCCCGGATCGGTGCCGTAGAATTCATCTTCCGGGATTGTACCGTAGATGCCGTCGTAGACGCGCTCGGTGCGCATGGCGACGTTTTGCCACGAGTACATTTTTTTGACCTGCTCGTGGAACTTCTCGGTGCGAATCTTGCCGGCGCGCATTGCTGTGATGGCCCTGCAGGTCGCCTGGACCACATCGTCTTCTTCAGGCTTGGAGAATGTGGTCATATGTGAGGGAAGAACTTCGGGAATGCCACCGACTTGGGTGCAGACAACATACAGACCGCAGCTGGCAGCTTCGACAATGACAGTACCGAATGCCTCTGTGAGAGAGGGGTGAAGGTAGATGTGGCCACGGGTCATGACATCTCTGACTTCCTCGTGTCTAACAGGGCCAAGCATCTCGACTCGGTCTTGTAAGACGTTGGTTTCAATCATCTGCTCCAGGTCGATTGCCTTGGGTCCTGAGCCGGCAATAATGAATCGCGTGTTGGGTTGGTTTTCCAGGACCCGTGGGATGGCGGCAATGAGGAGGTCAATTCCCTTGTTGTAGAAGAGACGGGAAATAACGACAATGGTGATCATGTCGCGGGGACCAAGCCGCTGAGGAGGTGGTAACTGAGATGGATCAAAGCTGGATCCTGGAGAGGTGGCGGGGTAGTCGCGAGGACGGAAGTTGTCCGCAACGACGGCATTGGGTATGACAGAGACCATGAGAGGGTCAAGGGATGCTCTGAGCACAGTGTTTTCCTTACTATAAGAGGTGGTCAGAGGATGTTCCGATAAGACGACCAGGTGGACTTACCACGTGTGGCTCACACAAATGCTGTGGTCCACATCACTGAGGATGAATTTAAGTAGTTTGTTGGTGAGAATACTAGCTGCATCGGCAAAACCAAACAGAGAGTGATCGGTAAAGACAGTCCGTAGGCCCATGGTGCGGCCGTGCAGAATAGCTTCGTGGCAAAGACTACTGAGACTGCCATGACCATGGATGATCTCAATGCGCTCGCGAATAAAGATGTTGCGAAGAATGGGAAAACAGGAGAGAACTGTGGGGAATGTTGTGTTGCGGTAGATGATGAAGAAGGGAATGTGATAGACCTTTAGGCCATTAGTCAGGAAACGAACGCCTTTGCGGTCGTCGTAGGCGTGTGTGATAATGATGACCTTGTGGCCCCGGTCAATGAGCTTGGTAGAGAGCTGGTAGATATGCGATTCGATTCCTCCGGGCTGTGGAAAGAAGAAATCGCTAACCATGGCGATGTTGTATGTGCGGCGCGTCATTGTGGCGGCGTTGATGCGGTCGTTATTAGTATGTTGAGGGTGTCCGTCATGGCTGAAAGGGGGCGGCGTCTGTTCCGTCATCCAGCACTAGCTGGGGCAGAGACGGCTGCAAATGGTTGTGAAAGTCTCCGTTGTGTTGTGTATTGTCTGGCGGTGCGTTCTCTTCTTTTAATACAGGACAGGTCATGCCGCATCTCTCATTTCGCATCTCAACTTCAACTCATCATGAACATGGATTCCACGTGTAAGTACACGCATGGGGAAGTTGTGCCAAGCGTCGGCGGCTGACGATAAAGTTGGCGGTGACGGGCGGCAGAATCGCGATAAGACTCTAAATCACCCAAATTTTTGGGTGGGACGTCGTGAAGCTCTCAGCGCCCCTCCATCACGACAGACAAATTTGGCAATTGTTTTGCCGTGTTGGGAGAACAATTGGCCTCAGAAACATGGCTCCCGGATCTGGTCCCGTAGAAGCGGGCGCCAGCAAAGCTAGGCGCTTTGACGACGAACACGACACTCCCAAGGCAAAGCGAAAGCGGGATCTAGCTGAAGAAACACGCGACAATCCCGAACCTGGAAGTAAAAAGTCGAAAACTTCGAAACCCCAGGATGCTTCTGCGACAGAAGTAGTTGCGCAAGATGGAGGCGAAAATGCGCCGGAAGTGAAAAAGAAGCGGAAGAAGATTAGACGAGGAAAAAAGCGAACCGGTGCTACGGCGCCTGAAGACTCCGATTCTGCGCCAGAGACTGAGCCCGCGCCCGCGCCCGCGCCCGAACCTGTGGACAAGAAGAGCGATTCTGAGCAGGATGAAAAGAAAAAAGTGAAGAAGGATAAGAAGAAGAAAAAATCCAAGTCGAGCGATTCATCTCCGAGCGAACCTAAAGGCGAACCTGAAAAAGAAGATGTATCCATGGTCGATGCCGGTGATTCTTTGGAAACCTCATCAGAGACACTTGAGAACGTGACAGAACCCGAAGACAAACCAAAAAAGAGACGGGAGAAAAAGAAGAAGGAAAAGGAGCCTGAAGTGGAGGACGATGACGAGGATGACGAGATTGCGAAAAGACACAAGGCGGTTCTCGAGCGCAAAGCTAAATCACTAAAGTTGGCTAGTGAGATGGCTCAAGACGACTCTGACGACTCCGATTTAGGCGAACTCCATGGCCTTGAACCTCTTCCACAACCTGAGCCGATCTCTCTCACAACGTCACGACCGGCCTATGAGACGCTGCCATCGTGGTTAGCAGAGCCGATTCGAGTTTTGCAAGATACCCGCGCGCCTTTCACTGAGCTTGGCGTCTTGCCGAAGGCATCCCGTGTTCTGGAAGAAAAGGGTTTCCACGAAGCATTTGCTGTACAAACAGCCGCTATTCCCTTGCTACTGCCTTCTAGCAAACAACAACCCGGAGATGTTCTGGTGTCTGCCGCAACTGGATCCGGAAAGACCTTGGCTTATGCCCTTCCTATTACGCGAGATATTAGCCAGGGTGTGGTGACAAGACTGCGCGCTCTGGTGGTGCTCCCTACTCGTGAACTTGTCAAGCAAGCGCAAGAAGCATTCGAGCTCTGTGCCAAGGCATTTGAGGGTGGCGAGCGCAAGCGTGTGAGGATAGGTGTCTCCGTTGGAAGTCAGTCGCTTAGAAATGAGCAAGAAATTTTGATGGAGCGAGAGACACGGTATGACCCTGACGCATACCAGAAGCTACAAGAAGAAAACCAGCAGCGGAAGCAAAGGGGGGTTGGCTTCTCTGCGACAGACGATTTGGTGGATCCTGATTCAGATTCAGCAGACCCCAGACTCAGCAGCATGGAAGGCTATGTTGTCGACTTCTTTTCCAAGGTCGATGTCCTTATCTGCACGCCTGGTCGTCTCGTGGAACACATGGAGCAAACCCCAGGTTTTTCTCTTGACTATGTGAGGTGGCTGGTAGTTGATGAAGCTGATAAACTTCTCGCACAGAGCTTCCAGGGCTGGCTGGACCTTGTCATGGAGAAGTTCCGTGTAAACAAGTTTAGCGCGCGGGACTTTCCGGACATTGAGCTCTCTGGTGTTCGCAAGGTCATTCTCAGTGCGACCCTGACACGAGATCTGAGTCTTCTTAACCAATTGGCTTTGCGGCGACCACGCCTCATCGTCCTCGAGAATGACGGCGAAACCCAGATCGCCGAGCACTCTCTGCCTGTTCTATTGAAAGAACACGCGATTCGTGTGCATGACACCAACCTTAAGCCTCTCTATCTCCTGGAGCTGCTTCAGGGCCAGCACATGTTGGTTGCAGGCCCAACCAAAGATGCAACCCCCACGAAGCCCAAGGAATCTGCTGATTCCGATACTAGCTCTGATTCTAGCTCAGACAGTAGCGACTCGGACTCGAGTTCTGATTCTGATTCTGACTCTAGCTCTGATTCTGACAGCAGTTCAGATTCTAGCTCAGATTCTAGCTCAGATTCTAGTTCCGACTCCAGCTCCGACTCGGATTCTGATTCCGATTCAGAATCGCCGCCAACCCGCTCTAGGAGGCTCAACATACCTGTTTCGCTCATTTTCACCAAATCCAACGAGTCGGCGCTCCGTCTTTCACGACTGCTACAGCTACTGGATCCTTCCCTTTCTTCGCACATGGGCACGCTTACATCCACCACACCAACGCACATTCGCCGCAAGACTCTTCGGTCGTTTACGGCCCCATCATCACCTCTGCGCCTCCTTATTGCGTCAGATCTTGTCGCTCGAGGTATCGATTTGCCCAACCTCGACCATGTCATCAACTACGATCTACCTGCAAGTCTTGCCGGCTATGTTCACCGAGTTGGTCGTACCGCTCGAGCCGGAAGATCTGGATGTGCCTGGACCTTGGTCGGCGACGACGAGAGTGGTTGGTTCTGGGGCAAGATTGCCAAGGGGACTGGGGTTCGGAGAGCACAGAAGATGGAGAGAACCAGGATTGAAGAGATGGATGAGGAGCGGGTGCAAAAGTACGAGGCTGCTTTGGAGGAGCTTGGCAAGGAAGCCAGAAGATAAAGCGGGTAGGGCGTACTGGATGGCAGGGCATTGTTTCCATACCCATAGACAAAATACTATTTTTTTTCCCTTCGCAATCGTGCCTTCCACCAAACAGGAGCAGCCATTGAAGCCATTGACTCGAGCCTGCGCAACCTCGAACTCCGCAACCTAATCTGAGCGCAAACGGGCCTTGTTCACCCCGCATCACTTGCAGAAGAAGATGGTGGTTCGCATTCTCGACGTGGGGGCTGAGTACCTGTCAGCTCAGTTGAATGGTTCGCGAACCGCCAAGTTCATTTTGAGGCTGACCGATCAGTCTATTCCACACCATTCGACGGCAGACCGGGATAGCATCGAATTCGATGTTTGCAGTTCCGTGGCGGGGATAGACAAGTCATACAACAGCCCACACACACACAACGGCCGCCCCGTGCATACCACCTCGCAGACAATAGCGTCACAGCGCGGCCTCCAGCCGTCGTTATTGGGGGGTTTGCGCCATGCGGTAGGCCCCCCCCAAAGATGGTGTGCGCATATGCGCATTTGCATACTGCGTCGCTGCGTGAATGAGCTGGCACGCATCCATAGGTAGTACTTATGTGCTTCACATCCCGATGTTGGCTAGGGGATCCCTTCCCCTCTTGAGGATTCAAGCCTCCTCTGTGTTGTACCTCTTTTTGCCTGAAGAACGCCAGCTTCTTGTCCAAGGAAACCGAAACAACTGCTACCATTGTGAATGTCAAATTAAAGAGAAAGAAGAAAAAACAAGAACCATGCGTCTGACATTGACTGCTGGCTCTCGACATTAACCTTTGGTAGCTCAGGATGCCCTCGGTTCGAGACAAGGCGAGTCACTTTTCCTTCATTAGAAGTCAAAGTATCCTGTCTCCCGCCCTGCCAAAGATACCACGAAGCTCGGGATCCTTTAAGAACTGGATCAAGGTTCCTCGCCGTTTCGATAACCTTCTCAAGAACCGTCGTCTGGGCAAAGAAATGCCTCGGGCCGGCGGAGAACAGGTCTTCGATACATCACAGCAAGCGTCCCATCGACCACCCAACCGTATTGTACCCAAGAACGCACTGAAAGTTGGTACCAAGCTTCCCACGGGACTTGTTTCCATGTGACAACCCCTTTGCTTACGGCAGACCTTAGAGACCCTCGACTAGTGACTCAAGCCAGCCAGAGTCTCCCAGGGACGCGGAGGAGCGCGGCCAGAACCGCGAGGGTTCCCCAACCTCAAGGTGACATCTCACCCTTGGCAACGAGAGCCTCTGGATTTTCTCTAACTTGTCAGCAGTCGACCCGGCCAGGCGCAGCGTCACTCGCCAGCCGCGACCACTTCACGGTCCCTCAACGTGTCTCAATACTCGGCCGGGGGAAGGAGAGCCGCCGAGGCAAACCAATCCGACGTGAAGCACTCGTCACCGTCGGCGGCCTACCTAGAATACCGTATCAACCAGCAACTTCACTACCGCAAGAAGCGTATCGTAGATGCCTTAATGGCTCATATCTTGGAATGTATTGAGAGCAAGTTGGATTCACTCGAAGAAGGCTGCGATGGGGGTCGAGGGCCTTCATCGCGGACTTCTTCAAGTGAATTCCGGTCAGGAAATCGGAAATCTCAAGCAGCGGGGCAGAAAAGGCAGCTTCGGCGCGATGAGGGGGAAGAATATAACAGTAACGATGATGGAGATAACGGGTCTGGTAAAAGCCACCATAAGAAACCAAAGACGATCGAGGACGACACGCGCCTCAAGTTTGCCTGCCCGTACTACAAATTTGATCCGCAGCGGTTCAAGAACCACCGGACGTGTCTAGGCCCGGGATGGCCTGAGGTGCACAGAGTCAAGTGAGTACAAGACCTCCAGCAAGCGTCAACCACACACCTGACATATCCTCAGGGAACATCTCAAGCGCAGCCACATGCTTCCGTCGCACCAGTGCCATAGATGCTTCGAGTACTTTGCCCAGGAAGAGCAGCTCAAGCAGCACCAGCGGATGGCTGAACCCTGCTCCATCAAAGACCCCAACGTTATTCGTCGGGATCTCGCAAATGGGTTCGACAGGGAGCAATATAAGAGACTAAATAAACGGACTCAAAAGACGTCAGTGGAAAAGTGGAAGGAGTGGTATTGTATCTTGTTCGAGGTCGATCCGGCCTCTCCAGATATCCCTTCTCCTTGTAAGCTTAGCTGCAACCGCCAGCCTAAATCCAATACTGATAATACCTAGATCATGACATCCCTTATCAAAGTGGCGGGCAAGCACCAAGCTCAGACACGCTCCATGAAGTGCGCGAGTTGTACAGGACACATGTGACACCCATGATTCGCCACCATGTTGAGCAGGAAGTGGAGAGGGCCATAATGGCTATCCAGGACGACATCAAGTCCAATGTCAAAGATGTCATCAGAGACTTGCCACGTCGAATCATGGAGTCGATCCCACTGCCGAATAAAATATCAGGCGAGCAAGGCTTCAACTATCTTGAAACCCTGGAAGATTTCGAGTTTGATATCGGTGAGGGTTTTGATTTCTACGACTTTGGTAGTGAACAGGATCTGTTGCCCTTCTCAGACTCGTCCGAGTCATCCCAGTGGTCGGACCCGGCAATGACCAGCTCAGCGACATCCGTCCAGGACGAAATGCCCAGCGGTTTCTATTCTGGGAATCTGATTGAGAACAAAAAGTGACATGATGGACATTGGGAACACGATGGGCTTTTCAGGTGATCATTTCCACAGCACACTCGTTGGTTCGTTCTTTTTCTTCTTCTTCGTTTTCCTTTTTTCCTTGTATTCATCCAATACCTGGGTGGGATTGGATCAAATACGAATATTGGATCCATGCTTTATTTTGATTAATGTTGATGGCCCGATAGTTTCGGACCAGCACTCCTTGAGGGAAGCTGATACTCGTTCCCCTTTCTTTACTTCAGATTTGAGTACTTGTTCTTAATCCTATAACTCTTCTATCTTCTGAAACACAGGCGAGAAAATACCCTAAAAAAAGATGGACCAAAAGCATGTTTGACTCTATTCTTTTTTGTACCTTGCCTTTATCTAGTAATTGATTGCTTAATGCTTCTGTCACGAGTTAAACAGCGAGAAAAACGAGGTGGCCATAGTCCACTCTAACATTGGACGTTAGTGAAGGCACTTGAGCCCTTCTGGCTAGAAATCGCCCTGAATAATAGGCGGAATTGCCTTGTTTCGTTGCCAGATGGCTGTTGCTACCTCCAGCTACAAAATTGAGCATATTCACCCTCAATCCCAAAAATGAGATCAACGTAGGTGACATGTATGCCAGCTTTTATGCCAGTACTACTCATGCAATACGTGACTCCCTGTTCCGTATGGGCACGGTTGTCAGTTGGCGAGCAGCCCAGTTCGCATCAACCGGTGACCCTCAGTGGGGAAAGGGGGGTGCTCAATCTGATGATGCAAACAAACGGGAAGCCTGAGCCTGTGTGAGTTGAAAAGAACAGTGCACGTGCGTTATTTGGTGTGCTCCCCTCTGTTCTGCCGCCCCCGACAAACAAAAACGCACGAAATTCTCCAAGCTACACCTTTGACTTTACATCTCCACCTCCGCCTTCACATCCCAACTTTGCGTAAGACACCTCCCTCGCCGATACTTTCGTCTATAATGGATTACTAACAAGGAAAAGAAACCATGTCAGAGTCATCACCGGGTGGCGCATGGCCTGCTCGTCATAACCCCTAATTGCTTAGACCCAACATCACTGCGGTTCCGTGCCAGACACATCAGCTCTGGTTCGTCAAGCGGCGTGGAAGCCGTGACTTGTTCAGTATTCTGAGCAGAACTTTGACCTACTCGTTCAGCCATTCGGTAAAAGCTTACCTTGTTCGGCACGTTGAACCCCACGGCAACCCTCAACTCTCATGGCAACCATCAACTCTCGTGACAACCCTTAACTCTCATGGACCCGACATTACTGTGGTCCCGTGCCAGACATACCAACTCTGGTTTGTTAAGCGGCGTGAAAGCCGTGGCCTATTTAGTTTTCTAACTAGAAATTCTAATCTACTTATTCTGCCATTCATACTCCCATTTCACCTAGACACTCTCATCAGTCACTACTAGCTGCCAACTGGCAATGCTTTGAGCACACTCTAAGCACTTTTGTCACCCATTTTATATGGCGAATTCGCATGGCAGTCGCAAAACAAACAAAAAAACACCTACAGACTCGCTTCGGGGAAAAGCTCTGCACATACACATACAAGTTTCACAGCCTGCTCCCTCCTTTTCACTCACATATTCCCACCCACCCTTTCTCACCGACTTCTTCCACATTCTCTTCAACACGCTCTGTTCCGCGCCTTCCATACAACACATTATATTCCAGTCTCCCAAATATACCTATTGTTCGTATACACTAGATCCCTTGACTTTCTGTGGTCGTCTTTGTCCTCGTTTCCGTTTCGTCCAAGTAAGCATCTATCATATCTCTCTAACAGCCATTTCTAATTTGCTTTAGATCCTTTTGTGGACATGGCCCCCTCTAAGGGTAAAGGGAAAGCTAAGCCCGATGGGTAAAGCTAAAAGGGGAAGTCTTCTAAAGATGGCGAGAACCCTGCCGACGAAGTTATCCCTTCTCACATCCACTATTTCTTACTTGATTCACCTTTCTTTTCCCTTCTGGGCCCAATTTCTCTTCAAAACAGCAAATTCCACTTAAGGCGCACCCTCGAAGCCTTATGTTGATGGCCTGCTTGCAGGCGGAGCCCGCGGTGGTGCAATACCCGGCTTTCTCCTCCCAATCTACCGGCGACCTACGGGTGTGGTAGATTGGGCCGTCTAATCTTTTACTCTTTCTGTTACGATTCATCATCTTCGCCCTTCCTTCGAGTCTACCAGCCGATTATCCAAGACCACAAGACCGAAAACAACCAGATCCAAAACAGCAAATTCCAATTGAGGCACGCCCTCGAAGTCTTATGTTAATAGCCTGCTTGCAGGCAGAGCCCGCGGTGGTGCAATGCCCAATATCCTCCACCCATTCTACCTGCGAGCTACGAGCGTGGAAGATTGGGCTTGATTTTCACTGTTCTTTCTTTTTCACTTGTCCCGTAATTCCACCACAACATATCGTTGAAGTGAGTATTTCTTGCTCTTGTTTTCACTCTTCCCAAAGATTTGGCCTCCAACTGACCTGCCACATCAGAGAGCCGAAAAGGTTTGTCCAGTAATTGCTGCTAAACCTACCCATGTTCCCTACCCATGTTCCTGTCACCAGTTTGGTTGACCATGATGGGGTTGCTATCTGCGGTCAAATGGAATTCTTAGGTTGTGCATTTCATTTCCGCATTGCTGGCAAGAAAGAACTTATTCTCTTTGTTTCATCATCTCACCCTTGTTACAATGGAGATTTCCACCACACCTGACCGCTCTGCCTCTCCGGAGCTCGCACTCCTCTCTCCTCTTCTATCTCGCTCTTCGCCACGCAAGCGTCAGATTACTCCTTTTCAAGGACCATCATATTCTAAGAAGCTTGCTCTTGTTTTTTCTCCAAGCTTTCTTGATCCATCCAAGACATGTATCCATGCTTTTAGGTCCAAGACAGCTTTTGATTTCGAATCCTCTAAGGTCATCTCTTCAAACTGGTAAGTTCTTGCAACCTTCCAAGAAATAACCAATATTAACAGAAATTATTATAGGCCGGAATCCTCTCTCGTTGGCCCCTATGGATCCATCCAACCTTTCCCTTGACTCAGAGTCCCAGTCTTCGCAGCTTCTCGCAGCAGTACGTCATATTGCACTGGACTTCAACCTTCGAGGCAACCATGGTGTCACTCTTGAATCCAAGAACAGGGAAATCTTGAATCAAATCTTCCCAGGCATGGGAATCGGCTTATGATGGCTTCTTTCTTATCATCTATGTACCCGAGATGCCCCCGAAGCCGTGGCCGAAGACAATACCCGGCCTCCCAATATACCTGGCTCCTCGAAGTGGCTTTGAGGATAAGCCTCTGCTCATTGGAAGGCTTGTCAACAACAAGAATGGCAGGATTTTGGACCAAATTGATGGGCATGAGATGAAGTCCCGGGCCATTCTTTTCAACGCCATTCGTGATCAATTCACTACTTACTGTACAAGACCAAAATATCGAAAGCCAGCGCAGGGCAAAATTAGACTGGTGTCGATATTCATCAAGCTTAGCCCAGCCTGAGCGGTGGAGGTCAAAGGATGCTAAGGAGATGGCCATTCATGTTTTTGCTACTGAGCAACCTAATTGGAATAGATTTGTGGTAGTGAAGACGCACACCTTTTCCCTTTTTCTTTTTCATCTATGTACCTCCTGCTAGCCCATGTTCGCGAATAAACATACCCAGGTATATCCATTCGAAATTGTTCGTCTCAACTATATGTTCCCCTACGCCGGTTTAAAATTGGAATCACTTTGCCTCCTGCCTCTCATTTACGACCAATTCCCATTGTTTGACTCCTCGAACGCCGCCGCATGGCTTTTCATCCCAGAGTCTTTCATCCATTAGGTCACATAATTAACAGCAAAATGTTTATGCTGGGGGGCTCGGAACAAAGTGTCGTTGCAATGTCGTCCAGCATTTGACAATTTTGGGCACCGCCCTCAAACGCCCAGCCCTTTTACAGGAGACGAGATGGCCTCTGTCTCCGCCACAAACCAACACAATGCAAGTGGCAGGGCATATGCCCTTGCAATAGCTATCTCACTCAAATCTCAGCTCAGTATTGCGTCATCATTCGGAGCTAGCAGATGGAATGTGCATCAACAAAACTTGCCAAGTTATTTCTCCGCATCACATTTCGCTAAGGAAGACTGCGGGAGAAGCTCCTTGCTCTCGACGGTGGCCACATACGAGCTTCAGCCGAGGCGGCTCCGATTTGAAGTCGCAGATGCCTTTACGCTGGGTAGATTATTTGGATTCCGTTCCTTTTTTGAAGACCCAAACAAAACCATGCAACGTCCAATGAAACACCTCCACCATCCACATGTGTCTGTCTGTCTGTCTGCTCGGCCTCGTGCCTGGCCTATGTGTATCAATGCAGACACTCGAAGAAGAAGCCTATCGTAAGCGCCATACCGCCACCAAGTCACCCAAGATATTCCTCAACAGGCAGCAGCGGCCCAAGAGGAAATTAAAATGGCCAAAGCTCAGCCTCCGCGCCCAGCCCATGGTCCCTGTTCGCCATCCAGCCCGCTCAGCACACCGCCCAAACTTGAAGTCTGCGATTGATCCCGTCCCATTCCCTTACCGCTCATCACATCAATCAACATGAACAAGGCAGATGGTGATCCTGACAGCAACTTCGGGCACCGAAGCTACCGCCAAGGATACATCCTATCAATCCAACTTTAACGCAAAGGCGATCGTAGACTCCGTAGCACACTCTCAGACCTTCAGCTGTCTCTCAGATGCCTTGTGTAGCACAATCCTCCCCACTACCCAAAGCCCCAAACAAAGAGAACCCAAGCGCAATTGCCAACACCCCAGCCGAACCAAAACACTCACCAGCCATCAGACTAATGTCAGAACAATCCAATCAACTTGAAAATCACTTCATACAATCACCTCATGCAAAGACTCAAGACAGTTTTGGTTTATGAAATTTTATTCATCATTAAACTACAGACCCAGGTGACCACCGAGCTTTTTCCAGTTCGTAACCGTAAAATGCATTGCAACAAAAAAGAAATTTAGTCGTCTCATCATCCCTTGTAGACCCTAGCATCCGCTAGAAGTCGAGACATATGTCAGGGTATCAAAAAATTTAGTCGACCTCCTCGACGGTGGGGCCATCGTCGCCACCGCGGGCAGCACCGGGGCCACCAGCGCCGGGGAAGCCACCAGGAGCACCGCCGGGCATGCCAGGGCCGCCCTCACCACCAGCTCCGTAGAACTTCATCATGATGGGGTTGGCAATGGCCTCGAGCTCCTTCTGGTGCTCCTCGTACTCCTCGCGGGTAGCCTGCTGGCTGTCGTCGAGCCAGGCAACGACCTTGTCGATCTCAGTCTTGAGGGTCTCCTTGTCGGCGGCGTCGATCTTCTCCTCGACCTTGGGGTCGCTGAGGGTGTTGCGGAGAGAGTAGGCGTAAGACTCAAGGCCGTTCTTGGCAGAGACACGGCGGCCCTCAGCCTCATCCTCCTCCTTGTACTTCTCGGCATCAGCAAGCATGCGCTCGATCTCCTCCTTGGACAGGCGGCCCTTGTCGTTGGTGATGACAATCTTGTTGGACTTGCCAGTGCCCTTCTCGACGGCGGAGACGTTCATGATACCGTTGGCATCAACGTCGAAGGTGACCTCAATCTGGGGAACACCACGGGGGGCGGGGGGAATGCCAGTGAGCTCGAACTTTCCGAGCAGGTTGTTGTCCTTGGTGCGCTGACGCTCACCCTCGTAGACCTGGATAAGGACACCGGGCTGGTTGTCGGAGAAGGTGGAGAAGACCTCGGACTTCTTGGTGGGGATGGTGGTGTTGCGGGGGATGAGCTTGGTCATCATACCACCAGCAGTCTCGATACCGAGAGACAGGGGAGCAACATCGAGAAGGAGAATCTCGTTGGTGGACTTGGAGGAGGTGTCACCAGACAGGATAGCGGCCTGGACGGCAGCACCGTAGGCAACGGCCTCATCGGGGTTGATGCTCTTGTTGGGCTCCTTGCCGTTGAAGTAGTCGGTGATGAGCTTCTGGACACGGGGGATACGGGTGGAACCACCGACGAGGACGATCTCGTGGACCTGGCTCTTGTCGATCTTGGCGTCGCTGAGGACACGGTCGACGGGCTGGATGGTGGATCGGAAGAGATCCTGGCAGAGCTCCTCGAAACGAGCACGGGTGATGGAGGTGTAGAAATCAATACCCTCGAAGAGGGAGTCGATCTCGATGGAGGTCTGGGCGGAGGAGGAAAGAGTTCGCTTGGCACGCTCGCAAGCGGTTCGGAGACGTCGCAGAGCACGGACGTTGGAGGAAAGGTCCTAAATAAGTTTATGTTAGCCACTAAACTAAATAATATGAAGGATAAGGATTAGGAATTAGGAATTAGGGATTCTTACCTTCTTGTGCTTACGCTTGAACTCATTAACGAAGTGGTTAACGAGGCGGTTGTCGAAATCCTCACCACCCAAGTGGGTGTCACCAGCGGTGGACTTGACCTCGAAGATACCCTCCTCAATGGTGAGGAGAGACACATCGAAAGTACCACCACCAAGATCGAAGATCAGGACGTTGCGCTCACCCTCGACCTTCTTGTCAAGACCGTAGGCAATGGCAGCGGCGGTAGGCTCGTTGATGATACGGAGAACGTTGAGACCGGCGATAAGACCAGCATCCTTGGTAGCCTGACGCTGGCTGTCGTTGAAGTAGGCGGGGACGGTGACGACGGCGTTGTTGACGGTCTCACCAAGGTAGGCCTCGGCAGTCTCACGCATCTTGGTCAGGACCATGGAGGAGATTTCCTCAGGAGTGAAGGTCTTGGTCTCGCCCTTGAACTCGACCTGGATAACAGGCTTGCCACCCTTGTCGATGATGGTGAAGGGGAAGTGCTTCATATCGGCCTGGACCTCGTTGTCGGAGAACTTGCGACCAATCAATCGCTTGGCGTCGAAGACGGTGTTCTGAGGGTTCATGGCGACCTGGTTCTTGGCGGCATCACCGATAAGACGCTCGGTGTCGGTGAAACCGACGAACGAGGGGGTGGTTCGGTTACCCTGGTCATTGGCAATGATATCACATCTGGAGGAGACAAGTTAGCAGATGCTTACATGAAGATACAAGTTCGAAA
Organism: Calonectria hawksworthii; assembly: GCA_020975415.1. Lineage (NCBI taxonomy): Eukaryota > Fungi > Ascomycota > Sordariomycetes > Hypocreales > Nectriaceae > Calonectria > Calonectria hawksworthii. The sequence goes on along the minus strand of JAHXZK010000001.1, from coordinate 1,996,013 downwards.
GGAGTATATAACTTACCGATCCTCGCGGAAGATACCCACGCAGGAGTATGTGGTACCCAAATCGATACCGACGGCGGGACCTGACTTGGCAGCCATTTTGTGTGAAGGAAAACGCGATGAGGAAATAGGGAGAAAAGGAGAAAAGAAAAAGGTGCTTCAAAAAATGTGAGGATTGGTTTGAAGACTTCGCTTTTGGGGGTATTTGAATGTGTGATGTTCTGGAGAGAGAAAAGTCACGGTGCAGCGGTTGGGAAACCATCTAAATAAAGGCGGGTGCCAAGGTTCGATGCGGTTCTGCGCTGTTCCAAAGGAACCCACACCAGCTTGTGTGCAGGGGCCCAAGAACCCTCTAGCAGGGTAACGAAGCAGCTGCGAGCACCTGGAAGAGCCTGTGGGCCTCTACAAGGCCCTGGCAACCTGAAGCAAACACACGCCTTGCCGTTTGCCTGCTTGCAGGGGTTTTTTTCGGGTCTTTGTTCGCCGTTTTCGATGTTCTTCTGTTCTACGGTTGCTGTGATTCTGTGCTCTGCTCCTCGTTGATGTCATCCCAGAAAAATTCCATCGCGGGGCAGCCGGCGGGGTCGTGGGTGGCCAGGGCAATCCCGGAGCCCAGAGGTGCCTGGTACCTTGGCGCTCGGGCACGCAGCCTGCGACCTGCACCTGTACATGACTGTATGCGCCCATCCACATGTGTAAGGGGATAGGACAAAAATACAGCAGCATTACACCGTGCATGCTTTTGAATCAGATATGGCAAAAATAAGATAAATAAATATAAATAAATTATGGGTTCTATTAAGCCAGTAGAATTCTATTAGTTTGCTATTCTTTATTAGCTGAAATATCTTTTTCTTTGTACTCACGCAGCAAAGTCTCACTAAAAACAATACTATCAAATTATTGTAGAGTGCGAATATCTCAGAAATACCATACATACACTGTACAATGCTCTCCAATTTTTGTCCTCCGCTTGTACGAAGGCCTCAACCAGGCTGAGCGAGGCCAGCGCCAGTTTCAAGCTTGTACCTGGTACATTGCCCCCACATCACTCAACTTGCCTTCTGAGGAGGGGGGGCAGGAGCCTAGCTCCCTCTCTCCCACTTTTGGATTGGTGTGTCCCTCTCCCTTCCCCTCCATGAGTTTCTTACAGTGGCAGCCATGAGCTTGCCCCTCACCCGGTCAAAAAAAAAATTTCCCCTTCATCGAGATTTTGGAGGGGGGGCGTCATGGTTTCTAGCGTCACGACGAACCAGGCATGGCGAAACGACGGAATGCAATCGATCAATTCTATGCAGGCAAGGCAACTGGACTACTGTATGCACTCTGTCTCTCGGGCAAGCGTCGCACATCTGCGCTGCGCTGCCTCCTCGTTGGACCCCAAGCAGGCAGGCAGGTAAGCAAGGTACTGTAATTGCAACAAATGTGTAGACGCCATCATGCATTTCGTCCCTCAGGGATGCCTTCTGCTGCACCATGCGGCACCGCCCCTGGGCGCCCTAGGAGGTCTCTCTGTGCCTTGCCCTCCCTGCTCCGCCCCCCCTGATGGATGAGGCAACTTTTTTTGCCAGGCCAGGTAGAGCGAGGTACCCGACCCAGGCCGCCCAGCTGTCAAGAGTGCATGTTGCCTGGAAATTTTTCAATCGACAATTCGCGGGGCTTCCACTACCCTCTGTGGGCGGGTGGGTTTTCCCTTGGAGGGGCGCCCGCCCGCTGGGGTCGGCGGTGGCGTGGCAACCTACCTGGAACTTTCGGCGAGCTTCTTCGCTGCCCAATCACTGGCTGGGCAACCAACAGCAGTGAATCAAGCAATCTCTTCTCTCGGGCGCCTTCTTCTCGCATCTTGGCTTGTCTCGCGGCGTCCAAACGCCTCGTCGCTGTTCTGTCCGCTTCCCCTGGTCCGCAATTCACTCTGCCGTAATCTGTGCGTCTCCATCGTATTCCGCGTCACTGCTTTGTCACACATCCAACGTCAACCTCTTGGCGATGCTACACGGGCGGCTGCAACACTCAAAGCTACGGATACATGTCTCAGCGCTGTACTGGGAAATACCCCCCCGTCAGTTGGGGTTCGCTGCGGCTGAGCTGCGACAGCCTGGCCCCTCCTCTGTGGCTTGACCGCTCCTCGCTGCGTCTCATTACGCGCGGTTCAGTTTAGATACCACTCGGCGGCATCCCGAAAGACACCGCCATGTCCTCCCCCTCTCTCCTTCTATTCGGTGCTCTCTGGCCTTTACATTGACTCTACCAATCTCCGTATGCAAGTCCAGAATTAGTAGGTGATGTTGGAGGTGGAAGTGGATTATCTGTGGAGCATCCAGCTATTCGACGAGCGGGTGAAGAAGGTGAGCATGGTTAGGTATCATCGTGGTCCCCCATCAGATCCCGGACTACCGCCTCCGTCGCACGCGCTATGCTTCACCTCTACCATGGAAGCTTCCTAACGAATTGGCCGCATTGGGAAAAACATGATGACGGCCCACCGTGAGGGATCGATGATGCATCCCATGCCATCCCACCTCGACATTCTCAATTCTTGCTTTCTCACAGGCCATCGGCCCGTTCCAGGTTCCCTTTTGGCCTTGTGCTTGCAGCTCCCAAAGCATAAGCGCCCACCCCAAGCTTCACCATGATCCATGCGCCTCCATTGCTGCCGCAAGCCTCAGCTCCAACTACCACTTGGCAGCCATAGCGAAAGCGACATGTCAGAGACTCCAGAGACAGCTAGCTCATGGCTGAGACTTGCCTGCCAGGCCGCTTGCTCCCATTAAAAATTTCAGCAAAAATTACACCACGTCTCGGCCGCCTGAGGGTTCCAATGGGATCCCGTCTGTACAGCAGGCCGTGGAGAATGCATCGTGTTCACTTTTTTTCAAGTTTCCTCGCTGCCCAACGTAGTATTCTATGCATTCTCCCAGTTGTATTGACCGCTCACAGTCCGTAAAAGTCGTCGACGTAAGTATCGCACGACGCCGCACTGCATAAGAGCTACAATGCTACCCAAGTGCCAGGATCATGGCACTCGGGGGGGGAGGGGAGCCCACTGGAGATCGATCGAAAACCATCTCTCGTCATCAGAGTGGAGGGGGTGGAAAGAGGAAGCGCAAAGAAAGGGAACAAATATTAGCGGACTTGCCGCGGCATCGCCAAATCATGTCTACCACGTTTATCATGAGAGTCTAAAAGTTGGCCAGGAACAGCGTGCCCATCCTGCCCATCCTGCTCGGTGCGGACCCAACATGGGCGACAGGCTTCCAGAGCCTGACTGTGCATGTCATGCAGATAGAGAGTAGCAGCCCAAAGAAACCACAAACGCCGTGCGCCCTCCCTTCAACCCACCCTCACAGTAAATGAATGACTCAATGGCCAGCCACGAAGCCGGCCAAATCCTCCTCCCGAATCAGCAGCATCTGCTTATCCGCCATTCTTGAGCCCGTCGCCCTCGACGGGCCGAGCCAGCCGCTCCAGATCTTCTGCATCACGTTATCGGTGCTCAGCATCTTGCTCCCGCGCACGTTCTCCTCGTCCCGGTCCTCGACCGACAACAGCAACCGGTCCACGGCCTTAAACACATCAACGATGTGCCATAGGAACCCGAAAGTCAAGTCGGTCTCCAGCTGCGGATAGCCCAGCTCTCCAAATGCGCATGCTACATGCCGCACTCGCCGTGTGTCCTCGCGGAGCAGAAAGTACACCATTGTCAGGTTGAAGCCGTATGAATTGTACGGCTCCAGCTCCCCCCGGAGGTAGATGGTGTCCAGGGCAAAGTTGAACCAGACCCGCGCCGGCTGCGACACGGGCGTGTCCGACAGCAGCTTGGGGATGCGCCAGCTGAACGACAGCTCGTAGTGCTGCAGCGCTAGGTATCGCGATTCGCGGTTGATGTGCAGCAGCACGGGGATGGCATCCCCGCGGGTCCTCGAGTCGAGGTCTTGGCGCCGCTGGGGAAGCTGGTCGTCGCGCTGAAGGCAGCACGCCACTATTATTCGAGGCTGTATCAGGAACGACCATACCCTCAGGCGCAGTTCCGGCGGGAGCAGCGCGAACTGGGGAAATGCGGTGAGCGCGGGCACCGCTACCGCCGCCGCCGTCGTCGTCGTTGTCACGGATCTGGATGAGAGCCCATCATCAAAGGTGCGGAACTCGAGCCAAAACTTGGGGTTGGGACTCTGCTCCTCCTCGCTATCGTACAAGCTCATGGTTGCGAGCAATGAAGAAAAAAATGACTGCGCAATTATTTCCCCCCTTCAAGAGATATAGAGAAGAAGAAAAAAGAACAGAGTTGAGGTCGACGAGCGCCATGTCTAGCCGAGGGGGAGATAAAATAGGACGCGCATCCATGTTCATAGGCTGAGGAAGATGCCGGCACTTCTTGGTCAGGCGATTATCAACTTTTTGTTGAGTCAAAATTGTACCACATACGGCAGATACCCCGGAGCCGCTCTGCCGAGCTTGGGACCTTGATAAAGATCGTCACAAGCCAATTGCAGACAACTACAGCCGTGAAAATGCGATGGAAATCCCAAAAGTTGATACATTGTTTAGGACAGCACACCCTACATTCGCCGATCTCGGCATTTGATCGGAAATGGCGTCTGCGAGAAGAGCGATAACATACAGTTCCGGATCTAAAGATGAAATCGCTCACTGTGCGCCAGGATAAGTACCTTGAGTTGTAGAAACACTTATAAAAACGTAGACCATTTTATTTGATTTCATTCTCTCTGATTCTTAAGACAAGACATCTTGTTCCAGGTTAGTGATTACATGCCCATAGTGCCGGCATTTCATATTCGTATAGCTCCTAGCAAAGTTTAAAGATACGAGGAAATGCACCGTCGGAATACAAGGTTGTAAGTTTAACATACGAAATTGGGTATCTAAAATAATGAAAACTCATGCTTCGCAAATAAAGCAGTTTTATACATGCGTCTATCCCCTCCTGAGCTATATTCCAATGTCTCCAACCTTAGGCCCCAAGCACTTCTCACTTTTGGGGGGAGAGCATCTCGGGTGCATTGCTTTCTGACCACTCCCGGTTATGAGAGCTCTGGGACACGATTCCCTTTTCCTCTTCGGTCTGCTTCTGTTTCTGTCCTCTCAGAAGGCTGAGCACATAGCTGCCCTTGATGACCAAGTCGGTGGGCTTTCCATCTTCTCCAATAGGACCCTGGTCAAACTGGACATTTCCAATGCATAGGGCGCATACGACTGCCTGATTGGACGTTAGTATAATTAACCCATCAACGCTATCAGTAATTACGTACCATTGCCACAAGGGGCGTGACGGCAACGAATGCCCAGACGACTCCCATCTGCTCGCTGATTAGTCAACTGATCGACGCCGTATATCTCAGTACAAAACTTACCTTTGCGTCATGAACCGCCTTCTCCTTGGCAGCACCCGTCATATTCTGGATTTGAGAAAAGTCGCCGTCGTGCGAGTTGAGTCCAGATGTGTTGTTGAAGACACTCGACATGATGGTCAATCCGATAGTGCCGCCAAATGGAATAGCAACCGCCAGCAATCCGATGACAGATGCGCGCATGTTTCTGAAAAGACCAATTCCATGGAGCGGGGAGGCCATGAATCGTAGACCGCTGCCACATCCCACCAAGGCCATCATCGCATAAATGGTGGGGAGGTGTTCAGAGTAGATGGCCCAGCCCAGCATACCAAGACCGACAGCCTCAACAAGAGTTCCCACAAAGATGGGTGGCCATGTCATGCGAGGCCACTTGTTGCACAGGAATGAGCAAACGTAGACACCAAGACCAAGTCCGGGGAGGAAGTAAAGAAGCTGAATACCAGCCTTGTCGGAGTTGTAACCCTAGTTCGTGTTAGACATGGGCTACGAGTTCTAGAAACGTATACTTACCCTGACCGCGATGAAATAAATATTGCAAAAGTAAAGGACCTGCGCAAGTCAGCGTAGTTTTAACCAAAGTGACCGTAGATACATACAGCATACATGCCAATGCCCGTGGCGCATTCGCAGTAGAAGAGCAGGCCAATATCCTTGCAGGAAATCAAGGTCCAGGGGATCATGGCCCTCTGGTACGGCATCTTCTCTGCCAGCAGGTTTCCAGGTGCCAGGAGGTACTCCCAGTAGAAAAACGCCAGAGCGAAAATGCTGCCGATGACGAGAGGGGTGATGACGGCAGCGGACGACCACGAGTAGGTTGCACCGCCCCATGTGAGCGCGAGGATAATGAGACCAAAGCCAACAATGAAGAGAAACTGGCCGCCAAAATCCACGGTCTTGAGTCTGGCGGCAAACTTTGTGCGACGCCCAGTCTCAGCAGTCTCGTCGAGCTCGGGGATGGGTTGCGGGCCGAGCAGTTCCTTGCGAAGAAAGAAGAAGATGATGATCAGCGCCACGACGGCGACGGGGAGATTGATGGCAAAGCACCACCTCCAGTTAGCGCTGGTGAGGTATCCTGTGGTTCATCGTTAGACTTGGTTGACCCACGCTGCACCAGATGCCAAACAGCTGCTTACCTCCAATCACAGGGCCGATGGCGTACGATACACCAGCCACGAGAGAGAATATGGCCCAGTTCTTGGCGTTCTCCTGCAGAGACACCTTGTCTGCGAGAATCGTGCGAATGACGACGTTTAGGCCCGCAGCCGCAAGGCCCTGGAAGCCACGGCCCAGAAGCAGAACGGCGAATGCGCTGGTCGGGGCGGCCGTGCAGAGGGTGCTGCCAATGATCATGAAGAAGATGGCGGCGCTGAGGGCTGCGTTTCTGCCAAAAACATCGGCCATCTGCGACCAGAACGGGATGAAGGCAGCCGATGCCAGGTTAAAAGACGAAACAACCCAGTTCAGCTGCGAAATCTGGCCAAAGTCTCCAGCGATCCATGGCAGAGCGCTGGCGATGCTATTGAAGGGCTGTCAGTAACAAGTATATCGTCCTTGGGGGAGGGCATTTTCGCACATTGTAGAGTCCAAAGACTGTAGGGCAAATGGCCAGGCTAAGCAGAGAATAATTCTCCATCGGTATTTGAGCTGTGCCTTTCGCTCCGCCTTGCACTCTAGGCAAGGTGAGGCCGAGGGCAGGTCTCGGTGAGCGCACGCTGCATGCTGCTCCGCCTTGGAAGGTTCTGTCGTCTGTGTTGCTGCGATATCGTCTGGGGACTGTTTGGCGGACTGCCTATTCTTCCACCACTTGTTGATCTGTTTATATGCTATGATGCACATTATTGGTTGGTGTGAGGGGCAGCAATGATAGATGGATATTGGTTGTAATAAATCAAGAGAAATTAGATGTTGAAAGGATGTCCTTGTATCAGAAAACGATGCTGAACTTGAAAACTATGACATACATCTCGAGGGGAGCAACGGTCTTATATCCCCAATACGATGTTGTGAAGAGACGATAATGCGGCAGTCTGGATCTGCAAACCCTGGGCAATCCCATGCCGCTGGTGACGTTGCGGTGCTCAGCCGCCATCCGTGGTTGAGCAAAACGACGCCAATTCAGTCCCTATCGTGCAGACCTCGAATGGGTTTTCCCAATGCAGAGAGAAATCCACCGCGCGCCAGCCAATCAGGCAGCCCAGCCATTCTCGCTTTGGCCGTATTTCTCCCCCCAGGGCAGAATCCTTTCAGACATTTTATTTCGCCTGTAACCCCCAGGCCATGACTGTGTTGCAGCGGGTGGGTCTCGAATTGATGTCCCAAAGCGGCAAGGCGTGATCAATCGTCTCGAATGGATGACCAAAAGAGGAATAGCGTCATGGTGGAAGCTCGAATGGAATTCTCAACCTGGCGTAGGGCTGAAACCATCTGGTGATGGGCATAATGGGCCTTTCGTACCAAAAGAGATGAGTCAAAAATAATTTCTGCGTCGAATGGATTTCCAACATGCGAGTTGGCGGCCTCTTGCAACGGAAATTCCCGCGTTGCTGCTGTCATACTCCTCCCTCCCTATTCCGAAGTGAGCCAAAACAGGTCACGAAGGGGAAACGCGGCCTTTGCAACATCATCCTGGCCAGCCAACGATAATATGGACAAGAACCGAATTCCAACTTTCGATATTATCATCTTTGTATAAGTCCTTTTTTTGTCATATTGCTCGTCAATATATTCAGGTCGTGTTGTCATCCGAGGTGTCGTCCATGTTGGTTCGCGAATTCGTCAAAGGCCAGCTTCTTGTCCAGGAGAGGTTCGAGGCGGAAGTCAGAAATAAATTTTCCGCTGGAGGTATGCAGAATTACACAGGATATATATATTCTCCTTCGCTAGTCTTACACGGGGAAGCAACAGTAGCTATCGGGGCGCATCTACGGGGTCGGAGCACATTGGCTCCGAGCGCCGACGTAAGGAGAGACTTCAAATGATAGGTGAATGGTGGCATTATAGTCGGTGGTCGGCGCCGACATCCCGTCCGGTAGTAACATCTGGGCGTCACTGCAATGACGGGCTTAATGATTAATCATTCAGGTTCCGTTGGAATTACTGCATCACGTGTAGGGGCAAATTTCAACAGCCATTGCAATAGCCCCAACAACAGCCCTTAGATTAGGGATAGTATTAGGATTAGGGTGATTTGGGTTAGGAATTAGGTTTCTATTACAGCTATTATAAAATATTCATGCTGACTTGCAACTTTGCGGTCGTTTTTATGCTGTGGCGGCAATCACAGTATCACCATATCTAGTTATGGCAATAAGAATGGCGACGACGACAATTATCATCGGAGCAGCGATGAGGATGAAAAAGAATGTATTAATGTAGATTATACTAAAGATGACGGTGCCAAAGTTGGTAAACTGGGATTCCGAGCGCAATATCAAGCACATACTTGGAGTGGTTTTTGATGCTGGTTGGTCAAAACAGCAGAGAAACAGGATTACGTCAGATGAGTGTGGATGATGTCTTGCGGCTTTAAATTCAACAGATGCATACACTACAGAGTTTAATAGCGAGGCTCAATTTTGGCTAAAGCTCGTGGATAATGACAAAGTGCAAATCATCGTGAGAGATAGCAAAGAGCCTAGGGTAGCACTGAGGCGCCAAGAGAAAAAAGGAAGCCCCCGATAAGCCACTGCACGCCAAAGTGACAGGGTTACCCCACGAGATCTCCAATTTCCATGTGAAGACCAGCGCGCGCCGCAGCACAGCACAGCAAGCCTTCCATGTAAGAGTGCAACACTGCCGAGCGGAATCATGGGCTGCAACGATGCAGTTCATGCCACACGGGCAAGAAAAGGCACGATCCGTCAGCCAAGCCGTCGGCCCAGTCAGTGACGCAGGCGGGCCACGCTCCACTGCGGGAGCCAACCAGGTTCCCGGCGGGCAGTGACAGGAAGGGTTTCGCGCCGCTCGGCTGTCGAACGAACGGGCGAGGCTTTGCATTGCCAGATCCTTGACTGGCGTCCTTTGGACCGAACCGAGACGGCACTCTGGGGCTGCCACCCGCTCCCACGTTTCCCAAGGCTCTGGCGGCGGGTAAGTTGCCAGGGCTCCAGACTCTCCGCTGGTCCTCGGGAATGCTGTCAGTCAACCACGCTCCCCCGGCCTTCAGGGAAGCTCCTTTTTCGGACGGCTTCGGCATCACCATGGCCCTTGGAAGAGATAAATGACATCTTTTGTTTTAAACTCTAGGGCAACGGAGCCGCAAACTATGGAGAACAGTTGTATGCGAAATCGGCGAGGCCGATCTGCACCAGGTTCGGGTTGTAGACAGAGAGAGGAGAGTGTGTAGAGGCAACAAAGACAGCAGCATCCCGCCTGCATCACGGCGCGGACCATGGGCGATGGCGCACTCGCTCGCTTGCTCGCCCTGGCTTTGGGGATGGTCAGCACGATTTCACTTGGCAATACTCGGTCGCTCTTTTACAATATTTGGTCAGCGCCAGCGCCAGCAGCCGGCGCGAAGCTCCCGCCTGTGACGTAGGCCCTCGTGATGGCTCGCTTGCTGTGGTCGTTGTCGAGGGACCAACCACTATAGTAGCCTTGCAGCCACCTAGGTAATGGCAGAGACATGCACGCGCGCAGCGCACACACATTTCCCAACTAGGCCATGGCACATGAGAACAACGAGCACCAGATGAGGGAGCCGCGGCAAATGGGCCGTCTCGTGCTGTCATACACGGCCCGCGAGGCCAAAGTGTGCATAGTCATGATTCCATTCACGTCTCTCCTGCCCGATGCGATTTGCACGGCTGAGGGCCCCAGTTTGCACGCCGCCCGCGCACCGGAATTCCACCCCTCATCACGTCGCATCTTGCATCGTGGGGTCGTCCATCTTCTCCCCCTCCATCGCACCGTCACCACCCAAGCCAGTCCCGCGCCCTGCATTCGCCTCGAGTGGATCGCCTCCAACAGTCGAACCCCGGTCCAGGCCTAGCCCCAGAACCTCGCCGCCCTGTCCTGTCCTGTCTTGACCCTTGGATCGCCGCCACGGCTCTTGGCTCTGGCTTTGACCTGGATCTGGCTTTGGCTCTGGCTCTCTGGCTTTCTGGCTCTGGGCTTTCGGTGCCATTTCCCTCGACATCCCGTCGTCCGAGGACCCCAACCTGGCCGACCTTGGACTATTGCCATTCCCCAAGGCCTTTCACTCGGAAGTCAACCGTGGTGGAAACACCCCACAACCAAATAGGCAACCTTGCTGCAGCTGGCTCTGTTGCTGTCTATTTCAAGTTGTACTTGCTTCTCCGTTTACCGTTTACAGCCTGCATGTGAGCCATTTGTCCCCGGAGTACAGACAGATATACACAGTTGCTCCTACAAGTCAACAAACATCGCTGCCATTCATTACCGAAAACCTTTTCACGTCTTGACTGCTCAACGCCCTGTTCGTTCAGGGTCCTGGTCCATCGGCATACCCATACCCGTCCCTCTCTTCCCTGTCATTCTCCTTTCGGGGAATTCTCGCTGTCCATCTCTAGGCCCGTTCCTGGTAAGTCCTTGTACCTGGCTCCGTTGCCCAAGATAAATCTCCCTTGCGCCAAACTTCGGCAGTGTGCCACCACACTTCTGGCTGTCGGGCCTGCGGAGCACTTTGTCTGCCTGCCAACGTGCTTCCTTTCCCACCCTCCAGCCTCTTCCCTAGTGCTCGGCTACCCCCCGGCCTGTACGGAGGGCGTGTGGAGGGTGTGCGGAGGGTCCACTTGACTCTTGTCTAAGTCAGCGAGGTCACAATGCCGTCGGTTGCTTTATATCGTTCCCATATCCCCTCTCCTCCCGTTCATTCCAGCCTTCTACTCCAGAACCAACACCTCTACCCCATCTACACCATATAGGATGCATTCAGTGTAATGCCAAACTATTTTTTACAAGAAAATTGCATCTACTTCTTCCGCACCGCTCTCCGCGGCCTCAACGTTAGCACCAGCGTCTCGCCTCTCTACGCCTAACGCACTCACACACATTTGCCATTTCACCCAACTCAAGCTGACGCCATGACTCAAGTTCGCACCTTCACCCTCCCTCAGCCGCTTGGCGAGAGACTAGCTGAGCCTATCCCCTCTGCTTCAACCGTCGCATCTGCCACCCCGCGATCCATTCCAGACATTCCCGAACTTCCCCAGCAATCAAAGAGACGCGACTCTGCCGCCAAGCTCAACGGTGACTACACCAAGTTTCCAATGGCCACTTACGAGAACAAGAAGGAGGGCGGTATCACCTTCTCAGGCCAGGACAGGCTGCCCAAGCTTCCCATCCCTGATCTCGCTCAGACCTGCCGCCGATACATCGAATCCCTTCACCCTATTCAGTCACCACGAGAACGAGCAGAGACCAAGTTTGCGGTGGAAGAGTTTCTCAAGTCGGATGGCCCTGAACTGCAGGAGAAGCTTAAGCAGTATGCTCAGGGAAAGTCCAGTTACATTGAGCAATTTTGTATGCATCGCTTGCTCCGCATTGTTGCCGCAGTCTCTAACTTTTTATAGGGTATGATTCTTACCTCAACTATGACAACCCCGTTGTCCTCAACCTGAACCCCTTCTTCCTCCTAGAAGATGACCCAACGCCCGCGCGAAACAACCAAGTGACCAGAGCAGCATCCCTTGTCGTGTCATCGCTCGAGTTTGTTCGCGCTGTCCGCAAGGAAGAACTTCCTCCGGACAAGGTCAAAGGAACACCTCTTTGCATGTACCAGTACTCCCGGCTATTTGGGACTGCTCGAGTGCCCACCGAGGCTGGCTGCCAGATTGAGCAAGACCCAGAGTCAAAGCACATCGTCATCATGTGCCATGGCCAGTTTTACTGGTTTGACGTGCTCGATGACAACTCGGATCTGATCATGACGGAGAAGGACATTACACTCAATCTCCAAACCATCATTGACGACGCCACTCAGACTCCCATTCAGGAGGCTGCCAAGGGAGCTCTAGGTGTTTTGAGCACAGAAAACCGAAAGGTCTGGTCAGGCCTGAGGGATGTTTTGACCCGCGAGCCCGACTCCAACAACGCCGACTCTCTTAGCATTGTCGACACAGCCCTCTTCGTCCTCTGCCTTGACTATGCAGAGCCTGCCGACGCTGCCGCTCTCTGCCAGAACATGCTGTGTGGAACCAGCGAGGTTGAGAAGGGTGTTCAGATTGGAACCTGCACCAACCGCTGGTACGACAAGCTGCAGATCATCGTCTGTAAGAACGGAAGCGCTGGTATCAACTTTGAGCACACTGGCGTGGATGGACACACGGTTCTTCGTTTCGCTAGTGACGTCTACACGGATACCATTCTAAGATTCGCCCGCACCATCAACGGCCAGGCCCCAACTCTTTGGGCGTCTACGAGCCCTGACCCATCCAAGCGAGATCCCGAGAGCTTCGGTGACGTCAACACCACCCCTCGGAAGCTGGAGTGGGACATGGTTCCTGAACTAAGCATCGCAGTGCGCTTCGCCGAGACTAGACTGGCTGACCTCATCGGCCAAAACGAATTTCAGTGCTTGGATTTCGGTCACTATGGCAAGAACTTTATCACTTCCATGGGATTCTCGCCCGATGCCTTTGTTCAGATGGCCTTCCAGGCTGCATACTATGGTCTTTACGGTCGTGTTGAGTGCACATACGAGCCCGCCATGACCAAGGTGTTCCTTCACGGCCGAACCGAGGCTATCCGATCAGTCTCGGATGAGGCAGTCGACTTTGTTCAGACTTTCTGGACGGACCAACCAGCCGAGGCCAAGATCGAGGCCCTCAAGCGAGCATGCCAGAAGCACGTCGCAAACACGAGGCAATGCTCCAAGGCTGAGGGCTGCGACCGCCATCTATATGCCCTCTTCTGTGTTTGGCAAAGGAGTATGGATGAAGACTTGAACAGCGGTTTCAGCAGCAATGGTTACTCAAGCCCTGGCGAAGCTTACTCAGACCACGGTCTCAACTCGCCCAATGGCTCCATTCCCTCCACCGACGGCGTTGAGCTGAAGCCTTCTCGTGAGAGAGGGTACAGCACTAACTCCCGATCCCAAACCCAAACTCCTCTCCCACTAATCTTTGCCGACCCTGGTTGGGATAAGCTTAACACTACGATCCTCTCCACATCCAACTGTGGAAACCCGGCCCTTCGACAGTTTGGATTCGGGCCTACGTCTGGAGACGGCTTCGGTATCGGATACATTATCAAGGAAGATAGCATCTCAATCTGCGTGTCGAGCAAGCACCGACAGACGGCCCGTTTCATTGATACGCTCGAGAGCTACCTCCTCGAGATCCGACGTATCCTACGCATCAGCAACCGCAAGCTGTCCACTATGAAGGCCAGCCGAGCCAGGGAGGCGGAAATGAGCATGAACCAAGTAAAGCCAGCCAGCCGCCTCAAGTCCCGTGGGCGACCCATCACCGCTGTTGATAGCCTTCGATCCCACACAGGCACAACTTCTCCCACCAACGAGAGCAGTGCATTTAGCGAAGACGAGGAGATTGGTGGATGTAAGTATATTCTATACTCCAAGTGAGATGAGACCCTTTGCTAACATGTTTCCTCAGATGGCTTCTTTGACGCAGGCATGCTCCTTCAGGCCCTCAAAGCCCGCAGCGTGCAATTCGACTCTGCCGACACACGTGCATCGGAACGAGCCGCTGTGCAGGCACGCCGACGAGACGTTGGCAAAAAGCTGCGGTTAAGCGAGTACTAAGCAAACCATGCCGGGTTTCCTATGGGATGACGATGTGGCTTATGCATGACTCTCGCCTTGTCTCGGTCTTTTTTCTACTTCCTTCCTTTTTCTTCAATTGTTCACGATTAGCGAGGTTTATTCCAATGGGCAGCTTTATCGTACCGGAGGCGCATGAGTTGGTGTTTCTTTCTTCAGGTGTTAAGGTGAAGCTGAATGGTTGGGCGGGCAATGGATTAAATGAAGGCGAATAGAGAGTTGCAGTTTAAAAGAAATATTACGTGTGGTGTGTTTATCCACATTTAGCTTGATAGAGAGGTGCGATATCATGCGATAGAAAAAATGTCTGCATCGAAGACTCAGAACGAAATCAGAAAGAGAAACCCCCAAGCATACGCAACCATTGGTCTCCCTAAATCATGCTCTGTTGGTGATATAGACATTCACGAGCAGCGATACAGCAGTTTGAGGTAGAAAGTTTGAATTCGTCCGTTTGTCAACGGATCCTAAATCAGGGTATACATGAAGGTGAAGAGTATGTAACATGGTCGTCATGGGCCATCATCCGCTAATATTTTGTAACAACATCCTCCGCCGCGTCCCTGCCCTCTGCTTTCACCACGACCTCTAGAGAGCGTCAAGAATAAAATAAACCATCGTCTTTTCTAGCCGCGCTGCTGTTTTTGAGAATAAATAAATAAAAACCGGCCAAAATCCACCTCCATTATTCGGCATGTAGAACAAATCTCTCTACCCAACTCCGGGCCATGATGCTAAACAACCAGAATTCAAACCCAATAAACGCCTCGGATACAGCAGCAACGACAGACATGACTGAGAAGTTCAGTTGACTTAAGCAAGTTCGTGAGTCTCGCCCCGGCCGGTAGTGCCAGGGGCGTTGGCAGGAGCTTCGTGAATGATGCCCTGCTGAGGCTGGAAGCCGTGCTGGCTAGAAATGGTCTGTTGGTTGTACGAGGGACTCGGGCTGGTGTTGGCGGCAGCAAGACGAGGATCAACCTGGTTGGGGTCAGGGGAGCCTGGCTGGTAATAGCCAGCGGGTGAGATGGGCTGGTTGTACTGCTGGCCGGGAGAAGGATAGGGGTTCTTGGGGTCGTAGTATCCAGCGTTGGTCTGAGGAACAGGGTTGTAGCCTCCAGGTCCGACACCAGGCTGCTGCTGCATAGGAGGGGGTTGGTAAGGAGGATTGTTGTTGTTGGTAGCGGCAGCAGCAGCGGCGGCGGCAGCAGCGTCCTTCTTCTTGTTCTTGTTGCGCATGAAGAGGAAGACGATGGCACCAATGAGAGCCAGACCGCCAACACCGCCAACGACACCGCCAACAATGGCACCGATTGGTGTGGAGGAGCCTCCGTCGCTGCTTGCTGCAGAAGTAGTAGCGGAAGCATGGACGGTGACTGTGGGCTGGACAGCGGTGCCGCTGGTTATAATGCTCGCGGTTGTGGCGTCTTCCAAAGTGGAATAGACGCGGTCGTCACCACCGCTGTAGGTGGTATAGGCTGTCTGCACACCATTGTAGCTCTTGCTGTTGCACCAGTAATCAGTAACACCACCCGAGAAGGAAATGGTGTTGCAGTAGCTGGCAGTTGTGTCGGTACTGTAAGAAAACTAGATTAGCACAATTCAAAGTAATTTCAAGTATCCCACACCCCGACGTACCACTTCAGTGTGTTGATGTCAATCTGGCAACCATCACCACAGGCGCTCGAGGAATAATAGTCGTTGTAGTCGATACAATTGTATCGCATGTTGCATCCCTCATCATCACAGCAAGCAACATGGCCTTCAGAACCAGACTTGCTAAAGGCGCAGGTCGCTGTGCTGTAGCAGGTGTACCCGGCACCAGCAAGGGCAGAGATGTAACCGCAAGTGTTGTCGGGGGCGTAAAGCATAGTCCCAGCTCGGCGGAAGAGCTCGTGCTGGGGAGCCTGAGTCGGAACAGGGCTCACGCCATCGTCGGGGAGCTTCACAGCTTTGGTGACTGCGGGATCGCGGAGGTGCATGGCCTTGGCGCCAGCCGAGAGGGCGGCAATGGCGGCGTACGTAGTTGTGGCCTTCATCTTGAACCGGATCTGGACTGTTGCTGGTTCTCGTCGAGGGTGCAATGCTCGAATGGAGAGTGTTCAACACAGAGTAGGCTCTGGACAAACAGGTAGAGAGTAGAGGAGGAGAGCAAGAGAAGAAGACCCCAGCTGGGGTGTTAGTGAGACGGGATGGTTTTAATAAGACGGGCAGACCAAGGCTAGCAGTGGAAAAGCAGCTAGCGAACAATGGAGGTCTGCACAACAGTCCTCGTCCACGGGCCACGACGGCCGGGGGGACCTGTTCAGACCATCTCTCGAGGGTGTGGATGTACATGGTCTAGCCTGAGCGAGTAAGTGAGCGTGTTGTCGAGCAATTCTCCACTTTGAAGTCATCGCCCACTCTCAGCCTTAAGCTAAGTTAATCTCAAGGGCGATTTTCGACGCCCCTACCCAGACCCCTGTCCCTCTTTCCCAGGATGGGGGCCCATATTTCCCCGGCTAGTGAGCCAGTGGGATGGCGTCCTGATGGCGGTGGCTTGCAGAAGCTGAATGGGAAAACGAGACCACTGAGGCCAGTCCTCCACATGCCCCTGGCTGGGCCAGGATTGGGCGCCTAGGAGCAGGCCTGACGGCGGGAAGCATGGCTTTTGTGCGTACAGCAGCAGGTGGTGGCTGCGGCGGCGGCGGTTGGATTGGGGGAGTACGGCACCCGCGATGCCGGCATGTCACTGCATCCGTATCACGACTCGGGAGTCAGCGAGGCGTAGGTTTTCCATCGGCGTTGTCGCAGCCGGATGATCAGCCGGCCCACGGCCCTGGGTAAGGTTGTTGGCAAGTGGGTGGGCGCCATGGAAGAGTAAAAATGGTGGAGACGCAGGAATACGACTCGCTTGTTTGGGCAAGACAGAGACCCTGAGACCTTGAGAAAAAGAGGCAAGCATTGCGGTCCTGCTTGGCCCTGCCTTGATCGTCGCCCGCTCCTGCTGCTGACTTGAACAAGGACTGTAGCGCCGGAGTTTGAAGGCCAATGGCCTGCCAGCACGGCGGAGAAGATGAAAAATTGGCACAGCCCCAATCCTGGCGTTCGAAACAGGCGGGTTCGGAGCTAGAGGCCAGGATGAAATGAACCAACCTTTTGAAGATTTCTTGCTTTTTTCCCTTCTTTTTTTTCTTCATTAGTGGACGGATATGCACACAACCGGTTTAGTCACCGACAGTATACATGTACAACTCGAAAATAATGCAGGATAAAAATAATATTTCCCCTTGTGCCGACAACGCCTCGCGCCAGCACCTCCCCAAGTCGAGGCAGGGTAACCCGAGTTGGACCTGGATCCAACTCTCCGTTGCCGCTGGTTAGATTACCAAGGGGGCCGTGTGTGTCATTGTCACAGGCTCCAACGGGTGGGTTATGCGCCGGCCAACTTGTTAATGTGCCGCTGCGCAAAAAAGAAAGAAAGAGGAAAAGCACATGTTGGGCGAGGGTATTCCCGTTGCCCCCAGTCCCATCCCATGTCATGTCATGTCAGCCGCACACACACACACACGCGCAAATCTTGCTTCCCCGAGAGATTAGATGAAAGGAGATTGCAACCCAACACCACACAACACAAGCCTTTATCGGTTGAGCTTGTTTGTTTCACCCTTTCGCTTGCGGGCGGCTGTTCCGAGCATGCATGCATGCATGCACGCATGCCTGCTTGCCCATCCCTCCAGGGCCTCGGAAATATTCTCCCCATCGGCCGGCCGCCGCCCATCCTTCTTTGCGGTCGGCTTGTGTGACAAGAAATCAAATTACGGCCCAGGTTGCGCCGGCACACACAAAGAGGTCCAATGTGCAAGGTGCAAGGTACCGTGCCACGCCGTCGGCACGCCAGCGACGCCTCAGTGAGACCCGGTGCAGAAGCCGTTGGCAACCCTCTCCCACTCGGGTCGTGTGGGGTTTCCTATGGGCCAGCCACCCGGCCTTGGCTCACTCTGGACGAGGCGGAGTTTTTTTACCGCAAATTTTGAATGTGGAGATCAACTTACTCCCGAGCCAGCCCCCAACGCCAGCAGCAAAGGCCATCACGGGTTGGGAGGGGGTCTTGACCCCATCGTCAGCAGTAGCAAGGGCCAGCGACATTGGATCGACAACCTGCCTGCGAGTTGACTGGCTGCTCTTGCGTCCCGGCAACCGGTAGCCCGAATCCCCTCGTCATTATCAGCCTTGTCACACATGCCCGGCTCCGCCTACGCAGGCAATCGCTTCGTCTAGACCACACGTCAGACCTCGTTCCAAACGCCTGCACCATTGCATCTAAAAATGTTCACATCTTGGTCAGCAAACACCAAGCGACGAAGCACAGACCTGCCGCGGGTTGCCCGTCATATGCTCTACTCCCCTCCCTGTTAGACAATAGCGCGAACAGACATGTCAGGGTGCATTAGTAAAGTAGTCAAAAGAGGTCACGAGTGACTAGATACCGCTCTTTCATCTTTAATGTTCCAATGGTTCGCCCGGCGTCTTATCTCACTTGTTGAAGATCGACGCTTGTGTTGTGCATGCTCACATCGCCACTTGCGACTTGGCAGCATACACAGCCGTGCCAGTCCAAGTACATCCTCACACGAATGGCTCTCCCTTAGAAAACACATTGTTTCGCATACGTGTTGCGATTACGACGCCTCTCCGTTCATTCAGGTTCAGCGCGTCTGTGCACCTGTCAACCCTTCTTTTGATGGAGTCTCGCTGCTGTTGGTGGCCCGTCCGCCCACATTGAAGCCATCCCCAATACATGTCATGTGACGCCGCCGTCCCCCTCCGTGATCCCCCGCGCCTGTTTATGGCAATGCACCCTCCTGTCTACCAGCCTCGCGAGATGATGGATGGTTGGGGAGGGGTCGGATTGGATGCGGGCACACGTCAACCTGGGTTTCGCATCTTGACGGGATCATGCTTGTCTAAGGTCCCCATTCATCCACAACTTGGTCCCTAAATTAGCGACACTTAGAAAACCAGAGTGCACCGCCGCAGCGACCGCCTTTCCAGACTATCGGGTCCTCAATTGCGGCGCAGAGTTTTTATTTTTACCTGATCTACCGTGATTAGATAAAAATAAAAAATTCTATTGGTGAGGGGAGAATAATGGCACAGCAACTTACAGGCAATATGTGATCTCGTTATAGGGAGATCGGGGCTTCCGCGTTACCGCTGTCGCGTGCCGCTGAGTGTGGGGGGCTCGGCGCCTAAACCACCACGGCCGCTCCGTCTTCACTCGTCGCGTCTATCAAAGTGCAGCGCAGGAGTGTGCGATGGTGTGTCTGCACAGCAGAGCCGAACCGAACCACTAATCAGCTGCCGGGCTTGGGCTCAGATAGGATTCTGACAGGCTGCAGATAATCCTTCCGTCCTTGGTTCTCATCGTAAGCTGCAGAAGGGGCTGTGTTTGTCGCCGTGAACCAACCAGGGCTTTTTCCCCCCAGTGACACAGTTCACGCCCATTCGCCTTCGCCCGCCATCTGAGCCTCGCAGCCTTGTGCACACCCTTGGAGCCTCACTTACACGGAATGCCCTCACTCTCTCCTCTAGCCCTCTTTCACCATCACCCTCCATGACCGACCTCCTCCAAATCCTCCCTTCCTTTCCCCTCCCGCGCTTTGCCGCTCTCCTCCCTACCGTTGAGCACCATGGCCTCACCACCACTGATCTCCTCACCCTTCACCCGGCCGACATCGCCAAGCAGACGCACCTCCCGCTTCTCGACCTCAAGCGCCTCATAGCCGCGGTGCAGGCGTCTCTCTGTGACGATCTCGCGCCGCCCCAGCAGCCGCTTCTGCAGCTCCAAGAGAGTGAACATGACCGTAGCCCCGGTCACAAGCCGGAACCTGAACCCTCTTCCACCCCCGATCCGTCGGCCGCCGAGCCTCCACTCCCGGCCCCGGACTCGGCCCCGGAGCCTCTCCCGCCGAGCCTCATCAGCACCCTCGACAGCGGCCTTGATGAGGCCCTCGGCGGCGGTGTTCCCGTCGGCGTCATATCCGAGTTCACCGGTGAGAGCGGCGTAGGCAAGACACAGGTCCTCCTCGCGCTCTGCCTGGCCGTCCAGCTCCCACCTCCTCACGGTCTCGGGCGCGAGGCCCTGTACATTTCCACCGAGGCGGCTCTGTCCACCCGCCGCCTGGCTCAGATGCTTGGTGCCAATCCGGTGCTGCAGAGTGTCGAGGCCGGCTACCAGCCCTCTCTCGACGCCATCCACAGCGCCGTCACCCCGGACCTCGAAACCCAGGGCCACATCCTCGAGTATCAGGTCCCCGTGCTGATATCACGCCACGACATCGGCCTGATCATCCTCGACTCCGTCGCCGCCAACTACCGCGCCGAGTTTGAGCGCCAGGGCTCCCACGGCTCTAACATGGCCGCCCGGAGCGCCGAGCTCGTCCGTCTCGGCGCGCTGCTCCGAGACCTGGCCCGCCGATACAACCTCGCCGTCGTCGTGGCCAACCAGGTAGCCGACCGCTTCGCCTCGTCCGCTCCCCTCTCGCGCAACCCGCCTCCTAGAAGCAGCGGCGCCGTGCCCGAGAGCCCCCTCGCGTCGCGGAGCATGGCTCCTCCGCCATCCACCAACTTCCCCAGCACGCCATCATCATCTATCCCCTTCTCCCTCCAAGACTCGGATGGGCCACCTCCCCCGCCCGCCCTGCTGCTCGACTACCAACAGCGCTGGTTCACCGGCTGGGGTGACGATCCCCATTCCTCCATCTCCCTAAAAACGCCCAGTCTCGGCCTCGTGTGGTCCACGCAGATAGCTTGTCGAGTCGCCCTGTTCAAGCGGCCCGTGTATGGCAGAATTCGACAAGCAGCGCCTCTCACTGCTAACGACGACGCCGATTTGGCAACTCCGACGCTTAAAGCTTGGCGAAGGTGGATGAAGGTCGTTTTTGCGCCTCATACCGCGGCTTCAGGCCAGGGGTTGGACAGAGCTGTGGAATATGAAGTCACTATGGGTGGCCTAAAAACAGTTGTAAAAGATAAGCAGAAGTTGAGCAAAAGGATACATTAGTTTCAGCAGCATAACGGCCTGCCTTCAGAGGTCAGACAGGGCATAGCGGGCGAAAGGGCCAGGGGCAATCAAAATAATCATCAATACTCGGGCAATTTGTATATATAATTGATAAATGCTACCTTGATTAGGAAAATGCCTTTTTATTGAACGCCCTCCGCTGACTATCCGACGACATTGTATGCATCAATCATGTCATCACCTTGGGTGAGGGAACTCATCCTCCATCTGCAGTCGGACACCGACATTCATGCTGATCAATTCCTGCACCAGCAGTTTCGCTGCATATGGCATTGTCATCTTGGTCACCTCCCTGGTGCTCTTACACGTGTGACAGTAGCCCTTGTATCCAAACAGACCACACTGTTGACAAATGTCAATCTCCGTTCCGTCGGAGCTGATCATCAGGCGCTCCAGTAGAAGCTGCGAGGCACCGTAGGCAATCAAACAATCACGCTCCATTTCACCGAGACGCAGACCACCATCTCGGGAACGACCTTCGGTAGGCTGTCTGGTCAAGATGGCTCGAGGGCCACGAGATCGAGAATGCATCTTGTCTTGGACCATGTGCTTCAGACGCTGGTAGTAAATGGGACCGTTGAAGATGTACGCCTCAAGTGGCTCTCCTGTAAGTCCTGATGTAAAGTAATCCTTTCCTTCCCATGAGAATCCGTGGTCGAGGAGAACTTGACTCATCTCCTCAAGGGGGTGAGATCGGAAGGCATCGCCAAATCCATAATCCGGGCGACCATGAACAATTGATGCCTTTCCTGTGAGACATTCAAGCAGCTTCCCGACTGTCATTCGAGAGGGGAAACCGTGAGGGTTCATGATGATGTCGGGAGTCAATCCATTGTCAGCAAATGGCAAGTCTTCTTGGTCAACAATGATGCCGACAACACCTTTCTGACCGTGGCGAGACGAAAACTTGTCTCCCAATTCAGGTCGGCGGGTTTGCCTGGTTTGGACTTTGATGACTGTTGTGTCTTTTTCTGTCTGCGAGACCATGACCTTGTCAATATACGCGGGGTCTGGGATTCGGTACGAGACCGACGAATCACGATACTCGCTAGGGCCACGATCCATTCCAATACCAGTAGTGGTGAGGTCGAGTGGCGTTTCCTTTTTGATCATCGCCTCGCCAGCATTGATCTTGTATCCAACAATAGCAAGCCCATCGTCGTCAAGTGCTTCATGCTTAGGGATGCGATGCTTGACATTGCCCTCTTCGTTTTGAGGGTCACCGATGCGCTCTTTTCGCCCATTAGGATATTTCTGAAGTTCAGTGGTATACTTCCTGAAGACCTGGCATCGCCCGAATCCTCTATCGATGGATGCTTTATTGAGAACCAGGGCATCTTCAATATCGTAACCAGAGTATGACATGACCACGACGGTAGCGTTCTGTCCGGCTGGAAGTTTATCATAACCGATAAGCTGAATAGTCTTAGAGATAACCATTGGTCGTTGAGGGTAAACCAATGTGTATAGCAGGGTATCGATTCGATTAAACTGGTTGTATGCGATTGCACCAATGGCTTGTTTACCCATGGCACATTGGTAGGTGTTTCGAGGGGACTGGTTATGATGAGGGAAAGGAATCAAGCCGGCGACAGCGCCCAAAAGGGTAAATGGTTCAATTTCCAAGTGCGTTGTGCTCCTGGTAACTTGGTGTTCGTAAATAGTAATGAGGGCATCGTTTTCCTCGTTCACGTCGAGGTACTCAACGATTCCGCGATTGAGGAAGTCGTCGAATGTCACCTTTCCCATTTGAAGGAGGCGAAGGTGTTCTGGCTTCAATTTCTGCTGTCCATTCTTGACAATAATGTAAGGTCGACAAATTCGGCCTTCATCTGTAGCAATGTGGACTGCATTGAAGTGAGTGTTGATGTTGATTCCAACAAATGGAGAAATCCATCCTCTTCGACGCATCGTTCGGAACTTGTGTGCGAACCGCTTGGGATATCGGGTCAAGGCAAAGGGAGTACCGTTGACGTGGATAATGTAACTTCCCTCTCGGTGCATCTCTGCACCAGAGAAATTTCTAATGGGTTCAACGCCAGCGTCGAGCGTAAAGATCCACCTTTTCACAGGTTCTTCGTCAACGTTTGTTGTAATGTGTGTCATGAGAGCCAAGTTCTTGACGAGACCACAAGCCTCTCCTTCAGGTGTATCTGAGGGACAAAGCATACCCCACTGAGATGGCTGCAGGGCACGGGGTCCAGAGACCTTTCTTGTCTTTTCAAACTGACTGCTGATTCGGGTCATCATACCAAGTGCCGCGATGTAACTAAGTCGACTGAGGACGTGTGTGACACCGGCTCGATTCATGTTGAATCGCTTCACAGTCCAGTTGCCAGTCTGGATGGCTCGGTTGATTCCAATACCAATATTATTTGCATGATTGCTAATCATGTGAACAGCATCAAGCGGGACTGCACGGTTATTCTTTTTGAGGAATTTGTCAATAGACATTTTGACTTCGACCATGAAGCGCTTGAACAAATCCTCGAACAGCAGGGAGAGAAGCTGGCCAGCAAGCTCAAGTCGTTTGTTTCCGACGAAATCTCTGTCGTCAACCAGCTTGGGATTTTGGGCAGCCATGAGCACTCTTCGAGTCATCATAGCAACATAAATGGCTTTGGGGTAGAAATCAAGCCCTTCGATAGGAACGTGGGCAATGACAAGGTTAGCGAGCGCATCAAGACCTTCCTCGACATGGTTTCGTCGCACTTGCGGGCCGAATTGGCCCTTGCGAGATCCCATCTTTACCCTTGCACCGATGTACTCCAGTGCCTGGTGCTGGGTATGGATTCCAACCTTGGTTGCTTCATCAAAGTTGACCAGGAAATCATCCTGGTATCGTCCATCCGAGCCAGCAACAAGCTGCATGATTTCGTAATCAGAAAGTCCGCCGAGAGCCTTGAGAACAATCACAATCGGGATTCCTTCCACCAAAACGTTGTGGGTGAGGAGAATCTTGTCCTTCTTGAGTGTAACGTACGTCTTCGACTTACGTTCGTGAGTCGAACTTGTGACGGAAGCTGAGATGACATTGTTCTTCTCGTCGGCCTCGACAATGACACGGTTCTTGCTCAACTGTTCCTGAATCAAGATGACTTTTTCCGTTCCATTGATGATGAAGTAGCCGCCCGGGTCCAGGGGGCATTCGTTCATCTGCTCCATTTCTGTGTTGGTTGCGCCGCCTAACCGACACTTGGAACTGCGCAGCATAACGGGCATTCGACCCAGCGGCACGCCTTTTCTCACAATCCTTTGCTTGTCTCTGATGTACGCAATATCGACGAGGATGGGTGCTGCATAGGTCATGTCTCGTAGACGGCACTCCATGGGAGTAACTTCCGTGTGCGACTTGGCATCTTTCCAGTCTTGACGACGGGGTCGGTCGACTCGAATATCCGTGAACCTGAAATCCAGTGAGCATGCAGCCAATACTTCAGGAAGTATTAAGCTTACTCGAGCCAAAAGTTACTGTCCACGTCGCTGCGGATGGTCCTGTTGGCGCGCACGATATCTTTGATCTCTTGCTCGACGAAAAAGTTGTATGAGTCAATGTGCCTAGTTGCGTCGGTCAGTAAACGAAATCTTTGGGTACGTCGCATGCGCTTTAATCGGATGTCCATACTGTTTGACGAGACCTGTGAGGAGTTAGCATGGTGATCGATTGCGACGAGATCGGGCATTCGCACCCTTCACCTTCAAGAAGGCTGGGAGAAGTTGAAATTTATCCTCCTTGGTGGAGATGGGGTCAGTGAGCTTCTTGCCATTGTAGAATGGCTCCAGAAGAGCTTCGAATCCATCGTCTACCAAAGGCATCTTGATTGTCACCGGCAAAGAGACATTTAAGGCGGAAATGTTGGACGGTCGTTACCCACGACAACTTTTTTTGCGAGCTGCTTGCGATAGCTTCGCAAAAAGTTCTGCCCCGCGATCATGTGGAGCCGGCTTCATGGTTGCGCCGCGGTGGGGGACGAGCGCTGACTCACGATAAGATAAGGCGTCACGTGGTTTTGTGTAGGGTAGGTATGTCGATGTGAAGGTATCTGGCGTCCATAATTCCGTACTGCACTATTGGTGTGTTAATATCTTTCACACTAAACAATCATTATAAGGTTTGACGCGTTATATAGTGCGACATGTTGTGTATGTTTTTGTGTTGGAGGTTCTGCCTATAGGATGCATGGGATTGGATGTCAAATTTGTCTGCATGTCTGAAAACTATCAAGTACACGGATGACACACATGTAAATACACAACTACGCTTGCATTTCTCGAAGGGACGGACACATTAGCAATCCTAGTGCGCCTAAATACCACGAGAAATACAATAGAAAACCAAACAGGCACAATCACAAGCTTAGGTATAAGGTACATAATATCTCACACCCCACCTCCCCTGTTCTACACCAGTAGCGAGATCCGCGCCCAGGCGACGCGGAACCACTCACGTCACTGTTTTTCTATATTTGCTGCAGGTTGAGTTGGCAGATGCCACGCCGTACCAGGGTGGCGACTTGAATTGTGCAACCCTCCTCGCAGTTGTATTTCCCGACAAGTACCGGGATTATTGGGTTGGTCAATGGCACTGGTCAATGGCACGTCCAAGCATTACAAACATGTCACGTTGCGTCCGGATTAAAGTTGTCGACTTTGGCGCCTGTTCGTAGTCTGAGGCAAGGTTTCGGGTACAGTCGTTTCAACGCCGTTAAAAGCGGTTACTACTGTAGGTCTTTGATTGCTCCCCCTCCCACGCCCTGACAGGCTCTCAAAATGCGCGGGGTAATATAGCCTCCGGCATCGCTGGCGGATGCGGACGATCCAGTTACGTGCGACTGGGCCCTCTGTTGGCCCCTGGGGAGGAATGAAGCGTGTTAGTTACGTGCTTGCGCATCCGTCTCCAGTCACCCCGCAGATACCGAACTCGCGCAGTTGCATAAATGATATCAGCGGAAATCCCCTCGCAGAGATTTGGCCGTTTCTTTTTTTTTCTTCCCCCCATCAAGAAGGACTTTATCCTAGGGCGATCGTAATCGTGGCGGCAACGGCCAAGAGACACGATGCGACGGGATCATCCTGTGGTCCGTGGCCAGTCATGGCTAGGATACTAGGGGCTGTGGTAGGGGCTCACGTCACGGCGTTGCAGTTTGGGGCCTGCCCTGCAGAGCAGTAACGAACCAACCTTTAGCTTAGCGATGGTGAGCTGCCTGCCTAGTGTGGGTGACCAGATCGGACCCTGACTCTTGACTGTCACTATGTAAAGTGGGACAGCAAGATGGGCGAACCAGGCGAGCCATTGGTAGCGGCGTTATGCAAAAGTCGGTGAAGGGGCTAAGAGGGGGTTGAGGCCCTCGAAGGGGAGGGGGAAAAGCAAGCGGGCACCAGCCAGAGAAGGGATGGAGAGGACGGGTGGAGGAATGGCAACGGCTTCGCTCGGTGGTCGGCAGTGAGAGCTCCATGTTTCCACCGCCCAGCCACTTGGCAGAGGTGCTGTCATTGAGGCTTTTTGGGTTAGGATTGTTTCAGGATGAGCAAGCAATATTCGACCTCATCAAGATCGGCCCCCGCTCATACGCCGCCGCCGCGGGATGGAGATAGCTAGGTGGGTGCGAGGCTCTGTGGCATGGACACGAGCCATACCCGGGGCCCTGCAACGCGATGTATGTATGCGCCGTACGTCCTCATGTAGGGAGAGCGATGATGTGCGTATTCGTACGTCAAAGGAAGGGTTTCCAGCGGCAGCGAACCCACCCACACCTACCCTGCAACCTCCTGGACAATTGGATGCATCCAGCCCAGCACGGCGGGCATGCACGACGGAACGGGTGGATCGAGGACCCGGCTATGCCGAGCTCAGAAGGCCCCCTCCCGTCCAGAACCCAAAAAGGGACTGGAGGACGGATTTAAGGACGAGGTGATGACAAAACCTTGCCTAGATATCCCAGCTGCCAATTCTGTGACTGTCAGAGGTAGATGAAGTCGGCGGCGAAGAGGCGCTAGCAGCTGGCCCTTGGCAGAGACAGGGGAGTGGGCCGGGGTGACCCCCCCGGCTCCCTCGCACGTTGTCTTTTTGTCTTTTGCAGCAGAGCTGCACTAGATGTGCCTGTTCGATGAGGGTCGGATTCATTGGTAAGCCGCCACAGATCTCCTGCTGCCAGCGCAACAAGCGAGCCGATGAGGCGGGTGAGTTTTGGACCATGGAAGTGTCAAGCAGGAGAGAGTCGGACACTGGGGAGCGGTGAACGAAGCGGGCATAGATCGTCCGCTGTCAATGTGTTGCGGTGGCCAA
The DNA here is from genome assembly GCA_020975415.1 of Calonectria hawksworthii. Classification (NCBI taxonomy): domain Eukaryota; kingdom Fungi; phylum Ascomycota; class Sordariomycetes; order Hypocreales; family Nectriaceae; genus Calonectria; species Calonectria hawksworthii. The sequence goes on along the minus strand of JAHXZK010000001.1, from coordinate 1,968,555 downwards.
TCGAGTGAGTCAACTGCCCCTGAAAACATGCAAAAGAGGCACAGGAAAAGCTCGTAGCTCGTACTTCATCTGATCGAGACGTGTGTTGTTGATGATGTCACGGCCCTGTGGGGTGGGTTTAACGCTCAACCGCAACTGGCACGTTAGACCACTAGACAGGAAGGATTAGTTTGGTCACAAGCGAAACGTGAACTGGGCATTCCTGGCCATTTAAGATGGATTGGAATCTGGGGACCGCCATGGTGAGGTTTAGCTCTGCAGTTGGACTCGGGTTTTTGAGTGACGTGCAGCTGAAAGGAAGGACCGGCAGACACACCGCCAATCAACGCGTGAAGGTGGCTAGATTGGGCGGCGCTTGGGGCAGGCTGTCTTTGATCTGGCCAGGGGGACTGAATGGGGATCAATCAATCATTCCCTTTGGAACCCCAGCTTTTTGGTGCGTTGACGTGCCGCGATCGGGACTTGCAAGCCTGGTCTTGCATGTGTGTGGGTTTGTCCAGTGATGCGTCGCTTGGGTCTTGGGAGTAGTGGTTGGTATGTTGATTCCTCGCCAGCCAGCATTTTGATCTAAGTTATCGTCATGTCGGCATGATCTCAAACTACATGGGCGCATCCGCTCCCACGGTTAATGGCTATGGGTCTCAGTTCTAGACGAACCGTTCTGTGTCAAACGCTATTTAGTTTTTAAATCTGTTTGTGTTGAGAACCAAGCTCCACGCACGTCTCAGTGTCTACTCCGTGTCCTCCGCTTAGGAAGGAAAAGGAGCAGCAGGCTAACTAGCCGAAAAAACAGACCGTGCAAGGGACAGCTTGGGCTTTGGCTAGAAGCCGGGTGGCTTGAACAGAAGGAATAGATCCGCGCAAGCTGAGACCAAAGATACAAAAGCCAAAAGCCAAAAAGCCAAAGCAAGCCCAAAAGCCAAAGCAAGCCCAGCCAACTTGGCGATGGCGGTAATGGAGCCCCCCTGGTAGACAAGGCCAGCTGATTCGGCCTTGTCTCTTTCATGTGTGTGGATTCGCCTGAACTTTGGTCCAGTACCGGTCCAGCAAATGTTAGGCTCACCACGTCAACTGGCTGATGGCCCTTGCGGAAGAAAAGCCACGCTACAGAGGTCATCAGCGTCCCGCAAGTCGCAAATACTCCTGTACCTGCCGGGTCCCCGGCAGGCTCCAATTCCCCAATCCAGTAACACCCTGGATGCCTCCGATTGCGACGTCCACTCAGGGCGTACTGGCATTGTCTTATTAATGCAGGTGCCGTATCTTAGACGGCAGATGCGCTGATACACCATCCGGAGTATATTGTGATGTGATGGTGATGGTCACTTGCAGACATAGAATTGCGGACGGCAAGACTAGCGCTAAACAGTCAAGACTCGAAGAGACCGTCTGTATGTTGTCTCTGTGTCAAGGACGGGCCGCTTGGTGGATGGTTGACATTGGTGAATGTCTCAACAAGCGGGCCATGTGTGCTTCGGGGCCATATCCTGCCCAGAGCTCGCGAGAAAACCGGGTTATATGAAGAGCCGAGGCGTCGGACCTATTGCATCGGCTGGGCTTCATGCCCTTGACGTACGAGCTACCTGAGACGGTCAGGTAGTAAAAAGAAATCTAGATGAGAGAACAGAGATTTCATGCGATTCCTTATTCCCTGGCGGCGGAATGTCTTTGACGAGGTGTCACCCTCCATCTTCATGGCCCCCCGATTTCCAGTATTTCCCCTTCCAGCTACCGTTCCACGGCGGCCGGCGGGCATATTTAGTGACTTCCACCATACCCATCGGCGCCTAATGGGCCCCCTAGCATCGCTTTTTTGTCTCTGATGTGGCCCCGTCTAGTCCACTGGCGGACTTGTACCTGTACCTTGCCTAGCTACTCTTTATTATTATTGCACGAACACCTCCCTACCACTGCTGCTATTTGCCAATGCATCGGGAGTGATCAAACCGATTCTGTTTCTTTTCGCCAGCTCGCCAGAAGCAGATGAAGCAGAGTTCCCCATGCTCCCGATGACCAAAGATACCATATGTCGATTTGGTTTCCCCCAAACCTTGCCCTGACTTGCCCTGGCCCGCGCCCCATCCTGTCCAGTTACTGTCCTATCCCGTTTTTGTGCCTCCTCCAGGCCTTTCCTGTTCCTGGTCGATCCTGCCGGTGCCCTGTCCTGGCCTACGACCCGACCCTGCGTCTTTGTCCCAGGCTGCCCACTGCCTGAGCCCACAGCGCGCGCAACCTGTCCACGGCTACGCCCAACCGTGGGCGCTTTCATCTTTTCTTCTGGGCGGCTGCTGGCCTCTCTTTCTTCTTTCCCTCTTCGTCGCCATCCGTCGCAGCGTTCAATATCCTCCCAACCAGCCTGTCGCTCCTGGCTCCCCAGGGTGCGCTGTCTGTGAGAGAGTGAGACAGAGCGCGTGTGTGAGTGATTAGTTCGGAAGAGAAAAAGACGAGCTGAGCCTGCACAGGTTGTGTTCTGTTGTTCAGCATCCATCCATTCAGCGCGTGCCATTATCTCAGGTATGTTCAGCCTCAGCCCCCTTTCCTGTCCTCCCCCCGGGGATGAAAGGGCCAGCCAAGGTGCTGTGTCTCGATGCACAAGTCGTGGCCCGACGTCCTCTGCGCGTGCGCGACCATCCTCTCCCTCCCTCCCTCTCCCATTCCCGGAGCCTGTTTGTCTTTCGCGGGCAGGCGACAGCCAAGACGTCTATTGGTGTTGTGGTTGTGCCCACTCCGTTCCCCGTTGGTGCATTCCACCCACTGTACCGGCCGCCGCTCAGGGACATGCACCCACCCAGGTACATACAGCGACAAGCCATGTCTAGGCCGGTCCAGCCCCAGCCAGCAGCATCAGCAACGGCAGCAGACAGCATCAAGACGTAATGCGCCGCGGCTCGCTGCGTTGGCAAACCCGCGGCTGCTATGACCGAGGCGCGAGTCAAAGCGGAAAAGGAGAAGGACACAAATCGGCTTGACTCGGGAAGAGAGGCGAGAGAATGAGAAAGAAGACCGCGACAAGGAGCGCATCGCCATCTCGTTACTTCTGTTGCCCCCTCATCATTCCCGCTCTCCCCAAGGCGCTCTAGCCAGGTCCATGCCCTGCCCGCCCAAAACAAGTCTAAAGCCCTGGGCCTCGTCGTCTTCCATCCCTCCCCCGTTTCCCCTGCTTTTGCACTGTCCACACATCCGTCCTCACATCCACACACGCCCCCGAGTGGCCCGTGTGTGGCTCCAAGCCCCATCGCACATAGTCCATTCATTGCCCTGCGCCGCGTCCATCGCCCGTCGCTCATCGTCCAGGCGTCCTTCGGCCATAGATGGACCTTACCCACACACTCCGCGCCCACGCTCACCCCGCCTCTCAACAACGTCCCATCCATCCATCGTCGCTTGCTGCCGTTTCTTCTCTCTTGCTGAGCGCTTCACCCGCTGATGCTTCTTGCTTTCTTCCCATGTCTGCAGTAATATAGATCGAGCCCGATTTGCCAATTCGGCGTGTACCACCTTGTTTCTTTAGACCACCATGGACGACCTGCGCTTCCGCACCCAGACGTCTCCCCGGAACGAGTCACCAATGAATTCCCTTGTCTCACCTCCTCGCAATGGTTCCAGGCTGCCTGGGGCTCAGGTCGCCCCCCAGGCCCCTCACGACCATCGTTCAAACCTGCCTCGGCGCTTCACCACCGACTCCGGCAGGATCCCGACCCTCAACAACATGAACTCTCTATCCTCCTTGACCTCTCCTCCGCCCCGTGTCCCTGAGCCCGCCCAAGACTATAACGTGAGTCGCCCCCTAAAAAGTCCAGAACCTCCCTCCACCGTCGCTGGCGGTCCTGTGTCGGTGTAGCTCATGTCCTTTGGGTGGCTGACAGCTTGGTGTTAAGACTCTACACAAGGTCCAATTGGTATGTAGACGATAAAACCCGTTTCCCGCCACGAACCCTCGACGACGCTCCCATTTCCATGTCCGAGCCAGCTGCCAGCTGCAAACGAGATGACCCGCGAGCTATCTACGCGATCCCCTCGACACCCCCTGAACCCGCAAGCTCGGGACTGACTACTTGATTAGATTGAAAAGAAGAAGCTCGAGTATGAGCGAATCCGCGAACAGAGACGGCGCTTTGAGCTTGAAATGCAAAAGTTGGATCAGCAGCAGCGCCGAGAAGCGCTGGAGCTCGCCCAGATGGAGGAGGAGATGGGCAGACTAGGCGGTCACCAGTCCGAGCCCACCACACCCCCCGAGTATCGCGATAACTCCGGCTTTCCCTCCATGTTCTCCCGACCGAGTCGCTATTCGATGTCAAGCTTGACCTCGCCCCCAGGTCTTTTCAACCGCCCCGGCCGATCAGGATCAACACTCGCCTCCCCTCAGTCTGGTCTTGTGCAGGCTCGCTTCGGTGGTTTCGACGACCAGGTGCCCTCTCGTTCTGTTCCGGTCACGCGCAGAAATAGCGACGACGAAAAGGAAGAGGCTGTTCGACAGGACCCGACTAGCCATCGTTCAACCAACGCGTAAGTACACATTTCCACATGTATTGTTGTGCCATGTTTTTGCTGGGACGAAATCGCCGGGAGGAGCTGTGATTATGGGGACTGGCCAAATTTCGGGCCTCGAGTTGAACCTCGGAAAGCCCTTTCGGCGTTGTTTGAAGCTCCCCTACCGACTGGCCGTTTTGTTGTCGCGTGAAGGAGCTGGCGCTTGATTTTCTGTCATGGGGAATCTGCGCCTCTTTTCTGGCTCAATGCTTGAGATTTGCGTATTTGCGTCAATGCTGCTGGCAATGAGGCTTCGTGAATCACTTGCATAAGGACCATAAGAAGGCTGAGAAGGAACTATAAGAGGTGCGGAGGCCGTTGAACCAAGTTTCGATGTTCTCCACCTTTGCACCGCTCTTGAATTCCACTTTGAGCTTTTCGCCTAGCTCTGCACGCTATCACACAAATTTGGCTCTATTTTTCGGACCAGGCGTACTGTCATCTTCCAAGTCTGGAATATCGGTTCAGTTGGGCCACACTGTCCGTTTTTCTCAGGACGATACCTGGATTCGACTGAGGGCAGTTTTGGCGGCCGTCTCGCATCTTTTTCATCTCGCACATTTTTCGCCCTCATTTTTTCCAATCAGAATTCTTTAAAGCTAACAATGTCGAACGGAAATAGCCTCAATCGTTACTCGATGCCGGTTACTCGCTCGAGAACCGGTTTATATGATTCTGGTCTTGACCAGACAAACACCACCAGGTTTCTCTTCGGTGACGATGAACCAAGTGCTCTGGGGCACGTAAGCGGTCCTGATGAGAGCTTCCCTACCCTGGTTCGTCGCGACGATCAAATCGTAAGTGTATTTTATTTCATGCATGTGTTGGGAGTGTTTCGAAGTATCTGGAACCCATTGTGTTTGCTATTGTTTCCTCACTTTTTTTTCCTGCTGCATGCTGGGGGGCTCCACATTTTTTTCTCTCGTGGTGCACCTTTGCCTAGCACTCATTCGCATCGAATAATGAATGACCTTGCTTGCGAGGTTCATCACTTCACCTCACTACTCCTCTTTTGTTTCCCGCCACCTGCAAAACTCTTCTCCTTGGCCAGCACCTTTTGGCCTATTTTGGTTGCATAGAGTTTTGTCTTGACTGGGGGCTTTTATCTCTTCCTATTTCACTTCTATACTTCCCTGGTTGCTTTCATTTCTGACATTTTTCGACTTCAGCTATCTGCATCTTCAGCCGCTCTGGATCTTGCCTTGGCTCCATCTCCGAACCCTGAAACGGCCATAGCTTCAAGAGGCTGGAGCCGTGCTGTTAACCGCCACCGCCCCCAACAGAGCATGTCGTCTATCAACGGACCCTCGAGTCAAATGGGCGATCTGGTCGGCCTTGGTAGCCGCCCCAACTCGGTTCGTCACTCTCTGGATCTTAAGTACATCTCGGAGAACGCAAACGAGACGGGCGGCCCCATCATTTCACCAGGAGGTCAAAGCATGACGACTCCACCCAAGCTGCAAAGCTCCTTTTCTGCCAACGACGTGCCTACTGTTAAGAACCCTTCAAGCTCGTCAATGAACGCCAACAACCATGCGCAGCAACATTTCCACCACCACAATGCCAGCCTTGGGCGCATCCCTGCTGGTGCGGTGCCCCGTGGACATAATCGGGAGCTATCTGCGGACAACCTGAACGCGAACCGTGAGCAAGCTGGCGCCTACCCCTCTATCCAGTCTGCTCTCCAGGCCAGTGCTGCTCCATTTGGACCCACCACGGCAGCAGCAGCAGCCCCTCCTGCTGGCGCTGTTGTTTCGCCTGCCTCTGGCAATCCCTCGTTCAATGGATTTTACCAGGCCAATGGATATGGCAACCCTCAAGGTGCTGCTCACCCTGCTGGCACCTTTAACGTCCCCATGTTGGCCGCTGGCATGCAGCAGATGAACATCAACGGTGCCAATGGTGGAAACATTTATCCTCCTCAAAACTTTGGCGGATATAACTCTCTTCCCTATGGCCAGGGTAACCAGCAACCCCGCGATAGCCAGGCACGCGTTATTCAGCATCGTCGTCAGCTCGATAACGAAGGTGAGTGTTTGAGAGAACAAAGTCTTGTATGAATTTTCTGAGTGCTAATAAGTCAATAGCCATGTCTCGCTACCAGAACATGCCCCTCGAGTCGTTCACCGGCCAAATCTATGACTTGTGCAAGGACCAACATGGCTGTCGTTATCTCCAGAAGAAGCTTGAGGAGCGTAACCCCGAACAGGTTCATATGATTTGGCTCGAGACAAATCAGCATGTCATCGAGCTCATGACGGATCCGTTTGGTAATTATTTGTGCCAAAAGCTTCTCGAGTTTTGCAATGACGATGAGCGAACTATTTTGATCCAGAACGCCTCCAAGGACATGGTGCGCATCGCTCTGAACCAGCACGGCACTCGTGCCCTTCAGAAGATGATCGAATATGTCAGCACGCCCCAGCAGGTCCATCTCATCATTGAAGCTCTTCGCTTCCGAGTGGTCGAGTTGATCCAGGACCTCAACGGCAACCATGTCATCCAGAAGTGTCTTAACAAGCTCACGGCTGCCGATGCCCAATTCATCTTCGATGCTGTTGGTAACAACTGTGTCGAGGTCGGCACCCACCGTCACGGCTGCTGCGTCCTCCAGCGATGCATTGACCATGCATCCGGTGACCAGAAGGTTTGGCTGATCGGGCGCATTACTGAACATGCGCGAATCCTTGTTCAGGACCCATTCGGAAACTACGTTGTCCAGTATATCATCGACCTCAACGAGACCTCCTTTACTGAGCCTGTCGTGGCTATGTTCCGCGGCTGCGTCAGCCAGTTGTCTCGCCACAAGTTCAGCTCCAACGTTATTGAGAAGTGCTTGCGCTGTGCCCAGGCGGTATCCAAGGATATGATTGTTGAGGAACTGCTGGCTCCCGCCGAGATGGAGCGTCTTCTTCGAGACTCGTTTGCCAATTACGTTATCCAGACTGCGCTTGAATATGCTACTCCCCACCAGAAATACCGCCTGGTCGAGTCTATCCGCCCAATTCTGCCGCAGATCCGAACCACGCCTTACGGCCGACGCATCCAGGCTAAGATATCTGCCTTTGACAACCGTGGCAGCGCTGCCTCCAGCGGCCAGGTTACTCCTGCGGACAATACCCAGGGACAGATTTCTCTTCGCCAAGCCGCACATTCACAGGGCGGACACACCCGAGGCCTTTCCGGCAATGGCCCTATCATCCAAGGTAACAGCGTTGCCAACGGAGGTCTCCCCGGCATGGGAAACCAGCCTGTCCGCCAAGGCGTGCCTCCCTACCCCAACAACTCAGTCATGACGTCCCCTGCTCCATCCTCCGCTGGCGGACCAGTGCAGCCGCCGCAGTTTGGGCAGAGGGCTCCCGGTAACTACTCCCCCTCGCGATCTACCAATGGCAGCGGAAGCAGCGTCAACGGCAATGCACCCCCTGCCAACGGTAACGTTGGCGAGAATGGAGAGGCGCACTGGGTGTAAATTACTTCTCTTCGAGCATTGCTGCCATCCATGACACGACCCGCTTGTATAATGATGCTCATTTAACCCAGGATTTTCTTGGGTGGCATGCCATTTCATGCAGCACGGTAACGACGCCGTCATGACTTGACGATTTTCCTTTGCTCTCTGTTTCAATAAGCCACAGAACGACATCACATTTCGGGCTCGAGCCTGCCTCGGTCCTCTCACCAAGACCAACACAGCAACACTGGGGTTGCTACGTGTGTACATTACCCAAAAAGGGAGCCCCAAAACGACAGTCGACTGTCTTGGCCGCCACTGCTTCTCGGACGCTGCTCACTGAGGGATAACACGCAGCCCGCGACATCAGTAAAGTGATGGCCAAGACGTGTACATGTACTTGGATCGTCAAGATCACACACCGGCATAGACGAATCGATTTTTTTTCTGATTTCTTTTGCGATTTCATTTGGATGCCATTTTCTCACGGATTGCTAGCCATCGACTTGACTATGAAGAATCTGCATCAAATCCTACGACGTGCTTCCCTGCATGATCGTCTTGGATATGCGATTTGCACTTGTCACGATGAGGAATTCGTTTTCTGCGATTGGTGACTATTTCAGCTGGTACCTGACCACAAGGCCTCAACCCCTTGAATCAAGGTTGAGCAGATTCTGAGCACCATCGTCTTTGTGCTTTGGGCCTGTTTCGGCTAGTCTCCCCACAACCCGTTACCGCCACGGTTGGTTTTGGGGAGGGACGGCAAAGCAGGGCAGGGACCCCGTTTTCTTTTCTTTTCGTTGAGTTTGTATGAGTTCCGGAGTAGTTGATTTCGCCAGTTCTAGTTCGTTGGGGATAAAAGATTCTCAAAGGATGGATGGGCTTGATGCCCGATGGAGTCGGATTCAGCTTGCTGACCGAGAAATGAGGATGCCCCCTTGACACCTACTTACTTGCCTGTATTTAGATATCGATTTGAATCCAGAGCCTGCTGATTGCTTTTATTTTGAATATTTATTGTGTTTCTCCTCCACTGTGACATGCCAACCGTCTAATCTGTACTATTTCGTAAATGTTTCTCGATTGCCTTGGAAAATTTTTTTGACTGCGCTAACTAGCGACTATTTTCTTCCTCTCTGAGATAGCTGTGGATCTCGAAAGCCCACATGTCTTTGCCGGACCCAGCTAACTTGGAAAAAAAAAAATCGAGTTGTTCTCAACGTCCGTAGATGGGACCTCATTCATCCAATTGACCAACTATCTCAAGTATTCAAGCCGATGTCATTTCCTTACACTTTTCTCAGCCTACCAGAACCACAATTTCCCAGGAATAGTTAACGGGAGAAAAGTTTAGAAGATGTATATATGTGGAAAACTTTTACAACTACACATGTATCACAAAAGGATGGAACATAGCACTACAGTGACCATAGTCACAGGATATTCTAGTCAGAGAACCATGTTGTTTAAATCTTGAGGACGTAATCCCATTCCATATTTTTAGCTACCAAACAAGGTTCCCGACTCCCCAGAGTCCAAGCATGCAATACGTAAAGCAAACCCAGCACCCGGAAGAAAAAATTCCCCCAATCACTCCAGTCACGACCGAGATTTGGTCGTTTACCTGTATCGCCAGAGAGAGAGGGTGTTGTGGCGGAGCCAGGTCTTTCTGCGGCCAGCCTGGGTCTTGTTGTAGCGGCCGCCCTTGTTGAGACCACGGGACTTCTTGCCGGTGGCAGTGAGGCCACGAGACTCGCGGTGCTTGTGGACGGGGTTGACGATCCAGTTGATGCGAGGGTCGATGCGGATGGCCTTGTGCTGGGGGTCGACAAGGATGACCTCGTAGTACTTGTAGGTGGAGTCCTGGTTGATCCAGTAGGAGTTGAGGACTCGGAGGTTGGCGCAGCGGCGGCCGACACGCTCCTCAGCGGTGGCCTTGAGGGATCGCTGGTACTTGAGCTGGTTCACACCCTGGTTGGTGGGCTTGCCTGTTGATCGGGCGTGGTTAGCAAAAAGTTTTTACCCCCAGAACGCCCTTCGAGGACGAGCCAAAGGACACAAGGAAAACGCACCATAGGTGGCACCCTTGGGGACGGGGCGCTTGCGACCACCGCGGCGGACACGGACGCGGTAGATGACATAGCCCTGCTTGGCCTTGTAACCGAGACGGCGAGCCTTGTCGAGACGGCTAGGGCGGGAGGCTCGGTGGATGACGTTCAATTGACGGAGCTATATTGATGCACTCTCAGCAAATGTTCAACGAGTGTATAGCAAAGACGGCGGCCAATGCCCCTCTCTTCTTGTCTCGTCTCGATGTGGGCGTGGGGGTTGATGTTCGAAGTGGCCTTTGGTGGTGAGAATTTCTTCATGACCAGCCAGACCGCTCGAAATCAATTCCTTTTCCATCGCATCGCAACGAGAGAGACGAGAAGGCGAGAGGCGGCAGCCGTCCACAAAAGATTGGTGTTGTTTCAACGTACTTCCCAGCAGCGCACTCGGAGGAGGAAGCGCATAATATCCGACTGCTTCTTCTTCTGAAGCTCTTCGACATACTTGAGGGCACCCATCTTGGCTGTTGGCGAGAAGACGCAGCAAAAGTTAGCACGGCTGTTTCTCGAGAGGGATTCTTCTAAAATTTGCCGAGCAGAAGAGCTTGGAGGGGGAGGGGGAGGGGGCTACAAACCGGCTTTTGACGTGAAGTTCCTGCCGTAAGTTAGTAGAAGGCGAGTGTGTCGAAATTTCGAAAGTTGCAAAAGCCGGGCTGGTGAGGAAAATTGAGGGCACAGTTTGTGGGTTAAGCGACAGACTAGCCATGTTAGGTTAGATCAACCCCCTCCATTTGAATTCTGTGTTGTGTGCGCGAAAGGCCCGTGCTTAGGCTTGATAAGTCAGCAAACCCAGTCCCGGCATTTCGCCGGTGTGGTGGTGTGGGTGGGGCACCCTGGGAGCATGAGTGACAGGCATTTGGCAGGTATTGCTTGGAAGTATATGTTTTGGTCTATTATCATGATCTGTGTTGAAAATGCAATCGCTTGTCTCAAATTTTTGCAATTCTTGGGAATTCATTTCAAGTTTCTCAAATAACTCATTGCGAGCCCCGAGTACTCTTCTTTTCAGAGGGCAACGCTTCCAAAATCTCTGTGAATACCTTTACATGACGTTGCGCTGCCATGCCCCAGGTCTCCTCGTTTGTCCTTGGTATTCCCTGTTCGACCATTTCCCAAGCCATTCTTTCAATATCGCCGGATTCTTTAGAGGGCCCAGATATGGGCCCATGGTGGCCAGACATGACAGAATACTCTGCGCTCTGGGCTGCAAAACCCATGGCACGTTGGTTCAACTCGACTAAGTCTTTGCCGTCTTCTTCCCAGCGCATCCAACTTGGTTTTTTGATACCTGTATTCTTCGCATTCATGTTCTCGTAGGTGTCAATTATGGAATAAAGCTCGTCAAACGCCTGTTCTATCAATTGAGGAGGAGGGGGCGTAGTTGGTGAGGGGCTGGTTGATGCAATAGTTTTCCATGGTATAACTGAGGTCAGATCTGGCGCGAGTTGCTCATCTACGACCGCTTTGTCGAGTCCGTTACTCCCACTAAATTTACACGGTTAGTATACGAAAAAAGACGGGATATATTGATGCTGTACATACGAATGTGTTTGCAACTGCTTCTCAATGAACTCCACAAGTTCGTCTCCTTGCTTCTGAAGCTGGTTTTTGAGGTCGCCCATGCCTGCTTTTCGCTTTCTGGATGCACTGGGTAGATTTTTTGACCGTCTATGATAAAAGGTCAGCTACGCAATGTGATATTAGCTGCGGCGAGGAGAGATTTACATTGACCTCTGTTGAGGATGGTCCATGTCTTTTTTTGTCTGTTTGACTGTCGCCCTTCGAGGGCCCTTGGCCGTTTTGGCAGCTGAATCCTCAGCACCGTTGTCGCCTATAAAACTTAGCTAGCTCTAGGGCAAGGGATGTTGCTGGCTTACCTGGGGCAGATACCTTTCTCTTGGCAGATGATCGCGGCATTCTTGAAATATGGGCGGGAAATCGAAACAAAAAAAGGCAAGAGTTGATAATTAACATTCAATTCGGAAAAGAAATGTTGGAGAATTTCGTAAATGAGAGTGCCTCAGGTATATCACAACCTGAGTGGCATACCCATACTTAGGCAGGAGCCAGTGTAAGCACGCTGTGTTCCTTCCCCTCCGATTTGAAGCGGAATGACGGACCTGAACTTAGGAGATGGTCCGCGCCTCCCGGACCTCCACAGCATCACGGTGCAATTCATACTCAATGCTGACATGATATGCATATTCATTCTTGACATTCATTCGAGTCACCACATGGCCCTGATATTCAATAACAAGCCTCAGTGCCATACAGTAAACGCAATGCCTTTATTTCTAAGCCCAAAATTTAAGTATCGTGCATTTGTCTCTTAATAGCAACTGGAAGAGTAAAGTAGGTAGGTAAGCAACTTTGAAGTGCCCGAAAAATGCGGCCCAAGAGCCCAGAGAAGAGAAAGAGAATAAAAAAAAAAAACATGAAAAAAAGCATGAAAACAGAATAGGAAATCTTTGTCATACATGATACCGACTATACCCAAACATGTCCCTTTTTGATCGCATATTAGTTACACTGTGAATGCGAAAGCCTCGATACTCTCTCTGTCTATAATCTCAACCTTTGAAGCAAAAGCCATCGGATGTCGTTTGTCTTTCCCTTACCCTTCTCCAGTCGTCAAAAATGGCCGTGGGGTCATCAACCCTGAGCAATGAATCGGCAGATAGAAGAAATCAACATTCTCACACATCTTGCGTGGCAGCCTTGTTGTGAACAAGGCTGCTAATAAACGCCTCAAATAAAACAATCAGAAAAGACCTCCCCTAACCTTTCTTGAGCCATATTCTTTCTTATCGTCATGCGCCGCACCCTCTTGCGCCGACTTCCATTTTGGTTCGTAACTTGTTAACAAAGGCAATCATCTCGCCTACCCATACTATATCACAAATCAGGGACAGCTCTCAGCGAACCAGGTGAGTCGTGCCCCACTAGTGTGAATTAAGTGACAATCCCTGAAACCCGGCAACCCAATCAGTCTGAGGAGAAATGGGAGATGCTCCTTGGGAGTGTGGTGTTGGGCTTGGCCCGGACTGTGGGTTTGGGAAACGATGTCGCATGGATTGGAAATCCCCAGGTTGCTGCAGGTGTCCCGCATTGAAGCCTTCCATGCTGGGGCCGGTGCCGGGAACGTATGGCATATTGCTTCTGGGATTGCTGAAATTGGCGAACTGCGCAAAAGGGTAGTTCGAGGGAGGATATCCAGAAGCTTGACCAAGAGCTCGGTCACCGGCAAAGGGCTGAGTGAAGTTGGGACGGAATCCCCGACCATCGCGAGAACCGGTCGTGAAGGCAGCAGATTGGTGTTGTTCCTGGGCTTGCTGGTTTTGACGTCGGTCGTTGCCGCCTGAGCCACCACGGCCGACGCCCACAGCACCAGGTCCAATGCCGCTTGGGGCTTGGATACCCAGAGTTGGGCTAGCAAACGACGCAGGGTTGATGGCAGACATCCAGATTCGAGTTTTGTAAATCTTGAACAAGTCCGTCACGAGTGAATTGAAGTTAATGTACGAGTCGGCAAAGTAGTAGAAAGTCAGTTTCTTCCAGTCCCTAAAAATATTGATCAGAAATGTTCGTCAGACGTAATGTAACCACTTACATTTGGAATTCAGCGTCAAGAATTTCCATGTTGAGGCCATGCTCCTTGACCTTCTGCATGCAGACTCTTTTAGCCTTGGCCTCTTGGCCTTCCTTGTCCCGCAAGGAATGCACTTCATGGTTCTGAGCGAGGCGTTTGATGAGCTTTGGACGAAGCTCTCCTGCGTTTGGTTCTTGCAGGTGGTGTTGGTTCTGAGGGCCCATTCCTCCAACAGCACTTCCTTGAAGGCCCGTGGACGAAGCGAGCAGTCCTGCTCCGGCCCCCTCCTGGGCCGCCGCAGCGCCTTGCGAATACATCATAAGCCACTTGTATTGTTCTTCTGCATAGTGTTCCTTCAGATCCTTGGCGGTTTGCCAGTCGACATTGTCCCTGGCAACGGTTCCAAGATCAGTACCACGATCAGCCTCGACGATGACGAGATCTCCTGGTTTGACAGTCAAGCCAGTGCCTTCTTGAATGTAAAACACATCAGCTCTGGCACACTTGAACAGCACAACATGAAGCAACTGGTTGTGGCGTGGCTGAGCAATGCTATACACATTGCGGTGTGGAGAGGGTGGGCGATTAGTGTACGGGTTTGGAATCGAGTATGGCGACGGGTACTGATTGTTAAACCCAGCTTGAAAGGCACCTGGCAGGTTTGCAGCACCACTGCCGAAATAGGGAGCAGCTAGACAAAGAAGTCAGACAAAAATTTTGACAACATGCAAGGATTTGGAATATACACTTACCAGCATTCCCAGGCCCAAAGTTCGCAGCATCGGGGTATCCTGGGGGGAAATCGGGAGCATGTTGAGCCTCGTTTACAGCATTCTCCAGAGCCGAGGTGTCCGGGATGGAACTGATTGATCCTTGTCGTGTTGGCATGGTAGCAAACGAGTGTCGTCGGCTCTGGGAAATGTCTTGTACGGGGAAGCCCAAGGAACTCGACCAGAGTGCCTTCTTTAGGCTTGCACTGTCATTTTTGCGGTTGTCCATAGAAAACGGGCTGCGAATGGATGCTGAACCATACTCGCTCATGCGTCTATTCATAGATCGCTTGGACAATGGGTCGCCTGACTCGTTTGCTTCGTCGAGCTCGTCAATAGCAAAATCAGATTCTTCAGGTACTGATTCTCTCAGAGTGTAGCCGTTATTCAGATATGCCGTTCCAGTTGCAGCTCGAGGCCTAATGCGATTGTTGTACTGCTGCTGATGCTGATGTTGCTGCTGCTGATGCTGCTGTTGTTGTTGCTGTTGCTGCTGCTGGCGAAGCATGGCATTTTCCCTGGTGAGCATCTCAATCGTCTTGGCCTCAGAAGACTGGTGGAAAGAACTCTGGAGTGACTCGCTGGGGCTTTCATCGTCGTCGTCTTCCACCTCCTTGACCTTCCCAAGCATCGAGCCATCATTTGCCATTTCACTCAACATGCTAGGCCGGGAGGGTCGATGTTGCAAGGCAGGGTGGCCAGGGTGGCGCGCACGTCCAATAATGGCAGAAGAACTCATAGAGGGAGGAACAGCTGTCTCTGGGTCAAGTTGTCCAACCGAGTAAGACTGGGAGCGGTAAGTCTTGGGAGTAGGGTGAAGCGGAATCGCAAAAGGGATTTGGGAGTTTGATGCTGGGTCGCGTGATACGGGAGAGGTTTGCGTTTCAGCACCAAAGAACGAGTTACCACTGCCTCCAGGTGGCATGGTAGAAGTAGGAGATGGCAGCACCTCGCTGAGCCTCGATGGGGGATCTTTGCGCTCGGTGTTCCAAATCCCGGTACCCCAAGGAAAGGCAGAACCAGTGGGACCGCGACCCATGACAGAGGAAGTAGAATGAGAACCCCAGGCACCGGCCCCGGTTTCGGCCGATGGGGTGCTGGGGTGAGAGGCGGTTGGCGACATGGAGCTACTAGCAAATGACCCCTTTCGAGGCCGACCGAGTGACTGCGAAGTTTCGTTTAACCAAGAAGGCCGTCGCACGGGTTTGGGTGGTTGCGTGGCGGACTGAGCAGATTCCTGGCGGTGGTCACCTTCGTCGTCGGAGCTTACAAGGGCTTCGGAATCAGGCGTTGAGGTCCTGGCGTGCAGCTTTTCAAGAAGAAGCGACTGATTGCTGGCTGTAGCCGCTGGGAAAGTTCCCTGGCCCAGTCTGGAGGGCGCACCGTTTTTGGGAGGAGCTGAGCTCATCGTCTTCTCCAAATAAATGTCGGCAGCCCAGCTTCCTCCAACTGTCGCCTGGAAGTAACCGAATAGAAGTAGGGCTGTAGAGGGCCCACAGGTTCCGATGGTCAGCAGAGACTTGGGGTGGCGCTTCTGTGGTCAAGGTTAGGTAAGGTGTGGCCGCTTGAAAGGTCGCGCAGCCAGTTCTCGGGATGAGATGAGAGGGGTGAAGTGCTCCCGAGTGAGAAGACTGTGAGGGGGGAAGTGGGAAAGTGGGAAATTCGTTTTTATTCCAGGGATATTGAAAAAAAATATCTGTGACTGGTCAGTTGATTGATCTCATGATGGGCGTTCGTCGCTGCATCGGACGCGATGAGATGAATGGTCACGCCTGGGCCAGCTCAATTCAGTGAGGGGAAACAATACCCCGTGACACAGCGAACGAACGGAATGTGCGGTTGACAGAGAACAAAGCACACAATCGCGATTGTATACGCGCCTGCGGAGGCGCGGAAACAACTTGCTTGCGTCAAACGGGGATGCATCCTCTATGAATGGGAGAGGCGCATTGGGGCACCAAAGGGGTTGCATCGGGAGGTTACTCACCAGAGACGCAAATCTCAGGTATGTCTATGGGTAGGGCGTCAACGTGCCAACTCTAGGTCGTAACAGATAAAATGCAGAGGAAGAGAAAAAAAAACAGGAAGGCTGCAGATGGGCCGAGGAGAGGCGGCTTTCGCAAGTGGCGACTCGTTCTGGGGTAACCTGCGAGTCGACGGAAAAGTAGGTAGGTGAAGAAGGCGATTAGTGTCGGGGGGGTAAGAATGAGGGTATAAAGATGTCTAAAACCGGCGCGCGTCTAATCCAAGGCCCAAAATAAAAGGAAAAACAAGTCAAACAATGAATAAGACGGGGAGGTGTCGCAGGTGCAAAGCAGCACCCATTCGCGAGGGCGAGTCGTGAGATGGAGGTGGACAAGAGATAGATGAGAGTAAGGGTTGGATGGGAAGAGCTGCGGCGACAAGGGAAACTAGTCGAGGCCCATTGTTGGCGAAAAGGCTCGCAAGCAGGCGCGCGCAAGGCCGGCGCCACAGACACCGGGAGAATGACGCGGGGCTGACCTGTCGCGCAGCGGCGGCGGCGGCGAGTGAGAGAGACGGACGGCGGTGGCGACCAGGCCAGTCAGTCAATCTCGAGGGGTCAGACCAACAGCGACAAAAGCCGACGGCGGTAGTTGAGAATGGGGATGACGATGATGGCTACGGATGACAAGAGAAGGAAACAGCTGGGTCTGACGGGGGCTTTGAGGGAGACGGGAGGCGGCAGGCGGAAGTGTCAGGATGAAGATGGGGAGAGAATAGACTGTGGTCGGAAGACGGAAGGCGGGGGAGAAAGACAGCGGACGGCTGCAGAAAAGGTGTGTCGTGTTGCGTAGCGTTGCGTTGCGTCGCGGCGACGGTCTTGTTGCTGATGCGGCGGCGATGCGTAAGGTTGTGTTGAGGTGTGATGCGACACGAGACCAGGTGCCAGTGGTGCTTCGCGAGCCTGAGTGTGGGAAATGGCTGGCGGTTCTGGTGGGTGCTCCTTTGGGGGACAAGAGGGGAGAATGCTGTAGCGCGCTGGGGGATTTGAGCTGGTGGTGGGTGCAGCTGCACAGGGCGACAAGCGGCGCAGCAAGGAACTTGGGGACCTGAGGCACGCCTAGGGTGAAAGACACTGTCCGTAGTGTGGTCACAGGTGCGGCGGCGTGACGGGCTACCGGGGCCGGATGTTTGGAGCTGGGAACCCGAGAAAAGGATGTGAACGTGGTGAACTGGGGGAGGAGGCTAGGCTAGACAACCTTGGCCTTGGGATTCAGAGAGGTGTGGAGCGGGGTGGAGAGTGGGAGGGTGGAGAAGAAAGGCTCCAGAAAGGATGCAAATGAATTAGCGGGAGAGTTGCGCTTCTCCCGTTGCCGCCCAGTAATAATACCCAGTATCTGACGGAGATGATGGGAGGTTAGTGCGCTGCTCCTCAGTGGCCCCCTTGGAAGCTTTGTGTGGCGTGGGCGGAGGGGGGATGGGATGAACTGGGGACCGTTTCTTCTAGCCGTTCCGTCGCGTGATATTGGAAGCGCAACGGAACGAAAAAGAAAAGAAAGCGGCGGGCGAGAAACAAGGCGGGAGGGGAAGAAACAAATTGAAGGTTGATGAACGGGGTAGAGGAATAATTTCAGGCTTTGTGTGGCCTCGTCCGAGACGGCATCCAGCCCGCGATAGTGATGGCAGTATGATAGCGTAGTTAAGGTGCGGTCACGAACCTGGGTAATTTTGGGCTGAGGTTTTGCCGGGGGGCGATCCAGGCAGGGTGCAGTGCTTTGTCGATTCCGTGCCGTTTTGGTCGCAAAGTGGAGGTCTGGGGAGAGCTAACAAAGAGCTTGGTCGGCTGCTAACTAGGACCTGGACGCTAGGCCTGGCCGCTGTGCGCAAGACACTCGAAGTTGGACAAGTGGATGCGCTGATGAGGGGGCGGGGAGCTGATCTTGATATGCTTTTTGGGATGTCTTGTCTCGTGTGAGGGGGGTAGATGTCGCAGACCAGTACGTAGTGCCCGCAGAGGGGATGTGGGTGGAAGGGTGAAGGTGGTGTACTCCAGCGGCGCTTGCGTGTGGTAGGGGGACGAGACAAAGACTTTTGACCAACAACGTCCGCTTGACGCAAACTCGAACCGTCTTCAAGCCGAATGGAATGGGGTAAAAGAGGCCTACGGAGCAGACGCCAGCTGTGAGGGGGGGGCACATAACGAGGGCTCCCCATCTACGAGCATTGCCGGGGTACGCCATAGGTACCTCAGGACTTGCACTTCTCTTCATCATGGAGGTCCGCCCAGACCACCACAGTCCATTCTGGGACGCCCGGTAGATGGCACAAACTGGGCGCACTGGGCGCCTTCTGGATCCCCCAATTTAGCTGCTAGCCAGTGAACCTTGAGCAAGTGCCTGGATGGCGGGCAAGGCAGAAGACTCCGCGATGAGATAAATCAGGACCCCTCATCCAGCACGGCTGCGCAGTCATGCCATCGTCTCAATGGTAGCTTGCAACCTCGGGAACACATGCACTTGTTTTGCTTTCTTCTAGTTTCTCCGAGAGACCTACTACTCAACCCAGCATTGACCACATATTACTCGAACTTAGAGACACGGAGCAAGAGCAGTTGACGATGCACCAGGGTAGCAATGGGAAGGTAGGGATGCGGACGGATGAGTTCCGTTGCATTGGACAGCCGCATCTGCATTAAGCATGAGCCAACCAGCTCGTCGACAGGGCACCAAGCTCACACCCTTTCCAATCCTTCCTGGGTGGCCTGCCTGAGGCTGCAGACACGGACACGCTGCACACAACGCGGGAGGCGAGTCGTCCATGCAAAAACCTGGCTCAGACGGAGTGGACGGCGGCGACGGCGGCGGTGGTGGTGGTGGTGGAGGAGGAGGGCTTGCTAGGGTAAGGGCCAGTAGCCTTGGTGGAGGATGGTGGACTCGGTCCATGTAGGTGCAGGGCTCCTCTCGTTGCAATGAAAGCGGATTGGATGCTCCACACTGGCGCTACTCGGAAGAAGCTCATCGACCACCCCACCAGGCGACCAGCCGAGCATCAGGTGAATCGGCTTGAACGAGGGCAAGACACCAGCCCCGCCGCCACAGGACAAACATGGTGATGCTCAATGCGCATGCAACACTGCTCAGAAGTAATTGCACTTACGACGTCTCCATAACTGCTCCAATTAAGGCTCCGCCGGCGGGAAAAGCACTCTCCTTTTCGTCTTTTCCCGCAGCTCGCCCAGTTTCGTTCCCGTCGCTCGAACCACGCCGGCATATTGAGGAACACCCGGCCATATAACCTAACGGGAGAAGCGACACACAGACATCCCCCCTGAAGTGGTTCTCACGGGATGAAGCTGCATGTTTCCAGATCAGGTAGCAGCGTCACTCTGACGATACAGTGGCAGAAGTGTTCAATTTCCCACTGTATCTGGTCGAAATTTGTCCTCGGGGTGAAAAGTCCCTTTGCTGCTGAGGCCAACCATCGTCTTGTGGATGGTACAAAGCATTTGGAACAATCGCCTCAATCATGAAAGTCCATATGCTCAACATCACCATTCCAAACGGGGGTTATATTCTTCCGTCATTGTCAGACATGGCACCCACACCGTTGTACTTTCTGGCAGCGGAACCACTGGATCCTCAAGCCGCCTCCCACCCGTGATCCACGAGAGACGGCACACAGGCTAGCGGGAGCAGCCCTGCAAGTCAACCGTTGATTTTCTTTCCACACAGATCTGGGGCCATTCAGCCACCACATCCTTTCAGAAGCTGACAGGGAAGCTGCAAGGCTCTGGTTGTAATCCCGCCCAGGCAGTGCACCTCCATCTCCGTGCCTTGTGGATCATCCCCAGGCCCTGTAAGCGAGCCCTGGGATATTCCTTTTGTCACATTTCCCGCGACCGGGGGCGCTCATCGCACGCCTGTTACATGTCTTTCGTGGAGCATAATTAGCTACGCTGCAAGGGAACCGCCGCGTGTGCCTTCTCTCCGTTCGCAAGCGTGACACTGGCCTGGGCCCTGAGCTGGGGCATCATCCCCCATGTTGAAACCTCACGCCCAGTGCGGCTTTGCCCGTCGGCATGTCGATCGCCACACATAGCATCGATCCTCACTGGCTTGTAGGAGTCGCGTTTGGCCACTTGTGTAACCTTTCCTTTGTCAACTTGACAACCCTGCCCCCCGGAGCATGGCCGACCACTAAGCATTCGAGATGATGGCTGAGTGTTGGTCTTTACGCTCCATGACGCATAACTAGGGCGAGCGACACACATCCCGACACATCATCTCAAAGCTTCTTGCGCTTGGTTCCAACCACTGATGGCTTGGCCCAGTGCACCGAAGCATTCATCATTGTCACCCCATTAATTGCCATTTTAAAGAACGTTATGCCGTTGAGAGGCACTGCAACACCCATCATGATGCCCACCCGCCGTTGACCATGTTCAAGGCAGGCACATGCCGAGGAACCCATCGGAACCTCGCAAGATCTATTACCCATGCGTTTATATAGTGCGGAGAGCGTGGTCTTTTCTATAACCGCAGCGCTCGTCGGATTGCTGGCGAAGCTCCCGGGATTGCAGTTGTTCGGCGGCGCCACATGCTCACGGCATAAAGGAGGGGCAGACGTTGCAGGGCCGAAACCATGGCTGGCTGCATCGCGTGACGCGATGCACATCCTAGAAGCCCCTCACTGCGCGAGGGGTAGCTGGAACCAGACTCACTTGGGATTTGCAAGGCTATCGGTTGCCATCCAACTTCTGGGTTCAGGAATTGATGTTCCTCCCAAAAATAGGTGCCCTATGCGCGCCGCTAATCGAGTCGCTGATGTCGGGGGTGCAGCGATAGGGGTTCATTCTGCGGGTTGAGGTTCCGGCTAGCATTTTGTCCACACGCGGCCGGGTGCGAAATTGTCGGTTATACCAGATCTGCAGGTCATCGAAAGGCATGCGGACAAGGCCGAATCCAGGACTAACCCTTGACGTAGGAGAAGCCTGCGCCGGGTTTGCCGTCATTCCCAGTTAGCTGGTTCCCCAATTGAGCACTAACCCACACCTGTCGAAACTGTGATGATCGCTGTACGAGATGACGGACACGATTGCCCTCTGGAGAGAATGCCTCCTCTGCAAGTGCCAAGATTTCGTCTCCAGTTTCGGCGTTGCAAACACCACCCACCTGACTTGATCGGAACTGCTGTGCAACTTATGATGCTCCGGGAGAGTCAACGCAAATCGCAATCCAAGGTGGCCCTGAGCTGCAAAGTGGGGACGAGCCGTCACTGGCAAGTGTGGCGGGGGATTACCCCGGATTTCTCCTCATTCGCGGGTCCTTTGACCAGTACCTGAGGAGTACAACAGCTAGCATCGCCTCTCTTTGCACCCATTTGCACCCATGCATACGTATTTGGCCCCCTCCCGATGCAAGCCTACTTTCATTTACCCAGTCCGTTAATGTGTCCGGGCTTCCCGCGTGAATGCGACCGGTGGCAGCGGGGGGCGACCAAGGGCCCTGGTTTCCTTGAGATTGACCACTGAAATTCCCATGCGAGGTTGTATACACGGATGATATATCTACAGTTAAATTGGACGCCGTCTCCATCTGGCCTTAGCTACCCCAACAACGTGTTCCAAAAAATAACTGCGTTGGAAGCGCACCTCAGTAATTCATCGGCTCACCTGTAGACCTGGCCCCGGTAAGCGCCTCGGGCCACGCGGGACCAGCAGCAACTGAGCAGCACGAGACCTCCAAAGTGCCATATTGGTGGCTGTGGTCCGCTGGAACGGGGAGTAGCACTGTCGCATCCCGACGCCAGGGTCTGCAGCAACCCTGCCATTGCCGAATCGAAAAGAATCGTTTGCTGGCAGTGCTCACCAGCGGGTCAGATTCGATCCCGGGCTCTTAAGGTTCATACTGCTCAGCAGCCTCCAATCAGGCTCGAGAAGCGCCCGAACTACCCCAGCCAAGGCGATTTTTGCACACACATGCCTCATCGTCGGATCTATCACATTGAGCAGGGCAATTTTCACACTCCTAGTTCTGATCCCAATCTCAATAGGGGTTGACGTGAACCAATTACAAAGAGGAACGAAATCGTTTACTATACAAATGGGCTCACTGAGCGGCAATGAGCATTCGTGGGTATCATCAGGTTTCCCGCCAATTATTGTACAATCATTATGAGATAGGCCGTCATTGCAGCCTCCCGACTCTTTTTTTTTTTTGCGAGGCTTTCAAGCCGCAGCAGATGCCTTCTGTTGCTTCAGCTTCTCCTCAAACTTTTCAAATTCCTTGAGTGCAATTTCTTCTTCCTGATCTAGCACCTGCTTGACACCCTTTACTTCCTCAATCTGGGAATATTGTTAGCGATCCTGCCTGGATTTTCAACGAAACAGGTTTGTGGTGGGGGGCGGGGGGACATACGTAGTGCATCAGCATGCCCTCAATGCCGTTCTTGAGGGTGACGGTGCTGGAATCGCAAGTACGGCAAGCACCTCGCAAGCGTAGGTGCACGTATCCATCGTCGTCAAATCCTTTGAAATCGATGTCGCCGCCATCCTCCTGGATTGCAGGGCGGATACGGGTCTCGAGTAGCTCCTTGATCATTCCGACAACCTCACTGTCGTCCTCGTTGTATGCAAGGCTGTCCTCCTCGACGTCGGGTTCGCCCTCCCTGCGCTCGGAGACATTGACAATGGTTTCGCCCGAAGTGATAGCCTCGGTGATGAGAGCGAATATTTCAGGGCGGACGTGAGCCCAGTTGACGTCTGCTGCCTTGGTGACAGTGATAAAGTCTGCGCCGTAGAAGACGGAGGTGATGCCGTCAATGTTCATAAGCTTGGCCGCGAGAGGCGAAGGGTATGGTGGTGAAATGGTCGACCGCGGGTTGAGGTACTCGATGAAGGGCGTACCAAGGGCTTCGGGAACGACCCGATGGTTCGGTAGGAACTTGAGGGCATCGGGGTTGGGCGTGTTCTCGGTTTGGATAAAGATGGTGCGGACACCACTTCCGACACCGGCGAGACCAGGTGCGGTTGTCCGTCGGGGGCTTGCGCGAGCTTGAGGGCGGGCTCCTGAGGCGATGGCGACGGCAGGGAGGCGAGATTGAGTGCTCAATGTGCGAGTCCATCGAGGTGCGGCTCGCAGAGGCGTTCCGGCAGCAGGCCGAGGGATGGAGGTCAGCGCCCGGGCGGCGAGGCGGGGGGCTCTTGACGCAGGCATTCTGACGAGAATGTGAAGGTTTGAGAGGCGGAGCAGGGAGTTTGATCGTGGGAGAGGGGAGAAAGGAACTAGATTGAAACAAAATACCTCTGACAGAGGGATATCGTGGGCCCTTTGGTGCTCGGCTCTCAACTTTTCGCCGCCGAAGCACTCGGTAGTAGCAGCCGTGGCACCCCGTGGGAGCCGTGATAGGTCCGAGCATTAGTAATGCGCGGCCTATGATGCAAAGGCGGGCACAAGGATGGAGCCTCAGGGCAGCGGACCCACTTGGCTTTTTTTTTTCTGAGCCAGCGCCATGAACATCTAATCGGGCCCAGATCAGTCAGTTATCAGACCGTGACGCGCGGGGCACTCATCGTCGCGTGAACCAACCGAATTTTTTCTTTAATTTTTTTTCTGCCATTGCTTGCTTCGCTTCGCCCTTCGTACCCGTTTCCTGTCCTTGTTTTTTAATCGACATCCTTTGAAGGGATCCATGGCGTCATCACAAGAAGTCGCTGATTTGGGAAGCGCTGGTGGTGAAGAGCGCCCTGCTCCGGTTGGCGAGACTGTTTCCAACACTGTTGAGGCGGGTGGTGATGGCGACAGTACACCTGCGCCTGCGCCTGCGCCCAAGGCCTCGCTCTGCGGCGTATGTAATGTGAACCCGCCTAAATACAAGTGCCCGCGATGCTATCTACCATAGTGAGTCTGATCCCCGGTCTCTGGCCATCACTGCCCGCTAACTGCGACCTAGTTGTTCCGTTGCATGCAACAAGACACATCGTGAAAACCACCCTCCCGATCCCGAACCTCAACCTAAGCCCGCACCCGCAACAACTCAAACACAAACCTCTCTTCCCCAACCCGGAGCAAACCCCCGGCCCGTCGATCCAACAAACCCCTTCAGCGCCCTCGAAAGCTCCGAAAAACTTCGTCTCCTCTTCCAAAAATACCCCTCCCTCCCCCAACAACTTCTACAAATTCATGCCGCTATGCTCCCGCCCCAAGAAACCGCTACCGACCCCAAAAGGGCCATCCCCGCCTCGCTGCTCAAAGGCCTGCCTCCGAAGAAAGAGACCTGGAACCACGACATTGGTATTCAGAACGGCAAGGAGGCCTTGCGCAAAGCTCGCCGCGCCGACGGTGAAGCGGGCGATGCCATTCGCGAGTACTCGGAGTTAATTTTGCACCTTACAAACACGGAAAATGCCGGAACAGATGTCTCCAGTCTTCTGCAGAAGCAGTTGGCGCAGGAAGATACTAAGCTCATTGAGCGTCTCATGGCTGAGGAAAAGCGATGAGAGGGTATGATTAATTTTCTTGCCTTTGAGCAATTGGCTGGCCCCATCATCTAACCTTGGTTGCGCGGCCGCTTGTACCCCCAAAAAGAATCATGAGAGTAGTTAATGATAATGAAAACCATCATACTTAAAAATAGAAGGTAGGTTGTATTTCATGTTTTTGGTCTAAGTGAACAAGCCTCTATTGTTGCAATTTCATTTCCGACCAGGTTCCAACTCCATTTAGATGCAAATTTCTTCAATCATCGTTCTCTGCCCGCGAATTTCTTGCTTGGGCCCAACTTCCTCCTCGAATGTAACTTCTTTTGATTCCTTGTCCC
The DNA here is from genome assembly GCA_020975415.1 of Calonectria hawksworthii. Taxonomy (NCBI): domain Eukaryota; kingdom Fungi; phylum Ascomycota; class Sordariomycetes; order Hypocreales; family Nectriaceae; genus Calonectria; species Calonectria hawksworthii. Next base: position 1,943,322 of record JAHXZK010000001.1, on the reverse strand, counting down.
CAGGCACCGGGCTCTGCACCGGGCTCTGCGCCGCGCTCCTGCTCTTGGGGATCTCAATCACTTTGCACTTTGAATCCTGGCTCTCGACTTCGCTGCTGTGTGACCAACCCACTCGGTGAATGTTCATGGCCGTAGCGTCGCGGGGTACCAAGCTCGCTCTCCGGGAGGGACCAGAAGTTGCCATTGAGCTTCGCCGCGAGAGGTCAAAGTCTTGCATGAAGGGAGAGAGACCGTCAGTGGCGATGGAGCTGGCAGAAGCCTTCCTTTGGTCTTGATCAGAAAACGAGTTGCGGCGGGGCTCTGGTACTTCATCCAAGGCGCATTCCTTCTTCTCCTTGAGGTTGTCCGAGCTCCTTCGTCGAGTGATTTCTCGTCCGGTATCAAAGTTGAAGGCTTTCATGTGATGGGGTTGCAAAGAATACCTGCCCTTGGTGGCCTGGTCTTCATCAACTTCAGCCATGCTCTCTAATGTCGTAGGGCAGATGGAGCCGGTGCGGTCGTACGGCCTTCCGCTGCAAAGGCTTTGTGTTCTGCGGTAGAGACGGTTGTACTCTGAAAGCGAGATGGCAGCCTTGGTTGGCCCTCCGGGAGAAGGTAGCGCGGCGAGTGCTTCCTTGGGGATGAGAGGCTTCTCTGTCAGATTCTCGACAGTGGTCGTCTTTGTGAACTGGGAGGCAGCATTCTTGGGAACGTGTCTGTAAGGGGTCGTGGGCACCGCGTCGTCGCCATCTTTCTTGGGGTCCCAGTTGGCGCTTTTGATGGATAAATTAAAGAGACTACCTCGGCGAGACGAGGAAGGGCTTGCTTTAGATCTGAACGATCTGGATGACTTGGCCGACTTGAGTGGAGAGCCAAAATCTTCGTCTCTGTACGTCTCTCGCATGGACCTGGGCGATCTCTCATCTTCCTTTTCCCTCTTGGCAACTGATAGTTTCCTGCTCAGTTCCCGAGGATCCAGGGGGGCTAGCGAAAGCGACTTGGGCCTGAACAGAGACTTCCTAAAGGATCTACCTTCTGGCTTGGCCACAGGCGCAGGTTCCGAGGGGTAACCCGTCTCAACGACCATGGTTCTACCCATGATGAACTGCTCGGTCACGCAGCAAGTGCGTGTCTTTTCTTCTCCTTAAGAGCACCAGCTGCTCATGAAAAGACGACGGATGAAGATATTCTGAATTTGAAGCTTGGAGATGTTGGGTCGTTTGGTTATGGTGGTTGAGATGGGAATGCAACAATGCTGGTGAGACAGGAATCAACAGGCGGAAATCGAGGTAAGATATAACCATCATCTGAATGGCAATTAGAGCGCATACTATCTTGTATAACTTTGTTCCTGTGGCGAGCTCATCGGCCAAAGGGCCTTCCGGGTCTGGCCCACTGGGCGTAAAGTCTGAATCCGTCACCAATGAGAGGCAGTCTGCCATCGGGGAGGCCATGGTGTTCTTGGTCTCGCCCCGACGGCAAGACACGAAAGGCGTTCCAGTCTGTATATATCGGGAATAGCCCTGTCCAAGGCGCATTCTGATTGATTACCAGCTATCGAAATCTTCCAACCCGGTGTTGGTGATGGTCCTTTTTTTCTGGAATATGTGCATCGAAGCTCCCGAAAAGGTTTCAACCCCGGACTAGACCGCTCCCCTTGAGATTCTGGGACCTGGGGCATTCGATATTATTTGCCACTCCGTGAAATAGACCACCCAAGATGATAAGAAACATCTTTGATAAATCAGATCGGGGAGATGGCTATAGAATATTGCGATCGGATTACTTGGCCCCTTCAGGTGCGCCGCCACAATGTCTCAGATCACAGCTGATCTGTTGCTCACTTTCCCGGCGGATTAGGCAAAGGCCGGTGGCCAAACTGGAATCCTATCCTCCGTAGCGTGAGATCTAGGAAAGGATAAAAGTGCGTCAAAACGTGAAAGTTATCGTAGTCGCCTATCGGATCGATCGTGTCCGTGCTAGTCAAACGTTGCATGGTTTTGTTAATGAATTCACAGTCATTTGATGGGTCGCAATTTGCCAAATTCAAGTCTATTTTCGTCTCTATAAAAAGCAATAATGCGCAATCAATCCTATCAGGGCAACGCATAGACAGGCATTGAATCCAGAACAAGAAATGATAGACTCACAAACATCGCCCACGTTGCTGGTGAGCGCCATGAACTGGGCGGCGCCACATCGCGCGGGAGGGCTCGTGCTTCTGTCGATCCGGGAGCAGCCATGTCTGCTTGACAGGAATGCGCCAAAAAAGCAAGCCATTGATAACCCCCACCGCTAGTCACAGAAGGGAGACGCCCCCAAATGACTTGGCGAGGGGCTCAATTTTGGCGAGAAAACATGTATTGAAAGGTATTGTCGGCAGTAGGTGCGGAGTATATCAACGGCCGTGCTCTGATGGTCAAGGCGGCGGGCGGATCTGAGGCGAAGATGACGACACCAATTTCTACCAGAATCAGCACGAGAACCAGGTTAGTTGCAATGTTCTGCGTTTTCCAAAAAAAAAAAAAAAAAAAAAAAAAAAAAAAAAAGGAAAAATATTTCCGTGAACAATCCTTCGCTTCCACTCTGTGCCGGCGCGACACTACTCGTGGTTAGTTCTTGCGTTCGCCCTTGTGCTGCTCTACCCCGCTGAGTACTAGTTGATGAGGCTGGACAGACACAATCCACCAGCACATTGGGCCTTGGACGAGGCACGGCCTAGTCAGCCGACTAGGCATCCTTCTCGAGTCATGAAGGAGCTGTCACATGGATTGTCACTTCCCTCTGGCTACCACGACCTTGAAACAAAGATATGGTGGCTTGGTGAGCACGAGAGCAAAAAGTGGACGACAGTCGCAGGCTGTACCTGGGAGAGCGAGAGCGAAAGCGGCTATCGCTCATGTTTCACCACCAAGAATATACATATATATGTTTGGACATCGTATTTCCGAACGATTACAATTGCAACGAAAGGTCCTAGCGAATTTTGTGGGAGGTCAAGAGAGCAAGCCGACAGCAATGCCGATCAAGAAGACCGCTATATGTAGCCACTATCGATCGTAAGAGAAGATCAAGGGTTGTTGGCGACAATCTCGATTTAGTTTGATGGAATAATTCCAATTCACATTTTGGTCTAGACAAAGCTATGTAGCGATTGATTAGCACAATCACAGAGGCGAGCCCCTGGGTGGAGATCTGGCTGATGTTGGCGATTTCAGGTGACCCGTGCTGCAGGTTGGCGGGATTCAGAGCACGCACGGGCGGCTCCGCGATCTGGGGAGACGGCGATGGCGGCGGCAATGCTGCGGGGACGGGGTACGTGTCAGGGATGCGCGCGTGCGCTGGGTGATGGAGCAGTGATAGGATGATTGCCGCTCAACCCAACGACATTGGCGACAAGTCGCAGGATGTGGACGCGGGGCAGAATGGGTGATGTGCTTAAGCCTACAATTGTGATGTGATTGATGACGCTTAAGTGGCTGCCGACTCGCGGAGACCGGGGTTCCTTGGTCCCTATCGATTGGCTATGGGCAAATCCCACGTGCTTAACAGAGTGCGGGTGGCGTCAGCCAACGTGTGTGATAGCGCGAAAGGTGCAGCCCCATTGGGAGCCTCGCTCTCGGTACGGCCAAGTTTCCAATGCGAGAAACCCATCGAATTTGACAAGTTGCCCAAACCCCCTCCCCTGGGCTGTCCAGCTCAGGGATCTGGGTACACATGAGCACTGTCACTGTTGTATGTAATATTAACATAGCGTGATCGACAAGTCCTAAGATTGTCCGCTCCATCCCAGCAAGGGTGGCCCCAAGGCCTGGTAGGACGGGGATGTCACCTTCGAACGGGCCAACTACACGAGCTAGGACAGGGTATCAAACAAACAATGGCAAGAAGAGGACGGTTCGCGGCGCAAACCGTTTAGGATTGTTCAGGTGGATGACTATGTATTTGCTTTTTCTCGTTTCCTCCTCTCTTATTCTTCCTTTCCACTTGCGGGCCGTCTACGGGAGGGTGACGGGGAGAGCAAGCTTACTACTCAGGCTTCTCCATATAAGCTTACGGCGCAGCGAGAATGGGGGGATTGGTACGACGGCGATGCAGCTGAGCAGCGTTGCACAAGGGACTAGCGGGCGTTCTGTATGGTTGGCCGATTGTGGTGCAATATTGATGCAGACAATTGGCGACTTTCCAAAATTGCACACCGAACACCGGCAGCCAACATGTTTGTGTATGTGAAAGAGGTCTAGACTCCGGCCTGTTGCACCAAACCTCATGCTGATCCATTGATCCAGTAGCAGCACTAGCAGCACGTGCTGGGAGGAGCGAACCGCCCTGGCTGGTGGGATATGCGCTGTCCTATACAGACTATTAGCCACGCCGAAAAAGCAACGCAAGGGGCGCCATAGTATGAGGTCATCTGCTCTAGAAAGATGAGACGTCCCTTGTGCTTCTTCCCAGCCAGGTTTCTATTTGGCTTTCCTTGGGGCGCTGGCCCAAGTCTCAGGATGCCTCGGTGCTACCACATTGCCATCTGCGTTCGCCAAAATTAGCAGGCAACCCACTCGCTCTGGGCAAACCTGTCGGTCCCTCCCTGTAAATTAATATCAAATTCACGGTCAAAGGGGTACGCAGTGCCAGCTTCAAACCCACAAAATCCTACAGCTCACAAACGACTTACCCATCGGCCGGGTCGGGCTTAACAGATTGATCATCTCGGCCACCTCCAGAAGCCAGCGCAGTATGCGTATGCGTATTTCCCTCGCCGTCCCCAGATGCTGTCCCAGGCGCCCGCTCCCCTCAGTCAGTGCGCCGAGGCCAATCGGCTCACCAAGTGCGGCGCCAGCACCAGCGCCAGCACACAGCAGCATCCTGGCACCGGCGCCGACGCTTGGAGCAACACAGCATGGGGGGGTCGCACACCGGTGCAGATAATAGGCTTGTTGCTTCGGGTGCCCAACAAGCCAGCGCCCTGCGCCCCCGGGAGCATTGAGCACCGACCGAACAGGACCCCTGGACGGCCGCTACCTGAGGTCGGTACTACGCATGCATGTCGTTAATGGTTGGAGTAATTATAGCGGGAAGACGCCGACTCCCTCCCTCTTTCGACTTACCCAGCAGCTTTTCCCCCCTCAACACCTCATCGCATCGCATCCCGAGGCGTTCATCGTCGAATGCTGGCGAGCGGTTGAGTGTCTTGACCGGCCACAGCCAATCCGTCCCTCCCTTGCTTTGCAAATCCCGCCTCGCCTCGCCAAACGCGCGCACCGGCCAGCACCTGCGTCTGCGCGCCCACGCACCACACGCAGCAGCCAACCCAGTCCTGCGCACCCTGCCCCTCTGACGTGCAGCAGCCTCGAGACCACCAGGGAGACGGCCGGGGAAACACCACCACCCACTCCCGCAATCGCCAAGCTCCATCGTTCGTTGGCTCGCTGGAATTGACCGACAACAGAGGATACACATACACGCGCACTCACATAGGATTGCACGCACGAAAAGGTCCGCCAATATTAGTACAGTACGAGTCGTCACCGGTGCATTGCATTGCAGCGCAGCGCAGCGCAGTGCACGCTTTCCACTCCCCTCTACCCGACGTGACAAGTCGACTGACAGGTCGACGACAGGTCTCAGTCTCGGTCTCAGTCTCAGTTGCTCCAGCACACCAACTCCATTCCTCGGTCACTTGCTCGTTCAGCGGTTGGAAAAGCCTCGCGGCCGAGGAGGCGTTTTCTGTCCCGGGATTTCTCTCCCTCCCGATTTCCATACCTGCTCCCCAAAGTCTGTTAGTAACTCCGTCTCAGTCCAAGTCCCTTCGCCATTAGCCTTTCTCCCCCTCTGCACTCTCCCTGCCCTGCTCCCTTTTTTCCTTCTTTCGGCCCCTGGGTCTCCACGGGTTTCCCCACTACCAACTTCCCTCTCCAGCTCTCTGGCTGTTGGCATCATATGTCCCTCTTCACCACCGTTGCGAGTCGCTAAGGCTGCGGCCATGCATCCCAATTATGCTGGTTCACGACAAGCTCACCCGGTTCCAGGCGCTGCGCCGACTGCCCGATCACGACCAGCAGCTAATCCGACCCCTCGCTTTTCGCCCAACGGAGGCCAGTCGCTCGCCGCCTACCCTCAGCACCCGGTTCACAGGCACGACCACCAGGACTCGGTTGGCTCAATTGTCGACGACCCCTTCTTCCAGCAGCGTTTCAGCCCGGCCGCCCCCATAGACGCCCCCTCCGACGACACGGACGGAAGCTCCGTCTACCAATCCCTACCCGACGAAGACGAACGCGACGACTGCGCCAGAAACGACCACGTTCCCAACGACTGCGATAGCAATGACAATAGCCCGAGCCAACACTGGCCGCCCCCCCGTCGAGAGTCTCTGACCGCCAACCCTTCACCGTACTGGGTATGTATGTCCCCGTTGCTCTCCCAGCACACAGACCCCACACCTGTCTGGCCCTCGCGGGGCAGGGGTTCACCTCGTGCGAGTATGAGACACGTCGGATGCGGGGACTTCACTGACTTGCGTCCTAGTCGCCTTCACCCTCCACCATGGAGGGCTACAACATCGCCGTCATCGGTTCCACCGGTGTCGGAAAGTCATCCTTTGTCCAACGGGTCCTCGGCCTCACCCGGCCGCCCATCTCAAATGCCTCCAGCGTCCGCATGCTGGTTGACAACACATCCCACGTCATCACGCTTCTCGAGTTGGATCTAGAGTACTTTGAATTGAATCCGACACAGCCCATCCAATGGCCAAAGCAAATCAATGGACACATTGTGCCCCGCGTTGACGCCGCCCTCATCCTTTACGATGTCATGAATCAGGAGTCTGTCCGCGAGCTCCCTCAAACACTGGGTACGCTCCACACACCTGCTGTCGCGAAAGAGACCTACTGAACCAGTGTCTAGCTGCCCTCACAAACTCTAACCTCCCATCCAGTCTGGTGGCCTGCAAATGTGAGAACCCGGAAGAAAGCTGGCAGGTCGATGCCGAGGCCGTTGCGAACCATCAAATCTTCAGGTCATGTGTTGCCACTCACAAGGTTTACGCCGAAAAGCCAGAGATTGCCAGAATGTGCCTACACACCATTCTTAGAGCTGCGATATCTCATAGAAGAGGTGGGTGTTAGCTTTGACGGGGCACAGATGATGTATGACTGACAAATGTTGCAGAGGAGAATGGCGAAACCGTTTCACGCCGCCGCGCTCAGTCTGCTGCTAATCTTGAAGCTCCCGACGCCGCTGGGAGACCCTTGAGCCAGCAGAGCAAGCACAGCAGGGCCAGCTCCGACTTTTCTCTGCTTCGCGGAATCCCAACCCCTCCTGTGGGAGATAACTATCTAGATCGAGCACGCAGCCCTCGGCACAACCAGAATCCCAGCACGGCCCCTCCCACGCGCGAAGGGGAACCCCCGCAGGCGCGGGACCACTCCCAGATGCAGCCGCAATCGCAATCGCATTCCCAATCGCAGTCGCAGGTGGTCAACAGCATGCGCAGAACCCCCGGTATCCGCCTTGACAGGCAGAGCACCGATGTGGAAGAATCAGATGCCGAATCATATCGATATTCAGACGACATTCCCATCTTACAACGAAGCGACGACAGCGTGCTCGACAAACCTACCAAAGTGGCAGGAGTGACATTCGATGACCTGGTAGATCGCCTTCTTGCCCCGAGGCTATCCCGGGCCGACAACAACTTCTCCGATATCTTTTTATGCTTGTATCGCAAGTTCGCTGCCCCAGGCGAATTGTTCTCGGCCATCCTTACGCGGCTGGATCAAGTCCGGGAGGACAAGTCAGCGCACTACCTTTCAAAAACAGCAACGCAGCTCCGGATTATCGAGATGGTGGCCAAGTGGGTGGCGCAGTATCCAGGAGACTTTGCACGACCTCTCACCCGCAAAAACTTGGAAGAGTTCATCAAGCATCTCTCCACGGAACCAATCTTCTCGATAGCCGCCCAGCACATGCGCCGAAATCTTCAATTCAACGTCATGGAGGATGATGACACCGGCTGGGCAAACTCGGATGACAAGGGTGATCTTCTTGCCAGCGAGATATTGTCCAAAGATGCCGATGAACTTGCGGCTAGTTTCAATTCGCTCCAGGTTGAAGATGATTTGGACGGCAGACCCTCGGGCAGTTCGGAGACGTCGCTTCCCGAGAGGGGGGCCGGCCAGGTTCACTTCCACTCCTACGAGGATTACGAGAGAGCAGCCGCAGCGCTGGAACCCATCGACGCGCTGCCCATGAACAAATTCCGATACCACATCTTTATAGACATCCCCGACGACGATGTGGCGGACGAACTGACCCGGATCGACTGGATCATGTTTTCGTCAATTCGGATCAGAGACTTCGTCAGGCACGTTAGCCTGTCGGCGTCTCAGAAGGAAAAGTGCAAGAGCTTGAGAAATGTCAACCGCATGATCAACCACTTCAACCACGTGGCGAAGTGGGTTGCGAACATGATTCTTCTGCGGGACAAGGCAAAGCACCGGGCACAAATGCTAGAGAAGTTTATGAACATTGCATTGAAGCTACGACAGCTTAATAATTACAACGGCTTGGCAGCCATTTTGGCCGGAGTCAACGGGACGGCAATCCACCGACTGACCCAAACAAGGGGGTTGGTGCCAGCAGACACTCAGAAGCGATTCGCAAGACTGGTAATTTTAATGGGGACGCAAAAAAGTCATTTCGCATACCGATTGGCGTGGGAGAACTCACCGCTGCCACGCATCCCCTTCGTCCCGCTTCACAGGCGAGATCTTGTGTCAGCGGAGGAAGGCAGCAAGACATTCGTCGGCCCCGACGGGGATCGCGTCAACTGGAAGAAGTTTGAGGTGCTGGGAGAAGTTCTTCTCCCAATCATGAAGAGCCAGGGCACCGCGTATCCAAACCTCGGCAAGCATGACAATGCCCGAGAGCTAATTCTAAACTGCCGAATGCCCACGGACGACGAGGTAAGCACAGAGAGCATTTACTGCAGAGTTGAGCTAGCTGCTAACGCGAAGCGCTTTAGGACATTTATCAGCGAAGTATACAAGTGGAGAGCACATCGACAGGGTCGTCTGACCCCATCAAGAAGAAGTTTCCATGGTTTGCCAAATAGGAGGAAGCATGAGGAGTTACGGGGCTTGCCTGTATGTATCTAACTTGGGTATCATGATTGGTATTTGGAGGAGGCATTTTTAGACGTGATGATGGCATGCTGTTTGGAGTATCAGCATTGATCGGCCCGCTGCAATGGATGGCTGGAGCTGGGACCTGCGTGTTTTTTATTTTGCTTTCTCTTATTTCTTGGGTAACCAATATCACACCACAGTGTATTATTCTCCTCACGAAGAGATGGAGATGTATTAATTCTCACGCCAAATCGGGCTGGCATCCCATATTTCTCATACGATTGGTCCCTTATTTAAACTGTTGAGTGTGCTCGTGCTCTTTCCTTCCATACCTAGGAACCAACAAAACCGCAGCCCATTCGTCAACAGCGGTACCACCTGCCCACAGTGCTTCAACACTGCACCACCAATATCGCTCTGCCATCAACTTTCCTACAGTAACAAATTCTCCTTCTTTGGACACAAGAGCAAAAGTCACAGCATTTTTACGATGCTTGGCTCCTATCTTTGACCATGGATTCATCTGTTAACCCAAGCATGATAGGGAATACCCCGATCACTCTCTCACTGCCACAGCTTCAAATTGTTCTAACTCGAGAGAAACTTGAAGCTACGATATCATCTTCGTTATGCCTCGATGTCCCCTCACACTTCTCAGCCATTGGATCTGTTGACCAGCTGCTCCAAGTTGCTGAGAGAACTCATCTTTGGATAGCCAGGCTGAGGACTTGTTGCATTGATGTATCATTGGCCATTAATGGAAATCCACTACGCGAGGAGCACATGTTGGAGGCTTTCTCCTTTCTGGTCAAACACTGTGAAGTATGTGATTTCTATACAACAGCTGCTGGTCTTTATGCTGACAAGATTGTATAGTTCTGGGATCAGCTGGGCCTACGACTTGAGTACGATCGCCATGACACCACCACCCAACTGCCGGGGGTTATGAGTTTCTCAGTTCAACATCCGAATTTAGATTCTGCCCGGGCGCCACCGGCCAACGCTAACGTTGCACAGTTTCGATCACTAGTCCTCTCCATTGACATTGTCGAGTCAATTGAAAAGACACCTGCCGCAAGATCGTCGCAAACGAAGAAGCGTAAGAGATCAGCTCAAAACAACGCTACAAAGCTGCCAAATCAACCTTCATTTGATGATACATACTTAGAGTTGTGTTTGAAAGATCAGTCTGCAGTCGAAAACTTCATGTCAAATCTTGGTTTCCCAGTCCGGAGTGATAGGGTCGATCGAGCAGTACCAGAACTAGTCGTGAGAACCAGATTCACAGTGGATCAAGTCTTCGATAAATTAGCAAATTCCACGTTTCTAGAGATCGTTTTTGAGCAGTTGATGCTCGCCCCTCAGAAGAAGTACAAGAATACGCAGGTTATCAATACCCTTTCAACTTGTTGCTTAACCAAGCTGGCTCCGGGAGTCTTCCACATTCCATATATAGAGGTACGCTTATTTGGTTATATTATTCACGTGAAGCTTACATTTCAAACAGGCCGTATCACAACGTTCAGAGTTCCTTGGTGTCATCGGCTCATCATTAGCTCGCCTGACAAACGCGGAATCTCCTACCCTCAGAGAGAAAATTGAAACAATAGGGCTGCAGAATACATCTACGCAGCCATTCGTCCCTAAATCGGACAGGGTTGTTTCGAGAATTGAAAAATGTGCCTGGGATGTTCTTTTGGCGTATTGTGAGATGCCTCCTTCAAGAGGACGGGCCAGCAAAGGGCGACAGCGGATTTCTCGTCACATCCCGAAAGACGAAACTGCGAACGATATACTTGCTCCAGAACACAGTAATGAATTTTCTTCAAACATCAACATATCAGTTCAGGCAGGCGAACCGCTGTTGAGCCAGCGAATGCCACAGATGGATGGGTTGAGCTCGATCGACTCACATGAGTGGGCATATGGCCAACACATAGCAACCCCAAACCAGCCATTCCACCCGAGCCTTTCTATTCCATCATGTTTTTCATCGATGAACAGTGATGATGCTTTCATCCCACTGCCGGTGGGTGGGAACCCCAGTGGGCCGCAGTTGCCTTCAGCCAGCTCCCAGGGGAGCTGGCCTATTTATCAGGATGAACTTGATTTATTCAACACGTCTGAAACAATGGAAGAGAAAAATGGAATAGGGTCACTAAAAGATGACAGCGTTGATCCAATGGATTTTCAGTCGTTGGATGATTGGCTTGTTTCCGACAATTTGATGTAATACAGTTCTAAACATTTGATGAATACACAGGAGAGCACAAACAGAATGCGGACGGGAAATTTGTAGAAGCAAAAATGTAGTTTAAAAATAATAGGTGGTGATGGGCTAGTTCTTCGAGAACCACTGCACCATCACTGGCATTATAATGGCAGCAACTTGTCCGGCCCAAAATCCAACGCTAACTGTTCGTTTGCTGAGGTTCAAGAATAAAAAAAACAGATTGCGGCCGTGTTAAGTCTAGTCCGCAAAAGAAAGTCGGCTGTGCCAAAGAGATGACAAAAATACACGCTTTGTTTCGTAGGTAAGCGAAGCTCACTTCTTGTTCTTTGCTGCGGCCTTCTTATCCTTCTTGTCCTGCTTGGCTTTGCGTTGCTCGGGCTTCATGGTGGCATAGTGAATATACCAATGCAGTACGATTTGAAGAATAATTGTGACGAGGACGATCAGCAGGATGGTGAAGAGGATAGGCTGGTCGTTGAGGACGGCGACGGCCTCATCGGTGGCGCCGATGGAAGAAAACCAGTCGAATTGACCCATTAGGACGGATGTTTCGCAGTGCGAGAGCCAGTTAAATATGCACTTGGATTAAGTCGGCGCCTTTGAGAGCGGAAAAGTAAAGAAGTAAAAGAGAGAGAGAGAAAAAAGACGAGGCTGCGTTGGATTCGAATGTGCCAGACAGTCGAGCGCGATCAAATGAGGGAAGGCGAGATGTACGTGTGCCAGTCACGTACGATGGTATTAGTTGGTGAGGGTTGTGAGTGCGTGCAAAGGGGGAAAACGGAGTGTCGAGTCAAGAGGGAAAAGTAGAAGAGGAAGAAAAAAAACTACGACAATGGAAGCGAAGAATCATGAGGGCCGAAACTGACAGCGTCACAATTCCGCTGGATCGTCGCCAAGCGGGACTGGCGAACGGTGGACGGCGGACGGGCGACCCACAGGCTCTCGCGTGTTGAAGGGGGACACACCGTGAGCTGAGACGTTTCATGGTTGCAGCAAAAGTCGACTGATGCCGGGGCCAATGGCCATTGGGCAATACCGTGTAATCCGCCCAGAAGGCGGACGGGGGGGCATGGCGAGACAAGGATCAGTCAACATGGCCAACGGCTTGGCTTGAGAGAGTGAGTTAAGCGCCGGACGAAATGAGGATTTACATTTACAGCGGCTGAGGTGTTAAAATGGCATGTTTCTAGAGGGAATAGAGAGAGGATACATGTTAAAAAAGAACCGTGGGTTAAATAAAAAAAAATCAAGCCGAGTAAGCAGGGTTGCTTCGCATCTGTGACCACTCTCATACCATGCGCCTCCTACCATGTTCCCATTCCCTTGTCACCAGAGCCGGAGCCAGTGCCTCAGTGGGATGAAATATTACACGTGCTTTATCACGTGAAGGAACCGACTGATTTTCTCGACTATCCCCCACCATTCAATGACAGGCTTCCCTGATTGGTCCAAATTGTCGTCCGGCACTGGCACCTATGCCTCTTCTCAATTGAGGAATCCTGGGTCCCAAAAAAATCTCGAGCTCGTGTGAGGTGAGAGAGAAAGACAGCAGGTCGCGCCAGACCAATCCACACCAGCCGACTCCCGTGGGTGCTCGCCATCCTCATCCGCCGCTACGAATTGATACCCCCAGGCACGCTCACTTTGATTGAGCGTCCTCCGAACCAGCACCGGCCATGAGCGTCGCACGACCGGCGCGCAGCCTTCTCGGCCGCTGCGTCTCCTCGACCCGATCAACTCCCGCCCTCGCCGTCCCCTGCCAGCAGTTTCACACCTCCGCTCCCCGGCCGAACCGCAAGTCCCGCTTCCGCAATGTCAAGGCCGAGGAATTGGGCCTGCTCAAGCCCGAGAGGCTAGACAAGTACCAGAAGGATGTGTTCCCCGAATTCTCAGCTGAGGACAAGGAAAAGCTCAAGGCCAAGTACACACCCGAGCAGCTCGAGGCCATAGAAGCCGGTGAAAAGGCCGTCGATCCCAAAGACATGATCATCCAGGGTCGGTTACGTGACGACCCTTACGCCCCCAACTACATTGAAGACTACACCGTGCTGGACCCCCGCTATGATCTCAAACCAGAAGTCGAAGGCACGCCGAGGGAGGTTCAGTGGCCCGACCAGAACGAATGGCTTGACAACTACGGCCAGAAGATGATGAAGATTACCGACAAGAAGACCAGCGACCAACTAACACGGGCTATGATCCGAGCCATGCGCCGTGTGAAGGAGAGCTCCGGGCAGGAATTGATCGACCTGACTGAGGAGGAGCTCAATGATCTGGAGGCTGACCCCGAGCTGGCCAAGCGATACCTGATTGAGGAGGACAGCCCCGAAGGCGACGCCAAGAAGGACAGCTCCCAGTTTATGAGCCGTGCTCAGGCCAAGCAGCTCGATGAGGCCATCGACGCCGAGTGGAAGAAGGAGCTTGACAAGATTGCCGAGTTCTCCCACCAGGGCGAGATTGAGCCCACCAGCCTCGAGCTCATGCAGGACGGCCCTGCGGGCGTCGACCGCCTGCACTCTGCCGAAGCTCCCGACCTGGGCAAGATTCCCGGCGTGCAGGGCATGTACAAGACCAACGCCGACCCCGAGGACCAGGGCCAGGACGATGCCGGAAAGTACCAGGAGATCAAGCGCCTAACGGGCATGTCGCTCAAGGACATCCGATCGCTGCTCACCAAGTCCCTCGTCACCCGATGGGTCTCGAACCAGACCCGTCTGGGCAAGGTCCGCAGCACATCCGTGGTGGCCATTGCCGGCAACGGCAACGGCCGTCTGGGTCTCGGCATGGCCAAGTCGACCGAGCCTGGTGTCGCCGAGGAGACGGCCCAGATGCTTGCCATCCGCAACATGAAGCCCATCCGCCGATACGAGAACCGAACCATCTACGGAGATGTGTCTGCCAAGGTTTCCGGCACCGTTGTTGAGCTCATGTCTCGTCCTCCTGGTAAGTTTTATTTACCCAGCGACAGTCGAGGAAGAATCTCGGGGCCATTTGTTTTTTTTTTTTGCTAACCAAACTCGTACAGGCTTCGGGCTGCGTGCTCCCCACAGAATCTTTGAAATGTGCCGAGCGGCCGGCATTCACGACATTGCGGCGCGGATTCCCCGATCAAAGAACCCCATGAACTCGGTCAAGGCGGCGTACCAGGCCCTGACCCACCAGCCCGATCCCGAGCAGATCGCCATCGGCCGGGGCAAGAAGCTGGTGGACGTGCGAAAGGTCTACTACGGTGGCTCTGTATATTAAAGTAAAGCGTGTATGACGGGGAAAACGAGAGAGGAATGTATCAAACGTGTACCTATATGACGAAATCTTCTCCAATGTGGCTGTACGTGTAGAATTATATCTTTTGCTAAAAATAGCAACATGTATTGAACACAAAATAAAACAGAAAGAACAAAGGTGAAAGTCACATGCGGTGTCGTGCAATGAATGGGTATCATCTCTCGTGTCTACATCGTGCTCCCGTCATTTACACCACATTCCCGGAGGGTTCTTCCCCCCCAAACAACCTCGAGAGCTCTCAAGCGACGTCTTGCATGTCTGTTCGCAATAGCTGATGGTGTGCGTGTGCGTCTGCCTCGCTCTTGTCACCGCCCTTCATGTCGTCTCTTTTTTCCTTCTTTTCTCTTCAGAAGCCGTCTTGTCCATGAATTTGCATGCGTATTCTAGTTCTTCCCCAGCGCAACTCCAGCTCAGGCATTTGATCCATCGCCCCAGTCAATCTCCTGCTGCAGCACGATGCTGTACACGCTGGCCTTGAGGAGGGTGAATGCCAAGCTCGTCTTGCGCTCGAGGTCGCGGAGGCTGTCGAGGATTTCCGTCGTGGGGTTGGATGCCAGGTGCTCTAGGATGGTGGCCAGCTAGAAGGTGTTAGTGCTGCCGAAGAAGAAGACAAAGAAAAAGAAAGAAAAAAGCATTTTGTTTTTCTTTAGTGGTGCAGCTGTCGTACCTTGTTCATGTTGTCGGCGAGGCGCTCGTACTCGTCGAGAACTTCCTGCTCCAGCGGGCTCAGCTCGGGCGGAGAGAGCAATCCGCCTGCGACGCCGGCGCCGCCCGCGGAAGATTGGTCCATGTTGTTGAGGGTTGTGTGCGGCCTTTGCGTGGTGGTTGGGGTTCACGTCGCGAAGCCGCAATGACGCGCGTGGGATGAAGATGTTTTGGAGGGGTTGTACTCGGCAGAGGTAGTGGTAGTGGCTGTCTGTAGTGCACATTGGGCGCTAGCGGGGGGGGGGGGGAGGATGGTGGCCCCACTTCCAACTGTTCGGTGTAAGTGAAGGAGACATGATATTTGTCCATGATGCATCCCCAGACTCAATACGCAAGATAACGCTTCGTTACGGTATGTATTTTTCTTGTGGCATTTTTATTTTATTTTATTTTATTGTACTTCAACTGCCAACAGCTACGTCTCTCCATCATTCTCGGTCGGGGTCCTCGTCACTCGTCCAAATATCCTATCCGTCCGCATCACAATGACTGGACACGCCTGCGGGACCCAGTGCATATCGGCGGCCCATTTGGGGAAAGAGATGTCGGCGTAGATTTTTTGTCCCTGTCTTCTTCCCGGCCTCATAACTTCAGCCGGGCCTGATTCCCGGGTCGCCCACTCGAGCACCTGCTCAAACGTCTCGCTGGCAAACGGGCTCCTTTCGAGCAGGCACGTGAACCAAGTCGACTTCCCGTCGTACGCCCTCTCGCTTCCCTCGCGCGGCCGGCTCCCCACGAGTATGCACTGCTTCCGGGACGTCTCCGGGTCGGTAAACTCGAGAATCGCCGCGTACGTCGACGGCCCCGCCGGGTACAGCTCCATCAGCCCCGGCCGCGTCCACGGACAGGGCAGCCTCCTCCACGCCAGCCTCGGCTCCAGGTACTTTGGCACCTCGTGGTCCGTACCGCCCTCAAAGGCCAGGAGCGCGAGCGATGGCGGGTGCTGCTCTTGCTCCTCGGGCGTTGTCGGCGGGCTCCACAGCATCGAAAAGGCTGCCCGGCCGCTCATGTCTCCCCTTTCCAGGCTGTCTGGCGACGCAATGTACATCTTCTTGCGAGCCTCTGGGAGCACGCCGGCCACAGACACCAGCCTCGTGGGTATGCTACCCAGTCTAGTGTATCGGTCCCCGCTAGTACCGTATAGCACCAGGCAAACGCGGTTGGTCAGGGACAAGGCGCGAGGGCAGCAGTTCAGGACTGCAAGTATGAGCCCCGGCGTCACCGTCTTCAGGACAGGGAGAGTGATCCTAAGACCGCTGTTGGTGAGGGTGTAGTGATTTCGCTCGTTGTGATCCTTTACCGGACCGATAGACGACTGCCCGCGGAAGCATTCCGGCGACGGCGACAGAATTGGGTGTCTAGGGATCCGCGCCATGTCTCCGTTCCATGCAAATATTGAGTGATCGTGCGATTGCCTAATAATTTCCGCTTGAAGCCGTTGGAAAGCCCTCCTGCCCTCGCCGTACAAGAGTGGCATGTTGATGCCGAAGAGTCCCATGAGGCAGTACGCCATATCCTCGATGCGTGTCGTCTGACGCCCCGCTGCCCAAGACATTCTCTGCGCAATGCTTGCTGTGTTGAGCCTGCGCTGGTGGAGTATGAAGGTGGCAGGAATCCCCGTGGCCGCCTCAACATGCTCGACCAGCCCATGCAGGCTGCCGAGCAGCGTCCAGTCTTTGGAAAGAAACAGCATGCGCTCAGGTGCCAGCAGTTCCTGGAGGGTCCAGCCCCTCGTGAACCACCTGGATGCCCGAAACTTGTCCTGCTCCTCGCCTGAAAAGACATCGATGCGGGTATCGCTCGCCATGGCCTCTCTGGCGCTGAGCTCAACTGCCCCTTGAGGGCTGTCCATGTCTGCCAGGTAAACCAGACACACTTGCGAGTTTCCGTACCAGTGAAACATGGAATTGATGGCCTCGGACAGATCCGCACTGCTGCGCTTGTCGATGCACACGGTATCAATCCACACGTACTTGACGTCACCCATCTTGGACACGAACTCGCATGTTCCCACAATCTTGCCGTACCCCTTCATGGCGGCCGCAACATCAGGCTTCTGCCAGTCGTCAAAGGAAACCTCTTCTTCGCCCCATGTGTGAGACAGGATGGCGTACTTGGGCGTTGTCTCGTCGAAAAACTCTTCCAGCTGGAAGGTCTCGACGTTGATGAGACGCATCGTCAACCACCCAACGGATAAATAGAAGCACTTGATATCCTTCTTTGCGGGGAAAAAGGCTGGCTGAGGCAAATTCCACACTGCATCAGCAGCTTCAGCATTGCAGCAATGGATAAACCAGAAATTGCTGGGAAAATTCAGCTAGGGCGTAACAAGAATTGGCCTGGGAAGCCCATATTAGCATGCGTGGCTGAGCTGAGTTGCAACAAGCATCAAAATGAATTTCACCGCCCTAGTCCATCTGTCAGCATGCTAGTCGCTAACACCATCTCCACCACCAAGGCAACAATATTGCGTTCTTCAACAACATGACACGAGAACAGCCAGGAGTGATTAAATGTTTAAATTCCTCATTTCGATCCTAATAGCACACATAAACATGAATAATGTAATAAAAAAAAGTGAGTAAAACCAGACAGGACTCGACCAGAACAAGAAACAAAGCCAAGTAGTATCCCATGCCCAAAACTGGTTTCCAAGTCTCAACCACCAATGACCAAAACACCAGATCCAGACTCAATGTCATAAGCATGCTTTCGTCAAAGACTCCGTATTTTCCCTCGCATATAAAACAGTAATCAATCAGTCATCTATCGCCATCTCTATGCCCTCTAGGCCGCTAAGTCATCGGGCTCGGCACCACCTTCCGTTTCAGTGTACATGTCGTCGCTGTGTGTTATCACCGTTCGGTCCATCTCATCATCACCGCCGGCGTCGTCGCCGAGGACATCAGAATCACCCACAGGTTGTTCATCAAGCTCCTCGACCGTCTCTTCGACATCTACGTTCTCCTTGTCGTCGCCGAGGCCATTCTCGGCGTCACCTCCCCAGCTGCGCTTGCGGTAAGCCTTGCCGCCCCGACCGGCAGGCGTTCTAACGCTTTGGCTCCTCTTGAAGCCAGGGGCCGCGACATTGTTGTTAATCTGGCTGAGCGAGACAATTCTTCGCCCATTGGGTGTCTGGGCCGGAGAGGCCATGCTTCGTCGAGCGAGCGGAATGCCAACAACAGACTTCCTGGGTGTTGAGCCGGATTCACCCTCATTGGCGGGTTTCTTGACGCGCTTGCGGCTCATGGCATCGCCACCTTTGCTGGCCTTGGACATGAGGAGCACGCGAGAGTGATCCATGACTCCCTCGAGAATGCGGCGCTCCAAGCCCTCGGCTCGAGTCTCCATGTCGTGCAAATCCTCCTTGCGTAGGCGCATAGCCGTCTCAAGCGAAGAGACATCAGCAGTGAGTCTAGTCTTTTGTCGAATCAAGTTCTCCTGCTCAGCTCGAAGACCCAGGATGCTCTGACGGAGTTGCTCCTCCTCCTCTCGAAGGTTCAATACCCAAGTCTCAACCTGTTTCTTCTCAACAAGCTTGCGCTCAGTAGCAACAATGGTCGCCTGAAGAGCCTTCTCCCGGTCCTCATTTTCCTGAGTGATGCGCTGGGTCTGCTTCGACAGGAACGCAGAAATATCAGCAGCTGTCTTGATCACCGAGGCATGGACTTTATCCAATGTGTCAAGGCGAGAGAAGGCCTGGTCAGCCGTGCTGGTGTGCTCAACGAGCTTGTCAAGCTTCTGTTGAACAGGAGCGTCGTCGTATTTATCATCATAGATGAGATCAAGCTTGTCGCGGATGGGGGTATCGTCATACTTGTGGGAAATGATCGTGTCCAACATCTCGCGAACCTCAGCATCATCATATTTATGACCAGCAATCTCGTCAAGCTTCTCGCGGACTTGGCTATCATCATACTTGTGAGATGCGATAGTGTCCAACTTCTCGCGAATCTCAGTGTCGTCGTATTTGTGACCCACGATGACATCAAGCTTCTCACGAACTTCAGCATCATCATATTTGTGGCTGACAATGACATCAAGCTTCTCACGGACTTCAGCATCATCGTACTTGTGGCCGACGATGACATCAAGTTTCTCCCGGACTTCAGCATCGTCGTATTTGTGGCTGACAATGACATCGAGCTTCTCGCGAACCTCGGCATCATCATACTTGTCCGCGTAGATCAAGTCGAGCTTGTCACGGATGACGGTGTCGTCATACTTGTCGGCGATGATCAACTCAAGCTTCTCGCGAACTTGAGTGTCGTCATATTTGTGGCCAGCGATCTCGTCAAGCTTCTCACGGACGGGGGCGTCATCGTACTTGTGAGATACGATGGTATCCAACTTCTCGCGTACCTCAGTATCATCGTACTTCTGGTCAATTATCTGAGTGAGCTTCTCATGCACGGGTGCATCATCATACTTCTGCTCCAGAAGCTGCTCGGCCAGCTTGTCAAGCTTCTCGCGGACTTCGCTGTCGTCGTACTTCTCATCGATGATCTTGGTAAGCTTTTCTTGGACTTGACTGTCGTCATACTTCGACTCCGTGATATGCTCAACCAGCTTTTCGAGCTTTTCTCGGATCTCAGCGTCATCATATTTTGACTCAGTGATGTGGTCGACCAGCTTTTCAAGCTTTTCGCGAATCTCTCCATCGTCGTACTTTTGCTCGATTAGCTGCTCCATGAGCTTCTCGAGCTTCTCCTTGATTTCGGCATCGTCGTATTTCAGCTCAGGGAGCTGCTCGGCAAGTTTGTCAAGCTTCTCGTGAGCTTGAGTGTTGTCATACTTCTCTGGTGGAAGGAGCAGCTTGAGTTCCTCTGGAATCTTGTCCTGAACATCGGCTGTAAAAGTCTTGGAGTGCTCAAAGTGTTCCCCAGCGAGGAGGAGGATATCCTTGACAGCCTCGAGAACCTTGGGTTGGAACTCGCCAGCTTCGCCTTTCAGACCCTCGACAGCAGAAAGGGCCTCGGCAATCTTCTCTCGAGTTTGTTCATGCTCCGTCTTGTTCTCGGTGTGGTTCTCGTCAGTCTTTGTCGCGAGATCCTCCACAGTGCTGAAGACAGTCTTGGATGCCTCCTCCATCTTCTCCAAAGAATCCGTAACGGTAGAGCCAAGAGTGTCAATGAGAAGCTTGAGCTCATCCGTGACAGCCTTAGTGCCGACAACAGCCTCCTCAGAGGAGGCAACGTGAGCCTCAGTGACCTTGCTCTTCTCGTCAAGCATGGTCTGCAGCTCATCGTATTTGGCAATCACCTCGCCAATCTTGTCCTCAATCTTGGTGCCAAGAGTGGTGGTGGCTTCCTCGAATTTCACTGTTGCTTCAGCGACCTTCTCGTTGGATTCAACCTTGACACCAGAGATGACAGCCTTGGAGTCCTCAAACTCAGACTTCATGGTCTCGAACATATCCTTGAGATCATCGCCAATCGTCTCGTTCTTGTCAATCTTCTCGCCCATAGATTCCAGAAGTTTGCTGACAGCCTCAACGCCGGTGGAGCCTTCATCAAGCTTAGACTTGATGGCCTCTTGAAACTCTTCGAGGAAAGTCTTGACCTCGGTGACACGCTCCCCGACTGTGGTTATTTCCTCATCTCGGACCGCGACGGCCTTGTTGGATGACTCCACTGAGCTGTCCAACTTCTCTTCAAAAGACTTGACGACTGTCTCGAGGCTTTCAACACGCTCGCCAACGCCCGTCATGGCTTCATCCCGGACGGCGACAGCTTGTGTGCTAGATTCGACAGAGCTCTGCAGCTTCTCTTCAAAGCCCTTGACAATAGTCTCGAGACTCTCGACACGCTCACCAACACCAGTCATAGCCTCGTCGCGGATTGCGACGGCCTTTGTGGTAGAATCAACGGAGGTGTCAAGTTTTTCTTCAAAGGCCTTGACGACGGTTTCAAGACCAGTAATGTCTTCCTTGCTGGCAAAGGTGGCAAAGTCTGTGCCAGCTACGCCCTCAAGGGAGGTCTTGAGTTCGAGAACAGCGGCCTCGACAGAATCAACATCGCTCTTGGAAACCTTCTCTGGGTTTTCGCTTTCCTTGATGGCCCGCTCCTTGATCTCGTCGAGACCAGCCGTGATCTGAGTAACAAGAGTTTCAAGGCTAGAGATCTCCTCCTTGCGGGGGACGGTGTCGAGGGCGGTGTTCAGCGCTCCCATTGACTCGCGTGTTTCCAAGAGCAGAGTTTCGATGTTGTCAAGGTGCTCCTTGCGGACCGCGCTCTCGCCGTCAATAAGATCATCAAGGCGACCCTTAGTGTTTCTGAGGATCGTCTCAATGGCTTGGACGTCGTCCTTGGAGGCCGCATCGTCGCCATTCACGTTCACCGGCGTGCCGTCCGCGTCAACAGTACGAGTAATAGTGGTAGGCTCACGAGAGCTGAGCTCACCAACTGTATCGCGGATGTTGCGGATCATCTCTTCGAGATGAGTGAGGTCCTTATCAGTTGAAGGCGCAGCTTCAGCATCACCTTCAGCATCAGGAGCAATGGCGCGGGTGGCAGCGACAGGCTCCCGGGTACTGAGCTCTCCCACAGTGTCCCGAATATTGCGGATCATCTCCTCCATACGAGCTAGATCTTCTTTATCGACAGAGGGTGCGGCAGCAGTCTCGGCAGGAGGAGCTGCTGCGGGAGGCTCGCGAGAGCTTAGCTCCTCAACGGCGGTCTGGACGTTACGAATCATCTCCTCCATACGGGTGAGGTCATCCTTCTGGATACTTTCAGTCTCTGGCTCCATTCCGTCGACCTTGGTGCGAAGGTCAGTGATCAAGGTCTCCAGAGTCTTAATGTCATCCTGCTTCAGCATGTCGGCAGGAACAATGGCATTGTCGGCATCGTCCTCGCTGGGGATAGCTGCAAGGGCTCGCTCGTTGTTGCTGTCGCGAAGCGACTCAATATCCGACCGAACTGAATCTAGGCCTGACTTGAGAGCGTCAAGAATCTTTTCGTCCGAGTACTCGGGTGTAGAGTTCACGGCGGCAACGGCACGCTCATTGTTGCTATCACGGAGAGCTTCGATGTCTGTGCGAACAGACTCGAGACCAGTCTTGAGGGCATCCAGAATCTCGTTGTTGGAGGAGGGTTCAGGAATAGGAGCCACAGCCTTCTCATCGGCATCCCTCAATCCCTCGATATCCGAGCGAAGGGCATCAAGACCATCCTTGAGTGCATCCAGGAGTTCGTTATTGTCAGTGGGCTCCACGGTTGCAACAGCCTTCTCAAGGGTGCTCTCTCGTAGAGCTTCAATGTCGGCACGAACGCTGTCAAGGCCGGTCTTGAGGGCCTCCAAAACATCACTGGTAGTGGTTTCTAGAGGCTCATCCAGAATTGCAACAGCCTTGTCGTTCGTGTCGCGAATGCTTTCAAGATCGGAGCGTACAGAATCAAGACCAACCTTCAGGGCATCAAGAATCTCGTCGTTGGCCGTTAGGTCAGCTGGCTTGTTGGTGACGCGATCCATTCCAGCGCGAAGATCGTTGAGGCCATCATTAAGGGCATCAAGGATTTCGCTAGTCTCCGCACGCGGCCGAAGAATCTCCTGGCGCAAGTTGTTGAAGCCAGTGTTCAATGCCTCGAGAACTTCATGGTTGTTCAGTTGAGATGAAGGAGGGGCAGGCACCATGGAGTTGTTCACCACCTCACGAAGACCCTCAAGCTCAGCCTGAAGTTGTCCCCGCGCATCTTCGTTGGTTTTGGTTAAGATGCCGGCCATTTCGTCCTTGAAGTCCTCCAGGGACTTGATGACATCATCCATAAACTCCTCCTGCATGCCCGACTCGGCAGCACGATCTACGTAGTCTTCCATAGCCTGACGAAGGTTCTCCAGGCCCTCCTTGGTGGCATCGAGAACCCGCTCGGTGCCTCGGGTACTGACAGCAGCATGCTCCTTAGCCTCATCAGAAACAGTTTTGAGCTCGCCACGAAGCAGATCCGTGATTTCTTTCAGTCGGTCAGAAATTTCCTCATTGCCCATCGTAGGGGGCATCAAGGCACGGCTTGTGGCCAGATCAAGATCGTGAAGTCCCTCCCTAACGGCGTGAACCATGTCGTCGTGTGTGATTTCGCTCCCGCCAACGGCTGAAGCGGCCACTGGAAATTCGAACTCCTCTAGGCAATCCCGAACAGCCTCGATGATCTCATCTCGAGACAAGGTCGCTGGAGTATCGACTTGGGGAGGCACGAAATGCCTCAGACCCTCAACGACAGCGGTGAAGACCTCATCTCTTGTCGCAGAAGGAGCCCGGTCGTCCCGTGGCGCATACTGCCTTAGGCCTTCCTTGAGGCAGTCCAGCACTTCGTCGCGCTCTAGGCCAAGCTGCTGAACTTCGATCTCAGGCTTGTAGTTCTCCCACGCATCCTTTACCGCCTGGATGACATCTTCCCGGCTGAGGTCGGGCATCTGGTTGGCCTCGTTGTCCTGGAGAGCTGCACGCATAGCATTGTAGATCTCCTGGTAGTCGACGGCAGTCTTCTGGGTATTACTGGACGCGGCAGATGCACGCCTATGCTCTCGCAGGACATGGTTAAGCTGGTCCTTCATCTGCTCAAGTCCCTCGTCAATGACCCGTGCCACCTCATCCTTGCTAGGGGTTTCCTGATCATCAACTGGCTTGCTCACTGCGGCTTGCTCCAGTCTGCGTCCGAGTTCACGGCCCATGCCGAGAACCTCGCCTCGCAGCTCTCGCACCAGGGCCTTAACTTCAGCAGTGAGACCACCACCCTGAGCAACGCTGTCCTTTACGGAGCGGATGATCTTGATGAGGTCATCATTGAGCAGACCAGACCCACGGCCGTTCGAGGGCTCCGAATTCCGTCGAGAGTCTGACCTCATGAGGTGTTCCACACGTTGTAGAACAGGTCCGCTTCTTGGACGTTCGGGGGAAGTCATCTGGCTCGACGCTTCATCGAAACTCATGTTTCGTGATCTCCCGCCATCATTCAAAACAATGGCATGTTCGGACTGATTTCTGATCTGTTCGACGAGCTCGTCCACCTTGGCTGCTGTTGCCATTCCGGCGAGCTTGTTAGAAACGTCGATGAGTCTGCCGAGCAGGGACTCTTGACCCTCTTTCGTGCCCATCTCCCGGATGATCCTTTCCAGCAAAGCCACGGAGGCAGGAGCTTCGGATCCAGCGAGGGAAGGTGTGCTAATTGAGGCACGATCAATTGTGTCTGAGAAGCTCTTGGGGGAAGGAATTCTGGGAAGATGGAATGCAGATCGGGTATTATTGGGAGAGACATTGTGTGGCTTGTTGTCAAGGTAGTACCCTCCGAAGGGATCTCGGGAAGAAAGTCGGTCGTTAGGACCTGTGTGGATAAGCTCCCTCAAGCTCTTTCGAATGTCCTCGTCTCTTGTGTTGGTGGCCTCTTTCAAGCTCAGCAGGTCGGTAGCATTGTCTCTGCTCCTGCGGCTGAGCTGTGCCATCTCCTTCTGCAGAGACGTGGCAATGTTTGTGAGGCTGAGGATCTGATTTGAGAGCTGGTCAAGCGAGTGAGGGTGCTTTCCCATGGCTGATCCGTTGTTTGTGAGATTGGACAGAGGAGTCTCGGACTCCTTGTTTTGAGGTTGTGGTTGTGGTTGGGGCACGGGTTGAGCCTGGGCCGGGCTCGGGCTCTGGTTGCCCATGTTCTGCAGGGCCAGCATTGTTGACGACTGGGGAGGGGTGTTCTCGCCCAGGATGCACTGGGGAGGAGGTCGTCGCACGATTGGTCTGAGGATGGGAGTCAAACTTGGTCCTGGTGTCGGTGAGCCAGTAGAAGACTCTCTGTCCGTGTATCGGCTTTCATCTCTGGCTCGGATGGGGGTCTCTGGGCGGTGGAATTTGTCGGGTGATCTCGAGGGAGAGACGTTGCCACTGCTTCCGCCGTTGTGCTCGAGCATCAGGCTCATGTCCCTGACGGATGTGGGTTGGAGTGACTGCATCCGGCGGTGTGGGCTCTGCTTGACGATGGCACTCTCGCGCGCGCGCTCACTAAGCGCAGCATGCGCAGACTGGATGGCACTAGATGTTCCAGCTCTTGAGCTGAAGCTCTTGGGTGAGGTTGGGTTGAGTGGGAGTGGCGGTGGGCATCGTTCGGGATCAGAGCTGTCCCACCTGTTTTTTGCGGTCAGTCGACGTAAGAAGGGCATCTTTGGAGAGTGAAGGTGACGAACATGGGCACAAGAGCCCGGAAGCTCTGGTCAGAAATAGCAGATTGTGCATGTCTCAAGGCGTAGTCGCCGTCTCGACTGTCTCGATCCGAGGTCGACATGTTTGCGGATGGTGTGTGTTGTGTGAGGAATGGAAACCGGATGTGAAGAATGCGGACGGCGCCGCAGCCACGCTAGAAAGGAGCGCAAATGATTATGATGAACTAGGAAAGCAAAGGGCGAGGTCGTGAGATTGGAGGTGGGATCCTTTTGAATTAGAGTCGATGAGTTGGTTGCATTGTTTGGGGCAAGCGATGCTTTGAAGACATTACATCGGGGCCGGCACCGCTAGCTGGTTTATTTTCGCCCGTTGCTGAGCAACAAACTCCTCCCTGGCCTCGAATCCGTAGGTGCTACCGCCGACCCACTCGCTACCATGCAGCCCTGTTTTGCTGCTGCTCAGAGACAGAGGTCGAGGCTTAGGCAGAGAAATGCGCGTGTGAAAAAAAAAAATGCAGCTAGGCAGAGACATGGTCCATGGACGCTTCTTGTATTGGGGTTTTTTTTTGTATTTTTTTTTCTTCTAAAGGAGCTTTTTTTAATCCATTTCTTCACCCTTTTTTTTGGTACTTGTTATCATTGTCATGGCGCTTGCTGATGTCACAACAATAAGCTTTGCCGACCTCTCGAGGGCATGGTAGCCTCTAACGACTTCAGCCATCCAATCAAATGCCACAGCCCTTCCGAGGCGTGCCTGCACCACCGAAACGCCCAACAAGTAGCACAACGCTATGGGCTCCTTCATCGGCATCCCGGTCGGGGGACGGGTCCTGGTCCACGAATGACGAGGCCACAACACAGCAGGTCACGCCACAAAACATTGTGACTACGGCGACTGCGGTGCCAGCACGCAACATCTTTGCAGATTATCGGCAGGATGCCTGCCCCTTGGCTGCCGCAGCTGCTGTATGCACTTGGAGGGAGGGGGCTCGGAGATGCTCATGGGCGGAATTAAAGGTCAAAACAAATCGCTTAATTATACAGAGTTGGGAGCTATCGTCCGCCGTCGTGGCGCCTTTTTCCATGCCGGCAGTTCTATCCTAGACCTCCCCACACATAAATCTCGTGCACATCATCTAAAACTCCCACTGCTCGGGTCTCCCATAGGCCCTCTAGATTTTATTTTAAATTGCCAGATCCCGAGAAATCAAAACATTACTTGCTGAAGGCAGCGTCGAAGGCGGGAATCAGGGTCTGGGCGAGCCAGAATGAGAAGACGAGCTTGGGACCAGTCATGAGCAGCTGTTACAGACAAATTAATTAGCGTCATGTCAGTCAAGTGGGGGGGGCGCGGCGACAGGGCAGAGGAGGGGTCGGCAATCGAGTCACTCGTCACTACGTACCTTGGGGACAAGGCCCTTGAAGAAGCTGCCGAAGCCCTCGTTCTTGGCCATGTTGCTCAGAATTCGGAAACCACTCTCGGGGTTGTCAAAGTTGCGGTTCTGGATTCGGGTCTTGATGACATCGAGGGGAGCAGAGACGACGAGCGAGGCAGAGGCACCAGCAATGGAGGCAATAAAGTTCTGGAACCAGCTGGCCTTGTTGTAGTCCTCGAGGTGGAACAGGTACTCCTTAGCGAAAGCAGAACCACCGAACAGCTATCAAAACGTCAGTTCTGCGAGTCGTCATGAGGGGGGGTGGCGGGTGGCGCATACGGCGAAGGAGCCAGGAGCGTTACGGGCAGCAGTCCATCCCCAGCCGCGGTACAGACCGAAGCCCTCGTCGGCGACAATCTTGAAGACGCCACGGCCCTTGAAGGCCTCGGGGTTTGTCTGTCGCTTAATCTTCAGGACGTCAAGAGGGAGGAGGACAATCTCGCCAATACCGATCAGACTACCCATGGTTAGCGAGCCCTGGTTTGAGAGGTTTGTGGGCATGAGGTGGATATTCACCTGCCAGCGGTCGAGTGCATGATAGCCTTGCCAGTCTTCTTGCCAAAGGCACCCTCAAAGTCCTTGCCGTAGTTCTTGGCCAGGAAGTCTCGGGCCACGGGCTGACCACCATACTTGTAAATTCGCTGGAGGACCTTGTAACCGGCGGCGTAGCCTAGACCGGGGAAAAGAGAAACAAACTTCCTTCCGACGGGAGCGGCGGCCTTGTCCTTGAAGATAACCTGGTTCAATTGGCCAGCATTGGCGATCTAGTGTCAAGCAGCGTTAGCGGACGGGATCCCTCGTGGTCAATTGGAGAGGCGTGGCCTACGCGAGTCTGGTTGCTCATCAATCGCTTAGCGATAGTGTCCACCTTTGGATGGAAAGTTAGCAGGCGTCTCATGAAAGCGCTGTACGCCATTGGAGGCTCAACAAGGGATTTTTGAGGCTTCGTACGGGGTGGAAAACGGCCAGCTCGGCGATACCAGCGGAACCTGTTGAGTCGGTCAGCGATTTGGTTGAGATCTTGTGCGCCGTGGTGGGCAATTGTGACGAAAATGCGGGCAGGAAAACCACGTACCAGAGCCCAGCACTCGGGCCAGGCCGGACTCCTTCTCTCGGCCAGAAGAAACGGGGGGAGACATTTTTGAACGAGTTGAGGGCTTGGGAGACTCGGGGAGAAGGGAGGATGGACAATGCAAGAGAGTGAGGGCGCAGAAGAGCTTGTCGCAAGATTCCTGGAAATTTTGTAAAAAAAAAAATCGGCTCCCCAATTGACCGACGTCGGTCGGAAAGGTGCGCCGGGTGTTCCCAGCGCCGCATCCCGCTCCCACTGAATCCCACCCGCTAGAGGACCTCGAAGCTCTGCGCGGGGGGCTTCCCAGCCAATCCCACGTCTTGATTTGGTATCCATTTGGCCAAGCGTCTCTAATATGTGGGGGTCGCATCGTCCCATCTCATCAACCTTGCTGTGTCTGGCACCATGATGCTCAATGGTTCTACCCTGAACCACGTTGCTAACGTCAACTAGTGAGGCTTATTTGTTGAGCAAGCCACATCTTTCATTATTCTATGATAAAGTTTACTGGATTTTCTCTTTTTACTTTACTTCTTTCTTTTTCTCCTTCTCTTCGTGAGCTTTTCTCACAGGATGTACAAGCACAATAGAATTGTGGGTTGACCAGCCACCCTCGCTCCATCTATTATCAGAAACAGACCCCAACCCAGAATTAATCCCACGCGGGATATTTAACGCAATAGTATATAATTGGCAAAGCGGATTAAACTAAGCTCAAAATTACCAAAGTTCAATAAAATTAGCATCGTACTAAGACATGCCTCCCACTTAGATGGGTCAGACGCATTGCGAGCTGCCAAATTATAAATAGCTCAAAGTTGAGTTGAATGTGAACTTCGACCCTTGAGTGATTGTCCTGGAGGTGTGCTATGACTACTGCAACATTGATTTTGGCGGGATCACAACAACATCTATCCAAAGGGGGAAAAATCCCGAAAGAGGCTAAGAGATCATCTATGGATCAATATACTTATTTAAGTATTGAATTTATTTATTTTGGCTGGAAGTGCTGGGTGTGTGATAGTTTCAAGTGACTGACTGTCAATCATTCAAAGTTATGGCGCAAAGCTCTAAAAAATCCGCTGTAAACCTTACCATGGAACAATGCTTCTGGGTTCGCCAGGAGTTAATGTCGGAGCCAACTTATCCCTTTGAGTGTCACAAGCCTCCACATAGGTACCTTCCCTCAATCATCCGACCAACAAAATATTATTATTAGAGTAAAATATAACTTTATATAAATAAATTTGTTATTACTAAAATAAAATTATATAAAATAATCCTAATTCTTTTTTCTTCTTAATTAGGAGCTTTGTAATTTGCAATATATCTTGCCTGGTACCTAAGTGGAGGCTTATGACACTCAAAGGGATAAATGTTCAATGCTTTGTTGAAGGGACTACTAGGGCTGGAAGCCAAAAAAAAAAAGCTGGGCATTTGTGGTACCTTTAGGAGAGCGATAAAAATGTTCGCTGCTCACTGGAACACCAATATTAATGCGACCGGCCAAATGCATGGTTGTTGGAATCTGATGTGATCCATTGGGAGGATTGTATAGATCTCGGCTATGCAGCCACAGCATACAGTCTATCCAGCTGGGCGGGTTGGGTCGGCATAAGCTGATTATCCAATTGGGATACACACATGCATGGTCCCTCGCATGGTCCTCACAAAACCTAAGTTGTAGCGAAATTATTACGCAGCGATGATGAAACAAAGCGCATCATGTGCATGGAACGCAGTAGAGCATGGAGCGCTAGTCTGGACCACTGCCAAAACATTTGGCAGGAATGATAATTCATAAACAGTGATGATGCTAACTGAAATCCCCTTCACAGTCTGGTGTTCCTGATGAGCGACCATGGGGCAATAACTTGTATCTTCGTCTGCCTCTCTCCCCACCGAGCCACAGTGTTCCTGCAAATAACTTTTAATAATCCCTCAGTACAGAAACTAACTCATCCAATCTCATTACTTGGCCAAGGAGTTTCTCCTGTACCATCAAATGGGCATTGTACTTGTTGTAGTGCTCTGTTGTCATCACTTCCTCTTCCTTGCCCTGCACATCCTTGCGTTCCACAAATGACAGGATATTTCGTTCTTTGTGGCGTTCCACTTGAAGCGTCTGAAGACACCTCAGCATGGCCTTGTAGATATCATCCAAGGCCTGGTTCTGTGTGCGTTCCTTGTCAAAGTACCAGAAGAACAGGGTTCGGTTGGCTAGACGGCTGTTGTCCTTGGGGACTTCCTGGACATCAACTACGCCGGCCATCTGCATCGTAAGCATCTTGCTTTGGACCTCAGATTTTTTCATGAGCGCAACAGAAGGAAGCATCTTTTCGTCGAGCTTGCCCTTTTCGCGCAAGATTCGTGTCAATCGTAGTCCATGTCGACCATGCGATTGTTCAATCATCGCATCTAATTCTGTTTCTCGTAGCCGTTCTAGGAGTTGGTTAAAGTCAACGGTCCACTGACCGCGCCCATGTGTACCACAGTGACGGATGAACCGGTAGTTGCTCTCGGCTAAGAGGAGCAGGTGTTGGCGCATCAGGCTGGCACGGCTCTTCTCAGGAGCGGCCTCGCCTTCGAATTTCACCTTGGTTTCTCGGTCGCCATTAGTTCCATTCTGCTTGTGGTCATCCTCATCACCAACGTCGAGGTCGTCCTCATCAATATCAAATGTCCTGACGACAGGACGGCGTCCTGGAGGACCCGCATCGGAATCGTCAGAATCATAATCATCATCCGGTGGCACCTCCCTGACCTTTTCGGCGCTCTCGAGGTCAATTTTTTCCTTGGGAGCCTTCCCGATTCCAGACTGCACATTGAGAGTGTCATCTAGATGCTCCATGATATCTAGCGTCGTGACTGCTGTCTGTTGAACAGGCGCATCATCGTCGAGAAGAGTATCAGCTCGGCATCTCGAGAAATCAGCCGTGATAAGGTCAAGGACCGTACGGTAGACCTCCCCAGTAACCTCTCCTAGGACGTCAGCGGCAAAGTTGACCAAGCGCTCATTGCGCAACTCAACCAGGCACTTTTCGTGGTTGAGTCTGACGATGACGTTGGGCTAAGTTCGTGTCAGCTTAATTCTACGTGCAAGCGGTAGTCCAGACCTACATTGAGGTGTGGCGCGTCGTCGTGGGAATGCCCGTTTTGAGCCCGGCCGTTTTCGAGCTTTCGTCTTTTCAGGCCAACGCCTCCCATGGTGTCAAGTTGTCGTTTCAACACCTTGCCTTGGTCCCGGAAAGTTCGATATCGTTCCATAATTTGGCGCTGGGCCTCTCCCTTGTTCTTCGTTGATTTCTCACCAGGGCCTGCTTTCAACACATCATCCGAAATCTCTCGGAAGACATCGTTGGGATTGCGAAAGCTTTCGGCTCGCACCGTCTCAATGATTTCTGCTCGCAAAAGGCGGCCAAGGACCGAGTTGAGATGATTTTCAGATTCGATCAGGCCGTTGTGAGAATCGTGGTCACCATTTGCGTGCCCGTTGACTTTGGGTGCTCGTGACCCAAAAGCTTGCGAAAGATCACCGATCCTTGCATGTCCCAAGAGCATGAGGGTCTGAATTAACTCGCGCTCTGCGGTACCATATTGTCGATCGATGATTTCGAGAATTTTCCCCGATCGTACAAGGTTGTAGCAAGCATCAGCGTTGGCTTCGTAGTGCGTCAGTTTGTTGTCGGGGTTCGTGGAGTGGTAGAGCAAATTTTGCTGGATCAAAACACCGAGGCCATTTCGAAGGTGTCGCGGAGTGAGCGCGGTGTGTTGTACAAGTTGCGCAATAGTCGAGCGGCCCTTGGTGAGCAGCGCAATCAAAATTCGCTGGTTCGCGACGATCAGGTCAGCCCCGCGATCCCAGGGATGTCACGGCTCCTTCCAGAGCAGAAGGAGGAAAGGGAGGCATCTTACCGAGGGCAGTTCGCCATAGAGATCATTGACTAGCAGAGCACAAAGCTCAGCGGCATGTTTTGTCTGCGAAGGCGAGCCAGTCAGCGACGCTGTGGTGCGCGTTGTCGGAATCCCTGACTCACAATGAGCATTGCTCGGCTCCTAGAGATCCTCTCACTATCTCTGGAGCTGCCGCAATTGCTACAGAGCAGTCATTGACCTCCCCAGGGGCAGCAAATTTCACGGTCGCAATCTGATGGTGAGGGTGTGTAGAGTATACGCGGTGGAGGTGGTGGTGGCAAGGTTGCGGGGAGAAATGCTGTGTCGTGGAGGGAGCGCGTTGACGTTGATGGAGGGCCACGGCGCAATCGATAATTTTTTTGGCTGTATTTTCCTGGGTGTAAGTGAAGCCGGTAAGGTGGGGTGAGGTTTTTCCCTTGCGGCACATAGGCACATGCTGGCCGAGTAGCGCCAAAAGGCTAAGCCCACCCAAGCATCTCAGTTCGCAGTTCATCCACCAAAGCCCAATCAAAGTTGACCACCTTCAGTATGATTGCTGCAAATCATTTCCAGCACCTTTCTAAAAGTACGAGGTCAACATGGCTCAGAGGGGCCACATGGATTTTATTTTTCTCGATAGACCGCGAGTGACAGCGGATTTGTGACAGCAAACCATTGAGATGGTGACTTTGTTCTAGTTTGGTACTGTTTGCCATGGTTTCGGCTAAAGGCTGTGTTAAAACCATGCCAGCCATGTGGAAATATTCCCGCAGTCAGCGCCTGGCCAATCCTGATGGGTTTCGGGCCGAGATTTTTCCTTTGGTTCTCTAAATGCACACCTGCTTGGAGGAAGGCTACCCAATCAGACATTAAGCATTTTCATGCATTTCCTGTCCTGACAGCATTCTGTGCGAACACCTTTATAATATTTGACAAACCGTCATAAATTGACGTTCTTTCCGCTTTCCCAATTGGCGTTTTCGCACATTATGGCGGCAGCAGTAGCTTTAGAATACCTTGGGCTTTTTTCGTGGTGAATATGGAATGCGACGGATAATGAAGAAGGGGCACTGTAAGTTCCATTTAAGTTAATGGAACTCTTAATAGCTATGGCTCCCTTTCTTGCCATAACTTTATAAGTGACGGTGTCCCGCCGCCATTCATTATAGATGCCCTCGCCATGTTCCCCACAACGGGTCGGTGTTGTGTGTCTTGGGTTACTTCCCAGAACTCTCTTCATCAGCGTTCTCACCATTGTCGCTCAAGGATATTTACGGCGTCTACCTTATGTCGCTTGCAGTAAAAAACCTCCCTTTTCTCTCTCTTCAACGTATTCTCTACCTTGTTACTTCTCGGCCTCCATGTTTGCGCATGATGTCGGGTCATACACTACCTTCTCACTGGCGCCAGTTCCCGGCGGTTCGGTTTCGAATTTATTTCTCTCAGTACGTTCTAAGTAACATACCCCTCCGCTAAGTCTTCATACTTTACCATTAGGAAAGATCTTTTAGTCGGGTTAAGCTGTAATCCAGTCGTGGGATCTCAACAAACGCATGGCGAGCACAGCTTTGACACTATCGATGGCATGTGTTCAAAGAGGTTTATTGGGTTTTCACATGGCCATAAAAGTCGTATAGTTGGAACTATCATAACAATACTGAGTTGATAACTCAGGAAGTGACTTAGTGATAATTTCGGTATGAAACCCAAGTTCTAAACGATACCTTGACTGCAACGGTTTCGCTACTCGAGGATACTAATGTAATAGTAGATGTCAAGAACCCCACTTTTGGTAAAATGAGAATTATTGAGTCGATCTCAGGAAAGTTCAACGGCTTAGAGAAACAATCCATAATGTCCAAGCAGGAGATGCTTCACTGTGATGAGAGATTCAACAGAACGCGAATGTGCGTGGTTGATTAACAATTCTCTTCACCCAGGCACATTCATGTTTAATATTCTCACTACTCTGTGTCAAGCAAAAAGCACATTTTACATTCAAATTCATCGTTGCATATGCAAAGCATTCCCTAGGCGCAAATATCATGAGGATTCGAGGTTCTTGATGCGATCATAGTTGTTAACGTCTTGGATTTCGTTTCTATCATCATAATCTTGTGGGCTGTTACTCGATGTACTGCCTAAATGCTATGTAGATACGGAAGCACCCAGTTTACATTCGGGATTTTATCATGATGAATATGGTTTATTGTTTTCATTTGTCCGGCTTTTTATTAAAAAAAGTTTATTTAACTGGCCATTGAGAACAGGATCTCCAGGACTTGCGAATTCTTTAGGAACAGGTAACTCCAAGCTAGCTGACTCCAGATATTCGTTTACCCCACTTTCATTAAGTTCATGGGGCAAGGCATGGTATCGCAATTGGTGCTTAGCTAGGGCTTCCAGTAAATCTTTATTACATGGGATTTGCTTTGGGCGCTGAGGGGATTCTTGGCTCCTTCTGCATGTATCTTGCTTCTTTGGCTCGCGATCTCTCCTCTTGGATTAAGGTCTCTGCCTAATCTGCAAATCCGTCCCAAAAAATTGTGTTTTGTAAATAAAAAAGCGTATTTCGAAAGCAATGTCCAAATAAGGGAAGGATTTAGTTTGTAAATTTACGAAGGTGTTGGATGCGATTTCATCAATCCAGCAACGTATTGCAAAACAATGCCCAAACGAGAGAAGGCCTAAAATTAGAGCACATTTACTAACGCTTCGAAGAAACTTTCATGAGTCCAATGGCGTAGTTGAAATAAATGACCGAATAAACCACTTGATTTGAAGCCGAGTTGTAGGGATTCGGTCTATAAACCGGATGATATATTGTTCAATAATATCCAAATAGAGGGTTAAATCTGGACCTTGGTTTGACTACTTTGTTTCATGCATCTGCTGGTGTGTAGTTCATGATTGCGGTTAAGCTATGAAGATTTCTGAGAAGATTTCATTAATCTTACAAGGGTTGGCCATGAAACAAGAGTCAAGACTCATATCCATGCATTCATTCATAAATAAAATGTCATTAGAGTTACATATGTTGGCGCTTGAATCGTGCCTCTTAAGCTATGGTATTTGATTGAAATCTGGTCCTCTTGCTCGGCAAATGTGTACATGCGACCCCCGCCAAAATCCCACATAAGCTAAGGACAATTTTAATACATATTAAACTTGAGTATGGTTAACATAAAATTGAGGGCGGCCGTTTTCACTGAACAACCCTCCATGACACGTTCGGGCGGCAGGAAAAACCATGAAAGTGTTCGTGTAAAATCCTAGGAGCGCCATTAGCTTAAATGAGACTTAGAGTACACGCTTTTTAATTATCCGCCACGTTCCACATTCGTCAATAAAATATGCAAATACTTGATTAAATACATAAATACGCCCTGCCTCTATTTTCTATGGCTCTTTAAACCTAACTACTTTTCTAGCTATGAAACTGATTTGATGCTGGGTAGCCTTGTGGTTGAATTACACAGTTGCACTCTCCCTCTTTCGTTGATAAGTTAGGCCAATCAGCAAATCGTTTTTTCCATGACCAAGCCGAGGTCTGTTTTAGGAAAAAAGCGGGACGCCAATGCGGACGGCCGGGAACATATCACGTGATCGTGATCCCGAAAATTAGACGGGAGCTTTTCGACGAGGCACTTCTTTTGGAGATCAATTGCTTCATCCCGACGGCCGAAGGATTGCCAATTGCCTACGCCATCACCCTCGACAATGCTCTCGAGATCGTCCCTCGCGAGAACTGCGCAGCAGGCCGCTCGTCGGTCCTGCAGCGTCCAGCGACGAACCTTTGCCGCCGCTGCATCGACTTCATCGTACGAGACCTCGGATGTGACTGGCCTCAAGGTCGCCTCGCGGGATGCCCACGGACCGACCACCAAGCTTGCGATTGTTGCCAAGGCCGGTACTCGATACCAGCCTCTGCCCGGCTTGACCGTCGGCCTTGAGGAGTTCGCTTTCAAGGTGAGGAATCCCAGGATGCAGGACGTTGGGCTTGAGCTAATTTGCTGGCCCTATACAGAACACCCAACGACGATCTGCCCTCCGCATTACCCGCGAGTCTGAGCTGCTCGGTGGTCAATTGGCCTCCTCCCACACCCGTGAGGCCGTTGTCGTCGAGGCCAACTTCCTCCGCGAGGATCTGCCCTACTTCGCTGAGCTTCTCGCCGAAGTCATCACCCAGACCAAGTACACCAGTGAGTGAATGCGCCACCGAAACGGCGTTTGCATCTCGGAATTAACGTCATTGCCAGCCCACGAGCTCCACGAGGAGGTCGAGCGAGTCCTGAGCCTCAAGCAGGCCGCCCTCAGCGCCAATGCCTCCGCCATTGCCCTCGACAACGCCCACGCCGTCGCTTTCCACTCTGGTCTCGGTTCCTCCCTGTACCCTGCCTCTTCGACCCCCTTCCAGAAGTACCTGAACGAGGAGTACATTGCTGGCTACGCCGACGTCGTTTACTCCAAGCCCAACATCGCCATTGTTGCCGACGGTGCCTCCCCCGCCAGCCTCGACAAGTGGATTAGCCAGTTCTTCAAGGATGTCCCAGCTGCTCCCCGAAGCGGCCAGGCCCTCAAGACCGAGGCTAGCAAGTACTACGGTGGTGAGCAGCGAACTAGCCACACCTCTGGCAACTCAGTTGTCATTGCTTTCCCTGGATCCAGCTACAGCGCCGCCAAGGCCGAGATTGCCGTTCTCGCCTCGCTCCTCGGTGGCCAGTCCAGCATCAAGTGGTCCTCCGGCTTCAGCCTTCTCTCCAAGGCCACCGCCGGTACTTCTGGTCTCTCTATCTCGACCTCCAACCTCACCTACTCCGATGCTGGTCTCCTGGCTGTCCAGATTTCCGGCACCGCTGCCTCCGTCCGCAAGGGTGCTGAGGAGACCGCTAAGGCCCTCAAGAGCATCGCTGCGGGCTCCGTCAGCAAGGAGGATGTGACCAAGGCCATTGCCAACGCTAAGTTCGCTGCCCTTGACGAGGCCTCCACCAGGCAATCCAGCACCCTCCTGGCCGGCTCTGGCCTTGTCAACAACGGCCAGGTCTACGAGGCCGCCAGCCTCGCCCAGGCCATCAGCGGCGTCACTGCTGACAAGCTCAAGGCTGTAAGATATTACCCAATGACCATTTTATTCAACGCGCATGATGCTAACTCAGTCTGCAGACCGCTCAGGCTCTTCTTGACGGCAAGGCCACCGTCTCTTCCGTCGGTGACCTCTTCGTGCTCCCCTATGCTGAGGAGCTTGGTCTCCGGGTATAGATGGGGGTTCAAGAGGCGAAAAAGCTTGTATCAACAGTCAGAGTCGTCTAGACGAGGTGGAGGGGATGTCCTCTTTGTGAATACTTGTAGTAGAAATCTTTGGTCTACGTTAATGTGTCCTTTGTCCCTTGTTCCCTGCTCGTCAATGACGTTCCTGGTGCTGTTAATTGAATACACAGCACCACTGTGTTGTCAATTGTGGAGTTTGTGTGGATGCTTGACGTTTGACCCCAAAACTCGAAGAGGCAAGGGCTTGTTTTATTTGGATTGTTTGAGCGGCAATCTCCCTACCAACTACATCACCGTGTTTGATCTCAGAGCACTGTGCGGTCAAGTTTTCTTCAGGGCATCATAAGATTCAATTGGTAGTTAGTAGCCATGGGTCGAATCTCCGGCCGCCTCCTGCTCTGAGCAATCAATCTCTTCCTGTCCAATCCCATTAGATGTCGCCCAGTGCAACCGCAGGCACGAAATTTGTCTTGCCCGTATGTAAACCACTTTGCGTTTGCAACGCCAGTCTCGTATCCGTGACCTACCGCAGTGACACCAGATGCCACGTCCCCGTGACCAAGCTCTGCAGCCCCTGCTCCAACCACGTTGACAACACGCGCTGTTCATTAAGGCACGGTAAAGGTTCCGGGCAGCTTCCCTAACATGGGACGTCTGGGGTTTGCGGGTAATGAACTAGGGTGTCGGCGCCAGGGGACAGGAGACAGTTGCTGGGCCGAGACGGTTTGGCACAGTGTATTCTCGGCAGCCGGCAGGCTTGTTGATCAGTTTGGTTGCAGCGGGCTGACCGAACTGCCGATAGACCGGGTTCTGGATTCTGAGGGACAGTCTGCTGGCCACTTTAATGTACTGTGTGACACATGTCGCGGATGGATTTTGCCCTTTGCTTGATGTGGCCGTGCGGTGCTTCAATTCACTGGGCGGCGGGCGTTGGGAGTGTTTAGAGCTGAGGCTCAGCGGTGGAGCGCTGTCAACGATGCTGCAACGAGTGCTGTCCAGCGCGCTGGCGACCCCACCTAGGCCTACAGCTACAGGGTGTTGAGGCGCGGGCACCACTGGCGCGGACGTGGAAAGTCGGGCGCCCAGCGGCAGCCAGCGGCCGCCAGCAAGCACCCACCACACCTTTTTTTCTTTTTTTGCTTTGTCCCTTGGTGCCAAGGTGGTGGAATGGCCAAGGGAACAGGGCTCCAGAAGCAGTAGTGGAAGCGGAAGCGGAAGCCACAGAGTACCTGTCCATTGGAGAAAACAAAGTCTCCATCACCACCTCCACCTACCTCCTCCACTGTTGAACCTCGTCCTCTCGTCCCTCTACTCTCCCTCTCCTCCTCCCCACGACTCGGCTCAACCTCAGCCGCTCCATGCCCTTGTCACCCATTGCGAGGCAATCGTAGCAGCGCCGAGCTGGACGAACCTCCAGAGACCATCCTCCTCCGTCCCCGAAAAGAGGTAAATCGCAGCCCCCCCGTCCGTCCTCGCCTATCCTCCCTCGCCCCGTTTCCTCGCCAGTCGCAGTTGGGGGGCTCTTTGACCCGCCCCATCTTTTGGGCCCTTTTGTCTTGCGTCTGCGTTTGCTGCGTCTTGTCCGCCCCTGAGCCAGATCTGAAATCCCCAAACTTCACTTCGTTGTTGCATGCGTTGTTGCATGTCGATGCAGGCACTGACATTTTTCGCACAGTCCAGAGCCATCCACTGGCATCCCAGTCTCTCGTCTACCCTCACTTCCTGATCATCCCTTGATCAGCCCCCCGATACCGTCGTCCTTGTCACACGAGCACTCTCACAGGGTAAGTCCTACTTGGTCGCCTTGAACAATGCAGCACTTTCCTTATTCCTTCGCTTCGCCCCCATGAACCATCGCTCCTCGACGCCTATGGTTATTTTCTTTTCCCGCTTCGCTTTTCAGCGTCACGTCATGCACTTTCACCAGACGTGGCCTTCCCTCCCGCATTCCGGACCTACCCTCCAGGATACACACAACGCACCCCTCAGCGCCAATCTAACATGCCCTTTCTTAGAGTCGAATAGTGCGCTGCTTTTGCGAAACCTCACGAGCCCCTGTTCCATCTAATATCGCCACCAAAGGCCCTGCTAGTTGCCATCTGTATGGTAGCCGAGGCGACGAGCTAATTCTGACACTCATTTGATAAGTCGTGCATTGATAAGATTGTCCCGAAATGCCCCTTCCAAAGAAGGATGGAATAGCCGGTGGTGGTGCTGGTGGCAAGACCCAAAACGGTGAGTTGTCAGCCGTATATTGTAATCGACAATACCTAATAGAGCTCCGAACAGGAAACCGAAACTCGTTTCGAACCGATACTGCCATTTCCAACAGCCGATTCGGCAACGAAAGAGTCCTTCAGCCATGGGTCCCCGACTCGAACGACAGCATCAACAATGGTGCCCTGGAGAAGACTAGCAACAGCGGGGGCTGGGACCAGTTTGCTGAGAATGAGAGACTGTTTGGCCTCAAGACCGACTACGACGAGAACATCTACACCACTGCCATCAACAAGAACCACCCCCAGTACCGAGAGCGCATAGCCGCTGCGGAAAAGAAGGCTAGAGAAATCGAGCGCAGCGCCCCTACTACCGCCCACGTTGCTGAGGAACGTGTCATGGACTTTGTTGGTGGAGGTGGAGAGGATCAGGGCGAAAACGAAGAGGATAAGTAAGTTCTCTTTTGCTTCACCTCGTATGCCCTGCAGCTGACAATATGATAGATACAGTGGTGTCCGACGTCAGGAGTTCCCCCCGCTATCTGGGAGGGAAAACAAGTACACACCCCCTGCAAAGAGAGCGCCGACGGGCCAGTCCACCGTCAAGGGAGCTCCCGTCGATCCGGCTATCATTTCCTCGCAGATCAAGGCACCTCCCAAGAAGCAGCCAAGCCCCGCGCCGGTGCCAACCCCGACTCCTGCCGCGCAAGAGTCCAAGTCTCAGGCTCCCGACTCCAACAAGGGCGGTGCTGCTCCCAAGGCCGATGCCCAGAAGCCTGCGGCTGATGCGAAGTCCGGAGATGCAACCTCGTCTGACTCTAAGCCAACTGGCGCCAAGGCTCCCGATGCCAAGGCTGTCGAAAAAGCCGGCACCCCCCTGCGCAACTCCGTCGCCGCCCGCAATGAAGGCACCCCCAGCGCAACCTCGACAGTCGAGCATGATGTTCTGAAGGAATTCAAGACATTTGCGAGCCAACAGCGCCAAAATGCCGAGAAGGCCCGCAGCAACAAAGCCAAGGCGGACAAGGAAGTCAAGCTGACCGAGCTGAAGAAATTCGCCAACTCCTTCAAGCTGTCAACACCAGTGCCGAACGACCTTGTCTCCATAATCGCCAAAGACCCGGTCAAGCAGAAGGAGATCCAGGCCAAAGCCATGAAGAACGCGGAGGAGGTCGCGAAGGCCAAGGCTGAATCAAAGGACAAGGTTACGCCATCAAAGGAGCCTCAGCCGAAGACGTCTGGGCAGAGCACGCCTGCAGCTGCCAGCACCACTGCTACCCCGAATGAATCAAGGGCTTCGCGTCCTGCCACAGGTCCTCAGCAGGCCACTCCTCCTGCTGGAGGTCAAAACCGGCATCCTGGGGCTCGTCAACAATTTCCCCAGCAGCAATACCATCAGCAGCAATACCGAAACAACCGAGGCGGGCCACAACATTTACAGCAACAACCCGGTTCGCTTGCGCAGAGACTCCGCAACGTTGAGCAGCAGAAGTACTCTCAGCCTCCTGTGCCTCATCAACCGCATATCCCAGGCCAAGAGATGCGTGCTCCTCCAACTGGCCCAGCCAACAGCGTTGATCAGGGTTATAACAGGCGCATCAGCGGAGTTCCCAGCCACATGGGCGCCAAGCTGAACCCCAACAGTCACGAATTCAGGCCAAGCCCATTTGCCGCTGCTTTCAACCCTAACAGCCATGCCAGTGCCGGTTCAAGCCCGCGGTCTGCCGTCAACAATGTCGCCGATGCTTCCTCGAACACTGCTGTTACTGCTGCTGCTGCTGCTGCCGCCGCCGCACCTTCAGGTCAACTAATCCGCCGTAAGACAAAGGCAATCGACGTTAAGAAGTGTTTCATTTTGTCTCACATCCAAACGATCGTTCCCCAGCAAGGTCGCAACTGGGATGATAACGCCGGCCTCCGCCCATCATATGACACGCTACCTACCTGGCGGCAGCTCCAGGACAGCGAGAAACCGGAGTCAACTATGCACC
The DNA here is from genome assembly GCA_020975415.1 of Calonectria hawksworthii. NCBI lineage: Eukaryota > Fungi > Ascomycota > Sordariomycetes > Hypocreales > Nectriaceae > Calonectria > Calonectria hawksworthii. The sequence goes on along the minus strand of JAHXZK010000001.1, from coordinate 1,901,972 downwards.
TGACCTACAAGGAATACTTTGAGCGCCAACCGTTTGGTGGACCTTCTCTGGCTACGCCCAACCCTCAACATGTGGTTCCGCAGATGCCTCACCAGCACCAGCTGCCATTCCATCTTCAGCACGGTGCGCACAACATGGGACCAAGACAGTCACCCCATATGCCCCCGATGCAGATGCACAACCCACAGCACGGACATGTTCCTCACCCACCTTATGGAAACGATGACCACCGAATGATGCATTCCAACTCGGCCCAGTCGTTCGCCTCGCCTCGCCTTGGCAATGTGCCCGTAGCCGCATACCCTGGTGTGAATTCGCCAGCTCAGGTGCCATACAACCAACCTGTCTTCATGGGGCCTGGGACACCGCAGATGGGGCAATTCCGCAGCTTCTCCAACAACCCGCAGTACATGTCTCCCCAGCAAGGGCAGATGGGTGGTCCGATGATGATGCAGCCGCAATTCATGCCTGGGCCCCAGGGAATGGTGCCCGGGCCGCAAATGATGTATCCCGGCAGCCACCCGCAGTTCATGCCACCTTCCGGACCTCAGCCAGTGCCCGGAGTCAACGGGTATCCCAGCCCGGGCCGCCCCGCTGCGCCGATGATGGCCCACCAGGGATCACAGCAAGGCCAGCCAATGTACGGGATGAGCCCGAACGTTCAATACAACCAGCCGGTGTTCACTCCAGGGCAGCCGAATGGACCAAGTATGTGACGGGCAGCGTCTTCGGGCAGAGGGGTGCATGGCTAACTGTAGTCAGTGACAAACGTGCGAGGGGGGTATGGCAGCCCTGGGCCACAGCACTTTGGGACCAGCCCCTCGCAAGGGCATCAGTACGGGCCTCAGCAGCATAGAGCTGCCAGCAACACCTACAACAAAGGTTATGCTGGGCAGCATCACACACCTCAGACCAACCATGCCGTGCCAGCCATCAGCCAAGGTCGAACAACGGATGGCTCGGATGAGGCCAAATAATGGACTTGCAACATGACATTGGCCTCATTATTACATTATAAAAACAGATGCAGCATCTCTAGCACATTTTTTTTTCTCTCTCTTGGGCGACGGCTTTGCCGAAGTAGACTTTTCTCTGGTACTCGCATCTCAGAGTCTAGGTTACACGTGCAACAGCGAGGGGCGCGAATCATTGCATATGTGTTGCAATATGGAGCATTCGTATAAAGTCGCACAAGTCGGCGGCACAGCTTAGACACGGGAGGCCTCAGGCTCGGGTTGCCCGAGGGGATTGGGTTGATGGGTGAGAGGTTGAGTGGCTTGCGGTGAACTCGGAAAAGACGCCGGGTATGGTCCATTCCGGCGATGTGAATATATCTCTGCCCCGGCATCTGAGCCGTGAAGAGCGCTGGCAATTGTCAACAAGTCCAGCTTCTCATCGCCATGAGAGGTAGCAAGGGGCACTTGTGCCATGGGGTGGGTGTAGAGAATCTATATGCCCATCGATGGCACATTGATCAAACCTTGGCGACCATAGGCAGCCGAAATCAACCGACATGTCAGAGAGGAAGCTGAAGTGGGAAGTTGCTTTGGGCAGCCTGAGAACGGGATCAAGATGAAGCGACGGACATGGACCGTGGTCAATACAAGTCGACAAGTCGTCACCAAGAAAGCAAGAAATGCCATCTGTCAAAACACTGCAGCTCTAGATGGACCCATGAAATTATGACACAGCGTGTGGCTTTTGGGCGAGACAAATCCTCCTGTTGTAGGAGCCCCGACGTGACGTGGCGAGGTGTGGAGAGTGTAGCACGGTGGGAAGTAGATGTAGTGAGAGGAAGAGAGGAAGAGCAGCGAAGTTAGGAGGAGTTATGGGGTGGGGTTGAGGCCGGGGTTGGAAGCCAGGAGCGCCGTGAAAAGCGCCGAATGCTCGGGGCCAGAACAAGCATTTGCTGGGTACTCGTAGTTTGCCATGTCAGTTGTACTGGGCTTTACGACGGTCGGCGGTCGAGTAGGGGGAGAAAAAAAATACAGCAAAAGCATTTCATGTTTCGTTTTACGTTGGAAGTGACGCGAAGGCATGAGTGAAGGATTCCAAGGATCAACGATGAGGCGATCTGAAGCAGGACAGGGTCAGGCAAAGTAAGGCGAGCTGAAGCAATAAGAGGAGGTGCAGCCACTGAGTGCCATGGAGAGTAGGATGGAGAAGGCGTGGCGAAACGTAGGACTCGCATTGATGATCGGACCAGAAAGATCAATGACTTGTTGGTGTGGGGGAAGTCTTGGCCCTAATTCCCTTTCATCGAGGCATCGAGAAGGATTGGTCAATTGACGAGTCAGCAGAAACAATTATTACTGGCGCGGTATATGTGCAAGGGTGTAGGTGTAGATGGGAGGGAAGGGAAGGGGTTGCCGGGGCTGGCTGAAGATGAAGCTCTACGTGCCGGACCATGAACGGCGGATGGACGGGGATTAGGTCCTTGGCGAACGATTCCGGCTGCAAGGCAGCAAGAGACAAAGGCGGGGGCATAGTCTACGTGGGTGGCCGGATAATGTGTGTCCAAAAAAAGAAAACCGAACATTGTGTTGGTTCCAGAAGTTGGCAGTTGGCAGTCGGCGTCGTCCATGCGCTCATTTTGCATGTCCCCGTTAAAGTGCATACATGGTGAATCTCAGGTCGGGGGAGGGGGCTCAGGTCGCCGAAAGGGCTGGCGGGAAGAGGCATGAGTGGCTCCTCTCTAGCTTGGCGCCCACGCGGAGAGAAGGTCGCCGTTGCTACCAACACGGAGTGGCTTGACTTTGTGTGTGCCTCTATTAGCCTCGGAAGGGATCAAAAAAGGTACGACCGGCGCCACCCAGGGACCTGGTCGTGACATCTCTCACTGCGCAGGATCTACGTTGGTCAGGGAGAAGTTTGTTGGTAGCGCAGAGCGCCACCAGAGCGTCAAAATGGCTGTGGCAGAGGCAAGGCCAGCGATGTGAGTGGCCAAAAGCGGAGCAGGGATGGCGCTTGTTAGGGTACTGGGAGCCGCCGGGGTGGGGATTCCGGGAGCGATCCAGTGAGTGGGCAAATGGAATGGCGACGGGGTGAGGTTTTTGACGTATATGGCGCTGTTGGCCATGCAGGTACCGAAAGCTGTTGGGCGATGGCGAGGCAATCGCGGAGGGCGTGGGAGCAGGGGGCCCATTGGGGCATGGGAGGGGGCATGGAGATGCCGGCGGTAGGTGACAAGAAGGGAGTGGAGGAGAGAAGGGGTCGCGGGTGGGAAGCTGCAGCTAGCAGAGAGGGCTGCATCGCTGTGCGCTTAACATGCCGATACTGAAGATCACAACCTATGGGAGGATTCGAGATGTCACAGGGGAGTTGGTGCCTTCCTCGGGGACCATCATCACTCTGCATAGACGCCGCCTTCTCCATGCTTCGGTGCCGTCTGCCGTCTGTATCCTCACGCCTTGCCTGCTTACACGCGCGGGTGGCTTATAGACCTCGCATCATGCTCTCTCTCGCAAGCGTACGGCCGCGGACACAGCGGCAACGCCATGTTACCGTAGCATTCTTTGATCGTATTTTGGACGATCCCGCATGCATTAAGCAGGACATGGCGCAGTTCGAGGCCCAGAGCGTCGCCCATCCCCGCGGCGGCCTCTTTTTTTTTCGCTGTTGTGTTTTTTTAAGCTACTCGCCTCTTCAGACACCGAGGCGCAGCAGCCCTGTCATCGGTCGCGGGACAAGCTAAAGTGGCGCAGTCGCGGCGGAAACGGCCCTGGCCGGCAGATCAGAATCGGGGGCCAAACCCCAGTCAGGCTGGGCCCCGGTAACCCGGGAGCCCAAGTTCATGCTTAGATCGGAGCAGCGACGAAAAGGGCATGGCATGGCCGGAGATACTCAGGGGACACGGCCACACAGACACCAGGAAGCTGTCGCTGTGTCGTAATACACTTGTGGAACGTGCACGCTTGCTACCCTGTTGTTCCGCGTGAACGAGCCTTTTACCACTCGGTGAAATTTTACATGGGCAGGATTATGGTTGGGCATTTAATGGTATTTTTCTGGGGAAGGATTTGATATTCATTAATTTATTTCATTTTACTTGCTTGAAGTGTAATGATGATAAAGACCAACAGGGTGGCGTTGGCATGAAAGATTTTGATAATTCTTTTTTTCATTCTATTAACCGTGGTGTTTCAATAGTGATGGGTTAGCAAGTTGGCAGTTAAAAAAGCAACAAAGAGAAAAAAGAAAATTTAGAAACAAAGAATGCACACCAGACAACTGATTGGACCAGACAAGAGATGAACGGATTCGTTTGGCAACTACACGTGTTAAATGAGCGAGGAGATTGTAAATCCACCTCACGGCTCAGGACTTTGACGTGGCTCGGACCCAAATCGAACGAAGCTGGAGATCTGTAACATTGACTATTTCAGGCCAACAGCCTGAGTTGACAGAAGTCTAATTAGCAGGCCATCAGGACGTCCCCGGGCGCATGGACAAGGAACATCAACCGAAATCAGGGACCAGATGGGAGAAGTTGTGCTTCACCATCCCACACCATTCCAGCATCCCCTGCAACACCCGTACCAAACCGGCGAGTCAACGACAGGCAGGCGACAAAAGGGACGCTCCACAGACGGAACTGAGCACACCCGCGTCTCTGGTGCTGGTCGGCTCAACCCCACCCACCTCTAACACAGGCTGTTGGCTCTACGGCCAATCACCAGCAGACTTGCCAGGCTTCAGCTCTCGCCCTGGGGCTAGGCTTGCCAAGCTTTTGCATGTGCCTGGATTACGTCGTCCCCCCCTCAGCGGGCAGCAGGGAAGCAACCAACAGACTTACAGCCATCTGCTCACTCCACGGCACCACACACGTGAGGCGAGGTGGGATGACGGATCAGCTTGCGCAGACGCGCGAACCGGTCGCTGCAGCATGCAGAGCGCCTACCCGCAAAATTCGTATTTTTTCGCTTGAACTGCTTTCTTTAGTAACACTACCGCAAGTCTTTTAGTTTAAGTTGCGTAGCGGAAAAGATATTCATTCGTATTTGCGCATCTTTGTCCTGTTTTGTCGCCAGCCACCTCGGCCCCCCCCCTGAGGTTGGCATATCTAGTCTGGTACCCGGCCGGCTTCTGTGTCCGCCGCTAGCTAGTCGGGGACGTGGTTGTCAGTTTCCTCGGAGGCAAACAGACCGGCTTTCCCTTGTTGTCGACTGCTCGCCTTCCTTGCCCTATAGCACCGGGCGGTACATGCTGTTGGTAGCAAAGTGGGTGGCCTGACCCATTCCCGGGGATGGATGGATGAACTGGCGTGACCTAGGGTGGATTTTTAGCGACTGACTCTTTCTTGCTCGCCACATTCTGTTTCTGCCCGCCTCTGATTCGTATGCGCCAAGGTGTTTCACAAATCTAGGTACCGGCCCAGTCAGAGGGGCCTATGTTTAACCGCCTACCCTTGTGCGCATTCTCATTGGCCACGAGGCCTCTGGTCCGTCACCAGCCGGCCCCTGCCTCAGCCCCCACCCAGCTGCCGAGCTTGATTCGCTCTCTGGCTCTCGTGGTGCTTGCGGCACGAAACGACTCTGCATTTACTGACCATGCCCTGATATCATGGTTGCAGGAGAGGGCGCCAAACGGCCAGTCCTGGAGGCGTGGCGGCTGCTGCCCGTGACCGCATTCAAGGGCACTGGCCACGAGCATGAGGTATGGCTGTGCCGTCGCCGTCCGTCCATGTTTGCCCAACACAACCAAGCTCGCTAGTCACCGCAAACCTGTTGTCACCATTTTTAGCTTGCCCACGAATCATTCGTTCGTTGCAGCTCGCGGCGACACGCGCTACGCTCTCCTGAGACGGGAATAACCAACAACGCATAGGATAAAAATGCCATGACTACAAACAAAGCTAAAGGAGAAAAAAAAAACCTCCGGTGGATCCAGATGGGACGACGGTTTGCCGCGAGAGGCCGATCACAACGTCATATGTTGTCCTCCCTTGGCCGACCGACAATCTCCGACATCAAAAGTAATGATGAGATGAACCGAAACTGGAGCGAAAAACAAAAAAAAAAAAAGACCATAAAAAAAAGAGTAAAGAAAAGCAGCCAATGCCCACCTTGGAATAGCACCACCACCGGAAGAGGGGCAGCAGCTTGAGCGTGCATACCGAGAAACGTCTATTCAAGGGGTCCAGGGGCGTGGCTGGCGAGCCCGGACTGGATTGCTAGCCTCCGGCTGTATGTGTGTGTGTGTGGGGAAGGGGCCCGTGAAGATCGGTTTCGAGTTGGGCCCCAGCGCCGCGGCATGGATCCCGGGAGGCCCTATGGAGGGCGCTATGGGCCCCCGAGCAGGTGCGGCGGCAAAAAGACAGCGCCCACGGGGACAGGGAACCGCTGTTTTGCGTTGCCGCGAGCTTCAGGCCGTTGCTGGCTAGCAGAGGAGGCCGTCGGCTAGTCGGCGCCAGCGAGCAGCTGCGCACACAAACACCATGCGTCTAGGCGCCCGACTGGGTGTTTATTCTTACATGCAGCTCCCGGCTGAGGAGCGAAAAAACAGGACCAGGCCCACGCACGGTCGCTTTAGCTACTGGAATAGCTTGGGCAGCTGGGAGCTTACACGGCGGAAGAACGGCCCAGGCTTTTGGAGGGCAAAACGGGGCACCGGCTCCCCAACAGTCGCAAACCAAAGCCACCTGCCACCTTTGGTTCAACGCCCCAATGCTGGAAATGGTTGGCCAGATGGGCGAGGGAGAGCGCGGGCAAGACAGGGCTCCAGAAAAGCTCAGACACTGGCAAAAGCCCTCGCGTCAACAAAGACGGGATGGGCATGGGTGTGTGTCATCGGATCAGGGTCGCGCCCACAAAGAGAAGAAAGAAGAAGAAAAGAAGGAAATTGGCGAGGAGCAGCACACACAAAGACGATCAGAAAGAGACGAAAAGAAAGAAAAGGGAAAAAGGGGAGAGTGTGATACGTTACAATGGCCAGGGTGTGTGTTAGCAACCGTCGAGACTCCTATACCATGCCCACACACACACAATGGACTCTGCAACACTTACACACATGGGAGGAGGACCAAAATGGGAGACGAGTTATGCGCCCTTGTCCTTAGCCCAAAGGCGAGCATGGGACGGGGGCCATGGCAAGGCCGATCTTGCATTCTCTCTCCCTCCTGTCGATCATCCTAGTCTACCATTTTCAGTCATCTGTTTGTCTCCGCCCCCCGCTCATGGAGCCCATGGGAGCTCGGAGCATCGAGGCCATTCACACACGCCCACTATCCACTCTGCCACTCCTCGCATTCACTCACCCACTCACACACCACGCACACGCCCCCCCTGCACCGGGCCACCGCAGACCTCGCATCCCTCTTCTTGCATGCCATGTTACCTCACGGCCCCAAGTACATAAGTCGTCTTGGCCGCCTCTTGTTTCTTGTTCATCACCTCCCCAGCACTGCTCAGGAATCCAGTCTCCTTTCGCCAGTTTCTTTCTGCTTTCTGTTTCCCTGCCCCGGCGGCACACTCCCTTCCTTTTCACCAATCACCAGTTTTACTTCTCTGCTTGTCCTTGAGGCTGGGTATTTCCTCGAACACAACTTTTTTCGCATTTCTTGACAAGGCTCCCTTCGAAACAAGTTCCTCCACCCAACCACGCTCAGCATCGTTGACAAGCAACTTGCTTTGCCTTTGTGCTTCCCTCTCAGCTTTTACCAACCCTGATCTACATCGACAACCAACCAAGCCGATCGAGAACTCCTTTCAGAATTTCCTGTTTGAGAGTTTCGTGTGTGTTCTTCAGTTCCTAGACACTCACGCCCCCTCCTTCGCCTATTCCATTCCTTTTGGGTAGCACGCACTTCAAAGCAAACCACAATCCTTTTCTTGTTCTTGACGAACACAATAGAAACACGCACAACGCACCCCACTTTGTTTGCTATCTGTTCCGGAACACTCTTCAGTCTCGACTCATCTCAGACTCAACTCACCTGAACAAACAAACATAGCTGCCGCCAACTCTCGAGCCGGCCTCGTTATAAATCGTCTTTCCTGATTCACTCGTGCAGATCGGATTCCAACTTTCGAACTAGCACATTTACACCTTTTGGCCAAAGAAAAGAAAAAAGATATTACAGAAAACAACAACTACAACACCGTCAACATGAAGGTTATTCAGTCCATCGCTCTCGCCTTCGGCTTTGCTGGCCTCGCCCAGGCTCACATGGAGATGATCTACCCTCCTCCTTTCAAGTCCAAGGCCAACCCCTACGCTGGATCCGACGTCGACTACAGCATGACCGCTCCCCTTGATGCTAGCGGTTCCAACTTCCCTTGCAAGGGCTACCAGAGCCTCTTTGGCACCGACGCCGGCAAGGCCACCGCCAGCTTCGCCGCCGGCAGCAAGTACAACATGACCATCACCGGAGGCGCCAACCACGGCGGCGGTAGTTGCCAGGCCTCTCTCTCCTACGACAAGGGCAGCACCTGGAAGGTCATCCACTCGTACGTTGGCAACTGTCCCACCGCCGGCACCTCGTCCTACGACTTCACCATCCCCAGCGATGCCCCCAGCGGCGAGGCCATCTTCGCCTGGTCCTGGTTCAACCAGATCGGTAACCGTGAGATGTACATGAACTGCGCCGCCATCGACATCACTGGAGGCAGCTCCGCCAAGCGTGCCGACGCTCTCAGCGCCCTCCCCGACATGTTTGTCGCCAACGTCGGTAACGGCTGCACCACCAAGGAGAGTTCCGATCTTGAGTTCCCCAACCCCGGCAGTGAGGTTACCAACGACTCCAGCAACACCTCCGGCCCTGTTGGTACTTGCTCCGGCAGTGGTTCCGGCTCTGGCTCCGGCTCCGACTCTGGCTCTGGCTCTGGCTCCGATGGCAGCTACTCGACTCCTGCTGCCGGCGTCAGCACCGCTGCTCCCGTAGCTACCTCTGCCCCCGCGGCTACCTCTGCTCCTGCTGCTACTTCTGCTCCTGCTGCCAGCTACGGTGGTGGTGCTTCGGCTAGCGTGTATGTTCCCTCATCTCCTGATTTCTGCTCCCAGTCTAACTCACCTGATTATAGTCCCGGCGGTGTTTTCATCACTGTTTCCCAGCCCGCTGACAGCGCTCCTACCTCTGCCGCCGCCAGCACTCTCGTTACCGTCACCAAGAGCAGCGACTCTGGCTCTGGTTCTGGCGGCTCTGCAACTTACCCTGTTGCCACCCCCTCCGCCACCGCTGGAAGCGGCTCTGGAAGCGGCTCCGGCTCTGGCTCCGGCACCTCGTACACCGCTGGCACTGCCTGCTCCAATGAGGGCCAGTGGAACTGTGTTGGTACCACTCAGTTCCAGCGCTGTGCTTCTGGCCAGTGGTCTGCTCTCATGGCCGTTGCCTCTGGCACCCAGTGCGAGAGCGGCACGACCGAGGCTCTCTCCATCAGCTCCGTCAACAAGAAGCGCCGTGCTTTCCGCCGACGTGGTGAGGCATCCAACTAAGGACGCTCGAAAAGGACTTCCGACTTTTGAATACATGGGAGTCTTGAATGGAGGCACTGGCCATTGGCGAGGTCAATAGCCTTCATACAAAAGTACATAGTGTATTTTTGATGATGACGATTGGACCGGGCATATTCTGGAGTTCTCTTTCTTTTTAGCTTTTTTCTTTTCTTTCTTCTCTTCTCTTTTATCTGGCATTGTATATGAAGGATATGACCAAGGGGTACATGGATACTTCCTCTCTCTTTTAGCAAATGAAAAGACTGCAAAATGTTCACACTGCGAAAAAAAAAAGCCGCTCGTATTGATTGTACAAAAGTGATTTGTGACTTGTGAAACGAAAATAATGGAGAACCTTACAAAGTCACAACTTAGAGTTTGTTTAACAGTGATAGCTGGTTTCTCTATATCCTGGCTTTGAGCTTGGCGCATGCACGTCTGGAAGTTATGGCAAAGATATCCGTAGACTCCTCCATGGCGAAAGTCTGTCGGCATGCCACGTGAGTGAATCAGACTTTTTTGTGACCAGACAAAGACGGTACAATGTCACTCAACCGTGACATTGATTGAGGGTCGGGGCATCGGCGGCGGCAGGTGACAAGGGTGATGGACGAACGGCGCTTGCAAGCTGAGGTCCCCGACTGCGAGGAGGAGGAGGAGGCAGCCAGTCCTGGTCCCAGCCCCCGTCATCCGGCACCCGGCATCCTGTCGTGCCCGCCGTTTGCGCGTGTCTGGAGAGGCGAGGTTCCAAGGATGAGCAGAACCCCGGCGCCAGCAACGAAAGAGGCGTTGCTGTGGCTCATGGGGCTGCGACATGCCCGACAGTGCGGATACGGAGCGACGTCTGCCAGTGGTGGGGCAGTTGGGCACCGACAGCGCTGGCATAGACACAGTGCGGAGACTGTGCGCGCTGCACAGCGGCCACCCTCCGGCGAGAGCGCCAAAAAGCCTAGAGCATACGCAATTCTTCAGCAGAGCTCGAGGGGCTGTGTAGGGAATAAGACGATCGGTGCGAGGGGAGAGGCTGGACCGACCGCTGCTGCATGGGCGAATTGCCCGCTCTCCGCTCTTCGCTCTCCCCCGTCCGGCCTCGTGCAAATCGCGGCGAGCATTACAATTGTCTCGTCGACGATGCGTCAGCGGCCCTGCGCCTGTCTGCCCAAAGCAAACCTGACCGCTGGAGATGCCCACCCGGCCATGACCATGGATCCCCATCTTATCTGACTGAGTGACTGCGTGCCGACTGACAGACAAACATTGACCGCCCACCTGGCCGCTAAGCCGCCCAACCCAACGAGACCGCACGCAGAGCAAAAAAGCAACCTAGACTGAAGAGGTCTTGAATTTTTGCCCCCCCCCCCCCTTCCCCGTAACAGGCAAGAGGGGGTTTTTCCCTGCTTCTCTGTCCCCTTCTACTACCCGTTCCAGCCCCTCCAAGCCCTCTCTAGCTCGGCCAGCCTTATAACCTCCACCAAGCCCAGTGACTGCGAACCACCTCACCTCATGACTGCAGCGATTCTCGCTCTGGCTTTCGCCCTCTGACGGACCCAAACGTCCCACCGTACCCCCGCCTCCTTCGTCTCTTCCTCTTTTGTACATTGGACCCCATCTTCGCCCAAGATACTTCCCTCTGCCCCTCTTCTCTTGCGACAATCTCGTCTCTATCGCGTCGCATCGCATCGCATCACATCCCACTTCGCTTCCCCACCTTCTCTCTCTCTCCCGCTCTCCCCTCCGTTCCTCTCTCCCGCTTCCTCTCTTCTTCCCTTCCACCCCTTCTCTCTTATTCGTCTTCAGCCCGAAACGACCTCGTCTCGCCTCTGCTCCCTGTCCCTCGCCCGATCCCGACCGATACGCACGCAGCCCCTCCAAGCCCTTCTCAACCGCCATGGCAGGACCAGAGTCCCCCGCGGCCGAGGGTCCCACGTTCGCCCCGCCTGCGCTACCCGCCGGCTGGATTGCACAGTGGGATGGCTCAAGCAAGAAGTACTACTACGTCCAGCTGTCCACCGGCGTCTCCCAGTGGGAGGTTCCTACTGAGCCCGCCAAGACTGGCAACACGCCCGCTCCCAATGTCGAGCATCCCTATGGCACCCCCGGCGCCAAGCAGCCCGAGCTCATTACTCACCCCGACGGTTCGCAGACGGTCCGTCATGCCGACGGTACCATGGAACCCATCATGCCCGACGGTTCGAGGGGCGTCGATGGCCCCTCGGGCGATCGCGGTCTTGGTGTAAGTTGACTCTTTACCCTAATGACGCTCTCAATGGATGGGAGATTTCTCTTTTACTGACCGGTGCCATTGCGTCTAGTCCATCGCCATGAACGCACTTCTCGGCGGTAAGAGTTCGGGTCACGGCAACAGCAGCGGTCACAGCTCCAGCCCGCTGGGCCAAATCGGCGGCCTCGCTAGCCAATTCCTCGGAGGTGGAAGCGGAAGCGGAAGCGGAAGCCATGGCGGTCAGAGCAGCGGTGGTAAGAACTCGACAGCTGGCAAGCTCGTGGGACAACTGGCATCCAGCTTCATGTCGTCTGCTTCGTCCCAGTCCTCAGAGAAGCCACAAAACTATCACGGTGGCCAAACATCTGGACAGTCGCATCAGCAACAGGGACAGCATGGGCTAGCCGGAGCTGTCATGGGCGGCGTTGCCCACATGTTTGGCGGCAAGCCTAGCAGCGGCGTACGTATAATATTTCTAATTTACTCGGGCGGGTTATTTTTTGTTTGGGGAATGTGACTGGAGGCTGACACGAATGCGATTATAGGGCCAGAACTTTGGTTATTCCAACAGCTCAAACCAAACCCAGGGTCAAGGCCAAAGCGGAACATACTCTGGCGAAGCTCCTACCTACCAGCCTCCAGGTGGCTCTTCAGGCCACACGACCTCGCCCCCTACGAGCGGATCGCACTCTTACAACTCGCCTCCGAACCAACACGGCCAGCAACACCAGCAGCAACAGAGCCATGCCCAGGCGCCTGCCTCGCACCAGTCTCATGGCTCAAACACCACATACGGTTCGAACCCGACGTACGGCGCGCAAAACAACTCGTACCCTCCTCCTCCTGCCGGCGGCCCTCCCCAGCAAAGCCCTCATGGCCAACCCTCTTACGGTCAACCCCAGCACGGCCAAACCCAGCACGGCCAGCCTCAGCATGGACAGTCTCAACACGGACAGTCTCAATCTGGCCAGTATCCTCCCACTCAACCTGCTCAACAATATGGTCAATCCTACCCCCATAGTTCACCTACTGCCGGTAGCCACGGAGGCCATGATCAATACGGTCAGCACCAGCAAGCTTACGGAACCCAGCCTGTCCAAGGCGGCCAACAGCAATACGTCCCTCCTCCTCCTCCCAACGGCGGATACAACCCATCGTACAACGCGCCTCCCTCAGGGCAGCACCAATATGGCGGTCAACAGCATCAGAGCACAACTCCCCAGATTCCACACGGAAGCTACCCCCAGCAAGGCCAACAATACGGTGCTCCTTACTGAGTTGCCGGTGTCAACGGAAATTAGCCAATGATTGCATCCGACGACCGTTTTTCTTCATGTTATGCCCGTTGCTCGCAAGCCAGATGGAGTTTGGCAAATATATATTGCCAGCCGAGTGGTTCATAGCCCGTTCAGATCGTACAACCCATGGGCCGGGAGAACACAGTGAGGGAGGGTCGAACCAGAGATACCCGACTGCGGGCGTTACCTGTCATGACCTCGAGGGCTGACCAGGATGAGATTGGAGACGAGTCAAGAATTGGGGAAGACGAGGAAGATATGATGACGACAATGACGATCAACGTAGATAGTAGAATGCATCTACCCAACTGACTTGAATTTGGGAACCCGGCCAAGACGGTTGAGAACACACAAAGATTCCCTGTCTTTTTTTTTAGTTTTGCTTCTTTGTTGCACGCTCGTTGGTGAAAGCAATGGACTGTAACTTGGAGGAGACGGATTGAGCCACCAGCCAGGCGACCAGGCCTACGGTAATGAGGTATCCAATGGTTGGTAGGAGTGAACGGGGAATGGCATTGTACAAGTATGGATCCAAAATGAGGTCGGCGAGGACCGGGGGTGGATTCTTCATGAGTACTGCATCGTCGGTGAAGTAGTCAGCAGATGCCCGAACTTGGAGCAGCAGGACAGATGATTGACGCTCCCCCAGCTCTCTCTGACCTGGCGTATCGTCATCGTCATCTCGTGGACTATGCAGACGCGAGGTGGCGTAGCTGGCAAGTGATTGGACCAGCTCCGGAGTGTCCCAGACCGTGTCCAAATCGTAGACATCTAATGAAAAACTCGTAGGTTGCTTCAACATTGAGGCAAGATTAGTCATCGGTATTACTTGCATAGTGTATAAACTAATATAGACTTACAATTGCAGCCCAGCATACTCGCAGCTCATATCGTTGGCCAGGAGTGAGATGATCTAGCAAATACCACGTGGCAGCCCCGGTCGCGGCATTCCCAGGCTCCGTAGGGAACACACGTGTCAGGTTGGTGCGGATTGAAGAAGAATCGGGAGTCAAGAGATGCAGTTTGAGGTCACTGAGCGTAGGTCCTTTCAGCGGAATGTTGACAGGTTCCGGAGCTGTAAAGATGACCTTTTCAGTGTTGGCGGCCGCGGGAAGGATGCTAGCAAGAATAACTGTCACGATGGGCAGAAGGGAAGACAGGGAGGGAATCATGGTTAAGGATAAGGTAGCGGGCGGGAGTCGATTGGTTGGTTGGTAATTACAAACTGGTGGGATGTTGTGAAGTTGATAGTATGCGGCTACGAGGGAGGTGGTAATGTGGCGGCTGATGTTCGGGCCATGAGGCTCATGCTCCATGCCAGGGACGTGGAGCAGGGACCGCAGGGGTGTCAAGTCAGATATGGAGGGGGAAAGTTGAGTTACTAGAGAGCTTGGAGCAGCTGGACACCCGGGCCTACGATGCTTCGACCAGCAGCCAAAAAGGACGTCTAATTGATTGACTCGGGGACGACGATGACTATGTTGACACAATGAGACACCTGCACAGGCAAGGAGAAGACGAAGAGGAATCAAGGTGACTCCTGAACGCGGTCAAGAGAAACGGGACGACAAGCCAGCCACCAGGCCGCAATGACTGACGGCAGGCGACGGGGAGAGCGGAACAGTGGATCGTGACCTGCTTTGGTATGGGGCTTGACCGGCGAACTGGAACGGGTCAATCCGAATTTTTGGGGCCGCCCATGATCCATTCCGTCATCCACCAAGACCGACAAGATTGCGAGGCAAGCAAACGACATCAATGGGAACGATCGGGTACGTATACAGCACAAGGGGGGAAATGTGGGCGTGGGGCCCGACGATTATGATTGTGGCTGCAAGGGTTTTAGTAATGACCCGTTGGCGACCATGTGGGTGGGAGAAAAAAAAAAAGGGTTTCGGGGAGGAGGCGGAAACGAAGCCGTGGCTACTAGACGTGGTGATTATCTCGGTTGAGAAAGGAGACGAGAGTTTGTTGACACGAGCTTTGTTTTTTTTTCTTTTCTTTTTTTCTCCTGCTCCGTCGTTGCTCCGGGGGCGTGTTTATGATAATGGAGAAATTGGTACCGTAGCGGGGACGGAGCGGCGTCGGGGGGGCACGATAGCACACGGGAGAGAGTGAGTTGCTTATGAGGGGGGCCGGGGGAAATGAGGAGGTTCTACGAGATGGAAAAGGGAAAGGATCTCTGATTCTGAACACGCTATCTACGACAGGCTCATCATATCTGGCCGGGAAGACATGATTTGGCGAGGAGGGCCATACCAAATAATTAAAAAGAGACGACAAAAAACCCGAGTGTCGTCTGATAAACATGGATCCAGGGATCGCCACCGCAGCACAGTTGATTTGCTGCTGGATCATGGGCCATGGGGCGCCCCCCTTGTGCGTTTGTGCCGTGGCCAAGGCCCGGGCCCGGCCATAATTTGCGGACGGGCTGGCGATGGGCTGCTATGGTGGCAGCTTGTTGGCTGGAGCGGTGAAGCGGACAGGCGGGCAGGAGCCACCCTTGGCTTGCAAGCTACTGGGGTGTGCCACTGAACAGCCAGTGGGAGCCAGTGGAAGCACGCGGGAAGCCACTGGAGCCCAGCAGGGAGTTCCACAGCGAGCTAGGAGAACCTCGCGCAGTGGTCAACGGTAGTTCGACAGTGAACACACTGCCAGCTCAGCGCCCGCCTGGCGGGCATGTCCAGCGCAGCACCGACAGCCTGAGCAGCGCAGTGCTACCTGGGGCGGGACCTTACTGGTCGGTACCTGGGCCCAAACGCGCTTACCCCTTTCAGGTCACCCAGACACGCCTCGAAATCAACAAATCCCAGGTCGGGCAAGCCTCCCCTGTCTGCCAAATTTCCCCCACCTATTTTCTTCCCCCCCCATCGCCAAACTGCACGACCTGGTCTTCGCTCTCATCTTCCCGCTCTCCGAGTCTCCGTTCGTAAAAGCCTTGTCTGGCCTGTCCTTTGCTACATACATCTTCGCTGAGCTGCCTTTTCATCCACTCTTCCTCCTCCATCTTTCCTATCCCCATCATCACATACTCCATCTGCAACCATGCGTGAGGTTATTAGCATCAACGGTAAGCTGCCCTCGTTCACACACGCGTCCTCACCGCAATCTCCAGAGTGTCGTCGTGGTGTGCTAACTTGTCGACAGTCGGCCAGGCTGGTTGCCAGATCGCCAACTCCTGCTGGGAGGTAAGTTTTTTTCTCCAACCCTTGCTGAGAATCTCGAATCGAGAAGAAGTTGCTAACATGCTGTTTTCTGTAGCTTTACTGCCTCGAGCACGGTATCCAGGTACATAAACAAAACCATTTTTGTTGACATTGCCACATCGTCCCATACTGACTGCCAAACCTCCAGCCCGATGGTTACCTCACCGAGGAGCGCAAGAAGGCCGACGCCGACCAGGGTTTCAGCACCTTCTTCTCTGAGACCGGTATGTTTTTCTTTTGAACGCTGGCTGTCCCACCTGGGTCTGCGAAAGACTCGATGCTGATTGTCCCATCTGAACAGGCCAGGGCAAGTACGTTCCCCGTGCCATCTACTGCGATCTCGAGCCCAATGTCGTCGACGAGGTCCGAACCGGTGCCTACCGAAACCTTTTCCACCCCGAGATGATGATCACTGGCAAGGAGGATGCTTCCAACAACTACGCTCGTGGTCACTACACCGTCGGAAAGGAGCTCATTGACGGTGTGCTCGACAAGATCCGCCGCGTTGCCGACAACTGTGCCGGTCTCCAGGGTTTCCTTGTCTTCCACTCCTTCGGTGGTGGTACCGGTTCTGGTTTCGGTGCCCTCCTGATGGAGCGTCTCTCCGTCGACTACGGCAAGAAGAGCAAGCTCGAGTTCTGTGTCTATCCCGCTCCTCAGACTGCCACCTCCGTGGTCGAGCCCTACAACTCCATCCTCACCACCCACACCACCCTTGAGCACTCCGACTGCTCTTTCATGGTCGACAACGAGGCCATCTACGACATTTGCCGTCGCAACCTCGGCCTTGAGCGCCCCAACTACGAGAACCTTAACCGCCTGATCGCCCAGGGTAAGATTTGAATATTTCTAACTGAGTGTGGGGAGATTGAAGCTTACAAATGCCATAGTTGTTTCCTCCATCACTGCCTCGCTCCGATTCGATGGTTCCCTCAACGTCGATCTGAACGAGTTCCAGACCAACCTGGTCCCCTACCCCCGAATCCACTTCCCTCTGGTTGCCTACGCTCCCGTTATCTCGGCTGCTAAGGCTGCTCACGAGGCCAACTCCGTCCAGGAGATGACCATGTCCTGCTTCGAGCCCAACAACCAGATGGTCAAGTGCGACCCCCGCAACGGAAAGTACATGGCCACCTGTCTGCTGTACCGTGGTGACGTCGTCCCCAACGACGCCCACAACGCTGTCGCTACCCTCAAGACCAAGCGCACTATTCAGTTCGTCGACTGGTGCCCCACTGGTTTCAAGCTTGGTATCTGCTACCAGGCTCCTGAGAACGTTCCTAACGGCGATCTTGCCAAGGTCAACCGTGCTGTGTAAGTCAATTATCTCTGATTGAATGCTGAATCATTTCTAACAAAATTCCAGGTGCATGCTGTCCAACACCACCGCCATTGCCGAGGCTTGGTCTTCCCTGTCGCTCAAGTTCGATCTCATGCACTCCAAGCGTGCCTTCGTCCACTGGTACGTTGGTGAGGGTATGGAGGAAGGTGAATTCTCTGAGGCCCGTGAGGATCTTGCTGCTCTTGAGCGCGATTACGAGGAGGTTGCTACCGACTCCATGGGTGAGGAGGAGCTTGAGGCTGAGTACTAAACGGTGTGTGTGGAAACTGGATTACCGTTCTGCTACCAGGTTTGACCTACTCTCCGTATAGAGAAGGTTTATTTTCTTTTTATTAAAGGTGACAAGCCAAAAATGAGTTTTTAATGTCAAAAAGACCGAATTTGTAGATGGTAGCACAACCCGTATCTTTAGCCAAAGTGTGAGCGAACCATAATTTGAATCATGCGTGTGATTAGCTTTCCTGCAGCGTTAAACCCGTAGTCAATCGGCTGATTAGCTTGCGGGGAGATGGGGTTCGGTAAACCTTGGTTGTTTGTGCCTGTAAGTTGATGCTGCACCTATGAGCTCGGCCCAAGCCTTGGTGCCGACGGTAGGCGGTTGACGTCGGCCTCGTTTGTTCCCGTTCCCGTTCCCCTCACTCCTTAACCCTTGACATCACCACCGAACACTGTGTTAAAGCTACCTTCATCATGAGCCTTCTTCGGTCGAGCCTCTGTCGAGCTTGTCGGCGATCGCAGTTCGGTTGGCAAAGAGGCTTTGCGACCGCCGGCGGTGCGTCGTATGACAATCGCGTCAAGCTGGTCGAGGTTGGCCCCCGCGATGGCCTGCAGAACGAGAAGAAGACGATACCGCTGGCGACCAAGATTGAACTGATTGAGCGATTGGCCCAGACCGGCGTGTCTACGATTGAGGCAGGCTCCTTTGTGTCTCCAAAATGGGTTCCCCAGGTGGGTTTGTCAGATGAGACCAGCTTCTATGACGGCATTCTAATCCAGACCTGAACAGATGGCCAACTCTAGCGAGATCCTCGAGCACATCCTCCAGAACCCAGTGTCGCCTCCAGTCCCGATTTCATACTCCTTTTTGGCGCCCAATGTCAAGGGCCTGCAGAATGCAGCAAAGCTCCTGACGGAGAACCCCAAGGCATTTGCAACACAGCTGAACCCTGCCACCGAGTCCGATGCCATCGCAAAGCCATCCGTCGAAGTTGCTGTGTTTGCAGCTGCCACCGAGAGTTTCTCTCAGAAGAACCTCAACTGCGACATAAAAACATCACTGGAGCGATTCAGAGAGGTCATCCAGGAGTCCAAGGCCCTGGGCCTTCGGGTTCGCGCCTACATCTCCGTCGTGCTTGGATGCCCCTTTGAGGGATTCGATGTCGACCCTCACAAGGTAGCCGAGGTAGCCACTGACCTGCTCGAATCGGGCGCGGACGAGATCTCACTGGGCGACACGACGGGCATGGGCACCGCCCCCAGGACGAGCGCTCTGCTCAGGTGCATGGCCGCAGCAGGCATTCGCTCGGAGGATATTGCTATGCACTTTCACGACACATACGGCCAAGCTTTGGTCAACACGGCTGTCTCGCTGGAGCACGGAATCAGGACGTTTGACAGCAGCGTGGGAGGACTGGGTGGCTGCCCCTACAGCCCTGGAGCCACGGGCAATGTGGCCACGGAGAACATGGTGTACTTTATGGAGACGCTGGGCATGAACACGGGCATCAACCTCGATGCCATGTCGGATATCGGAGCCTGGATCACGGCGGAGCTGGGCAAGGCGAACGAGAGTACGGTTGGCAAGGCGGTTCTGGGAGCTCGAGCTCGAGCCACAGCTGAAGCTTAGACAGAACTGGTGGGACGGGGAATCTGAACCATGATGACGTTTGGAATTCGTGCAGTTCATGTAGTAAATGCTGTAAAATTTACAACAACCACATAAAAAAACATACAGATTGAGATGACCTGGGGTACATTGAAAGCCACATGACGTGCATCTATGAACGTGACCATATTATTTGTCTGCCTGTTTCTGATACAGCCATTGGGTGATGGTCAGAGAGCTACCTCTCCGCCGTGCCACTGCCTAGCTAAAATCTCCATCATATCTAAAGGAAAAAATAATCCTGAAAAATCCCAAGGTATATCTTTAGTTAAGAATGATTATCAAGTATTATACTTGTGTTTTTTTTTGGTCAGAATTGCTGAGACGTGTGGTCCTTTCTCAAACGTCGAACTGGCAGTCATTCGGTTGCATTGTACTCCGTCCAGCGGGGTCAGGTGCGGTCATTGGGTTAGGGGGGGCGATTGCGTAGGTACGGAGGTACGTAGTTCAAGCTACCACCTAATCGGCCGCGGACGGCCCAGGGCTCCACATAGTTGAAGCTCGAACCTCCCAGCCAACCTCCAACCTCGTCACAGCTTTGAGGCATCATCATCGGCTCCCTCTCTCATCGCGCCCGTGTTGTTGTTGCCTCGTCCATCTCGCATCCGCCCCCGCTTCGCCTGATCCCATCGTCGTCCGCTGCTCAACCGCCACCATGAGCGACCCTCGCGAGTCGTCGTCCTACTCTGCCATTCCCAGGATTCGGTACAACACCGTCAGCGGTGTCAACGGTCCTCTGGTTATCCTCGAGAATGTGAGGGCTTCTCCCCGGCGGCGATCCATCAACCCGCCGAGCTTCCGATCTAACAAGCATAGGTCAAATACCCTCGATACAACGAGATTGTCTCCCTCACTCTCCCCGATGGAACAAGCCGATCCGGTCAGGTTCTCGAAGCTCGAGGTCAGTGCTGCTGCACCCCATTCAAACAACGCGCCCCGATGATGCAATCCATATGCTGACTTTGGTTTTTCAGGTGACCGAGCCGTCGTCCAGGTATTTTCTCACGATCCATCCGCGCCCTCGACGGCCATTGACGAGCTCCGATAGGTTTTCGAAGGCACATCTGGTATCGATGTCAAGAAGGTAGGCAGGCAGCATTGTATGCTACGGATAAGGCGCAGCGTGCTGAGACGTTACTAGACCCGAGTCGAGTTTACCGGCGAGAGCTTGAAGCTCGGTGTGTCCGAGGACATGCTTGGTCGTATCTTTGATGGTTCCGGACGAGCTATCGACAAGGGCCCCAAGGTCCTGGCTGAGGAGTACCTTGATATCAACGGTAGCCCCATCAACCCTTACTCTCGTGTAAGCTCCTGGCTGTGCTTCAACACCCGCATCCGACTGTTCTGACGGTCATAGGAATACCCCGAGGAGATGATCTCGACCGGTATCTCTGCCATCGATACCATGAACTCTATTGCCCGTGGACAGAAGATCCCCATCTTCTCTGCCTCCGGTCTCCCCCACAACGAAATCGCCGCTCAGATTTGCCGACAGGCTGGTCTTGTCCAGAAGCAGGGCATTACTAACAAGGGCGTTCACGATGGCCACGAGGAGAACTTCTCCATCGTCTTCGGTGCCATGGGTGTCAACTTGGAAACTGCCCGTTTCTTCACTCGCGATTTCGAGGAGAACGGCAGTCTGGAGCGTGTCACACTCTTCCTCAACTTGGCCAACGACCCTACGTATGTGCAGCTGAGCCCAATGTTGTGTTGTCAAATCGCTAAATGTCGCATAGTATCGAGCGTATCATTACCCCCCGTCTCGCCCTCACCACCGCCGAGTACTACGCCTACCAGCTCGAGAAGCACGTCCTCGTCATTCTTACCGATCTTTCCGCTTACTGCGATGCTCTTCGAGAGGTTTCTGCCGCCCGAGAAGAAGTGCCCGGTCGACGTGGTTATCCCGGTTACATGTACACTGATTTGTCCACCATCTACGAGCGAGCCGGCCGTGTCGCTGGTCGAAACGGTTCCATTACTCAGATCCCCATCTTGACCATGCCTAACGAGGATATCACTCACCCTATTCCTGATTTGACTGGTTATATTACCGAGGGCCAGGTCTTCATTGACCGTGCCTTGGACAACCGTGGTATCTACCCCCCCATCAACGTCCTGCCATCGCTCTCTCGTCTCATGAAGTCTGCCATTGGTGAGGGCATGACCCGCAAGGACCACGGTGATGTTTCCAACCAGCTGTACGCCAAGTACGCCATTGGTCGTGATGCCGCTGCCATGAAGGCTGTCGTCGGTGAGGAGGCTCTGTCGACAGAAGACAAGTTGGCGCTCGAGTTCCTGGAGAAGTTTGAGCGTCAGTTCATCGCTCAGGGTCCCTACGAGTCGCGAACCATCTTCGAGTCCCTCGATCTCGCCTGGAGCCTGCTCCGAATCTTCCCCAAGGAGCTTCTCAACCGTATCCCTGCCAAGGTTCTCAACGAGTACTACCAGCGTGCCGCCAAGGACTCCAAGGGCAAGGGCAAGGCGCGAGCAGAGGCTCATCAGGAGGAGAACCTGATTGACGCCTGAACAGGCAACTTTTTTGGCGTTGCTATAGAGACAGTATAATGGGCGGCCACTGAAGGAGGATTGTCAACACAGCACTGTTTGCAAAGATCGTTTTACAGCTCGGAGGAATCGTTGGGTGAGGGAGGACAAGGAGGGTTGGGACCAGCTGCAACGCAAGTGTCAAGCCTTGTCGTGCACATAGGAAGCCGAGTTAATGTCATTCAATTCCCGTCGGATGCCAGGCTATGGCCCCTTTGGATAACGCAGATATACAATCACATGTAAAGTTGAAAACAAACGATGTCATCGCTTTCCGAAGGGCAGCTAGGGACTCGCGAGCCAATCACGGTCCTGATGATGTCGAAAGCGGGGCTTAGATTACAGTGTGGAAAACCCAACTCACACCCCGCCACCCAAGTTTTTGATATTCAAAGAATCGTTAGTTAAGAGAAAGCTTCAGTTCTCGGAAGACAGCCAAAGGAATACCGGCGTGAATTCTTAAAATCCCAGGCCTCTGGAACATCCGTTATCATGGAGGAGGATAGACTCCAAACCGATCTTGGCATCGCAGCCGACATCGAAGAGGCCCAGTTGATGGCCGAGTCGAGTCACCCCGCCATCGAAAATGAAGCAGCGACCCAAAATGGAGAAGCGCCATTGAAACAACCAAAGAAGCGGTTTGTGGGTAGAAGAGCAGCGGCAGAAGCAGCGGCCAAGAATGGAGCATCGCCGGCCTCGGGCGAGAGTGGTGCGGTTCAGAGTACGTCTTGGACGATTCAACATCTCATGATATTGGGAGTGTGAGTAAGCGAAGAGATCATCTTTGGACTGACACACAAATAGAGGCAAAGCCACGACGTGCGCCCCGGCTCTTGAACCAAGTTCCTAAGGAAATCACCGAGGATCCAAATCTGAAGGCTGCTATCGGGCTCCTCCCGTCCAACTACAGTTTTGAGATCCCCAAGACTATCCATCGCATCCGAACGTCGGGCGCCAAGAGGGTCGCTCTCCAGATGCCCGAAGGATTGCTTCTCTTTGCTACCACTGTATCCGATATTCTGACCCAATTTTGCCCGGGGATCGAGACGCTCATCATGGGCGACGTCACTTATGGCGCATGCTGTATTGACGATTATACAGCGAGGGCACTAGGTTGCGACTTGTTGGTGCACTACGCTCACAGCTGCCTCATCCCTGTGGATGTGACCAAGATCAAGACACTCTATGTATTTGTTGACATCAGTATCGATGCGACTCACCTCCTCAACTCGATGGAGCGCAACTTTGCCAGCGGCAAGACGGTTGCCGTCGTGGGCACCATCCAGTTCAACGCCACCATCCACGGCGTGCGGAGCAGCCTTGAGCGCGCGGGCTTCAAAGTCATAGTCCCTCAAATTGCGCCTCTCAGCAAGGGCGAGATTCTCGGCTGCACATCGCCGCGCCTGCAGGGCGATGATCAAGTCGACCTCATCCTGTACCTAGGCGACGGTCGCTTCCACTTGGAAAGCATCATGATCCACAACCCAACCATACCTGCTTATCGCTACGACCCTTACTCGCGAAAGCTTACCCGCGAGACCTATGGCCACGACGAGATGCAGTCGCTTCGCCGAACAGCCATCTCCACAGCCAAGAAGGCGCGCAAATGGGGTTTAATCCTGGGTGCCTTGGGCAGACAAGGCAACCCTCACACGATGGCACTCATCGAGCGACGCCTGCGGGAGCGCGGCATCCCCTTTATCAACCTGCTGCTAAGTGAAATCTTCCCCGGAAAGCTGGCCCTCATGTCAGACGTCGAGTGTTGGGTGCAGGTGGCGTGCCCGCGACTGAGCATCGATTGGGGATACGCCTTCCCGCGTCCGCTTTTGACCCCATACGAGGCGCTGGTGGCGCTCGAGGTCAGGGAGGATTGGGGCAAGAGTGTGTATCCGATGGATTATTACGGCAGGGAAGGATTGGGAAGAACAAAGGCACTGGAGACTGAAGTGTCATGATGTTTCATAGGATGGCTGACCAAGGAAGGAAAAGAAAAAAAATTGAGTGAAAATGAAATTTCGCAAATTTATGACTGGAAAAACGCTCTTGCTTTTGGATTAGAACTTTTGGTATTCAATTACAACTCCGTTTTCTTAGACAAGCCTAAGGTGCATTCATCTTGAATGGTGGTAAATGGTTGTGGTCGGTCTGATGAATGGAGATGCTCTGTTGACCATGAAGAAGTATTTCCAAAAGCCTACTATTATTAAGGCCGTTGGGGGCTGAAAATAGACGGGTTTAGAATAGTGGATGAACCTGGAGCCCGCCGCACGCATTGATCGTATTTTGTCAGCTTACTGCACGATCGACGATGAACGTGGTGTTAGGCTATCAAGATGGCATGATAAGCACCTTGTCATGACATTCACCACTGGCTAGTGTTGGGTTTCACGCCTCCCAGGAGTGATTCTCCCTGGCAAGACATCATGTCACTTGACCAGTTTCCCCCGAGCCTTAGACTAATTCGGCAACTCTAGTGGCACAAATACATTGACTCATCGAGTGAACTTGGCATAATATTCCACCTCCTTCAATGATATATGCGACAACCAACACTGCAGCTGATCATGTTACCTGACACGACATCTCAACTGGCCCTGATGGAATTAGCCCAACGATTTGGTTCTCGTCACGGCCTGTCCAACTTGGAGCTGGCTGGTGAAGGCTTGGAATGTCTCGTCCTCAAAGCCCAATCAGTAGAATTTGGGCGTGCCGCCCTGAGGGTCCCAAAACACAAGGTCTATCAAAATGC
This sequence comes from Calonectria hawksworthii, assembly GCA_020975415.1. Classification (NCBI taxonomy): domain Eukaryota; kingdom Fungi; phylum Ascomycota; class Sordariomycetes; order Hypocreales; family Nectriaceae; genus Calonectria; species Calonectria hawksworthii. Next base: position 1,877,295 of record JAHXZK010000001.1, on the reverse strand, counting down.
CAACGATCCAAATGTCAAAGCAGCAGATCTTCTAGAGCAGGAGCTGTGGATCTATAAATGCCTAGATAAAGGTCCCGTCCCTGTCCCAGAGCCGTTTCAATTCCTCGCTGTCGACGACCATCCAGCCATGTTGAGCGAGTTTGTCGAGAGCGACGACTCAGAAATTTCAGACGGCCATCTTGGACGAGTTGCAGCTCTAATACACAATACGACTTTGCCTAAAGGAGGGCCTGCTTCAATGGTCGCCCAGGAGGGACAAGAAACCCTCGCCACCTTGGTGGAGAGAATGCTGAGAAGATTTGCCGAGTTTGCAAAGCAAGTGCCTGGTGCATCCTTGTGGACCCCCAGCCGTGCGGTCCTGGAGTCTGTCGCAAAGCAGCTTGGACGCCTAGATTCCTGTTGTCTTTTGCACATGGACCTCCGCCAGGCCAACCTCCGCACAAGCCAACACCAAGTAACTGCGGTAGTGGACTGGTCCAACTCCATGATTGGACCAAATGTGGTCGAGATCTACCGCATATTGGAACTAGAACGACCGGGTGACGAGTTCCTCCAAGAGTACACCAAACTTCACAGGCTCCCAGAACTGAGTCCTGAAGAAGAGACATTTCTTAGGCTGGATGCCGCTTTGATGATTGCCTTGGTCTTCATATCGGAAGCACCAAATGCCGAGCGGCGGGAGGTCGCCGTCAGGAGAGTTCAGCAATTGGCGACAGCTTTGCCAAGCCAGACAGCATTATGATGTGCTAGCGGTTCCTACAGGCTCAGGTCGGTTCGAGAACATCAACTTGTACTTTATAATTTCAACCACCTCGAGATCCTGCCCCTTTGCCTTGTTCTCGCCGCCAGACCCCACCGTCACATTGTTTTCCCTGCGCCGTACCACGGCCATAGCCTTAGGAAGCTTCTTGACTTCGCCGTTCAAGCGCTGATGTTGGCCAACATAGAGGTGAACCCGTTTCATCCACGCCGAGCCCTCGGCACCTGGGATGTGATCTGGGAAATCGATCCTGCCAATTTCAACGTTGGTCAACGCCTCGCCTTGAGCATCTTGAGGTAGGTTGATGGTTCCTTGAAGTTCCAGGATGGCGAAGCCAGAGGGTGTCTGAATGAGCTGAGGAAGGCCAGATGAAGCTGGTGACCCTTTTTTTGGAGGGTGCAAGTTGACTGAGGAAGCCATCTCAACAATAAAAACTCCGGGCCAAAGCTGTCTACCCGTGAAAGAAAAAAAAGTGTGCTGAATTATCAAGCCACGCCTTCAGTTGTTGGCATGAGTGAGCGCGATGCAGTGCTACTCTCAGTGCACCCAATCTGTATTAGTCGATAGACCAAACCATGTCCCATCGAGACGCGCCCTGTGCGAAGAGTGCCATATGCAGCTCCCAGCACGGTGCGTGCGCACCCAGATCCACCCATGGCGGCCCACAAACTTTTTTTTTTCGCTGCCAGCGGGAAAAACCCTTTGGCCGAAAAGTGCAAACCCCCCTCGCGCCTGATTGGCCAGCGCTGCCCTGGGAGGAACCCTAGCGACACACACTTTCTCGATTTCGCCCGAATTTTACAACCTCTCCATCCATCACCACTAACTTCAACAGCAGGCCAGGTCAAGTAAACTTGCACCACCACAACTGGCAAGATGAAGGTACGCCAACGCCCTCAATCCTTACAGAACGCGCCCGTTACGATGCAGACATTCGAAAGCTCGCCGCTGCTTTCGCCAAATTCCATACCGGCGCGCTCACGACTTTTTTTCATCGACATTCACTAACTGGTGTGAAAAACAGTTGAACATCTCCTACCCTGCCAATGGCAGCCAGAAGCTCATCGAGATTGAGGATGAGCGCAAGCTCCGTGTCTTCATGGAGAAGCGCGTACGTCGAATGCCCCTCCCTTCACCCCAGGCAATCTCGTCGTCCACCGTCGAAATTCGAACAACACCATCCTTCGAGCGAGGCTAACATGGTTTGATAGATGGGCGCTGAGGTCCCCGGTGACTCCGTCGGTGATGAGTTCAAGGGCTACATCTTCCGCATCACTGGAGGAAACGACAAGCAGGGTTTCCCCATGAAGCAGGGTGTCCTCCACCCTACCCGTGTCCGCCTCCTCCTCTCCGACGGCCACTCTTGCTACCGCCCCCGCCGCACCGGTGAGCGCAAGCGCAAGTCTGTCCGTGGCTGCATCGTCGGCATGGACCTGTCTGTCCTTGCTCTCAGCATCGTCAAGCAGGGCGACAACGAGATCCCCGGTCTGACCGACGTCGTCCACCCCAAGCGCCTCGGTCCCAAGCGTGCCACCAAGATCCGCAAGTTCTTCGGCCTCACCAAGGATGACGATGTATGTTTCTCCCTACGCCCATACTCGGTCATCGCCTGCCCAGAACTGCAGTGGATCAGCTGCCAGTCTGGGTAGAGTGTGAGAGGAAAACCCTGTCCCTGGAAAAAGGGACAGCGGTACGAGTACAAACAAATAAAGATGTGAAATACTAATATGGCTGGGGAACCTAGGTCCGCAAGTACGTTATCCGACGAGAGGTCCAGCCCAAGGGTGAGGGCAAGGCTGCCTACACCAAGGCCCCCAAGATCCAGCGTCTGGTCACTCCCCAGCGCCTCCAGCACAAGCGCCACCGCGCTGCCCTCAAGCGCCGCCAGGCCGAGAAGGTCAAGGACGAGGCCGTAAGTTTACCGCTGCCCCAGTTCTGCCCAACCGCAATGCTAACTGTCCCTCCAGAACGAGTACGCTCAGGTTCTCGCCAAGCGTGTGGCCGAGGTCAAGGCCCAGAAGGCCGATGCCCGCAAGCGACGAGCAAGCTCCATGCGCAAGTAGGGTTCTGGCGTTTAATGAAAAAAAGGGGAATCATTCTTGTTTGCATGCATTGGGAGTGGGGATTCTCTAGGGCTTGGTTTTAGGCCCAACACACGAATGTATTAGAGGCATTTCGGGAAATGAACATGCATTGATGCACTCGTGCCATACGCCAAGTTATCTGGTCTGGGCTCCCTTCCAAGTTTTGCCCCTGTGAATAAACGACTTGACCATATCTCTCCAAGTCTACAAAAGTACATTTGATTGCTCTCCAGCGGCCTAAGGCCGCCAGCACACGTTTCTGTCACAGTTTATAGTAGTGTCGGCAATAGAAGTTGCATGTCACTTGCTCAATCACTCCGTTCCAAGTGTTTACTGTATCCCGCCTTGTATTTCCCTCTAGTAAGCTTGATTAACCATGACACATGCAATGCCAAATATGACCTCCGTTTCCACAACCCTTTCCTCTTCTGCCAGGCCCGGTAGCAAGAGAGACCTGCACTTCTCTCATGCGTAGTCTAGCAAGGGTAGAATCCAGATGCTGGGGTCGGAAGTCTAAAAAGCAACCCAGAATCAGATCTGCCTGTTGTCATCAAGGCATCTCTCCTTAACTCGCATCAAAAACTCGTAATCACCATTCCATTCGTCCCTTCTATCGCCAATCCGCGCCAGCCATGCAAACGTCATTGTGAAATTAGGCAAAGCCAAAGTATTCGCTCCCTGCTGTAATGGCCTTCATAATTTGGGAGCGAAGGACATCGTAGCTCTCATACTCGGGGAGATCAAGTTCTACCATATGTTAGTTTCTGAAGAAAAATCATGAAATGGTAAGAGGAAACTCACGGTTAAAGCAGGTATGCGAAGAAGGCAGCCGGTCCTTGTTGCCATAGTCGCGATGGATGTTGAATCGATTGACACCATTCATACCTTCAAGTTCCTTGAATCCATTCAATGGAACCTTGCTAGTACCGGTGACAAACTGCAGCAATTTGGCGCGTTCTTCCTTATCAAAGGATCGAAGTGCTCGCCAGAACCATTGGATTTGCTGAGACGACGGGTTATAGTTGTGGTATTCTGTGTTGCTCTTCCAATCGTCAATATCGATATCAGGGAGACCTGAAATGAGAAGCTCCAATTCTTGCTCGTTGAAGATGGCAATCAACTCGGCCGGGATAATTTCATGGAAGCCTAAGCATTATAGTTAATATCAAGCATAGTTCATTTAAAATATCAGGGGTCGCTTACCCTTCAAGAAGCTCTCCATCTGTTCCTTAACTGAGGATAGAAGCTTGTGTTCAACCACGAGACGAACATAGTCGTGCTTGTTCTCCTCCGTCACGGCGATCTCTCGGCCATTCTGAATAAGATCGACGACGTTGGTAACACCAAACTCATCGTCCTCGACGGAAAAGGTCTCGGTGATGATGTCAGTAATGTCGTTATCCAACATCCAGCAAAGTGATTTGTAGTAGTCAGGGTCAAATGACTCCATGTCCTTGACGGAAACAGACTTTCCGAGGATTCGCTTGTAGACGGCACGGCTAAAGTAGCAGTCAAGCACTCTGCCCTCGTAGAGAGCCTTACCGATGATGCGTCCAATGAACTTAAAGAACATGAGATGCTCATCATTGATGCCACTGAGTTTATTCGGGTGGAATGTGGTGCGATCTGAAGAAACAGGCGTGAACAAGACATAGTTGGGATCAAACATCTGTCGGGAAAGGACCTGGAACCATTCACGAGTGACACCACCAGCGTCGACACCTTCTTCGCCGTGGAATCGAATATTAAGCTTTCCAAACTTCATTTCATCGCCTGATTTGAAGTAGAGCGATTTAAATGAATCATGGAAGACGTGCTCGCGGCGAACTGAGAGCTGCAGTGGCGGGTATGAAGGGCGGCTTTGGCTATTGCCTGACCGAGAGTGGACACTCCGGTTGAAGTAATTGCGTTTGTTGTCAAACTCGAGGACCTTGGGGTTCTTGACCAGCAAAGCGAAGGTGCCTGACATGAGCTTCGGGTTGTTTCTCACAAGCTCGTTGAGAATACGTCGGTGATCTTCAGTGAAGTTGAAGAAGAGGCTTGCTGTCCGCGACTCCGGTGGGGGACTGGACAGAACCATCTCCTTGGCCTGAGATGGGTCATCGCTTGTAGTTGTGTTTTTGCAAACAACCATCAGGGATTCGATAAGAGGGAGGAGAATAGTTGCGACGTTGAGCATGTTCTCCCGCTTGCGGATAGCGCTCAAGCAGGCGCTAAGTTTCTCCCACATGGCCGAAAAGGTAGAGTTGTGGTACAAAGAGGTGACAAGATCAGCCCTCTCGTCCCTTCCCTTATCCGACTCGGTCTCCTCAGATTTCTTCTTGTTGTCAAACAGGTGATCCAGTGCGGTCAGGACACGGAGAAGCTTGTTCTGTTCAGATGCTCCTGGGGAAAACTTGGCCAAGGCAACGCCTTGGATTTCTGTACCAGATGATGCCTTTTCGATGTGTGGTAAGAGGTCATCCAAGTCTGACACAATATTCTCGCTCAATAGTCGCGCCTGATGGACAAGCTCCTGTCCGAATACGGCTTTAGCTCCGGGGATCGAAGACAAGTTTTTGATTGTCGAAATGGTGTTCTGGAAGGTTTTGGAACTGCATTCTCGAGCAACAAAGATCCTGACAGCCAAGGTGAGGTTGTGAGATGGAATAACCGGTGGTTGCAATTGGCGAAGTTTCTTTTGGACAGATTCCTTCTTGTCTTGCTCCTTGGAGCTCTCGTCGCCAACCGCATTCTCTGATGGCTCAGCTTCGGCAGTATTGGACTCGTGCGTATTGGTAGCCAGTTGTTCGGTGCCAGTCTCAGCAGCTTTGGTCTCATCATCCTTTTGAAGCTGTTCCTCTTCTTCCTCGGCCTCCTTGCGACGGCGTTCAAGGTTCTGGAGAGGCAAAGTTACGCGGTTCAACAAGTCCGCAAGATGTGTCATAACAACAGAGCTCTCCATCACTAAATCACGATCAAGGAGAGAAAGAAGGGAGTTGATGGCGTACTTGTGCGCCTTGGAGTCCTTGGCCTTTCCTTTGCGGCCGAGCGAGCGCTTAAGAGTTGATCCGACAATTTCATGCTCGGTCAAGAACAGCCAAGGAATATGAGGATTCTTGGTGCTGAGATCTACCAAAAGATCCAAACATTGCTGCACAATCAAGAGGGGAGACGTCTCAGAGTTAGTCTGCGCAACGCTACTCGTGGTAGTGCTCAAAGTAGTCATGCTCCTCTTGAGAGCCTGGGGTGTCTTCTGCTCAGCCTCCTTTTCGACTTTATCCTTGGGTTTTCTGGCTTTCAAGGAAAGCTGACCAAAGCTTCGTTCGACGGCACTCATGTCAGTGCTGCCATCCTGTAAGATTTGAAGCAGCGTGCTGATCACCTCAAGACGGTTTTGGCGATTCTCGCAAACATCAGCAAATACACTGAACAGGTAGTTCCGAATGGATCCCTGCTGAGCAATGAACATCAAACGCAGAAGTGTTGCAACACCGGCTTTGTCGAGCATTTGGACAACTGTCCGGCGCTGTACTTTGTTCGCAGAGGACTGGTCTGGTCGCTCGGGTGGGGGGGCTCGAGCGACACCTGGTGGGCTTCGTCCTGCAATGACAGGGTGGTTGTGTTGAGTGAGAGCTCTCGCCTGAGCAGCCATCTCCGGCGGCAATTGATCCATTATATCTTCGCCCTGGTCCATAAGAACTTGCTCTCGGAGTTCCGGTGGGAATGTGAGGAGAATGCTCGCGGTATCCATATCCGGTACAACAGGCTGAGCGCCTGCGGCCGCGGCCTGGCGACTTTGGTCTTCACGGGCCCGGCGGCGCTGCTCTTGACGTTCCTGCTGGGCAATTTCTTGACGCAGTTCCTCTGGAAGAGCGTCAAGAAACTCTTGGAAGACTTCGGTTGATTCGCCAGCGGTGGCCTCCTCTCGCGCTTGGGATCTCCTTGTGCTCACGGTCTGAGCAATGACTTCTTCTCGGAACTCCTCGGGCAAAGCTGCAAGGTAGTCGGGGTCGATGCCCAGCTCTGTTACATCGACTTCTTCACCTCTGATGGTTGTCATAACACGGGGCTCGTTAGATGCAGATGCCGGCTCAGAATGTGTGCCTGTAGTTTCCTGGTGAGATCGCTCAGTCGACTCAATCCCTTCCATGGCGGTGACTTCGCCTTGATTCTCGGCAGACTCGGCTTGAGCATTATTAGCAGCAGCTTCAGAAGCTGCTCTCTCGGCCGCCTCGCGTTCTTCGGCTTCCTTCTTCTCCCTCTCTGCCTTCTCTTCGGCCTCCTTGGCCTCTCGGGCCAGTCGCTGCTCTTCCTCAAACTTCTTGCGTTCTTCCTCTTGGCGCTTCTGGGTTTCGGCCTCTTCAGCCTTGTATTTCTTTTCCAGTTCGACGGCAGCCGGTGTGAGGAGAGCCACAATAGTGTTCATTAGCTTTGAGGACTCGGTGGTGTAGCTCATTCCAAAGATCATCCTAGCCTCCTCCTGGTAACGGTCCATAGTGGAATCTATGGAGAAAGCAACGGCCTGGTGAGGCTCTTGCGCTGGTCCATCTCGCCTTTGTTCAGTTCTAGATCGAATGAAGTCCCGGGCAGTCTGAGTGCCTCCAGGGCCAGTGATCTGCAAGTGGAAAGCGTGCTGGCCATTTCGGCCCATGATTGGCAGGAATTCCATGAGCTCCCCAAGGAATCCCATGGGTCCATCAATCATATGTCGGCTACCGGGCCCAAACATGCCTTCCGGTATTCTCAAGCCAATCGAATGATGGTGACCAGGACGTTGCGAGCCATCCCGACCTTGTTCGGTGCGACGGAGGAGAGGATTGGCCCCGTCGTCGGAGTTTGACTGGGGTCCGCCGGAACGGTGAGTTCGTGAGGAGAAATAACTGCGGAAGTCTAAAAACGGCTATTAGTATCAAAATACGCAAACACAAAACTTAAAAACTTACCCCCAATGGCATCTCTGTTGCTTCCAACCATGAAACCTGGAGGGAAAGGACTTCGGTTCTCAATTCGAGTCACCAATCGTCGTCTGTTCTGGCTGTCCATCAAAAACATTTGACGACGGTCATCACCCTCGGGGTTAAGACCATCCCATCCAAGAGCGGGCATTGGCGGAGGTTCTTCGTCAACTAGAGTCAAAGTCAGCGAGGGGACAGTTCCAAGTTGATAACAGCTACTCACGAGGATAATCATCGTCATAGATATATTCTTCGTCCTCCATATCGTCCTCGTCGTCTTCATCATCTAGTTGTGGTTAGCCCCGTAGCTTCATGAAATATGCAAACGCTACACTTACCGTCTTCGTCATGGGCTTCATCCAAGAAATGGTCAGCAGGACCGTCCAGATCTGGATCATACAGACCGTTAGGTCCCATGAGAGCTTGAGCCATGCCATCAAGAACAACACCGCCAAGGTCAATCCGGTGGGGTTCATGGATATCAGCATCATAATCGAGTTCATCCTCATCTGCATCGTCATCCTCTTCATCTTCCCAACCTGAGTTTCCATCATCCTCAATAGGGTTGCCCTCTTCGTCAACAATTTCCACTTGATCTTCCACATCTTCCATGTCTGCAGACTCGACTTCATCATCGTCGTCGTCGTCTTCGTCTTCATCACTATCCTCCTCGTCATCGTCATCATCGTCGTCATCGTCCATAATGACTTCGACAACGCCAGGTTCGCCATGAAGGCCCTCGATCTCTCCCATCTCGCTAAGTTCTTCATCCTCGTCACTAATGTTGTCTTCGGCATCTTCGGAGAGATCATCTTCCCCATAGTCCATCTCGTCGTCGTCATATTCGTCAGCATACATGTCTTCGTCATCCTCTTCCTCATCCTCATCGGAATCATCATCTTCCCCACGCGGCTCAAGCATGCCTAGGGCGGAATTTCGGTACAAATCAGGGGTTTCCTCTCGGTCCTCGTCGACATCAGAAAGCGAAGATGTAGAAGCAATTTCGTCATCGCCATTGTCAGACAGGCCATCAGATGGCAAAATATTTGAATGGCTCAACTCCTTAGCCGTTTCTGTCAACACCCTGAGGACCCGCAGAATGTACTTGATCGCACGCTTCACCCCGGGGTAGTTGAGGTTAATCTCCGCAATCGATGTTGTTAGCTTGTCCAGATAGCCCTTTTCGTACATTAGACGACGTAGCTGAGCGTGTGATCGAGCTTGGATATTATCAGTGCGGCTGCCATTGGTTGATTCCTTCTCTCTCTCTCCAACCATGTAATTCATCAACTCAGCGAGACATTGCATCCGAGAATATCGGATTTCGAGTGGCTCATCCGAGATCGGTGCCCTCTCGTATGCCTTGAGCATTGTGTCAAGAACGAACTTGCGTACAAAAAGCAGGTCTGGTTCCTCATCATACGCAAATTTGTCTGCGCCACGGTCGGCGGCCTTCTCGGTAGTCTTCGCAACCAGTGCAACCAAAACCTTTTGTGCCTGAGCAGAAGTCGCTGCCTTCTTCTTCGAAGCAATGCTATCCACTGTGCCACTAAGATTGCCTTGGCAGAGCAAATCGTAGATCAAATAATTCAGGACGCTAGATCGAGGCTTGATCGGAGTACTTGTCGTTAGTGGAGCGCTGCGCTTGAAATTGATGAACTCCATCTTAGTCCTGGTGTAACTCTGAAGTAGCTCAGCCAAGCAATTTAACAAGAAACAACGATAGACGAAGATCGGGTGTTCTTCAGCTTTGAAAACGGGTTTGGTAGGTTTCTTGTCCTTGGCATCTGCACCAGGTGCCTCCTTGGAAGAAGATGGCGTCTCCACGCCAGATTGAGGCTCTGACTTGGGGTCCTTTTCGACTTGCGGGACCTCCTTGTCCTCCACCTCACGGTAGTTGATCAGCTCGCAGAGAAGGAAATGGATCACACCGTCAGGGTTTTCAACCACGGGTCGCTTACTCTCGTGATGCGACTTGGGTGCATCAGGCATTTCTTTGTCTACAGGCTCGGTCGACGGCTTAACCTCGTCTTCCGCAAGCTCTTCGTTGCCCTGTGTAGATTCCTCGGGTTTCTCAGGAGCTTGCTCACTTCGTTCCTTGAAAACCAGAGGCAGAGGGCGAGACCCATCACCTGACTGAGGAGTCCACCGAGAAAATTTGAGCATCTCATTGGTGACTTCCACAAATAAATCAGGTGCACGAAGTGCGATTGGTGACATTGCTCGAAGATATGTGGCAATATCCGAGTGACCACGATTGCTGCGCTGCAGACTCGGGAAACTAGCCTTGATCTCAGCACGCATAATTTGCTTGATAATCTCCTCGTCCTCCACAATGTGGCGGAGAATAGTCATGATATGTGCTGACAGCTTTGTCTGCTTGAAACGCTCTGAGCCAGAACCCGACAGCTGCTTCGCCATAAGAAACAGCCGTTGCAAATTCTTTTTGTCCCCAACCAGTTTGGCCAACCGCCGGTTTCGAGTCAAGATCACGAGCACTCTCAGGGCCGCAACAGCCAAAGTCTCTTCCTTGCCCACTCGTGGGAGCAATTCCAGTAAAGAATCTAGTATTTCGCCGCGTTGAGTGTCGTCGATAAGTGAGTGACGCTGCTGGGCCACAGGGGCCACAACAGGCTCATCCAAAGATTTAGGTGGTTTCCACTGGGTAGCAATTGGACGTTCATCGTGGCAAAGAAGTGTCTCAACCACCAGGAGTATGTACGGGATCCAGGGTGGCATATCTTCGGCAGACGTCGAGGGCGGTATCTTCAGGAAAGCCACATATTCATCGATTCTCTCCTTGAGGGTTTCCGTATTGTTCTCGAAGAAAGTCTCGTCCTGGAGCAATAAGGCAAGGAGATGAGCATATGCAGCAATACACTTTCCGTTTCGCTTCTTATCATCCTCATCCAGAGATAAAGAAGAGAGCGCCGAGGTCAAAGTCTCGCCAACCTCATCTTGAGCATCGCTGTTTTGTTGGCGAAGAACGATAACTTGAATGAGCTCGGAAATCTCAATCGCAGTTTCAGGGTGCGCCCGAATGACATCGAGACATCTGTCGATCAAATTCTCTCGCAACTTCTCACGATACTTGTCGACATCTTCTTTAGTGGCTGCCGGCTGAACTTCAGATGGTGGTTCAGGAGCAGCTTCTGTTGTGTTTTGCACCAAAGTATCAGCAGACGCATTTTCATTGGCCATGCTGGGAGTCTCGCGAGTTTCGTCCGTCGCCTGAGATGAACGATCGATAATTTCGCCCAGGGCGTCTCCCAAAAACCGATCAGCGAGATCGGGCGGAGCAAGCGCAGGGGGACCATCGAGGGACATACGATCGGGTTCGGTTGCACTAGGAGCAGCAGGTTGCTCGGCACCAGTACCACTGCTGTCTACCTCGCTCAAACCCGACGTGTCGGCATCTTCATCCGGGATAGGGTTTCGAGGTCCAGCAAGCCCCGCCTTGTGAGCTATGCAGTAATCCCGAGCATTAGCACTGTTTCCATTGGCTCTGTAGACAGCCTCATGGACCAAATCTACATCAAAATCCCGACTCAAAAGGTCCTCAACAGCACCGCGGTATGCTCGCCAATCAAAGCGGACATCGGTATATTTGAAAAGCTGGAATGGTGGCTTATCCCTAGAGGATTGTTGAGGCTCATGATCGCCCGCAGCAATGACCTTCAGAATGTCCAACAAACGAATCACGGTCTGGTGCGGCACCTTTTCAACAAAATTGGACTCCCAAAGATCCGTGATCTCAGGGAGAATGGCAGCTCGGAATTCGACAACAATCTGGTGATAAAGTGCAGGCTGCTGCGACCTATCCACTGAGCGAGGTTGCAGAGTGAAATAGTTACCGGTTTCAGTAAGGTATTTCCCGTTCACCAACGTGAGGTATAGGTCCAAAATCTTCTTGAGGCCAAAAGCAGCCACCTTTGACTTGGATGACTTGTCCGAGCTAGCATCAGTATCATCCCGAATAGCCTGAGAAAAGACCCTGAGCATTGAGTTCAAGACTTCCAAACCACCCTCTTCCTTAAACGCAAGAAGCACAGGCATGATAATCTGAACATTTGAACGATCACTTGGTCGTGTTGAGGGATGATCAATCAACATCTCAGTGATAGTATGAAGCATGATGATCCAGAAATGATAGTCCTTGGATGTTGGTTCGGCAATTGCAACTGAGGGCCGCAGCTGGCTCAAAACGGTATCAGCGAGTGCTCGAGCAATTTCCAGGTGCCGTGGCCTTGGGTATTGGTCTCGGGGATCTCGTTCGCGGCGAGGTAGCAAAGCCTTTCCAAGGGTCTGGAAGAGAGGAAAGGTCGTAGGAATCATAGGGTGGAGAAGAACCCTGAGTGTATCATAGTTCTGGAACCGGGGGCTGGCCTGCTCCTCCTCTGTTGGGCGGCGGGGGCCCGAATCAGCGGTCTCGCTTCTAGCTTGCCAATTTCCGGAACTATTGATCATATCCGGCAGCGAAGTATTCTCATCAACTTCAGCATCAGCATTGCTGCTCCCCGTAATTCCTTCAGCCAACGGACCATGGCGTCTAAAAGACCAGTGCTGGGGGACCACAGTCAGCTCCCCAGCCTCTTCTGCAAGCAATCCACGCAGCAAGGGACCAATTGATTTAACTAGACGAAGGTAATAATCGTATACGTTGACAGGGTAAAACTGCAGAGCGTTTGAACGAGAGGTGGGGAAGCAGTCGGAGATGATCTTGATAAAGGTCTGAGCATTCAAAAGTGCCTTGATGATTTTCGTCCCATTCTTTGTGACCTCCGATTGTGCTTCCTCGTTATAAACTTGGCTAAGGTCCGTAGAGAGGAAGTTTGCGAAATAGGGCGGAACTGCCTCCGTCTTGGTTGCCAAAGGGTGCAGAGCATCAATGGCGGATTGAGCACGCCGAAGAAGGGAAGGCAGTCCTCGGATTGGAGAATGCTCGATCAGCACCGAAACGACTTGGTTGAGAACTCGCGAGGCAAGAGAGTCGCCGAAGTTGGTGGGGAGACTTGGAGATTCACAAATATCAAGCAATAATTCGAGACCTCCACTCTGAACGAAGCTTGCTTTTAGCACCGAGTTCGATACATAAGACGTGAGGAAGCTAGCGAGGGCAAAGATATATGGAGTTATGGACTGCTGGGGAGAATCCGCACGGCTGTCGTTGGAAGTCTCGGCCGGTGTCTCTTTTGAAGGAGCAGCATCAGACATGTCAACATCTCCATCCCCGGGGGCGTTGGGTTCCTTTGTTTGGTCAGATGGCTTGACTACGGGCGAGAAAACAGAGTTTTCATCAACCGAAACAGTCTTCCCATCTGAATCGACGAGAAGGAGTCTAGCACCCCAGCCTTCAGTTCTCGCCTTATCAATGCCAAGGAAACGGACACGCGCAACCATGTCAATGACAGCATTCGATATCGACGTTCGCAAGAGAGGGTGGTGGCGGGCAAGCTCATCAAAGCTTGCGCCAACATTGTTTGCCAGGTCGTTATCGACTTCCATGCATCGAACATGAGTAGGGCTCTCAAAAATTTCCAAGAAGCCTTCAAACGCTTTGGAGGCGACGACGAGCTTCATCCCAGCATTGTTCAGGGAAATTGAGTTGAGAACTTGAGGAACAACAGTAATGGCATCCGTGGATGGGAGGATACCAGAGGCCAAAGAGTCGCGAGACCTCTGTTGAAGGGTTTCTTCGGTAGGGGGGTGTGGCCGTGTATCCTGGTCAATGATGGACGGGGTGGAGCTTTCCGGGGAATCCGCATCCTCTCCCTCCCTCTCAGTCACCTTTTGTTCTTCAATAGCCTCTTTTGGAAGAGGGTTGCCGGTGATGGCTTCGAGGTAGGTTTTAATCATCCCAGATTCAGAGATGGCCGCGAAGCTGGTAGGATCATTGTTGATGAAATCGCTAAGGATGGTAACCGAATTTGTCCAAACCACAGAACCAAAGCTCTTCTTGTCTTCGATAATGGCTCGTAGGCTTCCCAGGAGATCAGACTTGTCAGCCAAGTTACGAAGTAGCCGGTCCGTATTTCCGCCGTAACTGTACGAATTGGACATGATGTGGTGAACAAACTTGAGAAGCCACTTCAAGGTTTGCTGCTGATAATATGGAATCTCATAATCCACGGCACCGGACTGCTGCCCTTGGGAAATTCCCTGTCCAGATTTCTGCAGTGTCTGAGCCTCTGCCACAGTGTCAACAACCAACTGAGCAACCGCATCCAAGCCTTTAGCATTGAAAAAGGCCGAAAAGGCATTCTGGTAGGTCCAAATAAGACCATCCAAAAATGCAAGGACCATTGAGTGGTTCCTCTGTGCAACTGCCGAGCGAATGCTAAGAATTTCGACCAGAATATCCATCAGACCAGCAGTCACCATTTCGCTGCCAACTCGAGTCGCCATCGATAGATGAAGCGTGAGGGAAAACAAGTTGTTGCGCCATTCATCCATCTCCGTAACCTGATCGCCCTTGTCGCTATCATTGTCTTCCTTCATACCAGCGACTGCCTTTCGGATCACGTACAGGAGGATTCCGTGGTTCACATTCGCATTCAACGCTGACAGAACATCCTGGCATCGAGCATGGAAATTGGAGATTGCTTCCAACAAAGCCAGTGCAACCGACTGCAACCAGATGGGAATGTCAATGGTACCATCGGCAGAGGGGTGGATTAGTTCAGCGAGCTGATAGACCAGCTGAAATCTGCGGGTTTCATCCGAATCCTGGCGAAGGACCTTTTCGATAAAGTTGGTCTCGGTATGAATGTATGCCAGGTTGGTGATTGCCAACAAACGTACGGCCAAAAGTTTTCGTCGATCGTCGCGCGGTCCCATCAGAACCTTAGCGGCTCTGATACGATGGAAGGCCTCATATTTAGACGCTGGAGGCATATCCTCCGGGCATTTCGAAACCAGCTCATACACGGCCTTTGCTGTCACCTGCGACTGGGGTAACTCAAACGACTTCGGTCCCGGCGCGGCGGATTCATCAGCAATTCCAGGAGTGCGGGGTCCCAAGGGAGACGAATCCTCGAAATTGGTCCGTGACTTGGGAGTTTGGTGTGAGGTCATTGTAGAACTTCGTCGGAGGGGTGTTGGGGTGGACGGAGCGGACGACCGACCCTGGTCGGCAACAGGGACAGGCTCCTGTGTTGCGTTCTGGGGATAATACGACACCTTGACATCGCCCCAGCTGCTCCACCGCTTGTCTTCGGTTGAGGCGAGGGCAACCAGATCATTTGCATGCATCGATGTGACTGTCTTAGAGCTGCTGCCTTGAGCTCGGTCCTTGCCCTTAGCTGAGCCAGGAGTGTGAGTGGGAACAGGATCAGAAAGGCTGACGAAAGGAGTCTTGACGAAAGGCAAGGCCAGTTGCTGCACACGGTCAAGGTCAATATTATAGTGGTTCGCGAGCAACGCTGTGCTAATCTGTCTAGAAGCGTTGCCAATCCTTTTGACAGATGCTTGATACCTCTGTGCCAGCTCAGAGCCAACTTCAAGCGTAGCAATCAACACTGTCAATGAGGTAGTGTGGAGAAGGTCATTAAGATGAGCACTACTAGCATAGATGCTTCTGTTGCCGCAATGTTCCAGAAGCATTCTGGTGAACCTAAGGACATTTTCGATGAGCTGTCGGTCACCATCGGCAGGGAAGCCGAGGTCTGTCAACTCCTCCATGGACCACTGCTTCTCATTACTAAACTCCGATTCCTTGGCTTGATTGAGGAGCACATCGCATCCGAACTCGCGGGGCTGGGGTCCTTCGTTCAGCTTGTAAGTCGCACAGAAGCGCTCTAGTATGACGTCGAATCGATTCAATAAAGGTATCCAGTGGTAGAGATCGCCTCGTCCGAACGGCCATCGAGATGGAAAGCTAGCAAGATGCTGTGGTAAGAGGGGCAGAGGGGTTGAAGAAGCTGACTCGACGTAGCTCTTCAGCCAAGGAGACTATCCCAGAAGGTTAGCGGTTTTCTTTTTTTCGGCGAGGTGGATTAGGAATTTTACCAAGGTCTCCTTGTGCTTCTGCTGCATCGGCTTGATAATCTTGCCCATGGTGAAAGTGGAAGCGGCGGAGCCGCAAAACACAATACAAACTCCCCCTCCACTACAGCCGGGTGACCTGACCCGTCACAGCGACAGTTTTTTTTCGTGTTACAATATACCCCCTCTCAGACAGCGCTCTATGTCAAAGGGGGGAGTGGTGCAGGCGTCGAGATGATATGCCCAGACTCTTTCCGAAAATCGGTCTGTGAGGCTCGGCGGGGTTGCAAATGGAAGTTTTCGGGTCCTCTGGCCGTCAAAGTAAAGCCGGGGCTCCAGGTGTGCCGACAAGGTGGTAAATTGTGCCCGTTGTCAAATGCACTTTTTTTACGAGGATGTTGGTGGTGAAGAGAGCACAGCGCCGTCACCGGGAGATGGTGGTGAATGGTTGATGAAGCTTGGATTAGCAGTCCAAAGTCGAGTGCAGTCGGCCTCTGGAACAGCTCCGCCAAGGGTCGAATCGAACCGGATGGTGGGGAAAAGAGCTTGTATCACTGCGCAGGTAGCCAGCCCTTTGTAGGAAGTGTGAGGATATCTCCCAGGTGAAGAGGGAAAGCGTTTGGTGAGAAGGTGGAGGAAGGACGCAGAGTGAGAAAAGGCGTCCGTCAAATCGTCAGGTTCAGGTTGAGAAGTGCAGGTGGGCCTTTGCGTAATAGGTGTACCCGCGTAGGTGGAAGCTAGGCGACCGTAGCGAGGTACCTCCGGGGCGAGTCTTGGGCTGCAAGGTACAACCTACAAAAAACACAGCCAAATCTGGACGCCGAAGGGCCGGATTATCTTTTCGGCTGTTGACCCCTCCACGGCTCTCTTTGACTGTCTGCCTGTGATCTGAATTGCCGCCTTGTCCTGGCGCGAAAGCCGAACTCCGACCCAGCCAGGTTCCCCAGAAATGCCTTGTTAATCGCAAGCAACCAGAGGCATTTCACGATGATTACATGCTTGTTCTTTGTTTTGTTTTTTTGCCCGGATAGGTTTTTTGTGCGACGCACTGTTGGGGTCATCCACTTGGCTAGGTTATCCCCATTCACTGTTTTTTTGGGGTGTGCTCAACACTGTAGTAGCATCTAGCATCTGAGCTTGCATCTGGGGTACAATACGGTCCGTGTTTGTTTGTTTTCGTCCGCCCACTTGTGTCGCTGCTGCACGAGCTGACATGCAAAGCACACCCTCTTCTTTGCATCGGATACTTCTGCAGCCACCACTTTTCATGTAATTCATGCTGGGTTCGCTCTGAATTTCCACTCCTATGTCCATTTCATTTTTCGTCATCAGCTTTGCTATGCTCAACAGAGAGTTGAATCAACCCAATGTGCATATCAATATACAGATACTTTATTCCATGTGCATGGAAAACAGTTGGGTCAGTTCGCTCTTCACCGGCCGCCTACCTGTCATAAGCGGGGTTATCACTCCTCCCTTGCCGACGCGTCGTGCATCTATTCATGCCTAGACCAATAGCATTCATATTCTCGCGTGTTGAGTACAGGTAGAACGCGTTGTTTTGGGTATGGCAATGGCTTCTTTGCCAAAGTATATGATCATTTGACATCTTGATATACATTTTGATTAATTGGGTGGGCTTGGTGGTAAATTCTTTGTTCCACTCGCTTTTTTGACAAAATTTTTTTTTTGGAAGAGGACCCCGCTCTAACCAGAAATCAAGAATACAAAATAAACTATAGAAAAAAGACATACGGATATTCAACAAATATCCATATAATTACTAGTTGAAAAACCAAGCACCGTACATATCAGCCATGGCACATGGATGTCAATGAAATTAAGGTCTGTACCTTTGAAATACGCAGTACAAATGGTCATGGAGCTTCAGGGTAGGGGATTGCGGCGCACCACCAACTTGACCCCAGCAGCACTCCACCAGCAAGGGAACTATTGGATAGGGGTATAACCTTGTACACCATGCGCTGATATATTTTTATCGAGAGCTCTTGGCTGTGATCTCATCTGACAAGACCGGAGTTGACTCGTCGTGCCTGCCATGTTTAAATAGGGGCGGCATTTGACATGGGTACCATCAAGCAACAAAAAGTGGCTGGTCTATTACCAACTACGATCACGGTGGACTAGGCATGGGTTAAATGATCCTCGTTCCTCCAAGAGTTTGGCGAAGGTAGAGACCTCTGATCTAACTTGCCGATAAACAAGGAGGATACATCAAGAAATAGAATGGGGAGCAAGGAAAGTTGAATATATTTTCTCTTCAAATATCATATTGTATTGTCCGAAAGATGTGAAGACGGACAGCCCGGAGGTACGTTTTTTATTAAATTTTTTTTTTAAAGAGTAACGGTGGGACGTCATCGCTTTTGGGAGCCCCGGTACCTAGTCCGCGCCAAAGCCGCCCCTGCGTTAGTGCGCCCAAAAAAAAACAGAGGTGAGGACTCCATCGAAGACATTATGGTTAGGTTTCTTCAAGACAGGCATGGAGATGAACAAATAGACATGTGTGAGGGGCGGAACAAGGGATGGCTAGAGAAGGTAGGGATAAGGGGCTTCCAGATTATGCAGAAGAACTAGCACAAGTGGAAGAGACTAGGTAGATTAATACTGGAGAGGACCTGGAACGGTGCTTCGGTACTTGGTGGAAGCACCGCCGTACGAGACGTGCATATACGATTCCAGGGAGTTGGCCAGTGAAACATGCACCTGCACGCACGCCATTGAGTGCCGCAGTGCGTTGTGCCATCGACTCCATGTCTTTGGCCTGGGCGCGCTCTGAAACAGCCTTGTCAATGTGCATACCTGTCACGGGCGATTGTGAATGTGAGAGCAGTCATAATGGCTGTTTTCCCTAGTGTCTCGTCTCTTGTTGCTTTCAGCCAAGCCTGAGCAGCGAGGCGAGAAATGTGTCGCGGTGGCTGTCGAGACAACTTCTTGAATAATTTGGCCAAGGGGTTCCGAACAGGCATTGTTCCAACCTCCGGACCAATTTTGGCAGGCCGCTGGAACGCAACGGAACAAGGGCGTCTCGGGTGGGTTGTATTCCCTGGAACCCAAATTAAGTAATTACCCAGTAGTTCGTTCGGGAGAGCACGCAGAGACGCAGCATGTGTCTTCTGATCGCCTAGATCCAATATGCGGTGTCCGTGTGCGGCCTACAATTGGATATTATCGGGTTTATGTCTACCAAGATGGGCGATAGTGATGCAAGGAGACGGCTGGGATAGACTGTAAAAGGCAGTGCGCGTGCCCCGACGGAGATCTGCCCCCCTGGTCATGCGCGGTGCATTTTCCTCCAGTTGGCTCGCCCTTCCACTCAGAAGCCGCTCAGAGCCGGTGTTCCCCTTATCTGTCACGGATTGTATCGCGGGGTTTGCCCGTCCACTTGCAATCTCGGTTTCATTCTTAACCTTGATTGAAGACGAAGACGGAGAACAGGCGAACGCCGTCTTGATTGATTGGCCTTCGTGCAAAACAGCGCCGTCTTCAAAACAAGAGACAAGGTTTCCACGGAAGTGGACTCTGGAGCGAGGGCTTCAT
Organism: Calonectria hawksworthii; assembly: GCA_020975415.1. Classification (NCBI taxonomy): domain Eukaryota; kingdom Fungi; phylum Ascomycota; class Sordariomycetes; order Hypocreales; family Nectriaceae; genus Calonectria; species Calonectria hawksworthii. The sequence goes on along the minus strand of JAHXZK010000001.1, from coordinate 1,857,970 downwards.
TCCAGCACCTTGCCCGCCAAAGTTAGTAGCTTGGAGGCTCCAGCTGTCACTGCAACGCCAGCCGTGGCCAGGCGCCTTCGCACCCCTCCCCGACCCCCCCCCTAGCTGCCGAGCTTACCTTGCCGTGTGCAGCTGCTCGGTACCTGTCCTCCCAGTTTACGTGTGCGCTACGTAGGCGTACAGCGCACCACTCCGCTAGCATAACTTTGGTTCCCCGTTTTTTTGGGGGGTCCAGCGCCTCAAAACCACACCCCAGCCGACCGACCCAGGTATCTGTCGTCTCGTCTCCAGTGCTCGTGTCCCGAATCGTCAAGGAGACCGTCTCCAACGCCACAACCCCCAGAATTTCCAGCTGTCGTTGGCATTCCTTCCCTCCGCCCTCGTTCTTTAGTTCTTCTCCTGCACTCAACTACTCATTACCCTCCTTTAGCCTCACCTGAACCTCTTTCTGCAGCAATCGCATCGTATATGTGCTGCAATTGAGGGGCTTTACCGCTGCTTTCCCACCGCCTCAGGTACCCGACTCTTGCGGACGGTCTCGCCAGCAAAACGAGCCACCACCGAGCCACGGCCTCGGAGCCACCACACACGAAGCCATGTCGCAAGAGGAGCAAATCGCCTCGCCACCTCCCCAGGCCGAGAACGTCCTGAAGAAAGTGCACAAGGAGGAGGAAGAAGAAGAAGAAGAAGTAGTAGGCCAGGGAGAAGCCCAGGAAGACCAGAAGCAAGCAGAGCAAGAAGAAAAAAGCACCAAGAGGCTCTCGTCTGGCACGGAGTCTGGTGATGATGATGCGGTAGGTCCATGCCACGTCCCTGCATTCCTCGTCACACGACAGGCTGCATCTCGCGGAGCTTCACCCATGCTGACAAGACAGGCGACTGAGAATGACGACAATTTCGAGGATGCCGTTGACGCAGCATCCCCCATTGAGGCATCTCGATCTTTAACCAACCGATCCCTCTCCCCTAGAGTACAACAAGACGAGCCCCTCGAGAAAAGCACGGACGAGGTACATGCTGAAAATAGCAAAAATGGGAAAATAAAGGCCGACAGCGACAGCGACAGCAACAGCGACAGCGACAAGGATGACAGCGACGACGAACCTGTTGCCGACTTGAGCGTGGTGGAATCCCTAAACGAGAGGCCTGTTAACGAGAAGCCCGCTGACAGGCGGAAATCGGTCATGTCGTACCGCATTTCGAACACATCCAACCTTGACAATGTCAGCCTGGATGATGATGGCCCGTCCCAACAGAGCCCCCCACCAGGTAACCCACAAAGCTGAAACAACGCCATGGTGGTGTCCTAGCTCACTAACAATGATGCAGAGTCCAAATCACCCAAAGAGGAACAAAAGACAACCATCCCCAAGACACTCTCGTTAAATAGCATCACAAATTCTCTACCGTCATTGCCTTGGTCTCCACCATCCGATTCACCCCCGAAAAGCCCTGCCCCGCCAGTTGCAGCTGTTGCGCCTCCGCCTCCGCCACCGCCGCCACCTCAACCTGCACCCCCGAGCCGTAAACTCACCAGTCCCTTTTCTTGGCTGTCTCGCAACTCTAGCAAAGAAAAGGAGCTCCCGCCCCCGCCCCCGCCCCAATCAAACAGAAGAAACACAGCCAGCTCGATCGCCACCCTTACGAGCAACCCAGAGATGATGTTGAGCAGATTGGAAGAGGAGGGGGATGTTGATTCGGCCTCTGTTGACGGAGTGCGCCGAAGCAGCCTTCGGGACAGATTTAAACAACTTCGATTGCAGGGAGAGGGTGCCCACCCCGCAGAGGGCGACGCAGATGAAACCGGAGGAACTAAGGCCACCGGCCTTGGTATTACGACTGGCGTTGAAGTGCCTGTTGGCGAGAAGCCTCTCCCATCTCCAGTGCCCGACCCAACGACCGGCTTGGCGCCCGGAACGGCGTCTGGCGTGAATGTGGGCCTTTCTTCCATATCCGAGACCAATGTCGACTGGGATCTCTGGCAATCTGTTGTTTACGAGGGCCCAGCAGCGGTAGCTCGCACGAGCGCAGAGGAGTTGAACAAGGCTATTGCAACGGGTATCCCTAGCGCGATTCGAGGAGTTATTTGGCAAGTTTTGGCCAACAGCAAAAATGACGACCTCGAAGCTGTGTACAAGGATCTGTCTACCCGGGGTACAGACAAGAGCAGAGACCGACACAGCAATGGTACCACTAACAGCTCCTTGAGCGGTGGAAACCTGAGTGTTCAAAGCGGGGAACTTGTTACATCGTCCGCCTCCTCAGTCACCTCGGACAATTCAGGATCCAACGGCCTGCCTTCACCGAATGCAGAGAAAAACTCGGAGGCTATCTTGAAAGCTCAGGCGGCGGCTGCTGCTGAACGAAAGAAGAAGGAGAAGGAAGACGCTGCCAATCTGCAGAAGCTTGAAAAGACAATTCGCCGGGATCTTGGCGCTCGTACCAGCTATTCTAAGTATGCGGCTGCTGCCGGTCTCCAGGAAGGTTTGTTTGGAGTTTGCAAGGCCTATGCCCTGTTTGATGAAGGCGTTGGCTATGCCCAGGGCATGAACTTCCTGATTATGCCCCTACTCTTCAACGTAAGCTTTCCCTTTTTTGGTGTTTTCTCTTGCATACTGACTGTTATCTTTAGATGCCCGAGCAGGAAGCTTTCTGTCTTCTCGTACGATTAATGAATCACTATAAGCTGCGGGATCTGTTTATTCAGGACATGCCCGGATTGCACATGCACCTTTACCAGTTTGAGCGACTATTGGAGGACTTTGAACCTGCCTTGTACTGCCATCTCCACCGCCGGGGCATATCTTCTCACCTTTATGCGACTCAGTGGTTCCTGACCCTCTTCGCCTACCGATTCCCCCTCCAGCTTGTGCTTCGTATTTATGACTTGATTCTGAGCGAAGGCTTGTCGGCGATTCTTCGGTTTGGACTTGTTCTCATGCAAAAGAACGCAACCACCCTACTAGGTCTTTCAGACATGCAGCAGCTTACTACCTACCTCAAGGACAAGCTTTTCGACGTGTATATTGATAAGGACCCCAGCCATGGTAGCCTTTTGGAGAATGGATTCTTCGGAAGCTCCAGTTCCAGCATGGATAAGGAGGTCTACCACGCAGATCAACTTGTCAAGGATGCTTGCGAGGTCAAGATTACACCAGAATTATTGAAGTCATACACTGTGGAATGGGAGGAGAAGACAAGGGCGGAGAAGGAACGAGAAGAGGAGCTCCAGGAGCTTCGCGCCGCAAACCACAACTTCGCCATCAGGGTTCGTAGGCTCGAGGAGAGGGTTGAGGTTTGCGATCGTGAGCAGACAGACCTTGCGACCGAACTGGTCCGCACTAAGGTTGATAACGAGGAGCTTCGTGACGAGAATGAGAGCATGAAGGGCCAGGTTCGGGAGCTGCGCATCGTTATTGAGAAGCAGCCCGAAGAACTCGAGGGAACGTGGAAGCTCGAGCGCGAAGAACTGATGAAAGCCAATCTTCATGTCCACGAGGAGAACCAGAGACTAGAAAAGGAGATGGGAGAGCTAGAGGAGGAGCTGGTTTCGACGAAGCTCCAATATGCTGAGGTAAGAATTTTAAACCCGCCCTGGATTGCAACAGTGAAGACTGACTTGAACTCGCAGATCAACTCTCAGCATGAGACTCTTAACCGCAAGTGGGCTGACCTCAAGCGGCAGTTTGCTTGAGCGCCTCTCTCACATCACTGGTTGCCTTGACCAATTACTTTGGTTCCCTCGATCTCTTCCTCCCCCGCCGGAGGGATCGATCTTTATGTACAAAGTCTTGCGTCCCCTCCCCAGTTCCCCGCCATCCTCCGTTTCTTCCATCGGTTGGAGTTATTTTTTCCTGCGTGGGCGGCGCAGTGCTCGCTGGAAGAGGGCGAGCCGCTCGCATATGTGATTAATGATGGGATCACTGGAAGACCTTTTTGGTGGCATGTTTTTTTGATATCCCTCCCCAGAGCACGACGATTTCTCACCGTGTCCGGCACGGACTGGTGCCACATGCAGGCGTTTTTCGGTACATTGGTTTCTTGTTGCCTTTTCCCCTTTTCTGTTTCCCCCACGAATGGTAGAATTTTTTGTATTGTCTAGTTAGAACTCGAATAGGGCCAAAAGGGGTTGGGTTGAATTGACAAGCTTTGACAACATAAAACTTTTTTTTTTTCTCTCACGAGGCGGAAGCATCACAATTGCACTAGATGAAAAGATGGAAGACGACCTTGATTATGAATTCAATTCATCGCAAGAAAAAAGTTTTTTCATTCCCTATGGACCCGACCCGATGCTCATGTGAAGCTCTTCATGTCTGGAAAACCCAGAGCAGCGAGAAATCCTTAACACCATACCTTGGGCGGATGCTCCACCACGATTTCAGCCACTTTACTTGTGGAGCTTGCGCTGGTAGAAAGCGAGCTCCTCACCCTCCAGGATGTAACCGTCACAGCGGCCAGACTGGCCGGGACGGCTAGAGACGACGGCGTACAGACGACCGGCCTCGAACTGCTTCTCAACAGCGCTCTCGACCTTGCCGGCAGCGGCGTAGCGAGCGGCCTGCTTCTTCTGGACAGCGTTGCTCTTCTTCTCCTCCTCCTCGGTCTTGCCCTCCTTGGCAGCCTGAGCCTTCTGGCGTCTTCGGCCGATGCTCTGGCCGTAGTGGGCCTCGTACCACTGTCGGAAGGGAGCGGCATCAACCTGGACGACGGCGCTCTTGGTCAGGGTGTTGGTTCGGACCAGCTCGTTGTTGGAAGGGTGGTAGGCGACGGCAATGACACGGGTCTTGCGGGTGCAGCCCTCGGAACCCCAGGCGAAGTTACCGGAGTCGAGACGGAGGGCACGGTACTTGTGGTTGCCACCACGAGTTCGGACGGTGTGAATGCGCTTGGCACCAATACGGGTGTTGGCACCCTGGCGGCCGGCCTCGAAAGCGCGCTTCTTCCCTGTTGTCAAAGGTCAGAACGTATGTCACTAGGGATCATACGGGCTTTCGGTATATATGTTACGCACGGTAGTAGGCGCGCTTGGCACCGGAGGCGGATCGCTTGTGGCGAGAGTCACGAGAGATACCCATGATTGCGGTTTCTGCAGAGGGGAAAAAATTATCCCAAGTGGTTAGCCAATGCTTCCTGCTTGCAGAGAGGCGACGACGAGGAGAAGGGAACGAGAGGACAGCAAACTCAACAAACTGGTAATCGAAATCGGCAGGAGACGATGTCGTTGATCAGAATGCTATTGAGTCGTCGTCTCGTCGATTGCTACTTACCTGATGAGGTTGACGGTCACCAGGCAATCGATTGTCGGATGGATGTGGGAGGAATGAACTTTTTGGCTGGACGAGCGTGGAGATCTGAATTGCATGCGAAATTGTTTCGTGCGCTGCGGGTTTCGCTAGCCCGCGGTACGTACCTTCACCGCACTGCGGAAGGCAAGTTATTCCGCTTAGCCCTCTTCATCACGTGAATTATGGACCACCCCATCACCCCTGCAGCTCTTGTCATGACAAGAGGTATCCACTTGCCATTTGCTAGTCATGATGGCGGCACTGCTATGATGGTTGAGCATGCCGCTCCTTAGGCTTGTTTCTACCATTGGAAGTAAGGAGACAGCTTTTGAAAATGACACTAGAAAAAGATTGTTATGAGCTTCTGAATTGTATTCTTTCATATGAAACGTGCGTTGCTTGGGCTCGAAGTCGCTCCAAAGTCTTTTTCTTAGCCTGTCCATATCCTCCAAAAACTTTTTTTGGAACGGGGCCAACCATGTCTTCCAAGATCCTATGCTGGAGCTGTGAAGATCCAACGCCATTGAAATTGCAACCGAACAATGCCAGATCCCGTCCGTTTTCTGTGCTGCCAGTCCCACCCACCCATCTGTTTCTGATCTACTCATCTTTCTATGCTTCCCTCCACCTCCGCTTCCGTCTCATTGATGTGATTAATGATATCCTCGAGTGAGGCAGGAATTTCCTCGATATCAAAATTTGGAGCATCTTTCTGACCATAGGGTGATCTCCCATTAATCGGTGCAATATCTGCCAAGCCCAGCTTGATTTCTTTCATGCTCCATTGAGTAGATTCGTCTGGGCTGCAGGCCTGGCCGTGCTGCTCGCAATATGCTTGAGTGGCAATATTGAGACGAGGGAGAGGGAAATACCGACTATGGTGCACTGCACGTTTGTCACCTTCTTCTTTCAGCTCTGCCAGAGATGGCCAATCGACGCGGCGGCCATCGCTGGTGTCTTGTTCCCTGTTGAAACAAGTGTTGATGCCAAAAACCGGCGAGGAATCATCTTCAAGCTTCTTCCCTTGAAAGATTGCCTCCACCATCTGACCGTTTTGTTCACCGTTCGGTTTAGATATGAGTTTGCCCACTTTTTCCAAAAGCTTCGTTCTCCGCGACTCAGCTGCGTCCGCTTTCAACGCTGTCAGCTCAGCAGGGCTTTGGGGGATAAATGGGGACTTGTCCGCGCCCATGTAATGCAAATTCGTCAGCATCTTTTGGAAGGCAGTTCGTTCCTTCGTCTCAGCGCTCACCCACCGCTTAGACTGAGACCATGTTCCAATTTCAGCAGGACGGTTGCTCCTAGTTGGCTGCGGCTGTGTGAGGCCATCTTGAGCTACCAGATTCCGCTGAGATACGGAAGCCCGGGGTGCCTTGGGAGCGCATTGAAATTTGTCATTGGCAAAAGTGACAGCTTCTCTCGACGGAGTTTTGTGTTGCAAATGCTGTTCTTCCGTGGCCATCGGAAAGGCTAGACCGGGTAATTTGTTACCATTGTCTTCGAAAGCAGGAGTTGACCCAGGTCGCTTCCCCTCTACCTCATGAGATGCATCCTTCTCTTTTTCGCCTGCTTGCTGCTTGTTTCCCGCAAACCGTCTACTTGTGTTCTGGTAGATTCTATTAATACAAACTTGCATGTGACAGGGAGTTTACAAACGTACCGTTTGGGAAGCTGACCGGGCCGTGATGATCCCTTGATCATTTGATGATTCGACCGACTGTTGTTTTGGCTTTGAAATTCTCGAGGCTGCGGTTTTGCTTCGCAGTTGGCCTCGAGAAGATGGCCGCGATTCATTGCGGATTTGCGTAGTCCCCCGGGTATTCGGATTGGAGCTGATTGTAGATGCAAGGTGCTGAGTCGCTGCTGTTTGCCATGGAACTGCGTGTGGAGTTCCTGGGGGGTTAAACGGCCCCGTGGCCGGCCAGACCGGGACTGACTGGGCGAATGGCTGATTCCACGGAAAATGAGGTGCCTGTGGCATGGCCGCAGGCATATAGTTAGGACCATAAGAAAACGGATTTTGGGCATAGTAGAAGAGATAACCATTTGGTGACCATGGCAATGGAGATGCTGTAGCGCCATGATAGCCAAATGGGGAAGGGAAAGGGGGGGTCGGAATAGGGGAAGTCTTTGTTGGCATGCAAGTCGATGAGGTGCTAGGACCAACAGAAGTTGCCCTTGCGGGATCACACTGCCCAGCCGCTATCTCATGTTCAGGTTTTGGAGTCGGGGGCATGTTTTGGGCAAGTTGGACAAGATCCGTGGGTCTGTCTTTGAACTGATCAAGGGTTGTTGGAGATGCATCCAAGCTGGTAGGTTTTTTCTCGTCTTTAGTGAAGTTGGGCCCCTCTGACACATCTGCCCCTGGTACCTCCTGATCTAGCTCCTCAGCTTTGCTGGATAACACAAAAGATCCAGCCCTGGGCCGTGGCCCTGAAGACAACTCCATGATCTTCTTCCCGTGTCTTCTTTCAAACCTCCTTGATCTTCTTTGCCTCCGGTTGCCCCTGGTTGTGGCTTCGAGGTTGGTGGGAGGAGCTGCTCTTTGGTTTGCGGTTTTGAGAGACGGGAACATGGTATCATAATTTTCCGGATCTAGAGCATCTCTTGTGTGGGAGTTTTCTTCGTCTGTTCTATCTCCTCGTGGACCAGTCGGAACTTGTCCACCTTGCAGTAGCTCATGACTGTCATCCTTGATCTCGGGCTCAGGTGAGAAGGTGCCCGGAGTAAATGTTACTGCCCTAGGATTCATGTTGAATACAGGGACCTGAAAAGGTCCATACCACTCGACTCGACCTGAGCGGAATCTCTGATCAAGTTGATGGCTTGGTATTCACCCAGTATGGACAATCTTTGGAATTTTCGAATGACGTCGGGAGTGTTCGCTTCGCCCGGGACTGGTGCCTAGCCCAAGCAAACATGCAACGTGAAGCTACATACAAAACCTCGGGATCGGTCAGAAACAGTGTGATAAAAGATCGAAGAGGACTTACTATCCGGCTAGGATTCACGTATATTGCCAGGAGGATGGAGCAAAATTGTGGAACTATTCTTAGGGTCTAGGGGTGGTTAGGATGGTGGACTTGGTGTAGATGATTGGTGACCGAATACACGAAGAGGCGCGTCGCGTAGATGGGACGAAGGCTTTAGAACGTGAGACTGCTTGAAAGGACAGCACAGGCGTAGTTAAGTCCACACATCCAGCATGAGTGCCATGCATGGGCGTAGGTAGTGAGTTGGGGTTGGCCGCACCTGGCTTCCACCTGGCAACCAACCAAGTTGGGTGGGATAGATGATTCAATTAAACAGCTCCCAACGATGAGAAGTAGAAGAAGAAAGTTACTGTAGCTTCTGGTGATGATGAAGGGATATTTATACTATGTATTTAATCACTGTAATTCGAGCTGAAGCCGGAATGACTTTGATATCGATGTCAATCTGAGTCTTCCCTGCTGGGTGGGTGCTTTTGGACGTGTGAGAAGCGGATGAAGAAGTTGGAGTGCATATGTGAATGGTTAAATAAAACACTAAATACATAGAGCTGTGAATCAACGATACTGGACTTGTGACATCTTTATAAATAAATAAAAAAGCCCAGTAGCCCTATTTGAATTCAATAATATTATAGAGGCAACAATCAACTGCAGGCACTAATCTCAGGTGAGTCGGCTTTTTTATTATTATTTTTTTTACCTTCAATTCCAATCTGAGATTGACTTCGGCGAGGTGGTATTGGAGACCCGGTTGCATGAGAATAAGTGATGCCTATCTATCCACATCTGCAGAATCCATATTGTATTATCTCACTTAATATCAATCCTCAATTTGGCATAATCACTTCAGAATGTCCAGGGGTTATAATCCGAAGATCACAGTCACATGCAGCACATGATGGTCAGAACCTTACTTGCTGTGAAGATGACAGGGATAAGAAAAAAGGCGAGAAAAAAAAGTTAGCATGCTTGCAAGGGCAAAGGATTTAAATGGCTAAAAGTCAATATTACGGTCCTCCTGTATTTTAAATATTAATAATAATGTTGAATCTTCAACCAATCTAAGACGGAAGTTGTGATTGTGCTGTGTTTCGTCCCAACAAAGCTGCAGGTGTGTCTATCGCCGGCAGTTGCCCCACTGGCCGAGGTGCCCTGGCCCGGCATGGCCCACTTTGGATTATTCGTCCCGTACCTGAAATAAGTTACTGTATCCTCAACACCACGGATTCCCCCTAATTGCACTCGCTCGACTTGCTCTATCGCCGTTCAAAATGGCTCCCGCCCTGACGACCCTGAAGCTCACCAATCGCGGTAAGGGCTCTTTGCTCGCTTTCAACTTTTTCTTCTCTCCAGCGACTAACATCGAATAAACAGCTCCGAAGAAGCCCATCAAAAAGCTTCCCGAGTCTGTGGAGCTTGGTCCCGACACCACCGTTGAAGATGTCAAGAAGCTGATCGCCAAGGCGGCCAACATTGGTGACCATAACCGTGTTGGTCTGTATGACCCCTCCACCAAGAAGACCCTCAAGAACCGCAAGGCTCGCATTGCCGATGAGGCCGCCGTCGTTGCCGCTGGTGAGGTCCTCGTCAAGGATATGGGTATGCACCTCTTCCCCTCCCATCAGTTGCTCGGAATGAAGTAGATCATATTCTAATTTTTTGCATCTGCAGGTCCCCAGATTGCTTGGAGAACCGTCTTCGTCATCGAATATTTCGGCCCCATCCTCCTCCACCTCGCTGTCCTCGCCGCCCGCCCTTACATCTACAAGAACGGTGACGCTCCCATGTCGCAGACCCAATGGCTCTCATTTGGCCTGATCGTGGCGCACTTCCTCAAGCGCGAGTACGAGACGCTCTTTGTGCACAAGTTCTCTGCCAACACTATGCCCGCATTCAACATTTTCAAGAACAGCTTCTTCTACTGGGCCCTCTCGGGTGCCCTCTGCGCCTACTGCATCTACAGCCCCAGCTCCATCGCAGCCAAGGCTGATATCCCCGCCATTGACGCTGTCGGTACCGCCTTGTACTTGTTCGGAGAGACTGGAAATGCCATGGTCCACCGATACCTGTCGTCTCTGCGATCTACCGGCGGTACCGAGCGCAAGATCCCCCACGGCTACGGCTTTGGCATCGTCACATGCCCCAACTACATGTACGAGATTCTATCCTGGGTCGGAGTCATCATTGTCAGCCGAGACTGGAGTGTTGCTCTGTTCATTGCCTTTGGTGCTGCGCAGATGTTTGACTGGGCCAAGGGCAAGGAGCGTGCCTACCGCAAGGAGTTTGGCGACAAGTACAAGAAGAAGCGATATGTCATGCTTCCCGGACTCCTGTAATGCCAAACGTTATTGGGTCACGATATAAAAAACAAAATTGATACGACATACGGAATGGGAAAGGTAGTCAAAAGCCATGAACTAGTGTTAATGTGACTGGACGGGGTTGGGTGGTAGGAGAAGGAGTGAGGATACGGACCGGAATAATAGGATCTGGAACGGCAAAATGAATGAAAATGGATGGATTTATTTGAAATTCTGATAGGGGTTACGTGCGTGTGTTCCTGAAAATATATATCCTGTTGGCTGTCCCTATTCAAGCCTCCCGAGTCCCAACGCCAGCAAATCCAAAATAAATTCCAAGCCGTCATCGTCACATGTCTACGTCGTAAAACTCATATGGGATCATTCTCAACCTTGAGGAAGCTCTTCCAGCTTCCAATCAAGATGCCGTCGATGCCGTATCCGAGCCTTTGGCACCTCTTCCAGTTCCTGTGCTAGACTCCTGCTCTGTCAAGCTGCGGCTCGCCTCGGACCACGTCCCCGTGGCGCCATCCGAGTCGAGGGCCATCTCGACCTCCTCGACCCTCGCCTTGGGCCCGTTGCCGTTCTCGTCGCCGTGGTGTTCCAGCTTCCCACGCATATCCACATCCATCCTGTCGTCATCGTCGCCGTCGTCTTCATCACTCATGACGCTCCCGCAATCACTGCAGCTGCAGCTGCAGCTCCCGCTGCCGCCGCCGTTGGCCAGACGCACCGTCTCCTCGAGGACGAGAAAGTCGCGCTCCAGGACCTCGGCCCAGTTCTGGACGTTGCCGAGCTCCTTGATGCGGCGGGCGGCGATGTCGGCCTCGCGGGCGAGCTTCTCGTTCTCACGGCGCAAACCGTCGGTGGCGCGCTGGACGTCCTGGGCCTGGCGGCCGAGGGCGGCGGCGTTGGAGTGCAGCGTCGACGCGCGCCACTGCAGCTCCGAGTCCATCATGTTCTCCATGGTGGCCACCACGGCCGCCCGCGCCTCAGCCACGTGCCGCTGCGTCTCGGCCGTCGGGAGCGTCGACTGCAGCGGCGCCGTGGGAGGGGGCAGCGCGGGGCCGGGCGGCCGGGCGGCGAGGCCGTGGGCGATGGCGACGGCTGGGGTGGTGGACGGCGATGCGATGGAGGGCGGCGGGGACGTGGGCTGGCGCTGTCGCGGAGAGAGGGATGCCGAGGAGGAAGTCGACGCTGCGGCCATGGTCGACATGACTGACTGAGGCTGATGTAATGATTATGCTTCTTCGTGATGCCCTTCTGGCGTGGCTAGCGTCTGCGTCGTATGATCAGACGTGCGATGAAGGTTCGGAAAACGACAATGGAAACGTCAATGAAACTAAATCTTGTATCTGATGTCTCTTACGCAGCTGATGCTGCACCTTGGTGGGGGAGGAGGAGGGGCATCATGCGGCCCTGACATCGAAAGACCAGGGCCACTGCATATGGTGTGGGTGTGGTACACACATAACCGACTCCTGCAGCAAGGTACCGTCTAACCCAACATCACATCAAAAAGCAAAGGGCAAAAAAAAGGAGACATTGGCTTGACCATCATTCAACCATATAACATTACATTGCCTGTACCGCTAATGTACACCTGGAGTATTCTAATCCCTCTCGTGTCGTTCGCACCAGTCCAATACGCGAATCTCTTGTGGCAGGCTCCCATATCCCCTCCTCCCTCGAACACCGGGTCCGATGCCTCGCCCAAATTTTGTCATTTGATGCGCCAGAAGCTTTTTTTGTCCTCTCCCGTGCACACGTATGCTTGATTCGTCCGACCGATAAATTAAATGCAGATGCCCGCCCAGAAGACAGAAAGTGAAAAAGAAAAGTGGAAAAGAAAAGTGAAAAAGCCCCCCATTTCAGGAGAGAAGATGAACTTTAACAGCATGGACCAAACGCCAAGGCTATGCGGGAACGGAGCGCAATATTGGCGTAGCCAAGTACGCCTTTGGCAATAGTTCAACCATAAAACAAAAAAGTGATGAAAATCCCTGGTTTCCTCCAACTCGATGACCTTGACCTATGCAAGAAAACGGATGGCCTTAAGCCGATGCAAATCAAACAAATTCAGAATCTAAACAGGGGAGCTGGCCCCTGTGATTTAGAAGGCAACCTTGCCTCCGTGAAGCCGCAGCGGTGCCGGCCCAAGTGGCCCATGATGGCCCAAAACCGCTGATGATGGATGCATGCCCTCGTCAGAGGACATGGAGGAGATGGATGACAGCGAGCTGTATCCCATGTGTCCCTTGATCATGGTACCGTTTCGACTCATGGAAATGCCGGGGTTCGCCATGAGCGCATCCGCCCGGTCAAAAACGTTCCCGTGAAACGCCGTTGCGAATGAGCTGCTCTGGGGTGTGATAGGAACCGTTGCCTGCATGGCCGGACCTAGGGCCGCGCTCTGGGGAGTGATTGGCATTTGGATTGGTGACATGGCGTTTGAGGAGAACGAACCTGAGATGCTGTGACCTCCAGATGACGGAAAGAGGTGCTGCCATGGGGATTGTGAGATGATCTTATTCGTCTCTTTGATGCTGTGCTGGACAGGCCTTAACCGGACCCTCGTATCCGGTGGCAGCGGTACCGTGTTGACCTCACGCTTGATCTGGTACGCCATGTCTGCCCAGGAGTGAATGAAGTTGCTGCACAGACTCCAGAAAGCCGGCTGACTTCTAACTCCAGGCTCCTTCAGCTTGATCAAGGACAGCCTGTTTTTGAGTATCTCCGTCTGCTGAATAACGTGGTTGCACATGGAAATGAGGGCCTTCCACTGGAGAAGGATTCCTTCGGCAGTTCGCTGGTGCATGGCGTTTCTCAGGCCACCCATCAACTGCACGTTAAAGCTAGGCAGAGTGCGCATTACCACATCAGTTGACTTTTGCAAGGACAGGAATATTTTCTCAAACTGGCGATCTTCCTCACTAAATTCAGAAGGCACAGTTCGACTCCCGATTGAAGAAAATGATTCTCCTGAACGAGGAGTAGCAGATGTGATGGTGGCTGTTCTTCCGGTTCCGTTCAGGTACGGGGGAGGCATCGGCACAGGAACGTCTGTGGTGACTCGCAGATTCACTGGAGGGTGATTCACCAGCGTTCCATTACGGCTCCTGGTAATGTTCGGCCTGTCCACGGTAGGCGTAATAGAAGGCTCCCGCATATGAGGTCGTATCGTTTGGCCGCCTAGAGCATCATTGTCGGCTCTCTTTTGTCGACCCTGTTCAGCACCCAAAGTTGATAGAGTCACGCGCAACTCCATGATGCTGTTGTAGAGCAACATGAGAAGTGATCGGATGTATCGGGGATCTCCATTATCGACGAAGAGGTCGATATTATCCGCCAAAAGTGTACAGACATGGCCGTAGGCACTCACCAAGGTTTGGCAAGCTCGATGGACGTTCTCATTTTCGCGATAAGAATGGTCTTCCTTCTCCACCAAAGCCGTCTCATGTTTTTGAATCTCCTGCTCCAGCTCCTCAACGTGTGAGTTGGTATTGTAAAATACAATCTCTAGGCTAGATCGCTTTGCTGATCCATCGCTTGTTAAACTCATCAACATTTGGATCATGGGATGTATTTGGAACACCGAGTATAGGATTCCTTTAGCAGCCTCCAGGACCGGGTCGAAGACTTTGGATTCTCGGCGTCGCTCAGGCAGGATTGAGAGTCGTCGAACATATATGGGTCGCTGTAGAAAGGGTTCCGTGGGCGTTGCTGGGCTCTTGTTCACAATCGGGTTTCCTTGCATGGCAGATCCATGACTTAGTCCGCGATAGTGGCTGAATCGATTATTCGCTTGGGTCTCATCCAACGTGCCGAGGTCTGACGGCTTTCGAGACACAATTCCCATTCTCCTATTACGGCTCTCCGACCGATCCGCCCGCAGGATAGTTTCCGAGTTGCTGCGCGACCGCTCGCTTGGATTCCCGATGGTTAGAGGCATGACACCTGGCCGTCGCACAGTGCTGGTCTGCTGCGACAGTCCCCTATAATGCGACCTTGACGGTATCGGCGGTGGGCGGGGGCCGATGCTTGGCGATCGACTGTCAGCTTTGTCTCCGCCATTGACTTTGATTGGGAATCGACCGCTCGCAACCCGTTTCAGCGGGAAGCGGGGTGTCTCGTTCCCCTCGCTTGATTCGTCACCCGTATTCTCGGCGTCTAGCCGGCCATTGAGCGTGTGCTGTCGAAGGAACTTTTTAATATGCGCCGTAACAGCAAGCTCGGTTACCTCGCTGTCTCTTGAGATGCCTTCGTTGGGCGGGCTTGCAGCCTGAACCTGGATTGCGTCTCGAGGGGGGAAGCTGATGGGGTTGCCTTCGAACTTGAGCACTTGCAATGAACCCATATCTGCCAAACAAAGAGGGAGCTCTCGAATCTGGTTTTTGGGGACAGACAGAACCTTAAGAGATGAAAGCCTGACGATGTCGGGAGGTAGTATTCGGAGTTGGTTGCGGCCTAGATCGAGAATCTCTAGCGATTTGAGATCGCAAAGCTTAATTGTGGTTAGCAGGAACCCGCGGGCATTGAGGCAGAGATAGTATTTACAGGCAGAGGGAATTCCCTAATCTGATTGCCGCGAATGTTGAGATAACGCAGCGATGTGCATTCAGAAAACCGGGCGGGGAGCGTGGAAAGCTGATTGTGGGAAAGGGCCAGTCTGGCAACACAGGAAATGTTAGCAAAGCGTGCTCGGGTTGAATTAAAGCAATGCGTAGACTGACCGTTCGAGTTCATTTTTTACAATATCGACCACCTCCTCAGGAAGCTTCTGGATGTTTTTGCGACTCAAATCAATTGTAACACCGGTCTTGATCCCTGTGGCGCTGGCCTCAGCTGCCTTGTTCTCGCTCTCGAGCGCATTTCGCATAGCCTCGCGGGCGAGGCTGATGACCTGGGCTGCCGACATGTTGACCGAGAGGGCCGTGTTGGAGGGCACTTTTCGCAGGCCTGGAATGGGAGGCACAGGCGGCGGGATGCCGTTGGAAGTGGCGGCTGAGTTGGGAATCGGACGGCGACCAGGGGCGGGAGGCGGAGCGGACGGAGGCGGCGTTGGAGCAGGACTGTCCAGATTGAGTCTCGATATCGTGGGTTGGTGAGAAGAGGCGCCAGACGGGCCAGGAGGTCTGTCTGGCCGGTCCATGAGGGCGGAGGGAAGGGGAAGTGAAGAAGGTTCGGAGATAGGCGGGTCGGTGGAGGTCGTGGATCGAGGAGGCGGGCGTGGGATTCCGAGGACGAAGCTCGGGCTCAAAACGTCTCAGAATTCCCCCTCTATTGTCTCTTGTGTGACTCTAGGACGACGCGCAACACAGAGGCAGGTCCTGGAGTCTCAAACAGAGACGGGGGCGTGATCGGGGTGTTTTTTTTCTTTTACTCTTGTAGGACGATTAGGCCAATGAAGGCGGCGACAGAATCGAGCGCGACAAGGTCATGGTTGTAAGAGGAAAGGCCAGCCGGCGGCGCGTGTTGGTCGAGGGGGAGATGCCGAGGTCAAGAGTCTGGATGGTTTGGGGGAAAGAGCGTATCTTGTGTGAATTCGTGCAGAATCGAACTGGCCAAGATGATGGAGTAGTAGTCAAAGATTAGGAATATGTGAGTAAGAAGAACGAAGGATGGAAAGGAAGACCCAGGAAGAGGGGGACGGTGCGGGAACGACCGCTATGAGCTGATGCAGCGCAGAGGGGACGATTACTGGACTGGTCGCCACTGGGAACCCCCGTCTCGGGCTTTTTTTGCCTTCTCTTTTTTTCTTTTGTTATGTTTTCGTTGCTTTTGGTCGTCAAGTCAAAGTGGCAGGTTTGAAGAGGAGTCAAGATTTGCGATGGAGTAGGCGAGAGCACCAGCACGGGGACTAGAGGCTAGCACACAAAGGATGGCTTGCTAATGTGGATTTGATTCCCCATCTCATCCCCTAAAGGGTATTTACATCGATAGGTAAGGACAGCCCCGGCCAAACAAAGTTAGGACCCTTTTTTACCTTGGGGACAATTTAGTTGACGAGAGGGGATACGAGACAAGATACAGAATGCAGAAGTATTGTTTCCCCGCTCCGAGACTGCATCCTGAAGATCTCTTCAGTTTCTTTTTCTTCCGAGTCACTATCTCTTTTTTTTTCTCCATTTCAATTTTGAAGTACTGATTTATTTGGTTTTTTTTTTATCTTGTTTCTTTTCGTCACTACTTGCTTCTTCGCCAGGCCGAACCACCCCTGACGCCATCTAAACACCCAGACCTTAAGAGATAGGGGGGGATGTCAGGATATAGGGGTAAGGTGACCCCTGTGGCCATGATGTCCTGGAGCCCTGGCCGCCTGGGGCACTGGCCCGGGGGGCTGGCGCGGCGGCGCACCTCACTTCAGGTCGCAAAGCAACCTGGAAGCATGGTACGTGGGGCTCCAGGTGTCTTTAGGGACGCACTTGGGCAAGCCTGGCACGCCTTGCAGGCCTAGGAGGAGCCTTGGGCTGGGTCTCAGAGCCAAGAACCTTGCATCTCCTTCAGGGACTGAGACAATCCCGTGCTCTGATGCTACCATAGCACGCATGTACAGTGCGGGGCCGTCACCCCCGTCCGAATCCTGAGCCACTGAATGGACTGAATGGACGTGAGCGGAGGCTGCCGGACCAGACGTGTGGGCATTTCGGGGTCATGGTCCCGTGGCGTGGAGGCCCTGCGAAGAGCCCTGGACACCGGCCCTGCACTGCGCTGCGCTGAGTTGAGTTGCGGCAAACCACTGACCTGACAAACACGGAACGACAGGCCGTGACGGGCGCGACAAGCGGGTGCCCAGACAGTTTTGGATGCCAGTGCACAACGCCA
This sequence comes from Calonectria hawksworthii, assembly GCA_020975415.1. Classification (NCBI taxonomy): domain Eukaryota; kingdom Fungi; phylum Ascomycota; class Sordariomycetes; order Hypocreales; family Nectriaceae; genus Calonectria; species Calonectria hawksworthii. Next base: position 1,840,564 of record JAHXZK010000001.1, on the reverse strand, counting down.
GCCACTGACTGGCGCACAGTGTCTGGATACGAGCCAGTCCAGAGGCGACAATTGGCTTTGTGCCCGGCGTATACGAAACATTACGAGTCAAGCCCGTTCAGTGACGAGGGCAACGAGAACAGGTGGGCTATTTTGGCGTGTCCACTGTGAGTTGAGTGGGTGCATGGCTCTCATCATGGGATGCACACTCATGGCCTCGCATCCAAGTCTTGCTCTCTCTGGGGAGGACAGCTCATGGTATGCTCGGTTCCTGGCCGGAAAGGAGGGCAGCGCTGGGTAGAGCTGGCCTATGAAGTGGTCGCGCACGTCTCCATGAGCAAATCCGTCAGCGCCATCTTGGTCTGGGGGCCACCAGGAACAATGGGCCGCCATCCACCAAAGCCCGCCAGCTAGTTCCGCCCCTACATTTCCTTTTGCCTGTTTCTAGCTGCTGGACAAGCCAGCATACCGCCGTATGCCACGGTGTTGCAGCTTCGCCCCCCTTGTCTGGAGGGAGACCCCAGGGCTGCAAGGCACCCCCACCCACCCAAACTTCGTTTGTTGGCGGCTCTGGGCATTGAACTTAGGCCCCTCGGACTGCTTAACAAAGCCCCAATCACCTCATCGCGTGCCCTGGACTCGTGAATGCGGGCGCAGGACTGCAGGGTAGCCGAGATGTCATGTTCAATTCCTGAGGCAAGCGACACGATGTTATTGGAGGTGGTAGCTGCAGTCGACTGTCTCGTAACAGGCTCCTGCAGGTGAGACGGGGTCTCTCAATTCCTAAATGAAGAATTCCGTCTCGACGCCAGCTGCATGCATACCGATCCCGCTGCCCGCTTCGTCATGATGAATAATACATTGGAGATGGTGATATATTTACAACCCTGTTCGAGCATGTGGGTAGGCGTCCGATGAACTACGGACCGAAAATAGGACCGCCGATCAAACTTGGAAACCGTTGGTAATTCGCACGTGATGTAAAATGTACCTCACAACCCGCCTGTCCAGGTTGGAAGGTACCTCACATCCATGCACAGTTTTAGAGTGAATCTAAACCCTGGTCTGGCACTTCTAAACAAGTCGCGTACCGTCACCGATTTTGAAACCCACCACACTTAAGCGATAATCGATCAGCAACAGTTCCAACTAGCGCTGGTTGGATGGATCACTCTTCTCCTCTTGCCCCCTCTTCGTCTTGCCTCAGCTGGCGAATCCGCGAGCACCGTCAGCTGCACCAGCCTCGTATTCAACAATCGTGTGCTGGCAAGCATTATTGCAGTCGCCTACACATCGAACCGGAGTGAATGGAACGTCCCTAATCTGATGCACGTTATGGTGTATAGCAGTCGCAATTAGGCATACATCACCCCCGCCAACCAAAATCACACAATCAAGCCACACTGCGACTCTGTGTAAGGTTTTCAAATTCCGTTTAATCTGCGACGGGTTGAGCTATCGTGATTCGCCCTTGACTTCACTTGCTCCAACCACCACCGACGTTCACAATCAAAACAAACGTCACTCAATCCAGCTTTTTGCCGTTCAAAACAACTTTTTTTTTGCACCCATAACCCTTGCAGCCCCCATACAGCTCTCCAATCCCTGACTTGTCGTCCCATGCAGCCTCACCATGGGAACCAGCTCCTGCACGGACATCGGCTTGACGCTCAGGCATCAGTTCCACAAGGATGATTTCAGGTTGGCCAACATTTCCCCCCTCAGTTGTCAATTCTTGTAGGACAAGCTTCTGACTTGTCCAACAAGGCCCTACCAACGCGAAATAATTGAAGCCGCGCTTGACGGCCACGATGTATACGTACAGGCTGCCACATCATTCGGAAAAAGTCTTTGCTTTCAGCTCCCAGCTGTTGTTGATCATGGTGGTTAGTATCCTGGTCATATCGTGGGGCTCTTGTGTTACCGTTCCATCCATCTAACCCTGTTCTTAGTCACAATAGTTGTATCCCCGCTGCTAAGTCTCATGGTGAGGCGCCACTGATTTCGGAGCTTTCTACAGATCTGACACTACAACCAGATCAACCAAGTGGATGCGCTGAAGGCATCCGGAATTGACGCTAGCTCTCTCAACAGCAACACGCCATACCCCGAGCGGGTTCGTATCGAACGTGATCTGGAAACTGGCCACCCCAAAACCAAGCTACTCTATGTTACCCCTGAACTGTGTTCTGGCACTCGATTTCGAGAGCGTCTAAAGGTAGCCTATAAACATAAAAAGCTGGCTAGAATTGCAATTGATGAGGCGCATTGCATATCAGAGTGGGGTCATGACTTTAGGAAAGATTTCAAGCGTCTGTCCTGGTTCCGGGAGACGTTTCCAGATGTCCCTATAATGTGCCTGACTGCCACTGCTAACCCGCGGGTCCGCCAGGATGTCTTGTCCATCCTGGGGCTGGACGCTACACCTGAAAGAACCAAGACGTTTCTCATGAGTCCCCAGCGGGCCAATCTCCATCTGGAGATTAGGTACACCAAGGATGAGGATGACAACCGTTTGTCCGACTTTTTGAGATGGATACGTGGTGTTTATGAGCGTCGAAGGACCGGCGAGAGAAAGGGAGAGCTCGCTGCGGTTGGCGAGAGGATAGAAAGTGTTCCAGGAATCATCTATACGATATCTCGAGATGAGTGTGAGTCCCTCTCGGCTGCTCTTCGAGAAGAAGGCATCGGGGCCAAGCCATTCCATGCCAAACTCCCCAAAGAGGTCAAAGAGGATACCCTTAACCGGTGGATAAACAATGAGCCCGGTTATGATATTATTGTAGCCACGACTGCATTTGGAATGGGTATTGACAAAAACAATGTGCGATTCGTGGTGCACTGGCGCATCCCCAAGTCATTTGAAGGCTACTACCAGGAAGCCGGGCGGGCTGGCCGAGACGGAAACGCCAGCTACTGTTTTCTATATTATAGCCGGGAGGATTTGGAGCGTGTGATGCGTTTGATACGCACCGATTCCAAAGAAGAAGCAAACCAGGTTGCCCGGCTGAAAAGCCTCCAAGCCTTGGCACTGTACTGCGAGAACGTAGAGGCGTGTCGACACGCCATCATCTGCAAGTATTTTGGCGAAGAGACTACGCCCAGCTGCGATTTTGCTTGTGACTGGCATAAAGATGATGAAGATTTAGAGAAGAGGTTCATGAGAGGGCTGGCCACGGAGGAATTTGTGAGCACCCAGGCCATGCAGGGTACCTATGATGTATACTACGACGACTAAATAAAGTTTAAAGATACCCTTAGCTCCATGCAAATTTATTCTGTATGATATGTTTAATATTCATAAATCCCGTCGGTTTGGGCTGTCCAAACGAGCCACTGTGAAGTCTATGGTAATCATGATCCTTGGCTATACTTGACGAAGACGTTTATAGATACGAGTTTTACGGGATAGGTTTCTTAAGCTGGCCACTGAATTTGCCCAACTTCATTGACTGTGGAAAAACAGAGCAGGTTTGATATATCCCAGTTGATTTCGGTGTCCTGCATGAAGCCAAGTTAGCAAAAAAAAAAAAAAAAAGGCGTCGAAGCTACTTCAAGAGCAGAAAAGCCACTCACATCAGGAAGCATGTCTGTGGGAAAAAAGTCGGTCGTCATGGGGTCTATTATTTCAACGGGCTCCCGCGGCGTTGACGCGTCCCAGTGTTCCCTCATCACCGAGATGCACTTGCGCAGAGTCTTGTTGGCCTTTTCGTACACGGCATTCTTGATGGGCTGGCCAGACTCCATGGCTCGGATCTGGGCCAGGTGCGCCTCCACGAAGAGGTAGCGCTTCAAGCTGGTGTTGCCTTGCACGATTTGCTGCGCTAGCTGGTCGCGGGTCCCCTCGAGGACATCTATCAAGGGAACACGAGCTGCCTTGGCCATCTCGTCGAGGGCATCGGCCTCGCTGTGCGGCGCAGATTCGTCGTCAAGCTGAGTGACGACCTCGAGGGCGAGGATCAGGGTGGCATCGAAGCTCAGGGCGCACTTGAAGACTCCCCTGCCGACAAGAGATAGGCGAGAAATGTCATCCCAGTCCTTAAGGCGCCGAGTAAGATCCGCTCCCTTAGTCGAGGACGCAATGACCAGGGCAGCTTCGACGCAAGATTTGCGCGACAGGTAGAACCGCGGGTCCGTTCTGGCCTGGAGCATGAAGTCGCGGTGGAGGAACATGGTGAAGCGCCGCAGATGTATATCCAGCAGCTTTCTGTGAAATTCTGTGGGCTTAAGCACCGAGCCATCATTCGACCTATGATCTGTTTTGTCGTATGTGTGGAAAAAAGCTGCAGCTTCACGACATGCAGCACGAATCTCAGCCCCCAGAGCTAATGCTCTTTCGTACGATTGCTCTCTCCGAAAGTCATTGAGGAGTTGGACGATGTTCATGCGTAGCGGCAAAGACTTGGCTAAGAGAATTTGAAGCGAAGAGTCTGTAAACTTGTCGGCGGGAGCTGGCGGCTTCTGAGAGTTGGAGTCGAGATCCGAGTCGTTGTAATTGGATAGCAAGCTGGAATCGTAATCTTCAGGATTGAAGTTGAGTGGAAGGGCCAAGTCAATACACGACTGCACGCATAATTCCAAGACGGTGGCCCACAGCCGTGCGCGAAGCTCTCTGTGGAAGGGAGTTAGTACGGGAAATAGAGTCGAGTTCCTATGTAGACCCATGGTGATGGCCATTCGTAACAGAGATCCTGCAGAGAGCCACGATGTTGCTCCGAAGCAGTTAAAGGTAGTTTGGCGTGCGAGAAGAAGTAAGCAGCACGCCTGTAGGCCTTCATGGGTGTAGGTGCTCTTTTCTGACGGGCCGGTAAACCACCACTGAGCATTTTGGATCCATGTTTGGGAAAGCTGGTGAAGCTGCTTCATCTGTTCATCATCCCCCGTACTGTAGAATGTGGTACCAATGGAAAGAATTAGGCTGAGCTTGATCATGAAGACCGCGGGCACAGGTGCCGTGGGCTGCGGCTCCCAGATACGGGCATAGTCCCTCCAAAAGGATGGGATATGAATGATTCGGTATAGGGGTTCTAGAGTGCGAAAGTAGCTGTGAATAAGCGTGTCGCATATATCCTTTGAAGGAAGGGTAACCATAATGTCTCGTATGGGCTCTTCGAGCCTGACCTTGTTCCTTGCCTTCATAGCGAATCGGAGACTTCGGGCCTCACCGAGGGCCTCGAGGAGTTCGGTCTTGGCATCAATGAAGCTTGGCTCCACCTCTATGGGGTGAATGGTCCCAGAAACTGGAAACTATGGATAGTAAGTAATTAGGGCCATGCATCAATCAATTTATTCCCCGAGTGATGATGGCGAACCTTTTCTGCAGTGTGTAGCCAATGGGTCTGGCCGAATATCTTTGTCTTTTCCGGCATATTGCGAAGGCGAGGAGTGACAGGGGGTATTGAAGATGAGGAAGGATATGCTGATGGCGATACATGACGTGGGGGCCTTGGAGAATTGTTCGTATCTTGTTCTGGTGCCAAGAGTATATCCCGTTTTTGTGCCGGGGGTAGGCGTTGATCTCGGGGATAACCAGCAATGGCATTATTCACAGTTGGAGCGACTGGATGAGAAGCCTCATCGCTGGCATCAGGCTGAAGATTCGATGAGGCCAATATCGAGGACTGTTCTGCTACAGCCGTGACATCACCCGTAACCTCATCTCGATAGGTGCACTGCATCGAAGCCCGGGCCCGAACGCATCCACCACACGGCTGGTCTTGGTCGCAGCGGATCTTCCGACGCCTGCACTGCTCGCAAGATCGGGCTGGGCGTCGGCGTCGGCGCTTGGGAGGTGGACTGATGGCTGACGACATGGCCGAGGTTTGAATGGGTGCTCGACGGACTTGAGGGTGAAGGCCCGAGGGTCATGCAATGAAGGTGGTGGTGGGTATAAGTGGGAATGATAGCACCGAGCTTTATGACCGAACTTTGAAGTTTATGACCGAGTTTGTGGGATGACAAAGCTAGGCTGCAACACTCGTAGTAATGCGGGGCATCTGGTGTCTGGATTTTAGTGTCTGCCACTGTCCAAATGCCGAAGTCTTATTCCCGAAGCCGAACTTCGGTCTTGAGCAAACAAACATGTTTGGATAACTTGATGAAGCTTGGGGCGAGATAATATATAGCAATTGAAAATTTCAGTAAAAATGAGAAATATAATATATCAAAGTGTTCATTTTCTACGCCCATCACCGCCACGCCGAGTCCATCCCAGGTAAAAAATATGTCAGGCTCCACGACAACCATTGATGACGCTACCTTGGAGAACGGGCATTTAAGAACTCCTGAGCCCGATGAGAAGAATAAAAAAGCACCAGAATGTGGTGCCAGAGCATGGCTGACGGTGGCTGGTGCTTCGGCTGCTTTGTTTGTCACCTTTGGCTGGGTCAATTGTATTGGATTATTCCAAGCAGTGTACGAGCTGGATCAGTTAAGCGACTATTCAAGCTCGACCATTTCTTGGATTACATCGGTAGAATGTGAGTTGAGAATTATGAGACAAATATGATAACAAACACCACGCTGACATCTCATGGTAAGTCTTTTGTATGTTATTCTTTTCTCCAGTGGGAGGGAGACTGTTTGACAACTATGGCCCTCGAGTCCCAATGCTCATTGGAACTGTCATGCACGTTCTTGGGTTGATGATGCTGAGCATCTCTCACGAGTATTATCAAATTATGCTTAGCCAGTCCATTTGCTCGGGGATTGGGTCATCCTTGATCTTTTCACCTGCGGTAACTGCCGTGAGTACATCTGGCACACCAAGACATGCCAACTAGTCGAGTTCTCCGCTGACCGCCGGAAGGCTCAAACCTACTTTGATCGGAAGCGAGCTATTGCTCTCGGTCTCGTTGTTGCGGGGTCATCCATCGGAGGAGTCGTGTTCCCGCAGATGGCTCAACAGCTGATCCCAGACATTGGCTTCAGTTGGACAGTCCGGGCCTGCGCCTTTCTGATTCTTGGCATGTTGATCTTTGCCAACCTGACGGTCACTTCCAACTGGGAGCACCGGCCTCAGCCATTTGACATCAAGACCTACCTGCGGCCAGCTAGCGAGCTGAACTTTTGCATCATGGGTGCATCTTGCTTCTTTCTGTACTGTGAGTGATGGATGCGTGAGCACCGGGAGAACCGAAATATCTGACTGCAGAGCAGGGGGCATGTTTGTCCCGTTCAACTATATTGTCACCGAGGCCATCCACTACGGAATGAAGGAGACTTTAGCACTCTCGCTCGTTTCCATCATGAACGGAGCAAGGTAACCCTTTCCCCCATTTCACTCCGGTGATGCTACATCGGCTAACGTGAGAAGCTTCTTTGGGCGAACGGTGCCTAATGTTGTGGCGGACAAAGTCGGTCGATTCAACGTCATGATCGTCATGGTGCTCCTCTCGGCCGTCGTGGTTTTAGCTCTTTGGCTCCCCGGGCGTGGTGATGGTGCTTTCATCAGCTTCGCGGTTCTGTTTGGGATCAGCTCTGGCGCCGGAATTGGTCTGGGCCCGGTCCTCGTGTCTAATATCTCACCACCCGAGGAGCTTGGCTTCCGGATGGGCACCATCATGTCCCTCGCAGCGATTGGTACGCTGACTAGCCCCCCAATAGCAGGAGAAATTGTCGCAGAGGATGGGGGAAGCTATAGGTTCGCCGCTGTATTTGCCGGTGTGAACTTCCTCATTGCAGGTCTCGGAATTGGATGGCTCCGGGTGAGACTCGGGGGGTGGAAAGTGGCCACCAAGATCTAGTCTGTGCGGAGAAAACAAGCCACATGTGTCGCCAAGCTTTTTGTTGTTGTCAAGAATAGATGGCCTGAACGAGGCGTTGTAGCTGAGCGAATGGTGTTGCTAGACCCCCCATCCTCGAATTAAAGAAGATGGCAAAAGGAAGGAGACCGGGACATAAGCAGGTGGCAGCAGTAATAGTGGTACGATAGAATGGGTGAATATAAGAGATAATTTACGTAAATGAATTTAGCATACAATAATGTAATGTTAAGCCGAGCCTCTTTGTTTACACACGGTCAGTTATATATGCCCCACTCACTTGCTTGATACTCGCATTGACATGTGGCTAGGCGCAGATGACGGTGCAGATTTGAACCAGTTCATCATCTAAAAAGTCAAATTAATTGAAGCTTATTGAAGCTTAATTGACCCGTCTGCATGTCTTGACGGTGGTTATTATTGCGAGTGACTGTACCATGACGTATCGGGCGTTGGTCGCGATGATCCGGGGAGGGGGACCGGTGTCAGACAGCAACGCCTCAACTCGACAGCGGGCCCAAGCACAGATACCACTACACTGTGGCGATGGAGTCCTTCTGCCCCCCCTCCATGTTAGCCTTGCCTGAAACTTGCATTCGGGGCTACAGGGCCTCGCCAGTCACCGTCGAGATGCCCTGGACAAGTGGCGGGCAGAAGCAACGGTAGCAGCACTTGTACGCGGACGCGACCCTCCCATCTCGCCGCCATGTGCTGTTAGGCGCAACGTGCATCCAGAAATAACTCGGGCGGAAGAGCTGTGAGGCTCTTACTGGTGCTGAGCGAGATCCGCTGCATATACGAGCAAGTGGGCCAACTTTGGCCGGCATAAGAAAGCACCGGATGATACTCACGAGTAGCTATTGGCTTTCCCGGAACGCCGGGGCGTTGATTGTTCCTGCCGATGGACCGAAGGTTAATTTTTAACTACTTTCCAACAGCTAGTATTGTGTATAGAGAAGTCATGTATCTTTTCAAAGCTATGAGATGCAAGCCACGCTCTCACCACCCCAATAATATCAGCTCCAGCTCTTGTCACCTGATGGCTAATTTGCTAGGAACGATGGATTGTTAGGTACAATATGACATCAAATGACCTTGCTTTTTTTTCTTCTTCCTGTCAGCCCCAGTGAGACCATGGCGTTTTTGGCTGATGCAACAACTGCTGTCTGCTTTAGCTTGGCGGTACCCGTCTTGTGAGCGGGGAAGAAGAGAACCATGCCCCTCTAGGTTATATCCGTCTTACTCATCGGGTCAAGGAGACGCCGCGGTCCTGCATTCATGTGCATTCAACCTGTTTAAACGTGTTGTGCCGGCATGAAGCTATGTGACGATCACCGACTTATCAATGGGTGACATGTTGCACTGGTTGCCACATGGAGACAAACGCGGCTGCATCGGGATCAGCACTTAAGACATATGCAGAGAACTGCTAAAGGGCTTGGAGCTATACGAGCCGGACAAAAGTCAAAAGAGAGACATGGGTAGACAGTGAGGCCACCGGACATGGGGCTTGGCCAGGGAAGCTGGCTACGCGTATGGGGAAAGACGCCGATTCGCTGGCTGCAACGCTTCTGAATACACCACCACGCCCATGTACTCACAGCTGGAGATGACCTCTCATGGCCCAAGTGGCTGTTTGTGGTTTTTTGATACCATTTTTATGCATCTTAGGGAAAGAAAAGTCGGACATGAGGAGGATATGGTCGACAGAAGGGACGATGACGATGACGGGACAGAGCCAGTGGTACTCGTTGGACTCTCGCTGCTCGCTCTGGTGCTCTAGGTCTCTCAATCAGAAAATATAAAATCTCCTGATATCCTCCTTTCAAGTTTGGAAATCACCACCATTCTCAACAATCTTTCAATACAAAGCACCAAAAAAGCCTCCTTGATCCCCTAATTCTCATCTCCTTCACTCTTTCTCAACCCTCGTTCTTGAAAACAACACCCCCCTAAAACCATCAACATGAAGGTTACTGCCATCGCTCTTCTCAGCTTCGTCGTTACCGGTGTCATTGCTGGTGACAAGCCCAGCAGCCAGTGTAAGAAGGTCATTTACGAGCCGGAGCGTTGCAAGGCCTGGTATCCTCGCGATCTTGAGGTTGATGAGCGTGACGTCGAAATCGACGACCGCGATGTTGAACTCGATGAACGTGATGCAGAGGACTTTGACGAGCGTGACGAGGGCCTCGAAGAGCGTGGCTACCCTCCCCCCGTCTGCAAGAAGAAGTGTCCCCACCACAAGCTGAAGTGCACAAAGTACGGCTGGGCTAAGGGCTACCCCAAGTACAAGGGTGGCTTCAATGCCTTTGTCGACTGCAAGAAAGGCAACGATTACACCGTCTCTGGAAAGATTGGCTCCTGCAAGGGGGGCTACGGCGACTGCCTTGTCGTCACTTACAGTGGCGGCTACTGGCCCCAGGGCCACGAGGTCTCCTACGTTGGTCTCTACCAAAACAAGTGGTATGGCCCCAAGAAGGTCGCCGACCTCAATTACAGCTCTTACTGCTCCGGCAACGTCTGCTCCATCCCCATCCACAAGCTCCCCGGCTACCCTGATCTCTGTGACAAGGACCTCTGGGTTGGCTACGATGGTGGTCGCTGCAAGCCTCACTACCCCTCTCACGGATATGATGACAAGAAGAAGCCTCACCCCTCCGATGTTATCAACTACGCCAAGCTTCACATTGAGTGCTACGGCAAGAAGGAGTGCAAGAACTACTGCTGCAACGTCTGAGCTCATCACACAGTCAACCTTTTGGCTCGGATTGCTCGTGAGCTTAGAATCATGTTGGCATTAGGATGCCAACTGCGATGGAATATTAGGACACTCCTTGATACATATTTCCATTCTGATCTGCTATGATTTTGCCAGTATTAGTCTAGTTTTCACGATTGAATACTCTCGTAACCGAGGATGAGGATGTGCTAAATTGAATAAATTACGTATACGCGCATGACTACTTTCTTAAATATAAACCGCGTGATAGGATGTGAAGTTGGCTGATTTCTTAAGTGAATGTAATGGCCAGTTGCTAATCTTGCAGACTGCAAAAATAGTCCTACGCTACAATCCCACACACCATTTTATTTTCCTCCCATACACACACCAAGGACTCTATTTCAATCATCCAGCCTGCCGTATTTGTTGATTGGTGACCAGCGCGATACGAGCGCCACAATCCTTCGTGGCGACGATCGAGTGGTCCAGCCGGTGTGCGGAGGCACCGATTTTCTTTTTGGCTATCGGAAGTTGAAATGCCGGCGTGGGAGGGAATAGATAGGCTTGATTGCGTGCTTGATCCAAGACAGGAGCTGAATCAAGTGGCGTTTCCGTCGTAGGGCGGAAGCTGAGGAAGAAATAAAGAAACGTCTTGATCCTCACGCGGCTGGCCCCCACCTGCGAGAAGAAATCTAAAAAAGAAACACGAACGATGACAAGCCCTCTTTTCTTTTACGGGTTTTGTCACCATCCCTGCTACTCACAGGTGTTACCCTAGGGGCTTGCAGATGGGGCCTGGGAGTAGTTGCTTCCGATCATCTGGGAGTAACTGGAACAGTCCGTCACAAGGCGTCGTTTCACTTTTAATGAGATTGAGAGAATTCAGAGAGGAGAGTTTTGGTACTTTGGACATTGTCCTTTGCTCGACCGCGCCGGGGATTACTCCGCAGAACACCAGCTGCTCAATGATTAGTCGACTTGGGCACGTTATACGACTTTGCTAACATGCCTCCTGTATATACGCAACACCCATGCAGCGTGTATTCAATGAACATGGTCATCTTGATGTTCTGGATATTTTTTTTCTGTTGGTGTACATGCAATGGCCCAAGTATTCCTTTCCTGCCTCCTGGCTTAATGTACAATAAATACCATTGCTCGGCTTTCGTCAATGCGTTTAAATATAGTTACAATAGCTGAATTCGCTATGCCAAAAAAAAAAAAAAAAAAAAAAAAAAAACCAACAACAACGCTCATATCTGAAATCACTCAATGGGTTCGGTGAACACGGTTCCCTGTTCGACCTTTTCGTCCCGGCTTTGCCAAATGTCCTCGCTATTGGGCTTGCCAGGTCCGTACTTTGCGTACTCCTTATTGCGATAGTGGGCGCGGATGAGCTTCTCGCGCATCTCGGGCCCGTGGCTCCTGGTGCGCATGCAGAACCAGAAGTCATCCCAGTGCTCGCTGCAGGAGCGCATCTCGCCGTAGCGGTAGACGGCGTTCCACTGGCCGCCCATTGAGTTGCACGCCCACGCCTGGTCGAATGCCTGGCGGCAGCTCATGTCGGCGGGGAGCAGCGATTCAGAGAGGTCGTTTCCGACGGGAGCTTCGACGGTGGGCTTGCTCGCGGTGCTCGAGGTGCCGACAGAAAGCCATGAGGGCAGCGACGATTGATTGGAGGATTTTTGGGACGAAGACGAGGAGGATGCAGAGTCGGACGGCTCAGGCTTTGCGTTTAGGAGCTCAAGGAACTTTTCAAGTTCGGGATCGGAGGATGGGTTGGGTGTCGCGGAGCTTGAGGTAGAGGCGGGCGTTGAAGTGGGAGGAGGGGCGGCTTCCTTGTCGGCTTGCGGCGCGGGCGCCTTCTCGGACGATGAAGAATTCCAGAGCCAGCCCATTGTGAGGATGAGCAAAAGCTGTCTTTTGCAATTGGACGACGTGGGCTTGACCAGGGAGCGGGAAATCGTCGTCTCGATGGAAGCGGCGCGCGACGAGGTGTATTGGTCGTTGGGTGGTGTTCGGAAAAAAAGTCTCCCGGGCTCCCGGGCGCTGGGTGTCAAGGTTGGCGGGGTTGTGCCAGCGGATGTAAAGCCACGGGAAAGGAATGCAATTTGGGATTTTGCGACGTGGGAATTAATTTTGCATTAAAAAGATAATTTAAAGGACCCAAACCAATAAACTCTTGAATTTTGTTGTGGAGGCGGGAGGTTGGAGATTGGTTTTCTCCATAATGTTTTGAGAATTGTAGGCTGTTAAGTCGTGAACCCAACACCAAAACAAGCATCTGCGTCGCCGCATTTTCATCAATCGGGAAACATTCTCGACCATTTGGTAAAATTATTACATAGAATTTCTTCGAATGATAATCAAGCGTTTTGAATTAAGTATAGGGGGCTGAAGGCTCTGGCACTAACACATATATCCCCTCGTCAATCAGTCATGTGAATACTAGGATCACGGGGAAAAGAGGGATGCGGTGAGAGGGGCGATTCCAAATAATATCAGATATGTATACTACTGGAGTCTAATTATCTATCGACAGTAGTTTCTTTATTTCTTGTCTTGAAATTTGGGGATTGTGCAGTGTAACTTGGTGTTACTATTGTTGATGCATAACTCATAGAATGTTCCAAAGGGAAGCAGCTCAGGGACTTAAGTCGGAGGGTTAATGGAATAAGGAAATATGAAAAGGCTTTTGAGCCGGTTGATTAAAAAAAACATTTTGGTACAGCTGCCGCTGTGGTTAAATGTTTCGATCATGAAGACGTAGCTGCCATTGTCACCAGGAATGACGAGCTAATGTCTTGCTATGTTTCGTACTAAAGAATCTAATGCAGGTGAGCGTATTTCCGAACCTACACATCTCATCTAGGTGAGACAATTGTGTTGGCTAGTGGGCCAGACATATGGCATCTACTTGACATCCATATTCTCTCCTGGAATTATCTGATTCAAAGTCCACAGGTCACTTGGCCTCTCCAACGAGTTCTCATACACTCCCATGTCGTGCTTTATCCTGTAGCTGTACACTAGAACGACGCTATTCACCTTTCTCCTGGGGCGCCAAGCAAAGTCCTCGCTGGAACCGTAGCTTTTCTTTTACCCCCGCTAGCTGAGATTGGCAATGATAGGTTAGTGTCGGGCTTGGTCCATCATGCAATTCTTAACCCAAGTAAAAATTTGTGTGGCCGTTTGCAGCCACTTTAACCGGGGCGGCCAACCAATTGATAGGAAGCATACCACGCGATAATGGGCATGTTGACCATGGTGGAAAATAAGCAGGGAAAAAAAGAACCATTTACATAACTATAAACGGAACGGAACCTTATCCTACCCATTTTACTTACACATAAAACCCATTGGAATTTTCACGACATATTCTGAGAAATTTAAGATCGTGCGCTGCGTTGTTGTCAAGCATGGTGGGGTTGTTGCCCAACCTCATGCCATTGGCACAGGATGGATGACCTCATCCCCTCAGCCGAGGCAGCTAGGTACCTAAGCTCTAGCTACCTAAGCTCCAGCTAGCTCCTAAACTTAAACCTGCGAGTCACTTTTCTTCGGGCTTTCAATCGGCAAAGTCTTAATCCTTCTCTGGGCTTTAGAATGTGCACAGTAGTGTCGCCTTCATCATGATACCTAGACGAGGCCTAGCGCTCTTGGCAGCACGGCGTTCACTGTCGCCATCGCTGAGAGCTACATCATCTGCTCACTCGCCTCTTGGTATATCGGCGGCTTCACTCCTCCGTTGCCGCAATGGCTTCCCAGCGGTTTCTCGACTTGAGGCCACTTCCCGCGCCTGGGAGAGTACAGCAGCGTTGAATCCTTCAACACCGTCGTCGATGGCTCCTCCACCCTCGTCCGAGCCCGACGGCGACAAGAGTGGGCATATTGCTGTATCCACCAACGAGTCGATACTGTTCTTTGACAGTTAGTTACTGTTGAACAATTGAGAGCATGCAGTCTAGATTCGCTGACTTTGATCAAGACATCTTCCCTCTGAAACTTAACTCCGTGCTCTTTCGACCATGGAATACAGACCACGATGTCTCCGACTTATTAAAACGATTCGAGAGTTCCTCCTTGGGTATTCTGGACCCAGTTCGACTGGTCAAAACAGCAATTCCAGAAAACCTGCCCATAAAAGTCACTGAGATCCTACCTCGCCTCAAGGATGGTGGTGCCTATGTTAAATTTAAACACGATGCCAATCTCGACCCTGCCGAAATTGAGGGTATGTATCCATGACTATTGCTTTTGTTTATTATTTTAACTCAAATTGCTAATGCGTCTTTCAGAAAGTGTCATCAAGCAATTGAAAGAATCCCCCATAAAGCCATGGTTCAGCCTCTGGCGTGGTGTATCTGCTCGTCTCGTCCAAGGGACCCCATGGCTCGAAGATCTACATCGTTACCCCACTAGCCTTCTCAAGGTTGAGTTTGTTCCTCCTAGCCCTGGAATTACGCCCGAGGAACTCTCTGAGGAGATGGTGTATACTCTGTTTCGCAAGTACGGCAAAATTTCCGACATCATCCCACAACCAACCGACTCCAAGGTTGTTCCAAGATACGCTCACCTTGGATTCCCATTACTCAGAGATGCTATCATGGCCCGTAACTGCATGCATGGCTTTATTGTTTCAGAGGTTCTGGGTGGTGGTAAGAATGGAACTAAACTTCGTCTCTCCTACGAAAAGCGTGACAAAGGACACAGCGCTTGGGACTGGATGAGTAACCACCCTCGAGTTGTCTTGCCGATTCTGGCTGCCTTGTTGGCTGGTTTCTCAGTGATTATTTTTGACCCTATCCGCGAGTTTTTCGTTCAGCTTCACATCCAGCGCTCCCTCGACATCACAGATTCCAAGCTATACAAATGGCTTAAGAAACAATCCGGAAACTTCTCTCTTGGAACTAAAAAGAGGGAAGCAGATGATTTGGGTACTGTGTGGCAACACCGACGCGAAGTCATTGACCAAATTCACTCCTGGCTAGATGAGACATCTGATACCTTTATCGTTGTTACCGGTCCTAAAGGATCTGGCAAAATCGAAATGATCATGAACCAGTCGCTAGAGGGGCGAAAGAACATCCTCAAGCTAGACTGTCGACCGATTGTCGAGGCTAGAGGGGAGACGGCCACTATCAACAGACTTGCTGGTGCTGTTGGATACCGTCCTGTGTTCTCATGGGCAAATAGCATAAGCAGCATGGTTGATCTCGCCGTCCAGAGCACCACGGGTGTCAAAGCCAGCTTTTCGGAAACACTCGAATCTCAGCTTACCAAAATCTTGCACACCACATCCTCGGCTTTGCAACATGCGGCTGTCTCTGGTCGAACCAAAAAAGACAGCGACGCAAATATAACTGACGATGCTTATCTCGAGGCCCACCCCGAACGCAGGCCAGTTATTGTTATTGACAATTTCCTTCACAAGAATGAAGAAAATGTGTTGGTGTATGAAAAGATCGCTGAATGGGCTGCATCGGTTGTGCAGAACAACATTGCTCATGTCATTTTCCTAACCACCGACTCGGCCTACTCAAAGACTCTCTCCAAGGCCCTTCCAGACCGTCTTTTCCGTACGGTATCTTTGGGCGATCTTGCCCCTCATGTGGCTAAGAAGTTCGTGTTGAGCCGCCTCAGAGACCAGCTTGCCGATGAGGCGATGAAGGCTGAGGAAGAAGAAACAAAGCAGCGAGTTGTGCGGCGCCCAGACCTAATCGAGCTGGATGAATGCATTTCCACAATCGGCGGTCGGCTCACTGATCTTGAGTTTCTTGCACGACGCTTGCGAACTGGACAGACACCAAAGCAAGCTGTTAATGATATTGTTGATGAGACTGCGACCGATATCGTCCGAGCATTCCTCCTCGGCAAGACGTCAGGCTCGGAAAGCAAAAAGTACACATCTCAACAGGCATGGCACATTATCAAATCGCTCGCTGAGAACCCGTCCCTTCGCTATAACCAGATTGTGCTGTCCTCGCCATTCGCTTCATCTACGGTCGATGCTGAATTAGCCCTGGATAGCCTCGCCGACGCCGAGCTGATTACTGTCAAGACTTCTCAGGGCCGCCCCCATACTATTACTGCTGGCAAACCCCTGCACCAGGCTGCGTTTGCGGTGTTGTTGCGTGACCGTGTTTTACGGGCTAAGATGGATCTGGATATTCTCACGGAAATGAGCAAGACGGAGGTTCGTTCGATTGACAAGGTCGAGACGGAGCTGTCCCTTCTTGGCTCGTTGCCACGCCAGACGGGCGAGACAGCCGGCCGAATTGCATTCCTCCTTGGCAAGCTCGAGACCAGCCAGACCAAGATTGCCAAGTGGGACAAGGAGATCACTGAACTAAAGAAGGTTTTGAGCGAGGAGTACTAGATTGATACAGTTCCCAGTCTCTATCTAGTGCTGCTACTTTGGTGTTTGAAGGATCATATGTGGTCACGCGCCAAGTGTAGAATAGGAATGGATACCCAGCTCAATATTGATCGTATTTGTGGCCCTCATCATCTGAACTGTAGCCATTCTCGCAAGTAATCAAAATCACTACGGCCCAAGACAACCTATCATTATCAACTCTTTTTTTCCATGATGGTATACAACAAAAAATGCAATCTCCCCCACACGTAACGTAACGTAAATCATAAATCGAGTCTGCTAAACGAGCTCATGTTCAGTCAGATGTCGAATCGCCCCTTTTGCCATGTCAAAAAGCTGGGCTGGTGAAGTAATGCTAGCCCAGAAACTCCCCATCAATGAATAGGAAAAAGAACACAGTAGAACCAGGCCCAACGACTCCCTCCATCCAGCATCGCCCGCTACGTGAATGAATCAATTAGGAGTTGGACAGGAATATGTACACGAAGTGCGCCGCTCATCTGTGCAACAGGTGAGTGGGCCAAGGTCAGCAAGGCTGATAATTCTCCTCGCAGGAGAACTTCATCAACCCAGGGCCAGAGTCGAGTTTTGTGACATGTCAGGGTCAAAGCCTTGACCCGCTGATATCTCGCATGCTTGGGAGAAAAAGATACGGCACGGGTGATCGTAGTCGTTGGTGATACTATAGTAGTTTCCTGCAGAGACAGTTAGTCGTAGCTCATCTTGAATGCTAGAATTGCGGAGTTACAAACCTCTTGGAACAAACCACATGCCTCCCGCTGTGATGCGGAACTGAGTGTCGTTTACTGTGACCAGGACCTTTCCATAGTGAACAAAGAAAACCATGTGCATCTTACGCGAGTTCTTGGGTCTCTTCTCTGCACCAGGGGGAAGGTCGACGATACCAGCGCCCATAAACGGCGTGGTGAGCGTCTTTGCAAAGCGAAATGTTGCATCGCGAGTATCGCGCGTCTTGATGGCCTCGGAGGAGACGGCAACACGCTCTTCCATGACTTCGACAGGCTCATCGTCGGCGGGCG
The DNA here is from genome assembly GCA_020975415.1 of Calonectria hawksworthii. NCBI lineage: Eukaryota > Fungi > Ascomycota > Sordariomycetes > Hypocreales > Nectriaceae > Calonectria > Calonectria hawksworthii. Next base: position 1,822,681 of record JAHXZK010000001.1, on the reverse strand, counting down.
GTTGATGTTCGTGCTCGGGCTCCCATAGTATCACTTCTCCTGTCATGGTACCGGGATCAACTTCCCAGTCTTCCAACTCTTCTTGTACATGCTGGGTTTTCTGGACTGCGCCCTTTGGACGACCCTTGGATCGAGGCCCTCGTTTTGAGGGTGGAAGTTCTTGCGGAACACGCTTGACCTCCTTGATTGAGGGGAGGTTAAAACGGTCTTTGCCAAACATGTCCTGCATCTCCTCATCCTCACGGACGGCCTCTTCACCTCTCCACCAGTCCAGAGGCTTATAGGATTGTCTACCCGATCTTGTCGTCTTCACCACATCGTCGTCACGACGCACAGACACGAGGCCACGGGCCTTTGGCATAGGCGGGCCTCGCTGTACAGCAGCCATGGATGTGTCCCCAACATCAGCTTCCGCTTCCGCTTCTGCAACCTTTGGCTTTCGGCCCGGCCTACCCCGGGGCTTAGGCTCAGCTTTTGGAGCAGCAGCTTTCGGAGCAGCAGCCTTCGCGGTAGCCTTTGGAGCAGGGAGTTTGGCCGGCGCAGGTTTTGGTGATTTCTTTTGCGCCATCTTTTGCTTTTTGGATTTCGGCGCGGGCTCTTCTGGCTCGTTGTTGTCCTCTTCCTCGCTTCCCATCGAGTGTTCAGCTAGAGATATATCCTCAGACGGTCTCTTCCTTGAAGGCTTGGGTGGTTCTGGCTCCGGTTCCGGTTCCGGCTCTTTCTGCTTTGCATCTTTCTTTGCTGGTCGCCCTCGTCGCCCGGGTCCCTTAGAAGCGGCAGGCTTTTCTATTGTTGAGGGCTCCTCTGGTGGATCTTCTGGGGCTGGCTTCGGTGCAGCCTTGGCCGGTCTTCCACGCCCACCCTTCTTTTTCGCAGCGGCCTTCTGGACGACAGGCGCTACTTCCTCCTCCTCCTCCTCCTCAGCTGGCGGGGCCTCGGGCTCCGGTTCTGGTTCTGGGGTGTCTCCTCCCATATCTGCAACCATCTGTAGCGACTCATTCAAGAGATCCTCATTGTCGTCTTCTTCAGGGTGGCGCACGACGGTGTCCTGGGTATTGTCGGCCTCGTCTTCGTCTTCTTCTTCTTCTTCCTCGCGGTGGGACCTAGAGATACCATTGGCTTTGGCCTTGCCTTTGCCACGCCCCTGTGAGTTACCAAAGTCTAGTTTCCGTGTTACCGTCGGTTCAACTTCCTCCGTTGTCGAACCGCGTGTGGGAGACGAGACACGTTCGAGGTATGGATTTTTTCGTGCGGGTGATTTCAGGTTTGTTTTTATGGGCGACCTACTTCGTGGAATGGGCATCTGGAAGCTCTGGCGCTCCTTAAGCACCGTCCTGGGACCGGGCCCGATACCTGCAGCTGTGTTAGCTTCCGCAAGGAACTCCAGCTTGCATAGAGAGGCTTCGCACTAGTCTCAAGGTCCATGTCATCGCTACCGGAGTCATTGTCGTCGGTGCTGGGATCTCTGCCATTGGCGGGAGCTGGCTCGGGAGACGAGAGAAGGTCATCGAGCGGTTGCATTCCATACTCGTCGCGCTCGCCAGTGTCGCGCAAGAACATGCCGGTTTTTCTACCAATTTTCTGTCAGGATTTGTCGTCGTGAAGACGCACTCATGAAGGGCTCCGGGCGAGGCTGTTGTCCTACGTACCGACCGCGAACACCAAGCTCGTGAAAGGCCTGAGGCCCATCATCCTCATCAGCGGCTCCACGTTTGCCGCGAGGCGCCATGGCTGCTGGGGAATATTCTCTTGTTCGTTATAGAGAACCCAGGGCGGAGCTGGAAGAGCGTCGAACACACAGAGAGAATCGGGTTTTTTCCGGGGTTGCGCAGAGCTGCAGGTTGGGATGCGACAATGGAAAATGAGACGCGATGAGGGCTCAGATGCCGACGCGGTGCGTGTTTGTAGAAGCTGCGACCGGGTGCACTAGAAGCTCGTTGAAGACCCTCGCAGGCCCACAAATTGTCTTGTTTCGGGGGCTCTTATAGGGTGTGCAGGGGTGTTTACCGCCTAGACATGTTTGCGCCAGCACCTAAAAACAGAGACTAAACAAGGCCCCTCTCACCTGTCCAGCGCCAAGAAATCAATTGAGCTCAACGCGTCTTTGTTCTTGTCAGACGCGTCGAGGGGTCCCTGTCCATCTAATTCTCCCACGTTCAACATCTCCATCACTTTAAAGATTAATGCCACCGATATAACAACAAACAAACAAACAATTCCGATCCTGCGGCTGCTTCTCGTTGAAAGCAGCGTAATTGAAATTTTTGCCCTTCTTCCCGACCGTCAATGGCATCTTCATAACATAATACTGGGTTACATCGCATTACACCATACTTTCAATCCACAGCTCTCTCTCTCTCTCCAATAATCGTCATCACCGCCTTCACAATGGTTGCCGCACAACCCCCGTCACCAACCTACGAACCCCCCTCGATTCACCGTTCCGAACTCCTCTCTGGCGCCTCGTTCTCTCACTTCTCTCCTGTTCCGGATTCCCTCAAGCCAACCGACCCGTCTGATCCTTCGTCAGCGCCAGCATGCTGCCTCGGCGTTGATGAGGCCGGCCGTGGCCCAGTGCTGGGCCCCATGGTCTACGGCGTCTTCTACCTGCCGCTGCCGCTCTCCGATCCCCTCCTCCGCGAGGAGCACCACTTTGACGATTCCAAGGTCCTGACTCCCGCCGTCCGATCCGACCTCATGCGCACCCTGTGCACCGAAAACTCGAATCTCCACGACTCATGCGGCTGGGCCACCAACTCCCTTTCTGCTCGAGACATTGGCGCCAACATGTACCGCCCCGCCATGTACAACCTCAACGCGCAGGCCATGGACGCCACCGTCGACCTTATCAAGGGCGTGTTCGCCAGGGGTGTCAACATCCAGGAGATTTACGTCGATACCATCGGCCAACCCGCCGCCTACCAGGCCAAGCTGCAGCGCATCTTTCCCACGACCAAGATCACCGTAGCCAAAAAGGCCGATAGTCTCTACCCCTGCGTCAGTGCCGCCTCTGTGTGCGCCAAGGTGACTCGCGATGCTGCCCTCGAGGTGCTGTACGAGGCACGAGCGGGCGAGGGCGCCGAAGGCGAGGAGGGCATGGCTTGGGGATCTGGGTATCCCTCTGACGGGCGGTGTGTTGGGTGGCTCAAGGGCAACATGCACCCTGTGTTTGGCTGGGGCCCAGAGTGTCGATTCAGTTGGGGAACGGCAAAAGATATGCTGGAAGCCAAGAATAATGGCGTCAAGGTGGAGTGGCCTGCCGATGACGACGGCGAGACCGCAAGGCTAACTGATTTCTTTTCGTCGGGAGACGTGGACAAAGATTCATCCGAGCTTGGGAGTTGGTACGGTACATCAACTGGATTGGAGGCATTCTAGGCGTTATTCTATAGCATTTTGATACAAGTTTAAAGGTCTATCGGGGAAGGATTCATCTCTATACGGCGCATCGGATGTACAATCATGTTTGGTTCAGTAAACATTATATCCTGTTTGTTTTCGCTACAGCCATTTCAAAAAATACACATATATATACCCAAGACACGGTCATCAGATGTCATCAATGTCGTCGCTCGCTGTCGAGTTGGTCTTCTTCCCTCGGCTGTCCAGCGTGTCCAAGCTGATGTCGCTGTCGCGGGCTGGCATGGACAGAGCCTGGCGTGCAGTGTCCGAGTTGGCAATGAAGTCGCGCAGCTGCTGCTTGGCGATGTCCACGCCCTGGTTCATAGCGGCGTTGGTCATCTGCATCATGGGGCCGAGCAAGTTAAGCGTGTATGCGACATAGGTGCCGCCTGCAATCATGAGGAGCATGATGAACAGGAAAGGGTTGCGCAATACTAAAAATGACACATGTTAGCAAACAGCTCTCAATATCCATTATCCAAGTCGTCCACTTACCCATAAAAATTTCGTTCCAGCCCAGGCCCAGGAGCAGTGCATAAAAGTACCACGGGATCTGGGCAACGCCGCCAATAGCGCTTCGCTTAGCCTCGACGTAAACGCCGTCAGCCGTCTTCTTGAATCGTACAACAAGATCTTGTCGCTTGGTCTCAGCAAGGACCGTCATTTCTTCTTCCAGGCTCTTGCCATCCTCCTCGTCGATGCCTCCGATAGGAGCCAAGTCTTCCTCATCACCAGCCTCAACACCGGCGGGCTGGTGGCCAATGAAGCCGAGAAGGTCGGGAGGTGCATCTGTCTCAGAGAGACGGAATCTTGACAGGACGGGAATGAGTGTGAGTGTCGACTCCCTGGCCTTTGTGTAAATGCCCTCGATATCGTCTGTTGGGCGCCAAATGCGTGGTACACCGGCCTCATCATAGCGGAACTTGTCTTCAAAGTTTTCTCGGAGCTTCATGAGAATGTTGCCTTCCATGACCTCTTCCTCGATCTTCTCGCGCAAGGCGCTCCAGCTCTTGCGTCGAAGGCGCCAGGTGCCCACAAGGACCTCTTCGTCGCTGGCATCAAAGCTCTTGGCGCGCTCCACGAAGCGAACCTCGGCCTCCTTGACGATACCAGTAAAGGCGTTCCATATTCTGTCCCATAGGTCCTTCTCGGAGAGGGGCTTCTCTCCAGTCTCGGGGGCTCCAGAACCACCTCGGCCAGAGCCAAGCTTGTTGAACTCAAGGCCAATGGCGTCGCCAAGTCGCGATTTGACCCATCGCTCCACGCGGGTTGCGAGGCGGCGCATCTCTTCCTTGCGCAGCTTACCACTAACTTCATCAAGCTCCTTTTCGAAGAGTGAGGACTGAGAGTCAAAGTTGGTCCACGACACATCTTCGATGAGTAGTGTTTGCAATTCAACCTTGAAGATTTCTAGCGTCTTGCGCTTCTCATTGGAGACAATCTCGGCAAACTCATAACTGCCACCAGCCTTCTGTCCAGCCTTGACCTTGTTTGAGACAGCTTCGCTAAAGGCGGCAACACCGGCCTTGTGCGCAGCAGCAAGCTGCCCTTGGTAGAGAGCCTTGAGGCGACCATCAATTTTTGCTTCCAGCTCCTGGCGCTTACGGCCGTAGACACCCTTGTGGTACCGGCTGGCTTGTGACTCGAAAGCCTTGATGCACTTGTCGCGGGCATCCTTTCCAATGGCACCCAAGTCGGGAAGCACGGTCGGGATTCCCAGCCTGCCAGCCTCGGCTTGCTTATCCTCCAAGGGGGTGATAATCAGGTCAAAGTTGACCAAAACTTCCCGTGAGATTTCATCGCAACGGAATTGAGCCAAGAGTTCCTGTTGAGTAGGGAGATCAAGGTCTTTGTTGTTGACAATCTGATCCCAGATACCTTCCGTGTATACAGACAGACCATCTGCAGGGATCCTTCGGTGGTACTCGGGGAGGAAGACTCCACCCTCAAGTTCCTGGTCGCCCTTGTCATTGCGGTTGGCAGCGGTGAACCTCGCTCCCAGCTTACCAACTTCTTCGGTGAATTTTTCAGCCTGCAGAATCTTGTGGGGGAGCGCGGCGAATCCAAAATCAAAGTAGTCCTCAATGCGCGAGTTCTCCAGGCCCTGGGGCTTCGAAATAGAGGACCAGATCTTGGTCAGATCCTGGGTAAGGGTAGTGCGGAGGTTGGCGAGAGGAGTGGTTCCAAGGTGATCACGAATAACGAAGAAAAGGCGTGATCTCGGTGTAGACCTAGAAAAGGACATGTAAGCAACATGCAGCTAGCAAGGGTCAATGGCAAGGGGAGGAGGAGACGCACTGCTTGTCCTTGAGGAAAAGCTGCAGGTTGACCTCGAAGACGGTTTTGAGAAGGCCCATGTTGGCGCCTTGGTACAGACCGACTTGGTGTTCCCAGATGTTGACAATCAAGACTTCGCTGGTGGCCAGGGCAAATAAGGCGCTCTTGCGCTCAAAGTCCTGGTCCTCACCGCGCTCGCGACCATCGGTACCTTCCACATCCATGACAAGGATGTTGTTGGACATTTTGGTACCAGCGCTTTCCTCGCGCTTGTTCTTGGACATCCAAATGCCCTTGGTGGTCTGGCGGCGCTCAGTCTCGGACATGACGGAGAAGTCGGTTCCAAACAGGTTGTTGAGTAGCGTGGATTTACCAGTGGACTGGGAACCGAAGACCGAGATGAGGTGATAGTCGAAGCCGGAGTCGGCAACATTGGTGAGGTGGAGGTATTCGTTGATGTTGGGGCTGCATATTGGAATCCGAGGTTAGCAAGTGGCAATGTTGTCATGTTGGCATGTTGATAGCGGATGATATCATGGGATGCCACCAAGCGATAGGAGAAGCGGGTGGTGGGATATAGGGGAATTTGGGGAGGGGGGATGCAAAAACATACTTGAATTCTTTTTCTCCGTCAATTACTTGAACACCATGTTCGTAGCTGCCGGCGCCGGGCTTGTCGCCGACGGCAGAGAAGTGGCCGTTCATGGTCGCGATGGCGGAGTATCAGATGGTGGGAGACGGGGGGGGGCAACGAAGCGGTGGAGGAGCTATGAGGGAAAGCTTCAGCAAGTTGGGAGAAGCATGAGGCGGGAAAGGCTGGCAGAAGCAGCAAGCAGCGGGATGAAGTTGGAGAGAACGGGGTGAAGTGTGGCCGCCGGGAATTGGTTTATTTTGCCAGTTCTGGTGCGGAAGGAAGTTGTGCGTGGGACGACGGACGGGCGATGCCAAAATGTTGTGAAGTGACCACCTGGACAAAGATGCTAGACCCTTGTGATGTAGTGCACTGTGCATCGGGCCAACCAGGTACGTACCCCCAAGCCCGCCCGCGGGACCAGCCTCTGTCCACGGGCACGGGGCGTGTAGGGGTGTGTTCACACGGGATGCACGGCCACAGGTCAAGCCAGAAACAGGACGTCAGAGGGCTGCAAGCAGTAAACAAATCTCCAGCACCAGCCCCAGCCCCGAGGCCGAGGCCGGGATGAAAACGTACATGTGCACTCCAATACGCTGTGTGCGGTACCTACATTAGCCTCTTGACACATGTCACTGCGCCTGATCATCCGCCTATCGCTTCGGCTGCTACCTGACAACCTGGCTGGCTGGCTACCTGGCCGCGCTGGCCCGCAGGCCCTATTTCCCTTTGTACAACATCGAGTCCATTTTATCCACTCCGCACAGGCCCCGAGTCCCATCGCTGTCTCTTGTCTTGCATGCGTTTTATTGCATTGCAGCCTATGGGAGGATGGATACGGAATAAGGAGCCAAGAATGAGGAATAAAGGGGGGGAGGGGCCAGGTACGTACCTTGTTTCCGTCCCTCTCACACCTTTGGGTTTTGGGGACGAAATGGTTGAGGAGACCCTCATCGGAGCCTTGAGTATCACCGGCTCCGGCCGGCCCGCCCTTGTCCGCCGGGCTGTTTGGCGGAAAGCCGTGCCTCGGCGCATGGACGATGGCCTCGAAGTCCAAGACCTGTCCGGTCAAGTCACTTATGGTTCAGATAATCTCGTGGCAGGCGTGGCAATGTGAGACCGAATTGAAAATAAAAATAAAAAACTGAATCAATATTTCATTGGCATTTTTTTTCTCGCGGGACGCTGTTGCCACAGAGAGCCAGAGTTGCATCCGCCAATGAAAATACTCATCTACTCCTAATCCTCATAGCGACTACTGCGTGGGGGCAGCTGAACCCGGAACCCTGCCAATGGCTTTGACCGATAACTCATATGCCTCGAATTAAAACAGTTCCCCTCTTTATCCTGGCTATACCACTTTGTCTGCTTGCTGCACCTTTTACGAATTTCTTGGCGGGTCGAATCGTATCGTCTCCAGACACGCATCTTGGCCCCGGTTTGGGTCCACGACAGGAAGGTTTTAAACTGCCCATGGCAGGGCTCGGTTTCGTTTCCTTTCTTGCCGCTAAAATACAAGCAGCTAACTCCCTCGGGAAACGAGAGGGCCGCGGGGCTCACGCAGTAATCCAAGTCGCCTCTGCCTTGAAAAAGGTACTATAACCAATTGTCAACATTGACCTTTTGCGCTTGCTTCCACCAGCACTTACGTGTTCAGATCTGTCTTGGTTGAAATGGCAGTCGTGTTCCTGGTAAATCCTGACTGTCCACCCGAGTGTCGCCTGGATGAAAATAGACAGAAAGATCGTAATCCATAGTGGTGCCATGATTTGTACGCTGATGATATTTGTAAATGACTTGATGGTAGAACCAGTCAGGAAAGTGCCCAAGTTAAGCAATGGAGGCTCAATCCCTTTTAAGTCTACGGTCTCTAAAATCTGGCCAGATTCCAATATCTGAAGTAATAAATAACCTTCGCGACCAATTTCCCAACATAAAAGCAGTCTGCAGCAGTCCAGGCGCAAGTCAACTCAATCAGAAACTCACTGCAATGCTCACTGCAGATCCATCAGAGTATAGGCTTCGCCGAAAAGGCTATTTATGTCTCTCATCTTAATAAAAAAAACTATCTCAACATTGAAGCTTAAAGCTGAGGTGTGCGGTTTAGTCAACTCATTCATTTATCACACCCCAATGGCCTACATGGGGAAAGGGGCCTTTGGGATATTAAACCAAACCACACAGTATACAGATTGTTTTTCCAGGTTCATTAGAGCCAATCTTATTTGCACAATACAAAATCATATGTCTTTTTGCCCGTTTAAATCGGCTCGGTCATCATCCGGCACATCCATTTCCTTAACTACATCCATAGATGTTGAGATAGATTTTTCGAGTTCCTATTCTTACAGGAACAGCCCAACTAGGTTGCTAACAAAACAAAATAGACTTTTCAATACATTTGTACATTTATACATGTAGTTCTAGATGCTGCATTGATTTCACTCCGTCTGAGATCTTGTCTCCACAATCCCCTTACTTCTGCCTCATTGTCCAGTCCATGTTATCGAGCAGACTTTGGTCGTTGAAAAGAGCTTCATTATCTTCTACCCAATCCCTGGTTTTCCGTAGCAGCTTCGCAGAAGCATAATGTCCCTCACCCAGAGCCAACCAACCTCACAGCCCTGACATACTGACGTCTTCCAGCTCCTACCTTCAGGGCTCCACGGCATAAAAATAGTTGAAGCATATCCAGCCTCCCATGTTCCGCTGCTCCTTCCAGAGCCGTCCTACCAAACTTTGAGGCAGCTGGGGCATCGGCTTGTGCGCCAAGATTAAGCAGGCACTTGGCCAAGCCCAAGTTACCACTAATCGCTGCTAGCTGCAACGCAGTTCCGCCACGTTCAAACGCTTCAGGTGCATAGACATCTGCTCCAGCCTCAAGGAGACACTTCACAATGTCCAAATCACCCAATTCCACGGCCAATTACAAGGAAGATCGGCCACTTACTAGGTCCCTGTCATACTCATTCACATCCGCGCCAGCCTTCAAAAGTAATTGGACTAGTTCCTTGTTGCTGAGTTTGATGGCTCCAATCAATGGATTGTGAATTGGAAATTCTGACGGCACCTTGTCGTCAAGCCGTTGGCCACTGTCGACCAGCATTTGGGACATCGACAAGTCATTGGCATTTGCGACCATTGTCCTGGTAAGCCTATCAACTCTGTAGCCCCTCTTTATAAGCTCAGAAAATCCTCTGTTCGCTCTAGCCATTGCAGCAAAGGCCAGGGGACTTCCATAGATGCCACCACGATACCACCCGTGAGTGTAAGTGTAGTTAATGGTAAACCAATCGCCCGAGTCCCCTAACAATTAGGTACCACGGCTATATTCATGTGCGGAAGCTGAGAGAGCGACTTCAGTAAGATGCTTTCGATTTTCTAATCTTGAAGCCAATCATATTGCCATAGCTTCCAAAACATCTGGGCTCGAACCAGGAGGGCGATTAGCAAGAAGCTGGTCAACCAACGAATCCATACCATTTGCAACTGCAGCACAAAGGGATCCAGCATCATATGCATTCGGATGTTCTTCGATCACTCTAGAAATACCATACTGATCTCTGGTGGAAATCGTTACTTTGAGTGTCGTGAACCCAAAGTACTTCCTTGTTGGTAGGTTGGGGTCGGACTGGTCCCATCATGCTGTGTCTGGGAAGTAACCAAGGGGAGGAGCAGGAAAAAATGAGAAACCGATGCTGCTTTCAAGTAAATTTCCAGAATGAAGACTACGGAAATGTCTGGAGGGTGAGCGGCATACATATACGGGAAATCCCTGGTGCATCAGCGATCTGTTCGCTGCCAGAATCTGAATGACAGTAGAGGCACCCTTGCCGCCATCCATACACCTCGACATAGGTCACCATGCATTCAGTAGCCTCGGGCAATAGAGGAGCAGGAAGCTCCCAGTTTCAACTAATGCCATTGGCCATAGCCCATGGGTCCAACTGTTTCCGTACTCGGCCATTCCCTAATAAACAGAACCCAGCTGGTAATTCGAGGAGCACGAGCCAAGCCACAGCCGCAACAATACTTGCCGTCAAAGACGGACTAGGCTGTACAAGTTTTTAGCCAAGTTAGCGGGTTTCGAGTAGGAATAAATTATCAATGGAAATGTATTCTTCAAAGAAAAAGATTTCACTGAACCTGTGACCCTTGTTGGCTAGTATGCGGGTTTTCCGGAACACAGCGCTGGTGCGGTCGCTCAACGCAGATGTTTATCCCCCGGCTCCCCAACCTAGGGCAACAACGGGGGTTGCAAAAAAAGACACTTCAGGTCGAAGCAAGTATCCAAAGAAACAAGCAGATGGTGGTGGTCGAATGCAGTCGCACCTACAACGACTGCACGTCAAGCAGAAAGGGCAGTCCCCACGTGATCCCAGCACCTATCAAATGTATCCGATAGCTCTAAGCTCCCCTCACCTAGCAAAAACCCCTCCATCACAAGAAACTCAGCATCCATAACAGCCACAATGTTGATTAAGGAATCTCACGTCGACGTTCCCACCTCTGCCAATGGCAAGGATAGTTCTATGCGTACGTTTATCCTTGTTTTCTTTCAGATTGCCTATAACTTGCCTATTGATCGGTGCATAGAAGCTTACAATTAACAGGCATTTTCCTCTTCCACCCCACTATCCCCGGTTACCCCAATGCGTATGTCGCTCCGTCGTCAATTCGTCCACGGGGCCAAGCTAATATTTCTTCTTGCCGTGCGACAGGCGCTTTCCTGGAGTCTGTCTCTTTAGCGAAATCTACCAAGGTGCGATGAATTCTACCAGGAATACCAATTGATGGCTCTTTTCCTAACTCAATGATGCAGTAACTGGTCCTGTTGCCCGTTTTGCCCGCCAAATTGCCGGCCAGGGCTACATTGTTGCTGCCCCCTCATCTTATCACGACTTCACTGGCCCAGAGCCTCTCAAGTATGATGTCGAAGACACTGACCGTGGCAACCGATTCAAGATTGAAAAGGTGCATTCTACTCTCCACTATATATTTACTTTTCGTCTCGGCATATACTGACGCATGACTGTTTCAGACCCTCGAGTCCTACGATGCTGACTCTTATGCCACCGTGGACTACCTGCTCACTCTCCCCACCTGCACCGGTCTCATCGGCGCTACAGGCATGTGTCTCGGCGGCCATCTCGCCGTCCGTGCCGCTGTACGTTATTTTCCTTCCTTCCACACATAACCCCCCCAGCTTGCAACGATACACTCGTCAAACCGCCCCCCCCCCTTGAATAATTCCGTAATTAATCTATAATCTGCAGCTTGACCCTCGCATAACCGCCTGCGTCTCATACTTCGCTACGGACATCCACTCTCGCACTCTCGGCCCCTACACAGCCGCCAACTCCTCAGCAACTCCTCCACCTGACAGCAACCACACCCTTGATCTCTTCAACAACTTCAAGGGTGAGGTTGCCATGATCTTTGGCATCAAGGATACCCACGTCCCTGATACAGGCCGAGACCTCATCCGCGCCAAGCTGCGCGAGGCCGGTGTCGTCACCAGCTTCTACGAGTTTGCCTGGGCCCAGCACGCCTTCATCCGTGACGAACTCAGCAAGGGTCGCTATGACCCAGCCATCACCAAGGTCTGCTTCGAGGTCCTCCTGGAGCTCTTTGGCCGTGTGCTCAAGACTGATCTGGGAGCCAAGGACGGCGAAGTCCCCCCACCTGAACATGTCTGCTAGATGGAAAACAATCACCAACTTCACACAGGAGTCAATAAAACGGTCAATCAGACAACTTAATGGAGTGAATAATGTATGTTCTAAATTTCTTGATATCGTAAGGATCGGCGAGATATGCCGATGCAATCCCAAGGTACAATAAGAAAACCAGCCAATTTCATGAGTCCCAATACATCCGCCCGTCTTATTAACGGGTCTCCTTTTCTAATTTTCCAAACGGAGAAGCATACCTGCTACTCACTAAAATAAAATCCCATATACACCGAATGACAAATTGAAAACAATGGTCCCGGGCCTCATCTCGCCCAGTATTCTACACTCAGTCGTTATGTTTCTCATTCATCCAGGACTTGGGGCGATTAATGCTGGCCAGATTACTGTCCCTTAGGCGGTGGCTGTCGCTGCGAAGGGTTGCTTTGAGGGAATCCGGAGCCAGGAGTGTTGTAGGATTGATAGCCGGCGCCAGTGTAGGCTGTAGAGCCCATCCCCGTTTCGGCTTCTTCGTCAAAGGGGCTTGCTCGTGGGCTTCTAGCACTTGGGCTGGGGCTAGGGCGGCGAGCAGATCTTACAGACAGGCTGGACCTGGGGGCGGTTTCCAAAGTGAGCACAGGCAGGGTGTCACCGGCCTTGCGACGGCCGTGAGTGGTAGCATCTCGCTTCAGCCCGGTTTGTTCGTCCGATCCCAGAATGTCATCCACAAGGGGGCGAGAGTTGAGTTCTTCCATGGCTGCCTTCTCACTGTCGCCCTTGTCCTTCTTGCTGGCAACGGGAACTAGACGAGCTTGATCCTTGGCATTGTCACTATCGTCGCGAGCCTTGCTAGCAAAGTCGTCGCTGACAGTAACAGAGTACGAAGGGTTGGTAGGGCCTCCAAGAGGCTCGCCACCACCGCCAGGGCCATAGATAGGAACCTTCTTGAGAGAGGATGCCAGGGCACACATGAACTTGGATCGACGGTTGGCTCGGACAGCGGCGTTGTGCCAGTTGGACTTGTGCTTGATCTCGATCTTGAGCAGCATCTTGTCGAGGTCACCAACGCCACCAATATCGATGTTGAACTGAGGCTGGAAGTCGCGAGAGTTATCAGGGTGGGTGACAAACTTCTCCATTTCAGTGCGAAGAAGCTCAATGTCCTCAAAGGTAGTATCGAAGGAGACGTTGACCTCAACGGTTTCGCTCATGGCCTTACTGCGGGAAACGTTCTCGATCCACAGGGTGTTGAGTTGAATGTTGGGAATCTATTTCCGTTAGCCAACATGGTCGGCAAGAGCATTTGGGGCTTCGTGCTAACTTACCTGAACGATTTGGTTGTTGCCGCGGTGGAAGACAGTGTACAGAAGAGAAATCTTGTTGACAACCATGACGGTGCTGGAGATTTCGACTCGGTCACCGACGTCATAGGGGTGCTTGACAAACAGGAAGATGCAAGAACCAAGGAACTCCTGGCAAGTGACGGCGAAGACGAAAGACAGAGACAAGAGGGTGGTACCGGCGGTGGTGAGAGTCTTGACGAAGCTGCTCTGGAAGAAGATGACTGCACCAATTATTAGCACGAGTAAGGAAACACATTGGAAGGGGACTTACGGAAAATGAAGATGACAAGCAACAGGACGAAGAACAAAAGAATCTTGTCGAAGACACGCAGGGCCTGACCAATATCCTTCATGCCTTCAGAGATGGCCTTTCGCTCATTGCCCATGTCGACAACCTTCAGGATCATTTCCTCCAGACTGATGTCACCGTTCTCATCGTTGTCAATGGCGTTGAAAGCCTCGTCAGCCTCCTCCTTGTAAGCAGGGCCAAGCACCTCGCGGAAGTCATCAACAACAAGCGCATTGCTGCCTTCAACAACGAACGACATCCAAATTCGGCGGGCAAGGGCGTCCGAAGACTTGGTCTTCTCAAGGGCTTCGAGGACAATGGAGTGGGCAGAGTTGGGGTTGAAGACCTGCTTGCCAGTAATCTCAGAGGCGACGTTTCCGACAACGGAAGTAAGCTTGTCTCCAATACGGGTGACATCGCCAATGATCTTCATGGGAGCATTGGAACCCAATCTCCTGTGGCCCTTCTTGCCGCGCAGCATCATCTCAATGCTATCGTTGATGATGTGATCTTCCTCGGCGAACTCAGGGCAGTACATGGGGAAGAGCGTACGAGAAGCATCGTAGAGCAGACCGAGAAGGTGGATTTCGCGCTTCGAGGCCTTGATTCGGTTGGCAAAAGATCGCTGGTGGTATGTGATACCAATAAGCTGGACAATGGCCTTCTCGGCAAGGAAGACAGCCGACGAGACAAACAGAGCTCCGAGAATTCGGCTCATGTTCTTACACCATACGATGGCATTCTTTTCAGTGCGGTACAAGTTTTGGTATGTGACATACGATGCCAAGGCCCAGAAGAAGAAGGAAATGGGGAGGATGAGGTTGCGAAGGACCTGAGCATACTTTCGAGTGCCCACACTGACAACACCGCAGAAGAAGATGAAGACAGCAGGAAGGAACCAAGCTACGACCTTGGCGACCCAGAGAGAAAGCCACATGATCTCAATCCAAAGGAAAAGCTTGAACAGGGCGGGAGCCTTGGTTCCATCCACAGAAGCTCCAACTCTGATATCATGCTTGTGACCTGTAGCTGGTAGGACAATGAGAGGAATAGCGAGCATGAGACCGACGGGGACAACGTAGACGAGGTAACGAGTGATGATGGAGAAGCCGATGATCTTGTTGTACAGCCTGCCCATGGCGTTCAGGGAAGACTCCTCCTCCGTGTCGGAGCGCGAAAGGGTCGTCTCGAGCCGGCGACGGCGACCACGGCGGAGCTCCTTTTCGTCATCATTGTCGTTGGAGTCGAAGGAATCGGTGCCAGCAAGAGGCTTGCGGTGGCCAGTGGATTTGACAGAGACATTGCTCCTGACGGTGCTGAGAGGGATGCCGCCGTCCATGTCGTTTGAGTTACCAGTACCCAAGGGAATAAAGCCAGAGTTTCGTGGAGACAAGGGAGGGTGGCGGTTCACCATGATGATATAGTGATTATCCGACCTCCACCAGGGGTATCAGATGCAGGTAGGCCGGGCACAGAAGGAGGGCGGTGGCGGAAGGCTAGGTGTCAGAGGTATCGCAGATCAGGCACGGTCGCTGCGTGCTGTGCCAACGTGGGGACGTGAGGAATTAGGAATTGAGCTGCAGACTTGGGGTCCTGATGTGGATAACGAAACCCACAACGTCGGAGGGCAATGAACTAGGGGCACGGTAGTGTTCAGGCGGATGTCAAATCCGTCCTTGGGGGTAACTGGGTGAGAGGTCGGTTGGGAGGTTTCGCAGCAATAGGCTCGCACCAGGCGGGTGTGGGTTTGTCAAACCCAATGCGTGACAGGCAGATTGATGTTCAAAGGAAAAGTAAAGGAAACGCAAGACGTGGGGATATAAAGAGCTTTCTAGATTCCCCCGAAAAAACGGACAAAGAACGATGGGCGGGAGATTTCCAACAGCCTCTCTCGCTCCAAATGAAGCTCGGTAAAAAAAGCTCCGCGGGGGGGGACGACAGGGACGTTGGAAGTCAAAAAGAGAGTGTGTCTCCCAGCTAACGGGCAGAGATCGTGGGAAGGGGAGGAGGATGAGATTCCCGATGAAAAAAGAGGGGAGGGAAGTGGTTATAGAAGACCAGAACGACAGTGGTGGGGAAACTGAAGAGAAAAGGAAAAGAAAGAATCGAGTGAAGGAAACGCAACAGAGATTTCCGGGGGGAAAGATGTGCTTGCTGGGTGTGCGTAGAGCAAGGTGAGGTTGGTGAGTCGTGTTGTTGATGGGTATGGGGGCTGTACGGAGCAGGCGGCCGGCGCGGTACGGCACAGGTACAGGTACGAGCTTCAGCGGTGCGAACAGCGGGACAGGATGCCGGCAGCGCCAAGCCTCGCAGGTACCATTGACGCTAGAAGCAGTGGAAAGGGGCAGCGATTGACGGGGTACGTACATGCTGCACCGGCGCCGTCGCGAGGCCAAGGGACCCGACTTCACAGGGCTCCCCCCCAAAAGTCGCCCCAAGCGGGTCCCTTGCGTGGGGCGCACCGTGGAGCAGGGGCAAGGAGCTCTGGTTCACTGTCAGCCTTCCCACTGGGCCGTCATTCGCAATAACGTCAGTTCAGCCAGTCACAGCTTGGCTCGCCATCTGCTCTGTTTCCTTTTTTTACTCTACCTTTGGTCTTTTTCAGGGGCCCGCCTGCAGCTGAGGGAGGGATCCGCGACAAGGCCATGCCAAGGGGTCCCCACCGCACGTAACCCCCTCCGAGAGAAAAAAAAAAAAAAGCCACCCACACACACACACTTGGACGCTGTGTTATGTTTTTTTTTTCCTCTGTTTGGCGTGCTTCCTCCTAAAGCCCATAGCCCTGCAGCACGCCGCCAGGGGGAGGCGCCGCCCCCGAGCCCGTGTGGCAGCCACTGACAGCGCCGGATTGCCCTCTAAGACGCTGGGGCGTGCTCCGGTATTAACCCCTCCGTGGCCCGGGTGCCTCTGCTGTGTTTCACGTTGCCCGATCTGGCCAGTAGCCGTCCTCTGTCTACGTTGGCCATCTCCCCATTGCTGCTTGCATGTGGACAGACACTGGATGAATGACAGGACCATGGATCCCTCCCTCGGGACAGCTCGCGCAAAACGAGCTAACCACGCAGGTACAGGTGAGGTGCTGTTGGACGCCTGGAGGAGGAGCTCAGAGCTTGCGCGCATGTCAAGCTCATTCAAGGAAATTGCCGTGGCATGGACACCACCCTCATGCTCTAATGCAAGTTACACAGTCGATATTCTACTAGCACGGTCGAGCGCACCGAGTGCACCTTGCTCGCTCCGGCTGCCACCACGGCGGCGGTGCGCAGGGGACCAAGTAAAAAATAGGGTCGGCCATGCGAATACAAACCATGCTCCACGCGAAAAAAGGCAAAGCGAGCACCACGAAAAGAAAAAATTGGATCTGGCAACACGAGATCCATCGCTTCCATCCCGGTTGTTCATCATTAGGGCCTCCTAGGCCTCCCTCTGACCCCCCCTAGTCTCCATCCCATCTCCACGCTCGCACCAGCTAAGAAACACACGCACAACGATCTCCCTTCTTCTTGCGCTTTCCGGCCCATCTCGAATATCGTGCAGCTCCCCATCACGGAAAGGATTGGCGCATTTCGATCTCAAGGGAACCCCATCTCGCTTGGACATCTGCCCATCCAGCGGCCATGGACCAACTTTGGCCTCGCTCTGCCTTGCGTTGCCTGCCACGGCTCCGCACATCGATCCAAACTTGGATCGTCCAACGCGCCAAGCGAAATGTCCCTCCGCATTGCTCCCAAGATATCAAGTGCAGCACCGTCTCATTTTACCCCCCCTGTCGCTGCTGCTGTTGTTGGGTGCTCCTGTGTGCGACCATTGTGCGCGCGCTCCTGATCCTCTTCGTGATGTCCCAAGAAGCACTGCAACACAACAACGCAAGGCAGACCAACAAATCAACAAAGACAGCTGGGCTCGTATGCAATATTTTTTGCTTTTACCGATGCGTACGTTGCAAGCCTCGGCTGTTTCGTCTTTTTTAGCGTAGACCAATATTCCGACAAGGCCATCCTCCTCTCTTCTCTTTCGTCGAGGGAACTCCCCAGCGTGCGAAATGTTCGGCCCTAGCGTCAACGCCACGACAAGCTTACTCGTTTGCCGCGCAACTGCCAAGCCCCCGTTCGTCCCTCTTGATCTGACGCCTCTCCGCGTTGACTGACGCCTCTGGAGCAGGCGAGAGAAAAAATAAAACGCTGCCGCCGTATTCGAGCCCCTCCGTCTCCGTTCCAATGACGTTGCCCGGTTTCGCCAACGCCGTAAATCACTTGGCCGTCGTTCCGGTCCGCGTGCCTCCATTCCCTAGACGGTCAACTAGCCCGTCATGCTATGGGTCTTGCTATCTTTGACTCCAGTGTTGTTGTTTTTTTATGTCGGCCGCGTATGCCATTGATGAATCCTACATGTATGCATGCACACATGGTCTTCCCTTCCAGCTCGATGGAACAGTAACAATTGGGCTAAACCGAACCCGAGTTGCCACTGGAACGGAACGGCGAAGGCCGGCAAGCAAAGGAAAGAAAGGAAACAGACGCCAATGCAGAAGCCCCCCTGCAGCTGCATTTGTATATTGCGACTCCATTAAAAGACATCAATCATCTGGTCTTGCTCGCGATGTGGGAAGAGGGTGTCGCAGACAGATGACAATTGTGGTCACTAACAGACGCAAGGATCCTCGACCTGCAGGCGTCTCCCTTTCACGGTGGCCCCGTAGCAGTCGGTACGGCACCGTGGTATGGCGGTGCCGAACGCCAAGAGAATGGGCTGGGAACGCAGGGGGCGCTCGCGAGCAGCACCGTTCGTCAGGAATAATAAGGTGGTAAGAGCCAATCTCGTTCTCATCAATGGGTTGGATTGATTGCAGGCCCGGAAACACAGCAGCCCCGTTGGCGTGAAACCGTGGGACGCTTCCCAGGACCGGCCCCTTCTTCCCCTTCCCCCCCCTCCCATCCTTGGCTTGGTGGGTGGTGGCGCCCCTTCTTCTTCTTCTTCTGGCCCTGTGCGTTTATAGCAGGTATTCCCGTGACGAGCTGGACCCTCCCATCCTGTGCGGACGTGCGCAATGCGTGTGCGTGGACGATGGGGAGAGACGCAGCCTGTCTGGCCCCATAACCCACCTTTGGCCGACGAGACGCAGTCTGTCCGTCCTGGGGAAACCCGGGAAGCTTGGAGCCGTAGCTGGTCGCAGACGACAAGACGAGGCCTGGAACTTTGCGATGGAATTCCCCGACACCAAAAGGTTTTCCTTTTCCCACTTACCGTTTCGTCCCGTCTACTGTGTTTGAGCCGAAGTTTATTCGCCCTACCTTGCAATTGCCCGTATTCTAGAATCCTCGCCGAGTCGATACTCTGTGTCATATTGAAAAGGCTCTTCTGAAAAAGGTTGTTTTGATCTTCTTCAGTTCTCTCGAATATCGCCACTCGCAAATCTCACTCCTCTCCGGACGTCTCTAATGCACGTCTTTCTTTTTTTTTTCCCCAGCTTCGTTCGTTTGCCGGTCGCACTGACGTGTCGATCGACAACTGCTTTCATCAACGCTGATCGATCACGCCCGACTCCGCAGCTATGTGCAGGCTCCGCTCGGAGCGGGATGGGGGTTGCAGTCGATAGTTGACGATCGATCGCCAAGGTCCTGTCATGCAATGACCATCTTCTCGTATTTCCTTCCCACACGCAGAAACCCAGTGTGCCACTATTTGCGTCTGGGTCTCCGTCGGCGCGCGTAGTTGCCGGCAACAAAGTTTTACCTGCTACAGGGTAGCCGAAAGTCTATGACTCGCCGCCTCACTTCACTTGTTGCACCCCTCGTGTCATTGAACCGCCGCGTCTTTGCCTAAAACAAAAACACGCGTCTGCCGCCGCCATGTGGATCAGGCTGTACATATACATCATCAACTGTCTAGACCTTTGGCGTCTTTGCTCGGGCCGGCCTCATTGCCAACTCAAGCCTTCACCGTTCCTTAAACGACAAAGTTTGCTGTCTGGCACGGCGGCTAATGTGTGCCGCGAGCGGTAGGTCCACCTTAACGACGTCATTCCAAGATCTGGCCGTCCCGTAGTTCCGCGAGTCTAGCCCAAGACAACATCGTCTCCAGTCACCTTAAATTACGTCAAATGTCAATGGGGAATTTGTTTCCACAGGCGGGAAATAATGTCCTACAGCGTGCATATTTGTAATGACGTCAATTCCGAGAGTCCATTCCTGGTTATTGATAGAGGAAGTGCATCATATCTGCTGTGAAAACAAAGCCCAAAGCCCAACCTAGCCCTTTTCGCCTGCTAATTTCTGGGTATCATAAAAAAAAACAAAAAACATGACCAAATCAATCGCTCCTATATGTCAAGCGGAAAACAACCTCAAATGGCGGAACGAGCTACCCGAGCGGGAGCTTCAACTCCATCAACGCCCGAGGAGAACCCAATCATATCTTTCAGCTCCACCTTGACTTTGTCATTCTCGTAACCTGCGTCGCTGCTGTGGTTGTCGTCATGATCCCCGATATCTAGTTGATACAAGGGTTCCAAAGCAGCGTCGCGCTGGAAAAGCACCCACCTCTTGAACCACCAAGGCAGGGCCTTGGTTAACTGATACTTCATGAAAACTCGTGTTGGAACAGCAAAGATATAATCCAGCTCTTCCAGTGTGCGCTGCTTTGTCTCAGGAAGACACAAAAATATCATGACGAAAGCGATGACGTTGAAGCCGGCATAAAGGATGAAGGAGCCCAACACGCCCACGCGGGTCAGCATGAGAGGGAATGTGATAGAAAGCACGGCAGCCCAGAATAGACAAGTAGCTACCGCAAAAGCCATGCCAACTTCACGATGTGAGAGGGGAAAGACCTCGGCCGAATAGGTGAACGGCACAGGGCCCTCGCCAGGAGAATAGAATGCCGCAAACAAGTATACAAAAAAGGCTACTAGGCCCAAGTGTGCGCCCCCGTCGCCCTTGATGAGAGTGCAAAGCCCTGCTGCGAGCAGCGTCCACGCCATCTGAGGGAATGTGAACAGGAGAAGGGATCGTCGCCCAAACGTGTCAATAGTCCAGATGGCGGGCCATGCAAATATGAAGTTGACGAGGCCGAAACCTAGTGACGCCAACAGAGCTTGGTGAGCGTTGGCACCGGAGTCCACAAATACTGTCGTGGAATAGAAGGCGATAATATTGATACCGCACATTTGCTGTGCGATCATCACGATGAAGGAGGCAAGAGTAGCGCGACGGACTCGAGGAATCGTAAAGAGTTCGATGAACCGACTAAGGTAGCTCCCTCTACCAAAAAATTCAACAAACTCATATTCAAGCTCGAGCTGTGCATGGATGTAGTAGAGATCACGGCCGGCTTGGACAGGGTGGTTGCGCAAACGTAAGAGTGACTTCATGGCATCGATGTAACGATTTTTCTTCATGTACCAACGGGGCGACTCGGGACAAAAGTAAATTAGGATGACCAAAGGCACAGCTGGGATGAATGCTGAACCGAGCTGGTATCTCCATGCCTCGTGTCCGATTTTCGTCACGGCCAAGTTAGCACAAGTGCCCAAGAAGATACCAAAGGCAGTCCACATCTGCCAGCTCATAACAAGGGCACCTCGAATGGGGGCCGGCGAGTTTTCGGCAGCGAAGATTGGTACTGTTTCCGAACAGTGTCAGCTCAAATCGTTTTTCGCAATGACGCATAAATGACGAAAGCACCTACCTGTTGATGCTTTGGTACCCATCCCGATCCCCAGAAGTAGCCGACACATGAGAAGCTGCATCCAATTGTCGCAGAAGGCGCTTCCAATCACGGGCCAGAGGCAAAAGTTTGCAGAAAAGAAAATCGTACCGCGGCGGCCAAAATGATGGTTCAGAGGATCGGATAGCCAGCAGCCGAAAAAGGCGGTGCCTATGTACGGGGCAGCATTGACGAGTCCAACGAGAAGTTTGTCGTGTATGCTCTTGCTATCGATGCCGTAGGCCTTTGGGAAGTCGAGATTGGCACCGTTGGAACCGGTTTGATCCCATCCTTGGACAGCAGCGCCTATAGAACATGTCGCGATGGTAAGATAGAGAACTATGGGGACCCGCCATTTATGAAGGACTTCGTCACGAAGGGCCTCAATCTCCTCGTCGTTAAGAGCTTCCTCCCCAGTGATATCCTCATATCCAGTGGGATCTTGGGCAATCAATGCTCCTTTTCGGATGATGTTGCGGTACTCTTGAAGACCTTTTTTCTCACAGAACTCGTCGACCTGGGATATCAAAGTTCCCCGGGGAATACCCAACAAAGGGTTCTTGATCCTTGAATGGCCTGTTAGCGGCGTCCCCAGCGAAAAAAAAAAAAAAAAACAGGAAACAATGGTTGGAAAACCCTTACTTTGCTTCGACATTGGCGTTAAGGTTGACATATGCATCCGAAGTGCGTCGCGCATGTTCAACGGGGTAGCTGTACGGGGTGGCAGAGGCGCTGAAACAAAAGCGAGGTTAGTTTAATGCTTGCATTGTTTGATACTCGGCAAGGCTGGGCATGGGAACGGGCGGCGTACGTTTCGACCTCATCGTCGCCTCGATGAGGATACGGGTTGGGCGTCATGAGGGCGGTGATCGGAGGTCGCCACCTAAGAGGGGAAGGGCCGAGGATGCCTCAACAGGTGGAGGGGCCTTGGCCCAGGAAGGCCGCTAATTGAGGCTCTCAGAGGTGATGAGATTTCTCGTTGTATTGTTTTGCTTCTCGGTTGTGGTAAGACATCAACGGTTAAAGCCGGAGGCGGGTCGGTCGTTTGCTGAGGTGGGGAATCAAAGGTTGGTGGGAGCGACGGATGTTAGATGCGCGGGCGAAGCGTGGCGGGCAGGCGTAAGCGGGAACGAGAGCAAGCAGCGCAAAGCTCCCATGCGCCAGTCGGCGGGGAAGAAAAAAAAGGGAGTTTGCGATTCGGATGTGATGCGATTTCGGTTATTTTTAAAAGCAATGGGCGATTGCGCTTAGAAGGGCGTGGTCGTGGCAAGCTGGAAGATTCGGTTCGTCGCGGGTTGGAGGAGTGATGTCAAAGTGGAAGTGCAAGTCACAGTTGCAGTCGCAGTCGAATTTGGGGTTGAAGACTGGGGGTGGAGGTCAAGGCCGGTAGCGGGGACAGACGCTAAAGCCATCTAACAGGAGTGCCGCTAAACCGTGGGAACCAGAGCCAAAACGAGCATGGGAAGCAGGTCGGGGGCCCGGGGATGGGCTCTCGAGGTATTTGTACTAGCTTGTGGGGAGACGAGAGGAGCGAGCAAACCGGACGGTGGCTGTGGCACGGCCGCTTGTACAGTTGCATGGAGAAAGAGGCGCGAGTGTGTGTGCGCGTGTGGCCTGGAGTCTTGGCTGGTTTGTGGTTTTGGTGAACATGGGTTGTTGTTGGTGGACTGTATGGAAAGCAATGCGGGTAGAGTACACGAAACCCGGGGGGGAAGAGACACTCAAGAAGAAAAGAAGTGCCAAAAAAAAAAAAAAAACCAAGAACGAGACAGGATAAAACGCTCGCTCGAGGAGGAGGCAGTCGTACTTGGGCAGAAAAGCCTGGGGGGGTGCGCCTGGCTCTGTGGCTTTGGGTGGTATCAGACAATTAGGTTGCGCTACCAAGCACCAAGCTGCAGGTTTGCTGCCGTCAGTCTTTTCCCCGGCCCACCGTCAAATGGGTAATGCACGCCATGTACCCCAGGACTCGACTGGCGCCAACCCATGGGATCCCCGTCCGAGAAAAGAGCCATCTCCACACTAACTTATCCCGCATCGACGATGGGGAAGCCGACTGAGCGCATTCTCGACATCCCAGGCACCGCGCGGCTAGGCCAAGGCTATCCGAGTTCATCTACACTTCTGCAGACGACATCTTTGGCACCTGGCCAGTTCTTTTCTCCCAAAATAATAAAAAATCAAAAGCTCAATGCACGTCCTTCGTCCCCTGTCCAAGATCGACGAGTCGCATTCAACGACTCCACCTGGAATCCATCCTGTCTCTCGTTTTGTCTCTGCTTAACCACCCGTTTCACCCATCTTGTCTCTCTGTTATGCTTTTTCAGCCCCGGAGTCCAAGACAATCGACTGTCAGAAAAAGCACAGCTTTAATGTAGGATGGCTGGTGGTTCTCCGGGTCCAACGGCTCTTCCAACCCCAGTGGCCAAGACCTTTATTTAAGAACACTATCTTATGTTCTTTCCCACCTTTCCCGATATGCTGTAGCCATCTCCACCATGAAAACTCTCTCTGACACTCCTGAATTGATTTGGACTTGGCTTGATCCTGATAATAATGATGAACCTGAATGGCAACAAGCAAGTGGCGCAGCTAGCCAAGAGTGATACACTCATTGCAATTAAGGTCGATGCAATCTCTGTAGAACGTCTCTCCAACGCATCTTGCTCTCAATCAAGTCTCGGCTTTGGGGCCAATTAAGGGTTCCGGCCGCCCATCATCTCACTTATCCCGCGTCAGGAGGGTCGGGACCGAGAGTGTGTGTCCCTTCCCGACACCACCGAAGCGCTGGTTTTGGAGGGGGATGACTTTGGAGAGCTGGAACATTGGCTCGCTAATTTTCAATTCTGAATGGCTGCAGCTGAGATTCTTTGAGGAGCTGGAGCCCATTTCAGCACCTTGTCTCAGGACCTGCGAGACACAAGCTCATTGTTCGTGGTGCAGCATCACTGCCCGCTGCAATAGGTGTTGGCGACATGTGCAGCAGGGGAGCTAGCTAGACCCGATTTTCCTTCCAAACATCGTAACCCGACCGGCAGCCTTCATCCGGCAGACGCCTCTCGATTTTGCTGCGGATGGGTTCTGCTCTTCCCGTTTTTATTCCTGATGATCTGCGCCATGGACGGGAGGATTCACGGTTAGAGGAACGTCGGTGGCGTGAGTGCGGCTGGTGTGACTGTGACAATGAGTGATGTGGTTCAATGCTGGCGTCGTTCGGGTCACGCGAGACCCGGACTGGCTGCACAGCTGCAGAGTTCAGATTACGGAACACTGGGGTGGCCTGCAAACCTGGCTAAGCAATCGATGAGAGAGAGCCTGCGGCGCTCAATTTCCAAAAGACAGCCTTGGCTGGGTATCGATCTACAGTGCAGGCGCCGCAGATTCCACTAATATCCACGTCACATAACTAGATCCTTCGCTTCCTTCTAATCCTTTTCGGGGCCAACAGGAACCCCCTTCAATATCGTTGGCATGCATCACTGCATGGAAGTCATTTCACTAGCACTAGCATCACGTCGGGGAGACACAAACTGGAAACTTGTATGTGCGTGCCGTGCCGTGTGTGAGATGTGAGGCGCCGACGGCAAGCAATGTAGAGAGAACACGTTTGCCAGGCCTCGTCCTGCGCCCGCCTTGTGGCTTGTGAGAAAACTGGTGACTCGAATTTCCCCGTACCAATTCTCGGGTCACACCTGAGCGCGCGCATGCTGGTCAGCCTGTGCGGCGTTGAGTTGCAACTTGGGCATTTCGCCTCGTTCAGGAATAGCGGTCTTGGCCGTCCAGTCTCATGAGACCTGTTCCCCGATGGCCCATGGTCCATGGTGCCATTTCAACAGCTGAGGCATGTGATTGAGCCACGTGATCCCGGCGATTCAGATTGGCCGTCAGCTTGTCAGCTTCTATGCCAGCGGCCAAAGTGTTGTCTGGCGGCGGTTCTGGCGACCAGAGCGACAACTGGTAGTTGAATCAATTGTCACCTTTTTCTCCCAAGAAGCTCCACTACGGGTACTATCCGTTTAAAGAGTGACAGGAAAGCCAAAAAAGGTACTGCCACGGGCTAGGTTTGCAAGCCGGGTTTCCGTCGGGCACGCATTGTAGCATTGGCACTATGGCATTAGCATAGGCAACAGAATTCTTTCTCCGTTGAGTGGGCGCCTCCGCAAAATAGCTTCCCCATCCCCCCCACAGCCTCCCAGCGCAGTGTAGCTTCTCCAGACGCCTCGTCCAACATGTCCAACCAGAAACCTGTCCCCCGCAAACCACAATCACATCACGCTGCCTTGTTTTTGTTGCCGAAGAAAGAGGATAAGCTGCAGACCCACCAGGCAAGGCGCCATCCGCCCTGCGACCCCATTTAAAAAGCCTGGTGAATGCTTCGAGAAGCATTTGGCCCCCTCCTCTCCCTAGCGCCGTACATGTAAGCGGAGCTAACTTAGGCCGGTCCTTGTGTACACAGCAACTCTTCCCTCAAGGTGCAGCACGCTGGGCCCTGCGCCGTAATATGCTGCAGATACGGCATGAATTTTGACGCGGTATTTGGCGGTCAACAATGGCTTGGAGGGTTGGCTGAGGACGCCATGTTGTCGCTATACACGCACGCGTCATGTTGGCCGCCCGAGCTCCTCCATTTTGATTCCCCTGGAGAAAAGAAGTCGCTCAGTTGACGTTCACACCGCAGATGACGACACCTCTTTCTCGCATCCGTCGTGTTTGCTCTTTTGGCCCAATCGTTTTGTTCCCCGAGGCAAGTGATGAACGAGTGCTTACACCTCCCCGGCTGCCTACCGAAACATGGCATGTTCCCGTGCTCACCACCTCTTCGGAGACACCGACTGGGCCAACCAAACTAGTCAAAGTCATGCCCAGATCATGACAGGCTTAAGCTGTGATTTCATGCTGGATATCGGTATTTTTGAGGCCCGACTTGTCCTATCACCTCTGCTTCCTTTGGCCCATTGTAATAGGTCAGGGACCCAGTCACACATCACATTGCATGCGTGTAAAATATCTCGCGTTAATCGCTTCGATTACTAGCCTAAGGTGATCGAAATACAAATAAATTCAACTCCACTCGCCTTTGCCCCTGCTGGCCAAACCCGCTGCGCTTACATACATGACTTCGAGTTCTCATTCACATCTATAGCAAGTCCCGTCTAACCTGCGATGGGGGTGGGATAATATTATACCAAGACCAAATACGTGGTGGTACGTATTAAACATTGCAACAGAAACGCTCGGAAATCGCCCTCTGTCATGGACGGCAGAATCAACAGGACAAATAACAAACGCTGTTTTGGTATCATTTCTTGGGAAAATCACCCTTGAGGGACTTCATCACCTGGCTCCGCAGGTCCAATAACTCCTGGTCTTTCTTTTGTACATCCTCCAACAAATGCCGATACTTCTCTTGCCACTCCCCAGTCGATAGTTTTTCATGTTCGCCGCCAGCAGCCAGCTGGGGTTTCTGGTTGTCATCAGGTGATGGCTCCCGGAACATGGATAGGGGAACCAGCTGCTCCATCGTGTACATACCCCGAATACTGCCAAATGCGTATTCCCAGTCGCATCGGTATGCGGCGGACGCCCCTTGAGGAGGTAGCCGAGTGATGCGCGGGGCAGATTTCTGAAGCATCCCACCGCCTGAGATGGCAGCCAGGGGAATGAGAAAGGCCTGCGGTGACGACGCAGTTTTGTACATGTCTTCAATAGTAGCATTGACGAGTGCCATGGCCTCGTCCATTGACGGCGGGTCAGCGGGGTTCCCGTTGACATCACGCCAGTCTGCTTCTAGGGTCGCTCGTGTGAGGGATCCTAGAACCATGTCGATATTTGTGCGGTCTTCGACTCTTTCGAAGTGGAATGCCGGAATCTCCTTTTGTCGGTAAGATTTGTCCTGTCCTGGCGTCGCTACTTCTTTTGCCACCAGGGCAAAATCCATTCTGCCATTTGTCTGTTCTGACCTCGGATATGGGGCAATAGGTGGGTGGTTGTTGTCCCCATTGATGACGACAACAGGTGGGGGAAGAGGTGGAGGGGTCGCAAGCCTGACGCTTCCCGGAGGACGCTCCGGGACTTGGAGAGATATGCTTGGTCGAGGTGGGCGAGCACCATCGTGCGGTGTCGAACGCGCAGGTGAGGAGGAGACTGGGCTCGGTGCTGGGATTGGCCGT
Organism: Calonectria hawksworthii; assembly: GCA_020975415.1. NCBI lineage: Eukaryota > Fungi > Ascomycota > Sordariomycetes > Hypocreales > Nectriaceae > Calonectria > Calonectria hawksworthii. The sequence continues at coordinate 1,795,196 of JAHXZK010000001.1, read as the reverse complement.
GGTAAGGGATGGACCTCTCTCTCGACCGGTGTTGATGTGGGTGCTGCGGAAGTGGGAAATATCGGAGTGGGAGCTTCGCCGGGACCCACAATCGGAGTTCCGGAAGGGAATGGAGGTAACACAGTATCCACCGGCGTCCGATTGATCGGGGGACGGCCTCTCATCTTGATGCCACCATCGGGTACCCCTGGCCGCCAAGCCGACGACACGTTCTTGGGGCCTCGGCGCTGAGCGGTCAAGCGGGGCTTCGAGGGGGTAATGGCGGATCGGGGCTCGAGAGCGTCGTCCCAGAAGGAATTTCTCGAAGTCGGTGTGATGGCAGATTGGGGCCATCGTGTAAGAGGTACTTGCTGAACTGCATCACTGGGTGTCCATGGTGTAGGTGGCGCTCTGGGATCATGTGGTACTTGGAGTTGAGAACCATTCTTGGGCTCTTCGATGCCGGCCGAAGGCGAAAGATGAGTACGCTGGGCAGGTGAGTTCATGCCATCATCATCTGTAGGCCGTTTTCGACCTCTCTTGGGGCGGATATGTGGCAGCAGTGCCCGCAGTGCCATGTCATCCTCAATGGCGACACCATCACGGATGGGTTGAGCAACAGGACTCGGATCATTAGGAATTTTTGTCCAGTAATCATTTGGTATGTTCATTAGATACTCGAAGAATGCCTTGACATGCATCGAATTCATCCATTTCTTTTTTTAGTTCATTAGCACAAATTGTAAACTTTTTTTTTTTTGACCCTGTAGGTGGCAACATACCTTCAGGCGCACGCCATACTGGGCAATCTTTTGAGCACTCTCATCCTTGGATGGATCCGGGGGCTCAACGCCCAGTTTCGTCGTTAGTTCCGTCCAAGTTCGAATCTCCTTGTCGTAGAACTTGCAGACAAGCTCAAAGACGGTAAAGGTGCTGAAGCTCTTGCCTCCGCTGCGAGGGGGGTTGCGGAATGCCTCGCGGAGACTAGTTGTTTCAGAGGAGAGGGGCAATGCCGGGTTACAGTAAAAGATGAAGCGCACGTAAGCATCCTCGATGGTATCGGCAGTGACGTCGCGATCCGGCAGCGTAGGCCGGACAGTGAACTCGGGCTGGGGCGAAGGCGAAGCTTGCGGAGGCGGAGGTGGGAGTGACGACACAGCGGGCCCTCCCGGAGCGGAGGTTGGCTCTGGGGCTGGAGCTCCGAGACCGGGTTGCGGGTACGGGTGCGGCTGCGAATGCGACTGTGGCGGGGGATGATTAGGGGACTGCATGGCGAGCAACACGGCCTCATGTCTCTGGACCGGCAGAATTACGCGATCGGGCCGGGAGGCGTGGCAATATTATGTGAGAGCGAAAATGGCGATCCTGATGACGAAGGAGAACCGAGACATTGGCATTTGAGGGGGGAGCAGGGCAAGGAAAGAAAAGAAGAAAAAAAAAGAAACAAGAGGGAGAGGTCGCCGAACTGTGCTGGGCGCAGAAAGCCAGAGAGAGCTTTGGCAGTATTTCAAGTGCCCGCTTTATGACGAAACGAGCAACGGCGTCAGGCGGGCAGCAAACGCAGGAGAAGTGCAGCGCAAAAGACCCCTGGCACGATCATCTGGTGTGCACGAGAGGGACGAGATGCGTGGCGATGTACTTAACATACCTGCTCACTGGGCCAATATGATGGAATAAAGGAAGTAAGGGGAGAAGGGAAACGCGGGATGCAAATTAGGTCGCTGCGATGGAGAAACTGGGCTAAATTTAGCCCACCCCTGTCATGTGCCAGGACCGGAAACAGGCACTGTGGGTTCCTACGGGCCTCGTATAGCCCGGCAGTCATTTCCAGGCGGGCCGGCACAGTGCATTGCGCGTGGCTCACTGTGAAACGTCCAGGGTGCTGTCTATTTTTGTGGTCTGAATGGCCGCCCTTTTATCTCTCTCACCGTCACTAAGACGGCTGGCGGATGGTTCAACTTCAGGTGCACCACCACATCCCACCACATCGACGTCACAAAACTTCACAGCGCAAGTGTCAGAATGCGATGAAAAAGAAAAACGCACACCGGGCTTCATCTCCGCAAAACAATGCCCAATAAGTTGCCTGCCCTCCCCCCTCCCGACACACGACACACGGCACATACCCCATGACCAATCAGTTTTTTGCCTATTTTGCCCTCCCTTGCAGTCCCTTGTAGTCCCTTGTAAATCCCCCGCCGCCGACACCGTGCCGTTTAATGAAGCGCCTGGTTCAATGACACCATGGTAAAACCCGCCCGCATCTTGCTTACCCTTGGCTTTTTTCTTCCGGTCCAAGCACCCACATCCGCATCCGCACACACTTGCACAGTAATCAACACCCCCTTTAGTAATCCTGCAACGCCTTGGGAATGACAACCAGCCAACTACCTTTGCGCGATTCAAATGACGTGCTCGTCGCACGCAAGCTGCACTGCGACCATGGTTGCTTTCGGTGCAGTTTGATTTGAAATCCGCCTGCTCTTCGGGCTTCGCAGCAAGAGTATATAAACCAGGGATGGAAAGCACCTAATCAAGCTGAAGCACTCAACCAGCACCTCATCTCCGTTCGTCCCATCTGCAAATCTATTTTATCCCATCTAGCCCCTAGTCTTCTACTGTACAAGGCGACGAACCTATTAGTCTGATCGTCTTAGTTTCAATTGCATTGAACAAAAAGTACATACTATTACCCTCGGCAACTATATTTGTCCTCGCACGTAAAACCGAGACGCTGCTGGTTTCCCTCACGCGGACCATCTTACATCTCTCGACTTGAATATAGACTGCAGACTCAATTGACGTTTCAATTACGTCCGCATTCCGATTCCGAAATGGCCATTGCGTCTACCGTTCCTCGTGGCGAAGTCACTGCCACCCTCCACTTCTTCCAACCCCCGGCGGATGGTGCTAAGCCCTTCAACTTTGTTGATACTCCCCCTCAGGGCCAACCCCAGCGCAACTTTGGCGACCACACTCACGACACTGTTATTCATGACATCCGTGGTCACGAGGACGAGTTTACCCTCGACAAGGATGCCTTCCAGGTCATACAGAATGTTTCCCCGTCTAGTGAGACTGAGTTCCTAGACAACAAGTCCATCCAAGAGAAGTACTATCCCGAAGTGGAGCAGCTGCTGTTGGATAACATCCCCGGATCCAATCGCATTTACATCTTTGACCACACCATTCGTCGCCCAGACACCAACCGCACTCCTGTAACCCGCGTTCACATTGACCAGACTGCCGCGGCCACCGCCCAGCGTGTGCGCCGCTACTTCCCGGATGAAGCAGACAAGCTCCTTCAGGGTCGCTACCGCATTGTTAATGTCTGGCGCCCTCTCAACAAGAACCCAGTCGAGGCCTCGCCCCTCGCCATCGCCTCTTCCGCTTCCGTCGAGGACGACGATGTCATCCCTGTTGAACACCGCTACCCAGACGGGTATCTCGGCTACACGGCAGCCATCCGCCAGAACGCAGACCAGAAGTGGTACTACCTCAGCGGCATGACCGGGAGTGAGCGTCTCTTACTCGAGTGTTTCGACAGCGAGGGTCTGAAGGCCGGGTCTAAGATCAAGGGCCGCGTGCCTCACACTGCTTTCAATGACCCCCGCACCCGCGCGGATGCTGAAGGTCGACAGAGCATCGAGGTGCGAGCCTTGGTCTTTGGGCCGTAGGTAGTAGTAAGTGGCCTTGTCCGACCACATGTAGGATTATGTTGTGCGAGTCTAGTTTAGTCCCGGGAGCAGATAGGCTTGAAACCGTAATGATGAAATGACAATCAAATTGACTACTGTTACACACAATCACATAGTACACGTCGTGCATTGATGAATAACTAGTGTCACGTATTTCGACGTCTCTACATAATGACACGGAATATCTAAGAAACTAGACTGGAAACCGGAACCTTTTAACTGCACCATAGGGACCTCTTGTTGTTGTTGTAGAACCCTGTCCTCTCTCCGAAAGCCCACTGCGATAAACCAAAGCAAAGTAGCATCAATCAAATACATATGCAACCCATTTGGTTCAAACCACCTAATGCAAACAAATACCACCAGTCCAATAATAAATCAACAATCCTTACGCCGCGCTCGCAATGCCGTGAAAAAGAGCCGAGAGGCCGTGCAGGCCACGGACTCAATTCCTGCGGCCCTTGCCGCGGGTGCTGCCGTTGGTGCCTTGTCTGCTCATAGCGACGCCGCCCTGGCTGCTCTGGCGGCTCATGGGAGCTGCCGCGCTAGAATGAGCCGCGGCCGTGGGAGCATTGGCCGGGCTGGGCTGGTCGCGCAAGCTGCTCACGGCAGGAAGACCAAGGCTGTCCCGAAGGCTGTCCGGATCGTCGCGGCCGGCGCCGGTAAAAGCGACGTATCGCGCCTGCTGATATGGAACCGCGACAGCTTCGAGAACCTTGCGCAATCCGCTCTGTGCGTCCAAATGAGCACCAGGCGTGTGTGACTGGTCGTACTGTTTAAAGTATCCCATGACCGTCAAGTCGGACATGATGTCGTCGTTGGACAGGGGCGTGGGGAAGTTCTGGTCTGCAGAACGAGGGTAAGGCTTGAGATACTGCTGGGGCACCGGGGGTGGCATCTTAGGGGGCTCCTGGGCGTGAATGAGGTCCAAGTTACCGGGAATTTCAAAATTGGCAATTCCCTCAATACCCAAAATCTTGTCGTCCATGAAGTTGTGGTTGGCGCCGCCACGAGTACTTCTAGTAGCGTGTGAAACGGACCGTTCCATCATGGGAGCCGAGGGCTGCGAGTCGCCGTCATCGCCGTCGCCATTGCCATTGCCAGAGTCAGTATCTTCGGGGGAGGACCCGTTGCCATTGGCACGGTTGCGCAAGATGTATTGGTGGGCGGCCAGAGCAGCGGTGTTGTAGTTGAGAGAAAGCTCCTTGTCTGTGAAGAGTTTGTCGATGCTGTAGACCGGGCCATTCTGCTTCGCTGCGGCGCGAGCCTTTTCTGACTGCCACAAGGCAGTCGTGTTGTTCGGATCGAGCGCGCGACGCATGGGAGCTGGCGAACCGTCGTCGTCGCCTGGGTTTCGCTTTCTCTTCTTGTCAGTGTACATTTGCAGCTCATCGGCGTCTTTGCGCAATCGAGTCGCCCGCTTGCTGTGGGTGCCGCCGGGGCTGGAAGGGTTCGTGAGGCTGAACTGGTTCGGGTTTAGGAGCAGAGCGTTGGAGTCGTTGATCTCCAGGACCTCCTTCTCTCGGTTGAGGCGGTTCTTCTTCTGGGTCAGGGTGTTGATCAGACGGTCCCGGAGGGTGCTTGTCAAAGCTCGATGCTCGCGTTTTGCTGTCTCGACCTTGAAGGCATATGTATTTCTGTACTCTTGAAGTCGTCGCTCATAATCATTCTGGTTGCAGACAGTGTTAGCTTCGCGATGCAACCCATCTCCACTGGCGCTGGTCTCCTTACCTTAGACTGGGCTAATTGGAAATCGCGGATTTCAACGAGATCCTCAACCTCCTCGATAAAGTCCGGGAAGCGAATTCCGGCCATGTCGAGAAGACTACGAGCATCTTCGGCGTTGACGGGAGGCCCTTGGGTCTGGCGGTGCTCCTTTTGCAAATCGGCTATGGCCTCGAGGACCTGAGGATCGTAAGGGTCGAAGCGCTGTACAAGTGTGGTGTCAAACTGGATCTTTTGGAGCTGGTCGCGGTACGTCAAATCTCTGTCGCGTTGGAACTTTTCATTCATCGTAGTCAGGCGTTCCATGAGAGCCTGTCGCTTGCGGTCTCGCTTGGATTGAGAAGATGGCTGAGGGGATCCGCGGCGCTCGGGGGCGCGGCCGCCCACGGCTGAAGGGACGACTGCGTCACTTGCAGCCATGGTGAATTGCCAGAGAAATTTTACCACAGGGATGAGGGTGCTCGCGGGGATAGTATTGGATTGGTAAAGAGCTGGGAAAATACGTGTGAGTGCAAAGGGAGGGTAGAAGAAGTGGTTTGCTCGTCCGTGTTGGTCCCGTCTCGTCGACTAGCCGAAGTCAGGCTTTTGCGAGGGTGAACGGAGAAAGGCAGCGTGTAAAAGAAAAAAAGAAAACGGATGAGGGGCAAATCTGAAAACGGGCCAGACACCGGGAAAGGGACGCGCAAAAGATGCTCGCCTCGTGGGCAAAGCAGTATTGGTCAACGGCGCAAGAATCAAACGACGTACAAGCACAAACGAAGTGAGTTGTGTGTTCAGCCTTCTGCCGGCGGGAGCGGCTACAGCACATCTTCGGGGGGGCGTCCGAGTACCTTCACCGCCTTCCAAGAATGGTATTGGTGGGCCCCAGCATATGAACCCGATTTACTCCCGAGAGAGTCGTAAGACGCCCAAGTGATTAAGAGGAATTATTAAGTGCGTGATCGGCTCAAAGATGTTTTTTTTAAGCCCAAGGTCATCAGACACGTCTTAAATTCCTCCTATTTGCTCATTCTTCAAGCTCGACTTTGGCCTGAGGTCCGACAAGTGCTTGTCATGTGGGTTATCTGCACTAGTTCACCAGATCCACTACAGGTCCCAGCTGTAACTAATATTCTTCATCCGCGGTATTCTTCTGGAATATATTGTATTGGATCCTTAATTTTATGAGGTGTATGAGTATTTTATGGGGAGAAGTGCATCTCCCTTGCAGAGGACACAATATTTGCTCGCTGTCAGTTTGGTGTCGCGTGCGCGCTGAAATAGACCGATCGGCCCAAGAAGACATTTTGGATTGGGTAAGGTTCCATGAGTACCTCTCTGAGTTTATCATCCACGACTTGCAAAAAGTCTGTCAAGTATTTCTTACAAAAGTTAATATTCCCAGAGGTATTACGGCTCTTGTCATATTGGCGCCTCTAGAAAACTTGATTTGGCTCGGCTTATCATCAGGTGATCATGGTTTTCATGACAAGAAAAAAGGGAATAAAATTGACAATTTGACGTCACCTGAGCAAACAGCGCAGAAACAATCATTTCCCATGCATACAATACAACCTTTGAATGGTTGTCAGTTCGACCCTTTACTACATGGGGCCTCTGCAAAAAGAGAACGCCTCTTATTACTTGTATCCAAAATAAATTAATACAATAACTAAATAAATGTACTCACCCAAAGATACTATGTTTGGTTTTTTGGGTCTGTTGTTCCTTGAGATATTTGTGATTATTTCGGTCAGGATTGACGTTAGCGAAGCAAACATAGTAGAGAAGTACCTCCATTACAATCATTCAAGGGTTAAATTGTAAACGACCACATTTGCTTCCTTTTTGATGGCTAGGTTGGCGCGCCTGCAAGTTAACGCACTTGGTCGCGTTCTACATCTTCCAGAAGCCTGTAGCGCTCTTGTAACGGTCCTTGTTCCAATAAGAGGCAAGTTCACTTGCACGTACTTGACGAGTTTGCATACTAGAGCAGATGCACAACGCTTAGAGGAAAAGAACAACATTTTCATCTGTTATCGATGCGCATGTTATACAAACGAGAGGACCTAAAGTAGCTCTTTTGCCTAAATTAACAAAGGTTCTTAGAGTAAGATTAGGCCTAGTACAGATGAATGGTGTCTATTCGAACAAGTGAATTATCTTTTTTTTTTCGAGTCCACCAGGTCAAGTGTCACATTGGTCCTCCTTTAGAACGTGTATTAGGGTATTGTGAAACATTTCAGATTGCCCGCAACTGGGTAAACAACTATCCGTGCCATGCCAAGACTCTATATTTGCCGTCATTAATCTCATAGCCCGCTTCGGAGCTTCTGCAGCTGGTTGATCAGCCCAAATCCGCCCAGCCCACCTTTTGCGTCTTCCACAACAACCGCGTCTCTCGAAACGCTCGCCTTGCGTGGGCGTGACGGCTCTGATTTGCCCTCGTTCTTGTTGGCTTGCTCCATCTCCTTCATCAAGTCTCGGTGACGGTCCTCGACCATCTTGGCCAAGCTCTCGATAAACTTGGTTCTGCCCTTTTCCTCCGCCGTCTCCTTCCACACCTGCGTCAGCTCCTTGAGCTGCTCGATGCGCTGCGCCGCCTTTTCGATTCCTTGAACGGGGTCCTCTGATTTTGTCAACAGCCCCGAAATCTCTTCTCTTAGTTGCTTCAGCACTTCTTGGCCCTTCTCTTCTGAACTCTGCTGGGCTGATCCAGGTTCCGGCGCCGAGACAGACAGGAAGGACGAGCTGACAGACACTTCTGAAGGTGGAAAAACAAACTCCATCGCATCTCCAAACGTCTTGATAACCGAGTCGAGTCGGGATCGAACCAAGGTTAGTGTTTGCAATTGCTTGATGAACTCAGGGTCATCTGATCCCGTTACCGGGGTGGCATCAGGTGCCGGCGCTGGTGTTGTTGGTGTCGTCCCTCTGTCTTCCTTTGGTGTCGTTGCCGTTACCCCTACTGATGGATTGCTTCTGGCCTCGATTGATTCCTGTAGTCCTCCGGGGATAAACTTCTTGATATCATCCTGGAGCGTCTCATTCATTGTCTCTGTGAGACTCAGCGTCTCGCCCCGCAGCAACTCGACCTCGTATGCGAGGCGGCTTCCGCTCCTTAGGATATCATCGGTGAGTTGTGTAAGCGTATTTGATAGACGGGAAGTCTGCGAGTTCAACTGGGAGATGAGGGCCTGGGCTTGAGTGGACCGCTCAGCAACGTCGGACCCGGGCCCGGACCCGGAGCGTCCTGGAACAGAGCGCTGCTGCAACGGCGGCAGAGTGGAATTCAGGAATGAGGCGGGGTCAAAGTTTGGGTCTAGAAAGTCTTGAAGAAACTCATCCGAGGTGTGTGATGATTTGGGCTGGATCACGGCTCTGGACTTGCGGCGCGAGTGCCCACTTCTGAAGCTCTGGCTGGCGCTGCTTGTTGCCCGCCGCCTCTGTTTTAGGTCCGATGCCATTATGATCACGACCCCCGGAGCCTGCGACCTTTAAGAGAACCCCCGCAATCCACAAAGAAACAAGAAACAAGAAACGCGATTTACTAGGGGCGCGTGGTGCGTATTTGGCGCGGCGGTATCATGGGATTCGTGCAGTGGGAAGGCCACCGTATGCTGGTCGCTGCAGAGCCCAGAACGTGTCGCCACCAGAGCCGATGATAACCCGATGCGTAAGTTGGTGACTCTCCACTTACAACCGCACCCATCACCACTTACTCTCTCGTAGTGACTCTGGGCTTCTATCAGTTAAATCCAAGACATGTCCGATACTCAGGAGGAAATGAAGATCGACCCGTCAAGAGCCCAGGCTCTTATCTCCCAACTTGGCTCTGTGAAGGAGCGGCTCGTTGCCGTGGCCAATGGCAGAAATGTGTGTACAAGCCTCGCATATCTCATCTTTAACTCTCCTCGAGCATTTTCTTGGACATATTCTGACCCTGCAGCAGGTCCGACTCGTAGCTGTCTCCAAGCTGAAGCCGGCCAATGACATCTTGGCCCTCCACCAGGCCCCTGCTTCGCATGTTCACTTTGGCGAAAACTACGCCCAAGAGCTGATTCAAAAGGCCGCTATCCTCCCCAGCGCCATTCAGTGGCACTTTATCGGCGGTCTGCAATCCGGTATGCAACTCTGCAAACACCTATGCTCGGTACGCCCCAATTAACCTTTATAAACCAGGCCACTGCAAGACCATTGCCAAGATCCCCAACCTGTTCTGTGTGTCTAGCGTCGACACATCCAAGAAGGCTCAGCTCCTCAACTCCACTCGTGGCAACCTCATTGCCTCCCAGCCTGACGCACCCAAGCTTTCAGTGCACGTCCAGGTCAACACCTCTGGTGAAGATGCCAAGTCAGGATGCGCACCCGGCGACGATACTGTGGCTCTGTGCCGCGAGATTGTCGAGACCTGCCCCAACCTTCAACTCATCGGCCTCATGACCATTGGTGCCATTGCTCGCAGCAAGGCCACCACCCCGGAGAATGAGAACGAGGACTTCGTGACACTGACGCAACAGCGAGACCTAGTGGCCAAAGAGCTAGGCCTAAGCCCGGAGAGCCTGGAGCTCAGCATGGGCATGAGTGAGGACTTTGAGGGTGCGATCCGGCTTGGGAGTGGGGAAGTGCGTGTTGGAAGCACCATCTTTGGCCAGAGACCAGCCAAGGCAGATGCAAAGATTAAGGAGTAAACAAATCACAATGTAAAACAAAAAGAGTGTTCAATAAATGATATCAACTCGTGTTCTTACAGGACTATCTTAAGTAATGCTGGTGAGAAATTTTCACTAACAGCCGACCTTCCTCAGTAAAAGCTAAACAAACTTGCAACATCTCGCGCTGGAAATGCTTCAATCCAACCGATAGATTCATGGTATCAACTAGAAACTATATCCTCCCTGTCCATAATCGCTCTATATGTGGCGAGCTGGCATTCTTGGCCGACAGGCTATACCGGTGATGGACTATACAGCACAGAGTACTTTTCAGCAATGATTAAAGACTAATCAAACAGTCGGTTCCTCATGCTAATCCCAAACGCCGCGTATGCTTGTGTGTGCGATATTAAGACAACGCCATTCACATGAATAAAAGACAAGCCAAGAAGTCACACGTGCTGATTACTGAACCATTACGTTGCGAAACGAGTCCGAGATTTCATCCCGAGTAGGAGCCTCGAATTTATCTGGCCCGTTCGGGATGCCAGCAGCGAGTCGATCTTGCATGAGCTTCAAGAGCACTGCGGGAACGGAATCGTCCGTTGCGCGGATGGTCAACCGAATCATCTTGAATACAATGTTAGTATCATCTCAGCCTAGGTGTGAGGTGGTGTAGTTTAGCTTACCTTGCTGCTGTAATTTGGCTCAAGTCTCATAAGACAACCAAACTTGCCACCTTCAGCAGTGTGCAACACACTGGCACCGACAAAGTTCTTGGGGTTAGGATCGACCATGTCGAGTACTTTCCATCTGAAGCCTTCAACGGTCTTGGAGATGAAACTCTCGTTGATATCGGCACCCTTACCCGACAAGCCGAAGACTCCTTGTGCTTCTCGAGGGGCACCTCCAATTTGCTTCCATCTCTTGAAAAAGTCCTCAGCCGTCAGGTCTGCGGGATCCATGAACTTGTGGATTGTCACAGGAAGCTTCAAAGTCAGCGCCTGCAAGGCACCAGCCAGGTAGCTGATTCGAACCGTCGGACTCTTCTCAAAGACCTTCTTCGCCTCGAACATCACCACCTGCTGAGATTGACCGCCCTGCATAATCAGACTATCCGGGAGGTTCTTCACATCCCAAGTCAGATTACTCTTCTCGCTCTCGTCCAGGTCAAGAGTAGTTGTGAATGAGCCCATTGAGGCAGGAGTCTTATTCTTGAAGTACGTGATCAGACAAGCCATCTGGCCACGATATTCCGATCGGACACCAATTTGAAGCTGTCCATCTTCGTAAAGAACGCCGTCGGCCCTGACCAACAGCCTATTGAACCCATGCTCCCAACCAGGAGAAAGATGAGCGGCACTCGCCAGATTAGGTGCCTTGAGCATCTTTGGTTCGGATGGGCCAGGAGCATTCATATCCAGACCAGCCAAGTCAGAAGCACCGTTGGCGTGACCATTAGAGCCATTGGTGCCATTGGCATTGCCGTTCAGGGGGCCAGCAGAACTAAAGGTCCTCTTCAATGCCCCGGTCTTGGCCATATTAAGTTCAGTAGCATCCGTGTTGGCGTCCTTGCCACCAACCACCCAAGTCCTTCGGTCGCTAGTGTTGGCGTGTTTCTGGTGAAGTCGGGAAAGGAGAGCCGACTGCCTTTCGGGGAACGGAGGCATCTCGTCACAAACTGTCCGCAGGAGATCATCCGTGCTCATTTGTGCTAGTGTCAAATATTCACAGGCTCTCTGCTGCAGTTCCGAATCCAGGTTGTGGCTGTGGAACTCAAAGACGTGGAGAAGTCGAGGTTTGATTTCCGGGAACAAATTGACATACTTGATAAAGCAAGATAAAATCATAGCCCGGGTACTCGATGAGCAAGCACTGAGCTTGGACTGCAGAGCCATAAACTGCTCAATGGGACTGCAACGAGGCTGATCGGCAATAAGATGACCAAATTCACCGAGAATATACGCGCCAATCTTCACCAGGGTCTCGTGGCAGTGGTCCGACTTGACGTATTGAAGGGCGTTCTGGGCAGCGTAGACTTGGAGCTCCTCGTTGTTTGTCACAATCTGGATAACTCGCTGCCATACTTCATCGCTGACATGGTCTCCAGCCATAGCAATGAGGCGAAGCGAGATGTCAACGTACCACTGAACATCAGTAGCGTACTTTTCCGTAAGGATGGCGATCTTAAGAACCATTTCTTCACGAATCGCAAAATCAGCATTCTGAAGGTAATGCAAAAGTTCACCAACAATGGCCTGGGCATTGGATGCATCACACATGCTGTACAACAAGTCAAGACCCTTTCGTCGAACACTGATATCTCGGTCCTTCAGAGAGCCGAGAATGATTTCCTGATGTTGCTTGATCGGGTCCAATGTTTCGGCACGAGCAGCAAGATGTGTCATCGCTTCCAAACCCAGATACCTAACATTGGTCTCTCGGCTCTGAATAAATCGGCCAAGCCTTGAGGAGATTTGCTTCATCAGACCATGTTCAGTATCCAAGTGAATGATGAGGTTGATGGCCTCGAACAAGACCGCGTTCTGTGCATTATTTTGCTGGACATTTTTGCTCGCCTCCATGGCTAGATTCAAGATTTTTTGCAAGGACTCGCGGATCATGTCTCTGACGTGAGTGTCCTCTGTTTCAATCCGTTAATAAATCGCAAAGTTATCTGATAATAAGATCAAACGTACCAGCAGGTGGGAAATATTGGAGCAGGCGAAGTAGCTTGACCTGAAGCCAGGGGCAAGGCACCTTGTAGTAAAGGTAGTCGGTAGTGTATTCTCCGTCGATGAGGATGCGCTTCAGGCGGGCAGCCGCCTTAGCATATGCGCCCTTGTACTGTTCCAGGTTGTCTTGAGCTAGCGTCATAACTAGCGATGTGACAGAGAGTGCAACTCCGAGGTCTTCATCATCCATCAAATGGATAATACGCTCGGCCCATTGAGGGGACACTATATCCGGATGCTTACGATACAAGCGCAACAAGGTCAAGGCAGCCTTCTTCTTAACAAATGACTTGGAGGTGCTGCGGTACGGCGATTAGTATCCATCCAAAAAAAAACATCAAGAGCCAGTCAAAGCTTACGGCGAAATCAACAGTCTATGGACCTCTCCACTGAGTGCCTCTCCCATCTCTCGACTTCCAACATTGGCAATTGCATGGAGAGCAAGGCAATTGAAGAGCTCGTTATGGTCCAGGAGATCCTTTCGAATACTGTTGACAACTAAGTGCAGCAGCTCGTGCTTCTCGTGCAGGAAAAGGGTCATGGCGAGGTAACCAATCTGCTTCTCCGAGTACTTATTGGCGGAGATCAGGTTGACAGCTTCGAGGTGGCCAAAATCGACGTTCCATCCCAAAATATAAATGTACAGCAGTTTGCAGACATATTTCTTCTTGTGGTAGCCACTGAGGCTGCCGTCCTTAAACTTTTGTCGGATATTGGCAAGCTCCTTGTTGATTCGCTTTTCTTCGAGCTCTCGCGCGCGAGCGTTTCTCAAATCAGCAATGAACTGGACCAAACCTCGCATGTTTGAGTTGCTGCTGCTCGAGCGGCCGAGGAAGCCGCCGCCGCCGGACGACATGATAGGCCAAGTATCGGAGTGGTCGCTTGGGGTTGATGTCTGGGGGCCCCGCGCAGGTAATTTGCCAACGGCCCCTGATTACACAGTTGGTCGAAGGCACAAGTGGGCAGAACTTAGAGCCAGCGGCGTGAGGCGCTGACAGCTGAGGGATAAGAGAATGCCAACGGATGTCCCAATCACAGTGTAAACGACGGTCGCATCGATTGCATAGTCGACTCGGGATGTCCAGGTGGCCTAGAATGCGGCGCACATGGATGGAGGGGCGAGGAGCCGGGAGATGCGGGAGGCGCGTGCGGTTGTCGTGGGCTGACAAGAGGCGGATACGTCAGTGCCGTCGGTGTCAGGGGAAGGCCGAAGAGGCAGGAAAGGGGGAGTATCAAGCTGCAAAGATGGCGGGCGGATGCAGCGGACGGGTCACAAACGTGTCGTGGAAAGACGTGGGAAGAGGCGGAGCGGATAGGGACAGACGTGTGCCCTGTCTTTGGGTTGGGGTTGGAGTTGGCGTTGACCGACGTACTACTCTATTAGGCGTAGGCGCATGCCCGGGGCGGGAATCATAATCATCTCCAGCGCTCTCCTCTGCTTCCATAAAGAGCCAGTTCGGTGTGTGCGCTGGCCTTAATGTGGCCCGTGCGCCCTCCAGACCCCATCCCACTGAAGAGCTCGACATATCTCATCATGACTTCCATGCCCACCAGCGACTCTTTGCTGCAGTTGCTTTTTTCCATTGCCCCTCACACTTCGACGCTGCCGTCTGTAGACAATCTCTACAGGCCCGGTGTAGCATGAAGCCATGCATGCGTCCCTTTTCGCCAATGCGCCTTAGCTTGCGCGCCATCCCTCGCCTTGCACCGACATCTTCTCCCGTCGCAAACCGCCGCTTCTATGCCGTCCAAGCCGCGGGAGCTCCCCGCTTCCAGGTCTTCAACCCACGCACAAAATGGCTTCAGAAGGAGCGCGCCGCCGCCAATCCTGAAGAGGGTCGCCAAGCCGATTATCTAAAAGATGAGGTGGCATCACGACTCACCGAACGACTTCTTGTAAGCCACTCTCCTCCGTTCAGCCCACCACGTACCTAGTCTAACAGCGTTAGGATATCAACCGCCGCTTTCCTCGAGTCCTCGACTTAGGCGCCAATTCCTGTAATATCGCACGAGCTCTTATTCGCGAAAACCCCGACGCCGATCCTGCAATGCCAGTCTCCGAACCATTGTCCTCTCGAATCGACGAATTGGTTGCTGTCGACTCATCCCAGTCGCTGCTATATCGAGATGTTGACGAGGAATTCAACAAGCAAATTAAATTAAGTCGACAGGTTCTGGATGACCAAGAATCAATCCCATTTGAGCCCGAATCTTTCGATCTCGTCATGAGTTCTTTGAGTCTACATTGGATCAACGATCTGCCCGGGATTCTAACACAGATCAACAACGTCTTGAAGCCCGACTGCCCTTTCATCGGTGCCATGCTGGGTGGTGACACATTATTTGAGCTCAGAACCTCGTTGCAGCTTGCAGAACAAGAGCGACGCGGCGGCATGTCACCGCATGTTTCTCCGCTGGCTGATGTGAGGGATGTCGGTGGTCTGCTTCAAAAGGCCGGGTTCAAAATGCTGACTGTGGACATTGACGACATTATTGTCGACTACCCAGATACATTTGCCCTTATGCAGGATCTGCAAGCCATGGGCGAGGGAAACGCTGTTCTTGGTCGTGAGATGGGTCCCATACAACGAGATGTGCTTCTCGCAGGCGACGCCATTTATCGAGAGCTTCATGGTAACCCCGACGGCACCATTCCGGCCACATTCCGCATTATCTACATGATTGGATGGCGCGAAGGTGAAAACCAGCCAGAACCACTCAAGAGAGGAAGCGGCCAGGTGAACCTGAAGGATGTCTTGGAGCAATAGTAACCCGCTCGGATCTCTCGGATGTAAAAACCTGTATCACCAACGTAGAAATGAAACAATCATGACATTGAATTTTTTTCTATCCTATTCATGTGTTTTCTTACATTATGTCTACAGTCAAGCGTGTAGCCATGCTAAGCAAGTCACTGTCACCAACTCGAACTCTCCTCGTTCGGATAGATACGAGTTGGCATTTCACCAGTCCGCCTTGGTTTTACCGCTACTTGGCATGGTCGTCAGGCGAGGAATTTGGTCGTAAATAGGTTTGTAATATTTCATGTTGAAAGGTTTGCTTCACAAACCTCGAGCCGGTGGCTCATGCGCGAAAATAATACCGATAGTCGGTGATCGTCAAAAGATTCATCAAGTCTATGTTGTCTTGTTTCAACTCAACTCCAGGCCCAATATCTACACCCTGCGCCAGTCGGTCATGACACGTCCGATGCAGCCCAATCCGGCGACCTCAACCACCTTTTCGTGCCAGCTCAGCAGCACACTCATGGCAGCCGTGGCAGGCTCGTTTGCGCCGGGGCGTCCTCCAATTTGGCTGAATCCCTGGCTTGGCTCCTTGCTGGCCGATTTCGAGGAGGTTCCGGTAGCCATACCCTTGTAGCTGTAGCGCGACCGTTAGACTTGATATAGATGTTCCGAGTTTCAGGACATACATGTATTTCATCAGCACATCCAGGCACTCGTTGCCGCCCTCGGATCCGTAGATGCTCTTCAGGAGCGGGCTCATGTCGCCCGCCCTGATCGACTGGAGGACCTCGAGGATAGTCTGCAGGTGCGCATCCTAATCGAATTCCAAGCAATTAGTTCTCTCAATCCATGGTTTTGCCTGTCGACTGCACGTTCGACGTCTCCCGGAGCAGAGCATACCTTGGCTGCATCCTCTCCGTTGTAGACTGGAGTCTCCAGACACCCCCTCAAGGCACCCTCGGAATCGCCTCCTCGCAGGAGCTGTCGGACCTGGCCAGCAAGCTGGCGGACTTCGGCCTCGCTGATCTCGGGCTGTGGGGGGTGGAGGGTTGAGGTGTCGAAGTTGAGGCTGGAGTCTTCGGTCAAGGCATCGATGTTGATCGTGCGCCAGGCGTCACTCAGCGTGGCGCTGGTGTGCTGCTGGATAATAGACATTGTGCAATTTCTGTGATCGTCTCGGCGTGGTTCGAGGGGGTTCTTGGTGCGGTGGCGGTGATATGAGACTCCGCAAGACAGACAAGGAGCTTGGTTAACGTTGGTCTCAATGCAACTGCGTCAGCGACGGCGATGGCGGGGTGGGGATGAGGCTGAACAGGTGGCACAGTAGCTATTCTGTGGGGCAAAAAGGGAGCTCTCTCAATGAGGCAGAGAGTGTGGCCGCTTGAGCGACCAGTTAGTGTGGTACGGGTCGTGCCCCAGTGGTCGCCTAGCTTCAGGTGGCCCAGGGGCGGTTTCAGTGGCTACTTAGGGCAATAGCACCGCTAACTCGAGATGGGGCGTCTTGTATATCGTTAACAGGCCTCTGGCTGCTTAACCTATACTAATCCATCTGTGATCACCATTTGCAGTGCAACTCACCAACATCCAACTTTCAATGTTTTGTTCTAGCGTTGGGCATGATTCGTTCTTGTCTTACTCATATGCTCTAGTTTTCTTAACCCTTGTTGTTACAAATAACCGTGAGGTGTGAGAATATCGAAAAGTGAATAATGAGTCAACAGAGACTTAGGCTGTCAGAAGACATAGGTAGATCTTCCTACCACATTACTTCCTGATTTACACACCTCCGATAGCCACCATGCGACACAAGGGCATCAGCCTATTCTCACCGGTAATTATGGGCACATAGACTGTTCTCATGACTATTCATCCGAGCAGGGCCTGTCAACCGAAGAGTACATGGTTTATCACACCCTCGGACAAAGCTACCCTGGACCGGTGTTCAAAACCGAACTCGAATTCGGGTTCCGAAATCAGCAACAACACCGTAGCTCCCACACGCCAGGCCTGCCCACGCGATTGATATTTCCCGTCAACAAGCGCACACGATGCGATATTCTGATATGGGCATCGTTCAAATTCCTGCACGTTCTCACGTCATCACCGGCGGCGTGGTTATGCACCTGTACCCCATATTTCGCGCGAGTGCGGCGTCTACTGTGACGGAGCAGGGCACCAATTAACGCCTGAGCCGCACCTAGAAGCAGCTGCACGTCCGGATTCTTAACTAGATTTGTCTTTTTTTGCGGAAACGCGATGGCTGCGGGCGGTAGAACGGAAGACGCCGTGCCACATGGCTTCCCCAGATGGATGGGGCTCCTCCTCTGTTTGTCCATGAATGGCTGATAGGGGATGTTCTGAACGAGTCAGACTATTCAGACAGTTCCAAGCGCGATGGGAAACCGAGCACTCATCTCCAGCCAACAACTAAACTTCCAGACCCTGCCAACCTAATGTAGCCCGGGCGCAACATTTAGGCTCCCCATGGCGGCGCGCCCAGATCAGACCAACGCTCATGGCTCGAACGGTGCAAGCCGCCGGCGACTGAGCCCGTTGCCCCGTGGCCCCCCGACTCGTGCCATCTCCCGGGAGCGCAACCCGCTCGAATGACGGGTGGGTGGGTTCCTGGAGTCAACAACTGGCAGCGCAGATCGTCCTTCCAGAAGACCAGCTTCTTCATTTGGTGCCAGGCCCTGCCCCCACATGGTGGCCCAAGAACCGTGGGGATAATTACGTCCGTCCCTATGGACGAAGAAAAAATTAAATTACCAAGCGTTTTCAACACGGGTGCCCTGCCATGCGGAAGCAGTTCCCCGGTGCCACGAGGTCCATCCCAACCACCTCAAACATCCCGGTTCCCAATTCGTTTCAACGGCCACCCTGGGTCCTGCCAACACAGCACACACTATCTCTGGGGTTGCTTGACAAAGCGGAATGAAGATTGACGTGGAGCTGGGAACGGCGCTCGCTTCCAAAGACACGGGAGCTCTTCGGTCCACTAGGCTGGAAGCCCATAGAACAAAATCTCGGCTATGATATCAAATCAAACCCTGTACTGATCGGGCCCTCAGCCAGGGAGATCCAAGCGTGATTGTTGTTTGCCTGGGGCTTGATTGCGATCTAGAGTAGCCGCTTTCTAAGAGGCTTCTGGAACGCCATGGTGACAGGAGGCGTCCCACCAACTGAACCTCTCGATTGGGAACTAGCTCCAGTCCGTCTCTGCTGCGAATCCGATAGGTGGATTTTGGTCCCAGCCCACAATTTCTGATGCCAAGAAGGGTCTTCATCTCAACTGGCCGTCGGCGCTGTCAACTGAGACGGCTTGCTGTCACAGATGAGTGGTACTTGAAGCAGCCTCGCAGCGTGCTCACTAGCCCGTCACTGCACACCCTATAGCTCTGTGCGAAGATTGGGTTCTAAACTTAGAATGACGAAGCTTTAAATTTGTTAGTTGACCGGTTTGCGATGAGGACCTCTTGGTAGTCCTGGCGCCCGGTGACGCCAGATTGGACCCAGCCAGCCCAACAGAGGCCACATCCAAGCGACCTCCACGAAACGACTCCCCGGGACAGGCTCCGGAGCCAGGGTTTGCAGGGCCGTGGACTTCTGGATCTTAGTGTCAACGCCCGAACCAAAGAATGTCATCCTTGCCACAGAGGGCTGGGAAGATGCTGAATAGGACTGTACCAAAACCCAGTTTGGGCCATGGCTCCCACAAATCCGAAAATCCTGACGTTGACAGGAAGGCATACGTCAAACAAGGCCGGAGTAAGCCTGGCCACGCGGTCACACATGGAGAGTGGAGGCAGAGCGATCTTGGCAGGACGTGCAGACGATTGGACTGCTGGATCTGAAGCCGTCACACGACATGGCAACGACTCAAAGTGATTCGATTGAGAGGCTCGATCGAGAGGCGCGGTCGCACCAATTGTTGCCATGGCCTGATGTCGCAGAAGCCAAACAAGGCTACCGAAGGCTAACAGAGAACATGACTTTTTGGCATTTGACAGGTCAACAGAACAACTAGCTGTGTTGACAATCCTCTTCTAGTCAAGGTGGCAAAATGTTCCCCTGTTTCAAGAACTGATTTGGCCATTGGAAATTGGCTAATGCAGGAACAGCGCCAGTACGAGTTTTGATTAGGCACTACGCAAGTCGCAACGTGTGCGCTAAGGCAGTAGTGCATTTTCGAACCCCCCCCTTTAGGAGGGGTGGAGGGAGCGGGAGTTCCTGGCGGCTTCTCGTCCACAGACCAGCTCCACGGGATCAGGGCCACGACAAAATTTTGCCGGGTGCCTGGGTACGAAACACAAACGAAGAAGGCATCCTACCGGCTACGTAACTGGCACCCAGGGACCGGGGATGCCTTGGCCTGGGGCAAATCCCTGTGTCGGATGTGTCCCGTCATGAGTACAGTGCGCACATGGACCGATCATCGCCTAGCGGACAATGTAGCCTCGCGCCTGGGGGACCCAATTTGAGAGCCTTCTGGAAGGTTTCTGCTCGGCCCTGTCGACCCACCGGGTCTTCACCGAACAAAAGTCCATGACAGACCGAGAATGCAGGGACCGAATAGCCCGGCGCAAGGCTGGAGTCGTGGTCAGAATGGAGCGCTAGATCAAAAGAACGGGTCACTGGGCGGCAGCCTTGGCCTTGTGGCCGGATCTGTCAAGCTCTGGCCCGATGCATGTCGTACAAAAGATTGCGGCTCAAATGCCATGTCAAACTTGTGGACAGCGCCACGCAGTAGTCGCTGCTGATAATCAATGCAGACAAGTCCAAGACGGGACCGGGCCCATAGCAAGCATTTACTTTGAATTTCGGTCGGGAAGGTCTTTTAATGATGCATAACCTAATTGTATGCACTTGAAAATCCGCCAGAAAATCCTGGCAGCATTAGGCGAAGTCGGCGACGGGTCCGTGACAAGGTTCAGTGCTGTCTCCTACCCTGTTGTAAAGGGATCCCTGGTTGTCACCCGGGACATTCTTTTCATCTGTTGGGAATCAGAAGTGCAACAGAATGTTCCACCAAGGCAATGCAGGTAGCGGTTCTCTGGGAAGTCGTGTGTGCTCGGAGAGAGGCTGGCCCACTCAGGTAGAAGCATTGAGACTATTAGCCGCCTGAACGACAAGTTGAACAGCGAATCGGCCTGCTCTCACAGGCGCCGACGATACGGAATCGGTTTTTGGGAGCGCTAGGCAGCAGAATAACCAATGCAAGGGCTCCAAAGCCTGCCACGGGCCGGAACGTGCGGTCACTAGGAAGAATGCGACTGGCTGAGATAGCCGGCGGACAGCCAGACCCACGCTACAACAGGCGGGATTCGTTGGCGATCCGCAACGTGAAGCGCAACTGCCGACCTGACTACCTCTTCGAGTAAGCGGTTAATCCAGAAGACTTTTGTGGGCTTTCAAACGCAAAGCGGCTTGACTGATTCGGATTATGGAGTAGCACAAGGCCCACGGCTCAAGAGTTACTAGTTCTGTACTAGGGTTGCATTCATGACGTGGAGATTTCCCTTTCCGGGCTCGTACTTGTAGTTGGTCCTCTTATAGGCTAAGATGGGAATCTTCTATGGACATCTTGAGACAGCCTATTCTGCGGCTGAATGGATATGTTGCACTGACAGGCTCTCGTTGACAATCACCAGCGAAGCCAGTGGAGGACTGGAGCCCATATTTGCGTTTCTACGGGGCGAGATGTTTCGGGTAGGAGCTAGAAGCCAAAATTTATCCCATCTGGTTATCCGAAAATATCTACCTGGGTTGCGACTGGTTGGACAAGCTGGGCTGGAGGCCTCGACCTTGGGGTAAGAGTTGCGAGCTCCAACGACACCACACCATTTTCCCCAGAAATGAAAAAAAACGTGGTTCAACCAACCACCATGTCGTGCAGACCAGGAACAACCTGGAAGCTGAGGTGTTTGGGAGCACGGCATAATAGGATTGGTGGTATCCGTCGTGTGCAGCGGTTGCAGCAGACAAATGGGAATCAGAAATGCGGAGAAGAGTATTATGGGCAAGTGCAGAGAGCCTCGGCGGAGTGTGCTCGTGCCAATACTTGCCCTGTTCATTGAGAAAGATAAGGGCCGAAAAATAGATGCATTGGTTCAAGAAGCGGGCGCTTACACATGCACGCAGCAGAGCAAAGATTGGAGATTGTTACGGGGGATGCAAAACGCCGAAACAAAATTTCCATTTCCCTCTTGTCTCTTTTCGCTCGTTGCATTTTGTCAGAAAAGATTATGATGAGAGAGGAGGAAACAGGAAAAAGAAACGAGTGGCCTGGAATGCGCAAGGGGTTGTGGCACTATTAGGCGACTAATGGCGCTGGCAAACTTTTACTGTGCCACAAGGCCAGATAGACAGAGAGCGCGAGGTCATGTAATGGCCAGCTTGAACGCATTGTGTGGAGTCTAAAAAAAGAGACGGCAAAGGGAGACAGACATATTGCAAAGCCCAAGCGGAAGGTGCTGGATGCACGGGGCACGTATTGACGCCCATTGATCATTGATGTCTGAGTGCGGCCGAATGTACCATTCAATCTGTCACTTCTCACCCGGGCATACCGGGCCGCACGTACCTCCGCGAGATCCCTTGAATTTGAATTTTGGCAATGTGTAATTGAGATGGAGTGAGACATGAACGAAGTGGATTTTTTGTTTTTTTCCCCCTTAGGGTGGCTAACGAGAGAAAAAAAAAAGATCGACTACTAAGTGGAAACAACCTGCATGGCGGAGGAGGGATCGATGCAAAAAGAAAAGTTGCATGCGTGGGCGCGCATGTACTTGGAAGCGCCGGGTACGGGGTCCAAGTGGATGTGCATGGAGCAGATTGATTGGTGTGCGTCGATGAAGGCATATGAAGGAGCTATCAACCAAGGGCCAAGGAGTCGGATTTCAGGTACCTGAGGTATGGGCTCGGTGAGGTAGGGAGTAGTGACGACGATGGTGACGAAGGAAGACACTATGGGCGTGACAAGCTGGACCAGGTACCAGCAGACGAAACAAGAAGGACAAAGCAAAGGACGAAAAAGTGACAGATTTGAGGTGGGAATGACTAGGGTGTATCCAGCGATGGGTGTCCCGGCAAGAGGAGCCAGCACCAAAGGGACGGGCAAGCGCTGCTGGGGTGTAGGTGAACAGGGGAGGTACATCAGTACAGTACGGCGACACGGCTCTAGGTACCTTTTTGGCTCTGGCCTCTGTGTGCTCTGAAAAGCAACGTGCTGGCTGACGACCTGGTTGTTACTGGGTGCGCCGGAGGCCCACACCCACGGCGGCGGCGCTCCGGAGCCCAGCCTTTTGAGCCAAGGCGGACGCGGTGGACTCTCATTCATTCTCATTTGCACTAAGTTCAGCAACGGGCAGGGCAGGCCGAGGGGCAGGGAGCGATTACTCGCTTGGGTGCAGACTGTTGGGTTTGAAGAGATGCAAGAGGCAGCACGCACAGAGCAGCGCATGGCTTCTGGGAGCCGTTGCGCTGCGGTAGTTGGTCGAGAGCCGCCGGTCTGCCGAGTTACCAGGTTAGGCAAGAGACGAAGCGACGAGGTGGGTGATGCCGTCCAGTCGTTGCACACGCAGCGCCGCGGTGGCCACAGCCTTTGCAGCCTCGCAGCGGAAGCCGCATACTCTCAACCACACGAGTGAAAAATGGGCCCCATGGAAGAAACAAGCGACGATCCATTAGCGACACATCGCATCGGCGCTTCTGCGTCGGCTGGTACATGCAATGAGAGGATGGGCTGGGAAACAGAGCCGACACAGACTGTAGGGAGGGAAGGGGGCGTGGCTAATTGCTACGAGGTGACGCCGTTGCGGATCAAGGCGCCTTGCCACACGCCCTCTGCGCTGTCTGTACTGTGCATTCGCCAGATCCCCCCCCCGAGCCAGGCTTGCTTGCCTGGCAGCAGAAGCAGCAAGGGTTGCTGTGAGGGCTCAAGCATGGGGGCTTCCCTCCACACGGTACCCATTACTCTGGATGACATCCCCGGGGCCCTGAGAGAGAGCCACGGCCATGGTTGGGCCTGGTACACTCCTTTTTCTTTTTTCCTTCTTTTCTTTTCCTGGGTGTCCATTCCCTAGGTGAACCCACACCCCCGAGCCTGCCACGCCCCCTGGACAGCTTCTTTTGCAGGGTACAGGGGGAGAGGGGGTTTTTCTCTCGATAATTTGGTGAGAGACGAGCAGCCCCTTCTTTCTTTTTTAGAAGACACACTCGTACAAAAGCGACAGTTTCCGCCCTCAGGTCCAGATCATTCTCGACTACTAAACCATCCATCCATCCATCTAATCACTCTTATTACCTTCATCACCTTCATCCCTCCATATCTGGGCGCTCGCACTTAGCTTGGACACTGCTCTAGCTCGGCTCATCATATCTTCTCCCGCCAACCGCCTTAGCACACCCAAACCGCGCCTCACCTTAGATCACCTTATATAACGCTCGCCTCACACCCCTACAGAGCCAGTACTTGGACCCCCGGTTGTCTGACCCACACGCCTCGTTCGACCGTCCGACCGGCGCCACCCTATTCCACTAGTGATCCGCTCTGGAGTAGAGTGTGCCTGACAGAAGGAGAGAAACCTTCCAACACAGTCCCCAGACGATCGATCCCCATCCCTTTATTAAAGGTCGTGGAATCCGCCCTCTGTTGCGCAAGCTCCAATCTCGACGAGCCACTTCTCTCTCTCATCACCAACATCTTCTACCTTGAGGCACACTATTGTGTTCGCGACAATCTCTCTTTCTTGTGTCGCTTAATATCCTCAACTCGTCGTCGATTCCATCTTCTTTTACGCTGCCTTCTTTGCCGACGCCGACGCCTCCGAAACACTCCAGTAATATTGGTAACGCTCGCATCTGACACGCCATTCGGCTATCTTCGCGCATTCTATTCCTGCAGCATCGCCTCCATTACCAGCGTTGCTCTCACCAATCTCTTTGATTGGTTCTCGTTTCGCGTCACACTACGACGTCTAATCTTGTGAGTCAGAACCGCTTTACCCTTCTCCCCTGCCGTCGCAAGACTGCCTGAAGCCAGATGCTCGCCTGCATCCTGGGTTTCAAGGCCACACTGCGCGCCAGATTTATAATGCAGCGCCATCGCAACAGTCCACTCCCTAAAACAGCTTCACTAACAGACATCCTCGCAGGTATCGCCTTTCCACATCACAGCAAAAATGATTGCCCAGGAGTCCTCAAGCCCTCGCAACATGGGTCGCGGTGCCTATGACACCACTGGCGTTCCCAAGCCTCCTCCTCGTCCCAAATAAGATGCCCTTTCGCATCCTTGACGAAGCGGTTACATCTGCTTGCACGCTGCTCGCGAGATCAGCGCAACATGAGATTTCCTACATGTTTTCGGTTCGACTTCAGCGATATTACCGCCTTTACGACATTTTAATTTCCCCTTACGGCTCGGAGTCGCGAGCCTCACATTTTGCGCACCTAATGCAATCTGCTACGACCTTTTAATCCGCATTCCTGTCAACAATCATATATACATTGGCCCACAGCCATCCCTTGCTTCCCAGCAGCAAGCACACTTTCAGGGGAGGTTCAGGAAAAAGGATGCGTCGATGACATTTCAGTGTCGTCTTTCATCTCCTCTTAGGAGAATTTCATATTTGTTTTCATGGGCTCAGTGCGCGGCGTTTGAACATAGACGGGTATCTGGGATTGGTTTTTTTCACACACATCTTACATCTCCCTGGCGGCCTTTGTCCGGGCCATTTCATCATTTACTCTACCTTATGGGTCACAGTGCCCATTGCAAGGGCACTGATCGCTGGCATGCAGATCAGCTCCGATGCGCCATGTCTCAGATCATGGGCGCCCTTTACACTAGCCAAAAGGTTGAGCCGATATGACATCCGAGTCGGCGACGAAATGGACCGAGCGAAACAAAGCCGACCGCCACGGACGCATTGTTTGATGACGATTTCGAATTTGCGATATCAATGTTGGTTTATGGGAGAGGATAACAAAACTTGGGAACGGTTGAGGAAAAGTTCGATTTTTACTGCATATAGACTGGGGGATATTTGTGTCTGCGATTTTTACATTTTCTTTTGGTCTGTCACAACCCCTTGCTTGTCTTTTGGTTGGATTTTTCCCTTGTTCCCGCATCTTTCTTTTGGTTTTCTTTTTGTCGGTTGGGAAAGTCCGCAACACCCTCGCGGGTACAAAAAAGCGTGGCAAATGAAAAGGAATACTTGTGACAATATCAGGGCTTGGGTTTCTTTTACCGTTTGTATAAGAGTGGTGGAATGAGTACGATGAGAAGGGGGAAAACATGGATGCTCTTGACCTCGCAGAGCACTGGGCTGGCCTCAGGACATAGACGATACCCCCACAGGTTTTCCCCCTTTGATCATCTTAGACTGTATAGTACCTAGAAGAAAAGGAAGACATGCTAGCTACACAGCTTAAGGGAAATGATTTTTGATTTTATTCGGAATAATTCAGATAGCAATATGACTGATAATACTTTTACAATCATGACTTCTCTTGTGCGCTGCGCCTTGGTGACTCGAAGCAAATATTGGCAGCCTCGGCTCAATGTCTAGGGGAACGTGGGAGGCTGGACAAGCGATTTGGTACATGTGTTAGGGTTACGCAATGAGTAACCATGACATATTAAGCCATGTACACATAATTACTCGAGAACGGATTGCTATCTGAAGACAGATGTTGGCAGAACATGCAACAAAGCGCTGGTGACGAGCTGCGAACAAACTGACTCAACTAGATTTGTCGGGTATCGACCTAACAGCGTGTGGCCGAACCGAATTTTGGTGACACGCGAGAGCCACGCGAGGTCGTGAACGATGGCGCCGAAGGCAACGCGATAGCGAGCGTTTCCTCCTCAACGTCTTGTACTGTAGTACGTACCTGACGCGACGGAAGGCTTACCCGTCGGCCGCTCACGCACACACACACACACACGAAAAAAAAGAGGGCATCTTGGCTGGATTAGGCCAGGTTAATTTGGAACGGGCGTGTGCCTCCCGTGCGAGATGATGACACGGCGAGTCAGTTTAGACTCCGTTTAACAGGACGACCTCCTAGGGTGCACCGTGGGCACTAATGGTCCATTAGGACCCTATTTTAGAAGTCCAGAAGGTCAGCGCACAAACTCTGGCGCGGACGACGCACACACGCATGCGCACACGCATTCACACACGCACAGGACGGGCGCATAGGGCACACTTCCCCCCCCAGACACAGGCGCGCCGCAGGAGGTTTGCTGTCACTGCAATTTGGGGGTGCGGAGGAGGGAGGGAGGGAGGACCCGCGTGACGGAGCGACCGTGGGGGAGGGAGGCCTGAATCTGGCGTCGAGTTTCGTCGGCGGCGGGAGCGTCCCGTCAATTACTGGCCCTCCGGTGGTGGTGGCAGCCTCACTCCAGCTGAGCAGAGGCACCTTGCAATTTGCGCCGACGGGTTTTACGCTGGATACCACCGTAATTAAAGTGGGCGCACTCCCTCCCTCCCTCCTCCTTCTTTCCGTGTGTGCGCGCTCGTATGTGTGTCAGCGTTCACGACTAATAAGATGAGTTGATGAGGTTGGCCCAGGTCTGGTCCGGGGAAGATGGGAAGATGGATCCCGCTGGGCTAAACGGGAAGGAACCAACTGGTCTGGCAGCGCCTTTCATCCCGCCCACATCCCAGCAGTCAATCTTGAATACGATTACGGCGTCAATCACGAGACCTCACGTCCGTGGACCCTTTTTCTCCATTCATCACCATCAAGGGCCAACGACAGGCCAAGAACAGGCCACAGTCTTCCCATGCCACTCAATCACACACACTCACCAACAGATAACGTTGGCTGTGACGCAGCCTTGCAGATAGGCCCTGCCGAGGCTGTTTCCCTTGGCAGCCCAGTTCACTGCAGCACAGCGTCCGAACTTGCAGTAGTTTTGTTTTAGACGGGTGATAAGCCATGGCTATTTTTTTTTTCTGTAGAGGAAAAAGAGCCCCATGCTTGTGCGGGCGTGGTTAGAGGTCCCCTCCCCCCGTTCGCCGCGGCCTACCCGTAGTTGGCTTGCTGGATGATGAACCGGCCCTCTGTGACGGGTCCGAGCCCATCGCCACGCTGACCCTTCTCTCCCCCGCCGCCCCAGTTGACGGTATGTGATCTGGAACGCCTTGATGCTCGAGCGAACGAGCAACCGCACATTGTGATGACTGGGGTAGAGGGCGGCCAGGGGACAATCGGGGACGCCTAAAACACGTATCCGTCTTGGTTTCGGCCGGGGGTGGGAGCCAGAGAAGGATAGGGTCTTTGCTTAGGGCGGACGATCCCGCGCGGCCTGCGGGTTACAGGAATCTGATACAGCCAGTCGGAATAAATTCACGAGCGTAATGGCAAAAAAAAGCCAAGTGAGAGAATTCGCCAGAAGGAGGAAAGCCCAAGTGTGAGGAAAAAGAAATTTCTAGGACGCTACGAGAAAAGCAACAAGAAAGAATAAGGGCGTACGCGCGCGTGGGAGAAGAGGCGAGGGGGACTGGACGGTCTTGTTGTCTCGCCTGGACTTTTTTACTTTTTCCTCTGCCACGTCCTGATGCACCCTAATCCGCCAGCGCTACCGGGAGCGGCTGGGCTTCTTGGGGGCCACCGGGACGTTGGGGATCAGATTGATAATCCTCAAGGGGACCATGGAAGAAGCCACGGGGACTAAGCAACCACCGGCTCTACTTCGTCACATGAGTGGAAGCCTCGTGGGAGAGAGAGCCGAGATAAAAAGTGGGAAGAAAATGTCCCCTACAGCTGGTACCGAGGCAGAGATGCCACGATTGGGAAAAAGAGGGCTGGACGGATATTAGGGTCGGGGAAAAGCAAGCTTCTGGAGCCGCGCCAGAAGGACAGGCAAACAACCCATCGGCAGGGTCTATCGAGCCACCAATGCAAGATGCCAATGACAGGTCAGCTTTTACCTGGGGAGACCTAATCCTGCGGGCTACTCATTGGGCGACTGTACGGTAGCACTGTACAAAGGGTGGTTCCCGCGTTCCCACCTTCTGTGAGTTCGGTCGTATTGCAGCACGGTTAGATGGGATGGGACGAAGTATACCGATGACAAGGCTGGGGAATAGCTGTTTTGGTTGCACTCATCTCTGCTAAGAAAGGTAAAGGGGGGGAGGGGGACGAAGAGGGAGGGAGGGGTGCATATAGCAAGTCATAGCAGCCAGAAAAAAAAGAAGCGGGTCTCTTCTTAATTAATTGAAGGCTCCATATTTCCAAGTATTTTTTTTTTTCTTCCATGGGAAAGCATCGAAACCTCTGGGAATGAGATGGGTGGGCTAATGCATGCGGCACCCGGGTCCGGAGCGCTGGGACTCGGGAACGGGGGGGCCGCGGTGGGGGAAAAGGGAAGCGGGATCAGGTACCCTGCGTGACGGCGCTGCAGCATTGCATATCGCCTGCAAGGTACAGAAGGTACGTCGTACACAGTGCCAATATCTTGCATCAAGGGCTCGCAGGGGAGGGGCGTGTATACCATGTGTGGGAAGCTGAATTGGACATGGGTGGCCTATCTCTCCCAGACATCAAGGAAAAGAAAAAAAAGAAAAAAAAAAAGAAAAAGAAGCATGGGATGAACATGGGGGAAATGCGAGGGATAATGAAGGGGGGGCGTGGCAATCAATTGATGGGGGAGAAAAAAGCATGGGGCATGTAGCAAGTTTCTTGGATCAAAACGGGTGAAAGTAAGAACTCTAGCACAGACCTGCTCAGATACTCTGTTGATTCAAGGCATATGTCAGTGTCATGTCAGTGCAGGCAGCCTCACGAAAAAGATGGACGTGCATACGTACCTGGGAGGCCCTCTTTTCCTACTTCCCCGGTGGGATGGGAATGTGGCTTTCCCGGGAAGAGGGTGGGCACTCAGCAGGGGCTAGAGAAGAAAAAAAACCTTCTGGTACCTGCGGATCCTAGTGCTTCGTACTGGGCGTGCGCAGACCCCATACAGAGCGGCAAGCGAGATGGCAGGCGAGATTGAGTGTGGTCGTTGCAAGCATACCACAACGTCGCAATACTTGCCATGCCGTGGCATTTTTCCGCCCGAAGGGGCCCAGACGATTGGAAACGTGAGATCTCTCATCGTGGCAAAGGAGGCTAGTGGAGAATTAAGGGTTGGTAGCCCAGTGCCATATGGGGTTCTTTTCTTTTTCAAACACGTATCAGGTTGACCATGAATATGCCCTATAATGTTTTTTTTTTCCTTTTCTTGTTATTTTAAAAGAAAAATTTTACCCTTGGCCGCCGCATGTGGCTGACTCGAACGAGGCTGAGTATATGCAGTAACAGCGATGATGCTGGCCGGAGTGTCGATGGATCATGCCTGACACCACTTTCTATTACGGGCCACAGCGTAATTGAGTCATCGTCATCCCCATCCTACTATGATGTATTCCTCCGGACCCCAAGCGCCCGACTGTCTCGTCCCTTACGATGCAGGGTCCTCCCGTCCTGTCTTGAAAGGAAAGGAAGAAAAAAAAAAGCATCAACACTATGATCACCCAGTCTCCGCACTCCGGTGGAGAGGCTCTATGCATCGGCGCTGTCGACGGACGGAACACTTGCCAGACCTGATCGATTGCCCGCAGAGATGGAGCCTGTCGACCGGTTCTCCAGTAGCCCAGCAACTCGGGTCACAGCTCCATCCGCCATTGGCAGTCCCGGGACCTTGCATGGCGGGTAACCCAAGGATGCGATGCCGTCCCCTGCTCCTCCCAGTGCCGCGGCCGCTAGCATGGGAAACGCCGCCTGCCTTCCATATGCCCCAGCCATGTCATCTACATGCGTGGTGAGAGGCAGCCGTACCCAGCGGGTTCCTGCATGTACCGGACGCACGCCCATGGAGCCTACTAAGTACTGCCTGTAAGCCTCACAGCGCCAGCCCGGCAGTTACCACGCAAGGTACAGTACGTACTGATCGCAAGGGCCCTTTTCCCCCTTACCGTCTTGCGTTGGTCGCTGGAATCTTTTGTCGTTCGAGGGCGATCATCCGCCCTGAGACATGATCAGACGGCCGAACCAACGGCGTTGTTTTCCCCAGAAGGGTTTGGGGTGCTTGTTTGATTCTCTTCGGCCCTTTCTTTTGTCACGTCGCAGATGAAATTCATTCGTCCCCTTGCAACGATCTGAGACTGCCCTGTGTCAGGCGCGCTCAACGGCCTATTCCCCCCTCCCTCCCCGTCCTCATCATCCCTTGGAACCCGCCTAATAGGGGTGTAACACACCGAGAGGAACAAAAACATCAGGGACGAAAAAGGAATACCGATACCTGAATCAAACAGGTCATAGCTCACAATGACGGCGGCCCAAAAAGCAAAAAACGGGTACCATGTCCATGGATCCTCTTTTTCTCCGTTGAAGCTTAACCGAGCTCACGATCGCCGGGTGTTGGGTGAATGTTCCGGAGACAAAGGGACCAGCTCTCGGCGCTCCCTTCAGCCCAACCAGATGGAGACGATGGAGACGATACACGCAGGCCCTGCCTTGTACGACCCAGGGTCGCCTAATGGTACTGCTCTCCATTCGCCACCGCCCGCGGCTAGCCAAGTTCGTCTCCGCGAAGGACCCTGTATGCCGTCCCGAAAATCCGGAACTTTCGTCGTCCAACCAGGGGCCGGACAGTAATGCGGCCCAGAAAACTTTCCAACCTCCCCGGGCATGGGGACCGAAGTCTTTCTGTTCTACGGTAGTTGCGTGTGTAAGAGGCGTGTTTGCTCCTCCCCTTGTCGCCCAGCCGCTGTGGGAAGACATCAAGACGGCGCAAGCAAGGGAAAAGTGACGAATCAGTTGGGCGCCAGCGAGATGATGGGTGGCGCTGCGGGTTGGCACTCTGGATCGGACATCAGCGCATAGGGGCCAGCTTGGCAAACAAGCCTGGTCACGGCCCTACATTCAGCTGACCCGAGAGAGTGGAAGCTCCTGATACTGGTTAACATGATAGCTCACACGGCATAAGGTGCTTGACAAGTAGCCCTGCTTGTCCTATTATTGTGGCTTGAGCAATGTGACCCTACAGTTTGAAATGTATGTCTTCGATTCACGCTAAGGATGTGATCACTTCTCATACCATCTCCTTTCCACCATGTCATTTCTCTATGATGATGACTGTCATTGAGTCTCACTGGTCGTCAGTTCCGGATAAACGTCACTATGTGTCAGTCAGCGAGTAAGCCACTTGAGAAGGTGCCAACCAAGACGAAGAAGATGGAAGACATGGCGAAACATGACCAATGAGACACTCGACATTTGCAGCTCAACACCAATCAGTCATGAGAGTCACCCGCACCAACAAAGCCACGAAGCAAGAAATCGAACGAACAAAAAGAAATGAAGAGTAAGGAGGCACTCACGTTCGGCGCTTCAGCGGCATCTCACTGCGGACCCGCTGCCACTGCTCCAGGTCAATATTGACAAACCCCAGCTCCTCAACTGCACCATCCTCGGCCGTGCCCTCCGGGATACCCTTGGCTTTTGCTTCGGCGTCGGCGTCGCCGTCCCCAGTGTAACCAACGGCGCCTCGGAGCCGGAGTACCACCCGGCCCCACGGATCCACCACCAAGCTCCGGCCGTAGCTTGCCCGCTTCTCGTTGTGCCAGCCCACTTGCGCCGCCGCAACCACCCAGCTCTCTGTCTCAATGGCCCGCGCCCGGAGCAACGTCTCCCAGTGTGCGATGCCCGTTCTCAAGGTGAAGGCGCTCGGGTAAGTGAGGATCTGCGCGGGCCGTTGTGCCCAGCTGCTGTTGGGGCCAGGCTGAGCCAACGCCAGCGCCGCCTCAGGAAACCTTAGGTCGAAGCAGATGAGACTGCCGATGCGGCCGACAGGTGAATCAAACGGCGCTGTTAGAGACGGGCCGGGTTGGACCGTTGCACTCTCTTTGAGCGAACCATAATCGAAGACGTGCAACTTGTCATATGTGGCTGCCTCGTCAATGACTCCTTCAGCTGTGATGTACAAGTTGCGATTCAGCAGCTTCCCCTCCACAGCGGGACGGTGGTGGATGCCCACATGGACTGCGATACCGTGGGCACGCGCGGCGTCCTGGAGTCCTGCCACAAAGGGAGAGCTGGATTGCGGCTCCGCAAGCTCCAGCGAGGCCTGGGCGTTGAGGGCGATGTAGTCTGAGGCTTCGGGCAAGAAGAGGATCTGGAGACAGAGTCAACTAACTGCGAAGTATACCGTGTGAACAATGATGCAGGACTGGGAGGGTGAGGTATAGCTGTTCTGGAGCAGCGAGACAAATCTGGGGGAGGAGGAGGGGGCGTGAGGTCTCATCAAGTCGGCCCTGCGCATGTCTCGCGGGAGTATTCACAGCCCCTCAATTCTGAGTGGTGTTGTTTGAGAGCCATCATTAAGCCCTTGCATTCGATCAGCCCGATCGATCAACTAAGACACCAAGACTCTCTCTCCTTGTGATCGCTGCTCAATTTCTTCTTTCGGCCGACAACTGTCTGCTGACCCCTCGTTCCTCCCGCAGAAAACTCACTTTCGACACATTTGGTGTTTTTTTTCCTCAACACCAAAAACTTGCATCACAGAGACACTCAACCCCACCTGATCAATCACACATGCATACGCAACGCACCTTTGCCCCTCCCTCCGCCGCCCTGCTTACCAGCCTGACACATTGTTCTAGATTCCCCTTAATCGACGCCGTCGCACAGATCTGGCCGACTGCCTACATCGCAAAAACCCCCGCATCAGCGTCAGCTTATCTTGAAGTCTCTCATCTTCGATTGCCGAACAACAAAATAATGGGGAAGAGGAGAATGAGAGGCAAACTAATTTACCGCGATGGCCATGATAGGCAATGGTGACTTCTTATTGGAATGGACCGCTCCCCGGTGAGATCTGGATCTGCTAAGAGTAATATAGCGCTTCTTTATCTCCCTTGATAGGACGATTCCAAGGATCCCCTCCCTCTCGATGCGTTGCTGGCGGCGAAGAACTCTGCGTGGCGCTCGCGCGCTATTTTCAAACTTGAGGGTGGGCTGGATAGCGCGTGTGCGGGAAGAAAGAGTGCTGAAGAATGCAGAAGGCGAGTATCTTTGGCGTTTGAGGCCGACGATGATCAGGGAGAGGGGAAAGTATATGCCGCCATAGTCCCACTTTTTAACGCCAGCAATGTGAAGCCCTTGATAACTAATCCAACCAGCACACATTGTCAACTCTTTCTCAAACACACATCCATCATCTCCTACATGGCTAATGAAGTTGCTGACTCCAGTTTCAGTCCTACAGAGTCCCACAAGCACAGGAATGCAGCTCGTCGCCACGGGGAATGCACTGGGAAGGGATGCTTCATAATCATCTTTCCTTTCTCTTTTCATTTTGGCCTTTCTTTGCTATATGCTTGCTTGGGTTGGTGGCCGTGGCCCTTCACTTCTCCGCTTTTCAACCCCAAGAAATACTACACAATCATTATGATGCTTGGGCATGGCATGGCATTGTCCACGTCAGTCTCCCTTCCTCGGTGCATCCATCCCGCTGGCCTTGCGTCCCGCAATGCCCAATCCAGCCATTCCATATGCCTCAAGATAACGCCGGGCTAAGTCAAATCTCTCAAAAAACATACACGGCGCAGGGTATCTCCCCCCAACCTCAGCCCTGATGCCCTCCCACTTCCATTACTCGCCAAAAAAAGAAACCATATTCTCCTTTTTTTATTTGGGGTTTGATGCGTCCAGGTGCATGTATGCCTTTTGCAGCGCCCGGTGTTCCCGGCCGTCTCGCTCTAGCACCGTGACCCAGTCTCGTAGTTGGATATTTCTACCCTTTTCCTTATCTTCTCTCCATGTACCTAATCGGTTGCGACCCTCAGTCGTCATAGCAAGGTTTGTTGGTGCGGCAGGGGCTGGTGCACCTGGAGCTCCTTTGCCAGGTCCGGGGGCGTTCCTAGTGGGCGTACTTGCACCGCTTCCCCCACGACCAACATTCATCCAGTCATATGTCTTTCCCGTCTTCTTCTTGCCGAAGAGACCACCCTTGCCGCCCAACCCGGCAAACATGCTGCTCGTCATATTCTGATTGGCATGGCTGTTGGCCTCGGCAGCCTTAAGTGCTTGATTCTTCTTCATTTCCTTCTTGGTCATTGCCTTTTCAGGCTCTGGTGCTACAGAACCAGGCGTGCCAGGCGCCACGCTTCCAGCACGCGAGGTGGTTGTTCCCGAGTCTGGAATACCGTCTTTGCGAAGCTGCCGTTTCCGTAATCGAGCCTCTTCCCATTCACGTTCTTGTCGCGCCAGTTCACGCATCGTAGCTGTCATGTAAGACGAGATCTTGGGCAACTTTTTGGGTGCAGGGTTGCTGCCTAGGCCAGCCGTGTCTCCAGAACCTATGCGATGTTAGTGGATATATCAATATTAAACAACAAGTAGCGCTCACGCTTTAATGAGCCTGTAGCATCCCCCTCGGCAGTTTCAGCGTTTGCCTCATCTTTTTCGGCATCCTCCTGCCCAAGAGGTTCCGCATTCATCGGCGCTGCCGCGGGTGCCCATTCTTCTGGTACATCACCGTGTGACGTCTTTTGACGATTAGAGGCAACCGCATTGGCATCCCCTACCAACTCGCGAAGCCGCTGCTTCGTTGCAATCGACATCAGGGCCAACTGATCGACCAAGAAAGCATCGTGGGGGATATAGGATCCAGTGGTGCTAACCATGGCCGAGTCGGGCCCAGTCGTGACTTTAACCGTGACCTTAGGTTGGGCAAACTGCTCCGGTAGCCTCATCTTGCCCATAGTCTGTGCGTTGTTCTTTAGGTCTAAATTAAGGCTGAGGTGATGCTCTCTCGCGATCCTTTCAGCGCGGCGATGAAGCATGGCAACTAAAAGGAATGGGTCACCAATCTCCTGCGTCCGCTGAACAGCCAATCGCATTGACGACTCGGACCATGCTCTTTCAGCCTGTTGGGCAGCAAACTGATCCTGCGATTGATCAGGGGCAGACTGAGCGGGCTGGTTCGCCGGGCCTGCACCGTAGAATGTAGCCTTAGGCCCTGGAGGGTGGTGGGCGAACCCGGTCCTTGCATCGCTAATATCAAAATTATTCGAGTACAGATCGTTCATGTATTGCTCCTCGGCTCGCAAATCGATACCAGTACCGGCCAGAGAGTCGGTCACATCATACTCGTAGTCCTTGGCTGGTCTATCGGCCGGTCGTTGCGGAGGTCCCATGGCTCCAGGTCCCTGAGCAGGAGCAAGAGCGTGGTTTGGAGCGGGTGCCATTGTCGCCGCAGTATATTGTGGGAGCGGACTCGGCAGATGGTGCTGAGGCTGCACTGGTGGTGTCGAACTTGGGCGACCATCTGGCAGGGTCAGGCCGGGGGTCGTATGCCCGTTCGTGTATGGCGTCGAATATGCTGTTGGCAGAGCTGGGCTTTGCGTATACGCAGGCGATCCTGCAGCCGCTGGGGGCGTCCCGGCCGCGACAGGACTTGCAGCGTAGGGTGAGCTAGCATAGGGCGATTCGGGTTGGGACGGTGGTCCATCGGTTCGAACTCGTTTGTTGGGAGGAAGCGCAAAGCTCGACTGCGATGCCGCTGGGGAGGGAGTCGGCTGCGGTGGCGAGTATGCGCGCGGCGGAATTTGCGCCTGCGCCTGGGGTTGAGGCTGAGCCATTGCGGAGGCGTCGGGGCACAATCCCACGGGAGGTGGACGAGAGCGAGGAGAAACCAGAAGCTGATGAGGGCAAGCTCAGCAGGCAGGAAAGCCTGTCACGTTAGTCGTGACAGCTCCCATCCGACGCGCTCGACCTCGGCGGTTCGCTCGCGGGGTTTGGTTGTTGTGTATCCTGCGCGAAAATACTTCGGCAGGGATCAACGGAAATGCGGCGTCGCGAGATGGAGGCGTTGAATGTCGTCGCGGAGTTGAGACGGTGTTTGCCTGGCAGGAGCATGAAGGAGAGAGCTTCGGCTCCAGAATGGGAGTCGCGTAGTTTTAAAGTCACGTGAGGAGCAAAGAGCCGCGTCCTGCACGGTTCGGGGCATGCCGGGATTTACCCGGTCGCTCTATACGCGTGCTGTTTATTACACCCATTCGGCGCAACTGGCTACCGCTAGGCCAAGCGTGAACTTTTTGACCTGCTACTGTTCCCCGCGTGCATTGCTCTGAATCGCATTGCGCAAAGTCCCGGGTGCTCTCGCGCGCGGCCAGGAGACTGTCGAGATAACTAACTCTACAGGGTTCTCTTATCGACCGATGTAACTGGGAGCTTGATATAGCAGCGTGCGCAAAGATGGCGTCCAAGCGAAAGGCGGCGGCCATGAATACGGCCGCGGCAGAGGAATCTGTGGATCCTTCAGACGAGCTCATGTTTTTGTGTTTGGGAGGTGGAAACGAAGTCGGTCGATCGTGTCACATCATTCAGTACAAGGGAAAGACGGTCATGGTAAGAACAGAGATTTGTCCTGGCTCCTACGACGAGCTCGTCTAATTGCCACTCCCAGCTCGATGCCGGTCAACATCCAGCCTACGACGGCCTCGCTGCGCTTCCTTTCTACGATGACTTCGATCTCAGCACTGTCGACGTGCTCCTCATCAGCCAGTAAGCGCCCCTCTCCCTCCCCATCGGTGATTCAGGCTGGACAGGCGGTGGACAACATGGTGATTTTGTAATGGGATGGACAGTGCTGTCCCTGCTCAGAGCTATGCTCGTATGATATCTTTCCATCCAGTATGCCAGATGAATACAATTACAGTATTTCCCATTTACTCACGTCTTTTGTTGTTGTTCCGTGATGCCGTCCAGTCCCTGAATCCTGAGTCCTACTCTCCAGCCGCCAGCCAACCACTCTCATCAACATGCTTGGCTAACTAGAAATAGTTTCCACGTCGATCATGCGGCCTCGTTGCCCTATGTTCTTGCAAAGACCAACTTTAGAGGACGTGTCTTCATGACACATCCTACAAAGGCCATTTACAAGTGGCTCATTCAGGACAGTGTTCGAGTGGGCAACACATCTTCAAACCCAACATCGCAGCCTGTTTACACTGAACAAGACCATCTCAACACTTTCCCCCAGATTGAAGCCATTGATTATCATACCACTCACACAATCTCCTCCATCCGAATTACCCCCTATCCTGCCGGCCATGTGCTTGGTGCGGCCATGTTCCTGATTGAGATTGCTGGTTTGAACATCTTTTTCACTGGCGATTACTCCCGAGAACAGGATCGACATCTTGTCTCTGCTGAAGTGCCCAAGGGTGTCAAGATTGATGTTCTCATTACTGAATCTACCTACGGCATTGCTTCTCACGTTCCACGCCTTGAGCGAGAGCAGGCTCTCATGAAGTCCATTACCGGAATTCTCAACCGTGGAGGTCGTGTTCTAATGCCCGTGTTTGCGCTAGGACGAGCTCAGGAACTCTTGCTCATTCTGGATGAGTACTGGGGAAAGCATTCCGAGTTCCAAAGGTATCCTATCTACTATGCTAGTAACCTAGCCAGGAAATGTATGCTGGTCTACCAAACATACGTCGGTGCTATGAACGACAACATCAAGCGTCTCTTCCGTGAACGAATGGCGGAAGCAGAAGCTTCTGGTGACGGAGCTGGCAAGGGTGGTCCCTGGGACTTCAAGTACATTCGCTCTCTCAAAAACCTCGATCGATTCGATGATATGGGAGGCTGTGTCATGCTTGCCAGTCCCGGTATGCTCCAGAACGGTGTGAGCCGAGAATTGTTGGAACGCTGGGCCCCAAGCGAGAAGAATGGTGTCATCATCACCGGTTACAGTGTTGAGGGCACCATGGCGAAGCAGATTATGCAGGAGCCAGACCAAATCCAGGCCGTCATGTCACGCAGCATGGCTGGTGCCCGCCGGGTGCCTGGCAGTGATGGAGAGAAGGTTCTCATCCCGCGACGATGTAGTGTTCAGGAGTACTCGTTCGCCGCTCACGTCGATGGCGTTGAGAATCGCGAGTTCATTGAAGAGGTTGCGGCACCTGTTGTGGTACGTTGCCCCATGTTTGCCCCTTGATTGTTGTACCGATTCGTGCTAACTATACCATCAGATTCTTGTTCACGGCGAGCAGCACAACATGATGCGCCTCAAGTCCAAACTCCTCTCTCTCAACGCAAGCAAGACTACGAAAGTCAAGGTCTACTCTCCCCGCAACTGCGAGGAACTTCGCATCCCCTTCAAGGCCGACAAGACCGCCAAGGTCGTCGGAAAGCTCGCCTCCATCCAACCGCCCAAGGAGCTCAACCCAGACGCCGAAGCATCAGCCGCCCTCGTCACCGGTGTGCTCGTCCAGAACGACTTCAAACTCTCCCTCATGGCCCCCGAGGACCTGCGCGAGTACGCAGGTCTCAACACGACAACCATTACCTGCAAGCAGCGCCTGACGCTCAGCGCTGCCGGCGTTGACCTCGTTCGCTGGGCTCTCGAGGGCACGTTCGGCACTATCGAGGAACTCCCGGAGATGCGCCGCGGCAAGAATGGCCACGCCAATGGAGACGACGCCACGCCTGACGAGGACAAGATGGACACTGAGGAGGCCGACGAAGAAGTCGCGAGCCTGGTGGCAGCATACCTCGTCATGGGCTGTGTCACCGTTCGCTACCGCACCAACGGCGAAGTCGAGCTGGAGTGGGAGGGCAACATGCTCAACGACGGCATCGCCGACTCTGTCATGGCCGTGCTCTTCTCTGTCGAGAGCTCGCCCGCCGCCGTGAAGCGATCCTCGGCCAAGCACTCGCACACTCACGAGCTGCCCGAGAAGAACCCTCACCGCACCCCGACCCCCGAGGAGCGCCTCGAGCGCCTCCTGTGGTTCCTCGAGGCCCAGTTCGGCCAGGATAACGTGGCCCCTGTTGCCACGCCCAAGCTGCCGCCGTCGCCCAAGGAAGAGGAGGCGGCCAAGGCAGAGGCAGAGGACGAGAACGCCATGAAGGTGGAAAGCGACGAGGCCAGCGCCGAGTTGGAGGAGCGGCAGCGCAAGGAGATTGCGAGGCTGCACAAGATTGGCATTCCCGTACCAGGCGTGTCGATCAAGGTGGATAGGATGGCGGCGACGGTGTGGTTGGAAGATCTCGAGGTGGAATGCAGCAACAAGATTTTTGCAGACAGAGTAAGGGCCGTTGTCGAACGAGCAGTCGAGGTTACAGCTCCTCTTTGGGGGTAGAAAACTTGGGAGAAAGGGAATCAAAACATTATAGTATAGCTAGTCTTTTACACTAGGTTCACGAACATCTAGGCACAGGCAATCATGACACTACAAGTAATTCTAAAGCTTACGTTGTGTTACTACCTATGATACAACAAAAGGGACTACAAGTCTATGACAAACATGTGGAGTAACCAGCTCAAAACCATCCTATTATCCCAAGTAATCCTTAAGCTCATCCGACTCCTCCAATAATGTGTCAAAGGAGAAAGGCACGAAAGGCCAACCCGCAAACTCCGCAAACTTGGAGAAAGACTCGACCCAAGCCAATCGGAGAGAGTGCAACATAGCGCTAGTACCCTCCATACAAACCAAAATGGCAATAGCTATAACATGTTAGAATGAAGTGAAACCACTGATGAGTTAATGAGACTTACTAAGGAAGAACCACATGTAGAAGCAGATGACAATCATAATGACACCAGTGACGCCAGGGGTTGCCAGAGCGGGTCCAAGAGTCATGCTCCAGAGCACAACACTCAGCTGCTGATGGGCCAGGGACAGGGCCCAGAGACGAAGGTAAGAAGCAGTGTGGGAAACACAGTTCAGACAAAATTCTACACGGTTGTTAGATCCACGTGCAAGCCGATGGTGCTAGAAAAAACTTACCAATGGTGTGGATGACTTGGTGAATCATCTCCTCACTGAATTCAAACTCATGGTGATCCTCATCGTCGATGTTCTGAGAGATCATAGCAACACCCTCATCGTCCTCATCAAAGCTATGGGGACGTGCATTGGCGTTGGCGTTGCCCTCTTCATCATCATCGCCATCCAGGGCACTAACGCGAGAGTTTTCACCAATGCTACGGTAACCTCTACCGCGAGCCTTGTTGTGCTCCCATCTGAGATAGAAGGGCTTGAGGAAAAGAAGAATGGGAACCTGGGCAAAGGCAAGAAGCAAGAGAATAACCTGGACAGTAGCCTGTCCCGGGTAAAGTTGCACGTCCAGCTCACCAGGCTGCAAAAACATGTAAATCAACATGTTGAGCAGACCAGGGGGTTGCCTACCGGTACCCTGCCAATCCACAGACCACTTGTATAGAATGCAGATGACAAGGTAGCCAAAGATGGACTGGAAAAAGATCATACCAGGAACAAAGTTACCCCAAATGTCGATCGGTTTCTTGAAGTGGCGAGCGTTGATGAACGAGAAGCAGAGCGAGTAAGTCATGTGAGCCCAACCCAGAATGATACTCATCTTCATCTTGTAACTGTTGCTGAAGAGAAGGTCATTCTCAGTGCCATGCCAAGCCCAATCAAGACCGAAGGGGTAGCGGTAGCCCTCATCATTGAGGGTACCGATGACGGAGGTGCCGTTTTTCCAGCCCTCTGGCTTGTGGTACTCCCAGGCACTGGGGAAAATAGTCATGGACTTGGAGAAGATATCGTTGTAAATGAGACCAGTGAAAACGGAAAAGACAGCCATGACGAGAGCAATGTATCGTCCGTAGAAGATCATGGCGAAGAGTTCAAAGGTGACCTTCTTCAAAGACTTCTCCCAATAGATCATAGCAAGAGCAGCTGACAGCATGATGATAGCGTGGCCGAGATCACCAAACATGACAGCGAACAGGAAGGGGAATGTAACGAAGACTGGCATAGCAGGGTTCACTTCCTGGTAAGTGGCAGTTCCGTAGGCATTGACAATGGTCTGGAAACCCTCCGTAAACTTGTTCGTCTTCAGGTATGTCGGGGGCTTCTTGTTAGTCTGGATCTTGTTGATAATGGAAGGAACGGAGAGTCCAGCTCGGTTCGTCACGTCTTGCAACGTCGTCCTGATAAGAGGCAGGTCGTTGGTAGGGACCCAAGCCTCAGCAATCAGAGTACGGCGGGCGCTGTCATAGGAGAAGTTGTTGAGGGTGTGGTAGACCGCCTTCTCCTTGGCAACAAGAACCATCCAGGCGGACAGAGACTGCGAGATCTGGTTAAGCTCGGCCTGGAGTGTTGCCTGGGTGTTGCTGAGGACGTTCTGGACGTCATTGAGACGGTTGTTGACCTCGTGGATCTGATCGCGTCGAAGGTCGCTGTTCTCATCAACATTGTACACCTCGGCACCCATAGACTCCGAGATCTTGCGAATCTTGGCGAGAATCTCCTTGCCGTGAGCGAAGATGACGAAGACGTTCTTGTTGACGGCCTCGTTGTTGGTGGGGTCAATCAGGGGCTCGGGGATCTCAGATTGGTTCATGTACAAGTTGCCACGAAGGGTTCGCCAGAGGATTCTCTCGAAGGCAGCGACTCGGTCCCTGGCAATAACACCAGCGACGAAGCCAATGTTCATGCCGGAGAAGGATCGCTCGACCTCAGCAGCTCCATGGTGCTGCTCAACGTCCGAAAGCAGGGGGGCATCGTCGTTGTCGGTAGAAGCTCGAATTTCCTCGACGTTTCCGTGGGCACGATCGAAAAAGCTACCCGCCTCGCGAAGAACCCATCGCCATTCAGTCAAGTCACCCTCGCGCTTCTTGAGGGTCTCGTAGCTTTCGTTCAGGGCGGAGATTCGCTGCTCGAGCTTCTGGCTTCGTTCGGAGAGCTCATCGATCTCGGTGGTGGAAGGGGATGCGAGTCTCTCGACATCGAGATCCAGCTTCCGGAGCGGGATTCCGATCTTTTCCATCTGCGCATAGAAGTATCCTACTCAATCGTTAGGGGAAGGGATTCGCGGTTGCCTGGCAGATGACGTACGCAGCTGTCGCTCAACATTGTCAAGTCGTCGGATCTCTTGGGTGAATGTACGCTGAAAGGCACTGACATTTTCGTTCAGCTAGATGAAAAAAACGCGTTAGTTGATGGGTTTGGCGATGGATTCGATGATGAATTGGCTTACGTCGCGGAACTGGCAGAGTCCAAGCTCTCCAAGGGCCGTAACAACCTCGCGACCGATTTCGTTGGATACATAGAGCTGCACCATGCTCATGTCCGCAGAGCGGAACGGCGTGTCCGGTTTGGGAGCCATGGTGATGCAACTGAAGCACCAGAACTCGAATTGACGTTGTGTTGTATGGAGCTTGCCAGGGAGCAAGGCACGGCCATCGCGGTTACGTCGCAATAGGATTGGTTTCCGGGAGGCCTGTTCTTCCGAGACATCTATCACGTGATTGGTGCCTCAGCCACATTACGGTGGAACTGTCCGAGCGCCACCTATGTATGGAGTCGCCGCCCGTTTCGGAAACTCACTAGGCCGGTGCTCTGCATCAGGCAAAGAAGAGTGGAAACTCTCTTCGACCTCTTAAAAAACTAGGAGTAATACAACATTCAGAGACAAGTCGTTGGCTAGAATCAAACTGTTACAGTCAACCGCTTGACACATCGCCCTAGGCTACGGCTTGATAACATGGACCCGTCCTGAATTAGCATTCCTAATCTGGGCCTGCCATTCGCTATCAACCAGCATTACAGGAATCGATTGGCGTCCAACAGGATGCCTCATACCGTGACAGATAGCGATATACAGCATCGGTAAATTACGGGATCTCTAGCTCCTCGAATTTCCGTTGCATCAAGTCGATCAAAGAGACCCATTAATATTATCCGGAGTTCTAGTTCCGGCGTCTAAGTCAGACATAGTTCGGTGGTGTTGGTGATTTCGCTCAGGGCACTTCAGTTAGAACGCAGTTAACCAGCTCACAAAAAGGAACATTGAATGAACGAAAATCATGTCTTTTGTTTTATTTAACCATCTTCCTAAGATTATAAAGATTTTTTTTTAATCAACAGACTTTTCTTTCGCTAAGTTTCAACGCTATGCGCCCCTAGGATATTGTGCCCCGATGCAACCAACTTAAGACCAAAGGGGAAGGCAAAACCAGGCCCAAGCAACTCCATAAAAACCAATGAGGAGAGTTCCAAAAAGAAAATATGCATATCGTTCATCGTCAATCGCGGCTCGGCTTTACAATCGTCGTCCGAACATGAACGTTCCGTACATGCCTCCGACGTCGGCCTCCGCTACCGGGATCTTCCTCATGCCCCAGCTCTCTGCCCCCATCTTCCACCATCGAGCACCATTGTCCCGAGTGGTGCCGTCGGCATTCATTCTCACGAGCCAATAGCGGCTACCAAACTCTTTGGGAGTCCATCCCACGCGCTCAAGGTTCTTTTTAGCCTTGGCGGCTCGTTCGTATGCACGCTCCTCAAGCTCGATAACATGCAACGGGGCACTAGCGGGACCCAGCATTGCGTTGGCACTTCCGATGATAGTATCAATGTCCGAGATGTCGAGATAACGAAGAGTATGCGGGATCCATTGCTGATCCTGATACAGGAGCCGGTGAATGTCGCCGAGATCAATACCGCGGCCAA
This sequence comes from Calonectria hawksworthii, assembly GCA_020975415.1. NCBI lineage: Eukaryota > Fungi > Ascomycota > Sordariomycetes > Hypocreales > Nectriaceae > Calonectria > Calonectria hawksworthii. The sequence continues at coordinate 1,751,182 of JAHXZK010000001.1, read as the reverse complement.
TGGCCAACTCTTCGAGGTGCTGGACGAGAGGGGTAAGCAGGGGGATGTGGGAGGAATCCATCCTGCTTCCCTTTAGGTTTAGAGATCTGAGAGTAGTAGGCAGTCGGGGGAGAACGACGTCCAAGTCCGTCTTGCCCAGGAGGAGGTGGCTACCCGCGTTAGTAGCTAGACTGAGGACTGTAATAGTCTGGATAACAGAGGGGTGGGTCGTGATAAACTTGACCACAACCTCAGAGCTTAACTCCCTGCACTTGGCCAGGTTCAAGTGGGTGAGCCTAGCGGTCTCGGGGATGCTCTGCAGAGCTAGGTCTGTCACTCGCGTTCCAGCGAGATCAAGATGGGTAACTCGCTCGAGGCGAGGCAGAATGGTCTCGAAGGCAGACGCTGGCAGGCTCAAGCACTTGTGGAAAGAGACGCGGGTAAGAGAAAGAGACTCTGGCCAGGGGGACTGGAGCAGGGTCTGGAAAGAATTCTTGAAGTAGGGCGAAGCGCAGCCGCAGAAGTCGATGGCTTGGATGCGGGGGAGGCCAAAGAAGATCTTCTTGAGAACATCGGGACCCAGATCCTCGTCAATGTGTTCTTGCGCGAGGAATTCCTGAAGGTATGGGGTCAGCTCCAAACACTTCAGCAGGGTCTCAGATGTCAGGTTTCGAGTCTGCGCCCGCTCACTGGCGGTAGAGAAGATAGTTGAAGGATTAAAGTGGCTAAAGTCCAAGCGTCGCACAATCGAGGCGAGAGACGGGTACTCTGTGATGGTGGTGAGGAACTTGCGGAAAATGCGCGAGTGGGGGATGGTAATGTGTCTATAGAGGGTGTTGAGGGTCGCAGCGTGGAGAGATCGCGAGGCAAGGAGCAGGGCCATCAAATCGGCGTTTCGCGTGGTGAGGCCGTTGGGAGGGATCTCGATGACGAGAAGATCGATAATGGACCCTAGGATCAGCGAGTCAGCGGCGGCGTGCAACAGGGGTTCAGGGCAACAGGCCCCCCGGTTCATTTGCTAAACTTACCCAGAACCTCACTCGGAAGGCGCTCCAGCGGCGAAGTTCCCGTGGCATAGTGGTCAGCTCTCTTGGCGACAACGGGCGCGGGGGAGCTCCAAGTCATGGACAGCTTGTGCAAGTCCTCGCAGCTACGGCTCGCGGCCTTGCCCTTGATAGGAATCTGCTTCCATCCACGGAAGCCATCCGCAGGGTACCAAAACCCATGAAGCCGACTGTGAGGCTGCGTCAGAGGAGCCTGGAACAAAGGCTGTGCAATCTCAGCAGTGGGTGATTCATCGAATACCTCTTCCGTCCCAGAGTAGGAGGAAATCTTGGACCGGGTGAAGGTCTGCGCTAGGCCATCATCGTTCTCTCGCACCGAGGAGAACGAACAACGAGCCGTCTTGTCACCATTGCTGTTGGGAGAGTCGGGGCGAGACATCTTGGCCTTGAGCAATGCAGAAAGGTCAAAGTGAGGCACCTCTTGGTGCACGGGGCTGAGGGGGACGGCCATACGAAACTCGGGCGAGGGAGTTGGAGTAGTGTGTGGTGGCCGACCCTGTCGGAGGGGGGAGGTTGGCGTAGGAGAAAAATGAAGAGGGGTAAAAAAGCAGAAAAAGCTTCGTCTGGCTCAGCGAAGAGTCTCAAGAATCAGGGAAGCGAAGAAATAGTTTTTTCTTTCTTTTTTAAATAAAAGCCGACCCGGTGGTTTGGAGAGGGTTTGACGTTGACAGGTGGGATGGGTCGAGGGCAAGAGAAGCGATGTTGTAATAGCCTGCTGCAGGCGTAACTGTTATGTAAGAGCAACGGGGACCGGCCAGGCAGAGGTGGGCAGGCACGTTGTCTGTTAGTATGTCACAAAAGTGAACAAAGGTAGAGCAAAAATCGATTCGAGTGTTCACGGGATTATGAGGAAGAAACAGAGAGTCGAAGGTCAGGACCACTTCGGGGCGCATCGGGTCATGGCTCCAGATATAAGCCAGCGCAAGCGGCGACCGACAGGGCGGGCTCGGAGAAGTCATGAGCAATGGCCATGCCAAAGAGTCAAAGACTAAGAGCGGGCCCCGACGGAAGCGCCACCTGGGGCAGCCACCAGGGACGTTGGCAAAGCGTGCTGTTGGCATGCGCCGCGGTGCCACTCATTAGCTCATCTGGGACGATTGGGTAATGGAAATCGGGGACTGGAAGAGTTGGGAGTCAGGTGAGCACCACCATGGACCACCTTGGACGGGGAAGGGAAGGGATGGAGACTGGAGAAGCACGGTGGCCATGGGAGCCATGGCGGCCACGGGCTACCGACCCAGGAGCCAGGGCCAGCCCCGGCGTGATGGTGCGAAAAGAAGAACGACAATCGTGAGGTCTTGTTGCGGCGATTGGACGGAAATCTTGGAACTTTGACTAATGAGAACAACCTGGCGACCAAGAATAGCAAGCTTCTGGCTTGTCGCTTCACACAAACATGGCACAATCATTGCTTCTCCCGGTGTACATGTAGCAGGTACAACAACCAGCATCAAACATCCAGCATGCTTCTCCCCCTTCTCTCGCTTGCACCAGCGCTACACTGCACTACGCGCAGGCGAAGTCGAGCGAGGTTGAGTTTGGTTTACGATTCCGCTGGATTTTTGGCCCCGTGACCTCCGCCCTCCGCCGTCCTCGCCGCGGCCTCCGCCTCGGTCTCGGCAAGAACCAGCACTAAACACAACACGCACTGAACGGGTGGTGGGCGGGAGGGTGCTGTAGCTGTCACTGGCGGGGCCCCTCATTAGCAGGTACCTGCTGGCTGCTAAGGCCAGTAGGGCTCTCAACTCGATTCTCACTCCTCCCTCACCTACCTACCAGAGCTGTCTCGATGACGCGAAACGGCCCTCATTCAGCGACACTGACACACTGACGCATAATGCTCACCACCTGCACCATACACACACACCCTCCCAGACTCTGCACCACCCTTTTTTTTTCTCCGTATCCAACCCGTCCAGCGGCACGGGCAATACGTAACGTAATGGATTCAATGGCCCCAGGCGGGGAGAGCCAAAGAAGCAAGCCCTATTTTACTCCTCCTAACCCCCGTGACCGGGTTTCGAGCAACACCTCATTGCGAGCTCTGCGATTCGACAATTTTGCCTGATTAGCTTTCGATTGAACCATCTCCGAGGATTTCCCCATTGCAACTCTGTCAGATTCAAGCAAGACACAAAACCCGGAACGGGTCCCGCAAGCACGCAGGCGGCTTGCCGACTTCGCCGGGCTTCGCCAACCAAACTCCGATCACACAGATTGATCGCACTGCACCGCCGCCAACCGGACACGAAGATCACCACGATGCACGGGGGCGGATGCGGAGAGGAAACAAGTCAAGACTAACCGGGCAAGTATCTACCATGGTGCACAGGTTAAGCAGAGACCCAGAAGGCCGGCAATGGCATGCCGGTCTTTGATGAAATTTTGCGAGTCAAGGCCGTACAGAACCCATGTTCCCCGGCGGGCGACATCGCACTGGTGGTTAGCCCGCTCATCGGCCGTAGCTAGGCGCGGCACCAGCTCGAGCTTAAACGGGGCTTGACGAACGATAGCAGCGTGACGAATACACGAGGGGCCACTAGCTCACAATGGAGGCCATGAACGTATTGGGCAGCCCTCCACGAAAGGCCGAGACCGATACCAGCCGCCTACGACGGAAGCCAGAAGGAAGGCGAAAGGAAGGCCGCCCAGAGCGAAGGGCAAAGGAGGAGAGAGGAGACAACAAGGACTTGGCGGTAAGCCGGGATAGGAGTCGCAGATTAACGACCCCCATGAAGCCACAACCCGAAGAAATGCAATGTTGTCATGCTACAATGCGCCGAAGAATCGAAATTGCCCGCCAACACTGCTGCCTTCGCTTGCCCCTTTGCTCTGCCAGTGTGTCATACGCTGTACAAAGCCTGGGCTGATGGTACGTATGGTATAGGGCGACTTGGGATGCCCAAACATTCGAGTGAGCCCACCACGTGCCCCTCAGGTCGCACGGCCAGACGCTCAGACGCCAAGGCGCCGAGATGACGATAGTTGCCTCCTCGGTAGCTCTGGAAATTTAACAGCCATTTTCAACATGATGGCGTCTCAGAAAATTTCCACCCGAGCGGCAAAGTCACATGAGACGTCTTGTGCCAATCTTAAGCTTAGATATCACCGTGCCGTCCGTTCCTAAGACTGGCTCAGGTCGGAAATGTTACTTTTCTGTTCTGTCCGGCGCATCGATGACGGAAGCGGGTGTGAATGGGGGGGGGTTTCAGACATCTTGATCAATTATCCCGAGAAATAAGATGAGGGTGAGGGAACAATGGGCCCGCCTGATTCCTCGCGACGGCTCAACAGAAAAAAAAAATAGCCGCCAATGTGCACACTGCCACATCTCTGCCGTTCCCCTTCGAGCAGGTAGCGCCAGGGTTACGTATCATGCTGCATGGCCACGGCAGGCCAAGCATGCGAGGGCTCCTTAGGTGCATCCCGTTGCTGCAGGGCTGCAAGCCGGCTCCGAGGAGGCTGCATTCGTGAGAGAGCACCCCCCTTGGCCAAAGGGCCACCCCTCCGGTGGACAGTCCGGGGGATAAGGATGATTGCATGCAAGACATGATCCCCTCTCCGCAAATCTCGTCGCCCCAAACCTTGTGAGTGTGCGAATGAGGAAATAGGCTCGGGCGAGGAGAATGTCTTGTGATGTTGGCCCTATTTTTCATGGATTACACGGCTCGAGCCGTACTAAAGACGAAAATTTTCTGCCCATCAGGGCTTTCACGTCGTGTGAATGCTGACCCACCGGCCCTTTCCACTTCGCCCCTCTATCCCGGGGACTCCTGTCCTGGGGCTGTACCCCAGATTTTTCAGATTCGCAAACGGACGTCATAGGTGGCGGGAGGCGGCTGGTCCGGCCAGTGGTTGGCTGACGAGATGGCCCTCACGGAAGGCCGCCCGGGCGCGAACGTTGCTCACCTCGATTCCGATGGCCGAATTTATCATCGGTCAGTCATGCCGAACCTCCACCAAGACTCGGACCTCTCAACCCTTGTTTTTCTGTTTTTATTTTTGTCTTTTTTCCCAGGACCCTCCGGTTGTCGCACCCGCCGAGCCGCGTGACTCCCTTGTTGAACGGGCCACCCAGGTGCATTGGTTGTTTGCGGACGCCTAAACAAAAATAGCTGGCCAGATCCGTTTTACCCAAACGTTCTCGCCAGGTGTCCGCACATCCGGCCTAGCCCTCTTACACCCCCTCCATTCGTACATGATGCGTCTTCATCGTGATGTTGCTCAGCGTGCTCCGCTTACAGCCCGCAGCAGAAGAGATGCCGCCTACTCCGTGCTGCCAATGCTGAGCAACGACAACCGGCCCGGAGACCCCACAAAACCAAAACCCGACGACACATAATAACCGCTTAGCGGCGGGGGAAGAAAAGACAATTCCTTCTCGTGGATCACAGCCTAATTCCTAAACCCGATCGATCTTTTTTGGGCAATCCCGTCGTCTCCTCCTCAATTGTACAATCGAGCTTCCTCGTTGGTCAATGGCTTGGCCGCGATCCAACTTCCCGTTCCCTTCTCAAACAGCCCCCCAAACCGTTTAGCCTCCGCTATTGCTTCCGGCCTAGACTCGAAATTATGTAACGAGATCCTGAGGGATGTCGCATTTGCTGCGCAACCCAAAACAAGCCGAACCTTACTTTCTTCACGGTTTCTGTTGGGTGTCTTTTTTTTTCTCGTCAGACGGGCAGGTCACACGGGTGCTTTGGGTTTTACGTAACAGGGTAGAGCTTGGAAGCCATCGTGACTTTTTCGTCCCAACCACACCCCGGATCGTCCGGTAGTCCATGTTTGACGGGGTAAAACCTGCCGGACGATCTAGGCACTAAAGTCAGGGCAAGCTAGTTTGCGAGAATGCTTGGGTGTTGACAAAAAAGGGGAATTGGACTACCCCTCGTTCGATGCTGGGGAGGGGGGAAGGTCCAGGCTTCTTTGTGTAAGTGGGACTCACGATGCTTTGAACTACTCCCGCCAGTCTGGATGGTGTCTTCACATTCCGTTTCAAGACTACGGCGAGGCTTGATCCCGCAACACAGGTGTGACCACGTGAAGTCTGCTGCAAGAGGTTCCGTCTGCGCGCTGCTGAGTCTTCCCCTTCAACCGCAGGCCAATGCAACGTGGTTGCAGCTCGCTACCCTAGGCTTGGTCATGTGTATGTACCCCGGATCTGAACCACCCCCTATTTCCTGTGAGAAACATTAGCCCAGTTGGTGATTCTAGGCCAGTCTCGATGGGGCATCGGCTCTCCTTTTTTTGCCTTCTTTTTCTTTTGGCGGTCTGGGGTAAGCTAGTAGGATTCCTAGAAACAACGACATTCCATGGTCACGTTTACCATACTACCGAGATTAATGAACCGTAAGGGGGGATGTAAGTAAGCAACGGAAAAAAAACCTAATCTACCCATAGGGAGACATGAATTCTGCCCCCCCCCATTCACGCCTATATGGTACCTTCGATGACATGGCGAACCACGACATCAACATACCCTGGAGTTGTTGGTAAAATCACAAGACAGAAAGAAGCCTGCAATTATCTAGCAACATGAATCACCCCGGATCGATGCCATTGGAGTTATTCGTATAACAGCATCAATATATTCACGGAGGGTAAGTCTCGGGTTCTTTGATGAAAGAAAACCAGCTCGACATGATTATCTACGGAACAACGGCAGACTTTCCAATCCTATGTTGCAAAATGCCCACGTTTCTTTTTCTATTATTTGACAATATCCCATATTACTCTATTCCTCGTTCAAACTAGACGAAATGGCTGGTTGGCCAGCTAGAGTCGCTGGGAGCGATTCTATATCCATGACACCTGGTTCTAGTTGATGTATAGAAATCTGCAGCAAGAGAGAGCTACATACACCAGCACCACGCGCTCACTCGGCAGTAGAACGTTGCCAATCCCAAATCCAACAACCGCCTCATTAAATACTATCTATTCGTCAGACAACAAATCCATATTCTATGCTGCAACAGGTAATATCAAGTCATCATCAAAATCTGTCTTTTGGTCATTTCAACGACGGACAATGCGCTTTCACCTGAGTCACCGACGCCGTTCTAAAATCAATACATGCCGTCCAGTACTGGATCCCTTTTTGACATCCTCTTCTCCGTACAGCCTAGGCAAAAAAGTCCAGGCTGACATGCCGGTATGCCAGGCTAAATAGCAAAAACCAAAGTATTCGTGTGACCAGCCCTCCCCAAAGAAATAACAGTGAGAGGAACGAAACGCCGTGTGTGCCTGCGTTACGGATATACATGTAGTCTAACCAAGACCGCTGAAGCCGCCCAAAACAAACCGCCCAACTCGTGGCGAGACCATCATCATTCGCCAAAACCAGTGTGAATTCATCCACTACCTGGGCCTCATCGCCCATTCACCTTTTTGCCATTCGTCTTGAGGCGCTCCTTGCAGTCTTCGCAATACCATTTTGCTGTTCCTTGTTAGCCACACATATAATTTCTTCATGGATTGAGCATGAGACTTACCCTTGGATCCTGGCGCAACCTTAAGACCGACGCATTCCAAATGGAACCACTCTCGCGGACACCCATCTGCGTCGCAAGCAACCATTTCACCATAGCTGACGCTGTTACAGTAGCAGTATGTTGGTTCGTCCGCGTCAATGTCGCCGTCATCATCGTCACCCTGCATACTGCTGTTGGTGTCCTCATCTGCCAGCTGATTCACAATTGCATGTATCGTTGCATTTGTCTTCTTTTGGTTCTTCTTGTTTGCCCCAGCACCCTCCGCGTTTCGAGACGACCGGGACCTTGGTGGTTCTGGGAATGTTGACAATGCTGGAGTAGAAGGCTTACTGGCTCGGCCACTCTTCGTTGTGACTGGCGGATTTGGAGGCGCCGGAGGTGCTGATTCGCTCTTGCGATCATTCTCCTCAGGCTTGGTTTCCTTCTTGCTGACTGCTGGCGCGGGAACCACAGGCGGTTCTGGTCGCTCTGGCTCTTTTTTGGCCACTTCAGGTTTGGCCGGAGCAGGTGGCTCCTTTGGAGTTTTCGTCTCTGGCACAGATCGTGGTGCTGCAACTACCGGTTGAGGTACCTCAGGCGTGGTGGTAACCTGAGTTCCGTTGGGCTTATTGGATGTCGAAGAAGCTGGACGTGTTTTGCCATTTTCTAAATTGGCGGATTGTATAGAATTCTGGCGCGCGCGAGTCGGAACAGGGGTTGGCACGCTGTTTGGCACAGGAGATGCTCGTACGGGAGGCTTGGGTTCAGGAAGCTCGGTAATGACGGGTGAGGTGGTTGCAGAAGGTGGCAAGGCGGCAGTGCCATTTTTACTAAGAGGTATAGGGTCAGTGATTTTGCTCAATGAGGGCACGTCGGATGTCTATCCATACCTCTTTTTCGCTTGGCCGCTCCCAGATGGCAGAGCTTTTCGCTTCTTTGGTCCCTCAGGTGCTGGCGTGGCTCTCGGGCTTGTGGTTTTCGGTTTTGGCGCTGTGTTTCCAAAGACGGCGCCCATAGCACGATCAGTTGTCGCGCCATTGGTAGGCTTTTCCACTTTGCGCCTCTTTTGCGGAGGGTTAGCAGGAGGGGGAGCAGCAGCAGTGGTAATGCCCAGACCAACATTGTTCGTTGAGTCTGCTGTCTTGCGAGACTTGCTGCTCTGCGATTTTTTGGGCTCGGGTTTGTGCCGACCTTCGTGATCATCAAGGTCGGACTCTAGGTGATGGTTGTTATGATTGTTATGGTTGTGGTTCCTTGAATTCTTCTTGGCTTGGACTGCCTGCTTTCGGGCATCGCTGCGAGCGGCCGCTTCTTCGGCCAAGGCCTGCGCTGCGGCAGAGATGACTGCAGCACCGTCTCGGCGGTTGCGCTCTGCCTGCGACGATCGCCCTGTGCGGTTTTCAGGGTATGCCCAGTGTGTGGTGCTTCCCCATTTTGTTTCGTCGCTGAATTCATTCTCCAAGTATGGCCAAACATCATCAATGCGGGCGAGCTGTGCCTGGAGAGCCTCGTTGGCGGTGGATATGACGTGGTTCTTCTCTTCGAGCGACACGAGCATCTCCTGAATTTTGATGGCTGTTTGGCGGTACAGGTGCCTGCGTGGTAGGTTGGATGGGTCAAAAACCAGGTCTTTGTGAGGGTGGGCATCGTTGGCAGACGGCGCAGTTTGAGGACCGTTACTTGTGATAATTCCGCTGGAGCTATTTTGAGCGCTCATGGGCGCAGAGGCCGGGGCATTGCTGCTTGAGGCCTCATTGTTCGGACGTGACTCGGGGAGGGGCGCTTTGGCTGCAGCGTCGACTAGTCGAAAGAGCTCAGCTTCTGGAGCAAAGAGTTTGGCGTCGACCTCCTTGAGCAGAGTAAAGTGTCGCACAAGCTCCTTGGGGAGCGCGGTAATGGCATCGGAAAAGTGCGTGATTGCTGGGAAGATCTCGATGGGCTGGTCACTGAGGGAGCCACCCCCGATCGAGTCTCTACCGCCACCAGCGGCGCGACTGAGGTTGGCCGAACTGCGCGGCGGGTTCGTTCGCGTCTGTCGAACGGGCTGGGACCTTCGGTGCGACGAGGCATCCACCGCGGGCGGCTTGGCCGACTTCATTGCGAGCGAGGCAAAGGGGTTGGGGCTGAGGATGGAGGATTCGGTCGAACTGGTCGGGAGAGTGTGGGACGAAGTGGTTTGGAGGTCGAGACGAGTTCAGCAGAAGGATGGAGGCGAGTAATGGTAATGTCGGCCAGATGGGAAGAGGGACTAGGACATTTTGCGCCGATTGCACGATTGAACTGCCAAAAGAGACGCCGATGGTGTGGAGGAGGTGGAGGCGAGCACGAAGCAGAGGTAAGAAGCAGATGGCTCGCTTCCACTGGATTTTGGGAAGCGAGCGCTCGACTACCGCGGGAGTGTACGCAGCGACGGCAGCCAGCACCAACACACCACATTCGGCCTCAGGCGCCCCTAGTTTTGGGCCAATGGACTGCCGCTCAGCACTATTCTGCACCGCGAGGGACCCGCACTTCGGAGAAACCAACCTCCCGATCCCGGAGTTTTTTTCTTATCTGATAAGCGTCGCGCCAACTGTCGCGCATTTCGTCATTGGCCATGGGACCAGCTCGGAAAGCTGTTTACTGGGGCGCCTCACAGGGCTGATATCAGGTCAAAAGAATACTTGCATTTCTCAATTCTAAGGCGTCTGTTGATACAATTAAATGAGAGATGATCTGATGCGTTTGAATATACAGTATTCCTTGAATTACTCCTTCCTAGCAACAGGTGTTTCAAACGGATACATCCTTCTTTCGTCTAGAAACCGTTCACGCCAAACTCAAAAAAAAAAAAGTAAGAAAAGCAAAGAAATGGATGCTTGGTCATCTTCGTAATGCTTTTCGACCATGATGTCGACAGCGGATATGGGGTATCGTCGCTCCAGTTTATTCGGTCATGCGTTGCGTCTTGTTCCGTCCTCCAGCAGGCGTTTCCTCTCGGTCTCGTTGCTTTTGTCGCCACTGCCACTCCAGTAGGATCCAAAGGAAGTGCTGGAGGTCAAAGTCTGGCCATAGTGTCTCGACGAAGACGATTTGTGTGTTTTGGTGACACTGCCAGAGCATAAAGTCACTGAGACGCTCGACACCACTTGTTCGGACAAATATGTCAAGAGGAGGGTCGTTTGCCGTGTACATGTGTTTATCTAGTGTATCGGCGGTAATGGATTCTGGGTTTGGCAAACCTAGAAGGCTAGCCGAACTGTTCCTCGCTCGAAGGCGGGGGGAGGGCGAGTCTGGGTGGAGGGTCGGCGAAGAGGAATTTCCATCATTGTCGTCTTTTTCTTCCTCCTCCTCGTCGAGACTGGCCAAGCCTTCGGGAGGAACATCTGGGATTGTAGGTAATCCCTCGTGACCATCCAACTGTCTCGACAGAATCTTTTGCCTGATTCTAGAAGGGGAGAAAGGTGTTGTCTTTGGCGGAGTAGGAGCGAGAAATTCCTGGACGGTTGATTTGACCGCTGTCGTCATCTCGGCTCGCGATGTGTATGGGAAGCAAATGTTCAGGACGGCCCTATTGCGCATTAGCGATGTAATTATGGGTTCAGCTGTTGATTGGCACTGACTTGTTGTTGTGCTTTGTTCGCGCAACGGCTTTGTCAACGACTTCCAGAACGTCGGCTCGGATCATTTCGCGCTGACCGAGAATTCTTACTCGGGCACCGTATCGATCAAGAATGTGACCGTAGTTTGTCAACTGCTCAAGCTTAATTTTGGCAAGTTGCATTAGGCCTTCGACCTCGTATTTCGGGCGGTTGAAGTTCTCGATACTGAACGCATAGACGGTGACGACTTTGACGCCGCACTTGTAGCAAATTTCCATAATCTAATTGTGACTTGTCAGCATGCGTGGTGAAACAAGATACCTTGCAACACATACTCTAGCGAGAGCCTCGAATCCGTGATGGTGGCCCTCTATAGTCTCCATTCGGTGGCTCCGAGCGTATCGTCGGTTTCCATCCATTTCAAAGGACACATGTTGAGGGATGGGGCCCTGCTTGAGCGCGCCGACTAGCAGTTCGCGGACTTGCCTCACTGCCCATTCTCCGGGCGGAGACTCAAGAACCACTCTTCGGAGCAGAGAAGATATCGCGTCGGCCATTTTCGGTTGCTTGGCTGTGGTGTGGGGTTTCGGTCGAAGTTGGGATATATTATGGGAAGAAAAAGCGACGTGTCGTCGGTTCGTCGGAGTTGTCGATAGTGCGTTTTGGGACGGGCGGAGTCAGGATGGAAAAGATCGAGAATCAAAGCCGGGGCTAGCAGCTCATGATGCGAGGGCTTAATAACGATGAGAAATGCCAAGAACGAGGGTTATGGCAGAGGACAGCTGAAGCCACGAATCTTTGGTGGCGGAGTTGGCATCTGATGATGGATGGATGGGGCTTGTTGAGGCGGCGCTTCCAGCTAAGACCAGTAGAGGGGAGCACAGTTTAGTGCCAGAATCGAGTGCCCAGAGCTTTGGTGCCTTGCTGCACGCTGGAAGAGCTAGGCGGCAGGGATGTTCTGGCCAATTAAAACGTGGCGCACACCATCGTTATTCATCATCAATCTTGAAACCGAGGTTTGATGACGGAGCCACGGATGTTCACTTTGGACCTAGTATTAATCGCTGTGGCGATGGGTTGAGCAAGGATTAGGACCTGGTTAGGATCACCGCATTGCATGTTCGTGTGGTCCGATCATCGAATGCTCGACTAGCAGGGAGCTGAAGAATCCATCGATCTGCGTGTCCAGGGCGGATCGTAGGCCACAGCTGAATTGAACCTCTGCCATGTTGTTGCGCGAAGCAAAAGTTTCAAACAAAATATAGGATCTGGAATGTGGTGCATAGTTGTTTTATGCCGTCGCCCACACCGGGAGGCGATGCAACCAAGGCATTGCGTAGTTGGGTGTGCTACTCGCAAGCCATCCGGTTTGCGCCAATGCTTGGCCTGGACTGGGCTCATAATTCGATCTTATTGGGCATCTTTTACCTGCCTACCCATGCTTTGTGTGGCTGTCGAAAACGGGAGAGACCGCATTGTCCGCTCGGTTGATGATTTCACGTTGCATTGCGGGAGGTGTCTCGTCTTTAGTCTGGTTGGCTGGCTGAGCGGCTACTTCACACGTCCCGATGCCGGTGACGATTGATTGTTTCGGCCGCACAGATGTGCTATCCCAACGCTGTTAAGGGCGGATAACTGTGGGTTTATTGCTTCTAAGATGAAAGAAGACTGGAGGAACTTAAATGTTGAGACGAGTGCTTTTCTAGCTGCTGTTCATGGTTTAAGCCATGCTTTGTCAAGGGAGGGTGAAAAGGGGCCAGCCCTGGTGGGCGAACCGTGAAAATTTGTAGAAAAGTTTGACCAGTTTTTCTTTTCTTTTTCTTGGTTATTTTTTTCTCCTTAGCGGCATTCTTAATGCCCGAATGCGCGTGTACTAGAACTGAACTTTGATTCGGCTGACTGGGGGTGGACGACATGGTGGATGAAAGACGTCATGACAGTGGCGGTCGTTGGGGGCTTTTAGCGCACCTCCTGTAGTTAGGTAGGGGAAGGCCGTTACACTTTGTCGGCCCGCGTTGGGCACGCTGGCGCACAGTCAGCAATCACCCACAGGCATGTGAAGCAGGATAATGCTGCTGTAATCACCATGACACGCTTCCCAGTTCCACCCACCCCAGCCCGTTTTACGGGGGTTGCACGGCGGGACCCCCTTGAGGTCTCGACTTTTTGGTTGAGACTAGCTTCCGACTGGCTGGTTGGGAGGAGCTCGGCGAGCAGTCAGCGATCATGAGGGACCGTGAGTGATCAGGAGGAGAGCTCTTTTTGCTTGGCTGCATTGTACTGGGGTTGCATTGACTGTAGCATCGCTGCCATGAGGATCCAGCCTGGCTCAGGTACAGTGTCATAACGCTCTAAACGCGGCGGCCGACGTTGCAGTTGGTCGCCCACAGCACCTCTAGGACTTGGATGGGCGCCGCGGGGCCTTATCAATTGTGCGCAAAACTCTACCGCGTAGAAACGCCAGGTCAAGCTCCGTCGCAGGTGCAATGACCGGCAGCGGAAGACGCAACTAAGCTTTGCCCAACTCGTCATACCCACTCATTCACCTTGTCATGCATCCATGGTGTCTCGCCGTCTCCGTGAAGCTCTTTTCCCCCCAGTCCCACCTCTTTGCTGCCATCCTCTTCTTCTTTATCACCCACATCCCCCGTTTTTCTCCTCTTTCTCCTCTCCTCTAGCTCCGAGGGTGTAGAAAGATCGAGGCCAGCTGGATTGTCGCTCTGTGATCGTCGTCTTTGACCTCTGCCCGCCGTTGTAACGACCCCTGCTGCCCCTCACTGAACTACCCCTCGCCAGAGTCCGCTTTCAGCCATGGTCATCTTTGACGGCCACGAATTCCTCACGGAGGAGGAGAGGCGCCTCAAGGAAGATCGCGATCGCACAAAGTACTGGAAGAAATGGGGTCCTTACGTTTCTGAGCGTCAATGGGCGACTGGTAAGCTGTGCCCCCCTGCGAGCTCGCAATCGCTAACAATCTGCAGTCAGAGAGGATTATAGCCCCGATGGAGACGCTTGGAGCCGTACGTCTGCCCCAACATCGACCCCGCAGCGCCTCGCAGACTGACAGGTTCGCATAGACTTCCCCCACGATCACGCCCGGTCCCGAGCATTCAGGTGGGGCGAAGATGGTATTGCTGGCGTATGCGATACCCATGGCTGGCAGAATATTGCCTTTAGCTTCTGGAACGAGGAAGAGTGCGATTCCCGTGGCCTAGGCGTTATCAATTGGTGCTGACCGGCGTAGCGATTTCCTCAAAGAGCGCCTCTTTGGCCTTTCCAATCCACAGGGCAATCATGGCGAGAGTGTCAAGGAAGCCCACTTTCATGTTGACAATACCCCGGTCAGTAGCTAACCCTGGTCTTCAACTGCCCTGAATTCGTGCTAACAAATGGACTAGACTGTAAAGGAGCCCCGAAAACCGTGACGCGTGTACGTACTAATTGTTGTTTTTAGCATTCTTACATGAAGTTTCTCTACAAGTACCCTCAGAAGAAATTCCCATACAAGGACCTTATCGACGAGAACGGCCGTAGAACGAAGCAAGACAAGGAATACCAGCTTTTGGATACGGGAGTTTTCGACGAGGATAGGTACTGGGACATCTTCATTGAGACTGCCAAAGAAACAGATGATCCGGATGAGATTCTTTTCCGAGTCACGGCTTGGAACCGAGGCCCGGACCCTGCCCCATTGCACATCATTCCCCATGTGTGGTTCCGTAACACGTGGAGCTGGGGGAGAGAGCCCGAAGACAGGAAGCCTTCTATCCAGGTCCACGATGACACCATGATCAAATCCAACCATTGGAGCCTTGGAGATCGCTATACTTTATTTTCTCCATCTCCTGGTGTGGGAAATAGTGGAAACGACGTCATGCCCCAGTTCATGTTCACCGAAAACGACACCAATTTCAAGGCCTTGTACAAGCAAAAGAACAAGCAGCCATATGTCAAGGATGCCTTTCACAGACACATCGTTAACGGTGAAAAGGATGCTATTAATCCTGCGAATACCGGCACAAAGTCTGCCGCCTGGTTCAGCTTTAACGAGGATGGCGGAGTCAACCCCGGGGAGTGTGCCGGTAAGTTTAATTGACAGAACGGATAAAAAAAACTTTCTGACAAGTTGATGCAGTTGTTCGATTTCGATTTAGCAAACGAGATGACGACTATCTTGACGAAGAAGAGTTTGATGATTTGATCGAGACTCGTCGAGAAGAAGCCGATGAATTTTTCTACAGGCTCAGCCCTCTCCCAATGACGGATGATTTAAGAAACATTCAGCGTCAAGCCTTTTCAGGCATGATGTGGACGAAGCAGCACTACTATTTCGTCTGGGACCATTGGGCCAATGGTGACCCTACCATGCCTCCACCACCAGACTCCCGCAAGGGTGTGAGGAACGAACAATGGAAACACATGCATTGCGACGATATTCTATCAATGCCAGACTCATGGGAATATCCATTCTTTGCAGCTTGGGACAGCGCATTCCACTGCATCCCCCTTTCCATGATTGACCCTGACTTTGCAAAGAAGCAACTTGATCTGTTCACGCGCGAGTGGTACTGCCATCCAAACGGACAGCTCCCTGCGTGAGTATTCAACCTTTTATTAGTAACTAAAAGATCGACTGACCGAGTATCTAGATATGAGTGGAATTTTGGTGATGTAAACCCACCTGTCCACGCCTGGGCTACGTTTAGGACCTTCAAGATTGAACGGAAAATGTATGGCCGTCAGGACCTTGACTTTCTCGAGCGCGTATTCCAGAAGCTCCTTCTCAACTTCACTTGGTGGGTGAACCGAAAGGATGCTGATGGCAAGAATGTTTTTGAGGGCGGTTTCTTGGGCCTGGACAATATCGGATTGTTCAATCGTTCCGAGCCTCTGCCCACAGGCGGCGTGCTTGAGCAAGCAGACAGCACCGGCTGGATGGCATTTTACTGCCTTTCCATGTTGAACATTGCCCTTGAACTGGCAAAACACCGTCGCATCTACGAAGACATTGCCTCGAAATTCTTTGAGCACTTCATCTTTATCAGTGATGCCATGACCTTCCGAACTGGCTCCAAGGACGAGAAGTCACTCTGGAATGAAAAAGATGGCTTTTACTACGATGCCATTTCATGGGGTGGTCCTTGGATCCAGCAGCTGCCAGTAAGATCCCTTGTTGGTTTGATTCCGCTCTACGCAACCATCACACTTGAGCCCGAGTTGCTTCATAAGCTCCCTTCCTTCAAGAAGCGGGTAGATTGGTTCATGGAGCATAGATGCGATCTGGCTGAGAGAAACATGGCAAGCATCAGGAAAAGAGGAAAGGGGAACAGACTTTTGCTCTCAATTGTGAGCAAAGACAGACTAGAGCTGATTCTTAAGCGAATGTTGGATGAAGATGAATTTTTCAGCGACCACGGAATTCGATCTTTGTCTAAGCACCACAAAGAGAACCCGTTCTCAATGGAGGTGAACGGGCAGACATTTGCTGTCGGATACGTACCCGGCGACTCCGACAGTGGGTTGTTTGGTGGCAATAGTAACTGGAGAGGTCCAATTTGGCTGTGTGTCAACTTCCTCTTGGTTGAGTCTCTGCAACGCTTCTTCCTTTTCTACGGACCCGAATTCCAGGTCGAGTGTCCAACTGGCAGCGGCGACTACATGCATCTGGGTAAGGTTGCTGAAGAGATCCAGCACCGTTTGCAACACTTGTTTGCTCGGAAGGATGATGGCCGCCGAAGCATTAATGGAGGTGATGACCGTCTTGACTTTGATGATAATTGGAAGGACTACCTCTGGTTCCACGAGTTCTTTGATGGCGATACTGGCCGAGGCTTGGGTGCCACTCATCAGTGTGGATGGACTGGGCTGATCGCCCGAATGATCCATGATACTGGGTACGTTTTCTGCTTTCCTTCTTCACCCCTCTTCTTTCTAGTAAAGTGAAAGAAGTACTGACTTGTGCATAGCGTGAACTGCCGTCTCCCTCAAACCCCGCGAACGCCGTCGATAGGAATGTCTCACTACTTCGACGAAATGGTTACCCGGGGAATGCCCCATGCTAATGGGATGCCTCGTCTGAGGCGATCCTCAACTGCTCGCTCCATCGGGGCCAGAAGTGACTTTGACGACGACAATAACTCAGCCCATTCAGTCAGACTAGAGGACCCAGAGAGACTACGGCAACGCGTTATTGCTGATACCCATATGCATACTTACATTTCGGATCAGCTCAACCGGCTAAAGGACGAAGATCGTTCCGGTAACTACGAACATGATGATGAATTTGAGCCAAAGGCTTAGGGCGTGATTCCCTGTTGGATTGATGAAGGGTGCAAAAGAAGAAAAACGAGCCAAAATTGAGAATTTAGCATCTTGAAGCGAGCCCTGTCGATTCCCAGAATTTACTTGGATGCATTGGTTCAAAAATAGGATATATAGACCTGGTACCTGGTGAAAAATATACGCATACTCCTTTGGATACTGGTTATGAAATGACTTGTCAGACGGGATTGATTGAGTGAGTACTCATGTTTACCTGTGGAGCGAAGCGCGCGGGGGTTAGCAGAAATTGACCCAGTCAATATAACCACAATTTCTAAAGCCAAAATGATCCCAAACAAAACCTAAGAGATTATCTTTAAGAACAATTTAAATTTAGGCATCAGTTTTATTTTCGCTAGAAATGCAAAGATGCGTGGTTTTCTTCTTTTGCAAGGGTCCCGTGCTGCAAAACGTGTGACTGACAATGGTTCGAGGGTTGTATTGCAGTATTGGGTGACATTCCCAGCCCCTGAACTCAGTGAAGTTTTTCTTACCCAACTGGAGCCCTTCTCTTGTTTGCACCCAAAATCACCAAAGTACAATTCGGAGTGGCGCAGGCGCGGGTTGCATATGCGGACTGTAACCTAATACCTGAAACATCAGCCAAGAAGATCTTTGGAACAGGTCAATGGTTGTATGGTGGTTTTTGATAGTGCGAATTTTAGGGAGAAGAATTGAATCAATGATGAATACGGTTATCGTTGCCAAGCTACAGACGGCAACCAAGCGGAGTTTCGTACAATTATGCCCTTGAATGAGTGCCAGTCGAACATATTTCTGCATGGAGCCTTATAAAAAGACCATAGCACGGGCCTTGGCTAAAACCAAAGAGAAAAAAAAAAACAATAGTACCTCGATAATTACATTTATTGAAATAGTATTTGGGATTAATTTTGCCTTGATATTATCATTATTTTGGCTAGAATTAAATTTTGTGCAGCAGCTACGCTGAAGAAGTACCTTCATGCTAATCTTTCAAAGGCTGGATTATGCGAAATATCCCGAGGCCGGTTTCCTAATAAGGCAATTCCGGGCGCTCGCTTGCTAAATTTACAACACATCTACGAATGACGAGGCAAATGGGATGATGTAGTTGTTGGTCTCGCTCTTGGCACACGAGCTGACTCTGCATTGTCAATCTGACACGCGTTGTCTGGTCTCGGCTGCGGTCTCTGATAGGAGATCAGTGACTATGTTGAAGAGGAGGCGAAACAAGCGGTCGTGGTACGCTCACGCACCCCGAAAAGGGTCACATATGGATAGAAAGAATATTGGGTATATCTCTCACTTTTCCCCAAATTGATGATCGCGCATGTTTGTCTAGTTAGTTAAAATTATTCAAACTACGATAACATATGTGCAATTCTCGTTGTTTCCGTCGCAAATGTCGTATTCGGAGCTGGTCAAACCAATCAAGGTTGTGCAAGGCAGGCGGTATCGGTGGTGGACTGCCATAGTCTACCTGCTTCCCGTCGTCTTCACAACTGTGCTCTTGTACATCAACTTTGCAGAGCTATTCTGGTTCCCGGTCAGCGGCTTGGGCAACGGCAGCTATGGTGCTGCTTTTTCGGCCAACAATGTCCTCAACAGCCTCCAGCTGGCCGCGAAGATTTACGAGATCTCGGTGGTTGCGTCTCTGGGGGCCGTCGTCCTTGAGGCCTTCAAGCAGCATCTCATCACCGACGGGATTCCCTTTGGCCTCCTCACCGGTGCCTACAGGATGTTCGACGTCATGTATCTCTCCAGTCCGAGGTTCTGGACAGCTGCGCCGAGGGCCATTTGGCTGGCTGCGCTGCTCGTGTTATGCATAGTGCTCTGCTCTCTCGTGGGCCCAGCCTCAGCCATCCTCATGGTACCCAAGTTAGGATGGTTCCCTCTCCCGAACGCCTTCTCGGGAGTTCAAATGCCGCTGCTGGTGACTTTCCCCAACTACTTGTGGCCGACCGTCCTCAACTCGACGCCGTGGGAGAGGTGGCCTGACTGCCGCGCAGCATTTGGCACCTACGTCGATTATTGCCCAGCCGCAGGTTTTAGCAGCATACGCACCTGGGCCATGGGGTATACCTTTGCGGCGGCGCTGCCAAACAACATCACCTTTCAGGAATCGTCAACCGTCAGCCGTCAACTTGATATGTGGCCTGGTGATTCCAAGGGCACCTTCCTGACCACATTGACCACTATGACAGTGCAAACGGTTGATTTGTTTAGAGGTTACGTTGAGTCTCACGACGCAGGCAAAATTTCGCAAACCGAAAGTTACAAACTCAGCCTTAAAAGCACTTCAGTCAACTACCAGCCTCTTGTCAACACAAAGTGTAGTGTCTGGAACATTCAAGATTACAACAATGTTTCTGAGATACCAGAAATGCATTACCCATCCAAAGAATTGAGCTGCTTCTCTGGAAATACGGGAGACGAATGCCATCAAATCCTGGACCAGGTTGGCAACTGGACTGTCCCAAGCGATATCTGGGCAGACCGAGATGGCCTTTTTCGTTTCTGGACAATCAACGAAAATAACGTATCTTCTTTGGTGTTTTATGCAAGGTTGCCATACTACGACATGGGGAACAGAAGTACGCGTGTTGCCGCGTGTAGCTACATGGCACACTGGGTTCCTTCAAAAGTCTCCGCCAACACACGTGCTACTATGTTGATCGAGAGCAATATTACAGACCCGTCGATTTTTGCAGACGACAAAAAAAGAGACGAGGCTGCTGTGGGACCCCTCATCCAAATCGATGAGTCTTGGTTGCCGTACTGGGATCTGGGTATGGAGATTAACAGCACCCGGTCCAATGGCACGCGACTGGGGCTTAATACGACTGAAGGGAGCAGTTTTCATAGTATGGTATATTTGTTCGACGCTCTGATCGAACAGGCGTCTGATGGAAACGAGACCTGGGACTATTTTGGCCCAGGGAGCATATTTGATGATGACTCGGAGCGGGATGGTAATGATCAAGTCCAAACAGTGCTCGAGATGTTCACTGGTGCCATTGTTACAGATGCCATTGCGAAGACGGCCGCCTTCTACACGCCGACCCTTATGCGCCCCAACGAAACGGAAAGTAGCGTCGCCCTGATTAGCTTGGCAAACCCAGACACTCTTTCCAGCGAGCTTTATGCCAATGGCACTATGAAGAACCTCACTGGGTCCTATGATATGGACACGCCTCTCACCGAGCAGATTGCATGGTGGGAAGATAATGTCATCACCATGGATTTCGACGTTCAGCGCTACGGCTACGGATACGGAAAGTCCGGAGCGGCAATGACTTTTGCACTCGTGGTGATATCGGCGTGTATCGCGACCTTGGTTTTGAGCTTAGCGGTGATGCTGTATCGCGGAGCCCACATGGTCATCGCCGTGGATGACTTGCAAGATCTGGTGGCCCTGGCATGGAAATCTCCCACACCAGCCGGACTGGAGAGCCAAGGAGTTAATGTGAGGGACAAGGCCTTGTGGCAGGATAATGTGTCAATGAGGGCCACGTCTTTGAGATCCGTGACGATGACGTTGGATAGGGATGTACAGAGAACGGAGCTCTCTCCATTGAAAAGGGGAGAAGAATACTGGTGAAGGGGTCCAATCCAATCTTTGGATGATTAGTTTCTAAAACAAAAATAACCTTAAAAAAAGCCAAGAGATTATCTTTAGATAAATATAATTATGTATTGTAGGTAAATCGCTGGATCTTATGATCTTTTTGCAAGGGCCCCAGGCAGCAAAATATCAAGTTGATAATCATTCAAGGGTTGTATTGCATGTTGCGGAATAGAGGAGCGGATTGATGATTGATGGGACAGTGAAGCTAAGTATTTGACGTTTGGTCTGACTAGCAGGACCGGATACACGCCGCCTGGGATGGATTTGCTCTGTTAGTGTAAACCCAGATCTAATACGCGAATTGGCGGAGCTTGCAATAGCTGTTTTTAGTTGGGCAAGTACTTTTCTTTTGGAGCTGCCGACTTTGGCCAATTAAAAAGAAAAAAAGAAAACATCACAGCACGGGAAAACATCAATTTGACCTGGGGGGAACTGCATTTTATTGCACGCCCTATGCACACCCTCCTACACTATTCATTCCATCGACAACCCCCCCCGCAGCGGCAGACCGCACTGATACAAGAGTTGGAGCCCAACAGCCGTTGTGGGCCGTGGATGTGGTGGGCGAGCGGCCGAGACCGTGCCCGCGAGACGAGGCAAGGAGACTAAGGTGGTAGTTGTACTATAGATATTTTACAGGGAGTCCGTAAGGAGCTTGTTCATCTTGGCGATGCGGGAGGAGACGCTGAGGTCGATGGTTCGGTCGCCGATCTCGACGACGAGACCGCCAACGATGTCGGAGTTGACCTAGATTCGAGAGTCTGTTAGGGCACGTGTGTCTTTCTTTTTTGCTGCGTGCATGCGTGCATGCAGTGACCTCGATTCAATTCGGGACGGGAAATCGGAGGGGGAAGGGATTGTAAAAGACGTACAGTGTTGGTGACCTTGAGCTTCTGGCCGGACTCGACGTAGGCAGACTTGGCGACGGCAGCCTCCAATCGGTTGAGGGTTCGCTTGTCAAGAGGCTAATTCATGTTGCGTTAGCCCATTGCTCCATCATGACATTCCCACAGCCCATCTCATGACCATCATGGAAACCCCCGGGTGCATGCATCCCTCGCATGTCCCTCGTATATCCGACGGCGCGGCTCTCCCTCCTCCAACAAAAAGAAACGTACCTGGGCGCTGGTGACGGTGAGCTCGATCTCGCCGCGGGCGGCAGAGATGATGGCGGCGAACTTCTCGACGATGCCGGGGATGAGGCCGAGGCGGTTGTTCTCGGCGAGGGTCTCGAGGAAGTTCTTGACGGTCTCGTTGCTGGCGCCGGTGTGCTTGGTGAGCTCCTGGACAATGGCGGCCTTGTCCTCGACGCTCAGGGTAGGGGCGGAGAGGATGGCGGCGAGCTTGGTGTCCTTCTGGAGCAGGGTGCCGAGGTTGGCGAGGGCGTTGGCGGCAGTGTCGAGGCTCTGGGTCTTGGAAGCAGCAGTGTACTAAATTGACGCAAAAAAAAGAGCACAAAGGTCAGCGACGGCGACGCAAAACATCCATTGGCCCGACACGGTGGTCCAGCGAGGTCATCGGCGATGCCAATTGGCACGGACGCGATGCGGAAGGGGCCCTCGAGGGTGCAGATGTCGGGGTCGAGGACGATTGGGGGCGTTTTGGGGAGCGTTACCAGAGCCGTGGCATAGGTGCCATCAACGCCGAAGACGGCAATGGGGGGCTTGACGTCGGCCGTCGCGGCGGCGGCAAAGGTGCGGACGGGGGCGGCGCGGAGGCCGAGAGCTCGCTGGGGGGCGGCAGCCCGGACGGAACGGAGGACTTGTCGCGAGAACATGGCGGATGGTGTCGATGCGGAGGGCGGGAGGTTGATGAGTTCGGCTGTCGTAGAGCTCCCGGGTTTTCGATGCTGGAAGTTGTTGCTCTCGGCAATTTTCGGGTGTTGATGCCTGGAAAAGGCTAAGGCATCCACATTTTTTTAAACTGGGTGCGATTACATAACACTGGGCCATCACAATGCGCTTCAACAGGTTTCAGATGAAAAAAGAAGACTGCAAGTATTGAAATGCTACGTGCTATTGCTTCTCATTAGTTTCTTTCACTTCTTGTTCTTCACAGCGATGTTCGGAATGAAATGCGACTTCAATTCTTGTGCTTGTCTACTACCCCTCAATGCGACGGCAACTCAACAAATTCCCGTTTATCCGGCTCCCCTCATCGCAGCAATTGTTCCAGTTCTCATTATAACCATCATACAATTAACGTTTCACTGTTCTCTAAGGTCTTGTATTAAACGCCAAAACTCCACCATCCTCGCCCGCCAGCTGAAGATGTTCCCATGGGTTCGCTTAATCACTCTTCAGCATGCTGTCAACGAGATCTCCCAAGGGACCCCAGTAATCCCTGCCGCTGGCAAGGCTGTGCTCATCTACGAAAAGCACATACTGCTTAAAACTCGTGTTCAAGTGCGGCTCTAGACCAAGCTCTCGAATAACGGGGTAGTGGTGGCAGTAGATGTGTGCGTAAACTCGGTACATCCGCTTGAAGATCTGGCGGACGAGTGCGGGGAATGACTTGGGGAATGGCACACCTTTTGAAATGTTAATCGCAAAATTGCAACGAAACAGGGACTAAGATTAAAACATACCAATCTTGCTAGGCAAGACTTGCTCGTTGTCAATGTTGGACTGGACCCACGTCATTAGTTGTTCGATGTAGGCCGGGGCCGGCATCTTGGTAGGGCGCTTGTAGTTTTCGTTATCCTGCCAGAGGTACTCAAACCTATTTTTACATTAGTACTGATTTTTGGCCTATCATTTGCCAACATGCACATACTCATCGGTGGCCTTCATCTCGGGGCAAGACTGGGGGGAGCAGAACTCGGTGATGGCGCCGTATAGGAGGTTGATCTGGTTGTAAAAGTCAACCACTGAATACTGTTAGCACACTACTGTTCCTATCCTTTGGAACCTTATTGGTCACTTACTGTTGACAGCCAGCCACTCATTCTCGTCTTCGCCCTCTGGCAGCTTGACAACCTTGCGCAAGCTTCCACCACCAAGCGTCACCTCGGCGTACTGTCGCAGCTGGTAGCTGGCGGTACCACTCTTTCCCACGCGGGGGCGGAACTGATTCCTTCGCTGGTTACTGTCGTCATTGATGTTTGTGTTAGCCACTTTTTCATTAACCACCTCGACGTATTGTTCTGGGTGGGGTTCTTGGTGATGTTCTTGATAGGGCTCATGGTAAGGAGGTTCGTGGTAGGATGCTTGGTAGGATTCTTGGTAGGACTCTCGATAATCATGTTGGTAGAGCTGTTGGTATTTTTCGGGGTATTCCTCAGAGTATTCGTCTTCGAAGTCCTCGGCGTAGTGCCTGTCGTATGGATTCGCAAAGGGCTCCTGGAACCTGCCTGAAAACCGACCCTTGTATGGTTCTGGGGATGCCGAGACGGGTATGATGGTCTTTTCCATCTGGCTCATTGTCGACAAGGACTTGGGGCTCAGGTACCGGAACAGCGACATGATGGCGGTGATGGGGAGGGCAGATTGATGGGATGGCAACGTGGTGAAGGAGGCGAGAGAGGGAGGACTAACACGGTGGTTAAGAACTGAGCCATGGTGGCGGCAGTTGTCGGAGCAGTCGTCGTTGTCGTTGTCGTCGTCTACTTCTTCTGCGATGCTGCATTCCAGCGGTTAGCGGGGCAATCGATAGACATGCGAGCTCAGCAGCACTCACGATGCGGTGTGGTGGTTGCCGAGACAGGCTGCAGGCGGAGATGCTGCGTTGGCGGGCAGGATGCGGCGATATTGCTGCAGGAGAAGGGCGAGATGTTCAGGTTATCGGTGGTGATGTAGGTGGATGTTGGACGTTGGGGGGGCGTGTGTCCCAAAAATAAAGCCGTTTGTGTTGGCGATGACGGTTTACTGTCCAGGGCCCTTGGGTTTGGGCTGGGGGGCAACTTTGGGGGGGTTGTTTACACCATTTCCTGATTGGTGTGGTTGCTATAGCGCAGTGCCTACCACCCCACCATCTTATTGGGCGGTGCCTGGGCCTGGGCGCAGCTGACATTCGTCCATTGCTTCACCAGCAACCCCACAGACATCTTCAGGAGTATGCAAAGCAAAACACGAGCGCCCTGTTTCTATTAGCTCGTCATACAATGTCCCAGACGTCTGAGTTAAATAGCTACAAGGGTGCGCCCGCAGACGCAGCCAACTAGATGAGCTCAATCTCCTCCAGCTGCACCTCTGCCCCCTCCACTGCCTCGCCGTGCATGATGCCATGCATATATGCCGCGCCGACAAAGTGATACTCGAGAGCGGAAGCATCTTCTTCAAGGGACGCCTCGGCTAGGGCCTCCTCCACGTCTCGCTTCGCACGCCTCAGGATCGCTGGTGTGGTCAACCCTGGCAATATCCAAATCTCATCTCCAACCTGGGCCGATAGCGGACCGAGCCCCAAATACTGATCCGCCAGGGTAAACAGCTGCCGCCCGCCGTATGCCACGTTGTATGCGTTCGAAAAGCTTAGACAGCTGCTGAACAACGCTGATTGCGTCTCCACTATGCCGTTTCCCACGATCCGTGCTTTCCCATTGATGACGTCTGGTGGCAGTGTTACATCTACAGGGCTGCCGTCCGCGTTTGCCCGTGTAAGTCGGGACAAGGTGTACTGAAAGCTATCCCACAACACAACCACTTCCTCGCGCGAGGGGGTGCAGCGTAGATCCCCATCGATTTGGGTAAATTTGTCAAGCTCATCCAGAATCCATGCCAATTCTTCTTCAAAGGGGTTGTAAGGTTCCAAGATGATGGTGGCTTGCCGGTCATCTGGAGCTCGCGGAAGGTCAAAGTGGTCCAATACCTGTGCATCGCCCGCAGCCAGAATCAATACCATCATGAGGATCTTGAACTCATGACCAAATGAGTCGGGTGCTCGTGCACCATATTTCTTAGCGTCAAAAAAGCTGCCATATGACATGTCCATGCACAGTGTCCTCCAAAGGATGTCCGAGAGAGGCCGCCTGCTCTCAGGCTCCCCATCCACCTTTAGTGACAGTGCCAACTTCAGCCAGGATGGGTGGAATATGAATTTTTCGCTCGGAGTGGCTCCTTGCCGACTTGCAATTTGCTTAATTGATCCAAGACGAAACCCTTTCACCATTAGCGTTGGCTGATCGAGGAAATCAGCCACTGGGGGATGGTATTCTAATTCTTTGTCTGCTGAGAATAGGTCTGGAATGGCATTGATTCCCGGCAGCCCAAAGTCTGGCACCCAACTCGGGATATCTTGCCGCCGATCCAGAGAGAAGATGCAGCTTGAGAGTAGATTGATATCTCCAGCCTGGAGCATTATTTGCCTTGTTGCTGACGTATAAACACTGGCCACTGACTTTCGATAGTCTGATAGCAAACGTTCTTCCCCAAACACGTTCAGGATTCCGTATAGCGAATAAATCTTGTCTCTCAAATTTGAAGCCATAAAGGTCCAAAAACATCTTGTCAGCTCGTCCAGCGTAATCAAGCGTTTGCAAGCGTCCGCCCTGTCAGCATCAGGCCCTGTTGCCAGTCGCATATATGTACGCCACTTGTAGATCTCGGCCATGTTCCACTCCACAGCGACGGCGATCTGGCCGGCCGGTACAAAGTTCTTGGATCGCGAAGCACCTAGCTTGGCTTCGTTGCGGCGCAGTGCTTCGGCTACTGCGCCCAGCTCGTGCCAGAGCAACTTGTGCTTCCCGCAATACATGAGCAAAACATCCGGCAAGACAGCTTCTTGGACGATCCAGGCCCGCCTGAACCACTGTCTCTGGAAAATGCTCGCCAAAGCAACCCATCCTTCCCAAGGTATGTAGGGCACGCCTGCAGCCTCGTACTTGTCCTTGTCATGCCCACCATAAGGTATAATCTGGCTCTCCTGAAACTTTTCGACGTCATCTGCTAATTTCTTGAGAGTATCGAGACCAACTTGGAACTGGTCGTCCTCCGGGCCTAGCCAGGCTACCACAAAAGTAGCTCTAGAGTAGATCATGTCCATGATACTCACTTGGCTGCTTTTCTCGTCGATGTCGTTTTGGTTTATGCATATCGCATCCACCCAAATGAGGCTATCTGCACCCCTCAAATCTTTTACAAGAACCGCTGGCTCTGGATCGGGTTGATCTGCACGGCTCTCCAGTGCGGAGATGACTGCTTCGTGACCATGCGCTTTGGCGATGTCCATGGCTGTTCGCCCTTGATTGTCTTTAGCTCCTCGCAACGCTCCAGCCTTGCACAATATCTCAACACACCCAGCCTTGCCGTTTTCCGCGGCGCAGTGGAGCGCTGTTCGGCCGTGGTCATCGCGGATATCCACACTCGCACCTCTCTTGATACGCCGTTCAACAATGCCATCGAGACCCTTGGCCGCTACAGAATGCAGGTAAGTCTGCCCTTGCCCCGTGGGCCTGTTCAGCTCATCTACAAATGCAGTCTCAGGTATCTCCATTAAGGCATCGTGCAAATTCTTTTGGATGTGGAGTGGCTGGCTATTGATGAAAACCAGTTTTTCATTCTCTGGTATGTAATCAGCACTGACTGCGTTGAAGTGGTTGATGGAGTATACGCCATTCGCGTAAGGATTTCCCCAAGTATAAGACAAGCAATGGTACTGCAGAGTTGGATCATCAATGTTGTAGGCCCGAATATTGAAGCACAATGTGCCATCGGATGTTCTGCCTGCATGTTCCAGCAGTCGAATGGAGGACGGCGGGAGCGCATCATAAATAAAGCTCCTTGGATCTTCTGAATCGTTTCGTTTAGGGTGTTCCATCATTGATTATCAGCGAGGGAATTTTCTTGGGATGGCTTGATGAGGAATCAAGTTCACGGGAGCAGACTGGAAGTCGAAACAACTGCGACGCTACTAAATTAGCGAGCTGAATCGTTAGCCTTTCAGCCTGAGAATGGCGCCAACAAAATGATCATCGTTTAAATGGGTAAATATCATCTCTTTCAGACCAATTTTCATGATTGGTTTAATAATTACTGCTTACCACCTTCCCCTGTGCTCTCCGCGACCTCTACCTCTGCCTCTTCCACCGCCGCGACCGCGACCGCCGCCGCGGCCACCTCTTCCACGACCAAATCCTCTGCCTCCACCACCGTGGCCGCCTCTTTCCGAAGGTGGTGGGCCTTGAGCTTTCCGTTGTTGCCTTTCCTCCTCGCTTGCATCCCATAGATTTTCGACGCCCAGGAGCTCACAGAACGCGACAGTTTGGGGGTTGGTGTACTCTTCAGGCTGCTCATCCACAATTTCGGGAGTTCCTGCAATGTATGGAGAAGCTGTAAACTCGAAGTTGTCTGGGACATCCAACTTGCCGGCCTTGACAATATTGTCATTAACCCATATCTTCTCTGCCTCGATGAGTGGGAGATAGTGGTCTTCCCCTAGATCCGGCGTTGTCTGCGCAGTGCGATCGCCAATCACAAGCGATTTGTGAAATACACGAGAGATTGCGAGCCATTCCGGGTCATATTGTAATTTATAGCGTGGCGAGCTGTCGCTCGGCGCGTGCTCACCACTTGCCTCGGGTTTGAAAGGCTGGATCTCACAGAGCTGAAGGAAGTGCCGTCCGGGAAGGCATTTGTCCAGGGCCAAAAAGCGGACTTGTTTGTTTGTGATACCGGCTGGTACTGGTTGACCAGGAACTCGCTTTGGCTGTGGTCGAGCGAAAGAGGCGGGCAATTGAGCCCGGAGCTCTTGGGATACCTCTTCACCTTTCTCAGTCTCTGTTTCTTCGGGCTTCTTCGGCTCCGGGGCTGGTGGGTTTGTCTCTTCTGTTTCATCATCATCCATGTCCAAGTCGATTTCGTCTGGGTTGCCTTCTTCTGCGACGACAGGTTTGGGGGGTGCTTCGGGTTTGGGTGCTTCGGGTTTGGGTGCTTCGGCGCTAGACGCCGCCTCATCTTGATACGTCTTGATCGCTGCAAACTTCACGTGCAAGTGTGCGGAAAACCAATATGGCGGTCTCAACCTGTCCATGACGTATTCTGCGGCCACATTTCCAAGTGTGCCGTCCCTAGATTCGCGTCGAAAATCGGGCTTCTTTCTGAAAAGCCATTCCTGGTCTCCGTGCTTTTCAATCGCACGTGGCCAGTCGTGGCTGAGTCCAACGTCGACCTGTGTCTGGATGAGGAGAAGCTTCCGTACATCGAATTCCCGGACATGGTAGAATGATTTGACATCATCCTGGCTAAATGGCAATCTTTCATGGTGGGGTTTGCGATAATCGAAACCCTTCCAAATGCCAGACAGGCCAGCGATACGAAGCGGCCCGAGGCGAAGAACATTGGCAGCGCCGAGGTAGTATATGTTTGGTGCGACCCAGCCACCGTAGTAGAGCTCCCACAGGTGCGAACTTGCCTCGTGGTTCCCGGCAATAAATATGGTCAAATAGGGCGCCTTTTGCTCTCCAGAGTAGTACTGGGGGAAATCGCCGAGGTGACGATACTTGACAGGGCACGACATGACGCTCAGATCTGCGGCATTCCGACAAGACTAGATATTCTGGTCAATAAAGCGGTATGTACAGGGAGAATGCCAGAAACGCACCTGGAAATCGCCGCCGATGATGAGCAGATCGACGCCATCCCAGCCGCGATGCTTGCACGACTCAGCGACGGAAGCGTAGATGGCGTTGAGGGTGCCGTGTCCCTACAGAAAAAAGTTAGCAAATGGCCCAATTGTCGAACCAGGGGGGACAAGGGAAGGACGTACGCAGCCCTCTACGGCGATACGGACGCCCTGCGTCTCAAAGGTGTTGGCGGCCATGTGTCCTGGCGAATTGTTGTAGTTGCAAGGTAGGTCGTCAGCGTGTTGGGGCCTGGGAAAGAAGGCTCTGTAAATTTTGGCTTGGGCTCTTGGGGCGAGCTTCAGAGCAAATCATTTTATTTACGGATGTTGCATGCATCATTTGGAAACCACGAAAAGCACAATCCAGCGCATGAAAGCGAGTATGATGATCAGGAACCATGTGCACATTTCTTGGTAATTGTCAATTGATAAATAAGGTCCCGTTGAGCAAATCGTGGGATTACTACATTTTGTTGCTAAAATCCCTGGCCACACGACTGTCTCCGATACGACCAAGATGCACTCCTCACGTATTGCAAGCTCACAATGAACATTAAATTCTACTACGAAGGCAATTATGTATCCCCACAGAAAAAGTGAAAGCTCAATGCGTCAACTGAGTCACACAGAGTGAGGGGGATTCATTCATCTTCCATCTCTAATAGACGTTCGACCCATGGAGGAGTAGTGAGGAAGAACGCATATGCTGAAATGGTGTAAACAGAGAGCGCTGAGGCTCATCGCAAGTGTTCAAAGCTGCACAGAAGGCTAAAAAAAAAATTCATGTTGGTCAAGCCAGAAGGCATCGCAACCTCAAGTAGCAAGTTTGTTGTCATTAATCATCACTACCGCAGTGGTATGTGGATTGCGGCATGTCTAGTTGTAATCCAAACTGACGCCAGATAAAAAGCAATACCAGGTTCTTACCGTCCGAACTCCATTACTCCGACTCGTTCGCCGTGATCTCCATGCGAGCGGAGATGTCGATGGGTGCAAAGCAAGCAAAATAGCAAAAATGAGGTGCATTTATAGATGCAGGTTTGTTGTGCGTCGGCAGCAACAGAAAGCCCCAATGTTTTGATCCGATTACCTCATACTCATATTTGCCCTGGCGGAAATTAGTCTCAATGCGGCCGGACCGGGATGTGGTGGTCGGGATGCGTACTGGTCCAGGCCCAGGTAATCTGCAGCGGCCAACAGCTCGAGACAGAGCTCGACGGGGATGTCCATGTCAGGCACATCCTCGCTATTGCGATAACGGTACCAGTAGTGAAAATACTCAACCACCTTATCCAGGACCATGGCGCTATTGTTTCCAGCAATCAGCATCTAAGCTTTTCTTTTTCCTTCTCAGGTCTGCATTCCTGGAGACCGTGGGGCAAAGAAACGGGTGCGGATGTGGTCAGGTCAAGTGTAGTGAGCAATCAACCAGATCAGCCAGAACTAAAGCCGGCTGTTCTGTCGAGCAAAATCTCCATGATCTTGTCATCAATCCACCGGGAAGGGGCCAAGTAACGGTCAAAGCTGAGCTCATCATCGTCGGGATGGCGGGGAAAGCACAAAAAGAAGAGCAGAGCCGACGGATAGCAAGATGATTTGCACCAGGTAGCACGCGGAGAAGCAAAAAAAACCTACCTCATCTCTTGGAAGACACAGCGAGCGTCCCTCGCCTCGGCGAACTGACCTGTCAAAAGCTGTGAGCTGACTGCTTGGGCACTCTCCAAATGCGAGAGGTTGCTGAGCAGAAAGGTTTTCTTCTCACGTACTCCTCACGTCGAGCATGCCCTTGATGATGGGGCTGACCATGGCGGCCTCGCGCAGCACGACAAACTCAAAGCCGTCGGCTGAGACGAGGGTGATGTACTTGCTGGGCGTTTGGAGATCCATCCTGAGGCTGAGGGGGCTTGTTCCGGGGGTGTGTCTGTGTGGTTGTGTGTAGATTGACGGATGGATCGGTGGTGGTGGTGGTGGTGCAAGGAACAGCTCTGGCCGGGAGCGTCGCGCGGCAGCAATAGTAACGGACAGCTCGGTGTGTGAGAGTCTGCAAGTTTGTTAGAGAGGTGCATTAACGAAATCGTGTCGGGGCAAATCAATGGCGTGGGAAAAATTCTCTTGTGCTGGTGCACGGGCCCCGTCTCCAGTTTTCAACCACTGCCCGCCCGTCTGGGGGCCTTGGGGCCTTGGGGCCTTAGCTGGTTTGGCTTGCTTAGCTGGCCGGCTAGGTGCCTGGGGCAGGTGCGGTGCTGTTGGGGCGCTCCTTCCCAAGTTGCTGTGCCAACGGGCTGGCCGGTAACTGGTGCAACAGGGCGCCGCAACAAGGGCATGGCGCAAGCGGAGTGGGCAACAAGACATGACCACTTGATACTCGGCCTTTGGTCAAGTCGGTGCATGTCCAACTTGCGACAGACATTCTTCTCACCTCCAACTCATCCTCGCACTCAATCTTGAATTCCATACACTTCACGCATTCTTCTCCTCTTTGGCTGGCCACTTTGACTTCTCCCCGCATCACACAGCGAACAGGGCTAAACTGCCACCGCCCCGAGAATACGTTTCTTTCCGCCCTTGACCGTATTTCGCGCCTAAATATATTACCTACTAGGCCCCAAGCTTGGTGCTAAATAAACGGTCGCTTCTCCCTCTCCAGCACCAACACAAACACCACACACCTGCACTCTCAGGCGAACTTACGCCTGAGACCATCCGCTTCTCCCGCTTCTCCCACAAACGCATTGCGTTCAAGCATGTCCTCATCGTACCAGTTCAGCAACTCGTACTACGACTCCAACGACTACAATCGAGGCCAGCAGCGAGCCCGCTCCAGCGAGGGCACATCCAGCACCATGAGTTCGTCAACAGGCCGCGAGTCGGCAGCGACCCATATGACCGAGGCGCCCACCTACTCCAAGAAGATTGTCGTCGTCGGCGACGGTGGATGCGGCAAGACTTGTTTACTCATCAGCTACAGCCAAGGCTACTTCCCCGAGGTGAGTCGAATGACGTATTCCCGCCAGGTGCAGAACCGTGGATGCGAGCGAGCACCACGAACACACCCTCTCTTCGGCTTCCCCGATCCCGGACGAAACAACAACTTGCTAACCCACGCCCGCGCAGAAATACGTCCCTACAGTTTTCGAGAACTACATCACCTACCCTACCCATCCTCCCACCGGTAAGACTGTGGAGCTTGCATTGTGGGATACTGCTGGCCAGGAGGAGTACGACCGCCTGCGGCCACTCTCCTACCCAGAGACAGACCTCATCTTCGTCTGCTTTGCCATTGACTGCCCAAACTCGCTAGATAACGTGCTGGATAAGGTAAGCTCTCCCACCCACCGCCAGCCCCACAGCTTGTTCGAACAAGGTGCTAACCCCCATGTCCCCCAATAGTGGTATCCCGAAGTGCTGCACTTTTGCCCCTACACTCCCCTCTTCCTCGTCGGTCTCAAGTCGGATCTCCGCCACAAGAAGACATGTATCGATATGCTCAAGACACAAGGCCTCACACCTGTCACCTCAGAACAAGGCATGACGGTCGCCAAGAAGATGAACGCCCAGTACATGGAGTGCAGTAGCAAGGAGATGCATGGTGTTGACGAGATTTTTGAGCGGGCTCTCCTTACGGTTGTGGCCAATGACCGAAAAACGCTTGAGGCGGCTGCCGCTTCGGGCTCTGGCTCAAGCCACGATAAGAGGACCTCGCTGCCCGGCGTGACGGCCCCCAAGAGAAAGAAGAGAAAGTGCCAGTTCCTCTAAGAGATTTGCATCGGAAACAGACGACACCTCGAAGAGAGATGGATATTTTAAACCCCCCCCTCTTTGGTTGCATCTTCTTCGCTTGCCCTCTGTCTAACCAGAAGACGAGGACTTGTACAGGCAAGGTGGGCACACCGGCATAAAAGAGTTGTAATGACTATCGCATGAATCTTGTTGCTTATAACGATTGCGCCTTATGTTTTTTATGGTTCCGTTGCTTTTTTACATGCTGATGAGGAAGTCCCGCCAGCGATGGTCAAACGGGACGAGCCCCTCCGAGGTCGCTGGAAAGCGCTCTTCCGACAAGGTGCGGGAGAGTGTAGATTCTCGGGGTCAAGGGGACAGCAGGGGAAAGGCCGCGGATGGTATGTTATGGATTGGAACGGTACATAGGGAGAAGCACGCGTGTTCTGGATGATTTAGAAGATGGGTTTTATTTGGGAGGTTGGTTAAAGTGAAATGGCAGAGAACATGGACTTCTTTTTTTTTTCTGTACTCGATGGGGCATATTGGAGGTTTTTCCGGTGGCCGGGTGCTTCTTCCTCTTGTTCTTATTTCTTTTTCTTCTGTTTGTAGCATGATTCCGTTGAGTCGTAGGACTGGAATAGGACAAAAACATGTTTAAAACAACTGACAAGCCCCCCCTCCCCCCTCGATATGCGTCATTGTGATATTTCCCCACCATCTAGCTTAGATCTGATCCACAAAGATTTGCAACTAGCTTCTGTCCATCGTATATTTTTTTTTTTTTTGGCTGTCTGGGCGCTCGTGCTCCTCATGTCTCGGGTCGTTGGTTATTGTGGGCTCTGTCTGGGTTCTTCCTTTGCGGCCGTTGGGTATCAATCAGTCAATAATCCATGAAATCCATATTCGTTTCCATCATGCCTCCTCCCGCTTCTCCCCTTGTTCCGCCTCATGCTGCTCGTGCTGCCCATCCTTTGCGCTCTCGCCCTCCTCTTCTTTTCCCATGACGTTTTCGAACTGCGACCAGAGCGCTTCGACTGACGAGAACTCGTTGCCGACCTGTTGTTTTGTTGCGAGTGTTGTGTTAGCCATCGTCGGAGCCGCGCGCATGAAACCGAGAGCGGTCAGGATTTGGGGGGGGGGGGGGGGGGGGGGGGGGGAGGGAAAGGACTTGGGTTGGGGAGGGAGGGGAGCGCATCGTACCGCAATCACGGCCTCGAGAGACCGATTGAGCTTGTTAATGTTCGCAAGCACATGCTCAAAGCTCTACGCATCACGTAGTTCATCGTTAGCCCTGCTGCTTTCCTCGTTGCCAACGTCGCGCGCGCATGCACATACGCCAGGAGGGGTTCTTGGGAGGGGGTAGGCAACATACCATGGCAATCTCGCCAATGAGAGCTTCGCGCTGCTGTTCAAAGTACGTCTTTTCGTGCGTGCCCATGGCGGACGCAGACCGTGGGTTGGAAGCCATGGCTGTGGTTGTTTGTTCAGGTCGTAAGTGTTGGCGCGCGTAGAGGAATTGGAGCTGCGCGTTACTTGGCTTGGCGGGGTGTTATGGATGGATGGTGGGGTCCTGGCACATGCTCCAAACGAACGCATTGATAAACACACGGCATGTCCATGTCATGACAACAAAAACGGAGCACGGAAACGGTCGGCACCCTTGTCAACTTCTAGTTGGTATTCAAGATTCATCGTATCTGGTCACATACATAGCTCGCAAATATCTACATATTTTAAACACAAGAAAATAAAAACCACGTCTTTATGAATACAAGTTGGCCTTCCCCCCCATCGCTGACTCCGACCGAACGATAAAAAAAAATAAAAACGTCTTTCATGCGCCGAACATCGGAACGCTTCCTATCAGATGATATACAATTCCTTCACTCTATTATTCCTCATCTTCGATACTGGTCCTGGGGATGCCCGTAATCCCCATGTGGTGGTCGTAGTGCTCTGCCCATCGAATCACGCGGGTCTCTGGGGTCGCCCCTAGCATCCCTCATCTGCATTTCCCTTGGATCAGGAGGGCCTGGGTACCCCATACCTGGAGGGGGCTGGCCACGGGTATCATACTGAACTCCTGGGGTGTAGCTACGTGGAGGCATATCTCTGTGATCACGCGGGGGAACAGGGCCAGGGCCAGACCCGTAGCGGGGATATGCCTGGGGTGTTTGTGGGACAGGGTCTGGTCCCCGAGACGCAGGCGGTGCGTAACGTCCCTGCATTTGATGTTGCGGAGGTTGCTGCGGAGGCGCTGATCCGTAATACCCTCTGCCATCGTCTCGCATCGACAAGTGATGCTGCGGTGGAGGGGGCGCTTGCGCTTGCGCCGAGGACCAGGCCGGGGCTGGTGTTCCTGGTTTGGTCCCGGGATGCGGAGCCGACCAAGATTGCTGCGGTGGCTGTGAGGTGTTTGGTGGTGGTTGTGATGGCCATCCAGCCGACTGCTGGTGGCTCGGTGGTGCCTGTTGGTGGGGGTGTGGCCAAGAATTCTCACGACCACCTTGTGGTACTTCACGGGCACGGGATGAGGTTGGGTGCATTGCATATTGCGCACTCGGCGAGCCAGCATGGGGCTGCTGGCTTGCCCCTCCATAAGATGTTGGATACCCGGCTTGGCTTTGATATTGGACTTGGCCCGGCTGGGTGGGAGGATACCGGTGAGACGTCTGAGGAGAATTTGTCCCACTTGGCTGGGATGTTGGTTGGTAGGGGTTCTGTCGGTAAAAGTCCCTGTCTGCACTGGGTGATTCCACCGATACTCCAATCGATGCCCTTGGAGGAATTCTCATGTGCTGTGGCTGAGGCGAATCTGCAAATGGCGGCTTGAGAGACGGCATTGCTGACGCACCACTTGGTCTTCCTTGATAAGGGGAGTATTGGGCCTCCGGCTCCCTGCGCATCTGAGGAGGTGGTGCATGGCGAGAGAGAGTTTGAGGTGGAGGCGTCTGTGATGGCGTGACAGATGTGCCAGCAACCTCGTTGACGCGCTTGGGTGGTGGCGGGGGGTCATCGTTGAGTAGAGACATGATGTTGAGCCCTCCCTTCTTGGGCTCCGAAGCTCGCGGCGGTGCGACGGGCGCAGGGGCGGGAGGTCCTGGGGTAGGAGTGCTTGCCTGGGGAGTGGTCGAGCCATACGATTCCTGCATAGATCCAGATGATGGTCGCGGAATTGCAGACACAGGTCGGCTGGTGGGTGTATGCATTTGAGGTGACCGGGTAGGAGGTTGGTCGCTCAACAAACTTCGAACAGGTTGAGCCGCTGTTGGTTGCTGTGCAGGCGAAGGATATGACTGCTGTCGGATAGGCTCTTGTGTTTGTGGCCTTGCCACAGGTTGGCTCAGGCTGTGCTGTTGGCGATGACCATAGTGCTCGTATGGGCGCTGCTGCTGTGGCTGTTGCTGCTGCTGATGCGGTTGTGGTGCAGGGGGAGGTGCCTGCACGACAACATCCGGCTCTTGCTTGACCCTGAGTGTTGGACGCTCTGCTTGACGGGCCAGTTCCCTGTCCCTCTCCCTTTCCCTCTCCCTTTCTCTCTCCCTCTCCCTCTCCCTCTCTCTTTGTTGTTGCTGTTGTTGCTGTTCGCGCAACTCCCTTTGCTGCTGCTGCTGCTGTTGTTGTTCGCGCAGCTCCCTTTGCTGCTGTTGCTGCTGCTCTCGCATTTGAATCTCGATCTTCTGCCGTTCAAGCTGCGCATTGTGTTCAGCCATTGGATCACTTTGTGCCGGTTGCATAGGTTGTGCAGCAGCCAGCGGCCGCTGTTCTCGTAATTCTGCAATGGGAGGTCCAGCCGAAACCTTCCCAGGCAGTGGGACTCGCTGCTGAGAAGGCTCCCGCTCGCGCTCGTGCTCAGGGAAACCGAATGGTTGCATGGAAGCCCGGGGCGGCCTGGAGCCATCGGCAGGTGGAATTGGCTGTGAGACGGGAGGGGCTGAAGGGTGAGGCTGCATGGCCAATGGCTGCTGCAGTGGCTGGACATGCGGTTGCACGGGTGCCTGGGCGATAGGAACCCCATAGCTGCCAAATGGCTGCCCCCGGGGTTGGTTTGCAGGCTCCATCTTAGCCAACGGGGGCTCGTTGTGCATATCGGCGCTAGGAGCGACAGCAAGCGGTCTCGATGGCACGCTTGGTGTGGCGTTGTCGTATCTCCTGCCTCTGCCACCGCTCGATGGTTGAGGGGGATCTGGTCGCTTCTCGCCCCTGGAACGCTTCCCATCCGCTTCTTGCACAATCACCTCCCACTCGGTCTTACCTTGGTCCTTTTGTCGCACAAAATAGTTCTTGACCTGTCACATGTGTAAGCAATAGTCCAGAATAAAAAGGCACTCAACATACCATGACTGCTGTCTTGGACCCCATGTGAGCTGCGATGGCGGTCCAATCCGATCCAAATGCGCGTAGGAGATGCGGGAAGTCGTTAGATTCAGATACACTCCAGTAGCTTGATGCCTGGGTCGGCGCTTTGCGCTCTTGGTTCTGCGGTGGCTGGGCCAAGTTGAAGGTAGACATGGACGGCTGTGGCGGTTCGGGTCTGAGTGATGGAGCAGCCATGACTTCGGAAATGGAAGAAGGAGCAGGCTGTGGTCTCTCCAAGGCCTGAACAGGCTGAGGCAGCTGCTGCTGAACAGGGAAAGGAGGTTGAATGCCGGATGGAGGCGTTTGCTCGAACTGAGGAGCCAGCCGATTAGCCTCTGGAGTTGAGGCAGCCTGGTTCGCTTCCGCATTGACTGCCCGGGAGTTAGACCTGGAACGGCCTTTGCCAGGTCCTGCTGCAGGAGCTGCGGCCAACGTTTGATTGGTTTTCGGCACTTTTGGCTCCTTGTCCTTGGCCTTGCGCCGTCCTTTTCTTCCATCCACCTTCTCGCCGTCACCCTTGGCGGTTGATGCTCCACGTCGACTTGGGGTTCCTGACGGGGTTGAATTCTCGGTTTCAATGGCAGCAGGCTGCTCGAAGTTCCATGTTGGAGCGGCAGCTCGGCGGGGTCGTCTGCGCTCGCCATTCTCACCTGTTTCGTGATTCTCCTCGTTCTCGTTCTCGCCGTTTCCGAGTTCCGATACCAGGGCACTAGATCTCTGCTTGCCTCGGCCGCCCTTCTTACGCCTCTTAGGCTGCTTCTTGAGCTTCTCTTTGAGATTGAGCTCCTTCTTGTTCATATAATAATACTGAATGCATGTGCCAAAATCTCGATTCGGAACGGCGTCGGCGATTCTGCCCCATTGTTTCGGTGCTTCAAGGTATCGCTTTTCGAAAAGTTCAGCCTCTTCACTGGTGAAGTTGTTGACTGGAGGAAGAACGCGCCAGGTCGAAACCAGTCGATCAGCAGGCGTGTAACCAGACTCGTCTCTGTACTGAATGCGCTCCTTATCTTCCTCGGTCCATATCATGTCGGGGATAATAGCTTCCTTCTCGGTACGATACTTTTCCTTCTGCGCCCTAAGCTCGCGCTCCTTTCTCTCTTCGTCCTCGCGCATAGATGCTTGCAATACTCGCTCCAAATCCCGTTCAGTGGCAAAGCGCCGACCACGGCCACTGCCCTCATGCTTATGTTCGGGTGTGGTAGCCCCGTTGCCTTCCGCCGAAAACTTACCGCCCCTGCTCTTCACGGCAGCAGGATCACTCGAAGAGGTAAACTTGAGGTAGTGGATATAGTTGCCTTCATAGACCTTCCGTTCGCGATCTTGCTCAGCTGTGTTTTGGAGGCTGATTTTGTCGAGCTGCTCGAGGACATACTCGTCAATGACCGAATCCGAATGAAGAGTGTTGAGAAATCCCCTATCTTTGTCCCAGGGCCTGCAGCTGTAGTCGGGTAGGTCGTCGAGAGGTGGAGTCGTCATGTACCGTCTTACTGTATTCACGGTGTCGATATTCATGAATGAATCATCTTCGGATTCCGTCTCATCGTCATCCACCTGGGAGGGCGTACTGGGTGGTTTCGAGGCCACCTCGGTTGTCTCCAATGGAACACTAGGGCCTGGCTCCATGGGCTGTTGAGGTTTTTCGATAGGGACATCTTGGGCAGTCTCTACAGGCCTGGCAGGTTCTGCATTGGCAGCATCAACAGGCTTGTGAGCAATGTCTTCTTTAGCATTCTCCACTGTCGGAATCGCACTATCAGGAGCAGCGGGGATTGTTGTGGTTGGTTCATCAATCTCCATCTCTTCAGTTTTGGGTTCGGGTTCAGGGGCAGGGGCAGTGATATCTTTTGCCGATTCCTCCGTTGTACCATTGATCTCGGGTGCAGGCTGCTCGAGTTCCTTCTCCGGCTGCGTCTCTGCAGGCCGCTCAGGTTCCTTCTGCGCCTCCTTTTCGGGTTCCTGGTCCAGTTCCATTTCCGGGAGTTTCTCGGGCTCTTGTTTCTCAGGCATGCTCTCAGGCGCGTTCGCAGGCTCCTTCTCAAGCTGTTTCTCGGCGATCACCTCAAGATGTTTCTCAGGCTGTTTCTCAGGCTGTGGCTCGGGCTGCTTCTTCTCAGAAGCTTCCTCAAGTGGTTTCTCCAAAGCATCTTGAGACACAGAATGAGGTGCATTTTGAGGTTTATCTTTGGGTGCGTCCTCAGTTACCTTGTCAAGTACCTTCTCAGGAATATTCTCAGGTATCTTCTCGGGTATCTTCTCGGAAATCCTATCAGATGCCTTCTCAGATGTTTTCTCGGCCACGTTCTCAGATGCAACCTCAGGTGCTTTCTCTGACACCTCTTCAGATACATCCTTTAATGTGTTTTCAGATGCCTTCTGGCGCTCCTCTTCCTTTTCTGGTGCCGCCTGAGGAACATCCACAA
Organism: Calonectria hawksworthii; assembly: GCA_020975415.1. Taxonomy (NCBI): domain Eukaryota; kingdom Fungi; phylum Ascomycota; class Sordariomycetes; order Hypocreales; family Nectriaceae; genus Calonectria; species Calonectria hawksworthii. Next base: position 1,711,096 of record JAHXZK010000001.1, on the reverse strand, counting down.
CATCCGTCATCTCGGCATCATTGTCCTCATCATTAGTCACGTCGTTCTTCAAGTCTGCCGTCGGCTCTGGCTTTGGGTCGTTGTCCAGGTCCATGCCGGAATCCTCCTCTACATGCTTATCGGCTTGATTGACAGGGATAGTTGTCTCGATTTCCTTTGGCTTGTCGGCTTCGTTCGGCTTCTCGATATCTTTTGGCTTTTCGGTCTCCTTGAGCTCATCGATTTGCCTAGGTTCGTCTGCCTGCTTAGATTCTGTAACTTCCTTGGGTTTTTCGACTTCCTTAGGTTTTTCGATTTCTTTGGGCTTTTCGACCTCCTTGGGCTTTTCGACTTCCTTGAGCTTTTCGACTTCCTTGAGCTTTTCGACTTCCTTGAGTTTCTCAACTTCCTTGGGTTTCTCGACTTCCTTGGGTTTCTCGACTTCCTTAGGGTTGGCGACTTCCTCGGGTTTGGTGACTTGATCGGATGGCTTCTGTTGCTCAGTTTTCTCGGCCTTCTTGGGTTCCTCTACTGGCTGAGATTTCTCCATCGGCGTCTGTTTCTCGACAATCGGGGATGTCTCCATTGATAGAGGCTTTTCTGCCATCTTAGGCTCCTCAGCCTGGGTCATTTCCTCATCCTCTTGAGTTGTTTCGATCAGTTCAGGCATGTTGTGAGGTGCACTAGTCATCATCTCCATCAGTCCTTCGCCCTCACCGAGGATCTTTGCCATTGCTCCATGCGACAATGCAGCAAATCGGGACATGACCCTTGTTGGTAGTTTGGGTGTCTCAAGCTTGGCTAACTCAGCCTCAGTCTTTTCGATTTCCATTGCGAAGTAATCTGCCATGTCTTCATCGTCGTCTGATTCGGAGTTTTGATCGGGGGCCACAGTCTTGGGTGGAATTTCAAACCTAACGACTCCGATATGGGGGCGCTTGCGCTTGCGCCTCAGCGTCTCCTTGGGGGGCTCGCGGTGTTCTTCCACTTGTGGCCTTGAACCTTGAAGAAACCTAGGCATGCTCTCGGTTGTTGGTGATGGCCCTGGACCCCCTCGGTTGGCGTCTCTAAAAGTTCGGAAATCGCGGTCCTCCGAAGCTCTAGCAGAATGGGATTCCTGTTCCGATTTAACGGTGATCTCGCCCGGTTCAGCACTGTACTGTGACCGAGCTCGGTTATCGATTCCTGACAGATGAGAGTCCGATTTCGCGTCACTGCTTCGCGGTCTCCTGTCATCTTCGTGATGATCGTAGTGTGAACTGTCGCGATGGAGGGTTGGACGTTGTGATACAACATTCGGGGATCTCATCATCTTGGGTGAGTCTGGAGTCTTCTTCAGGTTGGGATTGATCCATTGCTTGCTCGATGGGCGTTGCTGAGGCTTCTGCTGCTGGGCTCGGGGTCCAACTGGGATTGGGGGACTGTCAAGGGGCTTAGCTGGGCCAGAGCCTGATGGCTCATGTCCTCCAGAATGTCCGGCAGAATGAGGTCGGTCACCAAAGGCACGGGGGGCTGTCGGAGGCGCCTTCGCAGCGGCGCTGGCGGGTGCATAACCATCGCCGACACTCAAAGCCCGATTGGGAACGGTTCCAAAGGCTGGTGCCGAAGGCGCGACGGGGGGCGGCGATACTTCCTTATTTGCGGGTGGCAGTAGATCGTGGGGAGCATTTGCGCGAGCTTCTATTTTCGAACGGAACAGCTCAGGACGGTCGCGAGGATCACGCTCATCTCGGGGATCACGGCGGGGATCCACATCTCCATACCGATCCATCCTATCCATCCGATCGCGCTCGTCTCGATCTCTGCCCCAGCGGCCTTCCTGGGACCTGCTTCTTGGGTAGCGGTCGCTTCGATCATCCATATACGGTCCTCTTCCACGCCCACGGTCAGCAGACCAGTCACCACGTCCTCTGCCGCGTCCACGATGGAAGCCGCCGCCACGAGGGTACGACGACATGAATGGGGGGTCCGAGGATGAAGAGCCCGCCGAGGGGGGACCGCCGTCCCGTGAACCACGCCGGGATCTGTCGGCGTCAACTCCAAGGGGCGGCACATCTCGGTCTCGATCTCGAAAATCTCGTGTTGGCGATCTTGCGCGGCCGATGGGTGAACGACGTGATCTAAAATCTCTCGGTTCCCGCCATTCCCTATCGCGTTCACGGTCGCGTTCACGCTCTCGACTTCGCTCATCCCGGTAGCGATCGCGGTAATCAATGTCTCTGTCTCGTCCACGGTCTCTGCTCTCGTCTCGGGAAGACCACCCACGTCCTCGTCCACGCCCGCGTCCTCCTCTAAAGTCGCCCGCAAAGCCTCCACCCCGCGGTCCGCTTGGGGCGTCGATTAATGCCTTGGGCGCCCGCGGAGGTTCTCTTCGTAATGGGTCGCCAAATGAGTCGCGACCAGGCGGAAAGGTCGAATTGTTCGATCTTACCTCGGCTGAGGAGCGGCGTCTGTCGCCGTCGCTATACTGTGAGGCCCGGTCATAGCGATCAGGCGAACGATCCCTTGGCGACCTCGATCGCTCGTACCTCGAGTACCTGGAAGCCCTACATGACAAATCAAAGGTAAGCATGGGAACGATATGCAGGCGAGCAGAAGGGGGGCAGGTCTGGTTTCGCCCGACGCGGTGGAGCGGGTCGGCATCAAGATGAACGGGGAGTTGTCGCGAATGGAGTTGATGGGTGGATGGTGCAGTGATGTTGGCGACGGGCGACAAAGGGCGACACGTACATTGCGACGAATGGGAGGACCTGAGTATGGTCGTGGGATGAAAAATCAACCTCTGCCCATGCACCAGTAAGAAATCTGCATGGACAGGATACGACGGCAGTGGTTGTGTGATTGAAGGTGGTGGTGCTTTGACTTTCGACACGACAGTGGCTGGTGGAACCAGGAACCTGTCGAGCTTCCCCCGTCAAGCCGCACGGGGGTTGGGCGTGTTCGTTGCGTGTGCAGGCAAGCGCTGGCTGGCGGCTTGCGAGTGTGAAATGAGCGACTTGGTGCCGTCCACCGAATGAACCGGCCGCGGGAGGCCGGACGAGGTGGAAGGTGGCGATGTGGTGGTTTGACGGCAAGCCGGCGACGGGCAGTTTGAAGGTGAAGGATTGAAGATGGACCTTGCAGCCTCAGCGCTGCAAAATGGAGCCAAACAGGTGGGTGCGAGTCGCGTGGCGGGCGCCTATTACTGGACAGTTTTAGTTTAGGTACGAGACGTGAAAGGTGAACCGCTTAACCGTGGCTCAATGGCTCCAGTCGCTCGCCTGTGCCACACGGGGGTGATGCGCTAATCCCAGACCGGACGATGCCTGGTTTTTGTGGGGGTGCTAATATGCCCACACCTACGTTTCGAAGTCAATGCATTTTTTGCACACGCCCAAAGATTTGATGCAGTCCAACGAGACCATGTACTTTTTGCTGTGTGTATTCTTGTGTATAAAATGCGTGGTCGCATAAACGGCATCGTGCATCGTGGCCAAACGTTCCCACCATAACTTTGCTCCTGTGTTGGCCACATCACCCTTCTTCAAACCAACATCCCTTCTTTGCATGTCTTGGATCCTTCCTCCCCACTTGCCCCTCTCAGGCAGGCGATAGATTGCATGACACATTGGGAATCAGGTACAAAGAAGCTGGTAAATTAAACCAAACAAACCAAAAATTAATATTAAAAACCAATGAAACAATGTAAATATGATCTCTCTTTACTCGTTTAATTACTTGGTGCTCCCTATAGCTCAATTCATTTTGGGTATAACAAAACTTGCATTTGCAATTTTTCTTCCACTAGCCCCCGCTATCCTGTGTGTGTGTGTGGTCAGTCATCTGCGGAGCCCGGCGCCGGGATTTTTGCCTCTCGGGAGGACAAAAAAAAATGAAACCCAAAACCAGCTATTTGAAGAGGTTAACCAAATAGACGAGTCCGACCAAAGAAAAATCCAAGATCTTGGCAGCATCGTGTCTGAGACTGACGCATCCATCTCACCTCACTCACATCTCCTGTGTTCTCAACACACCATCCTTCGTCTTTGGCTCTGATTACTATAAACGGGTTCTTTTTTTTTTTTTCCATTCTCCTGTCACACTTTTGAATCATGGACGCCTCCGCTGCACCGCCCACTGGGGCGACCGATGCGGTCCTCGTCAAGTCGGAGGAAATGCCCAAGGATGCTCAGAAGGTGGAAGAGCTAGACTTTAACAAATTCAAGGGCCCAGTCACAGCTGAGGACCTCTTCGAGGGCATGCGCCACATGGGGTTCCAGGCCTCGTCCATGTGCGAGGCAGTCAGGATCATCAATGACATGGTTAGCCAACTCATCCAGCCCCAAGCACCAACCTCTTGCAGAGACTATTGGTGATCAGAAAAATAGACATGACACTGAGAACTGTGTAAAAAAAAAAAGTGCATATTTACTAACTCGATCCATTACCAATCCTGCAGCGTGCCTGGAGGGACCCTGAGACAGGCGACAAAACAACCATCTTCCTGGGCTACACGTCCAACCTCATCTCCTCCGGCCTCCGAGGTGTTTTCCGATGGCTCGTCGAGCACAAGCACGTGTCCGCCATTGTCACCACGGCCGGTGGCATCGAGGAGGACTTCATCAAGTGCCTCGCCGACACATATGTTGGATCCTTCAGCACCCCGGGAGCTGAGCTGCGCCGCAAGGGTCTCAACCGCATCGGCAACTTGATTGTGCCCAACGCAAACTACTGCGCTTTTGAGGATTGGGTGGTGCCCATTCTCGACAAGATGCTGGAGGAGCAGGAGGCCAGCAAGGGTACCGAGGAAGAAATCAACTGGACCCCGTCCAAGGTCATCCACCGGCTCGGCAAGGAGATCAACGATGAGCGATCTGTCTATTACTGGGCCTACAAGAACGACATCCCCGTCTTCTGCCCCGCCATTACTGACGGCAGCTTGGGTGACATGCTGTACTTTCACACCTTCAAGGCGTCCCCCCTGCAGCTCAAGATTGATCTCGTCGAGGACATCCGCCGCATCAACACCATTTCGGTCCGTGCCAAGAGAGCCGGCATGATCATTCTCGGAGGTGGAATTGTCAAGCACCACATTGCCAACGCATGCCTAATGCGCAATGGTGCCGAGTCGGCAGTTTATATCAACACCGCTCAGGAGTTTGACGGCAGCGATGCCGGCGCGAGGCCAGATGAGGCTGTATCTTGGGGAAAGATTAAGATCGGGGCTGATAACGTGAAGGTGCGTGAATCGATATCACCTTGCACCCTGAACGAGGATGCTAACTACACTGTGGCAGGTTTATCTTGAGGCTACGGCCTGCTTCCCCTTTATCGTGGCAAACACCTTTGCCAAGGACATTCCACAAGAAAAAAGCGAATAAATGAAATGATAGACGATTAGAAATGATAAAATAAGAACAAATTCACGCGAAACGGTAATCTAAGGTGTCCAATTTATGGAACTATGTCTATTTTGAAAGCAATAAGTTTGGCGGGCTATAACCAGGCCGTTTTTCATACATGCTTCACTAATCATACAGAATAACAATATTTAATAAGACCGGGACCTTGGCCGTAAAAAGAAAGGAAAGTAGGGTGAACAGCTTATACCGGGGATTCGCTTAGACTAACAAAGGGCACATCATCTTCATCCAACTTGGCTCGTTTTACGACGTGCCCCGTATCATCGGTCTGGCCCTGGTCAGCCTCGGTATCCTCAACATCGTCGAGGGTCCGTTTCGCCGCAGTTGCCTTTCTAGCTGCCCTTTCCCTGTCCCACTCACTTCTCGGCCTGTATCGACGCTTGTTGGCCAATCGCCTCTCCTCTCGAAGTCTCGCCGCTTCCTGCTCCTCCTGATGCCGGCGCCAAATCTCTCCAAAGTCGATCGTCTCTTTGCGCATTTCTTCAATGGCTCTTTCGCCCTCTTCGAGCTGCGGCCAGGAGGCATTGGCTCCTCCCTTTCTGGTCATCATCCAATGGATTACGTCGCCGTCGTCCACGGCCCCGCCAGGCTGGCGGACAATGCGGGAGCCCTCACGCCAGAGGTCTCTTGCCGCCCGGTTTAGGGGATGGTTGTGTGGGAGAATGGTAGATTCTTCAGGCCGAGCCCCGCCGTTCTTGCTTGCGGTGCTTCGATCGGTCTTGGATGACGATGTCGGGCTTATCTTTTCGGAACTTTGATTGATGTTCAGCGTGGCTCGCTCAGGAGGCGGAGATGGGGGAGGAACTAACGATCCAAGGCCATTGCTGTCGGTTTCTAGGGAGGTGTAGGATGTTGCCACGGGACTTTTAGTTCCGCTTGGGTCTGAATTTCGGCCGGAGTCAAGTGCGCTGCTGTTTCCATCCTGACTCGATGGTGGTGAGGATGAAAGAAAACGTCTGGTCTCGGGAGCAACAGGCTCATAAGGTCTGTTGAGGGTTCTCAGATCTTGCAGATGGTTAGTGAAGGGCGTTTGGATAGGATCGCAGTGACTTACCAGGTCTCTGGGGACGAAGTTCAAAATCGTGCGTGGCCATTTCTGGGTGTTTCGTAGAAATTTGTGTTCTATGGGGTCCAGGCAGGGCTTTTTGTGGCGATTCTACGTCCACAACATGTAAAAGCTTTCGGCCTAGAACTTTCTGGGTATGAAATGGAGGACGGAGAGGTGGTAGACCTCTTCGCTCGGGGGTTTCTTGATCCAGCTTTTCAAATTTGTGTATAATGTGTTCTCAGCAGCGATGGTAATGTAATACCTAGATAGGAAGAGTAAAAATCAGAATGCTAATCCTCGTGGTCGGAGATTGTATCCATAGAGTTGGGGGATCCTGGGCCAAGTTCTTGGTTGAATTTCGTTGCGGGTGCGGTTTGAGGAGTGAAAAACTGCTGCAAGGCACTGTGGGAGATGAAAGAAGATTCCCGCTGCGGTAGGCTGTCTGACAGCTGTTTGTCAGAGGCCGGTGCATTTGTCGGCTGACTGACTGTTTGGGTTGTGTTGACTGATTCACTGAAACAGGGTGTTTGCCTGGAAAGATTGTACAGAATCAAGGCAGCTTCATAGACTTCTTTTGAGACAGGCGCATAATTACACTGGGGATGAAAGACTGAATCTTTTTTCGGGTATTCTTGGACAGTTTCTTGCTTCTTTGACTTTGCGCGACGTCTTTTTGTATGGGTAAATCTCTTTGGTCTGCGAGTTCGTTTCCTGGCCGTGGCCATGGTGGTTGCCTTGACGAAATGGGAAGAGTTTTGTTGGTAGTTTTCTTCGTGCAAGGAACAAGCATAGATTTATTTGCGCAGAGAAGAGATGGTAATCCTCGAGTCTCGGTCCATCCAATAAATATATACCTACAATCAAGAACCTTTGTTTCCCAAGTGGCGCGCGTGTTGGAGTTTGGAATCCTGCCATTAATGGCCAACTCTAATGACCCTATTGGTCCAAAACTTGGAACAATAAGCACACGCAGCCCGCATCAGCTCTGCGTTAGTTCTTTTATCCTTTGGTAAATCGCAATGCTTTGTTGCACAATCATTATACCGTCATTGTATTCTTATCATCCAACAAAGGCGGTATTGCGCTCAAGCCACTTCAGCACACATGAACAAATATCATACCAAGACACAAATAGGGAAATAAATATAATTAAGATTGTCCTAATTAGGGTTGCAGTTCTCCAATCAGGCCCTTGAAACTGGCCAAGGCACCAGCCCAATCCTCAGCTCCATCTCCGTCGGCCCACGCGCCAACCACCTTGAGGCCTTCCAGATCATCCTTCATGTGCTTCTCGCTAGTTGTTCCATTCAATACGGTTAACCCTTCTAATCCCAAGACCAGAGCGTAATATGCCACCGCCCGAGGCACGCCGGCTTTCTCTGCTACCTGAGACACGGGCCCAGTCCTGAACAGCTCTGGATTGGCGCTCAGGGTCCAAAAGGATTGGAACACGATGCCTTCGTCTCGGCAGTAGGCCCGCAGCGCTACTTCAAATGCTGTATCGTCGTAAAAACGGTTTTGCACAACACTAGGCTTGACCGTGGCCTCGGCGTTCAAGGCTTTGAGCACAGGTAGTGAGGTATTGGAGATGCCCAGGTTTCGGATCTTGCCGGGCACGTACGTCTCCAGCGTCTTCCACACCGTCACGGTTTCTTCAATAGTGCCCATGGGGCTGTGCATCACGACACTGTCCAGATATGGCTCCTGCCCTTCAACGGTGAAGTAGTTGAGCGAAGAGCGCACCGATTGATGAACCTTGTCAACCAGCGGCGCATCAAGGTCATATGGCGGGTTCTCGCCTTGGGCGCTTGGGGGGGAGAACTTTGTTTGAATCTTTGATCCTGTCAGCCAATATTACGCATGCGCCGCAATCCAAGGCACGTCTTACGAAAAGAGCCTCCCTCGAGATTATACCATCTGCGATTGCTCTCTGGACACCCTGTCCAACGCCCCTTTCATTGTAATGCTTTGGCTGCGCTGCTGTATCAATACCGCGAAAGCCATTCTTCAAGGCTTTATAGACGAGGTCGGTGGTCTGGTCCTTTTTCCAAGCTGTACCGTACACCAGCTTGGGAATGGTGGTGGAGGAGCCCTTGAGGGTCAAATCCTTGGCGAGGCGGGACGCTTGAGCCATGTCGACCAAGTGGGAGATATAAATAGTTTCTAGTAGTTACTGCTTAGTTCTAGGGTGGCTATTTTGAGCGGTAGGTCGAGTATGTGCTCTGAAGCAACAAGATGAGGCTTTGAGTTGATGGAGTATGCTGCATCATAAATGCGGGCCACAATTGGCCACTCATATCACCCACACGACTGTACAGTGCTGATTAACTAAGGCCTCCTATTTTGAGTGCCGTAAGCCTCCACCCAGGTACCTCCCCTCAATCATCTGAGATAAACATCATGATTAAGAAAGAATGTACCTTGATATAAATAAAATTATTATAAATAAAGATAATATTATATAAAATAATCCTAACAAACTTTATTTTGATTCGGAGCTTTGCAGTTTGCAATATATCTTGCTCGGTACCTAAGTGGAGGCTTACGGCACTCAAAGGGATATATAACCACCAAAGCCCAGAGAGGGGTATGCCAATAAATAAGCATGACAATAGTACTCGACCATTTTTATTAGTATTTCTAATTTTAGGTCCCAGCTCCTCGGCATGTCTCTTGGTGCGTAGCTTAGGTGCTCCTCGCTCGACCATGGTATCGGTATCGACAATCCACATATCCCACGCTAAATTCGGTATTTCGCAGCAAAACAGCCCGAGGAAACAATGGATGCCATGAGTAATCTCTTGATTACGAATTTTCTTACAGTAGCATTTAGTCTAGGAGGTGAGGGCAAAACTCGAATTTTACTTTTTTTTTTTTTTCTCAATGCCTGTGTGGGTCTTCATCCAATAATTCATGTGGTAAACTAGCTGGCCATCGGCCAACTCTCCGCCCCATCACACCTTGGCCAGCCATGGGCCTGGTAGAGGGTATTTTCTAATTTGGAAATCAAGAAATATCAAGTTCACGACGAGCGAGATAACGGATGACAAATTACCATTCTCCGCAAGCCGATTATCCGCTGCACCTCTAATGCAGGGTAGGCTCCGATACCTTGAGCGAGGAATTTATTCCGCCCTTTCGCCCTGACCGATTGCTGCGTCGAATGGACATGACGTCGTCCTCATCGTTGATAAGTCCGAGCCACTTCCGCAGTGCTCCCCGCCATCCCCATATCCACCACCTGGTGCGGGGTTTCGGTGTGACTCGTACCAACCGCTGGCGGGATAAGTTTCGACGATGGGGGCCGCTACCGACTCGCGCGAATCGGCGAGTAATAGGTACGAAGGAATAGCCATTGGATGGGGACGATATCTTGGGGGCTGCTTGGCCAAGCTCGGCGAAACTAGCCATATGTGACAATAATCGGAATCTACTTCCCGACACGGAGAGCTCTCACAAGAGCTTCAAGGACTGCAATTTTACCCCGCAACCTCGCCGCCAAGAATTTATGACAGGAGATAAAAAGAGCACGTCGTCTCCAGCGGCTCATCAATTTTTTTTCTAATAAATACCACCCGTCTAAATTTCTTGCCTTTTCTACACTTATCATTGCAGGAAAGCTGTTGCATAATATTACCTACGCAAGTATCTAAAACCTTGCATCTCCCATAGCAACATTCACAATGGCTCCCTATTCTGTCAAATGGGGTATTCTAGCCACTGGTGGCATTGCGGAGCGTGAGTATTTTTTTAATCTTTATTTTAAACCTACCTGCCCTTTAATCCACTGTATTGCTGTTTTACAGATCTAGAGCTTTGGTGGTGACTGACTTGCTTGTGTAGACTTCTCCAAGGATCTCCTCGCTGACCCAGCTGTACGAGATGTTCATGATGTCCGCCACGAGATCGTTGCCGTTGCCTCCTCCACATCTGCTGAGCGAGCGGCAGACTTTATCAAGAGGATTGACGGGCCTGCCTCAGCCAAGGCCTATGGTTCCTATGCCGAGCTTGTTGCTGACCCCAACATTGACATCATTTACGTCGCCACTCCCCACAGCCACCATTTCCAAAATGCTATGCTTGCTATTCAAGCTGGCAAGAACGTGCTCTGCGAGAAGGCCCTTACTGTGACTGCCGCCCAGACCAAGAAACTGGTTGAGGCAGCCAAGGAGAAGAACGTCTTCTTCATGGAAGCTGTCTGGATTCGATATTTCCCTCTCAGCATCCAAGTTAGAGAGCTCATCAAGTCTGGCGCCATTGGCCCTGTGTACAGAGTTATGGGTAAGACGGACCCCTCTACAAGTTGACTTGCACACGCCACACACACGGCAATCTGAAATCAATTGGCTAACTCCCGTGGCACAGCTGATCTCTCCTTCAACATGGATCTCCCCAATGGCAAGATTGACTTCCCTGATTCGCACCGAATGGTCAACCTGGATCTGGCTGGTGGCAGTCTTCTTGATCTGGGCGTCTACTCCCTGAACTGGGTTTTCCAGACCATCTACCACACCAAGAGTGAGGAGCTCAAGGAAGCCCCCAACGTTGTCTCTGCTGTAAACAAGTACGACACCGGCGCCGACGAGACGACCAGCATCATCCTCCAGTTCCCCAAGAACAAGGCCATGGGTATTGCCACGACGAGCATGCGTGTCGGCACCGACTTGGACGGAAAGTACACTGGCGGTCCCGCCATCCGCATCCAGGGCTCCGGCGGCGAGATCCAGGTGACGGGCCCAGCTTACAGACCCACTGAGTACAAGGTGATCAAGAAGGACGGCAACGGCCACGTCGAGCTGGTGCCTATGCCCATCCCCCAGGACCCCAAGCGCAGCAACTGGGGACACGGCATGTTCTGGGAGGCCGACGAGTGCGCCCGATGCCTGCGCGACGGCAAGAAGCAGAGCGACTCGATGCCCTGGTCCGAGTCGATTCTCATCATGGAGACCATGGACTCTGTCCTCAAAGAAGGCGGTGTCAACTATCCCGAACTGATCGCCACGGACGTTTTTGACGCCAACAGCCCCCTTAACACTGGCAAGAAATGAAGACAACCGTCAGAATAGTTATTAAAACGCGGTATTAAAGGGAAGAAACAAGAGGAATGATGCGAGCTTGAAAATGTAAATAAAGCGGTGTTTTGATGTAAAGAAATGTTAATCACTACAGTGGCAGCCGGCTGGCCAGTGTATTACAGCTGGCAGACCTTACATGAAAGAAGCGTTAAGCGCCTGGCAAGAGAAGAAACACTGAAATCTTGCCGCAAAGTAAGCAACAGGCCCGTAGTCAGTCAGGGAGAGAGTCGGAGTTGTCCCACCTTTCCATGCGTCAGCTCAGGCACCTTTATCCCTTTGAGTATCGTAAGCCTCCACTTAGGTACCAGGCAAGATATATTGCAAATTACAAAGCTCCTAATTAAAAATAAAATAAAAATTAGGATTATTTATATAAAGTTATATTTTATTCTAATAACAATATTTGTTGGTTGGATCATTGTAGTTTGCAATATATCTTGCCTGATACCTAGATGGAGGCTTATGGCACTCAAAGGGATAGCTTTCCAACGGTTTCTGCTTCGGAGATGACTGGAAGCCACAATAATATAAATAGGTTCTCTGAATAGGAAAAAAAATCTTCTTCAGTCTCGAGCTCTTTTTTAAGATCAAATTTTCGAGTTCCTATTGTGACAGGAACACCTCAACACGGTCACCCGCGGAACAAGTAGACTTTTCAATCCCTTGGTACGATTGCCCTCGCACCAAACTATCAACTGAGTCTCGAGCTCATTCTGTCTCATCTCCCAACAGGCCAGCACATTTTCAGCAAATACAACATTGTCAACACAGCCGTTTGCCCTCTCTGCTCTCTGCTATTCATTTCGCTCTCATTAACGCACCACACACCATAATTATGAGCATAAAAACTCGATTCTTAATTCTTTCAGACACCCATGGAAAGAATTTTATGCCTGAAAAGCACCATGGCAGTCATATAGATGTTGCTATACACTGTGGTGATCTGATAGCAGGCTCAAAACTAACAGAATTCAGGACATCACTAGATCTTCTATCTCACCTCGATGCCCCTCTAAAATTGGTTATTGCGGGCAATCATGATTTTACCTTGGATATTCCAGCATTCAAACAAATCATTTCTGAAGCTTACCCGCCTCTTGAGCCCGATTTAGTGGCAAAGGAGTATGGTGCTTATGGCGAGGTTAAAGAACTATTTGACCAAGCTAGAAGTAAAGGCATTGTTCTTTTGGAGGAGGGTACTCACGAGTTTACATTAAAAAATGGTGCTCTACTGAAAGTCTTTGCAAGCCCATTTACCCCTTCACTTGGAAATTTGGGGTTTCAATATGATTCACAAACAGGGCACACCTTCGACATCCAGGACAACACAAACCTAGTCATTACCCATGGTCCACCAAATGGAATCATGGACATAAATGATTCAAAGAAACGAGCAGGCTGCCCCGATCTTTTTGCAGCTCTTGCTAAAAAGCGCCCCCAGCTTCACTGCTTTGGGCATATCCATGAAGGATGGGGCGGGAAGCTGGTACGCTGGAGGGAAGTAACAAGCGAGCTTCCAAACCATTTCTCGGATATCGATAATCACAAGTCAGTGCTGATTTTTAACCTGGCGCATTTCCGAGATAAAGCAGCCGACACCATGGAACGCACTATGCAAGGATGGTACCATACAAGACATTGTTCTGGAGATGCGGATCCACTGGAGGTCGGAAAGCACACATTGTTTGTGAATGCAGCAATGCAAGCAAGCGACGAAGATGGAGATGAGCTTAAACAAATCCCTTGGCTTGTTGGCATAGAACTTCAGTTGGCAAGGGCAGCCACCTCTGAGAGAAGCCCAGAAATAGCAGCCAGGGCCTTGCAAGAGCAGAAGAGACAGAAGGTGCAGAGTGATGATGAAGATGATGACGAAGGAACACAGCCAATAGCCAAAAAGAAAAGGATGATGTAACGCATGGCTATAGCGTGCTAGTGGTTGGTTCTTGGGAAGGAAGCAGCCAGATATAGTGGACTCGGGCTTGCAAAATATCTAACGCTCTTGCTGATAGTTGACGTACAACCAGGCCACAGAGGTGGCATACAAATAGCGTTCAACATCATGAAAATCTTTTCGCCCTGCACAAAAGAACAATTAACTTAAATCCCTTGAGATATGATCAATGTTACATTTCTTCATTTGCCATTTGGTGATAGACCTCCTCAATACCACATACAAGTATTCATGTTCTTAGCGGTCCCATTAGGTATGGAGCTAACTGGACTTCCTAGACACTTCGCGACGCCTTACTAAAAGCTCGGCGAAACTTCACTACAAGGCCAGCGAAACTTCACTGTCTCCAACCACTGAAGAAGCCATGCCAATACATGCCGGAATTTCCTCTCCAATGCGTGAAGCACTCCTAGAGTGCTTCCGTACTGTTACGCTTCTCGTCCGGCCTGAATGGCGCTGTCAGGTAGTACTAGTTAGTGGTGCGGCCAGCGTGGCCCACCCCTTCTTTGGCCTGCAGATGCCGTTTCATTAGTGAGGCAGGCAGCCATGGGTTACGGAGGCGCACTAAGTGCATAAACATGCAGGGGACCGGGTGAGGTTCGCGGACGGCTCCAGAGGGCCGAGCAACGGGCGCTAGGGGGATGACAGGACGGGTTCGTGTCAAGTATAGGCAGAGGTAGCTTACAGTTGCAAGGGCCTGCGGCCAGCCAGCGTTGCGAGGATGGGTGGATGGGCTATGCTTTCTCTGATTGCAACCCTTGACAGGTTTGGATGGATGGGCAGAATAGCGAAAGCAAACCTTTTTGCAACAGGCCCCTGTCTTAAAACATGCTGCCTTCTTTTTTTCCTTCCCACACCCCCGGTCCCCTTTTCGCTTCCTTGGTGATTCCTTGATTGATTCGAAGCCAAACCCCCCTCGTTCGCCCAGGGAAGCAAGACACGCGAGGCGTCCGAGCTTGTCAGCGGCTCCGCACCGGGAGGCTATCCGCGCGCCAGCCCGCGCCGCCGGTCAGCGACCTGGGTGTGTCTCATGAGGCTCCAAAACCTCAACCTGGGCGGATCGCGGATGATGTCGTGCATTGGCAGCACCACGCAGACGCAGCAGCAGGAGCAGCAGCAAGAGCAGCGCCCCCTGGCCTACCAGGACAGCACTGGACAGCGCACACTGCCTCGACAGGGGGCGTGCAACGTGGTAGCATGCACCGCTGCCCTTGTGGGCGTGCGCGGGTTATTTTTCTCGAATGCATGAGAAAGCAAGGATGGCGACGGGGACCAGGTCGACGGGGAACGAGAAGGAGAAGCCCTTCGCATCCCCAACCCTCCCCGCCGGTGAAGGGATGTGCATGGTCTGTGTGGGAAGGGGGGGGGGAGGGATGGATGGATGGAAGAAAAAAATGACGCCATGCTCGAATCTGCATATGGGCAAATCGGATGTGAATTATGAGGCGTTGCGAACGCCAACAAAGCGCCGTGGAGATAAAAGGGGAAGCTGGAGATTGGCATAGCGTGTGGGGATGGGAGAACCCTGAAGATGAAAAGGGCCGTTGGCGGGAAGCTTCCGAAGCAGGTTCGCGGCCGGGGGGGCTGGCACGATCTTTTTTAGCTTGTTTGCTTGGTGTTGGTGCTTTTTCCAGGGTTTGTAGGTGTTTTTTTCTTCTGATTTTATTTTGGTCAAGGCTCGACGGCACTGGCATGAAGCCAAAAATGAAAAGTCACCCGCCAACTGTTGGTCTTTGTCGCTGTTGGTTCATGTGTGTCACCTAGACGAATGGTTCCCTCCGCAATGGGGCTGCATGTGGTACTTAATCTGTCGGAGAGCTGGGGAAGAGCAAACATTCGACCTGTCACTGCTTCATGGCTGGTTGGCTGGCTTGTCAATCTCAAATGGCTAAATCCGACCAACTACTCGTTTTATCAACCATGTTAGTTCCGTGGAACAACTGGAACAACTCACCACCCCCACCACCCCTGTCAGAATTTTATCCAGAGAGCGAAAAGCCCGCTGCCCAACCACACGCTCGCTGGCGCACGTACACGCGCACAAGACATCTACTTCCAACCGACGTCGTGATAGAGGGCGCTCAGACTCACCTTCGTCTGCTCTTTCTGCCAACCCCGGCTCTTCGCACGCCACCCCCAAACGGGAACCACGGAAAGAAGCACCCGTGGAAGGGGGAAACGAACACCCTCCCCCAGTTTTT
Source organism: Calonectria hawksworthii (assembly GCA_020975415.1). NCBI lineage: Eukaryota > Fungi > Ascomycota > Sordariomycetes > Hypocreales > Nectriaceae > Calonectria > Calonectria hawksworthii. The sequence goes on along the minus strand of JAHXZK010000001.1, from coordinate 1,695,440 downwards.
CCCACCGCGACCGCGACCACGGGTTTCCCTTGCTCGTTTCGGTCCTGTCGCTTGTCTTCCCCTCCAAGGGTCCCCTCTCCTCCTTCTCGACGTCTGTTCTCCGCGCCGTCTCTTTTTCCCGCCATGGCGAGTGGTTCGTCGGCGATACCGGCGGGAGAGGACGGACCGCAAGCAGCACCCGTCCATCATGCCCAACCACCACCACACGAGGAGCCGTCGTCCACCGTCCTGACGTCGTCGTCGTCGTCGTCGTCGGCCCAGGCCGAGACATATGAGGCCACGCACGTGCACGCAGTCTACGAGGCCATCGCACCGCACTTTTCCGCCACACGCCACAAGCCATGGCCCTTTGTTGCCCAGTTCCTCAACTCTCAGCCGCCGGGGAGCGTTGGCTTCGACGTCGGGTGCGGCAACGGCAAGTACCTCCGCATCAACCGGGGCGTCCACCTCATGGGCTCCGACCGCAGCGCCGCCCTGGTCCGGCTGGCCTGGGAGGGACCGGCGGTGACGCAGAAACCCGACGGTGAGAAGGATGCCGCTGCTTCTAGCGTCAAGGGCGATGTGGATGTTGCTGTTGCGGATGGCCTCGTCCTGCCATACCGCCATGCTTCAGCCGACTTTGCCATTTGCATAGCAGTCATCCACCACCTCTCCACCCCGGAGCGGAGACGTGAGGCCATAGCTGCGCTGCTTGAATGTGTGCGCCCCCGCGAAGGCCGTGTCCTCGTGTACGTCTGGGCCCTGGAGCAGTCAAACAGCCGTCGTGGGTGGGACGAGAATAGCGCCCAGGATACGCTGGTACCGTGGGTGATGAAGACTCCCCAGGGTCAAGGGGAGACGTTCCAGCGCTACTATCACCTCTACCGCAAGGGTGAGTTGGAGGAGGACGTCGTGGCCGCTGGAGGTGTGGTGGAAGAAACGGGATATGAGAGGGACAATTGGTGGGTGATATGTAGCAGACCATCTTGATCTGACATCGGATGACATGAGAGAAAAAGAAAATATATAGAAAACCACCTTGAGCAGGGGGGTTAATAAAAAAACGTGTTAAAAATGACAGTTGCATCACGACAAGATCAAACATGCAAACAGCTATCATTGGGAAGAGGGAAAGAATTCATGTGAAATCAGGTCTTTTGTGCTTTTTGCCACCTCATCTCGAATCAACTAACTGTAACTGTACAACTTTCCTCCTCTTTTCTATCAACTCTCATGTGGTCTATCAGAAAACGCAAAATTGCAAACACCGTCCCGGCCGTGTCATGATAATCTCTGTCCCCCAAACCCGATGACATGTCATTCATCCCAATTCCCCTTGACCACCCTCTTCTTTCAGGCTTATCATTTCCTGTCCTAGGTCAAAACAAAAGTATACCCGAGAGAGGAGCAAAGTAACCTCAACAGCCCCCTGCAAGATTTTTTTTTTGGTTAGGTGGTGTCCAAACCCTCGCCCCTCTCTTTCCCCCTGCTTCAACAATTGCGCCTCTAGCCAAACCAAAAAACCACTCAGACCAAAAAAAAAAAAAAACCATTCTGAAAAAAATGACAATCCGAAGAATTGAAGAAAGCAAAACCCAGCATGTGTTTTTGATTTTTGTTCACATGAAGAAGAGAAAAAAAAGCATCTTTCGCCTCATAATCCTTCGTATCCCATCCGGTCATCGCCCCATGCCTTAAAATGCTGTTTGTGTAAGATATGTTTGTCGAATCCGTAAAAAGAAAAAAGCCCCTTTTATCCTCGTTCAAAACGTTTCAAGTGGCAGATAAAGAGAACCCGCTTTCCGACCTCCAGTTTATCCTCGTTCCGATGCAACCCAGATGCTGTATATGTGTGCCGTTCATGTTCAATTGTTTCCGTCCCTGGTAAAAGAAACCGTACGGCGCCGTTTCGTGTCGCCTGCTGTCCCAAAACAACCTTCTGTTCCCAACCCCGGCTAATGATTCCCAAACAAACCAAGTTGAACTCCTTATTCGCCGACAACTCATCCCTGCCATCCAGAGAGTGCAAAGTTGGCTTATGCCATGCGTCGTCGATGGTTGGACTCCCGTTGCAGATGGTCAGGGCTAGCTCGCCGCTTGGACCCTGTGGTCTCCATCGCGTAGCTGGCGAGGGTTGGGAGAAGTGGCCCTGGTGTTGGTGGGGCAGTCATGGGAACGCCAGGAGCTCCCGCGGGAGTGCTGTAAGGGCTCACACCGGTCGTGAGCTCGCTAATTCCAGGAAGAAGACCACCTCCTCGCGGTGGGGGTTGGTTCTGAATCGGGGCCAGGCCGGGTCCTGGGACGTAGTGGATTTCGTTGGGGTCGGGTCCCATGGGCAGGTGAGGGGGAGGAGGGGGAGGAATAGATTCGCGGCGAGGGACCATGGAACGACCGCTGGGAACAGGTGCCATGGGTGGCGGTCGGTTGTACATGGTTCGGGGAGAGGGAGCACGCAGATCTCGGGGCAGGCTGCCCTGGGACTGCGAGTGGGCGTGGCTGCGAGAGGGTGAGTTTCGGTGGTTGGCGCTGTTGTCGACATTGACAGAGGCGAGAGAAAAGGGAATCACGCCGGCTCGGCGAGCCATGTCGGCCTCACCAAGCTGCCAGTGCATGGCTTCGGCTGCTCGCCAAGGCACGGCCATCTCTTCCGCAACCTTGGCCCACATCTCTGGCTTGAATCTATTGCTTATGTTAGTTGACTCGGCAAACAAGGCTGTAGGAACAAAAAAAGAGGAGGTTCAAAAATTGAAAAAGTCCAGTTTGCTGATCATGTTCCTGGGGTGCTTCTGGGGCAGCGCAGATGGCTATCCTTACCTCTCGTACAGTCTTGCGAGCTTGTTTTTGCGCTCCTCGTCCCATTCGCTTCGTCGCTCGAGATAGTTTTGGTAGTGGAGGCGGCAGCTTATGGCACTTCGACCAGGCAACCGCTTGGAGATGTCTTCCCACTTCATTCCGCTGCCGCGGAGCTCGATGATAAGCGCATCTTCCTCGGGCGACCACTTGCTCTGCTTCTTCACGGGCTGATCCGAAGTGTGGGGAGGCATGCTGCGCCTACCAGCTGGCATTGGAGCAGGAGCTACAGGCGGCGCAACATGCACACCTGGCCGGTTTGCGATGGGAGAGGCCTTGTTCGAAGGCGGGTGCGGCACGGGAGCTGGCGGGAGGGTTGGTACAGGGACAGGAATAGGGGCTTGTTGAATTTGGCGAGGCGGCGAGAGAGAAGACTCATGCGAGTCTGGAGCCTTGAGGAGAGCTGCGATATCCACGGTGACAGCCGGTGTGCCGGACCTGCCCACGCGGGGGCCGTTTGCATAGGAGCGCGGCGCGCGCACCAAATCGATACGGTCTTGCGGACCCACGATGGACGGCAACTCTGCCCGCAAGAGGCAGAGCGGAGTCTCGCTCCTGAGTTGGGCCAGCGCGGCGACTCGAAGGGGTCTGTTCTACGTCCTTTGGAGCGGCTTCAAGAAGCCTTTGCGTCGCACAACAACAACGCCTTGATTCACGACACAAGGCGTAGTTGCTGAGAGCGTTTCTGAACCGTGAGAAACGCCAGGACAAGGAGAATCGTTGGCAAGGGGGCCAAATTGCACAGAGTACCTCGAGGGCGAAGAATGACTCTCTGCTAAGTTACAGGGCTCTCGAGCTGAAGCAGCCAGACAGCCGAGGAAGCAAAGAAGTTTGGGGGCTCTAGATGGATTGCTGAATGCGGAAATGGCCTTTGTATTGAAGGACTGGATGGGTTAGGCGTCAAAATTGTCGGGCTCAGGCAGGTACTTTGAGGAAGGAGGAGAGGAGAAAGGGGAGCAGTCCTGGGAGTCAAGGACGTCCTCTGGATGATAAAGCGTGGCTCGTAGTGAGTGATGAAGGCAGAAAGACGGCTTTGATTGGTGATTCCCAGGGCCTTGTCAACCAATGGGCGGAGATGAGACGAGCTTGATGAGGCAGAGCAGATTAGAGGGCGCCAACGGGGGGCAAAAGTTAAAGGACCAGGGCGAGACTGGGTTTGCTGTCGACGAGAAACAAGCAAGGCCGGAGGCAGAGCGAGGTGATGATGAGCGCGTCGGGTTGAAGGGTTAAGAGAGAGTTGTCAATTCGGCAGAAAGAAGAAACGTCGGTAGGAATAGGTAGGTAAGCCTCAGGCGCGGACCCACGTTGGTCGGGATTGCTTCGCTTTGACTTGGCCGAAAGTCGAGACTCGAGACACACAGCGAGAGACTAGGATGGAGCTATGTACGTATGTGTGTTATAGATGGGGAGGGGGGGGGGGGGGCGAAAACGAAAGGAAAAAGAAAAGAAAACCTGGCCCGAGGGAACTCGTTTTTTTGATGGTTGTCGAGAGAAGCAGTGCGCACTGAGCTGTCGGTCCAAGGAGGCGTATGAAAAGGGCTGGTGGGGGAGAAACGCAGCAAACCGGGGTGTCTGTCTGATTACACCCCAGCCCAGGCCAGGCTAGCGTGCAGGTAAGGTACAGGTAGCCAGGCAGGTAGGTGAGGTGTAAGGTCGGTAGCGATTTGACCTGACCGTCTTAGCAGAGAAGCCTAGGGCTATACGTGACGAGCGACAAGTGCGAGGAATCCCAAGCCTAAAGCGAGTAGTTAGAGTGTGCGGAACGGTCGCCAGGGGTGGGGGGAGGGGCGTGTCGATGGTGATTGCGCCAGGCCCGGCCAGGGGGTGTGCTGGGGTGTGCGCCGAGTAGCGAGAGCTCCCCCAAGTCGAAGTGGGCGGCGTGTGGAGTCGCATGCGTTTGGCAATAAGGCATAGGCCATCGACAGGCCTGCGATGGATGAGGGAGGACCGCCTGCGGGTTTGGTTGGTACCTTGCGTTTCTCATTCACATTGCTGAAGAAAAATAAAAAATAAAAAAACAATAATATGTGATACAACGGCCAAGCCGTCGCGGCCCCCCGGTTCCCTAGCAGTTCATTTCAGCCGTCACATTTCACATCTCTCTGCATGGAGCTCCAGTCCACTCTATTACCGCCAGCTCCGCCTCGCTGAGCCAGAGAGTCGACGATGGCCTCAGCATCACCGGGTTCCTAGTCTGGCAAGGTCCGAAGCCCATCGTGCTGCTGTATGTACATGTCATAATACCGGTCAGAGAGGTAATAAAATGTCGGTCTCCAAAGTTGTAACGGATGTACTTGGGTCCTTGCTTTGGCGTCGCTGTCAATTTGGTCTGGCAGCATATGCCACACGCCCCTCGAGCCGGTACGTCGCATGTCCACCCCCTCCCCTGCCTTGGTATGGTTGGGTTGGGTTGAACGATTCGATCTTCGCATGGTACCGTCCGCCTTCCCGGCTCCGATTTTTTTCATCTGGAGACTGGGGGAGGGAAGAAGGGTTTGAGAAAGGCTGGAATTGTCTGTGAGCCGTGGAGGGGTCGGGCAACCGAGCCCATGTACGGTATGTGCGAAGAGGGATGGGATGGGAGGGATGGATGGATGCTGTTGTCCAGCGCAATGCCACGACACTTGCATAAATGCCCATCATCAATCTTGGCCTTGCACAGGCGATCCATATCCAAGGCGAGCAAGGCATATTGGCGCCCCTTGGCCTTGTATTGTCTATATCGCGGGGGGGTCGTGGCCGATTTGCCGCCTTGCCATCATTCACAATCAGTCTCAGTTCTCACTTCTGTGAGCTGCGTGTGCCTGGCCTATTATGGCCTCGAGGGCCTCAACCCGGGTGTTATGTCACTCGGTACGGCCATGCCATGGTATGGTATGGCCTGGGGCGGCCCAGACCCGGATGTATCGCAACAGTGTAGGCGCCCTGCAACCCGCGTTCAGTGATCCCCGGCAGGCCGGAGATGGGCCAAGACCGCACCCGCGAAGCGTGGAGCATTGGATCACGGGGATGGAGCAGCGGACATGCCAAATAATGGCGCAAGGGATGTTGCTTCCAGCACCACGATAACACCCGATGCGTTCGCACGAACCACCTTAGTTCGAGGGAGGTCCGGTAAGTCATAGGCGATGCGCTGTCCAGGACCTGGGTCCAGGGTCCCCCCCCTCGTCGAGCATCTGTGCTTGGCTCAGTGCAAAGGTAAGGGGGCAGAGTACGAGAAGGCAGCAGAATGTGAGCGAGCGAGCGAGCGAGCATTGAGTGGAGCGGAGGAGGAGGGGTCGTCATTGGGCCCCCACAAGACGACGAAGGACCTGAGCAAAAGAAGCGCGGACGAGAACCTGTGCATGGAGAGACGAGCTGCAAGTCTGTGACAGCGTGGTGTGAGAGACGCCTCAACACCAATCTCTGAAGAAGGCGCGCTAGCAGGGCCAGGAACGCCCCGGGAGACAAGCTCACTCGGCGGCAAGCGTGGAGAAGGTGTGACACTCTTTAGGTCAGTGGAGAAGGATTCACAGCTTGGAAAGGGTTGGGTTGGGCAAGAAGTGCTAGCGGCCGGCTGGCTGGCGTGCAGGTGACGGGCACGCGAAGCGATAGGTGCTAATTAACGACGTTAGGTTGGCACCGTGCCATTTCTCTAGATATATGCATTTGCGCAAACGACGGTGAAGGATAGAGCGGACGAAATTTGGGTTGCCGGATGTTTTTTTTTTTTTTTTTGAAGCCATTCATAGCAAATGGCGGCGCGCGAGACAAGGATCCGTGTCACGGTGCACTGCATCGCACCGCTCCGCAACGTAACCCAACACACAGCATTTCGTATCGGACGCCAGACAGCCAGCCCCGGTTTCCAAGGATCCCGAGAATAGACGCCCCCAAGGCACAACAGCGACATGCGACGTGCGACACATGCGACATACCACCTCGCCATGGCTGGCTGTGTCGTCGTCGTTGTCCAGCAAGGCGTTGCGCCGCCATCTATTTCGGTGTCAGCGTCAGTGTCAGCCGGCGTCAGCATCAGCGCGCGCGGGTCGACGACAGGTTGGTGATGATCACTACCAAGGCGGCTTGGGCGCCAATGGCCGCCGTTGGCGCACGCTGCGGCACTGGTGACTCCGTGACGAGACGATCTTGGCGGGGAACCAGAACCAGAGCCAGAACCAAAACCAGCTTCTGACTCCTTCCAAAGTCTACGGCGAACCGCGCCGCAACCCTTCCACTGTACATAAAAGCCGGTACCCCTGCATCACCCTGACAAAAAAAACCACTTTTATGGCGTACAGCCAAGTTGCTACAGCTCTCCCCGCTCATATGCTCCTATGGCGGCGGGCTGGGTTCCATGCTAGTTGAATCATTACTACAGAACCCAATGGGGGAAAGGAAGAAAAAATTCTTTTAGAGCTGCATATCCATAATTTTAATGGAGGCATGCGCTGCTGCAGCATGCTGTCTGCTCCCCCTCCCAATTAATCTTTTTTTTTTTACTAGACACACCACACACCTCAACACAACTTGTGAAAAGAGTGTGTTGTCGAGGCGATGGCAACGGTTGGTGAGCTGCAGGGCATAGAGAGCCACACAAGGTCGATTGAATAAGGCTTGACGTACCTTACCTAACCTGCTAAAAACCCACATTTATATTTTTCCCATGATCTAATTGCCCTCTCGGGCTGGGCCCTGAACTGACAGAGTGCCCACCAACCAAACATGCCAGGCACACGGACGGGTTGACAGAACTGACACCGCAGTCGGCAGCCTCTGAGCCTTTGCCTACCTTAGTCAAAAGCGCGAGTGAGCACGAGCCCGGCACCCGTCTGTGCTTGCGCGTAGTCCATTCCGCTACATCTCTCTCGCGCGAGTTTGAGTTTGTCGGGTGAGGCTTGGGACTGGGCTTGTCTGAACTGGACGTTTCGGGGACCAGCGGCGGCGGCCCATGGAACCAACAGAATAAAAGGCCCGGCCCGAGCATTTTGTCTTTGTCCCAAAACAGGCTCCCCCAGCGAGGCGTCTAATAATGGACACCAAGCCTCCGATCCCTTCCTCTCTCTGTCTGTAAGGTACGCAGCATCATCCAGTGCCAGCCATGGGCCCCAGTACCATCTCCCTATCCTTATTCATCCAGCCGCCGCATCCCCCCTCCCCAAAGGCCAATGCATGCAGCCTAAGAAGCTCAGAGTGCGACCGAGCCCAGGAGTGACGCCGGCTTCTTTCGTTTGCTCGACTATGCTCCACGCCGCTCTCCGCCTAGTAGTAGCACTGTGCTGGGAACACCCTGGGGACGACTGATGAACTGGCGGTCAAAGAAAAGAAAGCAGCAGAAGGCCAGAAAAAAAATTCTACCATTCACAGCTCGTAAGGGCCCATGTGTTGGTTCCCTCACTTGATGGTGGTGGTGGTGGCAGTGACAGTCGTGTCCGTCTGTCGACGGCTGCTGAGTTGGTAAGCTGCCTGGCGAGCCATTGCTGGTGTCATGGATCAGGGCCTATGGTTGATACTAGGATAACGGCACGTCCCATGGATGTCTGAGTGTAGCAGGCAGGTATAATACAATCAAACGCATGTACGTCTCTCCATGTCACCTCTGCGCCTGCATTGTTGAGTGCGGGCAAGTGTACATGCATGGCCCTGTTATCGACTTGATAGCTTAACTGGCTCTGCGCGGAGACGACGCTGGAGGTTGTGGGTGCGCCTGTTATGGGTGCATGTGCATGTGAGCCAGCCAACCCAACCCACCCACACCAGCACTTGCCTACTACACGCACATCAATTACGAAGAGGAAATCATCTGGGGCTTGCAGCCCAGGGGCTAGGCTGGGGAACCACCAAGCTTCGGGGGTTCATCGACTGCCATGAACCATGATCGCCCACCACAACCCGACCCTCACCACCACCACTTCCCTTCCTTTCCCCCCCTCTCCCCGGTGTCCTCGCCGTGACCACGCACGCTTGTCATCCCGCCACATGGCCCAATCCGGTTCCTGCCTGTCTCTGCCCTTCCGTCCTGGCAGCTGCCCGGCCGGTTGGTCGACGCGCAGACTGACCGACAGTTGAGACAGACAGGTGAGAGGGTGGGGGGTGCGAAGGCTGTCAAGTCGGGAAGCACCCAAGGCTCTTGATGGTGGGAGGGTGTTGGTGCTGGTGTTGCGTCCCAGCAGCCAAATGCCGCTGCCATTGCTCCCTCCTCCGCCTCCTCCTCCTCTCCTCCAGTGAACCGCCCCGCGATGTCTGAGACGGCTCGGCATTGAGCTTGCAGCAGCTTCGCGAGCCTCGCCCCCCTCCTTCCCCTCCTTCTTCTCGTGCTCCTCCTCCACCTCCTCCTCTCACATCCCCTCCTTCACCTCCCATCCCTTACACTTCGCACTTCGCCCTCGCAGCTTACAGCTCGCAGGAGGCAGGCAGGCACAGGTCCCTTCCGAGGACGCCACGTTGTGGTCAACCAGAAGTCGACCTTCATGTAGGGTTCCACCTCGGTGGCATCGTTACCGCCACACGACCTCCACCTCGATGAAAGATTTTTTTCTTCTTCTTCCAACTTTTACAGAGCCATGTCCCTTGCTCAGCCCGTTTTAGGCCCAGGCCACCTGCTCGAGGTCGCCGCTCCCCCTCCTCCCTTGCTCCAAACGAGGACAGGATGAGGCGGACTGGAGCAAAAGCTGGATCTGCGGTCAAGGACCAGGGCTCTATCGCTGAGGTTCCGCCGACCACCAGGCGGCCGGCCGGCATAACGGGCAGACTGAATGAAACGCTCTTCAGCCAGCGCACATCTGCAGCAGATGGACATGAAATGGCAGTATGCAAGGCAACAAAGACGCCATGCCGTTTGAAATGAGGGGCCAAGGGAATTTTGGCTACCACTAGTCTCACAGCTGGGCTAATTAGTCCTTTGGCAGGGCAGTGTCCCGAGGTCAAAATGGACCAAGCCAAGAAAAAGAGGAAAACCGCTTTAGTCCCAAAACTCACCAAAAAAAAAAGCCCATGTAGAAACGTCCATGTTCCCAAACCGGTAAATTGTTGTTGATGCCCGAGCAAAGCAATTAAGCAAGTCTCTCCGATGTTCCGGGTGATATTTGCTCATCCTCAAACCCCCCATCTCCTCCCTTGCGTCTATAGAGTAATAAAAAAAAACATGCTCCGGAGAGCATCCCCGCCCAATGACAAGTTCACGGCCCCGTTTTAGACCTTCCGTGTCCTTCCATTATGAGTTGTCGTGTGAATCAGACTACTATGATGATGTGGGATTGCGAATACCGTGCTTCCAAGGTTGCCCCCTCCCCCTCCCTTTCACGACACCAAAAAAAGCGCCCCACTGGCGCTCACGAACCATCAATATCCATTCAAGCACCGGATCGAGAGTCAAGTGAGCTGCGGCGTATGTACGTGTGTCGTTCCTCCAGCCACTCCACGGTCTATCAGTGGGCCCTTGCTTCTGCTCAAGCATCGGAAGGGGGGCTGGATGGCGGCGCAGCTTACAGCCAAGGTGCCCGTCAGTCGTGCACTTACAGCCTAAGGCAGGTCGGGCGATATGGATAATACCTGTTCCTCGCGCTGGGTGGCGAGTGGGAACGCATGCGAAGACGCGACTGGTCAGCCATAGGTTTGGCAAACGTTGAGATGGTGGATCTGGGGGATTGCGACGGGGATGGAGGCACTTTGACCTGCCTGCTCCCTCGACGTTAGCAATGGCACTCACTTTTTGGCATTTGCCCATGGCGGGCACAAATTGACATTCCGCTTCAGCGTCGCGGGCCCCCCGACCTTGGAGGCAGATGCCATGCTTTACTTTGCTTTGCTTTGCCTTGCCTTGCTTTGCCTTGCTTTGTTGTCCATGCACGCCCCCGAGACCCCTGCCCAGTGAATTTGGCGCAGCCTCCCACTGCTCTCGGCGCGTCCATGATGGCTCTCTGCCAGCGACGTCATGGGCCGATCTGCCCAGCCCCAAGTGCCAGCGACGCCAGCGCAAGGCGAGGAGGGCAACACATGGGGGCCGCATGGGGGAGAAACACGGGGGGGGGGGGGGGGGGGGGGGGGGGGGGGGGGGGGGGGGGGGGGGGGGGGGGGGGGGGGGGGGGGGGGGGGGGGGAACAGCTTGGTTGGAGGGGGTGGCGAGTGGGCGGTGGCCGCGAGAGACACCGTCTCGTGCTGGCCGTTTGGCATTGTCTCGCCCTGACCATATCTTGTCTAATCTTGGACTACATGCTACGTACGCGTGCAATTACACCACATACCTGTCTCGCCTTGTACCGTCTGTCAGTCAGATTCAGCCCTTGTCGCGGACGGAACCAAGCGTGTGGGGACCTGGAGAGTCAGGCAGCGGATCAGAGACCAGCCCGACCAGGGGACAGGGCATGGTCCGATGCGATGGGGGAGGGGGGGGAGAATGGGGGATGCGTGTGGGATGGACGACGAGGATGATGACGATGAAGTCAATCATCGCAGTCTCGATGCGCCGCGCTAGGCTCACACCCTCTAGGTTGAATTCTTTGGGCGCTCTGGATGACTTCCTCTTCACCGATCGAGGCCACGGCTCCACGTCGCCCAGCCGGCTTTTGACAGCAACGTCTCGGGTGTCGACATTGCCTCGATTCGCACCCCGTCGCACCGCGAGGCCAGGGCTGTACCTACCCAACGTGGCGGTGAAGGGTATATCTCTTTTTCTTTTTTTCTTTTTTTTTTTTTTAGGCGGGACACACAGGACGATGTCATGCCGACTCGGGTATCAAAGCCCCTTTAGGGCACGGTCAAACCTGACAAGAAGCAAAAGCAAAAATCTGGGAAAAGCAATCAATCGCATGAAAGCGTTCCTTGTCTAAAGAGGTTCTCGTTTCTTTTTTCCCCTCCTCCGGGTGAACATGTCACGCTGGTTGGGAAAACAAGGCGGTGCCGCGAGCGGACAGGGCATTCCTTGAACTTTGCCATGACGAGAAATGATGATGCATCGCATCCAAGTCCTCTGAGAAAACGCAACCATTGCTTCTGGAGGGAATTAGAGGGGAGGGCGTGTGCCGCTACCGTCCCCCGCCAGCTTGCTGGCTCCTCCCCCCTCCCTTCAATTCCGCAAGTCTGGCCTGATGAAAGGTTCACCGTCCAGAAGCTCATCAAACCCGTCTCCAGCGAGCAAGTTGCGGATACGCGGGCGCGCAGATGCGGACTAGTCCTGTATGTAGGAATGGTTGCGTTGGCACGGGCTGCAGATAGGCACACGCACACGCAGCCAGTACGAAGTTGATTGAAAGAGCCATGACCGACCGCAACAACAACAACAAAAAGCAGAGTGAGATGAGCACTTGGCAGAGGCCTACGGCTGAGCCTACGTAAAGAACGGGCGAGACAAACAGCCACCCGCGACGCTTAGTTTGGGGGCGATGCGAACCCCGGCCGGAGGGTTATGACTTGTCATCAGGCGGCTGCAGCGAACACGACCCAGGCGTTTCATCCCGTCCCCCAACTGTTTGCACGACTAGCCTCGCCTCGTTATGCTAAGTTACATATCAAGATCGATCCTAGTGCACCATGGTCCATGGCCCAAGGCCGACGCCCATGGTCCCTCTCTACCGCTATGCCCAGTTCAGCCCTACGTGACCTCGGTCCTACGAGATTGATATCGGGCGGTACATGGCGACTAGCAGCAGATACGCGCACCCAGTCTAGGCTGCCCGCACTCCCACCCCTCCTCCTCTTCCTCTCACCATGGCAATCTCACCCCTTTCACAAATGTGTCGGCAGCCGCGCAAGAAGCACCATCGGAGGTTGAACAAACGGCCCAGAAAACGCTTGTGTTGCATCCGAACGGGCGCTGAAGTGCCCCGTGGCAGCCCAGCCGCGACGTGAAGTTCCCGTCCGTGTCGAGCCGGACCCGGGGCCGGACGACAGAAAAGTGAGTGCCAAACCGGGGTGCACATCGACAAGGGCCTTGAGCAGCGAAGGCCCCGGTTCTAGCCCACGTTTTCCCGACGGACGGCCTTGAGCCGCCGCGGGAGACTCCATACATGCACAAGCCTGGACCATCTACGTACATTTACACCTACATGATACATACAGCACCGTCTGTGTGAGGGCACCAGCTGCTGCTTGCGGCCTGCAAGCCTGCAAGCCCTCCTGCAGGCCACACGGCCGGCGGCCAGCAGGTGCCCAGAGAGGGAAGGGGGGGGCGGCCACAAGGGAGGAGGAGAAATAAAAGAAAGTGGAGTGGGCCGGCTGAGCGACCCTGGTGCAACTCGTTATGCGCGAAATCTGGCGTCGGGGCTTGCATTCGATACCGTAGTTGTGCTTCCCGTGTTCCCAGACGGACGGGTCCGCGGGCGTCACCGACAAACGCCATGGATTCGGACCAATCGCCGACGCCGTTCCTGACCGGGCCGGTGCTCTTGGTCCGGAGAAAATGGAGAGGGGTTTGTTCACAAAGACGGCTCCCCCAGACTTGTTGGTCCGTGGATGTGTGTATTATCCGGGGGTAGATCTGTATAATTAAGCCGCCTCCAACCTAAAGGGACGACTAGAGAGCCTAACGCAGACCAGCACACATAGCACGCGCACATCATATCATTTTGCACAGCAGATGACTGCACGGCAACGGCAGCGGCAGCGGAGTCGACTCGGTAAAAACGGGGCAAGGTCGGGTTGCTTCTTTGCTTTCCGCTGGCCATCTCGGCGAGTCTTGTTGTTGCATTATTGGTCCGATTCGTGGCTCATCATAAAAAATAATAATAATCTACCCCCGCTTGCTTCTTCTGCGCTTTGCAGGCCAAAAAAGACAACGTGCGGCCACCACGTCGAGGCGTGTGTGGTGGGCGAAGCAGGGAGGACCCTTCCAGGCGAGCGCGAATACGTTCATCCAGTGCGCCCGATTGATAGGGCCGGCGGGCTGTATCTTGGTTGGTTTCATGCTCGTGAGCATGCGGGTCACTCTATCGACAAGCAGGAAAAAAAAAGGAAAAAGAAAAGAAACATTATCGTAATGACTCCAAAACAGAGATGCCGAAGGCATTTTCGGGACAGGGGTGGTCTGTGATGAGGGAGGGAGTGAACCAGCCGAGTGCCGAAGAGCCTGTTTCTTGCTGGCTAAGCTCGAAGCTGCTTAGTTCCCAAGGATAGCCGATGCAGTTCGAGGATTTTCTGCGGTGTCTGTATGTGGCTAAGAAAGGTTGATTGTGGCCTCAGACGGGCGGCAATGACCTAATAGTTCAGTGGCTGGAGGAGGGTCACCCCCACTTTTTGCGTTTGAAACGAGGAACATAAATAATTATGGTCACCGACGCTGAGGGTTTGGCATAGTTTGTTTATGCACGACGGCGGCGAGGCATAGTTGTTTCTCTGGGGAGCCCTGACGTTGCCAACATGAACCAGGGGGTGGCAGTTACGTGGACGATTAATTGACAAGAAAAGCAAGGAAAGAAAAGAAAAAGGAGCTTCCTGAGAGAGCAGGGTCCGACAAGAGCTGGTCCCAGGCCGGCTCGCTGGGATCTAGTTCCCGAGTAAGCAAGGGCGAGTTATTAACTGCGAGCGAGGAATTGCAGGACGTCCCGTCGACTTCATCACGCGCTGGGCGGTTGGGCGGGCCTATCAGAAGCGGCCATTTTCCCTTTGGGATCTTCGCGGCCCCGTTGCGCGGCCATACCTCTCGAGGCAAAACCTTGCGAGACGAAAGCGATACGGGCCAGAAACTTGTTGTTCCTGTGAGGGGGAGGCACGGGAGGTTGAAACAAGGACGATGCGGGTAATCGGACTTTTTCCAGCTCGTTTGTGTCAGCGTGGAACGACACGGCATGAATAAGGGGATCCATCAAGTTGAGGGGTCTAGACACCGAACCCATCCACTTTGTTTTGTTTTTTTATTATTTCTTTTTTTTTTCACCCAAAGGTTGGGTCTTTTTTTTTTTCAGGTCTCCTCCTTTCCCCTCTCCAAAACTCCTTCATCCCTTCATCAATGTAGACTGCATAATCGCGGCCCCACCGCCCCCTCTGAATCAAAGCTAGCAGAGTGAACGGGCAAGCAAATGAAGTGACTGCATGGAATCAACTAGAGCCCCTCCTAGCGACGGCCGTTGCTGCAGCGTGCTGCCAAGGTAGGCAATTAATCAACTAACCCCTCTCTCTCCTTGCCTAGGTGGGCAATTGTCAACATGCGGTGATACGGTGCCGACATACATTTTGACGTAGCGGCGGCATACCTAAGGCTCTGCTCTAGAATCAAATCCAACTTCGTCCATCCGAACCTGACCAGACCTAACCTAACCTAACCCAACCCAACCCAACCCAACCAGCGCAACCCATTCGCACCCCACCCCCTCCAATCCGTGAACTGCGGCGCACGGCGTCTCGCGATCATCTTGACCGCCACAACCAAAGCAAAAAAAAATAAAAAATCCCAAACTTGGATCCCGGATCCCAGCTGCCAGCGCCCTAATAGAACCAACTCAGAATCCGTCCATCAGCCTCCGTGCTCAGTCCAACCACCCCCGGTCCGACATCCGTACCCATTCGCCCCCTCCCGCGAGAAAAATCCCACCCGGAGCACCCTAGACATACAGACACGCGGACAGGCACACTCGCGCAGACATTCACAAACGCTCATCACTTGACAGCCAAGCCGTTGCTCGCTTTTTTCTCTGCCCCCGCGCCTCTTCACTATGGCTGACGTCCCCCTCATTGTGATTGCGGAATTCGCGCAATCAGAACGCCGCATCACACCATCTTGGACCATCACGCAGCTCAAGTCCAAGCTTGAGACCATTACCGGTGTCCCGCCCTCGTGCCAAAGGCTCTCTCTCAAGAAGTCCGGCGCTGAGGCCATCCCCATCGAGGCGGCTAACGAGGATGGCACCCACTTGACCAACTATCCCTTGGTTCCATATGCGGAGCTGCATGTAAGTTAAGGAGAATTTTTTTTTCTTCTTATTCATTCCATACTGCGCCCCCTCCGCGGGCCTGCCTGAACTACGGAGCCACGAGAGAGAAAAAAAAAAATCTCGCCAGGCCCGACAATGTGCCCGACCCGGAAAGCCCTGAAGCCGTTGTTGGGGTAGTCTTCCGTCGGCAGGCATATCGGGTGGGCAGTAGGTCGGTCGGCGGCGCATGGATTTTTGGGGGCGTGTTCGATGCGTTCCTCCTTCCTTGCGCAGCCATGCCCAGTTTAGTAACAAAACCAACGGCACCTTTCCCGGGTGCACTTTCGGGTTGCTACTTTTGCTTTACTTCCTTGCTACCTCGAATAGTTCGAGATAGGGCTGACAGGGGTTTGCCTGGTAGGTGATTGATACACGTCCTCCCGCAGCTCGGCCCAACTACAATGACACTTCAGGTGTCGATAAGTATGTCATGCCCGAGGAGGAGTACGAGAAGAAGACGGACTCCGTGCTTGCCTGGAAGAAGACCCAGAAGCTCGGTCGCTTTGATCCCAACGCCCCCAGTCACGAGGAGGCCAGGCTCGCCGCTTTCCAGCAAGAGATCGCATCACGCGGCATCGCAGTAGACAAGCGGTGCAGGGTGGGCGGTGAAGACACCAAGCGGGGCACCGTCAAGTACGTGGGCGAGGTCAAGGAGATTCCCGGCGGTCTCGGGGCTTGGGTGGGGGTTCACCTTGACGAGCCTGTTGGCAAGAACGACGGCAGCATTGCTGGCACCCGGTATTGGGGTGAGCCTTCGCAAGGGCTGAAGCACGGTGTCTTTGTGCGACCAGAGCGTGTTGAGGTTGGCGATTTCCCAGCCCTCGATGACCTTGAGGATATGGAGGAGATCTAGTTGCGCATGCGAAATGAGGAATGGGAAAAAAACCAAAACACCAATTGCTAAAATAATATACAAACTATGTGTACAAATCCAGGGCTTCGCTGCGGAATTTTTTTTTTGTGAGGGATGCTCAATCGATACTCAGCTGCAAGTTGATGGCAACTGGCACTTGCACTTGAGTGTCGTGTCATGATACCGTGAGTACCTCGACACCGCCAGTGTCAAGCCTCCTTTTTTATTCTGTCACCCATCCTGTCTGCTTCTTTTGGAATCCAATGCCTCCTCTGCTCTGTCCACATCTGCAGACTAGACGCAGAAGGTATAAGCTGAGTGAGACCTGGCGTCAAGAGACAGCGAACCACTCGACCGGCACGAACCAAGCGGCCAAGCCCTCTTTTTTTTCTGTCCCCAGTGAGTGGCCACGATTCAATCATGTTTCTCTTCAGCACGCGCCCCGGGTTTGGGAGCAGCCAGTTCCTTTTGACAGGCAGGTCTGTCGTGCAGTCGTTTCCGCCCGCTTGCCTCGCGCCGTCTCGCGCTCGCGCTGCATCCGTTTCCATACTGGGCAAGCTGGCTCGCTGGGAATTCCCAATCCGTGAATTCTTGCAGCAACAGGTTCGGGAGACGACAGCGACACCCTAGGAACTTTAATTCGACATCTGGCTGAACCCTGCAAGATCCGCGAGCCGTGGCCCAGACGAAATCTCGTTTCGTTTCGACTGCCTGTTTGGTCGCTACGTTGTAGTTGCCTCGCTGCGGGTGGGCTCAACTTGCCTGTTGGTCGGTCCTTTGGGAGGGGGGCAGCGGCGCGCAGTGAAGCCAGACAGGGCGAGCCGCATAACCGGACGTCGCATGCTCGCGTTTCCCCTCTCCCATGTTACCTCTCCCCCAAGGCCGATGCAAAGGCGGCATATGCCCGCGAAGTTCCGAAAACGGTTGCCGGCGATGACGATGTAGCCTGCTGGACAAATGTCTGCCGTTGGAGGGAGGTGGGATGGACGAGGGGGAGGGGGGGCAAGGGATCCAATAAAGCCGAGATGATAGGGTGGTCTAGCCGAAGATCATGACGCAAATCTGCGTCCGGGGTTGTGAACTCTGCAGTTCAAACACGACACAGGCTCTTGCAGGCCGAGGGTTTAGCGAGCTGTCAACGAAATGATTTACAGCATCTGGCAAACGGCGAACTTGAGCGAGACATGGGTGTCGGGGATTTTAGCGAGAGTAGCATCATGCAGTCATGACAACTATACAAGGCTTGTGAATCCTCCGATTGCCATGGCTCATGCCCGGCAGATCCAGCTGCACGTCTGCCGGGCTCGGGTGGGCATTTCGCGAAACAAAAACGCCACCAGCCCGGAGGAACGGAGCCGCGGAGGGGAGAATGCGCAGAACGGCATTGACGACGACGGTGCCCGATTGCCTCTTTGTCTTGGAGCCAGCAAATGGTTGCGCCTCTGGATCCCGCAGCCGCTGACGCCTAACGGGAGGGGAGCTCCTCGGCAATTGCTTTATGGTTGGTTGCGGGTGATGTAACCTGATGCTGCAACCCAGCCATCCATGATCCCTCGCACGCGTCGCTCCAAGGCGGAAAATGGAGCCAAGAGAGAAAGAAAAAAAAAACATGAACATGCGGGCTACTTGGCAGCTTGGGGTTGCGCCGGAAGGATTGAGGTGGCATCAGGAGTGCATCCGTGTAACATGCAGCTCCAGATTCTGTGACAGATGGACAGACGCCCCGTGGGATCTTTTGACGCAGTCATCGCCGGGGGTCGGCGAGGCTCGGGCCTGGTGTGCAGGGCGAAGTCTGAGACAAGTTTGCTAAGCCCATGAGGCTTGGGAATAAGACACGGTGCCTATCACGTTGATCGAGCATGTCAACGCTAGCTCCCGGGGGGAAGCGGCAAGCCCGGCCCGGTTGACTATGATGTCTCAGCGTCTCGGAGTTCGTTGCGACCTACTCCTCGATATGGGTAATACCGCGGCCCCTAAATGGTTCATGTGCTTGGCCTATCGGTGGCCGAGATTACGGGGGACAAGCCTCTTTCCCTCGGGACTCGAGGCAGCATTGGGGGAAGCTTGTGACGAAGCTGATCCGTCGTGGGGTTGAGACAGAAATGATTGCGACGCGGGCTATCAGCTCAGCGTGGCATCTTTTTTTTTCATCCTACTGGGGCTGGTGTTCTTTTTTTTTTATCTAACGTAATCTATCATCGCTCAGCTTCGGGAGATATCCGGTATTGGATTGTAATACTTTTACTTATTATCTTATCTCTGCTCGCCGGGTTCCTTGCTGACATTCCCTAATGTGACAACTTTTTTTCTTCTTCTTCAGGGATAGCACCCACGGTAGACAGGGAAAAGCCACGAGCTGACTCTCGTATGCTTAAATCTAATCATAAGATGGTGGCATTGTTTCATTTGCAAATTATGCGTGGTCGACACTTTGCTCGGGGCACTCTATCTCTCAACGCTCTTTATCATTCACCCCTATCAGATAAGCCGCATTGAGAGATACGGAAACCACGGAACAACTACTCCGTGATATACAAATACAGTATGTGTTATTCATATCATTGTAAAATAAGAAAAGAGGCATGGGGGCTCACCAGATATGATGATATGAGATTTGTCTTTGTGTTTTTTACTGTTGTAGTTTCTGCCACAGAATATTTCCAAGTCTTGTACCTTTTCTAAAATGAGCCAGCAAGTAAATCAAGTGAGTTCGTATATACTCAACTGTTAATATAACAAGTTTACTACCTGAAACTTGTGTTTAGCCTTTATATCCATTTGGTGAAACCTGAAGCTGTCTTTTTGGTAGATAGTTGTTCTCTTTGCCGAGACCCAAAACCACAAACATTTAGTCCAATTATACATACACAGCTTTTTTTTTCAATTAAAAAAATACCTTTAAAGTTATGTGAGGGGTGAAGTTTACTTTAGAATTTCGCATGGCAGCCATGTGGAAAGTTCTAACTAACTAGTTATGTTAGGGATATATAACGGTAGAGAGAATGTCGTGGCTTTTTTGCATCATGCCGCATCGGAGTGGCGTAAGAGCCTCGCCATATGCTCTATCAAAACTTCTGCTGCATCTCGTGGGCTTTTTTGGCACAGCCATGGGCGTGATTTCGGAGTGTACCGGGTAGCCGGAGTCAACAAAAATGTGAATCCGAGTCTTGGCAAGTCATATTCCCTGACTCGGACTTGGGTATTGATTGGTTAGTTAACCAAACCATCAGGTGAAATGCCCAGGCCCTGTGAAACTCTAACGGGTTGTGTCGTGGAAGCGGCAAGGAAGGTAAATCACCTCTCTTCACTTCCCCGACAACCTTTTTGCCAAGCCTGATGATCTACAAATTTCTAGCAAACACTCTCACGCGCCCCAAAATGTGGCACCGGGTACGTATGATGCAAAGTTTGGAAATTATCATATGTCGTATGCGATTTGTGATCTTCGGGTTTTGGGCAGAGTCTCTATCTGAAATCATGTCATGCGTGTTCCAGTTCCATGGCTGATCTCCTCTATTGGGTTTGTTTAGGCTTTGATTTCTCTCGATAAAGTAGCGCCGCGCCTCCAAACTTCCGCTTAGAAGTCCCTAGTTGGCTAACGGGTTCTGGTATAGATCTGCCCAGAGGACAATAAGAGTTGTGGACCTATTGAATGTATGTATGCAAGCTGTCGCTTGACATTGGATTTGTCGTGATTCCTCGTTCCTCCTATATTGATTTGGTCCGGTTGGAAGAAGGTTACATCACGGAACGGTGCCTTCCATTGTTTCATTGAGTCTCTCCTAGATTCATGCATCAATTTGTTTCGTCTGTAAGTTTGGCTACTGTGATCCAGCTGGTTGAAAGGACGCGCGTCGCATTTACAATCGATGACACCTCGAGTTGCAGTGTAACTCTACACGAAAATCATTGGTCTTATTTTTTTTTAACAAGGTTCGTTGTTGACACCATAGAGACAGCAGAGGTTTTGGATATCTGTCACGAGTACCGTTCTATTAGTGCCAATCCCGGGGTGTTGGGTAAGATTTTAGTCACGGAGAGGATCCGGTGTCGTGTTTTTGTGGGCATTTTGGTTTCGCTGCGCGGGAGAGGGTTCAATCCGGAGAAGTCGGTGAGATGTGCGCAAACTGGAAACTCCGGATGCCGACAGACTTCAGACGTGATGGGTTTGGGAACCAGATTTTTCTTCATGCCAAGGATTCGGACGATCAATCATGAGACGATGTTTGTCAAGAAGGCATTTCAGCCCCAACGCGAGACCACCAGTAATATCCAGGCACCAAAAAAAAAAAAAAAAGACGATGGCGCAGTCAACCAGCGAGATGTGAAAGAAGTCGGGTGATGGCTTTTTTTCCCCAGCTTGGCATGGGTTGAATGGAGTGACCGATATAGGGTGGCAAGCCAAACGGAGCGTGCGGAGGTGATTTCTTGGCCGGCCCCTCCAACGGGTATCGGCCTATGGGATCCACAGTGACAAGGCCGATATTCCCTCCCTCCTCCTCCATCACCGCGACCTGTTATCATCCAACGCCGCCGCTTCTGCCACCGCCATCATCACTCCTCGGCTGCAGCCTTTGTCGCTGTCGTCACCGTCCTCCGATGCTCTCGTCCTCGAGTTGAAATGTTGCGCTCCAACCACCCCTGCCTCGCCCTGCTGTCCGCGTCTTCGAGTCCTGTCTTCAGATCCCAACCAAAGTTACCTCGCGCCCAAGGGGCCCCCCAGTTCCGAATTTCTACCCCACGCATCGAGATCCGCGACCCTTGACGGCTTGATACTTCCGACAACGGCAACGCGCCGACACCATGGCGGCGTCTACGACCTCGGGCGCCAGCATGATTGCCCTGTTGCTGGCCGTTTTCGCATGCGCCCTCACGGTTGTGCTTGCTGACGGAGTATCCACAGCGCCCGAGGCTGACGTGCCAGAATGGATTTCCATAAACGCCATGCAACTCACCCTGTCTACCGACGACGGGACTTGGTCGCCGCTGCAGTTCACCGTTGTGCCCTTGACGGAGAGTCTTGGTGTGAACAGCACGAATGGGCAGGTCCGCGATGTACGTGACCGCGATGCAGCCGTGGCGAGAAATTTGGTTATACTAACTTGACCCCAAAGATTGTTCGCATCGACGGTAAAATTATCGCAGCAAACTCGTCCAACTACAATAAAATTACCCAGAGTGATCAGGTGGCCTACCTATCATGCGACTCCAGCAGCTCATCCTATATCGACCCCGAGAAGATGCTCAACGACTTGATGGATGTCAAGCCAAAGGCCATTGTGTTGTATTCCACAAGCAAGAACTGGTGCTCGCTCAACCCGACGCCCACCGGGAACATGTATGCGAGCATTCTGTCAATGGCCGACAGTGCTGAGGCTTCGCAGGCGCTCGCATCTCTCACCTCGACCAGCTCTGGCGCAAACGTCAAGGTCGCCATTGTTGGTAACACGACAAATAATGAAAGTAACGATTCTACTTCCACTGGCAAAAACAACCCAGCAGTTGCAATGAGTATTTTATATAGCATCACTGGGCTCATTACATTACTATTTGCCATCATTATCATAACAGGTGCTGTGCGAGCGCACCGGTATCCGGAGAGATACGGTCCGCGACGGGGCGTCCACGGGCAGCCTCGTCAAAGCAGAGCCAAAGGCCTTGCAAGGGCAGTGCTGGACACGATCCCCATTGTAAAATTTGGAAATCAGACACCTGCCAAACCCGACCCGGAACTCGAGCTGGACACGGCCACCAATGACGGGAACGAGAACGTGATACAGCGCACTGCATCTAACCGCAGCGAATCCCGCAGAGCTGAGGCGACGCCAGCCACCAGAGTAGACAACGACGGCACCTCTGCGGCAGGGCGAGATGCCTCTACGCCCTCTCCTCAGCCCAACCCCGACAGTCCCACTGGTGAGGAGGGTAACAACTTGGGGTGCACAATCTGTACCGAAGACTTCAAGGTGGGAGAGGATGTTAGAGTTTTACCCTGCCGACATCAGTTCCACCCAGCATGCATTGATCCCTGGCTCATCAACGTGTCTGGAACATGCCCGCTATGGTAAGCTTATGACTCTCACTTATGATGATTTGGTTGCCGTGTTGCTGACGCTATGCTGTAGTCGGTACGATCTTCGCCCGGAACAGGTTGCCACATCTGAGGGAAGTACAAGTGAAAGCCCCCATGTCCTGCCGCCCCCCTTGGCCCTGGAGGGTGTTGAGAACGACGCCCCTCACCTGTCGCACCGCAACCGCCTGTCTCGCATCTTTGACATCAACAGGCTGCGCCAGGCAACTGTTGAGGAGCAGATGGAGGCGCTCAGGCGGATGCGAGCAGAAGCTGTTGAGTCGGATCGCCAGGCCGCCCCGGACGGCGAGTCTCGAGGACAGAGCGCACGCTTGGCGGCCAAGCTCAAAGAACGGTTCCGGATTCGTACTCGCGCTCAGGCGGCCGAGGATCGAGAGAGTTAGAAACACCATGTACGACTAGCTGGACGGGAAGATGACGCCCCAGACAGCACGAGGACCCTTTTCCCCTGAACAGGATAGGGGTCCTGACCGGGGGAAAGCTGCCTCTTGATAGACCAGCATCAACGGTTTTGTTTTTTTAAGTTTTAACGGCCACACTGCAAGTGCTTAGGGGCTTAGACCTCTTAGAACAGTTGAGCACACATTATGAATGGTAGGGAGCGAAGGGAAATTGGTTTGGATTCGGCGTTGCATTGGTATAGTATAGTATAGTATGCTTTGTTTCCGGTACGGTTTGGTCAATTTGGCAGCATCGTTTGGCGTTTGAGGGTCATTTCACATACAAGAAGGCTCGGATGGATCTACGAGGTGTGCTGGGGAATGGCGAGGCCCGAGAGTGGTTGGATGGGAAGTAGTCCGGTGAGGCTGCCAGGCGGGTTCATCCAAGTGCGATGGTGGCGGCTTGGTCGTCCTAAACTTGTATGTATCACAGCCGCCGTCCTTCATCGGAAGATATATGGTCGCGATGGCACGGGCATGCCGACGGGTACGGGGATCGAGGATGATGTGGTCCAGCACGGGAGCGGGAGGCGTGGGGGAATGGCTTGGGTTCTTGACTCGCTAATACCAATCTTCATTCATCAATGACGAGTTCAACGATCAGTTTCTGCTGTGCCACAGGGTCCGGTTCATGGCCTACGGGCAACACTACTGCACTCGCGGACGGCTCTTCCCACCTCGAGATAGCTGGTCATGGCTTGTGTCTCGGTGGCGGTTGTTAGCCACGTCGAGTCATGCCCGGGGAGTAACGGGGGGTGGAAGCGTCAATGCTTTTTTCTCGGTGGCGGCGCACGTGAACCAACGTACTCATCGAGGCTGAAGCTCCAAGGGTGGAGAGGAGGGGAAGGAGAAGGGGACGTGGGCGATTGCATCAATCTGGAAGTGGATTCTGGGCGTCGTGAAATAGACTCGGGGCGAGCAGAATGCCCATGGCTAGATGCGCGGCAGCGTTCCGGTGAACGCTCGGAGAAGGCTCGTGCGGCGGCCACTCTACCCACATTAGCACGGCGGACCTTGTCGGGGGTCTCGATTGCTGCCGTTTCTTGCTATGTAGGTAGCCCAAAGAGGAGGGGGGCCAATTAATATGGGATGAATTTACTCCGACCTCTGGGTCCGAGCTAATGTCAGGTAGCCGCTCGCCGGCTCGGGTGACGAACATGCTTTGGGGATGGGGGAGGCTTGAAGCAAAATGCCTCCTTTCGCAACATGGGTTTGGCTCTAAAAGAGCCAAAGGCCAAGAACAGTTGGCGTGATCAGGTGAGAGTAGCAGGATCGAGCAGAAGGAAAAAAAGCCATGTCCTTGGCAATGAGGCCATTCGTACTCTGGCTTAGTCCAGCAAGCGCCACATCAAGACGATGGGAGAAAGATTTGATAATGGCTTGGCCCCAGCACAGTGCTTAGACGCAGGAACACTCTCTCAGGCATCCTCGAGGGCTCCCGAGAATTCCGAGATGGTTGCAAGGGGTCAACGGACTAAACATGGACGGCTTTAGGGCTGGGCAAGGACGACCAAGTCCTCCCACGGGTTGACCGGGTCAGCCATGGGGTTTCTTTGATTGAGCACTAGCTAGCCATTCGAAATACAGGGCACAGACTATTGTGATACACGAGGATGGACAGAGGGATTTCCTGACGTTTGAAACGGAGTCGCGATGACAAATTCATCAATGCCAGGGGCGTTTCGATATTTGGAATCACAGGCTGAGGTTCAAAGTAGACACACATATGCAGCATTGACGTGGCGGGATAGGGCTGGTAGCGGAACACTGACGCAAATGCATCGGAGGATAGTGAATTGATCTCAACTAGACATTGTTTCTCCAGAGTGAAACGTTTTCAATGCATATCGTGCCACTTTTTGCCCCGTGCTGCTGCGGGCTTGAGTCTGTCGGCCGTCTCTCAGCCGTCTCAGCCGTCTCTCACAGTTATCATTTGCGTGGCTGTGGTGATCGTCAGTCAGAAAAATGGGTCTTCTAGAAGAGTGATGAAAAAAAAAAAGGCACACCGAGATGACAGCTGGGTAGCACAAAGGGTCTGTTCTACATTCAACTCTGAATGGACCGCGAAGAGCCGGTGACAGACAATGGTGTTCGACGGTGCGAGTCGGCCCCTGGGCAAGCACAGAAAAAATGGCCGTAGCCTGGGTCCAGTGATGGCCTAATGCTGAGGCACAAAAGCGGAGGTAACCAATGAGCAGCCACGGAGGAGCTATCGGCGGAGACATCGGGATCGGGATCGACACAGGGAACTACTGGTTCGTATCCTGGTAGTCGGCAATACTTTGGGCCAGGGCGGGACAAGGATCCAGGCCCGGCCAATTGACGTGTTCGCTAGGCTCTCTCCCTAAGGCCTAGCTTGCGACCTTCGTGCTGTCGTTGAGATATGACCTAGCGTTTAGTGCCCAGCCAGCCTCCAACAATGGGTCACTCCCCCGGAAAAGACATTGCGCTTTTGCCCGTTCAGGCCGCGACGGCCAACTATCACTCGCGTTTTTTGCAAGGGCTCGAGCTTATCGCTAGGGTGATCCCCGGCAGCGCGGGCCGACTTTGACACTTGGCTTTGAAGTGCACTGATGGGCCATTGCCACAATGAAGATCAAATCAGAAGTGACAACGGGGGGAAGCCCGGAGATGGGGAATGGGGAAAGGCAGTGCGGACTAGATGGGCTGGCTCGCATCCGGCACGGTCCATGCTTCCCTGAGCCACGTTGGTGATTTGCTGGGTTATTTGGATCTTCCTTGCGTTCCGCTACCCATCGGATTGCGGGTGGGACCTGTCATTGCTGCACCAAGCACAGAGACATTTCACATGAAACACGATGGGCGAATAGGTTCTCGATCCGGGCAGATGGGTGACGGAGGTGGAGATGCTGGGGGGCTACATCGAGGGTGGTGGGGAGTGCAAGATGACTGGGAGGATGAGGTCAGAGTTTGGGGCTATCGAAGGCGCTGCTAGAGTGACCGAGGCTGCTGATCCGGTCCAGCAGCCTGGGTCAAAGTGTAGCTGCTCGTTGCGGGATCATCGGAGAGATGTGAGTACAGAGGAGATGGGTAAATCCGAGAGCGAAGGCGACGAGGACGAGCGTTTTGGTGCTTGCTACGCGGAGCCGTGTACTACGCACGTGTGTGGCAGCTCACTTTCATCGTTTGATAGCCAGGCTCGGCAACTCAAAAACCCAGGAGAAGTAGTGGCCAACGAGACAAGGCAAGCTCAATCAATCGGCCGTTTAGAGTTGGGACTGATTAGAGTTGGGAAATGGGCCAATTGCCTGACTGGGAAAGCGGCCATGTCGAGATGGGCAAGTGATTGACGGGAGCCAAAGCCCAGAGCGGAAAATGATTGCCCATAGCAGAGACAAGCAGCTGATCACGACCACGGCACAGCGGCAGCTCACGGACTCGGGGTGACGACGCCGTGCGACCTGCGAACGCACACACACACGCGCGGGGCGGCAAATGTCTCTGATGCCCAACCACTGTGCCTTCTCCCGCTTTTCTTTTCTTGTCTCTCTTGTGCAACAAGAAGAGGCGGCGATGGCGCGTAGATCACATGCACGTCGGAGAGCGGGGAGGGACGGCAGCGACAGAAGAAGAAGCAGCAGCAGCAACACCACCAAAAACAGGTGAAGAAGCCGATGTCCGATAGCGGGAGGGAGAACGGCCGAGAAAGGCGACGATGATCGGCCTTGGTGAGGCCATAAATGCCCAAGATGGTGCTGAAGCGAGGTGAGGCAGGGATTTATTTGCAGGAAATGACAGGAAATTGCGCCTTAGGGGTCGCTTGTCAACGAAAAAGAAACAATGGTGACGAAAAGGCAATAAACAGGCAATGGTGCAGACCAAAATCAGCCAGGCATGGTATCCAACCCCCGTCACTCGCTACAACCTGATGATGGTGGTAATTGACGGACTTGCGCCCATGGCCGAAATGTCTCTCCCAACGTTGGGAAGCGTGCACACCGAACGTATCACCAACTGCCGCTTTAGGCAGGGAGACGAAGATGCGGTTAGTCTCTGAGCATTGGCTGCGGAGCTCGAAACTAGACTATCTGTGCCAAAAAAAAAAAAAATACGGGTCTCTCTGTGCTTCGTATCTCTCTGCCTGTCTCTCTGTCCCAACATGCTGCTGACCCGAGCAGGTCGTTAGTTTCGCAGCTGCAAAATGCAGAGCTACTGCCCAGTTGTTGCAAATGGGTAGACACACTAGATCCAGATTCGCTTTCAGCTGCGTCCAGGCCGTGTTTCAACCAACGGGCCTCTAGACCGTCTCTTTGAAAGCCAGCACCAGATTTTTGCTGTGCATTTTGCGCCCAATGTCAGCGTTGCGCTTGCAAAAGTGGCTCGCAGGCTTCTGCACTCATCACCCCGTTCTCAGTCAAACTGACAGATGGCTCCTCTTTTTTTCTTTTCTTTTTCCTGCCTGCCTTTTCCCCTTTTGCCTCTTTTTTTCTCTCATGGTTCGGATACTGGGAGGGAAAAAAACAAGCAGAAACATGTTCAACGCAGGCGACCCGGCGTTTACCTCCCCGGACCACTGAGTGGCCAGAGCTTTCCCCCTCTGTTTCTTTTTCTGCTCACGTCAAACAGGGCTATTCCCCGTCGCCCTCACCATCCCCTCACCAGCGACCCCTGGCAAATACAAACGGCAGCCAATCTGGGTCTGCAGCATGAGTGTCCGATGGGGTCACTTGTCTTGGTCCCTGTTCGCCACCATATCAGCCATTGTAAGCTACTATTCCGATCACAGAGGTGCCAGCCTGGCGTGGTCCACTATTCGTTGCTGGACTGGAGAGTTAGCCTGTCTTTGAACGGGGTAGTGCCCTTTTTTGGCACGCTGTGCTCTCAGGCACGAGGCACCATAACAGAAGCCGGTCTGATTGAAACAAGGATAACCCATTTTCAAAGCAGGCGCCGGCGGGCAAATCCCGTAGTGTCCGGTACGATCAAAGCTGAAAGATCGATCCAACCGATTTTTCTCTCTCCCTTCATCGACGGATAGAGGCGTGTGCAGCAATAATTCTCCGGCCTTCGGATTCTAGTTGGGCACCTAACGCTGTACCGTTGACATGTTAAGAAGCAAGAAAAAAAAACGATAGATAGATAGGCTGAATGCACAAAGGTGGGGGGATCTAATGACAGCTGGAACCAGGCCCAAAAATATTGTACACTTATTTTTCTCTCTTCTTTTCTTTTCCCTTTCACAAAAGAAGCAACGAAAAGCAAATGAAAGGATGGGGTCCTGTTGCCGTCACCACCCAACCCTTGCCCTTTCCCCTACTGTTTCGACTGCCGCATGGCTGTGGCTGAAAGGGCTGACCGGTGGCCACGGTAGCGAGCGCATTGAATGGTTTTAAGCGAACGTCATCAAGCATCAAGCGCAGACATGTTTTGCCTGTCGTTGGCATCTCCACATCGCAAGAGTCAAGCAGGGTACCCCCCCGAAACGAAGCCGGGAAAAGTCAAGGGATCAGATCTTCATGGGAAGTGGGTCGCCAATCAATGCTAGCTCTGAGCTTGCTTCGACCTGAATCTGGCTGGCTGCGTCCCCAAACCGGCCTCCTTTCGCCGGCCTTGGAGCCCCTCTTGCAGCTTTTAAGGGAGAAGTGAGAGCAAAAGGAAAGCGGCCATTCAAAGCCAAAGTCCCCCATACCAGCTCTGCCTCCGCCTGTGCAGTGCCGCGGCCAGATCGTGGCGCTGTGAGCACCTCTAGCCTCAATATAGCCCTCTCTAGCTCGCACTAGAGGCGCTAGGTGGCGGCCTCGGAATTCTCATTGTGGGCTCGCGGGGGTGGTCGGGGCTCGAGGTCTTAGCACTCAATGGTCATTGTGATTTGCCGACAGGGGCGGGACAGCCCTCTTTCGTCGAGTCGTGGGTCAACATGCCGCATCTATCTACTATCTTGGTGCATGTACCTAGTGGGTGGGAATGATGAGGGATACGGTTACGGTTGCTGCTGCTGCTGTTCCCCAACGATGACCCAGTTTCCCCAGTGCTGGCCTCTCATGTGTGGCGGAGGCGAAAGCCGCTGGCAGTTTGGAGTCTTCTTTGCTTATTGCAGCTCATCCGCTATAAGGGAATAGGATACCCTAGCCATGCCACTAACGCGCGCGGGTGCGTGTGACATTGCCAAAAATCTCTTAGCTGCTGTCTTGTGTGGTTTTTGCTTCTCTCGCTCTCCCTGCTTGTCATGTCTCACAAACTGTCTTGCGGAAGCACGGCATACCACGCGTATTATCTTAAGGCAAGGAAGAAGCGAGTGGACGGCCTGATCAAGGCTGTGGAGGGGTGAAAGAAACCAGAGACGACTTGAGATTTGGCCGATGCTGTCTGTTAGGCCCAAACGATATAACAGCAGCTCGTCTCCGCTGTCACTATGACGATTGAAGTCTGTGCCCGACACTGATCTTGTTCTAACAAGATTACCATCTCGTCATTTACTATCAGTCAGATCCTACACCGGAGCCCTTGGCGGAAAGACGACAGTCTCCTCTCTTTCACCGGGGTACTTGCATCACACTTGGCCGACAGGGCGCAATCGTATCTTGGCTTTCTCGGCACGCAGCCATTACGCTTTGATCCTTTTGCCCTTTCACACATCTGGCCACGCGCTGGCTAAGCTCTGCGGAATATTCCTCTGAGGGAAAATAGACGAGCGCCACGATAGCCACAGCAGCAGGCCAAGCATCGTGACGTCCGTGAGCAGGCGCTATCGCAGAGGTCTCTGGTTCCCGACCGACGACACCGAAATACTGCATACGGGCTTGCACTTGGTGGGAACGCCTCGGTCTGTCGCAGGAGTTCAGCAAAGGCAGAGAGGACGCATCGCTGTTACACCATTTCTCACAGCTTGGATATAGCCTCAAGCGCAAAGACCCCCCAAAACTCGAACCATTCTCAGTTCTCGACCCCGTCAGCCACCAATACCACAGTCCCGCTAAACAGCGAAAGGGCTAAGGAAAAAGAAATATACAAGCACAACGCTGTCCAAACAAAAGGGATCGCTCGCACCACGCGCGTACAAAAAGACGGGCGTACCTGCGTTGTCGTTACCACGGTTTGTTCATTCCAATTGCCGCCACGCGCATCACCAGCACCCCAAAGGGCCAGATCTAACAGCGACGGGCCCAAACGTTGTTGTCCGCACTAGACGCAAGACGACCTCACCTAGGCCAGAAGGCTGGACCTGGACCCCGGGCCAAGCTGTGCTAAAGCAAGACGGCACCACGTCCACGTACCATTTGCATTGGTACCAAGCTCGTCCCGGAGCACATCTACGCGCCACGGCCAACTCTATCGTAATTGCGAAATTCCCACCCAGGGACCCATACCCAACCAAAAACTTGTGCCCCAGATCGCACCTTGTTTGCGCCTTTTCACCTTCCCTCACACTTATTTTTTATTCCTCATTCCTGTCTCTCTCTCTATCCCTCTCTTTACCTTTTTGGCTTCTTCCACAAGAGGGCGGATACCACGTCAACCAACGATTCTATTAAAAAACCTTCTTACACCGAGGATCCATTCTCGAGGTTTGAGCTCTGCTCAGCTCCACAGCCAAGCCGCCCGTTTCGCTAGGCCGTCATCGAGACTACACACAGACGCACACCCGCCTCCTGCCCAGAAGAAAGGTCAAGAGGCACAGACTGCTCGCCGTCGGCCTCTAGTTCGCGTGGCCCGCGGCCTTAGCTTCTCTGGTGCTGTCGCCTTGACCTCTCCCTTGCCCGTCCAACACGCCCCTTCGTCGCAAGCTGGGCCTCCCGTTCTCTGATACTGTTTCTGTGCCTTGCTCACACTCAAACTCACACACCCCTCTGACGGTGTCTCGATTGCGGTCTGTCCCGAAAGTCTGCTGGGACTGACTCAAAGTCTACCATCGCTCCCCACTCTCCGTTTCTTCGCCCTCTCTTTATTAATACCAGCCGTCCCGCCTGGGTGCCCCTGTCCTCTTTTATTTTGTGTGTGCGACTACGGGCATTGGAATTTCGCCCATCCAGTATAATTCGACATACAACTCGACCCGCATCAGTAGGCATCGACGCTGCCATTACAACAATTCATCATGGCTCCTTCTATGATATTCGATTTTGACGATCGCGATGTCACCCACACGGTTGCCGGTGCTCGTGTCCCCATTGGCGGCGATGTCATGGGTCTAATCGTAGCCATGGCCTCCATCTCAGTCCTTTCCATTTGTCTCTGTCAGTAAATCCCAAAAGGCGTTCAAATTCGTCGCCCAGGACGAAACAAAAACATCACATGCGCGGTTTGCTAATCTGGCACCAATAGACCAAAGAATCTCAGTCATCAAAGTGTGGTCCAACTTGCCCGCCGTCGTCTGGC
Source organism: Calonectria hawksworthii (assembly GCA_020975415.1). Lineage (NCBI taxonomy): Eukaryota > Fungi > Ascomycota > Sordariomycetes > Hypocreales > Nectriaceae > Calonectria > Calonectria hawksworthii. The sequence continues at coordinate 1,664,009 of JAHXZK010000001.1, read as the reverse complement.
GTGAGTCGATCCATCGTCAATGGGGAGCCGGTCAGGAAGCTAACAGCTTACAGTTACGCTCGCAATCTACATCGACTCTTTTGCATTCGTCATCGTCACTACGCTTCTGCAGCAAATCTGGGGTCTGAACTCGAGCTACACCCTATGCCACGGTGGCATCTTGCTTTGCCTGGTTTGCTATCTGACGACCAAGATTGTACGCCATGTTCCCTGCAGCGACCTTTCGGGTATAGCGACTAATTCAATGTTTAGATGATTTATTTCTTCCTAGTCGAGAAAGCTGTAAGCTGCACTCGTGTCTCCTTGTTTTCATACCCTCTAACCATCAATAGCACATCATCCGAAGCAACGGACGAAAGCGACTCCAGTCCAAGCTCTACTGCTTCAACTCATTTGGCATGCTTGGCATCTACTGCGTTGTCGCTGTGCTTAACTTCATCTTGTATGACATCAGCTCACAAAAGCCCGAGAATTCTCAACTAATAAAGATTGCAGCCGAATTGCCAAGATTAACGAGAACGGTGTTTGCATCATCGGCATGCAGAGCATTTCCATGATTCCGCTCATTTCTTTCGATGCTGTCGTCAACATCTACCTTACCATTCTTTTTCTTATCCCCTTGAGGAGTAAGCCGCTCTCGCCTTGACCAAAGGAAGGAATAATCTGACCGTTTTTCAGACCTCTACTCATTCAAGAACATGCCCCAGAGCGCTGCCAACATACGCCTCCGAAGCGTCGCCTTCCGTACCTTTATTGGATCCTGCTGCACCCTGATCAGCAGTGTTGTGTATGAGCCCTAGTGTGACAGTATGACGAATCAAACACACTAACATTCACTAGTAACCTTACTGTCCTAATGGCCCTGAACGGTGAGCCCGGCTGGGTCTGCCTCATGTGCTGTAACTCTGATGGTTCGTATTTGCACAGCCTGCTACTCCGCGCCGCGTCTAACACATGCACACAGTTCTCTTCTCCGCACTGGTCATCCAATGGGTCACCTCCAAGGATAATGCTGGATCCGGCAACAGCCAGAGCGGCACCAACCACAACTACAACGACAACAACCGAGTGATCCGGGATCCCATGGCCTCAGGTCACCAGATGAAGAGTATGCCACCTGCACCTCCCTCTCCTCAGGGCACCGATGCTGAGGTCTCTCTTGTCGCCACTGCCACCGCACAATCCTCCGACGACGGACGCGACATCGACATGGCCAAGGTTTCCAGCACAGGTGCCGGTGGTGCCGTGGTTGTCACCACCACTATTCACCGACAAAGCCGACCCACGAGCGGTTTCGGACACGACCCCGACAACAAGACTATGGACTCCGACGACGACCTGACGTACGGCTATCCTCCCCGTCCCACGAGCTACGGAGTAAACGGCCGCCACGATGGACCCGAGCCGCCACGAACCCGCATCACCGCCGGAAAGGGCCCCCAGGCCGGCCGCAACTGATACGGTGGCCTGGCTCTGAGCACACGCGGTGTTCTCCATACTTTTAACGTGCGACGTCTTTTGCCTTGTGGGTTTTGAGTACTAGGAGTTCTTGTATTCCCGGTACTGTCGGGAATAGAAAATGGAGTTGGGGCGGCCGGGGCGTTTCCTTGTCGCAGGTGTTTATTCTTTTCCTTCATTTGTCAATCTTGAATTATTTATATGCAGGACTCCGCCAAGCTTCTTTTTGGAGGGGGAGGTCCGCCGAGAGAGCTATCAGTGCTCATGGAACGGGGGAAGTGTCAATAACGGACTTCTAATAGGAGAAGGAAAGAAGGAGGGCGGGATTGTACGATATTGCAAGGCCCCGACCAAGTTTGGAATGAGGATCATTTGGATCATTGTCAATTGGATACCCAATATACATACACTAGCTAGAACAGAAATCTGACACTACATATTCCAACAGATTGTGTGCGAGACAGAGGTCGAACTGAGGTGGTCCATAAAGTGACAACGTAAGGTGTATGCGAATCCTACTTTGAGATGATGCCAACTTTTCCAACAGGCCATCACATGCGAACCATAGTTTTAGTAAATCCCGGATCCCATGCATATTGCGATTGGGTTCTTTAGTTCTTATTATCTTTGGTATGAAGGCCACCCAAGTGACATAGTCAAGCCTTCGCACAGGGCAACACGCGTGTGTATGCTACGCACAAATGCGTTCAACTGCATAAGACCGTTTTCTCTCATGCTCGGCCAATTTCCCGTCGTGCATATTGTGGCTTCGATTGAATGTGGCCATGAATGGTCGGAAACACGCGGCATGACGCCTGGGCTGAAAATTGTCTTGGAGTCTAATACATACTTTTGCACGTAATTTTGGTGCCGTCGAAGGTATTGGTGCTGCACTTCGCTCACTGGCCGAAAACTTCCCATCCTATCTAACTCGACTTTTTTGGTACGAGGCCTCAGCGTCCAGACCACATAACAGAAGTGCACGAGAACGTTGCGGATGGCCTCACGGCGGGATTTAAACGCAACATGTAACAAGAGATTCCGGCGAGTAAAACGAAGCTTGATACCACTACGCCATTTTGGCGCAAAACAAAATCTGAAAGGATCAGGGAATACACCAGGGTGCATCCAGGTACCTCCAGGCATCTCTGAAGAGAGTGCTGGTACGCCACAAAGGTTCCATGCTGCTGTCAAAGTCACCTTGTAGGGACATCAAGGTGCGCGAAATATATATATATATATATATATAAGGAGTGATCAAGTAGCTTGGAGATGGCAAAGTTCCTCAGACGTCGCTACATGTAGGGATCCTCACTGGGTGATGACCTTTTATTCTTGTCTATATGCTTGCCTCAGAACAGGGGGGCAGCAGGTGGTGGTTTGGTCGTCGTTTGTCGCTGACGACTTCCTTACATGCACACTCAACTCTCATTGCGGTTGAGTGAGCTGGTATTAGGGGGGATGCGAGTGCTGGGGGCCAAAGAACAATGATGATGACTCAACTGTTTTCACTAGTCATTCATTCCCCTGAATGCGGTGAGATTGTTTGAGGAAACCTGGGTTCACACTATGATATTGGATATTCTGGTTAGAATCAGCTCAGGCGTGTTTTTATCAAGAGATTTGAACTGGCAGAAAGTGCCGGAAAATTATAGCACAAAACTGCTTTTTTTGCATAAGAATATAAACCAACCTTGGGTATGAAAAATATTAAAGGTCAGAATAAGGCATCTATATATATCTACTTTGGAATGGTGTCTACTGTCCATGGCAAAGGAAACTAGTCAGCTTTGGATAATAAAAGACTCGCCTTCTTCATCAGGGTACAAGGTGAATTATGACACATAGCACAAGTATATGTCGATACCGTTAAAAAGCCTTGTGAATAAAAAGGACAGACATTTCTTAGTTCGGCTATGCAGTGGAATACTCTAACACAGCACTAAGACGGCAACCAGCTACAACCACTTTGGGCTAAACACACTAGAAAACACGGAATCCCATCTCTAAGAAGCGGTGAATCAGTGCTCGGGTCGGTGATAACCGGTGAACCCACGCCGTTGCATGTCTTTCTTTTTTTTTTGTCGTCCTAGTGTCAGACGGTGTTGGTACTCCAGCAATGTCTTACAAGTGCTGTATAGTTCGGCTTACACGGATTGGCCCACACCCATGTCGTAAGGCTGACGTTTTTGGGCCGGTCCAGCACGTCTCACTAAAGGAAAGCATGCCAACTAGAGAGCGTTTTGGGGCCACTCCCGTACGTTCCATTCCGCTTTCTGACAAGGCATTGTTTCAATTGTTCCCTTTTTCGGCACTAAAACATTTTCTCTCTTTTTGGAAGGATTCCATTCAGGCGCGTAGGGCAAAAAGACACACGGGCCAGGTTCCTCAGGCGAGTCTGAAATAAACAGGCCAAGCTTTTTTTTTTTTTGGTCCGCCCCGGCCGGTTCCCCCTCCTTCATGAGCGTCTCAGCCCTGCCGGGATCCGAGACACGGGTGAGATTGCTGGAGATTGGACGGATCGCGTGGCACCCTCTCGACCAACATTCGAAACAAGAGTGCAAGGGCTCAGCAATATGGCGGCCACTTTGAACTGTTACAAGGAGAAAGCAGTTTTAATTGCTTTTTGTCCCTAAGGACCACGAAGTGTGACTCACCAAAACATAGCGAAAACAAGGGGGCACCACAACACAACACAAAGGATTTGGGAATCGAATTTTTATTCATGGTATAAGTTTTTTTGACACAGGAAAAAGTCTAAATCCCCCAAAAATAGGTTAAGCAACTAACCGCCCAGGCCAAACTTGAGAAGCCCGCAACGTAGATGCCCGAAAGATATGTACAGTGAAAAGCCGACGTGCGCCACTTTGCGATAACCGAATAACCTCAGATTCTCTGATTCCTACATACCACCTGGCGATTTGTACAAAGTAAAGAAAAAAATTCATCTTGCTTTTGCGCCGCTTAGGCGGAGGCGGAGGCGTAGGTAGAGCCGAAGGTGCTCAGAGCGGAAGAGCTGTCGAGGAGAGAGCCGGTCTTGACCATGAAGTAGGCGTAACCCTCAAGGTAGTCAAGAGCCTCGAGCTTGGGGATGACCTCCTCGAGGAAGCTGTTGATGGTGGAGGCGTCGGTGTCAGTGGGAGCGAACTCGGTGAGCCAGATGGGCTTGCCGCAGAGCTTGTAGGCAGACTCGAGCTGGGTGAAGAGGGTGTCGGAGTACTGAGCAGCAGAGTACCAGTGGATGTTGCAGAAGTCGTAGTGGCAAGGCTCATCGAGACCCTTGCAAGTGTTGATCCACTGCTCGAGGTAGTCAAGACCCTGGTTGGTCTCGCCACTGTTGGAGACGGCGGGGGCACCAATCAGAGCCTTGCCCTTGAAGGGGTTCATGTGCTCGACGTGGCCGGCAGCGCAGTCGGCAACGGACATCAGGGCCTGGCCGCTGATATCGGGCTCGTTGAAGCTGAAGAGGACCTTGGAGCCGGCGTTGATGGCGGCGGTGGCGTTGGCCGACCAGACGTCAGCCTGGCTGGTGCCCCAGAGCTGGGGAACGAAGGACAGGGAGGAGTCGAGGTGGTCGGCGTACGAGGCCCAGTTGTAACCCCAACCACAGTTGGTGCAGCTGGACTGGAAGGTGTTGGCGAGGGAGGCATCGTTGTAAGCCAGACCACGCTTGTGGGAGAGGCCAGCAGAGCCAGTGTAAGTGGAAGAAGAGCTGGAGCTGGAGCTGGCAGCAGCGGCGGCCGAGGTGCTGGAAGCCTTGACGGAGGTGGTCGAGACAGGGGCCTGGTAGACACTGGAGCTGGAGCTGCTGTAGACGGGGGCAGCGGCGGCGGAAGACTTGACAGCGGTGCTCAGGGTCTGGGGAGCGGAGTAGACAGCAGCCTCGCTGTAGACGGCAGCGGCAGAGGTCGAAGTGGTAGGGACAACGACAATGGAGGTTGAGATGGTGGTACCGGCAGCAGCAGGAGTGTCATAGGCGGCGGCAGCGGACTCACCACCAGCAGCAGCGGAGCTGGCGCCAGTGCAGGAAGCGGGAAGGGCGTCACCCTCCTTGGGGGTAACCCAAACAGTCTCGGTAACGGTAACCCAGTCGGTCTCGTAGGCACGCTTGTCGAGGTGCTTGTGTTGGTGGCCGTGGGCAGCGCCGAAGGCGGACTCGAGGAGAGCAGCCGAGGCGGCCAGGACGGACATCTTGTTAGAAACCATTGTGACTGTGTTGTAGTTGTTGTTGTTGATACTGTTGAGTTATGTGAAGTAAAGTTGGCTCGTCGTCTTGGGTCTTGTTCAAAGAAGGACGTGTATAGTCAATGGTTCGCAGCTTTGCAATGTGTTGTAAGAGTGAATGGAAGTGAAGTCGCAGAGGAGTGATTCAACAGAGTATGAAACACGAACAAAGACGACAACAGGTTGGAAGTACGGCACGGCCGAATGAGTGATGTCTTTCAAAGACGTTCAAAAAGAGAGCAAACAGCGTAGCTGCGCGTTAAAAAGGAAGGGCAAACGACGAGTGGAATCTCGAAGCACAGGGAAAAAATAGAACAAAGCTGGAGTAGAGCAGATGAAGGGGGAGGGGGGATTCATGGGGGGTTTTAACTGATCCAGGATGTTCGAAGCAGAAAACCGGTCCGTGGATGGGATGTACCAATGACTCGAGCCATTCTGAGGTATTCCCTGGGCGGTCCGCAGCGGCCGCAGGTACCTCACGGAGTCGCCTGAATCGAGTACCGGTTGTACGAGGTTTGAGTCGGTTGGTCGACCAGGACCCCCTTGGGCGAGCACCCACAGTCCAAGGTTCCCAATGCTCGCTGCAAGGATGGGCCTGAGGGTCGTCTCCAGGCGCTCAGGGTGGGTCCCGGCGCACTGGGACCCAGCAGCCCCTCCCATCCGCCACCCGCCCAGGGACGTTGGTGCAGCGAAGCGATTCGGAGCCTCCATTGGCCGCCAGTGTAAATGCCCTCATCCCGAGGTTGCTCGGGGGCGGCGAGCTGTCAAGCGCAGGGTGGATAGGGCATCCATGCCACCGAGTTACGCAGCACTGGAAGCTTCATTTCGTTCCGGCCTGATTTCATCTCGATTCCCTTGCCGCGCATACGTATACACTTGCGGCACTTGCCATAGCCAACAGCGGAATGGCGCCGGATCAGGTTGGCGCCGCGGTCTTCTGCACCAGGGGCCGGCTAACCTTCAGGTGCAGCTCCGTGACAGCTGGCAGGCGCCGCGGCGCAGTGAGAGAGAGGCAAAGCTGCAGAGACGCTGAGGGGACGCACGCACTCTCTCTCTCTCGCCTGCGCGACGGGCGGAATCCTCGACTGCGAACTCTGCTGAGCATTCTCCGATTGGGCCGTGTGCGCCTAGAGGCAGGGCACGCCCCCCATCACATGCATGGGTCAACGTGGCGGGCACTGTCAAGCCGTGCGGCTACGGTATCTTTTGCCTGGCTTTGGAACCCTCCATCACGACGCTCTCACCACTCACAGCGTTCGTCCCGTCAACATGAAACGGCCAACCCGTTGCCAGCGCCAATTCCCCTGGGCCCTTGCAGCGAGCCCCGCCCTCTTCTGCACGGCTCGCCAGGCACAGCTGCAGGAACAAAACTGCAGCGACGAATAGAAGCCTGCAGCCCGTCAGCTGTGTGTGTGGTATTCCCGACCTCTCGTCACATTTTTCCTCTTGCCTCTGAAATCTCAGCGTTTCTTGTTTCTGCTTGCCTCTTTTGTCTTCTGAAGCTTGCCTAGCGGTAAACAGAGCATGCAACCCAAACCCAACGCAGTCATCTACACTAGCCTTCCATCCATCGCGCAGATCAAGACAAACCCAGCCCCGGTCCCAGAGGTCCCAGCGGACTGTATTCATCCCGTCGTGATCATGGCCCCGTCCCACCGAATACCCTTGGCACCCTGCGCATTTACGTACCGTCGTACGTACGCATGCTTTTCCCACTCGCCCAACTTGTGTTCCCGCCTTCTGGGATTCCACTCAGGGCTCATCCCGTTCTAGCCCCCAATCTAGAACCTACCAGCAGCAATATTAGACCATGCTCTGCCGCGCCCGCGCATGCGACTCAGTTCAGTTCGCTTCAGCTCGGCTCTTGGCTGATTCAGCCACAAAGAACTGACTCCCGGGAGCCGCGGCCACTTGCGTATGCGCGCACGTCCTCAGTGGATCGCAAGAGGGCTTTGCCATAAACTTTTCCACGGACTCGTCTGGAGAGCTTGGCAGCTTGGCACTTTGGAATACTGCTCAGGATTGCGCCTCAGGCCTGGGTCCCATCCTATCCGCCCACCCATCTCAGCTTATTCCCTCTCCCCTTTCCTCCCCCAGCAAAGTCAACATCCAGTATGCACACGCATTCCATCGCATGGCGCCATCCGGGCTTCTCAACGAGGTTGACAGTTACATCGGTTGACAAGGTACAGAAAAGCAAGTCAAAGTCTTGGCTTTTCGCCATCCCAACACCCTGGTACGATTCCAGAGAGGGCCACGTTGGCACCTAATCCTCAAGGAGTCTAGCAGCTGCCCGTCGAGGCCGTAACCGAAATTACTTCCGCAGCCACCCACCATGTCACCATCTGCGCGTCCAACTGGCTTCCGTCCTTTCTGCCTCCCGCCGCCATATCGAGGAAATTTTCTAAAGCTTAGCTGCGATCGATGACCAGGGCCGGGACTAAGGGATCGTGGCCTAACGCCAGAGGGCACTGATGATCCAAGATGTGCGTGTTGCCCCGAATGCCATGCTGATCTTTGATCGCTTTGGTTAGTCCAGCCACGCCACGCCGACGTACGTCCTGTTGAGTCGATCCTTGTGCGAAAACTGCAATGCGCCTTGCTCAACGACTGCCCTGATGCTACTTAACTTTGTCCACTATTAGGCCAAATCGACAAGGCAAAATGGCTGACTACAGTGCTGATAAACCAAAAGCCCAATCCTACCAACGTCCGCTCGTGTCTGTGTGTTTGCCGTCGTATTTTCCTCCATAGCTCTCCCCTGCCGCTACCGGCTTACTGTCTGTTTCATCTTTACAACGGATGCAGACCATAATACCGCACGGTATCTAAGCACCCCAGCGCCGTCGGTATGCAGTAAGCACATAAACGTGCAATTTCAGGGGAGATTATTATCTGCTCGTATCGAATCAGCCTGTGGATAATAATAAACAATTGTTTGCCCGCGATAGCAGAAGACATACATAGCAACCAGCATCGGGCCGAGCGTCAGCTCAGATAGCCGATGTTGCCTCAGGGGTTCTCGGCCAGCAAGCCCATCACTCGCGACGATCAACAGCGCAACGCTCGCGGGGATGTGAGATTGGCTCTGATCATCCTGATCTTGGTGGGGAATCGACAACGGCAATCCTCTACGGGCCTTTTTTTTCAACGTTGCTGATCCGTACCGCAAATCTTGGCAGCGCCATGATCAAATGATATTTGCACCAATAATTGAGGCTTAGTACATGCACGCATCCTTGACGTCGCACTGCTACCAACTTGTAGCATTGGAGTGCGACCTCTCCTCACCGACCGGCGTTGGTTGGTTTTGACGACCTGCAGCTTGACCCAGCCAGGTTGCAGCACATGTAGGCCAGCGCCAAACAAGGACATCGAGCGTAGCAATACTACATGATAAGTTTTCTTTTCTTTTTTACGGTAGCGAACTGAAGAGATTTCATCGTGCATATGCAATCCCGGAACCGCTGTTCAGCTCCGTTGCCATGTGTGCTATAGGGTAAGACTGGTCCTCATCTTCAAGGGTACTGCATCTACCCTCTTCAAGCGATAGGCTTTTTGGGGAGAAGCCCTTTCCGGAGTTTCTTGTCTGTGGTGTTCGCTGGCCGGGCTACACTATGGTATCTCATCGGTCATTTGGGTGGATATGCCAAGTATCACTGAATTGCTCATGTTATTTACTGCTTTACCTAACACGACGCAATTTTACATAACCAATGTTGGAACTATACGACTGGTAACCGAATAATGATATCGAGAAGCCATCCATTCCAAGCGCCTACTTGTCACCAAGGGAAACTCCAATATGGGAAAATACAATTCAGCTCCTGAATGATTATAACGGAGGTACATCGCCAACGGCGGCTCTACGAGTCAACCTTGTTAAAATAATCCCAATTTCTAGAGCAAAATAATCCCCCCCCTCAAAAAAAAAAAAAAAAAAAAAAAGAAAGAGAACCAAGAGAATTTTTTAGATATTATTTTGATTTACTTTAGCCAAAAATCCCAAGACCCATCATCTTTTCGCAAGGCCCCCCTGTAGCAAAATATCAGACTGACAATCATCCAAGGGTTGTATCATAACCACAGTGGGATCAACAGAAGAAATTACATGTCATGACCTGGAGAAAACGTGGAGTTAAGCTCAAGATGGGATGAACCAAAACGAGAGTCGCAATATCCGTGTTTCATCAGGGGTCAATGGGATCTGATTCAGAAAGCGGGTCGAACCCCAAAACCGATTCCACCGGGGCGGATATGGGCTGCAGTTGTTCCAGTGCTCTGGGCTCATTCAAATGTTTCAAGTGAAATCGATACCCACCACCTGGAACAAAGTGTCGTCATCATGATGAGCAAAGGTAAAGCAACGGGAAATGTGGCACGTGATAAGCGCAATTCAGTGTGACCTTTGCCGTGTCTGAGACGAATTATTACTCGCTGTTTGATGACGAGTTCTAGGCAACAACTATTAGTATTGAGGATGCATCAGCTAAGCTCAGCCACAAATGCTAGAGACAAGGCAGCAGGATTAATCTCCCCCCTGAGTGGCAGATAGGCTGGGCAGTGTATGCCACTGTTACAAGTGATGACATACGCTTCTTCTAATTGGGTCTTGGTTGTGTAGCCTTTTTTTGCTGCACCACTTGCCTCAGTAAGCCGTGGGCTGAAACCGCCCGGAGCTAGACGCTTTATGGAAGCAAGACGGCAGTTGGATGTCATGTTCGACTGGCTGGATTAGAGTTGGCAAACGGAAGAGCGTCTGTCTGCCGGGCCCCAGTGCCCCGGTGCGGGAGACGGCTTGCTATGTCATTTGCCTGTGCAGGGGTTCGGTAGCCACTACGGGAATGATGCTGCGAGAGACGGCGGATTGATGACCCGCCCACGGGGTTTTGATGGCTGCGCACTGCCACAGAGGGAGCATTTCGCTGCGCTTGTCCTGCCCACACGGCTGAGCATCCGTCCACTAGGGGGAAAACGGGAGGTTCTCAGGCTGCCAGGCTGCCAAGAATAAACTGATGGCGGGATCGTCGACGGCGTCGCCTACACGTGATGAAGCCGGCCTCTGATTCGTGCATCCGTCATCTTGGCCATGATGCATGGCACATATGCCCCCCTCGTTTCTCAATGTCTGCAATTTCGCCAAATCTTGATCCTGCACTTATTCAAGAGCTGCTTGCCTGCGCACCAAGAAGACGCGTGTCGGCTGGGCTCCAAATCAGAGAATCCACCCCGCATTCCGGATAATACTTGAAATCCCGTCATAGCTCCTTCGCCAAAAGCTGAGGGGGCCTCAGTAAGCTGCACTTTGGAGCAAACCCACGCGTTTGCGAAGAAGCAACCTTTCCTGAGGCATGGATCTCAACCAACAGTTCCCGCCGGACTTGATGTCCTTTACCGACCCGGGAGACTTCGACTATGGCGCGTTTTTGCAGGGCGAAGACATTGGCTTCGGCGAGAGTGCTCAGGGCAACGTGACAGGCGGGGGAGGCTTCTCAGACGATTCAGGCAAAGCAACCCCGCCAAGCTCGGATAACCGAAGCACATCGAATACCAGCACGCAGGTTGCGCGGCGTCAGCCCGCGCAGAAGCAGAGGTTGGAGCGGAGGGGCCACACCAAAAGCCGGAGAGGATGCTACAATTGCAAGAGGCGGCGCATCAAGGTATTTGGTTCTGTCTATTTGCCGTCTGCCATGAGCTAAACCCGCGCCAGTGTCAAGAGACGCGCCCTTCTTGTGGGCACTGCGTCAAGACTGGTCTGAAGTGCGAGTATCCTGCACCTCCCCAAATTACGCACCAGGTATGCTCACAGTTGCCGTGGTGTTTGGAAAACCAAGTTATTCACACTCCTCTAGCCTCACCAACAGCTTCTCTTCACCTTGCAGGACATGCGCTTCTTTCAGCATTTCCTGACACAATGCTACCCCCACCACCCACTGAAGCAAGAAGAAATTTGGACACACGAGATTCCATGCATTGCGCACAACGTATGTATAAAGAGTTGTTTAGATGACGGGATTGCCAAGTTCACAGGCTGACTCCTGCAGCACGAGTTCCTTATGCATGCCATCCTTGGATTTTCAGCCTCTCAATTGATCGCAACAGACGCTAGTGTGATTCCATCCGCAATGGGCCATCGCGTCAAAGCTATAAAGGCCATTAAGAAACGACTGGCCGAAACCTCAAAGACAACACTCTCGTACGAGGAGGCCAACGCCATGGTTGCGACGTGTTACGCCTTGACATTCCAGTCCGTTAGCCTTGACGACGGCTTAGCCGAGTACATGACCTTCATCAGGGGCATAATGATTGTTGGAATTCAAATGATGTTCCGTCAAATCAAGCCGATCTTCGGAAACATGATGGAAGAAGAGCAGGACAACATTTTGGAGCCTCTGATGGGGAGCCTCCCTCTCATTCAAAAGCCGTGGACAGATTCTGCCTTGGAGGCTTTGAACAATTTGAAACCCTTGTGCCTGGAACAAATCGAGATCGACTACCACCGAATGCTGGTTGACATTGTAGAGAAGCTTTACGTTAACTCGTGGGATGGTAAGGTTTTATCAGCTTCAAGGACTGGGCATTGACGCTAACTTGATGAAGCATACAAAGCATACACCAAGCACTACGGCTGGTGGATGCTCTTACCTCACAACGAATTTCACGAGCTCACCAACTACAAGAACCAGGTCATACTACTGCTGCACTCGCACTGGATTTCTATCAACGAGATCATGGCCTTTATCACGCAGCAGGAACAGCGTGCACGGTCCAAGGCTCCGGACTCTCGACGAGAGGAAGCAGATATTGACCCTGGATTCCAACGGTGGCTCAAGTACACAAATTCACAGATTGACTACGAGCATCAAATCTTTAACCAATGGCCCATGTGGGTAGAAGAACAGCTGAGCCGGGACGTGTCATTTTTTGGAAAGACTGCATAGGGATGAACCGAGAATCGGTAATTTGACCAAGATTGTTTGGAAATGAGAGAGTTTGATGGGAGTTTTTGGCACGAGGATCGCGATGTGCGTATTCAAGCATGGCGTCAGGGTGGTTGGACCTGGAGTGATATGCTGGGTAGGAATTTGGCTCGCTGTGTTCTTCTTGAACCCTACCATAATTAAATTACATCTTGTGACGATCTATTGACTAAGTAAAAGGCACAATATGAGGCGAATGGGTTTATAAACCAAGGGGGCGATCTTCTCTCCATGTGATTGCCGCCATTGCCGTGGGCTGGGCGTTACAATATCCTCGCTCAACCTTGCTATCCACTTTTTTGACACCGAAGCTCGCAGCAGGACCATGTCATCGGTATGAAGAAGCACATGAGACGCATCCATCTCGCAGCATCATGCCCAAAGGGGGAATAGTCTCTAGCAGCTCCAACGGGCGTCTGGGTCACTTCGTCATTCCCGTGTTATCCCAATTACTTCACCGGGCTGGGCTGAGGCCCCGTCCCCATCTAGAAGGTTTATCTGCGCCGCGCTGATTGGCCGGGCCTCGATCTCGCATTCCTCGTATCGACCATTTGTGGAGACTAGTTCTCACGATAGCCAATAAGACACCCTTGTCATCGCCACAGGGCTGAGACCAGGGTTTCTCTGGGATGGCAAACCGAAATACGATGTCTGCGGCTTTGCACCTGAGCCACGCTTTGGGCTTTCAGCGAGGCGGTTGAGGGGATGGTATATTGGATATATAACTGCGTGTGTGCCGTGAACATGTTTGAAGAAATTCCAGAACATTTTAAAACAGACAAGAAATCAACAGAGAATTCCACTTTATAAAAAACAAACAACACTAGGGATTCCTTTCTTTACAAACCCTTGCATCGCATCGCATCGCATCCACACCACATAACATCATCACCACCACCATCACCCTCACCTTACACCATGTCTACTTCGGTCGAGACCATGACGGCCCCAGTGTCGTATCTCCACCGCCGCTCCATCGGCGAGGTCTCGCTGCCTCCAAACTACGAAGATGCCGAGTCCCACGAGCTCAGCCAGATGGGGCCCTCGTCCTCAGCTGACTCGCTACCACGGTACAGCACCGTGTATGAGGACGAAGCCGGCTCTTCATCTGCTGGCCCATCATCATCAGCAGCGAGCTTCCACGCCACAAAGTGCCTCCAGATCGAATCGCGGGGCCACCCCCTGATCGCCCTGCCCATCCCTCCGCGCCCTGATCCCATCTACATCTTCAACGTCGGCCCCACGGGGGAGCTCGAGCAGGCCGAGTACGTCTCGGTGCGGCCCACACGCAGCTCGGGTTCGTGCTTCCTCGCCCGCGCCGACGACCCCGAGTACGCGCCCCTCTGCACGACGACGTACCGCTGTGGGCCCAACCGGCCTCCCAAGATCAAGCTCCTGAGCCAGGCTACTAGTGCTACCGCCGTTGCTGGTGGTTGCGACAATGTAGAGGACGATAGCAGCAGCTTCTCCGAAGAGATCGTGCTCGATGGCAAGGGCGCCTTCACCCGCGCCGTTGTCATGCGGACGCCCTTTGGTTCCTTTGAGTGGCGCTACAGCACGCGCGCCGAGCGCCGCGCGGAGGGGCCCGATGTTAACAGCTTGCTGGTGCTGGACCGCACCACCACCGTGTCCCTGGAAGGAGGCAAGACCGAGGTGCGCCGCCGCAAGGTAGGCCAGCTTGTGCGGAGCGGCGACCTGCGCACCGAGGGCACCCGCCGGTCTACGGCCGGCAACGGCGGGAGGCTGATGCTGGATCTGCGTGAGTGGGCCGATGCTAAGGGCGAGCTGGAGCAGGTCGAGGTTCTATTCGTCGCGAGCTGCGTGTCGCTGCTCAAGAAGGAGGTCGACCGCAGGCGCTTTCACCAGACCATGGTGCTCATGGCTGGTGCTTCGGGGGGCCCGTGAGATTGTTTTGGATGGCTGGACTGTGTGAGAGAAAACTAGACTTATACCCAATGTATTATTGTTACTGTTCCTTATTTTATACAACATCGTTACCATAATGACGTTTGCCATGTCCCTGAGCTTGTTTCTACAGTCCACGTAACTATCCAACTCAATGAATGTGACAAAGATTGAAACCAAGAGTTCCTCCAGCTATTAAACACCACAAGCAATGTTACTTGAGCACATTGACCTTGCCAGTAGATTTACGCTACCACTTCAGTGTCAAATTCTCATAATTCGGGTATCCCAGCAAACTCCTCGTGTATTTTCCCCCTAGTTGTTCGCTCCACCAAAGATTTCACATGTCGCCTTTAGTCTTGAACCTCCAAGGCACCGGTCTTCTCCCTGTCACCAAGTTTCATAACATCGACACTGCGGCGCTCAGGCTTCTCAGACTGTTCAGGCAGACCTGATTGCGCCAAGTCCTTTTTGCTGGCCTTGCAGAAGTAACGCACAGAGCAGCCCTTCTTCTCCCCGATAAAGGGGTCATCGCGGCATGACTTGCCAAAAAGCTCAACAAAGAGAACACTGGCGACAAGGCCAAGCGTAGTGGAGATGAGGTGTAGAGAATTGAGACTCTTGGCTAATGGGAGCAGAAACAAGATGATACATACCCCCAAACGAAAGATCAGGCGGCCTGTCTTGCTCCAACGCATCGTGGTGGGAATGCGGTGCTGATGGCAGTAAGAAATGATTCCCATGAAGAGAAGGGCGACTGCAAGTCCATGGCAGTAAAAGAATCGAATGCCATTGGGAATTTCAGGCTCGGTACGCTCAGAATAATGCTCAGACAATTCCTCTGGGTTGGTAGCAGGCGAATCCGTGATAAAGATGAGTTTGCTCAACCCCGCTGAGGCCAAGATGTAGCCCATGATGAAAGGTAAATGAGCATAGCCCCATATGACGGCTGTTAAGTGTTAGTAAAAGTAAAGACCGGATGTTTCAATACCACTTACCAGACGGGACTGATCGTCGTATCGCGTGAACATCGATAGAATCGGTATCGAAATAAATATGGTTGAAGAGGAAAGCCTGGGTGAGTCCTAGAACTGCTTTGCCTAAGAATCCATTTACTGTACCACCATAGCTTTGAAACATGACTCCCATGACGGAATACCCAAACACGAGGGAAACAAAGGCATTTGTCCTTTCGACTCTGTGTTCGATGTTGACCGCCGGGTAAAACTCAAAGAACGACGAAATATAGTTCGCCACTCGAGTCTTGCCTCCGGATGCCCAGCGATATAAACCAATTTGAATAGACTGTCCCCAGAGGTCCAGAGCAATCGCAATCCAGATGAGGGCAAGACGGTTCGGCATACTGACATGAATGCTGGCAATCCAGACGGCCGATGGAACCAGAATGTTGATGCACTCGCAAATCATGACTCCTCGAATCATCGGCAGGAAGTAGGCGCTGCTGATGGAACGAACTACACCTTTGAGACGGGCGGCAAGATAGAACGATACTAGCATAGTATACGTGTTGTGATGGCTGTCTTTGTAAAAGGAATAGGTCATGTTGGTTGTGAATCTAACAGAGTTAGTAATAGCGTCAGACTTAGTAGCGTTGTATCTTACCCTAGCAGACAAGCAATCTCAAAAAGCATTTCCAGCCGGCTCAATACATCGTCTGTATAATACCAACTCAGAAGCAACGTAAGATCGGACCAAAGCTTCCAAGACATGATGAAGGTGACGGCGTAGCGAAGCAATTCATATGCGGTCGGCTCTGACCAAAGATGTTCGCCATTGACGTGAATGATGCCGACGTAAAGCAGATCAAAGAATAGCTCCATAGCCTGGATCTCTGATGATTCCGACGAACGCCACAACAGCCCCTTGTGAAACCATTGCTTGATGATCGGTCGCTTGAACAACTTGATGGTTTCGCCATATCGCGGCCCAGATCGCGCGCTTGATGTCATGGAGATAGTATCGGACATAGACGATGCGGAATTGGCCACTCCATACTTCTCCTCCTCATCACTGTAGGTTCGGAGATAGGCGCCATATCCGAATTTGTCAAAGTTGGCGTCCAGAGCTGACGTGTTGGCTTCCAAGCGCTCGATCTGTGAATTCACATGGTTGAGTTGGGTGTGGAGGTCCTCCCACTCATCAAATGCTTGACCGTGTTTTTCGCGAAGCTGGGTACGCCTTTGCTCGTGGTGGCTGCGGGCCTGCTCGAGTCGCTCCGTATGCTCAGGTGAGCCGTGAACGACAAGTTCAACCTGGACTCCATGCTGATTTCCGTGCTTGCGTCTCAAATCCTCCAGGTCCTCGGGCAAGGAAGCAATCACTTTTTTGCCATCAGGAAGAAAGAATTCTTGCGGCCGCTGGCGGCGCCCCAAGTAGATCGAGGCCATAGCTTCGCGATTGGCAAGGGGGCGAAAATGATAACGCGACAAAATATTCGCTTGCGAATGGGTACAGCTAGGAGGAAAGGAGGAGAAGAAGCGAATAGAGGTAGAAATAAGCAGCAAGATAAGGTAGGGAAGCAAGGAGCGACAGGGCCTTTAGGCGTGAAAACGCCATCCTGCGGCCTTCGTATGGCATAATGATAAGGGTACCGCTGACGCCGCTGGGATTTGCCTGTTGCAGAGGTACACTTGGCTTTCAGCCCAGCCGGCTGGATCTGTAATTGGCCTGCCCTGCATCGTTCCGCAGCCGCAAATATTAGAATTACGCTAGCGCCGAGCCGGGCACCGAATCGTCCCCAGATGGAGTGGATTGCCAGCGGGATGGACACTAAACGGTCGGCAGCCCCCACGTGACATTTTCACCAGCCACATGCTAATGTGGCTGGTGCATTGAGGGGCTGGAGCAACGGCGCTGTTAGTGCCTCAGGCAAAACTTCGTAGCTCTGCCGGTCGTTGTCCGGTAATTCGGAGCAAAGATTCAGCCATCATCACCCTCAATTGCCCATTCCTCCCAATCCATCCGCCCCAACACCGCCAAAATGACTGCTGCGTGGAAAGCCGCTGGCCTTACGTACGTCAATTGACCCTTCCGCTCAGCCAATTCGACAATTGGGCTCGTGCCCGCGGCGGCTGTCCCGACCGATCTCGTTCGAGCCGAAGAGCTAACCCAGAGTCCCGAATAGCTACAACCGCTACCTGGCCGTTGCCGCCCGTGTTGTCCGCCGAAGCCTCAAGGAGGAGCAGCGCCTTGTCGCCGAGCGACGCGGCGAGATGGAACTCCGATTCGCCAAGTGGGAGGTGAGCCATTGACGATTCAAGCCAAGCTTCATGGCAGCAGGAACTGACGGATAATACCTCAACAGAACGGCAAGGCTGGCGAGCCCAAGACCATTTCCACCACCACCACCACCACCTCTTCTTAAACAAGCGACCTGGAGATGATTGATCGTGGATAATGGGAGCGAGAACCCCCCTCGAACGGGTTGCTCGGCTCGAAATGATGGAAAGCACCGGTCCGTGAGGCACCCGATCGCATGGAACATGTGCCACTGTATCATAAAAAACTCGATTGCTACGAATTGTACCAGTCTGTCAAGAAGACACTTGAAAAATTGTGCACTGTCCAATCGCTGTGAATGTTGTAGTGCCTCGTAGAGCGAATTGGCCTCTCCCGCGCCAGTCTTGGTTTTTTGGTTGCCGCAGCCTCGTAGATACGGGGCACCAATGACTACTTTTCCGACCCGACTACAGCCGAACTCTGGGGCTGTTGGCTTCCCTTTCGCCGTCACACCAGCGCGCGCCCGACCTCGAGCGGCTGTCCATTAATCCAGGGCTTGACGAACCCTGCAAAAAAACATCGCGCGCAAACCATTGTGATAGTTTTACTGGCGAAGCCGTCCCTGTTGCATGATTTGAAAAAAAAAAATTACAATCACCGCGTGTAAATGGGGAACCCGAATCAATCGGGACCTTGTCTGACTGTCGACTAAGGCAGCAGAGCACAGAACCACTACCATCGCACCCCGTAAAAATCCCCGTTTCCCTCGCCATATTCCCGCCCGCAACGTCCTTTTCAGCGCCTGGATGCGGTGCAGCGTTGCTCCCGACCTTTGAGATATGGCCGACTTCGGTTTCGGGGTTCCGGATGGTGGGTCGCTCACAACTCCCCCTCTGCCCATGTCTGCCGGAGTCTCGCTGACGGGGAGGTAGAAATCGCGAGGTTGTCCCTCGGCCAAGAGGTCGATACTCCGCCGCCGCCCCCTCCGCCCCTGACTGACACCAAGGAAGCGGGCGTGATTGCCGTCGACATTACGGAGAGGTTTTCGGAGGCTGTTAAGAGTGAGGTTTCCGTCGATCCGACACCTTTTGACTCACGACTGACCTTGACCAGCTTTGCAACCGGGTGAACTTGTCAAGGATGGCTTCTTTACTCTCTTCGAGTCCGTTGCGGCTCTCGAGGTGAGTGATGAGAATTTGGTAGCGCTGGAGGACCATGTCTGACAGCGAGCTAGATTATGGACCCCAAGATGGACAGCGGCTGTGTCCAGTCGGAAGAGGACCTAGAGGAGTTGTATGACGTCTCGCGCCCTCTGCTTCCAAAAGAGGTGCTCGGAATTATCGACCAGCTCTTGTGCCACGAGGTCAGTTCACCACGCAGAGAGCCGATACAGAGTTTCTGACTGTCTCTAGATGGCCTGGCACTTGGGATACCCACTCTCGCAGACTTTGTTCACGAGCGTCTATGTGGAATCGCTTTTGATGCCAACGCCTATGAACATAAAACAAGCCAGGTTTGTCCGGGACAGCATAAATGATTCCGACAGCCACCCTATGCTTGAGATACTGCGGGCTTACTGCCTCGGAATGCTCAAGGTTTGCGGGTTTGTCAATGAGAGGATACGGTCAGAACACTTTTACGAGGTATGTCACGCTGCGCATGCGCAGCAGAGTTGCGCTGACGAGTAGCAACAGGAGGAAGATTTTGTCACCAATACCTATCATCGCAACCTTTTACCAAACATCCCCACGGAGGCGGTCCAGGAAACCATTCTCCAGGCGCGGAGCTTGGTCAAATCGCTGAGCGGAGAGTTAGGTGATGACATGGTGAAGGCTCTCGACCGCAGACTAGAATTGCGATACTTGTTCTTGATCGCCGCTCAGTGCCCCGAGCAAATGAAGGAGCCAGAGGTCGCAAGGAGGCCGTGGAAAGAAGCAGTGGCTCTGCTTCCCGACATCGAAGTGACTCACCAATTGGGCACAGCAGTGGACGAGGCATTCAGCGCAAAGCTACAGAGAAAACTCGCGAGTACCATGCCCCCGAGACCCATTGTTCAGATAGGCTTCGATGAAGGGTTTGGCCATTTATCAAGGCTGTTTAAGGATGGCTCGGAGTTGATGGATGTTCTCAACTATAGAGATGCCCAATGTCTCCAGGTACGTGACTCGGCCATTTAACCCGAGCGGATACTAAACACCACTAGAACTTTGTGTGCAGCTTCCAAGCAAAGAAACCTCAGCCTCTAGTCTTTGTGCGAACGCTCTTGCAGACATTCCTTTTCAACGAGATGGAAATTCTGGGCACCATGAGCATTCGTCAAGTCATGGACGATGACTTTTCCATCGTAGTTATGCCTGCTAACCCTAGACTGGATCGCGCCAACGACGAAATCGAAGCCGTCCACGACCCACGCTTCGTCATGTCCCAGCAAATGGAATTGTTTAGACAGAGGGCTGCGCAGCCGTTTCTGGACGTGCTGCGCACGTTTTGCCAGAACCGCTGTCGTGTCCGGCGCACCCTCTGCCACATCATCCGCGACTGGGAGAGCCTGCAGGTTGATGCAGAGGAAATCGACCAGCTCATCCAGGCCAAGATTAGCGAGCACCCGGTGGTGCAGGCATCGGCCGCAGGCACCCCGATCCAGTCGTATTCGCTCCCTCTGTCTTCCTGGACCTACCTCTACAAGCTGCGGCTGATGGAGTGGATCGTGCAGCTGGGCTTTGAGCTCGAGGTCTACCAGCCGGATGAGTTTGCAGGCATGTATTGGTACCTGAACTACCTGGCCAAGTGGAGAGTCCAGCACATGGAAAGGATCAAGACTTTTGTTGTGCGCAGAGTGGAGGAGTCGCGTGGCTCATTCCAAGCCCGGGATCCTGCTGTGGATCGGCAGCTGGAGCGATCGCTGGCGTTCACCCGGCTGCAGCTTTTGGAGGCTGCAGTGACGTGGGAGCTATCGGATGCACTCTCTTGCCTTTATACCGTTCTCTCCCGAACAGGCCTTGTCAAGACCCCTCCACGGCCTTACAGCAACGACGAGCTTCGCTACGAATTGCGCATGCGGCCATTTGCACCCATCGGCTTACCCACCTTACCCACTTTCCAAGAGTTTACTACCGGAACGGCCCAGCCAGATATTTCTACGCTCGAGATTCTGGAGTATGCAATGAAGGCTCTGGCAGGGGCTAGAAGGGGCCTTGAGAGCTTTAGTAGCAAATTCACGGCAGAGGATGCCTTCTCCGTTGGTTCGCATGACCGCTGGTTGGCTTCTATGAAGGATGCACTCAAGTCATGCATCGCAACGGGGATTGCTATTACAGCTGTGCAAAAGGCGCTGCAAAAATCGCAAACCACTGGAGAGCTGAAGATTAAGGCCGAGGTACCAGCCCCGGATAAGTGTTACCACCAATGGTGGGTCGTTCCCAAGATTCTCCCTGTCTCTTAGAGGCTGCGAGAAATTGGATGACTGTCAAGGTCAAACATAGAGTGTGTTCATAATCTGCATACAAATAGCAATAGACATTTGGGTATCCAAATGACAAATCCTCCCCTGGCAATGCTCTATATCCTTCCGTCCCGCGTCCCGAGACTGTAGTTGGCACTCAACGCCATTCACCAATCCTGAGATCCACCTGTAAGCTGCGTATTGTTCGTTCATCGGCAAAAATGGGTCCGCCATGACTTGGTACTGGGACGCGCAGTAACCTCCCGTACCGTGTCTATGTACTTGTCAAAGGCCAAGGCTGCCAGACCATCTTGGATAGTCTAAGCAGCAACCTTGCGAATGCCGCGCGTCCTGAGCTTTATAGTCTGCTCGTAGAGGGCATCCTTGAAGGCGAAGAGCAATGCGGCAGTCAGCACGCTCTGTGTAACCTTGGGGCCGATACCTGCAAGTGTGTAAGCGCATGGTTAGTGGAAGGGGCAAAAGCATAATAAACTTACCCTTGTAAAGACCGCCGTATCCCTCCTCTCGGACAACCCGAGATAGGGCCTTGAACATGCCCTCCTTCTTGTTGCTGTCGGTTTGGACGTGCATTTGGCTCTTGACGGTGATGTAGGGGTAGGTCACCGAAGTGGCAAAGAGCTTGCCCAGAGCGCCCAAGAAGAAGGCGATGGTGGGCGTCACCTTGCGCTTCTTCTCAACCGTGTTCTTCATCTGCTCGAACAGAGTGTACTGAAGAATGGGGTTGATGACAAGAACAAGGGCTGGAATGACACCAGCAAAAAGGGCCTGAGGACCCTCGTTCTTGAGGAGCGACATCAGAGTGCCGAGGGTGCCCGGGGCCTTGGTGGGCTTGGCGACCTCACCAGCCTCGACATCGGGCTCCTTGTCCTGCTTGCGGGTGGTGATTCGGGTGTTGACAACCCAGATGGGGTTGGTGATGATGACGGTTGCGGACCCAGCGATTGCGCCGGCGATCATCGATTCGACCGTGGTAAGCTTCTTGTTGGCGCGTCCGGCTTGGGCTGCCGCCTTCTCGAAGAATGCGCGGGTCCACTCGTACCAGTAATAGTATACGAAATTGGTGACGCTGATGCCGAAGAGGGCCGAGTTGATGCCGGAGTAAAGACCCGAGACGCCTTCGCGGGCGACAATCTTCTGGACCGCCTCGATGAATTTGCTCTCGGCCTTCTTGGACTCGACCTGGGCGCGCGTGGACAGGGTGATGAGTGGGTATCTGGAAGCTGTGTCAATGCGATGGCGACCGGGGATCAATGAAGCGATTCGTACGTCAGGATCATGGACAGGATGCCGCCGCCGGCGCCTGCGAGCGCGTGTGCGACATTGTCATTTTGGGGGATGGCAGCTTTGGTGGCCATGGTGAACGATGATGTCGGAACGATGATGTCGGAACGAAGTGCAAGGTAAACGGAAGGGGGAGGGGTCCGGGAGGATTGTCTGAAATATGCAAAAAAGCAGGAACGTAATGAAAGATCAAGGTGGGAAAACCCGGGGAAGGAACGACCGCGGGGTCTTTGAAGCTAGGGAACCTAGGTAGATATATCTAGTCTCAGGTTTGGGTTCATCTCAGATGTGTAGTGCACTGTCACGGACGCCGCAGCAAAGAGCCGAGGTCGCGGACCCAGATTCCGATGCCGAAGTGAATGCGCCCTGACTACCCTTCTCGGCTGGTAATGAAGTCACCCCTTCGCATGCTAGCTCTTGCCCACATGTGATCTAGCGGGGGTAAGCGATTTACCGGCCTATTGGCGTGAGCTGGTGCCAGTGCCCCAGATTTCAGAGGTATGGGATGTGCATCTGTATCCAAAATAGGGCAAGTGAGAGCGAGCAGCACCAACTCAGAGAACGCGGCACGGGAGCCTTCGGAGCCTGAGGCCAGACGGGCACCAGCGCAAATAAGCCGAGGGAACAAGGTCGCCGGTACTTTGATAGCTGTTGCAGCCGCTGAGCTTACTGTGAGCAATCGTCATTTACCAGAAAGGCTCATGTGCATGCTTGCACATGCTGAGATACTGGTGCTTATTTTTGTTACCACTGTCTTGATTTTGATTTTTTTTTTGCTCTTTATCTCTCTTATCTTTGTCTCTCTCTTTTTTTTTCCCTTTTGAAGCTACATACTTAGCACTCTGTTCAGACACCCAACACTCATTGCGGTACGTATCTCAGCTATGACCCATTCTCAAACCCCATCGGAATGATGGAGAAACAGAAGTTGCGGACCTGCCCGCCGCTAGTCCTCATGCAGTCCTAAGTAAACAAAGGTATTCCATTTGCCCCCCAGATCCTTGCGCGCACACAACGGCTATGTGCTCCTGGCGACGTGCGCATTCCATGTACCACCGTACCTACACCACACCCTCAGCGCATGCCAATGTCCCGCCGTCGGAGAGGTTCCAAAGCCGACTCATACGCCATCCGCTGGCACAGCTACTCCGACATCACGACGCCGAGCGCGGATATTATGTCGTCTCCTGATCCGCTTAACGACACCACGACCGATGTTGTTATGATGCCTTCTTCAGTGAGCCGCGCGCCAAGGAGTGTTACCCGAAGCATTCTATCCGACCGTTTCGCCTCAAGAGAAAGCTCTCCTCGCAAACAGACCTTCGAGCTTGAGGTTGGCGACAACGCAGCGCCTCAGAGATTGTATGTCACAGTCGAGACGGAGGGCGCGCCCGCGGATGTTGGCGCCAACGGAACTCGTCGAAAACTTTTCCAATCACCCAGCCCGATGCCTTCAATACGACGACGGGAACGCGCTACCACCACTACCGTTCCGCTGAGAGACACAATTGAGGATGTTGATCCAAATGCGACTCCGAGAAGGCGAGGTCGCCCGCGCAAATCTAACGGAACCCCCGTACCAAGTGCCGGAACAAAGAGGAGGGCTGGAACCCCCATCAAGAGGACGCCGCGTCGGCCGCGAACCACAGCAAATGATGTGCGCGACGAAGACCCTACACCGCAACCTACGCCAGGATCCAAGAGACGAGGGAGACCGCCTAAAAATAGAAATTTGGAACCTTCTGACGCATTAAATACCGACCCCTCGCGAGGGACCGCGTCAGCGACAAAGGGAAGAAAGCGCCGGGCGCTGTCTCCGGAAAAGAGCTTAGAGGGCACACAAGAAGAGCCAGAGCTTCCATTGAATTTCGATACCGAGTCGCATGGCGAGAATGAGGTCACTCTAGTTACGCTTCCATCGGAAACAATCGCCTCTGAAGGGCCTGCCCCAGTTGCTGCTGCCGAACCCGCGTCAGAGGGAGAATCAGACATTTGGATGGCAACACTGGATGATGGCCCTACACCACGAGCCCGCACAACAACACAATCGGGACTTGCTCCTTCATCACCAGGATTTGGAGCTGACAGCTCTCAGGCGGGAGATTTTGGATATTTCCCCACGGCTGCTAGTGATGTTTCGTCAGCTGACGAGCAATTAAGCGATTTTGGACCAAATGGCGGTGATACTATTGCGCAAGGCGAAGATTTCAGCATGATTTTTATGGATTCATTACCTACACTGCGCAGTTCGGTACAGGCCCCAGTGGAAGCCGATTTCGGCGAGGAAACTAGTCTCATCATCAACAACACGTTAGAATCGCTGCGCGAATCGTTACGTAAATCACAAAGGAGAGACGAGCAAGGCGAAGACGCAGAAACTACTGGGGTCTCTCAGGAAACGCCACGCCCATCAGCAAAGTTTATATTTTTTGATTCTGAGCCCGCCGAACCCGACCCTATCGATCTCGAGCCTCACCATCCAGAGCCTATTGAGCCTGCACATACTGAACCTGAACATATTGAACAACGACATATTGAACAGCTCGAAGAAAATGAACCAGAATATTTTGAGCCGCCCAAAGACATTGAATCAGAACAGGCGGCGCCTGACAAAGAACCACAACATGATGAGTCTGAAGCTGCTGAACCTGAGCTGGCTCAGCTTGAGGCTAGCGAGCCTGAGTATATTGAACCCCAGCACATAGTGTCGGATCACATTGAACCTGAACGTCCTGAAGCTGCGCCTACTGAAACCGAAAATACTGAGCCTGAGCGCAATGAAATCGACCACATTGAATATGAACACAGGGAAATTGAACGACTGGACCCTGAGCAATCCGAGTCGGAGGACATGGAAGTTGACATGGATCAGACTGTATTTGAACGAGCTCGATCTGATTCTAGCGAGTCAGATCTTATTGCACCCGAGCCCACTCAACTTCACGAAATTGAAATCGAACATATCGAGCAGGAGCATGAGGAGCTCGAGCGCACAGAACCCGAGCATTTCGAGGCTGATCTGATTCAGCCTGAGCAATTTCAATCCGAGGTGAACGTTCCCGATATCGAGGAACACGAGCCCATTCAGCCCCGTCTCATCTCCTCTCCACCAATCGAAACTCGCCCGTTAAATGCTGGTCCAGCAGGGCCTACCGAACCAGAGCCTCAACCAATCATTCGACCTCCTTTTCCTCTTTCCCCAAACCGAAATCTGTCTCCAAGATGGCTCCGAAGTCCTCGCAGAGGGGCTAGCTCTCCTCTCCGACATCAGCTGCTTAAATTTAAAGCTAAGC
The DNA here is from genome assembly GCA_020975415.1 of Calonectria hawksworthii. Classification (NCBI taxonomy): domain Eukaryota; kingdom Fungi; phylum Ascomycota; class Sordariomycetes; order Hypocreales; family Nectriaceae; genus Calonectria; species Calonectria hawksworthii. The sequence continues at coordinate 1,638,165 of JAHXZK010000001.1, read as the reverse complement.
ACACTGATGATACCCCCTCCAGGGCTGCAGGAGACGTTTCTTCAAGGCCTGCTCTTTCGAGCCCTGACCAGCATCAGAGCCCTTTGAGCCGCAACGAAGGAGACTCGAATATGTATGATGATTCGTTCTCAGAGATCCCGCAGGACGTACTTGAGGCGGCCACTCCGCACAAATCTCGAATGGTGGCTAGGCAAGAGGAGGTCCCAGCAACAGAGCCCGAGGAAGATCAAGAAATGGAAGATACCCAACCATCCCAACAGACCGAAGAACAAGATGCTCCGGCAGAAGATGCTGAGACTAGTGTGCTAGGTCAGACTGAAACTGGTCGCCTTCCTACCCCTGACGACACCCCTCCCCACATTGAAGTTGAGGCCGATGAACAGGTCAAGTCAACACAGGAATCACAAGTCTCTGCAGGAGCCGCATCTCGGGAGAGCTCGTCTCCTGTCACCCACGAAGGACAATCTCTGATGGTGCCTGAGATTGTGGAAGAAATGGTCGAGGATGACGATGAGGAGATGCCGGAAATTCTCAATCCACAGGGACCATCACTGTCACTAGATAACCTTGCCGTCCGCCCGGAGGTGACACCTGTTAACCAAATGACCTCGCCCCTCCAGGATCCACAGTCGTTGGCCCCTGAGATGTTACAAGAAAAGATTTCGCGGCCTCTTCTGTCTCCTATTGTTCGCGCAGGGCGCGCACTTCAGAGCGTGACCTCGGATCCCCCATCACCCGAGCCACGAGAACATCAATTGCGTAGCCCTTTCAGGAGTTCTGTTCCTCGAGAACTCGGGCCACCGGGCCTGGAAGCGCAGTCTGGTGTACGATTGAGTATTAGTCCGAGGCGAGCCTTGGCATTTTCAATGGCAAACCAGCCTCAACCCGCCAACCCAGTATATGAAGACCCCTTTGGCTCGGATCCAAGGCACACTGGCCAACTTAGCTTTATGGAGGCCCTTGAGAGAAGCAGCGGAAAGCCGGCGACACAAACTACAAATGAATCTCTCGCCGACTCGCCAGCAAGCTCAATGCGTATCAGCCCCCCTCGTGATGTGGAAATGAGTTGGGTTGCTGAAGAAGGACCTATCAGCGCCAACTTGCGAGGCGACGTTCCTCTTAAAGAACTTGCCCAGCACACCAATACCGAACAGCCAACAAGCGTTGCATCTCATGCGACGGCAGATGGCGATGATGTAGACATGGATGCGGAGAGTGTGTCTCAAGCGCAAGACGACGAGACAGATATTTGGGAATTTGAAGCAAAACGGGCAACACCACGCACGACTCGCCAGCAACCGTTTGGCAATGGACGACGTGGGCAACCGAGTCCCTGGGCGAAGCGAGCGGCAGATAGACCTCGACAGGATGAGCCAGCAATCCCCCAAAGACAAGATGAAGAAGAATTGCATGCAGACGAAGAATCTGTATCTGACGCAGATCGAACAGAGGAGGCTTTGCCGGAAGATGACCAAGTGGACGAGTTCTCTTTGCTTGCGCAAAAAGAGGTCGGAAAGAACACGGAGAAAGAACAGGCACCTAAATCAGCGACCAAAGCTAGCCGCTTTGACCTCTCATCCTTCTTCTCGTCACCAGCTCTCATCCCCGGCATGATTGCAGACAAGCTGTTGCCAGCCAAGACAAGATCCGTCTTCGGGGCGAGGCCAAGCGAACCAGAACCAGAAATGATTGAGGCTGCGCCTGTGCTACCTACCAGCTCCATGTTTCCCCAGGTTGCTCACAAAGAATTCCAACCCCGTGCTGGTCCCCGCAAGGATCTGTTTTCTCCCGTTCGTGGGAAGGAGCAGAACCCTAGGGAAGATGAGTATTCTTCCTTGCCCGAAGATGCCGAAGAAGAGCCCGAGCTCCCTTCAATTGCTCAGAAGAAGAACTTTACTCCGCGGCCTAGCCAACCAAGTACATCGTTCTTCAAATCTTCGACTAGGTCTGGTGTTCCTACCCCACCAAGAATGCAGTTGTCCCATGCGGATATCCAGAGGTGGCAGCAGGAGACGTCGGCGGCGAGCGATGATTCTCCTGAGGTTCGCCGCCCGATTTTGAGGCCATTGCCACCAAAGAATGCCTCTCCTATCAAGTCAAGTCTAAGGTCGCCCCTGAAGCCGCATACACCTGGGCGAGTGGTCGAGTTCACAAGTAATGTCCTGTCCCCCGTGGAACAGGCCAAGGTTCGCCAGATGCGTCGGCTTTCCAACTCATCCGCAGCATCACAGGCCAGCCTTGTACCTCAACGTCCTCCTCCACGAATGACTGATAAAGAAAACCACAGGGCCTCAGGTGTCTCCGTGTCTGATTCATCACCTGGGGACAAGTCACCGGCCCCCGAGCCCTTGTCTCAAACGGTTTGGTCTAGACAGCACTGGCTCTTCATGGACGAACTACTTCAATTGCGACGGGCAGGACCCTATGAGCTGAGCTACGAGCGCCGAACCGAAAAGTTTCTTGGAAAGACGGTCAAGAGTCATGGCGAGGCCTTGAAGTTGGAGCGCTGGCATTTGGATTGCGTGGATGCCTTCAAGGCTGAAGTAGGTGGATGGGACGAAGCCATCCTGGTGAAGCGATTATTTGCACTAATAATGGGAGAGGAGAGGAGGAGCCGGGGCATCAACGAGAGCCCTGCACGACTTATGTTTCACTGAACGACACACTAGCATAGTATTTTTCTTTTGGGGAGTGGTGGGCAAAAGTAACGACTGTTTTGGATTTGCGTAGGTGACGAGGCGTTTTTGTACATGTTGCTTTTGGGATACCACTGTAGTATCGTTATCCTTACATAGGGCCAAGTTCCCTCTTGTTGTTCGTCAATGTACCCACGGAAAGGGAGCGCATATCATGAAGAAAAATGAACCAGCAATGAAATGATTTGGTGTAGACGAGTCCGTCCTCTCTTGAAACGCCTAATCTACTGTGCCATATTACAATACACGACGCCCCCGCCGCCTTTTGTCTCATCTCTATTCCAGCATGGAGGCCTGGTTCGTATACAATACATCCACCACGTTGCTCAGCTTGTCAATCGTCGCCAGCGCAGCGTCGTACGACTCATCTCGGTGTGTCTCGTCAAAGATGATGAGGCAGCCAGCGCCCTGGTCCAAAACACCAATGATGACCTTGTCGAGAATCATCTGGGAAAGTTTTCGCTCCACCTGCTGAGTGTCCAGCCCAACCATCTTGGCAATGTGGTCGATTTCAACGCGGGAGAATGGCTCAATGACCTTGATAAGGTTCTGCTCCAGCATGGCGTCGTAGAGTCGGCGAAGGTGGTTGCGGATGAAGGCATCGCTTCCGAGCTCGTAGCGGTACGAAGACAGGGCGCGCTCATACTCCTCCAGGGAGCGATTCGAGTGTGCGCGAGCGATGGCCTTCATAGCTTCGAGGTTCTTGCCGGCGTACTTGAGGGCCTGCTTGGATGCCATGAGCTGGTTGACGTCGTCCACCAGGTTCAGCATGATCTTGCAGAGGAGCATGTATTGAAGAGCGGCCTGGGCTTTGGCGCTCTCGTCCTGTGAGTGGTAGCCATCCAGAGCCTCAATGAAGTACGAGAAGGCAGTGTTGAAGTCCTTATCCTCAGCATGGAGCATGCCGCTCTGCATATCCAGGTTGGCCTGAAGCATGGGGGGAGTGTAGACGCTGGCAGCGCTGGTTCGTGCGCTGGTCAAGGCGGCCCTGGACTTGGGGATGTTGCCGAGGGCGTGGTAGACTCTAGACTCGAGGAGCTGGACTTCGACAAGTCGGAGCTTGTCATCGAGGCGCTTGAGCTCACGAAGGAGGCCGTTGATGAGGCCGAGAGACTCGTAGTAGGACTGCTTGGCCATCTGCAGGTTGACTAGACGAACCTCAAGGTCCTGGCGCTGGAAAGCGCGGCGCTCGGCGGTGGCCCATTCTATGCAGTCCTTGGTAACGGCGATTTCGATTTCGATGCTGTTGGGAATTTCCTTGAAGAGGTCAAGCAACTGGCGGACTACGTCACCAAATTAACAATCCGTATGGACGCGGGGCAGCTAAAGCAGATAAACCAAACAAATAAAGACATACCTAGCTTTGAAGACTTGGCCTTGGCAAAGGAGGAGAAGACTGATCGGCTCTCCTTGACCAAGTTTACTAGCTCCTGTGTCTTCCTGCTCTCTTATTAGCTTGTGGATGTCTGAATTGGGCATGGTGATGCGCACTTCTCGTCCCGGTAGAGCTCGCCCAAGCTTATCAAGGCCGTCTCATACTCGCGGGTGGCAGCGTCGGAGCTGGCGCTGGGAGCCTTGGAGATGATCTCCTTGTAGACGGCCTCAGCCTTTCGGGGGTCCGACTTGGCGAGCTTCTGGGCTTCCTGGACCCTCGCCGATTCGCCCGCCGCCATGATGTCGGAGTGCTGTGTGGGTGTGTGTGAAGGGGTGGGGTTCGTAGAGGTCGAGGTCGGGAGGGCTTTGGCCGAGCGATGGGGCAGTGTGTCGCGGCCGGGGGAGGTGGATTGCGTCGTCGATTGGGTTGGTGGGTTTTGGTGTTTTGCTTGGTTGATGAGGCAGACTCTCAGCGGCGTCACTGAGCACGAGCTCCAGCCTTCCTCCCTCCACTCCAGGTTGCCAAACCGCGACGTAGGCAGCGGAAAAAACGGGGCCCGACTGGCCAATTTACGGCTCCTGGTTGGCTAATATTCTCCGATCAAGCCGTGGCGGGCCATCTTTGATCCGCCAGCTCTGTACGTACCCGGAGCTCAACTTTTGCCCCTCCCTCCGAGGTTGTGTCCGGGGCCGGCCCATCATGCCGACAGCTAAAATTTCAATCGCTCCAAATCCAGAACCTTCGCGGTACTAAAGCCACTTTTACCTGACAAGTACCAGCTTTTATATTCTCACCGCACCCACCCATTGCTTGTGCAATTTTTCCTCTCCCACATCCCAATTTCCTCCATTCTCTTCAAAAATGTTCCGCCAGGCTGTTTCTGCTTCTTCTCGCGCTCTCCGCGCCACTCCCCGAGCTGCTGCAGCCCGTCCTTTTATCCAGTCGCAATTCCAGGCTGCGCCCGCCTTCACATTCAGAGCTGCCCAGCCCGCCGTGTCAAGATGGTACAGCGACGCCAAGGAGTCTGAGGCCAAGCCCGCAGAGGAGGCCAAGTCTGAGGAGAAGAAGGAGGGCAGCGCCGAGGCCGACCCGGTCGCCGAGCTCAAGAAGGCCCTAGAGGCCAAGGAGACTGAGGCCCGAGACTGGAAGGTTTGTGCCGGCTCCCGAGCTCAATTGGCTTCGGCATGCTAACTGTTCTTGCACAGGACAAGTGCCTCCGCACAGTTGCCGACTTCCGCAACCTCCAGGACCGCACCCAGCGCGAGGTCAAGACTGCCCGCGATTTCGCCATTCAGAAGTTCGCCAAGGACCTCGTCGACAGCGTCGACAACCTGGACCGCGCCATGGGCACCGTCCCCCACGACAAGCTCAAGGCTGAGAACCGACCCGAGCACCTCCAGGACTTTGCCAACTTTTACGAGGGCCTGAAGATGACCGAGGACATTCTCATGAACACGCTCAAGAAGCACGGTCTCGAGCGCATCGACCCCGAGGGCGAGAAGTTCAACCCCAACGAGCAGGAGGCCACCTTCATGACGGCTCAACCCGACAAGGAGGACAACACCGTCTTCTTCGTCCAGCAGAAGGGCTTTAAGCTCAACGGCCGAGTTCTGCGTGCCGCCAAGGTCGGCGTCGTCAAGAACAAATAAGCGACATCACAAAACAAAAATCGCATGTATTATTATGGGGGATTTCCGGTTGGCGTTGGCTCAAATGTATAATGCTCCTCTCACGAATGGTCTTTTTTGTTGCATGGCGGTTACAATTACATTGGACACCAAAAGTTTGAGTGGGGGATGTACATAAAGATGTGTATGACATGTGAATGCTGGAGAGCGGACTGGAGGCCGCTTCCTGATCAATGACTCTGGAAGCTTCATGTACTTTTATAATGTTTCGCTGGCCTCCTTTTGGCTCATCTTAATGGTCACAGTACCAGGGGCAATGTGTTCAGCCGCTGCGCCATTTTACAACTTCTGCCATGAGCAGATTCCCGTGACCATTAAATGCCTGATGATCTTCTTTTCTATTACGTACAGATGGTTACACGCAACTCAATCCTCGAGGCAACATCTTGGCAAATTCTACACTCCGCCAACATATTTTTTCTATAGCCAATCCCGTGCAAAAGGCCCATGTTAGCTACCCGCAATTCCTCACCCTGCGCAGTTCCGTCAAAAGAAGGACTCCTCGTCATCCCCAGCATATCCTTCCTCAGCCTGAAGCAGCTGCTGGACAACTTGCTCAATGTCATCGGGATCCGAAAGCCCTTCGACGCCGACCCTTTTCGCCTCCTCCACCACCATCATCTCTAGCTGCTTTTCTTGTATCATTAGGTTCGCCATCTGAATCGCCATCTCCCATGTTTGCTCCTGTTTCGATACAGTCTTCTCCTTGACTTCCCGTAGATTCTGCGAGACGTGCCTGTAAATCTCCTCTCTTCGGCTGTCTGTTTTGTGGGCCTTCTTCTCGAGCAGAGCACGGACTGAGATGGAAACTCGTTCTAATTGAGCCTCGCGCATGCGTATGCGGTTCTGTGTCTCGGCAATGCCCAGTTCTGCATTCTTCTCGGCTTCAAGGCATATTTGAAGACTCTTGTATCGGTCTTGGAGAACTGCTTTGACCTTGTCGGGAGGAATTCCATCAAGCGTGCGAGCATCGGGAGCATTGAGCGCTGCGATAATTTCAGACTGTATTTTGTTGGCTTTTTGCATCATAATAATTCAAACGGGAAGCGCTTTTCTTACGTCTGTGTATGGTTTCGAGTCGCGGGACGATGCTGGTTCAGCATGTTCCATTAAGTGATGAGTTGGTAGTGGATGTTCTGCAGCATGTTCTATTTTGTGATCATGGGTTCCGTCCATCTGCTGACCCTGAGTCCATTCTTTGAGTCGATTTGGGACATTATTTTCTAAGCCAAGAGTATTGATCAGTTGAAGTCTGTAGCCTGCGATAGGACTGCCCATACCATTATAACCTATAGCGATGTACTCGAGCGAAGACCCTTCAGAATTCGCACCAAACCAGTCTTGGTCATTTATATCAATTCCACGAGCTGTAAGGGAGTGGTATTTTGCAGCTCTGATCTCTTCTAGCTTCCAGTCGAAAACCTGCGGGAGAGGAGTCAGGTATAAATTCTGTTAAATCAAGCAGGGTTTGCGCTGACGTCTGGAAAACCGTGGTTTTCAGGGTAGTCCGAGTCCTATCTCTCGCATCCCTCAGCCCATAGGCGGAATGTACAAGGAGAAATGCGGCCATCAAGAGAGTCTCCTTCACCATCGGATATAACAAAGTCTGCAAAACTGTAAGCCAATTTCTTTGAAACAAGACGAGGTCTCCATCGCTACCGTCAATGTGATTTTCCCCAGCACCCAGATTGTGATTACCAAAACTAATATTAGTTGAATCTGTGTTGTGTTAGTCACCGCGGCTCGCCCCACAGAAACATCCAGGCCGTTTCTATTGCCGTCGCAAAACGGCGTTCGTTTTTAATCAATACCTCTCATCATGTCCCTCGTAGCTCTGATTACGGACCCTGGATTCTCTTCATGGTTGAACTCTGTGGGTGGTTTGATATGTTCATACGGTGGTCTTGGGACACTGAAAATACACTTCTGGCTGGGCTCGTCATCTAGTAGCGGAGGGTCGAAGCTCAGTGGTTCTAGGTTGTGAATGACTCTAAAAGTGATTGTCAGACGATGAAAGAGACATGGCCTCCTGAATATATTCACTCACGTTTTACAAGAACCGATGTGATTGTCACACTCGTCGGGTGGGTTAAACGTCTTTGCGCAGCGATCCATCCAGACAAAAATGTCTCGGCCGGCAAGTCGGTATGGCCCCCGCATGACAGTGTAAGCTGCAAGCATCGAGTTGGTAATATTCCAGTTACTTTTTCGTGAGTGTGAAGCTGTGCAATTTGGGAGCTCAGTAGGTATCGTCTCATGATCTCGAAGGATGAGTTCGCTTCTGTTCAAACCCCAAGCTCTATTTCTGATGGCGTTGTCAACAAGGCTGCCTGGAGGCGCGCTGTAGTTGGAAAATGATTCCCCGCGGAGTCTTCTAGTGTATGGGACATAACATTCTCGGAAAGATTCCTCTTCGAGGTTATTCCGATCGACAGAGCTGACCGAAGCTGGACCGTTGGACGTGTTGGCGTGAACATTAAAAATGCCCTTATTCTCAGCTTCGACAAGATGCTCTGGTGCTCCCGACCGTGACACCTGCTCAGCCGTGATGGGAAAACACCCTCTGTCATTTGAAATGATCTCGTCAGGAGAACTGACCTCTGAAGTGGCATCACCTGAGTCGCTACAGATGGTAAATTCAACACTCTTTGCATATGTTTGTCGAGCTTCTATTGGCCTTGAAGCCTCTTTCACAGTCTTGCATACCACTGTTTGGATGGAAATAGTCTCAATGGGTTCAACAAGGGGCGGCAATGTAAGCGTTTCCTCTCGTAGGGTAGCCTGGCACTGATTTTGATCAACGAGTTCGGATCTGGCGCGTCTTCTCGTTCCGGATGTTCGACTAGAACCTTTGTCGTCTATGGGGTACGGTGCGTCTCGTTCAGGTTCTTGCATCTTCTTTTTTGGACTCAAGAGGTGTGAGCCTGGCCACGCGTTAGAGCCATTGCATGGCATTGAAGGAGGTTGCACACCGTAAGGCTTCGCCCAAGATTTAGGTTTCAGGCTCTGGGAGAACCGACCTTGGGATTATCAGTATAACACAATTCAATAATCCGATCTTGTTGCTTTGACCAAGTGGTACATACTGCGAAGCTCCGTTTTGGTCCATTTCATGGCGACTGAAAGGCTCGAAGCAAGCCCGGGTTTAGATTGTTGGATTGGGAAGCTGTTGTCTGGAAAACATTAGAGAAAGCGGAGATGAAATAGTGAAAGATGAAGATTCACTTGGGTGAGTGGATTCGAATGGATCCTTTTTGATTTTCAGTTCCATCCTTGGCCCTTCTGTCCCAATGCCCAGCTTGGCTGGATATGAAGCTGATTTTCTCATGGCAAAATAATGAAGGGAAGGGATCTTGTGGGTCCAACGTATCGACCGCGCTGTTTACAAGAGTTGTACAGGAGGAAAAAACATTGCGTTGCCACAGTTTGCATGCAGCTGGTGGCAGACGCAGGGGGCGATACAATTTGGCGGCATCAGTTCGGGATCACCCACAGTACTTCGACTTTCCCAACCAAAAAGATTCTACAGAATAAAAAAAACACTGCAAGAATTTTAAATGCTATTCGCAGGAATAATGCAACAGACTTACCATAGTAGCATTCTAATCAATGATTTCAGTATTGATTAAAAGGGGTACTGTCGGTGAAGTCCAAAAGTTTTGGTCTGTCATTTTGTGATGTGCTTAACATCTTTGATTGCCCTGCGGCTTGCTAACTAGGTACGTTACAGTAGTTGCCGCTTTACTAATACATGTCTCTTGATAGTAGCAAATTTCTGGGCACTCTTCAACCTAGCCCCCATGCTGGTTCACCGTACAAATATACACTTCCCGAAATGAATCCTCGCTCGCATTTTCGACCTGATACTTATGATGCAAACCACTCTCCTACAACTTATTACTTATTTCTTTGCCTTTCCTTTGGTGCCCGTCGCCTTTGCTTTTGCCCGGCCTTTCTTTGGCTTCTCATCGTCGTCATCGTCCGCTGCGGCCGCCTTGCTTGCTTTCTTAGTTGTCTTCTTAGCCTTGGGCTGTTTGATGTATTTGTCTTTCTTCAGGTCGATTTCGTCCTCGTCGACCTCCGGGACATCGAGGACATCATTTTCATCCTCTTCCTCAATTGCTTCTTCCAGATCGGGAACCTCCTTCTTTGGAGCTTTGGGGGCTACAGTGCTGGAGGCCTTCATAAATGGAACGGGGTGGCTCATTGCATTATACCTGTGCTAGTTAGTCTCGTTGTTCTGAAATAGGGTTCAGGTTACTTACGTTCGGGTGAAGGAGGCCTTGGTCTTTGTCTCAATCTTGACTCGTTCTTCATCCATGGGCCCGACACCCAGTTCCTGGAGCGCGTCGAAGTCTTCTCGAGTCAAGTAGTAGCTGTCCATCAGTTCGATCACGTCGCTGACGGCGTCTGTTCCTTCATTCTGGAGGCGGTTGACAGTTGAATTCCAGAGCAAAGGCATGTATTGCTGTCGGATTTCATTGTGGTCACCTGATGACCTCAATCTCATGTGAGAGTGAATCTCGCGGATGTACCTGCCGAGTTTTCCAGTCTTGCTGTTATTTCCGAGCCAGGATGTGAAGTTAGAGCCCATAAGCTGGCCTGCAATAAAGCTGGCCGGTCGAACCGTACTAAAGACAGCATGAGTGGGCATGAGGCTCCAGTGTTGTTGAGGGCCGTGGATCATGCGGTCGACCAGATCTCCGTCACTGATACTCTCTGCTGCCTGATCAAAGAGTTCCAAAGCCTTCAAGTTTTGCTCTCGAGGCGTATATCCCTTGCCGTTCAGAGCCATTGGCTTTGTGCGAAGGTAGTTCTCTTGGATCATCAAGAAACTGAACTCATGGTCGTTGAAATAGAGTTCAATCTTGTCATTAAGGGTAGACTTGCTAGCCGGAGCGAAAAGACCACCAGCTAACATTTTCTGGCAAATATCCCAAGGTTTGAGGACGACGTGTTTCTCCCACGCTTTAGACATGGCCTTGCTTTGATCAAAATTCATGCTATTTTGATCGAGCTTGGCAGTAGCAATCATGTTGATAATTTGGCGAATATCTTTGTTACTTCCCTCGATGAGAGCATCAACCACAGGTGGGGGTAGTTTAAGACCTTCCCTGTGGCAGATGGTCATAATTCGAGATCGGACTTGGTCAACAGTTGGCCGGTTGAATCTGATATTGAACGCGGCGTGATCAAAAGGCTTCATCTTGGGCAAGTTTCGTTCATTGCAGATAAGAATAAGCGGAACTTCGGTTTTCTTGCAAAACTTCGCAAGAGCACCGACACCACCGCGATCACCAGCAGACATACCATCGACCTCATCCATAATGAGGACAATCTTCTTCTTGGTGGTATCCACGGACTTGCCATCGGTAGCGAAGTATCCCAGTAGGGATGTATTGTTCATAACGTCGCCGAGACCAGCCTCGACAAGCTTCTTGCTTCTCGTGTCACTGGCATTGCTCTCTAGGACGTCATAACCCTCCAACTGGGCAGCTAAATGCGCAGCCGTGGTCTTTCCAATTCCAGGGGGACCAGAAATGATAATGGCACGCTCTCCGCCCATTCCGTCAGCACCGCGTCTTTGGAAATCGTACTTCTTCGCCTTGGGCCAATTTTTCAACCAGGCTTGGATTTTTTCGACTTGTCCCTTGTTACCACAGATATGGTTAAGCTGAGTAGGTGCGTATTTGGTGGTCAATAGCTGGGCCGGTGGCGGCGCTGATGGCTTGGTTACCGTAGTGCCACGGGCAGCAGCAGCCTTTTTGGCGGCCTTTTCAGCTTCGGCTTTCCGTGCTTTCTCTTCGGCCTCCATCTCTGCAACTTGTTGCTTCACCTTCTCTTCTTCGGCTTTCTTCTTTTCTTGGGCCTTCTGAGCCCCTTTACCGGAGCCACCGTGCGCAGGCAGTTTTCGGATGAGATCGAAAAGACCATTTTCATCAATAGTTTTGATACCATGGGATTTGATCTTTGCCAGTTTACTGGGGCCTGCGTCTTCACCCAAAACCACAAAGCTAGTTTTGCTGCTTGGTTGCCCGGTGACTTTTCCGCCGTATCGCTTGACAAGCGCTTGTCCTTCATCGCGGCCAATGGTTGTCAAGACACCAGTAAAGACAAATGTCAGCCCGGTCAGGCAATCCTCTTCCCCTTCTGGAAGATCAACCGACATTTGGGGCTGTACTGATGCATTGCCACCCCCTTTCGCCTTTTTCCAATCGAATTTGGCATCCGGATCCTTTGGTGGAGGTGTTGGCGGTCGTACTGTAGCAACACTGTTGAGAATATTCTGGATATCAGGATCCTCATCATCGGCGGCCTTCTTCGCTCGAGGTGCTCGTGGTTTGCTAGCTGTAGGCTTCTTGCGAGGGATATCCTCCTCAGACTCTTCCGAGTCAACAGCAGGGGACTTTCTCTTCTTGGCAGGCGACGCAACTTTAAGCTTGGAAGGTTTTACATCATCGTCAGAATCATCATTCACTTTTTTGATTCCACGGTTGGCCATGCGCTTAGGTTTGGGGAGCACCTCGTCGTCTGACTCGTCTTCAGCATAGTCATCGTTCTTGCGTTTGCTTCCTTTAGCATCTGCTGCAAAGATGTCGTCGCCATCCTCATCCCCGTCGTCCATGTATGCATCATCATCATCCTCAGTTACGGGTTTGTACGAAGTTGTTTTTCGTTTAGCTGGTGCGGCCCCATTGGCCGCTGGGGTTGGCTTCGATGCTGCTTGTTTCCCTCGGGGACTGGGCCGGACTGGGACTTCGGTTTTGATCGCGGGCTTTGCGGGTGCAGATTTCTGAGTTTTGCTGTTTTTCGAGGATGCGAAGTAGTCATCGGCAGAAATTGCAACGCCTTGTGGCTCGTCGTTCCTAGATTGGAGTGTGAGAGAGTGCTCGAAAAAAAAAAACGACCGAATCTACTAACACTTTCTTCTTCTTTGGGGCCGGTTTCGCTGCTGGCTTCTTCTCTCTGTAAAATTTCTTAGGTTTGATTCAGACCAGAATAAACAAACAACATACTCGACAACATCTTCTTCATCGTCGCTATCCTCAACTACTCTGCGACCTAGGTTGTTTCGTAAGTAATGATGAACAAAAATAAAATTGCCTAAGTCATACTTGTTCGCTTGCTTTTGGTGGGTTCCTCTGCCTTTTTGGGAGTAGGCTTTGGAGCGGGAGCACCACCCTTTGGCGTGAAGAAAGATCGAATATCAGGCATCTTGGCGAGTTTGGCCGTTCCCAAAGTTGGCAGAAAATGGATAACCGTGGCCCTTATAAGGGCGTTGTTGAGTGTTGCCTGCGCAGGTGCGGTTGCGTGAGGGTCCCTGGCAATGCGGAAGCAGCCTAGAATTCACTGGCCAGGCGACGTGCACGCCTGCTGCTGTCAGACGCGAAGCTGACGCGAGGTGCGTGACTCTTGCTAAATTGATTGACGGGAGTGGGGCCTGGATTTTCAGGCTTCAACATCCCACTTGTGCCGGGGCCGAAGATTTTCTGGAGCTACGTCGTCCGAGGCATGAGGAGCTTCTAAAACGACAACCCGCCGCCACAATGAAGCCCGCCAGCACGTCGGCATTGCTCAATGCATTTCAGGGATTGAGGATAAGTGCTTCCTCGCCCCTGCGACAACTCAACTCCCCGGTTCAGCAGCGTGCGAAGGTTCTGGATGCGACACGGCGGCTTCAGAATGTGCGGGCCTTCTCGACGACCAGCTCGATGCTGGGCAATTGGCTTGAGCCCAATTTGAACCGAAAGAAGAAGATGGCCAAGGGTCGCCCGCGTGTACCTACAGGAGGCTCGACCAAGGGAACGACAGTTATTTGGGGCGACTATGGCTTGCGAATGACGGATCACCACCGCCGAATTAGCGCCAAGCAATTGAAGATGGCAGAAGACACTATCAAAGTGCGACTCCGTGGACAGAAGTACCGATTGTACAAGCGAAAATGCTGTAACGTCGGTGTCTACGTCAGCGGTAACGATGTAAGGTTGAACAATCCGACACCGGGGAACTTGAGGCTTATGGTTTGGTAGATGCGTATGGGTAAGGGTAAGGGTGCCTTTGACCACTGGGCTACACGAATGGCTGTGAGCCAAATCTTGTTCGAGCTTCGAGGACGAGTCCACGAGCAAGTCGTGAGAGATGCTTTTCGGTTGGCCGGCAACAAGCTACCAGGTGAGTTTAAATGGGATTTTTATGACCATCAAAACTAAAACCATACAGGTCAGTGGGAATTCGTGAAGAAGGGCGATGCGCCTATGGTTGGAATCACCAAGTTGGATGGTGTGACATTGGAAGAGCTGAAGAGGCCGCGAAGACAGATTGCCCCTCAGGCGGTGGAAGAGCCCTCATCTACAGTGGCTGCAAGCACCTCCAATACCGCTGGCCAGGCTTAACGGACCGCGAATGAAATTATTGACGCCATGTACATTAAAAGATGTAAAGCATCACTGTAAACTTGTATGAATACATCATCTAGAAGGCAATCATTCTCCATCAGAATCTCTCGATAAGATATGGTGTGTTGTGGTATATTTTACTGAACAGGAAAAAAGAAGCACCCATCTGCCTCTAGTTCGGGATTTTGATATTCAAGATACTTCGACTGCGCTTCTATTTTTGGACTCCTGTAATGGGTGAAACGATTATTGCTGCCTTGGATGCGCCTGCTAGCCGTGAGCTTAGCGTTGCTGGAGGAGGCGCACGGACCCATATAGCGAGCGAGCTGCCACTTAACGCGACGACGCGTCTCTCCCATCCAAAAAAGCTGCGGCTTGAACGATTTCCACAGACAAAACATCACACATCGCAGCATGGCTCTCATCGTCGACAAACACCGACCGCGGTCGCTGGAGGCCCTCACATATCATCAGGAACTCTCAGACAGGCTTCAGTCTCTCGTACGAACCAACCCAGCTCCCCGCAGGTTTCGAAGCGTTTCTCACAATCAGTGCAGGCACAAAGCGGCGACTTCCCCCATCTTCTCGTCTATGGGCCATCAGGTGCAGGAAAAAAGACACGAATTGTTGCGACCCTCAAGGAGCTCTATGGACCCGGTGTCGAAAAGATCAAAATTGATGCCCGAGTATTTCAGACGAGTAGCAATCGTAAGCTCGAGTTCAACATCGTGGCCTCCGTTTACCACCTAGAAATTACACCGTCCGACGTGGGCAACTATGACAGAGTTGTCGTGCAAGACCTCCTAAAGGAAGTTGCTCAGACACAGCAGGTCGACCAGTCTGCAAAGCAAAAGTTCAAAGTTGTGGTAATCAACGAAGCCGACCACCTTACCCGAGATGCACAAGCGGCGTTGCGACGAACGATGGAAAAATACTCCCCCAACCTGCGGTTGATTCTCCTGGCAAATTCGACTGCCAATATTATTGCACCGATTCGCTCGAGAACATTGTTGGTTCGGGTGGCAGCCCCGACACACGAGGAAATTTGTGATGTGCTGGCCTCCTCGGCGAAAAAGGAGGGCTGGCCCCTTGTGAAGGGCCTGCACCAGAGAATTGCCGAAGAGAGCGGCCGAAATCTGCGACGAGCATTGCTCATGTATGAGGCAGTGCATGCACAAAAGTAGGAGCTACCCGGGCAAATTGATACAGGATTTGCGATTACTGACATATGAGATAGTGAGAAAGTAACCGACAGTACACCCATTCCCCCAGCAGATTGGGAGGCACTCATCGGGCAAATTGCCAAGGAGATTTTGGAGGAGCACACGCCAGCCAGGATCTTGCAGGTGCGGTCAAAGCTATACGACCTTTTGACACACTGCATCCCTCCCACCACCATTTTGAAGACTCTGGCATTCAAGTTGATTGCTCTCATTGACGACGGCCTAAAGGGCGAAGTGATCCAGTGGGCAGCATTCTATGAGCATCGGGTCAAGACAGGAACCAAAGTCATCTTTCACCTGGAGGCTTTCGTCGCGAAGTTCATGAGAATCTACGAAATGTATCTGATGAGCATGGACATGTAAGAATTGATGGGCATGCGGTCGGCGTTGGGGTAAGGTCTAAGTAGCAATGCATATGCGAGTCAATGTCTACACTGGTACTTTTACAACCCAATGGTCTTTCTGGGGCTATCTGATGTCGAGCCGCCTCCACCTGTGCCCCGCCTTGAAGAGAGAAGAAGAAACCCGTTCGAGAAGTGGCCTGATAACCGGGAAGGGAATCTTGGGGTCAGCATGAGGGGCAGCGCCAAGACCTGTTACAGTAACTGTACTTGTGAAGGATCTGGGAGATCTGGGGACAGAGGGGTAGCTGATGGTGGGGAATGGGGAAATGGGGGTTTGCACCGGGATGCATATGGGAAGATTCGGAAGATGGCGACGGTGACAAAATTACCGGGCGACTCCGAGGCGGCCATAAGGATAAAAGTACAGCATTTAATCCATGACAGTATAGAGAGTCCTGTCACAGGTGGTATATGGACCTTTCAAATATAATGCCAAATTGGCTCGAGCTTATAATTGAGTATCACATGTCTTTCAAGAGTTGTTTTCATGTCTGGAAATCACTAAGAGCCGGGAAAACGGCGCCAATGGTCAAACTGCATCTGAAGCTGTATGTGTTCTCAAGCATTGGAGTACCGCATATGAGCTCTCTGGGATACCGCATGATAGATTTGGCCAGCTACCGTGCGTACACGGCTCCGCGCCTTGAGCCACTGGACTTACACACGGAGCGGAAGGTGGTGCGAGTGGGACCAGAGGGGTAGTCCGCGAGGGAGGGGGGTAGCAACTGTTAGGGATAGAACTGCAAGGTGACGCACGAGTTGGTATGGAATAGCCTCGGAAGTTGGAAGGCCGGATGGGAGGAATATTTTTTTGGTTAGACATCACCTTTATGTTGCATCATGATAATCAGCAAGGCTGATAGCCAAAGGTATGTGGCAATAGTCTACATTGTTCAAGGAGACGTCTCGGTCGAGTCCCGAGCACGGCCAGACGGCTCAATCACTCGGCGCAAGTCCATCTCCAAAGTCAAAGTCAACAGCACCCATTGATAGCGATTTAGGGATCACCCAAGCCAGCCGGGTTTCTGGGACAATCGTGGCGGGTGCTGCCCCCTAGGCGCAGCCCGCGTGGCTTCGGTAGAAAGCAGGGCTTTCGTCCGGGCCGTTGGGGCAGACCCGGCCCTTGGGCGCAAGGATGCCGATGGGCTGAAGGGACGGGTTGGGGATTGACATGGGATTTCGGGTTTGGGGGGCGCTTGTCTGTAAGTTCCTGTTTGGGACTAGTTTGTTCAAAATTGTGAGGAAGCCCAGGACGAGCTAGCGGCGAGATGGAGACGTCGAACATGGGACAAGGAGACAAAATGATGTGCGTGAGTAGCATTTCGCTCTAATCTCGGTGTTGGGAGGGACCCGTTCAAGTGAAACATGGGGGTTAGAGCTGCCCGGTGAGGAGGTTCAGAACACAGAATTTGTGCCATCAAGATTCGGCAATCATGATGCCGACTTGTGTTGCTAGCGACCCCAAACTGAGCTGAGCGGTGGGAGTCGCACAAGGGTGCGTAGTAGAGGTGACACGAAGATACTTAGGCGTCCGCTAAGACGATGTATTGTTGTAGCAATAGCTCTTACTCTCCTCTTAGTGAAGATTGGTGGACCATGTCGTGTCTGGGGTGCTTTGTTGAGAAGTACGGCACGGCACGCCACCAGCACAGTTGGCAGCCACTATTCCAGACTCGAGGTAGCGGACCCTGATCCGTGGGAGTGTCTTCGCCATGGCCTTGAGCGACATGGGCCTCAAGCCACAAGCGTCATGGGAGGGCTGCAGATGTCGCCAATGAGAGTCGGTGTAGCCAGACCCCGAAGTTCGATGCGGGGGGGATCAGATGAGGGGCATGCTGTGCTGCCAGCCACAGGGCCTGGGCCGTGGCATCTTAAGCCTTGGGAAAAGGAAAGATGCTCTTCCTCAAGCCACTCAAGTAGGCTATTGCATCATGCACCATGCGCTGCTGTGCACCTTGCACCTCCAAAGCCCCGGTCTCGCAGAGCATCTCTCACCGTCACACGCGGGACTGGGCTCCCAGAAGTAAAACACGCTTTGAATCAGTCCTTACGCAAGCCGCCAGCGCCCCCATCCAATCCCCCAGAGAAGGGGGTGCACCGCAGTCGGTGCTCTGCGTCAAAGATGAATGGCAGCACCCTCCGCATCCGGCCCAGTAGCTTCCACCGTCCCCCACCATGACCATGATCAATCACCTAACTATTTCACCCAAGGCCCGAGATAGGAAAGGCTGGTGATCAGTTGTTGCTTCTCCCTAATTCAGCCTTTGTCTAGGCTCACATCCCACGCAACCAAGCCAACACAAATGCTCGATCGTTTGTGCCAAGCCAAAGACCCCTGGAGGCCTCGGGCAATGTACTGCAACGCCATGTTGCCAAATGTGGACATTGGCCATGGGCGAAATGATGCCTGCAGAAATTTTTTTCGTTGACAGACAAGGGTGCTTTCAGCGAGCAGGGTCAGAACCGTAGACTGGAGTCAGGGACGAACCCGTGTCTAATAAAAAGTACCGCATGCGAGACCCAGTATTACTGCATGAAAAAGCCACCGTGGGGAGCCCGAGAAAAAATAACCCATCGGGACATTAAACTGAATGGGGGATTTCTGGAGCTGAGTAGATACGCAACAAGAGAGCAAATTATGGCCGAGATGAGGCTGATCAGGATCAGCTGTCTTTGGAGGCCAAGCCATAAAGATCCTGGCTCAGCGGAGAGTTTTGCCTATGGAAATCGGTCTGCTAAGGAGCCAACATTGCATCCCGAGACCTGGATCTCGGGGATCGAACGAGTCCAGTCACAAAGCCCGAGTAACAAAACCCGGCTCCGTCAGCATCCCAAATCGCTGCGCTGTGGGTGGGCTGGGTGATGGGATGGACCGGCGGGTGGCTTCGGTTGGGCTCCACATTGAAGGGAAAGGAACACAGCCGTGGGACCAGCTGAATAGATACAGGCAGATATAGGAACAGATATGGCAGTATTCGCTCAGAGAGCAAATCAAAGGCTGGGCAATAACAGCATCCAGCATCTTACGGAGGATCTGATCGCTGACCACATGTCAGCCGGAGGTATGCAGCCACCAGCTCGATTGTTCACGATGCCATCGATCCGGGATATGGGCCATGAGCAGCCCCCTTGTTTGTGGTTTGGGACCAAGAGGCGTGGGAACCTGGTGCCATCCGTCCATTGTTAGACCTCGGGCGTAGGGGTGGAATGGACATGGCCAGAGATATGGAATGCCGGCAACGGTCAACAACTACAGTGGAACGGTAGCGGCAGCCTTGCGATCGGCGTCGCTCGATTGGAGGCGGCCTCAAGGTTTTGCAGGGCGTGGTCGTACTGGGTCACCCGCTGGAGGGCCGGGACAGAGCCTCTAAGGCAAGGCGATAGCCAGCGACGAGTGAGGGCCGCTTCTGCTCGGGAACTGGCTTCGGGGGAAAGGATCACGACGGTCCAGAGCCGCCAGCACTGGCAAGACCCCCCCGGTTCGCCGGGGGCCGGTCGCCGGTGGTGCAGGTACCGCCCGCTACGTACAGCCATCATTACCGGGCGTACCTGCCAATGGCGATGTACCCAAAATTTGCCATAAAGAAAGAGCAGTCCCCAGCTCCCCGCCGATAGCTCTCCAAACTCCTTATCCTTCATCCCTATCTTTTCCTCCTTTCTCTCTTCCTCTCCTCTGTGCTCAATCCATACATCCAACAACTTCCGTCACCTTGTGCTACACTACGGACGGCGCAAACCACTCGCGGCCCCCTACCGACGAAGCATAACCGACAGCTGTACGCACTGCCCTATTCAGAGCAGTCCCGGCACAAGCTCCACGGTCACGCTACCCCGCATCGACGTCGCATCGCATCGCATCGCATCTGCTTCGCATCTCAACGAAATATAAAAGATAGAAATATTTCAACGTTCAATTACGATGGCTTCAGTTGAGCAGCTCCAGGCTGCTCCCGCCGCCGAGCCCATGGTCATTGATGTCCCTGAGCAAACTCAGGCAGCCCCTCCCGCCGCTGCGCAAGAAAGCAAGGCGCCCGTGGTTGCTGAGGCCCACCTCGTCGACACGTACCGTACGTCCTCTGCTGCCACGGATCTTTTTGCAGGCGAACTAAAAACTGACTCGCGATAGACCCCCCCGAGAAGATGCTTGCCAGTATGATCGCCCCCTATAGCTCCTTTGTGGCACCTGAGATTGGCATTGAAAATTATTTCTGTCATATCTCAGACCCCGTCTAAGTGCATTTGTTGGAATCCCGGTGCTAACTTCGCTTCCCTGTAGAGCATCCCAGCAAGCCCCACCTTGCTAGTGAGTTGACCCGAAAATCCACTGAGCCTCAACATGTGTGTGCTGACCCACATTTTTAGACCTCGAGGAGTACCAGCGTCTTTACAAAGAATCCATTACACAGCCCGACAAGTTCTGGGCAGAGCGCGCTCGTGAGCTCATCTCCTGGGATCGTGATTTCCAGACCACCAAGAGTGGATCCCTTCTCAATGGCGATGTCTCGTGGTTCAACGAGGGCCGCCTAAACGCCTCTTACAACTGTGTTGATCGCCATGCTTTCGCCGACCCCGACCGTGTTGCTATCATCTACGAGGCCGACGAGCCCACCGAGGGTCGAAATGTCACTTACGGCGAGCTCCTCCGCGAGGTTTCCAGGACTGCCTGGGTCCTCAAGCAGATGGGTGTCCGCAAGGGCGACACCGTTGCCATTTACCTGCCCATGATTCCTGAGGCCATCATTGCGCTCATGGCCTGTGTCCGTATCGGTGCTGTCCACTCCGTAGTTTTCGCCGGTTTCTCCTCCGACTCTCTGCGCGACCGTGTTGTTGACGCCAACTGCAAGGTTGTCATCACCACTGACGAAGGCAAGCGCGGTGGCAAGTTGATCGGCACAAAGAAGATTGTCGACGACGCTCTTAAGCAGTGCCCTGATGTTTCCCATGTCCTTGTCTACAAGCGAACTGGGTCTGAGATCCCCTGGACACAGGGCCGCGACTACTGGTGGCACGAGGAGGTTGAGAAGTGGCCCAGCTACATTCCCCCGGAGTCTATGGCCTCGGAGGATCCTCTATTCCTCCTCTACACATCTGGTTCTACTGGCAAGCCCAAGGGTGTGTTGCACACCACTGCCGGTTACCTTCTCGGCGCTGCTATGACTGGCAAGTATGTATTCGATATCCACCAGGGTGATCGATACTTCTGTGGTGGTGATGTGGGCTGGA
Source organism: Calonectria hawksworthii (assembly GCA_020975415.1). Classification (NCBI taxonomy): domain Eukaryota; kingdom Fungi; phylum Ascomycota; class Sordariomycetes; order Hypocreales; family Nectriaceae; genus Calonectria; species Calonectria hawksworthii. The sequence continues at coordinate 1,617,160 of JAHXZK010000001.1, read as the reverse complement.
TCACTGGCCACACGTACGTCGTCTACGCTCCTCTGATGCTGGGTGTTACAACCGTTGTTTTCGAGGGTACCCCGGCTTACCCCAACTTCTCCCGCTACTGGGATATTATTGAGAAGCACAAGGTCACTCAGTTTTATGTCGCCCCCACTGCTTTGCGACTTCTGAAGCGTGCCGGTGACGAGCACGTCCGTGGTGAGATGAAGCATCTCCGAGTCTTGGGCTCCGTCGGTGAGCCTATCGCTGCTGAGATCTGGAAGTGGTACTTTGAGGTGATCGGAAAGGAGGAGTCGCACGTCGTCGATGTGAGTTCTTGATACTAGTCGCATCATCAGTTTGGACAGGACATGCTAACAACACACAGACTTACTGGCAGACCGAGTCAGGCTCTCACACCATCACTCCTTTGGCTGGTGTCACTCCTACCAAGCCTGGCAGTGCCTCGCTCCCATTCTTCGGTATCGAGCCCGCCATCATCGACCCAGTCTCCGGTGAGGAGATTCACGGAAATGATGTCGAGGGTGTCCTGGCTTTCAAGCAGCCCTGGCCTAGCATGGCCCGCACTGTCTGGGGTGCCCACAAGCGATACATGGAGACATACTTGAGTGTGTACAAGGGATACTACGTAAGTGAACGCAAGTCCAGTAGCGTACCAGGGAGAAATAGCTAACCTAGAGGACAGTTCACCGGAGATGGCGCTGCTCGTGACCACGAGGGTTTCTACTGGATTCGAGGACGTGTCGATGATGTTGTTAACGTCAGCGGTCACCGCCTCTCCACTGCTGAGATCGAGGCTGCCCTGATTGAGCACCATGCTGTGGCTGAGGCCGCTGTTGTGGGTGTTGCGGATGAGCTCACTGGCCAGGCCGTCAATGCCTTCGTGGCTCTCAAGGAGTCGATCGAGTCCAACGAGGCCCTGCGCAAGGAGCTTATCACGCAAGTGCGCAAGAGTATTGGTCCTTTTGCAGCCCCCAAGGCGGTGTACATTGTTCCAGATATGCCCAAGACCCGAAGTGGCAAGATCATGCGAAGAGTGCTGCGAAAGATTCTTGCGGGTGAGGAGGATCAGCTTGGAGATATCACCACGGTAAGTCATGGCACCATTTGATGATAGCGCCCAGTATTGTAAAAACATGGACTAACATGATATAGCTCTCGGATCCTTCCGTCGTGGAAAAGATTATCAAGAACGTCCACGAGGCGAGGAGAAAGTAAAGTCAACGAGGCAGTAATGGATTTAAGTCTATCGAGTTGATATACAAATGGGTACAATGCAAAACGGGAAAGGATTGCATAGGCTAAGAAATGGCCCGGATATACTCCCGTGTGGTGTTTTGGGGTTGATGCTAGATGTTGCTATGACATGATGAGAATTTTGCAAGTTTGGGAACCAACTTGGAAGGGATTTATTTGATAATTGCATTGCGTTTTTTTTTTGGCTATAAAGATTATTTGAAATTACAAAAAGGCTCTCGACAAGCCATGATTACACATTCTGACAAACATGTCTTTGGTGAAAATAGTAGCGGGGTCAAATGGTTCAGCTCCATGGAGCATGATGGATACCTGGTTACACGTGCTTGGAGGTGACTTGGTCTTGCATAGGACCAATATGTAGGGTGTGGTACGGGACGCGCGTCGTTTCTTTTGAACCGACGAGTGGATGGAGTTTCTCATAAGGCGGGGAATAAGCTTGTTTTTTGACTACAAAGCAAGCTCCATTTCGGATTTAAAATTGAGTTGAAGCGAGTGTGACATTGGCGAGAAATGCGGTATAGCAAGGCATTTCTTTACCGTCTTGGTGAGAAAACAAAATAGCTGCCAAGAGAAAGGAGTCGTCATCATGGTGAGGGGGCAGAGGGGAAGCCATGACGGATTTGGCCGAGACTGGTTCTAGAGTCGGGTCTAGAGGGTGAGGTTTGCATCTGACAAGGCTTGGCGGAAGATCTGCCGTGAGCGGAACGGGAGAGCGCGCACAGAAGTCACAAAGGCGTGGGCAGGAAATGGTTGGGCAATGCGTATGAATAGCTGACGAAGGGGGCCAAGCGCGCACAGCCTCAGTGAGATGCAAAGTGGGATATGGTTTGTCAGCTTACATAGAATGCGACAGGGGGAGCCGCCGAGTTGGATTATTTTTGCTTCTTTGTTTAGAGGGCGGTCTAGATAGCCAGAGAGGATTGGACAGCACACACGAGGCGAAACAGCAGGATGCAAAAGGCATGTTTGCGGTCAAAGGTCGCAACGAGTTGGTCGGGTTGTGCTAGCAGCGCCTCTTTAATATACCAAGGTGTGCTCTGACGGCAGCGAAACAGCGCTGAAACATGGGCGAATGGGGATTGGAATATCCAAGGGGGGGACGGTGTGATTAGGTTCTTGAAACCGGAGTTCGGCTTCCCAGCCGAAGGCTTGGCCTTAAAGGGCAGGATTGGTATTGCGGCGCCAGCCCGGGGCTGGACCAGATATTGCACTGAAGACGCTGAATTCTCGAACCCGCTGGTCCCGTCGTCGGGGGTGGGATAGTGGACCAGGTGGCACTGGGGCTGGGCGGCAATACGAGAAAACCAGGTCCAACAGACTTCTCGGTTGCAAACCAGCAGGCTCGGATCGGTCGGCTCGCGGCCGTAATCTAGAGTTGGAGGCCTGCGAAAGGGGTCGAGAGAGAGAGAGAGGGGCGGTTGGATTTGCTCAGCATCAGCAAAGCACGCAGCACGCAGCAGTTGCAGGACAGTGGCCAGAGCAGAGTGGGAGCGGCCCAGCCAAGAGACCTGCGCGGGCAAGATTGACCTTTGTTTACAGTAGTGGAGATGGAGGGTTGCAGAAGGGAACGCGTGGTGGCCTTGGGCCTCTTGCTCTTGGATAGTGGCCGCGGGCCATGGTTTGGATCTCTTGTCATGATTTGATGCTCTGGGAACAGGGGAGCAAGCACGTTGCATTCAGAAAAGACCCCGAGGCAACACTTCTTGGCACTCAGTGGCGTGCCCGATTGGAAGCAGACGAGAACGGTTGGAGCTAGCAAGCGAGCAAGCTAGAATGCAAGCACGCAAGCAAGCAGTGGGTTGCCATCTTCTCCATGGTTACGGCCGAGAGTTGGTGGGCAACTGAAAATATTGGTTGGTTGCCCGGGAATGGGACGTCATGGCATGGCATGGCATTGGAAGAGTGGCTATGCAGCGTGCTGACCAGAGTCCCCGTTCAGTAAGTAGATGCGCTCCAGTGGACACGCGCAGCCGGAGGGGCTGCTGGGCCAAGGGCCGCCAAGACGGCCACCCGGCGCAGAGCGCTCTGCTGCCATGCCCGGTTTTTTTTGCTCCCCCCGTCTTGGTTGGCTACAGAGGTTGTGATGCTCCAGTGTTGTCTAGGGAAAAAAGAGAAACATGCAGACAGCGGAAAGTCGGTAAAAAGAAAAGAAAAATTGAAAGGGTGGACGGACGAAAGTGCGACAGGCACGACTAATTATGCGTCAAGTGTGCTGGATATAAATGTTCCCAGGCTAGTCTTGGCCCCGTCGCAGACCCCATCCGCCAGGTCTTGGTTGACATGGGCGTATGCGGGACCCGTTCGGTGTTCCATGCTTCCTAGCCGTTCGCCGCAAGACCATCTGTCCGTCGTTCAGTCGCTCACTTCCTCGCCCTCACCACATCCATCCTACATAATCCTCGACTCTACACTCTACACTCTGCACTTTGCGCTCTATCGTGGTCTTCCCCCCGGCCCGAATACCCTTTTCCTCTCTCCTCCCCTGGGCCTAGTCCCGTTGCCGGCTCCATCGACCCCCCGCCACTCCCCCCGGTCGCATTGTGATCAGCTACACTTCAACCTTTCCCCGGGCCTCAACTCTATTTCTATTTCTTCCAAACGCTCCCGCCGTGCCCCCCGTCGCATTCGCTTTCTTGCGTCGCCTCGATTCCGCTGCTGTACGGTGTACGCTTAATCTCAACCAAACTATAATACAAACGGTGCCCGTCACTTAATCGATACCGACCCTGCATGCGATAACCTTCGCCTCGAGTCGTCGTTCCGCTTCGAGGGACCCCTTCGGTCCTACCAGCCATGGTTTCGCTACGGTCGATTGCGACCGCAATTTCCTGCGTTGCGCTCTTCGTGCAATCGTCAATATGTTCGTCTCACTCTCTCCCAGGCACCGTCGCTAATCATCGCCTTTGGACCCGGCTCGTCCTTACTAACCTGACTTTGATGCTGCAGCACACTCTGTAAAACGAAACCCCATCGGTTATACTTCCCTCGTCGACAATGCAGTCATAAAGGCTCCTTCGCATCGCGTCAACTCGCATTCCCATTTCGATTTAATTTTCACACTTCACAACGGCCACCAAGAGATACGCCTCAAGCTCGAACCGAACCATGATCTAATCCACGACACATTTGCCGTCACCTACCTGGGCGAGGATGGCCAGGTCCGGTCTGTTGAACCCGTCGAGAGGAGCGAGCACAAGGTCTACAAGGGGAACGCCTTCGTCCACCGCCCGGGACGTCAAGGTTGGTTTAACGCAGGTTGGGCGCGCATAACGGTTCATCGGGATGGGAAATCCCCAGTCTTTGAGGGCAGCTTCCGTATTGATGGCGACAACCACCATATTCAGACTGGCAACAACTATGAGCGTGTAAAGCACGAGGACGATCCCCTTCTGGACTTCGACGGCGATATTAGCGATGCCATGGTCGTATGGCGTGATTCCGACATTCTCGCCTTTGATGGAGAACACCAGGATTTACGAAGAGGCATCTACGGAGATTCCGCCTGCAGCTCGGACAACCTTGACTTCAACAGCAACTACAACCAACTCGATCTCCGTAGCCAATCCCTCAGTGGCATGAGCCCGCGCTCGCTTTTTGGTCGTCAGTCAATTGACGGCGGAACCACCGGCAACAACGGCGCAGGCGTTGACTTGGAAGCGACAATCGGTTCTGTTGATGGTTGCCCTACCACCCGAAAGGTCGCCCTTGTGGGAATCGCCACCGACTGCACCTACACGGCCGAGTTCAACTCGTCCGAGACTCTTCGAAAGAACGTCATCAGCCTAGTCAACCAGGCTTCTCAGGTCTACGAGAGTACTTTCAATATTTCCCTTGGTATTCAGAACCTCACCATTAGCGAGGCCTCGTGTCCCGGCACACCTCCATCATCGGCCCCCTGGAACCGTGCATGCTCGTCCAGCGTTGACTTGACAACTCGCCTGAACCTCTTCTCCGCCTGGCGTGGCAAGTTCGACGACAGCAACGCCTACTGGACCCTTCTCAGCACCTGCAACACCGACTCTGCCGTCGGTCTCGCATGGCTGGGCCAGTTGTGCCGATCTGGTTCCTCGGATAGCTCCAGCTCTAGCAACGAGACGGTCTCTTCAGCTAACGTGGTGGTGAGGACATCATCTGAATGGCAGGTATTCGCCCATGAAACTGGTCACATCTTTGGTGCTGTGCACGACTGCGTTTCCAGCACCTGCCCAGTGTCGTCCGGCACACAATCATGCTGCCCTCTTAGTAAGAGCACATGCGACGCTGACGGCAAGTACATCATGAACCCATCCACAGCCAATGGTATTACGGAATTCTCGCCTTGCTCTATCGGCAACATCTGCTCGGGCTTCAAGTCCAATATCAAGACGAGCTGCCTGACCGATAACAAGAACATCACGACAATTACAGGCAGCCAGTGTGGCAACGGTATTGTCGAGAGCGGCGAAGATTGCGACTGTGGTGGAGAAGATGGGTGCGGTAGCAACAGCTGTTGTGATGCCAAAACGTGCAAGTTCAAAGACAACGCTCAGTGTGATCCCACCAACGAGGGCTGCTGTACCGACTCGTGTAAGTTTGCATCCAACGGGACCGTGTGCCGTGAAAGCACAGGCGAGTGTGACCCTGAGGAGAAGTGCACCGGTAGCAGTGCCGTGTGCCCTTCGGATTCGCACAGCAACGATGGAGACTCTTGCGGAGATGGGCTGCAGTGCGCATCCGGACAATGCACCTCGCGAGACTTGCAGTGCCGAAACATGTTTGGCAACACGTCGGTTTCTAGCACCTCGGCATGCGACTCAACGAGCAGCTGCTTGATGACCTGCCAGGCTCCCCAATACGGATACGGCACTTGCGTGGAGCTGAACCAGAACTTCCTTGACGGCACTTCGTGCGGCGGTGGTGGCCGCTGTTCCAACGGCGACTGCAAGGGCAGCTCAACCATCAAGGAGATTGGAGACTGGTTCTCGCGCAACAAGAACATCGTCATTCCCGTCGCCTGCGTCATCGGCGGCCTGATCCTCCTCGCCGTCCTGAGCTGTTTGTACAGTTGCATACGTCGTCGCGCCGGTAGACGAAGAGCTCCCAAGCCCACCGAGATGACCAACTGGCCAGTAATGTCCCGAGGCGCCAACGGTGGTCCTCCCGGTGCGCCGCCTCCTGCCTATGACTATGCGCCCGTACCAAACCAAGGTGGCCAGTGGGCGCGCAGCCGCAGTATGAGATATGCTTAGATGTTACTTCCTCTTTTGCCCCTGAGGCCATCGATCTGATTGTATATTTTGCATCTCAAACTGGGCCACGTTGGCCCCTTTTTACTTTTTTTGTTTTCTTTCTCTCTCAGTCACACTCACATTACATCGCACGGCGTTCTTCTTTTTAATGGGATTTGTTTTGGAAACGGGAGCTCTTAGACTGCCCGGTACATGGTGTCTCCTAGCGGGAGAAGTCTCGAGATGTGCGCAATAAGCCGGTGTGTTTCACCGCATACTGCAAAGCACAAACACAATAACAAGCACGGTACGAAACGCGTTTTTGGATAGGACTGCGTCAACGGGACTGTGCGTGGTATTTTTGTATATGGCCTCGACCTTGGTTGAAGTCACGATAGAGTCGATATATCCAAGTATTTAGTAGTATAGTAAAGGCTGGGCCGTGTCCAAAGACTCTTTAGCGCTCATAGCCACGAATGCTCATGACATTGTTTGAATAACAAATTTCCCTATATTCTATTGTCCCTTGCTCTCCATGAATTAAACAAGGTCCCAGGCTAAGTATGTGTGTATATTATGAATGCACTCGTCTATACAAGCTCTCGATTCCATGCACCATCATCATCGCGTTTGTGATTGCCGCCATTCTACTAGAAAATGCTTAACAATGTTGGGTTGTTGGAAAGTGTCGTTGTACTGTGGCCCAGTGAGAATGTGTCGCGGTGTTGCGTCCCAGCACGCCCCCACGCCCCCCATCTCACCGCCTCGATTAAAAGATGTGCCCGGTTCGCATCATCTGCCTGTTCGGTGATCTCCAACCTTGCGGCTCTTGGTCCCCCTTGGGCCAGAGGGCGTAGAGCTCTCTTGCCGTCTGTCGTCAAATCCGCACAGCTGTCGCATAAATCGGAGACGCTGACCCGAGATGCTCTAAACGTGGGTTAAGTAAGCCGTTGTCCATCGGGCCAAGCAAAAGCAAACTAATAGAATGTTTTACATCTGCAAATCAGAAGGAAAATAGGGAATCCAGTGCTTACATCGCCTGTGGCCTGGGCATGGGCCATTAGAGTTTCTGGACAATCGAGAACTGCCATGGCTTCGCCTCTGCGTTCGCGCTCAGCAAAGGACTCGATGACGGGGCTACAAAAAAGAAAACCACAGGCATTAGCAAATGGGACCTTTGTATTTGTTTTCACTGGCCGCAATTCATTTGTCTCTCATCGAAATTGACGAAGGGCTGGGTCCAAGGAGAGCATGTGGAATGAATGTTGTGTACATACCCGCCTTGACCGGGCCTCAAGGGCCCATCGACACTCCCATCACTCTCGCTGCCCTCGCCTTTGGAATAGGGATCCTTTCCGCGGGCTTGACGATCGCGCATCTCGGGTGTAAAAACCTCGGAGCTTTGATACTGTGTGTTCTGTGTAGACGCCATGGCTATTGCAAGCTGCCTTGATTTGTTGATTTAGTCTCAGATCCCCGGCGGTATCTCAACCTTCTCTCTATGTCTTTGCTTCTCCTAGCTCGTGGTGGAGATCCTATCGTAATATCGCGATCCCGACGTAAGATTTGCTGATTTGTTTGTTTTGGTTTTGCTTTTTCTTACTTGTTATCAATCAAACCTTGTTTGTACGCGGCGCTGCTAAGTTTGGCCCAAGAAGTCCGGGAATGATCTTTGCTGTTGCTGTGCAAGAATAGAAAAATCGGGAGAGTAGAGAGTTGGGTCAAAGATGTTGCTCTCGTGTGTTCCTTGGTGATGGGAACGCAAGTGGGGACCTGTTATGCACTGGTGCCAGATGCTGAGACAAAAAGAGCGGCGTCTATTGCCGCTAAGGATCGAGATCTAGGGAGCTGGTGAACGGCAACAGTAGGCAAGAACGTGCGTGACGTGGGTTCAACGAAAGTAAAAGAGCAATACGGCAATTCTTAAAGAAAAGAGAGAGAGCGAGAGAGAGAGAGAGACCCAACAGGCCGATGGAGGAAACAGGGGGTGGAGTTCAAAGCTGAGACGGGGTGTATGCAGCTTGACGACGGAGAGAAGAGATAATTATGTTGATATGACACCAGAGTGAGCACGAGGCGGGAAGAAAAAAAATCGATGCTGTCCTCTTTTTTATGCCTTGCAGGTGCGTTGCGTGTATGTATGCATGTGGTGTGGGTGGTGTGGATGCGCCGTGCTGTCGCGCTGTGTTGCTGGTGTCAGTTGCGAGTAATAAGTGAAGAAAATCAGCGCGAGGAGGGAGTGTGGGCTGAAAAGCGGCCTTGATGTGGGATACGGTGGGTGCAATCAAGTCGCAACGGGGCGCTGGGGGTGGCGAAAGGGGAATGGATTTAGTCGAAAGAAGGCACTGTGGAAGCTTCTCTTGCGCTCGCAGATGCAAACGCGGCTTGTCATCACATGGCACATGCGAGATGAGGGCTTGATGCCAATTAGGAAGGGGCCAACGGCCAAAGGGACCAAAGGGGTGTCAGATGCCAAAGGGTGCCGCTGCTACTGCGGCTGCTCCTGCGTCCAGTTGCGTCCAGCTGCGTCCAGCTGCGTCCTGCTGCGTCCTGCTGCGTCCTGCTGCGTCCTGCTGCTGAAGTGGTGCTGAGGTGGTGCTCGCCTACCCGAATTAGGACGCACGCGAATCGTTGCATGGGACGCCACTGGAGCCTGCAAATGCAACCACAAAACTAATATCAAAGACAAGGCGCTCAATTGATCAATGGCCTTCAGCCCTTCCACGGGGCATGCGGAGAGCCGGTCCGAAACAATGCTCGAGTCCCCCCCTCTGCCCACGCCCGAACGCCTCGAGTGCCGCGCGCTAACCCCAAGCCACAGCCAGAAGTGGTGCGGCCTGGCGCTGCACGAAATGCTCAACCAGGTAACATCACAGTAGAGCTTCATTTGCTCTCTTCGCCAACAGCATAAACACACGACCAAGTTTTAGAAATCCACTTCTTTTCGCTCTGTCAGCCCCGCCTTTCCCTCGTGCAATTGTCCTCCACCTTTGCTTTGCCTCTACTATCGCTTATTTGTATGGTATATATACTCGTACATTACAACAAACACCAGAACCCATGAAGAAAAGAAACAAAAATAGAAAAACAAGCAAAGAACAAGAACAAGGTCCGCGCAATGCGCAATAAAAGCCACTAAGTGAAAGATGGGTCTCAACCCAGGGGTGCGAGCTGTACCACCCCCCCGCAACTGCCCACGCGCCATCCTGCCTACCGTTCCCAACCCCAAAAATGAACATGTTTTGCATCCAGATGACCTTGGCAAAAGACACGCAAGAAATGACCAGAAGTGGAAAGAGAGAAAAAAGACCAAGAATGTAACACGAAAGCCACAGCATTTGTACTCCCCCATGTCCTCTATCCGCGCCTTTCATCAGGAGAATATCGTATATATTGAGAAGGTGCATATCCCAATAGTGGTGTTTGTGTTGAGTGGTTGTCTTAGTTGTAACGGATAGCCAGCCCGTTGTCGTCATGGTATACAAAGAAAAGAAAAAAAGAAACGTGTCGATTATGGGTCTCGCTCACCCAGTTTCCGAGGCGTTTTCTTCCAAGCTAGAAAATCATTACCGGCTTGAATGCCCAGTTGCTCCGTATCCCATTTCGGTGTCGCTTCATTCTTCGACATTGATTACAAGTCCGTTTCCAGAACCCATCGTTGCGTTACATCGTGGCACTCGGGCGCCATTGCTATCAAACCGTATCTTTTTGTTCAACTCGTAGCCGTTCCCGGTTCGAAGTGGAAGGCCATGCGCCGCGTCTTGTAACACGGGTTACCTGCTGAAGTTGATAACGGCAAGCTGCAGCAATCATTAGTACCAAAAACCCACATCCACGTCAGTCCGCCAACTTACCCTGCTATTAGAGCCGTACACCAATTTTCGTCCATCTGCATCCCAGCACAAGCAGTGCTCGTCTTCTTCTTCGGAGTCCGCATTCGCTTTAGGGGTTTGCCATCCTGAATGTGATGGCCGATTCCAGCTCGCCCGAGGCACGGTATGGCTCCCAACCTTCCAAATCAACACCTGAGTTGCTGTGGCTCCCGCAATAAATGCTCCATCTGGCGTAAAGGCGAGTCGAACAATGGGCGAGTCCATCGTCAGGAAACACTTCGGCTTGCTGTCTTGTGATCGCACATTCCATATCAAAATAGCACAATCTTCACCACCGGTGGCGATTAGTCGCTCGTCGTCAACCACCTGTTGATTGGCTGGTAATGGTTGCCATTGCATCGCTGTGATCGCTCCCTGGTGAGCCGATATCGATTTTCTCTGTCCAGACTCGTCCCAAAGCTATGTCTTGTCAGCACCATCATCTCTATTACACGACTCTGACCCAGTAATAGACTCACATCTAGTGTGCCCTTCTCGCTAGATGTCGCAGCTAACTTGGACCTCCAATCAAAAAGAACGTCTCTGAAGCTGTCATCTTCCTTCGTCTCAAATTTCCTTGTTAGGGCTATCGAGGATTCCTGGCATTGTAGGCAAAGGAACAGGTCGCCACCCGTGAGCAAGAACTCAGCGTCGTTGGTCCAGGCAGCGTCCAATGGCGTGGAGCCGAAATCATGGCCAGCGAGGAAATAATTCAGCGAGTTTCCTGCTGGCGAAATATACACGGTGATGAGAGCGCCTCCTTTTTCAGGAGAAATGGCGAGGAGAGCAGTGTTGCTGGGGTTCCAGTAAAGTTTGATGACGGGAGGCTCCGAAACTTCCATCGTCTGCAGGTGAGTACCGTCCGCTGACCACACATTGATGGCAGCCTGGTTTCTAGAGTCTGTTGCAACGGCAATAGAGGAGCCATCGGAGGTCCAAGACAGAGCCGTAACTGTCGTGTCGTGAGGTGCGTCTGGATCAAGCAGGGAGTGGGCGTGGGGTGACACGTGATCTTGTCCGGGCTCGGGGGGTGTGGCACGCGAGATGGTCCAAACACGGGCTAGCGCATCGGTTCCAGCAGCCGCCAGGATTGATGGGTCTCGAGGGTTCCACTCGCACTGCAAAAGGATGGGAGCGTTGTCAGGACCAGCGGGTACGGGAGACGGTGTTGTGTCGGGCTTGCGGACAAGCGCGCGTTCGTCATCCATGAGGCGAATAAAGGTGGTATCGGGAGCCAGCTCCACCACTTTGTCGACCTGCGTGCCCTGCTCCGGGCCATCAGTACGCACAATCGGGGGCGGCGCGGGTTCGCCCTCCAGAGGTGATGGGTAGGCGTGGTTGTCGGGTTGGTTGTCGACATCCATGGGGGTTGTCGTGGGCGCAGCTGCATCAGCGCCGTTCTCGTAGCCATTGCTGAGTCGCGGCCGCTTGGCCGGCGATCCGTTTGATAGTTGCTGGGGCGCCCGTTTGCGCGATACCTCAATCTCCTCCTCCCCCTCCGCGTCTTCATCCTCCTCAAATTTGGCTAGCGAGTGGGCGTCAAGAGGCCCAAAGATGCCGAACTGCAGCGCCTCGGCTGCAGCCGCTGCATCCTGAGGCAGCTGCACACCCCAAAACGGTCAGCCTGGTGAATTTCACCACCAAACCCCGTCCCGTCGGGACGGGTCAAGTTGGGGACAGGTGCCAAACAAGGCTGGCACAAAAAAAAGACTTGGGAAGCGCTTCTTACCTGGTTGCGTGCATGTTCACGCTCAAGGCCGTAGTACAGCAGGCCACGGTTAATGACAGACACCAATGCGTGACTCTTTACGTGACGCGCGAACGGGAAATCTCGGTGAGGTGCCTTGACATGCCACTCCTTTTGGAACTTGGCTGCCGTCTCTCGGTAGTCTGCAGTTGAATCAAGGTTAGATGAGTTCGCCACGGGCGCGCGCAAGGCTTGAGGTGTTACATACTCCCTTCAAGCAGATATCTAAAGTTTGGCAACAAAGGCGACGGTCAGCGCAAACACGTAAGGGGAGCAAAGCCGAAGGATGCACAGCGCCAGCTAGGGGTGGGCGGCAGCAATCGGTGCCCCGGGGGGGAGGGACATCACGAACCTCCAAACCAGAAAGTTGACTCTGTCCGAGTCGAGGAATTCCTTAGCGACCATGGTGCCGAGAGCGCCGCAGCTGGCGGCAGCGTCGCGGGGGGGAAAGGTCGCGACAGGTGAGGTGTGAGTTGCAGAAGCGTTCAGATGGCTCGTCGAGGGCGACCCAGGTCCTGATGGCGTCGGTCGTCGGGATTGGCGATTGTTGAAGGGAAGGTGAGTGAAGATTCAAAAGAGAGATGAAATTCAAGGTCGGGGGTGGTGCTAAGTCGGTACGTACCCCTGGTCGCTTTTTCGACTGCCCCCGTTTTGCCTCTGCCTCTCCCACTCACTCACTGCCTTCTGCCAGACGGGGGCACCACTTTAGGACTGGGGGCCGGGGTGGTGTGCAACCTAGCAAGGGACGGCCACCTCGAAGAAGGTACATGGCACTGTACCAATGTGGGCGGTACGTACCTCGGTGCCTTGGCTGGAAGGGTGCAGGCACAGGCAAGGCAAAGAAGCAAGCAATCATCGGCTGGATGGGGACGCCTGGGGGCCGGAGCTACAGACAAGACAACAAGAGTACGGGCTGGAGGTTGCTATGGGGCTGACGGGGGAGAGCGCTAATGGCAATGGGGGACGCTAATGGGGGGCATGGAATTTCTAGCCCCAAGTACGAAGTACTATGCCTGTACGGGCTGCCCGGGCAGTGCGTAGGGCCCTTGACGGGAATTCAAGGTACCGATACAGGGACGGTCCAGCACCAAGACTTGCGGGCGGGCGACACTGAACCGGCACTAGCGGGGACTCAAGGTCAAACAAAACCAGGGCCAAGGACGGATCATGGATCTCAGACTCGGAGGCTGATGGTGACAGAAGGCTTTTCTTTTCCCTGGTGTGGCATTCTGAGGCTCCCTGTTCTCCACCACCCATCACCATCACCATCGCCCACTCGTCAACAGAGAGGCTCGCGAAGCCTAGCCAAGGCCGCCACCCACGGCAGCCGTCAGGTTCCCCGGGAAAAGCACGATGTCGTCCTCAGGGTACGTGCTCCTCGTCACCATTGAATTTCGTCCATCTTGTGTACCCCAGCGGACAGGCCAGGTACCAATACCTCGGGGACTGGGGCCAGCCAACCAATCGAGGGGTCGGCCGAGTCTCGTGGACTGTGGAGTGGAGGCTCGAACAGGCAGGGGTTTTTTGGGTTCCATAGGATGTGGATGGGCATTTTGAAGACGACGTTCCCTGTCGCTGTTTTTCATCAGCCCAGTCCTGCCAGGCTTGTCATGCTTGCCAGACCAGGACCGCGGGCGCACCACCACCACGAGCCTGTCCCGCGCATCTTTAAAACGGCGCGGTACGTACGTGCAACGATGCAGGCCACCTCCCTGCAAGCTGCGACTGTCGACTCCCTGCCTGCCCTGCCTGCTGGGCCTCGCCCATCAGCGCTGCCCGTTGTTGGGTGTTTCCAGCACCAGCGGTTCAGCGTCAAGGTTTGAAGATCCCCTGCTTCCGGTTGCAGGGGGAGGTGGAAAGCGAGCCGAGAGGGGGAGCCCACAATGGCTCCCTCCTCCTGACGCCTTGATTTTCTTCGACGTTGGCGACGAGCCGACTCGCTGCCCTTGAGGTGGCCGGCAAGGCCACAGCCCGTCTCGTCCCGCCCCTTCGGCAAGCCCAACTTGGCTGGGCGGTGGCCACGAACGCGCGAGATGCGATGTGGTCGGTCCCGCTATCGTCTGTTGTTTTGTGCTCTGTCGTGGTGGCCATCCACGTCCAACGGGCTGCACATTCGTGCATGAGGCATCATAATGGGCTGGCCAATCAATGGGCCACGGAAACATTACTAAGGCCAACAAGGCCCACACCCTCCCACACCCTTCGGGCTGGTGCAGTCACCTCTCTCCCAGAATCTGAGACGGATGCAGATCGGCTGCTAAATGGGGGAGCTCATCCATGTCTTTGAAGTATCGGTACTTCGACATGTGTCAGGTTCCGGCCCCGGCCCATCTTCCCCTGTTGTGCTCACTTTTGTTCGTGGTCAAGGTCACAATGGGCTGCGTGCCGGACTACGGGCGTGAGCGGATTCCCAGAGTGACGTCGTTCCCGGGAAGAGCCAGCAGCTCGACCGTCTCGCCCTGCCGCACATGGCCCAGGAGGCGATCATGGTGAGCGCAAAGACGAGAGTCGAAACCGTGGCCCAAAAATACTACTGCACGGGAGACACCAAGCGCGAGCCACGGCCCACCAAACACTGCGGCACTGCCCCGGTATGCCTGGGATGCCGCCGGACGGATGCCACTGCATGGGTCCATCTCATCCGCTCTGCGTTACTTGACACATTCAACATGCTGGGCGCTGCCGTCGCCTGTTAGCTTCCAATCTCTCGCGGGCACCAAAACCCTCCCCAACCGCTAGCAACCGCCACACACACACTCAGACAGAAAACACAATCCCATGGTCCACAGCCTTCAAGCCAGTCCATGCTTGTCATGGTCTGTCACCCCCCCGTTTCTTCTCTGCACATGGCCCCGCCGAACCGCACCATCATCTCCCAGAAGCAAGCAAGGTGGCAATGCTTCCCTCGCATCGATGCCAAATCTCCGGCTTCTCGTCCGCGCGTCTGGGGCATCGTTACGCCTACGGGTCCCTGTCCAATCCAGTATCGAAATCAAGCATCGATTGCAGAGCCTTGAACAGGTGGTTTTGAGAAGGCTGCAGCAGCCCTGCGCCCAGCGGGCTTCATCTGGTTATTACGTGGCAACCCTCTAGCTCGGCCAAAGGGGCCGCCAAGCAGCCCACGCGGGTTAGGAGTGGGCGGCGCCCTGGGCCCGGGCCTTTAAGAGTCCCGGGGCGTCGAGATACGCGTGCTGGGGGTTTCTTTTAACGGCAGGGATCACGTCCCTCCATGCGTCGATGTGATGGAGCTGCGTCAAGCACCCTCTCACCTCTGCTGCTGAGCCATCGACCGGATAGAGCATCTGTAAAAGGCGCTCCACCATCCGGAATGTCCCCTCTCTCGGTTGACAGCAGAGCAGCCAGCCTGGCCTGTCTTCGGCGATTTCCTACCGCCCAACTCAAAAGATACGATGGCCTGTCGTCATTGGCAGTGCAGGGGTTCTGATGGTGTCCGTGCAGGCCTTTGATTGTGAGCGCGTCTTTTGAGACAAAGCTGTTGGAACGCAAAAACTGTTCGCCGCCTCCTACGCCAATGCGCATGCGATCCCGCGTCCCAAGATCGGTGGGTGTTGCAATTTGTCCAACCGTGTCGCTCGATCAAGGATCGCCAACCCCTTCGAGCATTCTCGTCGACCGAATCGAGACACGGCCTCTTCGTTCCCCTCCAGGTACCTGAGGACATGTTCAATCCTCACGTGATTGCTAAACGAGCCATGTTTAGAGCAGAAAATGCTCTAGTCCAAAAAGAGATCGAACACCCAGGGGTTGACCGTAGCATTCCCGAGGCTATTACCTTACCATAAGTTGAACCCATCGGTACTTAGGCCTCTCAACAGTATTGGGTCTTTCATCCTCGAAATGTTCGTCTTTGGGCCCGTACTCTTTCATATCGGGCGGCGGCGAGCTCTACCGCAGAATCCTCCCTCTTCAGTCAACCCCATCTTCCTTTCGTGTGCCTCCGTCCCTCAAATCCCAAGACAATCAGTCGTAGCGAGCACCAGGGTCAAGGCCTGTGGGTGGCTTGCTTGCCGTGCTTCACCCTGCACGACATTCCACCTCGGGCGCCCCACTCGCTCATCATCAAATTGAAGCTCAGAACCCGCTCAGCCAATCAATGTGCCCCATGAAATCGGTTTACCTGTGAGCTTTTTTGAGGGTCTCCTTGTGACCAGATGCAGAAGCCTTGTTTCTTTTCGTTGTTGGGATAGGGTGTCAACGTTTCAACGCCACCGTCTTCACCGACTTGTTACTACCCATCACATCTCTCAATTCAACATAGGATGTTAATCCAAGCTGAGTCGCCTATAAATTTCCCATTCAAGCAACTGGCGCCAAAGCCCCGCTTTGGCGCTGTTCGTGCTGAGGCGATGCTTCTTTGAGACCACGACACGGCAGGATTTTTGCTCATACCTTTAGTTTGTCAGCATCTCCAACTACCTACCCAAATAATTCCTGATACAGCTTACAAGTACAAGTTCTTCTCGGAGGGCTCGGAAAGGCCGTTTTCCAGGCCCAACCATCTCCCCCAGGCGACACTCGTAAAATTACTATAAATACTTCATGGTGAAATACCAAGTTCGCTCGCTACCTAAACCCCACCAACAATTTGACAACACCATCAATTGCTATGGTGGCTGTGACTGCCAGGTAAGCACTAATTCAATAGTCAAGGTTTGACAACCTGAAATCGTGACAAAGGATATCTTTTCGTCGTTCGGTCTGCGTGCGTAGCGTCAAGAAGGTAGCGTGAGAAGGGAGTGGGCGTCAATGTTGTTGAGTTGTCGTACATTACACCTAGGAAAACTTCCGCAAATACTCCTAACCTCAAAAGTATATGTTGCAGATTGTTCCGGTTGAACCTGCAAATGCTATTCATCCCGTCAAGGCATGACCAAAGAAGCTGCGTCCGTATATGGAGTTGACGTGGAGAATGTCCTACTCCCTCTCGATTGCCAGCTTGTGTCTGCTCAGTGAAATTACTTGGGATGCAAATGCTTCCAGCGACTAGGAAAGAAGCTTGTTCTGAGTACTATCCCCGCGCCAGATCCCGGCTCGGAAATTTCTGGCTCTAGCTGTTGTTGGTGCTGCATCCATGTCTGACACCCTCCCCGTTATCAAATACACCATCTGGAATGGGTCATCAAACTGAAACGCCATGACATCCCGAACTCTCGGTTCACGGCCTCTGCGGTTAGCTGCAAACCGCAAACGGCCTTTCTCGCAAGATAACCTATTAAGGAGTTCCATACCGGTGGCAAATCTCAACGGGCAAAGGCCAGTTTCAAGCGCGCCACTCAAAGTTACAACCAGTGCACATCAATTCCCAAGCAGCGACGCAGCTCGATGTTGCGGTGTAGTACTTCCGTCAAACCCAAGTCAAGACCAGGTCAAAACGCGCATTGTTCGTGCGCTACATGTCTGCAATGCGCATTTCTGGCACAAATTCTGATATGAGGCTCATCAATATGCATCTCACTTCGGCCAAATTGACGTATTGTTCTGCTGGTCAGTGCCTCGATTCTGGATGAAAATTTATTGTCTCGTCGTCGAATGCTTTAGTGCCGCGTTTCACGGTATGCAACTTGATTAGCTACAGAGCGGTGCTGGACGAATTGATGGGTGATGGCCACGTCTCCACAGTCAGGATACCCCTTACATTGTTAATCTATGCGAGCCAGCACCCTCCAAGCCACCAATATCCTCCGGCAGATCATTTTTGGAACAGCCCACTGGCGTTTTAAACCCCCGGCTTAGGGCGTCATTAGGGGATTCGCTGCATATTGCGCCAGCCGTTGAGTGACTGGCTGTTATGCGAAGTTACCGCCGCGTCGTCGAAATTCAACTTTGTCTAGTCGCCGTGGCGCCCATAGTGGCCAGCACGGGATGCAACAACAACAGCAGCGCCAGCTCAGCAGTGCCGTGTTGGTGCATGTCCCACAAGCTTAATAAATGTTAAAAAGTTGTTTGAGACCCAAATTCGAGGACCCGGCGCTTGGACTTCAAGGGGCAGGAGGCTCGTTGGCTCCCTTGTTCCCCTTGAAGATGCTGGTCATTGGTGCCTCAGGCTCAAAATGGCGCCGCCACCATACTAGTGTAACCCAAGCCTCGTGAGGCTGCAGAGGCCAGACAACGTGCTTCTAAGGTATCAAGGGGGACAGTAAAGTGCAGCTTCCCAGCCTCAACGCTCAACCTCAACTCCAACGAGCTTCTCATGACGATCTTCGACCCGAGCCGTTTATGACGCCCTCCGTCAGCTGATCGATCCACACATTTACGATTCTCGCGCCAAACACCGTAGCCCACGTCATCACTTGCCGATAGTCACCCTCTCGTCAAAGCTCCCGTTCAATCAACCCACCTTTGTTTCCGCGCCGAAAGCACCTCTTCGCCATGCCGCCGCGTTTAAATATCCCACCAGTAACCCGAATCCTCCTCATCGGGCTGCTCGGCCAGTCTCTACTCAGCGCCGCCATTCGATACCGCCAATGGAGCGAGAACACACATATCGTGATCCCCTACCTAACGCTCGTGCCACAACTCTCCATCATCTACCCTTGGACCTTTCTCACGTCCACGTTTGTCGAGAACAACGTATTCACCCTCGCAATCGCCGGCGCCACCCTGTACTATGGCGGTCGCTATCTTGAGAGAGCTTGGTCGTCTGCCGAGCTAGCCAAGTTCATTGCTCTGGTATCCGTGGTTCCTAACTTCCTGACCCTTTGCGTCATGGTTCTCTTCTTTACCCTGACGCGCAATGAGAGCTGGACGTATGCGCTTCCCCTGCCACATGTACTCATAGGACCGTCTGCTAACAAGAGCTTATCAGTCTAACCGTCATCTCTGGAACGATTCCAGTGCAAATTTCCTTTCTTGTTGCCTTCAGCCAGCTCGTCCCCGCTCACACCGTGACTCTCTTTCGCGGAATCCTGTCCCTGAGAGTGCCTCGATTCCCGTTGGTTTACATCGGACTCGTTTTTCTGCTATCGCTCACGCCTCTTCTCACCCGAGCTGCCCTATGGCTCGCGATATTCGGGTTCGTGACGAGCTGGACCTACCTTCGATTTTACAAGACCGTCTTCCCCGATCTCGATTCGTCCCAGCCAACTTCCCTCCGCGGAGATGCAAGCGAGACCTTCGCCTTTGCCGAATTCTTCCCCAGCCCCGCCAAGCCATTTGTTGCCGCTCTGTCTGAACAAATATTCAGTGTTCTAGTAGCCATGCGAGTGTGCACACCCTTCTCCCAGGCCGACGTGTCACGCAACGACAACATAATCCATCGAGGTGCTCCTGGAGGTGCCCGAGCAGAGGCCGAGAGACGGAGAGCCATCGCTCTAAGGGCCCTTGATCAGCGACTCCATGCGGCAACAGCGGCGCCCCGAGCAGCTTCGCAGCCCCCAAGCCAACCCACCGGCCCGACAGTACAATCCCAGCCTCAGCCAGCTACACAAACAGCAATGACATCGCAACCAGGCCCCATGCTGGGTGAAACCAAATTCGAACCCGACCACGACGATTCAGGAAAGAGTTGAAACAATGGATGACGCGAGTTAGAAGATGGGTGGAAAGGTCGGAGTTGGTGTGCCTAGTGTACGATTTACTAATACCCTTGAGGAAACGGTTCCGTTAGGACTTGGCCGACAATCGGCCAAAAGGGAAAAGGAGGGCAGGATTTCTGCGCCAGCGATGATTTTATTAGAGAAGCAGCTCATTGATGCAGATTACTGGGTGATTCCACGGTGTCCCGGATATTGATTTATGTCTTCCTTTTGTGTTGTGGACAGAGATCTGAGCCACTACAGCATGGTCATGTAGGGCAATATTCTAAGAAATACCAAGAAAAAAATAACAGCTGCAGATTACGACTCCAGGGTGCAAGTGACTCGGTAGCGTGGATGCTACAGCGGAGAGAGGATTAGCCAGCAATCGTTTAAGCACTTAGCTAACAGCAAAAAAAAAGTTACACCAACCGACAAAAAAAAGGAAAGCCTCGCAAATGCTCGCAATCGTAATATAGGAACAGCCCGATGCGGGGGTCGAACCCGCAACCTTGAGATCGCGTACTCGTAAGAGTCTCACGCTCTACCGATTGAGCTAACCGGGCGTGGCTCTGATTGGTTGAGAGAAGGCTGCGAAGTTGTTGTTTGTCAACCTCTCGCAATCTGCAGTCGGATGAGAAGGTGGTCTGCATCATTGTGAGGTGCTCGATTTTAGCTCTGCTGCAAAGTGTGATGTATTCTTAGGACTGCAGCTAGCAATTTCGAGACAAAGCATAAAGTCTCATCACCAAGACACTTCCACGAACGTATAGCAACGAACAAGCGCAAACACGATGTTGTCGTTAAAAAAGATTTCTTCATTTTTCTTCGTTTCTGAGTCTATATAAATGGAATCACAAACCCGAGTCTCTTAGTTATGTTATACATTGTACCATTCCATGCTCATGTGCGCGTTGCTTTTCACCATAATCCTTTTTCGTGACGGAGACATGCGGAACAAGCGTTTTCCGTGACAAATACATCTGCCCAAGACTTTGGGGTTTAACTAATATTAGCATTAAATATATGTAATCTAGACATGCAAGTTAGTTGAGCCGCGGCCACAGCATTCCAATGATCTCTTACCTCGCCTTTTTTTTTCTTGTAGGGGGCGTGTTCATTACGATGAATTGCCTCGCCCATCTCTTTTCCCATCTGGCTGTCCCTTTGCCTGTTCCAGCATTGAATCGAGCGCATTGGAGATTGTCAAGCTTCTGGACAGCGGCTCTTCGTCTTCCAGGTCCCTGTCGCCGGAAAACCGCCTCATTTCCTGTCTAGAGGTCTCGTAGGGGTCCGGTGTCCCACGGGTCGTTGCCAGCGTCCTTATGGACGATTGCTCCATTGTTCGAGGAAGAACTCCCGACTCGGCGTCGTCGCTTTCCATCATTGGGCGCGGTGATTTAAGCGGGTTCTGGTGGTATATCTGCTCAGCAGGGTGAGGGGCTTTGGGCTCGGCAGGCAGGGGCCACAAGTCTGCGTCATTCAGGCGTGTAGCAGTCATCGGTGTAATGCCATTGGGAGAGTATATCTCTGGTGAGCCAGGGTGGTTTTGGTTGTGTTCCAAATCAAGGCGTCGTTCAAGGTCTCGCGTGTGCTTTGCGTCCTTCCTGCTCGACATGGCACCTGAGGGTATATATTAGTCTTCAGTCCCTTGCCGACCTCATCCCCAGTGGAAGGGATTGTAAAAACTTACTGCTCCACATCTCCAAGAATGTAAGGATAACAAGCCCGGATGTCAGCATTGGGACCAGCTGGCCGAACGAAGTCGGCTCATCCTCTGGGCTTTTGCCCTGGTCATCAACGGCCATCCATCCGGAATTCTGGACCCAGAGTCGCAGCTTTGCCATGTACATCCCCGACTCGACTACCGTCCAAACACAGATGGCAATCCCGGTAAGAGAATACAAGGCTAGTATATACTGTCCAGCACGCTTGACGTAGCAAATGGTTTTGTCCTCGGCTGACTTTCGCTCAAGAGTAGAGACCCTAGGCGGAGGATAGGGGACGGAATTTGGACTTTGCAAAGGCTTTCGTGAGAACACGCTCACTAACTTCATCATCAACTTCCAAAAGTGCACAACAACTTTTGCGCGCCGCCCGCTGCGCATCTTGCCTCGCCGAATGAACATGGCGATTTCCACCAGCAGCGCAGCGCAATACCAAAGCAGAATGACAAGGTACTTGTTCCAGCCTTCAATGCGGTTTCCCGGAGAGCTGTTAATAATGGATCCCTTAAAATCGTGGAATGAGTTATCCAAGGTGCGCTGCAGCTGCGGGCTGTTGGTCTGGAAACAAGCTGCGCCCAGGAGCATAAGACTATCACGCGTCCCTGGCTTGGGCAGTTCTGTAGGGAAAGCGTCTTTCAGGTCGGCATTTTGGTTGGCCAGAAGCAAACCCGTAATCAGAAAGATTCCAGTCTTGCACAAGGCGCGCAATACAGCCAAATAGGGGTACTTCCAGTAGTCGCGCACCACAACAATGGCCATCAAGTGAGTTGCGCAAGTCAGCAGCATCATGTTTGACACCATGTTATAATGATAAGCGCTAATTCCGCATTGTGTGAAGAATCTAAGAGTGATGGCGTATGCTGCGCCGGTGAAGAGCTGCGAATCACTGCAAGAGAGAACCATGGCTTGGAAGATTTCTGAAATCGAAGGCCGAAGGGACCCGATCTTGACCGAGTCCGCAATGCTATAACTGCATACCCGTTAGCACTTCCCTTGGTTGAAGTGAGCTATCCAATTACCCTTTCTTCCAAAAACAGAAGGGCACGATTCTATGTTTTATCATGCGAAGAACGACGATTATAAAGGAGAGGACCAGAGCTAAAGCAGTCACGGCCAGAAAACTCGCAAAAATCTAGTCCCATCAGCTAATGTCGGTCTACTCAAAACACGCCACTTACTCCAATTCCAGCAATGTCAGGGTCTCCCCCATATTCTCCTCTTTTAATATCGCCCAGCGCGGCAAGCGTGGTGTTGGAGTTGTTTGTGTAAGTGACATTGCAGTTGATATTCACGTGATAACGGCTTGATGCAAAGAGTTGGCGCGGTTCCGGAGACAATGGCAGGGTGTACTTACTCTCTGCATACTTCTAGGGAAACGTAGGCGCCCATGGCGATTGGGTAGATGGTGTGGTCGCGATTGTTCTATGCGCACTTTGTGATGGGGGGGGTGGTGGTCTGTGTCGAAGATGTAGCCTGAGGTAAGGGGGGCCCCGGGGAAGCACGATATTTACCATCTGCAGTGCCCATGCGGAAAGAGGTTGGTCAAGAGGAAAACATTTTCTATCTACTTCTCAAACATGGCGAAGCGAGGGGGGTTGGTCGTGTCTTGATAATGACTGACCGCTGGAAACGCCTCCAAAGCGGCTGAAGCGACTGAGGCGTCGGGGAGCAGTTGGAGCAGTGTCATCTGTGGCAGAAGCGCCCTTGATGGGCGAGTCAGCAAGACGTTCGGGTAGCCCATAGTGCTTTTTTATTCGGTCCATGCCGCTGCAAAAGTCTCTGATTTTGCTTTTTGCCATGCAAGGAGTGAGTTGTCGTTGAGACGGGGGCCAAAGGCGGCCGCTCGTTGCTCAATGGGATAAAAAACCGCCAGTGGTCGGGGTGAGACAGTTCCAGCTTCCAAGACATGGTCAGATAATAAGAGGACGTCTTCCTGCCAACAGTGGACCCGTCCTCGTGGGTCAGCCATCGGCGTCTTGACTGAGAGCACTTGCTCGCCCGCATTTGACAGTTGGTCGCGAGGGCAAGCGAGTAAAACACGGCACAAGAAGCAGCCCTTGGGCTCTGATAATGTGGAAACAAACTCATCCATGACGTGGAGATCGGTCGGAGCTTTCATCGAACTACCTGTGCTGACGGCGTTGCATCCCCGTGGTTCACATCTGTCCCCTACTTTGTTCGCCAATCTTGTCGTATTTATTCTCTCCCTCCTTTGGTGGATTTTTTTGAGGCTTCGGACCTCCCAGCATGCGAACCCTCAGCTCTGTGCGTCTCAGTTTGGGTGGAGTGGTCAGCAATCGCTCCTTCCTGCATTTTTTTCCCTTCGTCGCAGGACGCTTCCACCTCGCCAGACGGAGCCACTGTCTCTTCGCTTTCCATGAGATAGTGTTGCTAAATATTGACGTGTCTATTAGCTAGAAATCGGGCATGCGCATGACACAGGAAGAACCTACAGAAACAGAATCCGACCTCGCATGTTTGTAGATTCGTTCCTCTCTAGCGTCTCGCAGCTCTTCCACGTGTCTCATATGAGTCATTTGAAATTCTTTCATCTCATCTTCGAGACGGAATCCTAGTTCTCGGATGTAGGGTGGTTTGGGGCGAGGCATGATACCGTCGTGACTGGGAGCAATGTGCGCCAGTCGAAGATGCAACTGGTTAACCACTCTGGGTCAATCAGGTTTTTGGCAGGAGTTCAGGTTTTTCAACTAACATATCAATTCATAAATGGTCGATCAAACTTTATATATCCCCCGGGTAGCATTTCCCGAAGGTGAATCTTCTCTTGGCAGTGATTCACCGTCAGATAACACAGCACATTTTTAATCGCTTCCATCGCATCTACAATCCTGCCCTTGAATAATTGTAATAAAGGTGCTTCACTACTATAACCACTGCCAAAATATCTATAATTTCTAAAGTAAAAATAATCGCCAAAAATGCCAAGAGATTATCTTTGAAGGCATATATTTGGCCCATAAGAGCTGTTCGATAATGCGGATGGAGTGATATCCGTTGAACTTGGCGGGAAAGTCATTTCTTTTTTATTGTGAAGAAAGCTGTGTCGGGCAAAGGTTTTATTCTCAAAGTTTTCATATTTCATAGTTTCTTGGTTGATAGTTTGGTGCGAGCGCAATCGTACCAAGTGATTGCAAAGTGTACTTGTTCCACAGGCGACAGTGTTGAGCTGTTACTGTGAGAATACCGTACTTCAAAATTTTGATCTCAATATTTGGCTATTATTTTTATTTATCTTGGCTTAAGAAAAAATAGAGAGAGGGGGGAGGGAGAGAGAAAACAAAGACTTCTGGTCTTTTGTCAAGAGTCCTATACAGAAAAGATGTTTTGTGAGGTAATTGCCAACTTTTGACTTCTAATTTTAGAATCGCCCAACTAGAGTGCATCAGTTACGCTTACCAAATTGACTCCCACGATGCAAACCACACAATAGACAAAACGACATCGACTTAGAGGTATAAAAAAAAAAAAAAGAAAAAAAGAAGTAAAAAAACCCCCATAATAAAATATAATCCAGTCGGACTGTCGTAGTTATTCAACGGCCAGCGTTCCGATCCATGTAGGGTAGCGGCGGAAATAGCCATTGTATCGGGTCGCGAGAACCCCGGACTGTTCCCCCCTTCCCCAAGCAACAGACAGGGGGCATACCTGACACAGCCAATCGGGTACTGTTAATTTCCATCTGAGATATTGCGTAGGCTGTCATCTTGATGCCGATGCTACCGCGAATCCATCATTGCTGAGCGAGTGAGAGCGAGCGAGCGAATCTAGCCGGCGATTCTTGGGAACCTCCATAGCTTCAAGCCTCTCTCTCCCCCTTGGGCCAATTCCCCGTGTCTCGATGAGCCAGTAGCGTTTTGCGTGTGTTGTTCTAGCGCTCGCATCTCCCTTCCTCAACTCAACCCCCCCCGTCGCTCGTTATAAATCCACTTGCGCGCGCGACAACTGTCGTCGCTGTTGGTTGTCGTCGTCATGGGTTGGTGGCCGTACGAATTCGTCACGCTGAGCGACGAGGAAAAAGTTCACCGTCGCCACGCGATAAACCACCACGCGTCCATTGCCTTCTGGTCCGCCTTTGTACCCGCCGTTCTCTTCCTCGTCTGCCGCCTCGCCGCTCGCCTCTACCGGTCCCGTCGCGGCCAGTACCACGAGGTGCCCAACTCGCCCGCCCTCAAGGCCAACCGGGACTCGTTTGCCGCCGGCTTTTCGCAGCGGTGGCGCGCCGTTCGCTGGTGGCTCAAGGACGACATTTACTGTCTGGGCGCTCACTGGGGCCACCGCGATGAATGGATTGTCGGCGTCGGCTGGACGGCTTGGTTGCTGTTCCTGTGTGTTCGTGGCACTGGCAAAGGTTAGTAGTAGCTGCAGCCACCTTTTTTTTTACTTTCCCAACTTGTTTATATAAGTATATATGCGCACACATATACACATCACATTGCTTCAACATATCAGATGTTATAATACTAAAAACCACCACTTAGATTACCTCCATCTCACCAAGCGCTTTGGTGCTATCGCAACGTCTCAATTGCCTATCCAATACTTCCTGGCGCTCAAGTATCTGAGTCCCTTTGGCTACTTTTTCAACTCTTCCCACGAGGAAATTAACCGCTGGCACCGCATCCTCGGCCGCATCATCTATTTTCTGCTTCTGCTTCATGCCGTTTTCTACAATGTCTTCTTTGTTGAGTCTGGCATCTGGCTCAAGCGCTTCTTCGCCCCGGTCGTCTTTGTCGGAGTCGTCGCTTTCCTGTGCCTCCATATTCTCAACGGCACCTCGATAGAGAAGCTGCGAAACCAGTCTTACCGTGTATTCTTCATTGTCCACCTCGTTGTCGCCATGGCCGTACCCCCGCTCATCTTCTACCATGCTCACTCGGCCAGGATCTACGTCTCCTTGGCCATTGGCTTCTTGGTCCTGGACCTCGCAGCGCGCAAGATAACTACCATCTACGCGCCGTCCGTAATCGAGTCCATACCGGGAACCAAACTTCTCAAGGTCACATCTACGATGCCCACCAAGAGCATTCTCAAATTCAAGGCGCACCCAGGAGCACATCTATATCTCAGCTTGCCCCCATCGTCTCGCCCAGTCCCCAACGACCTGTTTTCGAAGAGCAACCTTCTCTTTGAATTCCTGTACAACCCCTTCACCGTCGTGGCTGCTGACGAGGACTCTGGCAAACTGACATTCATTGTCCGCAAGAAGAGCGGCCCCTTGACAAACCGCCTGGCTGCTTTCGCTGCGGCAGGCGTTCCCGAAACTGACGAGGGCAAGATCCCGCTGTGCATCGAAGGGCCGTATGGATCTGTTGGCAAGTCTTTTGCCGAACTTCTGAACCCCCGCATTGGCCGCATTATCCTCATCGCGGGCGGCGTCGGTGCGACCTTTGCTGTGCCCATCTACCACGGTATCCTTGCCGACAACCCAGCCGCCCATGTGCAGTTTGTCTGGGCCATCCGCTCCCCCGGCGACGCAACATGGGTCCCCGCCAACCCTGCAGGGAAGAGCCTCATTGACGACGATCAAGTACAGCTCTTCCTGACCGGCGACATGGGCTTCTCACAGTCCCGCGAGGTCTCAGACGACGACGACGGCGTTGAGATGAGCGACTTGAGCGGCCGAGGCTCTCGCCCTGTCGAGCAGAACCACAAGCGACCGAACCTCCAAAAGATTATCGACGATGCCTTCAAGTCGGGCGCAGACGAAACTATTGCGGTGCTGGTGTGTGGACCGGTCGAGATGGGCCGGGAACTGCGGCGGTGCGTCACACCTTGGGTGATGAAGGGGCGAAATGTGTGGTGGCATAACGAAAGCTTCGGCTGGTGAGAAATCACCGCTGCCTCATCGGCGTTTGGGTGGCTGCTTTTGGATGCGCATATATATATGCATATAGACATGGATTTATTTCTATCATTCGGGGATTTGCTCTTAGAACCAGAGAACCACGAGCAGATCCCATATGCTTGCTTATACTTGTATTGGTTCAAAGCAATTTTTGCTCTCGCCTAGTATTGGATACATGGTAATTTTCACCTTCCAAAACTGCCAACACCATGGATGCGGGCGGGAAGTTTGGAGAGTAATCATGAGACGAGACAGACGCCTGGTAAATGAACATGGAGATGGAATTGTACGAATCTAGAATCTAGAAAGCAAACAACATCATACTGTAATGATATCATATTTCGGATTTTACCAAAGATGCCCGATCCCCCCATCCTTGATACTGTCCCTTGACTGTCCCCATCAACGCCCCTACACCCCGCCTGCTTTGGCCTAGTAAGGAACAAAGATTGACACCAAAAATCCCTAAATGCTATTTGCGTCTAATCCTTCTTCCTGCGGGAAGATTCTCATTGAAATGAACTAAAAAAGGAGGCTTCTATGCCAGAAAGCTAAAGGTCAAAAGGTCATCAAAAACTCATTTGGAAGACGAGGCTTCCGTTTTCATAATACGCATGCAAGTGACAAATCAGCAATACAAAGACTCAACGCCGCCTAACTCCTTTGGCTATTTCCCACCAACCATGGCCCATCACTTTCGGTACCGAGCGAGCTGGGCCATGATGTTCTGGACTTGAACTGCAGCATCGCCATTAGTGGCGCCTCCGTTGGGTGGCACCTGGGCGCCGTATGGAGCTCCGTAGCCAGCCTGAGCCGGAGGTTGCTGTGGGACAGCGGCATTGCCACCAAGGCTCCCTAGAATGGCCTGGATGTCAACGCCACCGGCGGGGTTGGACCCAGGTTGTGAGACACCTCCATGGGCTCCGGCTTGGATCGACGCCAGCAATCGCTGAAGAGTGGCATTGTCCATTTGGCCCATCTGGCCCATGAGGCTCGCAATGTCTGGAGAAGCTGCCGTTTGTTGGGCGAACTGATTGGGTGGGAAGGCACTTGGTTGAGGTTGCCCACCGTACGGGTTCGGGTAACTGGGTGCAGCGTATTGTTGGCCGTAGCTTGCTGCTGCCGCTGCAGCGGCAGCACCGGATGCCTTGGCTCGCAGGATCACCTCTGCAGCTGTGGGAGGGTCCAGGTCCACGTACTGGTCGAATCGAACATTGCTGATGCCGCCTGATCGATCAAACGCTTGGACTGGAATTCGTCCTAGGCTCTGAGCCCGGAGATCGAGGTCAACCACAGCGTGCACGCCTTCAGCCGCCTGACGCTGAATGACGGCATCCTTGGGGATTCTTGGGTGAAGATACATGACTTCAGTCTTTAGGCCCTTGGTCTTGAAGGCATGCTCGACCCAATTGACGAAATCTTGGTTGACGTTGGGTTGAAGAATGATCTGAACGTCAGGGACGTCAGCGCCGTAACGTCTGGGAAGGTCGATCTCGCTTTCGTTTCGAGAGCGCCCATACGGGCTTGGGCTTCGTCTTCTATACGAATCTTTGTCATTGCGCCCATACCTACCGGGCGACTGCGAACGCCCTCTGCCACGGCCACCATCGTAGAATCCCCGGTCACGACCGTAGCCCTCATCCCGCTGGTAATCGTTCCTGCGTGGGGAGTGGTTGCGTCCTGGTCGGTAGTCGTCTCGGCTCTGATTATATCGATCGCCTCGTCGCCCACCATCTCGACCGCCGTCTCGTCCGCCGTCGCGGCCACCATCGCGGCCGTTTTCGCGCCCGCCATCGCGACCACGGGCTCGTTCAGGACTACGGTTTCTTTCCTTCTTGGACTTGTCTTGGACACGAGATACCTCGAGATCTACGGTTCATTAGTAAACAGGCGTTATACACGCACTGGTTTAGGTCAACTCACGGATTCGGCGTCCTTTGATTTCGATGCCTTGCAGATTCTCCATTGCCCGATGGCCTTCGTCTACGGTATGGTACTGAACGAAGCCGTATGCAGACTTGAGAGAAATCTGGGCGAGTCTTCCGAAACGGTGGAATAGATCAAATACATCACGCTTCGATACTTTATCGCTCGAGAGGTTGCCTGTAGAGAATATGTGAGCGCCGTTTTTGGACGCGCCAGAGGCGGATCGTGTACCAATAAAGATGCGAGAGCCCTCGGGAAACCGGTCCCATTTGGCCTCAGACATGTACTGTCGCTCGTCGGCCATGAATTGGTCCCACTGTCGCTGGTATTCGGCATCTTGAGTTCTATCAGTAGCAAACGCAGGGTTCTGGGCAGGGTAGGGAGGGGCAGTCATGGAGGTAATGGCAACGGGTGCATTGAGCCCTGCGGCGGGGACCGAAGGTAGGTTCCCCAGGACATCTGGAGATGGCACTGGCGCACCTGCCGCAACATAGGTAGATGGCTGACCTGGGGTTGGCGGAGCGGCGGTACTCGCTGGAATACTTGAATTGGGACCGGATG
This sequence comes from Calonectria hawksworthii, assembly GCA_020975415.1. Taxonomy (NCBI): domain Eukaryota; kingdom Fungi; phylum Ascomycota; class Sordariomycetes; order Hypocreales; family Nectriaceae; genus Calonectria; species Calonectria hawksworthii. Next base: position 1,587,465 of record JAHXZK010000001.1, on the reverse strand, counting down.
GATGGTGCTGCGATGTATACGATTGGGAAGCTGCCTGCGGCAATGGGGGCCTCGGTGGCAGGGATGCGGAGGATGGGAGTGCAGACGGAGCGCCGGCGCCAGCGGGCAGTTCGGCCTTTGCGGACAAGGTAGTTGGGTCACCGCTGGAGGTGGGCTCAGCGGGAGCAGTGAGGTCTGCCACGAGTCTCTGGATATCAGCCGAGGGGTTGGAATCTGGGTTGGCCGTGGACGGGGCAGCTTGGTCCGGGATTGGAGGATGCGATGCCGACGAGGTGTGGTCGTCAGAGTGTGCTTCAGAAAGGGTGGTGGTGGATGGGGCTGCTAGTGCGGACAGAGACTGCTGGGCTGATGCGGATGACGGTTCAGGAACGACATGCGAGGTCTCTGATGGGTGATTTGTCAAGCGATCGGATGATAGAGAAATAGTGTTGGATTCTCGTGGAATTGATACATCTTCTGGCTGAATATCACCATCGTCACCCTCCTCTTGCCCAATGGGTGAATCAAACGTCTTTGCGTAATCGTCATTGCCGTCGTCAGGCAGTTCCTGCTGCGGCGGTTGCTGGGGCTGGGGAGCAACATCTTGGTCGACCTCGCCGTAGGGGTCGTTGAAGCTGTCGTCATCTACAACATCGTCATCACCGGCGCCCAGGATGGGGTCGAGGTTGGCGTCGGCGGCGGCGGCGGCAGCAGCAACCATGGCGTCTATGGAGTCGACCGTGTTTTGCAGCGCCGGAACCACCTGGGGCGCGGCCGAGTGAACGGGTGAGGGGGAGAGGGGGGACAGGTTGGCAGTGGCCTGCAGTTCTGCCTCGGGCTCTTCTGGCATCAGAAGCTGGGCTGTCTGTAGGTAGCTTGGGCGGGCAGGTGGACGCACGACGCGAACAGCGGGATGCGGAATGCAGGGCGTGCAGGGGGGTCTTTAGGACTCGAAACCGCACAAGCAGGCGACTCGGGTCTAGGGCCGGGCTGCAGACTAGAGGGGACGGGTGATTGGGGCTCGTCTTGTCAATGGATGGTGAATGCGACGACTGGCGATGAAACCGACGCAAGAAAAACAACAGTAAAGACGACGCGGACTGCGTATGGAAAGACAGGAGGCCGAGGTTGGAAGAATGCAAGCTACCGTAAGTCTAGAAGGCGAGCGAGTGAGTGAGCAACGGCGGCTCTGCGATGTCGGGTACGGTATGGGTGTGGCACGAGAGTAGTGGATTTGGTGGGACGTCGCGAACACACAGGATTGGAAAAAGGAAAAGTGCGGGAGTGGTGAAGGAGAAGAAGGGGGATTCCTCTTGAGCCGTCACCAAGAGACGGAGCACAACCGCGCGGTTGTTGTAGACAATGCCGTTGTCGAAGTCGAAGCCGATGTCAAAAGCTAGGTTGGGGGGGGAGAAGAAGAAGAGGTGATGGCGGGACGGGAAGAGAAGAAAGAGAGAAGGCTGGGCTGGGCTTTGGCTCTGGCGCCTTCGGGCCAGGATGAGGCTGAAGGCAGCTGGGTCGCCCGAAAACCTGGCCATTTAAAACGCTAGGCCGCATGAGGCAAGGCGGTAACTGCGGCACGGCAGTTTGTCGCCCCACCATTCGTGAAGAGCACCTAAGCCACCTGCAAGCACCGCTGATGACAGGCTGAGCTGCAAGCTCGGTCTTATTTTTCCTCGCATCTCTGATGTAACTGGCCGTGTAGACAGCTGCAATGTTCCAGCGCAAGGCAACCCGGGCGTTGGCAGTCACGAGACTACTTGGAATATCGCGCTGTCAATTTTACCCCGTGAGGTTTAAAAGATACCAGGCCTTTGATGCCGAGCTCGACCAGGAAGCTCTCGCCGAGGCGCGTGCATGGTTTCAGTCTTTCAGACCAGAGCAACTACCAAAAGGCGACACCACATATGCGCGATCCAGCGGCCCAGGCGGCCAGCATGTAAATAAGTAAGGATGCCTCGCGCCGATCTGCGGCATAATCCTACCTGAGTACTCACCAATTGAAGAACTGAGACCAAGGCCATCACTGCGTATTCGGTGAGGGAGCTGGTCGCCAAACTGCCCAGGTCTCTCCATGCGAGCATTCGAAAGTCGAGGTATTACACTGCAAATAGTGACTCTTTGACATTCCAGGCCCAGTCCTCTCGGTCAAGAAACGCCAATGCCGAGGAAAACCGGGCCAAGCTTGTGGAAGAGGTGACGCGCATTTACCACGAAGCCACCCCGGCTGAAACAAGTCAAGAGAAGAAGAAGAAACACGAGGAAATGTTGGTTTCTCTGGGCCACTCCGCTACTATTCGCTAATTCTTATCAGACGAGACAAGTTTCACGACACTCGAGTGAGGCAAAAAAAGTTTAACAGCGCCAAAAAACAAGCTCGCAGGGGCCCTTCGAATTGAGACTCTCATATTGAAAAGATAAGCCTTGTTCGGATATGAGAGATGAATGTTAGACTTCAGACATGAATGGCTGTGTTTTGTATAGCACAGTGAGCGTAGTGGAGAGAACGAAAAGAAGAAGAAGAGGAGAAAATCCCGAGCTTATGATATTACATACGCAATCCGAGAAGTTTCCTTTTTTTCCCTTCCCCATCACAAATCACATTGCTGCTTTCCGTGCCAGATGTTTTTGGTAGCAGTGATAAGGCCTGGACGAGGCCGGAACCGTAGCGGGTCCAGCGGATCACCACGGAGCAGCCCCGAAGGAGAAGACTGGGAGCCAAAGCGGGCGGTCTGCAGCACGCGACCTCAAGCTCCATATAACGTCTCTCATGTATGGCACGAATGCTTAGGCGCAGACGGACCGAACCGAGAGATGCCCGACGAGTTCATTTCGAAATAAATGGAGTTTCTCATGGCATACAACCGTCATTTCTCATGGAACTGTTGCAATGGAGGCGACACCTGACGAATTAAGTTAGCATCCCCTGTCACAGGCGGAGCATGGTTGGTGGTTGGATCGCCGTCATGAGATGATGCGCAAGCAAAAGCTACTTTTGGTTCTAGAAAACATTGGCGAGAGCAAACCTGGCGCACATCATATGAGGCAGCTTTGTGGAAGAAGACGCGATGGACCGAGTCTAGAATGTCTAGTTTGTACCCAAGGCCGGCGTCCTGACTCTGTCGTCCACCCCCACCTTTCTTTCGTCCCTACGGATTACAATACGGGTCGGGCCCCCTCCTTTCCACCCCCGGTCCGTCCCACGTCTCATCCATCTCATCAGCAGCGGTAGCACCTCAGCCCAGACAGCATCTTTTTTACCTGGTGCTGACAGTCGCACCTGCAAGCCGCTCTGATCCCCGCGTCATCTTTCTCCTCCTCTTCCTCCATCATCGACACCTGGACTCCCACCAAACCCGCGCCCGCCTCGCGACCACACTCCGCTACGCTCGTTTCCCCCGCTCACCTTCGGCCGAAAAGAGACAACCGACGCCTCTGCGGGGCATCTCGCATCGCAAAACCTCCAGTCACCACCGCCATCCTCATTCCTTGGCGATTTAACGAGACGAGTAAAGATGGATATTGCCGCCTCCCGTCAGCCACAGCAGCAGCAACAGCCTCAGGTCCAGCCCTGCAGGTACAAGGTTGGCAAGACGCTGGGTGCTGGCTCCTATTCGGTTGTCAAAGAATGCGTCCACATTGACACCGGCCGCTACTATGCCGCCAAGGTCATCAACAAGAGGCTCATGGCTGGCCGAGAACACATGGTGCGCTCTCCCCTACCCGTTTCTGATTCTTCAGCCCTCCCATACCATGCGTTCATCTCTCCGTCGTCTGCCTGGCTAACAAGTTACGATGTTGCTTGATAGGTCCGAAACGAAATCGCCGTTCTCAAAAAGGTCTCTATGGGCCACCAGAACATCCTCACACTCGTTGACTACTTCGAAACCATGAACAACCTCTACCTCGTTACCGATCTCGCCCTCGGCGGCGAGCTGTTTGACCGCATCTGCCGTAAGGGTTCATACTACGAGACTGATGCTGCCGACCTCATCCGTGCTACACTCTCCGCCGTTGCTTACCTTCATGACCATGGAATTGTCCACCGTGACTTGAAGCCCGAGAACCTTTTATTCCGCACACCAGAAGACAATGCCGACCTTCTCATTGCCGATTTCGGCCTCTCGCGAATCATGGAAGAAGAGCAGTTCCACGTCCTAACTACCACCTGTGGTACCCCTGGCTACATGGCACCCGAGATTTTCAAGAAGACAGGCCACGGCAAGCCCGTTGACCTGTGGGCGCTCGGTGTCATCACCTACTTCCTTCTTTGCGGTTACACCCCTTTCGACCGCGATTCCGACTTCGAGGAGATGCAGGCCATTCTCAATGCCGACTACAGCTTTACCCCTGTCGAGTATTGGCGGGGCGTCTCTGACCATGCCAAGGACTTTATCAACAAATGCCTTACCATTGATGCAACAAAACGTATTACTGCTCACGAGGCTCTCCAGCACCCCTTCGTTGCTGGCTACCTCAACAACGGTGAGCGCGAGGGCCAGAACCTGCTGCCCAACATCAAGAAGAACTTCAACGCTCGCCGAACGCTGCACGCCGCCATCGACACTGTTCGGGCCATCAACAAACTGCGCGAGGCTCAGAATGGCATGATGAACGGCGCGCGCTCCAACGAACCCGGCCGCGGAGGTCCTGCACCAGCCAGAGCCCCTCAGCAACAGCAGGCCCGCAAGGACGACAGTGGTATTTCTATGGGCAGCGGGCAGGGTTCAAACGATGTTGTAATGGGCGGCACTGGGATGTCGGGCGTTCCCTCGGCTCTCCAGCCCGGCAACAATGGCAACCGCATCATCGAAACGAGCAAGGGGCTTTGGTCTGGTCCGGCATTGGACAGGTAAACCGGGAGCGGGGAATTCAATGCCAGAGCTGCCAATTAGCTCTGTGACGACGAACACGGCTCATGGACGATACTAGACGACTACGCGGCAACAGGCTCATGACGATAGAGGAGGTCAAGGCTCATGCTGTGGTGGAAAATGGGTGGGCCAGGCCAGGATATTTGATGACGCGTTAAGCATACTGCATCAATCTATGGGAAGCAAGCAGACGGGTCAATTTTCCTCTGGATTCAGGATCTTTTTGATTATTCTCTTGTTATTTTTATTCCAGCTCGAAAACACACAAAGGCCAGGGGGGGCATGTCTCAGTCTATAACCGCAATGGAGGGGGACTGGTTTCAACGGCCGACCGGATCGCCGTTCTGCGACGATGCCATCGAGTCTCTCTGAACACGATATTTTCATTTGCCGCTTCTTTCAAAGAGTGGTTGCATGTTTATTCATCTGTTTTTTTTTCTCTCTCTCGCGTGCTGGCATTTCTATCGATTACTGTCTTGTTCAAACCTCTGTTTGGTTTCTTGCTGCAGGACTATTTTTTTTTTTTTTTGGGAGTAGATACCATAATCACAAGCCACCTCTATCTAGTTGCGCGATGCGATACTCAACATACGACGGCCTATCGTGGCCTTCTTCTTTCTTCCCCCATCTCTCCACATCAAACAGGGCATGTCATGTAATAAATGGGTTTTTGGGATACATGTAACCCCCTTAACGCGGATTTGGCATGTCTGATTTCCAAGCGGCTGGGTTTGTTCCAGAAACAAGCTTTGAAACGAAATCAGTGCCAAGCCAAACAGATGGGACATTGCTGGAATAAGTTTGTCGTCAAGATATGATGATCTACATGGCAACCCACTCACTCCCCTTTGTAGCCTTTGTCCCAGAATACGTACTCGCCAAGACCTGTTCAATTGTATCGAATGCCCCTGGAACTGTATTCGCAAAGCTTTGGTATCTCTGATCCATTAGACTGGCAATTGGCACTTTGCACGAGAGAAAATAATTAAGGAGACAGAAGTCTGTTTGTTCATTTCCTATAACTCCTATTGTCTAGCGAGTGGTATCTTTGGTATTTCCATTGCCTCCTCCTAGCAATCAGCCTTCCCCTTGCGCCGAGCTAGTACATGTTCGAAATCAGCCCAGGTGGCAGTGAGCCTACTCTGGGGTCGTCCCCATCAAGAGGGCCTTTTGTTCCATTTTTCGTGGTCCACACGAGGCTCTCCAAGCGAGCGTGTCTGTGCATGATCCTCCCCTCGTCTTTCATGCACGAATTATCCTCCTCTGCATTGTATACATTACTCTATCAGATCCAGGCCGTCCTTCCATTATATGCATTAGGGGGAACGCCCATGGCGTTCCATGATCCAATATTACAATTTCCGTCCTTCTGACGGCCCGGCGCCAGAATCCATTTCTGCCGTAAAACACCGAGTTGCGCCGATTCGCTGTGCCGATGAATGCCAAAGATTTTTTGAAAAATATAGACATCGAAAATTAATTAAGTTGTGGGAATCATGGTTTCGTGAATCCCTCGACAAACCGAGGTCGAGGTCGGGAGTAAGAAGCGAATGTGATGGTATAGTTGATTATTGTCGACCAACAACCACTTCACTTAGTTCGACATCTCGAGGAGGTGCGTTGCCGTTGAAGTGCTGACCGTTCTCGCCAATGTCCATCAGCATGTTGGGAATGGTCTCTTCGGAGAGGGTGGGGCTAAGAGTGCCGCTGCTTGAGCTGCAGCTGGAAGTGCTGCCAACGGTCCAGCCATCGCTGGAGTCGGCACGACGACGGTCCAAAAGACCGAGACCGAAGAACTCGCCGTACTCCTCATCTGCGACCTTGTTGCGGTCACCGTACTCGACGTATCCGTAATCCCATCGGGTCATCTTGTCCTCCTGGCGCTGAGGCATCCAGCGAGCCTTGGCAACGTAGTAGAAGCCGGCGGCAATGAGACCACCGCAGACAAGGTCAATGGCGTAGTGGTGGCTGAGGTACATGGTGGCCCAGCAAACCCATCCAGCATAGGCGATGAACAACTTTCGGAACTGGGGGAAGCAGTGGGACATGAAGAGAGCCTCGAGGACAGCGTTGGCGGCGTGGAGCGAAGGGAATGCACCGAACGGCACAGGTGCAGTAGAAAAGTTAGTGGTGTACATGTCAAATCCCAGAATCTCATCGATACGAGCCAGTCCGGCGGGGGAGCCAGGCATGCCGTAAGCAGCGGGAACGAGACCATGCTCGTTCTCATACCACGGGGGAGTGCAAGGGAACAGAAGCTGAATGGTCACGCCCAGGATGCTCATCCATCCAAAGCATCGCGCAAAGACGGGTGTAGAGCCAGGAGCGGCAAAGATGAAGATGATCAGGGAGACAACCACGGGAGCACCGAAGTGCATCAGGCCATACGGAAGCCAGGCAAGGATATCGAGAACGTAGTGCTTGTGAGCGGAGAGGATGCTGGACAGGTTGGCACCGTATAGGACGTTCTCGAGGGCGGGAAGTACGCGGACCCAGATGTGAGGGCGGACCTCATAAGGGATAAATCTGTGGGCAAATGTTAGAGCTTGTCGTCGCGGGATGGCGCAATTGCGCGTTTGCAACTTACCGACTACAAAAGAAATAGAGTAACCAAGTCCAGATCATGGAGGACGGGAGGAAGAATTGCCGCGTCGCGGGCATGAGAAGCAACCAAGTGCTGCCGGCGATAGCCAGAGTCTTCAAGCCAGGAGCTGGTGGAGCGATCCATAAGGAGAAAAGGGCGATGAGACCCAGGAGAACATATTGTAAATCTGTTGTGCGGAACTTGTGCTTCTGGAAATCGCGGACGCCATCCCAAGCATTGAATGATGTCTGCAGGGTTGTGATGTCTTCGACGCCGGGGTGCAATCTCGAGCCGGACTTCGTGCGACGTCGGCCAATTCGGTATCGCTGGGGACCAGTGTTGAGGAAGGGCAAGTTGAGGTGGTCAGGCCATAGCAGTTGAAGCTTGGACTTGCCCGAGAGGGTGGCGGGAAAGTCGTTCATTGTTGCTGTCCAAGTCGAGATCGAGGTCGGAGAGGTAGAGGTCGAGAAGGGGGAGGAGGAATGATGGAGTACCGGCTGGCGCAAAGTTTGTCGATAACCCAAAATGAATACCCAAAAGCTACCTCATAATCCAAGTAACCAGGTCACCAGGAAGTATTTCCGCGAGTTACGAGGAAGTTGCCTATTCGCCAGGTCGTCTGGAAGCAGTCACCGTCGGAGCAGTTGGCCGGGATGCGAAGGAGGGCAGTGGTAGGCGAGGCAGCACGCGACAGGACGCCACAGAGACTCAGGGTGAAGCTAGTAGACACAGAGGTCTTGATGTGAGAAGAGGGGTGTTTGGGCGGTTGGAATGGAGAGAATCCAAAAGCCGAGGGGGAGGGGGGGAAATAAGAGATAAAGAGAAGAAAACGCAGGATTGAAGGAGGAGAGGAGTCGAGGTAGTAAAAGAGGAAGAGTGGAGCGAGGAGGGATTGAGGATGATGACGAGGTGCAGGGTGTGGTGCAGAAAGGGCGGCTTGGACGCAGCGGTGCTTCAAGCGCCCAGAGCCAGAGCTGCCGGAGCGGTGCCCTGCGAGCCCATTGTCCGTGGCTCTCTACACGCTCCGCTCCGCAGCAGCGCTACGCTAGGCACGCTACGCTATCCTCTCTGCACGGCACAAGCAGCACGCTGCAGCGAGATGACCAGGGGACATGGTAGGGGTGCGGGTGTGGAGCGCCAAACTAAACACCGCTAGCACAGCGGGCACAGGGCTCTGCTTCGCTCTCGGTGCCAGACAACAGGGCTCGGCGCTGTCACTTCTGGTGGGCGCGTCAGTGGAAGTCTCGGCGGTTGGCTGTTGTCCGCGATGCGACGGGCCCCGGATGCTGCGGAAAGGGTACCAGGTACAAGTAATCAAAGTACCGCCCCACCAGGCCTGGAAATTACACTGGGGCTCAGGTCTAAGCCTGATTGGAGCAGCGTCGACGGGCTCGCTGTTGTCTGTCTGTCTGTGGCCGCCGACGACCTTGGACGGGACATTGACGGCACCGTCAACCCCGGGGGGCCACCCACAGCGCGCGCGGACTCGGACGAGTCGCGTGTGCCCGAGTGAGCGAGCTGCTGACACATCCAGCGAGCGTCCATCTTCCCTCCTCGCTCTCGGTGGGGGGTCATTGCTCCGGAGATGGCGGAGGGACGGAGTTTGGGCGAGCCCGACTACCTTGTATTACTGTAATTTCCTGCGTGCGCGCCAAGGCCCGCCACGATGGATTGTCGCGTGAGAGCGGGCACTTGAATTTGCTAGTCCGATTGATTGTCACCATCGCCAAATAAAATAACTGATGCACTGGCTTTTGGGTCGTCGGGTCTGGGCCTGGGAGTTGCATTTGCGCGTATCCCCGTATTGAGACACGCGAAACGCAATTATACGAAATACGCTCACATCGACGTCGCCCATCAGACGCGGCAGGCCACTGATTGGGAGGCAGCCCACCAATCCCTGCCCGCTGGCGTTTTACTTGCCGACCACTGCGCAGACTGTCGCCTAAGCGAGGTCTCTTCATGTTCCCAACAGCGCTGAATAATGTGACGATGCTGCCGCCGCAACTACTGGAGGAGCGCAGGAACACAAGTCCCTAAACCAAAATGTCCGCGGCGGACGGAGTTGCCAGCGCAGGCTCATGCGCGCTGGATCTGGTGGATTCCCATATGGCGAACCAAACCCCGAGATTGAAGGGGGATTTGGCAACGTGGACACGCCCAGACTCCGTTCCTGTGAAGGGGCCCCTGCTCCTCTCACCTCAGCACCCAATGCTTCAGACGGCGCTGAAGCATGGTTGACTGTGAGGCAGAGCAGAGTGCGTGGAATCCGTTTCGTCTTGGCTGTGGCTGTTCACGCCCGAGTCGTCACTGAAACGGTTCTTTAGCCTTTGCACAGCCTCCCCTTTCGCTGACGGAAGTCGATCCTTGGCCAGCTGTGCGGGCGAGTGTGGCACAGCAGTCATGATTCGACAGCATGGAAGGCAGACGGAACAAGCGCCTCAGACATGTCGCGTCCAGCTGCTGTGGTGAGGGGCCAGGGAAGCAAGGGCGGCTCAAACTAGGCTGCGTGCTGGGGGGTCCGGATGGGAAATTGATGACGATCACCCGAAGGCGTGAACAGCAGAGACAGGCAATCACGACAGGCCACAGGCCGAGTCCATGCAGCAAATTCATGCCCTGAACACGCGGAAAGTACAAAGACTCCCGGCATCGTGGCGCTAGAACAAGCCATGGCTCGCTGGTCCTGGAAAGGGGGAGATCAACAGGTATGGGATGAACCAAATTTGTGCGAGTTGAGGCCATCTCATTCAAAAAATCTGGAGAAATACGTGATAGTGGTGATTGGATAATTTGGCGAATCACCGCGGATAGACATGATAGGCAGGTAAGCAGTGGGGATGCAGTGGAGAGTTCATCGAGAGACGAGATCCTCTGCTGGCATTATGGACAGATCGAGCTGCGTAGTAATATCCCGTCGCCGAACGAGGCTGCTGTCCCGGCGATGAGCTGCAACTAACTCTCCGAGGGCCCTCGGCAGGGGTACGTACTACTGTTCTCACGGAATGATGACGATGACAAGAACGAAGAAGGGAAAATTGGATAAAGTGGCCCCACAGTCGACAAAGCGAAGGATGGCAGATTGAAAGGGTTAAAAAAAAAAAAAAAAAAAAAACGGGCCTTTTCTTGTTCTCTGGGCCAATGCGCCTCTCCGAGCACCTGGTGCCCAAGGAACCACGGGCGGCCAGACGGCACCGGGGTACTTGGATCTGAGGTACCTTCGTCCAGGCACAGCTGCCCCGTGGAATGCCTCCCATGTCTCTCTTTCGGTCTCGCTCATCGCAGCTCGCAATCATACTCACACTCACAATAACTCGTATGCACACGCTCATTTCAGCAACCCCGCCACGCCCCTCCACTCCAGCATCCTGGTCCCGGGCCTGCTGGAAAGCCTTGAATCCAGTTTGCAACGTGAATCTATCTACGCTTCAGCCACGGTGCAGGGCGGAAACGGATGCCATCCACCATTTTCAGCTGCGCGAAACGGTTTTCTCGGTGGCCAACCATGTCGCACCACCACCTCTTTCGTCCCCAAGCATCTGATAATCATGTGCTGACGGCATTGAACTTTTGCCAACTTGCTCTACTCAGCCTTGCTGCTCCTCCGCTCAGGGCGCTCTCGTCTTATACCCCTCCACTGATGCTACACTCTGGTGCAGCTTTTCAGCTCTCTTGACAATTTGCGTAACGGCCGGCCCTCAACCCTCCCTTCACCATCCCGCGTGTTCCCCATTTCCATGTCCATCCCGTATCCGGCCCCCAACTATGTGAGCTTCTGCAGAAATCAACCCAATCCAATCCATTTCCCACGCGACTTTAGCAGTACGCGGTTAACTTTGCTTGTGCCCAATCCGTCTCTGAGGAGACACACGACATGCGACAGGGGTATCATGCCCACGAAACGTTGTGCTGGCAAACCCCCCCGGCCTATCCGGATGCGGCGGCGGTAGTCCCTTGGGTCCCTCGCCATCCATGAGTACACCAGCTGCTGCTGCCCCAGAGCTACTGAAGAATCGCGAGCTAGCCTACTAGCTTGTTCCCTGGATCAAGCCTGGCAAGCCTCACTGTTGGCTGGTGACGTCGTTCCGCCCTACGACGGCTCATCGGACTACTGCAAGAACCGAGTCCGACTAGAGCGAGCGCTTGATAAGCATCCCAGGGAAATTCTGCAAAACTATCTAATCTTCTTCTTACATGGCACAACGCCTTGCAGCCTCGGCTACTCTGCAATGCGACCATCGTTAAGTGCCATTCAAACCATCTGAGTGTGGACCCCTTGAAAAGCGCGTCTTTTGTGGTTCCCAGCGGGAATATCGTGAGATGAGGAGAATAAGCAAGGATTCATAAGATTGGGGAGGGTCACTCTCAGACTCTATCCAGCAGGGATACGAAACTTGTCGATACCCTACCTACAACTCCTGGCTTGCCTGGCAACCGTCTGGTCTCGCACGCCTTGGTTGTCAGAGCGCTCAGGCCACGCCATTCGTTGGCCGTCATAGATGGTCAATGAGGGGTACACCTTGCTCTCTTACACCAGAGATTTCGCATCTGATTCTACTTGCGCGCGCAACCTCACCGCACTTGACGATTTTTTTTCTTCGAGTTAACTTGGTGTCAGGCCTAGGTCACGTCACACACCCAGGAGCACGAGACACCCGTTGCAAAACCCCAGCACCATGGGCAAAAAATGCGCTAGCCTCTTGGCCCCATTTCGCCTTTTGCGACATGGCGATCCGATGAGATGAAGTCGATTGGCCAGTCGTTTTTTTTTCTTCCTTGAGCAACCTGGCCCGAGCATTTGGCTCGCGTCATGGCACTGAACCCCGAACGTGACATAAACGAGTTGATCTCGGCGCCTCCTTCTTAACCACCATCAAAGGGAAACAGGGCGCAATAGCGTGTTATATGACAGCCGTTAATGAGGGTGTTGCAATGAACCGTAGTCAGCACGACGCCGACGTGTCGCCGCATCACACCCGGCACTTGGCTATCCATGCGGCGCTTGTGGTTTAGTCCCCAATCCACCACCATTGGCCATGATGCAAGGCGAGTGCAGTAGCTCTGTCGAGCCCACCCTCATTCAGATCTGGCGCGGCGCAAATCTTTGGCTCTAGAGACAGACCCGGGCGCACTGACTCTGTATCGTACACCGACTTAGAACCGGCGGTTGAGCTTTCAACGAATGGCTGGTAGCTCAGCTTCTTGATGCTGCTCACCTGTAACAACCTTGTCCTTGTGTCCTGCTTGTGATCCTCGTGGAATCACAGCTGCCCCGCGGGAGCTGCAGACCGCAACGTGAATGACTGGACGCCAAACACGTTTGGGGACATGGTGCATCTTCGCCTCACACAATGACGATTACTTCCCACTGACAGGACATGCAAGCGGACCACACACTCGGCGAGTGGGGTCCCACAGCCTCGCTCTGCTCGCTCTGTCTGGCTCATTCGCCATGCGAGCTGCAGTATGATGCCCTCGTGAGCCACCTCCGATGCCATAGCTGCAGGGCATTTGGCCTGAAAAAAAAACCCGACCCATATTAATCCTTATATTCGTCCATTTTTCGGCGAGGCCCCTACAGCAATCGACGTGTAAGCCGAGGCTTGGCGGGTTTGAATCAGTCACATCATGTTTTGCAGCTGCACTACGGGTGGCTAAAGTTCTAGATGGCGAAAGGCGCGCCAAATGCCCACTATCATGATCACAAGGGAACAGTGCGTTATCCATGGGTTTCTTGATAACATCCAGGGTCGTTGGGTTGTTGAAACCTAATGACGAGCGTGACCAGTATAGTTTATACCCACTTATTAATCACCGGCCTGCTTTTTTTCTTCTTCTCTTTTTCTTCCCGCTCTGCATTTTGACTCGGCCGATTTTGGTCCCGCTTGCTATCGCCGACTAATCCGTTGCCGCTCGTTAGCGGAGTTGCGAAGACCCATATTCTTAGCTAGAGGAGTGAGAAAAAAAAAATCTTCCATTTCTTCCCGTGGCCGTTGGCCCGTGGCCGGCAGATCTCGGCCGGGACTTGTCGGTGTGTGGATTGCTCTGGAGACCGACAGCCAGTGGGACGATGCATTGGGGATCGCCTTGCCCCTGTCGCCTGATGGGTGGTGTTTCTGTGCATCTCATTCACCCCGGCGCTTCCGGACTGCAGCATCTTTTGGGGGTCATGGGTTCTTGACATGCTTCAGCATGTGGAAAGGAAAGAGAAAAAAAAAACGCTCGCCATGTCACACAACCGCCCGGGCCGCTGGAGAAAAATGCGACGTGAGGGTATTTCCTCGGCCCCTGGGGCAACGGGTCAAGGCAGATTCGGCGTCTATTAGTCGAGCCCAGGGTCCTTGTCTTGCGTTGTACAAGGTCTTCGGAGTCTCGGAGGACACCGGCGGCGTTCTCCAAGTCCGAATTTTCGGACGGCGTGATGCCTGAAACAAGAAAAAAAAAAAATTGCCGGCACCTTTCTTTTTTGCCCTGCTGCTGGAAGCTTCAGATTCAATGCGTTCGACAAGGGCATGAATTCAAACAGGCTGGCGTTAAGCTGCCGTCGTGTGTTCCTTCGTCCCAGGTGCTCATTTCCCCAAAACCATGCATGAACCCATTCGGCCTTGAAGCCCAGACCACAACCACGCGTCGGATAGACTTTTTTAAACCATGCAGCTTTAATTGAAACGGATGGTCACATAATCGGTCCCCGGACTCTCGATAAACATATCCGTCTCGTGGCATTGAGCAATGTCTGCCCCGCATCCAAGCTCGAGTCCTGCCTGTTGAGATCGGTGGGCTTGATGACGTTGCTGCTTGCATGAGTCTGCTGGGTGCTGCTCGGCCCGGAGACATGACTTAGTGATGTCTCGGCTTTATTTTGATTCACATCTTGCATAAAGTCAGGCGTAAGGGTGTATAAAATTTGTTGGCTTTGAGCTGCTGAGGGTGTGTGGATGATGCAAGCCAAGCTTGTCGGCCGCAGGTGTGCCGTGGGTTTGACCCAAGAGCATGAAGAAGCACTGTTTTACACAGCTCCAACAAAAGGCCACCTGTTACAGCATTATTCTCCCCTTTCTATTCAACACTGTAGCACTCACAAAATTGTGTATACGCGCATAGACGGGGCTGAGCTTCTCTCCATGATCCTTAGCTCGCATATTGAGAAGAAGCAAAACAGTAACCTTATAAATAGAGTAGCCAAACCGAAATGAAGAAGGATCTGATCTACGGCGTCTGAGAAGAAAAGCACAGCCTCACGGGAACGGGAAGCCGGCTGGCCCCCGAAAACAATGATGCCTCGGGGCACGGCGCGTCTACAGGAGCCCCGTCCCGTCCTGGCCGTCCCTATCTGTCACTTCTATATGGTCACTGTATATGATGGAAATGATTCAGCCAGCATTGTAGCTTTCAACCCGAGAATCGAGTAGTCTCTATTAATAGAGAATCTAAGGGCCAGCCTCCCAAGTAAAGCATGATAACAAGCAGTCTTTTGATAATCATGAAAAAAGGGGTGACAAGAGCACCACAACCCAAAGGTTCGTCCCATATCATTAGAACAGCGCTGCCCGCGTGAGGGAAAAAAAGACGTTATAGCCGTTGTGGCAGTGGATACTTGGAGGAGACCTTGGATGTGATGACACAGTATCTGGCTATGGGGATGGGGACGATCACAAACACAGGTGTAGCGGTACTGCCCCCCCTCGTCAATGTGATTTGCAGACTGGGGGCGGCTTTGTGCTCATGGAAGACCTGGAGAGCGAGTGAGAAAAAGGGGGGAGGGGCGTGTGTGTCGCAAATGCGATATTGTAGCGATTGGTTTATCCAGACGCCGTTGTGGACGGTTCCCTGAAGATGAGTGGCTGGATGGTTTTCGGTCGTGGGAGCCTGGAGGATTTCCTGGGAGGGCCCGTTGGTTCCTGATACAAGCTAATCCTGTCACTCTCGCCCGTTCCGTCTCTGGCTCTAAATGCTATGCTGCCGTGGACATTCTTACTCTCCATGCGTCGCGGTTGAGAGAGTTTCTAGCTTGGGCGCTGGGTTGCATTTGGTTTCACAGCATTCCAGCTACAGACAGGAGCGGTCCGTCACGACGTAATCAATCACATGGGAAACGGAGCATGTAAGTGCGGCTCAAATGAATCGTATTGCGGGCTTCTACATTTGCCTATTGCCACATCTGTCGAGTCTCATCTCCTCGACTCTGAGCGAGCCCCTGACTAAGTTGCATCAAATACTTCATTTGCCGTCATCACCCGCCCCCTGAGAGAAAAAAAAATATTCACCACCAACGCCATGCCGCCATATCCGAGAGACTACACGTCTCGCCGCGGTATCAAAGTAATATGAATCTTATATAACGCAGCCAAGAAAAACAAGCGACCACATAGGCCACCCAAGCCAAGAAGTGTAGTTGCAACCTCTCCCTGGCAGATAACTTTTCCTAATCAACCCTCTTCTCGCCTCCGGAGAATCCAGCTTCGTGTCTTGTTCAATACGAGACATAATTCTCACCACCTATGGTCGAAGGGAGAGACTTTGGTCTGTCGCCACTAGCTCAAAGACCCGATCTTTGGGGGCGGAATAGGTGTCACCTTCTTTGCTGCCTCCTTTTCCTTGCGTTTCTTAGATCGCTTTTCTTCCTTGACAACGCTAGGGGAGGCGGTAGTGGCGTTGGACTGGGATGAGAAAGGGACGGAGGGGAAGGGAACAGGGGTCTGCTTCGCGGGCATGATTGGCAATTCAACCTTTGACTCCTTGGATTTCTTGGACTTCTTCACGGTGCTGGAGGGAGCAGGAGATGTGGCTTTGGCAGCTGGTGTGCCTGATAGCGCAACCTGCGGGATAGTTGGCGGCAGCACACGGGTCTGCTTCTTAGTGGATGGCGGCTCAGAACCAAGATCAGGGCTGCCAGAGCGGTCGGTCTTCTGTTTCTTCGACTTCTTAGTAGCCGACTTGTTCTCTGCCTGAAGCTGTTCAGCTGCAGCAACGGCATCCTCTTCAGAGGTGGTATGCTTTCGCTTTCCCTTGCGAGAAACGGGGGTGGCCGCATCCCCGTTCTGGGCTTCGCGGCTCTTCTTCTTCTCCTTTTTCGAGGCCTTGGTTTCAGCCACGGCAACAGGAGCTTCTGTCATCTCGGTGTCCTCCTCGGCCTCGATGTGGGAAGTGCCCAGGGGCTGGTAGCGGGATTTCAAACCCTTCGGCTGAGGGCGTGCGGCTCTCTTCGCAGCAGGTTCAATCGTAGACGAGGGCAGAGAAGCAAGTTGTGTGATTTTCTTGACCTGCATGACCTGGCTGACGGGGCGAGAAGCTGTACAGTTTCAATTAGCATGTTATTATAAAAAGGCTTCTAGGTTTAGACATACCGGATTGATATTGCGTACTGTCAGCCGAAGGGATGAGGATCTGGATGTTGCTCTTCGGGGCGATGCTCTCGAATGAAACACCGTAGTCGTCGCCATTGTGGGAGAAGAGCGCGCCGCCTTGCAGCGAGTTGTCCATAGGAATCTCCATGTTCTGAACCACCGAAATGGGGACGTTAGCCGGAACAGTGAAGTACCAGAACTGTTTGCCCTCAAGGTTGGCCTGACTGCAGATTTCGGCGACGTCTTTGCCACTGGCGCCATCGTCTCCTTTGCGCAGGACAAAGTCAGGTGCGATAAAGTTGGGAGCAGATGCCTTTCTCTGAAGCTGTCGGTCTTCGATATGCATCGATTCATCGACCATCTCGTCGTCTGAGTCCTCGTCGCTGGACGACTCAGCCTCAGCTTCGGTTGGCTTTGAGGTGGACTTGGCTGGCTCCTCGTCGCTCTCGCTGTCACTCTCATCGCTGGAGTCGCTTTCGGGGGCGGCAGCGGCAGCGGCCTTGCCATTCACAGCGGGCTTAGCCTTGGTCTCAGGTTCGTCCTCGCTCTCAGATTCGCTCGATGACTCGCTGCTCGAATCGGAGCTGTCCTCCTGCGGGGTGGCCTTGGTAGGCTGAGCAGGCTTTGCTGGGGCTTCATCTTCGCTCTCACTCTCGCTTTCAGACTCGGATGAGCTGGAGGTGCTATCGGAAGCCTTGACAGCGCCGTTTGTCTTGGCTTTTGCTTCGGGCTCGGACTCGGATTCAGACTCGCTGCTGGAATCATCGGATTCTGGCTCCGGCTTGGACTTGGCGGCTTTCTTCGCAGGAGCAGCCTTTGCGGATGCGTTGCGCTCGGCATCGCTGTCGGCGATCTCCATGTTCTTGTCGCGGCGTCGCGATGGTGTAGCACTCTTCACACCAGTAGCGCCAAGCTTCTGAAGAAAGTTGGAGGTACCTTCCCCGTCACTGCTGCTATCGCTATCGCCATCGCTGGACGAATCCGAGTCATCGTCATTGTCGCCGCCGTTCTGGAAGATGTCATTGGGGTTGTGGGACCCGGATTCCTTCTTGACGATTGTCGCACGGTTGGCAGGGCGGCGGTTGTATTGGGACTCTGCGGACAGGCCCTTGTTCGTGTTCTCGATGTGCTTGCTAAGCGAGTGCACCTTGAAGGGTTCCTTTGGCGCCATCTTGGGTAGTTTTGAAGGCGTTGTAGGAATTGAGGGGTGTTCAATTGGTCGGATGAAAAAGGGCGAAAAGAAGTCAAACACTTCAAGCTGCGATGAAATTTTGGCAGTGGTTGCTCCAGAGTAGAAACTTGAGCCGCGCTAGTGGGGTCCACTGCCCCAGACGCGCTCAGTCAACTTTTTTTTTTTTTTGCGAGCAGGGAAAATTTTGGAGGCTGGTGCTTATCGATAAGATTCACTTTATTGGGTCATTCACCTCCAACGTTTCCGACGTCTATCTATTTGAGCATGTGTGATGGCTTGATTGCCGCTATTTTGCCCGTGTTTTCCCACAAGGTTTACCAATAATGCCTCTCCATAGTCATCTACCTCACGCATCAATCGTCTTTCAACAGGGTTAATAAATTGGCCCGTCATGTCATCTCACAAGAAGCGGAGGCTCGAAGGAGTTGAAACTCCAAAGCGTAAGTTATTTTATTTCCTTTTAATCCGTAACATATAAATTATTTTGGAAGAAAAAAAATCTTCTCAGTGCAATCCTATTAACGTCTCAAATGCAGCTATGAGCGCTATAAGTGCCCTGGCTGCCCGTAGACGAGAAGCTGCGAGTTCCCCCGCGCCAGCAGCAGACACTCCTCCGATTGAGGACGACAAACCCATAATTAGCACTGCCAACTTCTTTAGCCCTTTACAGAAAGTGGAAAACAAGCCCAAGCCACCAGCCTCTCCTGGAAAAGGCACACCTAAACCCGCTCGGCAGCAACGTGGCCCAGAGTCTATGGCGAGTCGCCGAAAGGGCGTTGATTCACCAAAGTATGCCGCTTGAGAAACGCTACCGCAGAATGACAACTAAATTCATAATTTAGTGATGAACTAGACAATGATTCCTCCGAGGTTAAGAGTTCTTCTCGGAAAATTACACAATTCTCGTCTTTCCGGCCAACTAAGAGAAACCATCGGATCAAGGATGGAGGCATAGTGGAACTACGCCTCGAACAAAGCGAAGTATGGTTCCGACTTACGTGCCCATGATACAACACTGACCCTCATATACAGCGCTTCATGCTCCTTGGAAGTTTTGGAATCCGTGTTTTGCGTGGCGAAGTCACCATGGCAGGCGCCTCTCTCAGAGCATCCGAAACCATCCACTGGGTCCACGCTCCTCACTGCTACGCCGTCCCTGTTTTGAGAAGCACCGAGGGCACAGGCTTGGAGCTTCACCCAGATCCCAATGCATGGGGGCTGCGTCAACTGGGCCGATTGTCGCCCTTGTTTAGGAGGATGTGGAACGAGCCGGCCGAGGCCAACCTGAGCAAGAGAAGCATGAAAGAAGCAACTTTCCAGATTGTGAGTCAAAAGACGCCCGGCGAGAGAGCTCAGCTGACATGTTCTTTTTTGTAGCTGTACACGTCTGAAGATGCCCCTAAGAGATGCATCATCCAAGACTTGGTGTCTCCTCCTGAGTGGAACAAGAAACTGGCTGCGCTAGTTTCGGCGTCTCGAAAGAAGGCATCCTTTTCCACGCTGGTTTGCGGACCAAAATCTGCTGGGAAATCTACATTCTCCCGTCTGCTATCTAACAGACTTGTTTCAGAGCGGAATTCGAGTCACGCTGCCACCGGCATTGCCCTCCTGGACTTGGACCCCGGTCAGCCCGAGTATGCTCCAGCCGGGACTTTGTCCCTCATACACATCACGCAACCTAATCTGTCTGCTCCATTTACGCATCCTGGGACCGAATCCTTAGGGAACAAGATAATACGGTGTCATGCTTTGGCATCTGTCACTCCTGCTTCGGATCCGGATCTGTATCTGGCATGTGCTAAAAACCTCTACGACGAATACTGCAAGACGATGCCGGAAGCACCAATCATTGTCAATACTCCGGGGTGGATTCTCGGTACCGGGCTAGACCTACTCTCCGAGGTGATAAGCCAAGTCAAACCTGATGAGGTCCTGTACATGTCAGAGGAGGGACCAGCTGAAACGGTCGACGTGCTGCGGAGTGTGACAGCAAAAGCGTTGACTGAGCTCCCTTCGCAGCAGTCAGAGTTTACCTCGAGAACCGCGGCCCATTTGAGATCCATGCAGATGATGTCTTACTTCCACTTGGACGATCCAACCGCCGGAGACACGGGAGACAAGAAAGCGGCTACGCTACGGTGGAATCCGTCCCCCCTCAGCGCACAGATCCCCTTCGTTGTCAGCTACGCCCCGCGAAATCGCGGGATCATGGGTTTTCTGTCTTACGACTACCAAGCCCCGCCGGAGCTACTAGCTGATGCCGTGAACGGAACCGTGCTCGCTGCGGTGGAGGTCGAGGACCCAAAGGCGTTTAGAGGCTTGCAGCGGGCTGCGATTCCCGAGAAAACCACGGACGCCATGCATGTTGACGCAGACACCAAGATTGCGTGCAAGCCAGAGCTTGTGACTACTCCGGAGGGCCTCCCGTTTGTTCCAAACTACAACGATGTAACCCTGGACCCTAATCATTCTCGGGTTATTGGGCTGGTCCTCCTTCGTGGCATAGACACCAAAACCAGAACTCTTCAGCTGTTGACACCGATTCCTTCCAGCACCATTAAGGACGTCGTGTCGAGGGGGCGAGAAATCATTCTGGTTCACGGCAAGTTTGACACACCAAACTGGGCATATACGGAGGATCTCTATGAACAAGGGGGGGCGGAAGACGCAAATGATGAGTGGCTTGATGTACTAGAGGACGACACCGACAAAGATGACTCTGGTGCGGAGCCTATTGAGACCGCGAAGCTCAGCGAGCTGACGGCGATCCCTTGGGTAGAGGTACTCAAAGGCAACGAGAAGAGACCGGTCGGGTCCCGGGTATGGAGGGTACGAAGGGATTTGGGGCGTAATGCGGGCGATTAAAGGTTGCACGCCCAGGCTGTTGGCTGAGCTAGACATGGAGTTGGGTGCCGTAGCTGGTCACCATCCCAACCCCCGTCCTGTCTCGGTGCAGGTGTATCGGACCCGCCATGTTGCAGCAGCCAGTAGAACTAGAGATGGCGCCCTGATTCAACGATTGTATGACCGGAAATAAATACTGGCAAGTCTCGGGCGGTAGATACACGGGCCTCAGGAATGACGAATGTGGCTTGAGCAGTTTACCCAACGCGATGTTGGATGCATGAGAGCTTTGCACATTGTGGCGCCCAGAAGCTGTGCTGACACTTAGGTGTTTGAGCCATTATGCAAGTTGCAGTTTGTTAAACGTCCACTTTGCATACTTTGAATGTCGGGCCCTTGCGGTAATTGGTCGAAAGGCCACGGCCAGGGAGGGGAAAACAAGACTACATGAAGCAGATGGGCTAGTTTCTGTGTGGTCAACTCCGGACCACCACGAGTGGGGTGAGAATGGGTAGACCCTTGAGGCCGCTCATTTGCTTTTGTGTCGATCGTTCCGTCTGGGCTCTTGGTCGGCCTTGGCCAGATATTCGGTGAGTCGCAAAATTTCTCGACAGTGCCGGACGTGGGTATTCAGGTGTTGCACAACCAAGTGGAGGTTTGGTTACAACGCGGCTTTTGAGATGGAGATGGGTGGTCGAGACAGGGTGCGGATTCGCCGGCGGCTCGGGTCCTTGTGCTGTGACGCCTCGTGTCTGTGATGATCACATCTCACCCGCATCTCGTCAAGAGCAACCCCAGTTTGAAGTGGGTATCAGCATTTCGAAGGCATTGGTGTGAGAGCCAGGGACGTGGGGTTGTACACCGTAACACGCACGCAAGCCCCAAGAAGACGCAGCCTGGCTGGTAGAGCATGCCTCAGTGAGGCCAGCGCTGCGGTTGTCGAGCGCCCCTTAGTAAAAAAAAGAAGCATCTGCCAGCGACCGCTGTGTACACAAAAAGGCTTCGCCGGTGACCATTTCGAGCGGGCAGGTTGCAACGGTGCTGATGGACGCTTGCTGTGCAAGCATCTGTACCTGTTTGGCCAGTTTTTGGATGGCCCTGCAGAAATGCTGCAAGTGGCCGGGCCTAGCCCCGCCAAAATGACCTGACCCGAAGGTTTTCGGGCTCTAGGGTCTCTTCGTCGACACGTTTCGGATGGCTCAATCATGTATAAGGGAGAAGGGTCGAACGTCGTTTGCTTGTTGCGAATTGCTCTCTGTCTAAAAGAGGCGGCGCCCTCTGCTCAAGGCTCGCCCGAGGCTTACTTTGCTCTCGATTCTCCCCGCTCCAGGCCCCAAGTCACGCATTTCAGTGCGTCCAACCATGTCCATGCTTTTGCCAGTGCTCTTCCAGGAAAAGGCTCTCCAGCAGTGGCCTGGCCTTCTCAGCTAGCCCCAATCCCAGCTCATGAATGGGCTTTCTAGCGGGCCAAGCCAAGTTCCAGTGCCGCGCAATGTCTTTGCGAGGCAGCCTCTCATACGAGCCGCGGTACCTGGCTTGCTGCAGTCATACCCTTTGTCCTCCTGTGACTTGTCTCAGTTGGGAATCCGATACCCAGGTAACTTAATGGAGCAGCCTTCTCAACGTCATGTACGCCTTCGCACGTCCTCGCTTCTGGACCCGCATGGACACGTACAACCAGCTGTATTGATTGACTGATAGGGGGGCAACAACGGCTGTAACAACCATGCCGCTCAACCGGACACGACGACCCACGGAAGCAATCCCTCCTCGCGATCAGGATGCCGTTTCCTGAACTCTAGGCATCGCGAAGCCTATTAAAGCGTTACCAAAACCGGAACCGGGTAGGCGGGCGGTGGACTCACGGAAAGAACCGTCATTTTACCACTGCAGCCAACCGTCCAGACCCTAGCAACCTAGCTCGCTCCGAGACGTCACCCACCACCAAGACCGCCACCGATAAGTGCTTACACGGCAAGCTATGCAATGGATCCTCCCACGGTGTTGTGCGACGCATCGGCGCATTTTGCTGCTCCTTAACTCCGTCCAGGGAAGGCAAAGTCGGCATCACAGTGCGCCGGAACTCGACTCTCCGCAACAGCAGCACAGTTTCGTCGTGGACTTGGCTGCTGGACAAGCTACCACGTGCGGGACAAATGTGCGAGCTAGGCTCTAAGCGAATCGCAACGGCGGCGTCACATTGACGGCATCAGATGGAGGGAATATTGGGACTCAATACTGTGCAGGGGTTTGCGGCTGCATGATGCAACCAAGCCTGAGAACCGTTGCACCAGCACTGACTACCCTGAGACCCCTTGGACCCTTGACTTGACAACTGCCTGTGGTTTATGGTTAATTAGCCCAAGATGGTGCACACGGCTACGGATCGGGCTCTGATCTCAGGGTGATCTCAGGGTGATCTTTGGAATGGATGGAACCGACTTGCATCAGCCGCTCGCGGGAGCAGTGCGTTTCCCGCCCGGCCAGGCCGTTCGCTGCTCCCGACTCGACCGCGCCGACGAGCTGTTCAGCGATGCAGGGAAAAGAGGGGGAGGGGATCGGCAATGCAGCTGTGGCAGGCCATTGACATTGCAGGCCGGTGCCAGAGAGAAGAACAAGACAAAAGTGCGACATGTATCTTTTCTTTTGCGTTTAGACTCGCCTCTCGCGTCGCAACCCTAGGTGGGCGGCGAAGTGCAAGAGAAGGAGCAACGCCATCATGATTGGAGGATGAGGCCGATGACAGTGGTGGGGCAGCATCGAGAGATGGCTGAAGGAGGGGCCGGGCAGCCGGGGTTTGACATACCCGACAAAGACAATTTGATGGACCTTTGCTACGACGAGGCGAGCAAGATATTGGACGACATGTGCACTTTCCAGATGAGCATATGCAATGCTTCGGAACAGTGGCCAGCTATGTACAGTACACGAGGCTGGTTTTTCTTTTTCCCTGGCCGGCCAAGTACAGTACATGTACAAGCTGGATCATCCATGCTTGGCTTGTGTGGGTTCAAGGCTCCGGCAGCGAGGCCAGGGAACAAGCAGCCACGGCACTTGCCACCCCTCCCCTCCACCGACGGCGTCAGACGGCGCAAGGTATGTTTGCTTCGTGCCGGCAAGCGTTTGCTTCAGACTTGCTGGGTCTTCGTGTTCGCACGGTACTGGAGCACCACAACATCACAACACGCAGGGGATGGGGGCATGGGGCAGTGACCGCCGCTGGGCTGGCTTCATGTGCCAGACCGCGCCAAACCAGGCTGCAGGCGGAGGAACCCGTCACAGTTGACAAGAGAGGAGAAGGCTAAGGGGGAAAAAGAAAGGAAGGGGGGGAAACAGCAATGACCAAAAAGAAAAAAGCCACAACTATGGATGCAAAAAACATGAAAACACGACAAAAGAAAGCACACGCATGATAATCGAGGACGATTAGTGATCAAGCTGGAGAGCCGAGACAGATCTGACCTAACTCACAGACATGCAACGACAAGCCAGGTGCCCAGAGCGTCAATAAGAGTTGGACAAGGCGAGACAGGAGACAGCCACAGAAGCGTCTATCCTCTTGCCTCTCGCCCCATCCCTCCACGATGCACCCATGCATGCAGCCATCCATCCAGTCCTGTCTGTCTTGTTTCGTATCCACCTCTCAACCTCCCCTCATCCTTCTCAGCAGCACCCACTCACAGCTCGTCCGCCGAGGCAGAAAATTAGCAGGAAAAAGAAAACGATGCATCTGTTTTCCCGTGTGCCACCCACCTGATTGATCTGCAGCCGGGCGGGTGCGTCTTAACAACGGTCGCCAGAGCTTCTCCACTCCAACCCCATCTCCACCGCCATCGCCGGGGTTTGCCTTTCTCTCTCGCCCTTGTCTTGTTACTCTCTAGAACTAGAGGCCTCTCTAAAGTGCCAATCCCGTTCTCCTCAAAAGCCGGCACTTCCTCCCGCCTCTGTCCCTCGATGGTTGCTCTACTCCTCAGCCGTTGGCATTGCACCACCCCCACCATCTAGAACCAGTCCGCTATTCCTTAGTCTGCAACTGTATTGCACCAGAGCCGCTCTTCTCCCGTTGGCACCGTTTCTACTTTCAGACAGGAGCCTGCCATGCCTTCCACATCTGACAGCGCCCCAAACGAGGGCACCTACTCGCGCTCCGCTTGTACTGAGTGTTCTCGCCGCAAGCAAAAGGTAACTACAGTTCACCCCTGCATCACAGTTGCACCTCTTGGCGTTCCTATTGCCTGATCCCCCCTGACACCATCTTGTCTTGTCCGTGAATTGCCCTCAGACCTAACTCTGGTGCTCTAGTGCAACCGCGAATGGCCTTGTAACCATTGTCAGAAGCGTAAGGTAGCCGACAAGTGTCGATTCAACCATCAACCGGCTGCCGAGAAAGCCGCCAAAGAAAACCTTAGAAAGCGCCGCCTCAATATCGAATCTACTACTGACTCGGTCGAGTCTGATATCGACGAGGCCGAGGGCGAAGGCATTGATGCTTTGGGCTACATGCCCTCGCATGTCCTCTTCGGTCTCACTGCACAGGATGAGGTAGGTTGATTTCTGGCAAGCTCCTCCACCTTAACGCCGTTGTCTAACTCGGCGGGTATAGGTCACCAGATCCGCATCTCGCGAGTTCGTCAAGGACCCCAAGATTTTTCCTCCATTGGAGCGTGCCCTGCAGGTCATCCCGCCGCGCCCATATGCAGGTAAGTTTTGCCGTTGAATCGCACCCGAGACCATTCTTCTCACCTAGCTTTCAGACAATCTCGTCCAGAACTTCCTCGAGAATGTCAACTATCACTACTATATTGTATACCCTGCATCCTTCCTGGAGCAGTACCAGCAATGGTGGATTGCCCGATCTGAGAACAGGCCTCTCAGTGTCCAATGGACCTGTCTCCTCTTGATGGTCTGCGCGTGTGCATCCCAGTACACCAACCTTGAGCTCCAGAAGAAGCTCGAGGACGATCTCGGTGACACGATCCAGCGAATTACCGAGCAGTATCACGAAGCCGCGCGTGAGCTCGGCAGCACCATCCCTATCGGATACAGCCATCTCGTTAACGTCCAGCAGTTGCTGCACTCTTGCTACTGGTTCAAATCCGAGGCTCGCTTCGTTGAGTGTTGGCATGTGCTGAATGCGGCCATTCGAGAGGCCCAGGAACTATGTGTGTAGTCCCGCCCTGATGCTATGATCCTATGTTGTGCTGTTTGAATTGCTAGGCTAACATTATATGCAGCGATGCACCAGGAGTCGAAGGCTGACCCGGTGTCTGAGTTCGAGCTGGAAATCCGACGAAGAGTTTGGTGTGTGTTGGACACTTGGGACTGGTATGCTTTGAAACATTCTCGACCACGTCTATGGAGAAGACTAATATCCCCCTAGGCAGATTTCAGCTCTCCTTGGCAGACCCATGATCATTGACCGAGCCGACATGGAAGTTGGCCTCCCCAGCCTCACCTTGGAGGGAACACAGCACTCCCCATTGACGCACATGAAGCTGCAGTCGAGCCTCATTCGCACCCTTTTCGGGCGTTTTGGACTTACCAAGAACGTCACGCAACCCGAAGACGTGCAGGAGTATCAGGGTATCATCAAGAAGTGGATCAATGATTTCCCCCCGCCCTTCCATGTCGACAATCCGGACAAGTCTTTGGACGAGAGTTGCCCATGGATTGTGCTGCACCGTCACTATATCCGAACAATGGCATTCTCCATGCTCCTGGACCCGGTCCGGGCCTTCCTTGCTCGGGCATTCACCATCAACGCCAAAGATTCGGAAGTCAAGATTCGCAATGAAGGGATTGATTTCTGCTTGGAGCTCATGATTTCGCTCCGTGGTTTCTTCTACCACGTGTATCCTCGTGACTCCAAGTTTCACTTTGTTCTCTTCTGCATTTTTGACACGTCAACTGTGCTTTGCTCGGCCATTTTGCACGATGACTACCACACACTACCACGACGTGACGACATCTTCAAGGCTATTGACGATGCTCACGACATGCTGGCCAAGTTGCGAATGGTCACCAAGTCTGCTAGAACATCATTCGGCATCTTGAGCCGTATTGTTCAAAGATTACCTCGCACCAATGTGACAGCTGCGCCCCAGAAGGCACTCCCCGACGCAAAGCGAACTCGCCTTACTGGCACTGCTGCTAGCTCTTCGACGTCTGAATCAATCACCTCTACCGAGACTCCTGCTCAAGCGTACTCGTCGCTGCCTAGCGCCGCGTCCAATGGTTACGGACAATCTGATACCTCTTCATCCTATGGGCGGACCGCATCTTCTGGGTATGCTCAATACGATGGTGCTTCGGTCAGTGGCACATCAGTGAATGCTGCCTCGGTGGAGGGTTCCTCGGCTACCATTCCTCCCTCAGCCGTCACTCAGACCACATATATGCCGCAGGCTCAGGTCTCGTATGGCGCAGCCTCTCATGCTCCCAATGTTGCCGCTGCCCCACAGACCCAGAATACAGCCAACATGCCCCATGGTTCTAACCTTGTGCCTGTCCCTGCCAGCGCCCTCCCGGTTGAGGAATACGCGCCTCACCAACCAGCACAGGTGGAATCCAAGGCCCAAGGCGCCCCAGTTGCACCAGAGCTCTTGGAACCTTCTGCTGCATTTGAATTGCCCAACGAACAAGCTGTCTTCTCCAACTTTTCCGAAGAGGACCTTGGCGAGCTTGCTACGCTGTGGCATTTCGAGTCGTTGGATTTCAACTTCCTTGGACAAGCCAGTCCTTCGTCGGGATACTAAAACTTGTGTCCCCCCTTGCGGATCACTATTGGGGAAAACCCCAGGTCTTCCCCCTTTTTACAGTTTTATTTTCACTTTGACTTTGCTTTTCTACTTTTTTCTTATGTCCTCTTTGTTTTTTCTTTTCTTTTTCCTTTCAATCTGGGTGGATGCGATGATGGTTCTTCCTGTAGGACCTTCATCTCTCCACTTCACACAGAGAATCGCGGTCGCCTCTTGTCCCGTACCTATCCAGGGCCATTACAAACAGGGTATCAGCCCGGATGTTATCAGGTGCAGTGTGAGTGCATGGCACCCCGAGAGTGTTTTTAGAGGTGCATTGGGTGATGCCCAATTTCGGGTTTGGGAAAGCCTTGTTTGGGCATTGATAAGGAGCAGCAGGGAGCGGTACAGCAACGAGGACATAAGTTTTTTTTATCGGTACGAGCACATGACATTGTATGTATGGCACGGCAAATCATCTCGGTTAATGGTGCATGGTCTTTCAGGGCCCGGCTAGAGGCAACGGGCGATCTGGATGTGGTTATGAGTACACTTGGATGGAGGTAATGAGTACAACGGAACAACAGTATTGTGCATTCGCGATGGACAAGGCAACAAAAATCAATGCGTCTTCTTTGGGAATCGGAACAGTGACACCCATGTGCCGTGAATTCTGTGCAACATCATTCATCACATGCTTCAAGAATTCAGGGAGGAAATGAGTTGAGTTTGGCTAAGCAGCAATCTAATTAAAACAGCACTAGGAAACAAGTCCACCAAAGCAAGAATGCAGCCCAAACAAACAAGCAAACAAATAAATACCCCCCCAAAATGACACCGCCATTTGTAAATATGAAAAAGATCCTGACCGCATAAATCCCCTGAAAGGATAAAAATAAGCCATGCATCATCATGTGGCGTGTACATGTAAGCTAGGTAGTGGTAAATATTTAAAGACGCCAGAACTCAGGCGGTTTCATCCCGGGACGCAGTGTAAGTGAGGCGATTGGTGATTGCGTATCAGGTGGCAAGGATTGTCGTAGGGTTTCCCCAGTTGAGGCGAAGATCACGAAGCCCCGTCCAGTCGGATCGAGAGGCTGTGGCATCGCTGAGGCGCGTGTGAGGCCACGATTCCACAGGGGGCTCGCACCGACGGCTAGCAGCTGATGCCTGATTGGGTAGCATCCAGCCCCTCTTCACCTCATTTCCCCTTGATAATCCCTCTTCACCTCACCCAAGTCATCGACTGTGCGCGTCTTTCATCGCTTCGATTCATTTTTCCAACCTTCTCCATCGTGTCGCCAACCAGCCTTGACCATGAGGGCTTGAGACAGCGTTCCCTCCCCGTGTCGAGGCCCGAGTCTTGGTCAGCGACCGTTGAGTAAGGATCTTCCAACAGCATACCAGATGCCGTTGATGGTGCAATGAACTTGATTCCGAGCCCAGGCACCTGATGAAAGTCGCATCCGGAACGACAGCAGTCCATTTATACCCCCACGACCCCTTCCAACACCGACGCGATAAAATCGCGTGGCGCCATAAGCCATCCTCGAGAAGCACTCGGAATTTTTGACTCAAGAGGGAATATCCATGATTATGTTCCGTGAAAACGCCCAAGAAGAAAAAGAAGACAAGCCCCCGGAATTTTTGAGGGGTAAAAAGCCCCTCCAAGAAAGAAAAGAATCTAAAAGAGAAGAAAAGGATATATCAAAACAAAACAGATGGCCAGTGAGCTGCTTGGGCAGGCAACCCCATCTGGAAAGAGAAGAAAGGTTGACGTTGTGTTCTCAGCACTCGCCCATTGAGGGTGCTGACATGGGAATGTTGGAAGACGACCTAACGGTCGTCCTTTGAAGAGGTGAGGCCATTTACCAATGATGGTTCTCCATTGCTATACTTTGGAGAGGGATTCGCTGCGGAATCGCATCTTTGGTGGTTCTGCCTTTGCGATGGGTTGACCGGGGAGGTTGGTTGATATCGGGTTCATAACGCGGCTGCATGTGGTTGCCGTCAGCTCAACCAAGGTTGAGCCCGACTCTGCATGGCAGTCGTCTACCCTGCTTGACGATCAGCTAACCCGACATTGTTTTACGATTCTGCTAACATACCTATCTGCGCTCGGTTTCCATGTGGGCGCCCATACCAACCAGCGTCTGCGGTGCACGGTGCTGAGCATTCCCACCCTGGGGCGGGACGGGAGCGGCCTGGGCCATGTTTGCCTCGAGCTCCAGTAGCAGTGCATCGCCGTCAACCACGTTGGGATTTTCATTCGCCGTGGACATGCGGGCAATGAAGAATTCAGGAATATCTGACGCTTGGCAGACACGAGGCTGGACTGTATGCTCGTCACCTGTACCTGCCCCAGTGCCATGACTAGAGGGGCTCCATTAGCGAACGATTGCCATGGCGAAACAAGGAGATGACCGAACGAGCGATCATAGACGACGACTTACGACGGTGCCGAACCCTGTTGCGCGCGATCCGAAGCCATGTTATCCGACAAACGAACACACGAGCGATCGATCGAGTCAAGAAGTTGCAAAACGATGCTGAGGAGGGGAAGAGGGAGAATAGGCCGGCCAGGGTCAAGGTGGCAAGGAATCAAAAAACAGAGGCCAGCAATAGAGTAGCCAGAGTGGAATCGCAAGCGCCAGCTTCCTGAAGGACGCCAGCTTGTCGTAAGAGCTTGGGAAGGACAGGCACCGTCGGCAGCGCCGCAATAACCAGAAGCAATGACGTGGGCGAGGAAGAGAGGCAGAGGCGGCGGGGGGGGGGAGATGTTGAAGGAGACTGGGAGTCTGTGGTGAGTGCTGGGACAGGATAACAAGAGCGAGAGCAGAAGGGCAGGTGAACAGGAAGCAAAATGCTTGTTTGAATAGGCAAGTAGTTAGTCTTAAGACTCTAGATGCTGAGGGGTTGAGGAGAAGGAGGAGCTTTTTGTGAAGGTGGGAATCTTGGAGGAACGCGCGTGGGAAACCACCACCGTCATCAGCAGCTTGTTGCGCTGCGAAAGAGCGAGCATGCGAGCGCAAGACACACCCCGTAACCTAGCTCGCGCCGCCAGGGGCGGGGCCATGGATGGGCAGGCTAAGCCTAATGAGCTGCTAGCGCACCCCTCCACCTTGGTTTTTCGATGTTGGACCCTTCCCATGCAAAAAGTTGTCAAAAAAGCTCCGCGCGCTCAAGCTTGCTGGGTGACCAGGGCTCTTGCGACTGGTGCGGCGGCGCAGAGGGGCGGCCCCCGTGCGACGCCAGATAGCGACCTCTCGTACGAGCACTGCGACAGCGAGGATACGGACGAATCTGTCGTATCCAAGGCTGCCAGCGACTTCCCAGAACCTGTCTCGAATAGGTCGGTGGATACCCGTCAGTACGTACTTGGAGTGGAGACCCCTGGCGGATCCACCTCACCCCCCTCCCCCTTCTCCAACTCCCATTGTCCAGTCCCGAGCGAGAAGTGAGTGGCGGCCGGATGCCGTTACTGACGTTGTTTAACCGTTTCTTTTCTTTGTGCTAGCAACAAGTCTGCAACGATTGCTCTATACCATTCTCGCCTCGTAGCTTAGCCTATCTCCGTCGCATACATACACAAAAACAATAGCTTTGTCGCGGAGCGCCCTTCTTGCTTCCGTGGCCATGTCGCGGGGTCGAGTGTTATGGGTAGGCCATGTCTGGTGTCAAGATGAACTAGCAGCGCGAGGGTGCTTGGATCATCGAGCATCCCGCAGGCCACCCAGTTACCCACATGTCAAGTGGCACACCTCCAGCAGTGTTGCTAGATCATGCAATCACGCGAGACCTCTATCGCATACGTCCCGATTCTTACTGTGCCAAATACCTCGAGCGCGACTCTGCGCCCACACAAGTGTGTGCTCGGGGGTACCGTGGATGGCCAGAAATGCCGGCTTAGGTTAGGTCGCTGTGTGCCGTTGTATTACCGGTGGATGCTCAAGGGTGTAACGGGGAGGAAAGGGAAGAATTCAGGTCTCAATTGCGGTCGGGGGGGCGCCCGGGCAGTAGGCGAGTGTGCTTTAGCTGGGCAGCGCGGGATCCCAAGTGGTTCTGGTTCGCAGTCGTCCGCAAAATTGTAAAAAGCCACGACCATGGTGGTGTGTCCTGCCCCCCTGGGCTGGCACTAAGCCCCTCCCTCCGCCACACATTGACCTCTTAGACCTTAACCCAGCGCTGATCCCCAGGGGGTCCTCAGAAACACAAGCTCTCGGGGAATTTTATCGCCAGGTAGATGGTGCTCTCTCCGCTGCGCATACGGTGACCGAGGCAGAAGATATCATTTAATAGCCGTAGAAGCGAGGAAACAGCCGTCACAACTTAATCATGGTGACTTTGATGCTTTTTTTTTTTTTTTTTTTTTTTTTTTTTTTTGAACTTGAGATTCGATAGCGGTTGCTGCAGACCGAATCGTCAAATCAGCGGCCGCAGCGTCCCATAAAACATACTAGGCCCTTTTCGGCAAGAGCGAAGAAGCGAAGAAGCCTTCTTTCCTTCTTTCCCCCCCACACCAGGTGCCAGGGGCACTGCCTAGGTTGGCGTGGGCCACACAGCGTTGCAACAGGCACCTCCCACCACTAAACACCATGTACAAGCCAGTTCCGGCGGGCGCGATGTCAAAAGCACGAGCCTGCTGCTGTCTATCCCGCGCCGGGGGGGAGCTGGCCACACCGGTCCCAGACCACCAAGACGTCCGCTCCAAGGTGGGGAGGCCGCTTGGTCGGCAAGAGGTGCCGGACGGGACTGGCCAAGGTTGACTTGCGTCGTCAGCTACATTTTGGGCCAAAGCCGTCCCTGCAGTGCTTCTGGCTTCGGCGAAGCCGGTGACATGTGCAGGGTGTAAGATAGCAGGCAAGTCACACAAGATCTGAAACATGTTGTCGGGTTGGGCTTGCACATTGAAATCTGCGTCCAATACGCGAACCAAGGTTGATATTATTCTAATCATCCGCCCTTCAGAAGGGAGGGAGGAATTAAGGTTAAGGGCATTAGTCCCAGCAAACGTGAGTCAGTGTCATCTTGGGGCGTGCCCGGCGCCTAGCACTTTCGGTTGCCCTGCACTGGTCTATCAAAGACGCCGCCCGGGACATGAAAACTGTCCCCCGATCCCAGCAAGCTTCACATCACCTCCTTGCAACGATGATCCTGGAGTACCAGCCGTCCCTCCGTTCGCTGTTTCCCGGGCAAGGCCATTGGTCGCTTCCGCTGCGCGCTGCGCGTGATGATCGCGAGAGAACAGTGGGGTTCCGACCGCATAAGACGGATTCTGCATTCGTGCATTGACTGGCTCCGGTGCATGTTTGAAGGTTAGCAAGTCGGCAGCATCGTTGGCGTTTCTCCCACGAGCTCCAACCCTGAACAAAGCTAAGACCGCAGGGTCGGGTGGAGAGCTTGACGTGGTGGATGCACTAGGATTGCCCCACGTTAGCTAGCTTTGATAAGATAAGAAGTAGAGGGGGAAATGTAACGAAGACGGTAGCGATGATCGATTCTCGTGGCAGAAAGGATCGGGCATTGAGGGAAAATTTGAGGATAGGCAGTGAGGCGATTTGGAAAATACTTACTCCGGTACAGTGCCTTGAACAGCCCTTGTTGATGAACTGGAAGACATGGTAAAGGCAGGGCTTAGTGCTGGGCTAATGGCAGTTCTCCACATTCCAAACCCCACAAGGCAGATCTTGAATACGAAACGACAGAAGCTCCAAACCATCAACAGGGTTAAAACGGTAAAGTATCATAAGATGCTCTATATTTCAACACTGCTATAGCTAGTGTCTATTTCCGTACTCTGAATGGGGCAAAGGCTGCTGCATGTGCTCACCAAAGAGCAAAAAGGCCAGACAGAGACTCGGCTGGTGGCGAGGAAGAAAGGGTGTAAGCGGGGTGGGCTCACGGCGAGATCTAACTTTCGCACAGGAGCATCACCAGGCTACGAGGGGATAAGAACGGAATAAAAAACAGGAGTGATGAAAAAGAAACCGAGATGAGCTCGCGGGTAGGATTTAAGGGCGATTGATGTGGTTGAGCGCCGGCATTGCAATTTTTGGCGCTGATCGTATTCGAAGGCTGCTGCGTCTCTCTCATGTAGATTCGGACGTGTCGCGTGGCGGAAAGTCCACAGAGGGAAAATATCACGAACCCTTGATGATGCGCTGAAGGGAACCGCTGATGGGACAAGCGATACTAGAACAGCGAAGGCTTTATTTATACGGGGTTTCTGATCACCATATCGTGTGGATTCTACCTCGCCCGTGCTTCATGTACCAACCAAACCTGTGAACGGCCTCTGCCTCCCATCCGTGCCTCCATCGCGGAACATCCGCAGGAGACCCCCCATTTGCCTCCCCCCCCATCCTCTCCATGCTCTCCACCACCACCTCCATCTCTCCCACCTAACCCCCGTCCGCACGTTCACCCACCACCACAGCTAACAACCAGCATGCTATCCCACCGTCACCATCCGGGGGACAAAATAAACAGGGGCTCCATGCCAAATTTTCTCCCTTTTTTGCGCGGGCCCGCGGCGGCGCCCCTGTCTGTCTACATGCACAATGTGATAGCCAATCATTGCGGTCCACGACGGCCACTGGTGGTTGAATACTGCCCTGCCTGCCACTTTGCCAACCGAAACTCAGCAGAAATTGCACGCGGATGCGAATTCCCAAAGAGAGGGCGGTTGGCGCTACTTTGCCATGCTTCCTCTCGCACTGAGCAGGAAGCAGGAGTAATTTGTGCGTACCGCTTCCAGTGCTCAAATATCGGGGTATTCAGAAAAGTTGCGGCGCGATTGGTGCTAGCCTTCTACGTCATGTCCCCATTATGACATGGCGAGTCTTAGTGGCACAAGATGTGGTGTCAAGACGGGTATCAATGTAACACACGACCCCGAGGCGTCAACATGTCTCATGAAGGTGGGCGAAGGTTGCGACAAAGTTCTAATTTGAGCATCGGCCATCTGTTTTGCCCCGACGCTGTCACCAGCCCATTGCTAAAGAGAGCCAGCCAGGTAAAATAAGCTAGTGCTTTTGGGCGCTGTCTTGCTGGCCCCCCCCTGGTGGCCATACACACACCACCACCACCAAAACCACACTAGCATGGGTCGGAAGATGCTCGCCACCTTGGCCGGCAGGCATCATGCCGAGAGGCCGGCCATCAAAAGACAAAATTCGACGTTGCTCGTTGTCCCAACCTGATGCTGCCAGAATCGGATTGCGCTTGGGGTACTGGGAGTCAGTCAAACCAAATGGGTACGTCAGAAATAGGTGCCTAGTTACCGCCTAGGAGTGCACCACCCATTGTCAATGGGGTGGGAAGAGAAGCATTCACGATTTCGCGAAACAGAATATGTGCTTGGCCCCATCTTGGAGTGCCCAGAGTGTGATGGAAGATTGGGTTTGTTGGAGTGCACGTCGGATCTACGTCAAAAGCCAGGGGCCCATGGAAAGGTGGCATGCCATCGGGGAATTGTGATGCCCACCAGTGTACTGTGTGGTATGTGGAGAACAGCAGACGTTGAATTCCGCCCGAATCCCTAAACTGGTCCGTATCGTGAACGGGTCTGGTACGAGGGTGTCCAAAGGAGCGAGAGAAGCTCCAGTCTCAATTTAGCATGAACTCGTCATCAGAGGACGGGGGCGAGCCAAGGAGGGTGGGAACGGAGTTCCAGTGTGACCAGCAAATTGGGCGCCTGGAGATGGTTTTCATCCTTGTGTACCCATCCGTACATGGCGAATTGGCCAGGCGCGGCAAAAGAAACCAATCTGGCTTAGGCATTATTTGGTTGGCGAATCTTGCAGTTGACAAAAATACTTTGAGTGTGGCGAGCCTGGGCGGGAGGTAGGCAAGGGTGCAGCAGGGATGCGGGAGTTACAGTATGGTGTGTGGTGGATGGGGAATTACGTTGCTGGGCGCTGAAGCACCACCCCCAGATCTTCGGGCAACCTGTCCAGTGTCAAAGTGTCGAATGGGATGCAGTCAGTGTTGCGACAACCATAGAGACGTCGGCAAAGTCCCCAATCCTTCGTTTGTGTCGGCGACCAGGGCCCCTTGCCTGAGAACGTCACACTTGCAAGCTTTCTCGTAGAGCTTCTCGGCTCGACGACGACACGTTGGATCTCTGTGCTGCCGTTTTTTTTTTGTACACTTTCAGAAAAACGGCCATCGCCTAGCGGATCTATTCCGCTTGAGCAACAGCAAGCCGAGCGGCTCAAATGGCGATAAAGTTAGGATTTCGGAAAATGCCCCGTCCGTGGGACCAGCGCTGGCAGAACAGGGCGCTGATGACAGCCCATCCCATAGCACACACACGAGCCATGTGAATCGATCTGGGTGGCGAAAGTGCTGGGCTCAAGTTGTGGCATCGCATCCAAACCAAAGTCCCTAGTTTGGATGTTGCCGAAAGTATTGAAACGTCCATGATGTTTCTGGTCAATGAAGTTCCCCCCTTGGTCTGGGTATCGTCGCGCACTCTTGACGATGTGGCCGGTACTCTCTCATCGCATCACAGCGCAGAGTATCTGGACAAGACTTCAACGCCCCACCACTAGCGTATCGTCTCCAATCTACCGTTAAGCAGCACAAAACAGATGCCCTTCTGCGGCGATGCGCGGGCTATGTCATGTTAGGTTTTCTCCTTCTTCTCTCCTCTTCATCTCCCATCTCGATTCAAGATCCACCCCCACCACAAGTCCAGTTTGAAGCAGTCGAGGCGCCGCAAGCGATGTGACAAAGGCGTCAACGCCAGGATCAAAAATAGCCGGATATATCGGGAGGCGCCCTAGATTGCAAATGCCGGCGACCGTGCCACACCTTCTCTGAGCTGGGCCACAGTGATTGATTGTGCCATTTTTTGTCGTTGCCTTTTTACGGCAAACATGTCACTTGACCATGCTGATTTTTCTTCGCCATCATGCAAGGCCCCAACGACCCCCCACTCCAAATATTGTCCTTTCCCGCGCCCAGGTGCAGCGCTCTGAAGTCATGATGCGGAAACAGGCGCTACAGTCATAACCCTTGTTAGTGCCGCCCCCTTGCTTGACGACAGATCTCATGGCCCTTGCATTTGCACTTGCACGTGCGTAGGCGAAGACGGCTCCGTCAGAGGCCTCCCTGCCTATTACATATGGGCGACAATTGACACAACGATCCAGAAACCCGTCATGGCGCGAACGGGGAGTGGAGAGGATATCGGTTCCTGCATTGACCCAAGTCCTTCCTTTTCTTTTCTATTCCCCTTCCTTCTTTTTCTTGCGCATTCCATCCCCATCATCCGCTCGCAGGGGGAATTTGTCGGCGCTTGATCCAAATTCTCGGTTAACCGCTGATTTCAGGCCCCCAAGAATTCGTTTAGAGAGGTCTCGGGTCGCTTTCCCCCTCCCTCTGCGCTCTTATCATGGCTTCGCATCGCGCCCCGTGCAGATTGGGAGAAAAAAAACGGCGCAGGCTTTCCAATTCTACACTCTCTACACATCAGCGCTCAGAACCCATGACGATTCCTATTTACTAGCGTGGACTTTGTTCTTAGCGTCCTTAACTTTCTTACCCACAAGTTTATTACTGGGTCCTGGGCCGGTCTCCTCTATCCTCCTGGATTATGCCGTATACGGCAGCGTCTGGGCTACTGTTGGATGGGATAGTCCAAAACATGGGGAAGCGACCGTATCGCA
Source organism: Calonectria hawksworthii (assembly GCA_020975415.1). Lineage (NCBI taxonomy): Eukaryota > Fungi > Ascomycota > Sordariomycetes > Hypocreales > Nectriaceae > Calonectria > Calonectria hawksworthii. The sequence continues at coordinate 1,550,234 of JAHXZK010000001.1, read as the reverse complement.
CGACAACAGATCAAGGCGACATGTTGTAGGGGCCTGTCTCGTTGCTGGCAAACTGGCAGTCGAAGTTGCAACTGCAGCTTCATGTGTGATCGCGGTATGGCCTGCTGCAATACATTTTTTTTCTTTCGCACTTGGCGTGCTCAGTGTATGCAAAATAGGGTCTTGCCATGCGTCATCAGGTCGTGATTTCAGTGATTCATCCCAAGTCAGATTTTTCCAGGTACAGAGAGAAGTCCTTGACTCTGTCACCAACGCAACATCTCAGATAAACTTACCATGGCGTTTACTATTTTTATACGCTTTCCCGAAAGATCCTTGTGTGTATGCAAACCAGCCGTCATTTTTGCTGATGGACAACGCCCTTGAGTTTCCAAGAATCTCTTGTAATCAGTCTGGCGGGACTTGACCTTAAGTACGATATGCCGGCGCGAATGTGGCGACGGTGTCCTAATGTCGCTCTCACAGTTCCGCGCCCACTATGCTCACCTGTATTTGGTTTGCTTGAAGCATTAATTATCCCCTTAAAGCCGACATTGATATTGAAGTGCACTGAACGGGATACCTTTTGCTTTTATCGTCTCGGGGAAGAGTGTTCGTTGGCATTCGTGGCTCGGGTTCTGTGCCAAGCGTTTTGTTTTGTTAGCACTCGAGCCACCCCACGTCGCCCATGAAAAAATATCAGCTATTTCTCAAGTTGACTGGATGAGAGCAAGTTATTTAGGAGCCCAAGATATCCAACTACCTTGATAGGCGCTCCTCGGGCTGTGCATTGCTTTGTGGAAATGAGGCCTTTCACTGTCGTTTCGGCAACAACGGGCCAAATGCCCCCGCTCGCGCTGTCGTAATAGCAGTCCAGAACACTCCTTTTTCTCAGCTCCGGTGGTTTTTAGGACTTGGCCGAGGGAACAGAAGAGAATCGCACGGAATTGTCGGCACTTATTTCTGGTTGCGGAGTGCAGAAGTTGCAACCCAACCCGAGTGATGTATCAGAACGCTTCACCCCCGCATCGGCATATAGGTGACAATGAGTGAGTCAAAGGTGGTGGTTTGGGAATGGCTGGAGGCGTTAGGTTCAAAATATGCCCAAGTTGGCGAATTTTGTAAGAAAAATTTTTGCCGCGAAAGATGACTGGCAGAATCAAAAAGTGAGGGCCTCGTCCCTGACTCATGCGATTCCTTCGGTTTCCGCCCGACAATGATCCACAAGCGACATGTCTATAATGACCTATCCGTCGATCTATGGGGAATTGTGGCTGATTCTCGGAGTCCTCAAAATTTTTTAATTTTGTTTTTTTAATTCCGCAATCTGAGGTTGAAACGCGGCTTTCTGCTGACGAATGTTAGTTGCTGGTTTTGTCTTGTTGGCTCGGTGTTGGGCCGTAACCAACACGACTTGTGGATAACTCATCTTAACCTCTTTCTGTCGACTGGACTCTCGGCGGAGACATATTGGGCTTAGTTTTCATTCGAAAGTCACCCTCCACTCGGGCCATAAGCAAAGAGGAAAAATCCCTCAAGCCTGCGTCAACTCTCCTCACGGTTCGCGTTTCAACGATCCTCACCACGCTTTTTTTTCTTTCCCCGCACTTGTTCACAACCGTGATCATATGCTGCCCTTTGCACGTACCTGCATTGCCTTTTTTTGCCCTTGGCTCGTGCCCAACACCGATTGCAGATTGATGATGCACGCCATCCATCCTTTCCTTGAGCCGACCTCAACCGATGATGCTAGTAGTAGTCGCCCATCCAGTATCTTCTTGCACGGTCCTGGCGATAGGGTCAATTTTTTTTTAAAGAAAGAAACGAGTCATGATACATGTAATATTGTTTTGTAGTATTCTCAAGTGAAACATAGAAATTCTAGCAAATAAATAGTAAAAAAGAAAAAAGAAATCGTAAACATTCATAATGCGGTCTGGCGTTCCGACTAATCTGGATGGTAGTTTACATGGCTCATGTAGAATAACAAAGGAAAGATATGAAGTCTGCTGTGTATGCCGTAGAAAAACATGATGGCGAACGAAAGATGGTTCTAAAGGCCTTCTCCAAAAGGACTGGTTCCCTAGCGATAATTTCAAGTGTTGTCGCAAAATCACAACACCTAGGCCGTGTAAAAAAGGCAAAACCCCCACGGTGGCAGAAAAAAAAACATGCCGAGTAAGAGGAAGAGATGAAAGGAAGAAGAACAAAAAACGCCGTGAGTTAGAGTGACATTATGCTTGTCATAACTCGGGGTGCGCTGTTCGCATGTGACGATCAAAGTTGTCTTTTCGGCTGTAAATGTGCCCTGCAGCCGCCTTCCGGCAGCCATCGACGTTGCATCGGTACCCTTCGCCCTTTCGGTGGGTACGAGCGTGTCTTGACAGGTCTTTTTGTGTTGCGAATGCCTTTTCGCAGCCAGAGAATAGACATGAAAAGTACTTGATGTGGTACTTCTGGTGCTTCCTATGCGGCGGATAATGCGTTAGCGTTGTCGGTCAAGACTTGTGTGTGGGGGGAGAGTAACAGGGAAGGACTATCATCTGCTGGAAGGGGAGGGGAAGGGGGGAGGGGGGGAGGTGGGATGGTTTACTTACGCTAGGTCAGAAGGCCTACGGAAGGCCTTTCCGCAGTGGCAGGTTGTTCTTTCGCCGTTTTCGCCATTCATCCAGCCGTGGCACTCGTCGGCAGGACTTGACGAAGCGGACATGGTGCCGGGAGACAGTGGTGTAGCGTCGGATGGAGCTCCGGCGCCGCTTCTCTGGGCTGGCCACTGGTAATAATGACCGTCGGCAGGTTCCGCTTCTCTGTGATGACTTCTGGGACTGTGACTGTAGTCAAAGTGCCCGGATGATGAAGTTTGGTAGTCGAAATGATCACCACGAGAAGCGGTAAAGCGAGACTCGGGCCGCAGGGGCTCGCGCTCCGATGCGGTGAAGCCAGACCACTGCTGGTACTGGGAGTAGGCGTGGCTGTAAGCCGGCGCCGCAGACTCGTCCATGTGCATTGTGGAGTGGTGGTGGTGGTGGTGGTACATGCTCATGGTGAGGTGAAGAGAAGGGGTTTCTTCTTGTTTGTCTTTTGTTTGTCTGAGGCGTTGGTGTTTCGATCAACTCGAGAGAGACCGGTGACTTGAAAGGGGATTTGGCGGATGTAAATACATGCACTCAATCTTACACGGGCGTGAGGCTGCCCAGGCATGGTGCGATTTCATGCAGCATGAGAGCTTCTAAATCGTCGTGTCTGTTCGATAGGGCTCCATCCTCAGGCTGTTGCGGCAGGCAGCGCAAGGCTCTGGCATCAATTGGGCCAACTCGCTCCAAATGCCAAAAAAAGTCCAGATGCAGCTGGAACATGACACCTCGGACCTATAATAAGGGAGACCCCCCAAAGGACTGCATGGCCAACTGCATCTGCTTTGGGAATTTTGTTAAAGGGAATAAGGCTATTCGGGCCCCGTTGTCAAGGGTCCTGCTGCCCAACCGACACGTCGATTCCTTTGACAAAGCCACTGCGAGCGACCCGCCAGCCTCAGGGATTGGTGTCCAATGGATTTATCTAGGGCTTGTGTGACTGCGCAACGCACTCATGGGTGCATTCACCGAAGCCACGCAAGTCCTTTAAGGCCCAGGCGCGGCATCTGTAGGCATAGGCCCCTTCTGACGTCAGTCTGTGGGTGTGGTTAACCCCCCGCTGTCCGTGATATATGCGCCCGCTCCCGAGTTGAGACGCTGTGCGATGCTCGCTTGTTGTCGGGCGCGAATTTGTGAGTGCCTTACTCGCCGCAAAACGGACGGGAGGGTGTAGAGGCCGTCGTGGGAAAATGGCGGTCTCTGTTACAGCTGCAATGCTACCGCGTGATATCTCTGCTGTAGCATGCTTCGCTTCATGTGACTATGGTCGGGCTTTCTCGCCTGCTAACTTATCCCATCCCTTCCTTTCCGCGCCTCGCCTTGCACACACGTTTGGTTGGGTTCCCAATCAAATCTCACCTGCATCCAACGTCTCCGGGTGCTCGCGATAATTGCTCATGGTGTGTCCCTGGTGTGTCCCTTGGCAACGTCCTCTCCCGCCTATACGAGTCTGTTCGCCAAGCGACCTTGTCCTGCAGCGCATTTGCAATCCCCAGACCAGTTGCGCACATACACGACCCGTGCTCCATAAATTTTGATGTCATCTGGAGTTTGGTGGCATGCATTAATTGGAGGGGGTTAGCCTGCGCTGCGCTCACTTAGCACCTACCTTGAGGGCAAGCACTGCTGTCATGGCAAGACAAATCTGAGGCCCCGGAATGGAGTTGTGGTTGCTCGCTTGTGGTTGTCTGCATGAACTAGTTGGCACTCGTGGCAACTAGTTCTCGTTCTAGATGTGCCCGTTTGCATTTTGACTCAGTGACGCGCCATTTTCTTGGTGCGCGCAGAACATTGTCACCGAAGAGATTCTGCCACATAGCCAGAGAGCACGCTCTCTTGGAGTTGTCAAAGTCCGTTTAATGACTTTGACACGAGCAACGTATATATCAACCTCCACCCTTGAGACCTAAACATGGGCACGAGCCTTACTTATCCACTAAGCCAGGGTCTTTGCATCGCGGCTTGCTGCCACGAAGCCAGCACGCGAGCTAGTGGCAAATCTATCGGCCGGGGGATGGAAAACTATCGATAGACGAAAGAATAGAGTATATATCCGAGAATATATCATCTATCGTTTGCAAAACCTTCGAGACCCGCTCCGCAACGGCAATCTTGTCGAGATGGCCAGGGACCCGGGCGCGCATCCACCTCGGACATCCACAGCCAAACAAGCGGAACATCTCACATGACAAGGAAGCGCTGCGCTTAATAGTAGATGCCATCCCTTGCATTCTAGGGGGATATATACGTACTGGCGCGTATTCGAGAGGCAGAGCGTAGGCTTGGGGCTCTTCATTTCCGCCGTGCTGGAGGTGTCGGATCGAGAGAGACGGAAGGTAACTCGACGATTCCGAGGATAAAAAAAAGAAATAAATCTGCATATGGGTATTTTAAAAAAAAAAAAAAAAAAAAAAAAAATAGAAATGTCAAAATTCTTGTGTTTCTTTTGCACATAAACAGCCCCTTGGCATTGTTGTGTTGTTATGTCGTCGTTCGTTTGCTTGGAAGAAAATTTGTTGAAGTGAATCAAGTTGGCCAAGACTCTATTCGCACTGGCAGGCCGCCGCCCTTTGGCCTTGGCAGTCGCTCACCGGTCGAATGATGGAATACGACGGTGCCGTCTTTTCCGTTTTTAGCCTTGGCGACTCGAATTCAGTTGCGACCATCTCGGCCCTTGCGGCCTCCTGGTATCGGGGGGCTGTGTGCTCTGGTCCGTGGGCCATTTCGGGACGGTTGGGAGGAAGGGGTCTCGATTTTCGGTGATGTTCAGGACGAAAAAAAAAACAGCGATTTACAACGATAAGCAGACTGCCAACAGTGGGTTGGATTTTCAATCAGGGAAATAGATGCATGCTACCCCCAATGAAAAATAGAAGGCCAGGTGACCAAAAATCCAGTGCGGGTGGCTTGGATCGGTAGACCCGGCCCAAGGATTGGACTACGGTGCATTAACCCATCTGGCTTGACATTTCCGCACTGTCCGATGACGTCCGCAGCAGGCCAAGACGCTTGGAAGCTCCCTGGCGGCAACCCCACCAGAATGCGGCCATCTTCCAGCTTTGCAACATTCCACCTTCACCATCATCGTCAAGATGGCGGCCTTTCTCAGGAGCAAGCAAGTGGGCATGCAGAATGACCTTTCTGCGAGTCTCAGACCCGAAATCTTCACGCCCGACGACCAAGCACGCTATGGCATCAACTCCCAAATCAGGTCTGCCCCTCCCTCCCTGCTCCTAGCCCATGCCGCCGGCCATCCATTGTCGAATCCCATCAACTGACCTTGACTTGCATTGCAGCTGCTTCGCATACGACCCCGTGCAATCGCTTATGGCCGTAGCCACCAGCGAAAGCAAATTCGGCCCCGGAAAAGTCTACGTGTTTGGCCAGCAACGCGTGCAGAAGATCATCGAGCCCCCTCGTCGCACATCGTTTCTTTTTGTCCAATTCACCGGAAACCACCTCGTCACCGTCGATAAGAAAAATGAGCTTGGCGTCTGGGATCTGGACACGGCCGAGCGCCTTTTTGCGCTGGTAGTGGCTGGCAATGTTGTCTCGCTCGTCACAGACCCCATGCTGGATTGGGCCTTTATTGGTTTACAAAATGGAGATGTCATGGCTTACGATCTAGATCGTGGAAGTCTGGCGCGATCCTTCCGATTGCCCAACTTCTGGAAGGAAAAAGACCCAAGCGTCAAAGTTTCTACGCTTGTGTCCATGACTCTTCACCCCCGAGACATCGGAAAGCTTCTTCTCGCATACACCAATGGAGCTGTCATTTACTCCTTCAAGCAGAACCAGCCAACTCAATTCTTCGAGTACGTGCTTGCGCCGGGCGCTCCAGGTGGAAATGGAGTCGCCATGGATACAACCCGGAAGCCAAAGCTTACCCATGCACTCTGGCACCCTTCTGGCACATTCGTTGCCACAGCGCATGAGGATGGAAGCTTGGTGTTTTGGGACATCAAAGAGCAGAGGGTCATCATGGCCAGGACATTGACTGAAATGAACGTGAACCAACCAGGGCCTGAACCCACTACCCCAGCCGCCATGGAACCTTACACCAAAATTGCCTGGTGCTGCAAAGAGAACTGTGATGACAGCGCGCTGTTGATTGCTGGAGGTCAGCCCATTGATGCATCTCCCAAGGCGATTACCTTCATCGACCTAGGGATCACGCCCGTGTATGCCACATCCTCATGGCAGGTTCTGGGTGATTATTTCCGTGGAAAGCGCCAGAACCCGTTAAAACTCCCTGCTGGTGCTGAGGCCGTCGATTTCCTTTTGATCCCCAGGGCTTCGCCTCACTTCGGTGGTGCGCAGGACCCAATCGCCCTGACCTGTCTGCTCTCCTCTGGGGAACTCATCACCATGAGCTTCCCTTCTGGATTCCCCATCAGTCCCACGAACCAGCTCCATCCGTCGCTGTTTTTTGTTCACCCTTTTATAAATAAAGTCAATATTTCGTGCCTGGAACGCCCCAGGTGGCTGTCCATGCTTGAGAAGCGGAACCAAGGAGATCCCATCCTCAAGGGTGGCGCCCAAGGTCCCAGACCGCGCAAGCGATTCGAAGAACGCACCATCATCCAGGCCGCGCATGCGGACAGCACTATTCGAATTTGGGACTCCGGCCATGCAGACGAGATCGAAAATGGTACACAGCTCCAGGTTGATGTGGCTCGAGCCCTTGACCGGTTTGATGACATCGAAATCACCGCCATGAGCATGGCAAGTGGTACAGGCGAGTTCATTGTCGGTACTCGCACAGGCGAGGCCATCGTATACCGATGGGGTACAAACCGGTTCTTTGGCAACGACAGGCCACAGCAGCTTGATCCAAACCCCAAGGGGCTGACAGACATCAGCTGTCGAGCAGAGCCTACTCTCAAAGAGGGACTCCAGCCTTTAGTTCTTTATGAGATGGTTCAAGGTCCCATCACAGCTGTCCAAATATCCAATGTCGGGTTCGCTGCTGTTGGATCCGAGCTTGGGTTCTTTACCTTGATCGATCTTCGCGGTCCAACCATCATCTACCAAGCTCCCATGACAGATTTCGCCAAGCAAGACAAGCGCGCATCCTTCCTCAAGGGACACCACCGTCCAGCAGAACCACATAAAGAATGGCCAGTGGCTATTGAGTTTGGAGTAATGACTCTCGACGAAGACAGTTACTCCAGTATCTGCTGCTTTGTAGGTACGAACCTAGGCAAGGTCATCACTCTCAAGTTGCTTCCGGGTAGCGACGGCGCCTATTCTGCCAAGGTAGCCGGCTTCGTCGCATTCGACTCCAAGATCATCTCGCTAAACCCCATTGATGCGGACACTGGAAAACCCGCTGCTGCCACCGGTCAAACGGTGGCAGGTCTCAGAAACGGACTAAAGGTTAACGGCGTGCTTGTTGCAGGTGAGTTGACAAAACTAAATCCACATAAAAGAGAGTACTAACCCAGTGGCAGTCACCCAAAGTGAGATTAGAATCTTTAGACCGGCCAATTCAAAGGGCGCATCGAAAGAATTTGATGACATTCTTTGCGATGCGGCGAGCGTTGCGGAGCTAGAGCTGCAAGGCTTTGCTGTCGTTGGTCTGTTTGGCGACCGAACGGCGAGGGCATTCTCCATTCCAGGCTTGAAGGAGATAGGAAAGGCCGAGTTGCCTATGGTTGACACCACCCGTAGTACAGCAGCCACTGTCACGCAGACAGGCGATATATTTGCATGGTCTGGTCCAAGCGAGCTTGCTGTCATTCACGTCTGGGGTACAGGCAAGGGCCCTCAGCAATCTCCGGACACACTCATCAACCCCAAGCTCGAATGCCCGATTCGACCGACAATCTCAAACATGCAGTGGATTTCCGGCACCCAGCACATCACCCCCACCGACCTTGATCTCCTCGTTGGCGGCCCAGATCGTCCACCCAGCAAGCGGATGATGGACGCGGCAGCAGCAGAGCAGCGTGCAGCTCGGATTGGCGAGGATGCCGGTTCCAGCCAGGAAGGTTGGGGTGACTACCTCTCGAGACAATTGAATGAACGGACAGAAAAGCTAAACATTATGGGCGACAACATGGACAATCTCCAAGAGCAGAGTGCTGGATGGGCAGATGATGTGAACAAGTTCATGAATAAACAAAAGAGAAATGTTCTTCTGGGGGGGATCAAGGGCAAATTCTTCTAGACTTTTTCCGAGGGCATTTGTTCTGCATTAGAGCATCCTCATTGTTTGCACATCTAAAGATGTCAACAAAGGACCGATACTATGATACCAACTTTGTTTTTTTCTTCTTCTGAGGGATGAGATATTCATTGTTCACGTTTTCTAATGGGACTGTTTTTGTTTCTCGAAATAGCTCTCAATTCTAAAATAAGAAAAATATCATGAATTACAATAGCATAGTTATTAACCTCTATCCTTCATGGCATCGTTTCTATCACTGCTATTTTAAAGTCATTCTTCCTAGTATCTCCATCGTCGTCTTGCTGCTTCACATTCACAACGGCTCCGGGTCCGGCCCGAAGACTTACTGGGTGTTGAAGCAAGGAGCTTGAGTTTTCAGACCATGCATTGGATTGGATATCCGAAGCGTCATCCTGCAGAGGGAATGTACGGCTTCTAGGGAGGAGCAGTCTTCCATCCTGGAAGCTAGGTTTTGGTTTTGGCGCTTGCCAGTTGGTCGGCTCATTCCCTGGCTTATCCGTCTCACGGGGTTTATCCAGTTGTTGCGGAACTTTATGCCGGTCAGTCGTGCTCTTTTCGAACGGGCTGGTCGATTCAGAAACACTAGCATTGGTATTGGTATTGGCGTTGGCATTCAGCGGACGTCTCTTCACCCGCTTGGCGTCTGGCCACTTGGTCTTGGAGTCCACTTTCTTCCTTGGTATAGTGATCTCGGTCACGCTGCCTGGGTCCAGCTCCTCAATGCTCTCGTACCGCGTGTCGGGCCTGGGTAGTTTTCTCGCAGAGAACTCCCGCTTGCGGTTTTCCTCTACTAAGAGATCGACCTTTTGTTCAATGCTCTTGAACAGCCTCATCCGCTCGCCCCCTCTCCCCTTCAGCTGATCAACATTTCGGTCGACATGTTCTACCAGACGGGTGAGATCCAGCAGCCTGCTTCGAAAAATGCACAAAAACACTGTCAGCACGGACGTCGTCACCGACAGTATAACTGCTATGGCCAGAATGACCTTGGTTTCAGTGCTGAGGGGTTCAGACTGATGGGACTGAACTGCAGACACTTCGATGACCGGCATCACGACCGGCATATTGAAGTAAGGAGCGAAGGATCGAACTCCGGGATTGATCCGGGAAGGAATGATTGAAGGTGTTGAATCAAGTTAGGGGAGGAGATGAGCATAATGACTAGATATACAATGTGAGATTTCATAAGTGCCCACCGTGTTCTTCGAACACAAAACACAATGACATTGCCTTTGTTTGAAACGTAAACATTCTTGAACACATGCACGTGCACATCTTTCATAAACCGTTTGTCTAGCTGGCTGTTCAAAGATCACCCAGCTGCATACATGGGCATGTTTCAAATTCATCCAGAGTTGTTCCACACGTCGGATGAGGTCACTTATCGTATCGTGGCTTTGGTGGTCTTTTGAAAAGTTAAGGCGGTTAGCCCTCCCCAGCTGCCCAATACGGGGCCAAGGCAGAACTACAGGTCAAAGAGGAGGAAAGCAATGAGGTAGTTTAAAGATCAAGTTTCGGGCAAAGCAGGAAGAATGGTATTATTGGATCCCCAGGAAATTTCGCCAAGCCCTCCCAAGGCTTCCCTGTATTTGTATGGCGTATTCCAAAGTCTAAAGCGGGTTCAAAGACGTTGGCCTCGCTGCAGAGGCGTTCCGAGAATGATACATAGATTCCAGCCTGATGACGTGTGTGTGTGTGCGTGTGGCCTGGCCCAACGAGTTTTTTTGGGCTCGCAGTGGGTGGAGCGAGACTCTGCCAAGCCGGAGAGAGCCAGCTTTTGCTCCTCCTCCTTTTCCGTTCCCTCACTCTCTCTCAAGTCTCATTAACCATGGTGGCCTAGCCTAGTCCGTCATAGAAATGTCCCTTTGGTTTGACTCATCGGCGCCACGCACCCATAAGACGTTGTTGCACCTGGCGGTGGTGGTTAGCGCGCGCGGTTCATTTCTCATAAACGATAAGGTTGGTGGCAGCTCGGAACGCACCTGATAAGAACTTGGCCCAGAGAGCCGGTAAGCTTGTCGTTGACGTACTCCTCGGTGCCGGAGAGCTGGAGGTTCATGTAGCTATCAACAGAGACCAAGGTGCCCTTGTACTCGACCTCGCCCCATTTGAGGCGGACGAAAATGGGCTTGTTGACGAGGTCCTGCAGCATAGGCCGCGGGTTGACGGGGACGAAGCTCATCTTGGAACGGTTGCGATGAGATACGGAAAATAAAAAAGGGCTAGATACGAAGCGTCGTGGCGGTTTGAGAGGCTGTGAGGCTCGGATTAAGGCCTACCGCGTTTTGATGTGTGCCAGGGAACAGGTGGAGAAAATTTCGCCTGAGGACGTGAGCGCCGTTTGCCGACGTTGTTCCGTCGCTGCACGGTCCACCAGGCCCGAGCCGTGTCCAGGGATGCCAGCATATGGAGAGGCGAGGATGAACCCACGACGGTTCGATTGGATGGCCATCAGGGAAAACATCGCTTGCTTGACGCCTAGACGGCAGCTATTCATGCAAAGAAGGTCGTCAAAGCATCTCTGACGCGCAGTCTGAGGGAATGTGGACCGTGCGGGCGTTGCGCGCTCATGGCGATTTGAGTGAAGAGGCATCATGTCCAGGAAGCAAGTGGGAAGACTGCATTCAATAGGGTCCATCCATTACAAACAAAAAAGTGTTTCGGATCTAATGTTCGTCCGATGCTATAATTAGCTATCAGGGCAGGACCGCTCTGTCGATGATAAAGTTGCAGCCTCAGTCTCCAATATTCTATAGGGTAAGTGTTGACTGGGACAATCCAACCTTTAATGGTTGCAATAAAAGGGCGTCTCTATCATGGATATCAAATAATAGTGATGTTGAAAAAATCCTAATAAATTATATCTCGGTACATGTACTTATTTGGACCTTTTTTGTATTGTTTGGACTAAGAAATGTCTGAGTATGTGGCCTGTTTGCTGGGATGCTATGCTGCAATATGTCGAATTATCAATCATGAGTTGTACTATCCAGGCAAGTGTCGGCCTGTCAGAGTAGCACGTCAGAATAGCCCGGCATTTCCAATCCACATGCATATTTGTCATTGTGCTACAATCTGCGTGCCATGTACGTTCCATTCGCCGCCTATCTGTTCCAATAGCCGGGTGCCGGCGCAAGCTGCATTATTAATAAACACACTTCCCCGCTTCGCAAGGCGCGATGCATCCGAGAGATGATCCAATTGGGATCATGACATAAATGCCCCGAGTCTTTCCTATAAGAACCTCATGTCTGCTTGTTCCGACATGGATATTGATTAAAAAAATTATATACTTGGAATATAATAATATTTTACACAGACTACAACTTCTATCATGGCTTCCGCTCCATTCTTCGCTATTGTCGCCGGTGTTGGCCCTGGCACAGGTGGGACTTGAAGCAAACAGATTGCTATGCATCCGCCTTGCTAACCATTAAGCTCAGGGCGATCGGTCGCACTAAAGTTCGCAAAGACTTACTCAGTTGTAGTGTTGGCAAGAAACCCCGACAACTACAAGGATATCGTGGCAGACGTCAAGCAGGCGGGTGGTCATGCGCTGGGCATCTCGGCCGACCTCACCAAGCCCGAGTCAGTCAGCTCGGTTTTTGAAACGATTAAGAAGGAGCTTCCCGGGAGCAAGCTCGCGGCGGCCGTTTACAACGTTGGTGGAGGATTCGCTAAGAAGCCATTCCTCGAATTGACAGTCCAAGATCTTAACTCTGGCTTGGACGCTGCCGTGTAAGTAAAAAAAAAAAAAAAGCCCTGTCGCGGAGGATGTGATTTGGCTGACCCTTTTGCAGAGGCGGTTTCTACTACTTTGCGCAACACTCGCTCCCACTACTGCTCGAATCAGTCCCAAGTTCTCCTCATCCTCCCTCGCTGCTAATTACTGGCGCGACCGCCTCGGTCCGCGGCTCTTCGCAATTCGGGTCATTCGCCGCGGGCAAGTTTGCTCTCAGAGCGCTGGGCCAGTCGCTGGCGCGCGAGTTTGGACCTCAAGGCATCCACGTCGCCCATATTATTGTCGACGGCGTCATCGACCTCCCAAGGACGCGTAACTATCCCACGGCTAGCAAAGCAGAGGATGCGAAGCTTAAGCCTGACGCTGTATGTAAAATGAATTTTGACAAAGATTGCTGCTCCCTTGACACTGGCTGACTCTGCTTGACAGATTGCGGAAACGTACTGGCACCTGCACACGCAGCACCGGTCAGCATTCACGCAGGAAATTGACATCAGGCCCTATGTGGAGAAGTTTTGAAAAGGGAGTTTTTTTTTTCGTCAAGGCGGAGAGACATGATGGTATTTTGGATTGAGACGTGAGATCACATCGAGACCTGTGTCGCATGAGATTGACTTGCAAGGGGGGGGGAGGGCCTCGAATTTTCGCACAAGGGATCGTATTTCAGAAGATGAACTTCATTTGGTTGGATTCCTCGCGTCTCATAAACCGGTGCGCTGTCTCAACCTGCCGTGTGCAAGATTGCGGTCGCTTCTCAACACGTGTGCCAACTGCCGATTGTCTGACAACGCCGGCAGATCGCGCGTCGCGGGCGAACTCCATGATCTGTAAAACACCCAGAGATCTTGAAAAAAAAAGAGGCGTCCAAGAGAAGAGCGCTCGTAGGGAGAAGTCGGTGTGCTCATGTGTTGGCTTCCCTGCTTCGAGTTCAATTGGCTGAGGAGATGTGGCCTGAGCTGACCCATTTCTCATGGTCGCCCTTGTCTCAGAACAAGTAGAGCTAATGCAATTCACTAGAGCTGTTCAAAGTTGTCAATAATATTTGGAAACTTCCTTTTTTGGTGGTTGCAGGGCGAACCTCTCGTCCTGAGGTTGGTGAAATTGGGCCGCTGGTATTGTGCTTATTTTACAGTGGCATCCTCGGTATATTGACTTTATTGCATAGTCCACGATAGTGCGAAATCTAGGATATTATTATTGGTATCGTGGAATGCGGCGCAGGCTCTATGCTTTGCCCATATGTTTTGAAGGAGTATGATCGATAGGGAGATGATGTTGGCCCCTTCATTCCGAGGGAGAAAGCTCAGACACAAGACTCCAGCAAACATCGGTGGCTATACCGCCTGGTTAGCTCCAAGTCGTTACATCACCTGTCTCAGGGCTGCTTCTTTACACGGTGAGCCAGAAACACTATCCAGGGGCAATTGGAACGTTTCGCGGGCAGGTTTCGACACCAGCCATTGCCAATCCCCATCCTGACGACATTCCGTGGACATCGATCGCCCTACTGAACATGTCTACAAACCGCAGAGGGAACATGGAGCGAACATTGGCTATAAAGATGAAGCTCTTCTTCCGAGAACCAGGAATTTCCTAACCAGTCTCATCAACAATTACCACTTCCAGTCACTCGTTTCTCCTCGCTCACATCCACCTCGTGGAATAGTCACTCGTTGCCTTCTTTCTTATTCACTCGTTTCAACTACTTTACAACCCAAGTCAAAATGGTTCGCTCTACTGCTATCTTCACCGCTGCCATCATGGCTGCCGGCGCCATGGCCAACACCGAGGCCAACCTTGCCGCCCGCTGCTACGAGGACGGCGGCAACGTCGACTGCGGCGCCTACCGCCCCCCTGTCGCCGGCAACCCTGTGATGCCTCCCGTTGGCCCCCCTGCTGGCGCTCCTCCTCCTCCTCCTCCCACCTACGTCGTTGGCGAGTGTGCCCCTGAGGTTGTCGACTGCCCTTACCGCAACCAGAAGCCCCCTGTCGTCCCCCCTACCATCGTTGTGCCTCCCTGCGAGGGCTGCGACCGCCCCAAGAACTTCAGCAACCACGGCTGCCCTAACGGGGGCTGCGGCCTTACCAAGATCATTGTTCCTGGCGGACCCGGCTGCACCGGCCCGGGATGCCCTGGTGGACCTGGAGGTCCCGGAGGTCCCGGTGGCCCCGGAGGTCCTGGTGGACCCGGAGGCCCTGGTGGACCTGGTGGACCTGGCGGACCTGGCGGACCTGGAGGCCCTGGCTGCACTGGCGAGGGATGCCCTACCCCCATCGTCAAGCCCCCCACTCCCGGCAGTGGCTGCGTCGTTCCTGGAGCCTGCGGCACTCCTGGCCCCGAGACTCCCGTTACCGTCAGCGCCGGTGCCAAGAGCTACACTGGCGGCCTTGTTGCCGCCGTCGCCGCTCTCGTCTTCACCTTCACCCTCTAAGCGACTCGAAAGGGGAGCGTCTCCATGGTATTTGATGGCTGGATAGAGCTTCGGTCTAAGCTTGGGTTATATGGTCATGATGGACATCGGATGCTAATGTCTGTGACGGATTGGACGAACTCTATGCTAGAAATGACAATTGAAACCACTTATCTATAAAAGGATCCCTGATATGCCGTCTCTGTTTGCGTGAAGTGCTATGTAGGCATTGCCCAGGTTGAACGTGGAGACGATTCATGACAAGCTAATCTTCTGCAGCCTATCACTTGGTCCAGCTGTATCATATGAGTGTAATGTGAGGTAGTGTTGGCTCGCCGAGGTTGGAGTAAAGCCTTCATGCTCAAGTGAAGTGGGATCATTCTGGCATTCTGTACCCATCGCGAATAGAAACACCCGGAGAAAAGACGAAATAAGGCGCCTATGAGCCAGAATTCGGAGCAAACTTGCCATATAGTGGCGCCAACAGTGCAAGCACTTGGACTACTAACGAGCCCATGCCAGGCATCCAGACAAGCTGACGCTGACAGCGCGGCATGGCGCCACCACTCACTGTCATGTCGCTCCTCCAAGGGGAAGCAGAGCCTCTCTCACCGCCATATACTTGGGATCGCCAGGTACGTAGTAATTACTACCTATTAGCCGGTGCTAACGTCTCAAGGGGGTAATATCAGGGTCAGGGGTCTGGCCTCGCAACAGTTCCCCTTTCGAACGGCGCCCCAGTCGTGGATGAGGAGAGAAAGTGCCAGACGCACCATGGATCGTGGGATAGGAGCTGCATATGGCCCTAGGCATGCAAATGCCCACTGGGACGGGTGGCCAGGCCAAAATCTCACTTGTCGCCCAGCTAAGCTGGGTGTGTGTGAAGGTTAGTGCGGCGGGCTAGAGTCCGAGAAGGGTGATGCGAGCGTTATCTCGTCTTGTGACTGGCATATGCGCACAAGAACCCATGGCCAAGTGCCATCCGAACACTGCTGACTCGGGCATGGTGCGTGTGTAGACCCAAGTGGCTTTGTTTACCTAAGCTGTCCGGAAGGGGAAATTGTAAATTCGACAGCCTCACTTTTCATCGTCGGGCTGGAACCAGGACTTCTGCAGTTGGCCCGGAATGCAGCAACGGGCTCACCGCTCCCTTTCTCGATCATGCACTCTTCCCTTGATGCAGTGTAACCCATCTCTAACGAGAAGGGGGGGAGGGGGGCGGATTTACGAGGCGTAGAACGATTAATTGCTCGGAGTTAATTGTCAGGGTTGAGTTAGCCGTACAAAAACGTGCTGCGAGAATTTGCGCTGCGAGAATCTACGTAGCGAGAATCTACGTAACGAGAATTTGCGCAACGAGAATTTGCGCAACGAGAATTTACGCCGCGAGAATTTACGCCGCGAGAATTTGTGTCCTGTCCGTGACGCAAAGGGAAATTAGTCCGCTCGAAATGGCACCATCTGCCTAGACAAGCCCTTGATGGCTTAGAATCTTGCATCTGTCCGCTTCAAAGTATCTCTCCAATGTTGGCCTAAAGTCTTGTCGGCTTACGTGCAGCATTGAGCTTGCCCATCCAAGTTCACCCGATGACCGCCAAACTGCGGCATCCGAAACTCACCAGACGTTTCATCATCTACCTCCTGCGTTTGCAATACGAGGTGTCTCGCGGCCTCGAACGGAGAGGTAGAGAACTGTTTCAGTTGGGCGCTCCCCGCGGAGCGGGAAGACGGTGGGTGGCTGACTATGCAAGGCGCTCGCTAGACGCTCCAGGCACTGCGTCATCTTCAACACCAACTGTTGGGAAGATGGGGATCAGGAGGACAAATGAAATGAGCAAACGAAGAAAAAAAAGCAATCATGGTCACGACCTACAATAAAAGACTGCCTAGTTTGTTACAGTTAGTCTGCTCCTCCGAACCTAAACACAATAGCTTGCGCGGACACGAGATGACCTCGCTGGTCATTGGGACCGACCTGTTCGTGGCTGCATACTTAGCCTGTCGCGCTCAGGCCTTTTTTTCTCTCTTGTGTGTATCCCGCGGGCTGAGGTGATACACCAGAATATGCAAGTTGGGCCCCTTCCCCTTTTCAGTTGCGGCCCGTTACCCTCTTGGATAATTATACGACGTGTTGATCATTGTGAAAAGTGTAAAAAAAAAAAAGCCAAGAAAGTGGGCTAAATTTTACTTGATAATTTTAGATCCGTAACCACCATTTGTCTCAAAGGGACGGTATGCTGTCCACAGGCTGCCTGCATGCACCCTGTGTAATTCGGGCAAGGGAACCTCAGGCACTCTTTGCCAAGCATTTCTTGTTTCAATGGCCTAAGTATAGTGGACGGAAAAAATAACTTGGCACGTTTCCTAGCCACCTCGCGTTGTGTTTCCAGATTAGCTCGTGGGAGATAATCAAGTCTAGGACGCCTGCATGTTGAATTATTCGAACCCACCAATCCTTCCAGGTGGCTCCATTGTTTTTGAGGATTTCACCCTGGCCCTGTTGCACAAAGGTCACGACCCTCTTGCTCAATGTGGGCTATCGTCGCCGCCATGCATCATCTTACTCACCCGGTATATGCTGTGCGACCACGTTCACATCACACGCCAATGTTTTCAATGGCGCACTTCAATAGGCGGCTTATAAACAATACCGCACACCCCCTCCATTCCCACTTCCCGTTGCAGATTGTCGAATGCAGGGGTACCGAAAGACCTGTCAATTATCATATCCCGTCCTGTCCTGCCTGGTCTTGCGCGCTCGGACGTGAGGCCTGTCGACCCACGCCCGCCAGGTCTAATCCGGACTTAGTAGACGGCATCTGATGCTATTTTACTCCAATGGCCGTGAAATAGCGGCATCGAATTTGTCTCCGCAGTCCCTTTCATTCCGGGGTTGCCCAATCAATCGGGACCAGCCTCATCCCGGTGCGAATCCGAAACTAGAATACCACCGTTGATGTACATGTCGTTGCGGTGCTGTGCATGCTGTCAAACAAAAGATGACAGGCACCAGGGGTCAAGACATACCGGCCGTCGGTACCGAGTCCTTGTTTCTGGTGTGGCAGCAATCAAAGGTTGCATTGGCGCCGTCCTTGGTATTCTTAGGTATTCCAACTACACACACTAGTAAGCCGCCATCCTGAAATATGAGATGTCATTTCTTGCGGGGGAGTTTTTTTGATCGTTATTTCCTTTTGCGGGGGCTTGAAAAGGTTAGACAGACAAGTCTATTGTTATGGCTCGCTGTCACTACACACACACGCACGCGCACACACGCACACTGGCGCGCACACTGGTGTCTTCGTCATATAAAGCTATCCTGCTCTTCCGCCTCACTTCTGTCTCTCATCTTCGACGCAACCTCCCTAATAACCACACATCGACACATACTGGAAATACATTCGGCAGCGTCGGCCATACCGCGGCAGCAGCAACAAATCAATCATGGCCCAGAATTCCGAGACATCTTCGATGGTTGTGAACCTGAGCCAGAAATGCGAGTGAGTTTACACAATTCGCCACCAGTGGGGCTTCAGCTAAGACAGGAGCAGATGCTGCGATGTGGAAGAGGTCCCCACGGCCGAATACGCGCGTGTCGACGTATTTCTCGAAGACCCAGCCCTCCCGGTCTCCTACAAGCTCACTGAGACTGCCACCATGAGCCAGGGAGGTGCGGACGCACCATCAAAGCCTCCCTCTCAGAACCTATAATTGAGCATTAAAAAAAGAGTAATCTGGTTGATAGTTTGGTGCGAGGGCAATCGTACCGTTGGATTGAAAAGTCTACTTGTTCCGCGGGCGACCGTGTTGAGCTTTTCCTGTGAGAATAGGAACTTTAAAAATTTGGTCTCAAAAAAAGAGTAATCAACATCCGGAA
This sequence comes from Calonectria hawksworthii, assembly GCA_020975415.1. Taxonomy (NCBI): domain Eukaryota; kingdom Fungi; phylum Ascomycota; class Sordariomycetes; order Hypocreales; family Nectriaceae; genus Calonectria; species Calonectria hawksworthii. The sequence goes on along the minus strand of JAHXZK010000001.1, from coordinate 1,531,399 downwards.
GGGGGGAGATAATTCGGATTTGCGGACCATCTAACGAAATCACTACAAGAGTGAATCTGCTATGTCTAATGAAGGAATGTATAATAGTTGTGCTTAATGTATTATGTATTAGTTAATGCGAGATAATGTTAAGGAGTCGAGGTGTCCATGTTTACTCAATCATCTCTGGGAGTGTGATAAGGCAGTCTCATGTGGTACATCAGAGCATGCTAGACATCCCTTACTGAAATACATGAAGTCTCTGCCACTACAGACGAATAATAAAATAAGAATGTGTTGCCTCCGCTATCATGATTTTACTGTCTCGCTTTTTAGCTTGATTTATTTCATCCGCCTTCCATCCATAACAACCATAAGGGGATCTTCGTGGTAAACCGACAAAGCTATGAGTGGTTTCTAGTCTCCAGTCTAGTAGACGTGGTTCATGCCCATACAAGTCCAATTACTTGCCATGGTTACTTCTACAGTATCAATTGTTGGCCAGTCTCTACTCCTACTTCAGCGACAGAGGACGGGTGTTGCAACATATGGACGTTACTAAACCAAATATTGCAACTAACACGGCACCATTTGTGGAAGTTCCAAAATACCAGGCACTGAAACAGTCATCCTGTTACGGCTGCTAATTACGCTGCAGTGCACACATATGGCCTATCGGTAGGTTTGCCCAAGCCCGTCCCATGAGCGTTGCAAACATGAAGCTCTTGCAGGAAATCCACCTAGTTTCACCTACCGATCTTGTCATTTCTTCTTCTTCTTTTGATCTTCCTCAGTTAGAAGGCAAATCCAACTTGAAAGCAAGCAGATTCAAAAGTAAGCTTTTTTTGTGCCATGGCCTGTACACATGTAAAGAATCGTGCCTCCTATTACGCCTTCTAGCCCGCCAGGCCAAAGGATAAGTGAATAACCTCAATGCTCGTGATTACCCGCGCGGTTAACAGCTGCTAAGGACCTTCCGTTAGGGGGGTTCTATTCGCCCTATTGTACAGCACATGTCAACGCATCACCGGACTCTGCAAACCACGATTAAAACGCACCGGTCAAATTGAGTTCACGGCACTGACCTCAAAGTGGCATAAACGAAGTGGGAGAGCGGGAAGTAAACATCGCGAGCTAGCATCGTGAACTAACATCGTGCTAGCGTGTCGGAACAACGCCCAAAGATGCCAATAAGACGGGAATAATTATGTCAAGGTGGAGATACGACAACCTTAAACGCACTTCTCGTTTGAAATCGCTTGTGCCGCCTCTGTATGATTGATGGCGAGCACAACGATGAGGCTTCCTTGAAGGATAGTTTGCTCTTGTTCCAGGCAACTAACTTCGGCCCGTTTTTACCACTGATCTGCGCAGTAAGGCACTGCGACCTCATAACCGCCTGGGACGGGTTTGACCGACTTTTGCCCCAACATTCTCCTGATTCATTCTTCAAGGCTGAATCCCATCATTTCACGGAGATCAATGGGCAGTGTCGTTTCTTAATAAGCATCTCAAAAATTTCTTTAGCCAATACCATCTTGTTGCAAAAATAAAAAGTCCGACCCGTTGGGAACTATAGGGTAGGTAAAGTGGCTCATTGAGACCCGTTGATCTAGGTCTGAGATTACCATGCAAGGAGCACCTCTGTTCTATTGTTATCCCAGTCCATATGTGACCGCGCTCAGATAACCCCCTGAATCTTGGGTTCAGATGCCTTTTTAAAAGTAAATGGCGGTCTCGACATGCTTAGCTCAAAGTTTGTTCATTGTTTACTGCGCGTAGAAGGAGAAAAAGAAGCAAAAAGAAAAGAAATTGCATGGGGAATATGGGGATTACCTGATCGCACCCCCCCGAGTCAAGACATTTGCCACCGGCCTATCCCGTCCAGCTGCCTTTTGCGCCTGGGGTGGACGCCACGGGCGAACCTTCCCGGACGTTGATTGAGGCGAAAAGGTTCGATCCGTTCCTTCCATCAGATCCACGTGGCCTGGAGGGATTAGGTAACTACCCCTCGCGTGCTACATGATGCGTTTTGCTGTCTTCATTTTCTCACTAACAAGACCCGAAAGTGTGTACCTAGTCGTTGTCCGCCTCGCCCTTCCGCCCCCCCCTTCCCGCTGCCGCTGCTACTGTCACTGTGCGGCGGCACCACCTGATCCGGCGCGCGCAAACTTGCGAGAGGGGGGATAACGAGAGATGAAAAGAAGCTTTTGCTCTCGGGAAAAGAGAAAACAAGCCCAAGGCGGAACCGATGGCAGCTGAATGGGAGGGAATAGCTACGTTACCAGGCGTCAGATGATTGAAGTCCGGGGGCGGGGAAGGGAGGGGCGCGCCCACGCATGGGTTCTTGGCGCTGAAGAAGGTCACTGTATCATGACCCGGCCTCTTAGTGAATATTCCCGAGTACTCACATTGGAAGTGGAATCCGGTTCGCCTATTCTCACCTCTGAGGGCATGTCTTAGGTTGCAGTGCCGGTCGATCATGAGCCTTGATCCCTGGCCAACTGCCACCCCAGGTGTGGGCTTCGGCCCTATCTATGGTCGGCCGTGGGATTTCCCCCCTCGATATCTTTTTTTCTAAGCTGACAGGTTCCAGGGCATTGCTTTGGTAGCCCAGGAAAGCTCCGCCAACCAGCCAACAGGGCTTATCAAGCCCAGCCCGCGGCTGCATCCTGCGAGCCAGTCGCGTCAATGGCGGATCCGGGGTTGCACAACGAGGTGGCATCCAGCAACAATGCCCACTGGCTCAGCGACCTGTGCGACATGCCCATTGCCAATTGAGAGGTCCGGATCCAACGCCCCGCGGCTAGTTCCCTGTCCCGCCCGTACAGAAAGGCTCCATCGCTCAGTTATCACAATTGTTTTCTCCCTGTCTCAGCCAGGCGCGCGCGGGGGAGTCAACCCCAGGCGGAGCCGCCAATAAATCCCCGAGGATGGCAATTTCACTCGTTTTCTTTCCCCTTCTCGCGAGTAAGCTCTCCATTTCGTCATTGTTTGGGGTCGTATGCCGTGCGGCTGCAAATCAGGTTGCTTTTGTTGTCTTGCTCTGATATGCATGAAGTTGGTTGCATGTTTGCCCTTTTCTCGATTCAACGCTGTCCAATCCTTGTTACTCTATGGCTCGACTGCCAAGCCCCTTCCCTATCATACATCGGATAGACTTTCGCCTTATGCGATGCTATCATGTGCGCTTGGACCGTTGCTTCCAGGTCTCTGATGGAAATGGCAAGTTATGGCAGCTCGGTGAGGAAAGAGGGTTTTCCTTTTGCTGTGAATGCCCGATAGCTCCAGCCTCATTCGCCTTTAGAAAAAAAAGATAAATAGTAGGCAACCTTTCTGAGATTAAGTGCCCGTCCTCAATCATCTGGCACACGACAAAGCAATACTTTCGCAATTTCTTAATATCCTGAGACTCTAAAAACACAAGCCTGCGTCAGCATGGCTGTTGATAAGCCCGACAGATCTTCTATGGAAGTACATGTTGGCGAAGGCTGCTTGTAAGATGGACCGTAACCGAACAAACTGTGACTCTTGGGTGTGCGCTAATACAAGCAAGATGCTCTGAACCTCATGTTTCCAAAGATAATACCTACAACCAAAACCAACGTGAGAAAATGTTCATGAATGACAAAGGGCTTGCTATACAATATCGCCTGTGTCACATACCCGCGGATACTTCGTCCAATGAGAAACCTGGTGTTTCTTTTTCTACCGCCGTGGCAGAAACAGAACCAAACTCGCAAAACAGGGGGTAGTTCCAGTGCTCTGTGTTGGTTTTAGACGGAGAGCGCCACTATAAGGCCCAACAGCTTACTCAGAAATGCACAAGGATGACAAACAATTTTGTGTTCTAGACCTGGCTTTGGGGGAAATGCATGTTTTAGAAATGAAAGGGGTGGTTTTAACGACATCTTTCAAACAAAATTTTATCCCTGGCTTTGCAACTCGCGCTGAATTTTTCAATGGCTGTCAGCCTTGTGGTTCGCCCATGCCTCTTCCATGGTTTTCCTCCCTGGCTCTGACGTGCTCCGGGGTATCCTAAGAAATGTTGGGGGAGGCGTATGATGCAATGTGTCTCGTGTAACCCGACAATGCGGTGCCAATGTATGAAATAGCTGCCACGTATCCCGCCAAGCGCGTATTCAGCCACCTTTGTCCTTCGTTGGCGCCGAGACCGAAACCCAGCGATTCGGGGACTTTCCAGTGTCTGGGAAGATAACGGAGAGTCGGAAACAAGCCCGGCGGCAAGGCCGTATCTGTTCCAAGAAGCCCGGTGTCACAGCGTAAACCAGGCTGGGGCAGCCAGCCTGTGGTTGGGCACTTTGTGAGACGGGGCTTACGCCCGGGCACAATCACCGTTCTGGAGCCCTAAATCTGGCCTGCTGTTCCCTGTTGCATAGGGCATCAGGCAGCCCTCGCGCAGCACGGCCAGGGCGCCAAAAAGGATGAAAGTGCGCGTCACCGCCACTGTGAGCGCCGTGTGCACTGATCAAATGTTTCTCCGCAGCGGCTCCTCGTAGCAAATACCGGACCCTGATCGACGGTTTCAGGAACTACTGGTTTTATTTTCCTAGCTTAAGTCCGCATTTGGCTGTACCCAGCGCAGGTTTTCTATTTCGGGACTCAGCTGGACGACAAATCGGGCTGCGGAGTATGCGGACGGCGGACGACGAAGCCCTGAAGGATGCGCCGGGTTCAAGCTGGAAAAAGCAAGCACCAAGATTAGGAGGAGACACAGCCAATGGTCATCCCTTAAAAAAGATTGTTTATTTCATCTGATATACATGCTGAACGAAGTGGTTGGGGTTGGTACAATACTCGTGGTACGTTTTGTCACTGAAAAATAACTAAAACAACGAAATGGATAAATTAATCCAGAGGCGCCTGCCATTTCATTAATCTGCTGCAGTGGAGATTAATTTATATGCATGTCTAAATGAAAATGGCATGCACGGCCCTGGGTGTGGTTTTGCCAGACGCCAGGCGCGTTGACCTTGTCGATCCCGGGTACATAGGCAGTATCGATTCGGATAGCCGCGAAAAAAAATGGGGAAGTGACTGCCTCAGCTTCAGTAACCCAACTGCTTTCGACCTCGACTCTGCGGCTGAGATAATCGCTTTGACACTAAAAGAAGCTTGCTCTTTCAATGGTACGGCACGGATGCTTCGCCGCCCGTTCCCAAAACCTGCATGGCCATGCAATGCACCTGCGCAGCAAATGCAAGGCTTTTTTTTTTTTTCCTTTCGGGGGTCTGACAGGTGACTGGCATGGATACTCCGAGCATCTACGTCAGTGTTCTAGACCTTTGGCGAAACGGTCAAACAAGATGCTGGACAGCTGTCACCTTCAGGGGCCCAAACGCAAAAGAACTGCGAAGCACTGGATAAGATGCAAAGGAGCCCATACGGATCTCCTCCCGGGAGGGTTGCAGTCGGCTTCGCCGCGATCGTGAAGCCTCCCTTCACAACGAGCCCAACACACACACACACCAGGAGCAAGACATGAGCGCGCAAGGTGTGAAGCACGGTGATGATGGACTTTGAAGTCCGATGGTCAAACCCCATCAGCAAAACGACGAGGCTCAATCAGGAAGTACGGTCTCGCCTGGATAGCCAATGACGAGACACTGAGCCCCCAAACGGGACCAAATATTCAACACACTAGGAAACTCAAATCCAAAGGAAGGACAATGCCCCGGGGAAAGATGCCAGGGTCCGCCTTGACCGGCTGCAATATCGTGTGGAGCATGGGATTCGGGTTTGTTGGCTTGCAGAATCCCGGTGAGCTGGCAACCACTTGGAAGAGTCGCCGAGCATCGACATCTCACTTCTGCGTCTCGACCAGATCAAAGCTCATCTGTCCGTTGCTTGGGTGCGAGCCCTAAGACCATGTACGACGCCTGCCATGGGTGACCTGTGCTCATGCCGGACGGACGGTGCCTACCTGAGATTTCGTTTGTACCGTAGCCGGCTCCACGAAAAACAAACCACAGCCGAGAAGCATGGACAGGAACTACTCATCAGCGGATCAGAGAGCGATTCTGGCCCGCGGGCACGATCTCCCGCGCCCCGCACGATAAGAGCTCAGGTTCACTTCGACCCCGTGTGTTGCTGCTCAGCCGCCAATGCCACCCCTAGTCTCACCCCCAGCCTTAGTCAAAGTCTCGGAGACTGACTTTCTTACATTTCCCCGGTCGATCTGAAATCCATCCTCAACACCATGTTTCGTTGCTTTTGTCTTTTCTTGCTTCTGTTTGTCTCTGACTAGCTGACCGTCGCATCATGTTTCGCCGCTCCCCATGTTGCTACTCATGATCGCCATGGTCCGTACTTCGGCTCCAGTTGTTGTTGTTGACCGGGGGCTTGGCCAAACTTTAGCGGCGGCGCGTCCTCAGTAGCTCCGGGGCTGAGAGACCCCCATAGTCCTCTCGTTATATCTTGAGGATGATTCGCACTCTTGGGCCCGTTGCTGTTCACCCATCTCATGATCTGTTCAGCAGCACACGCCATTGGAACTCATCTTTGGGTTCCCATACAGTATATAAAATATAATTCACCATGCCGCACTCTCTAAGATCGACTGATGGCGGGGCATCAACGCTGTAAGTTGCTATTCTCCTGGGCCTCCCCGCCACGCCACCTACGTCTCAAGCTGGCTACAGAAGAAAGAAAACAATGAGCAACACGTACTGACAGGGACATTCCATAGCGACGAATCCAAGAACTCCAGGCACTCGAGGCCTCGCCGATATTCACCGTCCATCGAAATGTACCTCCAGTCGCCAGACGACCCGATTAATGTGAAGATATCGCTCGGCGGCATGGTTTTTCATAACGTATCTCAGCCTACCACACGTACCGATGGCCCCAGGCCCAACTAAAATCCCCATGGGGATGGGAAATTACATCGCTTCAGGATATTCCGTTGGGGTTTCGAACTGCCTTGGTTTGGGGTTCACAGCGTTACCCACAGTATTGTCAAGACGACAAACAAAAATGCGTTACGGGATAATCACATAATTTATTTGGAGGGCAATTACGGAGATCAGCTGCTATGGTCTTTGGCCAGGGGCAGCATGCCGGACTGGCCTTCTCATCATGCTCTCCTCAGTCTTTGTTATGATAATCAGGAGCAGCTTCATGACGAATGTCTTCGCATAGATACTTTCCTTGCTATGAATTATGGCAGAGTTTGAGTGGTGGTGGTTAGTGACCCAAGGTTGATTCATGTTAATCAAAGAACTGCTCAAGCCATCATATTCTACCACGTATTTCCAGCCTGTGCCTTAAGTATGTGACTTAAGCGTGTTGAATCATTGTGAATATTATCAAACAGACTGGTATATGGAACAAGTTACGGGTTTTTCATGGTATACTCTGATGTCAAGCAGATGGTGCCAAGACGAGCAGAGGCGTTTCGGCACCAATGCCGATCAGCGCCCTGGCCGGTAGACTGCAATGGGGCCTAGCATACGCCGAGTGACAGATTGGGGATCGGCCCTAGGGTTTAGGGCGGACACACAGGCTACTCAAGCGCCATCTCGGTACAGCCCTGACTCTATTGGCAATGGAAGTGGCCTAACAAGCGACGTTAAGACGCCCTTGGGCCCGGGTGGTAAGGCTCTGACGACGGATGAAAGCCACGCCCCACAACCGTGACAGGCAAAGTGGTATGCGTAATCCAGCCTTTTGTTGAGCATGGGCTCGACCCCGGCATCTCTCCTCGGCGCGCTCTTTGCACCGTCCTTGAAGCCATCACAATCAAAAAGGTTGGGGATGCTTAATAGCTGGACGTATCATTCGCAGCAGGGAAGATCCAGGGAGGCGAAAGGCAGAGCTAACGCGGATGGAACGGTGATTACGCCCGGGAGGGATCCTATTGGAAGTTCTGGGGGCTAGATCCCTGGGCTGCCGCAACAGCTCCGCAATGAAGACGGTTCCCGCGACTGATGGGGAAGAGGGACGGGGAGGGAACCGTCTAGTTACACACGGGGGCTAGCGCGGGGAAAAGAAAAACTGGACGAAAAAGAGGACGTGGAAGGGGGTGATAAGGGAAGCCTTTTGATGGCGTGTCCGCTGTGTCTACCCGCGGATGGCTCAAGTTCCGGGGTAGTTTTGGCCAGTTGTGTAGCCTTTCAGGGCTGTCAGGCTGGTTTTAGGGGGGCGTTCCCAGCACCAGTCTTCCACTGCCCATCGGCTCTACCCGCCTACGCGCAATTGACTATAGGCATCGGACAGACTGTCTGTACAGGGTGTGGAAGGGGTGCCGAATGGATCGATCTGCGGGTGCCCCTCTTGTTTTGGTGATCGCCGTCCGCTTTGTGGCTTTATGTTGTCTCGATGCCACAGAATTGCTTTGTTGACGCGATGGATAGGTATCGTATGGTCTCGTCGTCGTATTGCTTTTTTTTCTTTTTCGTCTCGGGCGCTGCAAGTCGTAGAAGCGAGGGATGGGGTAAAGGCTGGTCGAGTATATGAATCCTATTGTCTCCTGGGTTAGCAAGAATCGGTAGTGCCGCATTCCACTTCTCTTTCATTCCCGGCTCACTCGCCGAACAAACTAGCCAGGCTCTACCCCCTGATACACAATGAATATTGTCCTTGCTGGCATCGACAGGTACGTTGTTATTCCTTCTTCTCATGATTCCGGCACGCCTGCTTGAAAAGAATCTAACAGTGGTTGATGAAAGCAGCTCGGTTGACATGTGCGCTACTAAGCAAAAGGTGTGTCGCCGCAAGAAGGTCGAGAGATACTTGAAGGATGAACACAGCCCGTGGAGTCTGCTGGCTCTCGGTCGCCCGCACCAGCAAGGCAACGCATCCGTGAGACTGCAGAGCCTGCTCGAGGCTGTCGCAGTGATTTTAGACGGAGGCGCAATCATGCCGCAGACGGAAGCGGCCCGCCCGGAAGCTATTAAGATCGAATAAAGCTTATCGAGATGAAAAGGATGAAAAAAAAATGACGACTTTGAGACTTGTCTGAGGAATGGCGTTGGGAAGGAAAACACCATGGCATTATGGGTGGCAGGGCTGGCGCTTGTGACTGCGGGTAGTGAGTGGGTCACCCGTGCAGAAATGTATTTAATTTATTCGCTATTTTTGCTCTCTCAGACAGTAAATAGCCGGGCGCTTGGCCTAGGCGTTTTTTCGCATGTGTTGGTTCACCATAGTGATTGCTGCAAGGGTTTGGTTTGCACGATGGGGCCGTGAATCTAGGCGGCCGAGCGTGAACATTCGCACAGAGATGTTATGTGCATGCGTTCCTCGATTGCGCGATTATCGGGACAGGTTCCCCCCAAAAGGGATTTTAAGGGAAGGCAGACAAATTAATTACCCATTTGCGGCACAGGCAGTTGCCTTGTGTTTGGAGCGGGAGGGGGGAGGATCGTTGGTTTAGCACTCGTTGAACAACCTGGCCGCTCAGCTGGCCATGGCGAGGGCCAAGACGCATTCCCTGTCATCACCCTTTACGGAAAACAGACCAATACAACCATGAAATTTTCGCAAAGGATGAGAGAACAAAAAACCAATCCTGCGTTAGCCATGCGAAGGATTGTCTGTTGGCTCCCCTGGAAGTGAGGGCGTGACGGGCATCCTTCCACATTTGGCGATGCCTGCATTTTCAGCGCTGGATAATGTGTGTGTGTCTGCCTTGCTCTATTGGCTGTCAGGGAGTTGTCTCACATCAAGCTCCCTTCAACTCACACCTGCCGCCAGATCGCTTCGCCCAACGGGCCACCCTCCGTGTCGTCCTCCGTATCGTCCTCCATCAACAACCCGTTGGATTTTTCATTGTCCTCGATCGCTACCGAAACAATAACGAGCCGAACCGACACTGCCAAAGTAACCCCGAGATGGGCGTCCCCTCGAGTGATCGAATATTGATTGGAATGCGGATGCTAAGGGAGATGGAAACCCACCAACTCTTGGCTGCACCCTTCAAGTCTGAGACTGCGGCTGGCTTCCCTCAAGCCCACTGCTACTAGATGATCCCAGAGTGTCGTTCTCTATCCTGAACCGGCCCTCTGCATACAAGATGCACACTCCTCAGGTGATGGAGTGGATAGAAAACCTAGGTGGCGGCCCATTCCTTGCTTCACTCTCCTTCCGCGACCAATCGTCAGTCGAACAGCCCGCCACGACGCATGCTTTCTCATCATAAATCATCTTCTCGCCCTCTAATTCATGTTGCCCAGCTTCAAAGTCGTCCCAGGGTGACTGCGTTGATGCACATCCTCCTCGTTCTGGCCCCTGTGGCTGGGTCCTGCAAGCCCTTCCCCGTCAGCTGTTGTTGCCAACCACTTAACTACCTTCTCTCCTCCTCTTCTCTCTCCTCCCCATCCCTCTCACCCCTCCATACTTTCCCCCTGCTCCCAAAACACGATGTGACCATCCCTACTTGTTGCATGCAACGCTCCGCTTCATGCAGTCTTTGCCAATTCCGACCCCAAGAGTGAAGCAAGTTCCTCGAATCACCGTAGCGTCCTTCCCATCCTAGGTCTTAGGCACTGGGTCCGATGCAGCCTTCAATCAAGCCACCGGTGACTTTTGTGAGAGGAGCCAGCGGAAAACTTTTCATGCCATCGATCTACGATTTTCCATCCACTGACACGTCTCCTGACCCGCTAGTTGCCAGCCCCTTGCGACGCAAGGCTCGCTGCGTGCATTGTCATCACCTCAACAAGGCCGATGCTTCCGTCTCCACCCCGAGATGGACTCAACTTGCTTTTCAAACTTGCGTTGCTGGCTTACGGGTATTGCTGACCGTTGGACAGAGGGAAACCACTGCGCACTTCGCCTGAGAACCCCCTTTCCTGCCTTGGCGGGTGGGACACACGAGACACTACATCCCGACACGCTTCCAGTTGTACGATTCCATCAAAACATCGACCCCGAACCCCGTGCGAAGTGCGATCCATCGAATAAAACATTCTGACTGGTCATGGTATCGCCCTTGACGTGTTTTTAGCACGCGGAAGCTTAGGTTGAGTTGATCAGGACCATGTTGCTATCAGCTCGACGCACCAGGGAAACCATCACTTGGGGACATTCCACCGCGCGCTTTGGTGTTTAAGGTCAGTAATAAATCGCTCAAGAGGTCATATAAAGAACAGAGTTTGTTAAGCACCCGCATCATTCAAACACGCGACATACAATGGAAACAGCTATAGAGCTGGAGATAGCCGCCGGAGTCACCCTCTCATCGAACCTGCTACCCTTTTGCTTTTCCAACCTAGTAACTGGCGTAACTACTGAACCTAACTATGGATAGAGCTCTTTTCCTACTGCTGTCGAGAACGGTTCAACGATACTGTCCCTTTATAATCCGACTTCCTTGCGCTATCCACGCCCTGCTACAAGGCATGCCATGCGGCCGTTCGAATCCCACGAAACGAGATGCACAAATCTTTAGGAATGACACGTTATACATCGAGCTCATTGGCCCTTATAGCTTAAGGGAGCTCGCGTTATGACAAGACATGAGGAGGCTGACCACGTGTCGCTGGTGGCCGTGGATAGCTTTATGAGAAGCTTTATGTTATGTGGATTTCTGGCTCTGTCGCATCTGCACCAGAGTTTGACCTGCCAAATATCTTCTCAGGGATTGATACGTTTCTAATACTTGGCTGGACCTGGTTGCGACCTAATTGAACATACTCCACGCGACATATCCTACCCGGAAATTCGCTTAGATCTGCCCCCCCGGCAAGTGTTGTGACCCTAACGGAAGTCACGATGACCTCACCCCTCTGCAACCCCACGATGCGGCTCAAGTCTATTGCGGAGCAATGCTACATTATAGCGCGCATAGGGGCCATGGGCTACAATCACTGACGTATCATGGAAGTCAAACGTTGAGCCGCATTTGCCGGCTGCCCACTAGGCAGAGTCGACGAGACGTCGTCTCGTCTCCAGTACTGGTGCGCTAAGAGGACAGGGGATTCGCTAGCTGCCTCCGCCCCGTGCGTGGGGTGCAATGGGATGATAGCAGAAGACATGGATACGCACTTGCCACATCCGCCAGGGCTTCCGTCTCGCCTTTCCCCTTATGCAGTGGTTCCCGAAGGACCCTGACTAGGAAAGACTGGGCGATTTGCGCGTATCTTAGCGAAGCACGAGAGACCCCGGACTTTATCGGGAGGTCATTTGGTGGGCCTAGTGGGCTCTGTCATGATGCTCCGACGGGTGTCCTGAATCCGAGATCCACCCTGTGTTGGAATTTTGGTGGATGGATCAATAATAAGCGGCAACGCATTTCAACGCAGATGGTAATGGATCCCCGCTTCCCTAGCTTGCTGTACCAGGTGGCCAGGTCCTTCAAGCTGGTCGAATGAAGTGTTGTCGCAGCATTCACGGCCAAGCGAGCCAGCGCTTTAAAGTTTGGGCCGGGCATACTAAAAGCTGCGCGAGCTGCGCCGGCTTGTGCTTCCCGCGAACGTTTTGCTAGCGTGGTTTGGGAGCTCCTGATGTTGGCTTGGCTAACCCCTTCGGTTTCTCAGTCACATATTTGAATAGTTACTTCACGTGCAGAACCGAACTTGACTTTCGAGCTTGATCTGCTTTTGATGTTGACAAAGGCGGGGCCTTTGTTGCGGGGATGGCGAGGGGCAATGGGCAGGGTATACCGCTAACTTCGGCCTGGATGGCCGGAAGTCTAGCCTCAAGCTAGCCCGTCGCTGTGGTTCGGGAGATGGATTGGAGTGCGTCAAGGCTGAGGGCCTCAATCAAGCACTCTGATTAGTAAAGTAGAGAGCGAAGCGCTCCGTAGGTAAGCTGCCTAAGTGCCTAGCGGAGCTTGTGCACCCTGCTACCACTAGAAAGCGAGGGAACAAATTAGGCGTTGGAAGGCTCTGCCTCGATTCTAACAATGTTCCTTGTAACGTGTGCCACAAAGTGCGACCAGCCCAACTTCCCTGGAATATGGTTCCTCTGCGAAAAACACGGTTACCTAAGCATCGTGTGATTAAAAGTGACACCTAAAGATGCCATCAGAGAACTGCTCACCTCTTATTGGCCTGGCTTTTGTCACACCCTGGTACCCGATGTAATCCTGAATCACGGGCGCCGGAAATGGGGAAAGCCGTTATGATGGAATGAGGTGGTGTCGGACGACGTTGGGTAAAGAAATTTGTGGTTATGTGGGGGGGCAAACAAGTCGCATCACTCTGGTAGGTCTGGCAGGTCTTGGGTAGCCGTGAGCTGGAGTTGTGAGCTGTGTCATTTCGTCGTTTATTCCCTCAGCTGCTAGACCAGCAGTTTCCATTTCTATGAGCTATTTTAATCCGATTATCTAATAAACATACTCGAAATTGGGGTTCTCCTTGTCCGTCATGTCCGTAAATGCCGTGGCGTTTAGCTCGTCTGTGACGTTGTCGCCCGCGGCTCGTCGCTCGGCACGCTGGCGCTCCTTGCGCTTATTCTCCCACTTGAACGCATAGCGGAAGACGAAGAAAAGAGCCAATTCTATACAGTTGGCAACCAGCAGCGAGCCGATTCCGAGGTGGTACGAAGGCGCTTGGGAAGTGAGGTAGAAGAAAGGGCTAGCAATGTTCCCCACACAGGCGCCGAACCAAATCATTCCCGATACGATCATTTTCTTGGACTGACCACCCGTGTTGGAGGTGATGAGCGAGAGGCACATGACAAACGACGCCTGGTATGATCCGGTGAGATAACTAGGAAGATGTCAGCAGATGGGTCGAGGGTTGAGTTGTTTGGGGGCATGCTTACAAGCAGATCAGTCGCCCGACGTAGGCGTCTGCTGGGGCAAGGAGAAATCCAAGGGCGCCGGCAATGGTTGGAAGCATGAACATGGCGCAAACAAGGGTTCTGCTGTTGTGCGGCATGTACCTGTTTGCCAAGGCGCCTAGGCCGATCCAGATGACAACTAACACGCCCTGGGGGATGCCAAGAAGGGCCGTGTGAAGTGTATCGAAGCCAAGGCCCTTGATGACCAGGGTGGAGAAGTTGGAAATGCCGCCACTGGGCACGTTGGAGACGAATCCGAGGAGCGTAAACAGCCAGGTCTTGTAGTCCAAGTAGGCCTCCTTCACCTGGCCCCAGTTGATCTTGCGCTGCTCGATTCCCGTCTGGTTTCGTCGCATGCGGGCAATCATGATCAGTTTTTCGTCACGAGTGAAGCCTTTGATGGTGCGCGGGGAGTTGGGAAGGACAAGGACGAGGATGATGGCCCAAAAGGCGCAGAAGGCGCCGACGATGAGGAACTCGTAGCGCCAGGATTGGAGAGCTCCCTTAATGTTTCCGATGCCATAGCCTGGGCATGTTAGTATACAGTGGTGATAAAAGACCATGGTTGAGGAGGGGGAAAACTTACCAATAAGGCCTCCGCCAGCGACACCAATGCCATTGAAGGCATACCAGGCGGCGATACGAGATGGCTGCTCGTCGCGAGTATAGTACATGGAAGTGATCAGCATGAAGGCAGGATCCGCAATAGCCTCAAAAGCACCAGACAAGACTCTCAGGGCAAGCAGACCGCCAAAGTTATGCGCGGCGGCTTGGGCCATAAGGAGGGCTCCCCACATGAAGATGTTGAAGGCGAGATAATAGCCGGGCGGGCTTCGCTGCATCAGCAGATTGGAGGGAATGGCCCAAACGAGCCAGCCAAAGTAGAAGCAGCTCGATAGCCATGAGTATTGGTCTCCTTTCAGGCTGAGGTCTTCCTTGAGGCCGAATATGGCGGCATAAGAACTGCACGAAGGGAGAAGAAGAAGAGTGTTAGTTTATTGTCCCCCTCAAACTAGTCTTGGCTTGGGGTGAGGAGTAGTGCGGGGGGTGGAAAAGACATACAGAGTCGTCTTGTCGACATAGTAAAAGAAGTAGCAAATGCCCAGGACCGGAATAATGAGGCGATCCAGCTTTCGAATGACCTTCCTTTCCTCCGCCGCGTCGATGTGATCATCGCTGGGATATCGCGCAATTGCCTCGACGTAGAGCTCGTGGGGTTGGTTTTCGGCGGTAATAACAGTGGGTTTGTCAATGTCGTCGACCTCGAGGGGGTTGGCGTCTGCGACGGTTGGCTGGTTTCGGTCGGCCATGGTGGATGGTTCTCGCAGCGGTTCGTCCTCTGTCCTTGTCTTTTGCCCGCTCTGCGTTTACTTCCTCGGATTTCGTTGACGAGGATAGAGATTGCAATCAAACCACCACAAATGCGGATGCCCGCCCTACTTTTCAATCTGATAAGCGACTTCGGTCTTTATACCCTTAGTGACCGGGGACCACGCTCCATCCAGGTGACTGCAAAGACCAAACGATGCTTGCAGATGCGCACGATTAGTGGGGCCGTGGATGGGACATCTCCACATCGTGAGGAGGTTGCCCCCATCCATTTCGTTTGGATTGCTGTGCTTGCACAATTTCCCCAAATTTCTGCCGTCCTTGAGTTGAGTTGTCGTGAGGAGAAGCTGGCCAATCTTTGGCGTTTCCGACATGGCTGCCGACAAGCGACGGCTAGGAATTGGGGAAGGAACGAACAGGTAGAAAAAAAAAATTACAGAGGCAACCACAAGACCATACCCCAGTCAAACCGTGCGCTCTCATCAGCCGATATCGCTTTAGGCAAGGCCAATTTCATTATTCCCTCTGCCGTAATTTTTATCAATCAGTGGGTTTGGCTCGTAGGTGTTCTCGGACAATTAATTAATGCGCTCCCGACAGATCCTCGTCGTCTGTGCTTGGCACAGTCCAGCGCATGGCGGCTGCCAACGTGTGGTGGCCGCCAAAGCAAAAGAAAGCTTGCGAATGCCTTCAATCGTGGCCTCCACCTCACGCAAACGCTTCCCCGTGGGGATTACCCCATATCCCTCCTAGATTGGAACGACTTTGAAGGCTTCTGACTTCTCCACTCGAGCTAGATGAATCCACAATGCCCGTCTAGGGCGAATCGTCCGACGGCAGTCGTTCCCCCCAAACTTGGCGGCTTGCTCGCAGATAGAACTGACTCGATCTCCAGATCGACGAGCGGTGGAATATTTTCCCACCAATAGAACGCGAGGATTTGAAATGTTTCGAAGATCCACTACCGCAAATCTAGGGTTCTTTGATGAAAAAAAGGCAAGGGATTTGAAGGAAGTTGGGGGTTGTGGTAGGTTTGGGGGTTGGTCTCCGCTCTTCGTGACCCCAAAGTTGTGGGGCCCTCGCTCCCATTTTGGACAATGAACCAACCGGAAATTTATGCAAATTATGCCCTGGGATTGAGAAACGGCAGTTGTAAGCCATGGCTCACATGTACGCGGCTTTGGTTAACCCCTCCATCGCATGATGCGTCGGGTATGTTGTTCAAGACCGGCAACTAATTGCCGCGATGCACGGTATCTGCTGCCGGGACTAGTCTTCCCTGGTCTCCATAATCCTATGATGGTCTTTTTTGTTTTGGCTTGACGAGACCGGACAGTTCCCGAAGGTTGAGTACTCGTCCATTATTTCGAAGCCATATTCCTGTTAGATAACGAGAATTGCCACTACACAGAACTCCCAGAGCATCAATGATAAAACTGGTTATCAAAAGAGAGTCGGAATACTTTAACAATTTATGGTTGTGCTGGAATGGCTCTGAAAAAAGCGAGACTCAGGTACGATGAGTGTGGAGCTACGCACCAGACGAACCCACCCCCACGGTCGGAAACGGCAAGCATTCGTTTTGTCTGTGGAGTTCTCGTATTGTCAACCAACGAGTAGCTGCATTTCTGAATAGAGGCATTGAAGTTTTGCATAGTTGTCTGTCGGGATACCTGCAGTTGATTGCGACGCAGGTTGCCTTATCAAGGCCGACTGCTCACCCTGGTTCACCATGTGTTTTATACCAGCGACCAAGCACATGGCTTCACTAAAACCTCCTAATATGTTTCATTATTGCCATAAATTAGTCTAGCTATGATCCGTATACAAAACAGCGAGCCTATCCCGCCATCCCCCGCTCGTTGCTGAAGCCTGCAGCACCGGCACGGCCAAGCTCACCAAACTCTTTGGCAGCTTCTTGCATGTCGTTGAAGTAAAGTTTCTCAGCCCCGGAAACACTTACCGAGACTGCGCCCGCACGGGAAAAGCCGTTGAACATCATGATTCGCCTCTTCATGCATGTATTCCCACCATCGCCACCGTGGCCCCCCCTAGTGTGACCGATGTCGTGACAAATCACAATCTTATGCTCACCCCCCTCCCCCTTGCCGGCGACGTCCCTTGTCCTTGCATCCTGTAGCGCCTTGGTTGAAAAAAAAGCAATATCGTGGGAGTGGCCACTGAGATGCAAGGGAGTGGTTTCGTGGACGAATAGATTGATTCGGGTTCCTGATTTGACGGAACGATTGAGTTTCAGTTTGATGGGACATGGTTTAGGCAGGCCAGAGGATGGCTTCATCGTAAGTTTGCGTTCAATTGGTTGAACCACCCATCTGTTTTGCTTCTTTTTTGGTTCTCCGCGGATAAATCCCACATTGTCACTCCGTACCATCTTGTATGTCTCGGAGATGACTCCAGCACTGCAACACTTCAACCATAAACGAGTTCATCATTTAACTATCTTTCCAACATTCTATAGACGCGTCTACATAACTAGAACAGCACTGTTATGGCCGATTTTACAATCTGTACGAGAGCTGCGTGTCCAAAGTTGGAGAAAAACCTTGACGCGTCAGACTACGTGGCTGTTGTGAGGTAGCCTCCTTGGCTGCATGCACCCTTGCACTGTCATAATGCACACTGATCATTTAGCCTTTCTTAGGAGAATCCTGAAGTTACCAAAAATTTGCAGCGCTTGTTTATGGTAAAGGTCAAAATGAACAAGAACAATGCCCGGGTAAGACCAATATTAAATACAATCTCCTGGAACTATCACCTGTGTGTTCAATCCATGTTCCAAAATAGTAATGTCATCAGTAATTTCATCTCAAATCCAAAATGTACCTCTGCATCTCATCTCCAGTATTCTCGCCCGCCTCGAGACGGTTCGGCAGCTGGGCTGCGCAATCCTGAGCCATCGTGTCTTCCTCGCAGCCTTCCAGGACAGCCCCCGCGCCGTTTCATATGCCATCACCCGGAACCAGATTTCAGATGACATGATCCCATTCGCTATTGCATTGCTAAGATCAACAGAGATAGAACCGCGAGACAGTGACGCCGTCATCTCGCTCCTGGAGCGGCTAGACAACCACATCCTCCACCCCAAGGAAGCCGCCGCGGTGCTAGCCAGTATTTCGCCGGGTGGCTATGCTTTCATCAGCAAGAATTTGGAATCCGCCGACTTTCTGAGCCATGACCTGGCCAGAGAGGTCGCCGGTCTCCTCGGTAGTAGGTTAAACATGACACGCTCGCCAATCATCACGCCACAGGAAAAGTTTCGGTTAATGCGCGCCTTCTTCCGCTACCAGATTATGTGCAACTTGTTTTGCCTCCGTTACGGAAACCCTCTCGATCACGAGGAGCGCTACCGCTACTTCTTCCACCCCTTTTCTCCCTGGGTAAACCATCAAATCCTGTGCGTCTTTTGCTATTTGGACAGGAAAGTCTGCAATGGTGAGTTGGCTGCGTCGCCCCCGCATTAGACGTTCTGCTGAATTCCTTAGCCTTTGACGAGCTCACTGCGCATGATGATGATGCTCAGTGGTTCCCGCAAAACGCCGTAGAGAACATCGGGTCGGATCGAATTGAGCGCACCCAAGAATTCGTGAGTCTTGTCTCTTCCCAGAGAGTGTAACGCGGTATGATATCGTGTTTTAATTGCTCCCGATCGAAAGCTTAGCCGCGGTCTTCCCTTTCTCGAGGCGGTAGCGTCCGTCAGTAGCAGCGACGAAACGTCCAACCTGCTTCGAACACACTGTTTTGACCACATCAATTCCACACATCCCTCCTGGCTGATAAACTCGATGGCGCCTGAAGAAAGCCTTTTGCTGCCGCTTGGGCTCGACGACCTTGACACTCCGCTGCGGCTCTACGAAGCTGAGCAAATAAGCCGACTAGATCGGCCCGGGAACGGTCAACACGATGGTATCAATTCTGGTCCCTTCCGTATGTGGTTTGCCACGCACGAGAATGACTCCATCTTCACAAGCACGTTCGACATCTACGACCAAAACCTCTGGGAGTGCGGCTATGTCATCTGGGACCACTTGAGCATGCCACTATTGCAAGTGCAGGGCCAGTGCCAACAAATGATGCATGCGATGCCTTTCATCGGGAGATCACACACGTGGCAACCTGAGGAGATGCAGAACCCAGACGTCGAACCACCTTCAATTTGGGACTAGGTAATACTGCTGTCCAGCCTGACATCTTGAGCAGCTTTACACAATAGTTTAGAGTTCCCGCCCATCTCGCTTCTACCTTGAATTCGACGTCGGCTTGCTCTGGCGCTTGCGATAACCCTGCCCGTACCCTTGGCTCTGTGTATTGATGCACTCGGTATTGTCAATGTTCGTAAAATTATCGTGGTCGTATTTGGTGCTGTAGGTAGGCTATGAGAGTTGAATGGTGGTTAGATTACAAGTTGAAGATATTTGGACCAAAATCGGGGCTTGAGGCAAGTCTGCTTGATTCATGGTGTTTGGGTTCAGACCATGTTGTGAGCTGTGACAATTCTTCTTAGCACCAACGCAGGCACCAAGTTTACTGCTTTGACTTCAAATCATTAGCACCAAGAAATGATAGCCTGTTTTACCTTGAGATAATGTGCAGCAGAGATCTCCCACCAATCATGCCCGTAAAACCTGTAGTGTCAACCTTCGATGCTTCATTTCAGAGAGGCAAAGCTGGAGGCCACAGCCACTCTTCCTATATCAACTTTCCTTGACACTATTGAGAGTGCGCGCCTATTAGTGGCTTGGGATGGCAATGGCGTGAATTAAATAGGCACATTGTCTTGCAGTAATGTCAAGAAAGCATGATAGATGAGTTGCAAACCTAGTAATTAATTCTCACTATCTGAAAATAACTAATCTGAGTGTTGCAAGTCTGATAAACCTCCGCCGCCACTTCCCGCCAATCCGGTCGCCCCTTTTAGTTGTGTATGATGACACAAATGGTTGATTTTTTTTTTTTTGTTTTTATTTTTTCCTTACTGTTGCTTTCCACTCGGAAACCTGTGCCAACACCTTTCCCTCCCATCCCTCCCTGGTGATGGCCTGATCATGCTCACTTCCAGGTCAGACTCACTCGTTCACCTCAGCACTCCTGGGAGTACATCTTTAGATGTACCACATGGTACGGCGGAAGAAGTTGCGAGCATCTTCTTCGCCCGCAAGGGGAGGTCGACCCTGGTCGAGGCGTCCTCCAAGATGCAGCAGCGGGGGCGCTTCAAGGCTGCGCTCGGGACCGTTAAGAGAGATTCCTCGCGCAATCTTCTCTCGAGTCATTTCGTGGCCCTTGGGGCCAGACCGGAACCCTTCGCTGGTGGCAATATTCTCATGAGCCCTAGCGCGGTTACTAGCCAGGTGCGCATAGTAGACTGCCGGATGCAGCGAGACAGGGGTGGTCGATCGAGCATAGGAGTAGCATTGCTGGTAGATCATCTTCTGAAAATCGTTCACAGGAACGTTCATTTCATCAAGGATGACATGGTAGTGGACGGGGCGGGAAGTTCCTTGGATGGCGACGTGCGAATTGAGGTAAAAGTCCCACATGAATGGGTGTGTCACCTCCTTCTCGACCAGAGTGCCCGGCAGCGGGTTCTGGTTACGGTCGCCTCGCGCAGGGAAGAACCGAATGTGGTGGCGCTTGGTGGCCACAACCACAGTGAACTTAGGCATCTTGTCCCGGGGAATCTTCGAGGCAAGGAACGACTTGAGCTCCGAAATCTCCTGGTCCAAGACTTGGGCAAATTGACCTTCACTAACGCCATCGCGGAAGTACATGATGTGGGCTGGAATAGCGCCGTTGTGGTTTCGGCGCCAGTTCTCTGCAAGATTACCGAAGAGCATGCGAATGTTGCCAGGCGTAAGCATCTCAACACGGTAGCCGTTGGTCTCAACCTGGGCGGCATAGCGGGTGGCGTCAGGATCAATAGACATGGTCATGGCAGCGGTGGATGGAGTGTTGGCTCCGGGTGCGCCGTGGGAAACGTCGACTCCGATGATCATGGTTGGGCGGTTCTGAGGGAAGTAGGTCTGAGACTTCCAAGGTGGGCTGATGCACGATGTTGCGCCACCTAGTTTGGCATTGACCTTCATGGCAACGTTCGAGTGGTATTGGCCATTGTTCTTCATGACGTGATTGCCAACGACGACTTGGGTGAGGATGCCGAATCGACAATCGGCAGACTTCTTCAGTCGCTCGTATGATCCACTGTTCTTCTTCGAGACAACACAGAAGAGAAGCTGGGTGTATCCTGTGGCCTTGGTGATCTCTTGGTGAGCCCAGGCAAGGACTTCAGCCACGTTCATCCTGGACTGGCCAGGCGGGCGCAGGATCTTGGGATCCTTGGCGACCTTGCCACCGTGCCCAATGTAGGTGGACTTAAAGGTCATGGCGAACTGTTGCAAAGCTGGGAGTGGAATGTCTTGTTCGCAAACGACAAAGCCCCAGGACTGGAGGGGGACATTATTCGACTTCCAGAACTTTTTTCCTCGCAAGTCCCATCGGCCCGAGAACTTAGGGTCTGCAGCTCCTCCGGCCTGGAACTTGACAGCAGGAGCTGGGATAATTCTGGCCTCAGTCTTGGCGAACCGAGGCTCAAACGAGACACCGTACTCCTTCAAGTAGGGGTCATTTCCTATATCGAGATCGCGGGCGTTGGTTTCAATGTCCTTGCGGCGAATGGGTGGGCGAGTGACGGCAATCTTGATCATTGCGGCAGTCTGCTCAGGGTTCAATTTGAACGGATATCGCTGCATGGGCTCAATCCAGGCTAGTTCCATGGGGATCTTGCCTCCCTTGCCGGCGTCAATGAGTGGAAGGTCCGCGTACCTCAGGTGGACATTGTACTTGCGTCGGTAGTACTCCAAAACCGAGATCTCAGACCCTTCGTGCTCAAAGGTGACGGTTCGAGCGGTTGCGCCATTCGGGCCGTACTTTTCGCCAAAGACGAAGTCAACAATGGTGTAGACCTTGTCGTCGTTGCGGCGGTTGTTGTGACGAATCTTGAATTTGAGGCGTCGCAGCTTACGAAGTTGCTTGAAGGCGTCAGAAGATTCCATGCGATCATTTCGCATGACAGGCTTGAAGATCTTGACGGCGGTGATGGGAGTCGTGCCCTGGTACATTCTGTCGCAAGTGACGAGGAAGTTGCAGACCAGTCTGTCGAGGGACTGGTTTCCAGCCCAAAAGCAAGTGTTGGCCACATCAATGTTGTAACCCAGACCGATACCCTTCTGCAGCATGTTGTGGCTCATGCGAACGGAGGCGTACATGCCCTTGCGCACTTCGACGACGGTGCCATCGCCAAGCGGCTGGCCCTGGTCAGTGATCTTGTAGAAGTTTCGCTTGATTGACAGCAGGTTCTCGGATGGCCATTGGCGCACAAGATGATCAATGAAGTTGAGTGCTTCCTGAACACTGTTGTTGAAGGACGTCTTGTGTTCCAAGTAACTCTCGAGAGCTTCGACCTTGATCTCGGTTGTCTTGCGAATCATGATGAGGAAATCAGCACCAGGGCGAGCCTTGGCACCAGGAGGCAGCTTGCCTTCATCAAGATCGATCTTGCATCGAATCTCCCCGCGGTCAAGGAGAGCAGGGGCCCAAGCCAGCTTCTTGCCGTCAAACAGCCACTTGTCTCCCTTGTACGGCTTGAGAGCAGCTCGCAGTTTGGGGTGAGCCCAGATCTTCTTCATGACGGGACCGAGCTTGTCAGGCTCGGGTGAAAGGATGACCTGGTTTCATTGTCAGCAGTGCCACAGCAGATGGGATTGATTTAACTCACGTCATATTGGTAAATCTTCTTGTTGTAGTCGAACTTGGTCATGCGATACTGGTTGACTTCAACAATCTCGGGCTTACCCTCTGTGTTGAGCTTCTTCCCACGAAGGGTAAACAAATCCTTCTTGGTATCCGAAACGTACGCATCCGGGGGGAGCTCCATGCGGCTATTGCCCTTGTCCTGCTTGGCGGCGCCGCGGGCCGGATCGAAACCAGGACCCTGGGACCATCCCGCAGCGGGACCAGCAGCGGCATGTGGCTTGGAGGGAGCCGGGCTCCCTCGGCCAGAGGGGGATTGGGAACGTTGTCGGTCAGACATGGTGATTGTTTGCCCTGTGAGATGAGAGTTAGCTTTGTTTTCAGAGACTTGGAAGCCGAAGATCGGTGAAACCAAGTAAACAAAGGATGAATTATTTAGAAGAAAGAAATCCGAAAAAAAATAAAACCGGAAAAGCCAAGGCACGTGCGAACTCTTTGAGAGCAGGAGAAAGATGAAAGGAAGTCAGGAGATAATACTCACAAATCTGGCGAGAACAGTTTGCACAAGGCAAGAGCGAAGCTCAAACTGAAAAGTTGGATGCGCTGCAAAGTGTCAGGAGCTGAAGAATAGGAAGAGTAATTTGTTCCAAGAGGTGCAAGCGGAAGGCAAGTCGAGCTTCCAAGGGAAGGTGTGTGCTGGTGTGCGAAGGTGAAGGAGGAAAGAAAGGAGAGAAGGAGGAGAGGGAGGGGAGAAGGGTATAAATAGATGAAAGGTAGAGGTGAAAGGAAGAGAGCAGTGAATCATAGAACGTACCTTGGAGAGTGTTCGGTGTTGCGAAGGCGCAGTGGTGGATCGAAAAGGTGCGAAGGTAGAAAGTTGAGGCGAGAAGTGAAGGGGCGAAGTGTGGTGAGGAGAAGGAAAAGAAGCAGGCCGAAGAGGTGAGAGAGGTGGGAATATATAGCCCAACAAGGTCGGAGAAAGCAACAGATTGGAGCTTTCTCCAAAGGTCTGACAGCTGCCAGCTTCCGTCACGAAAAACGGAACGAAGTTTGAAGTTGGCAACTCCCGACGGCAGCTGGCAAGCAAGCAAGCGGAACACGGAAGGCTGCAATTCGTGCGATGGGTGGCCCGGGTTATTGCTTCAAAACGGGGTTCCGGCGCAGCTCGCCTGTTCCTTTGTCGTTCCCAGGCAAGCTGCAGACAAACCGATGCTAGCTCCCGCGCTGATTGTTCTAGCCGAGAAAACAGCTTGATACAGTCCTGGTTTCCGTTCGGCTGTGTCAAGTGTTCGGAGCTTTGTTGACGGAACAGTGGAAATTAAACGTTACAACAGCCTAGAAGGTGGATTTTTTTACCCGTCACTGTAGAACACATCAACGTCTTCTTTTTTTCTCCTTTTTTTTTCAAACCCTGTGTGCAAGCCTGTTCCAGCTTGCCACCGGTGACTAAGTCTTGGACAAAGTTCACAATTATTTTGGCACATAAGCACGTAGGCACCCAAATTCACCCAAACTTTCTGCATTTATACTATACTACATAGCAGGCAACTATGAGAGAAAAGATTGATCAGTCCCCAATCCCCACCGAAACCCTTTTGGTCTTGACGGTTAAAACTCAACGACTGCCATCGTTGCCTGGATCCCTACCGAACGCCATACCATGCAAGACATGAATACCCTGCTCCAGATCTCCGCCACTGTGACCCGACGAGGCAAACTCGTCAACAAGTATTAGTAAAAACACGTTCGCTGGAACAAACTACTTGTTCCGGCCAGACCCACAGCCCGAGCAATCAATACCGATATCCCCCGTATTGGTTTGGTGGGGGCGCTCCATAAGCACCGGGCGCCTGAGGCCACGCGGTTTGCCCGCCACTCGCATCGGGAGGAGGGTAGGGGCCGGCTTGGTACCCGCTTCCGCTTTCAGGTCGCAGTGGTGAGTTCCTATATGCACCAGACCCAGAGGAGACCCTTCCGTAGGGGCTGATCGGTCGGTTTCCGTATTCACCGGACGGCTGTCGGGTGTGGCTGGGGTTGGCGTAGCGGGCCTGTCCCACGCCAGTTGCTTTCAGTGTAGCATAGTCGGGCAAGGTGGTGTCCCGAAGCAGAGAAACCATAGCACCAGGGCTTAGCCGTTGGGCATCGAAGCTTTGTGTGGGCGGAAGAATGTTGAGAAGGAAGGTAATGTCTCGGTGAAGTGCAGATGTTTGATTGCGACGCTGCTGGTCAAGCCGACGGCCAGCTGCACCCTTCAAAGGCGAGCTTCCCCTAGCAAGCCTCTTTGGAGGATTCAATTCGTCGTCATCAATGCCGAGCGGCCGCTTGGGAGATGCCGTGGCCCGAACGTACTGCGGTCGCGGGCTTTGCTCCTGTCTCAGCGGGAGGGGGCTGTTGCGGACTGAGGTGGGCTGTTCAATCGCAGGCATCGCCTGCCTGGGCCGCATCTGGACAGCCTTCGAGATGATGATTGAAGTAGCAATAGGGTCGAATTTTTCGGAAGAGTATCTCGCGACAAAGTAATTGAGTTTGGGATCGTCAGGGAAGAGCTCAGCCATGCGTTCCTCGAGTTTGGAGATTTGTGATAATTCTCCATACTGAGATTCGTACTTGTGGAAATAAGCATAGAGCGGCTTCGCCTTTGTCAAGGTATCGGGCTTCGAGACGAGCCGGTTCACACAAGTTTCGAAGACGACACGCGCATCTACAGCTCAGTTAGTTTGCGAATTCAACGGCTCAAAGGTGGTAATTAACTTACTCGTAGTGTCATCCTTCGAATGAAGGTATTTGAGATATTCGATCATGAAATTTTCGTCGTTAGGGAAAAGTCGGGCGCCGCGCTCAAAGATTTTAGCGCCAACTGGGTCCTTGTAGACGATAGATTCGAGCAGCGCGACAGCGACATACACGTCGCTTGTCAGTCTACCCTTTTGGCGAGCGTCGGTAAAGACCTTACGAAGGCCACCTTCTGTTTGGTTACCCTTGCCTTGAATCCGGCGCATGGCTCGAGCCAGGGCGATCCATACGTAGGAAATAGTGCGCGATAGCTGCTGGGTCTCAACGGAATATCCTTTTTGGATGGCCAAGATACGCTCCTCGGTCGGGGATCGCTTGGGCTTCTCGTCATCGTCTTCTTCCGGCTCAATGGACGGCTGGATTGGGTCCATTGCCGCAGCCTGCTTGAGGGCGGTGATTTCAAGCTTCTCACGCTCCTTTGCCTTGTCGCCCAGCTCGTACAGGGTTTCCAGCACATCATCGAAAGGCTTACGGACCGCCTTGGCGTACTCCAGCTTGTCGCCTTCCTTGGCCGGGTAGTTGGTCTCAACATGGTCGGCGTGCTTAAGCGCGAGCAAAACACTCTCAGGGTTCGCTTTGATGCCTTGCAGCAGCATTTCCGTCCCCATCTCCTTGTCATTCTCACGCACATCATTCTGGAAACACCATTCTGCAGCATCTACCCAGATCTCGGGCCAGAACCTCAACGCCATCAAAGCCTGCTTGTAGCAATAGAGAACACGCTGATTGTAGACCTTAGGCTCGTCGGCCTTGAGGACGAGAGGGTCTTCTTTCTCCCACGCAATCCACTTCTTCCACATCTCCACCTGTTCCTTGAACTCTTGGTCCCCATCAAACCCAGGTGCTGGTGGAAGTCGCGGCAAATTGGTGCGCTTCAGGTGTCGGGTTATGTTGTCAAGGGCAATGTTGGCACTCTTGGCTGACATGTATCCGGGTGATCGCTCTTGGATAAACTTGCGGCCCTGCAGGAGAGAAAATCAGTGACTGAAAAATAATAGTTGCCAAACACTCAACGTACCGTCATCTTGTTCAGACCCATTTCGAACTGGTCGTATTCCTTCCAGAGGTTGTTCACAGTCAGCATGGGAACAGTGATGGCGCGGTGGTAGACCTTTCGCAGCTGGTCCATTTTCTGCTGGTCCTGCCAGCCTGTCCCGCCAATCTGTCCCGGTCCGTTCTTCACGAACTGGACGTAGTCCTGCCAAATATTGCCAGAGTCTCTATCAACACCGATGTTATCAATGACAAACTCATAGGACTGAGTAATGGTTCGGCGAGCTTGGCCGGATGCATCATTGTTGAGATCATTTCGTCGTCGAATGTAGTTGAGGTAAACCGTCCAAAGTTTCACATTAGGCACTGTCATCAAGCATCGGCCAAACAGCTGCTCGGCATCCACAAAATTGTCCAGACCAAGCTCCATCTCAATCCACTCAACCCAAATATCGGCCTTTGCCAGCATCAGTTATTGCACATTGGGATCATTGTCACTTGGGTTCACTTACAGCTTGAGGGAAAACTTCAAGAAAGCGATTGTAAACATTCCTGGCTTGTTCAAGTTTGCTAGATCGTCGGTGGTCGGCTATCAGAGCCAACCAGGCATCCATGTCTCCTCGAGGATCCTGGCTGACACGAGCTTCAAGCAGAGCTACCGGGTCAAGGCCGGTCATGGCTGGAGTCACGCTGGGTGGAATGGCGGGAACAGGAACAGGAAGGGCAGGAACAGCAGAAGCAACGGGAGCAACGGGAGCAACAGGGGCAAAGGGAGCGACTGGAGCGACTGGAGCAACTGGCGTATTAACTTCTGTGGACGTAGCTGAAGGCGCGGGTTGGCCGTTGGATGTCGTAGTAACCACCACTTCTCCGCCATTAGCAGGTTCCTCATCCTCATCGTCAGACGCCTCCACTAGGAAGCCACCCGACATCTTAGGCTTGGAAGCTTGGCGCTGCGAGGGCGCTGCCGAGGGAGCGACTTCAGCCACTTGAACGGGGGACCCGATGGTGACGGACTCGGGATCATAGTCCCCCCCATCATCTTCGCCATTATCCGCAGCATCACCTGAGGCAAAAGATTCTTGAGCAATGTTATCAACTTGTTGGTCGCTATGCTGAACTTGAGCACCCTCTGCGGCTCCCAGACCTTCTTCGCCCCATGCAGCACCTTCGGAAGCCATGCTGCGAATATTCAGAAGCCAGGACCTAAAGCAGGATGTTCCTAATCGTAGGGTTGAGCGAGATGGGTTCGAGAGCGAGTGGGCACCGCTGCCGCTGAAGAGGCTGGGGACGACAAGGTCCGCTGGGCGATCGCGGCGGAGGCCAGTATGTCGACAGGATGGATCAATCGATATCTGGGAGGAGCACGGGTACTGGAATTAAACACGACGCGAAGGGGCAAAAAAAAGCGCGATTGAGGAGTTGACTAGATGGTGGTGCCAGAGATGGACCTATGATGAGCTGTCGCAAACGAGTCAAGCTCGTGGACCTGACCTGGTCGGCCCCGAACGCAGAAAAGTCTATCGCAGAGGACGGAGGCGATTGTAGCGACGCAGACACTAGATGGCGACGAGGCTCGCAAGATGGAGCAGGCTGGGGGACGCGGAGGTTGAGGTTTTGTCGAAGCTCCCAAGATGGAGGCTTTGTCTGACAAAATTCCGACAGCTTGAAAGGCGACTCCAGTGGAAGACAAGGCTTTTTTGCCTTGCTGGGCGCGTCTAAAGGCCGAAACAGGTTAGAGAGCGACGCGGGCGGTCAGGAATGGGCCCACACGACTGGCGAAAGAGCCGCAGTCCGTTCTGGAAAGTGGGGCGGCAGAAAAACTGAGGTTCAGGGACAATGCAGTCTCTGTTCGGCCGATCCAGCGCCAACGATGGCTGCGGTTGAGTCACGTGCTGGTGGACCCTGGCTAATCGCCGCTAGCCAATCACTCCCCTAGCAGGCCAAGCCGATTTTTTTTTCCGCGTTCATAGGCAGGCACCGGCCAGGGTCACCTCCTGGACGCTGGCGTCTGTGCTGCTCAAGCCATTAACGCGAGTCGAGGGGTTCGAGGCCAGAAGGCGCGTCCGTCGTCCAGCCCACCACACGGCGCACAGGGTCAACATCCAGACTTCTTAGTCGCTGTCCAGCCCTTTTCCAAATTTTCACGGCTCAATAACAAGCCTGAGTACTTCTTCTCTCTCGCCCCCCCTGCCCATCCGGTCCTGCAACTTGTTCCTTTCAACAACCCGTTTCTACTTGCGCTTGCGTTGCTCCAGTAGCTCCAAGCCCACCCATCTGCGATATCCGCACTGCGAGCTCCACCCTCAGGCCCAACGCTACCGTCCATCAATACTTCAGCCGTCGCACGCTCCTGCGCAATTCCTTACCTCAATAGTCAACGTCGTGCCGCCATCACCGTTCGACCGTCTTGATACCACCTACACCTAAAGTCACATCACTCCTCCACACACAAATCAAAATGTCTGTCGTCTCGCTTCTGGGGGTCCAAGTCCTCAACAACCCCGCCAGGTTCACCGACAAGTACGAGTTCGAAATCACTTTTGAGTGTCTCGAGCAGCTCGAGAAGGGTTCGTCACGCTTCCACGCCTCTACATGCCATTCCACCCAGCTAACCTGAGATAGATCTCGAGTGGAAGCTGACCTACGTTGGATCCGCCACCTCGTGAGTTCAATCGCTTTACGATGCTATACACACCGCCTATTCTGACACTCCTCAGCGATCAATACGACCAGGAGCTTGATTCTCTCCTTGTTGGCCCCATCCCTGTCGGTGTGAACAAGTTCGTCTTTGAGGCTGACGCACCCGACATTTCGCGCATCCCCGATGCTGATATTCTCGGTGTGACCGTTGTTCTCTTGACCTGTTCTTATGATGGTCGCGAGTTCGTCCGTGTTGGTTACTACGTAAACAATGAGTACGACTCGGAGGAGCTCACCGCCGAGCCCCCTGCCAAGCCCGTCATTGAGCGCGTCAAGCGCAACATTTTGGGCGAGAAGCCTCGAGTGACGCGGTTCGCCATCAAGTGGTACGTCCCTCCCGCAGCGCAAATTTTCCATGGTGTCTCGCTAACCTAGTCTAGGGATTCGGAAGCTTCCGCCCCCGCTGAGTTCCCCCCTGAGCAGCCTGAGGCTGATCTGGCGGCCGATGAGGAAGAGTACGGCGCGGAAGAGGCTGCTGAGGAAGCCGAAGCCGAGGAGGCTGCCAAGGTTGAGGCCGGGCCCGGCGAGGATTCGGAGATGGCCGGCGTCGAGGCTGCCGCCGAACCCGCACAGGAGGAGGATGAGATGTCCGAGGATGGCAGTGTTGACATTGAAGGAGAAAGCGAGGACGAGCTTGAGGAGGAGGAGGAAGTCGAGGGTGAGGCCGAGGCCGGCGGCGATGATGCCATGGAGGTTGACTCTGCTGACAAGGCGGCTTCATCCAAGCCCGTTACTGTCGCTTCCTAAGCACAGGCAGGGACAGGTGGCTCGGCGGTCATGTTTTTTGCTGGCGTCTTATCTTGAGTCATGCATCTCGTTTCGGCTTTTCGATAACATGTGGTATTGGGGGTTGGGTGTTTGTCTAATAGAGTTATGAGGACACGAAGAGATGATATCAGGCCATGGAGCTGGCCAGGCGGGTTTAGTACATTAGCTTGAAAAGACAAGACAGTATCTACCTATACCTATCCACGTCGGATAACCCAGGGTCCGGGGAGACAAATCAATGTGGGCGATGCATGCCAAGGTGGTGATGAGAGGGAGAGAAAGTTTCAACCATTGTCAGCCGCAGTGCGCAACGATGAATCCGAGTTGAAGATGGCCACGGGAGCACGTGGGGGATGCTACGGGAGGAGGATATCGCGAGCGCCGTGACTGGGTTGAAGGGATGAGCACGTAAAGCGGTTTGCTCACGGAATGGCCTTCCCAAACGATAGGAATGCCATTACCCCGAGCGAGCGCTGAATCGTCAAGCCGCCGCCGGCGGATGATTAATGCTCCTCAAGAAGCACCACCCCTATACCACAGGCACGTGGAACTGCGCCTCGCAGCGTTTGACGCCTCCGGACAACGCCCGACTCGTGAGGGGGCGCGCTCAGCAATGACGTATCCCGGGGTTGTCGTGCCTTAGCAAGCAAACGCCATGGCATCATGCCCGCAACAATTCCACCCAACCACTGCCGTCGATTACGCCCATCACGAGGAAGGCCCTTTTATCTTGGGGAGTTTCGCAACCGTCTGCGTTGTCGGCACCCGTGTTCAGCCGCTCACAGCCGAGCCCAAGCGTCCACATTCCGCGCTCCCTTTGATCAGAGCGCCCAACGCCCATCCGATTGAATCACGTCCTACCAAACTTGTGTGCTCGCATCCCTTCCGCTTTCGGTGCCCTCCATCGCCAAACCGCTTTGTTTGACCGGGGAAATCAGCCCTAGTCGCCGCCGGGCAAGGCTTTCTTGGTGATATCGGGCAGCCCCAGATTCACCCCACGTGTTGCATCCTGAAGTCGCGAATCCTGTCTGGCGAATGACACATGCACCAACTACGGTGCGAACAAGGTTGAAAGAGTTGACGAAGAGACAGAAGAACTGGAGCACAACGAAAGAGCATAAATAAATCCAAATATTACAAAAATAAATATGCTATTAAAGTTTTAGGTTTTTTTTTATTCCTTTCGTTTTTTTACAAGACTTTTCTTGAGACGTTGCAAAATTTGGTTTGTTCAATCATAGACTTATGATGGAAGCCTATTGTCTATCTTACACCATGTCTTTTGTCATCCGCCGATCCTAGTAAACTTTCAAGTCAATCTGGGGAGGAAGCGCTAGAATGTCTCCGCTTCCACACCATCCCTTCGAGTTTCAACCCAATTCTCTTGGCGGCCCTCTCGATGCTGGCCCTCTCGATGCTGGCCCTATCATTTCCCACCCTTTCCCTGGCCGGCTCACCGAGTGACGATGGCTCAGCCGCAGGGCCATCGGCGCTCTCCGAAGGTTGCCTAACAGTCAGTGCAAACCGTGTAAGTGAGTTGGAAGTAGAAATAGCCACACAACTTCTCCTTGTTCCTCAGCCAAAAACACCACAGAAACTTGAGTCTATAGGTCTTTAGAGGTATTCATCCAAGTTGGTAGAGGGACGAATACAGCTATTTTGTTGCCAAAATACCAGACATCAAATCCCACCGCCGCTGCCGCCACTTAGTGAATGAGTGAACGTTTGCCTTCCAATGACGGCAACTACTCAGCCAACACAGCAAGTCATCGACGACCTCATCAGGGCCGCCGAGATCCAACATGAACAATATGTCCGCTCCATGCGCAGCATCCAGGACGGCCTGGGTATGCGCCGCGTTGACAGCCAGCCTCGCAGCGTCATCACTATCCAAGAGCCCATGACGCCGCCGCTGAGAGCCCTCAACGACACAAGCATGGGACACGGGGGAGCGCCCATGGGCATCTCAATGCGCCGCCGGCCTCGGGCGTCAACCCTGGAGACGACTTACGAGCGGCCGTCTCTGACGCCAGAGCCCCGGACTGTGGCCAACTCGCCCAGGGGCAGCCACAACGCTGTCTTCTCACACGACGATGACATCCCCTTCATCCCGCTGCTGGACCAAACATATGCCAGCGGCGGCCGGGTAGCTGAGGACCAGGCCTTCCTGCCCGTTCCGCGGCCCATCACTCCGATGCACTGGGCCGACGACGTGTTGATGCGCCACCTCCGAGACTCGGACTTTGAGCCGGAGCTGGAGAAGGTCCTCGACGACGTCGTCAGGCGCCGCGGTGATATAGATCTCTCGCTGCCGTTCCGCGACTTTGCGGCGTACGAGCGCGAGGGCTATGTGCAGTCTACATTTGAGGTGTACGAGGTTGGGCGGGACGCTCTGCCCATCAAGTTTAACGACGATGTTGACGCCGACTTAGACGGGCCTACCGAGGTCAAATATTCGGGTGACGGGCCTTATGAGAACCCGCCCATTATTGTTGATGCGCCGACTGTGTGGCAAGATATCAGTAACGTGAACCCAGGTGGACAATCCGTTGGCCGCATAACGTATGTGACACTGCACTGTTCCTTTCTCCTAAACCCATTTGTGTATCCAACAATCAACTCTCTGACTCTAGCATATATGGATTCAAAGAAATCAGCTAACATCTTTCTCAGCATTGTGCAAGAACCTACCCCTCTTATCCTCGCTGCCCTTCATCTCACCATGTCTCCTCACTTTGACATGTCCGAACTCTTTGCGCACTTCCTCACGGATGAGCCCAACCGAGGCCGGACTCACGCCTTTGTGCACCGGGCCTTTGAACGGGCCCCGTCGTCTCTGTCCTCATCCACGTCTGCTTCATCATCGCCGACGGCACTACCAGTTGATGTTCCTCCAACTTTCCGACCTTCACCTGGACTCTCTGCCGCTCAGCTCCGCCAGAGGAGCTTCTTCTTTGTCTTCAAATACTATACCCTCGTCGGATCTAACCTGACGCCGGCTCCCTGGCAGCGCTTCGACAAGAGACCCTCTGACAAGAGACTGGGCGATCACATCGACATTGCAGAGTGCGGCTCCATCCTCGCGCTCTCTCTCGGTGGTGAGCCAACCAAGCGTGTTCGCATGCGTCCGAGAAGGGAGCGAGTGAGAGAAGGCTTCTTGTACGACACCTTTGGGCCGTGGCATCTCCTCAGTATCCAGAGCTTCCCGGACAATGCTCACACGGTAAGGGGCGACGAATTCCAGGCCAAACAACTCGTCAACGGACCATGTGCGTTCCTGGAACTTCTCATCGCAGAGTACAGAGATGCCGGGAAGCGAAACCAGAATCTTCACGAACGAATCACTAAACTCATCACTCCGCCGGTAAGCACGCACATCTCACTTTTGAATTTCATTTGTTTCCAACCCTTCCCTCTCTCTCTCTCTCTCTCTCTCTGTCACATACATCTAACAAGACTTGTTGTCCCTCTCAAGACCGAGTTCATGTTCGACGCCAAGGTCCGCGACAAGCTCCTGTTTGAGGACAAGCACTTCACCTACATCCGGCGGTACTTCTGGGCCTACAACACGCTGGCCGTGGTCAACACGGGCATCAAGTCGATGATGTCGGCCTACTTCGACACCTTCACCGACGACTTCTGGGACGGCTCGCACCCGATCCTGTGGCCGCACCCGGCGCCCGAGTCGCCCGCGGGCATCGCCTACCGCGACCACATGGCCGGGCTGCGGCGGGAGCTGGACAAGGTGGTGCACGAGCTGGGCGAGGTGCTGAAGCGCAACGAGCGCACCCGCAAGGAGGTTGAGAACCTGCGCGACCAGCTCTTCAGCGGCAGCTCCATCAAGGAGAGCCGCAGGGCCATTGAGCAGGGCGACAACATTCGCATCCTGACCATGATTAGCATGATTTTCCTGCCCCTGACCTTTGTCACGGTACGTCTTTCTCTCCTCTTTTCCTTTTTTCTTTTGTTTTGTTTTGTTTTCTCTCTCCTATCTATCCTGCGCCTCAGCATCAGGTTGGAACTACACTAAACTAACACATGGCAAAAAACAGTCGGTTTTCGGTATGACCAACTTTGACATACCGTCCAACGATTGGCGGTTCGCAGTCACCATGGTCCTTGTCTGCGTGCCCTTTATGCTGCTCATCTCGCTACTTCAAACGCGGTCCTTTGCCGCCCTCGTCGCCAAGCTCGGCACCGCCGCGAGCGTCCCGGCCAGCCGCATAGCCAGCCTGGTCCGCCGAGGGCCCCGCGACGCAGAAGTTCCGGACAACCGGTCCACGGCCGCCCTGTCTTCGTCGCAGCGGAGGCTGCGGCTACGGCGCCGCGGCATGTGGGCATGGTCGTGGGGTCCTAGGGGACCTGCTGCTGCTGCTGCTGCCACCAGTGAAGGGGTGGTGGACCTGGGCAGAATAGAAAGAGGGTGAGCGTATCATGACGATGTTTCGATAGGGAGAAGGGAGAAGGGGAAAGGGGGGGGGCGGGTTTGAAGAAGAGAAGGGGCCTCCCATGTATTACAATGTGTTTGTTATGATTTATGATTTACGAAGTAGCAATGGACACGAGCACAGGCACAATTGGGGGGAGGAGGGGGAATCGAGGGTTACAATGTCGCGGGTTGCGTCGTTACATGTACAATGGGCTTTGTCCGCGCGGCCGCCTGTGCAAATGTGGCCCGACAGCTGCAACACTCACCCGAGAAACGAGACGAAACAGAATTAAATTAAATTATATTAAATCTCAAACTACCGCATCGTGATGAGGCACTTGCTTCTTTTTTTATTTGTTCCTCTTTTCCCAATGCAGCGTTACATTCCTTTTATTTCCCGAGCGTCCACTTAACGCGGGGAGAACAACAAGGGGAGGGGGGAGGGGGGCGTTGACCCATCCATCATGGGCCACACAGGCCACACAGGCCACACAAACCTGTCACCAGTGTTGTGCATTAGGCTCACAGTCCAAAAATTGCTTCTTTCTTCTTGTTTCCCAGTCGCCACTCGTTCAACCCTCTTATTCCGTAAAATTGATTCCCTGATCGGGCGCAATTTCGAGGCCCCCCATATTCCATATCCGTCGACCAAGATTGCTTGTTTCATCCCAACTCGTGCCCAACAAGTTGCCACCGCGCCGCCGGCAAATCAGAGCCTCTGGTTGACCGTCAGCAAATAACTTCTGTAACGACTCGCCAGCGCAGCTTGCAAATTCCCCGCCCAATCGGCTCGCAGCCATGAGCACACCACCGGCATCTTCAAATCTTCAGCAGCTTTGTGGCAGATGGTCTAATCAAAAATGAGCACGCGAGGGTTCGGGCAAGTCCGACGGCAGATTGAAACGTTGCAACATTTTGTCATTAACACTATGACTCCAGACCAGCAGGGAAAAAGCCAGAGCCAGTCATTTTGAACCATCACTACTCATATCCGGGCAAAATACGTCCCCATTTGACAGGTAGGCCCACCATACTACCAGCCAGCATTCGTACAAACATGTCAAAGCGCCCCATACAAACTCCCACCGCGTGCCAGCCGAAGCAGGAGACCGCCCCCTTTCGCGAGACAAGGAAATCATCCATCGGTATATAGAATCCACCCCCATCAAGCAAACACACATGAAACGAGGCGCTCATGTCAGTCAGAAAGAAGGAAATAAAGCGAGGGAATAATAAAACCAAAGCAAATGTAAAAAGAACAAAAAAAGTCCCCCCAGAGACAGCAATGCAAGTCCTATCCCAATGGGGGAGGAGAAGAGAACAGAACCTTCCGTGGTATCAGTGTCCATAACGCCGGGCCCCTTCCTTTGATGTGATCATGGTACATGGATGAATATGCGTCGAGATGAATGATTCCCCAAACTTGTATTGTCGTAAATCATTTACCAGCCCTTCTTTCGAGCAAATCGCTTATTCAGAAGAGCAAGCACCTTGGGAACATTAAACTGAACGTATTCCAAGTCCAGGTCGTCCTGGTTATCCTTTTGCATCTCAAGCAAATCATCCAGCTTCAGATCCAGCTCCAGAAGACCTCGGTTGCGGCCTAATTGCAGGTTAGCGCGGTGCACGGGCAGGATGATAGCTGTGGGGGGTACAAACCTTTGTAGTGCAGGGAGATGACAAAAGTACCAGGTAGCGGACTGGTGAAATTAAAGTAAATGTTGGCTCGGCGGTTGTCGGGGACATTGCTCTTCTGAATGACACCCTCCTTCTCGAGCTGTTGGTGAGTGAACTTGTATGGTCCGAGGACCTGCTGCTTCTGCTGTTTCCTCTTGGTGCCCTCGCTCTGGGATCGAACGTTGTGCAGGTAGCTCTTGTATGTCTCAAGCTGGCCAACAAGATAGGTGTTGTGGTCTCGTATCGTCTTGAAAACCTCCTCAAGCTTGGCTGTCTCAGCTATGACACCATCCTTCAGGGAACCAAGGTGCTGCAGTTCCTGCTCAACTTCGTCCCGGAGAAGACTAAACTGGTCGCTCTTATCGATGACGCGCATCTCCTGGAGCTGCGAAAGCAACTCCATAGCACGAATACCCTTACGAACCATGACGGCGTCGTTGCGGCTGGTAGCAGCAGCATCGGCAACGCGCTCGAGCCGCAACGGGCGCCTGGCGACATGGTTATTTGTAGGGATCGATCGCATAATTTGCACAAAGATGGACTTGGCTTCCATAAAGTACACTTCCTCCTGTGTAATATCCAGAGCTGCAGTCAAGTCATCGATAGCTGTCTCCCAGCGACTGAACAAGGGAAGGTTGATGACCCTGTTCTCCTTGCGGGGTAGCTGGGCTGGACCAGCGCCCAATTCCGACATGATAATCGACAGGTGGGAGTTTTCATCCCTGCAGAGCTCATGGTGGTGCTTCTCAATGAGAGCGTGCATGGCGTAAATTTCGTTCAGAGTAATGTCCAGTTCAAGGTCCTTCTTAGACAGCGCAACGTAGTTGTCCATCTCCAAGCTCTCGTAGAAGTCCTGCACCTCACAGAGATCCAGCATAAATTTGTTGATTCGGTCCTTGTTCTGGTGGATGAACGGCTGGAGCTTAGCCATGTACGGTTCCTTGGCGTATGAAGGCTTGTTGGCCAGGTTCTGAAGCATCTTGGCGATGTATGTAAGGGTTCGTCGCGGTCGCTCGGCCGGGGTTCCGTCAATAAGCATGTAAGATTTGGGGGTGACGATGGCAGGGTTGATGAAACGGAGGAAGAAGAAGCCACCGATCAAGGTACAAATAACCTGGTCATTAGCATCGGGGTATTTACGCTTCGTCAAACTCCTAATCTGCTTGCAGATCCATCGGATACCGTAAGGAGCCTCTTCGAGACCCTCGATGATGGTCGTCAAGAAGCCGTTGGCGATTTCGGTCAGCATGGTCAGGCGAGGCTCAATGATGGCCTGAACCTGGGGGTTCTCGGCAGCCTGCTCGCCTGTGATGCCCTTGGGCAGGTGGGGAGGAAGCTGTCCAGTATCCTCCTCAATCTGCTCAATCATTCGTTCGTAAACTTTGAGAGGGTTAATTTCCAGGTCCAGGTCCCTCAGCTCAATCAGGTTGTTGATTCTATCAGCAAGCACAGACTTGAGGAAGCTCTGTCCAGGTCCTCTTCGGGTGTATGTGGTCATCATTCGTGACACTGGGGTGTTAGCTCGAAGAAGCGAGGAATAATCCGGAGTGGTATCGAATTGGTATGTTAAAACAGACTAGACAAGCAATTAGCACTCGACACTCTCTTGAGAGCTCGGCAGATAATACCTGAAACATGGTAAGAAGGAGATGCTCTTCTCGACTCTCGTACTGGTTTCCGTAAATTGTGAACATGACAGTCTGCAGCAAGGAATCGATCTCGGCCATGGAGACGAGCCTGCACAGGTGGGCAATATGCCTTGGCTCGGATTGGAGAAGAAATAGAAGGTTGCCGTATTTCTGGGTCTTATCATCGTTAGGAAATGCACCCGCCTCCATTTCGGTGGCATCTTCTAGATGGCTGGCGACTTCATTTTGCTGCCCAGGCTGTTAGAACAATGACTAATATACGAGGAGCACAGCAATACATACCTCTTCCAGGGCCATGCGGTTCTGAATTAGTAGGGCAATTCGTGAGTCGAGGTATCGCACATCCTTTTCAAGGACGAAGTTCTTCTTAGACTGAGACGAGATCTTAGACTTGAGATCTCGAAGAATCTTTTGCGCTGTAATTCAAGGGTCAATCGCATATTCATAAACAAGTTAGACGGCAAGGAGCATGCAAACCTTTTGCAAGCTCATCTTCAATCTGAAGGTCGCCCTCGTTGGCCGAGATGGACATGTACAGAGCGGACATGGAGTACCGCTTTGACTGTCGCGCAGAGCGCGAGCCATCGTATGAGGACATGGTGTTTTGGCGGGTAAGAGGTTGAAAGGAGGAAGAGGAGGCAGTCGATGCTCGCGAAGGCGTTTGTAACATGACTGACATGGTGTTGTCGCTGGAAGGCGACGGCGGGCGGGCGTGGGTCAGTATATTATGCCGAGGAAGCTCGGTGAGCGCCTGGCAATTGCAGCAGCGTTGAGCCCAGGCACCTCAACTAGCCGCAGGGCGGAAGCAGGGCAATTCAAAGGCGGATATCGAGTCGCGCGAAGGCGGGCGGTGTAGCGGGAGGCTTATAGGTTTTGGCCGGCGGTCGGGAAATCGTCGAGCGTAGTGGGCGTAGGTGGATTGATGGGGGTCAGTGAGTCGATGGCGGACGTCCGAGGGGAAACCACGGCGCGATAATCTCGGATGGAAGAAAATGGTTTTTTCGGAAGATGCGAGTGCGAATGGGAAAGTCAAGCGAGAGGTTTTGACGGCGAAGTCGAGGTCGAAACCAAGGCGGATGAATGGGGGGGGGAGGAAAGCTAGATTTAAAGCGAGACCCAGTCGACAGGATACAGCGCACGATTGGGGCGTGACGGTCAAAAAGGCAACTTCAACAAAGGGAACAAGACGTCCGAAGGGAGCCAGATGCGATTTGCTCAGTCGGGGTCAGTCAATGGAGCGACGATGGAGACGTCGCGCAGAAGTAGAAGGCTGTCGGAAAATAGGATGATGGACGAGGCGACGGATTTGGAGGGTGAGGTTGTGGAGGAGGAGCAGAGAGGTTTGAATGGTGGACGATAGCGGTGGGAGTAGGTAGTAGTGGTGGGAGTGGAGGTGGAGAGGCTGGCAGGAGACGGGACCCAGAAGCTGAAGAAGGGCCCAAGGGACGCCAGGACAGGGCTGCCAGAAGACGCAGAAGCCAGACGCAGCGCACCACACAGCCAGAGGACGCAGAGACCAGCAGGGGGGGTGAGGTGAGAGGGTGCGAGGTGGGTGGGAGAAAATCGTGCGGACAGTTTATGCACGGCTGAGACGCGGATTTCAGGAGGAGAGACGGCGCGTGGGACGGTCGGTGGAGTGCGGGCGCCCAAAGAGGCCACCCCAGACAAGGCCTAAGGGCAAGGTAAGGCCCGGAGGCTGCAGGGACAGGAGCTACGTACTGAGGTAGCGAGGAGCTTACTGGTCTGGCCGGCGTGGGGAGAGGAAGGGGGGGGGAGGGATGGTGGGAGGGGGGGGTTGGCGAATGGACGAATGTGCAGCAGCAGTCTTGAAAGGATGATGATGTGGCGTCGCCGTCGTGATTGATGGCGGTGGTGTTGAGACCATGTCAACTATTACGGCCTTGCCTAGCTGCAATAATTATCACACACACGCCATGAAGGAGCTCCACGTGCAGCCTATATCCGGGACCTTTAGGAAATTTTGAGACGTGGGAAGGAAGAAGAGCCAGCTGGGATGATTTGAGCACAACGAGTACGAGGAATCTGGATGCATCGGCGCGCCCCTGCGTCGCCGGAACAAGAACACAAGAGAACAAAGAACAGACGCGCCATGATGGATGCGGAGGTGATGTCGCAGAAAGTGGTCTCCGGCCTAAACTGAACCAGAAGATCCGAAACGAATTGCCACTTGGAAGCTGTGATCACCAGCTGGTTAGGACGTACGTATGCATGAGCGGATGGATCGTCCTTTCTCGGTTTTTTTTTCTTCAGTCTCGCTGGTCTGATGGACGCCAGAAGTGGGTGGTATGCACTCCCGTTCGAACTATCGTCTTGGTGTTGGCCCGTCTCCAAGCCAAAAACAGACGGCCCGGCGCTGCCTTAGCCTCGAGTAGCTGCATGCTGCAAGGCCCCGATGAGAACCTAAGAACGAGGCAAACAAGGAAAAAAAAAAGGCGAGGCAGGTAAATCAACCGATTGATTGATTGATTGATTGACGAGCGAGTTTGGGTATCCCCTCAGCAGGGATCACCAGCACTACAGCGGCTCCCACCACTCCCACCACCACCATTATCACACCTCTTTGCCACTCCTCCAACGCGGCAAGTGACAGAGGTGGTCAACCTGGAGGGGGAGGGGGAGGATCTGACACCCAAACCAGGGCCATGCAGGCACTAGAACAGGAACAAAAAACATGCTGGACACACAGGACAGTCTCTGTCTCTCCCTTCTTCGCCCCCCTCCCCACTGGTGCGCATGCGCGCACGACAGCAGCTTGGACCAAGAGGCTCAATCGCTTGGTTTTGATGTAACCAAGGCGTCAAAGCTGTCCCCTCTTTGAGGCAAATAAACCCAGACCATCCACCGCACCGCAAAATACACAAAACACGTTCCGTACCGGGCAAACCACACCAT
Source organism: Calonectria hawksworthii (assembly GCA_020975415.1). NCBI lineage: Eukaryota > Fungi > Ascomycota > Sordariomycetes > Hypocreales > Nectriaceae > Calonectria > Calonectria hawksworthii. The sequence goes on along the minus strand of JAHXZK010000001.1, from coordinate 1,490,653 downwards.
GAAGGGATACAGGCTCGAGACGGAAGAAGTCCAGGCCGAGCCTTGCAGGGTTCCCGAGGGCCAAGAAAGGGGCAAGGGTCAGTCCCGACAGGGGAGGCATGCCGGGATCAGGCATCTTGCCAGGGGTGGGAAGCAGACGCCAAGAGAGGGTACGGCCTACATGCCTGCGAGGGTCCCGTTGGTACGTCAGTCAGGTACAGGTACCATGTGCAATTTATCGCTGCATCCGCCCGCTGGGTCATAGAGTTGCTGCTTCTGCTGCTGCTACTGCCGCTGGGCACATTGGCACATTGTTACCGCGCCGCGGAAGCAATTGGGCGGGGTGGGCGGCGAGGAAACAAAACATGCAGTTTCGCTCATTTATCCCCAACGCAGAGATCCTGCGCGCTTCTTTTTTATTTTATTTTTTATTTTCCGTAAGCATGCATGCCTCGGCCATGGCACTTTTGGCCGGCGTCACCTCTCTCTTTCAACCCCGCGCGCCGGGCGAGGGATATATATTAGTGCTACCTACCTAGGTATGCTTGCCATCTGGGAAACAGTGGAACGGAGGCGTCGGAGCGGCGGCGGCGGCGGGGTTTTAGCTATCGCGCCAGGCCCCAGGGAAGCATAGCGAGCGTGGTGCTGTACCATCGCTCCAAGTTTTGGTTCATCGCTACTTGAGGGTTAAAACAAAAAAAAAGCGACAAGGTACTCACCTAGGCAGGACAGGCTTTTTTTTTTTCCTCTCGCTTGCTGGTGGGGAGCGGTGGGTGCGGCGGGAGTGTAGATCGCCTGAACCTGAGGTCACCTGGAAAGTCATTCCCCCAAGTACCCATGGTTATCACGACGGACGACTCGTTGTCAAACTTTTCGCAACAGCCGCGAGATCCCTACACCTAGCTGCGCAGTCGTTACGATGGTCGGCCATTCGGGAAAGCCACTGAAACAAAAATAAAGACGAGAGGGAACAAAAAAGAAAAAGGCGTCAAAGCAGCCCATCCGCGGCTCGTTTGATGTTGGAGCTAGTCTGGACTTGGAAGGGCTCGACTGCAGCACAAGAACATTGTGGCACGGCAACCATCTGGGCCGCGTAGCCGGGTTGGCAGCTGTGCTTGTACTCGGAGATATGTAAAGCAGCTGCCATTGTGTGCTGCTACGTAAATGGAGCATGCCATAGGCTGCTGCTCTGCTCTCTCTCCCGCTAAGTGAAAGACTAAGCAGCGCCCATGTATCGGTTCAGCACAAGGGCGGCGTGACAATACACACGCTCTCGCCGACACGACGATGACGACCAAACCCGTTGTGGCCCGTGACCATGTTGGTTCTGTGGCGTCGTGCCGGGAAATGCAGCGTGTGCGACAAGGCTCTCGAAGGGTGTTTGGGAACGACGCAGGGGCGCCGACCGGACCGCCAAGAGGAGGGCCCCCGCGGGCTCTCAGTGGCCGCCTCCCAGGACTAGTCGCCCGTGGGAGGGCAACCTCTCAGGACAACGGAGCCAGTGCCAGGGCCAGGCGGCCGGGGTGCTGTTGGGTTGGGTCGCCTGCTGCGCCAGGAACAGCACAGGCCGCCCCTCCGGGTTTAAAGTGCCTGCTTGAGAGAGGGTCGTGTGTGCATTTGTGGAGAGGTGGGATGGGATGCGGATGGCCGCGTGCGCCTCCTGTGTCCGCCCGCCTGTGGTGTGGGTACGGCCCGTTCACTGCAACTTGGATCGGGCAACAATGTGTAAGAGTCCTAGGTCCTAGCAATTAGTTGGTTGTATTAGAGCAGGTGGCGAGAGAGAGAGAAACAAGACGGGGGGAAAGGTCCGTTAACTACCGCAAGGGTTGTTGTTACTTGTCAAAAACGAGACATTGCGCTCGCTAGTATCTTCGCAGTTGCCCGTTCGTACCCCCCTCTGTTCCCGGTTTTTTTCTTTGTTTTTGTTTCTTTTCTCTTTTCGCCTTCAACTCTTTCTTCCTATTCCAGAAACCTGACATCTCGTCTGCCACCCTGGCCCCTGGCTTGTCTCCTCATGTTCCTCATGTTTGCCCATTTTTTGGCGCGCCAACGTCACCTCGCCTAGTCGTCACGTCCCAAAATCGACGAGTTGTGCTCAGCCTACACACTCATACACAGGCACACACCTACACACAGACTCCCGAGCGGGTTCCCAGAAACCACTCGACGTAACCCAAGCAGTGCCGCTCGCATAGAAACATTTTGACCCTCAGATATCTCGCCAACCCAACCCCTGCCTTCTCAATCATCTCTTCCCAGCCTGTCACGTCGTATCCATGCACATCCTCATCCGGCACCCCGATGTTTATGTCACATCCGCGGTCCCGGTCAGGCGAGCGTCTCAAGCTTAGATGATGCATCTCAACCGTTGTAAACTGCTGCAACTCCTCCTCCTCCCGGCTTCCCGTTGCGCAGCCTCCTTCCTGCAACCGTAACAGCGACCCCGGAACCCGCAGGGCTGTTCCTTGTTTCCCTCTTGTGCTTCCGCCCCTGCTGCAAGCCGGACCCCGCGTCGCGCCTGTCCAGTGGGTGGTACTGTCTGCATGTCTCGCATCACGCACGCTCTCTCTTCCGGGGCGCATCCATGTCCCGTCTCTCTACTTTTTGCTTTTTTCGCTCTTGATTTTTGGTTTTTTGGGTTTTCCTTTCTTTTTCCTTTCTTTTGTCCAGACCGAGTGTTCCAGACACCATGATAGCTCGCTAGCTTGCGGTCCAACAAAAAAAAAGATTGCTGCTCAGGAGTGTGCTCTGTTGACGAGTCACCCCCCCCTCCCCCTCGATCGGCGGAATAGTAGCGGGTCAACGTTGGAGGATGAGTCCCCAAATTTGCGCCCTCGTAATATCCATGAGCTCATGAGACATGCTCACTTGCTACAGTACCAGCACATCACGCCGGCCCCAAGTGAACACATTTGTATGCAAGTGTAAGACATTCGTCGCCCGCACCAAGCCCCTTCCTCTGGCTGGGACGATAGCCGATCCCCAAGGCATGCTGCCGAGCAGGGCCATCGCGGCAGATCCAAGAGCAGAATCTTTTTGCACAATGCGCCAAGCTGAACCCCCACATTATCGTCGCAAATCGCACTGCCGAGAAACCAACTTGCATGCGTGTCGACAGTCCCCGTGCACCGTCGGACAGTTCCGTCAGAAACGTCCAGTCACCGTTCAGACCACCATCACATCATCACTCACCTCGCTACCGTAATTATGGCAATCCTCTCGCCTCCTATACGCAACATCGAGGTTAATATAGCGGTCCACATATTGCATAGGTTCATAGCTCCGGGCAGTAATATCAGGATCGTCCGCCAACCGGAGTTAGTGTGGGGTCTCAATGGTAACTAGGTCGGACGCCGTCCTCCTTTCGGCTGAGTAGGCCCTCGGAAGTGCCACCGCGCATCTCGGCCAATAGCCAGCTCAGCAGATTGCAAGGTGTGCCCATCGGAGATTTGCTGTAAGGTGGGAATGTCACCAGTGGGATTGGCCACCGCCGTCTCTATCTCATTAGAGGAGAAAGTCTAGACCCAAAGAGCGCAAGCAAAAAGACGAATGCAGCGGGACTTGGTGCTCGTCGTTCCCGATATGGCCATCGTCGATTGTCATCGATGCACATCAGCAGTCCTTGGCAAGTGCGGTTCCTTCGGGTCCTTATCTTCAAGGGCTAGGCTTGATCCTTTGAGCGGGCGTCCTATGTGGAGTGAAGCCTGAAGTAGCGCCCGTTTCAGTCTCGGACACTTTTTTCCAGTAGTGCCTCTATTCGAGATCGACGGTCGGGTACGGAGTAATTGGTATTCGCTACTACATCATTGCCAGCTTCAGATCAAAGTCCCGGGCCTCGCCCCTACTGCACGTATCCTGGTAACAACACTAGCACTGAATCGCCACGGCATCGTCGATCTTTTGTTTCATCCAACTCGCTTAAAATTGTCATAAACGGCTTAAGGCGGGGAAGGGAAGAGTTGCAAACAAGCAATGATGACCATGGTATTAGCGAATGAGTTCGTAAATGATTTCGCTTACAATTATACATGAATCAACCTTTTCGCTTGCCCCAGTCGTTGAGAAACAAACCAGGCCGAGAAATAATTGCTATCCCCAACCACCAATCCTCTAAAATGGTCTAGATCCGTGCATGGTACGAGATTGGAGTCTCAGCCGGGTTACTATCTTGCCTGTATGGTCTATATGGTGACATCATGGCAGTAAACGAGCCATTGTTAACGGAGAGTGGCGTACATTTCTACGTAAATAGAAACCCAGCTAGCCAAAATAAAGGGCTTCATATGTTGTTTCACTATAAATAACAAATTTTCCAAGTGAAAATAGGTTTTCACGACATAACTCCTCAAATTAAATGTTCGGGTATGTCAAATCCGGGAACCCGTCAACTTGAGAGGAGCATGTGAAAGATACAGAGAGTATTTAGGAACACCTCTGGACTCGAATTTCTCACTTGAGCTGGCTCAAAGAACTATATATATTAACTTTTCATATGAAATGTCGTTGTGACATATTTGGTGCCGCATCCATGATAATACAAGAAGCAAATGCAAGAGTCAAGTGCCCCTATGTGCAAGTTTCTGTATATCAAAATCACCAAGGGAGAAGGAGGCCAAAAACAGGTAATTAATGTAGTCTAAAAAAGGAAAGTATGGGTTTCATATGCTCCTTAGTCATCCGCATAACGTAACTATGGTGCTCCTGGGGAGTTGCCACTTAGGCCTAATGCTTTTTATATTAACAAGGAATAAATGTCCCAATCAAATCAGCCCGGTCTTCTTGAAATATAGTCATTGTTTACAAATACGTTCAAAGCCGCTGGTTCTTGCCGGACCTATACAAAATTTTAAATTCTGTGATACTTTCATATTGTTTTATCCGATATACACGAGTATTTTGCATTTACAGTGTCCTCGCAAATGTCTATTTTATATCACCTCATGTTCGAATATACCATGCAAATAGATGTCTGGCCCCAAGAAGAATTAGTGGGCAGAAGTGTATTATGAGTATTCCATACTGCAAATGCGACTCAAGGATATATTTGAGTCCTGCGTGATCATTTACAACATAACTCCTGGGCCATCAATCCTAGCCAGCAGTGCTTTCCTGTAGAATCGCAGTAGCTTTTCGAAACCATCTACGCTTCTTTCCATTCGTCGAGATTTATTCACTGGGGAAGCCCATACATTCCATCAGAAGGCCCTTGCCCAATCCTTATCAGATTAGGCATTCTCGTGAGTACCTTGGGTATCCCAGCTGGGCGCTTGACGTATATGCAATCCTCCACCCTGTTCTTTTCTGCTGCGCGGCCCCGTTCGCGAAATACGCCAGTTTCGTCAAAGTACCAGTCTGGCGGCTCGTCCTCAAACAAGATTTTTTGGGTTCCCATTGCCTGAACCAGAGCAGTCACCTAGTCTGTCGAGTTCATCAGTGGCCCCATGCATCCATTATCATGATTTGCATCCTTCAGATTGCCGATTTTGCTCTTTTCAGTGACAGCAGCCAGGCTGTGTGGCACCAGAGGCGTGGGACAAGACGCCAGAACACTTGGGAACTTTGTCTCAAAATCCTTCTTGAAGATGTATCCAACGACGGATTCTGATTCGAAGTTTGGGTCGTGATACGGTCGTTCGAAATTCTTCATTTCTCGAACAAAATGTTGTGAATGGTGCTCTCGACGAATAGTGTAGAGCATACCAGCAACAGGGTCATCCTCCAGCTGTATGAAGAGAGCGGTTTCAACTTCGCCATTCGTCTCGTCCGTGCTCTCTCCAAGTGATACATTGTTCGAGCTGGGTTTCTTTGGAACTCTGAAATCAATGGAGCGCACAACGTAGCAGCGCTGAAGCCAAGGTGGAGTTGTCGTCCAAAGAACAAGGGGCGCTTCCTGCATATTGAAGGACCGCGTCGAGGAGGCTTATCCGAGGATATGTGTATGTGTGCTGTGTGCGATGATATCGACTGTTTCTTGTGTTCCTTTGGTATGGTGTTGCTAAAATGTTGAAGCTGGTAGGAGAATTTTTGGTCGCACAGATAGAGTGGTTTGACGAGAGTGTTTGATGTTTGCTTCGCAACTGCAAGCCTGCTCCAACAAAGGTGGAAGGAACGGCCCACCAAGGACCAATAAACACTCCCAGGCACGTGTTTCCCGCTGGCACTGCGCACTAGGCAATTTGACGAGAAATCAACGCATGCCAAGTGACAGAGGAGTGAATACGCGTGGATGCATTTTATCCAAGTCAGTTGGTCTAGGGTAGTAACTGAAGAATATTGCGCTGGTACGACGCTGACGGCATGTAAGTCACTCAGATTATGCAGGCATGGTTTCAGATCAATCTCTGAGGGAGGGTATATTATTGTCAATTGGTAGAGGAGCCACGATCTTCGTTCGTTTACATACTCATGGAATTAGTATTAACGGGGCATGGTTCACCATACCACTGGCTGAACTCTCAGATTTCTAATACTCAATCACATGTCACATGCCTTTCCACAGATTATGCAATTTGCGAAGTGCCTTGTGCTGACTAGCTTACCAGGCACGGGGAATCAGGGTCAAGATATTTGCGCCGCCATATGTCATGGACGGTAATGATGGCGTCAAGATTGAGGACTACCTTTATCTGCATCCTGCGAATCAAAGATGGCGGGGTTCTGGACGGAAGCGGGATATGGTTTAGCTCGGTGGATCGGGCCTGTGCCCCCGTGATGTCATTAGCCGATTGTCGGTGCGAAACTCCAGACTCCAGCACGGACACGGTAAACCTCTCCGTCGCTCCCACGCCAATTGCACACCAATCCTTCTCATCAAGCGCCGTCGTATCTTCGTACAGTCCATCAACAGCAATGGCTTTCCGTGCTCCTCTTCGTCGTCTGGCGCTGGCGCGCCCCATGGCCCGCAGCTTCCACTCGACCCCCCGCGCTATGGTCCAGATTGGCCAGCAGATCCCTAGCCTGGAGGTCTTCGAGGACTCGCCCGGTAACAAGGTCAGCCTTGCCGAGGAGTTTGAGTCTGGTAACGGATACATCATTGGTGTCCCGGCTGCCTTTTCGGGCACTTGCTCTAGCCAGCACGTCCCCTCCTTTGCGAACCACCCTCAGCTCAAGCAGGCCGGCAAGGTCTTTGTCGTTTCAGTTAACGACCCCTTCGTGTGAGCATGATCCTGGCCCAAAGGCTGTCAATTGAAATAAAATTGCATGATATTAATGAATCCGGTGCAGTATGAAGGCTTGGGGCGAGCAGTTGGACCCGGCTAGCCAGACCGGAGTGAGTAGACCAGCCTTGACCAGATGGGCCCTTTGCGTTGCCGCCCGCCCTGGGACTACGATCGATTGACTGACAATTTTAGATCCGATTCATTGCCGACCCCACTGGCGAATTCACCAAGGAGCTGGACCTCGGGTTCGACAACCTCAAGGCCATCTTCGGCAACGAGCGTAGCAAGCGTTACGTGCTGAAGGTTGAGAACGGCAAGGTCAAGGAGGCTTTTGTTGAGCCCGACAACACCGGCTACACCAGTAAGCGACCAATCATAAAGGAAGCATAGTTATGTCCGGATAATAAAGCTGACTGAAATAACTAGTTACCTCTGCCGAGAAGGTCTTGGGTTAAGTAGAAGGCGCTGCCAAAAATGGCATATGCCTGACTGGAGTGTGCAAAAATTGGAAAAAATATGTAGCCTTGGATTAACAGAGCTGCCATTTACATCTGACAAACTGTGACAACGGTGCCTGTCGTTCACCTAGAAAAGAGAGACCTCCGTGATCGTGTTTATCTCACCTCAGCCTTCGCAAGGGTTGCCTGGCTACTAGTCTTGCCCGTCATCTTTGACCCTTGCTCACAAAGCTGAATTGAGACCCTGTGCCTAGGCTCCTGGGGCTTGAAGAGGGCGGGCCCGGCTGTGAGCAGTACAGGCTCCAGAGCTGAACCCGACGGTCAGGATTCTACGCTTGCCCAGCCCTTCAGCTTGAGGTTTAGAGTCAGGATAATTAGTATTTGCAATCCCCGCTGAGTCACTCCGTGAGACATGGCAATGAAATATTTTAGTGGCTAAAAGCTTCAACGAGAAAATGCAACACTGGCTGCATCGCTAATGACCGTGCCCCCTTTAGCGAGTGTGTTCTAGTTAACCGCCGTTTGTTTTTTTTGTCCCCGACCGTTGCCACCTCCTATCAGAGGGGACCCTGAACGGATGCGGCTGTAGGCCGAGGTCACGGAGTCATGCGGCAAGAACACTCGGCGGAGAGTGGGTGTGTTCCGGATTGGCCGTGGACGCGGGCCTGTCATGGCGACTTTGTCCGGGATTGGTGGGTACTGTGTGGACAGTGAAGAAAATCACACAGTGGTGTTGGGAAAGCCAAGCAGGCAGCGCAGTCAAGGATCTTGAACAACCGTTGCAGAGGGTGTCGGGGAGCAGACGACATGTCCGCCCAGTGAGACCTATCATGCCAACTCCCAAGCGCAGGTATGATTCTAGAAAGCAAAGAAAAGGGGAGAGTTTTGCCATCTCGTGGATGTGGCTTCATTTCAGCTCGGGAGAAGCCGAGACTAGAAATGGCCATGTCCTTGGAACGTGGCATGGTGTTCATGGTATCGACCCGCTGGCGTTATTGGGCTGATGGCTGGCTGCTTACATGTCTGAGGCGAACTGGTAGGCAACACATGGGCAGCAGCAGTTTTGTCTCGTCAAGTTGGGTTCTAGATGCTGGAGACCCGTTTCAACCTCCGTTTCTTGTTCTGTTACAGTGCAGGTGCGTCTGGACCAGGTTGCCGATGTAAAGCCGATGCACGAAGGGCGATTGCAGCCAGCAGCAGCATCACGGTACCCGGCACGCACCTAGCACAGTGCGTATGCTTAGGCTCAGCTGAAGCGTACTGGGTACTGGGCGGCGGACGCGCCGTGGGCTCAGAGGCCAAAGCATGCCATCACGCATCCATAATGATGCGTCAGAGAGGGCCCACGCAGGTCTCCGCCCCCCGTGCCAGTGTCGCCAGCGCTGGCGCCGTCGGGGGAGTGCGGCGCCCAACTGGCCAACAGCCCACTTTGGTCCCTGTTGGGACCCTGCCTGGCCCAGTCTCGTCCACTGACATGGACGATCGGCTTGGTATGTTGGCCACCATTCGGCCAGGCGCCCATCCAGTACAGAGCCGTGAGCAAGTAAACTGCCCAACCCGTCAGCGGTGGCCAGGCTGATACACGTCCTTTGGCTGTTAACAAGTTTTTTTTTTTCCTTGTCACGGTATTGCCGCATCAGCACGGCCAACAGCAACAACAACAACATCAACCCACAATTTTTCTTTTCTTTTTGCTTCTGCTGCTGCTGCTGCTGTTCCATCCACCCATTTCCATCAGTCATCTCTCTGCCTAGATACCTAACCGCTAACTAATCATCTCCTCAGCCCGGGCCGCCGCCGCTCTTGCTTGTCTCTTACACGACACACGCTCTCTTCTGTCTCGTCCCGCCCACTTTCCTCCCCACACACACTCTAGCATCATCCATACCCATTCTCCACTCTCCACTCTCCGTCCGCTGCTCGCACCGTACCGCATTGCACGCACCGATCTCTCATCCACACGGACCAGACCTGGCTCTCGACACCAACATCTTTCGGTCAGCGTCTGTTTCTTCTCTTCTACGTGTGCGAGCCTGTGTGACTCCCCAGCAATCCTCCATTCCTCGCTCACCCCTAGCCTCGTGACGGCCTTCCCAACTATCCGGCTCACCTGGCCACGCCTCGTCCCGCCCGCACCCCCCCATCTCTGCCTATCCTGACCCCGACTATCCGTCATAGGCACCCCTCCTCGACCCAAAACCTCCTCCAAACCCTCCCTCCCCAACTAAGATCCCTTAGTCACACCGTCGACGCCGCCACCACCCTTTATCTTTTGCTCTTCGCGCTCCTCCCGCCAACTTCCTCCCACTCATCCCCTCCCCCGCCGCCACGATTCCTCCCATTACAAGGAAACGAAAGGCTGCTGAGGCGACGATTACCTCTGCCAACAGAGACGAAGCCCCGAATAAGAGAATCATCGCCTCAGCTGCCGTCTCAGACACACCAGGCCTGCCTCCGACTCCGGTCACCACTGCCAGCAACCCGATGGATTCCGACGAAGATTTCATGTCCGCTCTCTCGAGCGAGGACGAGTTGATGCAGGATGACAGTGGCGACGAGATCTCAGCTGCCGATGGTATGTATATATTCCACCCCGCCTGACCCTTCCAGTCCTCAACCACATGCTAACCACGCTTCCCTCTCTCTGCAGACTTCGACGACGAGGACTTCGACGAGCCCGATCCCGACTTTGGCCTGGCTAAGGACATGGACCGAAAGAAGAAGTCCGCTCACATTGTATCTTACAAGGTCTTCGAACCAAGCGATATCCAACGTCAGCAAGATGATATGATCAACGAGGTGAATATGATTCTGGATATGAGCAAGGAAGACGCGGCTATCCTGCTCCGCTATTTCCGGTGGAACAAGGAGCGCTTGCTCGAGGACTACATGGATCGTCCCGAAAAGGTCTTGGAGTCCGCCGGATTGAACAGCAACTCGGCGATCCCTGCAAAGCTTGAGGCCATCCCCGGCTTCATGTGTGACATCTGCTGTGAGGATGATGATGCCCTTGAGTCATTCGCTATGAAGTGTGGCCATCGGTACTGTGTAGACTGTTACCGGCACTACTTGACCCAGAAGATCCGTGAAGAGGGCGAGGCTGCCCGCATTCAGTGCCCCTCCGATGGCTGCGGTCGCATCCTCGACTCCCGATCGTTGGATCTGCTCGTGACATCCGAATTGACGGGCCGCTACCATGAACTGCTCAACCGAACGTACGTCGAGGACAAGGATATCTTCAAATGGTGCCCCGCCCCGGACTGCCCCAACGCCATCGAGTGTGCCGTCAAGAAGAAGGACCTGGACAAGGTTGTTCCAACAGTCGAGTGCCGGTGTGGCTATAGGTTCTGCTTTGGTTGCCCGAATCCCGACCATCAGCCGGCACCCTGCGAGTTGGTCAAGAAGTGGCTCAAGAAGTGTGCCGATGACTCGGAGACGGCAAACTGGATTTCGGCAAACACCAAGGAATGCCCCAAGTGCAACTCAACCATTGAGAAGAACGGAGGTTGCAACCACATGACATGCCGAAAGTGCAAATATGAATTCTGCTGGATGTGCATGGGTCTCTGGTCTGAGCATGGTACCAGCTGGTACAACTGTAACCGGTACGAGGAAAAAAGCGGTTCTGAGGCCCGAGACGCCCAGGCCAAGTCTCGAACTTCTTTGGAACGTTACCTACACTACTACAACCGATACGCCAACCACGAACAGTCGGCCAAGCTGGACAAGGACATTGCCCAAAAGACGGAAAAGAAGATGGTGCAGCTGCAAACCGCCTCGGGCATGTCTTGGATTGAAGTTCAGTACCTCAACTCGGCATCCCAGGCACTGCAGACCTGCCGGCAGACGCTAAAATGGACATACGCCTTTGCCTTCTATCTTGCAAGGAACAACCTGACAGAGATTTTCGAAGACAACCAAAAGGATCTCGAGATGGCAGTCGAGAACTTGTCAGAAATGTTCGAAAAGCCAATCCAGGAGCTGTCCGACCCCAAACTCAAGGTGGAGATCATGGACAAGACGTCGTACTGCAATAAGCGACGTGTTATCGTGCTCGAGGACACTGCTGAAAACTTAGCCAAGGGTAAGCTCAAACTTCAAAAGCATCCATCTTCACAAGCTAATGCATAATCTTCAGGTGAATGGGTTTTCAACTCAGACCTGTTGACAGGTCCTACAACTGCCGGGCCTGCGAGCCGGCGTTAGGCTTCGAAACTAAGCAGCATTCCTCCCATGGAAGTATATGGGGTTCGCCCGACACGCCTTGAATTATGGATTTGACGTTTTGTCAAAAGGCGATCGCGCGTGACTCCCTTCAGAAATTATGACACGGAGTCGGGATGGCGTCTGTCCGGGCACTTGCCTCGGGTATATATGTATTAGACAGCGACAGCATTGTATCAAATTTCTCAGCATCCTCGACCAACGCTGCCTCTCGACAGCCCGTATGGCTATAGAGTCTCCCCTCTCTTCCCGCGGTCCTATTATTCCTTTTTTTCTTTCTTTTTCTTTTCAGACTTGTTTCAAGCGGCTTTGGGAAGTGCTCCTCAGAGAGCCCACATGAACAAATGGGAAATATTGGCGTTGACCTCATCTGGAGGTATTGGCGCGAACAAGGGGGGAGGATTGCTGGCAGGGTTAGCTCATAGATTTGTAAAGAGATGTTTGGCCCAAGTGATAGGCAACACGCATATGATGGTTCTCAGCAAATACAATCAAGGTTTAATCTTTTGACACTCGTCCAGTTCGGTACCAAGACAATCGTGGGCCCACTGGAACATCCGGTGGGTATTAAATAACTTTGGGGCTTGATGCTTTTGTGCTATCCATGTAGAAACTATATCTAAACGCCAACCGGATATTCCATTCCCATTCAACTCCTGGCCTACCTTTCTTGATTTTATACACTAAACGCCTATGCTAATATTTACAGAAGAAGAGATGTTGTCTCAACAGGGAGTGGTAGCTACAGAAAAGCGAGCATCAAGGTTGAAAACCCCGACATAATGCCAAGTTGATAGAGGCGAGGCAACAGTTGCTCTGCCAAACGAGTGTATGTGATGTTCCCACAATAGGGTTGCCTAAACAAAGGCGAAACGAGAGAGGTTCAGCTTCCTGGGCGAAATATCGAAATCATCATCCTCCCCTTCGCTATCTGGGATGATCTGATCTTCACTACCGCCAGATGTGTTTAATGCTTCGACCTCCTTCAAGTCAACTTTGGGGAGGGGTACAAAAGATGGGTTAACAGGGACGCCGGGGAGGGGCTTTTTATCGAGACTTTGGCGAGGCTTGGGGAGCCGAGGCGATGAGGGTTTGTTCATGGCTAGGGCACCGAGCCGCTGCAGAGGTGTCATGCGAGAGGCTGCAGTAGACGGTGCGGTGGGGGGAGTGGACACGGCGCTGAAAACGGAAGATGGTGCTTGTGAAATGGTGGAGGCAGGGGTTTCAGATGAGTTGGAGGAGTAGGAAAATCGTGCCAGGGTTGACTTGGGCGTGGCCGCAGGTTGCGGGAAAGGCTTGGACTGAGGAGGAGGCATTGAAGACTCCATTGATGACATTGGAGTTTCGTCATCCTTGATCATCGACTGCTGACTCTCTGTGTCAGCCGACGTAGTTGTTGTCTCCTGGCTGTTTTCTGTGTAGATAGAAATAGTTCGTTTAGGCTTTTCGGCTGGCTGCCAACCTTCGAAGTCGGGCAGGTCCCGCAGAGCCTCCTCGAATGACTCATCAGACAATAGATAAGCATCGCTCTGGGCCCTTCTAGAGACCTTTCGTGACTTCGGTGCAGAAAAGAACCTGCTCTTCTGTGGGGAACCATCTTGGGGTTCAATTTCGTTGTCATCACACAGACGAGCCTTCTTCGGGGGCCTGCTTGCAGGATCCGCGGTGGTCACAGCAGTAAGGTCATTGGAGGATGGTGCAGCAGGCGTGGTAGGCCTGGGTGCCACGGGGCTTCCTGACATACGAGCGAGCAGGTTGGAGATGGGTTCTGTTCGGCGACGGTGGATTCGCGGTGAGGTGCGGGAACGAATGGGGCTTGTGCGGTTCGAGATTCGAGATGATGTAGGGCGAGTTGCGTCATCCAAGTAAGGTCGAGGCAAAGGGAACACCCTGGGCACTAATCCTCCTCCAGTAATTTGCGCAACTCTCTGAGGATCAACTTCAAAGCAATTTGGGTCCATCTCGCCCATGGGGACTCTGTGAGGGCCCTTGAAATATGAAGTAATAGGCTTCAACGGCGGTTTAGCGGTAGTGCCGATCGACTGCGAATGCCTTCTCTTGGATGGTGATGTATGCGTAGTGGCCGAAGCCTTAGTGATTGAAGTCTTAGTGATAGGGTTGACATCTCCCTTGGAAATGGCTCGAGCCATCTCGGGCTCAACGTATGCACCGATGAAAGGCATCTCATCTGCTGCGCGGTCGGCCTCCAACTCATTCAGATGCACCAGCTTCTGTTTTTTCGGACAAAATACCCATTGATGCAGGAATGTTAGCTCTGCCTGATAGAACTGCGTGAGGTAGTTTTCCGAGACTCGTTTGCCCTGGAATTGAACCATGCGAACCACACGTTCAGGTGTCTTGGATTTTCGGAGCATTCGATACGCTGTCTTCAGCCCCATGCCAGGGAGACCTCCGAGGTAATCACAACCACTGAAAATAGCCATTCGTCGAAAGTCCTCATCAGACCACCCAGTCAACGAAACTTCCCGACATCTGCAAAAGTCCTTGCGGTTGATCTCAATGCAATTGCCGTACTGATCCAGCTTGGTCAACAGTTTCTTGGCGCCGAAAACGAGAAGATCGGAGTCGTCGGAGATGATGCCGTGTACGAGGCCTTGTTGCTCCAGGTAGACGAGTTGCGCGTCGGCTTCGTACGGAGCCACGACGTAAGGGATGTCGAGCTTCTTGAGTTCTTGGATCACGGCGGAGGCCATTTCGGGGGTGATGTCGATGCATTTCTGAAATTCCTGCGTCGCCTGGGCCGTCTTTCCAGCTCGCAAAAGCTCCATAGCTGCCTTCTTCTTATCATTCCTTTTCTTCTCTCGGGAATCCTCGGTGGCGGCTTTGCTCGGCAAGTAATCTCCGTCGAAGACCATGTATGGAGTTACACCAAAATGGCGAAGCATCCTTACGCGGTTCATGGCAGACGCAATGTACCTGCGGGCGGTTAGATTGTCTACTTCCAGGGCCGGGACACCTTGCATAACTCACTTCTGCGTGGGCTTGTCCTGGCCAAGCTCGAGGGCACAGGAATAGGCAGCTCGATGGAGCCATCCATAACCGTCAACCCCGAAAGTTTGGCCGTCATATTTCTTGAGCTCCGTTGGCTTCTGGATCGACTTGAGAAGTGGCAGAAGACCTGGTGGGTTGTCAGCGTGGTTACACAAACGTGATATCGTGAGTCCTACCAGCAACACCCATCTTGGCGGTGCTTCAGTTCTGGTTCAAAGCAAAGAAAAAAAACCCTCGAGTCGGTGGCTGGCAGCTCCAAGCAGGAATCCGAACAGCTCTATTCCGGGGATCCCACGCCTCTCCGTGTTAGCAAGAACGCATGAGGTCGAGAGCAATTGTGGTTTCAACGCGTTGTGCGGATAGACTTCACGCGATGTTTGGCGGTGGAGTTGAGTGGTTCGAGAAGGATGGACAAAGGCAGCAGCCTGGGAGTGTTTTAGGTGGGACCTGCAACGCGCCCACCCCAGGCCCAAGGCGCGTCCGTATTAGGCGCGCCCCTGGCACAACAGCCCCTAAACCAGCCTAGCGCTCGCTTGTCTGCTATCCCCTAGGCAACGTCAGCCGTGTTAGTGGCCAATGAGGGGCTCTGAAATGCCCTGGAAGTGGAGTTACCCCGCCAAATGATGGCAGAATGGCAGATGGGATCTGGTATCTAGTCGCAATATTCGTATTGCGTGCCCTTCTTTAAGCCTCATGGCGTAGATAAGATTTGTATCAGATTAAATCTGCAGAGGTCCAGTTTTTTTTTTCTCCAGCTTCGATCGGCTTTGGAAGCCAAAATACCGCCTTTCCCGCGCTCCATCTTGGGCCTTTTCTGCCCCTCTATGGCTGGACGCCACAGATGCCACTTTCCAAAGTTTGGTGTTTGAGGATGTGAGGCAGCGCATTTGATAGAGAATATTCATTTCAGCAGTTTACAGCCACTACATACTGTATGAGATCTTGGGCAATTGGCCCAATTCATCCTGATTTTTAGTGCGTGAAGAAAAATTTAGGTAAAATGCAATCTGCAGCATAGCATAAGACTAGCCGCATATGGGCCCAGCAAAATTGTGTGTGAGGATCTTCAGTTCATAATTGCACGTGCGGTACCCGGTGTAGACAGATTACATAGTAATTAATTGATAGTTTTCTATTTATCTCATGAAGGGGCCAGTTGCTGGCATGGCTGTGAGTGGGACCTAGCAAGGGAGTGAAGATCATCTAGTATAGGGTTGTCAGGGTTCAAGTGGCATATTGAGATATGAAGAATCGAGGAGGTGGAAACTGTACATCATGAGAAAAACATAAATCTGTAGAAGCATGTAGTGAACCTCCCCTCCCTTTCTTTTTTTTGTTTTGCGTGTGAATATAATATGTAGTGTTCACTCGTGCTTTAGCTTCTCTTGTTTACTTGGAATGGTGATTTTCAGATCTCAGGCTGTGGGTACCAGGCTTGGACAATAGGTAGGGGTTGAATAGAACATAACAGAAAATAGAACGGCGCACGACAAAATTTCCTGAAAGTAAAAACGAAGCAATATAAGATCAAAACCCACCAGGAAAAAAGTGAACCAAAAATATTATCACATTTACAACTCACTTATTGCATTGGCGTCTGCTCAACTCTGCTCCCTGATTTTTCTTTAGCCGACAAAACTCCGCCGCCACACAGGCAAGCGACGGTGTGGGACCAAAAAAAAGGCAATGGCAGAAAAAAAAAAAACCACCGCCGACAAAACTTATTTGCAGAATCGAACATCGAAATCTTGTTGCGACAACACATCCGTCAAGATGCCTGGATCCCTCCACAAAACCCGCAAGCAAATCGCCAAGAAGCGAAATGGTGTCGTGAACGCTCTCCATGAGAAGTCACGAGATTCCATGAGATTGCACAAGGCCAGTGTAAGAGATCAGCGCATTGAGAAACTGGCTGCTGCGAGAAGCAAAAAGGAACAACCACTCAGTGGGTTTTCAAAAACCCCAAGCAAAAAAACGAACATGCACTAACTCTCCCCCGCAGTCGATCGGGTCGCCTACTTTCAACAGGCGCTGAAGGCCCAGGGTGCCACGGATGGAAACTCCGCCCCCAGTCTCGAAGAGGTCCAGCGCATGATTCATTCGTGAGTGCTCTTGGCTGGTTTCCTTGCTTCGCAACTGATTTTTCCGGATAGATTTGTTCACCAATATGACGAAGAGTTTGACGAGGTAAAGAAGGCCCGCCGCCCTGGCCGACCTGCCAGTGCCAAAGAGGACCTCCTCAAGGTAAAAATCTCTACTCTGGAGACGGAGTACAAGCAAGGATTTCGTAAGTCTACACTGAGTGCCCGTGTATCTTACATGAAACCAACTCTAACGATAAAATAGTGCTGCCAGATATTTTGAACTCTGCGAATGTCAACACTCTCCTTCTTTGGGAGGGTTCTTGGTCATATCTCTCTCAACTTAAGTGGAGCAAGGTGAACAGTGAGGGCCAAGTTCGGGAAGCGGCTTTCCCTTCAACTTAGATTACGAATCTCTTCATCTTCATCCAAAAACAGAATGAGAGAGAGCCCTCTCTCGAGTTGGACGGGCAAACCAGGGACGAATGGCGACAGGAGCTTGTGCAGCGTCGCGTTTCAACGACTAATGACCAATCAGTTCCCAGAGCCTGGGAAACCATTATCTATTCAACCGGATCTCATTTTATCAAGGCGTTAGGCGGTAAACGGCAAATTCGTGGACGATGATTATTATGCAGGCTGGGCTATCTTGTTGGCTGTTACCTAGCAAAAAAATTGGGCAGTGAATGGTTGCCAAAGTGTCTTTGGAACTTTCACAATGCCCAATTACGAGATAACTTCATTGGCGGATAGATAGTCCAAGCAATACAAGTAGTTCTAGTTATGGACTTTAAGCGCAAGGCACACTCTATTCCCTGCCTCGACGATAAGGTGCAATTCGCTAGCTTGATAATGAAAAACAGTAAAGCGAACAATTAGGCATAATAATCTACATCCCTGATATCTGTAATGTGCGAACGATTGAGTAATGGACGTTCTCAACTGGAAAGCTCAACACGTCGGAACGTAACCCGAGGATCCCGATCGACCGACAACATATTCCGAGCGGGGCCTCGGATCGATGCGGCTCAGACAAGATTAGCTGATTGGGATTGATCTTAGCCTATTCAGTTTCTAACGCCGCCAAAATAATCCATAAACGAATAAAATAACGATATGCCGAGTGGCAAGACGTGTCAAGGATTGTGGTCATTGGGTACGTGTTGCATCACGGGGTCAAAGCCAAACGCTGCCACCGCCTTGTCCAACGGTAAAGGTACGCTATGTCCCGTGTGGGTAATTATTGCCACGGGTGGCACCGCTTGGTCTCGGATGAGCTAGAATAGAATCAGTAATAAATGCAACTCTCTGAGTCGTGGTAGGGAGGTGATTAGTTTGCGGGTTGTCACCACTGCATCAAGGGACCCAGGCCGGCTAAAATGTCCCGTTTCGTACTAGCACTTGATAACAAGGTGAGCAACCCCGCAATTTTGATAAGCATCTAAGATATGCTGGCGGAGGAGCAGCTGGCCAGTCAGCTAACAGATTCCGGGTCGAATTCCCACAGATGGAGATTGGAACCGGCTCTGAGTTTCGTGAGAGACAGTTCCCCGCGATCAAACTAGCATCTCCACCAGTGTTAGACATGCTTTGCAATGGCGCCGGTTGGTTACATCCGGCTATGGAGTGCTGATCATGCATTTGCCGCGTGGGTGACATGCCGGATTGTCATTGATATGGTCACCAACTGAGACATGCTATGCTCCCATCATGACACCTACATAAACGCAGCAAGCGCCCACATGGTCCATGAATTCCCCAGGCTCAACTGAACACAACAACCGCTAAAGGATTCGATCTTCTCACAGAGTCTAAAGGCGAGCACGACTTCATCATGCCTTCCTACCTCCCCCACCCCTTCGATCCGCTCTCCAGCGTGGAGATCGAGCTTGCCATTTCCATTGTCAAGCGAGCTCATGGAGACGTCAACTTCCACGTCGTCTCACTTCAGGAGCCTCGCAAGGCTCTCATGACAACCTGGCTCGCCAACCCTGTTCACGCTCCCCGACCTCCCCGTATTGCCGAGGTGGTAGTTATTGCTCCCGGAGGCAAGGTGTACGAAGGCTTGGTTGATCTCTCTGTCCCTAGTATCACCAAGTGGGAGCAAGTTCATGGCGCTCAGCCAATCGTATGTCTCGCATTGACCTCCATTGGTAACACACCACTAACACAGCGAAACAGATTACCCTCGAGGAGTTGAATGCTGTCGAGCACGGCTGCCGAGTCGACCCCAAGGTTATCGAGCAATGCATCCTCAGTGGTGTCCCTGCCGACCAGATGCACAAGGTGTACTGTGACCCCTGGACGATTGGATACGACGAGCGATTCGGTAGCAACGTTCGACTTCAGCAGGCCTTGATGTACTACCGACCCGATGTCGACAACTGCCAGTACCAGTACCCTCTGGACTTCTGCCCCATCTGGAACTCGGTCGAGAAGAAGATCATTGCCATCGATATCCCCAAGATTCGCCGCCCTCTGCAGCTGCACCCCCCTCACGAGTACCACCACATTGCCATTGAGAAGCAGGGCGGCTACAGGACTAACCTGAAGCCTATCAACATTACACAGCCTGAGGGTGTCTCCTTCACCATGTCGGGTACTGGCCGCGAGATTGAGTGGCAAAACTGGAAGTTCCACATTGGTTTCAACTACCGCGAGGGAATTGTCTTTAACAACATCACTTTCAACGACAAGGGCAACGTTCGTCCCATTTTCTACCGAATGTCTCTTGCAGAGATGGTTGTCCCTTAGTAAGAACCCCCCCCGGTTTAGCAAACCCGAAAGAGCATCGGCTAACATGCATTAGCGGAAACCCTGAACACCCCCACCAGCGCAAGCACGCTTTCGATCTTGGCGAATATGGTGCTGGTTACATGACCAACAGTCTCTCTCTTGGATGTGACTGCAAGGGTTCCATCCACTACCTTGATGCTTACCTGCCCACACAGGCCGGTGGTATCAGGAAGGTCAAGAACGCCATCTGCATCCACGAGGAGGATGATGGCATTCTCTTCAAGCACACCGATTTCAGAGACGACTCTACCATTGTTACCCGCGCCAGAAAGCTCATTATCCAGCAGATCTTTACTGCTGCTAACTACGAGTACGCTGTTCAGTGGGTTTTCCACGTAAGCTCCCTCTTCAGACACAATTTGCATCGCAGTTTTTGCTCACAGCCCCTTAGCAAGATGGAACCATCCAGCCTGATATCCGCCTGACTGGTATCCTTAACACCTATGTCATGAACCCTGGTGAGGACACCAATGGCTGGGGAACCCAGGTGTGGAAGGGTAAGTTTTCGACTTTTACATTCCCGTGTAGCAAGCACTGTCTCACACTTTCCAGGTGTCAATGCCCACAACCACCAGCATCTCTTCTGTCTCCGAATCAACCCCAACATCGATGGTGGAAACAACACAGTTCACATGGTTGATGCTGTGCCCTCGGATGCACCGGTTGGCAGCCCCGAGAACTTTTACGGAAACGCTTTCTACGCCAAGCGAACGAGACTTGAGACCACAGCCCAGGCCATGACCAACTACAATGGTGCTACCTCAAGAACTTGGGACATGGTCAATGAAAACGTCCTCAACCCCCAGAGCGGCAAGCCTGTCTCCTACAAGCTTGTGAGCCGAGAGGTTCCCAACCTCCTGCCCAAGGAGGGATCGCTTGTGTGGAAGCGAGCTGGTTTCGCCCGCCACGCCGTGCATGTTACCAAGTGTAAGCAACCCCCCCCCCCCCAAAGCAATATATCATGCCTTGTGATACTTACTATCTACCTAGACGCTGATGACCAGCTTTGGCCTGCTGGTGCTCACGTTCCCCAGACCTCTGGTGAGCCCTCCCGTGGCTTGCCCGAGTGGATTGGCGACGGCACCGGCTCGGTTGCCAACACCGACGTGGTCTTCTGGCACACTTTCGGTATCACACATTTCCCTGCTCCCGAGGACTTCCCAGTCATGCCTGCGGAGCCCATTACCCTGCTGCTGCGCCCGCGTCACTTCTTCCAGACCAACCCGGTCATGGATGTGCCCCCATCATACTCGGTCACTCCCAGCCAGGTGGCGGCCAAGGGAGAGGGAGCCTTCAACGCAAAGGACAAGGCTAGCGAGCTGGCTCTCGGAGGATGCTGCAAGAAGAAGTTGTAAACGGCCAGTCCGCAGACCAAGCGGCTAGTCCGCAGATGATTCCCACACTTGTACACAGAATGATGTATTACGGTAGAAAATGTGTTATTTAGCGATTACCAACCATGATGAGCACCGTTGCCCGTGAACTTGATTTGCATGACATGCACACACACGCCCGCATACTCCCCATATGACAAAACAAGCATACTAATTTCGCAAACCTGTGTGGCTACATTTAAGATAAGTCTTACACACACGATAGTGGATAAAAATGTGCCAGGATCGGGTATGAACCCGATCTTTATATGATAGATAGGTAGATAGGGTTGAAATTGGTGGCGAAGCGATAAGACCTTCAACGCGAAAGGAGAAAAAAAGAAACGAAAAAAATATGACAAAGCAAGCCACGATAAAGCCGGCTCAGTGGAGTCTTATTAGTGTTTGCTTGTGGATGAGGGACTGTATGGGTAGTAGATGCATGCATGCGGCTGACCGATAAGAGTAAAGCGCCGCGATGCTATGGAAGCGACGGGTCCGACAGAGCCCCCTTCCCCCGCATTCTAGGCGCACGTGCCATTGGGCTATTTCCGCTGATCCTCTTATCGCTCGCTGCCGGCCCGTTCTTGTCTCCTCTCTCCTGTCAATGTCTTGGTTATCGCGACATTACAGGATGGCATTATACCCCAATAACGCCCTCCCGACATGACTCAAACTTTATCCCCTGATGAAAGTGGCGCTCCAGCCACAGAAAACGATTCAAATCAGACAGATGCCAGTTCGAAGGCGACGGCCCGGCAGACGGCTGGTGTCGGTAAGCCCCGATCTAGATCAGGATGTCTGACGTGCAAAGCAAAGCACGTAGGTTGGCGGTTTTTCTTGATTTTTTTTTTTTTCGTATTCTAGTATGGAAAATTAACACCCTCCAGTTAAAATGCGATGAAACCAAGCCGGAATGCCAAGTGTGCATACGCAAGGGCTGGACGTGTGGTGGTTACCAACGCGAATTCAGATGGTCATATAAGCATGAGAAAAAGTCCAAGGATGGTGCCCGCGGCAAAGGTAAGGGTAGGGCCAAATCAAAGACAGAGGCGCGAAATGCTCAGCAGCAGCGGCGGCAAAGCACCACGGCCCCTGCAGATTCCACCTCTGTTTTGGATTTCTCAATAGGAGACATGAGCATGGATGTGATGACCGCCAATGCGCAGCTTCCTGGATTGTCCAACACGCTACCAATCTTGCCGGCGGTCGATTACGGCTGGGATATAGGCCATTCATCTAACATGACCCAATTTCAACACACTGCGGGGTGGGAACCTCAGCCTTCCGCATCAGATCTGATTGTTCCCATGATGGATCAATCGGAAGTTGTAGATTCGGAATTGGCGGAAGACCTCGAAATATTTCCGGATGCCGGGACAAGTTTGGCGCTTGCAACCACGATACAAAATTTTGAATACTCAACACAGATTCCGCAGGCGGTCAGTCATCTTCCATCCGTCTTGGTTACACAGTGGTTCAAAAGCGTTTGCTCGGTGTGGTCCGCCTATGATTCGGAAATGAATCTCAATAGGCAATTGGCCACATCCCTATGGTCGGAATCTGAATCGGTGTCGGCCTGCCTCCAAAGTATGTCTGCATCATTTTTAGCAACGAGGATACCGTATCTCAAAGAAACCTCATTTACTATGATGAAGACGGCCACCAAAGCGATCCATACCGAGTTAGCTGTGGCGAAGAAATCCAAGTTCAGCAACACCATCCCAACAGGCCTCTTATTTTCGCTTTTTTGCATTGGAACTACCCTTTGCTGGATCGAAGCGGGACAGTTGGGAATACCTTTTCTGAGAGCGGCAAAATCGCTGCTGGATCAAATTAATAAACAGCGACCGGTTTTACGCGAGCAAGATAACCAGCTTCTCGATTTTTTCAAGAAGAGCTGGGTATATTGCGACATGCTTCTATCAGTAGTCAGCTATGATTATCCACAATTCCCCATTCACGATGAGATAGTTGAGGGTCCCGCAACGCCTAGCGACGGGAACGGCGCAAATGCCATACCGCATCCCTGGACTGGCATTTCCACAACATCCTCCACACTATTCACACGGGCGATTAGGCTATGCCGCAGTTTCCGCCATAATGTTAGAAAGCAATCACCCTCCCCGAGCGATATCCAAATGGTATTGAAGCAGATGGAGGAAGCACCAAAGATCGAGGAAGAGTTATTGCAACTGGAGTATGATACTAATGTACCGCTGGGAGAGACCGGAGACCATCAAACACCTTCTGCACACTTGCTAAAAGTTGCAGAGGCGTATAGAATCGCTGCTCTCTTACACCTTTACCAGACATTCCCGGACTTGGTTGCACTGCGCATCCCCAACGAGTCTTCGAGTTCAAGACCCGGCCCTGTGCCTTGGGAGGAATGGATCATCCCTTTGAGTCTCCGTTTGGTCGAAATTTTGGAACACATTCCAGCAGAATCGGGCAGTCGGATGGTTCAACCACTGTTGTGCATAACCGCAAGCACTGGATTGAGATTGGATATCCCTGCTAATGCGTGGAAGTCTGGGTCCTTGCAGACACAAGCCAGCATTACGCAGGACGTGCCAATTGGTGTGCATAAAGAGGATTGCGATATCACAGAGTTTATGAACCAGATAGATGGCATTGAGCATCAACCAACCGGACCACCAAACATGCCTACACAGCTATCGATTGATGTTGGCAATGCTCGTGCATTTGTTCTAAAACGACTCAACATCTTGGAAAACACGCTTCCACCAAAGCCAATTATTATGGCTAAAAACTTGGTGCAAGCGATTTGGGCGGCATATGACGGTGAGATGCCTGGTTGTAATTCGGTACATTGGGTGGATGTCATGGAGGAACAAAATTTGAGGTCCTTTTTCGGTTGAGTGATCGAACGAAGACTTATTTCATGCACGCAATTATAATTGGGTGGAGTTTAAAAGACATGTAGATATCCATTTGAAAGAACAAACAGTTTTAAATTTCCAATGCATAATGTATTCTCAGCTTTCAATGCGCATGACTGTTCCTGAGAGCAGCATTGAGGCAGAACACACGCAAGTTACACATTGGTTCAGGTCACATGCTAAAACACGTGCACAAGTGGGGTGACCTGCACTCTACGCTCCCGTGGTAAATGCTCAGCAGTCATTTGTCGTGAGCGGTACTAGTGGCTACTGTACTAAATTTTTCCAAGCAGCTCTGGAAGCTTTGCCTTGCATCCATCAACAACGACTTTTGTACCACCATCAAACCGTCAATTATTCCCTTCTTCCACTCTTCACACTTCAATCTTGATACCCTTTCCTCGTCTCTCTCATCCTAATTCACAATGCTCTCCGTCCGCTCCATTGCGCGATCTGCGCCCCGCGCCGTCGCCCGTCTTTCCACCACCACCCTCCGTCAGTCTGCTCGCCCTAGCGCCTTCGTCAAGACATCAGCCCTCAGCGCCATCCGCCCCGCCCGCGCTGCCTTTTCTACCACTGTCTTCCGACAGGCTGCTACCAACGAGATTGACGATGAGGTTTCCGCCAAGCTCGAGAGCGAGATCCAGATTGAGGAGGAGATGAAGGCCAGCGAGCAGGAGCCTGCCAGCATCAAGGATTTCCTCAACAACAGCGCCTTTGAGCTGATTGACAACCCCGGCCAGGAGGTTGTCAAGCTTCAGCGCACCTTTGGCGACGAGAGGTATGTGGTGCTATCTTCAATTGACTCAAAAGAGCTCTCCGTCTAACATAAATCCCAGCATCACCATCAGCTTCTCCATTGCCGACATTACCAACTATGACCCCTACGCTGAGGAGAGTGCCCTCGAGGAGGATGGTCTCGAGGAGGACGCCCTCCAGGGCCAGCGCAACAGCCGCGGCCGCGAAGAGGCTGAGGAGGACCTCGAGGAGGACCTGGATGACGAGGCCCCCGCTCCCATCAACCTGTCCATCGTGATTGAGAAGCCCGGCAAGACCCCCGGCGCTCTCAACATTGACGCCATTGCCCAGGACGGCAACATTGTCGTCGAGAACCTCTTCTACTACGCCGACGCCAAGGTCGCCAAGGTCGAGAACCCCGAGGCCGCCCAGAAGCGTGCCGACGTCTACCCCGGCCCTCCCTTCGGCAGCCTTGATGACGACCTCCAGGTCCTCATGGAGCGCTTCCTCGAGGAGCGCGGCATCACCCAGGCTCTCGCCGTCTTCGTCCCCGACTACGTGGACGTCAAGGAGCAGCGCGAGTACACCCGCTGGTTGGGCAACGTCAAGGCCTTCATTGACGCTTAAGCGTCTCTCTTTTTTTTTATTGTTGACCTTGACTCAATAAGAAGAAAAAAACGGCCACCGTGAGATTTTTCCCCTCCACGGCGACCCGAGGAGAGAGAGTGTGTAGGATGTATCTGGTTCGGGAAGTGTGTTAAAAAAAGATTTTTGAAAAAAGAGAAAAAGGGAATTGCCGCTCTTGTTGTACAATAGTATGAGATACAGCGAGGTCATGCTACATGTCCAAAGCTAACGCCAAGTGTAATGATATGAACACCGCCTCACGTTAACGCATAATCACGACTCCATCTTGAAGATTTTTTTCCCCTCATCGTTCTATTCAATGTGTTTTGTGATATGCCTTGACCTACGTAGCGCAGTTGGCATACAACGCCTTCGGCTCTCTCGTTTTTTTTTTCCCTTTCTCCGCTTTTCTCCAAGTGGATCGATCGGCACATCCATTTTGGGGCATCATGACGGAGGTCCCCGATTTGAACTTTCCAGAATTCAAACGGGAATTGAATGCAGGGCTTGTAACGGATCGTGCATTTGAGACACGGGTGTGCAGTATCTTGAAGCGTTGATCAGTTGCGGGGCAGTTTAGATCACAATATCTACAAAAAACACACACAAAAAAAAAAGACAGCGATAAGTTGTGTGTCGAGATTTGTATGGCATAACAAGGTAAACTCCTCTAACTCCAGGTAATGAGTGCGCAGCCCGCCATGCATTGGTCCGTCTCACTACAAACTCGTTCAGTATGCTCTCCTCCGTTGGCGCAATGATATGTCTGTCTATCCCAAGGGTTGCCTCTCTGGCGACATGTACCGTGTATACCAATCCAATATGTTGAATCCGCTCGTCCCAAGTTATTTAATCTGTGTGTCTACCCTCCGCCTTCCTACCCATCCCCGTTCATCTTTGGTGTGGGGAAACTCGATTATAAAATGCCCTCAAGCGACCACTCGCCCTTCTGAGCACGCTCCAAAACCTGCTGGCCCTTTTCGGTCAGATCGGGCTTGCCACCATTTCCAGTGACGTGCTGGAAGAAAACGGGCTGGAAAGTCTCCTTGTTGGCTTCGCGCTGGCGGGCCTTTTCACGCTGGGCTTCCTCGAGTTCGACCTTGACTTGGGTGGCTTTGCCGTACTGCTTTGAGAGAATAGCATCGGTGACGCCGCCCCAGAGGGTAAGGGACTCGTTGGGGGCTTGAGATTCCTTCGGGGGCGTGATTTTCGGAGCGACATTGAGGGGCGCGATGTCGATAATAGTGTGTTGCTCTTCGACAGGAACGGATTTCTGCAAGAAGTTGTCAGCAAAAAAAAAAAAAAAAAGTGAGTCGTCGGAGTAACATGACTTACAATAGGTTTGGGGCCGAGCGAAAAGACAACCTTTTCTCGCCAGGGACCGCTCAGCCTGGCCAGAACATCCTCGTCGGGAACTTCCTGCACCCTGTTCTTGTTGTCGTTTTCCGGGTCGTACTTGAAGATGACACCATCAATCTTGTTGGTGGTTCGGCCTAGCCAACCCTCTTCGACGTAGTGCAGAATAGCCTTGATCTTGGTCTTGGGGCATGTGATGTAGGCAAACTCGCTGACTGAGACACTCAGAGTTCCTCGCAAAATGCCTCCAAGGTGCGCCGCAGGGTGTGTCAATTGATATGTCTCGCCATCCCGCTTGTCGAGTGTGATGAAAATGCCCATGTTGTGCTCGCCGGGCAGAACCTTGACAGAGGTGCCAGTAAACTTGGCCGAGATCTGATCGAAACCCCGGGCCGAGATTCCCTTTTCGGGGCATGTGACGTGAAATGCGCTGACGGGGGGATGGTGGGACGTCTGCTCGGTGAGGTACGAGACCCGGACAGTGTGGCTGTCTCGGGGCTTTTCGTGCTGGGGAACCGACAGCGAGGCAGAGGAGGAATTCTTATCCCCCTTGGCCCCAGACTTTAAGCTGGAAATTCCACTCTTGACGCTTCCATTGCTGGTGGGCTTCAGACCCAACGTGTTGATCAGAGGTGCGTTGTCTTCCGTCTCCCAGTTGCACTATACCGCAGTCAGTACGGGAATCGCTGCTCTCAAAACGCCGTTGCTGCAACACACTCTAAAGAACTCGCCAAGGCAAGAGTTGTAAGGTTTGCAAGGCTTGCCCTTGGCATATTTGAGGTCCTTGGTCAACCAGAAACGGACAACTTCGAGCATGCGGTCCAGGGGCTCGTCCGAGGCGCCGATGGCGACAAAGGCATTGGGGGCATCGAGATAGGTCCAGTATTCGAGATTCGGAGTGGGTTCGAGGAGCTGCGAAGGGAGCGAAAATCTCACAGCAGCAAGATCGGTGACGCCAATAAACCTATTAACACGAAGGGCGGTCAGCACAAGTGTCCCAGGCCCAAGCCCAACAAAGTCGCTTGCAAGCGAGCCCTTCTAAATGCCCATCTCCACCGCCTGCTCCGCACGTTGAGCAAGGCCCCAGGCCCGTCCCAGCCTTGGGAGTTATCGTGTTGAGGGGAAAGGTAAACAAAATATCGTCTCACTTCTTGAGAATTCCGAGAAAGGTGCGCAGCTTAGAACCATCGCTCTGTGGTTCTTCTGGCGTGTCGGCCGTGAGTGGCGGCGTCGATGACGACATTGTCGCTGAGAGCTTGAGGCTTGGCGGGCGACAGGCAGCCTTCAGAGAGGACCGGGATCGGATCGAGAGTGCGTGAGCCTGTGGTAACGGGGGGCAATCAGCACCGCCAAGAGGTGAGTATGATATCTCCTCTAGCAGCAGCGGGGAAAGAAATGGAGACGAAAAAAAAAGATGATGGGGAAGGGAGAGAAAAAAAAAATGAGGATGAGGTGGCGTATATCCTCAGGTTCGCGAAGTCAACGGGGAGGGGATCTTTGGGGCGGAGGGTGACGTTTTGGCGGGGTGAGTGCGTTAGTGCGATAAGCCCACTGAAGAGAGGCCGCTGGAAGGGCAGTGTCGGTATGTCCTGCGGGCGGAGTAGGGGACGTGCGTGCTGGAGGGGTCAAGAGACCAGGGCCAAAGAGCAAGGATCCGTTGACGGATGTGCAACAAGCCAAGAGACTGAGCATATTCGTAGCCGGAAATTCGATGCCGATTACGACATGGTTTTCGTGACCATGGCTTGACATTCCCCAAGCAGAAAAAGCCAAGCTCAGGAATAGGAAGGGGGTACGTGAGCCGACAAAGGGAAAAGACACTCACTCTGTTCACTCTGTTCTTTGGGATGGGTATTTTTTTCCCCCTCTTTTTTTGGCACCTTGACCAGTTGGTGTGGATTTCACTCGCAGAGAGCGATGAAACATAAAGGGACAAAAATAAAAAGACTCGCGTCCACTCCTACTAGGCAGGGCCATATCTTATCCCAGATGGCCCAGCGGGCACCACCAGACCGCCGCGAATCTGCCACGGGCCTAGGCCCTGTGTGCGCGAGCCCCCTGGGGAAGCTCACGACAGGCCAATCATCGACGCACATGGCGTGCATGTCTGGCTTTCATCCCATCGGCGCCCGCCTCTCCAGTGCTTTCCTTCTGCCCACCCCGATTAGCCCCAGGATCGGCCTCGACTTTGAGCCAATTTGTTCTCGTCGAACTGGGCAAGCACGGGGGACGAATAGATTCGCTGTTTTGTCAGACGCCTTGTTGATATTGAATGAGAATGAGAAACGTGATTGATGTACAAGAAAGATTAAAAAAAAAAGGTACAAGGTAGCAGTCGCGCAGGTACAGTATCAAGCCTACGCCACTGTGCGAGCAATCATGGAGGACAATGTCTCCGGGCGGTTCATTCTTCCCGACAGCTGGCTTGCATCTGTCGTCATGTCATGTGCTTGTCCACCCATGCGTTGCTGATCAATAAACAAAACAATTCTTGTCATGGCGGAGACCATACGTCAGAGCAATCCTAAAAGTAGTTGCTAGCATCCACCATGCCATCGCCAGACCACCTCTCCCAGCGAATCGTATTGCTGCGATTCGCCAGATCGGGAACCTTGCTTCGGGGATATGGCCACTAACAAGCGGAGAGAAGTCGACCAGAAGAGCGAATGCTGGAATAGTCAGTCATAAGAAATGAATAGCCATTTGTTATTCATTATACATGTAAAAGACGAGCCCTGAACTTGGCAGAATTTTACCCCCCTTGGATGTTCACATTGCAAGGCTTCCAAACAACATCACTCAAGGCGCGTTAGAAGTGGATTTTTTTATCACTGTTGCTTCATTTTTTGGGGCTATCAACTATTGCTCGTGTGCCCTTTCGTTTATTTTTGCTAACCCGCCGCCTATTATTCCTCCTCCATCTTCAGCCCATGTTGCCCTGGGCCCTTCTTGCTCTCAACCTCCCCTTTCTATCGTAATCAAATGCCACTGCCTCCGGGATATCGACACCTTGTGCAAGAAACCCCCAGATGCAAAAGAACACCAAGTCGCCCAAATCACCCAACAAAGGCGATACCAAAACACACCTGTCCCACATACAACTGATCCCAAACATCATACACTGCGCCTCGTACAAGATGGGTAATATCATCCGTCCCCGTTGCTCTCAAAACCGCCAAGGGATAAAAACCTCAAAACGCCAAGGAACATTTGAAATCCCTGATAAAAGAGAAATGCCAAAAATCAGAGGTCTGTTTTTTTTCTCCTTCCGTCCAGTGCTCAAGATAGCCCGTGGTTGAGTGGAGGCTGATCCTTGGCCTGTGTCTGTATGCGGTTTTCATGCCGCAGCTCTTGCTCACAAACACCAAGAATTAAAAAAAAGCGAAAAGGAAAGAAGAAGAAAAAAACATCAAAACAAGGAAGCCAAGTCGTAAATCATAAGATAGATAGCGCATATCAACGCGGTCATTGTTGGTCAGTGCCCCATGCATTATCGTTGATAAACGAATCCCAGGAAGGTTCGTCAGCACCGGTGTGTTGGGCGGTCATATCCCAATCCATTGGACCCATGCCGCTCATATAGATGCCAGCATCAGCGTGCTCATCCTCCATCTTGACTGGCTTGGGGTCGGGGTAGGTGTACATGGGCCCATTTTCAGGAGCCCAATCGTGCTGATAGACATCGGCCGAAACGAAGTTGCCAAAGTCCATCCCTCCTCCCATTAGCATCTTAGCTTCCGCGGGAAGCTCTGCAGTGAAGACAGAGCTATCCGACCCACAATCTGCCATATTGTGTGCCGAGACACTGCCGTTGCTAAAGATCGAGGCTGGCTGAGACTGTGGCGTCTCTGGGTGGGAGCCGGACCCAGGAGTCAGAGCGGGCGGTGATAGATTGTCGGTATCCAGATCGGATGGCGAAACCGCTGACATGGAACGGCTCCGCTCATTCTCGACGTTTCCCGAACCATAGTGAACAGGTTGAAAGTGGGGGTCAAAGGAAGGATCAACAGGGCTTTGGACACGGGGATCTTGTTGAGGCGACATCTGGTATCCTGGAGTTGACCACCGATGGTTCAGACTTTGAGCGTGGCGATCGGCATTGGGGAATGTCTGAGCGAAAGCGCGGTTAATGGCGTTCTCGCGCCAATCCTGCTCGCTAGCAGACAGGAGCTTGGACATAGCAACACGGTTTGTCAGATAGGTTTCGACTCGAGAGTTCATCTCAGCCGAGGATGTCTGCATGTGCGGGCCCAAGAGACGGTAGGATCGTGGGAAATCATCCTCTTCCTCTTCGTACATTTCCTCCTTCATGACGATTTCCTCTGTGATGCGGAAAGCCTTGCCAGTACGTCGCTTATGAATCTCACTTGCCATCCGGGCAGACTGCACGCGAGCTTCGATGCTGCGATCGGCTCGCCTCGATGCGGCAATGTAGGCACGTTCCTGGTTCTCTTCATGCGACCTCTCGGTCTAGGCGTTCGTTAGCAGCCGTAAACAGGACCATGGAGAGGAACAGGATGCTATAGGGGTCATGCGGCGCGGCATGGTGGTCTGCCTACCTTGCGCTGAGCTTTTTCCGAGGCCACAGGGTCCATGGCACCGACGTCGAGGTATCGCTTCGGCATTGCGGTTGTGTAGATAGAAGCTAATCAAAGATTACCTTGTTTATGACACCAGGTCGATAGGAAAACTGGCCAGCGAGTTTTCCTTGGGCAATCTTTGCTAAATCGAACTTGCGCAAAGCTCGTGAGCTGATGGCGGGATCAAGAGTCAATTTTGTTTGAGCTTGGGACCTGTCTGCGTGCAAAGCTATATGTGACGTCGTAGGATGATGACAGTATTGACAGGGAATCGACCAGGGGGTGGTCAGGATGATGTCAAGGTGATGGAAAATATCAGCTGTGGGGTGATGTCGTATGTGCAAAAGCACGACAATATATGGACCAAGACGAAGAGAGCACAAGCAAAAGCCTTACACGGGATCGTGTGGGTACCGGATGGTGGTGTATGTGCAGAGCCGCAGAATGGTAGTATCCAGCAATTAGGTTAGGTAGCAGGCGGCGAGCATAAACACGGGCGTGAAGGCGAGTGCAAGCGTGAGCGTGAGCGTGCGCTCAGGAGCTGGACTCTGCTCTGCAGCCTGCGCCCGGGTGGGTGATGAGGGATGTGGTGTGGATAGAGCTTGCCAAAGTCCAAAGTCAAAGCCGGGGATGAGGTTGAGGCAAATTCAAGAGATGCTGGGATCGGAGAATATTGGCAACTGCGGTGTCGAGAGTAGGTCGGACATCGTTGATCGGGCCATGGTCGACTTATAAGCGGAACGCGCAGTGAGGAGCACACAGGCATGGCGTTGTAAACGGCCGTGGAAGGGTGATGAGGGCAACCAGGAGTGTTCCAGGGCAAGTTTTCCGATCCTCGTTCGATCACAAAACGTTGGATCGGGAGAAAGTATGGCGATCGATCTCGATGCAGAGACTGGCTGTTAGCGCAAGGGCCGAATCACTTGTAGACCAGCGTATCGAGGCTTGCGAGGATCCCCCGCCCTAGTCTTACTGCCGGCGACTGGCGCCCCTCTGGCATCCACTGGGGGGCTAGAGGTGGATACTGACCACCACTAAGAAGGGAAGGCCCCTCGGTGTGCGCTAA
The DNA here is from genome assembly GCA_020975415.1 of Calonectria hawksworthii. Taxonomy (NCBI): domain Eukaryota; kingdom Fungi; phylum Ascomycota; class Sordariomycetes; order Hypocreales; family Nectriaceae; genus Calonectria; species Calonectria hawksworthii. The sequence goes on along the minus strand of JAHXZK010000001.1, from coordinate 1,458,300 downwards.
TGACAACCAAGGCACTAGTGGGGGGCTCTCTACCTACTCCGTCCGGCGTCGCCCAGTCCATCGCTGCGCTGCGCTGCGCTCCGTTGCACGCCCACCCTCGCTCGCTCGCCCTCACTCCTCGCGCGCACCTCAAGGTCGCCGCTCTGGGATGTGAGTTGAGGGCCGGCCATTTCCAAACAACCAAGACACAAGAGTTGACACAGACACAATACATGCACGCAGACGTGTTGCGCCACATCATCCAATCTGCCGTCCCCCTGTTACCGTCGCCTGAGTGAGGCATGTTCTTTTCTGCCGTCCACCTTCCGGCCTGGGCGTCCGCTCACGCCCCTCTCAACCACTTCCACGCCCCCGGCGCCGGCTCTGCCAAGTAGAAGATCTACCCAGGGGCTGAGGAACTGTCAGCATACACTTTTTTCTTCTGCATACAATCATCCCATGATCGTAGTCCCTACGTGTGGACACGCTGTCAATCCCCATGCCTTCTTTGTTGAAAGCCATCTTTAGTGCTTTGGTGTTATATCCTCCTCTGCTCAACTAGCTCACATTACACCATACCAACCTCCCATACAAGCAAGCATCCCCCGGCAGCAAAGCAGCTGGAACAGACGTAGGTGGCTTCTAACTGTCACCGGCATCTTTTACGATATGGTGGAGGGGAGCCGCTGCAGCCATCAATAGTGCCAGGTCAATGCTCCTCATTTGGGGGCTAGGACGGCCCCATCCGTCGTCTCCATGGAATCATTTCGAAGGCATCATTCTCAACTACTGCGTAATTGACGATTAACCCGACACGATGCTCCTCAAGGAATGCATATCCTTTGGCGGACGTCAAATTGACGATAGCAGCCTTTCACCGTTGCAACTATCCTCCACCAGCCCGGAGCAAGTAGTCCGTGATCACCTACAAGGGGGGCTGGCTCGGCACCAGGTACGGGAGCACACAACAGGCAATCGTGTGAATGGTTCGCAGCACATGGAAAGCAAGGAAACGCGCCCAGCAATACACGTCGTGCATCAAACATGATCAATATCCTGTTTTTTTCCTTCTTCTTCTCCTTTTTTTTTTTCCCGCTCTCCCCATCCTTCCCCCCCACTATCCCTAGATACCGAACGGTGGTCCCCTCAATTGCAACGCACCCGGCTTGGGCCGTGGCGTTTGATAGCAGGCAGGGTCTTTGACGGCCAGCCAACCGCGGGGCCAGTGGCAGCCACCGGTGCTCTTGCTCCGGCATCACCGCACTCAGCAGGGCACAGGGGCGTGCGCGCCTTGGTAGACAGGTAGAGGTAGGTAGGGGATCGAAGACATCGGGACCGAGGAATCGTAGGCAAATGTGGCGATCCGGGTAGCACTGTCAGATTAGATAAATCATAATGGTCTAGCAGTAGCGGGGAGAATCAGCCGAAAAGTTGCGGGCGCCATGACGATTTTTTTTTTCTTCTTTTAAGTTGCCCATAGTTTGGGAACGTTCATGTTGGCGACACGCTAGCCTGCCTTATTGACACAGTATACTTTTTTTTCGAAACTGTATGCTAGCACGGGCGAAGGGGCCATGATTTCCCTGATATCACGTTTGGTTTTATGGAATAAAGAACACATTGATATGTAGAAAAGGAGGAAAATTGTTTATTTATCTTGCTTTTGTTTTATTCTCTCTTCTCTCCTCAGAATAATCTTCAAAGTGCGTACTTGCGGAAGCCTTCAGTCTCATACAAGATACATGGAAATATTGATATTTTACTAGTAAACTGATGTATTATTGAAACGACCCACCTAACTACAGAGCAGACCAATCAGGATAGACACTAGTCTTTTTATGGATTAGCACACAGTGTCCTTTGGAAACCCCCATCAAGTCAATCAGGGACGCCTGGGTGTCGGTCGGGCTGCCGTGGTACCCCTGGTCCCTGTGATCTCCCTCCTGGATCTTGTATGTTGCGTCGACGGCTCGGAGGGAAGTGGCCTCAGGGCTTGACTGCAGCAGCTTAGCGCGTGAAAATGAGGTGCAACCCCCCAAACCGGACTCTCCCAGGCCATGGTTCTTGCCCAACCCCGCTGTGGAATAGGGTAAGTCCCAGCGGCGGAGGGCAGCTTCCAACAAAGTCTAATCGACCATCCCAGTCATCCAGCAGCAAAGGCATGCGGCTAGTGAAGCGGCGACTAAGGCACCAAGAGTACGGGGAAAGCTCGAGCAAGGGACGGGAGCCAGCTATCCATGGCCTAGCAACCGGCCGATTGTTCGCCAGAGCGAGACGATGCCTGCTGCAAGCCATGACGCGCGACGCCAATGCATCGCCAATTGCCCATCGAGATGAGACATGGCTCGGGGACAGCAACAACAGCAACATCACATAACACTTGGGCTCGCCAGGCCCGAGTCATGCCAAGGCTACGGCAAGTGCTCCGCTCTGAAGTGCAGGCAGCACAACGCAGCACGCTCCTCATGCTCATGCTTCCGCTCCTGCTCACGCCCGGGCTCAGACTTAGGCTCAGGCAGCCCCGGCAAATGCAACTCCACCTACTGCATCGGACTGCATCGACGCATGGCTTTTGGCAACGCGGGCATGGCTTTTGGCCAAGCTGGGCTGCAAACCAGCACGACGGTCCCATTGCAGCAGGTTGGCGCTTGGGGAGGGTACCCTGGCCTTGATTGCGTGTGGACCCGGCGGCACTCGCCCCATCGACGCGGAGCAAACCCTCCGGCGAGCATTCCTCCTCGGCCCATGGCACACAACGACGCCTGGTACCCAATGCTACAAGACAGCTTTAACACGCACTTCGCACCTCTCCCCAAACCCGTGCCCTGGATGCGCAGCCAATCGTCATGCAGGATCCGGCATCCTGTCAAAGCCCCTCTTTCACATCCACACCGACGTCACCAGCCATCCTCAGCCACATCTCGCGCCACATCCGATCACCTCACCTAAGTATTACACCACGACAATCACCCGAGGCTTGCATCACATTCTCAAGAATCCCATACTGAAAGTTGTCCGTCTGGTGATGCTTCCCCGGTCACCCATCATTGGCTCCCGCGTCTCAGGGGCCTTGCAGATTATTTCCGTTGGTCGCAAACCTAGCTTCGACCCAGACTTTTGGTTCACAACGTAGCCATTACAGAATTGTGACGTATCCTCCAGCGCTGTTTAGTTCACCAGAAGTTCGTACGGAACCCGCAAGGAAGAAATTTCGATCCCATTAATCGGCCACCTTCTTACCTGAATGGGTTCTCGGTCCACGTTTCTACCGGCGAATGACAAACTACCCCGGAGTCTTATCCATATCTCCCACTTGCCACATTTTTATCCCTCCACATCAAACTCTCGCTTCGCCCTTGCGTAACCACCTTGTTTTCTTTTTTGCTTGCTCTGTCGGTTTGCTCACACCCGTGACGCGGAAGTGTCTCCCGTAACCGAGCCCTACCTTGCCAATCCCGGAGCAGTCCCACCCTCCCCGACCACACCGGGCAAGCCTGACAAGCCTTTCCGCGACCGTAGCGGTCACGCCCCGAACCAGAGCTGGTATGATTTTCGCCCGTGAAGCGACACACACGAGCACACGGAAATTGCGTCAGGCCGTGTGGACCCAGCCGGACGAACCTCCGGATTGATAAAGCAAGTGCAAGGTCTGGACAGGGCCCGTGGCCATTTGAGATCTCGATCGCACAACCTCCCAACCATCCCATATTCAACATTGAGGGAAGTCCCGAGACCATGGCGCTTGCTACTACTCACCGTATGCAGGGGAACGCCGCAGTGTTTTCTACTTGCCCCTGAACTCTGACGAGCGTCCGACGACTTTCGCACATTTCAACGAGGAAACTGAAACCTATTAGCGCACAACTTCTTTACGTGGGTCAGCATACAAGTTTAGTCACTTGGCTAACTCGCTGTACTAAGAATAGCGGTGTCTCGGATGAATCTGGTCAAAGTTTCCTGGGTAGCCGCATCATTTTCAGTCATTGTCATGGCAAATTGTTCGCAGCAGGCTCTCATTCTTGACTTAGTGAGTTACAGGCGATATTTTAATCCACATTACAATATGCTTGCCAAATATTTACACCAGTCGGTATGTTGACAAGAGCGATTTGAACGAAAACATCCCCCTCTGGAGGACCGCTATATCAGCAATGATTAAGCTAGCTCCAATTTGCTCCTTTCAAGCTTTGAATCAATACGCATTCCTTCAGCCGATGGTTGGTTTTTGAATGCCGCCCGGCTGAGGGAGATGGTCATCTGAGATCTGTTAGCCTTGACTTGGTACTGCATCTAGCAATACACTTACCTCCATGCAATGCGGGAAAGGGAGATCCCGAGGTTCAAAATTCCAGTGCGCTTTGCTTGGCAGACAGCGACCGAGTGTACACCCTTGATTCACGGCCGAAAGAAGTGTTTGGACACGCAAAACATGCTAGCGGCTGGAGCATTTTTGGTTGTTTCCAATCTGGTGGTTCCCAGAAGAGGTTACAACTTCTGCATTCTTCTGTGCCTGCAGGCTTCCATGAGAAGGCTGACCTGCCATAGCTGTCGTAGGAATTGAGCTCGCATGCTGTTCCATATGTTCTTCTGCACCAGCACCCATCTAAGGATTGGTGCAAAGTCCATGGGCTGTTTGTCGGGGTGTGCAGGGGTTCCAAGTGTTGCAGATCTGTGCAGAATGTGTTTCGGGGTGGGTTTCATGCTTGGTGTCACTAAGATTCGCCTTTTCCAAAATTTCTGTGAGACGGGCGTGAACGACGTCAAAATCGGGCTGAGAATGATGCTGTTGGGGGGCCTTTAGTGCTTTGGGCGTCGTATCTTTATCCTCTTGGCTGTCCGCATAATGCCCCCGAGGTGTTCCAGCGCGAGGGGTGTCGTTGTCAAACTCGGTCTCGGGTTCACCGCCAACAGCCTCAACATCCATGCCCGTGCGATCGTATCCAGAATGAGGCATGGTTATTAGTGCAGTATACTTTTTTTTGGTGTCCTCAAGTAACGTACAAATAAGAGTTATCAGTGGAAGCTGGCCAAGCAGGGATTACCAGCCGTCAGGGAACCTATCAGTTCTCAATATTTATAGGTGAGATGAAATTCACGATCTATCAATAATAGGATCTCGCATCGAACGCAGCGAATGTACCGTTGAAGCCCTTTCATATGTGGGTCCGGATCTTGTTCAAAAGCAGGCAGAACAATAAACACACGTACTCTCTCTGTCTCTCGTTGTTATTTAGCTCAGAACAGGCTGACATCGACACGGGCGAGAGAGCGCGCACTGGCGCTAATAAATAAACAATCGCATGAATGATTCACCACACTCAAACGGAGACTGGAATAATGAATGAATGTTTGATCCAACAATGACGTAGAAACATTATGCATGTTTACCATACGACCCTTGAATGATTGTCGGTCTAATATTTTGCGGCATGGGGCCCTTGCCAAAAGATAACAAGTCTTAGCATTTTTAGCTAAAGTAAATGATTTATTTTTAAAAAGAAAAACCTCTTAGGCTTTTTCCTCAGGATTATTTTGCTTTAGAAAATGTAATTATTCTGACTAGGCTGACTTGTCGAGTGGCCGGAGTGGGGATGTACCTCCGTTAGAATTATTCAAGGGCTGCATTGTATGAGCGGCGCGTGTGTGTTGTATCACCGCCCTTGAAGCGCACGAACAAAAAGGTCAAAGGTCTGCCAAGGTTAAGATCGTCACGACAAACGGTACTAATATACATTATACATGACACGGCAAGGAGTCTTCATACACAACTAAGTATGTTGTGCAAACAGGCTAGGGGATATTATGCATCTAATGTACTTCACCATACCCTAGACCCGTGCTAAATATACCAGGGCTTGATTATTTTCACCACTTCTTTAGCTTCTACACATGCAAGTTGGTTTGGGAAGGAATTGAGTAGAGCAAGAATTGGAATGTTATAAAAGAAAATTTAATAATTCAAGATGCAAAGCATTATACAGCATTACTTGTAATTAGGTAGACCTGGACTCAGGTCCATGCATCAACGTCCTCATTTCCCAGTGAGCGCGTTGAGTGAGTTTTGAATCGAGTCAACCTTATCGCACAAAACATCTACCTCATCAATTAAAGCTTTGATCTTGGCCATGGCTTCCTCAGTAGCGGTCGAGGTGTATTCCGAGCGTTGAAGAGTTTGCATCGAACTCAAGGTTGAGGATAGAGTTGATGCATGGCCAAATTGTGCAAGCGGCTGCGCACACTCGCTATACTCGAGAGCGTCTATCACGTGGCGGCAAAGGCTGGTGAAGTTGGAGAGGGCAAGATCTAGGAGCTGCAAGCAATCAGTGGGTGAGATAGATAACAGGCAGATGCGCGGATAACGTACGGATTTGGCGATGGGGTCAGTAGAGTCGGATTCAAGTCGGAGAATGATTAGACGCTGGCGAGCAGGAACGATTTTGGCACAGTCTCCAAATTCAGTATCGCCGTGAATCTAGTTGAATTAGGGGAAGGCGAAGATGTATAGATCACAGTAAACATACCCAGGAACAGACCGAACCAGTGTATCGACACTAGAGGCACTTGGTGGTTATTTTCCCTGAAATACAATCAATACCCGAGGATAAAGCAAGGGAGAATGAATGACAACTAGGCATACCGATTTCAAACCCACAAACATGCTTAATGTCACCCTCGTGAAAACGACCAAGGCAGTTTGTGCACGGGACAGCACTGCAGGAGTCAGCTGGTGCTCTAATCAAACACAAGAGAAGAGAGAGGAGGATACTCACGCCTCCTCATACGTGTCGGGGTTATGATCAAACGCCATCATTGCAAGGGTGATGGCTGTGTTTTGTTCGCCGTTGGCACTGTTGCTATCGACGTTGACGGACGGATCGAGAGGGGTCATGACGGGCTGATGCTGGAACTAGTGGCAATTTGGTAGAATCCGGTGGTCTATTTCGGTAGAGATGAAAATGTATAGTGAAGGTCAGAAGTCGAAGGGGAGAAGTGACACGAGGAGACATTGGCCGCCACCCGTCGTAGCTGCCGTAATAATTTTACTCGGTAGAAGTGCGCGGATATGAGCATATACGTATAGCAGACTATCACCTGGTACTCGATTTTCTAAACGACAAAACTCCAACTTTTATTTATCATTCGTCAAGAATAGGCTATCGTCAAATTCCCGGGTATCAGCGGCCACTGTCCCAATCATTGCTCCTCTTTATTATCCTGGGCATTTTCATCCCGATGCCGCCTTCTCCTATCCTTCCTTGCATTGTCTCCATTTGGCTTCTCCGCGCCCTTTGGTCCTCTGGAAGGAGCGCTTGGCTCCGGCTGGACATCAACCTCCCTCATCCACATCTTCCAATCTCCTCTGCGCGTCTTCCACATGTCACCCTTCCAGCTTCTCCATACGCTGCGCCCCATCCAGCTGTCTCGGAGCTCTGCCTCGTGCTCACCAAGCTTGGACATGATGGCCTCCTTCATGTGGAATGGCACGCTCCGCTCCTTGCCCTTGCTGGGGACCTCCACAATGGCGTTGATGAGGTTGTGGCCAAACTGCGAAGTGGCGAGCTCGGAAATGTGAGGCTGAATGGTGTTGACAATGGACTTGTGGAAGGCAGGATTTGCTGAGGGTATCGACAGACCAGTGGTGAGAACAGTCACTGTTGGCATCGAAGTTGTGGCAAGCCGAATAAGGTGCTCTGGTGAGATAGCTAGAAGGGCCTCTTGTACACCCTTGGTAGGGCCAGGGATCGACAAGAGAGTGGTGAGCAATTGCGCGCCGTGGGACTGAATGGCGTATTCATTCTTGGAAAGCTGCTGGACATCCTTCTTTTTCTTTTCCTCATCCTTGAAACCGCATAGCGTAGTGACCAGGTCGGCTGGTTTCGGCCCACATCCTTCCTTAAGGCCCTTCATGAGTTTCTTGACCTCTTCGTTCGCGCTGCGAGCGTGGCATCGCTCGAAGAGTGTCTTGATGACATTGAACCTCGACTTGGAGACCAATTGAGGGACAGTGGGGATAATCTGCTCTGCGGCCTTGATCAAGTCGTCCTTGCCGATGCGGTTCAACACTCGGATGCCTGCGTATGAAGCAACATCGTTGCGGACATACCCCTGAATCCTGGGAAGGAAGATGTGCTGGTTCAGAGCCTTGAAAACTTTACCGGGAGCGTGGGTGATGATTGTCTCAACCAGTCGTGATCCAATCTGATCATATACCATGCCGTTGATGAACTGAGAGGCCTCTGAAGATTCGTCGCTCAGAGTCTGCGGAGCACCTGGGAGAAGTTGGAAGAGAAGGGTGGGCTGTCCCGTCTCAGCCTTCTGGTCACTCTTGCTTAGTGTAAGATCGAGTTCCAAGAGGAGCTGGAGCGTAGGGTTCCCCATTGGGTGTGTTGCCAACACCCTCAGACCAGTAGCATCCATACCCGATGTCGCATCCTGAATGATCTTCTTGGTGGCTGCTGTGAAGGATGAAGGAACAGCTCTGATGCCCTGGTTCGACTCGTTGGCTGCGTCCCCCCCGGCAACGGAAATCTTTTCCTTCTTCTTGCTCTTCACAAGCGACTTGACGGATACATCATCAAGAGGTCGGCCTGACAGGACAAGCAGGAGAACACGAAGGGTGTGCGACGCAAATCGATCGGTAATGAGGTATCCCAGTCCAGCTTCCAACTCGTCTAGCGTGGCAAGGAAAAGATTCTCCATTGAGTATTCCGGCTTCTGAGAATCATTGCCCGCTCCTGAGGTGTCCATGACAAAACCGGCGAGCTCCTGCGACACCACGCCCGCAGATCGAAGGAAGAGGGCCTCGCAACAGTGGCTAGCAAACCGATGTTGCACCAGCGACAAAAAGTGGCCGCCAAAGGCCTCGAACAGCTGCTTCTTCTGCGAGGTGTTGGCAAGCTGGATCAAGCGCTCCATCAATCGCGAGCACGACTGGCTGCTGGCCAGCTTGAGCTCCTTGCCTTCGGCCTCCTTGTAGACGTTTTCGAGGAAGACGTCGCGATCCTCAGTCGTGGGGAATTGGTTGAGTTCGAGGAGCTCATCGGCGCGGCGGAAATACTCTTGCTCCTCCTCGGCTAGCATACCGAAGAACTCCGTCTCTCCGAACCCATTTTGTTGGGGCTCTGCACCGTCATCATGGCCATTCTCTTCGTGCGCGGTTCGCTGGCGCTTTGGTTCGGCGTCGTAGCTGTCTTGAGGCTCGTGCTCTTCACGGCGCTTGCGCTTGCGCTCCTCTCGGGCAGCGCCTCTCTTGGTGCGAGGCTTCGGCATTGTATCGGAGCAATTGGGCGGGTTGAAATGCCGTTGCTATTGGAGGCTGTCGCGGGGGTGGTTGTGTTGCCAGAAAGTTTTCCAAATTTTTTGGACTGCCATGAGCATGGTTATCGATAAGACCCACTATCGGGGCCATGTGAGTGGTAGAGCAACCATGGCACTATCAATCATCATGAGGCAACAAATCATGATGAGTGAGTGACTGGCAATTTCAAGAGATTGGAAACACACTGAAACATACAATAATAATAATGCTCTTAAACCCAATCCGAAAAACAACGGGATGTGCTATTCTAGCCCAATACATGTCCTGTACGCTTCGATCTATTTCCCTCTTTTCCTTGTCTTCTCAGACCACACCATGCTCTGCCGCGGCCCCATTCCGCGGGCTCCGTTCCCAAAACCCTGCTCATCTCCATCCCGTAAAGCCTCGGTATTTATAGTTGACTATCGAAAGCCTCATTCAGCCCGGGAGCGCCTCTCTGCTCCCGCGTCAGCCGATGGGAAATCCCGGGAAACTCTAAGCGCCAGCCGAGCCCTCCCTCGAGAGAGCTTGCGAAATCGCACTATTATAGCTTCGATGGCTGCTGGGGTCCGCATAGCGCTATGCATGTATGGCAAAACTCTCTCAACCCAGCGCCCTATCAAAGTCTATCTAGATCCTGGCTGATTTGTCTTTTCGGGCCCAGATCTATCGGCGTGCTTGCGGATATGTCGATTATCCGCAGTCCCTCGAATGTATTTTTATCCGACCATGTTCGGAAACATTTTTTGGGGACAAACCCACAGTGATAAAAAAAAAAGGTCGGTATTGCCTCTATCTTTCTATCCGTTACATAACAGATAATGTACTTTTGAGCTGGGTCAGTAAAAAAATCTAAGACTCTACTAGGAATATTTGCTCTATGTAGTCTAAATGCCTTCTAGTCCAACTTCCTCAAGCCCCTTTACTAGTCCGTCAACCGTACTCTTCAGCGTTTGGCAGTTAACCACGACGCGGAAGAAGTGGCCCTTGGGCCCCGGAGCGTAGTCAGCCATGTAGCCCCTAAGAATCAATTTCTCAACCATGGTCTTGGTTCGCAGAGTGTTGGCTTCTTTGTCATCCGGCAGTTCTCCACCCGGAGCGTAGTAAAAGCACACCTGCAGGCATGGTGGTGGATCCTGGGAAACGAGAACAAAGTTATTGCTCTTCTTGACCAGGGTAGCGAGATATGCTGCCAATTCAAACGCGTGGTCAATTTGCTTTTCGAAGCCGGAGGCACCGTAGTAGATCCACGCGAGAGCGAGCTTCAAACTATCGCCTCGGCGACCGCACTGCAAAGTTAGATCTGCCAGGTCCCAGAAGTCCTCGCCCTGGTCCGCATGAAACAGGTAGCCTGCCGCGGTGCTGTTCGCCTTGTTGAAGACGCTCATGTCGGGGCCAAGCAGGAACGAACATGTCACGGGGACATTCATCATCTTATGCGGGTTGACCGTGAGAGAGTTGGCCAAGTGCGAGCCCTTGAGCTTGTGCTGATGCTTGGATGAGAAAATGGCAGGGCCTCCCCAGCTGGCGTCAATGTGCATCCAAAGCCCAAATTCCTTGCAAACCTTGGAAATCTCCTCAAACGGCTCGTAGGAGCCCATCACCGTCGTACCGGCAGTTGAGTTGACATAGAAGGGAGTTTTGCCCTCTGTTTTTGCGCGAATGATTTGCTCTCGGAGAGCATCCGGCTTCATGCAGCCGTTCTCATCTACAGAAACAGGCCAGACGCTGTCGGCGCCCAGACCACAGATCATGGCACTTTTCTCAACCGAGTAATGGCCGTGCGCGCTCGTGAGAGCCACGAAGGCGTGCTGCCCGTTCCCTGATGTCCTGCATTCGGGGAATAGCGTGTTGCGGGCAACAACCATGGAGGTTAGGTTGGAGGCGCTGCCGCCTTGGCAGGTAACTCCCCCAGCGCTTGGGCCAACGAAACCGAACAAGCGGGCAAGAGTTTTGGCGGTCGTCTTCTCAATCACAGTTAGAGCAGGGGAAACCTGAAAGACGTGCAACTTTTGAAGGCAGTTAGCATACGACTAGAGGTTTCATAACGGGTATCCTACGTTGGTGTTCAACACGGAAAGGATCATATCCGAAACCACCCCGACCTATTCGAATGTTTTAGTACGAGTCATGGAGGGCTACGTAAAAACCTACAGCGTTGGTGCTGGCGTAGAGCTTATCCAGGAACCCCTGATCCCAGGTGTTGACGCTGTTCTCCAAAACCTGCTGAATGGCTCCGAGAAGCCCGTCTTTACCCTGGCCTTGGCTGGGGAGAGAAAATTTCATCTTCTCAGCCAATTGCTTGGGTTGTTGGAAATTGACGAGAACGTTATTAATCCGACCGGATTCATCGGGGGCAATGTTTCCAGTGGCCCTCTCCGCAGCTGCGTCATCGGCCGCCTTGATAAAGGGTACAATGAGATCTCGAACAGCTTCAATCAACTGGGTAAATGGAGAGCGTCAGTGACCACTCTCATTTGAGCACCCAAGTATGATGTCTTACATCCGAGACTTCCCCAGCCCTGTGCAGGACCGGGCTCCCGTTTTTCACAGGCTGATGCCCGTTGGTTGCCGTCATGATTGCCTAATGGAGGAATTAAAAAAAGATAGATGACGTTGAGACAAGCCGGGGTTCAAAAGGACGTGGATTTCTTGGTTTTACATAAGAATAAAAAATAAACAAAAAATCACGAAAATAAGGCTATAGAGCCACAATTACCAGACTTTTCCAATGACGAGATCCGTCACTTGGGTGTTGTCAGCGAGTCTCGTGACTTGCGAGCTATTTCTTATTCTACCGAGTCTTTACCGAGCGGGAATGTTTGCAGCCTAAATCGATGGTCAAACCATGATGGAAGTAGCTATCGGCCTCGAAGGTGATGCCACACATGGTGGTGAGGAGCAGGTGCGTCTCCCCGAAGACGGAAAAAGGAGAACGAAAGCATGCACGGACATCCGAAGGTTCGAGCATGGATGATTGCGCAAGGCAATAGCTCGGTTGGTATTATAGAGCGGCATCGCGGGAGCCAGCCGATCTGGTTTCGATCTTTGGCGGCGGTCGCGTTTTCTCCCGTACTCGCACGATGATGATGACCTAGAAGAAAAAAAAAGGGGGGGAATCAAATAAAAAGCTTCCTCTGCGAGATTCGTATCTTTTCATGAACAAGTCGAACCATGAGACGCTGAATCCTGGTTCGAAGCCTGGGGTTCGTGGGAGCTTCCTTGCTCGAGGTGGCACACGGGGCAGATTGTTTGGGCATCGGGAAATAGGAAGATAGGGAAAGTTTGGGGGGTAGTGAAACATTTGCAACCGACGCTGAGATGAAGGGAGCGGCTAGATATCCCATCAGCGTCGCATCGGCACACCCGTGTGCAACGGAGGCGGAGGGTTGAACCTCATCGCGTGGTGTCAGATCAGACGGCTGATGAGCGCGATCACAATGACCGGGTCTAACAGGCGGGAGAGTAGTCCGTGCGCGGAAATCAATTTACGCAACGGCCAGGGGCCATGAAAAAGAAAGAGGATGGAAGAAACGAAGGACAGGGTGGGGGAGGAGAAAAATTAATGAGGATGGGGAAAATAAGAAATGACACAGGTAAGAGGAGAGGCGAGCCCGAAGAAGGAAAATGAACCAATGGTGATCAGTGGGTGCCAACCACTCTGCACCTGCGCCTGTGTTTGGCGGCTGAGTGATACGCTCTCCCGTACTCCAGAAAATGCACACCAAAAAAGTAATCACATCACATTCATATCCACCACGCTCAACCCCGCATTTTCGCGCCCTCGCGGCGCGCCCGCATCTCTTGTTGTCGTAGTTTGCAAGGCCAATCACGCAGAGAGTAAGGAAGCAAGCTGCCGGCGAGAGAGAAACAGACGGGCTCTTGCAATGGGAGTAGCACCATGGCCCATCTCCGGAGATTTGAGGGGATGCAAGCCGTCGGATGGGTGCCGCGCGGGGGGGCTAGCCAAGTCAAGTGAAGTGCAGTCGACGTGACGTGAAGGGGATACACGCAGCAGGGCATATGCGCCCTCAAGCAGACGGCCACTCCGCTGCCTCTATATTTGAAGATGGAATGAATGGTAATATATCCAATGCTACGGTATTTGAGGCCCCCGTTGACCGTTGCAGGTCTGGATGGAGGGCATGTAAATTGCGGCCCTCCACTCTGGCTGCAACGCCGACATGGGAGACATGGGAGGGCGGCGCTGAGAGGGGGGGCATGGGAAAGGTGAAGGACATCAAGTGCAGACCGCATGCGTATGTACGTACAGGCCTCTATCGGGCCTGGGGTGTCCCGTCGATCAACTGCCCCATCCAGCCCAGGGACCGTTTGCCCGTTAGTCCCAGGGGCATCCCGCCGCTTCCATTCTTTTAGGCTCCCGGGGGGCCCACACCCTGGCCGTTGGCATCGTGAACCAGGCCCAAGTGTGCTTGGAGCCGGTGTTCGCCTCTCAGGGAGTTGGGCGTCAAGATGCATTGATCTTGTCGGTGTGCAAGTGATTCATCCCGCCGGGGGGCTGCCTGCTGTGTCACCGACAGACTGCGCACGACGGTGGCTTATGCCATCTAGCCCTACGCCGGGTTGGCTTGTCTTGTTTGCTTTTGCTTCGCCTCCTCGCGTCGCCCGCAGGATAGCCTCTGCTTGCTGTGGGCTCTGTTGGATACCCAAGTGGACAGCACTAGTTCTTGTCGCGCCTCGTATGCTAAGAAACCTGCCCGGCCTCCATTCCGCCCAGGGCCCTGTCCTTTGGTAACCTGTCATATCATGGCAGCCCTCTAGCACATGCAGGCTACCAACAGACTTGCTTCGTCGAGACTTGCCCATTGCGGTCAGTAAAACTAGTATAAGGCCGGCCACGAAAAAAAAAAAAAAAGAAAAGAAAAAAGTTTCAACTCGCTTGCGCTCCTTTTCGTTTCTTTTTCTTTTCTTTCCCCCTTCTCTTGAGCGGTCTTGTTTCCCTCGTCCCATGCCCGTCCCAACCTCCAGCGCTCCTGGGCGGGTTTGGTTGTTGCAGACCGCATTGCGGCCCGTCCGCCGACGCCGGGGCTACCAGTGAGACCTTTTACGAGTATCCAACCGCCGCCACCGTCCGTCGCGGCGCACTGCACGCCCATGCACGCCACACATCCCTTGTCCTGCACTGCACTGTTTTTTTTTTTCTCTCCCCTTCCCTAACCCCCCCAGCTACGCTAAGCCTGGTACCTACCTGGTAGGTGTATTTCAGGTCGTGACGGCCCTCGGCCCCGGTCCGCAACGTGCCGCACGACTTTTTCTTTTCTTGCTGCTCGTCCCTGTCTTTTTATTTTTTGTTTTCCTTGTGCATTTGTGATCCTCCAGACGTGTCGAGAAAAAAGAAAGGAAGAAAGCTTAGTAGCTGCGTTGTGCTCACTTGCTTGCTTCTTCTTCTGACCATCGAGTCGCATTGCATCACTGGTACTTTGCCGCTTGTCGCACACGTCCCCTCCAGCGCCCGCATTGCGCCTGGTATTCCGGCTCCTCGTCCTCCAGTTCCGAGAATCAGGTCGATTCGAGACCTCCTCGTTTGCCTCAGGCAGCGCGACGGAACTCTTCCCCCCAAAGCTATCGATCATAGTTGATGACGATTGACGACTTGTAACGAACTCGACAGTACGACTACGCACCGTTGGCCTCCGCGCGATCTCGCCAAAAAATTCGATTCTCGAGTCAGGACTTAGAGCCCACTCGTTCTCCATCCCAACCCCACAAACGGTTTCGGCGACGAGGCACGCACTTGGTGTCATTTGCGCACACCCAGACGTTCGATTCGCAAGGCTTTCAAGCCATTGAACCCATCCACTCACCTCAACACAATGGCTGCTGAGAACCAACCTCCCGTCCCCATCTCCATCACAATCTGTGGTGATGGCGGCTGTGGTAAATCCTCAATCACACTGCGCCTGGTGCACTCGCAGTGGACTTCCGATTATGACCCCACCATCGAAGACTCGTACAGCGTGACTCGCAAGATTGATGGCGTCACCTACCATCTCTCGTTGACGGATACGGCTGGCCAGGAGGAATACCGCGGCATGTGGGCTTCGTCGAATCTTGGCGCTGACGCATTCCTGCTCGTATACGACATCACTTCTCAGGATTCTCTCGATGCCCTTCAGCACTTCAACGAGCTCATTGATATGGAAGCCGAAACCCGCCTGGACAATGCTGACCGTGCCCGCCGCGCCGGTATCAAGCCAACACCCTTTGAGAGCTCTTTCGGAAGCAGCTCGCGCACAAGAACAGTTCCTCCGGTCAAGATTGTTGCTGGCAACAAGTGCGATCTGCAGGAGAGCCGCCAGGTACCCGCATCCCGGGGTCTTGAGTGGGCGCGCAAGCGTGGCTGCGGCTTCATGGAGACCAGTGCTCGTCTGGAGGTAAACATTGAGGAGACATTTGCCCTCATTGTGCGCCGCGTCATGGAAGCCCGCAAGGCTTCGGAAATGGGTCTCAGTGACAACACCGACCTGAACGCTCGCGGCCAGACTAAGCCTCTTACCCCGCTGCCTCCGGACGGCGAGTCTGAGAAGCGCGCACCGGGCGTCCGAGGACCAACTCTAACGGGTGACGAGGTCGGAAAGGGTGATGGTGGATTCTGGAAAAAACTGCGTTGCTGGTAATATGATGATGATGACGAGTCGCAACTAATACGAGGCGTGCAATCGGGGGTGGTAAAACTCAGTTCAGTGGGGTTTAAATGGGCGGTCGTCACTCGTGTCCCTCTTTTTTTTTTCTGGGGGAAAGGGGAATGGGGGAAGGATGTGTTTCAGTACTTGGAATGCCATATACCAGGGATGCTTTGGCGTTTGGGAGAAAGCTTTGGGTCTGGATTATAACTGTTTGGGTTTGTGGTTTCCATTCCCAACGAGGCGTTGTATCTATTTTTGGTCGGGAACCATTATCACCCTGTTTATTGTCTCGCGATATAAGATACTCAGCCACCAGATACTGTTCATACTATTGTTGTTGTCTCCATGTTAGTTCCTTGGTTTAAAAAAACAAAGACATGTCGTTGTGTGTTAGTGAGACGTTTGGATTATGCTTGCAGGTATCATGCAAGTCATACATCCGATACGGCAGGATCTACCAATCAGCTCAGCTTCAGAAAGATCTACAAGCTTGCAACGGTATAAAACCAGGTCTGCAAATGATCTGAATTACAAGGTTGAGAAACTGATGTGTATATGACCACTTCACAGCCCTGGATCTACCCTGCTCAGTCAATATGTGCGGGGCAACAAGAAACAACAGGAAACGCCGGCCTCTAGTCTACAATTCGCCTCTTACCCTCGTATGTCAGCACCGAACCGAACCGGTCTTTCAGCTGAGAAAAGGAAGGCTGCTCCAACTCCTAGTCCTCACTTCTCAAGACCCTCCCGCCACTTCTTGAAGTCTGGATACTCGAGAGTGCTCTTCTTGCCCTGGTAGCGCGTAACCTTGAGGTCCAAGTCCTTCCACTGCGAGCGACTGCCCATCCAACCCGCTTTACGGATCAAGCTAAAGAGCGTTTCGTCTTGGTTCCAGCCTTGCTCGGAAGCAACGTCGGGCAGATAGGTGGAGCCGTAGCGGCGTCCGCGGTCGTGAAAGGACAGGCGGAGCCCGTGGACACCAATCTCCCAGTCGTACTTGTCCTCGACCTCTTCGAAATCGGTGAGAAGAGTGACGGCAACCTGGAGGATTGGGAGCTCGTGCTTTCGGATGGGGGGGAAGCGAGTGTCTTGAAGGGCGGAGATCAGGGCGTATTCAGCGAGGCCCTCGTTCAGCGGTTGAGACTCGAAGGTGCCGATGCAGCCTCGCAGTGCGGGCTCGTCGTCCTCCATGGTGTTCCATGTCACGAAGAGAGGAGCAGACGAGGGAGGCAAGGGCAGAGACGACGTAGAAGTGGCGGGGGTCGATTCGCCTAGCGAGGTTGAAGAAGACGAAGACGATTCGGAGTCATTGGCGACACGGCGCAGAGCTGGGTCTTGGAGACCCTTGGATGGAGCGCCGCTGGGCTGGGCGGAGAAGCTCGCTTGGATCTCGTCAAGGGACAAGGGCTTACGCTTGCTAAGGTGGGCCTCGAGAGCCTCGAAGCAGGTGAGGCAGTGTTCGGTGGTAGCCATCTGAGGAGAAGCCGGCCTGGTGAGGAGAGGTCAGGAGACGGGGGAGGCTTTGTAAGACGAGATGTTGGCAGCAGGTGAACAACGCAGCGATCAACAAGACGATCAAGGAGATGCGACGTGCCTCTGACAGGACAGAGCGAGGGAGCAGGCAAAATAAAAACTTAAGTCAACGTCTAACAAGACAGGGGAAGAGAGAGGCAAGTCAGAGGCACGGCGAGAGCGAGAGAGCACGGCAAGGTGGAGGTGGAGCGCGGAAGTGCAGGTGGGGATAGAAGTCAGATGGGTGCAAAGGAGGGGAACGTGAGGAGGTGATAAGCAAGCACCCGGAGAGCTCAGGAATGGAACCAAGACCAAAACACAACCAAGAAAAAAGAAAGCAAAAAAAAATCTAAGACAGGCCACGTTACCTAGAGGATTCAACCCTAGACAATATGCGGTTACACAAGCTCAACAAGAGACAAACAGCCAAAAGAAGATAGGCATATGCATCCTCGGGACGCTGGTCAAGGCCCATCTAGAGACAAAAAAACAACCCCCCCACCTTGGCTGGGCAGCTGCGGCGGGGTGTTTTAGCCGGACTCGTGATCGAGTCGCAGAGTCCGTCGGCGCGGAGCAGCTATTTCACCACAGCTCAGCTCAGCTCAGCTCTGGCAAGGGCGGCAATGAAGATGTGCTTGCTGGTGGTGATTACGGAATGACTGGGCGGAGCGAGAGCATGCGCCAACCCGTGTGCATGCTTTGCTTGCTGGCCATCTCATCCCCGCCACGACCGCGCGACCTACCCCGCGGTTCCTACGACACCTTTCCTTGTCCCGCGCCGTGATTAGCTAGCTGACGTCTTCAGCTTACCGAGAGCTGCCTTTTGCAAGCTGAGCTTCTCGACGACGACGTGATGGCAGAGTTTGTGCCGAGCTGGGCAAAGTTCGGTACCTGATCCAGGTTTCTTGAACCGCTGGGGGGGATCCGGGCACTGTGCTGCGATTGGCCATGAGCTGACTGATGTCATGGCGTCCTCGTCATGCCATCGTCAAAGCAAGCAGGCAATCGCTCATCACGACCCAATGCCCGCAGCAACTAATCAACAACCAGAACCTCGGGGCAACCGAGGCATATGTACATCTCGTATTTTCCCCCCCTTTGCAGCGCGCAGGCGTGCTCTTGCCGCCAGTGCCACCGCGGCTGGCCTCCCAACCACCATACGTGGCTCAACACAATGCGCATCGATGGATGGCTTTTGCGGCCTCCCTGACGCTCGGGTAACCTCGCCTCGATGCTGACTCTGTCGGCATGGACGATGCAGGGCGCTTCTGCGCCTCCTTATGCGCAGCCCGTGTTTCCCGGGCCCGCTCTGTTACCGGATCATGGTTCTCCGCGTGTATGATCGCCGTGCATCTCTCCCAGGCGACCGTCTCGCGTTTCAGACTCATACTCGACCCTGGCCTGAAAAAAGTAAGCTTTGTAGCGCGACAGATAGGCTAGTCAGCCAAAAAGCTTCTTTTCGAGAGCTGTAAGTCTGGGTGTGCTTGCATGTCATGAAATCCTGCCCCCCTAGTGGATGGTTTAGCTTTCGGCTGTTTTCATCCCCCAACTTCCGTGGAGATCGTTCCCACTGGCAAAGTCTCATATGGACTTCTGAGACGAGATGCGATGGATGGTGTGGATGATTACGTTGCTCCCCTTGTGGTGTTGATGAAAAAGAAAAGCACAGAATCAGAATACAAATATCGAGTCGAGGCTCGACAATCTAGATCGATAGATATTGTGCCCTTTCATTCCTTGTCGCATTTTGGTTGTCTTCGCTCGCTTTATTTTTGTAATCACTCACTCAATCGTCGTGAGATCTGTACCACTTCTTCATCCAATAATATCCTCATAATCACTTCATTCAAAATGCAGCTGCTCGTTCTTGCCGTGGCACTGCTCACCGCTGGTTCTTTGGCTGGTCCAGGTAAGCGCTCGAGAATCTCACTTGAGAGACATGCAGATCGCGGTTAACCTTTTGCTGCCACAGTTAAGCGCCAGGTCAACGTCAGTCAAGCGTCGATGACTGATGCAAGCGGCAACATTGTGCCATTCAACACGACCGACGTCTACCAAGCGAACAAGGCCGCGGGTCTATAGATAGATCAGGTTAAACCACCCTGACCAGGACGGGCGAAGGAGGAGGGGAAAAGTGAGAACTCTCACTTATGCACCTGCACGGATATTATGGCAAATGATGACCAACTATCCATCCTTTCACGAATCACTGGCCGGGAACGATGTGGCTGGCCCGTTGTAGGGCTGCAGAACATTCTTCCTAGTGGAGGGAGGTGCGTTTGGATCCTGTTGACGGGCATCCCAATCTAGACATTATTTTCGAATCATGTATAAGCGCAGCGCGACCTGGGTTCGGCTGCTACCGAGAGGCAATAAAAGAAATTCGTCTTACCTGCTTGTGCTGTGTGTGCTGCGCCGTGCTATAACATGATTGATGTGCTGTCACATCCCCAGCCGAGTGCAGATGGTCCCAGGACCAGACGACCCGCGTAAATGCACCAGCCCACTCCTTCGCCTGGAGGGTTCCCATGCCGCGCGAACGAGAACGAGGGGGATCCTTGGGGCGACCCTGCGAGTGTGAGAGAACCAGGGCACAGGCACGCAGGTTGAGCACCATCTAGTCAAGCCAAGGCAGCCCGCCACCCACCATCACACCAGCTCGGTTCTGCACGATCAAGCTCAACATCCCAAGTCAGCCTCACGGGCGGATCCTTTTTTTCGTCACAAGCGAGCGACGATTGGCGGGATCGTCAACTAACTCGCGCTCCAGCGGGTGGCGTTTAGCCCACATGAGAAGTTGGGACGGGACATCCTTAGTTAGTTAGTCTAGTCGAGGGAGATGGGGGCCATTTCTTAGGGTCGGCCAGCCGGACTTTCAAAAAAGACTCGCGACGGAGGGGAAAGTGAAGTGAGTGGTGATGGATGGTGCGTGAAGTGTGCGTGCACAGGGGTGCCTCGCCATGCTGCCCTGTCAGCATTCTTTTTTATTTTCTCAGTCGAATATCCATCCCGTCGTTTCATTGTAATGAAGGGGAAAAAACGGAAATCCAAACGAAAAAAGAAATGTAGATGAGTGGCGAACAAGGGTGAAGCTGATCCAACCAACACCCGATTACAGCTGATTGATCTTCGGAGACATGCACAAGATCAGTCACGAGAGGGCGTCATAATTCCGGCTTCAGAAGCGCCCAGCCTTGACCGCGCCTCGCAATGCTTCTATTCTGAGCAATTTATCCTCTCATGTCAAGTTTTTTTTTTCTCTATTGCCATCTGCTCAACACCAACCTCCCCCTCCTCCACTTTCCAGGCTGTTGCTAAACTCCTAGCTCCCAAACACCACCCATGCCCAAGCGAGTAACCCCACACCCATCTCCGTCTCCGTCTTACCTACCTTGCTTTAGATTCTGTTGACGCCATGGTTGGTTCTCCGTGGCCCTCGAGCTGGCGGCCTAGGGGCCACGGAGACGCGCACGCTCCGTCGGAGAAGCATGGCTGAATTGCAGACCGTTAATAACAGGTCCTGGTGAAGCAAAATTGCTGCTGACATCTCATTGATGCCCCTCCCAGCATGCCCCGGTCTAGCTTGTATCGCATGTATTGCAGGGCTGAGCCACATGGGTTTGTTCCTAACGAAAGGATCCGCTGTCGAATCCTAAATTAGCTCTTGATTTTCAATGCTCCTCCTATAACAGACAAGAAAAAAAAGGCGCCGTTTTTTCCCCTCTTGTTAGACTTCGTGCGCAGCGCTCCGGCCCAACTTTGACCGCCGATTTAAGTGTGAATCGAAGCAGCTCGTCAACGTCCGCATTCCCTCGGAATGCAAGACAATGGTTCTCAACGGTCGTGGAAGCCGATAGAGCGCCTTTGTAATTAACACCTCGAGGGGCTTGGCCAGGGCCTCACAGGGTTAGTCGAGGATGGACCCTGGACAGTTTGCATCATAATTAGACCTTTCGTCCACCAACAAAGTAGCGGTGCCGATGCAGAGCCGCCCAGCCAGCCTAAAGGCCCAAAACAAAAACAAGGAACCACCAAAGTACTGTACAACACTGCACACCTCACCGCGGGCTGCCTGTTGCACGCAAGGGACCGCTTGCTCGGCTCCGAATGCGACCCCGCTGTACAACACTGTACATGTGCAGGGCTGCCGTGGTGCCGCTGCCGCCGCCCAGTCAGCAGCTATATGCCCTCAGCCGCAGCCCATCAATCAGCACTAAGTCCAATTCCAGGCCAGGACCAGGGCATGGAGTCTGGGCGGGCATGGACTGTGGACCGAAACCCATGGCCTCTTTTGAGGCGGTGGCTTATCCTAACCCTATCCAACCATGGCGCCATGGAGCATGAGATGGCTGAGCCGGACTGGCTGCGGGGACGAGTTAGAGAGCCTCTCGCTCGGGTCGAGACCATGACCGAGCCGTGGGAGAAAGGCGTCGATTCAGCCCAGGCTGCACCCGAATAAAAAGGCGCTCAGCGCCCCCATCCTTCCCCCTTGACGCAGGTTGACACGCGCTGGGTGTGTGAGTGCAGAAGAAAAAAACAAAGTGACCACCGGGACGACACGGACGCCTACGGGAAAGGCTATGAGACGCCGCTATCCTCATTGATTGATTTGATTCGAGCCACGACCAACAACCATCGACCCGGTGTGCTCTAGGCAATATACGTCATCGAGTTCACCACCTGCAGTCGGGTAGAAGCTGCCGAGCGGCCAGGCTGCATCGAAGTCCTCAACATCAACACTCAACAAACACATTTACATTCGCACACTCACAGCAACCATGCTGGTGTTTATGGGAAACCAGCGCGCACAGGCGCAGTTTGACCGCTCAAAATGGCGCCTCTCTCTTCTGCTCCCCATCTGGGCAGCCCAGTTAGGCCTCACCATGGCTATGGTTGGTCTCTTCGCCTACCGACTGGGCGACACCTTGAAGACGTGGGATGAGCAGGACAAGAAGGGTGGCCTGCCTGTTATTGAGGTGGTGTAAGTTTTTCTCTCGCACCGTCTTCACCGTGGTATCAATTCTCTGACCCGTTCACCACAGCTGGGAGGGTACCAATGTCAGCATGGCTTTTGTGGCGTCCATTTGCACCTTCGTCGAGATCATCAAGTACTTTGCCGAGGCCCTCACCCCGTGGACCATGGTTTTCACACACGTCATAAAATTGACGAGCGGTATTGCCATTCTCGTGCTCGATGTGGTTGTTTACATCCAGCGCCACGATCGACACTACTCGCTCATTGGCCTGATCCTCGACTGCGTTTTCATGTAAGACGCTCCACAGATGGATGCCAGCCCTAAGGATCTATTTGCTGACAATATGCAGTCTCACCGCTCTGGTCCTCGTCATTTACATTTTCCGAATCTTCAACCGGCTCTCTGTGTACGACGATTATGCCCACCCGGTCAACGTTAAGCCTTTCGGCTTCAACGATGAGACGGACCGCGACAATTCGTACCAGGACACTTCGTACCAGGGTGTGCGGGGGTCTCTCGACAAGCACTTCTCGTCGGCCTCGTCGCGCCTCAGCGTGAGCTCTTCCAGGACCGACGTTGAGATGGGGAAAATTGATCGCACGCCCAGCGTGTACAGCCACAAGCGGGACACGCAGTTTGACGACTACGTTGCACGACGCAGCTCGGTCCGAAGCTCTACAGGCGGCGGCGACCTTGGCTACAGCAACAACTCCGCAGAGGATGCCGGCCGCAGGGATTCCACGGGCAACCTCATCACGCGCCCAAGAGGGCTGAGCGCCCCCCGCGCCCCCAGCTACGCCAGTGACCGCGGTCTCGTTGCCGTGCCCGAGGAGGAAGAGGCCGAGCACAACAAGGCAGCTGAGCGCAACAAGGCCCACGATGCTTTGATGGGCGGAACCCCGCGGGACAGCATCAGCCTGGATGGCCCCCAAGTGACCCAGGAGGCGGACATTGCAGACCCCAAGTGGCACGACCACAAGAAATAGAAAAGATTGACAACAGGAAACAGAACGCAATATGATTTTTGCAACAAAGTAACGGTGCTAGAGGAGATGCATACTGGGGAACGAGGTCACGGCACACCCCTGTACGACTATACCCACGAATATTGGCGTTTTTGGAGCAGGCAAGTTTCTGGTAGCGGCATTTTAGAGCAGCAAGTATCTTTACAATATGAATTCGATGTCCCGGCTGGGATTAAAAAAAAATATTGGCACGTCAGTTGCTCCAAGTGATGTACAACAGTCGCTCGCTCAACAATGGGATGGGGCAGTTTGGACAACTGCTGCGTAATTGATGATCTGCCAACACATCACCAGTCCCACGCTTCGCCTGGTTGTTTCATAAAATAAGGTTGAAAAGAAACACATTAAAGGAAGTACAAGCCATCCTTAATCAACTCGAACATCAAGGGCCCAGCCGTCTGTGCTCAGGCTTCTGCCAAAGTTCCTAGTCGGACAGGGGTTCATATTAAGTTTAGAATACGAGCATGTCAACGGCTGCACATCACACGGGAGTTTCAATGTTAATTAAACACTTGGTGATCCAGTGATCGTCGCCTACTTAAACCTTGGTCCCCATTACACAATTTCGCAGGGCAGCAAGCTGCGGAAGCATCAGGTGTCAACGGTACATGGATTGTAAAATTAAGCTCTTTCGTTGTAGGGCCACGGCAAAGCCGAAAAGTAAAAAAACGAGAATGGACGGCATAATTTAAAGTTGTTGGTCAACCCGGATAGCAATCACCAGCATCCTGCAACAAATCGACTAGTGAACCAGTCTTTCCATCGTCCAAGTACTCCCCCCTCTACTTCTTTGCCTCTCTAGGCTCTGTGAGCATAAGTCGCTGAAATACTGTTATGGAGGGGCGTGGTAGTTGGAGACGTTGTCGTATTACCCCACGGCGAAAAGATGGAGACATTCTGAGTGATAGAAACATTTCCGAGATCTTTTCGGAGAGCGTGAATAGATCGTGATGTCTGAGTATAAAAACAAAACTCTAGCTCAACGTGACCAAGTTTGCTTAAAAAGTCTCAAGTGTAACTGCCTTTTTTTCTACCAAGGAAAAAAACAAGCTTCGGCGGCCCCAAGATACGGGAAACGGGATGGTTTAAAGTCGGAACGAGCTGTAAACTGGAAGACCGATGCAACGCCTGAAGGCCTAGAATTAGAGATAGGGGGCTTTTCCATTTCTCGTACAATACAACGCTTGAATCATTGTCAGTCTGATACTTTGCTGCATGGGGCTCTTACTGAAAGAAAAAGTCTTAGCATTTTTAGCTAAAGTAAATAAAACAATACCTAAAAAGAAATTATCGCAAAAAAAAAAAAACTTAGGTTTTTTTCTTAGGACTATTTTGCTTTAATCTCAGTATTTGGACTGGGCTAACTTGTTGAGTGGCGTAGTGGAGATGCACCTCGGTTACAATCATTCAAGGGTTGGATTGTGTATTCTTAGCAACATCAACTGCAGGGTCTTGAAACAAGTTATTCCATCGAGGGTATCGCTTCATCTTTAAGGTTATAAATAAACCAGGCCCAACGGAATGGAAAGCCAAAACAAAAAAGAAACCAGCGGGAAGTTTCATGCCCATGCTATGGCCAGCGTGTCGGAACCAGGCCACTTGAGGCACTCATGAGACCTCGTTTACTGTGCACGACAAGGTCAGGTGTATTCTGGGTATCCAAAATTAGGTTATAGACAAATGACAGCACAAAGACACGGCTCATGGTGTCATCATGACTGCCTTGGTAGCTTTTGTTGTCTCAATATGTGGCAGCGGGGTTATATCACACATGTCTGTGATACGAGTGCCACACGGCGATACCTGCACAGTGTCTACTCTTTCCTTTGTGACCTGGCTCCGGCACAATTGTCTGGTATTTTTTTGTTGAGACAGATCTGCAAGGTCTTGGGTTTATTACTATGCTTACGTGGAATTCCACACACACCTCAACCATTTCTTCCGATTGTTTGCATGATCAGCCTGAGATGTATCACATTATGGCTCGCACCGTTTTACCTGGAATCCTGCCCACTTGATTGGAGGACTACAAACGGCACATGGTGCGTGTCCATTGCATAGTACTCGTCACCTCAACAACATCAGCACAACACTGCCACGGAGCCGCAAAACTGGGTTCTGCCCGACACCCTCATGCAAGATGGCTTGGGAGAAGTGCAAATCTAGATCTCGGTTGTTTCGGAGCGCCGGGGGATCCGGCACATTCCCCGAAATAAGAGCTGAGTCACATTGTTGAAGGGATGTTGAGCGAACAGGAACACACGGGTGATGCTATTGATGACTAGAATTCGGGACAACCACCACCACCACCACCACCACAAAAACCATGCCCGATATCTCCTCACCACCCCCTTGGCGTCGTCATTCACTTCCTAGTTCGTGTGTTTCCACCTTTCCACCTCAGCTTTCCCACCCACGCAGCCCACCTCCTCACCTCCTCCTCTTCTAATAATAGCTCGACAGTGTAGTAGCGCCGGGCAAGCTCCTCGTGGTTCTTGAAGTGGTGCACGAAGCGATGGCAAGCGCCGCACAGCCAGGCAACGTTCTGCAGGTCCTCCCTCTTGTGCCAGCCACGTTTGACGGCTTTCTCGTGCACGAAGCGGGGGATCAGGTGATGATACGACAGAGGGATCCAGGAGCGCTCGCACAGCTCGCAGGCCTCGGTGCGGCTCGACTTGGTGCAGGGGGGCGGCTCGGTCAGGGGAGCAATGTATGATGTCAGGACGGGGGCCAGAAATGCCTCGGGGGACGAGGGCAGCCGCGATTCCACCAGGGGGTCGGTGCAGATGAGGTTGTAAGTCGTGAGCGTCTCCACGGTGGACGGCAGCAGGTTGAGCGATGTCAGGCTGTGTCTCGTGATGGGCAGCGAGTACTCGTCCCGCAGAGCCTCAGACTCGCGCCAGATGCGGTAATCGAGCGTTTGCAGCTCCGTCGGAAGACTCTCGAATATCTCGGTGGCAAGGTAATCCACAAAATCGGCCAGTTCCTCGGCGTTCTGCTCCGGATTCAGGCCGGGGGTGGAGGTTTCGGCCGTCGTCACACCACTACAGGCCTTGCCGCGTCGCCGGCGCTTAGGCGGGTCCGAGTCGGTGGGCGTCGGTCGCAGCAGCGTTGTGGACAGACAGTCACGGAAGAGTGCGTAGTTTTCAGGGTTATCGTCAATCGGCGACATTGTGGGAATTGGCAAATGGCCGTGGTGTGACTTGATTGGCAATTTGTAAGAGTGGCGAGAGATGCCTTTTGGGTCTGTTGAGAGGCGGAGCGATGATGGCAGAGTGAGCTGGTGAGGCAATGAGGCAATGGTTCAATTATTCAGCGCGAAAGTTCATCATCTTTAAACAACTCTAGCGATACTATTCAGCTGGTTTACACGAGGCTTCACTTGCAATGGGGAAGCGGTTCGAAGCAGATCGAGTATCCGTGCTTCTGGGGATCTGGTTCTAGAATCGTGCGGCTGTATTGCAGCATGGCTGGGACGTCTACCGGCTGAGTCACCCGGTCGGGGGACCAGTAAAAACACCCGGCATGCGCCAATACAGTGGGCCAGTGCCTGGCTGAATCATGCCTGTGGTGCCCTGTAAATGGGGAGAGGGTTCGGTCAAGGCAGCACGAAAGCAAGGCTGTTTTTCTGTCCGGATGATGTGGTGGTCATGCTACGTCTATCTCGTCGAATCTGCCCTATGAGGCCCCCTCCCCTCCGGACCTATCAGCCCGAGCCGCTTCGACAATGACTCCCTGCCTTGAGATGAATCGTCGGCGCAGCGACCAGCTGGCAGGCCTCGTCACGCAACGCCGACCATTATGACCGATCCGAATCTCTCGAAAGCCCGGTCGCATCGCTCGCGCAAGCCGATCTTTTCTTGGCAGCTATGCCCTCTAATGGTTGGCCCCCTTCCCGAAACCGGTGTGTTTCCTTTTTCCACTCCTGCATGCGACGCACTGTATAGAAGGCGGTGGTGGTGACGACGCTTGTCCGAAGATCTCACCCACCCCCCAACCCAACCCAACACCAGCGTTCTGAACGGCCGAGTGCGCTGGTGCGGTTACCCCGTTTCGGCCGCACCGAGTTGTGCGGTATCCCGCTCCAACCATCCCGCGACCCCCGCGAGCAAAACGACACACGCAACGGCTCGCGGCAAAGCAAGGCGTGTGTCCAGGCGAGCAGCAAGAGAGGACGCGGTGACATACAATTCGCCCCCCTCCAAAACCAGCTGCGGACGTCTCGCATCGGATGCTACCTCACTTGAAGCTGCTGCAGCGGCACGAGGCAATGCGACGGAGCCGGTCATCATGCGACATGGCAACGAGGACACTGTCCCGTCAAGAATGGAGAGAGGGTTCTGTCAAGGTTGGAGCCAGCCAGCCTCAAGGACTATGTGTCGCTTTTAACCACCGCCCACGTGGGAGTAAAGGCTGTTACGGGCCGACCTGGTTGGCTGGGAATATGCCTAGATTTGGAAGCATTAAGCTCCGGGAGTAGGGCCGTCTCTGCCTATCTCGCATAGTTGGCAGGAATTGTTGAGGGGGGTAACTTAGTCAGTTGTCAACCCCCAGAGCAGCGCTGGGCGACGAGAGCAGGTGGAGCAGGAGGACCAGAGATATGCGCGGCAGCGCTATCTTCGGCAAGCTTAACCCCAGCCGAAGCTAGCCTCCAGCTCGCCGCAGTGTCTGAGGCGGGGTAATAAAGCCTCTTGGTCGCAAAACTGCCACTGCAAGAGTCCGACGGCGGACCCGAACTCTGCTGGTGTAGCCATTGACACTCGAGAGTTGCGATGTGCAGTGGGGGCTGCGTTTGGTGTTGACCCAATCGCGGGGATAAGAAAGCCACCGAACTCGCAAGGGCTATAGGCGGCCCGTGAGAGAAAAAATTAGGCGCCTATCAAAAGAGAGGCTGCGGGGAGGCAAAAGTGACAGAGATGCGAGAGGGAAGAGAAGGCAGTGAGACAAGCACGAGACGAGACATGGCCCGATGTTCAAGGTTGGCATGATGCATTGCTTATTGCGCGGTGGACTGCTCATGCTTTGCGCTCGGCTTCGCATCCGCGACGCCCCAAAGACAGGCCATGAATCAAGCCCATAATTCCTATATCAACGTGAAATGGCTCGCAGGCTAGGGGGCCATAATTATTTTTCTCGCTCTCGAGCCAAGGGGCAGGCAGATGAGAAGGCTCGCCTGCGACGGCCGGGGGTCGCCATGTGCGCTGACTCTGCGCCCATGTGAGGTCATGGTGCCGCCGCTCCCGACTGAGCTCCCTACCAGGGATTGCCCGATCCGTCTAATCGTGGGGGTCTGGGACCCTGTCAATCGCCCACCTTGCTATCATGAGTGACACTATTGGGTAATGTTGCACTTAGGGCCCAGGGCGGGACATGGCGGTCTTGGCGGCCATGGCGTGCCTCACATGAAAGCGTAACTCACTTGGTATTGCCAAAGGGCCGCAAAGTCAGCTCGCCCTGACTTCGGAGACACCACATCTGCTGAGATGCATATCCATCCCTTTTTAACCCCCCATACCTAATATAACCCATCTCATTTCTTCCTCCTCTTCTTCCAGACCAAAAAACTTCTTTCCATCACTCAGCAACACCACCAAAGGATATCCGCCTCAGAGTTGTTTTGTTCTTTACTCTCTCGCAAAGACTATCCACTTTATATCACACGCACCACACACACTCACATCCACACTCACATCCACACACACACACTCTCGCACTCACACAAATAAACACACACAAACACAAACGCATATTACCTCTCCATCAGCAATGCATTCGACAAATATGCCCCCGACTCAACCCAAGAGGGCTGCTCTTGTCGACAGCATCGCCAGCCTCTCCGATCCTCTCTCTTCCATGTCGTCCATGTTCTCTCTTGTCTATCTTTTGACTCTTGCCTACCAAGTTCGGACGCCTCTCCCCGCGAACCAAGAGCGCCTCCTCACCCTCATGCAAACCATGACCATGTCACCCACACCAAAGTCGCCAAAGCGACCCGATGCCTCCAACCCACACACACAGAGAGATTACTCCCCCAGTGAAATTCGCAATTCATTCATTCACTTCCTGAGCCCCGTCCTCAACGGCATGGCTGGCATGGTTGAATTTCTATCCGCCGTCGACGCCTTCTCTCGGCCCGAGGACTTTAGAGAGTTTTGGAACCTTGGGCAGAGCAATCTCATTCGGGAATTCATCGAAAGCGGCGGGCCTCTCCGGAGGTGCTTGGAGGGCTACGATGTTCCATTCCTCGATGCATTCGTTCAAGACCCAACATGCCGGATCGCCCTCGGCAAGAACAAGGGCGCCCTCCTCCTGGTGCCTGGAGATGCCAAGGTCGGAGATGACGTTTGGTGGGACGAAGACGAGGAGCGGCTCACTGTATCAAGGCAGGGAGATGATGGAATGATGGGCGGGGAGGGCCACCTGGACGACGGATCATGGAGGGCTGTCCTCGAGGTGCGATCTGCGACTTGATAGACGATATATTGGGGGTGTTTTGATGAGACATGATTTACTACAATGAAGCGAGCAGCGATGGATTTTCTTTACTTGTTTGGGTGGGAATGGCGCAGGGTTACCAAGGTCAAATTGTGGAACTAGAACTGTACGAGCAGAAAACCGAGATAATGGACAAAAGGCGTTGTTATGTTTTTGACACATGTTTCTGCCTGTTAATAATTGATTAGAATTATCCTTACGTAGGGACATTAGTCGACAAGTTCCATGCATCGAAGCGCGCTGATCTCACAGATGCATATGCACGTTGCTAGGTTGGGGTCGCCGCAACACAGTGTCAGGTCTCTTTGACCAGACAGTATCGTATCCACTTTTTTCTTTTCCAAAAGCTTCAGCCAAGCTTCTTGTCTCAAGACCCAACCCTGCTTTTGCGGCTTGCAAACGCGCGTACATTGGCCAACACCATGGCGTCCGACGGGGAGAATGACGGCCAAGACCGCCGACGGGGCCGCGACGACGAGCCCGACAACGCACGCGGCGAGGGAGAGCATCGCCACAAACGATCCAAGCACTCTGACCGCGACTCGCATCGACACGATCGGCGCCGATCACGCGACAGGCGCGACCGACACGAAAGACGTCGCTCCCGCACGCCGGAGGGCTCCAGGCGAAGATCTCGAAGCCGCGACCGCGACCGCGACCGCGATCGCCGCCGAGATAGGGACCGGGACCGAGACCGGGATCGGGATCGAGAGCACAGGCGGCGGCGATCTCGAGACGGCCGCGACTCTCGACGCAGGCGCAATGACGACGATGACGAAGGTCAAGACGATAAGCAGGTGGTCAAGCGGGACCCCCTAAAGCGAAGCGGACCACTGCCGTCGCAGGCGGACTCCTTTGCGATTACGAATGGCGAAGAGCCTGAGAAGCCCAAGGAAAAGCCCAACTTTGGAACCACGGGTGTGCTAGCGGCGGCTTCCAACTCGGTGGCACAGGCGGACGGCTCAAAGATCACACTAAAATACCACGAGCCTCCCGAGGCGCGGAAGCCATCGCCTCGCGACCAGTGGAAGTTGTACGTGTTCAAAGGAAGCGACTTGGTGGATACCATCGATATCAGCGCCCGAAGCTGCTGGCTTATCGGGCGAGAAATGACCGTGGTGGACTTGCCAGCGGAGCACCCAAGCATCAGCAAACAACACGCCGTCATCCAGTTCCGGTACACGGAGAAGAGGAACGAGTTTGGCGACAAGATCGGCAAAGTCAAACCCTACATTATCGACCTGGAGAGTGCTAACGGCACTATCCTGAACGATGACAGAATTCCTGAGAGCAGGTACCTAGAACTTAGGGACAAGGACATGATCCAATTCGGCCAGAGCACCAGGGAGTACGTTGTCATGCTTGCGCCTAGAGCTTGAAAGCAGCCTCGTTTTCGACACCATGGCTTCTCATCTCCTCAACTATCAACATCCACTTTGGCTTGGACATAATCCCAACCTCATACGCCTCGAGTCACGATTGGATTTGAACGTTGCATTGCAAAAACGTGGCGAATTCGAAAGGCTTGGGCACAGGGAGATCTGACCGACGGAGGAGTCATACCGGACAATAAACCATCCGGTCCTGGTCGGGTTGAATCAAAGGCAGACTCCAATATGGATAAAGCATGACGGAGTTTGGTGTCCGTGCGCCATGGATTTATCTTGGGGCGACATGAGTCGTGATATCTCGCAAGATGACGGCAACTGCAGAAAAGCCGGTGGCCCTCGATACGAAAATGGGTAGGAGTTGAAGAAGAGAATCGGGATTGCGCTCAGCCATCTTCTGCTCATTGGAGCACACAACGCATCTAGAAGGCGCCAAGTAAGCTGTCGGTGGCAAATAGGGTTGCCGAAAGTGAACTCGGTAGCCCAATTTGGCTTGTTTTCAGCTCCCAACTGTCCATAAGCGCGCAAGGCAAGGCGAACGAGGTAATAATCAATGATTGAAAGTGGACACTCTGGCCAGTTGAGCAGCGTGAGTATCCCGGGGTTTGATCAGGCTGTCGTGCCTAAACCAGCAGAGCCGCCTCGACGCGTGGCAAGGACAAAGTCCTAGCCAGGCTTTGAAGGCCATGGCGTCCTAGGACATATGGCGTCCAAGGACGCAATGACGAATGCCTAACAGTCCATGGGGTCCGTTTTCACGAAAATCAATCATATATTGATCATGTTAATATACACTCAACGTAAATTTCAATAGACGATAAATTACATTAGTTTGATTAGTCAATCAGATGGTTGAAATCCGACGTCACTGTGTGCCATGTATGCGGAACCAGGGTTCCCCATATCCACACGGGAAGACCCTGCATGACCCGATAGTTTGACGGACGGGAATCCGTACTTCTCCGCGATTGCGATGACACCCCACTCAGCAACCCAACCAGGGAAAAGGCATTTCATTGCTTGAGCCTCATCTTCCAGAAGACTACTGAAACAGGCATCATTTTGCCCGCAGCTGTGACGCATGCGCGGGTGGCGAGAAGGACATGCCGTACATACACATCCCCTCGGATTCAAGGCGGGCTATGAGTCTGATGATGGCTTTCCCGGGCGACAGCTGAGCCACCGCCGCCAGGCTCTCCCATTGGCACTCTTACCGTCGCAGGGCGCTGCTCCACACCATCAAGTCAGGCTCAGCTGCAAACCTCCCCCTGTTCTCGTGACAAGTTCGCTGCAGCGCCCAGGTCGTATGTAGGTAGGGCTCGTGGTTGCTCCTTCCGAGGGGGTGGCCTGGCGCCCCTCCACCCCCTCCCGTTGAATGGAACGTCAGGCAGCACATTTTCCGAACAGCCTCGCCTTCCTGGTGTTGCCAGCTATAATGAGCGAGGTCACCGGTCCATACATTAGCGCTCCTGTTTCTCTCTTCCCTTCCCTCCAACTACATTTCGCTGTCCAATGACACTTTCGCAGAACTCGCTCGCGGATGACCTCGCCGTCGACGATACATGATGGTAAGTAGGAGCTCGCAACATGCTGCCTGTCTTTGTGCCAGAAGCACATGTGCTAACACGGCTGTGAGCTGCAGGGGTCCGAAAACCGTTCGATTGCGCGCTACGAGATCACGGCCGTCTACTCGCACCCGGACGCCAAGGTCGACATTGTCCTCGTTCACGGCCTCAACGGCTCCCCGGACAAGACGTGGACGGCTAAAAACGGCGTCTTTTGGCCAATAGATTTGCTGCCTGCCTCGCTCAAGGGCGCTCACGCCAATGTTCTCGTCTACGGCTACAATGCCGATGTCTACTCGAAACGAAACGACCAGAGCGCCAGCGACAACTTTATCCACCAGCACGCACAAACCCTTATCACAACCCTAACTCTTTACCGGAGGAGCGTCGGAACATTTAAAAATCCTATCATATGGGTATGCCACAGCTTGGGTGGGATCCTTGTAAAGCGGAGCCTACTATATTCCAATGACGTCCGCGCCGCCCACCATGACGATTACAGGTCCATCTACGTCTCGACCTTTGGTCTTATATTCCTGGGAACCCCTCACAATGGCTCCGATGCTGCAACTTGGGGCATTATGCTCCAGGCCATGTCGGACGCTGTCGTGTTGCGGAAGTTCTTTGAAACCGAGTCGGTGCTCCTCAAGACACTCAAGAAGGACAATGAGTCCCTCGTCAATATTAATAATCATTTCTTGGACATCTACCAGCGTTTCCACATTCATATGGCTCATGAGAACCACAAAACAGACGTCAAGGGGACCAAGATTATCATCGTCGATGCCAACTCGGCCAGCCCAGCATTGCCTGGAGTGACATACTATGGAATCGAGGCAACTCATGCTGGGATGTGCAAGTTTGCGGAGCCTAACGCACCAGGATATAGAAACATCTCTACAGATATTCAGCAATGGGTCACAGATGCTCCCGCGATGATTCAGGTGCGTTGGGAGGTTGAAGAAGAAGAAAGACGGGCTCGAGCAAGGATGGAGGCCACGGAGAGATTGACGCCATATAACACAAGTCCTATGATTTCCCAAACATACGGATACGCCGATCAATTGCCCACGACACCAACCCAGGATCCAACAGCATCAAAGCCGCTGACCATCACAGCACCCGAACCAATATCTAACAAGGCCGATGAGCCTCTCTTCATTCACCCGGAAAGGTTCCGGCCGAACGCTTATTTCATAGGACGACGACAGGAGCTGGGAGACCTCCATCAGATGCTCATGGACAGGGACCGACGAAATCAGGGAACATCTGCAGTTTTAATTTGGTCGGTTCCCGGTGGAGGGAAATCGTGTTTTACACGAGAATATGCTTTCAAACACCGACACGAGTATCCGGGAGGGGTTTTCTGGATCCGTGGCAAAGCTCAAGAAGATCTTGAAGATGGTTTTCTAAAGATTGCCAAAAACCTCGTCATTCGAGGAGATATGACAATTAAAAACGAATCAGATCTACAAGATCCAAGCAAAGCTATCAGGTTGGTTCGAAAATGGCTTAACCGATCGGAAAACTGGCTTCTCATCCTCGACGGTGTCCTACGCGACACTCCTGGCCTGACAGACTATATCCCAGATGCAAAAAACACGAGCTTGGTCTTTACATCGACTGA
The DNA here is from genome assembly GCA_020975415.1 of Calonectria hawksworthii. NCBI lineage: Eukaryota > Fungi > Ascomycota > Sordariomycetes > Hypocreales > Nectriaceae > Calonectria > Calonectria hawksworthii. The sequence continues at coordinate 1,423,788 of JAHXZK010000001.1, read as the reverse complement.
TTCTTCGATCGCCGGCAACCACAAATTCGACGCACCTCAAAAGATTGAATTGTCGCCACTGATTGAGGAAGACGCACAAATCATGCTCCTAGAGGAAATGGACAAGAAAAAGCCTTGGACTCAAGACGATCTCAGCCGTGCCTTCGAAGCTGTCAAGCTCATGGATTGTTTACCGCTTGCTATTCACGCCGCCGCCAAACAAATGAGGGCTACCCGGGAGCCATTGTCAAAGTATATTCGCGCATACAAAACCCGTCCAAGAGCAGGTGGCTTGGGTGCTTACAAGGGCGTCCGTGAAAAATTACTAGAGCGTGGAGAAACGGCCGCTCTGAACTTGATGTATCTTTTGTCCGTCTTCACTGCCCGCATTCCTGTCGAGCTACTCGCGCTCGGATTGAGGGCGCTAGACAAGAGAACACCTGTGCGGACCAAGGATTCTGCGGGTAATGCAAGCCTCAACAGAACGTTCAAGGTACTCATAGCTTTTGCCCTTATCGAGCGCGACGAGATTGAGGACGTTCCATCGACAAGCGCAACAAGCCCGGACTCATCCCATCAAAGTACGAGGGCAACCGAGCTCCTCGATGTTCTCAAGATTCACAGTGTAGTGCAGACCTTCTTCCGCGAAAACTTGAGGAAGGAGAAGCAGTTCGAGTTTTGGCTCGAGCGGGCGGCCGCCGTGCTCTGCCGGTCGTTTGACGAGGGCAACACTCGGGCTAACATCAACCCGGACATCGGACTTCCAGATGATTACCGCAGATATGCAGCTCAAATACGGAGAATCTTGGAGCATATCAGTCGTGTCGATACGTCGACGCCCGAGTTGAAAGCGGCCGAAACAGCGCTGCAAGGCCGGCTCGCTGACATCCAGGGGAGGGTTTCCACCAAGTCAAGCACTATGACGACACACGTCTTAGGTGAAGGCGCAAATGCCCCACACGTCTCGATGTTCGAGCGCACAAATAGCCTGTCGATGCCTAGCTCCGTGACAACAACGGACAGCAGAAATGAGGGAAACTTGGGCCTTGGCAACATCGGGCCGCCCGTTGCGTCTGATCAGCAAGCTAGCTTGCCTACCCTGGAGACGAATCCACACCACTATCATGTCCCATATCCCCATCAGAGCACCATTCCCGTGCCGCCAGAGGTGTTCAGTTATGAAGATCTCGGAAATTGGGATACATCGGTCGTTCACCATAAGATTCAGGATACCCTCCCGACCCACCGTACCGTCCGAGACCGTGCCGCGAGGAGGTACCTTGATCGAGCCGGGGCTTGGCGCGAGATGAGGCAGAAAGTAAACGAGCCTCGCGCGAGTAAACCTCGTGTGAGCATTAGCAGAGAGGTTGCCCTGGGTCAGTTTTCGCCCGTCGTCTCCACGTTATCACGCCCAGCTAGTTCCGGAGGCGGCACGCTGCCACCTGCTTTTACCGAAGCAAAACAGCATCTTGCTCATCTGAGAAATACGAGTCAGGGTGACGGCCACTTTGACATGGACGAGGCTGAGACAGTCGGTGTAGCTCACCAAGGATCTGCACTATATGAAATCGCAAGTGAAAGGAGGAGGATCGATCTAGGTCGTTCTAGAGTGAAGAGTAGTCCTGCTACAGCCATGGCTTCAAGGACAAGCTTACGTATGCAAATACGCCCTGGGAGCCGTGATGCCATGGACGAAAACCCATTCTGGGAGCAGAGCAGTTTCGGTGCTGCATCCGTACCGTCTGCACGCCATGACGAGAGTGGATGGAGGCCACCATCCCGAGATGGCCATTCGCCCCTCCCGACCCAGCTGGATTCACCTCTGGAGGTTGATGTAGGACAGTGGGCACCGGCCGCTTTACCTGTAGTTGTCAACTCGACAAGCTCGCTGAGCCCAGCAGCCTATCCTTATCGACCGTTGGGTTCACACCGCAAGGCTACTGACTCGGGATACTCGGGCGACTGCTTCTCGAATTCACTGCCCAGCAGCCACGGGAGCACACTTCATCCTCAAGCGTGGCGCGTCTCTTTGAAGCCTGATGGCTATTCATCCCAACCTCTGTCACGAAACCCCTCGTCAAATCCTGAACTCCCCACCCTGGAGGATCATGAAGGCCCCACCTCAAGCAACGCGACGTCACAAAATGTACCTATACAAACACGCCGTGCTCCATCAATGGCCAGGACTGAGCCATCGCCAAGAATCGGCGTTCTCGAAGGTACCCCGACGAGCTACCAAGTTTGGCAGCAACGACATCACACCGGGCCTTGGAGCTCTGAGCGCCTCTCCAGACGGGATTTGCATTCGTCGTCCTCAGCGTCGGAAGGGGTGGAGATGGTTAGGTCGGGGTCTGGGGGGATCCAGTTTAATGGGCGCATCGTGGAGTTTGGTCAGTCACCGTTGGGCGAAAGCGTGTATCCACCTGAAATCGCGGAGACGGAGTTGCTCTGGGGATCAGAAGAGCCCACGGCAGCCAAAGTGTCAGCGGCAACTACTCCGACGGCAACGAAGCCGCTGGGTCTTGGGATCGTCGAGGAGCATTAAGTAGCCGGGTGGCGTCAATTGCCCTAGTGGCATCTCGGGAATTTGACGAAATGTTAATTGGGTAAAATTTCGGCGTTTGGGGGTTTGCTATGGAAGATACATGGTTGTATGCATGTCAAACTGGAGAAATTTTATCCTCTTTCCCATATCTTTTTTCTTTTCTTTTTCTCTTCAGGGTTACACGATGTATGTAGTAGTAGTAACATTAGGGTTTCAAGGCCAAGATAGAGGCGTTTAGCATTCATTACATTTTGACCAAAACAACTTTGGGAAACTTGGACCATCTGCTTGAAGATCCTGCCGAGGATTTTGATTGTCCTGTTTTGTCGATTTTGAGCTTGGATGAACCCTCCACATGGCGAATTTTTTTTTAATTACCGTATTCACCAGCGCGATTCGCCAGAGCTCTGTGTCGCCGTGCATCTCGGGCCAGCGATAGGCTGCCGCGACGCTCGCACCCCTGCGGAGCCGCGTAGTTAAAGCGCTTCTTGCCGCACGGCCAGGATCCGGTGTAGGAGCAGACATGGCCAGTTTGGCACTGCCCTCGCTCTGTGCCGCACAAGGGCCGGTGGCATTAGCCCCCCCAGCCATTGCCGTGACCAAAATGGGTCCCGACGCGGACACAGACGTCATCGTACCCAGCCTTGAGGCAACTGCAGAGGGCCCATCCCGCAGGGCGAGGCAGGGCAGGGGAAGCGAGCTGCACCAGTGACGGCTGTTGCGGCCGGAGAGCAGGCGATATCGAGATAGCGGGTGGTGGTTGCGGTGAATGTGGGCGTCGGGAGCGCAGTCACAGCGGCCGCGGTTGGGCCCAGCATCTGCAAGCCGACGAATGCTGTGCTCTGTTGGTGCATGGAACTACCGCGAAGGCGGGGCATCTCTATGAATCAGGCTGTCTGTGTGGCTAGGAGTCCGTGATGATGTGGTATCGATTACTGCATGGGTTGTGCTCTTGTTACTAGGAACCTTTGCTGCATACTCGGTGAGCGTCGTTGCTCTGTTCTGACGAGTCAGGAAGGTCAGATCAGGGCAACTGAGACATGGTCTTTTTTTTTCGGCTTGGAAATAGTCTAAGCGGCCGGCCGGCTTCAACGTGGCTATGAGCATGCCGCTGCAGAATGACAATTCAGACTCTAGATGAATTTTGTTGGTCGCACCCGTACCAGTGACAAATCGGGCATAATTATCAGCAGGCACCGACCAGTTGCTAGACTAAAAGTGGCCAAGAGGGCGATGACTTGGCGAGTAAAACAACAGCAATCTTCATCCGGAGCATATGGCGGGACGCACTTCGCGATGCTGGCTGCTAAGAGGCATAAATGATATGTGATCTAAAACAAATTCTGATAGACCAGCGTGGGTCTCAAATAGCCTCTCATATGATTTATACTTTGTAAGTTTGAGGCAAACCAACGTGGAATGGTACATCCTCTAGGTGCTGTAGCTGCTCAATTGTGTTACAGCTTGAAATTCGAGAGAGGGGCGGTCAAGCTGTCTCGCTGGTAATGCTAGTCGAACCCCTGCGGTGAAGCATTTATGTGATTTTCACATGGCGTGCATATGTGCGCATATGTGTGGTATGTGGGTGGCGTGTGTGTGTGTGTGTGTGTGTGTGTGCGTGTGTGTATGTATACATACGTGTGCGCGCCTGTCTTTAGCATCTGCGTGGCAATGACATCAGGTTGGCGAAGGACGAAGACGTCGAAACTCTTCGGTGGGTCCGGAGGTGGCACAAAAGAGAGACGATCGACAATCAAACAATGTGTCTCACCTCCCGCGTGGGCTCAATAGCTTGTCGAATAGAGGTGTGAGGCCTCTTCCCACCGTGCATCAGGTCGCAACACACAGCTTGACAAGAGGGTCGCTCGCGATTGGTAACTTTGTCTTAGCAGTACCGATAGTTCAGCCGACGTCACGTCAGTTTTTTTTTTTCTGAACTAAGAGCGATGATCCCATGTCGCAGGATCGGCGCATTGCCCCTTGGAAGCAATATCGAACTAGGTTGTCCTTGGACAAAAATTCCATCGCACAAAGGAGGAAAAAAATGACATGAATGCCGCCGTAGTCGCACTGAATATTATGCGACTGGCTGTGCCGAGAAATCAATTCTGGCTGGTCCGAAACAAAATGCCGGATCCCTGGGACGCAGCAGGGTTGCATCATTTGATTGGGGATGGGTCTCAAGGGTTTTGATTGGTGTCAACGCCATGCGAAGAGCCGCTGCAAAAGCAGCGGGTATGGCTTGAGCCGAGACTCAGGGCCCAAGGATCGGTCAGGGTATTCCTGTTTGGCACTGTAGGAAACGAGGCCGAAAAAAACCTTGAGCAAAGAAGGCTGTACGAGGCTTACCAAACAAACACATCGTGGGGAGCCAGAGTTGAGGTAACACGAGATAGTGCTTGCTGGCCTCGAGCGTCGGCACCGTTTCCGGAATGATCCACAGGTCCAAGCATATCGGGTCAGTAGTTGTTAGTGGCCCGTTCATGAGGCAGGACGCCCGTCGAGCCCTTCAACAGGCCCGGAATCAAGGAAACGGACACACGGGCAGATACACAAGCAGATACAGGCCGTCAATGCCCCACCTCCGTACATCGCTATTTGCGGTCCTTTTGAGACATTTGGACGATTGCTAACAAGATCGGAGGTTCTAGGACCATCTCTAATGCCTCCGTGGAAAGGGAGAGCCGCCCGGGGCGCGAAGGAGTGGCGTCGAAAGGGGGGGCGAGGGCGTGCGAAGGGTGCGTTCCTGTTGGGATGAGCACTAGAGGGCGTGGGGATCGCCGGGAGAAGACCGAGACCGATTCTCGCTCGGTTAAAAACTGAAGCAACGGGACGGAAACCGTCCAATATCTTGAGGACAATGGTCGTTTTCACGTGGAGACGCCGACGTTGCTGAGGGGCTGGGTCTCGAAGAGGCAACGAGCGTGTGGCCGGGGGGGTATCTGCAGGGCCGCGCGACCGAGGGAACGACGGCTGTGTGATTAATCTGCAGGGAGGTGGAGCCTCGAGAAGATAACGGAGGCTTTGGCCTGCCGTGGATGTTGTTCACGGTTGTGAGAGGTACTTGGGTGGATGGATACGGACGGAGTGCGAATACGTCGCAGGGAGGAGCCGCAGCCACGTCTAGAAGACGGCATCGTAACAGGTTAATTGTAGGTCCGGCTCCAGCCCAACGTCAGACTAGTTCGCCGCACTGCATGGTGCATGGCGCGGCGCACGGAGCTCGGAGCAAGGATGAATGTTGTGTGGTAGGGAGGGTTGGGGGCTGACGAAGAGAGAGCATCCCATCTCTGGCAGTGGTGATTGGCCCAAGCTCACACACAGTTGAGATGGTACTGTATTTGTGTGTCCATGGCAACTGTGGATACAGTGTCGTCTCTGTTACAAACACCATGCTGCTCTGCCAGGATAGTGTGGATAAGCACCTCCATTTTTTTTATGCCTCCTTGCCTGCCTGCTTGAGCAACGTCCCATCTAAGGTAAATGCTCGCTGTCAAGCGCCAACAAAAAAAAGCCTTCAAGCATCGACAACATACATGTTTGCCATAAGCCGCGGCTACCTGCATCGCATCCCCTTCAAACCGGCCCCGCGCGGAACAGACGTCGTCCCAAGCCGGCCGGATAGATACCGGCGCTGGCAAAAGTCTAAGTATAGCAAACCTTTCTATCTCGAGTAAACCTTGCTGCTGGATGCGGCTCGTTGGAGCTATTGAGGCGGGCTAGTTTTCATCCCGCGATGTCTTTTCACGCCACGTTTATCAACGGCCAAAGCTCTTTTGGCCTCCCCCAGGGGGCAGCTCCACAGCAGCTAAAACCTTGATGCCAAAATCCGTCCTCAATGTCGTCAGTGTCTTTGCTGTACTGTGTTCTTTTGTCGCCAATCTCGCAAGCTTTGATATTCAGGGCCCCCATCTTGGTGGAGCCCTGGATCGACCTGGGCACCAGCCCGAGGCCGGTTTGTCCCACTCCCCTTGCTGCATGGGGTAGTGAGAGCCATGGCTGGTCCCGCTCTGCCGTCATCCTGCTTGGCTTCTAGCTCGCTGCTCGAGCTCGCACTGGAGACAACAAAACACTGGACCCCCATGATAAAATACCGCAACTGTGTTATCGCAAGCCTCTCTCCACCGGGGCGTCCCACTTTCGACCGCTGCCTATCCAGTCAGTCCGTATCCTACCATTAAGGTACCTGGGCTTCAGTCACCAAAACGGGGGCCAGGGGGGTACCGTCAGCGTCAATCCGGGGGCCCACACGGGCGTCGAACAATGACGGAGGCGGTGTTGTTACAGCGGCAAGCATCTTTGGCCATGAACGATTCAGCTCAGAAGCTTGGACGGGCACTGCCAAGGGATACTCAGGGATACATGTCAGAGTCTGAATCGAAACGGGAAGTTTTACAACATGTATACATTGTACACAAAGTATTTAAGAAGCTGAAGATTCCTCCAAAGTGCAATCATCTCATCTCATCATCACATCTCATCAACAGCCTTCCAACACTACCAAGCTTCATCTTATAGATACCCATTCAGCACCAGCAACATCTTTTCACTTCAACTTCCACTTCCACTTCAACAACCACAACATTCACAATGGCTCCCTCTGCTATCACCCCCGAGACTTCCCCTGAGCGCCAGGTCTTCGTCAAGAAGACCCCCGTCCGCCAGAACTCGCTCACCCTCAACGATGGCAACGAGATTCCCCAGGTTGCCCTCGGCGTCTACAAGGCTCCCAACGGCCAGGAGACTGAAGATGCCGTGACTGCTGCTCTCGATGCCGGCTATCGCCACATTGACTCTGCCGCTCGCTACGCCAACGAGGAGGCTTGTGGACGAGCCATCCGCCAGTGGATGGAGAAGACCGGCACTCCCCGCAAGGAGATCTTCGTCTGCTCTAAGCTCTGGGACTCTGACCACGGCTACGAGGCTACCTTCAACGCCCTCTGCGAATCTCTCAAGAAGTTCGGCCTTGACTACCTTGACCTGTACCTGATCCACTCTCCCGCCGATGATGAGACCAAGCGCCTTGAGAGCTGGCGCGCACTGGAGACTGCCCAGAAGCTCGGCAAGGTCAAGTCCATTGGTGTTTCCAACTTCGGCGCCGCCCACCTTGAGCACCTTCTGGAGAACACCAGCGTCATTCCTGCTGTCAACCAGGTTGAGGTCCACCCCTTCTGCCAGCGCCAACCTCTCGTCGAGCTCTGCAACAAGCACGGCATCAAGATCGAGGCCTACTCTCCTCTCGCCCGTGGCAACAAGCTCCAGGACCCTACCATCTGCGCCATTGCTGAGAAGTACGGCAAGACTCCCGCCCAGGTCCTTCTCAACTGGAGCGCCTCCCGAGGCAACGTTGTCCTGCCCAAGAGCTTGACTGCCTCCCGCATCCAGAGCAACTTTGACAGCTTTGACTTCAAGCTCGATGACCAGGATGTCAAGACCATTGACGCTCTTGAGGAGAACTACGTCACTGGCAGCATGCACAAGTCCACTGACTAAATGAATCTAACGATCTGGAACGATTTTCACGACAAATGGCGGGGAGCGGGGAAACCTGAGGCGCAGCGATAGAAACCTGATCCGATGCATCGCAGCTGGTATTGTTTGATGCGAGGGATACTTCACGCGCCGACCTCATGAGAGCACATGTAGCAGCTAGGCTACATCTCTCGCCGGTCTTAGTCTCAGCGTCTGGTTTTTTCTCTTCTTCCTTATTATTACTACTTTTTCCTCTTATATTTTTCTTTATCTCTGTCTTTGTATCTGTCTTCTTATAGAGAAGCTGTTTGGGGAAGAGTGGATGGGAGTTTTTCTTGAAATTGGATATGGGCAACCAGGCCCGACAACCCTGGCATAGTACGCAGAAAAAAAAAACTTTCTAGACAATAAACCAAATGACATGTTTCTTGTTACAAAAAATGTTTCCTCGGTCCGTTTAACTTGGTGTGCATTGAATTCGTACGACAGTGCGCATGGGATCCCTCCTTGGCTCCTCTTTGATAGCACAGTGGCTACAGCTAAGCACACGCCCATTGAGCATACCGTTGTAATTATTCACGCGCCGTACAGTGAGAGGTAGTTGATTTGCTTTTTTGAGAATTTTACTTTTTTTACCCTGTCGGCAGTGGGCTCCGTCGGGAATTGGCAAATGACGTCGTATCGCACAACGGGAGCGGCTCAAGGGGGTCGGTCCATGGATGGATGGATGCCTTCCGGGAACCAGTTCCAAAACAGTCGAAACGGACGAAAACTGAAGATCCATCCTACCATTTTAGCGGCCCATATAAAATCTGACGCAGGGGCCCCACAAGGCGAGTCAAGGTTCGTGCAGGGGGAGGAGAAAGAGGGTGTGCACCAAGCAATCGGGGCACATCCATCTCGCATGCGGGACGGCGGCGGCGGGAAAAGAGAAAATAAGAAAAAAAATTGATAAAAATCCTTGGCAGGGTCCTGGCCTGATGCTGATGCTTGCCTTCATGTCGGACCTACTTGCCCTTTGCATAAGAAAGAGGAAGCGAAAACAAAGCACAGCGTCCCTTGCAGCATGTGATGCTGCACGTGACGGGGGTTGGCGGCGCCTCCTTTCACTCACTCCCCTCGAATCTGGGGGCGGGGGGAGGGGGAGGGTCAAAAAAAAAAAGGGAGCACGGGGAGCAAGAACCACCGGGTCGGGTTTTATCTGGCGACTCACGATAATTTAGAGTAGAAAATGAGCGACAGGTAAAATGGGTCCCCTCAGCCTAAGGGCATGTGAGTCTGGGGAAATTACTAAATCTGCATCCATTTTCAACGTCAACTCTTTGCTTGCGGGCGAGCGTTTCCGCCATCGCGCGGCCACGACGGGGCAGAGCACTTGTGCAACCATCGTGAGCTTATCGGGCTCCATCCGTTGGTGTCTTATCTACCAAAGCGGCAAAAAAAATTTCGAGGCGGTTTTTTTCTCATCTTAGTTGCGTGTATGTATGCAGATTTGGAGTATCAATACTTTTTGGCAACTTTGCTCAAAAAATCATTGCACCAGGACTTGTAGAAGGGCTGCAAATCTAACCGTTGCCTATGAATTGGAGCGACATAGAAATCCCAATGATTGCAACTGTTGCAGCATCTTTTGCCTTGGTGGCGACATGGTAGTTCATGGCCTTGGCTAGGAGCCTCTGGCCCTGTTTCAATTGCACATGCAACTAACCACCGTGTGACAAGTAAGTCGTTGTCAACAAAAGATGATTAACATTGATTGCAACACAAATGTGGTTTCCTATCTTGCTCACTCTTGGCATTTCGGACTGTTTTGTATAGTATCCAACGCTGCGCCCGGCTCTTTCCCCTGCCTTTTCAGCCCTTTCCACAACACACCTCACATCGTAATTGGTAATCTTGATTAAGGTATTATAATGGCCAGCGACGCATTTTGCCATGTGTATTTTAAGTGACCCTTTCTTTTTGGGCATGCATAGTCTCGTTTGAGCTAGTCGGGTAACCGGACATGGGATTTGCCAATTACATTTATTTTATTTTATCTGAAGTATTTTTATTTATTCAATGCAGAATCCTGATGTAATAGAGACCAATATTCACAATCCGTATCAAGCGTCTGTTGCATGAGCTTGCGGTTGGACAAGGGATGTAGTTGGAGATGTGGTGGAATGCACTAGTCTTGGCATGGCCCTGTGCATGAGGGGTAACTTTCCCCTCCGTGCAATGAGAACAAGGGCTGTATTGTGTAGAGTGTTTGAGTTGATTGGTCTTCTCTCAGTCAGAACATATATTTTGGATAAAATATTACTCATGAATGTTAACTTTGTCTGTGGCCTTGGTGGCTGTGCTTTTGAGAAACCACTGCGGTTAAGCCAGCGGCTATTTTTTTTTTTAAGGTACAAGAGCTCCAGATTTTTTATATACATACATATATATAATTTAGGTAGATATATTAGTAACTTGATGAGATTTGCTGAAGAGCACTCTTAAAAATGCGACAAGTCAAGTGCAGGAAGACGTGTACAATTAGTTGACCGATTTTAAAAGCCCCGATAGCACAACTCGGGGATGCACTAAAAAAAGAATTCTCAATGGAAAATATGAGCGTATTTAAGGCTCAATATTAAAATATGGCTTTCCTACATAGCCAAGATTGATGCGCATCCCGCTTTGTCCATGTTCCAACTCTTGTCAGTGAACGGCTGTGCTGTGCTGTGGCTAGGCCTGTTAGTCAGAACTGTGGCTGAGTCATGAGAGCCTCGGCTAACCGTTCCGAATTCTGATCGAGAACAACGTCGTCCGGGTTTTTCGCCAACACCAAGCCATTGCTTCTTGTCCATTGTCGCTGGACGTCTATAAAATAAAAATTATATTCATATAAGACACCTCCGGCCCGAGCCACTCAATTCAGAAACCATGGCAAGCCTTGCCTCATGCGCCTTCCGCCGACCTGCCGCCGTGCGCCGCATCCTCGCCCTCCCCATCCGATCTTTTTCTTCGACAGCACTGCGCAATGCCACCGACGATAGCCAATCGGGCGAGCTAGGCGTCGGAGAGCTCCAGGGCGCCAAGTTTCGCATCGAGCCCTTGCGCCGCGTTGGCGAGGATGACGGCACCAAGCGAGCCAGGCTGACCTGTACGAATCCACTGATTACAAATACGAGCAAAACGGCCATAATAATGGAAACATCGTAGCTAACTGCCAATGTGTTTTGAAATAGACCAATCTCGCAAGCGCGGAACCCTCGAATCGGACCTCCTCCTCTCGACGTTTGCCGCCAAGCACCTCCCGACGCTGGCTCCCGAGCTGCTGGACCAGTACGACCTGCTGCTGGACGAGAACGACTGGGACATCTACTACTGGGCGACGCAGAAGGAGGAGCTGTCGTCGACAAACCCGGCCACAGCGCCCCCGGCCAGCGACGAGGTGACGCGCCAGCCGCCCAAGGGCGAGTGGGCGCAGACGGTGGGCAACTTCCGCCCCGCGTACCGCCCCGTCCCTACCCGCTGGAAGGACTCGGCCATCCTCGAGATGCTGCGCGATCACGTCCGGAGCCGCAGCGTCCACGGCGCCGAGGGCACCGGCATGAAGTTTATGCCCGACCTGGAGCATCGGTAAAATCTTGTCGTCTCAAAAAGTTTTTCATGAGCATGCCACAAGCACACACACGCACACATACACCCCACCTCCCCTCACCCCGCAGTTGCAATTTCCATCATACCAAATCGGAATGTTCGTGAAGGTGCAAGAAAACCAATGACCTAGGTATAATATATCTCTGGCTTGAAAAGAAGAAAAGAACCAGTAGGCTCGCGGGGAAAGATATCTCGGGAGCACTGCCGTAAAGGTCAGGTGCAATCCCTAAAAAGCGGCTTTGATGAATGGCAGAGGATGAGAAGAAGCTTGATAGCTAGCCAACACCTTAATGGCCAAAAATTAAAACATTTAGATCACGTTCATTGATATATAAACCGAGACTAGGAAGCGATATAAGATGCACACAACCGATCTCCCTTTGCCCCATCCAATAACCCAAGAAGAAATTTCCAATACTGCCAGAAAAAAAAAACCCCCCAAATCCTACATGGATACTGCATACCATAAATTCGGCGATGTACCATCAAGGCCACACTGGGACGCATCCAAGTGTCTCTATACCGGTTAGAATTCTGGGGATAACATTTTAGATGGAATTTGCGGATGTAGCCTGGATGGGCACTATGAGCCCTGAGTACCCAACTTGGCCAGGTATATTGGAGCCGCAGACCATAAAATGCATGTGCTGAATCACAATTACCTGGCGTATTGACCAACTTTCATAAGGTTCAATTGAGGAAACTATCATGTGGTATACCCATTAATTCAGCCTGGCGCTTCTTGTGCTACGCTTCGTTCAAACGCCGAGTTCCCTTCCATGCTGACTTTTATGCAAAATGCCCCGAAGAGCTTCATGGCTTCATTGCTTCATGGTCTCTAGACAGGCCTAGAGCTCTTCTTCTTCCGGTGCTTTCTATGCCCCTATAGAGTAGCAGTCCGTATTATGCCGTCCTCGGTCAGCAACATTGGTGGGATGTCCTTTGGACTATTTCCGTTTCGGTACGCCCATAGACGGCTGAGATCTTTGACTTTAACATCTCCACCGAGCCTCTTTCTTCTCTTAGGTGTGAGGCCATGCACCTCCACCGGGGTGGTTATGTCACCGCTGCCAAATCCGCTTGTACCCAGCCAACTGATCTCAAATGCTTCGCGTGCGTTTGCCATCGCCTCGCCTTCCTTTCCGACCTTGATGGCCTCGTTCATAAATTCATTATCTTCATCGGCTCCGATGTATGATTTTGTAGCTTCGTCATACTTTAGTGGAAACATGCCGTCGAGGTAGTGCTGGTTGAGCTGATGTCCTCCACGTCCATTAGAGCGTGCAAACAACCTGCCCAGGAATCGAGGAAGCTGCCGCGAGCCCATCCTGTTCGTCGCAAAGTGAAGAACGCCCCATATGGAAACAAAATCGGTGGTGTGGGCGTAATGCTCCATATGACCAATAGCTCTATCCTTAACCGCCGAGGTTGAACGAGGTAGCGAAATATGAGGCGGCGGCTCTTGGCGCGAGTTTGGAATTTGGATTTTGATGCTCGCTTTATCAATAGGGGCGTTGCTAGGTGGTTCCTCGGGAACTTTTGTGTGGTTGAGAGAAGCTAAAGAAGACAAGTCCTTGATTTCGAGCAGCTTCTGTGACGCAACATGTCGATGAGGGTTGTTGAAGTGGTTCGCAGCATTACCAAACGTGTAGACTTCGAGCTTCGCCAACAAGTCCTGAGGAAGTTCTTGAAGCAGCCAATCGAGGACGAGACTGCCTTCTATTCCTCCCTGGGAGTGTAGGATAAAAATAACCTTGGACTTGGCAGGATTGTATAGCACTTCCTTGAGGAGCTTGAAGCAAATGCGAATATCCGACGTTGCATAGCCATAGTTGCGCTGAACCAAACACTCGATAATGTCGAAAACGATACCTGAAGTTCGGTTATGAATACCTAGAATGGGGCGCCCAAATGTCAAAGCGAGTCTGTTGAGGTTGCCCTTCATCCAATGTTCTCTGAATGGCTAGTCAGCATGTTACCCAACGGTGAGGCAAACCGAATGAAACCGTACCCTACAGCTACGCCGTTTAGAAATACCCACTGCTCGTGTGCATGCTCAGGGAGATCGATGGCGTATTTTTCGTCAGAGACATAGGTGTCGGTAGATCCATTAAGCAGCTTGCACAGAGCCCAGTTGAGAACCATGAAAGCTGAGACGCCTGCACCGATCATCCACAGTGGCAAAAACACAGTGAAAGGCAAGGCGACGAGGAACGATAGTTGCAAAACGACTAGGATGGTGTGGACCAAAATGCAGTACAAGTTTTGGGGAGTGATGGCGAGTTCGTTGAACTCCTTGGGCCCAGAAGGATATACAGGCCAGACGATCCATGGCAACGCCCAAGAGTAGACGAAGAAGTAGTAAATGTCTTTGATCAGGAGCCGAAAGGGCATATCAGTGTGGGTGTAGTCTATGACAGACGACTCGCCCACCTGGGAGCGATAATATTCGGTGTCCTTGTGCATGTTGACCGTTGACCGTCCCCGGGCGACTAGAGGATAAGATGCGAGCGAGGTGTGTAGGGGAAAGAGACTGAGAGGCAGACACGACGGCAGCCGATGAAATATATTATCGACGGCCAGGCTGATCCTAGGAGAGGTCCTGTCACATGTCGGGGTTTGACGAGGCTGAGGCAGATGAGGTGAGCGAGTTGGAGGCAACAAAGAAGAAGAAACTGGAGATGACAGATGCGCCGAGCGTTCTTAGCCTGCCTGGTTGGGCAGGGCTGAATGAGGAGGTAGGTCATGCTCCACGGATCCTACCACACTAATGACGACTCCCTGCTGGGGTGTGGCCCAAGCCCGTAATCCCCTGCAGGCAAGCCCGAGAACATCGCCCGTAGGGCAACGGGGCAGCCGGGTAAAAGCCTGGGATTCGATTCGGCGGCGAATGGGAGGCGTCGCTGCGTCCGCATCATTGCGATTGGAGGGCTATTGTAGACGAAGTAGCAGTCAGTGAGTCTTGGCTGCTGGCCATGTTTGGGGGTTGATTGGTGTTGTAGTTGCTAGTGAAGTGGCAGTACAAAAAGTCCGACCGCACAGTGCTTCTTCCAAATTGAGGCCACACTGCCTAGATATCGCTTGTTTCATTGGCCTTGGCAAAGGAGACTCCTCAAAGTCTTGGGTTATGCATTCCAAAAAAAATCGAGAAATTCCTTCATTTCTAGCGCAGTGTATTTTTATTGGATAAAACAATCGGTTTATTTACATTCTTGTCATGCTTGTATCTCACAGTGCAAACCACATCGATTTGTCCTATATGCACACTGTGACGTGTCGTCGAATTTTTGTCCCTGTGATTCTATCATTATAGCGTCCTAACACCGCCTCCCCCCGGCTCTCCTGCAGGTTACCGATGCGCGTCACTCCAAGAGGCAAAACGGCAACCTCCCGAGTTCCTCTTACGTGAGACTGATATTTGCACCTTTATAACACCGATGAGTCAGCGCATATCAAGAAAACTCAAATGAAAGAGATACAAGAAAAGTGAAACAAAAGAAAAAAAAGATAGACAATGCAGCGAGTGAGCGAGCGATTGCACCAGTACTCGGTCTCGCAAATCTTGGGCAGAAACCGTTGACAGTTGTTTGATGGGGCAGCCACCACTAGCTTCAGCGGGGTATTCATCAGTGAGGCGTAGCGGCCCGCCCCCTACAAACAAGCGCTGCGTTGAGTTGTCTCGGGCTTGGCCTCGCCCCGCCATCGTCCCTGCACGAGAGTGGACGATCGCATGTGGTTTGAGACAACGCCACAACGGTTGCCTCATTTGTGGGAGGCAGTGCCTGCATCTTGCTCGGGAGAGGAATACGACGGTTGGTTTCGCCCATGTAACCGAAAAATACCAAGACAAAAAAAAGAGCCGCGTAGCCGGGTAATTTGCGCGTGCGCGAGGAAGAAAAAAAAAGATAACAAGAGGAGCGGTTCATTCTAGACCCACAAGTAACACGCAAAAAAGGTCGCGACGTTGAAACTGTAACCGAAAAAACCCTGCCCTATGTCGTGTGCGTCAAACCTGGGTGCCACGGTGTGTTGCAGCTCTATGCGGTATGACAACGATTACTCATGACGAAGCTCAGCTCTGTTACAGTGGCCAGTACACTCGGGGAATTTTTGGGGGGAGATCAAGTGAAAATCATATCATTATTCGGGCAATAGAAAAATAGTAATGTCGTAATCTCATTCATCTCTTACCGCTCATTTGGACCTCGGCAGTTCTCATTCTCTCCATCCGCTCCATAATCATCTTGGGCTCGATCCGTTGCTGAATAGGTCTGACCAACCTCAGCTTTGAAAGAGCACCCCAAAACCCAGAGTAAACATAATAGTACAGATTAATAGATCCCAGATATATCATGGGCACAATGCTGAGGGGCACGTTTCCTAAGCAAGGAGGTCAGTTATAGCCGTCTTGTTATCAGGGGGGAGGGGGCACGCTTCGAGACTTACCAAAAAGACCCTCGCGGCGGGTGATTGTCTGCCACAGCTCCCCAGTAAGCACCTCTGCGGCGCCGTCCCATTTCCAGGGACCTCGAAGCCTGAACTTGGAGTTGAAGCAGGCTCCAGCAGCCCAGATGTAGGGCAGCCTCCATCCTTTAGGTGTGCTGAGCGAAATCTTGAGCACCTCGGTGAAACTTGGCGCACAATCCATGTCTTTGGCAAGCTGGTACGCATAGCTGTCATGCTCAACGCCATACGTCACCCGGGCATCCGGCTTATGGAGGATGCGGTAGTGCCATTCGTCATCCCGGCTAAGCGGTCTAGGAATGCTATTGATGAGGTTCATGGTGAAGAGCATGGACTGCATCTCCGCCAGTGGCGGAATGGACCCGAAACCAGGTCGAATGAATCCGATGAACCCGACAGTGGGGTCGTCAGATTTCCAAATCTGACGGACATCCGCGTCCGATGCCATTGGGTAGGGCTTTCGCCCGTCATTGTCTGGGGTATTTAAGAAGGGGAAAGACATTAGGTATCCAGTGGCATAGACTACAACATCAGGCTTGACTTCTGACAGCTGGATGCGTTCAGACTCTGGTCGCTCTGTGAGGGGGAAACGAGCGACGCCATCTTCAGAAATGTGAGTGGGAAAGGGTGCTATATCAATGGTGCGAGGAGGTGGTGGCGGGACCCTCGTGTTCCAGAAGAATTGGCGAATGCGCGTTGCCAAGGACCATTTTGTAGGACGGTACGGGTAAGAAACATAGTTGTGGATCTGCTGCCATGCCTTGTTTAAGAATACTTTTCAGGCGTCTCGTCAGCATTGTCATGAGAAACATTGGGGGGCCATAGACTCACATCTTGAGACATGGAATCGTTCGCCCATAACCTGGCCAACGAACTGGTCCACGCCATGTGGAGAACCGCCACAAAGCCAGCATCCAGCTGGCAAAGCGACGAAGTGATAAAAGTCCCAGATCAACATGCTATCCCGAACTAACGGGTGCACATACATGGAATCGAACAGAGTGACTTGGCTGACATCAAGAGGCAGTTGAGGATACTCAAACGGCTCGTCTCCGAATAGCCAGGGTAGGAATTTCTGTCCAGGCACTCTCTGTAAAGGCATGTTAGTAGGCTTCATCACAAAGACATTCAATTCGGGCCATGTTACCTTAGGTGCGCCAATCCAGCCATCCTTGTGGCACAGAACGACCTTCTTGGTCTCTGCCGTTACAGCCAAATAGCTGATATCAGCGCCCGTTTCGCCGCTTCCCAAGATCATGACAGTCTTGTCCTTGCCAAACTGCGATCGGGTCTTGAAATCCGACGAGTGCATCACAGTAGGGACCTTCTCAATGCCTGGAATTTGGGGAATGTTGGGGGTTGAGTGAACGCCGGAACAGACGGCAAGGGCATCACACTCCCACTCGACAATCTCGCCATCCGGCGTCTGATAGGTGACGACATGCTCGCTCTGGTCTCCTCTGCGGACCGATTTGACAACCGTGCTCAGGTTGATGTGAGGCCACAGGCCAAAGTGCGAGGCATAGTCCTCGAGGTACTGTAGGTATCGCGTTGTGGAGAAGAAGTCAGGCTCGTCGTAGGTGGGCCTGAAGTCAGAGAAGCTCGTGGTGAACTTTGACGAGACCAACTCGCCGTCCTCGTAGGAATGGTGAGCGAAGATTCCGCCCAGCTTCTCGTAGGATTCGAACAGCCTGACTTCAAAGGGCGCCACAGGGAAGCGCTGGTGAGCCTCGAGGAGGACCTTGAGCTGCACGAGGCCCGAGGGCCCGCCTCCGATGATTGCAACACGCATGATGCTTGACAAAACCTTCTTTTCTCAAACAGATGGATCGAGCGGGAGGTTCAGCTTTGAGGGAATTGAGTCGTCAGGTCCCCCCCGAGATGGAGAGCCTTTCTCCTCTTCTTCTCCTCTTTCTCCTCATGCTGGGCGGCGACCGGGCCCTTTGCGCACAAACCCTGGCTATCCGGCCTCGTCTCTTCCTCCCTGGTCATGTCGTCGCCGGCTTGCCACCTCACCCGAGTCTAGTCCGGGTCTAAGACCAGACATTTCCCTGGAAGCCGCACGACGGATGCTCGCCGGTGGAGCCAGGGAAGCTGGCGCCATGCGTGGAGAAGAGAAAACATACTTCGGCCTGCTGCATGAACAGTTGGAGGGCCCGCCTGGTTGGTCCGCACCATGCATGGTTCCGCTGAAGATAGACCAGCCCGCTGGAATGTCCAGTCAGGATCAGGGCCCCGGCCTGTGCCGGCATCTTAGCTAATGCCGCTAGGTGCCGGGGTGGTTGCATCCTGTTGTTGGTTCCGGGTCGGTGGATTTTGCAGCAGCAACAGTGGCCTGACCAACAACACGGGCGAGATCGACCCTTCTGGGCGCGCGCGCGCGAAGGGGAACTAGACAGCCATTGTAATGAGCAAGGCATGGCACCCGAGACGTTGGGACGTGTTTGAAACTTCGGCTGGAATGCCAATGTTTCCATGGGACCAGCATCGTAAAACTCAACCAAGACCCCGGTACTCCTGACAGCGGCTCAAGCAAGTCATGGTCCACCTCTTTTGTCGCGCAATTAGCCCCAGTTTTCGCGGGAGCCAAGGGTTGATAGCGTGGCTTTTAGGGGGGAAATTTCCTTCCGAAAAATGAATTTTGGGGACATTTTAGCACCATGTCAATGATGGGATTTCTGAACATCAGATCAGCGCTTCCGTCCGCTCTGGGGGGATTGTCTGTGGGGGTGGGTGCCAGTTGTCACAATTCAACGTGGTATTGGTGTGGAGATGAGAACCATTCCCCTCGGGTTTGCGTCACCGTTCGTCATCTCAAAAATGTCAGATTCTTAAACGTATCTCACGTGGGGCTCATTTTGTTCAAGAACAAATTGGTATCATAATATTAACTTTTTTTCCCTCCTTATCGGGGATATTCTAGTTGGACTAATTTAATCAGTTCACTTGCTTCGCCTCATGGTCATAGACCGTCTTGACAGCCTGGCCATTGGTCTCGGCATCTGTCTTGTACTCCTTGAACTTCCTAGCGGGAACTCCCTTCATGAACATCTCGTCGAGCTCCTCGTATGTTCGGTGAGCAGTCTCAGGGAGGAAGAACCACAGGAAGACGAGGGAAATGATGGCCAAACCGCCAAAGATGAACGCCAGCTTGGCACCCAGGTTGGCCTTGTCGGGGTTGAATAGGTAGGGGAGAACGAAACTCCACATCATGTTGAGAAGGTTCTGAGCAGCGAGACCGATAGCGATGGTCTTGATACGGAGTCGGGAGGTGGCAACCTCAGTGAGAACGGTGTAAGCTGTGGCACCAATGGTGACGTTGTACCACCAGCAGTAGATCAGGATCATGGCAACGGTACCCTTGATGGCGCCGGGCGTGGCGGCAACAGCCAGACCACCAGTGAGCCAGAGGATGACGGTCAGAACAACCAGACCGTAGAAGGTAAGGAAGCGACGTCCGAATCGATCGACGAGGTACCAGGACATGACGTTTCCGATAAGAGAAATAACCTGCTGGACGATTTGAAGGCGGAAACTCGCGGCAGTCGAGTAGCCGGCAAGCTGCATGTAGTAGGTTCCGTACGAGGCAACAAAGGTGATACCGCAAAGAGACTGGATGCACAGGGGGGCAATAGAGATGATGGTTCGTCGAAGGTTGGACTTGCGGAAGCACTCAATGTAAGTAGCGCCATCCGTCTCTTTCTTGACCTCCTCGAGGGTCTGGTTGATGGCGGCGAGCTTCTTCTGGCCCTCCTCTCCGCTGCTGCTCAGGCGAGCAAGAGCCTTGAGAGCCTTGTCGTGCTGGCCCTTTGAGGCGAGCCACCAGGGAGACCTGTCACAACATTTGTCAGTATTTTGAATATCGGATTGGACGAATATCGATCGACGTACTCGGGCATGAAGGGGACGAAGAGAGTGGCGATGACGGCGAAGCCATACTGGGCGCAGAAGACGGCGCGGTATGCCCAGCGGGATTCCATGTCACCAGTTTCGTTGATGACGATGGCAACGACAAGAGGTCCGAGGGTGTATGCGAGACCGGTCAAGCAGGTGAGCGTACCTCGAAGGGCGAGGGGGGTAATCTGGCGAGGGATTAGTCGCTGTTTAGTGCTGGTTCGACCCGGATAAATCTTACCTCTCCAATGTATGAAACAGTGACGGAGGCGAGAGCACCGACGGAGAATCCATTGAGAAACTTGCCGCCGAAGAAGAGCTCGTTGGAGGTGGCGACGAATTCCATGGTGATGGCGGCGTATGCAATAACAAGGCAGATCATGATGACAGCGCGGCGACCAAGCCAATCAGCGACGGTACCACAGCCCAGCGCACCGATAACGCCACTGGAAACCGTTGTCGTTAGCGCATCGGTCTCAGGTTGGATCGAGGCTAAGGGAAACTTACGAAGCGACAGGCGCTCCCTGGAAAGCACTCTGCCAGTTGGCGTATAGCACATAGCTGCCGGCAGACAAGTGACCAAAGTCCTCGCGGAACCTAGGAACACTGATGATGTTTCCTGCAGCCTGGTTCTCAAAGGAGACCAAGAGGACACACCAGACGGAGAAGAGGGACCAGGCCACGGCGAGGGGGTACTTCTTGATGGACTCGAGCTTGGTGAGCTCGTGCTCCTCCTGGTTAGCCAGGTGGGCGAGGTCGTTCTCGACGGCGTCGAGGTGCTCAGCACCGACCTTTTCGGCCTTTGAAATGGGATCCGCCATGTTGGGCTAATTCAGAAACAGAACAAGAGACAACAGCAGCTAGAACTAACAGCTAGTGTCTTGTGGGTTGGCGCGGAGAAATTGGAGTCGTCTCTTGGGGCAGTTGGAGCAACTCCCCAGACTACTTATACAAAGCTTCCCCAGACAGCGGCCATGGGGTTGACAGGCGAATCTGGGGTTTCTCCCCACGGGCCACCGCGTGGTTCCGCACTGCCGGGGGACATGACGACGACAATGGGCAATATTCGGCGGCTCCGACACGCCATGTCGCTCCTCACAAAATCGCTAGTTTTGCGGAGAAGGCGTTTAAAGGTGCCTATTCAGGCTTGGGGTCTGGGGGGCGGTTCGCGTGTTAATGGTGTGCCACCGTGCGGGCGATGCTCCAGCGCGCCTGAGTCGACTTTGTGGAGCGAGCGATGGGGCGCAAAGTCACGCTCCCCGCAGGGATTTGCTCCTCAAATGGCCGAGGTTCTCCGTTTGGGCTCTCGCAATGACTACACGAGACACGACCCGACCATTCCCGGTAGCTGATTCCCGGGTTTGTGGGTGCGGGACAAAGTCAAAGTCAAAGTCCGAGGCTTTTGCCGGAGATGGATCCTTGTTTCGAGCAGGGTGGGCCGAGAACGAGATGTGCATGAACAGTGAGCGGCGCAAGCTTCCTGCAGGTTCATTGGCATTACGGGTATGGGCTGGGCAGGCGTGCCGGGACGTGGTTTCGGGACGTTCCAAGGAAGCAACAGGTTTAATCATGCGTAAATTTTCTACTCTACCGCTCCGCTGTAACTTCAAGTCGTCATCTATGGGTAACCGTAATACTACATCATTGTTTCTAGAAATAAGTCGTTTCAGTTTCATCCACAATTTGCACTTTGATAGTGCCATTCCTCGGGTCTGATGACAGCTCCAGACCCTCTTGCGCCTTTTCCAGAGGGAACACGTGAGAAATGAGCTTCTTGACATCAACAAGCCCACCCTCGATACACGCGATACCTGCAGGCCAAGTGTCCCGGTATCGGTTGATGAATCGAAGATCGATCTAGGGTCCCTCAAGTTAGCCTTTCGGTTGCATGCACACCGTTCACCGGCATCCCAAAAAAAGAAAAGTAAACATACCTCAGCCAGAGATAGGTGCATAAAGGGGAGGTTGTTCATGATGGAGCGACCCACGCCGATGACCATCAGGACACCACCTCTCCTGACCATGAAGGCGGCAGAGCAGACGCTGCTCTCGATGCCGGTACACTCGAGGGCAACTCTAGGCTGGACGTACTCAGTCTCGCCAAAGAGCTTCCTCACCTCCTTTCCGTTCTCCTCATTGCTCTTCTTGAGGTCCACCTGGTAAGTGATGACGGACGGAACTACCTGCTTGGCAAACTCAAGCCGCGTGGGTTCCACATCAGTGATGACGATGGGGTGAGCGCCAGAAGCGCGGGCTCCTGCAAGGGCAAGAAGGCCAATCGGGCCGGCGCCGCAAACCACGACTGGTGTGCCGATGGTGATGCGGGCCGTGTTGATGCCATGCAGAGCAACACTTAGTGGTTCGAGGAGGGCGCCCTCAGCGAATGAGACATTGTCGGGGAGCCTAGTTACATGCAAAGTCAGTTCGGAAGAGCCTCAAATACCGCACGGAGGGTTGGCGATGACGTACTTGTGCAGCCACTTTGCAGGATGGATCTTGTATCGCTGGAGAGTTCCGGCGTAGGGGTAGACGCCTGCGAACTCGACGTCCTCGCAGAGGTTGTAGCGGCCTTCGAGACAAAGGAAGCACTCTCCGCAAGGAACACCCGGCTCAATGGCAACTCTGTCGCCTAGAAAGGAATGTTAGTGCACTTGATGCCAGCCGAGTGGTAGCTTTCTGGGGGTCCTTACCGGGTTTGAGATCCTGGACACCCTCGCCGCATCGGATTACTACACCCGCAGCCTCGTGGCCGATGATGCAGTCGCCCTCGAAGACGAGAGAGCCAATGCACCCATGCTTCCAAAAGTGAACATCAGAACTAGGAAGAAAACACCGAATGTTAGTAAATTGACTCAAACGATGCGAACAAAAAGATCACGCTCGCTCCTCAGTCAAACCATGAAGCGGAGAAGCTGCGCGGTAAATTCGCATCAATGGCCGAGTGGCCGCCGGGGAAATCACATCATACCCGCAAATTCCAGTGGCCTTGACGTGCACGAGCACCTCACCAGCCTTGGGCGCATACACGGGCGCCTCGACAGACTTCAATTTGTGGTCGGCTGTCACTTGGAGCGAAGGGTTTGGGTGAGGCGCCTGGATGATCTCATTTCCGCTTCGCTGCCGCTTGAGGTCCTCGGCTGTTGGTCGGGGACCGCTGACGATGGGCAGGGACTCGGCGCTGGGACTCATTCTCGATGCTTTCTCTCTGTGTCTCTTTTACAGGATTGAAATGGTTGGAATTTGCAGTATGCAGGCAGGAGCTAGACGTCGAGGTTAGTTCCAAGGGAAGAAATGCGATCCAGCGTGCAGATAACCAAAGAAAGGCGGCATCGTCTTAATCCTTCCTCCGCCCACCGCAACCTGCCTCTCGTTGCTTTTGCATTTTTCTGCAGGTCACAAGTCGCCTCCCGGAGCGGTATCCGTTAGCCAGGCGGTGCGAAGAATTGCCTATTCCAGCAACACGCCTCCCGAGCCACAGCCTGGACCTGGGGAGGTTTCCCCGACCCGAGCGTCTGTCACTGTTACTGGGCCCTTTGGCGTGGGCGAATGTCAATTTCCCCCGTACGCCACAATCCCCGCATATAGCTCCAACCCCTGGTCAACTCCACATTTTGGTCTCGGCTGCAGGCGGGTGGTTAACATTGCCGCTTGTGGAAATAGCTTCGTCCAGAGCTCGTGAGAGGTGCTTGGCTAATGTTCGGGACAAGTACGGCCGTGTCGGCCCTACTGGAACTGATCATGGGGTCATGCATGCGTCTTAGTGTCGCTGTGCTTGGTGCCGCATCTGGGATATAATGGGGAGCCATGTCATGACGAGGCATGAGCGCTTATAGAAACCATCTGGTCGAGAGAGAAAGCCTGTGTCTATCTATCCGTAGCATCAGCAAAAATGGCCACCGACACATCCAAGCTGCAGTCCTTCCCCTCCAAGCCGCGGGTCTTTATCCTGTCGGACATATCCAATGAGCCTGACGATGCCGAGTCGCTCGTTAGATACCTCTTGTACTCCAACCAGTTCCAGACCGAGGGTCTCGTTGCCTGCTCGTCAACATGGATGCAGACCAAGGTCTGTCCCCAGGACATGCACAAGATTGTCGACGCCTACGCCGGTGCCGTTGAGAATCTCAACAAGCATGCCCACCCAGACTTCCAGTACCCGTCTGCCGAGTATCTGAAGAGTATTATTAAGCCTGGTGCTCCCGTATGTAGCTGTATTTCCCTAGCTTCAAAAAAAGATTGCGTGTCCTAATTTCATTTACAGGTTTATGGATTCAAGGCCGTCGGCTCTGATATCCCCCTTACAGAAGGTGGCGAGTTGCTCCTCAAGAGCATCACAGCCCCTTCAGAAGATCCCCTCTGGATCCTGGTCTGGGGCGGAACCAACGTTCTAGCCTCTGTCCTCCTCCGACTTAAGGAAACTCTTCCCGAGGCAGAGTTCGCCGCCATTAGAGCCAAGCTCAGAGTATACACCATTTCTGACCAGGACGACACTGGTGCTTGGATCCGCCACAACTTCCCTGATATCTTTTACATTGCCTCTGTCCACGCATGGAACCAGTATGGTATGGCCGCGTGGACCGGCATCTCTGGTGATAAATACTACGGCTTCGACCAGGGCGGCCCCGACTTCTCCAAGCTCACCAAGGAGTGGTTCAAGGAGAACGTCCAGATCGGTCCCCTGGGCTCAGCCTACCCCGACTACATGTTCATCCCCGAGGGTGACACTCCCACTTTCCTCTACCTTATTCAGAACGGCCTGGGAATCCGCGAGCACCCTGAGTGGGGCTCATGGGGAGGTCGTTACCAGCTCACGGATATTAGCCCAAATGGTCTTGGAAGCAAGCACTACAGCGATGTCTGTGACATCGTGACCGGCAAGGATGGCAAGACATACAAGTCCAACCACGCCACCATTTGGCGATGGAGAGACGCCTACCAGAACGACTTTGCTGCCAGAATCCAATGGACCCTGAAGCCTGATCTGGCCAGCGTCAACCACCACCCCATCATCTCCATCAACGGCTCCTCTGGCCCTGAGCACATCTACATCGAGGCCGAGGCCGGCACCACAATCAAGCTCGATGCCTCAGAGACATATGACCCCGACGGTGATGCCCTTACATTCAAGTGGTGGCAGTACCGCGAGCCCAGCGCCTCGCAGTGGGCCGCTCTCCTTGAGGTCATGGAGATGAATATTGATAAGAAGGACGCAGAGGGCCGCGTCGTTGAGGTGACGCTCCCTAAGCCCGAGCAGTGCTGCGTGGAGCTCCTCAGCAGAGAGCCCATCCCCAAGGGCCAGATCCTGCACCTGGTTCTGGAAGTCACAGACGCGGGATCGCCCAACCTGACCAGTTACAAGCGAGTCGTGATCCAGGCGACCAACAAGGATCTAAAGGGTGGAGGCGTCCGCTATGATGATATTGCTGCTGCTTTCAGCGAACTGGGCAAATAAAATACATATTTAGTTAAATAAATAAATTGTGAAAGTTCCGGCAATAATACAAAAAAAATCATTCTTAATGAGGAAAGGCAATTTTCATGCATAGAGTTCGACCGGTTATTGGCGAAGCGCAACGCAATGATCACTCTAGGCCCAAGGTGTTCGTAATATGGTGGTGCCAGCACACGCACGAAAATGGGCACAGTTGGCAGTGCAGGGTAAGTTTTGGCACATCTGATATCATGACAATGCCTCCACTTATTTAGTCAAAAAGTTCTTACAGCATTCAAAGAAGTTAATTAGAACGAATTGGGGTCTTGAAATCATTTTCTTGTAACAATTAGGTTAGTTGAGTTGTTACAGTGGTCTTATGAAACACACAGCGCTGGTGGTCTAGATGTGAGGCGGTCGTGTATGGGGAGCTAATTCCGAGCTCTAACTGCAATTTTAACGTGCACAAGGTTAGAGCCTGTAGGGAAGAGCCCCTCTCGGCAATAAGACAAACCCAATTCAGAATTCACATGATTTTACTAATAAAAATAGAAGCGGTGTGCTTTGTTTTGTTTGACGTGGCTCATTACTTTTTTTATTCATGTCTTGCTATGTAATATATATTTATTTATATTTAGTTGCCCCGCAAGCTTAGGCGAAGATGCGGAGAGGGAAGTTGGGGAGGTAGAAGCCGGGGTCGTTGAAGCGGAGACCGCGGTCGAGGGCGGTGATGCTCTCAATCTCGTCCTGGGCGAGGTCGAAGCTGGTGACGTCGAGGTTCTGGGCCAGGCGGCCGGGGTTGTTGGACTTGGGGATGACAGCAATGTTGCGCTGGGTGGCCCAGCGGAGGAGGACCTGGGCGGGGGTCTTGCTGTACTTGTCGGCGAGGGTCTTGATGAGGTCGGCCTCGAGGAGGGGCTGGGCGCCCTTGGCGCGCTGGGAGAAGATGCCGTTGAGCTCCATGAAGCTCTGGGGGCCGAAGGAGGAGTAGGCGGTGACGGCGATGTTGTTCTCCTGGGCCATGGCAATCAGGTCGGGCTGGGCGAGGTAGGGGTGGTGCTCGATCTGGAGCGAGGAGATGGGGTGGCGGGCGTATCGCTGGACGTCGTACAGCGACTGAGCCTGGAAGTTGGAGACACCAATGGAGCGGGCGATGCCCTGGTCCACAACGGTCTCGAGGGCCTCCCAGGTCTCGCGGATGGGCACGTTGGCCGTCTTGACGCTGCCGGCATCGTCCATCCACCAGGCCTAATGTTACAGTCGAGTCAGCCTCTTGCATGGCGCGCGACCCCGCATGGAGGGGGACCTAGCATTTGCGCTACTTACAGGGAAGCGTCGCTTCTCGGGCTCAATGTACTCGAGGGAGACGGGGAAGTGGATGAGGTAGAGGTCGATGTAGCCGAGACCCCAGGCTTCGTTCTGGAGCTTGGCCATGGCGAGGGCGTGCTCACGGCTGTGGTAGTTGTTCCAGAGCTTGGTGGTGACAAAGATATCCTCACGCTTCACGAGGCCCTCCTCGATGGCGCGCTTGATACCCTCACCGGCCTCCTTCTCGTTCTGGTAGTCTATCGTAAAGAATTTTGGTCAGATTCTGTCTCTTTTGGTGCAATTGATGTCTTGCAGGAGCCCAATGTCGATCAATTGGTTCAAGTCATGATGAGAACGTACCATAGGCACCGTCGAACAGTCGGTAACCAGCCTTGATGGCCTGCAAGGTTCTGTCAGTATTTGAACATCACAATAGAGTATCGTTTATGAGAATTTTCTCATTTCGATTTCTTCTTAGAGAAGAAAAAAAAGAAAAAGAAAAAGAAAAAGAAACGTACGTTGTAGACAGTGTCGGCAGCCTGGTCGGCAGGGACCTTCCAGAGACCAAAGCCAACAAGGGGCATCTCGTGGCCAGAGGCCAGCTTGACAGTAGAGGGAGCCATTGTGTCTGCAAAGTTCGTCGAGTGAATGAACAAGATGAATTGATCGGAGAAAAAATGCAGCAAAGTTTGGGGCTCCCGCCTTTATTTTCACAGCGAACCCCGTAGCGACCCCGTCTCCATGACACCTCTGCCCCTCCATTATGAGATCACGATGGAGACGGCGTCGGGGAAACCATGGGTAGCTGTGCGCTAAGCCATACCTGACTCGCTTGGACCAGCGCGTCGTGTCACAAGGTGAGCGTCTAAAGTTGCCCAAAGGGGCAACGTCGGTCGAACCGTTAGCCTCACACCCCGAACGCTCAAGGCTTCAGCTTTCCCCGTTTGGCGCAACCTTCTTTCTCCCCTACATCCCACCTTTTTACCCCATACAATTCCAACTCGACAATGGCCGATACGGGTGCAAAGACCCGCCTGAAGAGGACGAGGACAGGATGTTTCAAATGCCGCATGCGCCGACGAAAGTGTAAGGCGCTCTCGCTGCAATTTCCCCGTGGCATCATGGCCCGACTAACACGGCCGATTTGTTAGGTGATGAGGGTAAACCATCGTGCCGGAGGTGTCTGGATGGCGGGTTCGAGTGTCAGTATGGCACGCGTCTGTCCTTCCTGGAAAAGAATGCCAAAACCGCCGGCGCCTCTGATCGCGTGTCTAAGCCGGCTTACGGCAAGCTGAGGGTGGGTGCATGATCCTTGTGTCCAGCGCATGGCACATGAGTTCCACTAACAGCTCAACAGTTTGTCGTGCCAGAGTCGGTAACAGTCCAAGAGGGCATTCAGCTGCAGGACGAAGATGATGTCAACTCTTCCAAAGGTTCTGAGAGCACCAGTGCTCCCTCCAAGATAGAGCAACAGCCGCTACCTGCGCCGCCCCAGCCACAGCCGCAGCCAGCACAAAGCCCGACTGAGCTGCTCCCAGAGCCGCCAAGTCTGCTCAACCCTGTCTTAGATAACATTGCAACTCCTTCCCCAGATGGTCGAGTGAGCGGCGAATTGCATGGTCCTGGTAGCTACACTGTCGGTATATCACCATCAAATGCTGCCTACGAATCCGCCCTGGATGGCTTGTTGTCATTGGGAAATGACCATTACGCGCCTCCGCCACCAGTGTCGTCGCACATGCCCGAAACAGAAAGTTACTTTGGATCACCACCAAACCCTCATAGCGAATTTTCCCCGGCCCAATTGGAAAAAGTGAGCCGGTCATTTGCAGGGGCCTTTCAGAACTGTGCACATTTACCCCAAGACCGAGCGGTACAACTGCTGCGACACTACAGATACAACATTGCGCCATGGGTATGTTCACCTGCACATAAGAAAAAAGAAGGGATTCGCAAGAGTAACATAACCAATGCTAACAAATGGCTCGCGTTTATAGCTGGATATAGGTGACGCAGCCCAGACTTTTGGGCTTTTGGTCCCTCGAATTGCCATGGAGTCAGCCCCCGTTCTCGATTCGCTCCTCGCGCTGGCCATGACGACACTCGATGAATTTATCGACGCCGAATTTGGAGAGCCAAACTTTGTACCACCTGACCTAAACGGTCCTGGCGTCGACATTCTGTACGGCGCCTTAGTTTTTGGCTTTGCGGCTCTCCGTCGACATGTTGTGGTGGCTCCCACTTCATGGCAAAGTCCTTCAAAGAATGCTGCGTTTGGGTTGTTGAACTCAGCAATCATCCAGGAGCAGTACCCTGCTATCGATTTACCATTGTCATGGATGATGCTGAGATTGGGTGAGTCAGGCACAGAGTGGTCTTGGATTTAAGCTAATTATATTCTAGAACTGAGCGTTGGGCTGTTGAACGGTTCTCCTGTATCAATTCCTGCCATCCTGCAGAATACTGCATCGCCTATATCCCTGATTTGTCGAGAGTCCTTCAAATACGATCGAGAACCAATACTCCTCTGCGCCCAAGTACTTAACCACTGTTTCGGCCAAGATATTCCAACAACCCCTGGATTACAACCTCGGCCCACGCCGGCACAAACCTGGAAGTCGCTGACTGAATCTCTCAATATGTGGTACACAAATCGCCCTCGCGATTTTAAACCCATGTGGGAGATGGACGAGAGCGAAGAGCTTTTCCCACTAGTTTTATTCACCAACGGAGCCGCCATCTTAGCGAATCAGCTCTATCACACGTCAATGTTGCTGTTGCTTCAAAACAGACCCAGGACGCTCCCAAAAGAGCACGGGCGGTCAGTCCTCGTGTCCCCTCTCTGGCACGCGCAGCGAATATGCGCTATCAGTATCAACAACGATACCAGCACGAATTGGGATTTTAGTCTCCTCGCTTCGTTTTACCTTGCCGCTCGGCGCATGACGTATGAGCCTCAGCAGCAAGTGATTTTGCGCAATATAGATCGCATTGGATCCTTGACGGGTTGGAATGTATCTGCTCTCTCTGCACAGCTTGTGCAGGAGTGGCGACCTGATTGAAGTTTTCAGTGATCACGTAGCCAAGAAGAAAAAAAATCCATGACATTGATGTCTCATGGTATATTATCGAACTTTGTATCCCCACGCGTTTTCAAGGTCGGCGATTCGCCAACATGTCGCCCAGCCAGTCATGGCTTCTATACTTTGAATAAGCTTTGACAAGAGCAGGTGTTCAGACTTGTGGCTAAGAAGCCTCCCGGCAATCCATAGCGGCTGAATAGCATTATTGAGACAGCCCTGGTGAGGGTTTGTTAATGAAATTCCGCATATACACTTGGCATGCCAAATCGCAGAACCTGTCGGTCCTACATCGAGCTTAATCTCTCGAGGTTTGGATCCCAAGAGCAGCGTGCAGGCGGTGTGGTACAGCTGGTTGGAAGAAATACCAGCCCAGTGGACAAAAAGGATTTGGGGAAAAGGTCGGCTGTCAATTGATTTGACAGGAATAATGTCGGAGGGTCTGTCTTGAAGCCAACCTTGGAGGTCGTGCCAAAGACGAAGCCAGCGCCTCTCAAAGGTGGCAGAATCACATCCGTTGTTCTCGCCAAGCTCCACGTAGCGGGTTCTGTCAGCAACAAGCTCACACACTTTGGAACATAGGTAGACAGCGTAGTTTGCGTGCATATCCGGGGAACGATGTTCACGGAAGAGTTCGGCTGCAGAGGCAGGGTCAGCTCCAGGAGGGAGCCATTTATCAAGAGGTACCATAGTGCCTTGAGTTCCATCAGAAATCAGGGCTCCGCATAAATCTGCAAGATGTTAGCCTCAAAACTTGAACATGAAATATCCGTGTAAAAGCTCAGCTCTCACCCATCCTCGCGTAGCACCAGAAAACGGCTTGTAAAAGGCCTCCGCTGAACCCGTTGATCTCAAATGCGTCAAATAGGGCTGCACAGCCCTCCAAGTGTCGACGCCAGTCATGTGGACTCGCCGACATCATCTCAAGGCAGCAGAGAATAACACATATTGGGATGATGGTGAGGTCGCGAACTTGCAGCAAAGGGTTCAGTAATCTGATGGCTTCTTGGTAGAGCTCGAGACTGTCAAATGAGTGCTGTTTAGATTCCTTGCGCTCCATCTGCCGCGCCGAAAGCGCGAGAATTGCATAAAGCAGAGCTGGGCACCGCCGTGCTAACACGGGCACTTGTACGGTGAAGGCCTGTTCACTATCAAACATATCAAGCTGAGATGAGTTGATTAGCCAGCATCAATGTCTCGACAGGGATGGACACTTACCCATGGCGCCACTTCGGCCACGAAGTTTTTCAGGTATGCGAGGCGACGGGTTGAGGACAATGCCGCCTTGGTGAGTGCCTGGACTTCAAAATCTTCGCCAGGCGGAACATCATCTCCGGGGGCCGGGGATGTCTCGCGCGAGGGCGCCGCGGTTTGAGCGGTATTGAAGATGAGGCAGCGAAGCTCCTCCTGGTACTGGAGATAGCCTGGATCCTGGACGAACTGGTCCAGGGGCCAGCTATTTGAAGGCGATGAAGAGTTGTCCGTCGACATTGAGATGACGCCAGGTGGAAGACACGCCCGTTGAGAATCAAAGTGGGGAACGACGTGAAGGACGTGAAAGCGCTCGGCTCGTGTGACAGGCCGAGATGCCGCACTGTAAGCGGGCAGAGTCACAATAGAGTCAGGCCAGATCAAAGAGGCGTGTAAGTCGGAGGTGTTGATGATACTGATGAAAGCATTAGGGGGGGTCGGATGAGAGGAAGATGAAACAAGGTGTAGGGTAAGGCATAGAAGGTTGAACTCGGTGAGAATAGAAGGTGTGTGAGGTCAGGTGCATCCGTGCAGAAGAAGCTGTCATGCAAGTGCCAACGCAGTCTCAATGTGAGGAGGCGATGATCCCTGCGTGTGCGGGGGTGGGTGATTGCGGGGAATAGAGCCATCAGAGAACGAGGAGAGGCTGTCCTGTGGCCCTTCGGCTGCACTAGCGAGCGAGTTAGCTGGGCCGGCGCCGGGCAATTGGCCCTGTTGATTCGCTACGCGTCCGGGTCAGCTGCAATGTTGTACTTTTTTTTCGGTCCCCTTTTCCGATGCGGAATTACGAGTGCCTAGCTTTTTTTTTTTTTTTTTTTTTTTGTTTTTGTTTGTTTTTTTCATCATGGGAACAAGGCACGGGCAAGCGAATCCTGGGAAACCGGAAGCTATTGAATCCATCGCGCAATAGGCTGCTGATGTCCTGAGTGCTCGAGCTGTGATTGTCTCGCACAGACTTTGATCGCCATTCACGGACGCATTGAAATCCAATATCGTGGGGGCTAAAAGTTCACGGTCCGGTGTAAGAAAGTGCATTAGCTGGCGATGAGGATAAGCGAGATCGGACAATCATGACACGGACAGTGGTTTTAGGCAATTTGGGTGGTAGCATTCACTGATTCTATTTCCGTTTTTGATAAGATGAGACTGTCAAGGGGAGGCATGAGGTTTGAATAATGTGCACAATCCATTTGGACGCACGATGCCTACACAGCTGGCGGATCATCTGCATATAGATAGCGTACGCCTCGATCTCGCAACGACCTGCTGCTAACTCAATGGCAATCTTACTATTTTAGTCCTCGTAAATAGTGAGACCGTGGCAGCAGCACGCTGGCAGGCGTCCTTGGAATTGCTTCTGATTTGATAACAGGGCAAGCAGCTGCCTTGTAGTTCCCGTCCGCGCCCGCTTCATGGTGCCAACCTCTGTCGATCAGGACCACCGGCCTTACTGGCTAACGTGAAGAGCCGGGAGTGTGGCCGAGGCTGAAAGGGCCAGTCCAGTGGGAATGGCTTTCTATCGTGGGGGGACTGTCATGATGCAGCCTGGGTGGGATAATCGACGCTGCCAAGCCAAATGTCTTACCTGCACCCTGCAAGCCTACAGGGGCAAGCACAATCAGGGATTGTTTTGGGTGAGACACAACATGTCTGCTTTCCTATTTGGACTATGCACCCAAAGTCCCCTTTTGGCGTTGCGATTATCTGCTGGCGTTGGTTGTGTGGCCTGGCCTGCATATCGTAACATGTCGGACAACTTGCAAGCGTCAGGCCCCGTTTCAAGGTTGGTCGATGTATGTTGATGAGGTGGCAGGCGTTGTCATCGCAACTTAGTCAATTGAGTCGGCTCTTGAGCTGCCACGTCAATGTGTTGCATCACTTGGCATGTGCTAACGCTGTTACGCCGCGACGGAGGAACACTTGTGGAAAGTTGAAGGAACAGCATTACCCACAACGCAAACTACTCTACAGACTAGATACATGTCGAGCGCGGCTTGAGACTGTGAGGCCGTGAGACATAGCCACGGGGTACGTGATGGCACGGCCGTCTTACTCGGCATTGATGAGGGTGATTGGCTGAAACTCTTTGGTTTGATAGGAGAGCAGTGGTTGATGCTGCGAGCTGGACGGAATGCTCCGCTCCCGCTCTGTCAGCTATTCAAGGGGAGCAAGAAGATGGGAAGCCAATTTCCCACAGTAGACAAAGGGGATGCAACGGACGACGACAGCACCCCGAGGTTGCAAGACGGATTCGTAGATACAAGCGTGAAGTCCGTCCACGAGCGGACCAATGCTAAAGAAATGAGCTGCACGACGGGGCTTGTCCTACGCCGCCAAACCCCCATCGGCGCCCCGCTCGGACGGAGCAACAAGCCACAGTTGGCGGGTGACCCAGCAGTGCTGTAGCCACGCTGCTATTTCCTTCGTCCGGCTTGAAACTTGCGGGCCCTTCTCGGCCAAGGTTCTGCACTCTTTCATCGGGACCATTAAGACCCGGGAAACAAGCTTGTTGCTGAGGCCTGCGACTGACTGGGACTCGGTCGAAAGTCGACAGCGACGACCCTGGCCCTGCACGACACTGGACACTGGACATTGGACATTGGACACGGCCAAGAGCCAACTCGCCGCGCGGTCCCCCCTGTGGCACATGGCCGGTCCGTGTCCTGGCCTAGTGCAACATGCCTTCGCCCCCCTGCCTTGACCAACAACTGCTTCGATGCAGGGCCCCAAGCTCAGACAATGATCCGGCTTTGGGGGAGACCGAGGAAACAATACGCTCACAACGCCCAGAGGGCCAAATAGGGGCCGGCCACTCAGCGCTGGCCCTCGCTGTGCATCCCTCCCACTGGACGGTCAGCGTATGCCCGATTGGGGATAACGTCCAGGTGAGCGGAGGGAGCTAGGACCGGCTTCTGAGCAAGAGGGTGTATTGCTTTTCTCTTTTGCCGGGTTCTAGGGGTCTGACGGTGATAATACGTTGCCCGTATTGGGAAGCAATTCGACGTTACGCGAGCAGTCACAAAAGGCGTTTTTTCCGTGCTACTGTTTGTTTTTTTCCTGGTTCGTGCCAACGTACTGGCATGACCCTTGGTCTCCTCTGCGTAGCCTCTCCCACTCTGTCGTCATGGTTCCATTCACGCTCTCTCGAAGCCATATCTGATTCGCCGCCCTGCAACAATTAGACCAGCAGCAGCAGCGCTGGGAGGCGTCGTTTTCAGGTGACAACGGGGGGTTAGTGCCGTTTGTTTGGTTTGCCTAAACACGCTGTGCACCTCGCCGTCGACTCACCATGCCTTGACCATCTGCACTCCTCTCCCGGCGGAGCGTTTCATATGCACTCCCACTTGTCCCCTGCGGCGAAGCGAGCCTGAACCCCTAGCTGCATCGCCCACACGTGCAGAGAGCACAAAAGGGCACACCCGCTGAGCAGTCACATCTGGCTTTGCTCAAGGGCAGGCCAGGGCCGGCCTCGTGCCTGTGCTCGGGTGGCAGATGGTGCCGGCGCTGGCGCAGCCTTGGTGCTGCTCTGGTGGTGTTCGCGGATGTGCTAATTAACCCCATCCTACCCCTGCATAATACCCTGGTCGTAGACGCTCCTCTTGTGCCTCGCCTCTGCTTCTAGCGCGAGCATCTGTGGACATGGTTGTAATTACGCTCTGCTGTACATACACCTTTTTCTAAGTTTCCCCCCATCGCGCCCGGGCAGCAAAACGACGGTCTTGTCACGTCACAATTCTTCGCCGCGGTGGCTGTCAATCCTGGATCCCGTATCGTACCGCCCGATCCAGGCCAGACAAAAAGTTTCAAGTCCGCACCCCGTCGTAGCAACCCGCAATGCCCTCGACTGACAATGCTCGTCGCTGGACTCGACGCCGAACCCGTGCCGACCTGACCATCAACACTTCATCCCTTGCGTCGTCGCTGCCCAGTCACGCCGCCCAGCTGCCGCCTCCACATACGCCGCCATCAGACTGCAGCAGGCCGCCGCCGGTTCTGTCTAAGTCACACCCCGATTCTGATAGTCGGGCGCTTAGATTGCCTTCCTCCTCCCGCCACACACATGAATCGTTTTTAGACAACCCGACTCCCGTCGAGGACGACATGGCCGATCGCCTTCCTCGCACCACCACCCAGCGGGACTCCCACGACCTCTCGCTGTCGCCCCGAAACGTTACCCGTGACTCCTTGGTCACGAACATGCTATTGTCCCTCGACCAGTTTTCCATGGGACAGCTGGGACAAAACTTTGGGCCTGGACCAAGACAACATACCTTCGACGACGCCGCGCCGCAATTTGGCGCCGCCGATCCCCAGCGAACGTGGACTTCAAGTTCCTCCTCCCACATCAACCACAACAACGGCGGCCGAAGCCAGAACGGACACCAGCACTCCTACTCGTCCGACCTCGAGGGCGACGACTCCTCGCGCCTCCCCAGCCGCGGCCGACGAAGCAACAGCAGCTCCAACTTTCAGTCAGGCTTCCGCCTCAACAGCGTTCGCGAGTCGGTGCCCCGAACTCAAACATCAGGAGGACCCACGAGAGCTCTGCACTCTCGCGGTGGCAAGCCCGGAAGCAAGAGCAGCAGCACCACGAGCGCCAGCATCGACGGCGGCTACGCCCAGGTTATAGGGAGCCAGCGCTGGAACCGCGGGTACAATCGCCCTGCCAGCGTCGACTACAGCCAAGCGTCCTCGCCCGCCGCAGCTGCCCCATCACCACCAGCACCGGCACCGCAACACAACTTCGAGCCGCCTCCCTTTCGCATCGAATTCTCAAACACCTACCTCGCCGCCGAGTACGACGCAGCTCCGAATCCCACCATCCCCGCCGGTCCTCGCCGTGAGTCTCCGGCCCCCGCGATGCAGTCCCTCCCGCCTCCGCCTCCGGCGCCGCTCGACCCTCCACCCCTGGAGCACAAACGCAGCAGCCGATCCCTGCGCAGCGTTTCTGCCCGCAACAAGAGCGGCAATCTAAGAGAAACAGCACCTCCGACACTGCCAGCGCTGGACCTGGACTCGGCACCATCGCCCCATGTCGGTTACGAAAAATCGAAAGATTTGGCCGTGCACGGCGGCTCGACACCCGCAGCGACGCCCACAGCGACGCCTGCGAAGGACCGCCCAGGCTTTTTCAGAAGGGTCTTTGGCTCCCGGAGCGCCTCGCACGGCAACCATGATGCTGCCGCCAGCTCTCCCCACTCCCACTCCGCGCCGGCGGTTGAGCAACCTGCAAGTCACAAGCTTGCCCATAGCTCAACGCCTCCTTCCCGTGATCATGATACAACTTCTTCCCATTCCCACCATCCCGTCCTTCAAAAGCGCCCCTCTTCCTTCTTCCGCCGCCGCAAGAAGTCGGCCACCGACGAACCTCCCCCATTGCCCACATTGAACCCTGCGCCTCCAATGCCCAACGTCGCCCCCATCAATGTCGCTGCTGGAGGCGACCGGGCTGTTCCCATGCCTGAGCCGAGCCCAGTGAGCAGCTTGCGTAAGGTTATGAACCCATATCTGCGAACCGCCCCGGGCACAGCTGCATCCCAGGGCCCCTCTCCCCTGGCTGACATCTCCAACATCTCGCCCGACCCCAACGACGATGGTGGAGCAGACGGATACGAGTACAAGAGAGGCTTCTCCCCCGACTACTCACCTCCCCCCAATGCTGGAATCCGTCCCATCTTAGACACTGACAGTCACTACGATCTTGCTGATACACCCTCGCGTGCACCTCCCCAACGCCCAACCAAACCTGCACAGACCCGAAACAATTCGTTCCTGGATCTCGATGGCCCGAGCGACAATGAACCGGCCCTTGATGGTTCATTTGGCCAGAAGCTCAATGGGAAACTCAAGAATGCGTCCGGTGTCTCTACCCCCAAAGCTCTGGATTCGCCTAACCCCAATGGCCACAGTTTTGGCCAGAATGGTGCCTTCACCAACCGTGTTGAGCAGACTGATTCTGAAGATGACGTTGACCGCCTGAACCTCGCTCTCCCGATCGAGGGTGCACGGTCGACAAGCCCTGCCGGGTCTGTGAGCACTGGCACTGACTACAAATCAGCGCTCAGTGCTCCTCCGAGCGTCAGAATTGAGAGCTCTGCCGACCCTAGCCCCAAGGTTCTGGGTACCTTTGATGCCATCAAGAACAAGGGTCTTGATGAGCCAGAGTTTGTCATTGGAGAACCGACCGAGGATGACCGTCAGAAGGCCCAAAAGATTTTTGATGGCAATGAAGATTTTATTGCCAAGGAGAAGGCTGCTTCGTTCATGGGTGAGGAAGGGCCCATCAGACAGCGGACCCTTCAAGCTTACATGGAGCTCTACGACTTCACCAACCAAAGCGTTGTTTACGCACTGCGACAAATCTGCGGGCGCTTGGTGTTCCGCGCCGAGACACAGCAGGTTGATCGAATTCTTGTTGCCTTTTCCAAGCGATGGTGCGACTGCAATCCCAACCACGGCTTCAAGGCCACTGGTGAGTACCCGTTCATGTTTCATTTTTCTTGAATTTTGCAGGACTAATTGCGCCACAGATGTTATTCACACCATTTGCTACTCTATCATGCTCTTGAACACTGATTTGCACGTCGCGGATATTGAGCACAAGATGACTCGTGGTCAATTCATCAAGAACACAATGGGAACAATTACACAGGCTGTGGCAGAATCTGTGCCAGATGCCTTCAACCGTCCGAGCATTCTTCCCGACAAGAACAGCCTCATGGCGGGTGAGGAGCATGAGCATCATGAGCAGGACCGCAGGTCATTCAGACATTCTTTCCGACCTCCCCCGCGATTTGACGTCAGCACCTGTGAGTTTGACGATGGGTGTGGCCCACTGGTCAAAGCGCCCTTTAACGGGTCCAGGAAGGCTTGGGAGGAGCAGATCGAGATTGTTCTGAAGGATATTTACGCATCGATTAGAGATGAGCGCTTGCCTCTCTTTGGCGCAGAGCCGGAGAGGAACCTTACCTTGACGCACACCAACAGCGGCGGTCTTTCAGTCAAGGGCATGCTCAAGCGAACGCCCAGCGTTCTCAGCAAGGCGCCCTCGGAGAGCCAGCTCTCTGTTCGTGGCCGCATCAACGAAAACTCCCGAAACAGCACAGCGAGATGGGTTTCCAAGAGCCGGTCGCGAAACGGAATTGGTGCTCGCAATGGCTTCTCGTCGAGTCGCACAAGCTTCGACGATGGGAACTCAATATGGAGCCCCGCAAGCTCCTCCGCCACGTGGAGCCGCCATTCCCTTGGCAGAACTCAGACCTCCGTCTCTCAGGACTCTTTTGGCTCGGCCATGCCTCGCGGCGACTATCAGCAATCCATTGGATTCGCTAATGCTTTGAGCCAAGCCATCATCCGAGACGAAGACCTCTATGGTGACGCTGCTCCTTCCATTCTCAGCATGGATATCCCCGTCTCTCAGCTTCTTGAGGATGAGTCTCTTGAGCTGGCGGGTCCCCCATGGGTCAAGGAGGGAATGGTGATCCACAAGCACCATCTTGATGGCGTGGACAAGAAGGCTAAGGATCGACACTGGACTGAAGTGTTTGCTGTCATCCAGAAGGGACAGCTGAGCTTATTCTCCTTCACCCCAACTAAGTCGATGCGCCAAAAGAACCGCAAAAACGCTGGCAATGCTGTTGTCGGTGGCGGTAATTGGCAGGACAATGCCACCAACATGGGCACGTTTAACCTTCGACAAACCTTGGCATCCGCCCTCCCGCCTCCTGGTTACTCTCGATCTCGGCCACACGTCTGGGCACTGAGCCTTCCTACGGGTGCTGTTCATCTGTTCCAGGTTGGCACACCCGAGATCAGCAAGGAATTTGTGAACACCGTCAACTACTGGAGTGCTCGCCTCAGCACCCACCCGTTGGTTGGTGGTATTAGCAACATTGAGTACGGATGGAGCGATGCCATCGTAAACAATGCCCTTGTTACCGTAATCAACGAGACGGGCAAGACTTCGCGACCTTGCAGCAGCGCAGCCCCGACCCGTAGGTCGAGTGTTACCAGCGCTAGCTTCCGAGGATCAAGCTTCGATCACATCACCAACACTTTTACGAATAACAGCGGCCAAGGAAAACTTCCCGGTGACCGCATCCACATTTCAAACTGGACTCCGCCAACTCAGAGCATGCGCCCGAGCAACATGTCTGAGACAGAGCAGCTGGAGACGCTGGACGCCTATGTGAAGAGCATTGAGGCAGAGCTCCAGACTCACAACCAACTTCGCAGCCCTATGCTTCTTGCGTTCACTCCCAGAGGCGCCAATGCTAACAAGGCTATGGCCAACTGGGAGCGAAAGAGTGCATACTTGCTACGGGAGATTGTCAAGTTTAGAACATACGTCGACTGCCTCCAGCAAGCTGAGACGAGGAAGCAAGAGATTTACGCTGAAAGGGACCTGGCCCAGCGAGCTGCCCGGGGCGAGCTGAGCGATGGAGATATGGATTTCAGCGGAGAGGAGGGCGATATTACCCTGCGACCATAATTCGACTATGTATTACTCCATTACCGCAACACACTTCAACGCAATCCGGCGTTGAGGCTCTCCTGGGATTGAGAGTCTGCTTTACAGGCATGGGATTTGGAGTTGTCCTGCTTTGCCGCGGCTGTTTGACCAGCCTAGATACCCTATGTCAATATTGCTATTCGATTCTTTAACTGTATAAAATAATTTGGTTGCTCAGAAAAGCTGGGTCATTTAATGAAGATTACACGGGACGAATTCGAAGGATTCCTACAAAAAGATTTGGATAAAAGACCAAGACTAGATTTCATTAATGTATTGACGATGATAGCCACAAAAAGTCCTTCTTGCGTGATCGATTGCCTTGATAATGTTGTAGTTTTGCATGCGCAAGATTGTATTTTTGTACGAATTAGCTACCTTACTAGGTTGGCTTTTCGAGCGCCCTCGCGTAGGGGTTGGTGTTGAAGGTAAAATTGCTGGCCAGAGTGTAGTATGTCTGTGGTGTGTGCTTGCCCTGCTAAATTTTGGCGTAATTCGAGTATCGGTGATATGCCCGTGATATTGCACTGATCCGCCTAGTGAGTGTGTTTGATAATATTGATGGACCAGCAATTTTGCAGCTAACAATTATTGGCTTGCGTTGGTTGGCATTCCGACTCAAACCGTGATTGCTATGCATAATAAAAATAAAAAAAAGTCTGCAGGCTAGACCTAAATTAGTAATAAATAAACACGCGTTGCTGTTCAATGGCGACGTATTCAGTGTTCCTGTGTAATTACGTTGTATCGCACATGCTCCAGTGTCCACTCACAAGTGGTGGCTATTTTACTTCCCGGGGGGGTCCAAGTTGTATTATGCATATTAAGAAGCTTTCACAGTCATTGATTGGTGGAGTAAATCACAGAGAAAACCCAATCAGAGTAGTCATTATCATCATATGTACCAGGTGGGGAATTCAACCGACATTCCCTCAAAACAGACTGACAAGTTGAAAAAAAACGAGAATTGAATAACCCCAAATTTCCTAGACTACCCATCATCTGCGTCCTAGCGTGGTTTGGCATCAGAAAGAGAACAAAAAAAAAATAGAAATTCGGTGTCCGAAACCGCTTAGCAGGTGTTGAGCATGCTGGTCAGGGCCGTCTTCTCGGCGCTGGTGATGGTGAGGCCCCAGTAGCTCTTGACGGCGACCCAGCTGCTGGCGTACTTGCAGTAGAAGCTGGTCAGCGGGGGCTTCCAGGAGTCGGGGCTCTTGTCGCTCTTGGACTGGTTGACGTTGTCGGTGACGGCCCAGAGCTGAGGGCGGGTGAGGTCGTTGGCGAACTCCTGGCGCTTGGCAGTGGTCCAGCTGGCAGCGCCCGACTTTCAGGTGTTAGTTCAGTGGCCGGGAGAGAGTAGCGGGGAAGGGTTTCACGTGTTACTCACAATCCAAGCGTTCTTGAGGGGAACCATGTGGTCAATGTCGACGTCGCTGGCAGCAGTCCAGGTGGCGCCGTCGTAGGGGCTGAACCACGAGCCAGAAGTGGAAGCACATGCGCTGTTGGTCACAACACTGGTGCCATCTCGCTTGAGAACAGTTTCCCTTTTTGGACAGTTAGTGAGAAGCTCCGTATGTTTGTTGGGTAGCACTGAGGGATACTATACCGTGTGTTGCAGGTACCGGAGATGGTGATCCAATGGGGGAACAGATCACGGTCGTAGGTGTCGGTGTTAGTGCTGGCAGCAACAGTCAAGGCGGCGAGCTGCGATTTGGCAGTGGATGCGCTGGGGATGCCGCCCTATTGATGATGGCGATGAGAGATTAGATTATCTGTGGAAATAGTGTAATTGGGGAGCGAAGATGGATTGATCGTGTACTTACAGGCTCGGGGACGGGTGCGGCAATGACGCCGGAGACGGCGAGAAGAACAGCGACGGCGACCTTCATTTTCGTTTGAGTGCTTGTTGTGCGATTTGTGATGTCGTGAGCTGCTGATCAGAGCGGGGAAGTTGAAGAGGATTGAGCATAACTTTATATTCGATTGAGTATCTTCTCTTGTTCCCGACCGACGAAGACTTCAACAAATGCCAATGTTGTGAGCAGCTGAGATTGGAAGTCGCCCGAGGGACCTTTCTGCGCCTCTCCCCTTGCAGTCACCGAGCTGCCGTATTGCGAGAAGTTCCGTGCGATGGTTTGTCGATCCTCAGAGCACGAGGGAATGTGATAGGCAGTTGTTGTTTCTTATCAGAGACGGGAGGATCCCCTATGCGTTGATTTGCAGGGCAGGGAAACATCCGAACCCACCCTCCCGCCGTTTTGGTTGGCAGTGCCGACGATGTGCCCACGCGCCAAGCCGCCAGGGGCACTGCGAATGCCCTCCAGTAATCGGCTGCGGCACGGCCACGCTGCTACCGCGCTCCGGACGCCTCGGGTGATCTGGAGGCAGTTTATTCGGTTTTAGCCTCTGGGGCTTGTGTGGGGATGCTGGCCAACCTGCCTAAAACAGCGACTGAGACAGCGCGCCAGTGGTCCTTGGGGCGTGGGCATCCCGGTCGCCATCACCTTGTATGTCGGGCTTGTGAGAAGAAAACGGCAAGCTGAACTCTATCTCCAAATAGGTTCTCTGATACCAGGCACCAAATGGCTACCCATTACGATTCATTTTATTGGTGGCCAAATACGATGCGGTCGCATCACCACCGCTTTACCTCGTGAGGGCATTCCAGCGTGGACCCTGCCGAGGCGAAAAGCGTTAGCACCAGCCGTGAAACTGCCGTCTCACTCTAACTGCTTGTCTCTGATTGGAACACAATCCGAATCCTTTAGCCAACCACAATTAATCTGATGCAGGTTCCCTTCATTTGGTGGTCTTGTCCTGCGTTGGGCTGAGGGACTTTTGCTAGCACGAGATTATCAGGGTCCGTCCCTTTTGCCGCGTCGGTAGAAGAGTCTTGGAAGCGGCTCGCTGTGCCGTATAAAATGCCCTGATTGGCCGCAATCTGTACCTGAGCATATCACATACTGTCTGGAATTGTCCCCGATACGACGCCACTTGATCCTTTTTGGAATTGTCTAGACTTTAATTGTCGCAAAGTTGCGATCGGTAAGGGATGGAATCGCGATAAGCTTGAGGTCACGCGACAGTATTCGGGACACCATTCCTCGCCAACGCATTCATTTCTAGCCGCTTAGGCATGACGAATATCGGTATTCAATCCATTCAGGCCATAGTGCCCGCCGGGGCGCGCCGGCGGCAACAGCTCTGCGGAATCGAATAGGCAAAGGGCGGCCGCCGGCAAAGGTAAGAAAGGTTGAGTGCATGTCCTATCTCGGGCCAGCTCGATAGTCAGATTCGGATTATCACCGACTCGGAGCCTTTCTTATCCTCTTGGGTGTAACCTTTTCTATATTCACTCGGTTCGGGAGCCATGTGACATCGGTCATCGGACTGCAGCAAATCTTTTGTTGAATCGAGTCCTCATGGAGAATGTCGACCATTTTTGCGCCTTCTTCAGCAGTTAGGCACCGAACCGACAAGAAGACCGACATAGAAACGCGACTCACCTACATTTTCCAGGCTTCTTTTTTCTTTCTTTTTCGGCGCCTGCGATTCCTGGCGAAACAACGGGTCGGCTGTTATGATCTCGTTTGCTATTACACTTCTCAGGCATTGTATCTTGCTTGCTTTTGCTGAGACATATGTCTTGTTTTCCG
Source organism: Calonectria hawksworthii (assembly GCA_020975415.1). NCBI lineage: Eukaryota > Fungi > Ascomycota > Sordariomycetes > Hypocreales > Nectriaceae > Calonectria > Calonectria hawksworthii. The sequence continues at coordinate 1,380,563 of JAHXZK010000001.1, read as the reverse complement.
AGGGGCCTATTTCTACATGGATTTCGTGGCGCTGAGTAACCCTGAAAGAAACGAGTACACCCTTTGTCGCAGATGGTGTGTTGGCTTCGATGCCATATGTTACCGCGACTGATCAGCGAGTGCTGTATCTTTGGTGCCGTTCTTTTCATCTAGGGTTTCCCCGGGCAATGGGAAACATAAACACTAACAATTCATGATTTGAACCACGGGAGAATCTTCTGTGATTTGGTGGAATCGTTTGGTGTCCGCCTCCGGGATGAGAAGAGTTGAGCAATGAATCCTTTTCATTGGTTTCTGGCCCGATGTTCGGGAGAGGACTGGAGGAAAGGAAATGTTTTGTGTGGCCAATCTGACCCCAAAGGGTGATTCAATGAATCAATTTGGGAAAAACGGCGTGTTGGTTCAAAGCATTGTCCACATTATCGGCATTCGTATCCTCAGAACAAAGGAGCCAGCCACCATGAACCAAGGCCCTTCCTCGAAGTGGCTTGCGAGACCCTCTTTGTTTAGCGGCGAAACCGCATGCTTCAGCTTTCATGACTCAGGATGCGTTCTTTTGGGCGGGCTGTCGGCTCCTAGTGACGGGAGACTGATCCATGAGGTCGTCAGACTGATACTAATCAGTGCTTTCGTAAGGATCAGGGAAGTGTGATTCTCTTCTTCATCACAAAGGAGAGGAGACACGGGGATCCTAGTACTAACGAGTCGAAGAGGTGCGGGGAAATGCACCAGACGGATAATTTCGGCGTAAGGGTTCTTCTGGATCAGTAGTAGTCCACAGGCGATACTTTGCTGATGATTCTGGGAGGAGATAGAACTATTCTATCAGGGGCCTAAGATAGATGCAGTGCCATCAGTGATGTGTATTCTCGTGAAGGGGTTCGGTTTGTCTCTCTTTGTTGATACGTACCGGATTGCATTGTTTCCTGCGAAAATAGGAGGATTCCTGAGCAAAACGAGAGATGATGAAGTTCCCAAGCCAGATGCTTACGTGATTGAATTCAAAACAAGTCTGAGCGAGACTGGCACAGGTGTCTCAACTTTGCTCAATGCCAACGAAAATACGTTCAGCATTTCTCCCTGGGATGTTCAACAGAGGAAGTGATAGCACTGCCTTGTAAATTTCCGTTATTGGGAGGCTGATTCATCACGTGGTGGGTTGGGATAGGGCCACGGGAACATCAGGTTGGTCGGCGAAGTGTGCGAGCTGAAGGGAAATTAACGGAAGAGGATAAATTCGAGCTGACTAGATGAAAGCTTCATTTGGAATTTCTTTTTGTAGTGCTGATAACTGTATCACTGTTGTTTTCCTCTGATAGGGCCATGGGGACCTGATGTTAGGGGGCATCAGCGCCGGTGACCCACGCTTTACTGTATTCTGAAAGACCACCCAAGTTCCTTGAACTTCCCTAGGCAGATATTCTAATGGTCTTTCAGGACAGATAGTAGTCGTAGGGGGGAGAATGGCTCAAAGCCAAGTTTGATTCAGCATTCTGCTAGAATGCAATTAATTGCGAAAGGACTTTGAATTAGTTTGGCTTGCATGATGATAGAAAACATCCTGCTTAAATACAAGTTTTAGGATAGCTCTAGGCCTGAGACTGGCGTCGAATTGCAGGCCCCTTATTGGTAGACCCTGAGGTTTGGCTCCGCTGGGGACCTAGTAGCAAACAGAGGTTGCTTTGACGACCCTGAATCGCCGATGTTGGCTCCTCAGGTCTCTTTTCTCACCTCTAGGCTCCCTCAAAGTCTAGTTCATTTTCTCCTTTCTTTTGGTTGCACTCCTCCGCCTTCATCTTCGGCTGTGATGCCTCGCCGCCGCTCCCACCGACCTCCTGCCCGGGAGCAACAAGGAAGAATAACGGGCCCGCCGCTGCTGGAACAATCCCCTGCTGAGGTACAATGTAACATCTTTCGTCATCTTCACTACAAGGACCTCGCTGTCGTGTGTCGAGCCTCCAAGAAGCTGTTGCCCGAGGCCTCACGCCAACTGTACAGAAGAGATGCCCAGTCATCGATCCCTCGCGCCCTTAGATGGGCGGCCAAATCTCGACAAGCACCCGGTGCGGCGGGGGTGAAAGTAGTTCAACTCTCTTGCTCGGCGGGTGTTGACATTCAGTTTCAGTACAAGTCGGAAAAGGCTCGAGGAACGTGGTTCACTGCCCTCCATATGGCCTCGATTCGTGGGAGATCGGGAATCGTCAAGGAGTTGCTTGACCACGGAGCCAAACCTGATCAGCCCTCTTTTTACGGCAACTTTGGTACCGATGTTTTATCGTCCTGTGACATCCAGCGCAACCACACACTGACAGATGTCCTCACCAGCACTCATAGCTGGTTCCCGCTTGCCGCTCCGCTCTTCCAGAAGGAGTGGGACGTCTGCAGAATCTTGACTGAATACGGCCCTCCACCGTACCTCACAGTGCCAGTCACACATGAACGCCTGTTGATAGCTGCTCCGATCAAGGCTGCCGTCACCGTCTTCCACGTGGCAGCTATCGTCAACATTCAGTACATCGACATATTTGGAAAGCGGTTCCCGAAACATGTCGATACCAGAATCCCCGATGCCAACCGATTCACTCCTTTACACGTCGCGGTGAAACAGGGCAACACGGCTGGGGTTCGCAAGTTGGTGGAAGCGGGGTGCAGTGTTGATGCGTTTGATGGCTTCGGGTACACGCCGCTGTGGCATGCCATCAAGTTGACCTCGACGGAAATACAACCTGGTAATCGCAAAGAAGCTTTGGAGAAAGTCAAGGCTTTAGTTGAACTTGGAGCGGATGTCAACCTACCTCAGGGAAACGTCGAGGGACAGACGCCGCTCATGAGAGTGTTGTGGGGGGCTCGCAATGACTGGAACGGCTGTCAGACGAGCCTCAAATACATGGTAGAGCTTTTGTGCTCTCTTGGAGCGGACATCAATGCTAAAAGTTTGAACGGAGCAAGCACTCTTAGTGTCCTCTGCATCGCCATTGGGAAAAAGGGGACGAAGGCCATGGGAGAATTTCTTTGTCAGCTCGTCACCACCTACGGAGCTAATCCGAATCTCGAACAGTGGCGGATGCGTTGGAACCGGTACGAAAGCGCCATGCACATGCTTATCGGCACTGACAAAGGAAATCCGTATTGCAAGGCCTTTGAGGAGGTGGGGGCTCGCCTCCGTCGAGATGAAGTCTCGGAAGTCTTTGGTAAATGGGTCAATGCTCGACATTAGAAATGCGGATACGACCTTTTGGGACACCACAGACAAGAGATTTCGGATTCAGAAGCACGTGAGGCTCTTTGGAAAGCAATTTCTGACAAAAACACGAGGGTTTTTGATGAGTTGAAGATGCACTTTTACGCGGAGGCTTCCATCGAGAGTTTGATCTGGGACTATATGGCGCATTGTCCCGAGCATCTCCCTCCGTTTGTCAAGGGGCTCGACTTTGACGGAGATTATCTGCATTTGGATGACAAGAGTTTCCTTCACCTCATTTTTGACAAGTTACAGAGTTCCGACACGTACAGTGAAAGCTCGGCATGCCAAGACGCAAAACTCCTGCTCAAGAATGGCGCGCAACCCACGACGGCTAGTCAGGACGGCTGCAGCAGCCTGGATCTTGCGACCGTTAGCAGTCAAAAGTACAACAAATTGTACAAGCTGCTGTTTTACGCGCACCGCTGATCCGGCGTTGGAGCCGTGACATTGTTGCTATTTTGGAGTCTAAAAAGGACACATTGGACAGCTGCGGACTTCGCTGGGAGAAATGAGAACATAGACAACCTTGCACCAACTATGTGACGAAGGTTGCATTGGGTCAGGCTAGAGGTATCGAGGGAATAATTCCTAATAAACTGTTGTTTTTGGGATGATTCACGTCGCAGTGGTCAGGATTTGAGGGATAGATGGAGATGGAGGAGGGGAGAGTGAATGTGTGGAGGTCATGTAATGATTACATAACAAAGAAGATTACAAGGCAACAATACACGAGTCGCACCTGGATCACAAGACAAGTTTGGTTATACCTGACGGCATAATCCAACCCTTGAATGACTGGAACGGAGATTCATCCCTACCGTGAAAATTTACACTGTAGTTTGCCACCAAGACCGTGAACTCCGAGGACAAATGCTGTCATCTTGAAACATATCCGCGCAGGTAAGGTATCCCGGTAAAGGAAAACAATGCCAGCATTTTATTTCTTCGCGTCTCTCATTTCATGTGGTATTTATGTTGTGTGCAATATCACACATAGCTTAGTGGAGACGCATTTTGTGGTATTGTCAATGTCAGGATTTTGTCTGCTCATCCCAGATCAACCGCCTGTGAACATTTTTACTCTGCTAAAATACGATAACATCACGGTCTCTATGTTTGAGCTTACCACCGAATAAACTGAAATAGCAGCACAAAATGCAACAAAAATAACACCCCCTTGAACTCAACTCAGTACTCGCCAAGTATTTACGATATTTTAGCTTGCAAAATAAAAGGATCAACTGTTTTCAAATATAACAGCGGTGGTGAATGCAGTGCAAAATCTCTTGCCTATTATCACACCACGTGGTGTTGTCAGACTCTTGTCAGGAAGTTGGTGGTTACCTCAACAGGACACCCATGCAGTCAGCTTTCGTGGATGTGACCAGACACAGCAACGCAAAAACCAGTGACATGATGCAAGACTTGACTTGCTTATTGCAAAAGCTAGACAATCCCATACTTGAAGTTTCTCAATTGAGTAATTGGATACCGTTTCGGGCTATCAATGCACTCGTTGAGATAGCTAAATACATTCACAGATAAAGGGGGGTTGGATTGGTGATATCATGGTCCCCCGCCAGTGATCCGAACTGCATGCATGATGCGTCGGAATGGCATGGGATGGCGTCTGCAGGCGGGATGACGCGACATGGCTCTGGAAGTTTTCTTATGCGCCGTGGCCGCCGCATTCCGTCATCCCTCCTCCGTCACTCTCGTATGTCTTGGGCAACAGAAGAGGAAGAAAAAAACGTGCCCGCCTTTTTTTCTTTTTAATCTCGGCTTACTCGCTCCACCTGGGTCGAGAAAACGGGGAGCCGGGGTAGAAAGCATCAAACCACCACGGCGGGCTTACAAAGAGTTGTTGGGAGTGTGTGAGTGCGGCGAGCAATTTTTTTTTTCTTCTCGCATTCGGTGTGCTATATTATTTCCCTCTCAACCCCCACATGGCAAACTTGGCAGGGCCGAATGGAAGATCCAGGGTCCCTGTGCACTAAAGGATTTGCTGTTGGGCTGGGCTTGGGGGCGGAACCGGTCTCGTCTGGTTTGGTCAAGGTGGCGCGCCCAGGCCATCTGTCCAACTGCGGCATGGCGATGTGCGCGCGTTGCGGCTCGTACGGTAGTCTGAGCGTCTCTGAGGCAGAGCCGCACCCGCAGCGGACGCAGGGCACATGGCGAGAAGCCACAAGAAGAACCACCGACCACCCCCCCTGCTGGGGAAATCGTTGACTGTGGCTTGGGCCCCCCAGTGGCTGGTGGTTGTTCCCCTGTGTTTCCCTCACCGTGATTGGCCCCCGTCAGGGAGGCAAATTGGAACTGGGATCCGGGGGCCTGCAGGCGCTTCGAGATGCTCAACGACGCCCGCCCCACGATAAAGCCGAGGAAGCAAGATGAGGAGACGAGGAAAAAAAAAAGGCTTTTCCCCCCAGCTAGGATGGCTTGTGCTTCTTTAGAGGGGACGGGGGGCCACAGAAACGGGCAAGAATACGCTCACCGGAGCAGCTGCGCTACTGAAGCCAAGATTTGATAGATAGCATGCCGGGGCAAAGGTGAGCGAGCTGCTCGCAGCGCTAGACCGCATCCTGGAAGCCTGCTCCGTCGACGTTCCTCGGCTCTCTCTGCTAGGCGCATGCATGAAGAAGAATTATCCGCCCGCCCAACAGCACGCACGCACGCACCCGCGCTGATTGCATCGCATCGGCACAGATGTTGCCTAGCGAGTTCCTCGTCTGTTCGGGTTCCCGCCTATGACAACACGGTGCCGTTTCCTATCGCTGAGGCTTGAGTCGCACATCGCACGCACGCACGTGTGGAATCAAACCAAGGGTCCAGAAAGTCCTAGCTGAAGGGGTCCCGGCCGTTGTCTCTTCTGTCGCAGCTTGCTGCCCCATCCCCTCTCTCTCTGTCCAATCCGGACCCAAAACTGTCTCTCCCACGCTCCCGCATTTCCCACGTTTTCCACGCCCCCGGGGCCCATCCATGTTTGTTGCGCTCCACACGGCTCGACCAGAAATCATGATGTTCTGATTTCTTCCCACTTCCCTATCCCCCATACCGCCGAAGTTGATCCCTCCCTAGTCCCGTCCGCCCCCCCTCAATGCAATTAATGGGTCTTTTGGCCCCCAGCAAGGCCGAGCCTAGGCGAGGCGATAAACTGGACTTGACGGACCGACAAAGCTGCCACGACGTTGTACTCGGCACCTGCGCTGGGTTCCTAACTCTGTTTGGCTTGTCCAATGGGTCTTTCGGTCTCTCTGTTTCCCGTGTCGTGTCGTCTCGCCCTCCCGGCCCTGGGTGCCGCTGCTGTTCTCTCGCTGGTGCGCATAACCCGGCCAGGCGTCGATTCATGTAAGGCCCAGGAAAAAGCAAAGAGAGACTTTTTGATTTTCCCCCGCCTTCGTACGACAAAGACGGATAATCACCATAGGGGGGGTATACCGTATGCCATGATAACAATGCACCCATCAATCACATCAATGGATCCCCGTCCCCGTCGTCCCACTCCCAACTCTACAATCCATGAGACGGCACGGCGCCTCTTTTTTTTTCTGTTGGTTTAGTCTATGACTTTTTTTTTCTCACGCTTATTTGGCGACATGGGAATATCTCTCCTCATTTGCTCCCTCCCCCAGGCTATCTCTCTCCCGCTCTTGTCTCAGTGCCCCCCGTCTCGCAGTCCCCATCATCTCACGTCTCGCTCCAATCCACTTGACTGCTGTGCTGTACACCCCCCCAAGAAAGGTTGTTCTTTATCTATTCGTATTTCTCCGCCCTCCAATCCTTCTCGGCGTCTCCGTTCTACCCCCAGCCGGCGCGTAGCAGCCCGCCCACCAAAGCACGTCGACGCACACACACTCTCTCACGCACCAAACGGCCACCACACACACACACGCACACATACGCCGCCCACTATTACACGTCTCTCACTTTCAGGCTAAAAAATTCCGCTGCCTCGTCTCGCCTTACCTGCCTGTCCACTAGCCCGCAATTCCTGGGCTCGGCCAGATCCCTCCGCTCACGCCCCCTGCCCCCAGAGCGTTTACGTATCTCGGCTCCGATCTTGCCAAACGTCACCACCACCGCAACGCAACCTTGTTTGTCTGCTCCATACGAACCGTCCCGGTTTCCTCCATTACTTCTACCTCGTGCTCCCTCGTTTTCCCGTCCCTTCCTGCTCCCAAAACACCAATTCCTACATATCACCTCCTGCATCCCCTTGCATTCTCCTGTGCTCCCCTAGCCGTCACCGCTCCATTGCAAGCATCCCTCCCTCCAATACAGCCTCGCAATTGCTTTCCCCCCTCCATCTTGTGAGACAAAGAAAACACACCACCGCCTAGGCTCGTCACACCCTCTTGTCGAGGCAGCATCGTATTCAAACACCCTCCCTGCCACTTGTCGTCCGCCAATCGCCTAGCCGTGTGCATCACCGCATCAGCACTTTCTTTTTCCTTTGCCTTGCCCCAGCCCACTAAGTACGGCTTGAACGTCATCGAGGTGGATGCTAGGTTTGGGTCACCAATCAATAAAGGACACCCCATCCCTGCACTTGAAAGGTTGACTTGCTCTTTCCTTTCGTACTCACACATATATATAAACCACCTTCTCCTACTTGCCTGTGCTTCTCTCTCAGCTTACTGCACAACGACACCACCTTATCCCACATCCATATACACTCGTACACGACGTCAACATGAACGCCCCCAGCTACAGCAACAACTCCTCCGCTGCCTCCTCGGCCCAGCAATCCCCCACAGTTCAGATGATCCCCCAACCCGCTCCCCCGCAGCAGACCAAGACGTCTTCGACTGAGGCCTTCCTCAAGGACTTCAACCTGGTTGCTGAGGCTGCCAAGCGAGCCCAGATGGCCGTAATGGTGCGCGACTTTGAGGAGTGTGGCATCTAGCTAAACAACCATTTACGCCTCGTGTCGACCTACTCCGTAGGCCGAGCAGCATCGCATGGGGAAGGGGAGGGCCTAGACCATGAGCCGCCCGCTGCGGCTGGGCTAAGTTATCTCATCAACCCTTTCACCAACAGCGACGAAAAAATCTAGGAAATTACACGACCTTTCAAGAAAACTAGCCCGCACAGCCAAGCCAATTTTTTCGGGTTGCACAAAAAAAGAAGTTTATCACCAAAAAAGAAGGAACCATAAAAAAAGAAAAGGTTGGGTTGCATTCTTCATCTTCATGACGATGCTCTCCCACAGCTCCCCACCCCCATCCCGATTCCGAGGCCTGCATGCGACAATGGCCTGTCTTGACGGCCAAAAAAAACCCTCCCCGGTCTCCCGTCTCGCGGCTGGACGGGTACTCCCCCCTCATTGCGCCCTCGCCCTTCAGGGTCCCCGATGCGCAAGTTGATGGAGCTAGCGCCAAGCAGGCGCGGCAGCCTCGGGTTCTGGGTTAATTATTTGGTTGCCCTTCTCGTGCGCTTCCATTTGCGGCCAAGGGTGGTTCGATGGGGCGTGGGTGCCACAAAGTGGGCGCCCGATAATCGCATCTCCCGGCATAATCGCCGGCTCAGGGCAGTGTGGGGCTCTCATGCCCGGCCCATTGCCCGAAAATGGACCGATGGATGTAATTTGCGGGTGGCTTGAGTCGAAAAGCGAAGTCTTGTGTGAACGTGTGTTCATGTTGGATTGGACCACTGTGGGCGGTTGTGGTTGTGGTTATCGGTGATGACGATATGATGGATTACGAATGGTCAGCGCAGCCATCAGCATTTTGATGCTCTACGAATTGGGGAGCCCTTCCCGACCCGGGTTGGCGAAACACTGGACAAGCCGCCACGTCTTGTTCTTGCTATTAATTTTCTTATTCACTGTGTTATTTTTTTTTTTTTTTTTCTTTTTTTACTTCCTCATTGGGAGGAATGGAAAGCGACTTTGGGGGGGGTTACGGCGTACTGGAAAGGGAAGAGGGAAAGACTATGGGATCCATGTTTGGGCATCAAACCCACGTCGGCCGGCGTTGTACCTCTTTCCGTTTTGTGTTTTTTTCTTAAATCTCCAAAATTATCTTTTACTACTTTTTCTGGGTCATTGCATAGATTTAGTTACATTGCACGCACAGTTTTGGATTTGGGTGAAAGATGGAAGGGATGGATACACACGGATCATCAATGAGACAGGGAAGGTTGCCGTTTGAGCATACTAGATTCCCGGATATACCATTAGCATATTATACCACATGTTATTTTTCAAGCTACACGCGCACAGGCACACACAGGCACACACACAAAATATCCAATCCGTCCTCTTTCAATCCGGTTGCATTGCCGCGTAGGATCAGTTCCCGTTTGGGAAGCGTCGCAGTGTGACTTGATATGGGCAAAAGACCTGATTCTCGCGTGACACTGCATGTGCATTGTTTGCTACACCTGAGACCTCTGATGCAGGGCTGGAAATGGTGGTGTGGCCGCGGTGGTGGTGGTTGACGAATGGATTAGAATGATTGTTGAGATGCTTTCTGGCGCATACGGCTCAACTCTGTGTGTATCGGCGTCAATGGCGTTCTAAATAAACTCTACGTTACGCCAGGGCCCCATCATGACGGGTTTGTCCGGTGGCTCAGACTCTTTTTTTCTTTCGTTTTTCTCTCTTTCTTTCCCTGTTTTTGAAGGCTAGGGAAATTGAGGCGTGAGATCATCATCAGGTCAGGGCCTGAAGGAAGAGGGGGGGGAGAGACTGAGCACAATGTCTCACCCAGATGATGTGCACATGTCGTGCCGCGGAGGACTGGAAAAGAGAGGGAGGGGGCTGCAGTACTCTGCGGATTTCCATCAGGATGATGACATTTTCCCTTGGAGAGCCAAATAAAATAAAAAAAAAAGGAAAGCAGAAAGAAAGAAAAACAGTGGCATGAAAACCAAAGGTTCTTAGGTTGTGTTATTTTTAACCATGTCCTGTATATTCAACATCGGCCGCATTGACTCGCTTCCATATCCGTACTCTTCTTTTTCTTTTCTTGGCTGAAGCATATTTTCCTGCTGTGCTGGGTGCCCTTCGAGATGTATTCCACCACTTCCCGCCCCCACACTTTCACCCACACACAAACGATAGCGGACCCCACGAAAAAAGGCGGAGTTACACGCCCCCCTCCCCGCCTTCAATTGTGTGTTTGGCTGGCTCGAGGACACACAGCACAGGCATACACACACAGGCATACACACACACACGCACACATTGACACGCGCACACTGACACGCACACACTGACACTGTCTCACACTCGCAAGGACGCAAAAAAGCAAGCATCGTTCGTTTGTCTCCCTGCCGAATAAACGAGTGCCTTGTCTGCCGAGTGACGATTCATGCCATCAGATCAGCTCAGCTGTCAGCTTCATGCGCCTTCATGTTGACTTCCCCCTTTTTTTTTTTCACGCAACGCACACATGCCATCCATGATGGACACGGGTTTGAGAAGCATGCCCCAGTAAGTAAATGTTTGATCAGTTGTGCATGATCGGTACTGTATATTCTCGTCAGACAATGGATATTGTCTTCCCTCTATAGCAGGAACCCAACTGTACTTGAAATCATCATTATTTAGCTATTCATGATGTAGAACATGCCAATTTCATGGCAATTTCAGAATTACATTATTTGGCTCTAGTTTCACTTTCAATAAATCATCTCGTTGATTCAGGCATAGCACCGCACTTTCATGTCCGACGGCTGCTTGTCATGTCACCTCACCTTAGTCAAGGCACTCTCAACTCTCTCTCTCTCTCTCCACATTCTGGTCCCCTCCCCCCCTCCCCCAAAGCTCCACTCGCGACTGCTCTCAGCAGCGATGATGGTGCGAGTTCCTGTTCCGGAACACCAGCTCCATGATACATGATACAATCCATTACGTTAGCGGGCGGCCCATACGTCCATGTACGGTCACCACCCTCTGGCGCAGGCCTTCCCCAGCGCCCCGGAATCATCGTCCGGCCTTCTAAAACCTCCACCTTCCGGGGGCTCTATCAAAACTCTAGCCTTCCTTCTTATCTTCCCCTCCCCCCTCCGGCCGCCCGTCACGGTGGGACGGGGACGCCAGCGAGCGCACGGCTAGGTTTTTTTTTGGGTTCTCTCTATGTGTATTTTTTTTTTTTGGTCGGCTGGTCCTTCTACCCCTTGCCGGAATCCTTCGGAGCTCCGTGCCGGCTGCCTGGTTCAGCTCAGCAGCTTGCTGAGCAATGCACGCGACCACATCAGCCGAGAAAAAGTGAAGTCGTTTTGGTCACCACTCTATACGCCACGGCCACCACCACCTGAGCCTCTCTCTCTCTCCAACCCGTGTGTGCGAAAGCGCTTTAAGACCCAATCAAGGCAGTCATGGTGGGTGACGTGAGTCCATAACTAGATTTCCCACGGGCCTCAGCCTGACTCGCCCGAGCTCGCAATTGCATAGACATTTAGAAAAGCTCAACCCTTTCCCTCACCGCATCCGTCCAGCGCCGCCCCTGCCTGCGACCAAACCCTCGTCGTCCACCATCGTCACTCAGCGAATTGCCCCACCACCATCCAAAAGACGTGATTCTCGTTTCCCCCTCTAACCCCGCCATCTCCCGAATCCAATTGCCCGTGCGACAAGAGCGACAAACTCACCTCGGACTAACCGCGCGACGCTTTGCCTCTTCCCGCAATCGCTTGCCCACACTCGCGTTCCCGAGGCCCAAACACCAAAACCGCAGAGACGCTTTCTTTCCAACCCCGCCTTAATCCTCCTCCACCTCCAGCAACACCGTGATCCCCGTTGTCGAAACTCTCCGCTCTTCCCCCCCGCCCCTTCGCCCCTCCTCCCCCTCCTCCTCCTCCTCCTCCCGTTGCTGCAATGGCATCGCAGAAACTCCAGCTCGCCGGCGTCCCCTTCTCCGAGCACGGCGCCAACTGGGACTCGGCATGGCGCGACTCGAGAACGCCCTGGGACCGCAGCGGGCCGTCGCTCGCCCTCCACGACCTGCTCTCCCAGCGGCCCGACCTCGTCCCCCACGCTCAGCTCCAGGACCACCGCGGCCTGCCCCTCCGTGACGCTACCGGCGCCGTCGAGAAGAAGAGGGCCCTCGTCCCGGGATGCGGCCGCGGCCACGACGTGCTGCTGCTGAGCTCCTGGGGGTACGACGTCTGGGGGCTCGACTACAGCCCCACGGCCCGCGAGCGCGCCGTCGAGAACCAGAAGAAGGCCGACGCAGAGGGCCTCTACAAGCCCGTCGACGGCATCGAGAAGGGCGCCGTCCATTGGGTCACGGGCGACTTCTTCAGCCAGGACTGGACCAAGACCATCGGCCAGGACCCAAAGTTCGATTTGATCTATGACTATACGGTACATTATGCCTTCACTCCGACTTCTTGATGCGCCTGGAAAGGAAAATCCTTGTGCCATTGACTTTTTTGTTCTTTTTCTTTTCTTTTTTTTCTTTCTTGTTTCTACTGTTCTTTTTTTGATATGAGCCAAAAAAGAAAACACAGCGACTAACTGTCCAGTTCCTTTGCGCCCTCCCCCGCGAAGCCCGGCCCCAATGGTCTAAACGCATCGTCGAGCTGCTCGCCCACACCGGCCGCCTCGTCTGCCTGGAGTTCCCGACGACAAAGCCAATGTCCGCCGACGGTCCCCCGTGGGGCCTCTCCCCGGAGCTCTACGAGGCCCTCCTCTCCGCCCCGGGCGACGACATCGCCTACCACGCCGACGGCACCGTCGATGAGACGCCCAGCCCCAAACCCCGAGCCGAGGGCCTGCACCGTCTGAGCCTCATCAAGCCCCATCGAACGCACAAGGCGGGCACCGACGAAAACGGTGCCGTCCTCGACTTCATTTCCGTGTGGAGTCGGTAGGTAGCCCCTCGAGAGTCTGTTCCAGCTCCTCCGTCGTCGTCTTGTTCTTGTTCTTCTTCTTCTTCTTCTGCTGTCTTTGCTATTCTTATCCCTGATACCAAAACCCCTGTACATGACCATTACAGACAGATATAAAAGTATAGAGATTCGCTTCGTCTTTTCTTTTCTTCGTTCTTCACTCCTCGTCTCTTCCTCTTGGAATTTGTGCTTGTCCTTGTCTCCTCATGATGATGCTTTTCGAAGTGAATTGTAGTGCTCTCCCAGTCCGTATCCATGCCTGTAGTATGCCAGCCACAACGACTTGCCAGAAGCTGTGCCCTCGTCCTCGCATATGTTCTGCGTGGGCCCGTCCTGTACCACGCGGATCTCCGCCTTGTACCGTCGCGCGAGCGCCGTGAGCTCCAGCTGCCCACCCCACTCCGCCGTGTCCTGCATCTTTCGTGTGTAGCCCTCCAGCTCCTCCTCGAGGAACGGTGCAAAGTCGTCCGGGTGCTCCAGCATGTAGGCCGCCGCCGCACGCCGCACCACCTTGTACGCCGGCTCCTTGTCAGACTCGCCGCCGAGGGGGATGTCGTTCTGGTTGAGCTGGTCCGCCACCGCTGAAAACAGGCAGTGGCCGTCGGGCACAATGTCCTTCTCCACGAGGCCGTTGGCCTCAAACGTCTTCTTCATCGACTCGCTCTCTCGGGCACGGTGGTCCGTCATGTTGGACGCCTCCTCCTCGGCTCGCACCGCTGCCTCCTCCTGCTCCGCGGCACGGCGAGCTAGACGTTCCTTCTGACGGTTACGCTTCTTTCCTGGTTGTTGTTGTTGTTGTGGCTGAGCCGGCTCCGATACGCTGAGCTTCTCCGTAGCTGCAGTCAGCTTCTCGTCCTCTTCTTTGCTCTCCAACTCCTCTGGCTGGTCGCCCGCGTCCTCCTTCACCTCGCCGCTCAGCGCAGCGAGCTCGGCAGCGTGCCGTTCTCGCATCACTCGCTCCATCTCGGCGCACTCGTCGTTGACGCCCTTGCGGGTTTTCTTGGTCGCATTCTTCTTCTTGCCAGTTATGCGGCCCTGGAGGTCCTTGAGCTCGCGTCGGTGACGAGCCTGGACCTGCTCCAGCGTCTCGGCGGGGGCGGGGGAGGGTTCCATGATGGAGCTGAATGAGCTGAAGGAATGAAATTCGCGGTTATCGGTGCTCTTTGCGAGCGAGAGGTAAGTGTGAAGATCAGTTTCTATACAGTTACTTGCAAATAGCGAAAGAAGAAGGAGAAAAAAAAAAGGAAAATGTCACAAAGAGGATGAGGCTTGGAGGGTGAGCTATTGGAAAGAAGTCGCCCATCGCGGGGTAGTGGGAAAATTCATCGGCGCCGAGCGGTGGGGCACAAGTTCTGGGTCGGCCGGTTGTCTCATATCATAGGCAGCCTGAAACTCGACAAATATGAATCTTCAAGCATGGTCACAACCATGTCAACTTGCACGGCATAGAGATCTATTGAGCCGGTGTTAATCTTCAATAAAACCATGTCCTCCCTCCATCCCAACTAAGATGGCCGTCAGCGAAAATCACTACCACAGCTTGCTCACAGTCTACAAGAGTAGCGCCATGCAATATCGCAAGAGGCGGTAGTTGACGGCTCAGCATTGAAATTGTGGTGTCATTGAAGGCGCATTATTTCAAGGGCATCTGAATCAATCGAACCATTATTGAAAACACAGTTGTTGAGATCCTTTATTACACTACATTCAGCCCACTCTCAGAAGGCACACGACATCATTCATAGATAGAAATTTAATCTGTAAGAAAATCCTCGACGTCTGGAGGCTTGCATATTCTTATTCTTTTCATATTTATCGCTATCTATATAAGGAGACTGGAGTGCATTCAAGAGATTGACTGTGTCCTCGGTCCACGACCGGGATCTCGTTTTTTTTTACGGGATCATCCCTAATTTTGTTCCTAGTCACAAGCAACGTTTCGTTGCTAACACTCAACTCCGTGAGTTAATTCCCGCCTGCTACTCATGGTAGCTTCCCATATGGAGGAGCCTTTGCTTCTCTCCCGTTGCCCTTTTCTCCTTCTTTTCTGTTGTTACAGTCAACCGAGCAGATAGCCCCAAACGCCTCCCCAGTCTCATTGTGGCCAACTCAGGCCAAAAGACAAACCATGTCTCCAAAAAAAAAAAATAATGTACAAAAAAAGGGTATAAAGTTTTACTCGCTCCAAGTTTCCAAAAAATAAATACAATCAACTCTTAAGTGGGTCGCCCTGGAAGACGACACCATCTCTCAGGAGCTTAAAATCCCTTGAAAGGATCGTCTCGAAAGTAGTCCTCTTCTCCAGCTGTTCTACTACCGTGATAAAAGTCATCGGTTCCTCGGGTCCCACGAGAGTTGTAGCTGTCCCGATGGCGACTGCGACTTTGTCTTCTCCGGTGTTCTTTGCTGCGTCGTCGAACCTCTTGTCTGAACTCATCCTGCTCGTCAGGATAATCATTAAACTGAGAGAATGCCAAAGGACTGATGAAAGCCTCCATTCGCACCGTTCCGATTGCATCAAAGAAGTTGCTCGGCCTGGACGAGGCCTCAGAGGTTCGCTGAGAGGCCGTTTGGCTCATGCCCCATGTTCCATTGCTTGATGCCTGCGACTGATAGATATCGGAGGATCCAGCAGTGTTGATGCTAGCTCCGGCAGTACTGTTGGTTGCGGCATGATGGACTCCTCCAGCAGGGCCAGAGAAGCCGCGGAAGGAGAGTGGAGGGGGAACATGCCCGCCAGTGTTGCTTCGCTTTCGGCCGTGACCAGGTGGAGCCGGGTTGTTCCGCTCGTGGAAACGCGGGATCATGGGAGGTTCGGCAGCATCAGCAGATCCATCCCTTGAGTGGTTGCTTGAAATCACTCCGACAGAGTCAATCATGGAGAAAGACAAGACATCGCCCATCTGAGATGATGGGGCGCTTGGGATGCTCGGGACGCTAGGCGTAGCAGCCTTCGGCAGGTGATGACGGCCTTTAGCCAGTCTAATGGAGTCTCGAATGCCACCGCGCTTCAACTTGGTCTTCGGCATCTCAAACTCAGGGAGAGGAGCGGGTCGGTCTGAAATCTGGGGTTGTGAGATGTTCTCTGGAAGAGCCTGTGAGGAATGCGCCAGGAAGGACAGTGCTGTCAACCAAATATAATGACGCTCAGCAGACGTGGCCGTGAACTTCAGGGCACGCTGAGGGGTTAAGATCAAAATTGACCGATTGAACAGAGATGGGGCGCCTCGAGGAGGCGGGTTGTCATCCTTAACATCCAGCACAGATTGAATGACCACTACACGGTTGTTAGAAATGGGGTTATGGAGTAAATCAGGGGAAATCACGCACACTTTCGACCAGTCTTGCCCATGAGGGCACTTCCAGAAGATGGCTGCTTGCTGCTCCAGAGGATAGACCTCTCGTAAGGGGCAAGCCAGACCCATCTCTTGTGGCGGTCATTACTGTTTTCGTCACCACGGTTCGACTCAGGGACACCAAATGACTTTCTTCTGCGAACATATTTGAACATCCACTCTCCAACCATTGTCTGCGCAATAGCGTCAACAACAGTGTTGTTCTGCGAACTTCCGTTTGTTGATCCACTGTTGGTCTGCGGAGGGTCGCTGCTCATAGTGTTGTCTGTGGTAACAGACAACTGGTGCTGATGTCGGTACTGGCGGGACCGACCAAGAGGAGTAGTAATATCGTTCCTAGGAAGAGGAGGCAGTCCCGGGCTCTCGGGTGCCTCTGTGGATGGAGACAGTGGTGGAGGTGAACGACTGCCCTGGCGACGATATCGCTGGTTCCGGGGCAATGCCGTGGCCGAGCGCACCTTTCTGATGCTGCCAGAGCGGTAGTGGCTACGACCGGTTCCACGACGAGAGAGCATCTCACCGCGCGTCGGGCTTCTCTGCCCATCGCTGGGCACGCTGGAGCTGAATGGAACCTTTCTCGAGCTGGCTCTTGTGGGGATCGGGAAGGGAGGATTTTTGGAGTCTTGCAAGCTGGGGCTCCGGGATCTGCCTTGGTGACTGGCGATCCCGCTTTGGATCATGGCAGCCTTGCGCATAACACTGGCGCGGTTCGACGACATCGCGGCTGGGCTCTTCTCAAAGATCCTACCAGACTTGACAGAGGCCATGCGAACGGGCACCTCCCTTTCCTTGTCACCCGAAAAGTAGCTCATGAAATCATTGGCGAATGGCTTGACAGAGCCGCGCGACACCTGCTTCATTGTAATCTGCTCAGGTGAGCCGGGGATCGTGCCGTTAGTGGTCACAGTGCCAGTGGAGCTTCGCTTCGACCTAGTAGCAGTGACGGATTTAGGTCTTGGTGCAGACAAGGCGGTGCGATATTCAGAGTCACTTATATCGTAATCACCAAACTCATCTACCTCATCAGAGCTAGCACCATCGAATCCTGCAAAGAGGCTGCTGAACCTGTGCGGTCGTCGCATAGGAGCCTTTTGGCTTGAAAGAGGGCCATCATCATTGTTTCCAGGATAGGCGTCGTGAGTTTCAGAGTCAGCAATCGAGATGGGCGATGATGGCATGTCAGGTATGCTGTGTTTCGTCAGGCGGCGGGGGTTGCGAGGCGGCACATTGCCAGGGACGGGTGTGAAGGTCTTGGGAGGATCGCCAATGAGGGGCGGGTTAGGGGAAGTAGGCCTAGAGGTAATGGAGGAGGGCTGGAGGTGAGCAGGGAGAAGAGCCAATCGCTTGTCAATCTGGATACCTTCCGTCTGAACACCAGCCTCACAAGTGGCAACCGGAGCCAGGATACTAACTTGGCATCCAAAATCCTTAAAGTGCTGGGGCAGACGAGGCTCTCTGGGGGTAGTGGGTCGACTGGTGGGCGGGTGAACGCTGATGCTCGGGATCGCCAGCGGTGGAGAAGGCGGCATAGGAGGGAACACAAAGGAGCGTGTGAGAGGTGCAGGCTCAGGAGGATCAGTTTGTGTTGACGATGTAGCCATTTCCGGCTTCTTCATCTCAACGGGGGGAGAAGGTGGTGGTCGGGAAGGAGATTTTGGAGTCTTGGGTGGTGTCAATGGGGGATCCTCAATCGTTTGCGAAGATGTCGATACCATCAGCTTTCTAACAGTGATTGGCTCAATCGAAAGAGGTCGAGCCACATGCACCCGCTTCCGGCTCTGGTTTGCCTCAATCTCAACCTCTGTGCGAGGGGAGTACTCGACTTCGGGAGACTTGCTGCGCGAGAGGACGGGCTCGGGCGTCGAAGGCTTTGAAGGTACCATCTTAGGAGAGGGTGGAGGAGAGTACTGAATTCCAGAATCCACGTAGGAAGGCTTGGGCGCGGGAGTTTCGGCCTCCTCGTCCTCTCCTTCCAGGGCCTCCAGCACCGACTGGTTCATGAACAGTCTGCTGCGAGCAACACTTCCTGATCGCTTCAAGCTTTCCAGGCTCTGGTTTCGACGGTGCATCCGGCTCATGACGCTGTCTCGGCTGAAATTGCGAGAATGAACATACGGGTGGTAGTTGGAGAGAGCGCTGTCGCGCCCGTCCAAATCGCTCTGCTCATCATCATCAAAATTCAACTCATCGGCGAGCGAGTTGCCATTGGGCCTCATGGAGCCTGGTCCCGTCATAACGGAGAACCGGACACTGTTGGTCATGCTCATAGTTCGAATGCTAGCACCATCGTTCTCCCGGCCGCTCTCCTCGGCCTCGCTATCAAGGCCATGGCTATCGGCGTGCTGAGCTTGAGCGGCCTGGTAGGCAGCCACCTCGTCAAGCACAACCTTCAATCGGCTCTCTGCAACATGAATCTTGCGCTCATACTTGCGCTTCTCCTCTTCCCACGACTCCTTTTCCTCTGCCAATAGCTCATGCACTCGCTGAGAATCTTCCTCCTGTGTTCGAATCTTTTTCTGGGCAGCCTCCAACCTCTTCTTTGTCTCAGACACAGATTCAACAGCTTCGTCTCTTTCGCGGGCAAGTTCCCCTAGAGCCGATGAGGTTCCTCCTTCGAGGAGGGATAACTGGCGCTTGAGGGATCGGCTTTCCTTGCCAGTGTTGGCTAGGTTTTGTTGTAGTGTGTCTCGTTCCTCTCTGGTCGTGTGTAGAGAGAGTTCCAATGTCTCAATCAACTTGATCTTCTCCTCTTGGTCTCTTCGAAGAGCCAAGATTTCAGATACTAGATTGGCATGAAGGGTAGGAGTGAATCTCCGAGGATCAAGTATGCTGATGGTTTCGTCCGTGGCCAAGTCCCTTGAGGACCGCCGCGAGCCCTTTTCACGAGGTGGGGATTTGGATTTGCCTTTGCCAGGCGGCGTCACTGAGCGTCGGGATCTTCTCGAAGAGCTTGAAGGTGTACGGTATGGCGTATCCTGTGGTGTAGGTAAAGAGGTGGCGGCTGGACCGCTAAGGTACTCGTCGTCAGTCTCCCAGGCACCCATCTTGAGAGATGTTCGGCTGCGAGGAGCAAACTTTCAAACCAACAAAATTTGCAAGTGGTCAGCTCCCACCATCAAAACGCCAGCTTATGGAAAAGGCGGGAGAGGGCGGGCTTGGTGCAGCGACAGTGGCTGTCTGAGCAGTCAGTTCTCAACTGCGGTGACCCTTGCATCCAGTAACTTGCAATGAGAATGACACAAAACGCTCTCCGTGGGGCAAATGTTACATCAAGGAGGCACTGTTCCCCGACAAAGTCAGCATTCGCAAAAGCAATGTGGTCATGCGTGCAAGGATGTCAAGAGATGAGCCCCCCAATGACCGCAAAGCGACAGGTTATTGAGATGACTTACGCAAGAGACGCGGTCAGGATATACGACAGTAAGAAAAAAAGAAACGAGGGACCGTGTCTGTCTTTAATGACAGGTTCGCATTGAGGCGCTGCTGTATGCTAGAGAGAGTGTCGTCTGATAATCGAAATCAAGAGCCCGCGCGGATAGTGCTCGGCGTCACCACGGGCGGTTGTAATAATAGGGGATTTAGCAAAAAATGCCCGATTCCGAAGGGTTGTGGTCCGTGGTGGTAAGATGGGATCGTGGGCAAGTCAGTGCGTGGGAAAGGATCGGCCGTGCGGCGTCTGTCGTCGAGATGCGATTCAAAGGAGAGTCAATTCGTGATGCACAACGCGTTGCAAGAGATTCGTCTTAAGTGCGACAGGTGAGAAAAAGTCAAAGTGCTTGGAGTCGTCGAAGAGAAAGGAGAATAAGTAAGGCTGGATGCCGGCCGCCGTGGTCAAGGTACAGATCAAAAAAAAGAAGGAAGGACACAAGATACTATGAGCAAAAGCCAAGTCAGTAATCACCACAAGTCGATGCGCCGTTGGGGACTCGGTTTGCGCTTGGGCTTCAGCCGAAAAAGGGAATTGGTATTGAAGGAGCCTCTTTCCCGTTTGGTATTGAGGAATCGCAACTTACTGAAGAAGGGCAAGAAAGCAACAATTGGGATCTCAGGGCCGCCGTCGAGGGTTTACGGACTCTGAGGCATCCGAGACGTCATGACCTGTTACGAGAGCAGATGATGCAACGGTGCGACGGTTTGCGGGTGAGGACTAGACGCGTGGTCGAGGGAGTAGTGCCGAGGGGCATCAAGAAGCAGCACCAACACCAGCACCAGTCCAGGTGGAGAGGAAGCGACTTGGTAAATAGAGAAAAGAGAATGCGAAAGGAGACGGCGTGGGAGGCGTAGACTACGTAGCATGCGGAGGATGGAATAATACATGGGCGCCAGAGGGCGATCAGAGCATGAGCGGATGCAGAGACCCAAGACCTTGTTTTGTATCCACTTGCCTGGGCGTTCGCCGGTGCGGACCTTGCCAAAGCCAGACAAGGACAAGGCGAGCAGAGACCAGAGGCCGCGGAGGAGTCTGGATAGAAAGTCCATGTCCCGTTCAGTCGACAGCTGCAAGGTGAGGAACATGCAGAGCTAGCGCGGGAGAGCCCACGCTTGTCGGCGCCGGTACGTACCAGCAAGGTCGACAGGGGGTGGACAATCGATATTGCACATTAGACAAGGGCCCCGGCAATTTTGAGCGGCGCGGGAGGGTGGAGGCAGCCCGGAGACCCGAGAGGACGGGCATGGCTGCTTTGATTAAGGGTTGGCGAGGCTTGTTGACTGACGATTGGGAATGGAGGGGGTGACGTTGAGCGGCGGAACAGGCTGATGGAAGGCAAGGGTATTGAGGGCAACTGCAGGCGTTGGTTGGATGCCAAAAATGTCGACTAAACAAGCATCCATGGGATGTGAGAGAAGGCAAACGGGATATCCAACCATCTCAGTTCATCCCATCACCCGTCAGCGCACCCCCCCGGCCGTCGCCTCGTCCGTCCCATCTTCAACATCCCGCGTGATTCGATTCGAGGTCGATCGAGTCCCGTCCCGTCGCGTATGTCATGTTTCTCGGCTCTCCTCTATTGACACTCGCCGCCGCGCCGTTCTACCTTGAATTGGCGTCGACAGACCGGGGACATGACCTGGCCTAGCCAAGTTGGTCGTCGGCCGGCCTGGGCTGGCTGCAACAGGGGTCCATCCACTCACACATCACAGATGCCCTTGCGATATCAGGACCAGCACTCACGAATAAAGAAACCAAGAACCCGGGCAGACCAGTAGCAGGCCGGACGGTAGGTCGGATGGTCGAGAGGCCTGGCTGCTTCATCGGTGCCTACGCGGATATCGATACCGCGGTGCCGAGATGCACATGTTGAAACAGCCATCCAGATTTTGCCCAACAGTGTGGTGTGCAAGAGCCCACCATAAATTTCGCACTTACCCATTTGTTGCTGTCCTAAAAGACCCTTGGGCCCAAACAGGCAGGAAACTGGCCTGAGCCTCACTTCGCTCCAACGTCTGCTACTCCGAACAAAGATAGGCACAGTGTTCTTGAAGACCTCAGGGGGACCGTCGAGATGATGGCGCCTCGCATCCTCCACCCACTTACGGCGTGGTCTCGCAGCCCCGCTCCCCGGGAAAGCTCCCCTGGAAGAAGCCGCTAACGCATCAGCTAAACCGTGCTGGGAATCGCTAGAAGTCCCTTCTGCGGTCTGCGGGGTGCTGCAGCGGGTCAGAAATGTGGAACGGTTGCAATTTCCTCTTCGATGATCCCACCTGGTGCAGACGGCGGGTCCTCTTCCATTTCCACACACAACACGAGAGCACAAGGAATATGCTTGATGCACGCTACTGTGTATTGCATTTGTGCATCCAAACAAGCAATGAAACGGTTCGCCCGCCGTCAACCTGCAGATTTCGCTGCAAGGTCGGCCCTTGCTTCCTCATTCGTAGCCATCAGAACCAAATCACTTGCTCGTGCGGTACTGTGCTGTGCCCCTTGGCTGTACCGTAGATCAAGCCTCAAATGGGTCCTCCAACTACCATTTCCGCTTGAATCATGGCGTGAGGGCGAGCCCAGGCCCAGCATTCTGATATCCCTCAGGCTCACCAGGGGTTTGTCCATCGCTAGCTTGTTGCCCAAAGAGGGTCTTTCCTCGTGTTTCTAGGTCCAGCGCAAAAAGCAAAGTTCGAATTAAAGTCGAATCCTCCTGGTCCGCGACCCGGCAGCACCGCCTCGATATCCTCGAAAACCTCAAACGCTCTACTGCAAGCGCGGTCGATGAACCTCCTCCCGGGCAAAATGAGCAAGGTCCAAGGTTCGGCAGTTCAAGACGCCAGGAAATGGCCAATGTGTGCGCACGCAATCAATGTTACTCTCTCTCACCGATCGCACATGCACACACCACCATACGCCACCACATCGTCCCTCAGCCATCGGCTCTCCCAAGTTCCGTGGCAGGCACAATTCCCTGTGGCTTAACACTGCACACCCTGATATTACCACCGTTCATAAGATGTAAGATTCCGTCTACGGGCCGTGGATCAAGCGAAAGGCAAGGTAGGGGGATCCTGTCAGGGAAACATGAACTCCAGAGCAAGGTCTCAGCCAATCTTATCACACATCGTATGCCTATCAACATCCTTGGCTCTCATCCATCCGCCTTGCCCGGCCGCGCCAACGAGGCTGTATTAGACATACAGCAATATTGCACATGCTAAGCGATTGCCGAATTCCTCGCATGCTCCATCATCGTACCCTAAAATTGGCCCTGCCCCTTGCCTAGTCAGAATAACAAAAATTTTCAGTCTTCGTCATCATGGCTGATCAATTATTCCGTGCAAGGGGGAAGCCTTCTGGATCATGGCATACGGAATACGTACACGATGGCAATGTCTTTTATTTCTGGACATACTTTATCTCACACAGAGAAACACGCCAGCAAGACAGCCAGCAAATGACACAGACGGTGGATTTTGCCCAAGAGGCCCAGGTGCACCCCAGCAGGCGTCAGGAGCACGCCTGCGCAACCCTTGTGCCTGAAAAGTCCGAGCATCTCGCGTATGCAATATGCACGGCAATTCCGCTTAATACAGCCCGGGCCAGCAGCATGCACGCACGCTCATCCAGTGCTGTACCCCAGATGACGGCTGCTCCTCTCTTAACTCCACCGCGGTCTCGATTAAATAAATTGCCTGTATAAAAAACTCCAGAGAGCGTTGATTGCAAGGTCAAGCCAGCATTCGTCGTAGTTTATTTAGGCCAATTAAACACTCAATCTTCATTCTTCGACCGCCTGAGCGTCGTCCGTGTGCTGCTCAAGAGACTCAAAAAAAGGTTACAGATACATATCCTGCATCAGCTCGGTGTTTAACATCGCTCCGAGACCTGCCCCCTTATGAAGGTTCAATTGGACCGATTGTGCACGGCGGTCAAGCAAAAGACACATCCATCCATCGCCATTGGGAGAATTGCCGTGCGACCAACTGGCATCACCCTCTTCTCTCCGGCGTACCCACTGAAATGGGTTCTCAGCACGTGCGTAAAAGAGTTTCCGCAGGCCCTTGTTCTCCGGGTCTGGATGTTACATTGACGAAGAGTATTATCGCCCATGATCTGGCAACGGATGCAACCCCTATTGCATCGTCACTGTCACTGTCACTCCTGTCACATCGCTCTAGCACGCGCATCATCGCCTCCGGCCGTTACGGGAGCGCGCCTTTCATCTCATCTCAATGCCACGCCACCTGCCATCTGCCACCACCAACTCCCGCCAGTCGCCCGGAACCTTTCATCTGCAACACTGGCGCGTGATGTGATTGCTGCTAACTGGGACTTCCAAACCAAGTAGCTCGAAATTAGCCTTGACCAGTTTCTTGGTTCCCGCTTCCACCTCAGTCCCCATCAGTCCCATCAGATCCACAAAAACCATTTGTCTGGTTCATTACTCTGAGGGGCGCGGCCCGGCTGGCCTTGAATGAAAGCGAAGACGAGAGAGAAGAAAAAGAAGAAGCAATTATCCATCGCCCACCAGCCAAACCCCACGCCAACTGAAGTCAGCAGGGTTTTTCCCGAAAGGGACTCTAAAATCCCAATCGGTCCAAGACCAGGGTCGTCAGCGGCCTTTACGATGACGAGTACTTGTTTGCTACAGGGCGACCTTTTTTTCTGGCCCCTCCCTACTTTCCCCATCCCCTGCTGAAGAGTCTGCGACGAAGCCAAGCCAGAACCCTTGACAACCAACCCATGGACCCCGGCTTGTCACAGTCGTAGTGTTCTCCCGCTCAGCCGCGACAGTTCGTGATCTTCAGGCAATCCATGCTCGGTGAGAGGTGAAGGAATCCATGTTGCAGCTGGTCACAGTGGTCTCTCCAGACCAGAACCAAAGACGTCAAATGTCCGAAGCCACAGAAAAAAACGGCCCGGAGCACTCACTGTCCGGCGCACTTTGGGGCCTCTGCTTGGGTCGGCAATTGTTTTCTTTTTTCCCTCTCTGGTCAAGCCGTGCGCCAAGTCCCCCAAGTCAGGAGAAATTCAGTCTTGGGCCGCCGCCACTGCACATTGTCAGTGGAGCGTTGGCTTTCGGAGGCCCTGGGAATACGCATCCCGGGACGACTTCCGGCACCGAGAGACACATACCCCCTTGCGATCCACGTCTCCTCGCCTCTCTATCGGCAATCATTGACCTGCGTGGGTGCAGTCCACTCCGCCCGGGGTGGTGTCTAGCGCCGCAGAACCAGACTTTTTGCCAGTCGTGACGGCTTAGAGCTGGGCAAGAAAAAGCAATGATCACCAGCCTCGGTCGCCGCCACTCAGCACGCGGTCGTCTCAAGATGTGTTTGAGGCCTTTGTCACGTTCCGTAGCGTGCCGCCTTTGTATCATGTTCCCATTGGCCTGGTGAGCCCTTGCTTTCCTCTTTTTTTTCCCCGATGCTCGGCGTTGACGTTGATGATCGCCGCGGGGAACGGGGGAGGAGTCGATTTTCTTTTTCCTCCCATCCCCCATGGAAGAAGCAAGTATTGCCTCAATTCGGACCTTTTCGTGGACCTTTTTTTAGGTAATGCAAGGCTCAGCATTCCAGCCATTCACCGACATTCAGAATTATCGACCCAGTAGGGCTGGAAATGTTCCAATGATGTTCTGGGTTCTGTGTTGCGGATGCAAGTCTCGCCCGCCGAATGTGCCGGATCGGTTGGCTGGGCTGCAAGGGATAATCAACTGTTCCCAATGTTAGCAACTGCCCAGCCCTGACACCCTACATTGTCTTGCTCGCAAAAAAGAGATAAGAAAAAAATTCTCAGCAAATTGTAACAGGAAAGTCGTAAGCCTCATCAAACCGTCCGCCAAGTGACGCAAGCTTCTGTCAATCAAACACATCGGCCCTCAACGGCTGGCCAACCACATATTACGCTGAGACCTGACTTGCCACACCCAGCCCATTATAAGCCCTTGATATTGATACGAAAAATCATGCGGCATCCGGGGTGACATGGTTGCTCGTGTTCCTGCTGCCTGCTGTCATTTTTCCGCCATGACTTGTTTTCGACCATTGAGTCTCCAGTAACCCCTCAAAGCCGCATCCACAACTCCCATCCCCACACTTGCAAGTGATCAGTCACCAGCCTCATTTCCCTCATCAAAATTAGATTCTCGAGCACCAGGTCTGAACTGGGGAATCTGGTGCAGCCGTTATCTGTAAAAGTGACAGGGCGTTTACAATCAAACAAGCCTATTCACAAGCTGGGGCGGGGACAGGGTAGCTGCTAGGTTCCGAAAAAACACATTGCGAAAATTATCTCCTACCATAATCGCATTGAAGGTATTAAGGCCCAAGCAGGCTAACTCGGTTAGTCAACTTGACGAATCGGTAGGAAAAATGAAGAATTTCAAAATATCCTGCCTCATATCAGTTTGCATGAATAGATTATCCGATCAATGCCCTGTTGGGAAGTTGCGTATAGTACCCTAAACTACAATACCCTAAACCCCAGATTACCCACACACATAGTTGCTCAACCCCCAGCTTCCAGGATGCACAACGGGTCCGGTTCAATTTTCTATCAACATGTCATCAGCCCTAGCAAAAAAGCACATGGCCAAACAGTTCCGCATTCCGTCATGCCCACGCACCCTCGTTAATACCCACCTGATGCAACGAAAATCGAGCGGGCTCGAGCGGTGCAGAGCAAGGGCAGGGTTTCTATGCAAAAAAGCCACTGCGTCGGACCAGCACCCTATCACACTTGGACCCTGTCTTCTGAGGGGGGCCCAGAGCGCTTAGGGGAATCCTTTTCAACGGCAATTGTCTCCATGGCCATGTGGTCCCCCCGATTGCGATGGCCAACCGAAATGCACACCGGAGTGGATACGACATGAGAGGCTGCATATCGTCAAACAAAGAATGCGCCTTTCACACAGATTACTTCCGATGCTGGCCAGGTTCATTGCTCGGCAAACGTGGCACGCGTCGAGTTTTCGCAGTCAAAGCGTTTTTTCGCAGCAGCAGCCCCATTCCGCGTGCGAGTATGCATGCAATGCTCGTCGCCAGAACTAAGCACACGCACACTCAACCTGACATGTAGGATTCCGAGTCACATCATGCTGCTGTAAGCGATGCAACCTTCTCGTCGACCCATATTGGGTATTTGCTCAGGCTCTCGAACCACTGGATAACGCTTCCGATCTGGGGCCACTCGTCAGCATATTCCTTCCGTGCCCGTACAGCTGCATCGGCACTCACCAAAAAGGCCCAAGAGCCGATGTACGTCGACAATGTTACGGCGTACTCAACTGCCGGGTGCGATATTCCGTAGCCCAACGCTCCACAGAGTGTGAACCCAATGGCTCCTATCAGATTCCACAGCCCAATGTGCCATCCAAGCACGCCCGGTGCGGGAATGTACCAGCGAGGCTGCACCTCGATCATGAACAGGGCACTTGATACTATGAATCCCGCGCCTCCAATAACCTGAGGAGCCCAGTAGAGGCCGTTTTCGGCCGGCTTGGAGAAGTTGTTCAAGATTGGCGGCAGCGATGTAATGCCTGCTATCCAGAAGATGGTTGCTCCAACCATTTGCGAAAAGCAGGCCAGAAAGCCAACTTCCCGAAAGTAGTGCGTCCTGAGTTCATACCATGTTGGCCACCAAGACCACGTTCTAGTGGGCTTTCCGGTGCTGGAGGGATTCGTTCCTTGTTTCCCATCTGCCTCCTTGACGAAGGACCGTGTCTGAGCATGCGAGTGGCGGCATTGGTGAGCTTTGCGGACATGTAGAACGCCGTCTAAAGACTCTTCCACGGCCCATCCAAAGCAGTCAGATCGGTTCTCGTTGACAGCCTCGAGCATCAACAGCACCGATCCAAACTCGAACACCGTAGCTCCGATTATTGCTGTGAGACCAGCCCCCCAAGTTGTCTCTCCCAGGAACTCTGATGATGGATCTTGAACTGGGAGCCAGGAAAAGAAACCATTGATAACCCATATAACTGATCCTATGAAATGTCAGCTCATCCTTGCCGGCACAGTCAACAGAACCCACCAATGGTGAAAACAACGGCTACATCGTAAGAAATATCCCATATAGGATATCTCACAAACATCTTCAAGATCCCACGAGCTGTTTGTTCCCATGTGTTAGTTAGCTTCGGCGCCTTCGCCGAGGCGTGTTTTCGCGGATCGCGGTCAAGAACCACGGCATGTCGACCCTTTCTGTTGTCCCGGCTCCTCCAGAGATATGTCGCTTTTACCGGTGTGTTCCCAGATGCTGATCCGGAAACCTCTTTTGCTTCCTCTGACGATGCCGCAGGCTGCTTCTCCGCCGTTATGTATCGATTTGTGGGATTCAGCGATTTCCATGGCCCAGTGCTATGAGTTGCGTGATAGTGGCGACCCAGGAAGTGATCCCGCTTGTGAGGCATGGCAGTATGTCTTTGTGATGGTTAGTATGCGCTTGCATGTGGCGGTAGCATGTTTTTTTTTTGGCTGCTTTGGATATTTGACTGCTGTGATGACGTGAAGTAACCATGGCCGAATGATGTTAGCTTGTCGCATGAGGAGCCCCTCGCCACAAGGTACGTTGCCGAGTTTCCGAAGCCGCTGCTGCAGGTACCCCTGTTCATGTAAACATCAAAATCGTCGAATGCAGTCACTCATAGGCAATGGAGGATGAATTCCCATCACTGCTGAACAAACCAATTGCAGGTTTCCGTCATCAGACACATGGTGCATATCATTGGCTTGCATTGTAACTCCTCGGATAGCTACCCTACAGATGCGTGTGTCTCATACCACCCTACTAAGCCATGCCCAACTATCTGATCTAATATTGCAATCCACTCCTGATTCTCCATAGAGTTGTAGTTCGAATTGAAATGCAAGAGACTGATAAAAGTTAGATGCCATAGCATCACACCTTGTATTTCGTCATCTGAGACAACTTTGTCAGTGATTGTCATGTGACCGGCGACATTAGCTCGTCGAGACCCGATTTTGTTGATGTAATGGATTCAACATTCCTGATCGAGAAAATAATACCTGCAACGACCATGTCGCCATCAGCTGTATCCCCTCTCGCCAATGTGAAGGCTCTTACCTTCGACGTGTTTGGTACTGTCGTCGACTGGAACTCCTCGGTCACTGAGGAGCTCCTACTTCGAGCACACCGCAAGAAGAACTCGGCAATCACACAGGATCTCAGAAATGAACTGGATAACATGGACAACAACGACTGGAGCAAGTTTGCATTGGAGTGGGCTAGCGGATACGGAGAATTTACGTCAACCTTTGATCCCGGCAAAGACGCCTGGAAGACTGTTGATCAAGTACTGCACGACAGCCTCGTGAAACTACTCAAGAAATGGAACCTCACAGATTTGTATACATCTCCGGAGGTGGACTCTCTGAGTCTCGTCTGGCACCGTCTCCGTCCCTGGGAGGACTCCCAGAAGGGATTGAGGGAGCTGGGCAAGAACTATACCACAGCCATACTCTCCAACGGAAACAGGGCACTTCTCTGCGACCTGAACGACTATGAAGATTTAGGCTTCGAAGAGATCATCTCAGCCGAGGACTTTAAAGCCTACAAGCCGAACCCAATTGTCTATAAGGGTGCTGCGGCGAAACTGGGACTGGAGCCCGAGGAGGTTGTAATGGTCGCGGCCCATCTTTTTGATCTCGAAGCGGCAAGAAGCTGCGGTTTCAAGACGATATATATCGAGAGGAAAATGCAAGAGTCATGGCCCAAGGATGGAGAAAAGTACAAGCACGCCAAGAAATGGGTCGACCTCTGGATTTCGGAAGAAGAGAATGGTATCGAGACTTTGGCCAGCATGTTGAAGAATATCGGATAGGCTGAGTGCGTGCGTGATTGAAATTACAGCAAGTTGATAAAGTGTTTGATACGCGTGGGGGTAATGAGACAGTCACGTAATGCTCATTGATAGCATCGGCAGTAGTTTCAGGATAAGCAGAACGCCAAGCCAGCCTGCAATGAACAACCCAGGAGGCAGGCATAATACAACGGAAATAATATTCCGGATGATATCACAAGCCGTTTCAAGGCACAATGTGTCTGAAAAAGTTTTATGCCTCGCTTCCATTTTGCCATGTTCCCGAACAATGAAACCTCGGGTTGTATTTAGGCTGGATGAGGGCTACACGAGGGAACACTAGGTTTTATCCCGAATCAAACGTCGGGGTTTATCGGTTCCCGACACACCTGATTCATAATCGGGAGAGTAAGTGTTGGTGATGGGATTATCGAAAAAAATAGTCTATATACCCCGCTTAGGAAGGAGTCGTTGGTTCTTATCTATCACGGCGGTTGGTGATAACGACGCTGCAACTGGAACCTTTGAACCGCAGCTTGGCCAGCAGCAACAGCATGTGGAAGCTCCTGATTTGATGACGTATGTCCCGAAGGATTCCTGTACCGACTTTTGGCGAGAATGCATGGAATCCAACAGTCACGCTTCCAGACCTCGGCAGATGCATCGAAGGGGGGGGGGGGGGGAAGGATAATGGTTGCAAGCGAACAAAACTGCAAACCTCAACAAGGGGGGGCAAAAGGAAGAGGGGGTCACCACACACCTTGTCACTGCATACGGCGGCTGCGTGCTTCTCGTCTCGGAGAAGGATCCGAAAATGTCTCGAAGTGCGACCCTCGATGGCACGTTGCTGAGGCTCAAAAAGAAAGGTTACAGAAGGAAAGTAGCGGTTCCGACGTGCCATCATGTCTCAGCACAGCCCTTGTCTCACACGGACCGCGACGACCGGGAGCAACAGGGCCTTTCAGCGAAGCGGATGGCAAAAGACATGACACACATGCGGGCGGTGACATGAATAAGGATTTCCGAGGGCCAAAGGGAAAAGAATATCGATAAGCCAAGCGGCACACGGCGCTAAAAAGCAAAGAATAGGACCCCGGACCAATCATGTTTTTTGGTTCATTTCATTGCAGCTTTTTACATATGATGATTGCGTGTCACGTACTGTCACTCACATGCTTTAGCAACAGCAGAACAAAGAAAAAAAAAAAAAAAGAAACAAGTTCTAACCCGGCATGGGTTGGACAAGCAGCCAAAGCTCCGAGAACGTGCATAAACATTGGGGGAACACACGGGTAAAAGGAACACAAAGCCAACAACCTTGATTGCATCACACTCGGGCGGGAGAAGAAAACCAAAAAGAGGACGAGTTGCATACGACCAGACCTTGCTTGGGCTCTCTCCTGATGCATCGTCCAGCATATAGCCGATCCGGGGGTGAGTCCCAATCGGGTGGGCTGATCGGTTTACACCGTTTGCCTGGGATCCCGGGGGAAGGATGGGTGGAGGGGGAAGGGATGTGGGAGGGTTGCACACACGTGTGCCATAGACAGCCGAGCCAAGATGGAAATGTTTAACGGCGGCTGTTTCCGTTGATTGGTGTGAAAGCCGAGTCAAGCCGTCGCCCCGGGGTTGGGTAGCGGAACCATGCATGGGAGGAAAAAAAACATAGACACGAAAAAAGAGGCGCGGACGGGGGAGTAGGCCCCGAAGCAGCCGAGAAGGGGAAGAAGACAGAGGTCAGGGTCGGGGGTTTTCCCGACCAAATGCGAGAAAGGGGCCCTGTATACGTCAATCGCTCGGGTGAGCACCCATGCGAACTGTCGCCCCGGATGCCAGCGATGGAAATCGGTCCTTTGTTCCATCGGTTACGGGCCAATGGCGGGGGAATTCACCAATGTGACAGAACCAGGGGAACTGTGCATATAGGGGGAGGGAGGTTAAGGGGGGGGGAAAGCATCCGACGGGTGAGGCCGCGGTTGATTGAGGGCATGACCGGGTGCTTGGATCCAAGGAAATGGCATTTACTTTGATAGACATCGCGGCTGACTTTGGCTCGCAGGTGAGATTGCCATGTTGGAGGTTGAGTTGAAGTGCATTTGGGGTGGGGTCCCAATGGGGGGGGGAAGGGGAGGGGAGGGGGGATGGGGGCCCGCTAGGCCGGCCCATCTGCGACCTGCGTCTCCAAATGCCCCGAGAGACATTTTGGGCTCAAGCAAACCAAGATTATGGTCAATGCCTTTTGACTGGGCGCCCGATCTGTGCGAGATGTCACTGCGGGGAAGCATCTGGTAGCAGGAGCTTAGCTACTTGCCGTGGTGCGCGGCCTATTTGCCTCGAATGCTGTCAAAGTGTCATCCCACTGGGCACCGGGGCACAGCCACGAGCGAGGAGCACAGCGGGGCAAAAAAGAAGAATAAACAAAATAAAACCACACTACGGGTAACGAGCGCCAGAGCCGGTGGGCACCATTGGCAAGGGGGAGGGGGACAGCTCCGACTGGATGGATGGCTCGGCGGACTAGAAGAGAATTGAAGCTGTTGGGAAGCTCGTCTCAGTCGCCGCCCGTCGCCGACTGGCTCGTTGGTGTCTGGCAGCTTGACATTGGCATGTCATGCTTCGGCTGGCGAGACTGACAGGTGCACATGCGGATGCACGCAAGAAGGGAGGAGGCAAAAAAAAAAAGCATTGACACCCGAGCGGGCATTAGCATTGGGGCTGAGTTGCAAAACAAGGCCACCGGCAAGTCCCTTGGTCTTGGTCTTGGTCTTGGCCCCGATATTGCTCCCGCGCGGGTGAGTTTATTCATATCCAATAGCCCAACGCACACCCTCTCTCTGTCCGCGCCCTCCTCTCCTCTCTCTCTCTCTGCAAATTTCTGGGCCCCATGTGGCATTAAGGAGGCGTCCGGGTGTAAACGCGAGGGGCGTCATTGGCGCGCGCGCAGATATATACGTTTGTTGGGTGGCATCAAGCATACGGCGCCGAGACTCGGTCCGTCTGGCGAGTTGCAGAGACGGGTGAAGCACTACGATGCAAATCTGTGCCACAAAAGCAAGGTATGTTTCCCAGGTCGGCAAGCAGACCCCTCTCCTTCGCAGCCGCCAACGGCTCCATACTCGCTCTGGTTAGGCATTAGGCACTCAGATTCGGAACATTATGCGGTGGGCTAGCCCTCTGCCAAGACGAGGGTATCAAGTATAGCGTTGACGGTTTCCCGCTTGAGGCTGCATCAAGTACCCTCTAGGTATTGCTTTTACAAAACAAAAAAAAAAAACATAGAAGAAAAAATGGGGGCGTTGCGGCATCAGCAGCCTCCTCTCTCTCCTCTTTACCCTACGTGCATGTGCAGGTTCAAGTACGAATCGGGAACCGGCATGAGAGCCCAATTGCCCAACTACGGGATGTGGAAACGAGAATTGATGATCCCGTCAACGTCGGTAAGGCAAGCAAAGCAAATGCAGGTGCGTAGCCACACGACTCGGTGTACAAAATTGGCCGAAAGGATAAAACGTCGTCTTGTTATCGGGCTGATGCCCGCCCAGAGCTTAGCTTACCTGTCTCGGCCAACTAGCTTGCTGTAACTGCTTACCGCGCTACAGCTCCTGGGCGAACTCGGACAGGGACGGGGGAGACGGGGAACGGGCGGGAACCTTGAAGGAAGGCTGAAAAGAGGTTAGGATGGAGGTTGGCAACCTAAGTTTTTTTTTTCTCCCCTTCCCCTTCCCTCTCTTCCCCTACCAGCTGTTAGTCGGGAACTGTGGTTCTATTTCCATGTTTGGCGGTACGCGGACCCAGGCGGCTTTTCTCTTGACATCCGTTCCGTGATGGGCCCGGGGCCGCGTGGAACGTGGGATGAGAAAACAGCTGTCCTTCCCACCCCCCGCAGGATCCGTTTTCTTTCGTGTTGATGGAAACTCTTTTGCCTTGCTTGAACCAAACAGCGGCCGGTTGGCAACTGTAAGCATGGCACGGGTGAGACGTGAAGAAGGGTCTGGGCTCAGAGATCAACACTCGGATCAAGCCACTCTTGCCTCTGCGTGTCGGCATGACCCTTGTTGTTTGGATATCGACAGCGAACAGGAGAGATTGGACGTGAGCAACGGATTCGAGAGAGACCCGCCATTGCCGTCGTCGACTGGAGCCAACAAGCGCGGGAGGCCGGGATGCGATGGGCGAGAGGACGTCCGTGCAGCCCGGGAGCGGGTGCAGGACCAGACAGCGTCTTTGGTGGTTTCCGCATCTTGCTGTGAGTGTGATTGTGACTGCGGCAGCTGTGGGCTGCGGCAGTGGATTTTTTTTTTAACGACGCCATTTTGTTTTTCTTCTTCCCTGTCGACCCTTTCGCACTGATGCGGTGCTGCAAATGCGATGCGTGTGAAATCCATTACCTGCGCACACGTCCCTTGCGCCGTCACACACAGTAGTAGCTGTACCCAACGGTACCTGACATTGACATCAAGTTCCTACTTGGCTTAACCTGGTCAACAACCCTTACGACAACCCAACCCTTCAACAACGGCGCGCAAAGAGGAACAGGGTTTATTAGACCCTCTATTTTTCCTTCCGGCCTCTGGGCCCCCCTCCAGTTCTAACTGCCCCGGTCCTGCCAACACACAAGTCCGATATTTTGTCCTTGGTTTTTTTTTTTTCTGTTTCTTCTTCCGCTGAGTGGGCTCCGGCAAGCACAAATGCGAATGTCACTCTGCTGGTCAAACTCGACGTCCCCATCCACTGCTGTCGCACTACCCGCCTGTCAGCACAGGCCACCTCACCACCCGTGCACCGCGCCTCCGCGCCCCCCCAACCCCAACCTCCAAAAGACGCCACCATGCTCAGCGTGTTCCCCCCGGGACGGCGGAGAGGCTAAGTACCAAGGATGCTACCTCACTGACAGCAGGCTGGGCCGTGGCCCGCTCAAGTACATCTCGCAGCACGCAAGGTACCTTGGCGGCACTATGCCTCTAACCACGGCGCGGGCTAACCGCACCCCAACCACACACCACTCGCAAGTGCTGCGACCACCTGGTCGTGCTTGCTGCGTGCGTGCTGCATGCTGCAAAGACAGGCCCAGCATCAAGAAGAAGCAAAACCACAAGAGTCCGAGAAAATACGCAAAAGAAAAATCCGAGTGACGGGCCCCAAAGAAAGGAAAAAAAAAACACGCAACCCCCCGAGGGTACCCCGGAGGAAGCTTAGTATGAAATGAAAAATTTTTGTTCCTCGGCAAGTACATGTTGACAAACAGCCAGCAGTAGCAGCCAGAAAAAGTGGTTTTTTGTTTTTTTCCCTCTATTTTCTTTCTTTGTTTGTAGCCCCCAATCGTCGCATCATCCCTCCGAAGGATGGAGAATCGTACAGGCACCCACTTCTGCTCCCACGCTTAATTGTGGACGCCGAGCTCTTCGGTACCCAGGTGCCTTTTCTCTCACTCTCTTTCGCTCTGTGCCAGGTCCCCACGCCGCGGGAGAGTTGCGACAGCCGGGGCAGACCTGTTGGCCATTGGCTCAGTTGCATGGCTCCCTTCCGGCTGTCGACATAGGAGGAGCCAAGGTCAAGCCAGGCGTGTCGAGTCAAGGGGGGCACAGGCCGACTGGCTGGCTGAAGGGTAGCAGCCTCGCGCCGCCCACCCATTTACCGTAGCGCACAGCATCGCATCGCATCGAACCGCACCGCACACCCGCGGCGGGTGCACCGTGACGGTACTGTAGGGCCCCGTAGCCGTAATCCGGGGGCCCGGATGCTCGCTTGCCGATGACCAAACCAACAGCAGCATCCATCAGCAAAAGGCCAAGCATGGCAGGACGGGGTTGCTTCCTGGCTAACGCTGGCGGGCCCCCGGGTGTCCCTGAGATGGGGAGCGCCGTTGGTTAACCTCGCCGTACGAAGGTTCCGTAAACATACGGGTCTTGCTCTCGCCTGCCTCCTGTGTGCACCGCAACCGCAACCGCACCTGGGAAGGGGGAAAAGGCGGGGATAGCGAGGGCGAATCCTTCTCGTCCTATCACCATGATGGAAATCCATCTACCCATTCCCATCGCTCACTCGTCAAATCGGATCCGTCAAACCAGTCGCCCAGCCAAGACGTGAAAGTGTGCGCCTAGCCAACCGGCGCTCTCATCTCCCGGGGCGCGCCTCTACCCTTCCGGCTGGTGCCCGCCCTATCAGCGGCCGAGTCTTTGCTTTACACACTCACGTCCCATGGCCTCGCCCGCCTGCTGGTCGCCCTTCGTTAGCTAGCGCTTGGCGCCTTGTATGCCTTTTTTGTTTTTTGTTATTGTTATTTTTTTTTTTTTTTTTTAATTTCTAAATTCTGGTTCGACATTGCTTCATAGCCAGGAATTCGCGCGTACGTAAATGCAATCTATGACGCACAACTATTCCTTTTGGCTCTTTCTATCCATCATCCTCCCTTCTTCCTCTTGGCTCTTTTCTTGGTGTCATTTTTCGCCCGCGGGCCCCCCCCCTCTCATTACCCCGATGGTGACACTCCCTCTCGCTCTGAACCCCAAAGTCCTAGGTACCTTGTCTAGCAGCCGCCCCGGTACTGGATACCTGTACCTAGCCTCCTTTCCTCGTCCCTCCCCTAGCTGTCTGTCCCCTTCGAGGGTTCCCCCGAGTACCCAGGTTGCCTGCCTCTGCGGTGCCCAAGAGGCGGCTGTCTTGCCCACTCACCACCCACTGGCCCCTCCACCCGCGCCCAGCATGGATTTCCACCGGCTAGCCATCCGCTTGTACAGATACCTGCTGGCCAACCACCAGCCCGTCGCCGACAACCCCATCCCCATGTACCCCCCTCCAGCAGCACTACTAGCCTTACCTTGCCTCGCCTTTCCCACCCCAGCAGCCATGTAGCAGGGCCCTTGCTGTGGACTACACCTACCTAGTCTAGGTACGCTACCTCACCGGGCTTCCCTCCCTACTTGACTGTAGGCCCAGTACGTACCGCAGCGAACAAGGCCCCGCCCACAAGGTATCCACCCGCCGTCTTCCAACTTCGCCGCTCAGCAAAGACGGTCCATGGGGCTTCGACCGTACATCTCTCTCTCACACCCGGCTCCTTTTACTACTGCTTTGGCCGCTGTTGTTACTGCTGCTGCTCTCTCTCTTGGCTGCTAACGTCGTGCCGCCGTCTTTTTCACCCTGCCGAACAGTACAATTGCTGGCCCCAGCTCCTACCTCCATCAAGCCACCCCCTCTTCGTTCCTTGCTTTTCCTCCCCTCTGCTTGTGACGACCTCTTGTCAACTCAAAACCTCCACACAACCACTTGAGGCAATCTTCCCCCCAGCATTGTCTCCAGCCCTCTACATCGCTCCTCCTCCCTCCCTCCGTCCGCTGGTCTCCTCGACCTGCTCCCTCTCCAACCCCCCGGCCGCGTCTACGCTCTCTCCTCGCCGTCGCCGTCGCCTCCTTCGCCGTCAAGATGGCCGGCCGAATGGTATTATACAAGCTGGTGGTGCTGGGAGATGGTGGTGTGGGAAAGACAGCCCTGACCATCCAACTATGCCTGCAGCACTTTGTGGAAACAGTGAGTGCCCCTTCCGTAACCTTGGACTGCAGCCGTATCTCGCCACCTCGCATTCACGCTCTCCTGTCCCCTACAAAACCACGTCCCCCTTGCTGACCTGCCCGCCCCTTCAGTATGACCCTACAATCGAGGATTCATACCGCAAGCAAGTCGTTATCGATGGCCAACCCTGCATGCTGGAGGTTCTCGACACTGCTGGTCAGGAAGAGTACACCGCCCTGAGAGACCAATGGATCCGTGACGGCGAAGGGTTTGTCCTAGTCTACAGCATCTCGTCGCGCTCGTCCTTTTCACGCATCAAGCGCTTCCACCACCAGATCCAGAGAGTCAAAGAATCCTGCGCCTCGTCGCCCTCGTATCCTGGCTCACCTCTCTCCTCCGCCGGCTCGAACCTGCCCGTGCCCATCATGCTTGTCGGCAACAAGAGCGACCGAGTCACCGAGCGAGAAGTCTCAACACAAGAAGGCCACGCCCTGGCTCGCGAGCTAGGCTGCGAGTTCGTCGAGGCCTCGGCCAAGAACTGCATCAACGTGGAAAAGGCCTTTTACGACGTGGTCAGAATCCTGCGCCGACAACGACAACAATCCTCCAGACCCTCCGGCGGCTCCGGCGGCCGACAACGAGCAAACGGTGATAGCGGAAGCCACCGCGACCCCCTCAGGCACCGAAGAAAGGATGGCAAGGAGAAGTCGTCCAAGTGTGTCGTGTTATGAGCAACCCCAATTCCCACCAAAGATACCTAGTTGGAGCAGGAAAGAGAAGGAAATGAACTGGGCGAAAGAGAGAACACGGCTGAACTGGAGGTTTGCCGGCAACAACAGCCGCGGGTGAGGGGTTGTGCCATCGCGACCCCTCACCCGCTGGCACAGGCTTTGACGTCAAGCTCAAACATGATTGGCGAGATGCCGGAAGGATATGGAGAGACGATTTTATTCTTTTTTCTTCTACTTTTGCGATTTTTAGATGGCCATTTTTGCCCGACGACGAGGGCGACTTGACGACGTAGCATCGAACGACGAACGAAAGCAGACCAGTTCCCGCACCGGCGAATGGCGTACGAACAAAAAGAGGCATATTGGGGCGCTAGGTATTCTTTTGACATTTATACTATTCTTGTTTGCAAAGTTACTGGCAAGACCTGGGCGTCAGCTGTATCCCCCGGATTCTGTGCCTTGGCCTCTCCTCCTCATGAGCACACATGTGAGCGGGGGGGCTCGGCATCTGTGGGTGTTTCTGGAGTACGATGGGCCTAGGAGGCTGTTTCTGCGTTCCCACCACTCTATGAACAGGAAATCCTCGCTTGCGCGGGCCTGGAACAAGATGGCATGCTTCTTGTTTTTGTTGATTTCTTTTTATTACTTTTTTTTTTGTACCTCGCCCGGTTCTTCTATTGGGCGAGGGAGCTGTCTACTTGATACCGGTGTCCTGTTTGGATTTTACTGTTTGTTACGCCAAGATCTGATTTATCATGCTTTTGCTGTAGGGTCTTTTGCATGCGCTTGCAACCCCTATCCAGCCCGGGAATGATAGAATGGACCTGGGAGGGGGGAAGGATGTGAAAGTTAACGACGGGTGGAGTTGGCTGATCATGAGAATTACTCGGTGGAAGAATGTCTCTTCTCCTTGGCCTGTGGTTTTTTTTTTACTGGGGCCAAGGTGGCTCAATGGGCAAGGCACGGCTGGGAGCTGGGCAGGGAAGGTGGTGGAAGGGGGAAATGGGCAGGGATCTCGTCGAACTGTACGAGTCGGGACGGGAGGCTGGATGATAATGAAGACGAGCAGGAAAGTGACGGCGAGAGGGAGAGAAGCTGGGCATTTTCTTGTATCTACGCGCACGACATGAAACCATGCCGGGATGGGCTCGCGAGCGAAAGCGGAAAAGGGAAAAAAGAGCAGAGGCAAAGATACCAAACAAAGTTGACTGATGCCAAACGGCCGGTGCTGACAAGTGCGTGCAGCGTTACAAGGTGCAAGGTGTGGCTCACTAAACGGGAAAGGGAATGGAAGCCCTACGTACGTTAGCCTCGTCGACGACGTCGGCCACACAATGTGCTGTGATGTGCTGTGCTTGTGCTGCGCGGTAGGACAGGGCCCCGGGGGGGTCCCTGGGCAGTGGGTCGTGGGCAGTGGGATACCCCATGGCATGCCATGTCACTCTCAGTTGATGAGAAAAGAAAACGGAACTAATGGGGGCCCGCTGCTGGGATGTGGGTGCCGGGTGGGAACCGTGGGAAGGGGTTATTAGGGGAGCAGAGGAGCTCTGACCTGGGTTTGGCTGGGCCATGTCGACAACAGAGTGCTGATGCTGGTGCGACATGGAGATAAGAGGCGGGAGAAGCATCATCACTGTCATGTTAGCTGATGGAGGTGGAAGCAGGAAGCTGGGACAAGACAAGCAGAGCATCGAGAGAAACGCGGCAAGCAGCAGCAGTAGCAGTCGTTCCCGCATTCCGTGTTTGCACACACCTCCGATGCCCGTTCCCTCTCTCGTGTGCCATGGATTGGGCACTTTACAGTATCGCGTCCCCGATTTTTTTTTTCCTCTTCCCCCCCCCCCCCATGCCCACACATGCCTCTCTGTAGCGCAGCTGCTTGTTGCTTGTTGCGTTCTCCGGCACTACTATCTCAGCCACCGTGAGCACGTACCCGGCGCTCGCTGTCACCCACGCGCGCAGCTGCAGCGCGGCGCATTTTACGGTTACCCACACGCACGCACGCACGTACGCGCAGCACGCAGCGCAGCAAGAAGAGAGGTAAGGGAGAGGCGAGGCAAGGTAAGGTAAGGCAAGGTTGCACACCTCGTCTCTGTGTTCACTTTGGGACCACCACCACCCAACTGCGGCCTCGGCAAGCACGCAGCGACCCATCCCATCCCATCTCATCCCACATACGCACGCACACCACCCCCCATCTCCATTCGTTTACTAGATCCAAAGCGGAAATAAGAGCAAGACAAGACGAAAGAGAAAAGCGGAAGTGTGGACAAGGACGAACCTCCGACCCGGTCGAGGTTGCACCGAGAGCAAAGAAAAGAAAAGAAGAAGAGGACAGAAAAAAAAAAACATCCCCCTCCCCATCTCCACATTGAATGCGCCGTTTTGCTCAGACAGTGGGGTGGCTTGCAGAAGTGGGAGAGAATGAGAGGGGAGATATTCGGAGCTCTGCAAAGTAAGCTCTGTGTTCCCCCCCCTCCACACCCAAGCCATGTGCCGTGCTGTGTGCTTGCGTGGTGGGCAGATAGATGGGGAGAGAGACTCACTGTATGGCTAGTTGTGGGGAGGAGGGGGGATGGGGGGACATAAGATGGGGGTTCAAAAAGGCCTGGAAGGTCAGAAAAAGAACACACACACAAAAACAAAAAACAAAAAAAGGGCATCAGAAAAGTATGCAACTCGAGTGTGTGTGGACAAAGGTGTAAACAAGATGAACCACTGGTCTGTACGCTGGCACACACAGGCTTCATCCAATGTGCATCTGCAGTTTGGTGCATCTGCAGTCTGCAGGCATACACACCACCACCACCACCACCCTTCTTTATTGCTGTCAGTCCCTCCCCCCCCGCGACTAAGTAACCTTAGTACCCAGGCAGGTGCAGCAAGTACAAGCATGGTCCACGCTGATGGGTATCAGCAAAAAGGAAAAATACAAGATTGGGTACAGGGAGGAGAAGTGACAATAGCAGCAACAAACTTGACCATTGTTGTGACCAAAACAGGTATCGCTGACTCATTGATACCGTACCCGTCCTGCGCAGTGTAATATTTCCCTTGCTATTTTAGATTCCAGCATCGTCTTAGGGTCGTAGTGGCTGAACCCCTCCGGGCCCCAGTGCCATGTGTTTTGCTATCCACCTGCCTTCTCTCCCCCACAACCAGCGCCTGCCTGCCTACCCGCCCGCCGCCCACGGACACAGCAGCGGGAAACATTTAAAAAAGGAAAGAAGGAGACCGGGCTCGTATAGGCAGTCCCGATTGCCGGGGGTGGGATGTGGGAGGGAGGCTTAGGGGTGGCAAATTTTTTTTGACATGTATCGAAGAGGGCGATAAACTCCCGTCTCACATCTGACCCTCCCTCCTCCCTCAGCTCGATGAGCTGAGAAACAAAAAAACAACAATAGTAATCAATCCCGCAGCTCGTCATCCTGCCGTCACATGCGTACTCATTTTCAGCTCTCTCTTCCTCCGAGTATATTGCGAGACATACATGTAAGTAAGGGTCGGGCTATTTCCGTGTATATATACACACACACGCAGACACACACATACGAAGACGGACACACTACATACACGCACGCACTAAAATGGAGCCTATGGGGAAGCAGCCCACACTTCGGGCTATTTAGGTTGTATGTAAGACGAGAGAACCGGAGATGGATCGAGACCGGCAAGGTAGCCAACAGACAGAAGAGAACACATAGGTTACACGATACCACTGGGCATAGTGCGTCTAGTTGCCGCCCAAACAGCTTGGGCCTAGCGAAACTAGGAAAGCCTAACCAAGCGCTGCCTCTTTTGCAGTCTATGGGGCGCAACGAGCAACTCCAACCTCACCTCCTTGCCGAAGTTTAGGCCCCATCCCGCTCGTGCAGGAAATATTCAAAGAGAGCAGGCGGCTTTGCAGCGCCCCCGGCGGCGGTGGCGGCGCATGGCTGCCGCGTGACGCAGTCGATAGCTAGTCTCGACCTCGCCATTCCAACTTGGCCGGGGGAGATCGACGGGGGGGCGTGTGTGCTCGCATGAAGGCGGGGGAGACGGCCGGCAAAAAGACAATTGAAAGAGTAAGAGGCTCCCGTTCATTCACTCAGAGGACCGCCGCGCGGGCGCTGTGCGTGTGGGGGGGAAAGGAGCGGCCCATGGCACACACACACGCGAGATGCAAGAGAAGAGGAAGAGATTTGAGACATCGCGAACAGACATTGGCCACGGGAGGGTCGAAGCCATGGCTTGACACGGCCGAGAGACGCTGGCGTTAGGGCAGGTCTAGCGAGAAGAGCATCGTAGGCGTTTTCCGTTTGCGAACGCCTCCGGTTGAATTCTTTTCCCGAGCCGACATGCGCCAATGCAGCAAGTTCGCCTATGGCGCAGCAACGGAGACAGATGCATTCAACATGTTGCCCGTCTCCCGTTACGCAAAAAAAAAAAAATCCAAGGTGGCTGCGGCCCTCACCTTAGGGGAAATTTGGCAGCCTTCCCTTCCAAGTGCCGGGACTAAACCAGGGGAGACGAGGATGGGGGGATGGGGACCCAGAGAACCGCTGTAAACCTTCTTGCGGTGCGGCTTTTTTTCCTGTCAAGCGGGAGAAGCCCGTTGGCGATGGGTGAATGGTCCCCAACTAAAGTAGCGGATAGTGAAAGCAACCACCAGTTCCCACGGTGGTGGTCCGGATCGACAGCCGGCCAGCCGTTGGAAGGGGAGGGGGTCCCGCGGCGAACGGCCAACGCCCTGGTTGTTACCCAAAAACCCTTGCCTAGCACGAACGCTGAACCTGGGCCTAATGTATGAGGGAGAACAGGGCACGAAAGGACGATACCCCCAAGCTAGGGCAAAGAAAAGGGTAAAAAGACAATCGCTTGGAGAATTTAGTGCTGCGCAGGTTCATCTTGGCATGAACGGCGCCGCATCGCGTCCGGGGTAGCTGATTGCATCTATTTGACAGTTGATATCGGTCTCTGCAGCCGTGGTAGCTATACAGGCGGCATGGCCAGTCGTGGCCCACACAAGCTCCAGGCCGCGCCCCTCCAGCATACGTCTCACCATGAGTGATGATCTCCAGGGGGTACAAGCGAAAAGCATACGAATAAAGGAGGCAGATTCGGGC
The DNA here is from genome assembly GCA_020975415.1 of Calonectria hawksworthii. NCBI lineage: Eukaryota > Fungi > Ascomycota > Sordariomycetes > Hypocreales > Nectriaceae > Calonectria > Calonectria hawksworthii. Next base: position 1,337,525 of record JAHXZK010000001.1, on the reverse strand, counting down.
AAGTAGGAGAGAGGGAAAAGAAGAAAAGCGATAACGAGTAAAACTGAATTGTTACAAACCTTGACAGACGGGTCCCCCAAGAGCCGGATCTAAGGGGGTCCTTTTGCGCCATCGTACCCATCAAACGGGAAGGTTGCACAGAAACCCGAAACCAACTCGCTGGAAAGCAGCAGCTTTCTCTTTGTAATTTTTTCCTAAACGGCCCCGTTCCAGCCTCTCCCACGTCCTAGACTACCCGTGACAGGACACACTCCGACTGCAGCTCCCGGGTTCCAGGTAGCGAGAAACACGGGGAACCGATCCTGGAGCTGGGGTTGAAGAGAGAAGAAGGGTAACGAGGAAAAAGAAGCATTCAAACGTGGCTTCTTTCCAGCGGAGCGGAAGCCCACCACCCCGGGAGATATGGGGGGGGGGGGGGGGGGGGGGGGGGGGCCTGGCCTGGAGCATGCTCTCTTCCCTCCCCATTCCTCTCCCGAAGCCGAGCAGGTCCCCTGGTTTCTGGTAAACGGAGCGCGTGGCTCGATTGGGGAAATGTTTCGTCAAGTCAATGGGTAATAATGCGTGTACCGAAAGGATGGATTTCATGATCCAATTGTGTGGGACGAGGTGGGCGCTGGGTGGAAAGGACGCCGCGCAGGATCCGGAGAGGGACATGACACGGCCATCCCTATGCCAATGACGAATGCCTTCCTTTGCCGAGGCGGATTTCTGCTTGCTTGGACGTCGTTCGAGCTTCTCTACCACAGCGTTCCCCTGGCCAATGCGTGATGGCTTCCTCCGAGAGGGTTTGCTAGCAGGGCGAAGGCAATCCCTGGTTTGGAGCCCCTCTGTATCGCCTCATCATCATGCCTTGCCCGCCGCCACCTTTCCCTCTTCCAACATAGTCCGTCGGATATTTTTCACATCCTTGGGGCCCACGATCCTGCTGTGCCTCTCTTCGCCCCGTCTCAGCTAGCGGAAACACAAAGGAGAAAAAAAAAAAAAAAAGGCACGACAAGCTCAACCGGGACGCACAAGCCGTGATGCGTTGTCCATTGAGCAGGATGGATAACCCCTGGACCGTGGCACAAAAGGTGGGAACTTGTGCCTGTTGATGGTGGCGATGCCGCCATAAGTTGGGTTTAGTTGCGAATCCAAAATACGCTTCCCTCACTCCGTCCCCCCGTCCCCGTCCCCGTTCCCTTCCAAGCAAGCAAGCATCCGGCGCCATGCACTTTGCGAGCGTGCCGGGGCTGCTCCTTCCGTCTGCCGAGAAGCAACTCTGAGGCATCCAACGGTGCAACAATGATCGGCGCAGCGTCGTCTCCAAGTCGGAAAAGCCGTCTTCGCCTCAAGTTAATTAATAGGAGCGGGAACGGGTATCTGCAGGGACGACCTGTAGGGATCGCGCAGAGCCCAGGTATCGTGACTGGAAACATATGCACGTTCGGCACTTGCTCACTCTTCAGCTTTCCCACTTCTTCCTTCAGCCCTGAACAAGCCTTGGGAAACAATCCCGCACCCCCCCGGCCGCTCGCTGTACGGAACAAAGCGAAGCAACGACCCGTAGATGCCCCAAGTCCCTTGAATGGGTCCCATCTCTTTCTCTCTCTTCCCCTAGCTAGGTGTAGAAAGACCACACACACATCATCGTTTCATCAAAGGTACACACACAGAAAAGAAAAAGAAGTCCACAGGGCGCATATCCGTCTTGACGTCTTATCCCCTCTAGCCTGTTTCACCAGCAAAGCATAGAGCCAGGGCGCGCTCTGCAAGTTCTGCGCTCCTCCTCCCGCCCCGCGCACTGGGCTGAGCATCACGGATCATCCCAATGCCAATGCTCGCCCTCGCACCCCCTCTTGCCCGGGCTGCTGCTCAATGTCATGCCGGGTTTGCGCGTGTCAAACGGCCCAAGATGCAAGGCCACAAAGGGCCCGCGCGCTGCCCTGCGTCGCAAGTTTGACGTTAGCTGCCTCCCTAGATGATGGCTTGCATCGTCCAGATGGCCCAAACGGCTGTGCACTGGCGCAGAGATCGAATTACATACGGACCGTGACACGTTGAGGGGGGTCCCTGATCGACAGCTTAGCCGCATTGCCATTAAGGCGAAACCAAGTATCGCCGAGTCCATGCCTTGGAATATACGAACACTTGAACTATACCCCTCCTTCTGTATCCAAAGAGAGTACAGACAGTATACGCTGACTGACCAGTCAGCCAAGTAGGCTTCCCCGCTCGCAAGGTGCGAGTGACATGTCACAATTCAACATGGAATCATAGAAACTTATGGTAAGATCATCTCTATTCAGTAGACCTATCGAAGAGACTCCTGTTTGGCAAACATCCCGCCATCCGTCGTGCCGTATCCCGCGGTGCTTGCCTAAGACGCCAGTGTTGTCCATACCCAAAGAATCCTCGCTGCTAGTTGTTCAAAGTAAATATCAAAATCCACATTCCCGTTTCACCTCGGGTCATCTATCCAAAAATGTGACATCAAGAAGTAGAAAAGTTGGAAGAAGGTCAAGGACAGCCGGGGGCGCTCAGTATGTGAAGCCCATCTGACGGGTACATTCATCATATCCTAAAAGATAAAAAAGAAAAAGAAAAAGAAAGACAAGCGTTCAAAGTCGCTTTGTTGTATACCACATATGGGTCTATTCTTTGGTTGCGTGCTGGTCACCGAACGGACTGCTGTCTCGTCGGATAGTTGGCGTAATTGTTGCCTTGTTCTCGCCAGCTGAGTCTTCCATGACGGCTCCTAGACCAGGGCTCGACTTGCGAGGTGTTGTTCGCTCAGGGGGATCTGAGAATGGTCCTTGGTCTACTGAGGGAGAGTCGTCGATAATAGTGGTTGCGCTCGAGTCGCGGGTTGGGTTTCGGCTTGGTGTAGTCGGCCGCGAGTTCTCGGTTGGTACTGACATCAACGACGAGTCGCTCTCGGACTTGGGCGTAATGTCAATCTTCTTCAATCCGCCAACCTTGACAACCTGGGCGCGAGTCTGTGTGGCTGTGTTGGCGCTGCTGAGGAATGTCGAGCCGATGCTAAAGGCGCTCATGCCACTCTTGGGACGGTTTGCACCAAACTTGCCGAAGTCGATAGTAGGAACAGGAGGAGCCTCCGGACCATGTCCACCCTTGACGCTGACCATGGTGGGCTTCGCACGCATGCCGGTTTGGGCGGGAGTGAGCACCTGGGCCTGTTTGCCGTAGATGGTTGAAGCGACGCTGGATCGAGGGGCGTACGAGGTTCGGGCATACGAGGTGCGGTCGGTGTATCCAGACAGGCCGGAGTAGGTAGAGTCTCGGAGGTCACCAGGAACGAAGAAGTGCTGATCGTCGCCTCCCGCTGCGGCTCTGCCCTGAGCGTGCTGAACAGGAATCGGGGGCACGGGAGGAACGAGGACATTCGGGTCGGTTGGTGTTGCGCGGTTTGTAACACCAGGAATGTAGGCGATTTGGATAATGTTGGAGGCTCGGGTAAGGACAGTAGACGCGATGGAGTGAACGGTGTGTGTTGATGGTGGACGAGTAGCCCTGGATGCAGAGTCCATCTTCTCTGAGCCCTGCATGGTGTTCGAGTCTTGGTCGTAGGCGGTCTGGGACATTTCGGATCGCTTGGGCTTAATACAGTATCGCCAGACGAGGTACGTGGCGAGGGCGATGACGAAGAGGCCACCGACTACACCACCGACGATGCCGCCGATGCTGGGGCCGCTGCTCTTGCTGCTGGTGCTCGTGTCATCTTGCATACAGACAGACTTGGCGCATTGCGTGCAGTCGAGAGGAACGGTGAACTGGCAACTCTCGCCATCGGAACAACTGGGGCACTCGAGTTCGGTCGTGTCGTCGCACTTGACACAGCTGGCGCTTCGAGGAACCAGTTGCATCACTGCAGAGGCATTAACGCATGTCGCGGCGCGGCAGGGGGCTCCTTTGTCAACTTACAGTGGCTCAGCTCATCCAGGTCCCTGGCGACGAGGTAGTGTACGTCCTCCATGGCGATGAAGTTGCGATGTTCTGTGATGGTACGGGTGGGGATATGAAGTCGTTGCAAGTAAAAGTTGGCGAGTGTCGATCACTTTGATGATCACTTTGAAGCCAAGACTGGCGGTTGCTAGCGATTGTCGACGTTGGCTTTACAACGAGAGGTTTTGATAAAACGGTACTGAAGAAACGGAACGAGAGATCGAAAGAGTCGTCGTGTCTCCGGTGCTCGAAAGGAGTTGAGTGAATGAGTCGTCGCACGCGGATTCAGCGGAAGTGGTGAGAATAGAGGGATCGATTGTAACGAGTGGAATCAGAGACTAGCTCGGAGTGTAAAAAACAAGAAAAGAAGGCTCCTAGGAGAAAGAACGAGACATAATCGACCAGGGCGACTGAATGTGCGGAAGCGAATCAAAGGTTGAAGAGGCGAGGATTTCGCTGCAGGTCGGACGGGATTGAAAGTTCGATGCGCTCGTTGGGCGGAGGAGGATGAAGGAGCAGCGAGACGAGAGGACCTGGGAGCGTCGAAAGGACCCAGAGAGGCGCGAGAACGTGCCAAGAGGGCCCCAGCAGACTCCAGCGGCTGTACTGCGACTGGGCGAGAGTGCAAGGACTTGGGGCATTCTCTCAGCAGGTGCGACAGGGGACCCGCGGCGCTAGGGCCCCTTTGGAACTAGCGAAACAAATATAAACGGCCGCCAACACTTCGCACCGTGTGCCGTGGCGCCTGGCGCCCCTGATCTGGCTACGGGGGCTGGGCCACAGCATCCTCGGCCCATAACCAGTGCCGGGCATTGGGAGCAGCCCTCCAACAAAGACCCTGGCGCCCTGCCCACCACTCTGTGCGGGAAGCCCCTTGATTTCCCGGCTGCGCACTGTGCTGGGCATGGAACCCTGGGCCTCACTCATGGCTTTTCGACCTCCCATTGGGCGAGCAGTCATTTATGGTGTGGGGCTTTATACAGGTAGTGGCGGGCCACCACCAAACACGGTAGGTAATAGCTCAAATCTGCTTTCGACGAGACGGGTTCGTCGATGCATGGTCGCCAGCCCGGATTCAATATGAAGAAAAAAATTACTATGGGAACACGAACTTTGCCCGGACGGCCGCCAGGCGTCCCTGTTTGGCCAGGATGCCACCAGCAATTTCCATTCACAATTTGACCAAGCGTGCCTGGCACGCACAGCGTCTTTGTGCGTGCCGGCGCACTTACGTACTCCGGGTATGCCTTTGATCGCCCATCGATGCGGGACACTGTCAATTGCAGCTGCCACTCGCGCGACAAAGACTCCGATTCGATGCTGCGTTGGTAAATCCATTCACTGTCCGGGCTGCCACGACCCAACCAAACCCGCTCAGCCCACCGTGGCTTGCCATGGAAACAATAGAGCTAATGCTACCGAAGGCCGCATAAGCCGACCGCGTCTGTCCTTCGCCACAGGGAGGATCCAGATGCTGCCGGCAAGTGGCGCCCGTTTGCATGCCATACGTTGGCAGGGCCGTGCTAGAAAGTCTCTTTGGTTCGCCTGCTTTCAAGACGAGGGATCGGCAACGGCTTCGTGCGATAACCTGGTCAGTCCCGCACATGGCATCACTCTGAAACTGATTCGTGAAAGCATCAGCGGCACAGTCTGCGAACGCGACGACGGTGATGAGGACTCGTTGTATGTAGACTTCGCTGCGGCCGGGACCTACGTGTTGTCGAGGACCCAACCGCCTTGCGTGGCTCCTCTAGCTGCATTGCGGCGTCCTCGCTGTGATTTGCTAATTTTGCGTGCCCACCGGGCTGGCTGGCTGGTTCTTCCAACCCGACTGCGGTAATGTTAGCATCCTCTCACCTGTGATCACTCAATTCTCTCGACGGCTGATGCTTGACCATCAATGCCTTGTGTCCGAAATGCTCAAGCCGCGTTGGTATCGCAGCGAGACTAACGTCGTCTCAATGAGATGAAGAAAAAGAAAGAAAGACATTTCCCCCCTGGAGAACAAATCAATCTCTCGCAGATTGAAGAAAAGAAAAAGGATGGAAATCAGTCGAACAAAGAATTAAGGACAACCCCATCAGTTAAGGCCTCGGCGTTCTCCCATCCTCACGTATTTGAGTCGCATGCTGTGCGGATCATTACCAGCTTGACGACCACGCCGGGGCGCAATCCAGGGGCATCTCGCATTTCTCATCTCTGCTGGCCAGCGAAGCTCGTGGCTCTCTCTCAAACTCATTTCTTGGTTACTGGCGCCTAGCCTTTCCCGCCAATCATCAGGGGACCAACCGCCAGCAAGCTTAATGTTAATACGGGATGGCCCTTTTTTCCCACACGACCCACCATTTCGTGACATCTCAAATAAAAAGAAAATCAATTAAAAGAAAAGCCAGTTTCCGCATTGATCGGATGATTAGACTAATCGCCCGGACTAGATTCTGTCCTAGCCAAACACGAAATGAGAATTACTAGGAGGATGAGAGGAAACGTAGCAGACTGGTGCCAACACACGTCGAGAAATCCAACAAGAATGAACACAATGAGTCGGTCAAGAAAGTGTAAGCGAGAACAATTCAACACCCTGGTTTCGGTGCGTCTACTCAAAAATTATGACAAATTTCTTTACCCCAGGGCTAGCGAGAAACCTGCGTCGTGTGCCGTGGATTTTGTCACCCACACTGGCGAAAGCCTATTCCAAACAGTCATGACAATACGACCAACAGCCCACATTCCTGCCCCCGAAAGACTGTTGCTCGTGTGGCGAGTCAACCGGTCTCTCAACCTGTCAAGCATGCCAGGTTTGTGAAACAAGGCCGTTTTCCTTTATTCTTGACTCGTCAGATCTCCTCTAGGAAATGATAAATGGAACCTATATCTCCGGCGAAAAGTCAATCTTTCGGATAGCCGCCGATCCCACCAACGCATGGTGGAGAGCGAAGTCAAGCATGGGAAATTCGAGCGTGTATACGAGGAGTTTCGTCATTGGCAGCGATCCTAACCACGTATTGAGTGGATGGCACTCGAAAGCACCGACAGCATGAAGACAGGATCCATGGTATCTCAAATACAAGGACCAACGTTACATGACAACAGCAGGCGGGGGACCTGACTGTCTAAATTCTCGGGGCTGGTGGATATTGCGCCGCCACCTTGGTATTGGGTGAAACAATTGGCTGGACCTCTGTCTCAATGGTCGAGAACCCTTCAGCGTGGCATCCGCTCCATATCTCAGATCGCAGTGGGTGGTCAGGTAGTTGTCTCTCGGGACCGCAGCCGGATGACCTGAGGCCTGGTATTGCCCAACCATGCATGTCCTGGTCGGCTTGCCCGCTTACTGCCCGGACAATTGGCTGTACAGATGCACCTGCAAAGCAGCACCGAGCACGACAGCAAACCCGATACTGACTAGCAAGCTAATTGGTCCGTTTATGGAAAAGGGACGCTGCGGAGCATCGTATCCACTGCATCTCGGGCTTCACATTAATGATAGTTGCAGTGCAACTGGCCCCCCCTCACCCTCTTCATCCTGGGCGAGCACATGCTACAATGCTGACAGGTGCATTGGGGCAGGAACAAGCTCAAGATCAGCGGTCAGTCCGGCCATCCAGAAGCCGACAAGGCCAGACCTAGAGAATGAGAATTTCATCGGGTTCGTGGCTTCGGCATGCTGACGTGAGGCGGAGGCGCTCAGTGCCGACAGGCAAAGCACGACTCTGCCACCCGGCTTCCCAGGTTCCCATCCAGCCCTGTGAAATTGTACAGCCACCCGTCGCCAAAATGGCGGGCATTTTCAACTGACATCTAGCCAAGCGAGGACCCTAGCAATGCTTGCTTACCTCACATGCACTACGCCGTGCAGAGTATGCAGAGGGACGAGACGAACGCACAAAAAGGACTAGCCTCGTCTAAGCTGATTATGAGGCCTTACCTGGCTTCTTGTAGGAATCAAGCTGGTTTTTTTTCCTAGCGTGCACTTGAGCTGGCGCAGGCGCGCCGTCAAAACCCTAGGCCTTTCCCGCAGCCAGCAGCCCAAGTGAGCAGCTACATACGGATAGGGACTGAGCGAGAACGACGCACAAAATCCATGACCCGGTACGTACCCCTCCCAAGGCACACCACTCTCGCAAGCGCTCGCCTCGCCGACCCAGCCCTGCTATTTTTGGAACGCCTGGCAGATTCTTGCTTGACCCATGCTGTCTTGAAGTGAAATGTGGCCCCAGTTCCCGTCCAGGGGGATCTTCTGGAATTTTTGGCCTCCCGTGTGTGGGATGGGAGGGACAGCAGAGGGGACGAAAAAAAAATCAGATGAGAGTTGAGCATGGAGCACCCAAACGAACATGCACCCACCCTGATTTTGGACCACCCATAGAATGCGATTCTGTAACGTTATTTTGGTCGTGGCACAGGATAGTCAGCGGCGGCGCCGAGCTGTCGTTTTTCTCTGTCTCTTGTTGGTTGCATCTGCAAGCCTTCCATGTGCAGAAGTGGGCGTTACCCCCCAGCCGCTCAGCCTAGCCCAGCAGTAAAATCTGACCTGTGAGCCTCGGCGTGGTTGGTCTGACTCTGCTGGCTCCTCTCGACTCTGGTCGTCCAAACTCTGACTGCCCAAGAGGCGCTGCCTGGCGCTTCCCAAGCTCGGCGGCTGAAGTCGGGTGGGCAGGATCGTAAGCCGCCAGGGCTTGAGCGGGTACTCTAAGGATGATGGATCACTGCCAGATACGGTCCGTAGCCTTGAGAGCCCGGCCACTGGGAAATTACGTACAACACATCGCGCAGGCCTTGCGGGGGGTGCAGAGACGTCGGGTTTAGGGCTGGGATCCTCGCGGGTCCTGTTCGCCGTGTCCGAAAGGGGCCAGGGCCTGGATATCAGCATTGAACTTGGGCAAAGGTGGGCGGGTGGGCGACTGTGACACTTGATCGCCGGCAAGTGTCTGAAAGCTTGCGGCTGGTGGTGGTGATGGGCGCGCGGGCAGAGCAACAGTCAATGGCGCAGCTGCATCGTGAGTGGATGGCAAATACGTAGTGAGATGCAGGGAGCAGGGGAGGGGGGAGGAGGGAAAGGGGGGTTGTGCTCCATTCCCCGGGCCATCTCCATTCTTTTTCACGTCGCCGCTCGGTGGCTGATGGCTTATTCTGAGGGTGCTTTGGGACTGTTCTGGAGAGGCTAAGGGGGCGCCGAACCCAGTCGGTTGCTCGTGGACTGACGTAGATTCCATCGCTGGAGGCCCGCTGGAGCCCGCTGAAAGGGCCCGCTAAACCTAGGTGCCTTTGCCTCCAGCGGCGGGAGCCCAGCCTGCGTCAGTCAGTCAAGATGTCTTGGGGGACCAGGCCCCCTGCGTTGCCTCAATGCCTCTCCCCGTCTGGTGTCGTGTGTGTGTGAGTGGCTACCGCTCTTCTCACTGCTCAGGGATACCGCATCCACCCCCCCAAACACGGTGGAGTGGCTCAGCAGGCTTAGCGTGTCCAGTCCCCTATTCTGAGCCCAGCTCTCGCCGCCGTCGCCCATGGCCCGTGGCCTGTGTGGAGCGTGGAGCGAAAAAAGAGATCCGTCCCTTCATCAAAAACATTTCTGAAAACCCGGCAGCCCTGTCACTCCTGAATTTCATCTTTTGCTCTTGATCCTCTCCTCTAATCCGCCATCCTCTCTTCCTCTTTTCCTTTTCTTGCCCCAACTATCACCATTCTTTTGAGGCTGGTGCCTCATTTCCCCGCATTGAGTAAAGGAAGGTTGCCGGGCAGGTTTGCCAGTGCGCTTCAACGACCCGTACAGTAGCTCCTATTTGCTCCTTGACGCAAGCCCGTGACCTGGGACTGGACGTCCTTATTTCTCCTGTTTCAGCTACGCCCGCTTTCCCCCCAAAAACAACAAAAAGGCTGCCGTCAGCCCCAAGCGCCAAACCTGTCATCCCGCACAGATCGATTCATCCTTTCTTGATCCCCACGAGCCTTCACATTGACAGGACTTGGGAATCACTTTCGACAAGATGGCTTACAATGGCCGTGGTAATGAGTATGGTGGCGGTCACCAGCTGCAGGACATGCCTGCTGGCAGCAACGTGAGTCCCGAATTCGAGCCTCCCGCGGCCGAGGAAGAGTTTCTAATTGCGTGGAAAACGAACAGTACCACCTCCCCCCTCAGGAAAACGATGAGGAAGCCGGTCGACATCTCTTGAACTCGGGCTACGACCAGGACCGACTTGGTGCCCGAACTCCTCCCGACCGCCCAGTCTCCGCCTACAGTCTGACCGAGTCATACGCTCCTAATGCCCCCCAGACGACTCCTGGCGGTGGTGGTGGTTTCGGCGAGGGCGCCGGCTTTGGCCAGTTCAGTACTGACCCCTATGCCCGCCCCGACTCCGCCTTTGACCCTGAAGACAGCTGGGTCCAGCGACAGCAGCAGCCCGCCATGGGCGGTGGTGGTCTTGGCCGCTCGAAAACCAGAAGGGTCAAGCTGGTTCAGGGTTCCGTTCTCAGTCTGGATTACCCCGTGCCTTCTGCCATCAGAAATGCCGTTCAGCCCAGCTACCGTGATGCCGAGGGTGGCAGCGAGGAATTCATGAAGATGCGATACACAGCCGCTACTTGCGATCCCAACGATTTCACACTCAAGAACGGTTACGATTTGCGACCCCGCATGTACAACCGACACACTGAGTTGCTTATCGCTATCACCTACTACAACGAAGACAAGGTGCTGGTCGCCCGTACTCTGCACGGTGTAATGCAGAACATCCGCGATATCGTCAACCTGAAGAAGTCCACCTTCTGGAACAAGGGTGGCCCCGCTTGGCAGAAGATCGTCGTCTGTCTCGTCTTCGACGGTATCGACAAGGTCGACAAGAGCGTTCTTGATGTGCTTGCCACCATTGGTATCTACCAGGATGGTATCATCAAGAAGGATGTCGACGGCAAGGAGACCGTTGCTCACATTTTCGAGTACACCTCGCAGCTTTCCGTCACCCCCAGCCAGCAGCTTATCCGACCTACCGACGATAGCCCCCAGAACCTGCCTCCTGTCCAGTTCATTTTCTGTTTGAAGCAGAAGAACACCAAGAAGATTAACTCTCACCGTTGGCTCTTCAACGCCTTTGGTCGTATCCTGAACCCCGAGGTCTGTATCCTTCTGGATGCCGGTACCAAGCCCAGCCCCCGATCCCTGCTCGCTCTGTGGGAGGGTTTCTACAACGACAAGGATCTTGGTGGTGCTTGTGGTGAAATTCACGCCATGTTGGGTAAGGGCGGCAAGAAGCTGCTCAACCCCCTCGTTGCCGTCCAGAACTTCGAGTACAAGATCTCCAACATTCTTGATAAGCCTCTGGAGAGTTCGTTCGGTTACGTCTCTGTGTTGCCCGGTGCTTTCTCTGCCTACCGATTCCGTGCTATCATGGGTCGTCCCCTGGAGCAGTACTTCCACGGTGATCACACACTGTCTGCGCAGCTTGGTAAGAAGGGTATTGACGGTATGAACATTTTCAAGAAGAACATGTTCTTGGCCGAAGATCGTATTCTGTGTTTCGAGCTGGTCGCCAAGGCTGGTCAGAAGTGGCATCTGAGCTACATCAAGGCCGCCAAGGGTGAAACCGATGTGCCTGAAGGTGCCGCTGAATTCATCAGTCAGCGTCGTCGTTGGTTGAACGGTTCGTTCGCCGCCTCTCTGTACTCTCTTATGCACTTCGGTCGTATGTACAAGAGTGGTCACAACATCATCCGAATGTTCTTCTTGCATATCCAGCTCATCTACAGTTCCCTTAACCTTATCTTCACCTGGTTCTCTCTCGGTTCCTACTACCTCACCACCACTGTCATCATGGACCTGGTCGGTTCTCCCAAGGTCGAAACGCAATACCACGGTTGGCCCTTTGGTGATAAGGCCACTCCCGTAGTGAACGCCATTCTCACATATCTTTACGCCGCCTTCGTGATCTTGCAGTTTATCCTTGCGCTGGGTAACCGTCCCAAGGGTTCCAAGTTCACCTACATTGCCTCGTTCGGTCTCTTCGGTCTCATCCAGGGTTACATTTTGGTTCTCTCCGCCTACCTGGTCGTCCGCGCCTTCAACACTCCCATTGAGGATCAGATTTCGCTGGCTTCCGGAAAGGACTTCGTCAACAGTTTCTTCGGTGGCAGCAGCGCCGGTGGTGTTATTCTCGTCGCCCTTATCACCATTTACGGTCTGAACTTCCTCGCCTCGTTCCTCTACCTTGACCCCTGGCACATGTTCCACTCCTTCCCTCAGTACCTCTTCCTCATGTCCACCTACATCAACATTCTCATGGTCTACGCCTTCAACAACTGGCACGATGTGTCTTGGGGTACCAAGGGTTCCGACAAGGCTGAGGCTCTGCCTTCTGCCCACGTTACCAAGGGTGAGAAGAACGAAGTCGTCGTTGAGGAAATTGAGAAGGAGCAGGAGGATATCGACAGCCAGTTCGAGCAGACTGTCCGCCGTGCTCTGGCTCCCTTCAAGGAGGAGGAGGAGATCGAGAAGGCCGATGTCGAAGATGGTTACAAGTCTTTCCGTACCGGTCTGGTCGTCTCGTGGCTGTTCTCCAACGTCATGCTCATCATCATCATCACCACCGAGACCTTCGATGGTTTCCACATCGGAGTAAGTATTGAATATTCTTTCACTTGCAGTCGTGCAGTTAATTAACAAACTACTTAGGAATCTGCCTCCATCCGAACCGCCAACTACTTCAAGTTCCTTCTGTACGCCACTGCCGTGCTGTCACTCGTCCGATTCATGGGCTTCTTGTGGTTCCTCGGTAAGACTGGTCTCATGTGCTGCTTCTCTAGACGATAAGCACTTCCCGCAGCGTTCTTTTGGAGCAAGGGCGGATATGCAAGGTATGATGGGTGTCAGAGTAGATAAATTGGCTCGTTATCGGATACCTCTTTTGTAACGTTTCATTTTCTGGTTCTTGTTTTGAGTATTAATGGATGGCAAATCAAAAAGAGTATTTGTATTTGAGGGGTCTTCCAATGGATTTGGATGCAACAAGTACCTATATTACCCTAGTGTAATTTGGCATCTATCGGGGATTATGACATTGCATTGATGATTCTTTTTTATATACATTCCATGGCCCGCGTTGCCTTCAATGATGATCCAGTGTGCATAAAGATGACTATCGTGTTTGGCTGCGTCTCGTCTCATGTCAGTGCAAGGCTCTATCTATTCCTCACCCACAATGATCAATGACTTCCAGCGTAAGATTAATTCGCCTCATGCAGGCGCTAACGCCCTATCAAATGAACTTGGATAGATCAGTAAAACGCCAGTGGCTTTCATGACAGCCTGGGAGCAATGCATGGGATAATGTCGTGCAAAACCGAGATGTTCTGTAATTGAATGTAGGGTAAGTTCTTGGGCCTATTCGATCATGTATGTCATAACAATTTCCCCACCTATGTGAGACGAGACTATGGCTTGAATTTGACGGTTGTATTTTAGGTGTTCTTTGATTCACTTTGCAATGAGAACCTTTGTGAAAAAAAAAAAAAAAAAAAAAAAAAAAAAAAACCTCTCCATGCCTTGTATTTGTATCGCCAGTATGCTCCAAGTGCTGGCCTACAATGCCTAGTGCATACCAGAAGTGTCATGGCGGCACCGTGTGGGAACCATGTCGATGACGCGAGGCTGAGTGGACTGCCGCCTAAACCTCGGTGGGTTGGGATTTGGCTGCCTTACGCTATCTTATCAAGCATCATCGCCTTTTCGACTAAGCGGCCTTCAGTGGTTCTCGAACTCACCAAAACATCTCGTGACACACCGTGATCTGGTCGTCAACGACGTATCCAAAAACAGTATTTCTCTTTCCTTTATCATTCTTCGCCAATACCGACCAGCATTTTGCCGAGACAGGTCTCGCTCAGTCCTCGTTACCCCTCCTCAAACTCCCGCCAGCCCACGTTCGGGCCCCCACTTCCCACGATGCCCACGATGTTGCAGATATGGTCTATGGTAGGTTACGGCTTGGTTCTACGAGCGGTGCTGTGTTCGGGTCTAATGTCTTGGTAGAAAAAACAGCAGAACGAGGCCGAGAAGGCAGAGGGCCAGGCCGCCGGCGGTAAGAAGAAGAAGGTTACCGCTGCGCAGTTGCGTGTGCAAAAAGGTACGTGAGAAGCAGAATACACGCCTCCTAGCCACATGGTTTCGGGAAAATCTAACACGGCGTGCACCAGATCTCTCAGAGCTTTCCCTCGGTTCGACGATGAAGACAGAATTCCCCGACCCTGACGACATTCTCAACTTCGTTCTCACGATCGAGCCGGACGAGGGCATGTACCGCGCGGGACGATTCACCTTTGACTTCAAGATCAACTCAAACTTCCCCCACGAGCCCCCAAAGGTGCTCTGCCGCGAGAAGATCTACCACCCCAATATCAACCTGGAGGGCAACGTGTGCCTAAACATTCTTCGCGAGGACTGGAAGCCCGTGCTGAATCTGAACGCGGTGATTGTTGGATTACAGGTATGACAACCCCCCCGCCCTTCATCTCGATCCCGATGCAACCGCATATATCCCTGGGGTTTCGTGATGCCGGGGCCCTGCCAACGCTGCTGTGCAAAGGCTAATAATATTCCCAGTTCCTCTTCCTTGAGCCCAATGCCTCGGACCCACTCAACAAGGAGGCAGCAGAGGACCTACGAAACAACCGCGAGGGATTTAAGCGCAACGTGAGGACTGCTATGGGTGGTGGTGTGGTTAAGGGGTTGTCATACGACCGAGTGCTGAAATAGAAGGAAGCGGAGCACAGCGAACTCGGAAAGTTAGTTGCTGACCGCACATATTCCTCAGGGCTGGCAGTTCAGCACGGTCCTCAAAAAAACAACAAGGCAAGGAAGGCATGGAGGGAAGGACGAGGTTGGGGGGGAACGAAGAACATGATTTTTATTGGCGAGCATGCAGTGTTTGTAGCATCGCCCGGCGTCTTGCGAGTCCATAATCAGGGGCTTGCGTTTACTCTTCCTGTTTATGACGGCATTCCAATTGCTTTTTTACGAGCCCGGGAGGTGGAGGAGAGAAGCGTAGCTGGAACACACGACGGCGGCGGAAATCTAGACTTTAAATACAATCAATCAATGCTGAGCCGACTGAAGACGAGAACGAAAGCGGGTACGTAGGCGTACGGCAGGGGTGGCGTCGGGTAGCCAAGTGCATTTCCACGTCAACGGCGGTTTGTGTGCGTCCAGCTGGCCGTCACCACATGGCACTTACGGCGTATTAGTTTTTGACCATGGTGGATTGGTGGATGCAACGGGACGGTGTAGGGTAATGCAGGGGACGGGGTGGTATGCGAGGCGGCTTGCCCCAGGCATGTGTGTCGCACTAGCGAGGGATGCCCACCCCATCAACGCATAGAGAGAGGGCAACATGGGCACACAAGTATACAAAAATTGACAGCCGGTTTGCGCGGGAATGGGTGCTATTTACAGCACAAAGCATGCTGTTTATAGAATTGTACATGAATTTTAGGTGTAAAAATGGGACCCAGCTTGTTTGCGAAGCATATACATGAGATGCAATTGGCAAGTTCTTTTTTTTTTTCCCTTTCTGTTAATTTTTTTTTCCCATTCTCGCCTAATGGATCACAAACCCTCAAAGTGGCAAGCTGCGAGTCTCCATATATGGTTCTTACAACCACATATTGGACTTCAATGGGATCAAAACAATCATTAGACAGTGTAAGACATTGAAGAATGGGGATTCAACCTATAAAACATTCCACCAAGACAGCAAAAAACAAATATAAATATGACGTAATATACAGAGCGTTCAAAGGTTGCTTACTACCTTGGCGCTCAGAGGCGCCCGATCACTGACTGTACCTTTTGCCCCTCCACAATGGGACAATGGGGAGGGGAGGGGGGTTGGTGGCTCCGCTTCCCCATGCAGGTCTCGTCCCTCGTTGCTCGTGCGATGGGATGTGACTGTCTGGCGGTGGCCGAAACCGGTGAGTTTCCTTCCCCCCCCCAATCCACAAAATTTATTTAACCTGAGCTTCGCCAATCCTCTCTCTCTCCTTCTACACCTACCCCCGTCACCTGCAAATCCATCATCAAAATGGCCTCGCGAAGCTTCTCCAAGACCCTGCGCGGCTCAATGGCCCGCCAATTGGCTGCGCCCCGCGTCCAGCAGCGCACCTTTGTCGCCGCTGCCCGCAACGTCGCCCGTGTTGGCGCCGTCGCCCGCCCTGTCGCTGCCGGCCCCGTCCAGCAGCAGCGCGGTGTCAAGACCATTGACTTCGCTGGCCACAAGGAGGACGTCTACGGTAAGTCCATCTGGTTGACATGAGAGAGAGCCTGGTGCGAGGGGGCCGACTTCGTCCCCTCCCCGGCCTCGAGATGTGGGAACAAGTTTTTTTTTTTTTTTGCTGACCATGTATTTTGCGGGGTATAGAGCGTGCCGACTGGCCCCAGGAGAAGCTCCTTGTAAGTCACACTGCCCTCAATTGCATTATATGGAGCTCGGTATTGACCAATTCGTGCAGGAGTACTTCAAGAACGACACTCTGGCCCTCATCGGCTACGGTTCCCAGGGTCACGGCCAGGGTCTTAACCTCCGTGACAACGGCCTCAACGTCATTGTTGGTGTCCGCAAGAACGGCAAGTCCTGGAAGGACGCCATCGAGGATGGCTGGGTCCCCGGCAAGAACCTGTTCGAGGTCGACGAGGCCATCGGCAAGGGTACCATTGTCATGAACCTCCTCTCCGATGCCGCCCAGTCCGAGACCTGGCCCGCCATCAAGCCCCAGCTCGTTGAGGGCAAGGTAAGAAACTCAGCCCGACCCAATGCTATCATGTGAAACACAGGCTGATGTGACTTGACGGCAGACCCTTTACTTCTCCCACGGTTTCTCCCCCGTCTTCAAGGACCGCACCAACGTCGACGTCCCCACCAACATCGACGTTATCCTCTGCGCTCCCAAGGGCTCTGGCCGAACCGTCCGATCCCTTTTCCGTGAGGGCCGTGGTATCAACTCCTCTTTCGCCGTCTTCCAGGATGTGACTGGCAAGGCCAAGGAGAAGGCCATCGCCATGGGTGTCGCCATCGGCTCCGGCTACCTCTACGAGACCACCTTCGAGAAGGAGGTCTACTCTGACCTCTACGGTGAGCGTGGCTGCCTCATGGGTGGTATCCACGGTATGTTCCTCGCCCAGTACGAGGTCCTCCGTGAGCGTGGCCACTCCCCCAGCGAGGCCTTCAACGAGACCGTCGAGGAGGCCACTCAGTCCCTGTACCCCCTCATCGGTGCCAACGGCATGGACTGGATGTACGAGGCCTGCTCCACCACCGCCCGCCGCGGTGCCATTGACTGGACTCCCCGCTTCAAGGATGCCCTGAAGCCCGTCTTCAACTCTCTCTACGACGCTGTCAAGGACGGTTCCGAGACCCAGCGATCCCTCGACTACAACGGCCAGAAGGACTACCGTGAGAAGTTCGAGGCCGAGATGGAGGAGATCCGTGGTCTTGAGATCTGGCGAGCTGGCAAGGCTGTCCGTGCTCTCCGACCCGAGAACCAGAAGTAAAGGGCAGGTTTATGATTGGTCAGGTTTAGGGGGGTTTATGGGACGGCTAGGTAAAATTCCGTGGACTTTTTGTACTTTTATTCCTGGAGTCTCTCTTCATGGGAAATCCGGGCTCGTCCAAAAGTTTGATATCCACAAGTCGCACAACACTCTTGGGTGCAAATTTACATGTTTGATGAACGAACAACAAAAAAAGCTGCGTGTCTAATTGACTTTTGCGTGATTGATTGTGATTGAGTGTGATTTGAGTGTGACTGACTTGAGTAAAAGCGAGGTTAGCGAGTGGGCGAATGAGGTTTGCGGAATATCTCACAGATTTCAATCTCGGCAATGCACAAAGGGACTGAGCTGCGAAACCGGCAGCTCCACAGGCTTCCTAACTCGGCCCCCAGGGGACCCTCATCTTCCCGACATTATCCATGTCGGCCAAATGCGAATGCTGCCGAGAGTCGGTGAACCTCCCGTTGTCGGCGCTAGCAGCACTCGGCAAAGGTAAAAAAAAAAACGCGTCGGGGCCTGAGGCAGCGATGCGACTGACAGAGCGAGCACATAGTTTCAATGGCTAATAATTGTCAAAGCTTTTTTGTTGGTATTCATGGATGAGGCCTGCAACCGGCAATTGGGGGCGTCTTTTCCGCACGCACCCTGTCATGGATTGGAGAGCGGGGAAGAAAAAAGACGCCGTTGCGTTTGGAAAAGAGGCCTTCAAGGTTGGTAGTGGCTTTAACTACCTGTACTTATTCGCCGTCGCCAAGGTCGATCGACAAACGGGCGCGCCTCCCCGCCAATCACACTTGCATTACGCCAATGTACTCGACGATAAGCGGGCCATGACAGGCTTGTTTTGGCCATGCCGCTTCTGGTGACTGGGAGCGACAGAGGTGAGCGGGAGCGACACAATTGACTTGCTTGCTCGGTGGCGCATATTCGCATCCATATATATATATATAAACGCCTCAACCGAGGGGGAGCAACAACTTGTGTAGATATAAGGTCGTGTTTTCTCGAGCGAGCCAGAAAGGCAGTCAGTTTTCCCGTTTTTAGAAAGAAGCCTTGGTATATATATATAGCTTCTGTCAACATACATACATACATAAAAAAACACCGCAATCAACAACAATCCAACTCAAAAACTCACATCATGGCCGACATATCCACAACGCTCCCTCTCACGCGGGACTCGGTCGTCGAAGCCCACAAGCTGGTCAAGCCCAACGTCCACCTCACGCCCGTCCTCACCAATCGGACCCTGACGGAGCTGGCCTCAACCCCGCGCACACCTGAGCAGCTCGCCGGCACGCGGTGGGAGGGCCGCACGCCGGCTAAGCCCGTGCTGCGCCTCTGGTTCAAGTGCGAGAACCTGCAGCGCATCGGCGCCTTCAAGGTCCGCGGCGCATTCCACGCCATCGAGAGGCTCAAGCAGGAGCCCGGGTGGTTGGACGGCGGCGGCAAGGAGAAGGGCGTGGTGACGCATAGTTCAGGTGAGACTCCTACTATACATACATATATATCCACTCCTCCCCCCTACCCCCCTGGTCAGAGTTGTAGAAAGACTCAAGCACTATGATAACTAGGAGGGACAAAATAAAGTAAAAAAAAAAGAAAACTACAAGTGCTGACTCGCTGTTTGTTGTTTTTAAAAAGGAAACCATGCTCAGGCTCTAGCCCTTGCGGCTCGTGAAAACGGCATCAAGGCGCACATCGTCATGCCCAACATCTCCATCCCGCAAAAGATTGCCGCAACAAAGGGATACGGCGCCAACGTCTACCACAGCGGCAGCACCAGCGTTGAGCGCGAAGCCGCCGCCGCCAAGGTCATTGAAGAGACGGGCGCTCGCCTGGTTCCCCCTTACGACCACCCGGACATTATGCTCGGCCAGGGAACCTTGGGTCTCGAGCTCCAGCAGCAAGTTGCTGACCTGATGGCCTCTTCCGAGGACGCCGTGTTCCCGCCCCGGTTCCGTGCCCCGTCGACGGGCAGGGACAACGACGGGCCTGGGAAGCCCGGAAAGACCAAGGAGAAGCCCGGGTTGGACGCCATCATGACACCCTGCGGCGGCGGCGGCATGCTCTCTGGCGTGGCACTCAGCTGCGAGGGCACGGGGATCCGTGTGTTCGGTGCCGAGCCGTCGTTCCAAGGCGCCGACGATGGCAAGCGTGGCTACGAGGCCGGCGAGCGAGTGGAGAGCGTCAAGTCGCTGACCGTCGCCGACGGGCTGCGCACTCCTGTTGGCAAGTACCCCTGGGGAGTCATCTACGAGCGCCGCCTCGTCTCCGGCATGTTCAGCGTCACCGAGGACGAGATCCGCGCCGCCATGCGTCTGGTGCTGGAGCGGTTCAAGATGGTTGTCGAGCCCAGCGCCTGCGTGCCGCTGGCAGTTGCGCTGTTTGACGAGGACTTTCGCGCCATGGTGGAGCGCGAGGCGGGCGAGGACGGTTGGGATCTGGGATTGGTGTTTAGCGGAGGCAACGTCGGCGCCGACGCTATTGGAAGGTTGTTCCCCGAGTAAAAGCAGAAGAAGAACCAGTTTACGAAGTATATGTTGATGAGATCATGTCTGTTTGATGGTTCCAGCTCCATCTCCTTGACGACATGAAATACATAAAGATGATGAATATAATTAACATTGGATCATATAAATACCAAAAAAACATTATTGCAATTTGTTACTTCAGAGTCTCAACCCTCTCGTTTCTCGGAGCCAGCTTCAAGTGGCATTGGTCATCACGCGCCTGTTTTTTTTCTTACCCAGACATTACTTATTCAAGGCCTCATCCAGCCCCTTTCTCCACTTAGTAGAGTTCCTTCGCAGGATCCAGATGCAAAAGTAGCTTGCTACCAGGCAGAATATGCAAATAGTCGTCATTACCCATCCGACATTGATGGCCTCAATCCAGGAAGCAGCAACAATGGCGCCAATGCAGCTCAGTATGTTACGAACCAAGTTATTGACGGCTACACCAGCGGAGCTGCGCTTGCGGATAAATTCTGTGAGCATGGTTGTAGCCGCAGACTTGGGAATATCGTTAGTTTTCTGTGGCACATGGGAGTTTTGAGTTTGGGACTTACAAAGATGAGCATAGAGGAAGCTCCGAATAAGTAAAGCGCAATGCAAGGTACGATGAAGTGAACTCCGTACTGAGTCGTCCAACCAAACATGAGGAGTGCTAGCGGATAAACTGTTACGGCAATCCATGCGTTCTCCCGTAGGCGATCCTCTGGTAAATATATGAGCTTTCCATTCTGGTCGTAGCGGTTGGCCTTGCGGGCTTCTCGGGCCATAATTTTGTCAATCCACCTGCCACCAAACAAAGAACCCGTGATATATCCTAGCCCAGAAGGAATATAAAGCAACCCAAGAATTAGTTGGCTGTAGTTGTATGGAGGCTTCGCGAACTTTTGCTGGAGGCCAATATTGACAATATAGAGAGAACCAAAGGCAATAGCGGCGACGAAGACGGTGATGAAAACGGGCGGATACCGCAGATAGAAAACGACGCGGAGAGGATCAACAAGGAATCGGCGCAGTGACTTGGTGAACAGTTTAGTCTTTTCCTTTGCAGAGTCGATGGTCCGCATCCGCTGGAGATCTGGGGATTGTGTGTTTTGTGTCGGGTTTTCTAGCTTACGGCGAGCTAGTGTCTCGGGAAGACAGAAGGTAATCAGAAGGAGGACAACCAGGCCGTATATGGCAAGAAACCACATGGTGGCTCTCCAGCTAATTTTCTCCGTAACCACACCACCGATAACGGGAGCAATCAGGGGGCCTAAGAGAGGTCCAAGGTAGAAGACGCTCATGGCCTTGCCTCGCTCAAAGACCTCAAATAGATCAGCAATGGACCCCGCCCCCGTCGAATGAGCGCTTGCCGAAGCACCACCCGCGCACATGCGAAATATAATAAGCATAGTGATGTTGGTGCTGACGGCAGACGCCACCGAGAATATGACAAAGAGAGTAAACGAGATGATGTAGATTGTGCGGCGACCAAATTCCTCTGAAAAAGAAGACCACCAGAGAGGGAATATAGCCATGGAAAGCATGTACAGGGCGACGGACAAATTGGTTATGGTTTCAGAAGCGTTGAACTCCTTTGCTAATACATTTAGAGCAGCTTTCTGTATGTTAGTATACCTATCCATGCAAGTTTATTATTGTAGTAGAGGTGTATAAACTTACGGTACACCACAGTTGAACCCAGCGGGGCTGCAGCCGTAGCCAAGGCAATGATACCAACCAGACCCCATTTTGTTGACTTGTTGTAGTCGGGTGGGTGTGTTATCTCCGGAACGAGCGTGATACTGCCCAGAAACCCATGTCTTTCAGAGCGGGGGACTATTACCATGCGTCTGGAGTGAGTAGATGAGGCTCTGGATTGAGTCCGTCGGATAGATTTCGTATCTATGTTGCCCAAGGGCTCGCCAATTGTGACAGGCTCGATTTCATTGATTGTTTCAGTGTGGCTTTGATTTGAATCTGTCGAGTCTGAGCCTGCGGTGGCTGGTCGTTCTACTTCACGACCATTTCCATCCCGCTCCAGATCAATCTTTTCATCATCTTTTTCTGACTTCATGTTGTTGTTGTTGTTTTGACCGATTGCCATCGGTATCGGCACCGAGAATGTGGGGCTGACAGTCTGGGCCGAGGCCGAAGTCTACACGCCTCAACCGGAACCCGGAAATGGAGAGGTCAGAAGAAATGGGATATTGGTTCAAAGGCACGGGGACAGTAACTGCGATAAAAACTGATCTGGAACGGATCTTGAAAAAAAACTGATGGTGGCAATTCTGGGGACAGCATGGGTCACGGATACCGGGGGCGGACACCCGCGGACTTTAAACGGCAACAGATTCGGATAACGCATCTCGCTTGGCCGCCTTTTGCTGAATAGGTACCCAGCATCAACCTCGTAATCATCCATCGGCACCTCTAGTCCGGTGAGAGAAGACTGGGGGGTCATTTTTTTCTCGAGTGGAGCATTGGAGAGGGGGGCCTGTCGCCGAGCGCGGAGCCGAAGCGATCGGGAATCTGGCACTAGGACAAAGCGGTGCATCATGAGTGTGGAATGGTTCCGAGATCGAGATGTTTGGCTTACCAATCCGTCCCTGGCATGTGTGGTAGGATCCTCACGGAATAATAAGAAGTGGCCGACGGTTAGTGACATTGGTTGAAGGCTAGTTGTGAAAATGTCCGAGGCGACGAAGCGAGACTCAGCCTTGCGAACCTGGATAGACTGGTCATCGGAGACTAAAACCCCAGACATCTTTGGAAAAACACGGGAATGACTATCGAATCCTTGCACAACACTAACAAGGCCAAAGCGCAACACAACTCATTATCTCATCAGCATCTTCGCATAGTGCAACGAGGAGTTCACTAGCTCACGTGACCCTGTTTGTGGATAAAGAATGCCTCAGCCGTGGTGGAGAATGTCTATAATTGTGCAGTAGATCCTGGTTCCTGGGGGATTGGCGCTGCTAATGAATCCCTCTTGTCGGAGTCTTCGACTGGGCCACTGAGTCACTCGTGATTCACTCTTCGTCTGGAGTGGCGTTCTCGCAGGTGTGGCGCCACCGATCCGTTATTGCAGCGCCGGATCCGACATCGCTCGGGTTTAGGACGGTAATGGTGCAAGTGAGGCTGGATGTTGGGATGTCCCAAAGCGTCGTTCGTGTGGAAACTGTTTGGTATTATTTGCGATTGGTTAGCTAGTGCACATCGAAATAGGTAATTCAGGGGGTTTTCGTGCCTGCCTGTGCGCAATCTTTCCTCTGTGGATGAAAAGATGCGATGAAGATGGGATTGGTGGGCAGGAGCTATGGCCAGTGCATGAACCCCACGTAAAGATTTGGCGGGGCACGGCAGACGTCTAACTCACTCACTTTGCATCGTTCTGCGTCACAGCAAACTACATAAACCGACGTTCGGTCCTTGGAAACGAAAAAAAAAAGGACATTATCTGTCATTTAGAGCGTCTTTAACATGTCTCTGACCAACGCTTCCCCTGAGGCTGCTGCCGCCTCCGCCAAGACTGCTTCCTTCACCCTCGCTACCCTCCCCGCGACTGCTCGCAACGAGGCTCTTGAGACTATCCATGCCGCTCTGACTGAAGCAAAGGATGCCATCCTTGCTGCAAATGCCAGAGACCTTGATCTTGCTCGCAAGGCCGCCGCAGATGGCTCCCTTAGCCAAGCTCTCGTGTCCAGACTCGACCTGGGCAAGAAGGGAAAATGGGAGGACATGCTCAAGGGAATCTTAGATGTGAGAGACCTTGAAGACCCAAGTATGTTACTGATATATTCCATCCACTCCTCTAACAAAACAACTTTCTCTTGGTCCTTGGCCATGTTCAAAGTGTCATCCTGTTTACTGACTTTGTCTCTCAGTTGGCCAGGTCCAGATGCGAACCAAGCTTGATGATGATCTCATCATGGAACGCGTGTCATGCCCCATTGGTGTTCTTCTCATCATCTTCGAGGCTCGCCCTGAAGTCATCGCGAATATTGCATCCCTTGCTATCAAGTCCGGAAATGCTGCCATCCTGAAGGGTGAGTTCAAATATCCGGTTCTCAGTGTAGTCTCTCTCTAACAACCTGCAGGCGGAAAAGAGTCGACTGAGTCCTTTGTTGCCATCTCTCAAGTCATCTCCGCGGCCCTTGAAAAGACCCAAGTTCCAAACGCGGCTATTCAGCTTGTCACCACTCGTGATGCAATTGCCCAGCTCCTTGCTCAGGACCGCCACATTGACTTGGTGATCCCTCGCGGCTCCAACGAGCTCGTCCGCTATATCAAGGAGTCCACCAAGATCCCTGTCCTGGGCCATGCTGATGGTATCTGCCATATCTATCTTACCGATTCTGCCGACAAGGACAAGGCCGTCACTGCCATTGTTGACTCCAAGACCAGCTATCCTGCTGCCTGCAACGCCGTCGAAACACTCCTTGTCCAGGAGTCCGCTCTTGGAACTGTTTTCCCCGGCGTAGCTTCTGCTCTTGCAGCCAAGGGCGTGTCTCTGCGCTGTGACCCTGCAAGCAAGGAAGCCATTGCCTCGTTGTCCCTTGAGGGCGTTCAGGATGTGAAGCCTGAAGACTATGACACCGAACATCTGTCCCTGACTCTGGGCGTCAGAACAGTCCCCGACCTGTCTACCGCTATCAACCACATCAACACGCATGGATCTCATCACACCGATGCCATCCTCACCTCCAACACCGCCGATGCTGAGCGCTTCATGAATGAGGTTGACTCTGCTGGCGTGTACTGGAACGCCGCCACTCGTTTGGCTGATGGCATGCGCTACGGCTTCGGTACCGAGGTTGGCATCAGCACCAACAAGATCCACGCCCGTGGACCTGTTGGTCTGGAAGGCTTGACTATTTACAAGTACAAAATCCGTGGTGATTACCAGGCAACCGCGAGCTATGGCGAAGGCGAGGGTAAGCGAGCATGGAAGCATGAGAAGTTGGACCTGTAATTGTAAATTGGCGTTTGAAAAAGAAAAAAGAAGGAACATGGCACATTGAGAAGGCTACTGGGCCGTATAAATTCGTTATTGCATCTTTCCGATATACACACAACAATCAGTATGCTGCTCGTGTTTGCCCAGCTGTAGGAATCATCAATCAAAACAAAAAGGAATCGTTCAAAAGAGTAACAGGAAGCAATCGTGTCATTAGTCTATGTGAAGCATCATCACTTTGAAATAGTTTTTTTTTTCACATCATATGGGGCATTCAAACCCCAAGGCCATTCTGCTAGTCATCCCAAAAGCACGCCCCTTTCCTTGAACTTTGAATCCCTGAACCTATCCCTGCTTACTGTTTAAGCGTTCATGTCGTATTGCTTGATCAACTCTGCCAGTCTGTCGCCTTCAGACTTGAAGTCAATGACCGACGTGCTCATCACCTGGTATCGAATCCTATTGATACTGTTAGTTCAAACCCTTCAACAAATGTCTGCGTGTTGTTGCTACTCACTTAGGCTCGTCACCAAACTGTTCCTTCTTCGCTCGGCACCTGAAGTTGAACTTCTTGCAGTTGGCCTCCTCGAAAATTGACATGAACTTGACTTCGTCCTGGTCCTTGAGCTCCATAAGCTCATTTGCGGTACGTCCTAGAATCATACGGCCAGCATCGTCAAAGCAGCTGAGCCACTGGTGGCTTGTGTGATCTGCGACATTCAGGGAGAGAATGTACCTGTATTCAGGCCTTTCTGACGAAGCAGAACATTTCTCGCACCACCAGCCTTCTGCCTGCTCCGTTACCTTCTTGTTGCACTTTGGCTGGGTACAGGCAGGGTAGCAAAAGTTTTCTTGCTTAATGTAAACAATAGTGGCCTTGAGGGAATAGTACGCATCACTTTCCATGCCAAGGTGGTTGTCTTTCACTTCGGCAATGGTCTTAAGCTCATCTTTACGGCCAGTAGCACTGCCGAGGCTCCCCAGGCCCTGGTGGGTGGAGAAGGTGTCTGTTCGACCTGCAGAGTCGTACCAGCCCTTGAGCTTGTGGGCATCGGGGATATCAGGGTCAACCGACATGGTACCGGAAGACAGCAAGCTCAGGCTCCTGCCACCGAAATCGGACACCTTAGTGCCTTTGAAGGCAATAATGGACTCTGGGGGTGCGTCAAACGAGTTTGCAGTTTTGCCCCAAACAGTCACGCGGACGGAAAAGCCAGTGTCGTCCACCAAAGTAAGCTCTCGCTTCGAAAAGGGTCTTCCATCCCTCTTGGAGATAATCTCCGAGACCTCGCCAGCATCCTTCAAGACGCCAATAACATCGACGGTGCTGTCCTTCTCCACGCTCTGCAACTCCTCAATGGTGCAAAAGTTGAACCTCACTTGCGGAACACTCGTCTGGTCTTCGGCTTTCTCGACGACGGTTTCGCGCTCGAAAGCTAGCTCGTAGTCGTTGGCGAGGTTGGAGAATTGCTTCTTGGCCAGTGAGACTCGGCAAGGAGTAGAGATGTAATACACGGAGCCCTCTTGAAGGATATCATAGAAGGCATCGACTTGCTCGTTGAACCCAGTCGCCTTGATTTCGCCACTCTCATCAAGCAGGTTGACGCTGAACAATCTGCCTTCACCGGTTGCCTTTTTCCATGACTTGATTTCAGACTTGAAGGTGACTCGGGCCTTGATCTTCCACTTGTGTGCAAAGGGCGACAAGCCCTCGATTGGGTAAATATGACTGTCGCCATGGGCAGCTGGCCGTGAAGGCATGGACTTTTGTTGTTGCTGTAGCATTTGTGGCTTCTCGTCTTCCTCCTTCTTGGCACCGTAGAAGTCGTTTCCTGCAATGGTCGCATCTTCCTGGGGGGTGACTTTGGATTCGACCGCGACCGGCTCGCCGATTTTCTCTTGCAGACCGAAGGACTCGATAACTTCGAGATCGAGGATGATCATGATGCTAAGAAAAGTTAGCAGGGAGCTTCGCAGTAGGCCTATGTTACACTCACTTCTTGCCCTTCACGGTGTTGGGATTGTACTGCTTCACACGGACAATGCAGCCCCTATCGAGCTTTCCTTCGCGGACAACGTGGTTGGCCTGGGTGCCAAGCATGGATTGAACGTAATGTTCGCTGTCGCTCATAACGAGTCGATATCGTTCTCCACCTTGTGCTGTGGGTGCCATCTGCTTAACCTGAAGACATTGCATGACTGGAACGGGAAACATCTTGGCGGCCTTGTCGGGATCATTGAAGATCACACTGGTGGAAGTTAGTCGTGGCAACAAGGAATGGCGGTCGGGAAAACGCACTCAAGGGCACCTCGTGAGAGGGCAGCAGCAGCAGATTCCATGATGCCTGCGAGAATCAGTGATCGTTTTGGCGTCGAGTTGTTGTGTGCAGTGCGTTGACAATGCTCTGAACTTTTTCGTGCCAAAGCGGGTGGATTGGTGATTTTGTGTGAATGAGAATGGTAGCTGGTGCCTGCGACGCGCTGAGCGCGTTGAGTGGGAAACGCGGTCGAGCCATGGCGGGGTTGGTGCTTATGTAACGAGCTCTAAAAAAATGCGCTAAGTTCAAAGAGAAAAGAGAGGGGAGGTAACAATACAGAGAGAATTGCGATCAAGCTATCCCAGATCTGGGGAAGTTATGTCATGTTTCACTTCACTATGTATCGTTTTTATGAACTCATAGATCACTTAGACCTTCATATTGAAATTATATTTTGGGCCAGCTTAATGCATCTAATCTTATCTTGTACAAATGCGTTGTGAGTCTAGAATCGCTGTACCTCTGCCAACTTGGACGGAAATTTTCTGCTGCTCAACATTGCATCTCAAATCAAAGCAATATGTAGACTTAAAGTATTTCTCAATGACAATAGACTAATTGATTTTTCCTTGTGCTGGCGTCAGGAGATAAATCATACTTGCAATATTGATCTCAGATGGAGAAGTGAATCCAAACTTTTAGCCTCCAAGTCTCTTGCGCTGGATCGCAAAACTACACACAACGCAATGGCTGCTTCAATTTCGCGAGAAGTGCTGATAGAGCAGCGAAAATAGATCCGATAATTCAAAATATCATTAATTTGCCTCGTTCTTCTATTATAGACTTTTTAGCTAAAATTCGATCCTCTTTTGTTTGCATGACTTTCCCGTCTCACAGCTTGGCATGACGCTTCCGGCATGACGTACCACGCTCATAAGGCAGCCATTCCACAACAGTAACTACATCATGCACATGCAAAGCACTCCCCGCTTTCCATCACAACGACGCCTCATATACCGCACGACTTTGAAATAAATAAAAACGCAGTAACCATGGCCGATGCAGACAACGCCACTCGAGCTCCTGAGAGCGATGCCCAGGAGACGACTGCTCCCGAAGCTCCAACTGCAGCTCCTGTCGTAGGCGAGCATTGCGTAACCGACAGGCCTACCCGTATGCAGGTGTCTTTTCCTGCTGCCACCCCCAGCGACTAATTGATATAGCTTCGGGCCAATCCTCCACCGGGGAGTTTATCAAGCTCAACGATGTTGATGTGAGTCTTTGAGGACGATGCGATGCACTGCGATGCGCTGCGCTTGCGACTGACGACCCCTCCTCTCTAGGTCTACCTCTCTACACCTGCCGACTACCCCCATGCGCCCTCGCGGCTCCTGCTCCTCCTGACGGGAGGCACTGGCATCAAGTCAGTCAACAATCAGATCCAGGCCGACAAGTATGCCAGCGAAGGGTTCCTCGTCATTATGCCCGACATGTTTGGTGGCGACACGGCCCCCGCATCCACCTCTATCACCGACGACTCCACCTCGCTCCTCGAACAGTTCAAGATCAAGGCCGTCGAGGTGACAAAGTCGTTCCTGATCGACATGTGGCTGGCCCGCGTCACCGAGGACCGCGTGCTTCCCATCCTGCACAAGGTCATTGATGCCGCCAAGGAGCAGTTTGCCGACTGCGTCAAGCAGGGCGAGGGCATCTACGCCGTGGGCTACTGTGTCGGTGCACGCTTTGTGCTGCTCCTGTCCAAGAAGACACAGCCTACGAGTGGAGACGCTGGGAGTGCTGAGAGTGCTGAGAGCGGCCAGGTCAAGACGGGGCCGTTCATCAAGGTCGGCGCATTGGCTCACGCCGCATCAGTCGTGCCCGATGACTTCAAAGACATCAGTGTTCCCCTCAGTCTGGTCTGCGTCGAGAACGATCCTTTGTTCCCCGACAAGGTTCGTACAGCGGGCGAGGACAGCATGTCCAACGCCAACTTGGAGCACGAGGTGCAGGTGTATCCAGGAGTACCTCATGGTAAGACATCAACCTCTAGGAAGCCAACAGGCCATGCCTCGACAGACGCTAACTTCACTCAGGATTTGCTGTTGTTGGTGAATATCAGGAGACAGCCATCAGGGACGCACAAGCTACGGCTTATGAACAAATGCTCAGGTGGATCCAGACACATTAACCCAGAAATGGCCTTTCGTTTCATTCAGCTACACGCAGGCGGGCATTCGGTTTTTAGTTTATTCCCACATTTCTGTATACGAAATGGATGCTCAAGAGATGGTGCAGATGATTTTGCCCAAGTTCTTTGCGTCCTCCATGTGCTTGTGAGCCTCTTGGATCTCCTCCCAAGGAAGAACCTTGTCCACGAATATTTGCAGCTTGCCCGACTCGAAATCCGGAAGGTACTCCTCCAGCTTATCACGCAACTGTCCCTGGTATTCCTCATCTCGACTTCTGAGCGTGCTGCCCTCGATCCTCAGCCGCTTGTACAGAATCTGTGAAATGTCAGCTTCAGGGACCTTGCCGCCGCTGAGAGTGCCCAGGAGCACGATCCGAGCATCGCGAGCAGCAGCCTCAAGGTTCTTCTGGAAGTAGTTGCCGCCAACAAAGTCGACAATGTAATCAACTCCCTTGCCACCAGTCATGGCGTTGATCTCCTGGGCCCAGTTTGTTGTCTTGTAATTGAAGGCCGCCGTGGCACCGAGCTTCGACGTGATAAATTCGCATTTCTCATCGGTTCCAGCCGTGGCATATACCTCAGAGGCGCCGGCAACGCGCGACAGCTGCATACCAGCAATTGACACTCCAGAAGCGCCCGCGTGCCACAAAATAGACTTGCCCTTTGTAAAACCAAGCACAAGGTGCAGAGCCTGCGTAGCCGTGATCCACGTTTCTGGGATGCCGGCACTAACCTCGAAGCTCATAGCTTTGGGCTTGTGCAACAGCATCCGGGTGCTGACGGCAATGTGCTCGGCATAGGCGCCTCCATATGCCAATCCAAAGACCTCGTCTCCCTCCTTGAAGCTGCCATGGTCACCGGAGCCCAGAGACTCAATGATGCCGCTGAACTCGACACCAAGGGTCTTGGGCGCCTGAGGCGGGAGAGGGTAAAAGCCGCGTCGCTGGACAATGTCCATTCGGTTTATTCCAAACGCCTTGACGCGGACGAGGGCCTGCCCTTCCGCCGGAGAGGGGATGGGAGTCTGGTCGTTTATGAAGAGGGCATCGCGCTCGCCCTTTCCACCTCGGATATCTAAAGGCGGGGTTAGATGGCCACGGCTGTTTGGATTCCAAACCAAGTTGAGTCCGTACCAACAGCTTTCATGACGCTCGCCATTATGAATAACATGTACTGATACTCAATTCGGAGAGAATTTGCCTCGGCCCAGTTCGTTGCAATTTCTATGTTGCGATCAAGCAGGTGGAGAGCGTGAAATGGGAAATCGATGCATTTTTTGCATTAGTAATACTCGTCCACTCGCAGAAGCAGCCATGTCGTCACCAAGCCAAAACCATCCAATTGTGAAGCAACAGTATGCATTCGTAAAACAACAATCGTAGCACTCGGCGCGGGTATTTCGGCGTTGATAATCGCACAGAAATTCGTCAGCATAGCAAATTCTAGCACTGTGAGTGAGCCATGCGGGCGCCATAATAGCCGCCGCAACGACAATCAAGCACTGTCATCACCATACATTCCCATCTGCCTCATACTGGCGTGCATCGTACAAAGAGGTGTAGCAAACCGGTCCACGAGCTTTTCTTACCCAACATCCTATCCGATGTGGTGACTAGAAAGAGAAAGAGAACAGTTGCAAGTGTGCCAAGCGCAATGCATCATCTTGTCTGAAGTTGGAGGACTGAAGTTGGAGGACCTTCAAATCAAAGCATAGGCTGAAAAGAAGATATCTCATCCACAGCTGGAAATACCATCACTTCAAAGAAGCAAACACGTACTTCCATGTCAACACTTGAAGACGGGGCTCATAATCTGCACCATCAGATTGTGACCAAGTCACTGAAACCAAAAGCCCAGAAGCGACGGGAGTCTTGACCAGATGGTCCGGAGCGGTGACAATTCCGCTTCTTCTTGATAGTGACGAAACTGCTATACGAGAAGCGAGTTCGTCTATGTCTCATAGCCCGGCGCTGACGGACGGCGCCACCAGGCAAGGAAGTGAATCCCGGAACTATTGTCTGAGAATGAGTAGATTCATACGCCGAGGAGTCACCGGGAATCAAAAATCCGTTATCAAGCAGCAAACCAGTAGTTCATCGGCCAAAAAGCCACCATGACCTGGCGAAGCGTCAAGATGTGATAATGAAGTGCAAGCGATAGGCGTGGTCGGTCAAAGCAACCTAATTTAGTCACACAGCCATGACAAAGGCAGGGAATCACTGATGGATGAAGAAGAGGCGGGCGGGATGAGCTGTAATCGGATCATATTGACGCGATAGAGAGGTGCGTTGCAGGATCAACGTGCAGGAACCATTCCCAATACATGCATTGTCAACAACGCCAGCGAGCGAGGAACGTCAAAGTGCGGGGCGAACTCATGCGTGTTCATGGTGAACATGCAAGCGAGGCGAGACCAGCAAGGCGAGCTAACAGAAACATTTCATGCCGGAAGGGCGGGCAGGCGGGCGCCTCGGGTTGGCTGACATCTGAATTGAACATTCTGATAACACCGGATCCCGGGAAACAAAATGGCGAGAGGTGGAAATTGCGCTCACTTGTTTCCAGCCAGCCCATCCACACCATGCCACACGACGAGTGCAGGCGCTAAGATGAACATCTGCCACAAGCGTCGATGATAGCACCCAGCCCGGTGGGAATCGAGCCGTCGTGGTTACATTTAGAAAAAAAAGGCGTGGTAGAGATGATGACCGGGAAGACACCGAATGGGAAATAGGCTAATCGATGGGAATACGAGCTGCAGCCGGGAGATAGACCATCCCAGGGCGGGTGGAATGCGAATGAGCCCGATAGAGTAGGAAGAGAGACCCAGCCTGCTCGAATAATTTCCCTATTGGAAGACTTGCAGGCGGATGCCCCAGTTTAGCAAAGCATCGGTGAGTATGCCTCAGCGACCTCTTTCTCCCGGCAAAGCCTCATGGCGAGATCTAACTCTCTCTGCTAGCTTAACAAACACCGACGACAAGCAAACAAGGTTTGGCAAGGTACCAGGCTCTCCCCTCAAGATTAAAGACTCGGGCCCCGACTTTGCCGGTGTTGCAGTTCCCAGAAGGCTTTCCCGAATAGAGATGCGTTGCCACATGGTTGGCACTAGCCAGGGACTAACACTTGGGCCCACGAGCAGTCAAAAGCTTGTTCCTCATCACAACGGCGCTGAAGACTTTTTTTGACAGGCGCCGCATCCCTGTGAAAGGTCGTGTGAGAAAGCACCCGATAAAGGCACAGCATCATTCTGGGGATATGGCTGGACATGAGAAAAGGCCGAGTATGGGGATCCCGGGCCCGAGGTCCGAAGACCGAAGGCTGTCAATCACAAAGAAATTGTAAGAGGTGAGAAGGGGAAAGCACCGAATTAACGAGTCAAATTTTGGCTGATGGATACCACAAATCATTGGCTGCTGCTTGGTTACGGGTGGAAAAAATGATGGAGCAAATACGAGTCGAAAGTAACATCTCTGATTGTTGATGGTACAATGTCAACTTTGCCCCTTGGCGTAGTCTCTGCGATCGGTACATGGGTCGGCTTCGAAGCAGCGGGTCGGTGCTCGCAGCCAAGCCTTGGCTGGGGGAAATGATGCAGGAAACATCCATGAAAAATGATAAGGTATCGATTTTGGAGTGTAAAGATGTGAGTTTTAGCGTTACTATTATCGGTCTCCCAAGGCTAGATTCGTGAGTGGATAAAGGGGAAATTATGGAGGAGACCCGCCGCACACATCCCAGGATGAGTGAGAATGTGGTAACGATCAGAGCCTTGGGGACTGAGGCTTTATCGCCGAGCGCCCGCGGAATGAGATTCGGCATGGTACAATTCGAGCTGTTGGTCAATCGGTGATTAAGGAACTTTTTTTCCTCGCCATGCATGATAGGCTATTGTCCAGGATCAAGTTTGGTGCTACGAAAGTGAGCAAAGCCGACTCAGGGTTGGAGTAATCCAGTCAGCGAATGTAACAGTCTGAAGAATCCCTGTAAGCCCTGCAAGGCACGGATAAGGCGCTCTCATGGCCGCGGAACTGACCCCATACTGCAAGTAATCAAATTGTCGAGGCGAGGAACCTGGAGGAGAAAAAAAAACATGGAGTCCAAATGAGTCGTCTGTGGGCGATTGGAGGCCCAAGGTGCCACTGGTTAGAATTGCCGGAGCCGGGCATGAAGAGCACTGTTCCCCAGCGCCATTGCCGGCACCATCTCCAGCACCAATGCCTGCGACCGCCCCGGGAGACCCAAACTCAAGCTAGAGTATTGAGTGCATACGCGGCTCGATCCAGCGGTGCTGTTGTTCATCTCGCATTGCCACTAACAAACAGGCAAGCCCCCAACAGAGAAGGACTCGGGCGCCACGCGGTCTTGCGGGCGGCCAACAGGTACCAAAGTTGTTGGTGGTTTGACCTCAAAGCCAGTTCGATGGTTGATCTGCCACGCGTACGCTCAGCTTCAGAAATAGTGGTGGCGGGGTATCGCAGAGTCAGGCATTGGGCATTCCGTAACAACATGCTGCCTTCCCCTTGTCAGTGAGGGCCTTGTGGCTGCAGGTGGCGAAGGAACCGGCAAGCTGATGACTGCCGGGAACCACACTTCCCTCGCAAAACCAATGTTGCAAGGCTGGGCCTTGCTCTCCCCAGGTCTTGCATCTGGATTGGAGCATTCCAGCAAGCCTTGCGAAGGTGCTGGGGGCCACCAACACCACAGGGGGCCTCGCAGAAAGGCCTCAGGATGGCGATTTGAGGCGTGAGTGGTTCGTGTTCCAGAGGGAGCTAATATCAGAGTGGGCAGGGTGGCGAGCGGTCAAGGTAGTGGAGCCGAGTGAGCGGGCGAATCGGAGCACCCAGTTCTTCTGTGCCTGAGGTGTGAACAATTTGACGGTAAGTCAGTTGCCTGCAGCAGGCAAGGGGAAAAGGTGGGCGGGAGGACATTGTTCCTGCATTAGTGCGGGCTTCTGCCAGGGCTGCCGCGGTTTAGCGATCCAGTCACAAACACCCAACTAGAATGGGTGGATTAGTGGCACAGCGCCAGGCGGTTGCCTCCAACTGTCCACCGCCCTACTTTCCACCTCGCTGTCATGTTGAGGTTGTCACCCAGCGAACGCCCGCCCCAATGACGCCTCGAGGCGACGAGCCGTCCACCTGGCACTGCTGATCGCTCTGTCAGGTTTCCAAAACACGGTTTCTATTCCCGGAAATGAAGGCGCCGGCAGGGTGGGTTGTGAAATGTGTGCTGAACGCATTTACATGTGCCTTGACAAGACAGGCACGTGCGGCACAACCTAGCAATCATCCAGAACAAGTCGAGATGATTGCTCAGAGATCGGCCATGCCAGGACAACAGGTCATGTCATCTTGCTGGAGTTGTTCACCAAAAGCTAACTCGAACCACGTACCCCGTCGCCATCCGTGCCTTAACCTTTCAGTCTGTGCAGCAATGCAAAGACCAGCGAGTCCCTGCTAAAGCCGTGGTGCTGCACCCGTCTCGGGCCCTCCGCCCGCTACGGTTGGTTTGCATAGAGTGATATTTTATCGGCCTGGGGATTAAGTTCCTGCTTAATCTGGACTGAATTAGACGGGCCAGCAGGCCGTGCGACGCTGCAACGGCCTGCATCTGAGAAGCCCATGCTTCAGAGAGTTGCACATCGCTGAGTCGATTGCCTTGTTGATCACTCGTATCATGCTTGTTTTTTCTTCCGCTTGAGCAAATTATGGCTTGAGCCGGCGATTGGTAGACGAGGGCGGGATGCTGGCTTGGGCCGAACATGCCACCGGTCATAGGCCAAAAGTCAGATGCACACGAATCGCCGCAGCGGACTGTCTGCTATGGTGTCATGCAAATTGCGGCGTTGGCTCTAGGCCTAGGTACCCGTATTGATTTAGGTGCCGCCAATTTTCTGCGCGAAGTACGAGCGGGATAACATGGGTTCGACAGGCTGGCAATTTCGCCTGAACGGGGGACTGCTTTGGGGAGCAGGGCAGTATACACTCCAGCTTAACAGGTGGTGCTATGTATCAATTCGCTGGGTTGACGGGATCCATTTCCCAGTCGTCAACGCTTGGCTCGGGACCCCCGCTGGAGTTCATCTCCTTTTTTCCTTTCCAGACTTCGCCGCCTCGGTGGTTGTTCTCGTCAGAGCGCAAGACATGGCTTGTGGGCGGAAGGGCTCCACCCACCCTTGGCCCTTGGCCGTCCCGTTTTGGCATCACCCATCGTTTCCTACCTCGGCCGCCCAGGCTTCTTGCTGCCCCTGGGCAGCGTAGCGCTCACGTCTATTCTGGCTGGCCCCTGGCGGCGCTGATCCCCGTAGGGTGGCCACTGATGTGCACTATTCCCAAATAACACGGCTTCGGTGTGGTGTGGCGGCCCTCCTTCGCGGAACCTCGTTGCTCCTCGACCTCATCCCCGTCATCGTCCTCGTCCGGTCTTCTGCGAGATCCACACTATCCCTACCCCCGTTCACACTGCAGAAGCGCTATCTCGACAGCTCACCTTCGCAAGCCTTCGTTCTCCACCCCATCTCCGCTCGTCAAGCCAAGCCAAGCCGGTCATCCACGCACGCCCCACACACACCCCAGTCACCATGCCCATCACAACGGCCATCTTCTCGCTCCCGCGTCGACTCTTTGGTATAAAGAAGGACGCTCTCCGGGCCTCAGTGTCGATTCTTTCCTTCCTCCTCACCCACACTCACTCATTACAACCCTGACTTTCAGTCAAGTACATTCGTTAACACAACGCCCCAAACTTAATCAACTTTCGAGTTCCTTAATCCCACCCACTCAGTCAAAATGAAGTACGCTGTTGCTCTCGCTGCCGTTGCCGCCGTTGGCGCTTCTGCCCACGCCAACGTCTCCTACACCACCGAGGTCGTTGAGGTTTACACCACCTACTGCCCCGCTGCCACCGAGATCACCCACGGCGGCAAGACCTACACCGTCACTGAGGCCACCACCCTCACCATCACTGACTGCCCTTGCACCATCACCAAGCCTGTCATCACCACCTCCGCTGTCGTCTGCCACGACTGGTAAGTTGCCATATGAGTTGCTCCCGAATAGCTTCAAGCTTGCTAACAACCACAACAGCTCCAAGGCTCCCCCTGCCCACAACAACGGCACCACCTTCATCCCCGCTGTTCCCACCACCCCCGGTGCCAGCTACCCCTCTGCTACCCCCAGCTCCCCCAGCTCCGGCGGTGGCTCTTCCGGCAACACCCCCACTGCTGGCGCCGGCAAGGTCGCTGCTTTCTCCGGTGCTGGCCTCGCTGCCCTCATCGGTCTTGCTGCCTTCCTGTAAATCAGCAACTAGCACGCCTCGGCGTCGTCCACGTCCTACCTACGATATACTTGATGCGATAATACCTAATTTCGTGGTAGCCTTCGCCAGCCCATGACTGGAGGAGCGTTGTGGGAGAGTTAGTGTTGGTTTCCATTGGGGGAGATGACTTTAGCGGATTTTGGAGATGTATAGATTTTTGGGATACGAACATACGACGGAGAACCGGTATACTCCTGCACTGCACTATGGAGTCTTTATCTAATGATGGCCACGCTCTGCAGGATTGAGACATTCTTGTATTTGATCCTTGTCTCGGTGTTCGAAGGGAGTTCGCTCATCTCGAGTCTGAGGATATTCTAAAGATTAGAGTGTGCGGTCTGCTTTTCGGGCTGGGAATATAATGCGCTTTTTGCCTATACTTTTGGACGATCTTGTCTTTGGAACTGCTCGCGATTTCGTCTACTGTTGAAAAATAACCAAGAAACACATTTCCCGCTCCGAAAAGCTCTCGGCGTCTTGTTTCCTTGTGCCTAGTTCTCTTCGAATTCCGTCCTTGTTCATGGTTCTCGGATAATCCCTCGCCGCCGGGCGTGTTTATGGTCTCTTGTTACATATTCAATGTTGGCGAGCCTCTTGTATCATAGTTTAAGGCAGAGCAAACATTGCTAGGAGGCCAGTTTTGGTCTGGCATACTACACACTCTAATGTTCCCTTTCAAGACTTGTGAATATGGTTTTTGTGTAATCAAACGTGCATGAATCAATACGGCAAAGTTCTCTTGGTTTTTGCGGTATTTTGTTTGTTTGTTTATTTACTTGCTTGTTTAGTCAAGGTGTAGACTAGGTAATGGGGGTGAAAGGAGGGTTAACCTCAACTGGGCAGCTCGGATTATCGGCCTGCTTTTGCCGACCTCCCCAGACATTTCCCATATCCGGGGTCAGGACGTGCTCGGTGCAACTCGACCTCGCGCCGGAAGGTCGGCTGCTGGCAGGATCACAGAGATAGCAACGGATGTGACAAGGCAAACCTCCCCTGGACATATGTCAGGTCAGACGTCGATAATTACCGCCCATCACACATCACGAGAGGCGAGGCTCCTCGATTCGCCATGAATCATGGGCTCCGAGCCGCAGGGGTAGACATGTCTTGGCCATGTCTCGTTTGGGCTTGTCTTTGTTATCTCGAGACCGAGGAGCCGCTGCACACATGGGAGAGCCGGGGGGGGTCCCCCAGGTAGGTGTGACTACTTTTTTGTGTTGGTGCGAAACCAGGCAAGGGGGGGCCGTGACGGGCGCTGGGGACGGCGTTAAGACAGCGGCTCCTTAAGCGAAATTACAGAGCTCGGGCGTCACCCCGAGCGCCCAGGCCTTTGGAAGAAAGAAGATGGTGTACGGGTGGAAATTGGGCAAGGCAAATCCGGTGGCGCGCTATTGGTTGCTTGTTATTTTTGGACATGCTGTTGGTTGATTGATTGCCTGTGTTCTTGGCTATCATGAGGTGTAAGTTGTTGGTCTCACGTTGTCTTCGATGAGGCACCCAAGCTACGATGATTATACCCGTTTCAAGTAAGGGGCATAGGGCTGCGGGAATAGCATTATTGATGTGATCGCCATGTGAATATGCGGTGGAGCATTGTCCCTCATGCAAGCCTTGCTGATCCGGCTGTGTCGGTGAGTACAAGACAAGCACGTCCATTGTGATTGAACATGTCGGTGAATCAACTTGAGGCGCAAGTTCAAACATGTATACAGATATTTCGCCATCAACAAATATGGTCACATAACATCAATGGCTCACTTAGCAAGGAGGAATAGCGTCAACATGTGATAATGTTGCCAATTATGTTTTTTTTTTTTTCATCAAGTTCACTTAGTGTTTTCACATTCGAGTCAATAGCTACCCTAGACCTACAGATCCCATCAAGTTGGTGACAGGGAATATGGTGGATATGCCATGAGCCGAGAGAGGAAACCGCAGATCGATACTTGAAAACCTAGTCGGTTAAAAAACGCCAATAATTTTGAGATGTGTTATTATGCCAGGTTTATTTTAGAGGTTTTCTCGTTGATATTGAAGAGGAATCTACGCGATGCATTGTGTATCTTTTCATTCAGCATTACTCTCTTAGACGACATTTTCATATGGAAATTGAAATTACAAAGCCATCCAAGCGATATGACTGCTATCTAATGGATGCAAACCAGACCGATATTTTCACCTAACATGGAAAACCGAGGTATTTGCGGCCCAAGTGCCACGGCTGCTTGCCCTATTGGATGTACGGGCTTCATTCGGCGTTTGGTCGGGATTCAAACGAGACCGCCAGCAGATAGCTGTAGCGAAGACGCTAGAGCACAAGGTACGCTCCGATTCCTGCCGTCGCTTGAAGCATCAACGACGTGAGGAATTCACTCTGAAAAGCCAAGGTTGACCTTTATGGGCGGCCTAGAACAAGCATAAAAGACTAAAAAAAAGAGGTGTAACCGCGCGACCGGAAGAGTTCCTAGTTGGGACACCTAATTCGGCAATATGAAGGTTAACATGGACCCGACTTCGCACAGATGGGGGACATGCAGTTTGGCAATGCGCTGGTCCTAACCGGCAAGAACATCCTGGAAAGGCAAGGGTTAGAGAGAAAAAAGGAGGGCCATAGAGAGGGCACAACGGGCTGCATCATCTCTCGCATGGCACCACCAAACGCGTGGGACTCAGATTTGCTCGATGCCGGCCCCATCATCGGAGAGCGCCCCGGGTCGGCAACGTCACCGGGCAAAGGGGAAATGGAGCCTGCCCAAGAATGCGGGGGAAGGTGGGAACTGCCGCGCCTCCAAGCTCACTGGCTCCTTCAGCCCAGGCCAACCAGACGCACTGCAATTGGCAGCACCAGACATATTGCCTTCAGCCCAAGCAAGCTATGGAGGGACACGGCAAAAAACCACCCAAGGCCGTCGAGGCACCACGCTCGAATGCCTTCCTTGGTTATTGTGAAGGCGGGCGAAAGATGCCGTCCGCCCGATGGCCATTTATCCCATCCCTCACCAGCGTCCATCGCTGCAATTCTACACCACTATGAGGAATCACCACGGGGAAAAACACCGATTCCTGCCAACACACGCACCTCTCGTCAGAGCGATCCAAAGCCCCCCTAGCTCCACTATCCTCGTTAGTTTCTGATACCTCAATTGCGCCGGGGACGCCACAATAACCGAAGATTGCCGTGGCCGTCTGGTAGCCGCATCCGCCTCATCAAGGCCACACACACAGCTTAGCAGCTAGCTAGCTAGTCGCGCCCGTCGAGGCGGCGATGAGGCCTGCTCTGTCCGTACTTCAAAAACCCCCCGTGTCCCGTCTCCTGCATCGCTGCAGCAGCAGCAGCAGAGCTACCGCAACCCCTACCACTTCACCGCCCTTGGCGCAGATCCCGTCCCGGCTCCCGCGCCGACGCCGTCATCCCCATTATTGCTCCCCGGGCCCGCCCTTGCGCTCGCGCTTGATATCCCAACTCCAGAGAAACACCATGTCGCAAAACGACCACCACATCCAGGACGAGGTGCTGCGGCACAGTCTCGAAGATCCAGACGATTTTTGGCGCCACCAGGCAGAGCACCTCTACTGGCACAAGAAGTTCTCGTCCACCATCCAGCTGACTCAGAAAACACTTGCCAATGGCATCACCCACGACAGCTGGGAGTGGTTCCCGGACGGTGAAATCTCAACCTGCTACAACTGTGTAGATCGCCATGTCCTCGCCGGCCACGGCGATTCGGTTGCCATTTATTTTGACAGCCCCGTCACTAACACCAAGGAGACGTACACTTACCGAGAACTGCTTGACGAGGTGGAAGTTCTCGCCGGTGCCCTCAGAGAAGAGGGAGTTAAGAAAGGCGATGTTGTCATGCTTTACAGTAAGTTAGGCTTAAAATTCGTTTCCCAGTATATACCACAAGCAAGTATCTGACTAAGAAACAGTGCCCATGATCCCATCGGCTGTGATAGGCATCCTTGCCATCAACCGACTGGGAGCTATTCACTCCATTGTCTTTGGCGGCTTTGCTCCCAATGCCCTATCCCAGCGTATTGATTCTTGCAAGCCGGTTGCGCTACTGACAGCATCTTGCGGTATTGATGGGAACAAGCCCCCGATCGCCTACAGGCCCCTGGTCGAGGAGGCAATCGCCTTGTCCAACCACAAGCCCAGCAAGACTATTGTCTGGCAACGAGACCAGCTTCGATGGAATCCCATGGACCGCAATTCTGGCCAAGCTACATGGCAAAAAGTGGTGAGAAGCGCCCGAGCCCGCAACATCAGAGCCGAGTGTGTCCCTGTTAAGAGCACCGATCCTGTCTACATCATCCACACCTCTGGCACCACTGGCAGCCCCAAGGGTGTTCTCCGCGACGCTGGCGGCCATGCTGTCGGTCTCCATCTCTCCATCAGCTACCTCTTCAACATCCACGGCCCTGGCTGCGTTTCCTTTACCGCTTCCGACATTGGATGGGTTGTCGGCCACTCATACATCGTCTACGGGCCCCTCCTCACTGGCGCCGCCACGGTTCTCTACGAGGGCAAGCCGGTTGGCACGCCCGATGCATCGGCCTTCTGGCGCATCGTTGAAGAATACAAGGTCAACACCATGTTCACTGCGCCGACCGCACTGCGGGCCATCAAGCGTGATGATCCCTCCAATCGATTATTTACGGAGATTGGCAAGCGGGGTGGTCTCAAGAGCCTCAGGGCCCTCTTCCTCGCTGGTGAGCGGTCTGAGCCGACGCTCATCCAGATGTATCAGGACCTATTGACCGAGTATGGTGCAAACGATGCCCACGTCATCGATAACTGGTGGTCTACTGAAGTTGGTTCCCCCATCACGGGCAGGGCTCTCGTCCCGCATGCTGGAAAGCATAGGAAGACGGATGTTCGCAACCACCCGCCCCCTCACCTCAAGGCTGGCAGTGCTGGAAAGGCCATGCCTGGATTTGACGTGCGAATTGTCGACGACAATGGTGAGGAAGTCGAGAAGGGTTTGATGGGCAACATTGTCCTGGCCTTGCCCCTGGCACCCACAGGCTTCAGGACTCTGTGGCAAGACGAGGAACGGTTTTGGAAGGGCTACCTGAAGAGATTTGAGGGAAAGTGGATGGACACCGGAGACTCGGGCTGGATCGACCAGCAAGGATACATTCATGTCATGAGTCGCAATGATGATGTGCTCAACGTGAGCGCACATCGTTTGTCAAGCGGTAAGTTCCATGACATCTATATTATACAACATGTTATTTTTTTCAATCAAAATTCCAGACCGCTAACTTATCCTTCTAGGTTCTCTTGAGCAAGCCATCACCTCCCACCCGCTTGTCGCCGAGGCTTGCGTCGTGGGCATCCCTGATTCTCTCAAGGGCCAGGTGCCCTTTGCCTTCATCACTCTCTCGTCTGCTGATCACCCGTCCTCAGCCATACCGGACGACAGTGTGGGGACCGAGATCCAGAACCTGGTTCGCCGGCAGGTTGGCGCCATTGCCACGCTTGGCGGTATTGTCCAGGGCAAGGGCATGATCCCCAAGACACGGTCCGGCAAGATGCTGCGCCGCGTCCTCCGAGAGATGGTGGAAAACGCAGTGCACGGCGAACTCGCCAAGGAGGTTCCGGTCCCGAGCACTATCGAAGACAACGCCGTGGTGGAAGTTGCGCGAGGTCAGATTGGAGAGTACTTCAAACTGAGGGGATCCAAGCACGGTGCCGTAGATGGCATGGTCAAGGCTAGGCTGTAGACGTATGTCTTTTCAGGATACCCGTGTTATTGCACTTGGAGGACTCAGATGAAGCAAGGGTAAACTGTGTTGGGTTGAGCGATTCACTTGAAGGAATGCCCCGAGCCACCGTTTCTTTTGTCTAGCGTAGTGATTTAAGGTTGAGGGCCGGCTTCTTTTATTAGATCAAGAATTTGGGTTCCTCTATGGAGGGGAACAGCTCGACAGAACAAGGCTAGTGGCTTTATGATCCCGTGTTTCGATTATCTGCTCGCCCAACTATCGACTAAAGTTATCGTATATAAAATATACCTATATTTTTGTATTATACTTGGATGGTGTCAAGTCTTTCTTGCAAGATGGCCTCAGTAATCTAGCCTAAATACACGGGCACTCTGGTCAGCCTCAATCAAGTCTCAAAGGCCTCAACACCAACTACAGCTACAAACATCTCGCGAATATTCCCAGCAGCCCTGACTTGAACTTTTCTTAGTAACAACTATAAACAACTCCTCCAAGTCTGCCTCAAACTCCACAAAATTGGAATAGCTCGTATTATTCAATGGCCGAATATTTAGGCGTAGTTGACATGTTGGTTGCTGAAACCTCGCGTAGGAGGCTGAGCAAGACAAGCAGTTCACTTCTAGCTTCTTTCGTATGGCGGCATTATACGCATCGCTCGACCAGCAAATCATTCATCAGAGTGAAACCCATTGAAAAACCACTTGGGGCGAATATGGAATGGTTTGGCATCCATCCCAGCCACAACCAGAATATTGCATCAGGCACCCAATCGGCGTTCACCATGACCGTCCATCAGCTTTCAGCTTTCGAAATGCACTTTCTTGGTGTGACTCGATCTGGGCTAGTTATAAAACGGTACAGCCGAGTCTGGATGATGAGGTTTTTTTTCCTTCTAAAATTTTCTCCTTCACGCCCTTCAGCATACTGTTACTGCGTGGTAATTCCAGTATAGATGGTTTGCCTCTGAGAAATCTCCAGAGGAGCGGGAGCGACCTTGTCCCTGTTGCCTTTTCTGGCGCTGCACATCATTCCTATGCAAGAGTTCCTGAGGTTGAAGACCCTCCTCAGGCATCCTCCACCAACGTTTCATCGCCCAGCCTTGGCTCGGAGCCGATCGAAGAAGGCAAGCACATCAACGCCGAAACAGCTCAAGACATTGCAAGCTAACAAGGCAGAGCAGGTCAACTAGGCTCCTTTATTCCGTTCACCGACCAAGAAGTGGCTCAACACCCGGAGCTCCAAAAGCTAAACTATCGTCCGCTAGCGCTGAAGCTGAAATACTTGGTACCCGTCACGATATGGTCCATCCTCTGCTTCTTGGGCGCTGCCGCCCTGGTTGTTCTCGGTGACAGGCAGCCTTTGTGGTTTCACCTCGAGTCTAGTTACAGCTACAACATATGGACCTACTCTCCGGGCATAATCGGCACGCTCTCTACCGTCATTCTGAAAGGCGTAGCTCGCGCTTATGTTCACATCATTCCCTACGTTCGCATGGCTAATGCCCCGCTGTCGTTGGCGCAGCATGATTCCTCGTCGAATTTCGCATCCCACAGGGCCCATCGTCAAAAAGCAGGCACTCCTGGAGCCTTGGTGCACCTGGGGGTTGTCGGGTCATTAATCTCAACCCGTGATTATCTCAGCATCTGGGTAGCCACCGCTAATGTGCTGGTCGTCTTTCTAACTCCGATAAAGTCTGAGATCTTCCAGCTGGTCAACGACAAGTCTGGGTGGCGGATCCACGTATCGACACCATACTGTGTGGTGGCCATGGCCATTTACCTTTGGTGGATTGTGGCTTGTATAGCTGTCGCTATTCACCTCCATAAAAACCACACAGGCCTACGATGGAACCCCTCTACCCTTGCCGCCCAGGTAGCGCTTTTACAAGGCTCTAATATTCTTGACCACCTTGAAGATATCGATAGGATGAGATGGCCGTCTCTTAACAACAAGCTCATATGGTGGTATCGTAATGGCTTTATTTTACGCCTAGGGTATTGGAGAAAAGAAGGCTCTGATCTCATTATCCATGGTGTTCGCTTTGTTCCAGGACCTCAGCTTTGTCAAAAGAGCCGCGAGAGCCACCCGGATCAAGAGGCTGGGGGTTATGGTGAAGACGGTGGGTTCTATGGATCAAATTCGCTTTCCTACAACCAATCGACTCCAAGGCCTGATATTGATCGCATATGGAACTGGCTTCTTTGGGATTCTTTTATTATCATCATGACGCTGACAGGTGTCGCGGCCCTGGCTGCCGCCACTTTTGCTTGGATCAAAGGGGACATATATCGCCCGTTTCCACTTCCGCCATTCTTCGTCTCACCACATATGTTTTTGGCCTCGCTGGTTTTCTCATTTCTGCCCAACCTGTGGGTCGGCTTCTTTCACTCAAACTTCTACGCAGCTGATTGGTATCAACGTCATTTGAAACCGATCCAAAATATGGTCAAGCCCCTTGCAGATAGTGACCAGACCAGCTCAGGGACAAAAGAGGAGGATATTCAAGGCGCA
Organism: Calonectria hawksworthii; assembly: GCA_020975415.1. NCBI lineage: Eukaryota > Fungi > Ascomycota > Sordariomycetes > Hypocreales > Nectriaceae > Calonectria > Calonectria hawksworthii. The sequence continues at coordinate 1,292,578 of JAHXZK010000001.1, read as the reverse complement.
AAAGCGCAAGGTAGTGTGCTGATTGACTACATTTCTCCCGACGCCTTAAGTTGCATCATAGCAGCTGCCAGCGCAGGCCACTACAAGATAGTCCTGGGTGTCGTTTTGGCAACACTAGCCAACAGTATACAGATCATTGCCAGTAAAATATTTATCCCTGCCGAAGGAGAAAATGGCAAGTATGCCCTCCAAGTTCAGCTGCGGTTTTTTTACGCCATGTTCTTTATAATCGCATTCTATTGCATCTGCATTTGGATCCTACGGCCCCGTGGACCAACCCGGACTTGCAGGGCCCCCTTCACACTCATGGATTTAGCGATGCTAGTCCACAAAAGCTACATCCTCAAGTGTCCGGAATTCTGGGCCCAGGATATCTCGGACACCGAAGATGATATGAAGTCTCAGGTCGTGCTGGCCGATCGAGTGTATCAGTTTGGGTTATACGATGGGTTAGACGGTGGCAACCACGTTGGAATCTCCATTCTTGAAATTCCGCTCTCCTGGTCAACAGGCAATGGCAGCAGGCAACGTGGTCCCCACAGCTCTGAGAATAGTACCGATATTGAAGACCTTCAAACATCTACGATGTTGGCCAGAGCCATCTTGAAATTTGGGGTTTCTGATAGCACCTCGGTCTCATTTGCGCGGGATTTCTTCGACCATGGTCCTCCAGCGTTGCCAAACTTGAAGGGCGGTGGCCCAAACAAATACCGGAGCTGGCGTCAAAGGGCACGGAAGATTGTTGGTCGTAGTAGCATAGATGATTGAACATGTGATGTGACTCTATAAAACTGACCAGGCGAAACACGCAACACTTTCATTTGTATGAAAGGTTTCATCCACTGTTTTCTTCTGTTCCAAGTGAATACTATATCAAACACCACTACACTATAACGCACCTATAATTGTAATAGACAACATTACCAAATAAACTTTAAATATTCCGATACATTCTCTTGAAAACAAACCAGGGCCTTGCAGGGTGGTCCATCGCACGATCCGATTGCAATGCCCCTAGATCATGTGTAAGCACGCCTCTGATTACTGATATCGTCTTGGAATACAGGAGTGTATAACAGTGCCCATACGCACACCCCCTCCGAGGAATCCACGTTCCACAATGGCATCAACCGGGAGTCGCGTAGCACTTGGGTTCTCGCATCATGACGCTGCAGCCCAACTCTTTCTATTTCCCCGCCGATACTGGCCCACCACACAACACAGCACAACACAATCCCCGCAAAATGCCTAGAAGGATGAAGAAGAAGAAGAAGCCAATGACCTTGGCAATTCTCTTTCCCCTCTTTTCTTCTTCTTCGCCTCCCCTTTTCGGTGTTTTTCCCATCTGCCACCCGTGTCACCGCCGAGTATCACCCCAGAAGCCGACCCCTTCTTCCTCCGCGCCACCATCGCCACATCACCCCCCTCCCTGCGGGAAACAAGCAGAATGAAAAGATGACCCTCGCCTCGGGATGAGATTCTGCCTGCTCCCGGCGCACAAAGCTAAAATATTCTCAGGTCACGAGGGGTCCGTTGGCGGTGGTACGGAAATCGATTCGAGGAGAAATGCGATAGGGGAGGAGGGGCGGGTTTTGTGCGATGGGACGGGCCGAGCAAAGAGCGACGACAGCCGCGTGGGTTGTTACGAGTTCGTATTTCTCAGAGCGAAAGGAGGGGGGGAGCAGTGGCTCAGGGAGGAAGCGTAGGTAGGCCATTGTGCTGCTTGAGTTTTCCCTAGCTTCGAGGCTGGTCGTTTTCGTCGAGGCGAATTGGGATGCCCAGGCAAGTTGTACGGCATTTCGGTATCGAGACACGAGAATAGCATGTTACAGCCGCCGTCCGTCCCTAGGGTCTAATGCTTGCAAAGCGAGCCATTCCAATGGAAAGGGGTTGGTGGTGGTGGTCAGGCTGATAGAAACCAGTCAAAAGTTCAGAAACCATGTCGATAGTCCGTGAGGATATTCAGCCACACTGGGCTTTCTTTTACATACATCCTCCTTGCTTAGTGAAACCAAAGAACCCATGCAAAATACCGTCATACCCACAATATGCAAGCCTTCTCCGATGCAAAATGTCGTGTCAACGCTGTGCTGCCGAATGCCAAAAAAAAAAAAAAAATATCCCCGTCCAGTATATACCATGCATTAATCTTCATGAACCGCATCATTAGGCGTCCGTCTCTCATGCTCCGTCATGCAGCGGCATGTCGTACCAACAGACAACAGCTTGCTTTCTTGCTTGCCTGCCCGTCAGCATCATTGTCAGAGTTGGTTCGGGCAAGGCTACGCCTTGGATGCCCCCTGTTTAGCAAAGAGTCCGTAGACGCTTGCTTGCCCCTCCCGAGCAACGCTCGCGCAGGAGAAGCGAGCCTCCGGCAGTCTTTTGCCTACTTTGAGGCTTTCGAGAATCCTGGTTGAGTCAACGTCAGCAAGTCTCACTCCCTTATTCCTCCCTGGCATAATCCCGCTCGTAGGCCCATCCAATAGCATCGCCCGCGGTTGCCGGCAGATCAAGTTTATAAAAACAAAACTCACCATTCGACTCCAACAAACCTGACACCGGTGCCCCGGATCTTCTTCATCTCCTTCTCCATCTTACTCCCTGCCAGACCTCCCCCGCCTCCGGCCGACTTTCCAAGGATGACGTGGGTGACCTGTCTCCGGCCAAGGTGTAACGACATGCTGGCCCCGTTCTCGGTCAATATGTGCTTGAGTTTGTGGTCAGACACAATGGGAAACGTGCTTCCGTTGACATAGACGACGACTCCGTCGAAGATGCCCCTTGCGCCCTTGCACTCCTCTCGCTCCTCGTCCTCCCGCCGGCGCTTCTCCATCAGCTTCTCCTCACTTGCGCGGCCCCCCTCGTCCTTGACGGGGCTGTTGCGGCCACTGCCGCCGCTGCTGCTGTCGTTGCCGCTTTCCAGGCTCACTTTCATCTTGCCCGGCCGCGCGAGCATGTCCCTCACGTTCCGCTGTGCACGCTCGCGGACAGCCTTGGGGATGAGGGTCCTGTGCTTGTCATCCCAGTCCTCGGAGCCGGCGCCGTATGTGTCGCTGAGCCGCTCGCCACCCGTTGCGCCGCCAGCAAACTGGCTGTTGAGCTTGCGGTTGCGCGACTGGCGCCACCCGGTGCCCGGGTTCTGCTCTGGACGCTGGTGGCCCGTCGAGGACGAGTTCCATGGGTCAAACTTGGCGCCGTGTAGTGGCTCGGCCGCCTTGGGGGGCTGCTGCCCGCTGGGAGGTGGTTGCATGTCGTGCAGGAGATGTGGTTTGTGTATTGCTTTTTTCCCTTATTTAGCGTGAACGGATGGCGTCGAGGTCAGATTCTACGGCTGTGCTGCTACCCTCCCCCCCAAAAAAAGCATGCGTGATGATGGAGTGAAGCAGATTTAAATGACTGATCAGATGGTGGCTTCCCAAGCTTCTGCGGCGACTCGTGCGATATTGTCCGATTGGCGTGTGGTTTTCCACCAGGACCGACCAATTTCTTGGCCTCGGTGAAGTTCTTCACGCTCAAAACAACAGCCAACGTCGTTCGTCCCCCGTTTTGCACCAGACACCGCCGCCGCTGCGTGGCGCGTGCGAGAAAGCACCGCTATGGTTGACGGTTGGAACGCGGAGTCACATGAGACGCCCTAAAAACCACTTTGCTCCTCGCGTCCTCGCTACCCTATATCCCCCATGTTCGTCCTGGTGACGCAGAATAATTTCCATCAATACACCTCACGTCAGCTACTGCGCCCGATCACACCCCCGTACGTGGTTTCTGTGATTAATATGGCAAAGCCAGGATCGTATAAATCCTCCGCTTACTGAGACATGTTGGTACCAATATACCGTCCGGTAGTTCCGCATCCCCTTCCGTCCTGGCAACCCCCATCTCCATAATGGCTCCCACATATACGGCCCTTGGTCTGTGTGTGACGGGGAGCCGCTCAGCTCAGATGCTACGGTCCCAGTGAGCTTCGTAACATTTACCGTACATAGATCTCTCCATCTTCTGCGCCCCTGGGCTGAGACGCGCATCTCCCCACACATCCCACTCCAAAACAAGCACATCTTGTCGAGATGCATGCACGTCCTAGCTGCAATCATGATGCGCATCTCCCGAGCATGCCACCCTCTGGGCCAAGCGAGGCAAAGCAAAAAGGTTCCGACAACAGAAGCAAGCAAACCCAGCCCAAAGCACGTCCGCCAGGTTGCGCTCGCTCGCTTGTTTGCCAGCCAGCCTTGCTTGATCGGCAGCGCTGGATGCACAGACGCTGGCTCGATTTGCGCTGCACTGCACGACATGGCCACCCCTCCCCAAACCCCAGGAAAAAAAAAAAAAGAAACCCGACGCATGCGGATAAAACAGACAGACAGGCAGGGCAGATACACGCACACACACATGGGTAGCAGTACAGCCCGCAGTATCTCGCGTTGGATGTACACATCCGAGCAATCAAACATCTCGGCAACAGGCATGGCAGCAGCAGCAGAAGCATGGTAGAGACACACCATGATTGGCATCGGCATGACCACCCAGCATCTCACATGTAAGCCCCGAACATCGACATCGGCATCGGCAAGCAGCGCATGGCAGTGTGTAGTAGCACCCTGCTGCGAGGGACGCGTGCTTGCTTGCCTCCTGCACTTGCACCTGCGTCTGCGTCCTGCGTCTGCGTCCTGCGTCTTGCGCCTGCGGGCAGCAAGTCTCGGCCAAGCGAATCTCCTGATTGATTTACACATGGCACATTTGCCATGGATGCCCTCCCTCGCTTCTACTCAGCTCGGCCGAGTCCAAGGGCCTTCCGGCGCCCGCTTTGCTCTCCAGTTGGCATATCAACATGCAACTCTACGTGATAAATGGTCTCGAAACACGTGGGCCTGCCTGGGTCCTGGCCGCGGAACCCTTGCCATGACATGCCATGCCATGCTATGCCATGTCCTGTCCTGTCCTGTCCTGTCCTGCGCTGGGGATCATGGACCATCCGGACGCGTGCAATCTATCGGCTCGACCCTGCAATAGCTCTCAACTATGTCCGTTCGTTGACGCAATCCCGTCCGCGGAAGAAGGAGCTGAGAATGGATTTGCCCGGGGCCCCAACTCAACTCAACTCATCACACAGGGTCCTCCTCATCACATCCACCTTCCGTGCCATGGTCCGTCCGTTCTCAATCTTTCAGCTTGGCTCAACCCAGCTCAGCCCAGCTCGTGTCCAGAATATCAAATGGGAAATCGCCATCCCCAGTGGAAGCGCCAATTGATTTCTCTTCCCTCCTCCTTCATTGCCACAAGTCCTTATCCCCCCGATCCATTCTGCCCTCGTCCCTGTCGCCTCATCATCCTCCTCAACCTTGAAACCTTCGATACCTCCAATTCGGGGCACAACACACGCCCCTCCCCCCCAAAAATCGGCCCCCCACTGGCCTTCGCTTCCCCCATCCAATTCCGACATCCAAGTCGGTTTCTATATTTTCTTTTGCTGCTGGCTCAGTGCGCCCTTGACAAGGATCCCACTGGTAGTTAATACCACCCAGCCTGAAGAGTTCGCCATAATCACCCGTCTGACCAGACCCGCTGGCCACCCCCTCCCCCCTCCCATCCAACACCTCCAGCACCACCTTGTTCTGCACATATGCGGATCATACCTGCAGCCCGCACCCCGTTGACTGCTTGTTGAACTCTGCTGACCTATCGTACCTCGAATCTCCGGACATGAAGATACACTGAGCTTTGGGGTGCTTGCTGTCGGGTGGATTTTGCATCGTGTGGGCTGCATGGCTTCCATGAATTGCGACAAGGTCCAAGGTGTGACGACTGGAAGCATTCGACATGCCATGGCCATGGTAGATGAGCCGGAGGCGGGGGGGATGGATGCGGCCATTTGCCTCATTCAACGCCCCTCCATCGCCATCCTCGATCTTTTTTTTTTTCTCTCTTTCCTCGCTGAACCTGGTCTCCCACCCCAACCCATCTTCATCACTCGCCCTCTTGCTTTCCCGGGATACGGCGAAACCGCCAGCATGTGTTTTCCCCTATACCGGCAACCCTCCCGGTCCCCCCCACCAGAGGCGTGGAATTCAACATCACCGAAGGACGTCCTTCCCGGAAGCCCAACGGCTCCCCATCCGCATCTCCCGTCATTGTACATATCCGTACATGACTGCGGCTGTCCTGCATGTGTACGTACTGTAAATGGCACCCCAGGCATTAGTTAGCAGCCATGGCAGGCGCATCGCGGGCTATGGCATCCCATCCACCTCCATTCCCGAGCTGCGCGCTGCTGTGCGGGAAGACTAATGTAGGCCGCACAAAAGTCAGATCCTCACCCTATCTTCAATGCTTGGATTGCCGTTTATTCTCCTGCTCCTTTCGTATTGCCTACTGGGTATAGCGGTGCTGTGCAATGCTAAAAAGGCCCCGAACTCTCGAGACCGTGACGTGGACCCCGTTGCCCTCAGCCCGTTCGCCTCACACGCCCCCTCGGTTTGTCCCCATGACGGATCCTGCAAGATATCCAAGGGAGCGGCCCGAGTTACACGGCCTAAAGTCGCCCTTGGCTATGATTTTCTCGTGGCTTCGTACCAGCCCAGTGCGGAGTACATACGGCCTACGGACCCTGGGCTGCTGACAGGGAGCAACAACCGCCGAAGGCTTTCTTGGCTGCTTTCTCTGAGATCTGTTTCGCTGTCGTATAGCGGGGCCGTCTGGTGAGCTGGCAAGGAAGTGGTGTCGTTATCATGGGCCCCCCGTGCATGGCAATGCAAGGGAGGGGGTTGTTCTAAAACCCGGTACCACACACCCGTAGGTACGTCCAGGCGAGGGAGTAGCGGTGAGAGCAACACTAGACCCCAACGAGTGCGATTCGGGACACGCGAGAAAAGAAGAAAAAAAAACTTGATCAAGTGTTATCCTGGTGGTTTATCCCTTTTGGAGCTGAGCTGGGCATCTGGTGTAGGCGATTCCGGGGTTGGCCAATCTCGAGGCTGCCAGCTTCATGTGCGCACACTCAGGAACCAAGGTGAGGATGGGAAGCGAGATGCGTATGCAAGCACAAGTTAGATCTAGGGACAAGCGCACCACGGAGGACAGAAGCACAGGAGCGCACTAAGCGCTGCCAGATCGCATCTGGGGGGCGAGAAGCGCAGCGGCAAGTATGTGGACAAGGACTTCTTCTTGGGATGGGGGAGGGGAATGGGGGACGGGGGACGGGTGTGTGTGCGGAGGCAGAACAACGCCGTAGGGCGAAGTGTGAAGTGTCGTGTCCCGGGACGGGCGCACTGCCTGTCGCCCACTCTGTGTGGATCTGCAACGAGGGCTGCCCCCATCCGTCTTTGACGCCACGGCCGTGTGGACAGTGTGAGGTTTGTGGGAGCGAGGTTGCTCGTCTTTTTCAGCACCAAGTGCGACGCCATACCTTGTTTGGCAACGGCGGTCGACAACCGGCGTCCCATGTGAAGCGGACCGTTATCCACACCTGCAAGCACATGCAGAGTCAGCCAGCGGATGGGTGTTGAGCAAGTGAGCTTCTTTGCTTGCTCGGATGCGTTGGCAGCGGATTTGATGATTGCCCATGTACCATCCTCGGCGACCCCAATCCATTGCCCTGACAATTAACCATTGGACAAGCGATTGACCACAGCGGAAATAAGGTTGTTATTGAGTGCCTGTGGCGTTGCCTCATTCGCCGATGAACCCATTTGGCCGCCGAGCCCAGTCGAATAAGTGAATGACCGAATTTTGATAGCACAGAACGAACCGGTATTCCCCTGGCAAGTCCAGGAGCAGGCTCATCAACCCCGAAAACCCCAACAACCAATCGAAGCGCAAGGAACTGGCGGCTTCTTTTTGCTTGTTGGGGTGGTTGTTGCGCTGGCGAAGGTGGTGGTGGTGTGGTGGTGTGCCAGAGACGTGGTGGGCGCTCATTGGGTTGACGGGGGTCAGCGGCCGGCCTAGTATCAATAACATCAAGCCAGCTCGGGCCTCAGACGACAACGGGCTGATAAACTCTCGCACAGAGGTACGCGGTCAGGGAATGCTTTGAGGAAGTTCTCGCTTGCCCCTGTACGTTCTCTGAGTAATGATTGATCTATCACTGTGTTGATGGCCCCGTCGGTGAGGAGATTAACTAGAGGCTTGCCTCGGATGCTGGACAGCGGCAAGATGTATAATTCCCGAAAGGGCCGGGTAGAAAAGTGGGCGTGCCGAGACAGAGACGATGGGAAACGAAGTCAAAATTTTAAAACGAGGTATTTCAGCAAGCCCACCAGTCAAACCTGGAATCGAATATATTTTTTTTGGCCTGGTCTTCGGACTTGGTGTTGGGGATGGTGGCCGGGGGGACTTTTGCGACCCCGGCTCGACTGCTTTGAGAGTAAATGCTCAGTTCAATTCGTACTGTACCCATCTCGCATCTGACAGCAAGACGAACGGGTAGACTAACGCCAACATCCACCCTGGAGCATGGGCTTGGACCGGCGTGCAAGGGAGTGGAGGGGACCCTGGTCGGAAAGTGGCGACTTGGATGTGCGAAGGCTTGGCTTTCCGATCCCCCACGGCGGGCGGGACAATGAATCGACCGGAGGCAGCCTGGTGGTTGGCCGGCTCAGAAAACAAAGGGCTGGCCATGGACGGCCGGGGGTCTCTGAAACGTCCCAGCAGGGCCCCCTATCCACTCTTCCCGACCTCTATGCATCTCCTATTGGTCATGTTCTAGACATGCACTACATAGCCGCTGTGCAGGTCATGCAAGTGCTCAAGCCAACATGATCCTCTCGCCACCCCTGTCGCCCTGTCCGGATGGCTGCAGGGACTCCAAGCCAGAAGCACAGAAACGCGCTGGATGGCAATCGAAGCTCAGCCCTCCCAGGGTGTATCTAGAAGACATGGACATGGTAACCACGGATGATGACGGGAAGAGATGCACTCCTCACGCCATGATGAGGATAGCAACGTCAACCACTCGCACCTAGACCCCAGTGAGTTGGGTTGGGTGAATAGTGCTTCGTATCCGGGTGGTTCCCCTCAAAGGCTGAGACATGTGAGGTAGTTGAGAGAAAGAAAAAAAAGAGAAAATTTACCCTGGACTTGAAAAACACAGACCCTTCCTGGATTGGATGTTGGACTCTCGAGGTTAACATGAATTACCGGGGCTCGTTAGCTTCATTCTGGCTTATCATCGCTGGTTGCGTGCATTATTCACGACCTCAGCTTTCATTGCGTAGTCTATAGTTTTTGGCCCCGGTGTATATTGTCCGGCCACTCAATGCTTGACAATATAGACAACATCTCGGCCTCCTCGATAAGACTTTGCCCAAATGAGGTGGCGTCGTTTGGGGAGATGAATATTGAATGCATTGACATGCCTCCCGTGCGGATAGACGGCTGGGAAGAGTCGAGGCACTTGGTTAGAGCTTGCGCCATGACCAATTACCAAAGAGGACAAATTATGGAACATGGCTAAGCAAAGCTGCCAGGATTGAAGGTTAAGAGCAGAAATCGGCGGTTGGCTCAGATTGCATGGCCAGCCCTGGTAGCGAGTCTGCGATGCATGACATGCAGAAATGGATGAGGCTCCCGGAATTGTCTTGGGGCGGCGGGCACCATGGAGACCCTCGTCCACGATGAAGAAAAAAAAAAACGTATTGGGGCGGCAGAAGGCGCGCGGCAGAGGCATTTCGGGGATCCGGGAGCGTGCTTATCGAAAGCGCCACGAGCTGACCCTGGGAATTACTTCATGTACAATGACGAGGTTGGGTGTCACAGTCATGGGTTAGTGGCGACCAGTGCTGAATTCAATGGTACGATGGCTGTCAGGAAGAGCAAAAGGGAAAGCGTAAGGGAGTAGAAAAAGCAAAGTGCTTCTTCCTCTATCCCAGGTTCCGCGTGTATCAGGGTCAAGGTCGACAGAACAAGCTAGACGGGCATGTCCGGCGCGCATCATGGGACGACGGGTTTGAAAGCAGACAGGAATCCCTTGCCGACAGAGCGGGGCAATTTGGGGTCATCAACGACCGCTGCAAGAGGGGACGGGGAGGCTGGGCTGGGCCGGACCCGAACCGGGGCATTTGTCTTGCCCCAAGACGCCTGTGTCATGATGGACTCTCCCGAGTGAGACAAAAACCCAGATCGAGGACAAAAAGAGGCTCCTCGAGGGCTCGGGTCGACAATGTGGCTGGCCATGTGTCCCCCGTTGAAACGTGCTGGGCGACCCGTTACAGCCAGTCGGGGGCGGCCAGCTGTCAAGCCCTCCCGACACGCAAGACATGGCGGGCGTTCTAGTTGGCTGAAGAGGGCGCCTGATCTCGATAGCAATACAGCCAGACGCGGGGCCTGGGCTGATGGTCAGACGCTGCTCTCTTGATTGTGCCAATGGCTTTGCCATCTAGTGTAATTCCGTATCTAGCACTCGCTTCTGGCCATCCATTTCGAGCGAGGGAGCTCGGCAAAAAAAGAAAAGAAAACGAGGAAGGAAAAAAAAAGACGCCTTAGCTCCACCCCATTGCTCCGTACCTCGGTAGCTCATCAACCGACTCCGTGACAATGAATTGTGATGCTAGGGAAACACCGAAGGTCGTGATCGGTTGCCAGCTAGCTGAGCCCGTTTGAATGAGTGGAGAGGGCCTGGTACAAAGCGAGGATGAGGGTGAGGCGACAAAGGCCTAGCCAGGATACCCACGAACGCGGACGGGGTCTTCGGTGCGAAGTACCGGTACATCCCTCCACGGGGACCGGCGCTTGCCTGCCACAGTGCGCGTGTTCCCTGCCCTATCCCCGTCAGCGTCGACATACCCGGGATTGGCCATTCCTGGACAGACTTGCGAGATTCAGCTGACGAGGATTAGTTCCCACTTGGACTGGACCTGGACAGCTTCTTCTTCGCGTGGTGTGTGTGATGTGTGGGGTGAGGGCGGGAAAGTGGGAAAGACGGCGGGCAAGCAGGCTCCTCTTTTACGTGCTTTTCAGAGCAAAAAGCAAGCGGGAAGCAGCATGAGAAGTTTCCAGACGCCGCACAGCGCGAAACATCCTGGGAGGCGCCCAAGCGTCGAACATTCTATCCCAAGGGCTGCGGATGGGGCGAAAAGCCTATTGCCCTTTTTTCCCTATTATTGGAGCCGCTCTTTCTGCGTACCTGCGTTAACCAGCACGGAAGGCCCAGGCAAGGTACCCAGCTTTTAGTAGTCTTTTTGTAGGTAGGTCGTCTCACTCGACCGACGACTTCGCCGACGTGCGTGTCCCTTTTTGGGTTGAGTGTGGGGTCATCATCGTAAGAGCTGGTTGCCTTTTGTTCTTCTTGTTATCAAAGTCTCAACACTCCGTTAAACTCCGAGTACGTGGCAAGGGTAATTCGAGGCTCGGCGCTTCTGCTGGGGCTGGTTTGCCCGCTTCTGAATGAGGACGCCAGCTCACTGACTGTAGCATTATTGTCCCCTCTCCTTTTCCATGACAACAAGTTTCTCCTAACATTCGCGGCTTATTCCATTGGGTGATTTTTTTGAGGAAAAAAAAGTGTTTCCTTCTGACGCGGCTTCCCCAGTTTGGCTCTCGGCCGGATGGCAAAGAGTGCCTTAGTTCAAGCGGAATCTTGCATTGGACGTACATAGCACATGGTCTCCACGGCGGAGCTTCTGCACGCCGAGCAATAGGGCATGCTCTATTCCTGTAGTGGCACGGGACGGCGATGCGAGCCACGGACCCCGGCGTGGGCGATAGGACGAGGCCCCCGACAGGGCCACATCCGGATTCTTCAACCGGACTGCCTTGTTTGTGAGGAGAAAAAAAAACGATATGCGACAGAAGCATGCCTGTCTTGCTGTTCCCCTCGTCTCGTTAAAGAGATGCGCAATGCCAGATCTGATTGCTCTCTCGCACCCATGCTACCTTGCAGAGCACGGCCCTTGCGGCACTGCCCATAATCTCACGATCCATGTCCACCGACACGATGTCACTTTCTCCTCACCGGGTTGGGCTTCGTGATCGGAGCAAGGAGCCTTTCTGCCATTGAGGTCGAGGACTTTACCGCATCTTAGCCTCCTCTTGGGGGCCGGCTAGGGTGTGCATTTTTGTCTTAGCTCCCGCCTTGACACTGTCGAGGCAGGTCGTGACCTAACACCTGGCAGCACGTCCTTGGTCCAAGATAATCTTGGTGGCTGGGTAAAGAGGGAAGACTATGTTGGCCAAATTGGCGAGGGATGCGCCATAGCATCACAGCGCTCGTTGACCTGATCAGGCAGTGGCAAGAAGCCGGGGATGCTGTGATACGTGCTGGGGTGTGGGATGGTGCCACACGAGGCTTGTGGGGGTGATTAAGCCACCAGCCTCTCCCTTATTCCAAGATCAGGACCAACAGCTCTGTAAAACGTGCTAAATTGAAGGAGATGGTCCAAGACCTACGAAATGACGACAACGATTCCCAGGTTGGATTAAAACCCTTGCAATGCGTGCCATCCACAGCCAGCCCTTGAATGCATACGCGATCCATCGTGCCCTACATGAACACCTGGGATGATTTTCAGATATATGAGATCTTCGTCTTGGGTCGGGGAGGGGGCGGAAACTTTTATGCCAAATAAGGAAAGTCACCCATTACCTAACAATGGATTTATCGTTGGTGGGGATGTGAGCTTAGCGCCACGAGGGGCAATACACTTTTTTGTTTTGTTCGCACCCATTGTTCTCCAAAACGTGGTTCAGTTTGCGGTGCTGCCGGAACAATTTCATAGCTCCGAAGCTTGGAGCAGCCCGTGGCCAGATTTTGCTTGCCATGGAGTATTGAGAAAACCCATGAGGCTAGACGTGTTTCCTGTGCTGCCGACTTAGAGCCCTCACCTACCCACTCCCGCCCGCGCGTCGTAGGGCACATCCATCCATGCACATTGCCCGTCTACTTGCTTATGCATTGCACATGCACAGGAGCCCTGTCACATAGCCCAGTGGCACCTTATGCACCTTGCATACCCGGCAACGGTGCGTGCGCAGGGCAGGTGACGGAGGAATGCCATGCTATGCCAGATGAGCAGCATGCGATCTACCAAAGCTTATTATTATATTTATCTCAAACTTCTGTCCCTGGAGTTTGGCCGTACCACGGAACGGCCAAGCTTGTCTTCACAGCTGGCGATGACATCAAGGAGGCTTTTGTTGGGGAGATCACCGCACTTTTCACCAAGCACACACCTCTGGGCTTCTCGCCGGATGGGCGCGAGGCCGCCTACCCATTGAGACCCACTGTCTGTCCAGCTGCCTCTCTCTCGGGCCAGCAACTGCGCCGCGATGAACTACGGAGACCTAGTTTAGCGAGTGAAAAAAAAAAGCCACATCTCGAGAACATATCCTTTCCAGGGCATCACACCGAAAGTGAGATTTATCGGCAGTTCATTTAGTCCTATGCCCTAAGGGGATCGAAACACGAGACCAAGGTTTGGTAAAAGTTCTGAGACGGGTGTGCTGCGTCGTCTCGGTGGTTTTTGAATGGCGGATCACATTAAAGTCCGGACGAATAAAATGGGAATACCAACATGGCCCCAAGCCACTCGAAAGTGGGAGAGTTTGAGCCGAAGACGGAGAGAGAGAAACATGACGAAGCAGGACGACAACCAAAAACTACCCTACTTTAGCCCCTGTCTAACCAACTAGCCAGTGAAGAGATGGAGGGCACGAGTTGCCTCCACCCTTCTAATACTTCTATTCAAAGGTGGTTGACGCGGGAGGCGGGCAAGGATGCTGGGTCTCAAGTTCGGGGTACGAATCAGGAATTAAGAAAAAGCAGGGGAAAATGAAGTCAAGCATGGACATAACCACTTTCTGCGTTGGTGCGTAATTGTACCCGAAGTGTCTGGGAAGGAAAAAGTGCGTACGTCGGTCGTCATGCTATGTCATGTCTTGGGGCCGGAGTCGGGTGGCTGACGGGTACCGAGGCTTGCTCATCCGACAGACTCAACCTCGACCATGTCTCTGCGAAAGTCAGAATTGGTCTGGAGCAGCAAATCTCAAGGGTGGCTCCAAAGAAAGAAACAGGCCGAAAGCACAGCGAGGAAGGAAGGATGGAGAGAGTTGGGTTGCAGGGCGGCCCTGGGCGTCGACGATCCTCCCCTTGCCGCTGGAGGTGCATGATGGGCCGAGTGTCTGTTGAGGAGACACAGGATGGCCATGGGCGAAGACAAGCCGCTGGCGGTAACAAGTGAGACATGGCTCGCCGCGAGTGGTCCACCGAGACCGCCACAGCGCGCCGCCCAGGACCTCAGAGGCCCAAGGGCATCGGAAATAGCAACCTTTCCGCAAAAATCTAGATGCTGGCGTGTTGGCGCGTTGGCACTGTGTCCACTTGGCTCCCTTGCCAGAGGTTTGCTCATGGGCCTGCCCAGCCATGGGGGTGCGAGAGTTACTACGGGGGGGGGCCAGAGGGCAAATGGCGAGGGTTTACGGATTCGGTGTAAGGCACGGAAGAAGGTTGGGATTATTTTTGGGCAGAGATACCGATATACATGTGGGATGTTGAGGAGAAAAGTGAGGAAAATTCATGTGCGTGCATCAAAATACCTGCACCCATAGGTTCAGCGGTGGAACTAAACACAAAAAAAAACCGGAGATGCAAATCATGAATAGAGAGCTGGAGGTAATTGCAGCTCTAGACTCCAGATCATAGGGTCGGGAGTCCGGATCCTCCGGGGCGAAAAAAAAAGTTGAGCAAAACACATCCCAGGATGCCAGCATGGATGGATGACCAAAGGCCACGAGCTACGGGCCACGGGCCACGGACCACAGACTACAGACCACAGACCACAGAACACGGACCAGGAGTCAAGGGCCTCCGCACCAGCGGGCGCCGGCTCGCACGATTGCGCCCGAGATCCACGACCGGGGTTGCTGGATATTCGCTCAGTCATCCACCTTGTGCGTGAGGAGGTTGGCGGTGACGAGCAGAGACAAGGGGGAGCCCGGTTGCCAGCACGGGAAGCACCATTGCCCTTGGACGCTCTTCCTCCTCCGCCGGAGCTTTGGGGAGGCGAAGCGCCTGGGTTGTCTATTAGTCGGTACCATGTTGTCGGCGAGCTAAAAAATCAAGGGCACAGCCCCTCCTCGCATCGCTTCCGCGAAGATAAACCCAAGCAAGCAAGGGCGCTTCCCGCCGCCAAAAGCCCCAGACCCCAGTTCCTAGTTTTCAGTTTGCCTCCCTAGCCCCAATTCCTCTCTGCGACGAAGCTTCGGTAGTTGTATCATCCTTTGCGCCAGTTGCGAAGACGGGACGCGCGGTGCGTACTGTGCTGGTACTGTACGTGCGGTGTGCTGTTATTGGCTTGGCTTTGGCGCGCCGTTGGCCCTGGAAATGGTAAACTCAAGGAGCATTTTGGGACGAGGGGGAGCCAAGGGAAGTCAAATGGAACACCGAGGTACGAAACCTTGTTGCGATTTGGCTCGTAGTGAAGCAATAGCTGTTGAGTTTCGAAGACCACCCGCGGTGGCGGAATGGAGGTTGAGGGGAGCTCTAGTAGGGGTACCAGGAACCGCCAAACCTTGGGCCCAGCACAGTGCCGTGCCGTTATGAGAAGAAAGCGGAAAGGCTTTCGCTCAACTTACAACTGGTCCTTGAATGGCAAAAGACCGATACACGACACGATACAACACAACACAAACAGCACAACACACACACCTACCGCACGCCCACCACACACACACGACACAACACAACACGACACGACACACAACAGGCCATCCCATTCCCGACTAACCCAACACAACACAACACAACACAACACATAACGCAACGCAACCTCCCGTACTCGCGAGACGCTGAGCGACTTCGCAGGGTTAGCCCAATGACCTCGTAGAAAAAAAAAAGCAAAAAAAGAAAAGAAAATCACCAACCGCCAGCCCCAGCTTCCAGCCCCAGCCCACACCACACAGGTCCAGGTAAGCGCGTGGCATGCGCTGAGCACTGGTAACCGGAGGAGGGGAGGGATGGGAAGGGAGGTGTGTTGTTGGAGAGCTGGCGCCAGCAAGCGGAGCTATTGTTCGAGGGAGGAAAAAAAAAAAAAAAAAAAAAAAAAAAAGACATCGCTCCCGCTCACCCCCGGTCGAGTAAACCCGGCTCACTGACGACCCCCCCTCCATTTCCATGCTCTGTGGCTCAGTACTGGTCCAGCGGTGGCCCAGTGGCTCTCGTAGCGCCCTACAGCGGTCTTGGGCAAGCAGATCGTCCCCCTGGCCCCCTACGGCACTGTACGGCCTACACCCCGGGCCACGCTGCCAACGCCGCCCGGCCAGCAGCGAGCGCCAGTGCCCGCCAGGCGCCCTCAACCCATGGCCCATTACCCGTCACCCCCCCATGATCACCCTCTGCACGTCTGCCCCAACCCGCCTGGTACGACAGTGTTCCACCCACCCCGCTGGAAGCCCCCTGTCGACACGCCCAAGGCACCACCCACCTTCGCATCCCCGAATGCTCTTTGGCTCACTTTGTCCATTCAGACCCTCATCTTCCACCGAAAAGTGAGCGCCAAGCTGGCCCTGGCTCGTGCGCTGACAGAGGGCGAGCAGTGCGCGCCCAACTGTGGATCTCGCTTTTTTTGCGCCGGGGAGAGAAGGGACGGCAGAGGAAAGAAACATGGCGAGGCTAGAGAGGGCCCTGGCCAATCTGGTTGGTCTTGGGGTCTTGGGTCAGTTTTGGGCCTTTGCTTTCATGGAAGCGCTAGATTGAGAGACAGGTAGAACTGTTTGGTTAGGCTGAACTACATCACATGGCCTGGCCAGAGCTCGATAGTGAGGGCCGAGGGAGAGGAACATGACAACGAGGACGACGACAACAACAGCAACAACGACAAGCGAGGACGGTGAGGCCTGTAGGGATAGACCGAGATGGTTCGACATGGGGAGAGGGGAATATACGGAAGCAATTGATGGGGACCTTCGGAGCTTGGCCATCGGGTTTTCGTCGAGACTTATTCTGAACATGACTACATGCTTCTATGATCCTGATCCTGCCCCGGCCGGCCGAGAGAAAAATGGTCGAGCCGATCCAAAATGCAAAAACGCTCGGCCGCGGAACCTGGTCCAAGATACGGCGGGTATCTGAATCGAGAAGTCCAGGCCAAAGAGGCGCGCCAAAGAACCGCAACGAGACGCACAGTACCGAGAAACATGAACAACAACGACAGTGACAGGGCCCTCGCCATGTCCACCATGTACCTTGACAACGACCAACTCCCCTTGACAGACCTTCCCCTTGTCTGTTCCGCTTCCCCTACCGTGGACCGTGGACCGTGGACCGTGGGCGGTGGATCCCCTCCCCTCCTCTCGCAACTCATCCTTAATCCTACTCCTCTCTATCCATGCCACACTCCCACCTCTCACTCCCGACCCTGCCTAGCTTCACCCTACCAGTCGTTCCCTGCAACTGCGGGACCCCGTTGACCACTACGTACCGTACCCATACTTACCTGCCTCCTCTCACCACCACCACCACCGACCACCACCGCCAAAAACAAAACCTTCCCCAGAAGAGGCCCTTCTTCAACTTTTTCTTCCGTCTTCACGACTCCACCGACCTCCTCGTTTTCCCTTACCTATCCCTCAACCCTGAGGTTCTCAAGGAAGGTAAGTAGTGTCGAGTCTGTGCTTCTTCTTCAACCTTGGATTCCCTCTCTTTTTTTTTCCTCTTCCCATTCGCATGACTCCTTCTCTTGCCTCTGCGCAACATCTCTTCGACGTCCCTTGTCCCCCTCCTCCGCCCCGATCTCCAACGCAGCTAATCCTTCTGCATTGCAGTAGCGGGTGACCACCCCCCGACGCCAGAGAAGACAAGACAAGTCAAAGTCCCCCAGAGCATCGGCAGCTGTTTGCATGCGACTGTTCGTCCCGACCTTCCATCCCAAACGACTCAACCCCTCCTCCCTCTTCTCTTGATCCTCTTCTTCTACTTCTTCTCCCCTTCAACATCCTTCCTCTCTTGCAGGACAGGCAAAGCAAGGCATCGACTTTCCTGCTGCCAGCTTCTCTTCTCCCACCCACGCCTGCTTGCTCCTTGGGCCGTCTCCCTTTCTCGCTCGCCAATTTTTGCCAGTAGTCCGCCTTGCATTGCCCACCGCGCTGGCTTTCGCTTCTCTGGCCTTTTCTCTCCAGCCCCTCGTTGGATGTTACGATTGAGACGATTGTTTTTTCTTGATGCCCTGTTACGATTAGCACGCTTCTGAACGAGTATCGCTTTTGCAGCCATTCCCCCCCAAAAAAAGCCCACGTCTCCCAAGTATTCCACATCAACGACAACTAGCGGTCATTCCAGAGTTCACGAGATTCCGAGTTACTTGACCTTTGCACTTGCGCCGGCTTCCTTGCCCCATTATCTCAGTCGCTTTTTGCCATTGTCCTTGCTTCGGCACGGAAACAGCATCGTTTGCGCCTCAAGTCGCCTTGGTAGCGCAGCCCTCTCTTGAGGTCGGTCTAGATCCGTCCTCCTCCAGCGTCTAGGAAACACCGGAAAGCTGGATTTGCCGTCGATCTCCGAAGTGCAGACCCGGGGTCCGTCCGACGTACCGTGCTTCAATCATCACGCCGCCCAGCGCTTGTATATGCATAACGAGAGATCGACTTTTGTTCTTCCTCCGCCGGGCCAGGCCAACTCCTCGGGTACTTCGTCGCCTCGGGTCAGCTCTATCGCCTCCTCCATCGGCTCCCACTCAGGCTCCCAGTCCTCATATACCTCAGCTGCTTCCTCCATTGGCCCCAAGACTCCTTCCCCGACTCTGCCCGCCAACGCAATCACTGGTCCTTCGACCACCATCTCCAGTTACGACGCCATGAACCAGCCTGGCGCAGAAATGTACTATCAGCAGCACATGTCTGCCGGTCAGGCACCCGCACCCCAAACAGTCACCTCCGGGGCCATGTCCCATTACCCCCAGCACCAGCCTCCTCTGCTGCAGCCCGGCCCTGCTCAGTACTCAGCCCCCGCTCCGTACAGCCAGTACGGTTACGCCAATGGACTGACCTCGCCTCCCACCGCTCCCCCCGTGTCAAACCCAATGGCTGCCCAGGTCCTTCCTCTGCCTGGCGTCAGCGCTCAGGGCCCCATGCAGGGCGGCTACCAGGGCTTTGACACCACCGGTCAGCAGCCTCCTCCAGGCATGAAGCCCCGAGTGACGGCCACGCTGTGGGAAGACGAGGGAAGCCTTTGCTTCCAGGTCGAGGCTCGAGGTATTTGCGTCGCACGTCGTGAGGGTAAGAATTTGCAACAAAAGCTGGCTCAAGGAAGATTTTGCTAACTTAAAGCCCAGATAACCACATGATTAACGGAACCAAGCTTTTGAACGTAGCAGGCATGACTCGTGGCCGCCGGGATGGTATCCTGAAGAGCGAGAAGGTTCGACATGTCGTCAAGATTGGCCCCATGCACTTGAAGGGCGTCTGGTATGCTTCCCTCTCCGTTGAGACACTGAACGTTTGCTAACCGAGACAAAGGATTCCTTACGACCGAGCTCTCGACTTTGCCAACAAGGAGAAGATCACTGAGCTGCTCTACCCATTGTTCGTCCACAACATTGGCGCTCTTCTCTACCACCCCACCAACCAGAGCCGGACCACCCAGGTCATGGCCGCCGCCGAGCGACGCAAGCAGGAGCAGAGCCAGATGCGCAACCCTGCCCCTCCCGGACTGCCCTCGATTGGCCACTCTCATCCCTCAATGGCCCTTCCTGGCCCCCAGACTTCTCTGCCCTCGCACAACACAATGGGTCGCCCTACGCTAGACCGCGCGCACACCTTCCCCACACCGCCCACTAGCGCATCGAGCGTGATGGGGAGCATGGGAGCTTCCGAGAGCTTCAATTGGCAAGGACAAGGAATGAGCGCACAACAAGGTACCAACCCAATGACGATTGACACCGGTCTGAACAACTCCCGCTCAATGCCTACTACACCAGCTACCACACCGCCCGGTTCCTCGATCCAGAGCATGCAGCCTTACCCCTCGGGTGCGCAGCAGCAGTACGACAACTCCCGACCGATGTACAACACCCAGTCGCAACAGTCCCCCTACCAAACCTCCAACCCCAATCCGCAGGATCGGATGTACAGCCAGGCCAACTCGTACCCCAAGAACGAAATGGCTCCCCCCTCAAGCAGGCCCTCGGCTTCTGGGCCCTCTGGAGAGCAGCAGGACTCCAAGCCTCCCAATGGCCTGATCAGCTCCGAGCAGGCTGGTCAGCCTCAAGGCGGTGACGATGAGACGGAACATGAGCACGAGGCTGAGTACACCCACGACAGTGGCGCGTACGATGGTGCTCGCAATAACTACAACTACACGGCACCCGGTGTGGGGGCACTTACCAGCGACAGCAACCTCTCCGCTGAGATGACTGGCTCGCCTAGCCACCCTGCCCCCTCTGGACGCGCGACACCCAGGACTGCCGCTCCCACGCAGTCTTACTACCCTCAGCAGGGTGGATACAACACACCGCCCCGCGTCCAGCAGACCACTAGCAACCTCTACAACGTAATGAGCAACGACCGTGGTGCTGCAAACGGCGCGCCTGGAAATGACGTGTACGCTCCTGCCCCCGACATGGGCGGTATGCCCAACGGTTACGGTCAGCCTTCCGTCATGAACGGGGCTGGCGGTGTGCTGAAGCGGGGTCGCGATGACGACGAAGAGCTGCCCCGACCTGGCAGCGACGGCCACATGGACCTCAAGCGACGAAAGACCATGATGGAGACGACAGTATCAGCACCCACATATGATGCCTTGAACAGGCCTGCGTCAGCCATTGCTGCACCCCGAAGGCGATAGTGTTGTGAAATAGGACTCCTTGCTCATATCCACTGTCACGTCTCACGGTTGGAGGCGTCGCAGCATTCTGGGCGTTGCGGGATGCATAGAGTGCTTCTCCAACGAATAATGCAGCTTTTGCGTCGGGCTTTTCGCGACGCAACGACACACTCCTTTAACTTTGTTAACGCTCTTGATTTGTTTTCCTTGGTATTCGCAGTCTTGCTCATCGGCATCTCTCGATTAAGGATACGCTGACGAGTTACGATACGACTTCCATTTCTATGTTACCTGAGATGCACTGTCATGGATGTACATGGCTGATGAGTCACGTTTTGCATGGAGGTCTTAATTTTTTCTTAAAGAGAGAGAGACACTGCAACAATTTTCTTTTTCACGGACTGCTTCCGAGAAATGATATGAGTGCATGGAATGAGAGAGACAGCACTGCCTGTAATGATCCTCAGGCGGGGACGATGAGTTTTGGGGGGAGGCCCCACGCAGCATGCTTTCTCTTTATTATTTCCTTCGAACCTTCCGATTGGAAGAAATGTTTGGGAACGAAAGAGATTTGGGAAACTTTTTTTTTATTTTTTATTTTTCCGATAACGACTTTATGACCATATTTGTCTTGTGTTTTTTTTCTTCTTCATCTTTTCACTCTTCTGATGCTCTCAAAAGCGCCTAAAGATGGTGTATTTTGGAAATGTTGCTTTGCTTTAAGTAACGAGTTATGAAGGACAATAAAAGCTGTTTTTCGAGTTATCGCAAATACAAACTAGAGTTTATCTTTTATTCCAAATCAATGAATTGACTTTGTGATTGCCTTGCAAAGAGGGGGTGCAGTGAATGTAACTTCTTGATGATGTCCCGAGAAACATGCAACATGCATATGCAGCTCTCAGCACACACAGAGCATACGTATGCAGATTGCATGTTTAATAAGGTGGCATTTGGGTGCTTGGGTGCTCCACCAGATGCTCGAGAGATACCACGGACATTGTCTCGGCAGTATGCGGACATGACCGAGCACCCCTTGCTGCTGTCTAGTCACAATGTAGTTCATAATATCCGTTCATCAATCCACGGTGCCAGGGTGCTTGTTCAGGGGCGATCACGTGACATGTGCGACCATGTTGCTATGTCAACAAGGGATGTTTCTACTTGGTCCTAGCTTCCGCGGCTGGAATAAGACCGTTTTCACAACAAGGACTTTGACGCCTTTTCCCCTCCTCAATCTACATGCAACTCTTCAATATCGACGTTTTGTTTTGATTTTCAGCGTGCTCCATGATGGCTTCGCCTCTCTCTCCTACAACAGACTCAGTTCTCAACGTTCACACACCTCCCACTACCAGGCGGTACGACGCGTACGAAGTACACGCAGTTGCTGCCGACTCCGAGGTGACGAGCGAGCCTACTCAGGAGTCTTCACCCTTTATTTCATCAACCAACGACACCGCGGTGTGCGACAAGGAGAACGTCTCCCCCTCCAAGTCGAGACACTCCCGGGTCCTGTCTGGAGCCACCCTTTCGCCCCTCAAGATCCTCGCAGACCAGAGGGACTCCATTGAGTCGAGGTCATCTCCCATCGGCAGCGCATTCTCCAGGCGCAACTCTCGTAGGCTGTCGCCTGATAAACGATTTCCTATTAAGGTTAGCAACTCGTTGGAATCACCGCGTGCTACCCCTACAGCAAGCCCCGAGCGAACAATGAGCCTAGAAGACGCGTTGTCAAAGAACTCTGGCCTTAAGCGCGCGATTGAGATTTTTGAGGACGACAACAGCGACATGGAGAACGAGCACGACGTCAGCAGCGGCACTGTGAATATCACACCCCAGGACACACCAATGGACGTGGATGAC
The DNA here is from genome assembly GCA_020975415.1 of Calonectria hawksworthii. Classification (NCBI taxonomy): domain Eukaryota; kingdom Fungi; phylum Ascomycota; class Sordariomycetes; order Hypocreales; family Nectriaceae; genus Calonectria; species Calonectria hawksworthii. The sequence continues at coordinate 1,269,969 of JAHXZK010000001.1, read as the reverse complement.
TCGATGGTGCCTGATGAATCCATGATCAGCACCTTTAGCACATTCTCCGCTGTGCCTAACCTGACAACGTTTGCGAAGCTGGGTCAGACCCCCGAGAAGATGTCGAGTGCTGCTGCTGCTGCTACTCCCCGGGCCAACGGGAGGTCCAACGCTTCGCCCTCCCGACCATCTCGCCCCACGTCCATGCATGAGGGTAACACTACCAACCTGTTGGATTTCACTGAATCTTTGAGATACCCTCAGAAGCCCCCTGCTGGAAAGGGAAACCCATCTCCTTTGCGATCAGGGACAAGCGTGGCCGCCACTCCCTCCCGACAGCTCGCCAACCTTATCGACTTCGATATCCCCCCAATGCCGACCCCTCGTAGCGTCCCTAGCATTACCCCTCGCGAGCTCGAGTCTCTAAAGTCAAACTTTCTTTCCGAAATTAGCTCACTCAAGGCCTCTTTGAGTGGCAAGGAAGCCGAGGTCCAGTCCCTCAAGACTGCTGTCGGCGATGCAGAGAAGCGAGTGGGAGAATCGATGGAGCAGCTAAGAGAAATCCGAGCTCTCAAGGATCAGCTCGCCGAAGAGAAGGAAGGGTGGGAGAGCCGCGGACGGGATATGGAGAGCGTCTTGCGAAGTGTGAAGGATGAGATCGTCACCAGTCGGAGCGAACGACAGGAACTGGAGGAGAAGTTGGAGGAAAGCGAGAAGAGAAGGGAAGCTGCCGAGATGATGCACCAAGAGGCGGAAAGTAAGATGGCTGGCATGCGCGCCGGAAAGGAATCAGAGAAGTCTGCCTCCCCTGAAAAGGCCAGGAACACCAACCACGAGGTCGAACTCGCCGTAGAGCGCGTAGCTCGTGAGCTCCATGCTCTGTACAAGGGCAAGCATGAGACCAAGGTTGCTGCCTTGAAGAAGTCCTATGAGACGCGGTGGGAGAAGAAGGTGCGAGAGTTGGAAAACCACATCCAGGAGCTCAGCAACGAGAACGAGCGCCTTCGCGGACAAGATACGACCATGATGAGGGCCGAAAATGCCGAGAACGAGGAGCTGCGAGCCCAGGCGGTACGCGACAGCGCCACAATGAAGGAACTTACAGCCAACATTCAACGCCTCGAGGCTGAAGTACAGACAGTCAAGCACGACAACAATGACCTGCGTGGCATGCTGGAAAAGGAGCGCGTGGAGAAGGGCGAGTTGGTGCAACTGGCCGAGGAGATGATGAACATGCAGAGCTTTGTGGCTCAACCAACTCCAGCCCCGGCCAAGCCTCAGATGCCCCAAATGCCCCAAGAGAGGGTACAGGAGACCAAGACGCCCAAGCGACCTATCATGCCCCGGGGCTCTGGTTTGAGGGCTCCTGGCTCTGCTCTCCGCGCCCCTCATGAGCGAACCAAGAGTGCTGGCGGCCTGCCTCGCCCTGGTGGCATTCCTCGCAGCGGTATTATGAGCTCGATTGAGAAGATGGGCAGCTACCGCGGGCGCGGAGCCGAGTAAACGAAGATTGAAGGATGAACGGCGTGATGAGTCAAAGAAATGACGAAAAGAAGAAGAAAACTGTATGACTTGGATTTTAATTTGCGAGCATTGAGCCTTGGAGACGATTGGCAACGGCCACCCATGGCGAGGGCGTGAATGGTATGCTTTTGGGTCATGTCATGCTTAGCGGCGTTGAGAATTAAGGAACAGGGCCGGCTTCTGTGTATTGCAACATGCTGTTGGTTTAATTTTGACGACGTTTGGACCATTGAATGGACCTCGGTCGTGTCTCAGCTCGAGATTTTTATTAGAATCTTGGAATACATTACGAGATTCATGCAATTTTATTTTAAAAAGAAAATGCCATTCCCCCAACCAAGTAGTAAACCGCCAGTTGATGTGCAGCTCAAGCCCGGTGAGTGAGTGGGCAAATCGGGTACTATTAATGACCGTTGGTATCTCAATTCCAAATCATCGTATGCCTTGATGGTCGTTCAGAATCTCATGTCGTGAACAAGGGTTGTTGTGTATACCTTGGGAAAACAAAGATTCCTGATCTAATCTCCATCCCTCACAGGCGGTAGGCCTTTTTAGCAGTTCCTCCAAAGATCATGGCCCTATCCTCATCGCTCAGTGTTGCCATCCAACACATTCGTTCGACCACGCTGTGCCAGCGTGGCCATGCGTCATCGGCACCAACGGTACAGACGGGCCAATCGCTGCCAAACATAATGCGGCTGGAGCCAAACGTAGCGAGGATGATACCCAGCCACCCCAACGTGGACTGGAAGATATGATTGGGCGGCTGGTTCTTGAGGGATTCGGGCATCTCAGAGAAGCCGCCCGAAAGCTTCATGTAGACATGGGAGTCCTTGCTGAGGGTGTACATGGCAGTACGCCAGGCAGTGAAACCAGGGTCGGAAGTAAGGTTGTAGATGCTGAGGTCGGGCTTGCAGAGGTGGTCTAATCATGTGATTGTTAGCTTGGTATTCCCAGGGCACCAGGAGCAGGATAAGAAGGCTAGCTTACTCAGAACCAAAGTGACTTTCTCCTCCTCGGGCACACCATCATGGACACGTTCGACAAAGGCAACGAGCTCCTCGAGTTGCTTCTTGCCTCGTCTGTGCTGGTCAACACCAACCTCAAAAACGAATCCCTTGCGGCCCAGTAGCTTGGCGCTCTCGACAAAGTCGTCCTCAAGCATAGTTCCGTGGGGCTTGTCCTGCAGCAAGTATCGGAAACCCTTGACCTTGGGCCAAGCCTCACCAGCTTCCTCTTTGACACGGTCCAGATATTTCTCCATGACAGCAACACCGCTGGGCAGGGGGGCCCAGGGAACGATGGCTAGGCACAGCTTAGCATCGTCGGCAGAGTGACCCTCGCCTTCAAGAGGCTGACCAAGAGCGACGCGCTTGATCCAGTTCACCTCCTTCAGGGGGCCCTCCCAGCCAGAGCCGTCTGCAGCGCCAGTCTCAAGGTCATTTTTGCGATCTGTCTCAACAAAGATGAAGCCCAGAAGAGAAGGGGCAGAGCGAGTAGCCTCCTTGTACTGTTCGACCGAATGCTGACCGGCGAGGGGGTTCTCAGGAGTGCACCATGCGAGGGAATCTGTTTCGGAGGCGGGGTAGATGTGAATGTGAGAGTCGATGATTGGGAGAATGAGCTGGTCGTCGGCCATTGTGAATGAGGGCGGGAGTCGGGCGGATGAGAGCAGTCGTTTTTTTATGGAGAAGTGGAATTGAGTGTCGTGGGTGTAGCTCGGACGGAGTCGGCAGCGGCACGGGTAGAAGTGAAGACGTTGAACCAGCAATTCTCAACGGAGAGATGATAGGGTTCAAGGGGAGCTTTCTGGGATGTCGGTGTGAGGATGCTGGATTGAGACACAGCAGGCGCGGCACCTCGACACGTAGTAGCTCCCTTTACTGCTGCAACTGCTCCCGCTGCTCCTGCCCACTAAAACTACCCCGCTATCAGCCTCCCCGCCTTCTGACTCGAGGCAGGTGGAATGGACCTTGTGCTGCCGCTGGCGCCACTTCATGGGTCTCATCTTTGGCCCGAAAAGGCGAGACAGGTACTTTAACCGCTGTTTCTGCTAATTATAGGTACCTCCTGATAAATTAATCGACGATAGACGCCGGGTTCGCCAGTTACATGGCTACATACAGCACTGCCACAGACATCACGTTTCAGATTCGGAACAGATTTTCTTTTTTTATAAATGATAATAGATTCAATCGTCATCTAACTATCTTTACTGACAGGTGCCAAAAATATACTTGTCCTTGTTGGTCTGCCATGTGCGTTTGTGGCTAGCCCAGACCGTCCATCAACGTTAGTCCAGTACTACATCCACAGCTTGACTATCCTGGAGGTGGAATCCCATCCGTCGAACACAGAATGAGATCGTCCAGCATTGTCTTTTTGTCAGTTCCCGTGGGAAGAGCTTTCACGCCCATCCCAGCTCGCTCGGGTTCTGACGAGAAAGTGGTCCGCGCAGGTGCAACAGGAGCAATCACACCGGCGGGGGGTCGCAGCATCGACCCATTGGGTTGTCACACGGCGCGGGCGCGGGAGGCTTTAAACAAGACCAGCTTGGTTTCCATCCCGGAACCGCGGACGCGCGGGTCGTAAAGCGAAGGCTTGTGCTGCTATTGGCAACAACAACATTAGGCGAGTCAGCCCGGCGCGAGAGCGCGGCCAGGGGCTGCTCAGTGCAAGGAGCGAACGGCTGATGGTTCTCTCAGCCTCCATTATTAAGTAACCTCTATGTGCAAGCGGAGTCGTAATTAATCCTCTAAGCAACAACCATGCCGTGGCGGCGGGAGCGGGGAGCGGGCTCGCACTCCTCGTCGTCGGAGCAGTAGGAGCTGTCGCTGTCGTAGTCGTAGCCGCATCGGGAGCCGCCGCAGTCAAGCTTGACACGGTCGCCCTTGCGGGTGATACCGTAGCGCTCGCAGGTGCAGGTGCTGACCTCAGAGCCGGGGGTGCTGTAGCCAGAGAGCGAGGAGCTGGGCGAGGAGCTGTCGGAGCGGTAGGACAGGGAAGAGCCAGTGGAAGAGACGGGAGACGAGGAGAAGTCAGTGATGATATCCTCATCGAGCTCGGCGCTCTCGAAGCGGGCAGTAAGCTCGTCGATGTCGTAGTCGGCGTTCAAGATGTTCTTGGTGGCGTGGGGAGACACGGGCTTGGGGGCCTTGATCTGGGAGACGGAAAGAGGTCGGCCCTTGGGGATCTCGACGGACAGAGAAGAGCGGGAGGAGCTCTTGCTGCTGGACTTGGAAGAAGACTTGGAAGACGACTTGGAGGAAGACTTGGAGGAGGACTTGGAAGAGGACTTGGAAGAGGACTTGGAGGAAGACTTGCGCTCAGAGGGAACGTCAAGGATGTTGAGCTCACGGCCGGTGGTGGGCTCGACGGTGGAGTCGACGCTGGGGTTGTGGGCAACGTGGTAGCCATCGATGATGTAGTAGTACCAGTATCGCTGGCCAGCCTCAAGAGTGGCGTTCTGGAAGCGGAAAGTGCCCTTCCAGGAGCCAGACTTGGACGAGGACTTGTCCTTGGAGAGAGGGAGCTGACCAACGTAGTTGTCCCAGGAGCCGAGGAGGTGGACGGTCTTGACGCCGGAGGAGACGCGGAGAGAGAAAGAGAGCTGGATGGCCGACATTTTTGCGTTTGAATTAATGTAGCTGCTGAAAACTTGAAAAATGTGCTTGTTTGTGGAGTTTGGTGAGCAAGAGAAATCCCAGATTTCCGTTATTAGAGAGTTGGTATTAGAGTCGTGAGGCAGATCAAATCATGAAAATTGGTGAAAATGGTATGTCTCTGAAGCTGACCGGCAACTTTGAGTGGGTTTTTTGGTTTTGGTTTTTGGTGGTGGCAGATTAGAGACAAGATTAGAAAGAGAGAATAGAGACCGGCTCTATGGAAACAAGAAAAAACAAAGGTAGGGAAGGGGGAAAAACAGAAAAAGGGATTTGGGTTTTGAGGCTTGCTGAAGAAGAAGAGAAAAAAAGACAATGGGGGCGGCGGCGAGGAGGGTATTATATGTGAAGCGGCCAACTATCACGGCCCGGTGGGTGGGAGGAGAGGAGAGGGCCACGAGGGCCGAGTGGATCAGCAAAGACTCGCCCCTGGGGGAAAGACACAAACAAGCAAGGAAGACGCATGCTAGCCATGCTCCTGCGGTGCAGCGCGGTGCGGTGCGCTGCAATGCGGTACCGTACAGGAACCTCCCTCGCCTTGCCCTCCGCTGCGCTGCCCACTACACCCCATCCTGCGTTGCCATGGGCCGGCAGAGGCTAGTGTCACTGAGGGACAAGGACAATGTCGGCGCGCGCAGCCAATCAGGGCGCGCATGCAGGGAAACATCCAGTTCGCCGTGTGGATGCCGGCAGCCATGGTGCTGCTCATCACACACTGGGCCATGAGGCCATGAGGTCGGCGGTTAAGCACCAGCGAGTAGCAGGCCTCCCCCCACCTCCCCAGCCGCGAGGAGGGGGGACGGTAGCAAAAATTAGCAGCACTTCAGCGGGGTGGCTCCAGCGCCGACAGCAGAAAACCCCGCGACAGGTCCGTTGCTGCGTGCGCCCACAGGCCGAGGGCGTTTATTTCCGGACCCTGATTGGCCCGTGGCACCGCGGGGCTGGGCTTTTCTCGTCACCCCGCAGGACGGCCAATAAGCGACGTCAACAATCGACCTCACTACTGCACACACTACATCTTTTCTACTGCGCTTGCAGCTCGCATCTGCATCGCCATCCCGATCCCCATGCCATGCCCATCGCTGTGATGCGACGGGCTGGAAGCACTTTTGCTCAGCTGTGATGACTCGCACGCTAGCTGCAACGCAACACAAAGAAGATTAAGACGCAAACACAGAGGGTGTCATGGATCATGCACGCTTGTCTCAATATGCCAGTGATTCCACCGCCGCCCGCCCATTGGCCTCGCCCATCAATTCTGCAATGCAATACCACTGAGCAATCATGCAGTCATTCGGGGATCGGACGAGTCGGAATGTGCACGAAGGAACGCTGACCTTGCTTCTCCTTGGTTCGTAAGTTGGCTGCCTCAATTAATCACCAACGCTGCTCGGACTGCATGCAATTTAATTGAGACCTGTCAAGTCGCCGTATAAATCCATGATAAATCACAAAAGCTGACCGTGCGATTCTCGTTAAGACAACACGACTACTGCAATATCCATTGGCCACCTCTGCTGACCTATCACGACAAGGGGGGGGGGGGCCTGGTAGGTGCTTGACAGGTCTGTTTCCTTGTCGTTGAGGTTAAGAGATAGTGGCTAAAAGTGACGCCTCGCCAAAAATTCCCTCTGCTTGCAGAACCGGTTTCTCCACACCGATAGGCCCCTCCTCCTCTGATGACACCCTTTACGACGCGGGCTGAAAGGACTAACTATACTAATACGGTGAAAACCATGTCTTGGACCATGATCAGGCTTGCATACTATGGCCGCCGTTTCTGCGGCCCCGTCCGCGTGCCCCCGAAAAGATGACCGCGGGCCCACACCTCCCTTGCCGGCCATCAACGCCATCACGGCATCTCTCACCCTCCATCTCAGGGTCTAACCATCAACAATCAACACGGGCCTTCGGCTCTATGCATGCCATACCTTTTAGCTCCGGCGGGTATGTGAGGGCAGTCACACGGTGCTGCTTTCCCACCGCTCAATATTCTCAGCCCGCCTCCATCTACGGCTATGTTCCTGTCTTTGGGAGGAGGGGCAGAAGGTTCCGCGGCCTGCGGTCCGCGGACCTAATTCCAAGATCGTCGTGGTCCTGCCGACCCGAAGAAACAAAGGATCTCCTCTTGTGGGACCTCGCAGGCCAAAGGGCTCCAGTCCAAGCTTGTGTGGGGAGGTTGGCCTGTCACTTGGTGGTACTGCCTACATCACCGAGTCAAGGATTCCTATCTCAACGGACATGGGCTCATTCCGCTCTCGCTTCTTTGACTTCTGCCCGTGACTCCGGTGACCACATGCCGCTTACGCATTGAAGTGCTTGAATCGCTTGCGACGACTGTAACACACCAATAACTCGTAAATCTATCTGACAAAGTCAATGCGGCCGCGGATCACATCCTGCGACCAAGGCATGGAGAAGAGTTGCCGCCTGGCACTGTGACGAGCAGCATTGCTCCCTGCATACCTCGTAAGCCCCAGGGGCATCTCCGCAAAGAGGAGAGCTCGTGTGCTCCCACACCAAGGATGGGTTTGGTAAACGGATGGCACAGTCATTCTAAGTGAAATTCATGACGAAATTGTACGGGTAGATGGAGTTCTCGAATATAGTGAGTTGACATCGTGAGCGCGAGGAGCGGCAACATTGTAAATAGTTGGCCACTTATATACACACAGACCAAATTAATTACGCAATGGTTCATTGAAGGTTTATTAACATCCCGCATTTCAATATGTGTTAATCAACCCGCGACAACTGTCAACGGTATTCGGGTCGGACCCTTCCGCGGTAGTGGGGATCAAAGCCTTTGCCGGAAGGTGTTCCCTGCAGGCTGCCCTTATAGTTGAGAATAATTCGCTCCACCCCAACAAACCACCTACTCAGGCGCAAACGCCTGACATCTTCCGTAGTATAGTGGTCAGTATGCAAGCTTGTCACGCTTGAGACCCGGGTTCAATTCCCGGCGGGAGAGACCGCCACCTGTACAATACAGGCACCCAACTTTTTTGGCATTTTATAACAAGAACGAACCCGCTCGCTCTTGCCCCCCTGTTTATTTTTTTGACCAGTGTTCTGATGCTGATAAATGCTTACTGCGGGGCACCATGACAGTCGTCTATCTCTACCTTCACGACGAGACACCATTTCTTGGTTGTCTATCGTGAATAGGTACCAAGCAGCCTGGTCAGCCATTGAGTCATTCGGCCAGTTTAATTAAGGGATTGTTGTGATATATCATGTTGCATGCCCTTTTCCACTCTTCCTCTCTTTCATTAATTTTACGAGGAAGATCAATTGCAAGATAGGGCTGCTGTTGAATGAGACTAGCGTGAATCTGGCCTCGAGACTCACATCACTAACGAGACCAATCGCGGTGTGTGCGAATAAGCTCACATCCACAATTTGTTGAACATCTGTCACCAAAGCATCAACGCCCAACCACAGTACCAGATCTCTCTCTCTCTCTCTCTCTCTCTTTCTCTCTAAAGAAGAGACAATCCCAGGTCAATCAATCTCAGCCGTCGACCATGGCCTCACAGGACTTTGCCATAGATGATGCCCTCGTGGCCCAAGTGACGGCGTACGTGGAGCGCTACATGTCCAACTACGATGCCTCGCACGACTTCAACCACATCCAGCGGGTGCTCCGGCTCTCGCTGCACATCCAGGCGCACACGCCCAACACGGACCGGTCGCTGGTGACGCTGGCGGCGCTGCTCCACGACGTGGGCGACAAGAAGTACCTGAAGCCCGGCGAGGACGCCTCGCGGCTGGTGGCGACGTACCTGGGCTCGCTGGGGGTCCCCGCGGGGCTGGCCGACACGGTGCAGACCATCTGCCTCGGGGTCAGCTACTCGTCCGAGATCAAGGACCCGGCCCGCGTGCGCGGCCTCATCGAGCGGCACCCGGAGCTGGCCGTGGTGCAGGACGCCGACCGGCTCGACGCCATCGGCGCCGTGGGCATCGCGCGCACCTTTGCCTTTGGCGGGGCCAAGAGCCGCACCCTCGAGAACACCATGGACCACTTTGACGAGAAGCTGCTCCTGCTCGAGGGCATGATGAAGACGGACGAGGGCCGCCGCCTCGCCAAGGAGCGGACATCAAGGTTGCGATTAATGAAGGAGTGGTGGCAGGCCGAGACGGGGGACCAAGTCGTCTAGATAGATTTGTGGGGAGCAGAGAGAGACAAAGAGGTGAAATGGTGGAACTACATACCTAGCTAGCTAAGCAACCAACCCCCATTTTCACATCGCCATGGTTGGCCGCAGCGAAAAGAATCGGGAAATAGCACGTGGGGAATGCATATATCGAGTTGCCATCCAGGTGGACAAAAAAGCATATTTTGCTGCTTTCGTGATGCCCGTGATTGGCGATCCGCATCCTGGGTGCGTCAGCGGGTATATCGTAAGACCTAGCATGCTACCGGCGCCTTATCCGAGGTCACTCAATCCTCCATGTCAGACGGGCCATCTGACTCAGGGAAACCAATCCTTTTGATTAAACACCAGAGCATAACGGCAACTTCCATCTATTAAACCTGTGAATCCTGTCGTGGAAAAATTGCTTGTTCCTGCTTTCTGTTTGATCTTGTCATATCCCTCTGCCCCTCACCCACCCCTCTCGGCCAGAAGTAGCCTGCCGCAATTGATTGAGCCAGCCGCCTTCATAACTCGTCCATAAGTTTGAATAAACGACGATCCAGATTAGCGCGAGCTGTCCCGTCCCGTCCCCAACAGAAGCAAAAAAAAAAAAAAGAAACTTTTATTCGAAGCACGTCAGTCAGATAAGTAGGGGGCGGAGGAAGCCTTGGTCGATTTTCCCTTCCATCTCCATGTCATCTTGAGCCCTTCCATCAGGCCGGTGGGAATTCCGATTCATTGAGTCTCCAAATCACCACCCAAAAAAGCCACACCACACAAATCCCATATATACGCAGCAAGCCATGAACAGGATACCGCTGGAGCTCCTCGAGGCCATCCTCAGCCACCTCCCGGCATCGAGCTGCGCATCGGCGCGCCTCACATCGCGGGCCTTCAACGTCATCCTCGCCCGGCGCACGTTCCAGGTGCTCGGAACCTTCCTCGACGCCGAGGTCGCCCGGAAGACGCTCGTCGCCACGGCCCGGGACCCCGCCTACCGCGCCCGCGCCATCTGGTCCCCGCGGTGCCTGGTGCCCGACGGCCTGCCCATCACCGAGTCCTTCCTGCTCGCCCTCTGGGCCAGCGTGCACGGCAGATCGTGGACCCCGCCCCCGGCGTTGAGCCCCCGGGACGAGCGCGGGGGTGGGGGTCAAGGTGGTAGTGTTGGTGGTGGAGGTGGTGAGAAGCTGACCATTGCGGCCATCCAGAACGGCCTGGGGAGGGCCAACACCACGTTGGAAACGCTGCGGGACACGCTGTTCCGCTACGCACTCTATCTAAGCTACGTGAGCCGCGACGACAAGACGGCGCCGCAGGCGTGGGTCATGGACTTTCTGCTGCACCGAGATGCTGAGAGGACGAGAAGAAGTACACCGGGCATCGTTGACACAGAAAAAGAGGCTGCACCGGTGATTGCATACTGGGAAGGACCCGCTGTGATTGATTTAAAGGAATGATGTGTATCCTATGCAACTAAGATTAAAGTATAATAAAAATGCGTGTATCTATGGATAGACGCTGTAGTTTCCGTTTCCATATCCCTAGGCTTTCCGCCATCCGGTGGGCATTACCCATTTAACCGGAGCTAACAATGACCCAACGCCGGTCGCTTTGCGCGAATACCAAAAAAAATGTCAAAATCCAATCCCATATGCTTCGCTATCATATCGCGTTAAAGGAGCGTAAAAGTTTTTAAAAAAGATGAGTAGTATGCAAAATATGCGTGGTGAGAAGTTTAGATGAGATAGGCAACGGCAACGGCTACAACGCCAAGCAAGCCGCTGACGGCGTTGGCAGCGGCAGCACCAGTGACAGGTCCGGGGGTGGGAGTGGAAGTGGGGCCAACGGGGACATTGCTAGCGGATCCGGACCCGGAGCCAGAACCGGACCCGGAACCAGAGCCAGAGCCAGAGCCAGAGCCAGAGCCAGAGCCAGAGCCAGAGCCAGATCCTGAACCATATCCTGAGCCGTGTCCACCGTGTCCACCGTAGGTGCCGTTGTTGTTACCGGGAGGCGAGCCAGAGGGAACGGGGTGGAAAGTAGTCTTGGGACCGTAGGGGTAGCCGCTGCCGGTGGGGTAAACCGGTGCTGTGTATGTGATTGTCTTGGTCACAGACTGGCCGGGCTCGGTAGGGTTGGGGTAGACGTAGGTAGCACACTTGGTGGTGTAGCCAGTGGGCTCTGGGGGAGGCACAGTAGAGTTGCCCGAGTGGCCACCATGGCCACCGTGGCCAGGCTTGCTGGTGTAGCCTGGGTATCCGGGATACCCAGGGCCCCCAGGAATGGTGGTGTTGTGGTGAGGCGGGTACGTGACCTCAGGGGTAGGTTCGTAGGCAGTTGGAGCGACAGTGGTGACAGTGGTGGTGCTGGCAGTGTAAGTGGGCGTGCAGAGCGATGCGGGAAGAGTGTAAGGCTGGTTGTCGTAGTAAACAACGCACTGTATCTTGTCAGTCCAAAGCACATCGATATGGTTATCAGGGCATTTAATCACTCACGTTCTTTTCACAAGCAGCTTGACCATAAGAGCCGGGCTTCTCGTAGCAGCTGGCAACGCCTCCTAGAGGAGGGTATCCGGCGAGGTTGTCCGAGCATCGTCCAGGTGTGGCGTTACCATTCTCATCACATCGAAGAATGATATCTCCCCCAAGGCAGTAGCTTGTGTTGGGTTCCTTGCAAACGTATTTGCTCTCTTGCTCTGTGTATCCAGCGCTAGCAAAAGCCGCAGCAGCGACGACAACGAGACCGGAAGTCTTCATAGTTGTTGGTTTGGTTTGGTGTGGTGTGGTTGAGTTACTAAGCGAATGGACTGGTTGAGGAAGTTGATAACGGGTCGAGTGAGTTTAAGAGAGTCGATGAACTAGCTGAGTCTGATTCTAAACGAAAGACGATGGTGTGTTGGGCAATGAGATAACCGGCCAGAAGACTGGAAGAGGCTTTCTTATATTCTCGCCGCCTGGTGTGCATCCACCCCCCTCGGTGCCCTAGCCGAACCATCAAAGACAAGCTCCCTCTCCAGGCCTAGAGTTGCCATCTAGACGACATCCTGAGACCAATAGCGGCCGACCGGCTTGCAGGGCTGATAGCACTATGGCCTGGTGGCTGGCCAAAATGGCGAAACCGATACGAGGTGCGTGTTGCTGGGTGGGCAAGCGTGGGTCGCCGTATTGCTGACAGCCACTACCAACCCTCCCTCCCGGTTCCAAAATGGGAAACAGCACAAGCGTCCATCGTGTAATGGGCTTCTCTATCTCTCCGCGACCATGTCCACTTCTCCATGCTGGTGGTCTGCCAGAGCCCAGACCCACGTTGCATCATGCATCTGGATGGTTCCCGCGTATGTCATCAACGCAAATCATAGGCTTCCCTGCACATTATGGCTGTGTTCAGCCACAGTGACGAATTATCGGGCTTTCGCGACGCCGACATGCCGCCCAGATGCACATCGAAGGGCTTGGACCTATTGGAATTTGTGGCCCGCCACAGCGAGGACATTGCCCGCAGGGCCAAAGTGAAAATGCCGAGTTGTGTGTGTTTTTTTTTTGGTGTTTGATGGCGGAGGCGAGACAAGCTATTCTTGGTACACCAGGCGACCCTGTGGGTTCCAGCTCAGGCAGAATGCCATGTGCCCGGTGTTGCCGGTATCCGATTCGGCCAGTTCCGCCACCACTGTGGCGCCAAGCCCTACAAGACCCAGGATGCACGATAGAAATCGCTGGAATGCCCAACGGCCAGAGCGCCCCGGGATGATCTCATTGTGAGTAAATTTAGCATTCAAGGCCTGTGGCCAGGTCCCCGGGTCCTGGGGCGGCCCTGCGTCGCAGACTTCCATTTGGAGATCTTGTGGGCCGGGTTTTTCGTCTGTCTTCTTTTTTCTCTCATGACGATGGCCACGGGGTTGATTGAACCCATGTCCATGCGATAGCAAAATTTTTTGGGTGAGTCAAGCTTGATCCAACGACACGCCGCCGGGACATTTCGCTATTCTCCGCAGGTGGTGGTCTGTCATCCTATCTGGTGGCTTCTCGCTATTCGTACGCCTGTCTTTGAGCACAATTCGTAACGGCTCTGTCATCCGCAAGACTCGTGTAGGTGTGAACAAGGGTCTCACTACCCCGAACGAGACGGGCTGCCGCCCGAAAGGATCCAGTGACGGCTGTCTGCGACCATTTTGCGATCTTGACGGCCACCAAGAGCAACGTTGCGTGAGAACTTTAGCTCAGGTGCAGCGCCCCGGTGCCGGTCGTTTGGGCTCCGTGGGCGCCGACTCGCCGGTTGCCTTCAGCCTCATGTCTCTCCCCAGCCCCAGCCACAGCTCTGCTCCGCCGCTTTCGTGTCCACCACACTCGGATACACTGCCTGGCGGTTCTGTCGGCAGTTCGCCAGTTGTTATATATCAGCCAGCCGTCTATCCAGAAAAGAAAAATAAAATCTCACTCCGGCCCGCACGGATCGCGCGGGCCAGGAAGCAGCTCTGAAGGCGCCCATAGCTCCAGCTGGTCAGAACGCTCCCAAAGTGCGGGCCGCCAAATGCTAATCCATTTGTCCATGAGCAGGGCTCCAGCCAACGCACTCGATCCAAGCTCTCTGGGTTCGCTTAAGCATATTCAGTCCTCCCCGGTGTCGGATAAGTTTCGGTGAGTCTAATCATGACAAAGAGGCGGCATAACGTGTGTGCTGTCAGAAAAATTGTTTTGGGGAAAACCCGACAGCAGCAGCTTCGTATATCGGCACCCAAGCGGAAACCAACCCCCGCACTTGCAGTTCTTGCATGTGCAAAAATGGGCCACGAAGCCAGCATCTTGACGGATTAAGCCCACGTCGTATTGTATCCCCCGATAGGCCTGGTTTGTTTATCCAAAAGGGTCTCATTGATCAGTGACATGGATTAGCCATGTAGTGGCAGTGAGCTATCCCGTCTTATGCTATCGTAGATGACCGATCTTCCTATGCACTTTCAGATGCGCCCTTGGTGGCAAGGGCCCATCAGGTGCTTGCATTCGTACCAATGCCACGGTGTTCCCTATTTAGCAACATTGTCACAAACCATGGTAGCCCACGTGATTTGTTGGAGGTGACGGAATAGGCGACGGGCTGCATAAGGTCTCCCACTCCCACAACTGTGGGAAAATTACCCACAAACCTGCAATTATACTCGAATAGACAAACCCAGCGTCGCCTCATCCACTGCTAAATCATCACCTCATTCATACGAATCTGGTTCCCTGCCCGGGCGGTGTATCCTCGTTTGCCTTCGTGTTCATATATACTGCGTCATACATTCTTTCCCTCATCTCTACCCTACAGTGCCATCGGATCGACATTGGCGTGGCTACGTACATGCATATAAACAAAAGGTGAATGGCTGGGAAATGTTCGTATGCTGACACGCAGTACACAACAACTGGCTGTACACGCGTAAAAAAGTATGGGCATATGCACAAAATCAGTCAATCGGACGTTAGTGCAATGAGGTTGAAGCAACGTGTGTCAGTGAGTTGCCGACTCTCCGAAGGGCGTCCTTCTAGTCGCGGCTATTGAGATGACTGGCTTTACTCAACGACACTGTATGGTGCACTTTACTCCAAGCTGAAGCTGCAACCAGCCACTGCACCCATATGACTTCACCTCGTAGTCGTATGCTTTGTCTCGTGTAGTAAACTGATGGGCAATCATGTCTCGCATGGCGCTCTGCGCCACAGCCACAACCAGGTGCAAGAAAGGTAATAGCCAAAGATAGAACAAACATGCAAACCTTATTGCAGCAGCAGACCCTTGGAAGAATCCACATCGTATGGATGGAGAAGGGTGAGGGGAGGCTGGGATGGGCTGGGCTGGGCATCTGCCGTTTCCTGTCACGTCACCAGATGGATTGCACGACCGTTACACTCGAGGCCTGAAGCAAAAATTTTTCAATCGAGCGACTGCCGGCATTGAAATTTTCTTCTTACTGCTTGATGATGGCGTCGCTCTAGATTTGACCAGTCGGATTGAAAAGAAAAGCCTTTGCCCCGTGCTGATGCATGAATTGAGGAGAATGGAAGCCAAATATGACTGTCGCAGGAAGACGCCTCGATGCAAGATGCAGGGACTCAGGGATTGAGCATGCGACTGGTGAGAGAGCAGGTAAAACATGGCTGGCTGGGCAAATCAGGTCCTGAACGTGCGCCTGCAAGGCGGCAGTCCGGAACGTATGAGGTAATTCCTTGTCTCATCTACTGTTGAGACTCCAGGCGGTTCAGCAGCAGCAGCAGAACAGAAGCACCAAGTGCGGGTCTGTCATGTCGACCCCACTCGGGGTAGGATGGGATGCCAGATGCCGCTTGAGGGTTTGAGAGACGAGATGCCAATCATGATCCAATCCAGACGAGGAAGAGGGCTCGCCGTCACCCAAACTAAGCCATGAGTGGACGAGGGGAGAGGGCAAAGGACCTGCCTATCTCACGTTAAAGGTCTGGCCGCGTTACCTTGGAGAGGTGGCTTGCAGGTGCAGCAGTCCGCTCTGATTCGGTTCATGGGCCTGCAAGAGAAGAGGGTTGCGACGACAGAGCGCACTGTGAGTGGTCTGCTGCCATGCCCAGGCCTGCTGCAGTGGTCTGCAGAGTGCAGTTTCTTGTTAGCGGCATTCTACCGGACAGCGTCTCCGACACGGCTTATTCGCCAAGGGCTCTGGCTTGGATGATTCATGTAGCGCCGCTCTGCTGGAGCCCGAGATGAGACGATTTTTCTTCTCTCCTCCTGCCCCTCCCCGCGACACCGGCTCCCAGCCGTGGTGGGATGGGGGCGCGGTTGAGGGTCGCAGAGGGTTGTATCACCAATACTCCGGCCCTCGTCACGCCTTGTTTCTGTGATGCTGCCTGCATAGGTGCTAACGTGCGAAGACGGAGTGGGGAGGGGTGCTACCGCACATGGCGACTATTCCTATCGACGACCTAGGTACCGAGGCCGGCTTCGTCGGTAGGCTAACTGCCTGTCTTAGGTTTTTCTTTCCAAGATGCTAGCGCAACCCAGAACAATCTACTATTTCTGCTCTGACCTGGCTAGTGACAGCGAAGGGAACGCCCGTCAGAACAACAGGTGGCAAACGGGTATATCAGGGGGAGCTTGCGCTTAGACAGCATGGATGTGGCTGGGAGCCCATCAGCGTTCGCCATTGACAAAAAACAAGGAAACATCAGTCCAATCCCGAGTCATCCCAGCTGTCCTGCTGCGCTCCGCCTTCCGCCCTCCCCACCTGGGTTAGCTGCGTCAATGGTTCCAGAGAGAGGACAGCATTAGTGATCTGGCCTGGTCCCGGAGGATTGTGTGGACTCGCGAGGCGAGCGAGGCTTGCCAATGGACCCAATGCTCGTTGACCAAGAAGCCAAGCAGCATCTGTTGGCGCCTCGCCAAACAGTGCCCAACGTGACACAGCGTAGCGAGGCGCCAAAAAATAAGAAAAGACAATGGGCACAGGCGTCGCTTCGCTCGACCCCCCGGCGCTTGATAGCACTGGTGACAAAGAAGGCAGCGCATATCCCGTCGTAGCTGAAAGACAGTCATCCACCCAGCGTCTGGCGAGTGCATACTCATGCAAGCAAGACCCAGACGTCGCCCTAGTTTGGGTGGAGTGGCGGGCAGGAGGAGGGGTTGCCCCTGTTGAGGTTGCGTCAGTCGCTGTAAAATCCCTAATCACCACTGGGCCGTCCGTGAGCGTGAGGATCACCGCTGGCTGGGTCACCTCTGTTGGCACCCATTGGGCCGCCGCCGTTCCCTGCCACCATCCGCGCGGTGAGTCTCGCCCGGTGTCGTCCACTGAGCCTCGCGGATGGTCGTGCCCTTCCGGTGGGTGACCACTACACTGCGCTGCACCACTGAGGCCACTGAGACCTCACTTTCTTCTCCTGCTGTACCTAACCTAGCGCCCTCCGTGCCTCCTTGTGCCATCTCCACTCCCCTCGAGGACCATTCCCCATCGCCCCCGTCATCTAGTTAGTCGTGATTCAACTCCCTCCCAACATCATCTCACCTTGGCTTTCCACCAGCACTCCAACACCTGGCTCCTTTTATTTGCTCTACCTGATTCACATCGTCGCATTGCTTCCCCCCTTTGGTTTGGCAACCACTTGCGACCCGCCCAAGGTGCAATTAACCGTTATCGCTTCCCGTTTCTACTATGTCTCGCTCGCCTCTGCGCTCGCCAGTCCAGACAGCATCGTGATTTCGGAATATTTCTATCGGGCCACCCTCGCGTCTGCGTCGCCCTGTCACGACCTCGCCCGGGTTTCCTCAGCTTATCGCTAGAGTTCCCCCCCGTCGCTTTTTCTTGCTTTCTCGAATGTCTTGGATCGCCCTCCAGCTCACCTCGCGCCCCCTATTCGCTTCGTAACAGTGCTCCGCGCCAATCCTACTCACTTTGCTTCTTGAGCCAACCACGCGAAAACACAGAATGCCCACGGCCACCCGCGGCCAGCACGACACTGTCGCAAGCCCGACCTGCTAGGCAGACCACGGATTATCAGCTCCTTGGGCACGCTTGCAGCCGGAAACGCCATTTCTCCGCCCGCCATGACAGCTCCTCTTGACACTACTCGGGAATCTGGACTTGTAAGGCAGCGACAATTCAGGAAGCACAAAGTTCTGCCTCGCCCTCTCAGCGACACAGGTCATGATTCTATGCATATTCCTCGGGCCGGACCGAAGAGTTTTGATTTGACTATTGACACGACCCGCCCTGTTGCTAGGGAGGATTCAAGCAGAAACCGCGGTGCCCAGCCATCCAGCCCTCGAACGCTCAAGCACCAGTCAAAGAGGATAGGAAGGGGGCCCGATTTACCACCCACTCCACCCCGACACTCGCGCAAATCGTCCAGCACATCGTCTGGGCCCCCTGCGAGCCCAACCTTTGCCGATTCTGCTTTCCAAACCCCAAAGAACTCTGCTCTCTTACCACCCTCGACGCCTCCCAACCAAAGAAGTCCACCCACGCCCGACGTGACGCCACCCCAGCCCGCGAATCGCCCGACCATGTTACGCCCGGCTTTGGGTGATCGCGCGGGCTCCAAGGCCACGACTGCGGGCTCCCACACTGGCTCTGGTTCTTTTAAGACTGCCCGCGAGGAAGCCTCCTCCGAGGATGAGGAGAAAACATCAGCTGTAACCAAGGCGTCTCGGTCAACAGTCCGCCACGTGCCAGAGAAGAAGAACTCGATACCAACCAAAGTGACTGGCCTGGGTTTGGCCATTGCTAGCCTTGGCCCCCTTGACGATACCAACCTTTCCCTTTCCGGCGGAGAATTCAGCAGCTTTGACGGCGACTGGAGCTCGATAAGTGAAGTGGAACAGGAATGGGATAACAACCTGATGCGCATGGTGACTATTAAGAAGAGACCCCAAGTTCTCGAAACAGTCCGACCGGTTTCCCAAGCGGCTATAGTCGTTGACCCTGCCGCGGTATCACCTACCCAAGCCGCTAAGGCTGTGCGACACATGCCCCTCCACAAGAGAGCTGATACCATGTCGTCCTCGAGAGGCGTTTCGGACCGTGCGACGACATCCACAGCACCCTCTAGCACGGCTACTTCAATTAGTTCTGACGCGCGTCGAACATCGGCAATCTCTACCAAGTCAACAAAGTCGACTAAATCAACTGTATCCACGGTAGTGGAGGCTGTCCTTATCGACGGTCCTCCCCAGCCTCAGAGATTGAGGACGTTGCGACATGTACGAAAGCAGGGCACCTTGAGGGGACCTACCAATGCTTCTCCAAGACTCACTGTGAATGCTCCCAATGTTGTGAAAACTGAAAGACCGCCTGTGAGGGAATCGCGTCCGACGACACGATCCCAGGATGGAAAGCGCGAGAGCCTGGCTTCAACAACCACATCGGTCCCCCCTATTTCGAGCAACAAAGCTAGACGCGAGATTTGGAAGAACGGTGGCATTCCTGTTGTGATCGTCCCTGATCGTCGATCCTCCAGCAACAAGTCTCGTTCAAGGGAGCGTTCCCTCCGCTCTTGTTCCAGCCGACGGACGCCCAGTGTCGGCTCCGTCCCCCGGGATAGCTCATCTTCCAGTTCGACCAGAGAGTCAAAGGAAACGAAGGATGGGGACACTGTTTCTTCACGACGGTCTCGACCCCGTCGCCGAACTTATTCCGAGTCGGACGGATCTGATCAACGCACTATGGATTTCCCCCCAGTCATCCCAGCTCGCTCTTCGTCTTTGTCCGCACCGACTAGCCGGAATACTTCACGCGCGGCTTCGTTGACTTCAGAAAGCATCAAACTACACAATGCTTTGCAGGAATCCCTTATGAAAAAGTCCAGGGAGTTGAAAGCCTCGAAAGAGGAATCTCAACTCCCTGTTCTCCGCCTCCCAGATGAACAATCAGGTCCCGCCCGATCGATCGAATCTGACAGGGATGGAACGCAGCATCGGCTGAGCAGCGACCGCCACTCTGATTTTTTGAACGTGAAGAGCTATGGGTCCCTAAAGACTCCTTTCTCACTGGCATCTGTCGAGACGCACGGGACTGCTCTGGAGGTCTCTGAAGCAATGGCTGTCCAAATGTACCCTCATCAGAACTCCTCAGTGTTGATGGTTGATCACTCGGCCAAGCCATCTCAGTCTTCCCTTGAAACCCCGGAAGAGTCGAAGACAAGCCAACTATCGGACGAGAAGAAGACCTCTAAGGATCTGCAGGGCAAGGGTCCCGTCACCCCGCCTCAACCTCAATTCTCTCTCGACGATGTTGATTCTCCATTGAGGAACCCTCGAGCACCCCCTGAGCCGCCAAGCCATCCGCCAGCGATCAACTTCATTCCTGCAACACCATCGGGTATGACGCCTGCTGTTGAGAAGATGGCTCACATGGGAAACTACTTTGAAACCATGAAAGAGAAGCCATCTTCTCGCCGCCCGTCGATTGTCCGTCGTGCCCTCAACCGCCGACGTCGGCACTCCATTGACTACCCGCCATCGGCATCCAGGGGATCAGGGCTGCTGTCACGAACCATGTCGCTCTCCCGCCACATTCGCAATAGCTATGCGGGATCATCTCGCGACCAGGATTACCCGGAAGCGGAACGCGATACAATGTATCCGAACCCTGACGACGAACCGGCAGAGGAGGACAGGTTGCACCCATACTGGCGCCCTCAGGGATCCTGTGAAGATGGTGAATGCGATGAAAATTGCCGCCACGGCGATGACATGGATGACGAGGCTGAAGACGAGTATTACCGGTATCCTCCGGTCAATAACCGACCATCGAGAAATCTCAGCTCGAAAGTGAAGCGCACATTTGCGATTCTCCCTCGAGAGGATGATTATTACTATGCTGATGACTGGCAAGGCCCTGAACGACGCACGATCCGAAGAACTCCAAGCGGGAACCTCAGGGTTATGCGGCACCGGGCCAGTTTTGAGTCGTTGAGACGAAACTACAAGAATGACGGCGAAATCAATGCTGGGCCAAGTGGCGAAGATAGGAGGCCATTCTGGCGCCGAAACAGCATCCACAGGCGAGCCAGCAAGGAGAGGCGTCGGCTGTCCCTTGGAAGCAAACTGGAGGAGATCCAGAACCTTCCAAGAAAGTTTAGTGAGAAGAGGCGCGAGAAGCGCTCACGAGAGCTTCGACAGAAGATTAGCGGACCACGCGAGGTTCGTGATGGGGTTGGGGAGGTTATTCGGTCAACCCCACTTCGTGACCAATTCAACAACAACCCCAGTGGACGATTTTAGATACCCCGAGCCATCGGAGTTTGCGGTGGGCGCCGTGTTGGCGAAAGCGAAAATATGGAAACATGGAGTCGCCAACGACAACTCGTTTTGCCTGCGCAGACGCTTATGAGATCTAGATGAGAGATGGGAACTTACGATTGACACGACTTAACGTTTAACGACTGAAAATTTTTGGACGAGGAAATGATGTCATTTACCGTTTTTGTTTCTTTTGCGCTACGACTTGCAGTTTTCCTTTTTTTGAATTTGCGATTAAGAGAAGTTTGGAGGACAAGATGGACAGGATGCAGGACTTCCTCAACGTCACTTGTGCTAGGTTGGTGGCTTTGTGTTTCGAGTGTAAATTAAATAGGCTGCGTCGATGCTCCAACGAGATACCAAGTATATTGTTAAAGCCTTTACTTTCTTTCCCGGCCGCTCTCGTCAGTTAATGAAGGGAGCGACGCGAAGTTTTTTTTTAAAAAAAAAAAAAAATTTTAGTCTTTTTAACCTATCGAATGCTCCTATTCTTGTCCGTATCCACGTGATGATGACCATGAAAATACTCATCTGGCATTACTGTTATCGAGTTGCTATTGGTTTGCCTTAGAACGCCTATTACGCCCACGATGCTACAGATATAATAAATCAGCCCGAACCCTTCTTCCTTCATCCTCGCGTAAAGGCTTATCGCTTGTCCTGTCCAGGGGCGCCCGGTGCGCCGGGAGCAGGAAATCCCGGAGGGATGGCACCAGGTGGAAACTGGCCTGGCGGAGGCATTCCAGGAAGACCGGGGAAAGCTGGAGGAGCACCCGGGGCGCCAGGAGCTCCTGCAGCTCCGGGAGGAGGGAAAGGCAGGCCACCTGGGGGTGGGAAGGGAAGACCGTTGGGAGGGACCGGGGGCATTCCGTTAGGACCGGGAGGGAACGGAGGCATAGGCATGCCGCGACCGCCACCAGGAGGGGCTATATAACGTTAGATGCAAACTTTTTCAAACGGTAGACGGGATGCACTCACGAGGAAGGCCCTGAGGGAACTGGCCTGGAGGGGCGCCAGGCATGCCCGGAAACGGAGGGACACCGCCAGGGAAGGGGAACGGAGGCGGGGGGAACGCATGACCCGGCTGGTTGTGAGGAAGCATGGGATTCGCGTGAGCCTGGCCCTCAGCGGCGTAGGAGGAGGTGATTGAGTCGATGACGGACTGGGCCTTCTCGTGGCCGATCTCTGGAAACACGGTTAGCGCCCGGGACATGCGCGTGGGTGCGAGAGGGGGTTCCTGCGGGAGGACTTACGCTGGTAGTAGTCTACAACATTTCGCAGGTGGTTTCGGCCGCTGTTGTGGGCCTTGCGCACGCTCATGGAGTCGTGCGTGAGGTAGACATCGCAGTAGTCGCCTGTGGTGGCGGAAGGTCAGCTTGAGGCTTGAGACGCGCGCGCGGGGGGGCGGGAGGGATTTCGTCGGGACTTACAGAAGACTGCGGCGCATTAGCGATTGTTCAAAGAGAGCGCGCGGGGGGACGCGCGGGGGGCGGACTCACATTTAGGCATCTTGGGATGGGGTTTGCGCAATTGTCGCTGCGGACGGTGATGGTGAAGTTCGTCGAAGCTCGCAAAGGGCCCAAAAGTTGACAAGGCTGGCCCCACACGTGATGGGCTGGACAAGGCCAGCGCCAAGCCGCTACGTGATTGGCGTACGGCCACCAGCGTCTGGCACCCGCGTGGGTCCTCAGCGCGGCCGGGACACCTTTCAGTTTAGATGCGGGCCCCTTGTTCACTGGACAGCTTGTAGACAGACCTTCCCTTTCTCCCCCTTCACGACGAACGACGAAGACAGCTTGCCATCGATCGCTACGCAATCCCACGTCGACAATTCCACACGAACCATGGCGCCCCAACGATCGCTGCTGCAGTGCATCTGCAGCGTCCTCTTCCTGGTCGGCGTCGCCAACGCCCTCAAGTTCGACATTGCGGCGCAGTCCGAGTCGTCCAAGAAGGAGCGCTGCATTCGCAACTTTGTCAGCGAGAATGAGCTCGTCGTTGTTACGGCCACCGTCGACGGATACAGGGGCGACGGCATGATGCTCAACATTCACGTATGTGGCGCCGGGCTGGGCTACAAGTGCGCAGAGAAAGTCTAACGTTGTGGTGGTTACAGATCCGAGATGCTGTTGGCAACGAGTACGGCCGTCCCAGGGACGTTGTTGGAGAGTCGAGAACCCTCTTCACCTCCCACGCCTCCGCCGCCTTCGACGTCTGCTTCGAGAACGTCTTCACTGGTTGTATGTTACACCACCGCCGCCGCCCGAGCTTTACCAATGCGGCGGCAATCCACGCCGCCCTTGTAGACGGTTGACTAACAAGCTCACAGCTAAGCGACTGAACAACCCCACCCGCCACGTCGAGCTCGACATTGACATTGGTGCCGACGCCAAGGATTGGTCTGCCATCCAGGCTACTGAGAAGCTCAAGCCCGTCGAGGCCGAGCTCCGCCGTATCGAGGAGGTCACCGCTGAGATTGTCGCCGAGATGGAGTACCTCCGCTCCCGAGAGCAGAAGCTGCGAGATACCAACGAGAGCACCAACAACCGTGTCAAGTGGTTCGGCGTCGCCACCACCTGGCTGCTGATTGGTCTCTGGGCCTGGCAAATCATGTACCTCCGCGCCTACTTCCGATCGAAGCACCTCATCTAAATGGGGGATGTCTGTTTTTCGAGGCGTTGTATCCTATCTCCACTAGACGACGCCAAGCCACCTTATGAGCGTCTATTCAGGCGGGAGCTGCTATTGTTTTTGGGAAGGGCTGGGAGGCAATGAACAGCCGGGGGGTCCTGCTGGATCTAATTGTGGGCAAGCTGGCGTTGGAAATCGTTGCTGTACATGATCGGGATGGGGAGCAAGGCAGAGCCTGCTGCCACCGAGATGCACTGACGAGCTAGAGTGTAACAAAAGTCATGAAAAAATGCAATATAATATGTTTATATTTAGTCTTGTTCGGCTGCAATCGTTCGAGGCACGCGACTCTGGTTCCGAGACCTGGTTGCTCTTGTGGACACTTTCTCCAATTGCATGTGGCGCCTGCTCGTATGAGTGGCTGAGGCAAACCCCCATAAAGGTGGCTCGAGTGATGGTTATCTAATGGATGCACGCACTTTGATTGGTGGATCCGATAAGAATGGGTTGACTCAATGGTAAGGAATAGTGTGACTCCTCCAATGCCCATTGACTGCCCCGCTACACCAAAAGAACCCCGCGATCGACTAGACCCTTCAACCTACAATCGCGTCTCGAGTAGAAAGCACCGCCAGAAACGACAGAACCATGGCCGAACCCGCGAAGCCAGCGAACCAGGAACAGGACATCAACCCCTGGTCCGTGGAAGGTGCTCAGAACGAGGACGGCTCCGTTGTCGCCATCAACTACGATGCCATTTGCGAGTGAGCATTCCGAACCCGTTCCGGTCCGGAACTCGTGCCACCTTGGAATACTAACAAAGCTCCTTTTTTTCTTCTTTATTTCAGAAAGTGGAAGACGACCAAGATCGATCATGCTCTGCTCGAGCGCTTTGAGAAGGTGACGGGCCACAAGCCGCACCGCTGGTTGCGCCGCGGTCTCTTCTTCAGTCATCGCGACTTTGACAAGATCCTGACCCGATACGAGCGCGGCGAGCCCTTCTTCCTCTACACTGGACGAGGACCCAGCACCGGAAGCTTGCACTTGGGACACACAATTCCCCTCAAGTTCACCAAGTGGCTGCAGGATGTGTTCGACGTGCCGCTCGTCTTCATGTTGACGGATGATGAGAAGGCCCTGTTCAAGCCCAGCCTGACATTCGAGGACACCCTGTCGTACGCCATGGAGAATGCGCGAGACATTATCGCTCTTGGATTTGACGTCAAGAAGACTTTCCTTTACAGCGATCTCAAGTACCTGAGCAACCACTTCCTCATGAACGCCTGGGAGTTTTCCAAGCTCGTCACCTTCAACCAGGTCCGTGGCGCTTTCGGTTTCAACGAAAGGTAGGCATTGCTAGTTCTCGGGTTCATGATGGCAATTTTACTAACAAAACTCAGCTCCAACGTTGGCCAGATTTTCTTCCCCTCGGTCCAGTGTGTGGCTGCCTTTGCTACCTCCTACCCAGAGATCTGGTCCGACGAGCCTGCCGCCGCTCGAACCAAGGCCATTGCCAAGATTCCTTGCCTCATTCCCATGGGCATTGACCAGGACCCCTACTTCCGTCTTCTGCGAGACAACGCCCACCGCATGCGCTACCCTTCACCCAAGCCGGCCCTGATTCACTCCAAGTTCCTTACTGCCCTTCAGGGCGCCGGTGGCAAGATGTCATCGTCCAACCCCAACTCGGCCATTTTCATGACCGACACCGCCAACCAGATCAAGGTATGCATCACGAAACATCAAATTTATCAAACGAGTTGCAGCAGCTAACGTCTCATTTTCCACCCAACAGAAAAAGATCAACAAGTTCGCCTTCAGTGGTGGCCAGGTCAACGTTGAGGAGCACCGCAAGCTGGGAGGCAACCCTGACGTCGATGTTTCTTACATCTACCTGACCTACTTTGAGGAGGACGACGAGAAGCTGGAGAAGATTTACAACGACTACAAGAGCGGCGAGCTCCTAACCGGAGAGCTCAAGAAGATGGCCATCGAGGCCCTACAGCCTTTCGTCGAGGAGTTCCAGGAGCAGCGCAAGCTTGTCACGGACGAGGTGCTGGATTCATTCATGAAGCCCCGAAAGCTGGAGTGGAAGGGCAACCAAAACCCCGTCAAGGAGGAGAAGAAGGCCGATGCCAAGCCTCAGACCACTGAGCTACCAATCCGCGAAAAGCCAGCGGAATAATAGAATCGCGATGGACAAAGAGAGAGGTAGCGTTGGCGGCTGAAGAGAGCAGCCAGGGAAAGCAAAATAAAATAAAAAAGCATAAACTTCACGACGAGAAGGATAATAACATAGAGTTATCCGTTTTTAATCTGATTTCTTCCATGTGACAAGACATAATCAATAGTTGCGCGCAGAACAAGTGGAAGAAGAGAAAAAACAACTCGGGCTTGAATTCCTTTTCGAGATCTGCGAGCCCGCTTACACATCGCGTTATTCGCCTCGTGCTTGTTTGTAGCTATAATAGCTTTTATAAAAAAAAAAACAAGAGAAACAAAAAAGGCCTCCTCCTCTCTCTCATACGAGGTGTTTCCCTTTGGTTTTCTCCTAAACTCCACCAGGATGCCAACTCCGAAAACACACAAAAAGCCAAGCGTTGTTCCGAAGAGGAAGGGGGAAAAAACAACTAAAATACCTAAACCACTAAAACAGCCGGCAAAGCAAAACCACTCATGGCCACCTAACCAATCAATCCCGCGTTAAAAACACACTGATCCCAAAGGGAGGGGGAGGGAGTATCAAGAAGGGGGGAATAGAAAAGTGGAAAAAAAGGGAGCTCGTCTCGTCGTCAAAATTCGTAGTCCGTAAAAGCAGTTGGTGTTTTTGTTTTTTTGTTTGTTGTGATTTTTTTTTTGTTTGGAGTCTCCAGCTCTCATCAACCGCCCTCTGGTAGTATGCTGCCCAGACTCCTGAGCACCTCCATGACGGGCATTTCCTTTGTTCCTGCACTGGCCTTCTCCCGCTCTTCGCGCTGGCGTAAGCGCAGAGCGCTGATGCTTAGCACCTTGTCCGCCTCTTTGCTGCCGATCAGGACGCGTTGCTCGAGCTTGTGCACGTTGTCCGCAAGCTGGTCGACCTGGAACTCAAGCGCGGACTGAATGCTGCGCAATCGTGTCTCGGTTTGTGATCGGATAGCATCAAATGACGCTGCCTCGTCTGCCAGGAAGCCTCTAATCTTCCCCTCTTCTGGGTCCAGCAAATCAAAATCTGGTAGCACAATCGGCCCAGTTTCGTTTTCAGCGAACAGTGGCGGCTGCTCAGGTGGTTGCTTTCGTATTGATTGCCAGGCCTTCTTCTCTTCTTGCAATCTGGACTTGGAGTTAGCAAAATGCACGGCAATAATGGACCAATTTGCACAAACCTCTTAACATTGATTTCCAATTGTGCCAGCTTTTCATCGAGCTCGATATTTCTGGGGTTGGGTTTGAGGATGACAGGTGCCTTTGGCACATCCTCACTCTCGCCTCTGCCAAACCAATTTGTAAACTCTGGCCGAGCTGAAAAGTCTTTGAGTAGCTGATCCTGAATAGCGCGAGCTGAGAGCAAAGTTAGCATGACAATTCTCTTCATTCCACCTTCAAATGACAAGTGTCCTTACCGCCATGGATCGCGTTTGAGTTGAGGGTTCCGTGGCGTGGCTTCTCGACAAGAGAACGCTCGCCGCACCAGGTCAATAGCTGCCTCATTCTCCGGGGTTCGACCAGATCGGCACCGATGTGCTTGAAAAAATCTGCCGGGTTGACTTCTCGGTGTGGAATCGCCGCCTGGCCATTGTCGATGAGAGAACTTGCTCGTCGTCCACGCATTCCTAAACTGCTCCGGCGGCTTCCGTTACCCTTCTTTCGCATCTCCTTGTTGCGGTTGATGACTGGCGTGTCGCTCATTGGGAGCGCAATGACGGCGGATTGCACTGGTGCTTGTTGCGGTGATTCATCCCAGTTTGGTGGAGGGCGCTTTGAGGCTCCCGCCTTACGGCTAGTCTTCTTCGTTGATGCGCCATTTGTCTGCGGCTGCTCCTGTGGTGGTTCTGGTGGCGGTGACTCTGGCGGCGGTGCCTCCTCCTGAACCTTTGCCGTCTTCTTGGGTCCTCTCTTTTTCGTGATTTTGAGGGGGGGTTCCTCAATTAACGCGTCCAAACTCGCCTTCTGTCTCGTTGAATTTCTCGTAGACCTGGTTGTCGTCGCTTCCGTGGCCGCCGCTTTTGGCCTCGCCCTGCTTACCGGCTCCTCCACCGCGTTGTTTTCCTGCACCGCATCATTCGACTCGCGTGCCTTTGCACTCTTTCGACCCCGCGTCGACCTCTTTGGAGGCTCCGGCTCTGGCTCCTCCGGTGTCTCCGTCTTCAGCCTCTTCGATTTGCGCACAAACTGAAACCCATCATCCTGCTCAAAATCCGCGACGACTGCTGAGCGGTTAGCACCTAGTCCCCGCGCGTCTTCACGATGCCTCATACCGGTGGGCCTCTTGCTCGCCCGTCGCCCCGGCTGGTTGCTCATGCTAATAACGTGTAGCGGCTGCCGAGTTGTTACCAGAGTCGTCATGAGTGGCGCATTCGGGACCGCATGGACTCCGAGATTTCGGGTGGTGGTCTGGAGGGGGGGCTCCGGCAATCGATGTTGGTCCGAGAACAGCTTGGTCGCGTCGTCTAAAAGTTCGTGTCGCGTCGTGATGGTGGTGTCAGAGGTGGTATTCAGCGATTAAAAAGTCGCGCAATCCGATTCCTGGTCCAATTCGCGATGGTTCGGTCGGGCTCCGGGTGACGATGGTGGTTTGCGGGTCGCGACGAGGTTGTGATGGTTGAGGCGCATCACCTTGTTTACATGAGGGATGATTTATTGCTTGTCACGCTAAGCCGTTTCGGGTCAGCAAGACGCCCCACCCGCCCGGCTCCAAACAAGGTGAGCCACCTTGTCGAGCCCGATTCGTGCGTTGCATGAAACAGAGCATTGCTCATAATTATCGCTGCAGACGAGAGAGAAAAAAGGAATGAAAAGGTTCATGGTCTTGAAATGAGTTCTAATTATAAATCAAGCCTTTCGCATATTGCTCAGATACATCACCAGTCTTCAACCCAACGACACCACCAACCGACACACTTTACTAATCAAGAATGTCCACTTCACCATCCAAACTACGCAAATAGGTACACACACACACACACACACACACACGCACACGTCACATTCAAAACGAACCCAACTTGTAGCAATTATTTTTCATCATGTTCAATTGCACACTATTCATTTGACCATGTAGCTCTTGTTACCTACAGCTACCTGCGAAACCAATTCCCAACACCCCCAAAGACGTCACCCCCTTGGTTCCAAGTCCTGTAACGCCCCCCAGGCAAAGTAAATGCCGCCTGGCCAAAACACCTTTTTTGATGTACGTCCCGTGTGCCTTGCCAAAAACTTACGTACAAGTGAAATGTTGGCGTCACAACTCACTTGAGGGGTTTTAACCCCCCCGAGAGTCGCTCCCCCATAAGAATCCCGTAGGCGAGTCTGACAAGACTCAGCCCACTAAACACGAACCCCAGACACCGATCCCCGTCCGGATGTTCCACTCGTCGTGAATTGTTGTACAGGGCGAAAAAAGGTGAAGATTAAAGAGAAAAAAACAACTGGCAAGCCCCCCAAATTTCAGAACCTCGTGGTCTTCTGTATGTATGTATCATGGTTGGATTCCACAGCACGTCTCGTTTAAACAGAGAAACGTGTTACCATTCCGTTATTGAGGAAAGAAAGGGTCATCAGTGGATATCATTTTGCCGTCCAAAGGATCCGGCTTGTCATTTTTGTCGACGGGTTGCGACTCGTTCTATGAGAAGCGCCGTTGGACACCCTGGCCGGCCATGACAGGCTGGTTAGGCATGGGAGCTGCCATGCCGTACGGGTTCATCTGAGGGTTGAAGGGCTCGACAACCTGGGACATGAAGGCGCCGTGGAGACCCTGTTGTTGGGTAACTGGACAGTCCTTGTGAGCGAGGAGAAGAGTTTTCAGGTTCACCACTTCTTCTCTCAGCTGAGTGATTTGGGCAGTGAGAGCATCATTTTCAGTGCTAAACATTTCAACCTTGCTTTGCAAATTCGCCAGCCACTGCTTTTTTCTTTGACGGCACTTGAGAGCAGCAACACTAATATAATAGTTAGCCAATGAAACATCACATCAATACAGAAGGAATGTGCAAGGTAACGTACCGGTTCCGCTCGAGGAAGTTCTTACGCTTCTCCTCGTCTGTCATCTTAGACTTGGATCCATCCGCCTCGTGTTTCACATTAAGATCTTCATCATCAGAGAAATCCATGCTGCCGTTCATGACACTGCTGTTTGACTTGGCCTTCTTGGCCGGGGGCGCTTTTGAGGGAACTTCTTCAGCCTTTCTTCGACCATTGGTAGCAGGAGGGTTCTTCTTGCCCTTTCCTCTCGTGTTTGGCCGACCCTGGTCGCTATCATCCGACATCATACTTCCTTCGCTCATGCCGCGAACGGCACCACCCGACGCGCCGTTGGCATTGGACATTTGTGGCGAGGTGCTCATACTTGGAGGCGCAGCAGGTGCGGGGTGTGCGTGGGTAGTTGCGCCAGAAGAAACAGCAAATTGGTTTGTAGACTGCGCACCATTCCTGCCCTGAGCGAGCATGAACAGACCGTTCGCAGCGTCGTTGTCGTGGGGATCGAAGGGACCGGACGCGGGCTTTGCCTCGGGTTTGACCGTCGCGGCGCCGTTGGGCATTTCTTGGGGTTGGGAAGTAACGGATGGTTGTTGTGGAGGAGGAGGTTGGGGTTGACCTGAGGGTCGCTGAGCACCGTTGACTTGGTCCCGCTTGGCGGCAGCGCTCATAGCGGTGCGGTGAAAGTCAATGGTGCTGGGGGTCGCGCCACCGCTCGCAAGCTGGGCAAAAAGCGCAGAGTTGGGACTGGGTGCAGGGAACATAGAACCACTGCCACCAGGAGTCAATCCAGTCCTCAGACCGGACTCGTTTGGTGTTGGGAAGCCGCCGCGGAGGTGATGAGTGTCACCAAAGTAGTCGTTGGCGGGACCCGAAAGCATTGCCGGGCTCAGAGGGCCGGTTCGCAGAGAACCACCACCCCAGTTGAACGGTGTCGCGTTGGTTCCCGGCAGGAGGGATGACGGAGAAGTCAGCGCGGCGACCGAGGGCAGCTTGGTGCCTCCAGGCGTCTCTGGCGCACCCCCGAAGGACTGCTCAAAGGGATTGGGCTCCAGACTGAGGGATCCGCCGACCGGAGCCGCGAAGTAGTCGGGAGTGTTCGTGCCTTGTTGTTGACCGGGTCGAGGAGGAGGCGCAAGAGGTTTGGCGGCTTCGGCATTGGACGCAACCTCTGGTTTCGCGGGAGGCTCGGGCTTCGCGTCGGTCGAGGCGTCTGCGTGACGTTAGGCGTGGGTACAATACGGGCGGCAGCGACAGCAAGAGTTGTGGTGGTCTAGGTAGGGCAAGAGACGGGAGGATAGGGCAGCGACATGAACGAAGACAAAAACAAAATGGTCGACGATGATGGAGTGCAAGGAGCGCGATGCGTCATGGCTGAGAGAAGCCAGAAGGGATTGGATGGAGGGGGTTTGTAAAACTGACCTGGTCTGGGGGGGGAGTTGTGTGGCTGCTTTGGGGACTTCGACTCACCTCCAGCAGAGGCGTCGGTTGTTGAAGTCCCCATGATGACGATGATGTATTATAGCTGGGGCAGCAAGGTTGTTGGAAGTTGGTCGAGTGGGGGGGTGGGAGCGACAGATGAGATGGAGGAAGACAAAAAAGCCAAATGAGGTCAGAGGCGACGATGGCAGAAACCAGCCCCTACTACGGGGGCGAGCGCAGCACAACAGCCGTGCGGTCTAGGAAGCAGAAAAGCGGCGCGCACTGCAGCGACCGACCAGAAAAAAAAGAGAGAAAGAGCCGGCCGAATCAGTGGAGTGCGGCAGACGTGCGAGGCGGTGATTGCGTCGAAGCGTCGCAGAGCAAAAACGGGCGGTGATGTGGATTGCGTCGACCAAGATGGATTGTGAAAGGATCAGGTTGGGGGAAGACGTCAGAGATGACGTTGTGAAGCAGCAAAAAAGAAGGGCGCGAAAAAAGAAGGCGGGCGCTGGGCTCCTGGAAGGTCTTGTGTGGCCACGGCAGAGACAGGGAAGGACCAGGGTGCCATCGCTGACAAAAACGCCACCGGCCTCGTGGCGAGCGGGTGTGTGGTTCTCGCACTGTGCTTGTATGGCATCGTCCGATTCCCCCAACCCAAGCTCGGCCTGGCACAGGACGATCACCACGACGGGCAAAGGGCATTGGACTGCGTGGGCCCCTCTTCGTGTTGGAAGTGCGTGTGTGTGTGCTACAGTACAGGCTACATGGTGCATTGCGTCGGCCGGGCTTCGGACGAGAGAAGCAAAAGGAAAGAAAATCAAGTCATACAAAGTCACGGGGCAGGGTTCCCAAATGTGATGGGTGCTTGAGGGCCGCTGTTGTTGGCCTCGCAATACCGAATTCCTCCACTACCACTACCACTACCTATGATTACCAACCCAGGCTTATTCCAGCGGGCTCCCATCGACGCTGGTCGGAGCCGAAATACAGTGCCAGAATGGCGCATGCACGCCCATAAAGGTTGCAGTTGAAGCCTCTCTCGCACTGCTCGTGGTTGCTTCGCTTTGACCCATTATTACCGGTCGGGGGTGTGCCATTTCTTTGCCCCTCTCAGTGGCGTCACGCCCTCAGATCAAGAGAGAGTTGAGCATAAGAGTGCGGCATGGCAGAACGAAACAAAGCATAGCATTTAGTACTGTGCGGGTACTCAACGACCGGGGTTGGGATTTTTTTTTCTTTCGCTTCTCCACACCCCACCAACGAGCTCCTCTGCCAGACCCAAGAGAAAGCAAGGACGCATCTGAGTGGAGCAAAACGCCGGCCCATCACCATCATTCCCCCCGGAGCCAATGGCCCGTCCACGACGTGATGACGCAGAGCCATGAGGCGCGACAAGCCTAGCCGTGGTTGGCTTCTGGCACACCCGTCTGCCCATTTCCCTCTCTTGTGCATCAACCGATACACTGCCTCTCTCCCTTCAGAACCTTGAATCCCGAGATGGATGGAGGGGGAGGGGATGCAAGGGAGGGGAAAACGAAAGGCACAAGAGGAAAACCCGATGCTTCCGTGACGGCATTTGCTTCTTTGGCCCTTGGCCCTATTGGAATGTTGGGGTGACTGAATCTTCAGTGCAACCAATACAGTGGCCTGGCTATCTTGGGAGTACTGTACATAGGTCCGTCGTCAGAGGAGGCATTTCTGTCTCCACCTTATGCTCTGGCTTCGCTGACAATTCAACACCAGATAAAGCTGAGCTTGGCCTCTTGGCCCCCTTTCGTGGACTATTTGGCCCATCACGAATCGTCCCCCCCTCCTCGTTCCCATCACATCACATCCCTTTTTTTACCGTTAACTGTATCTACGACCCCAATGAGGCTCCCTCCCCTGCCTTCACCGACTCTCTCAACCACGCCAGAATGCAAAATTAGCCCTGCCAGGTCGTGGTATGGATTCCCTTTTTTTTCTCCTGCCCTTCTCTCGTTGGCAAGATTGCAACAAGGTCCTCCCCTTCACTAGTGGCGAAACTGGTAAAGCTATCCGTTTCCCACATACCCGCCCTCTTCTCACTGTGTGGCCTTGCCCGTTCTTGACTGGTGGGCGGGCAGCTTCTTACAAATCGTGGTACGGAGCACAGAATGGACGGCGCGCTAGCCTTGGCCCCTGGTCCTTATCGGATCCTCGTTCAACATGGCCCAATCTGGTCATTCCCCGGGACTGGCCACGAACGAGATCGCGTGTGCACAGTCTGCGAGTTAGAGAAGGAAAAAAAAATGGATTGCCTGTTCTCTCAGGCAGTACGGGGAATGAATGCACGGAAGAGGAGCCAGAACGCGTTACTTCCGCTCGGTCGGCCTCAGAGTGGGTAGCCGGTAAACGTGGTGGACGCCGACCCAATTCGAAAGGCTGGGACAGAGCATACAATGAGTACCAAGTCAGGTGTATGGGAATTTTTTAATTGAACAGCCGCCAATTCCCCCCGGATAGTGTGGGCCGGGGCAGCAGCCGTCAGTCAAACTCTGCAAATGAGAGAAACACTGGACGCGAAACGGTCCAAATCGAGCACAGTGTCGCGTTTAGAGCTGACGCACACACTGCCGCAGACACTGTGCCAGTACTTGGACACAGCGCTCGACCAAGCGCAATATGACTGGGCAATGACGTCAGCCTGCAAACACACTGCAACAACGTATGAGACAAGCGTCCTCCTCGTTGGCCTCGAGAGGAATGCATGGGCGAGCACCCTCTCTCGTGCTTCTCGTGCTCCCCCCTCCTCCTCAAACCCATCACTCATACCTGTGTCGGCGTCCGTGTGTCTTAACTTGATGAGGCGATCCGTCGCGTTTCCGCAACCAGTCGCCGGTGCCCCGGGCGTCGACTGGTTGGCCCATCCATCCACCCATCCACTCAGTTTTTTGGCGCTACGCGAGGTCCAGGGGGGGGAAAAAACTCGAGCCTCACTCAAATACGTCGTTCCCAAAGTTGGCGAGGCTCAGGGCATTCTTCCCACGCCCCACTATGACCCGCCCACCGGCAAATTATGACGCATGTCTCCTCGTACCGACGACACGTCTCCATCATCGACACGACATGAAGCGCAAACAGGCGAGATTGTTCTATCCTGTAACGCGCTTGAACAAGACCAGTGGAAAGCCCCGCGGAAGCTATGAATTGCTGTCATTTAATTGCTGTCATTTAATTGCTTTGTAGCGCATGTGTTGATGTTGTCGAATTTGCGCCACATAGCTCCAGCCCATGCGCGTCTCGCCGTTGATTGTCTGTCTTCGTCCTGCTCCCCGGATGCAATAATCCCTAACCCCCCATCGGGACCTTTCCCCCCGGAGCTCAGACATAGAAATCCTCAACTAAGGCGAATTGCATCAGAGACACTGCATCATGATGCCGACAAAGGTCACTCAGTCAGCTTGTCTGAACCAAGCGTGCCCGAGCCCCCGGAGCTAGCCACCCTCCGTAGAGCCAATTCACATTAGCTCCCGTAGTTTGAAAGCGTCTTGCAGCTGATGGCACCTGTTCGCGCCCACCCCCAGGAGCTCCAGCTCAGCTGTGACATTGGACTCCTGTCAATCAACCACCTGCGGCGCAGTGTGAGGTCAATTCGTACGCCGCCAATGTGAGCTTGGTCCTCATCCGAATCCATGGTCTTGGTCCCATCCCCCTTGCACGGGGACGGGGTATGCTTCCATTGAAAAGTATGGTGTTAGTGATGATGTCAACGACTGCCTACGTCAGAGGGTTGCGCGTGTCAGGGGAAAACAGTGCAGTACCGAAAGTGCATGCGCTGGACCGTTTTCCAAGACCAAGACAATTCAATCCAACCCAACACAAATGCGTGCAACAAAAAAGTCAACACAATTAGGTTAAAGTATGGCGAGTAAAATACAAACGGAGGTTTGTTTATTTTGACATGTTTCTTGCTGCGCTTGCATATTCGTGACAGTGAATGGATTGTGCACCATGCTACCTGTCCCTCAAAAAATGCTACCCTGGACCGTGGCCTCGGAATGAACCGACACCAGTCTGCCGGAATGCTGTTGATCGTAATGGTTCTGCGACCGGGGAACGGTATGTGCCCTCGTATTGCCTGCGTGCGTTGGCCGCGTCGCATGCTGTATATCTGGGGAATTACTGAGAGCGGCATCGCCTTTGCGACAATAACCGATCGCCATAGATACACCTCTGTACAATACAAATCCCCCTTCCCTCGCCAACTGATGTCATCACGACCACGGCTACTACAGCTTCGTGTCTGAGCTTGCTTGCTTCTTAATCCTAAACCTGTGTCGAGGCGCGTGAACCCTCACTATCTTATCCCCGCTGCCGGTTTCATACACGACCTCGCCGGGTCCGACACCGATCAGCCTCCCGATGTCCTTACCCGACGACCCCGTGTCCGTAGGCCAAGCCGCCACGCGATCGCCCTTCTGAAGGCCCTGTGCGACAACAACGGGGTCCGATTTGTCGAAGCCAATATCTGCCTCGCTGAACTGCGACCCGAGAATCACCTCCGCCGCCTCCTCGCCCGAAACCGTGGCCGGCTTGCCGGTCTTCTTCCTCGCCACTGACACGGCGTCCTGGAACCGCTGCACCCAGGCGTACACGCGCGGGTACTTGGTGGCCGAGAAGTGGTCCTCGGGGAGCGCCCCCGGGATGCCCAACAGCCAGTGAATCGGCCAGATGGCCTCGATATCAGCAAGCGTGGGCGATGGCGTTTTTAGAACCCAGTCGCGCCCGTCGGCCAGCAGCGTTGTCTCGAGCAGGTCAAAGGCGCGGCTGAAGGCGCCGATGGCCTCCGGCCTTGCGGCGCCCATGCTCTTGGGGCTGAGTGGTGCGCCGATAAAATCACCTCGATCGCGGTAGTAGGCCGGGTTCTGGAGCATGGGGAGATCCGTCGGCAGGAGCTGGGCTGCCCTGCCAAAGAGGCCTGAGTCGTTGGTCAAAGACGCCAAAAGCTTCTCCACGGCAACTTGATCTGGATCGGAGGCGCCGAGCCGCGGGAGCTCAGGGAACTGGGCTTCGAGCTTCAGAAGCTGGAGTCGGGTATCAAGGTACACATCGCGACCAATGGATACGACTGGAATACGTCGATACGAGATTCCCAACCGCGATATGTCCGGTCGGGGCATCATCGAGGGTTGCATCTAATAATTGTCACTAAACTGGCCCATCGTAGCGCTGTAAATTCTTGCGACTTACGCATTGGCTGTACGGGATGCCTCGAAGAGCCAGGTACCAGATAACGCGCCTGGCATAAGGCGAATATGAGTAATGATAAATGATTACTTGAGGGTCCGCCATGTTTTCTTAATTTCACAGCAATTATTGATGCAAGAAACTTGAAAGAAGTCCAATTTACAGCTGTCACCACATGGATAGAAATATCATATCCTTTCCAGTTGCAGCATACACCTTGTAACTGTCGCGCCGAGCCTCGGTTGGCGTCTTTGCGGGGTGCAGGGCGTGCCGCATCAAGTCCTCGGCTGGTCACCGACCAATAGCGTGTTACACCCTTCTACATTTCAATTTACTAGCAGTCGTAAATCACCAGGGATATTGGCATCGGCACTGAACACCATAGAGGTTACACATCAACTTCATTTAGTTGTCCTTTAACTGAAATCTCTGCTACTTGAGATTTGTCGACATCGATCTGATTGAAATCTTTTTGCAGAAACAAACCGTAACTTTTCTGCTCTCAAGCATAGGCATGCATGATCATCTGTTGACCCTGGCTGGTTGAGTCTGGGACCAAGCCACCCGAAATGAAACCTGAGCAACAAGTGTCAATTTCGAGTGGTGACGATCCAGGGCTCACTACCAGCCACCCCCGCTGAAGTCACCAACAGCAACTTCAACGCCTCCAGCCCCTCGAGACTGCCAATCTTCGTTAGCACCATTTTGGTCGGCACCATCATGAGCGCCATTTTGGTCAGCGTTATCATAGCCACCATTGACAGGTGCAGTGAAGCCTCCATCCTCGTTGAAGTCTTCGGCCTCTGTAGGAGGCAACTTGCATCGGACCTTGGTGTGCCCATAACCTTGACAATTGGTGCACTGGACCTTGCTCCCTTTGGTTGCGTCAGCGTCATCCCTGGAGAAAACTGCACTACAGTCACTTACAATCCTTGGGTTCAGGACAGTCACGGCTGAAATGTCCTGTCTTCTCGCAGTTTCGGCAGGTGACTGTGTCCATGTTTCGAGGCTGGTCACATTCCTTTGCCAAGTGGCCTTCTTGACCGCAGTTGC
Organism: Calonectria hawksworthii; assembly: GCA_020975415.1. Classification (NCBI taxonomy): domain Eukaryota; kingdom Fungi; phylum Ascomycota; class Sordariomycetes; order Hypocreales; family Nectriaceae; genus Calonectria; species Calonectria hawksworthii. Next base: position 1,232,435 of record JAHXZK010000001.1, on the reverse strand, counting down.
GACAACCCCGGCCACCTCCCTGGGGGCAGTCTTTGGAGAAATGACCCACTATCACAAATGATTAGCATTATAGGGTGAGAATTGAGACCTAATGCATCATACTTTCGTTGCACTTTCGGCATTCGACATTGTCTAGATTCGGAGGTTCTTCACAGTCGGCGGCTTTGTGACCAGATTGTCTTTGATTTGTTAGCACCAGGAATGATATTTGTGAAATTTCGTTGAGGACTCACCCGCAGTTCTTGCAAGCAAACTTATCCACACGGGGTTCAGGGCCTGCTACGTTAGCCGAGTCAATGTCAAGTTTATGATGCGCTTACAATCTCTGACTCTATGACCATCGGCGCCACAGTTGTAGCAGGAGATCTTGGGTGCATCTGTTCGTTCAGCCTTCTCCTGCGTGCAAAATTTGGAGGTGTGGCCAAGTTCTTTGCAGTTCACGCAAAGCGGGACGCCCTTGTCAACAACCTCGCCAGCCTCTTCAAGGCGTGAGAGAAGCTCGGCCCGATCTTGAGGCCAAGACTCAATCTCACGAGGCCGTTCCGGTTTCTCTGAGAATCGATAGGAGATGGTGTACTTTTTCCCCATGTTCCCCTGAAGATCCATGTTGGTAAAAATCTCGATGAGTGGCTTTTCGATAGCAATCATCCAAATGTTAATGTCGCCTTGGATAAACGCTTCTTGGAGGTCTCGATACGTGACCTCGCCACGAAGAGCCTTGACATACTCTTGGATGCCCTCCTTTGCATCGTCGATGTCTTTTTCAGAAGCCGCCTGCTTGATTTTGTCCCAAGCTGTCTCGGGGTCGACAGTGGCAACATGATCACGGTTGATCTTGCGGGCATTTTCGCAATTTTTGCGCATATGTCCTTGAGAAGTCAGCATGGGCTTTTGGCCACAAGATTATGAATGACGAACCTTCTTCTCCGCAGTTCTCACAAAGCATTGGGGGCTTTTCGGGGCAGTCCTTGACCATGTGACCAGGCTGCTTGCAATAGCGGCATGTCATAGCTTCGGAATTAGGGCATTCGGCACGGCGATGGCTAATGAATGTAAGCATACAACAGCAAGTCAGTTGCATATGACGTACCCTGCCTCGCCACAACCGAAACACTTGTCGTCTCCCGGTCCGTTGGCTTGGTCCATATTGTCACTGTGGTATCAAGTCAGTTTGGAGTCTCACTGAATATTGGTCAGGGGAACTTTGGAGAAACTTACCCGCCGAAATCGTGCCCATTTTCACCATACTCCCCAGACCTCGCATCCTGGGGCCCAAACTCAGGAGCACCACCGCCACTTCCACCGGGCACAGTTGTATCTTCGACGCCCCAAGCATCACCACCACGTGGAGCCGTTCCCTATTCGGCCATTGTTGATGGTTCAGTGGGGTTGAGCCTTGAAGAATTTTCTGTGAAACCCGTCAGTCGCTTTCTTGATAATGTTGTACAAGCAAGCTGCGATTGGAGTGCAGCAATGATTGGTGCTAACCAAAAGCCATCGTCTTCTTGGTAAATCAAATTCAAATACAAGGATGATATGAAAAAAGAAACCCGATGGGTAGAGGATAATGTATTCGAAAATGGCCTTGAATAGATAGCGTTGCCAGTAATCTTGAGAACAAGACCTGGCTTGACAGCCTGGGTTTCACGGATGTGGATGGAAGAGAAAGAGAAGGAGGAAGAGGGATGCGTCTTTGGAACAGAGAAAGAAAGCTTCCTGTTGGAAGAACTGAATGTGAGCACTTACCTGCGGCTTTGCCTTGTCCTCCAGACAGCTATCTGGCGATTGGATATGGGCGAAGAGCGAGGCAGGAGATTGAAAGACCTGTATTCTCTTCAAGAAAACAAAGTAGACAGGAGAGAGGCGATATAGAGGCGAAATATGATGTATCTGAGCCTGAAGAGAGATGAGAAAGACTGGCGGAAGACACCCTGAAGGAGGTTGTGAAGGAGAAAGAATCACGAGGGGCCCGGGGTGAGAGGAGCGGGTTTTGAGACCTGAGGGAAAGCACGCACCCGTCGGGAAGGAAACCACAAGCTTAGGGATTAGGAAGGCAGCCGTGTTCAGCTGCAGACGGGCCTCAGCAATGACTGGCACTGGCAGAAGCGATGGTGCTTTGCAGGCACACAAGCGCCAAGACAACCAAGCACATTCTTCGGATTAATGCATGTTGTCAAGCAAACCGATGCACGTTGCCGATACAAAAGATGACGGAGGGCGCGGTTTGATTCGCAGAGTCTGTCGCTATTCCGGGTATTCACAGCTCATAATCGTTATGCGTAGGCTTGCTCATCGGTTTGACATGGATATCGCTCAGACGGAAAGCATATGGCTTCCTCTGTTTCCCATTTGCACAAATGACGAGAATTAACTTGAAGGAGCATTGTACGCCCCCAATCTACACGGATCTAACGCTACGTACTGTCCTATTCGTCGTTTCAGGTTGAGATGCTTGTCGTGACTGGCTTATTGAATCCATCGCCATCCTCCTGGCAAGAGCACAAGCTAGGTCCGGCCCGTGTCTTAGCGACGGAGATGGAAACCCACCCAAGCCAAACATAAAGTTGGACAGGTAGGCACATCCTTCCCCAGCACGTCCAGGATGACAGGATGCAAACGTCCTCCTCTGACCCACACGGCCATGTCGCAATCGGTTTTGAGTAATCAGGGAATGAGGTAATGACGGCCGCCACCCTTGACCCTGGGCGGGATGGCATCCCCCGCAGAACACGGAGGAAAAAAAGCATGCAGTAGCTTGCTAAGCAGTCAAACATTGACGGGGGGCTGAAGGGCGATGTGCTTGCCGGGGGGGGAACAACCTATCGCCAACTACAGATTGTTTAGGGCAAAATCTGCCGGGCGGGGATTGGTCCGAGTTCGCACCAGGCCGCGTCCAGCACTGTCCGACATGCCGCCGATTTATTAGGCGATGGGTCAGCGGAATCGGAAGTGGTGGTATAGGACGGGTCGGTTACGGGATGACAGATCCTTTGACCGACCCCTTGTGCCTGGCTCAGGAGAGCTGAGTCGTACGGTGGGCAGGCGATTCTGGGCTAAGCGAGAATCGCCACCGCTTCGCGCGCGGTAGGGGGATTTCCGAGGAGTTGGGACACGTTCTGGATGGCCTACTTTGAAACCCAGCGACTCCGAGAGGACAATTGACCAACGGCACCGGAGTAAGCAGATGGTCATCATTATCTCTGCCTTAGCTCAGGTTTCTGGATGCAGGGTCGACAGTGGCGGGCTCCGCACCTCCGCAGTCGGAACCAGGGATGCTTATCGATATCGCGCTTCCATCGCCATCGCCGCCCGAGGAAAAGTAGAAACGGAACCCCGCAACACAGAACGACTATGTAATACTGTCCAGGACAAATTAGCCCGCACGGCCCTCGACTGACATGCAGGACCGGTGTATACAGTCCGGGCTGCCGTACGTACTGTGGTCATAGTGGTTATAGTTCACCCCATTGACTAATCCAGTTCACACCAACCCATCCATTGTCTCGGGCGAAAAGTCCTCGGGCTCCGTACAAATCTTTTATTATTTCCCCAAGTCTGCTTGCCCCGGACCTCACTCCTTCCTTTCAGTCCCCGCAACTTCTCTCACAATGGCGCCCGCAACCCTGATTCTCGACCAGAGCGACGACTTTGTTCCGTCAATCTCGCCACCCAAGCGCACCCTCCTTCTTGCGCCCCCGTCCCTTGCTTCCAACTCCGATGCCCTCACTTCCGTCCTCTCCGAATATGACCGCTCTGTCACCGACCTCCAGATGCTCGACCGTCTCGATGCGGGGCTAGTTCAGTTGCCACCCTCCACCTATGACCTCATTCTCATCCTCGCCGATGCCTCGTCCATGCTGGGCGAGTCTCTCGCCTTGATGAACCGATCGGTCCTTGGCCCCGTTGCCGAGGCGCTCAAGCCCAACGGCCGACTACAGGGACAAGATGGAAACAGCCTGGAGGAGTCTACTCTGTCAAAGGAGGCTGTCCTGGCAGGCCTAGTTTCCAAGCAGGGTGGTTTCGAGAAACCGGACTACGGCGCTAGCGAAGGCGTTGTTAGTCTCAAGCTGGGAGGCAAGAAGAAGAACCAGGCTGTTTTGAGCGATGGATCGGTTCCCCTCAGCTTCAAGAAGAAGACCCAAACGGTCTTGAGCGATGGATCGGTTCCTCTCAACTTCAAGAAGAAGACCCAGACGGTTTTGAGCGACGGATCAGTCCCCCTCAACCTCAAGAAGAAGGCTCCTGAGCCGGCGGTTGTCAAGCCTGTTGTCCCAGCCGGCGTGGGTTTCATCGACCTGAGCGACGACCTTGACGATGACGACCTCATTGACGAAGACACCCTCATGACTGAGGAAGATCTCTTGCGCCCCATCAATATCCGTATGTTTCCCCCATCTTTGGCGACCCCATTTCCTCCAAACCCCACCCCCACTTGCGTACTAACTCCTCTCGATAGCCGCAGAGTGCCAGCCCAAGCCTGGTAAGCGACGCCGTGCCTGCAAGGACTGCACGTGCGGTCTCGCCGAACGTCTGGCAGCCGAAGACGCTGCCAAGCGAGAAGAAGCCGACAAGAAGCTAGAGGCCGTCAAGAAACTCGAAAGCGTCAAGCTCGCCACTGACGACCTGGCCGAGATTGACTTCACCGTCCAGGGCAAGGTTGGCTCATGCGGCAACTGCGCTCTGGGTGACGCCTTCCGATGCGACGGCTGCCCTTATATTGGTCTGCCACCATTCAAGCCTGGCGAGGAGGTCCGACTGCTCAACAACGACATCCAACTGTGACGAAGACAAAAAAAGATACCTATAATGAACCTTGGGGCGCAGCAATGCGGGCGTTATATAAACTTGTTTCTGGGATGGATTGGATTCTTCGGCAGACCTCGGATAGGTCATGGCCGCTACATGCTACATGCACTCAAATGGTCACGAGGCAAACGGGGTTTGGATCGAGCGCTCTAGATTTTATTTAGATTTGGCGTTCCTGGCGCGGCTTAGGCCCATTTAGATAACATAAAAAAAAGATGCATTTGCAATGCCCACCACGTACAAAACTCCAAACGCCGCTTCAATTGTGACATGCTCCAACCTTTGTATATGTGAGTGAAAAGTCATCGCTGCCAGATGGTAGGTAATACATGTTCTTCTCTAGACCTAACATAGTGAGCGTCATCCAAGGACTGATTTACTTTGAGCGACCCCCGTTCTTTTCAACAACAGAGTCGTCGTCGCTCTCGTCACTGACAGCATACTTTGCGCCTCCGGCTGTAGTGGGAGTCTCGGCATGCAAGTCGTCGAGCTCGCTCTCGTCAAAGGCTGCCGCCTCCAGGTCACCAGGGTTCGACTTGTTGCGCATGTTATCGAATCGGGCCGTGGAGTCGTTGTTAGCGAGGGCGTGGTATGCTGCGCCCTTGCGGCGTTCGCGCCAGATAAAGTAGCCCCAAGCCACGGCCGCGATAATCACAATGACAAGAACAACTTCGCCAGATTTCTGGTAGGCTGCCCACTTGGCTTCGTTCAGCTTCTTTTCCTGATCATCATGCTCTGCCTGGGTGGTCTTGTTCGAGGCGTCGCCGACGGTTGTCAGGGGACCCTTCTCTCCATCGATTCGGCTGTCAGTGGGATCGCCACCGATCTTGTCAATGTTGATGCCCATGAAGCGGTCCAGCATGTCTCGGCTTTGGCGGGGCAGGTCAAAGGGAACCATGTGCGAAGAGTTGTGGAACAGGACGTACGACAGGTTTCGAGCCTCTTGCCAGAAACCCACAGACTTGCCATCGAAAGTCCAATCTCGGCGCGGAGCCCAGTTTCCAGGCGTCAATTCAAAACCCTTGCCGCCGTTCCATTGCATGTTGTTAATCAGGTCCTCCGTTCCAAGATGGTTGCAAATAAGATCTTCGGCACCCGAGAAGAGGAGAATCGGGACTTCCTTGAGAATCTCGGGCAGATAGTCGACACTGGGTTTCGAGTTTCTGGCATTGAAAGCCGATCCCACAGCACCATTGCACTCTTCCCATCCAGTGTTCTTTTGTTGGTCGACGTGAAGAGCAGCCACAACATCTGACCGTCTCAGGTAAGGCTTGACAGCAACCAAGTCCGGAGGCCAGTTCATGCCACAGCTGGGGTAAGAGTCCCTGAGACGAACATCATACATGTTAACGCAGGCATCATTGCCACCGCCACTCTTCATAGTCAGTCTGAGAATGTCGGACAAGATGCTTTCGCACTGAGAATAGTCGACATGACCTGAGTCGGAGGCCATTCGTGTTTGGCATTTGGTCAATGCGTCCTTCAACTGCTGGTGCTCGTTCGAATCTTTCTTGATGAGTCCCTTCTCAATCGCAAAGGTGATATACGCAGGGTACTGCTCGTTGGGCGAGATCCAGCCGTTTCCAATGACCAATCCCTTCAGGTTCCAGGGTGCTGTCTTCTTTTCGCTGTTGCGCTTGAGAATGGCTTTCGCGATGTAGGGAATATGCTGTCCGGCGTACGATTCACCAGCGATGTAGATCTATGGGTCATTAGCATGATGGGGTCGATTGAGGAGGAGCAATGCATACGTCATCTTGATCGTACTCGGGGAACAACGCGAACCATTTCTCGAGGAACTGAACAAACTGGTCGGCCATTTCGTCGAGCTCGTGAACATAATTGTTAGTGTCGACGTAGCTGAAACCTGTGCCAACAGGGTTGTCGACGAACAGCAGGTTGGCGAACTCGTGCCAGGAGCCGTTATTCGGAACTAGAGTGTTTTCATCCTTGACGCGATAGGGGCCAATTTCCATCATTGCGCCATCTTCGGAGCTGCAGCCTGGGCCACCGTTGACCCAGATGACGGTTCGTTGTTTATCGGCGATGTGTTGATTCTGGAAGTGCCAGAAAAAGAGGTTTCCATGGTGTTCCGGGGTGACTTCGATATGGCTTTGATGCGCAACGCGTCAGTCACGAGGGCAGCACAGGGGCACCGGAATAACTCACCCAGCATGCATTTTCACCGGAACGGTGTCTTTAGGGAGCCCGGGAAGATCGCGAACGTAATAGTCGGCGGCCGAGCGGTCCGCAGAGCTCAAGACCGGCCCCAGAGCGAGGGAGAGTAGAGCCGGCCATCGTCTCGGGGGCGGGAGGATCGACAATAAAGCCATGATGTTGCGGGCGAGACGGGACGCCGCAGTTGGCTTATCGAGGGCGCAAATGGGAGATGGAGATGGCGCTGGAGCCTCGAGGTTCACAGCGATCTCGTCATGTAGCGGGAGTGGTCGAGTTTTTTGGGGAGTCGAGGTTGCAGGTGGAAGATGTGAAACCCATGAAAGGGTGAGGTGGCCGTAATACGGGGTACATGCGCAGCACGGGATGATCGCTACGCCGGGACTTGGCGGAGGTGACGACAGCCTAGGGGATTCCTGGAACGCGGCTTAGACACCCAGCAAGCCGATTTTGGATGGGCGTGGGGCTCTCCAGCGGCACAATCTCCAATGGTCTGGAACTCAGGGCGCTGTGAGAGACCCTGCTGGGGGCCTGCGGATGGTCTGTGCAGTGGCTTGTGGCGCTGTTGGAGACAGAAATTGGGCCTGAATGGCAGCCATCTGCCATTCGTTGGAATGGGCTCTAGAAGGCACTTGGCTGCGTGTAAGTGTTGGCTTGCCTTTCCTAATGCCGTATTAACCGTCCCCTTTGATGTTGAGTTTGCATGAAATCACACTAGCTTTGATGTTGAAATGACGCTTCGACGGGTTTGATCTGCGCAATATGCTTTGCTGAGGCCTCTGGCGCGTCGGGAGGAGCGAGATGCTATGCGTGCTTCCAAAGTCAAGCCCCCAACAACCAAGCCCCGAGCCCTGAAACCGAGTGGTGATCGTTTCCATAGATTCCACTCACCCACCGGCGCTCACCACTCATACTGCCGCATTGCTAGTGTCCCTATGTAGACTGGGCAAATTTTCAAACCCTCCTCTGATTGAACCCGCACCCATACAAAATTCCACTGGGAAGAAATCAAGGTTTTTTTTAACCCCCCTGGTGAGCCGCTATCTATCAGCTTTGAACGCGCGTAATTTTGAGACAGAGCCGCCCTCAAAGCCTCGATCCGTCCCGCAGTGTGTACAAATTTGCAGGTTTATTGTGCGCAGTGCCCAACCACTGAGACCATGGCGGGCTCCGGAAAGACTTTTATTGTCGAGCATCTCGACCCTGAGCTCGGCCCCTGGTCAGAGCTCGAGTATCTGGCCATCGCCTCTGAGACACAGGCCACTCACGGCACATTTATTTTGTCATGCCTGCCACAAGAGTTCAAAGTTCCAGCGGATCTGTCAGCCAACCCAGCCTTCAAGGCTGAGCACCGGGGCGTTGAGGAGCTCTACGCCGGCCAGAAGTCGCGCGTGTGCTTGCTTGACCCGGCTGCCGAGAAGGACCTGTCTCCCGAAGACGGCGATACGTTTGATGCCTTTCTATTTGGTGGAATTCTGGGTATGTGATGCTGCTTTCTACGAGGCAAAGGCTGTAACTGAACTGTTTCGATAGGCGATGACCCCCCACGAGGTAGGTTGCACTGGCAGTTTCCTGTCATGTACATTGCTTTTTATTGACATAAACCTTGCATAGACCGAACTTCTGAGTTGAGGAAGAAGGGATTTGAAGGTCGCAGGTTGGGCCCCAAGCAGATGACAACTGACACGGCTGTGCGAGTCACCCGCATTGTGGTCCAGGACAAGGGTGTGTCCCTCCATGAGTGGGCTGTGACATTTATGCTTATTATAGAAACTAGTTCCCCTCGACAAGGTTCCCTACCTTGACTTCCCAGAGCTCAGGTTCAACGAGCACGAGAGCACCGAGATGCCCTTCCGATATGTCAAGGGCGATGACGACAAACCAATCATGCCAAAGGTAAGCGTCTAGTTTTCGCTGCGAGGGGGTCGGATACTGACACTGGTTCGTAGGGAATGGTGGAGTTGATTCAAAAGGACGCAGACAAGAGTCTGGATGATCTTTTCTAGGCTGGCAGAATCTTAGCTCAGATGTACTGTTTCAGCCTGAAGGATGGCCCGGGTGGCGCCAAAGACCCAGATATGCCTCGGAATTCAAACCAACTCAAGGGTTCCATAGTTGCCACACCGGATCATTTCCTGTGATAACTCTGAGCTGTGGTTCGAAAGTGCCATTTCTACTTGATCTGGCTGACCTGTTGGCAACCCTAGCGTATTTCTGGTTGCCAGCTCTGTATGTTGCAAACTAGGCCAGTCCATTTCGATGTGATCTATCTGCTACGTATAAGGAGCACTTTTAAAATCCCACATGGTTTTCCGGGTACGAAAGTAGGATCTCTGCCGTTTGCCAACCATTCAGCTGAAAACCATCATGTCATTCATGACCTCTTTTGAACCCTTCCACAAAGCCCTCAGCTGGTCGTATCCGCAATCTCGTACCGAAAGGGTAAGGGGGATGGAAAAGAAACAAGATAGGAATTATTTGAGAAGCTTATTTTTTAATATGCTGTCCTAAGACTACGCTCACGAAAATGATCGCTCAAGCTTGGCCTAGGAGAGATGATATGATAAGATGCAAGTCTGTCCCAGCTGGCAGGACAATAGCAGCCCTACCCCATGGTATTCAAAATTGGACGATGTTCATCCAGCCTAGCATTTTCTTTAATTTATTCTCGGGATTCTTTTATCGTGCTCCATTGGAGGCTTCACTGTTTACGTTCGCTCATCGCTCTTCCCATGCAATGCAAAGAAGCGGGGTCATGCATTAAACGCGACAGTTGATCTCTGCACGACCATACCTGACAACTGATCAATGTCGCTTTTACAAGCTGTCAATGCTAGCCAATCGCCCTTCAAAAATATCGATTGGGGGCACATTTTGAAATCTAACATTCAACATGTTACATACTCTTCTCAGACCCAGATCAGTTTTTGGTGCTCAGGCCTCAACATGGCGGCGATGTCTATCCACGAGTGCCCCAAGGCGCCATTCAGACCCTCTGCGAATCCTGTTCTGTGGCTCAGATGAGTTTAGTTGTGCCTCCCTGAAAGCTGTCTACGAGGAACACACTCAGAATAAAGATTTGGTCGAGTCTTTGGACGTCATGGTCCTGCCTCCAAAAAGAGTTGGCCGAGGCTACAAGAATGTTCGTGAAGGTGAGGTGACATGCCTCTGCGCAGCAAAACTCAATTGACAATCAATGGCAGTACCATGTAAAACTTTGGCGGAAGAACTAGGCTTGAAAATTCATCAGCGGGAGACTTTTACCAAATGGGAGGTACGTGGCCCCGAAGGTTGCCTGCCATTCCGTGGCTGAGACTTTATCCAGCTCCCTGAAGCAACAAACCTCATTATTGCCGTCTCGTTTGGATTGTTTGTCCCGCCTAGAATCTTGAAGTCGGCGAAATACGGAGGATTAAATGTCCACCCTTCTTTGTTGCCTGAGTGAGCAGTTGCCGATTGGTTTCTGGACCCAATGTTGAATGGCCTAACAATAAGTAGTCTACGCGGCCCTGCCCCTATTCATCACGCCATATTGCGGGGACTTGAATACACGGGAGTTTCCTTGCAAACTTTGGATGACAAGGCATTCGATCATGGCGCCGTGTTATCACAAACACCATCACCGGGAATCCCCGTCCCACCAGGAGCTACCGTGCAGGAGCTCATCGCCCAGTTGGCGCCAATAGGCGCCCAGATGTTGGTGCAAGGACTGCGAGATGGTTTGCATATTCCTCCACGACAGCCTGCGGGATGGAAAGGCAAGGAACTAGAAGGAAAGGAACTTGTTCATGCGCCAAAGGTCAACAAGGCCGATGGGAATGTTGAGTGGACTCAATGGACATCCCAGGATTTTGCACGACGAATTCGGGTTCTCGGCTCGGTGTGGACGCGCGCAGTGAATAAGAAAGGAGAAATCAAGCGTCTTATAATACAGGACGCCGAGTTAGTACCTGCGGGCGATATGGAGACGACGATTACGGTATCTTTTGTGCAGGAATCGACAGAGCATCAGGAGGGCTCAAGGCATGGTAGATTAACCGCACTTCTTGGTGATGGAAGTGCAGTTATTCAGCTGAGTAACGGAGAAAGGCTCCGTATTAAGAGAGTTAAGGAAGAGGGTAAGCCCGATCGAGATGCGGCTGTTGTCTTCAAGTCATATTCAGCTTAATACGCCTTGACGTCTACCAGGCCACGAGGTAGCCCAGGGTTCCACCAAGCTCTCATACCTCGTGACGCCCTTATAACGCTGCAGGGAAGTAATTCAAAGATCTAGTCCACCTTGAGGACAGTAGATAATTCGAGAGTGTGAGGCTCTGTGAGTCGACGAATAACCCTCCAGCTGGTAGAGAAAGTTTGGTCAACGTCGGTGATGCGAATGGGTCATGAAACCATACACATTCTATTTCAAACCCTTTCATCTAATTTTCACATCTTTCAGATCCAAATTGTTTCAATTCATATACTGTTGTGCGCGTGGTACTTCATCCTCGTGTGTTATGAGTAGTTGTTATCTTGGTGGTGATGGAGCCACATCCGTGTAATGGGAGAAGGAATGGTGCGCGACATACCTTGCTAGAGTGAATCAGTGCATTTTCTATAGATATATATAGAATCCAGAACCACCAAAATGGCCACATCTCTATTGTTATACCCCGAAAGCGTATTGGAGACATTGAAGCAAGAACTTCTCTGAGAGAAACCTTACCTGGAAACTCACTAGAGCACGCATTTGCCTACCCTAGACAAAAGGAATATATCGATAATGTGTCTGAAGGTAACCACAAATAGGTATTGCTGGAGCTGTGGCGAGTGTATTTGGACCAAATCATCAAAGGACATGTGCATTATCGCAGCATTGGGCGGAACCTGCAGACTAGATCATCGTTTTGTGACCGAGTACTCGGGTCCGACTGGATGTCCTCCTTGCCTCAGCAAACAGGATGTTGAAGAGGAGAAAAACAATAATTAGAAACAATATTGGATTACATGCGGGAAGAGATACAAGGGCATAGATGTTGACGCGGACCTAATTGTAACGCTGAACTGGTGTATTGAACTGGCGGAAGGGCCATGAGACTTATTTGAGCAGCTATTACAATTACTTTACCACGAAAATCATGTTTTGAAGGGACGGACACGGGATTTTGCAAGGTTCATGATGATGCTAGCAACGGTTTTACGGTGCACCAAATGCACAATTTGCAGACGATGACCAAGCGAGACGCACAAAATGAGGCGTCGTTTTCCCCTGCCGTGTAGACTTGACACGTCCTGGCCCAGGGACAAGGACGCTATGGCGAATCAGGGGCAGCGCCCGGTGGAGTTGGACGCGTAGACACGCACACCCGTTTTGCAGGTTGGTGTTCGGTGTATTTGTGGGTTTCGCCCCTTTGGATGTGAAGCTGAAAAAAACCGGCGTCTCAGTCACCACTTCGTCTCTTGGTGTTGTTGCTACATATGGTGTTGGAGCAAAAAGCGTGGGCCTGCCGCTTGTAAAGTCAAATAGAATCGACAAACTCAAAAGGGCAAGAGCAGCAAGCGGATCGGCAAGATCGTGGGATTTGACGTAGAACGGCGGTTGATCTAGCGGGTTAGCCCAGCGGAAATAAGAAGGAGCAGGGGACCTGGTGAGCTGTAGCGTGGTTCCGAGCGCGCAAGGGTCTCAACCACGGACCCAGTTTCTCGGCAGGCATGACTCCGTCGCTGTATATAGACGCTTACGACGCTGAGTCTTTTGCGGCAATATGGTGGCCGGCCGAGGAAATATGCCATCCATGGTCATATGCCGACTTGTGCGACAGTGCAAGAAACTTAAACTTGCCTTTGGGCCTTTGGGGCACAGCTGGGCAGAACCTGTGGCCTATAAACTATCGCCTGCGGAGTGCACAATCCGCTGTTAACGGATGACTGTGCCCGCACCAAAACAGGCAGTACGCCAAGGCAAAGTGGAGTTTTTATTCAATAGTCTCGCTGGAACGTTGACACAGAGCCAAGAATGTTCTTCACGAATTCCGCAGACTGCTTTCGATCCAGGTTCCGATGGACTGGTCGTGGTTCTTCCCTGGCTTAGTGGCGTCCGCGTGTCGAGGCGGCTGATTAGCGGCTCCGTTCTTCGAACAGTTCCTTTTGCGAGGAACTCGTCCAAACTTGGAGCCTCCACCTCCCGACGCCACATGACGACGACTCTTCACGGTCGGCACAGATCAATAGCGCATCGACGCCAAGTATAGGAGCGGCAGCCAGAAGACAACCATGGGCGCTTCTCCGCTGCGTGTGTCTGTCTGATACCACAGCGCGCTCCATAACACGTCTGCCTCCAATAAGCAAGGACCCTGGTATCCGCCAACCCTCTTGGCCCACCACTTCAGGGTTTAAGCGGAGGCCTGGTCCTTTATTCCCCGATCGTCCGCATTGTTGATGTGCCCTGATAGGATCGAAGGCCGTTGGATCCGTAACCCGGACCTTACTTGGCCGACTCGGATGACCAATGATATCGAGACTGACTGGCCTGACTGCGGCACCAACAGCCATGTGCGGACCCACGTTCACATGAGAATGCTACAAGACCAAGCCACAAAAGAAACGGGAGCAAGAACAATCTGCCAGGGTGTAGACGTGCAAGATGCCCAGGCAAGCAAGACCGTGGCACCGTGGCCTAGTTATCGTCCGTTTTCAGAAGTCATCGCCGGCCTTCCTTTGCTTTTCCAATATCGCCTCCGAGGCGAGTCTTTGCTTTCAGCTGGCCCTGGTGAAAATGTATTGTTATTGCACACTAGTTTCTCCATGTGGATTACCTTCTGACTGGTGATCATTTTAGCATGGATCATCGATCTCTGTGAAGCCGTCTTACCCTTTGCCGCACAAAATCGACTCTCGGAGTCTCGCCCGAGCCGAGCCTCAAGCCCGTTTGGTTTAGCCAATATGTTCCTGCATTAGTCCTGCCAGGGGCACGCCTTCATACGTGTGCCACTCGTCACGTTGCAACGAACAACGTCAACGAATGACTCGCTATCAAGTCCATATGGACTCTTGACGCGCACCACTTTACTAGCAAAGCAGTGGAGACTCGCAATCCCCAGCCGGCAGTCACTTTATGCTGCCCTGGGAGAATTTGAAACATCGTCCCATGGTGTTTCCCCAATCACACTGCTCGGGCTGGTGTCAATCTCCTGAACCCCTTGGATTCCGTTGGGGGGTGTCTATTTCTGGTGTGTGTCGATGCAACGTACCTGCACCGCCAACATCGCCCTCCCCGTAGACTGGGGCATAGATCAAGATTGTTCCTTGCCTGTTGGGGCCCAGTCGCATAGTCGATAGCCTGATGAACCCTGGGACCTCGCCAGAGAATCCTCGGTAATCCACTCATCCAGTCAGCTTCGTAATGGCGAGGTCCCGGCCCTCCGTTCGTCGTATGCCTGAAAGGGGCACGCACACGGGGAAGAAACATTGAAAAACATCTTCACCCCAGCGCCTCCAGTTTCATCCATAGCCATTCTTTCTCAGTCCATTGGGCGGATCAGTCTTTTTTAAATATTTTCATCCCATCCTTTCTAGAGCCTCAAGCTCATCTTGACGTACTCACGTCTAGCCACACTCCTTTTTCCCTACTGTCACTCACTGACATCTTTGTTGTACAATCACGAATCTCTTTTCCCTCTCGTTCCTTCTCTTGATACCATGTCTCCTTCGCTTCGCTCCATCGGCGCGGCCGCTTTGGTCTGCGCTGGCAGTGTTTCTGCCAAGCAGTGGCACCTCGCCGATACTTGGGATGCCACCAACTTCTTTGACAAGTTTGCCTTCTTTAGTGTAAGTCTTTACACGGTATCGTATGTTACTATTTACACAAACTAACAGATGTAGGATGCCGACCCCAACTCCGGCCACGTTGTTTACCAGACCAAGGCCAAGGCTATGGAGCTCGGCCTTGCCAAGTACGAGGACAGCGAGGTTTACCTCGGCCCCGATAACACCAACGTTCTCGACAGCAACACTGGACGTCCCAGTGTGAGACTCCACTCCGCTAGCAGCTACAACCACGGTCTCTTCATTGCTAGATTCTCTCACCTCCCAGAATCTGCCTGCGGTGCTTGGCCTGCTTTGTAAGTAGTGGCAGTATGCCCATTCTATCCTGGCTTTCTTCTAACCATGATAATAGCTGGTCCGTTGGCAACACTTGGCCTGACGATGGCGAGATCGATATCATTGAGGGCTGGAACCTTCAGACGACCAACGCTCCCGCCTTCCACACCGGAGACTCCGATGAGTTCGGCACATGCCAGCTTAGTGGCTCCAACCAGACGGCTACTATCGACACTAGCAACTGCGACAACACGTACTCGGACTCCAGCCAGTCACTTAACCAGGGCTGCACTGCCACCGATTCCAGCGCCCCTTACGGCTCCTCAGACGGTGGTGTTTGTAAGTTACCGCACTTGGATACAACACCAATACTTTAAGCTAACTAATTGTCTCTAGACGCCCTCGAGTGGACCGACAGCTACATCAAGCTCTTTGCCTGGAAGTGGAGCGCTGTTCCCTCCAACATCGACTCTTCTGACCCCGACACCGACTCTTGGGGAACTCCCAACATGTACATCTCCAACGACGAATGCAACATTGACAAGCACTTCATCGACCAGACCCTGATCATCAACCTTGCTTTCTGCGGTAACCCCGTTGGCAACACCGACAAGTGGGCTACCTGCAAGACCAACACTGGCTACGACACCTGCAGCGCCTATGTCTCTGCTGAGCCTACTGCCTTTGCCGACACCTACTTCAAGATCCAGGACATCCGATACTTCAAGACCACCAAGTCTACCTCCTCTTCCACCCCCGTTGCTTCCACCCCCGTTGCCACTACTACTCCCGCCATTGCTACTGGCACCAAGTACAACAACGGCTCCATCCCTAGCACCGAGATGACCACCTCCGTTGTTTACAGCACCCAGACCTCCACCGTGACCGCTTGCCCTTCCACTGTCACTGACTGCCCCGTTGGCTCTGTTGTCACCAAGACCATCGCTCTTTACACTACCGTCTGCCCTGTCTCTGGCCAGGAGTCCACCCCTACCGGCACCTCTGGCTCTGGCTCTTCTGGCTCCGGTTCTGACTCTTCTGGATCCGGTTCTGACTCTGGCTCCGAGACCATCACTGAGACCCTGACCAAGGTCCACACCATCACCAGCTGCGCTGCTACTGTTACCAACTGCCCTGCCCGCCACTCTACTGAGTACATCACCACCACCTACTGCCCTGGCAACGGCTCTGGCTCTGGCTCTTCTTCTGGAGCCACTGCTACTCCCGGCTCTGGCTCCGGCTCTGGCTCTTCTGGTTCCGCTGGCACCAGCTACTCCGGCTTCTGGCCTGCTCCCGCTCCCTCTGCTGGTGGCAGCGGCAGCGGTAGCGGCTACGAGACTCCCGGTGCTGGCTACAACACCCCCGTTGCCACTCCATCAATTGCCACTCCCGTTGCTGGCTCTGGCTCTGGCTCTGACTCTGGATCTGGCGCCTACACCCCTGGCTCCAGCTTCACTCCCGTCGCTACCCCCTCCATCTCTACCTCCATTACTGGTGCCACCACCGGTTCTTCTTCCTCTGGCAGCACCACCACTAGCGCTGTCGCCGTCACTGGCGGTGCCGGCAAGATGGGCGCCAGCCTTGCCCTCCTCATCGCCGCCGTCGCTGCTGTGATGATCTAAAAAGAATATCTGTCTAGTTCCGGGGTTTTTTTTTGTTCATTTATAGATTTTGGATAGTGTTGGATATTTGATACCGAATAGTACATATTTTCTTTCTCCCTAAGTGCTTGTCTGAGTGTGTGAATCACGCCAATGGATTTGGATTCAGGTTGGGTAATGAATGAAAAAGAATCATTTTTATAGCTACAAATCGCATTGAATAAGTCCGTTGTGAATTCAACTAAACACAAACATAATCTCAACCTGGAGACAAACTGTTTCATATTGACGAGTAATAATCGTAGTTCTATTCCAATGGCGCTTGTGGCTCGCTATTTTAACAATGTTGCATCTCATCTTTCGGCAGCCACCCTGGCACGCATCCATGTATGAACCTTGTTCTAGGGGTATCATTCAACTCCATCCAACTTTTCACCATTGCCCACCCTTTTGCTGCTTGCGCAACGCCTTTATGCAAGGCGCGTTCTGATCCACTCCGTCCATTTGCACAGATCCTCCATGTGTTCAAGGACTTTGCCGAGATCAGCTCTGCTGAGCTCCTTGCCCTTGAGCTTTCGTCCCTCAGCATCGCCTTCCTTGGGGAGCACATTCTCATTGATGATTTCAATGATACCGTCTTCGTGTATTTTCAGGGTGATGTCGGCAGTGGAGCCGCGGAAGGGGAACACAACCTGCATGTGTGGAGTTGGGTGAACCCAGAGCGTAACGTCCAAGTTGAAGTCTTCTGAGGGAGGCTCTTGGGCTGGCTCCTCGGGGCTGATGCTCGAATTCATAAACTCCGCCAGCTCATCCTTAGTCGTTTTGGTGCTAGTCTTCGGCGCTGGTCTGGATGTCTTCTCATTTGCAGATTCAGGTGGTACCTCGTTGGTCTTGGATCCGAAACTGTTGTCGAGAAGAATGGAGATGAAGGCGTACTGTCGGAGGAGTGGCAGCATTTCAATGAGCTGTCTCGGGTGGGAGAATGGCATCTCTGTAACCACCTGTGAATATATTTGCTTGTAGATGTAGAGCGAGTTCTTATGAGGCTGCGTGGACGGCTTCCCTTCTCTGTCGTATACTTGAACATCTCGCTTGCGGGTGATTGTACGCAGCTCGCTCGGGTCTTGTGTGCTACCAGGAGGCACAGGGAAGAACAAGCTGTCAAACGTCGGAGGGTAGCTATATATAGGCGGAGGGCTCATATTCGTAAATGTGTAGAGCCGCATCCAGTCGTTTTGGGGGAGAATTATCGGAGGGTCAAAGGCAACGGTAAACATCACCTGTGGCACTCTAGCGGTGGAGAGATCGGGTTGGAGCATTTCCATACCAGCGTTCTTATTCTCCTCTGATGGGGGAAGCACGACATTTTCAGGCTCTTGCCAGTCTAGATTTGGCCTCTTAGGGTCGATAGATGGCTCGGCTTTGGCAATGTCCTTGGATAGCCAATTCTCCGATACTCGCACCGGCAGATGATCAATTCCTCCCGTGGCACTACACCCGATGAGGAGTGACCAAACTTTCTCCCGGGTTTCGGTAAATGCTGTCACTTGTTCATTTGAGGGAGGTATCATTCTCAGTGTCTTCCAATACTGGATGGCGAGCCCCACGCGGTCTCTGGGATGCATCACTGGGCAACCATGCCTTGAGCACATGGCCACAACGGACAGAGCTCGGTCTGTTTTGTCACCCATGCCTGGCTCCTCACGCAGCTTGGAAACGTCCCATTGGTGCAGCCGCTCCAAGCTCACAAAGATACCCGCCAACGCCTCATGACAATCTAGTCCCGGGATGATGCTCAACTTGTCCAGGGTCGCAAGACTCTCAAGGTTGACAGAGAACTTGTCCAGTGTTTTTGTGAGGGGGCTTTGGTTCGGAAGTAGCTTGAGATCTTTTAGCAATATTTGGCTGGCCTTGTCGACGTGCTTCGTAACCGAAGGGGCCGACTCTGGAAAAGCGAGTGAGATGTTCGTGACGATGTTGTTGTCTAAAACAATATCTATCTGGATAGCAGATCCAGCTATGACGAGGGTTTTGGTTTTGCGGCCGTCGGTTGTGCTGTGCTCCTCGGAGAGGCAGTCAAGTCCTATTCGCTGCGCGAGTCGCTCCAGGCCAGCTTCACTGACAAGACCCTTCTTTTTCTGCTGAGGATTAGCAACTGCTCAACTTTTCAAACTATCATCCCACATACGTTCAAGCCTTCCATGATTGCTTCTAGTCGCTTCAATTTATCATCCTCGCTTGCAAGGGCTCCAAGAGCTCCGAGACCTGCAACGCCGACGTTGTCAAGACCGATATCGAGACCGCCACCCATCGCCAGGGCGCCCATAGCGGCCGCTGTGGATGGGCTTTCGAAATTGAGTGGCGCGTTTGTTTGCTGGGCCATCATTGTCGAGGTTGCAGGAGACTTCTTGAACTGCTGAGGAGAAGATCGCGGTCCTCGGGGGGAGAAAACGGCGTGCGCAGGGTTGGAGAAGGGCGTCGATACGGGAGGCGTCGCAGCGGCAAGTTGCGACGGCGTGCGGCCTTGCTGCGAGGCAGCATGCTTCATAGCGGTAGGCGTCGCCATCGTGATGCGTCGTGGAGTGGTCGGTGCAAGGTGAGGGAGGTTTGACGGGGCTCAGATTGCGCGGCAGAGCGCACAACCGAACGTCGCTTTTTCAGGTCGAAAACATTCGAGGGAGGCGAAAGGATGGAGTTTGGATAGCGAGGTGGCGCTCTAGATGATGGCGGAGGGTTAATTGTGTAGGCTGAGTTGAAGGTGAAATCATGCAGGCCAAACAAAGGACTTCGACTCGGCAAGTCCCAGCCTTGCGCAGCGCCCATTCACTCAGGTACAAATGAGCTCCAGGCGCGGCTCACCACTCCGGCCCCACCAGCCCGAGTTTAGCCGCCAGCGCACCCAAGCCAGGACTTTAGTGCTGCCACCAGCAAAACCGCATCCTCGAACACATTGAGAACCACGCCATGGCCTCCACGATTGCCTCTGCTTCAGCGAAGCATGCGGCTCACCTGGGAAAAAGGATTGCCCTACGTTCGGTATCCATCCACGTGTCCCCACCTCCCATTACTTTTGCAGAGCGACGTTCCGTCTTGCAGGCGTTGGAGCAGCATGGCAAAGTCGAGTTCTTTAAACCCAACGAGGTAGGCTTGTTCGCTTCGCAACCCGGAAAAAGCCCAAGCTCACCTGACGATGTTACAGAACCATGACTCTCTCTTCGTCTCATTGATGAAGGATGAGAAAACCGTTGACGAATTGGTCGCAATCAGTCCCATCAGATACACTGTGGCACTGCCTCAAGCATCCACAGAAATCCTCCTCTCCGACTTGAAAGGACGAAAAAGCCTTGCCAACTCAACACCCGTGACAACTCTTCACGTTTCCAAACCTAAAGCTACCCTGAATCCAAAGCCGATACCTTCCGACGCCGAGGACATCTCGAGGACTGCTGGTTGGCAACAGAAAGAATTCGAGATCCATGTATGGCCGCTCCCTGATTACAAACACCAGCAAAGTTCTCAGTCCGCTTTGCACCGATCGTGGCCTCAATTCATCGGCGATAACAAGAACTTTATTACGAGGATGCTGCAGCAAACGGTCCCGAATAATTTAGCCACCAAGGGCCTGTCCAATTGGAAACCCGACCTGGGAATGCGCCGGGTGGCTGCCACAACCAATCCCGCAATAGAGGAGCGCCAGCAAAAACGACTCTGGCTTCCCGGAAAATTATGGGAACAAGCAAAAAAACAGGAGCAGGATGATCAAAGGTCACCGCCCAGGGACGAGAGTGAAACCACAACAAGATAGATAAAGCTACTGTCCTCGATCCTCCCCGGTCTTCTCCGGCGCAGGCGCAAAGACCCAGTGGGGAAAAGAAGGCATCTAGCAGTGTCCAAGACCATGACTGAGACTCTCTGAGCAGTGTCTAACAACCCCAGGTCGTAAAAGTACACCGCCAAACATGAAGAGGTCGTATTTCGGCCAGGCCAGGCGTCATGTCTCTCCTCCTAAGCGAAAAATGGTTTAAGGCTGTTTTAGTGTGAGAGTCGACGAGACAACGACGATTTCCAAGTTCAAGCACCTTGTCGCATTACCTAACGACAATTGGCTGCTGCCAAGACGAACCGTGTGACGTTGTAGAGCGGCATGAAATTCCGTCTAGGGTCAAAGCAAGGCACTGCCGATCCGGTCATCCCCACCACTTAGGCCCGATTCGACAAAGCCACGCTACCTACGTCACTAAACCACAGCCCCGACAGCTTGACTGGGATTGCCTCAAGAGTGCGCCACGACTGACGAGTCCATTTGGGTTCGGAAAGGCAAGGACCTGTCCGGTTGATGACGTCCGAGCCAAGAAGTCGTCGCAATTTGGTGCAGATGATGGGTGTGGCGTGTCGTATCGTATTGACTGGGCTTCCCCAAACCCTGGATGAACGTCTGCACATATAGACCCCGTCCCTCCTGACGATTAATTAAAAAATTTATTGCATCCATCGTCTCGTCTCATTCTTCCTTTTCTAGATTCCACGCCCACGAACAAGTATTTAAACCCTCGCTTTGACCATTGTGCCCAGTCTCGCTCTCATCCAGGCTGCTACAACCGAAATAAATTAAACAATCGCAAAAATGGGTGTCGGTCGCTTTATCCACCACATCGGTGCCATCTTCCTATTAGCAGCAACGGCGCTGCTCATCGTTGTCGACATTACAGCCCCCGTCGTCAACGACCTTGCTCTTATGAAAATCGACCTCTCCTCGCAGGCGACAGGATCAGCCATCACATTTGGTACATTCGGCTACTGTATCCTCGACGCAGACAACGGAAAGTACGTCGACACGTTTCCCCCATCTGAAGTCGCAACATGAACAACAAAGGCTAACTGAACTTCCCAGGGACCGATGCTCAAAGGCCAAGATTGGCTACGACCCGGCTGATGTTGTCACCACGGAATTGGGCAGCAGCGACTTTGGCGACATTTCATCCGGCGCCGCCAAGACACTGACCAAGGTCCTGGTGTTGCACCCAGTTGCAACTGGCCTGTCCTTCATTGCCTTCCTTTTGGCAATTGGGGCTGGAGTCATCGGCTCCTTCACGGCCTCGTTGGTCTCCTTACTAGCCTTCTTGGTTAACGTAGTTGCCTTAGCATGCGACTTTGCCGGCTTCAGCATCGTCAAGCACAAGGTCAACGATCTCAACACCAGCAACCACGCCAAGTTCAGCATCGCCATCTGGCTCGTCGTCGCCGCTGCCGCCTGCAACCTCATCGCTACCGTCCTGGTCTTTGTTACCTGCTGCTCTGGCCGCTCCCGCAACAGGCCCAGCAACCGCAAGATCTACCAGTAAATAGACATGCGCCGCATCACATTGCTCTCGTATCCATCGAGAAAAAAATCTTAATGAAATTACGACGACGATCATACACAACAGAAGGATTTACCCCAGGGCTGAATGCAATGCGCCACCATGTGACGAATTAAGGTCACGGCGGAGGAAAACAGGGCTGTTCGCCGGTTGCTGCACTCGCATTTCCACCTACACAAATGATATCCCTACGTGATGGTATCAAGCCTCACGTTTTTGAATTTTTTTGTTTTCTTGTTCTCATGAGTCACATGGTTTTTTTTATATTATAAGAGGTTGGACACTATCAAATGTAAATATATAGCTCGTCTTAGCATGACAGTTATTAATCGATCAGTCTGCTGATATTGAGACCATCCCAAAGTGGCATGAGAAACGTTTCGAGTCGTGGGTTAGAGACGCACAGAGCATTGAACTCCCTGACAGCCTCAACCATCTTGACCTGGTCATGATCTGATTTCTGGTCAGCCAGTGCGTCTGGGTCTGCCACGAGACCTCTGCGGAGCACGTTGTCAGACACGATGAGGGCGCCGGGGCGCAGCAGCCGACGCGCATCCCCAGGACGTGAACCCTCCAGCAGCTGCTTTAGGTACCCAGGATACCCCGTCTTGTCGGCATCAATAAAGACAATGTCGTAGGGCTCATCAGGGTTAAGCTTGGGCAGCCTAGGTACACGAGCTAGTGTCAACGTCCGTTCATGCAGTTTTTTTGTTTTGTCTTGTTTCGTTTCTTCATGTCTCTTCAAACGGAAAACGGCACTTACGTCTCGGCAGCGGGGCCGACCACAATCTCGATGTTCTTGATGCCGCGATCAGCAAAGGCCTCGTTGGCCAGCTTGGCATATTCGGCTTCGAACTCTAAACCAGTGACGCGGCCGGCAGTGCCGACCGCGTGGGACCAGACAAGGGCAGAGTAGCCGACATACACGCCAATCTCCAAAACTAAGAAGTTGCAGCAAGGTGCGTGAGCATGGGGGCCGTCGTCGGCATTGATTAGGTAGTGGATCAACGAAAAGGGCTGTGTGTGTGGGTGTGTGGGTGTGTATGTGTGTGTATGTATGTGTATGTATGTGTGTGGACGTGGGTGGGTGGCCCGGTGGGTGGCCTCCCGTGTCGCTTTTTGATGGGCTTGCTGTCACTCACCTCGCTTTGCTCCCACGGCCTTGGCAAGGATATAGTGGAACTGTGATTGGAAGTTGGAGCTCATGTAGTTGGAGTCGTCGCGGCCGCTTGCAATGGCCTCGTGGAACTCGGTAATGTGCTTGGGCAGCGGCGTCGACAGCCGCTCCGAGTACTCGGTGACTTTGCGGCTTAGCTGCGGTGTCGCATACAGAGGTGTCTCGTTTGCCTTCATTTTGGCTAATTGTTTCCCCTCTGATTTGCAGCTAGATATTGGATACAGTAGTAATTAATAAAATAAAAAATGGACAAGGGATAAAGAAAGAAAAGAGTCTATCACAAGCCAGATGATCGCGCTGGTTCTTCCCTCTTTCCCCCACCTCAAACTCTAGCATTGAGGGGGCTCTATTTATACTGCCATAGCACCTCGGACTCCGAGTCCACGACTTCTCGCAATGCCCTCCGGCTCAGCACCCACCTTCCCGACTTCCGGTCCACCAATGATCCGACTTCGCAACATTCGGCCGGCTCGGATTTAAGAACAAATCTAATCAATCAGGGTTGCTGATGAATGCTTTTTCAGCGGCCGTGCGGACTGCAGGGGGGGGAGAATTCAGCGGGCGCGATGCTAGACAATGGCGGCAGAGTGCTCCTCCGACCGGCTTAAGTGGAGTATTGAGACTCGCATCTGCTTGACGTAACTTGGGGCGGGGTTGACACAATCTCAATCAAATCATCTGGTTTGCTGCACTGGCGGTCAGATGCAAAGAGCAACAAAATTTTTAAATGGTAAAGAGGTGTTCAATCTATGTAGCTAGGCTATTGGTGGCGTTTTCTGACGGAAAGGTTGGCTAGATACATGTTTATCCACACTCTTGTCCCATGCGCAATCGAATACTACTTTTATCCGCCCTCGTCACAGGGCCGTGTAAGCATTGGATGCTGCTTTACAGCATCAAGAACGCAACCAGGCCTGCAAGTGCAAGGCCGGTAGTAGACATGGCAGTGCGGCCAGCACCAGCAACCTGGACTACAGAGGGGGTAGACTCCGCATAGTCGGACGGGGTCGTGGCGTTTTGAGGAGCATAAGGAGCCGGAGCTGGAGAATCGTAGGGCTCCTCTGGAGCATCCTGTTCGGCAGCATCTTGCTCAGCATCCTGGTAGGATTCCACCTCGACGTCGTCCGTCTCAGTGTATTCCTCGTCGGTAGTCTCTTGGTCAACCTCTTGTTCAGAATCCTGCTCAGAGGTTTCCTCAACAGCGTCTTGCTCTGACTCTTGTTCAGAGGATTCCTCCTCAACAACTTCTTGTTCTGCTTCTTGTTCCGATTCCTGCTCAGGGGCTTCCTTCTCGGGGTATTCTTTGTCGGGAGTCTCCTGCTTGGCAGGCACTTCCTTGGTCTGGTCGGAGCCGGAAGCGGTGGCCGAGTCATCCGACTTCTTGGGGCCCGAATATGGCGCTGGAGCTGGAGCTGGGGCCGGGCTTTCAGCATCAGACTGGTCCTTGACAGAAACGGCCTTGCTAGTGCAAGGAGTGGACGAGGCTGGGGGTGAAGCAGGGGCGACAGGAGCAACAGCATCAGCTGAACCAGAGGCCTGAGGAACTGAAACAGGGCCATGAGGGGGAGGAGCCGGAGCAGGGGCTTGAGAAGGATAGACAGGAGCCTGGGAATCAAGAGTAGAGCAAGGAGCCTGGGCAACCGAAACAGGGCCGTGAGGAGCAGGAGCCGGAGAGTAAGTGACAGCTGGAGGCGGGCCCTGAGAAACCGGAGCCTGAGGAACAGGAACATGGACCTCGGCCTGAGCCTGGCCAGAAGATGAGGCGGGAGCCGGAGCTGAAGGTGCAGGCGGGGCATGATAGATGGGAGCTGTAGAGCTGCAAGGCTTGGGTCCTTCGATGCAGCTGGTAGTCACGACGGGCACCACGGCATCAGCCTGGCCTGTGACCACATACTTGACAGTGGTAGTATATGGAGCATGGTGCGCAGTGCACGAGGAAGTCGAGGTGGTCAAAGTCTTGCACTTGGTCTCCGTCTTGGTCTTAACGACAACACCACACTTGTGACCTTCACAAGGCCTCTCGATCTTGTGAGCCCCCTTCTGCTCCTTGGTATCCTTGCAGTGCCAGCAACCAGGCTGGGCCCAGCCATTCTTGCACTCGGTCTTGCAGCACTTGGGCTCGCAATCGTTGCCCTTGCAAGGATTCTTGGGTGGTGGGCAAGGGCAAGGCTTGGTTCGATCATGGACACAGGGGCAGGGGAGAGGCTTGGGCTCGGGCTTGCCACAGCTGGGTCCTTTGCAAGGGTTGGGTCGTCCAGGTCGTGCCTTGCTATCGCCAGAGCCAGGATGGTTGTGAGAATGATCGTGCTGGTGGTTGTGAACATGCACGTGGTCTTCGTGTTGGTTGATCTGCTGGAGACAGGAAGGTGTTGTGCAAAGTCTAGGGTCACCAGGACGTCCAGGGCCAGGACCCTTCCCACCATTGTTCCCACCGATAGGGCCCTTTCCTCCGGGGCCACTTCCAGGACCGCTTCCGGGACCGCCTCCGGGACCACGACCGCTTCCAGGGCCGCTTCCAGGGCCGCTTCCAGGACCTCCGTGACCCCCAGGGCCGCCTCCAAGACCCCCAACAGCACCTCCGAGGCCGCCTCCAAGACCTCCAACGGCACCGCCGACAGCACCGCCAAGATTACCAACAGTACTGCCAACAGTTCCGAGAGTACCGTCAACGGCACCACCGACAGTACCACCAAGATTGCCGACAGTACCACCGACAGTACCAAGAGCACCGCCAACAGGGCCGCCAACGGTGCCGCCAACAGTACCAAGAACACCACCAGTAGGACTACCAGGAGGGCCACCGGCACCACCAAGAGCACCACCAGCAGGGCCACTGGCAGGACCGCCAAGAGCGCCGCCAACAGCACCGAGAGCGCCGCCAACAGTACCACCACCACCACCGGCGGCGGTATTAGTAGGCTGGGGAGGTACACCAACAGCTGCATTTGTAGTACCTCCAATGGGTGCAGGAGGTGCAGCAGCAGTGGTTATACCCAGAGTAGTAGGCGGGCCGGGCACAACAACCACCGCAGTAGGAGGGGGGGGCAGAACAACACCTGTAGTAGGCAGGGGAACTATAACAACTGGATCACCGCCAACAGGAACGGGAACGATGGGAGAATCAGCCCTAGCCGCGAGGCCATTGCGGATCTTGGCAGCATCACCATCACGAGCCTTGAGGGACGAACCGTGTCCGCGAACGTTGACGACCCTCGCCTGGGCTACCCCGTTGAGGATAGCCAAGGTGGCCAGCAGGTTGTGCCGCATGGTGGTTTGTTGTATCGAGAAGCGAGTCTGTGACTCAAAACGATTGACTTTTGATATGGAAAAACAGAGCCTCTGCTACAGGGAAGAATGAACGAGCGAACTGAGGAGGCAATGAAGCAGGAATTCAGGACCACCATGTTTGGCTCTTCTCTTATATCTCGAGGCTCCTTGGTTGACTTCCATCTTGTCGTCATTCAACGAAACTGTACAAGAGCTCAACCCACTTCAAGTTCTTGCTCTGCATATGTTTGACCGGCATATATCGAAGTCAGTCAGTCGAGAGCTCCATGCAAACTTGCATAAACTCGAAACCTAGGAGTAATTCGACCGTGGTAATTCATTCACGCAAAGCAGGGGAACCTTTCGACAGACTTCTGTGAAACTCCTGATATAGGTACGAGCAAACCATCAGCAACACCTGCAGAAAAGGCAAAGCAACGTCTCGCCGAAATGCACCTTCCCCGCCATCTGCACGAGAGCAATTTGCAATTGATTGAGAAAAAAACAATGCTGTCCAAATCCAATTGTTGTCCTCGAAGCTACCACACAACGACCAAACCTTGCGCCTTGGGCCGCGTAACAGATAATGCTCGCTATTAATATGCACATTCTCGATCCTCCGATTTGTCTTTTTCTGTACCCCCTCCTTTCTTTCTCGGCCAAATACAGACGCACCTTAACGCCCCTTACGCCAGTATAGGATACTTGATTGACGCACACTTATTCTTCCTCCGGAATACCTGAGAAAAGTCCGAACCGCATCCGATGGCTCTGTAATCATGTTAGCATGCAGGGGTAAAAAAGACATTGGGCCAAAACTCAATGCCGGAGCAGGTTGGGAGAGCGGGCGGGCCCGACTGGAGAGACGCACAAAAGGAAGCTTGGGAATGACAACTCCCAAGACAGCAAGGAAGTTAATGATGAAATACGCAAGGTCATAGTGAGTGTAGTGTGTGCTGAGGAGGAACAGCATAATTGGGACACTTAGAAGGAACTTCTTTGTGGGTGTGTACTGAGCACCATTGTCAATCTGCTCCCACATGTTGAGGTTGTCGAAGGCACCGCTGTTGAACTCGAACGGAACACCCCGGACATAATGGAACATGATGTAGGAGCTAAACATGTATGTCATGTTGGTCAGGGTCCATGATGTCTCCTGAGAGACACCCGGGATAATGTCGTAAAAGATCTTGAGGCACGCGATCAAGACAATGTGGATGGTCCATGCTCCTGCAAAAGAACTCGACGTCAGCAATGCGGGTCTTCGGCGTGCGCGGACGTCCGTGAGGATTAAAAAAAAAAAGAGGGCCAGGCATACCTTTGGCATTTGTCCAGTTGGCGTTGAGATTGGGAAGGGCGGCCTGGTCGCTAATCTGCTCGAGAGTCTCCGGAGGCTCATGATAGACCTGGAGGATACTGCTAGACCTCCTCCGCCGGGCACCAGTGTTGCGGTCTGGCATGTTGAGATATGTGCTTCCCCGGCGCGCAGGTTGAGTTCCTGCGTCGTAGGAAACGGTACGCTGGAGCAGGATTGGGGAAGACAGTTTGGCGGTATTGAGAGGGTCGACGCGGACGCGCGGGCGGGCGACGGGAGGGAGGAGCGGAGCGGAGAGGAGAGAGGGTTCGCGATAGTCGGCAGACGCGGTAGAGGGTTTCGAGTGCAGGATGGTGGTCGTCGAGCTGGTGCCCCTAATGATGTCACGAAGAACGCGGGAGATGCAGGTGGCCGCAGGGGGGGATTAGGGGCGGTGCTATTGATACAGAGCCGAGCGGGCGGGACGGCCAAGCAGGCGGACAAGATGGAGGCGATGAGCAGCAACGAACGGCGATGATAACGAAGAAGCCGAACGTTGAGTCGTTGGGAAGGACGAAGCGGAGGGGACACCGAACGGAAGATTGAACGAAGCCGACGGGGCGACACCTAAGTTTAGGTAGAGACTGATGAGCCACGCCACGCTTAGGACACGCAGAGCACCCGACGACACGGCGAGAGAGCAGGGAGGCAGACGCACGGTCCAGCGAAATAATTCAATTCAGGGGATTGGGACTGGCTCCAGGGGACTTCGGAGGGGGGCACCTCAGAGGACGTGCAGTAGTTGGTGGACGGAGGCTCCCCTGCTGGGAGAGAACAGGGCCAGAAGGTCGAGAACCGGGGCTGAGGGCGATTCAGTGAGGCCAGTTAGGCCAGTTCTCCCAGGGACAGTGGTGTGGTGGAGGCAATATCTACTGAAGAGGGGGCTCTCGGGGGGCGCTACGGCCTAGGAAGGGCTAGCGTCTCCTCTGCCTTCGGGCCTAGAGGTCCCAAGCTCCAGAAGGGCTCCGGGGCTATGCTCCAGGCTGGAGATTCAGACTGAGACACACACGTGCACAGGCTGACGACGCCGAAAGCGAGCAACGACGACAAGGCTGCTTCGAGAATCAAACTTCCCGGCGCCGGATCCGGAAGGAAAATAAAGCCGGGGATTGGATACCTAGAAACCTGGAGACCAAGAGACCCGGCAGCGTCAGCAGGAACGCGAGACGTCGAGATGCAGCTGAGATCGCAAGTGTGGCTTGCTCTAAACAAGTGTCGTGGGTAAATATAGTATATACGGGCGATAAAAGCAAATCTAACACCGATATGACTGCGGATATTCGGCCCAAGATTCAGGAGCAAAGTGTGGGCAATAGGGATGAGATATACTTTTCACTACCGCCCGCCTCTTCATAATCACGGCAGCGGATAATCAGATATACGAGACGGGGGCATGAACAATGCCAAGCAGGTACGTAACATGTACAGCATGTTATCATTTACTGCCTTCGCCGCCTTTTGCATCTGGCCAGAATATTGCCCATCCTCAGTCGCAGCCTGGGGGGTGCTGTCGAGCCTCAGGGTCTGCGCGGAATCCGATAGCACGTGGACGGGCAAGAATATCGACTGACGTCGCATGTCGGTCAGAGCATTGAAGCCTTAGACCCTCGGCTGTGCCCTACGTATTATGCATCCCCGCGCAGTGGTTCAGGTGGAGTGGTGCGATGGCCAGGTGCCGGCCCGATGCCTCTCCATCGCCGCACAGGATCTGGTTTCCACCAGCTGGAGCCGCGGACCACGATGAAGGATATTTCTGCCCTGGTGTTGATAACGCTTGGTGGTAAAACAAGGGTGCCAGTAAATTGTTTGGAATTTCAGCCTGCGATGGGTGTTGATGGTTAATCTTCGGCCTTTCATGTGCCCTTTCCAACAAAGACCCATATCAACTGAAGCTGTCAAAGGATAGGCGTCATCTGATTGGTCGCAATGATTTTTTTTCCAAAAGAGCTTTGATATCACGTCGCAGGTATAATTTCTGCTGCTTGAAGCCACCACAACGCCTTGTACCACCATCGCGTACTTCGCCGTCGCTCCTTATCCATTGACTTCCTCCAGCCTCATCGCCTAAAAAGGGGGCGGCTTCGCTTATTCCAAACTTACGCAGCCCCAATCGCTTCCATTCCTATTTCCCGGAATCGCGTCCAGTACGCGCATGAACGGATACCGGGTTTTGGAGCCGCACAGGGGTCTGACGTACTTCACAAGCTCCTCCAGGTGCTTGGTAGCCATCACGCCATATCCGGGTGAGGTCTTGGACTAGTTTCTTTGTTTGCTAGTTGCTCAACTGGCTCACAGTTGTGGTGAGGATACCCAGCCTGACCGACAGCCTTGTGAGGCCCACCATCGTGAGCACAAGCGACGAGTTGAGTTTTTACCCAGCTCCTCGTTCCTAACACATCGCGGTTGCGTGTAATCAAGTAGGGACTGTAATTATTCTCACTTTTTTTCACACATGACAGAGCAGAAGATGGCAGCTTCTGAATTTGACCCCAAGGAGGCGATAGACCTCACCGATGAAGCTACTTCAACAAAGAAAAGGCCTCTAGAGGATGATGAGGACGCCGACATTCCCCATGAGGATGCATCATCTCTGCGTGACTCCAAGCGCGCAAGGACAGACCTGCCCCAGCAGGCGGAAACTGAGCCTGAAGGTCAGGAGCCTGCAGAGGAGGACGTCCTAAGCGCGGAGGAAGGAGAGATTGAAGAGGAGGAACCCCCAGTCACGGCTATCAGTGATTCACTGACATCTCAGGCACCCGCACAGCCCAAGCAGGCGGCAGGTTGGAATCCAACAATAAGTAAAACCATTGTACGAACTTCATTGAGCGATCCTGCACCCAAACCCGCCATGCCCGAAAAAGCTCCCGTCTTTCATCACAACTCACTCGCCTTCCAACTCCCCAGCCTCTCTGAGAAGAGGGAAGGCTCTTGGTTGGATCGCTTCAAGGACTGGGTTTGTTTGTTTCAAGAAATCAATTCAGGGCTCACTCACGCTATCACTCCTGCCGTGGCTCAGTCGGCCTACGTGCATTACATTGATGAAATCTCGGGGTTGAAGCCCAAGAAGCGAAAGAGTGCGAGGCAAGCATCGAAGGAGGTCGAGAGCACTGGTACTCTTGCTGCTCTCCTGCAAAGCATTCAATCCAAAACAACCTCTGAGGCCAACCAGCTCCCTCAAACATCGAATCAGCTTCCTACGCAAGGTGTCCGCAAGGGGAAGAGCTCACGCGCTTCTAGTGTAAGCGAAGACGAAGCGGCAGACGTCGCAAATGGTCAGGATTCTGAGAGTGAGGCCGAATACGAGCCTACGTTGAGCAAATCCGAACAGAAGTCGGCAGGTCCAAGTGGAAACGGTTCGGTGGGCCACTTAGAGCATCCTGCAGAGGCAAACGGCAACTCGACATCCCAACAAGCACATGCAGCTTCGCACACCGAG
Source organism: Calonectria hawksworthii (assembly GCA_020975415.1). Taxonomy (NCBI): domain Eukaryota; kingdom Fungi; phylum Ascomycota; class Sordariomycetes; order Hypocreales; family Nectriaceae; genus Calonectria; species Calonectria hawksworthii. The sequence continues at coordinate 1,201,180 of JAHXZK010000001.1, read as the reverse complement.
CCCATCATGACCAACAGAAGCGTACCGACGGGTGCCCTTGCATTGGACCAGCAACGCAGATACTTTCCCTCGGCCAGCGATCCAGCCCAGATGTGCCTGCTTTGCGGCCGTGGAACTCACCTAGCACCTAGTTGTCCCACACTAGTCTGCTCGTTCTGCGAGAGTCATGATCATCCGGACCTCAGCTGTCCGACACGTGTGAGGTGCAAAAAGTGCCGCCAACTTGGTCACCAGACGTCCCAGTGCGTCGAGAAGCTTGCCTTGACCAAGGGTGAAGGTTTAGCATGCAGCATATGCAAGTCAGGGATTCACCTCGAAAATGAGTGCACTCAGGTGTGGCGGTCTTTCCACCCCGAGGCCGGCACGGTCAAGAAGGTTACCTTTATCCCCGCGTCCTGCGCCATCTGTGGCAGCAACCAGCACTTTGCCTTTGACTGCAGCAAAGGCAGTGCATCAAACCCTACATGGTCGGCGGAGAACCGAGACAGATATGTGGACCCAGCTTGTGGTTTGTCGAGCATTGAGGCAGCGGGTGGGGGTCAAGAACAGACAAGCACGATACGTGCTCCTGAGCTCAAGATCCGGGGTCACGCGGCGCGAACGACCAATGTCCACTACTCCGAGAGCGACGACTCGGATGTGGAGTTCCTTGGCCACAAACCTGTGAATCAACGAGCGCCTGTCGGACAGATTCGGATGGCTAGCAACATCCAGATGCCTCAGAGTGCAACGTCACGCAACGACAGACCACCTCGCGGAAACAATGGACGCGGTCAGAGCCAACCTCCCCTCCCCCCAGGACCTCCTCCTCCTGGTCCTCCGGGGCGCCAGCCATCTCTCCCATCGTACATGTCACGTCCATCGGCGTCGTCGTTGCCGGCAAAGCCACCTGCATCTACGCGAGGTTACCAGAACGCGCCCCCACCACCATCTCTTCAAAATTCTAGCAAACCTCCCCAGGGATCTAGAGGCAAGGGTGGACAGCGTGGAGGCCGCGGAGGTAGGGGAGGCAGAGGTCGGGGCAGAGGTAGAGGGAAATAGGGCTAAAAGAGTGATTGGTGCTGGAAAGCCAAGCTGGGGGTAGCAGTCTACCACCTGAATGGTTACAGGGTAAGCTACCTAGGCGGGCCCAGGAATTGAGAACGCCTTGAGCGTTGGTTGGTTGTCATTATCCGGCAGGTTCTTTTGTGGGTGGGACTGGAAACCAGACGAGTTTGATACCCACCATGTGCGAGCATCTGGGCAGGCGTTGGCATTAATAGACCAGGGCTCTTGTGAAACGAGACCAAAATTGAAAACTATTCACCGTAGATCCAATGCCCTAAAAGAAGAACAAAGTGGCTAAAGACCCTTGATACGGAAATAATTTTTTTTAGCCCTTGACAGGGACTTGGACCTGTCTTGGAAGCTAATTGTTGACGTGGATGAGGCCATCGTCTGAAAGCTACGTGGCCATGTACAGAGGCGAAGCGAAGCGCCGGTGAGTGCATGCACCCACAAGTCTTAAAGCTGAAAATGGCGGCCATTGTCAAGGTGAGGAAAAAAGAAACTAACAAAAAAAGGGTTGAGCTGGATGGGACTGGGGGGGTTGTACCCGTGTCTAAGGCAGAGTCAGAGAGTGGGGATGGACTCAGAACCTCGTTCTCGTGTAAGTCAATCGAGGAGGCTTGAGCCATGGCACAACGCAACGTCAAGGTGAGAAGAAGCCACACCATGTCGCCGGGGCTCTCCGAGAGGCCGAGTCCTGCCGATCGGGGAAGCATGACGAGATGCGTTATTGGGTCGTCACAGCTGGAGGTAGGCCGGGTGGACGAGTGGCTGGGGGCATCAAGGGACTGCGACTGCGGGCTAACCGGATCGACGGTGCAACCATTTTGAACTGGGACTGGGGTTTGCGCCGGGGAACCGACAGGATGGAGACGGACAACACAAGTGACAGGTTGTTTCGGCGTGGCAGAGGCGTTTCGGAAGCGGGTGGGCAAAAAGGAGTCAGAGGATGGGCAAAATGGAGAGCTGTGGGGACTCGAGCTCTTATTCTAGCTCAACGACTACGACCGACAGACTGGGGGGAGGAGCGGATGAAGAAGCTTAATGGCGATGCATGTAGGGAGAGCTAGATGTCTAGGGTGAGGGCTTTTCCGAGACAACTGAGGCGGTGGTTGAGATGTGGATGAGATGGGGGTCAGGTCATGGTGGACAAGGACTGGAAGACAAGGACTAGGATTCATGCAATAGGTAATGAGTGACACCCGAGGTGATGGGAGAATGTGGGTGTTGTTGGATGGGGATGTAGATAGATATGGAGACGGGGGGACAAGTATAGGGTTGGTGATGAGGAAAAAAAAAAAAAAAGTCGACGGCGATCGGCGTGGAACGCTGTCAATTGTAGCACAACATGGGTGTTGAAGGGGAAGGATGGGGGAGGGATGGGGGGAGCCGGAGGTTGTGGCGCGACGTGGTCAAGACACGATAGCGTTCGTTACGCATTCGCATCCGCGCATGAGTCTATCACCAATGGCCAGCGCGGGCACGTCCTGTGGGTGCAGGTGTCTCGCTTCAGCCACGCATCGAACGCATGACAGAATCCGCATTCGTAGCGACAGCTGTTTCGCTGGTTCTTTGTTGAGGCTCCGACGTGCTTAGCCGCCGCACATTTTAGACTTCTTTCGTAATTTGTTCAAAATTGTCATTCTTGACCGACAGAATAGACTCATCCTTAAGCGAGTTCGTAGTTTGGTTTTTGATTTTTTTTTTGTGTGCGTATTTTTGATTTTCGCTTGGAAGAGTCATTCTTTGACAAGGACCCCCCCCTCCCCTGTCACACATTCGCGTGTTCCTCGTCGTCCACGTTGCGCGTTTGTCGCGTCGTGACACACAGGTTCCATTGGACAAACGCCAACTGCAGCTAGGAGCCAGTAGGTGCCGTGCCACGAGAAGCGCTATCGATAAACAGCCGTGGACGGGGGTACCTGAAGGGTACATGGTACCTGGCTGGGAAGCCCACTTCATCCGAACGGGATCAGCAAACCCTCGTCGCGGAAACGGAATGTGTGGCAGGTGCCGGGATTTACAGGAACAAGGAAGAAACGAAAAAAAAAAAAAAAAAACTCTTTTCGTTCTTAATATCTCTTATTATGCAGAGCTATTTTCAGTTACATTGCATCCGGTGTGGAGGGCGGAGTGGAGGGAATTTGAGGTGCAGCAAGTAGGTAGAGTAAGTGCAGGACAACGCAATACACACAGCTTAGTTGACAACTCATGGAAACAAAGCCAAAGCCAAAAGAGGATGCAGGAAGATGGTGCGCTCTAGGCCGCCTGAGTGGCCATCGTTCCCCAGGTCTTGAGACTCGGTCGACCAAGGAAACGGGTCGTGCAGCTCGATAGAGGGTTCAAGCTTGTATCGTCCAGGTACATGCGGTACATGCCCCCCAGCCGCAAGCTCGAGGTGTGTCAGAGTTGTGCTGCTGTTGCTGCGCGCATGATCCAATCAGAGGGCGAAGCGGGCGCGCGGTCGAGTCACAACGCGCTCTGGCTGCCCCGCGACGTCAGGTCCAACGTCCGAAGCATCACCGCCACGAGGATCCACGCCCGTGTCCAGTGCGAGCCCCACGATGCCGATCCCCACACTGCGCGCAGAAACACCAGCAGGCATGGTCCATCCACCCACTATGTCCTTAGTGTCTCGTCCCTGAAGAGGAAAGCCAAGCTGCTCCAGTCCCATCGCCCGGCTAGCTCCCCCGGCTGGCTCCCCCCCTCCCTCAACGTCCAGCAGGTTTGTGGCCATTCCTTGCTGTCGCCCGTCGGCCATGGGTCATCGTGGGCCACAGCGCCCGTCCGCGATGCTCCACTACGCCGGGCCATATGCAGCTTCTGCAGCCCTGCATCCAGCCGTGAGTCACCGCCAGCCAGTGGATTGCGAGCAAGGTGACCTTCTCGCGATGGACCCATCCTGCAACTGCATGGCTCGGCACTAAAGTAACCTTGGTGTCAAGCATGGCCAGAGAGCGAGGACGCATACAGCGCGAAAAGATACAGGTGGGCAGGAGACGACACAGAGAGGCTTTTGCCCCCCCTTGGCGACAGGAAAAAAACGAGAGGTCAGGGCTGATCCGAGAAAAGAGAGGGGCTGTAAGTCCAGAGATATATCTCGGCCGTCCCGGGCCCGGGAACCAAGCTCTTCCCTCCTGCTGTCATCCTCCTTTGTTTCTTCTAGGCTTGTTTCCACCGTGATCGTCTTACACTCTTATTGTCTGGGATCCCACCTCCCCCAGACAGCCTCACTCAAGCCTACCTACATCATCCCGCTGCTCAATTGGAGCCGGGCCCAAATTGAAAAAAAAGACCTCGAGTCGAAAGACCCTGACTGATTGATAACCTTTTGCCCATCCCGGTATTGAATGTGCAATTGGCCTATTACATTGCCTCGCCTACGCCAGCAGTCTGCCCATCTTACATCAGATAACACCACTTATACAAACCAAATCTCAACAACACCCACATCGACGGCACTTATTCAGATCGGCCGCTACTGTAACAAAACCGACTATTTTAATCACGATATGCGACTTTTGCCATGGCTTCACCAACAGAACATCTCCTCGTCGCCCTCTTAAGGAGCGACAACATCAAAGACGCCCTCCTGCCTTTCATCACAACTGAAGACATCTGCGCCCTCCGCCAAACCTCATCTGCCTGCTGCAACCTCCTCACAAAGCGCCTCTTCACCCGTATCCATGTCTCATTTTGCTCGTCAACCTTTACCCGCAAAGCCCGAGTGGCTGCTCTTGGCCGCATCGGCCACCACATCGAGCATCTCACCTTCTATCTGCCACACTCGGAAGAGACATTCCTCCCACCTCTGATCCATCCGGTCTCGGGCAATGAGATCTCCTTCCTCTACACACCCCACACTAGCATGGGCTCTGTGTTGTCCCGCCCCAAGTACGCCAACTCTGAGCTCGGTGAGATCCTCACCCAGCAGTACCCACCCTTGTTCCATGCCGCCACAAACGTCCCCAGCTTCATCAACGCCATGCGCCTCCTGCCCAACATGCGCCATCTGTCAATCCGCTGCCCTGGCCAGGAACCCAGTGAGCGCTACCGCCGCAGCATTGTTGACTACGCCCTCATCAGCCTGCGCATCTCCCTGGAGCGTGCCCCTCTTGTTAAGCTTCACAAACTGTCTCTCTCCCATCTCCACCCCGCCGCCTTCACGTATCTGCGCCATGTACATGGATTCGGCAGCGTGCCCTCTGCCGGCCGCCGCTGGAAGCAGATCACCAAGCTTACCATCTCTGTTGATGCGTGGGACTTTTACGGCAGCACCCCCGGTCTAGACCACCTTAAGATTATTGATGACTATATACGTTCGTTTGCTCCCAACCTCGAGAAGTTCTCCTTCTCTTGGCTCGGCCGCAAGGGACCTTGCCCTGTCGCCTTGTCCGGCGATCCATTGTTTGCGCCTCCAAGAACCACCAAGAAGCTATTTAACGAGGTCACCTCGCTCATGTCCCCGCTTCCCACCCGGCCAGGCCGTGGACCCATCCACTTCCCCAAGTTGCGTTGCCTGCAGATCCGCAACTCCACCATGTATGCGCCCCAGTTGAGCCAGCTAATCACATCCCACCGACACACTGTCAAGGAATTCGACTTTGCCAGCGTCTCTCTCGCCAAGAGCGGCAACTGGGATGACGCCCTGGCCCCTCTTGACAATGACTCTATGTGGTCGCGCAGCAGCACCGTCACCAGCACCACAACGTCCGAGTCTGAATTCAGTGTCGTCACCAGCCCAAGCGAAGAGTACCTGCCCAGCCCCAGCGCAGCCGTGGCCGCTGCCAGCAGGGAGCTCATGGACTTTGACCTTGGCGGATATGGCTTTGGCGATTTGGATAGGGAGCTTATGGAGAGCTTGCTAGAGGCAAGAGAGGAGGATGATGAGGAGGACATTCCCATCTACCCCGAAGCTGAGAGCGAGTTTGGCGAGAGCTTCTCTACAAGATTCAGGAAGCGATCTCGCCGCCGCCGCAGAAAGCACCGCCAGGAAGAGCCTGTTGAGCAACCCACACTCTCGCGCAAGCCTTCCACCACACACCGTTCTCCCTTCCACTGGGTCAAGCCTTCTCGCCTGCACCTCAAGACTTCTATCGAGGAGGAGTTTGTGCGCCCTGAGACTCCGGTGCCAATCGCGGCGGGTACAGCACCTATCCTTGACGCTGACCCTCAGCCTACTCTGCTCCAGCCAACCATCTACGACCCTATGGCTAAGCCTACTGCTGCTGTCACCGAGATTTATGACGAAGACATTAGCCCTGTGCTGCGCAACGTGGAGCAGGAGCAAGCTCATCGCCTCTTTGCTGAGGATGTCGCAGCGCGCACGAGCGCACTGCAAAAAGCCAAGGCTGCTGTGCTGACCAAGCTCAGCCTTGAGTTTTGTAACAACAAGAAAGTCCGACCTGTCGAGCCCAACGCGTGCCGCTTCCTTGCGGGCAGGGACCTGGGCACTGCGTTTGGACCGAACATGGTTATGGAAGATTGCCGAGGCCTAGAGTCTCGCAGTTTGCTGGTGCCCCTGATGTTTAGCAGGTCATGAAGGAGAGGGGCACCCAGCTATTGAAACAATAACAGCCATGTATAGGAAATTTTGGAGTTTTATTTTTGGAGGCGATTAAAAACGGAGGGCTCGGAGCCAAACGGAGAGTGACGGAGTGTTACGGGGACTTATGACTTTCTAATGAGTTATGATGATACCATGCCTTTCTTTCTTCCCTTTCTTTTGTCATATTTCATGTACTTAGGTCTTGGAGTTTTTTTTTCTTTCTTTTTACTTATTATTCAATTACCAATCTCTATTCATAACTTGGATGCTCCACCATTTGATCATGTGCGCACCTTTGCTTTTGTGGTTCTTTATTGCTTGCACGCGAGCTGTTGAGCAGGGCATGTATCGGTACGTACCGACGGATTAGCAGGCGAACATGGCACCCCAGTTCCCCGTATCGCATCATCTTCGGAAGCGAGAGAAGATAGAGAAATAGCGCCCAGGGGTCGGGTTTAGGTCAGCACACGAGATACACGGGCCCTCGGATTGGTGTTTTATTTTTTAGTCTTTGTACTGTATTTCTTGGATTGAGTATTTAGCGGGGGGCCCAGGCGGCCTTGACACCAAGCTACCGTCGATCCGGTGGTAATTGACATGACAAGTGCATGCTTCCTTTCGCTTGTTTGGGTCGTGGTGGGAAACCACAAAAAAACAATAATCCGTAACTAGCTTCCCCCCCCTACTGCCCCTCCGTTTCCTAGGCATCTGGCCTACTAGTCGTGATCTGCAATTGGCCCTGCTTGTAGAAGCTGGATGCATGCATGTACAGAACCCGGCATGTCGCGGGTTTCATTCATGGTCGTTGCTGGGCGCATGCGGGAGCTCGCGCCAAGCGGCCAAAAAAAAAAAAAAAAGTGTAAAGGTAAACAAAGATTGCACCGTCGTATTGCCTGTATTGTAGCTTGTTCTAGATTGATCGCAACCACACCCCTGACGCGGGCGAAATTAGCTGTACGATATGAAGCACCACCACTCAGCTTCTTTTAGCCCAGAGGTGCGCCAGTGTACCTGAGTGGCGCCGCCTCCTTAACTGTGCAATTCGTTTGTTATTGTGTGATATTTTACCTTTTCTTGCTTGCTCTCGCCTTCTTCTTTTACTTTACTTTATCCCCCCCCCCCTCTTGGTACACCCTACTCGTGCTCCGTCCTTCCTCCCCCAGGATCGTGCCCCGCGTCAACACGCTCCTGATCAGCATCATCACCACCATCATGTTGCTCCGCAACATTGGGCGCCTTGCCCTGGCTGCAACAACAGGTAATGCCCATATTAACCCTGCGTTGGATGAGCGCATGTTCGTGGTGTACTTGTTCGTAAAACTGACTGAATTACCTTTGCCTTGCCAGCTCTTTTCCCTTCGGTCTTGGCCAGCAGCAGCAACAGCACACAGTCCACATTCGTTTCCCCCAACAACAAGGTCGCCTTCGCCATCACCGTCGCCGATGACCACCAGAACGATCTCTACTTCACCATCCGCGCCAAGTCGGATCTTTCGTGGGCTGCCATCGGCCTTGGCAGCGATGACATGCCCGGCGCCCTCTTCCTGATCATCTACAAGGATGCGAGAGGCAACAATGTGACCTTCTCCCCGCGCCTCAGCTCAGGCCACTACGAGCCCAAGTACTACGACGAGCTGGAATACACTGTCCTCGACGGGACCGGCGTCGACAAGGACTACATGACTTTTACCGCCCGCTGCACCAAGCACTGCCGCAGCTGGCCGTCCGGGGGCACCTCCCGCGGCCACCTCGACGTCTCGTCACCCAACCAGAAGGCCATTTACGCGTACGGCGCCGTGGAGGGATATCACAGCGATTACTACGACGCACCCCTAAAGTACCACAGGGGATACGGCTCTTTTAGTATTGACATTGGCCGAACCAAGGATTCGACCGACACGCCTAAGCTTACTGATAGCTCCAAGAATGATGGCGCAGAGTTACTCTCCTCGGAAACGAGTCGCGGCGACTGGAAGAGCGGCCTGCATGGAGCTGCCATGATTGTTTGCATTGCTGTTCTTATGCCGATTGGTGTCGTCTTGTTGAGGTCTGGCGGCTTGGTGAAGTGGCATGCTATCAATCAGACTGTTTCCATGGTTGGCGCACTGCTGGGATTCGCTCTTGGCGTTGTCAACAGTTTCTCTTATCAACGAGTGCGTTCCTTGATGGAATATGCTTGCAGAGTGTTTTTGCTAACCGTGTGCAGTCGCGAGGTTTCGATTCAACTCATCAAATCCTCGGTTTCGTCGTCGTCGGTTTGATCATGTGCCAATTCGCTCTGGGCGTGCTCCACCACACCAAGTTCAAGAAGACCAATACCCCGACGAAATACGGCAACTTTCACATTTGGGTTGGTCGCGTAATCCTCTTTTTCGGTGTCCTAAATTGCTTCGTGTACGTCCCTCCCCTGAATTCCATGTCTCAGCCGATGCTCATTCTTTCATTACAGTGGTTTCACATTCGCCGTAAACAAGAAATACGGCATGGTCCTCGCCGCAATTGTCATTTTCGTCTGCTTCGGATGCTTCTTCTTTATCATGGGCAAACAGTACCTCGACAACAAAAAGCGAAGATTGAACGGTGCCTCGACGGGCTTCAACCCCGCCGAACCGTGGCGACAGCAGCCTCCTCCCCAGTACACGGGACCTTCCGACGCTCCTCCTGGATACGAGCCGCCATCACACCAAATCAACCTTGGCGCTGTTCCGCCCGGGTCCCCGAGCTCACCAAGCTCGCCCTGGCAGCAAAGCACGGGCAGGAGGGGCGATGAGAGCTTGGATCTGGGCACTCAGCACAGACCTAAGGAGTTTACCTGAAGAATTTGGATTTGACTGCACGGGATGCGGGCGTTGTAACAATAGGGGAGACATAGGGATCAAGGGTGTTTATCGGAAACGGCGTCAAGGCTGATTAATACGATTGTATGATTCATTAAGCTGGGTTCGTGGCCTCTCTTTAAGGAGAAAACCTAAGAGTATATAATATTGTTACCAATTGATATGGTTTTATTTGCAAAATCTCTCATGTCACATGTGATAACGCTTGGCGCGCGAGTGTACTGTTTCATGGCAATCGTCACGGCAATATTTTCGAAACCGAAACTTTAATGGATGAAACAAAGATTGTTCATGATTTTCGTCTATCCTTGATCCTAGGTGTTTTAGCCGCAGCTATGGCTGGCCTCTCGCAGCTTCTGCCGGGGAGTCATCCTCGTCTCCCTCGAGCCAGATCTCGTGCCCGTCACCTTCCCTGACAAACATGCTGAAGATGACTGTGCAAACTCCGATGCCGCTCAGGATCCACCAGGCAAGCCCGACTACGCCGTGGTTGAGGCCGTAGCCGTAGATTAGGCCACCAAGCATTGGCCCGAGTGTTCGGGCCGCGCTGTTGACACTCTGGCCCACGCCGTGGATGGACCCGAGCACGCTCGGGTGCGGCGAGCAGTTGTTGACCAGGATCGTCTGGCTCGGGATGGCAAAGGTGCGGCCCATGACGGCAACGGAGAGCACGGCGACGATGGCGAGCCACACGGCGGGGCCGTTCTTGCCCTCCGGCGGCGGCGCAGAGCTCGGCACGACGGAGAGGTACGGGAGCAGAAAGTAGGCCACGGGGAAGCAGAACAGGGAGTACCGCCAGGACTTTATCAGGCCCAGGCGGGCGGATATCCGAGGGTACAGGAACAGCTGCAGCGTGATGCCGATGGCGCCCAGGATGGCCATGGCGAGGCCGACGGATTTCGGCTGCAGGCCAAGGCCGCCGGTGAAGAAGAAGGGGAGCTGCCGCTTCTGGTCGGACGTGGCCGGGTCCCAGACGGGCGTGGACAGGAAGATGAACCAGAGCGAGTTGAAGCTGCCGAGGTGCAGGCCCATGAGGAAGCTCGACATGAAGGTCATGATAACGTTGCGGGTGAACATGCGCCTGAACGGCAGCGTCTGCGTGTAGCGCCTCTTGGAGGGCTTCACAGCGACCTCGCCGTCCTGGTCGAGCTCGACGTCAGAGTTCGGGATGGCGGAGTATCCCATGCCGGGGTGTTTCAGGAACTTGGTCCGCACGAAGGATGCCAGCTTCTTTCCGAGCCGTGAGCCCAGATCCGGCGGGCCGTCGCGCAGCACATCGTGCGTCTCTTCCAGGCCGAGCCAGACGAGCAGGCCGGCAAAGGTGAGGAAGATGGAGCTGACAATGTTGGGCGTCGCGTAGGGAAACTTGACGAAGAAGTCAACGTTTCCAAACAGGTTGGGATAGCTCCCTGCCGGGTCGGAGAGAATGCCGCCCAGCACAGGTCCGATGATGACGCCAATGTTGAACGTCATGGGAAGCAGGAGAAAGGCTCGGGATTGGTATTTCTTATCCCGAATAATTTCGCTGATCCTACAATAGCCTGTGTCAGCAACAATGCGCATGCGCCCAAGAGAGGCCAAACGACTAACATGGTCCTCATGACACCAACGTTTCCGTTGGTCATTCCACCAATGGTGCGAAATAGAAGCGCCTGCCAAAAGGTCTTGGAGAATCCGAACCCTAGGCAGGAAATGCTGGTTCCGCAGAGACCTATGAGCAAGACGGTCTTTCGACCGGCTCGCGGGGAGTCGGCAACTCGACCCCATATCATGGCCGTGAAGAACTGCGCAGCAGTGAAGCTGGCATGGAGAACACCAGCCTGCGCGGAAATGGTTGAGTCAGGGAGGGTTTCGTCGAACCATTTAAGCTGGTAAAACATGTATGCCTGTTTTGCGCCCCGATTGAATAAGCTTCCTATATTGAAATATTGAGAAGCATTTTGGTTCTTTTTCATACCTGCAATGAAGTCTGAACCAGCGGTTCACTCATTCGAGCCATGGTGAGCATAAACAGTTGATCCTTGCGAGGCAAATCCTTCCATGCCACTGGTCCCTTGTCCTTTGGCTTGTCGGGAAGCGTCGACGGCAGAGGCTCGTCGTGCTCTGTCAACAGCCGCTGAAGTCCATCGTGGTCAGCCTCGGGGTCTACGTCGTCGCCGTGCCATTCTCTTGGGTCAGCATCGTGCAAGTGATCGGGCCCATTTTCGCTGTCAAAGCTGTCATTCCTCATCTATACCCGGATTCCGCCGTGGTTGAGGGCGAAAAATTGAGGCAAAACAACAGAATAATCGCAAATAATCGAATAGAGATTTTTTTTTCGCCTCCCTGGTCAAAAAAAGCTTGATTTTGATCAGCTTCCTGGCTGTGATAGCTCGGACGTCTCGGAATTAACGCGGTGGTGACGAGATCAACTTGTGCCGTTTTATCACAACGAGTCAAAAATTGGGGCGAAGCAATACGAGAAACAATTCAATTCTAACGGTATTGAAGAAAAAAAATGAAAGAGAAGGGAAAAAGAACTCAACGACATCAACTCGCCGACGGACAAGGAGATAAGGCAAAAGCTCCGGGGGGGTTCGTTTTCCCCACGGAATTTCTGGCTGGCTGGGGGTCGCCTCCATCCGGCTCGCAGGTTCCGGCCGGCTCCACAGATCACGGATGGTGGAGCGCATTGGCGGGAGGGACTGGGCTCCGATTCGAGAAACCGGTCAGCCTGGTGCGATAGCGGAGCCCAGCGCTGGTTCGCTGAGGCGGTTGGGGCCTGGTAATGTTAGTAATGGGATTGGACAAGGGCGGTTCTCGTGACGCAAAGCCCACTGGCTATGACGAAACTGTTTCTCTGTATCCCAAGGGGGCGGGCGCTTGGTGTCTTGGATGACGGGAGCCTAGCCAAAACTTTCTGTGAATTAGTTTTGATTTGTGAATACCAGATAGCAGAAGCGTCGGCATCGTTCCGAGCTAAGCCTTACCCGCGGTGTTGTATCGGATCGATCCGCCGTAAACGCACCGGTTCGGAGTTATTAACTGGCCAGTATTTATAACGCACAAAGTGCTCGGTGTAGTCTCAAGAGGACTAATAGGCGATGCGGCAATACAATAGATGCAACCAGCTCGGAACTATGTATGGCTGGACAGTGTTGTTCAACTAGCATATCAATTGCAGTCCAGGGTAAGTTGCTGGCCAGTCATGCAGAGCGAATTAAGCGGTGTGTCCCAATGTAACTTGGTAGTGTCTTGAACAGCGGTTTATTGTATGTATATTTTTTGGTCAATTCGATATGCATTGTCCCTTTTCAGTTTACGAGTAGTTGTGCAGGACTAGAACCATGTTGGTTGGGTGATATGAATTGTCAACCATTGCAAGATAAAGGTTATCGGGAAAAGTTAACCGCATATGTTACATCGAGACATTATACATATAAATGCTGATGCCTACATTCCCATGTTGCCCGAAAATTAGGGAACTTGACTATATATCCATTTCCGCTCGGCAACTAATCCGTGCGGCCATCTCCGAATCCCGATAAAGTGTTAGATACAACGGACACTGTGCTCTCTCACTGTATCACGATAGACATCTCAGCGTTGCAACGTATAGCACCTCTTTCACCTCTTCCAATTCCCCTCAATCGCCCCGGAAAAACATCAAAAGAAATGTCTGTACCAGTGCAAGTGGACGGCGTCAATATCCAGCTCGTCGCTGAGCCCCTCACGCGGGAAGCGTTTGCTCCCTTCGGCGACGTTGTCGCCAACCCTCGCCCCGACTTGCTGCCCGCCACCTACGCAGCTGAAGGCGGCGAGCTGCCCTTCAACGGCATCTCTGCGAACCAAGGCACGGCAATTCGATACGCCAACGTCAGCCGCCCTCAGAATCATTATGCGCAGTCACCCAGCGGCAATGGCGAGCTTATCATGAGCCAATTCATCTGCGCGACCCGGCAGCTCGCTCCCACCAGTGACCCTTCGCACGGCGAGTTCACCGTCGACGTCCTGGAGCGACACCCGTTCACTAGCCAGACGTTTGCTCCGCTCAAATCGACCGCCTCAAAGTACCTGGTCATTGTGGCGCCCAGCCTGCCGCCCGCGCCGGCTGACGAGGGTCTGCCCGTCCCCAGCGGTGACGGCCTGCCGGGCAGAGGACTTCCCGATCTTCGCGGCCTCAAGGCTTTCGTGGCCACGAGCAAACAGGCCGTAACCTATGCAGCCTGCACGTGGCATGCACCAATGGCGGCCCTAGGCGAGGCCAACACGACGCTGGACTTTTTGGTTGTGCAGTTCGCCAGCGGCGTGGCGGTGGAGGATTGTCAGTATACACTCTTTGAGGCGAAGGCCTCGGGAGGGCCCAATATCAAAGTCAAGATTCCCATTTCCAGGGAAAGACTCGAGAAGCTGTAAACTACCCCATCGTACATATTAGAACTATTTATCGCTTGGACCGGCTACCAAGACGAAGTTGCAAATTTTGCCAGCTCTAATATCCCTCAACTTGACGCTTGTTTCGAATCGTGAATGCCAAGCAATTGCGGCGAACCTGCATATGAGAAACTCGTAACAGCCCTTCACCGTCTTCGGTATGACTCTTCTTGATACGAGGGGGAATACGAATAGTTAGTAGAACATCGCTTAGTCATCCCACTTCAGCTCGGCGGATCTACCTTGCTGCATATGGTTGATCATTCCAAGCATCGCGGTCTAGGCCACGCGGCCACTTGGGTGAAATTGTATTTAAGCCTAATTGAAATTCCATATCGAACAAGACAAGACAAGATCGGCACAAAACCTTTAACTCTGAAACCCAGATCCGGCTAGTCATCATGGCTGGGCAACTCCCCTTGACCGATGCGCAGAATAAGCTCGAGGACCTCTCAGGTATTGTCCTGCAGCCAGGAGAGAACCCTTACGGCGCACTCCTCAGAGCTTGTGATGATAAACCTGTAAGTGTGCATGCGGCTGATGTGTGATTTCTGGCCTGACACGTGAGTAGGCCCAGATCCAGACCCTCTACTCGGCTCACCGCACAAAGCGGAATGCCCAGCAGAAGGAAAAGTTCCTCGCATCCGACTTTAAGGAGCTGATAATTGATCAATACCTCCTGAGACTAGAGGTTCCTACTGTTCAGCCTGGGTTTCGTGATGAGCGCAATTGCCTCGTCTTCTGGGCCAGGCCCCCTGATCACATTATCCGGCTGTCTGCCAAGTTGCAGGAGTTATTGAAGGATGCTGCACCCAGTACGTAGATTTCAAAACTGATTCGGGAGAAAGGTGAGAGGCTAACCACCTGTAGACATTTGGCTTATGCCTACACATAGAATGCACCTGACGGTGCTCGAGGTGGCCTTTTCCAAGACACCAGAAGAGATTGCTGCCCTAGTCAAGAAGCTGCGGCCTGCGGTGCCTGACATTGTGAACCACACATTTTCACATAGATCACGCCTCGTCAAGCCCATGATTTCTTACGACCTGTCGGCGTTTGCAGTCTCATTCCTGCCTGCCTCAGGAGAGGCCGGACTCTCGCCCGAGCCGGTCGGTCCGCCTGTCAAGGAGGGCATCACGGAAGGCGACTCATACTCCTACCACCACCTCCGCCGTGACGTTTTCGACCAAGTCAAAGATTCAGGCGTCGAGATTGGCTCGAGGTACCAGGTCCCCAGCGCCCACATCACCCTTGGCCGCTACCTAAACGATGGCGACCACGATACACCCGAGAAGAGGGAGTCATGGGTCAAGGCCATTGACAACATTAACAAATGGCTCGAGACGGAGGTTTGGGATAAGCCGGAGTCAGAGTTCATCGGCGAGTGGGTTGTGGGCCAAGAGAGAGGACTAGATGCTCGCAACGGCACTCTCTGGTACGGCGGTGGCCGAACTATTATGCTGGGAGAGGGATTTTAAAGATGGTTGCAAATGCATGTAGACTTGATTGACAGCGCCAAGAGGTATCTATATTATAAAATTCACATATTCTTTCAACTACCAAATTTCATAAAGCAAACTACCGACTTTCCATCTCCTTCTTTATTCTTTCAAACTCCTCCTTTTCTTCCTTCTTCTTGGCCTTCTCTAACTTTCTTTTTTCCTCCTCTTCAACATTTTTAATCCTTTCCAATCTTTCATTTTCCAACCTTTCCTTTTCTGATTCCATCTCTTTGACCTTTCTGATATTCTCCTCTGTCACAAATTCTAGCCTCTCTTTTATTCTTTCCTGTATCTCTTCCTCTGCCTCCGCTTCCACTCTTTGCTTTTCTTTCTCCTCTTTTCTCTTTATTTCCGCCTCCTCATCTTCTTTTCTCTGCTTCTCCTTCCCCTCTTCCTTGTCATCTTTCATTGCCTCCTTTTCTTTCTTTTCCCATTCCCTTTGTTCTTCTTTGTCTTTCTTCTTCTTTTCCTTTTTTCTCATCTTTTCCCTTTCCTTATCTTTCTTCTTCTCATCTTCCTTATCAATCTTGCCCTTCCTATTCTTATTTTTCTTTCTTTCTTTTGCCTTCTTCTCCCGCTCCTTTTGCTCTTTCTTTTCCTTTTCTCTCTTTTCCTTCTCTTCCTTCTCATTTTGCTCCCTTTGCTTCTTTATCTCTTTCTGTCTTCGCTCCTCCTTTAACTGTGCTTGCAGTAGTTCCAGTGCTTTTCGTTCCATCTCTTCCTGCTCCTTCTTCTTTTGCTCCTTCTCTCTGTTCTTCATGATTCGGTCGTATTTGGCATTTCTGCCCTTGAATATCGGATTAGCCGGGATGGGAACTTTACCTCCAAGAGTGCCGCACCTCTTGGCTACCAAGCATCGGTTCAAAGTTCTAACAAAGCTAACTAGCTCTGGTGCGTGGATATGGTCCATGGCGATCCAGTTGGGATATACCAGGTCTGATGTAGCATTCCAAAGATCGCTGTAGAGGACATTGTACATGGGAAGCGCTAGCTTGGTAATGGAAATTTCCGGTAGGAGGGCCCCCGAGGTCGTCTGCGTGGCGATCCAATCTGAGAAGAACAGCTGTGAATTCCGTCGTGGCCGGTTCCTTTTTAATGCTTTGATCTGATCAGGTGCCACTTTGTCGGCCCTGTCCTTGTCTGACCATCGATGGTTGAGAGGAAAGTACTCGGAGGAAACGAAACCCTTTTCAGGCCCAGGGAACCCGGGAAAAGCAGCCCAGCTCCGGTCGACGCGGATGATGGTGCCTCCTTTCTTATTCTTGCTCTTCTCGCCAATGAGGCGATCAAGTGGAATTCTAGTGATGTCTTGTTTCTTAGGCAGCTTCATGGGTTTGGCGTATTCGATGAAGAAGTTGTAAAGCTCGGCGAGGTCAATGCCATGGAACTTCATCCATCCCATATCAATCTTGGCGCTCTCTGCTGATGGAATATCGATAATGATGAGCTCGCCCGGGTATTTCTCGTGAAACTTGCCAATATCCCTCGCAATATCATCGACTCTCTCCCCAAGCATGCCGTTGTAAGACCCCAAAACCTCAGTGCCGTGAGCCGCGTAGAATTTCATCTCACTCCTAACGACACGGAGATCAAGGACACGAACACCGTATCGTTCAATCTGCTCCGATGCTCTCTTTGTCTGTGTAAGTGTGTTTTTAGGCACCGCGAAGCCAAATTTCACGTTGTCCGTGGACATGCCAACGTGGTGCGATCGCGGAAGAACAATCTCGGAAAGACTGTAGTTGCCAATGTCATTGAGAGAGTCATGCATCCAGCCCTTGGGGGGCTCCATGGTGATGAACTCGCCCTCCCACCCGGCCAGAAGGAATTGAGAGCCGCCTGGGTAAGGGTGGAAGCCCAGATCAATCTCAGAGCCCTTCTCCAGGTTGTCTGTCTCCAGGTTCTCCAGAAACTTGACCCAGACGTGGTGCCGTCTTCCGCTTCGCCGCTGGAGCATGAAAGATACAGGCCGCCAGGTACGTTCGAGTTGATAGACAACCTCCGCAGCTGAGTCGTCCTTGTGGTACCCGTTGTGCAGTCGGAAGCTGGTCATCTGGAAGGATTCTCCTGGCTCAATGTACTTGGGCCAGTCGGAATCCCAATCGTCGATCTGGTACGAATGGATGTATCCTCTGCGCCAGCGATAAGGGGTAGCGTTGATGACGGTGATGACGGTGGTCCAGTCGTTGGGGTATCTGCTGGTGCCCCTGTTGGAGACGAATATGGGGTGGTCTTTGACCATCTTCTTTCGCATCCTGCTCACGGTTCCGTTGCCGATGGCCTCGTGTGCGTCGATGGAAGTTTCAAGCTGCGTGGGTGTTTTGGAGATGAACGGCGTATACGGGCTGCCGGGAAGCGTCTCGTCCGAAGGCGTGTATGGAGGCTGCGACATCGGCTCGATGGAGTTGGAGTTGGATGTAGACTGTTGCAAGGTTAGAATATTCCTCAGAGAGCTTTGCGACGGGAACAAGTCACTCGCGCTCGAATAAGAGCTACTTACATTGTTTATCTGTTTGAGAGAACCAGGTAGTCCGCGGATGATGCTCGCCCAAAAGGCGAGTAACATCGCGACGAGCCTCAGCGAGACAACCGCCATATTCACAGTACTTGATTGTATAAAGAAGCAGTGTATTTTATTATAAGAGTAAACTTCTACAGTATTTGCGTGTAGAGAAAGAAACCTGCGTCCAGAAATTGCAACGCCTTAAGGTTGCAAGCCAGGTATCTCCGTTACGCTTGGATACACACACATTACGCTGAACCCAAAAGCCAGAAATGACACGCCACAGAGCTGAGATACATGATAGAATTTGGGAATAAATGGCCGGTCCTCGTTCATGGTTGGCGATGTGAACCATGGTTACCCAAAGTCAATGTTTGGTTCAGTCCCGCTTTTTGTCTTCCACCATGCAAGTTGAAAAGATACAACAATTTGGTGAGTCAGTCTATTGGGAAGGCCTGTTGAGCTAAATCATCCCTGGTCGCCGTTGAAAGTTGGCATAGGATCTCCTTACACCCGTTATTGCGGCCCTGCGTCACACATCACTTTCAGATTGAGGCAAGTAAATCAGATAAAACTTTTTGTTTCATTGCTTCGTAGGTGCTCGCTGAGGGGCACTGCTAATACAGGATCAAGATAGACCGTAGACAGTCACCCCCTCTTAACGATCAAAATGCATCATGTCCTTAATCTCACGTGGAAAGCGCCTGTGAGAAATAGAGATGAAGTCACAGAGATGTCATTTTTTTATTCGTTCCCTATGAAACATTCCTCAACCGAGGACATGTACCTCCCTTCGCCAGTGTCCATGATGCCCAAATGCCGCCAAGGAGAAGCATGAGAAATGGTGACCCCAAAACACACAAAGCACTTAGAAGACGAGAGCAGCACCCTTGGTCTTCTTGTCACCACTGATAATATAGTTAGCACCCAGTTCACTGTCCGTAGTTCGTGGTTCACATACCCAAGCTCGAAGTGCTTGCATCGCTTGAGAGCAAGCTGCATCTTGGTCTTGCACTTGACGCACTCCAGTCGCAACACGACCTTCTTGGTAGTCTTAGCCTTCTTGTGGAAGACAGGCTTGGTCTGACCACCGTAACCGGACTGCTTGCGGTCGTATCGGCGCTTTCCCTGGGCGAACAGCGAGGCCTTACCGGCCTTGTACTGGGTGACCTTGTGCTGGGTGTGCTTGCGGCACTCCTTGCCCTTGCAGTAGGTGTTGCGGGTTTTGGGAATGTTGACCTGAGTGATCAAAAGAGTCAGCGGCTTGCCAAACCAAGTTGTGTGCCCAGACACGACGCATTTCCACCCGATTCAAGAGAATGGAAGGTTGGCCACCCGCGCAAGACAGTCATGAGAGTTCAGGCTAGGGAATGATTGTGATTCCATCGATGGCGAGAACACCCGCGGTGCTGGTTGTTTTTTGTTGTTCGTAGAAAGCTGGATCGGTGGTTGCGCAAGATCGATTTGTGCCGTCGCCTCGAAATTTCATTCCCCTCCGTCATCACTCAAGACTGTCATCGTGCGGGCGGCTGGCTGTCGCATTGCTCTGAATAAATGTAGGATGCGTGCAAGCATCGTAGGGGGTTAAAGGCATTGGATTGCTGCTTCGACATACCATTTTGACGACGTGGTGCGGTGCCGTTCTTTTTTGGGTGTGTGGTGATGCAAAGTTCCGAATTCAAAGAGGAATTGGGAGGTTTTGGTGATTTCTCGTTTGTGGGAAAGTAGGGTGGCGCTATCCCTAATCGGGAGAGCGAGGTTCGCTGAGGGTTCCAGCCACAGCTTCGGCCTGATTTATGGGGCGTCCACGGCCACCGCCTCACCGAGGGGAGGCTTGTGAGACTGCGGAGCTCGGGCCCCACGAAAGGAGGACCCCACCATTGAAGCAGCATCACCAAGGTGTTCTTTAAGAGACCAGGCGGTACCGCATTCTCACTTGTACAGCGAAAGTCACAACCACCGCCAAAATGGACCCATACTCGGCCGAGGGCGAATTGATCAACATCCACAACCACTTCCACCAGGGCCAGTTCCAGGAAGTCGTCGATTTCGATACCTCGTCCTTTTCCCCTGACAACGCTTTGCCAGCCCGCATCCTCGTCCTCCGAGCTCGACTTGCTCTCGGCCAGGCTGAGGATGTCCTCGCCGATGTGAAGGGAGAGCAGGAGCCCGAGCTCCAGGCCCTAGGCGCCTTTGCCGAATACAACTTGGGCAAGACCGACTCTGCGCTCAAGACCATTGAGAAGCTGGCTTCGTCATCGGCCGACAATGCGACAGTCCAGATCGTTGGTGGAGCCCTCCTCCAGTCTGCTGGCAAGTCTGAGGAAGCCCTTGCGCTTCTGTCGCAACACCAGGGAAGCCGTATGTTTGCCCATGAACAATGCGATTGTGCCCCTTTTATTTTAGGTTCATGCTGATCAGCCTCTTAGTTGATGCCGTTGCCCTCATTGTCCAGATCCACCTTCACCAGAACCGAACCGACCTTGCTGTAAAGGAAGTCACCGCTGCTCGACGATGGGCCCAGGATAGCCTCCTGGTGAACTTGGCAGAGTCATGGGTTGGTCTAAGAGTGGTAAGGAAGCATGTGCCCTAGAATGCTTGGCGTATTTACTGAGACTTTTCTTAGGGCGGCGAGAAGTACCAGCAGGCGTTCTACGTATTCGAAGAGCTTGCGCAGGCTCCCTCGACATCATCAGTCCGCACCCTCGTCTCCCAGGCCGTGTGCGAGCTCCACCTTGGTCGATTGGAGGAGGCTCAAGCCGCTCTGGACCAGGCTCTCGAGAAGGAACCCGAGAATGCTGATGCCATTGCCAACTTGTTGGTATTGAACGTCATTTCTGGAAAGGACGCGTCCGAGCAGACTGAGTACGTTACAACCGAAACTATTGACAAACTTGCGCTAACAAGTGATAGAACCCTCACCAAGGTTAACCCCAAGCACCAGCTCCTGGCTGATTTTGAGGAGAAGAGTGCCCTATTCGACAAGGCGGCAACAAAGTACAGCCCCAAGGTGTCGGCATAATTTAGAGAAACGGTTCACGAAATGACTACTTTATGATGGGCGCAAGGCTGTTAGACGTTTGGAATCCTTAGCGAGAAATGTTGAACTCTCAAAAACGACATGGCTACCCTGTAACCTGGACCATGCCGACATGCACTCAGTCTCATACCACGTGCCCCGAGGCTTTATGAGCTATACATAGCTAGTCAAGTAAGGGGGCTTGATGTATGGCAATGGCTCGTGAACCAGGCCGCGAGTAGCTAGCCAGATATTTGTATTGTCAACGATTGTGGATACAGCATGCTTATTGTTTGAGGCATGAGAAATACTGCTATTTATCGATAAAAACTGGAAAATCAATTACAAGAGCTATTCTGAATAGCACCACTGTATCCCATACCCGAATACTGTACAACCGTGTGACGCCTTTAATATCATGTTTCCTCCCTAGTACCATCTTCCGTGTTGCGATTCTCGTGTGGGAGGCATTCGGGCCCACCGTGTAAACCAAATAACCCAATCCGACTCCGCCGTGAAATCAATAACCCGTACGCATCCTTTTTGGCGAGCGAACATCGGCATTGGGCATCGCGTATACTTCAGAGTCCGAGGAGTCGGACGGGAAGTAATCATCAACCGTGTAGTTAGGCCTCGGCACTGCTGATCTGATTGGACATGGACTGCCGACGTAATAGAAGGCAGGGCTGAGAGCTTGCGGTGGCGCCCGCTGCCATTGGAAGTTTCGCGGGATCCTTGACCGCAGCACCTCCATGGGCACCGAGGGATGAGCTGCCCGCGTCATGAACAAATTGATGCAGTCAATTTTGAGGTTCACGTTATCCTGGGTCAGGTATGCTTCGCATGTACCTTCCGACCCCAGGGATATATTTCGGTCGAGTTGGAGATAGATGAGTTCCATCATTCGTTTGCGAGCCTGCTGCTTTCGCAAGGAGCTAAAAGCGGGCGTGGAAAACTGCGACGCCATCCTGCTCTCGGTGACAAATTCTTGGACGAGCGTGCTTAATCCATCTTCGGGGCGGCCAAAATCTGCTCGGCACAGCATGATGTCCAGCGCATCGAGATACGCTTGTGATTGGCTTTCGAGCCCTGGAAGAGCGTACAGCCCCAGGAAGAGGAATATGGCCCAGACAGGCAGGGCGGGGGAACTGCCGTTGCTAATCCTGGCGTTTGGGTCTGCATCGTGATCGAGCAGGCAACGGAAGACTCCCCTCTCAAGACATTCAAGAAATTCGTCCACGCATGAACTGGTGGCGTTGAAGACCCCCACAACCGAGCCTCCTCTTTTCCCTACTGTTTTGAACTGCAGTAATGGGACGACTCTGCGCACAAGCTGAGTCCATGGTGTTTGTGGAGGAGCATCTTCTTTACCGACCACGCATTGCATGGGCGCGTTGGGATCGTGCCCGTGAGAG
Organism: Calonectria hawksworthii; assembly: GCA_020975415.1. NCBI lineage: Eukaryota > Fungi > Ascomycota > Sordariomycetes > Hypocreales > Nectriaceae > Calonectria > Calonectria hawksworthii. Next base: position 1,178,896 of record JAHXZK010000001.1, on the reverse strand, counting down.
AGCAGGCATCGGAGAAGGGCCAGTCGTTGATGGGGCCAGACGCCCGAACCTGCTCGATTCTTCTCAACTTCTCTGTGAAGGGTGTAATGGAGAGGCTGCGAGGAGAAGCGAACAAAAAGGTCTCTGTTCCTGCCGATTTTCTTTTGGATGCGTTCGTCAAAAGGCCACGACCGGACCAAGTTGTTTGCTTGCTCCGTGGCATGGCTTGGGGGGTTCGTCCTCAGAGTACGGAGGACCCTTGAGCTGGCCCATTCCAAGTCGTCCAAGAGTTTCTCTGCACAGCAATACGGTGGATGCCGCCTCATTGGCGGCTCTGGTGTAAAGATCATCGAATGCTGCGGCATGGCTCTCAGGAATAGTGGCTTTTTGACGAGGCTGCTGTTGTTTTTGCTGTCTTCGTTTTGATGAGGAACCTTGACCCATACTTGAACCTGGGGCATGGAGACATAAGTGTCAATTTCTTCGCGGTCATGCCGAAATAAACTTCTAATGTGCTTGGTTCATCGGAAGTCACAGACGGTGTGGTGGAGCCGCGTTTGCCTCCATTCACCTGTAGAGCTTCTGCGCGGCAATGGTTCACTTGACTTCATTCTGCGAGGAAATTTTTTTTGAAGATTGAATTTTTGTTCATTTAACATAACTGTATTTCTGAATTTGATGAGTTGGACATACAGTGATGATGATTGTTGGCTTGTAACGTCATGTCAAGCTGTATTTTTGATGGAGGGGTTTTACAAAGCGCATCGAGTGTACCAGGCGGTACTGGAGCGGATGGTATAGCTTCCCAGCCCCCCCGGAGGTTGCCGAATACATATGTATTCGCAAAAGCCTCCTTCGGTATGGCCTGCGATGTAATTGGAAAGAGTTCTGCCTCGATAGAATTGGCTTAAAGTCATATCCCATCTCGGATACTCGCGCAACGGAGCGTTAGCACATGGCTTCACTAGGGCAGCGCCACGGTGGTCTTCAATGACATTCCAAGAGCCGGCTGAAACGACAAACAGCAGTCGGTATTTGCAGACTCGGAGAGATGAGCTATGCAAGGAGAAATGATGGCTGGGGCATGCCCGGGAATATGCACAAAGAAAGATCGGCAAAGATCTTCTGACTTTCTGCACCGGAGAGTGGGCGTTCCTGAAGTTGGCTGGTTGTCTACTTTAGCTGTCGGTATTGCCTATGATCCCTGCCATGCACCATCATGCGCCTGTCGCATGGGTACACAGATCTGATGCGCGATGCAAGGTGGAACAGCGTAGTATTATCGTTCACAAAATATGGGTGTCTTAACGGTACGTGCCCTCTGTCGGGAGACAGCTTTGTTGGGTCCCTTCAGTCGATATTCTGAGCCCGTCATAAATGAATGATTGAAGGCAAGAGGGAAAAGGCAATATGATTTGATCGGTTACTTACTCTCGTCATTTCATGGCCTTTGGGGAGCGCGGTGGCCGTTTGCTGGGATGTGAGTGTAGCTGGGGTTAGAAATCACTCATAGGTTGGTACCTAATCACTTTCACTTGTGCGATATCTTCAAGAAAAATGCTGTAGATGGCTATCTGCAGATGCTATCAGGTGTTCTCAACAAGATAGATCATCCGCTTTGAGCTACTCGACTCTTGAATCTATCGCCGTCTAACCTGGTCCGTCTTGTATAAAAGGTTCCATGTTATCCCCGTGCCATAAAAAATTGTGACAATCCGCATGAAGCTCCCCAATTCCCGACAGGGCTGTCAAAACGCTTTACTCGACTCGGCCCTGATGCATTCTCTTACAATTTGTGTACCGTTGAACTTCCGCTCGCTCATTTCTTCTTGTTGGGGAACTTGGGAGCGCCAATGTCGCTGCCGCGCAGCTTGACATTGAGCACTCGCTCCATTGATGAGAGCACCTTCTGGTCAGGAGCACCGCTGCCTCGTTCTAACTCGGCGACGATGGACTGAGTGGTGTTGCAGCGGGTGGCGAGGTCCTTCTGTGTCATCTTGGGCTCCATCTTTTGACGAGCCTGGGAGATGGCATCGCCAACCTGCTTGCCAACGGTGTTGGGCTTGATGATCTCGTCAGAGCGGTCGACCTTGGTCAGGCGCTGACCTTCCTGGCCGCTGGAGGTCTATGGGAAAAGTGTTAGCAATATCCTTTGGTGTGGGCAGTGGCTAGAATGAAGAAAGCTTCGAGCGAGCCTTGGTGGGGCACAGAGCAACGGCGGCGTCGAGGCACATCGAGCCCACGTGAGAATCTTGGCGGTGTCGGAGACTTACAGCATTGGCAGTACCATACTTCTTCTCGGTACCGATGATACCACCGCTTCGCTGAGCAGCATTGAGGGCGGCCTTGCCACGGACGACGGTCTCGCGCTGAGAAGCACCAGGGCCACGAGTGCGGCTACCAATCTTGGTAACGGAATCCCACTCCTCAGACATCGTTGCGGTTGGTGGGGTTGGTGAAAATGGGTGGGGTAGGTTGTTGAATCGAGTCGGAGAACCGGTCGAGAAAGGCTGCTGGACCGAGTTTAACGGGTTGAGGTTGTTATTGCGAGTGTGGTTGTTTGTTTCTTTGGGAAGGGCGAGGGCGAAGATAAAGGACGAGAGGATAGAATTTATGGAGAAGCTGATGGAATGCGTCGCGGGGGCCTGAGTCAATCGGCGGGACAGCACGGCCTGAAAGGGTATTTGGCGGGGGGCAGGCGGTGGCCTCTCTGCTTGGGCTGCAGGTCAAGGCTGTGCATGGGCGCAACGCCACCGAGTGGCTGGCACTGGTAGGCACACACACTGGCTGGAGTGTGCAGAGCCCCCCTTTGGAAGGTGCCAGACCGTTGGCCCCAGCGCCCCCCAGCGTCGGCCACAGCGCTTCGCACTCATGTACGTACGACTTTGGGTTGTCTCATCCCTTCATCCCTCCCTCTTTTCTCGGAGAGTCGGAGATCGGTCGCGGTAATGCCGGCGCCTTGGTGGCTTGTTGCATCTGAGGCCGCCGCAGCTGACATAATGCCCCGGATGGATTTTTTTTCTCTCTCGGCGTGACACATACGACCTTGCTGCAACCAGAAGCCTTATTAAACCTGATGACGACAATGCGGGACCAGTTCAAAGTGGGAAAAGGGCTTTTGGCGGGTTGGTCCGTAACGTACTGCGAGGCCAAAAACGGATGACTAAGACGCCATCACTCGCCGTTTCGGTGTCATGGGCCACTCGGCACTTACCTCCAATTGCACCATGGCACCTTGATGGACACAAGCCCCAGTTTGCGCCATTGTGAGCATGTCTACGTAGTAAACCTCTGGATCCAGTCTTGTACTTCCCCTCCTCTTCCTCCCAAGGCTCTCCCCATGCAGAGAGTCTTTTCCTCACCCACCTTCCTGATAATGCGAATATCCTGAACGATTTTCCGGCGGCCTCATGGACGGTCTGTCCGAGGACTCGCCCCTCTTGTCGGCGGTCCTCATTGCAGATCACATCCAACGTATTTTTGGAGAACAAAAGCGTCTTTTGCTGTTTGCCTCTATCCTATCGGCCTTTTACCTCTCTTGCGGTTGTTGGGCCGACCTCTCTATCCTCATTGGATTGTGGTGTTGGCTCTACGGCTTCGAGCCAATAATAGCCTTAATCACTGAGGCAAGTAGCCAGCGGATCGGGGTTCTCGCCGTTGTTACTTTGGTGACATTCACCATAAGGCATCGGATTCTAAGAAGAGGTGTTTTGAAAGAAGAGACGATCTGCAATAGCCTGGGCGGCCCTCGCTTGATCCCTGCCCACACAACACATACTCGATTCTTTCCTCAGAAACATTCTTTTTCGTACCCGTATCTTGTTGTTGGGACACCTGTGGGTTACCGCGGAAATGTCAACGGAATAGTCTCTGTTGATGTACCCGGAACGCTACGTTACCGCATTTTTGGTAATAAGGCGTGGTTCGACATAGATCCCGTTGACCACCTTCAGCGAGGACAGTCTGATGTAGGCTTGCGGGGAAAATTGGAACACTACCTTCAATACCAGGTTAGACTCCAATCCGATTTTGGATGATCGAGGCAAGCGCTGACTCTGGTAGAATGTTGACCCATCCCGTTACCCTCATGCTTATCTAGTGACTGCGGCCGGATGTTTGGGCTATCGTTTGAGCCCAGTTTCATTCTGGTTTCTTTATACCTCAGAGAAGGTATTGTCAGCCATGTTGGTTGAAATACACAACATCTTTGGCGAGAGACATTCATACCTGGTCGAGAGAGACTTTGAAGCTGAAGCTAAACTGATCAAGGACTCCATCAATACATCTCAAGAAGCGGGATTGCGCTCTGAATTTAAAGCAACTTGGCAGAAAGATTTCCATGTATCACCTTTCAATTCTCGAAAAGGATCTTATTCCATCCATGCTTGGGATCCTCTTGGCCCTAACATGGAGGGGTTTTTGGGGATTGACATCACAATGAACTTAGTGTCTTCTCAGGGACATTCAAAGTTGATCGCAAGGCTCTTTTCTGTCGGCAACTCAATCGAACCAGGCTCTATGAGCTATGTACAGAAACTCAAGTTCCTAACCCGCTGGCTTTGGTGTGGATTTTTGACATTCCCTCGGTTTGTCAAAGAAGCTGCTGTCTTGTTTGGCAAGCCCAAATTTCACTTTTGGTATCGACCTGAGCCGCTCAATGAGAGCGTTGGCCGCCTGGCTAATGAAACCGAAAGAAGACTTGAAAAAGTTTTTCGCGAATATCTCCGCCATCTTGTTGAGCAATCTTCTAGTGCCCTTGCTGTGAGGTACATTCCGAGTGGGATCGAAGACTTTCCAGAGGAGGTGTTCCACTCACCTGTTCCCCTCGATGAGTCGGGGGTAGCTGGATACACGACGATGAAAATACTGACACCAGTGTTTTATTCGAGGTTTATTCATTACGCTCACGATTCTGAGGCGATCTTTTGTGAGCTGGCCGAAAGCCATACCGTGTGGATGGACCGACCAGAGTTATTGCCCAAGATCTTCCTCAAAAAGCCCTCCCCTCCATTGCACGCGCCGAGTCTTTTCGATTATCTGTCGTTTCAGCTCATCAGGCGACTTCGACGACGACCAGAAAAAATCGAACGGCCAATGACATCAGCCTCAACTCAACCGTCTCCAACACATCGGCTGGTGGACATTCGAGGTTTCCGCATCTCCTCTCTGGATGCGTTTGTGCTCGGTCATTGCGATAATGGTACGAAAGCATCCTATAGACAGGCTGTGACTAAGTTGTTCATCGCCGATTGGTTTGCCTTTGGAAATTTGGAATTCGTCGACTTCATGATGTTCGTTGGACGACTTGGTGTCTCTTGGGGTTTGGCATTTTTGGTCGGCTGAGCTATTCCTGTAGCGAGGCAGATAATACTTGTCAACTACCAGCAGAGAGATTAAGCATCATGAACAATATCTGATTTAAAAGAGCACAAGTCGACATGTTCACCAAAAGCCATGGCCAAATGAGGCAGTTGGGTGCGCCCCCCGCCTCGATTAATCGACCCGCTTAACATACCCAATCCTGGCGATGACGAACCGCCCCGCCAACGCTGTCAGCCAAGATGGCTGCTTACAGAGGCCTTCCATCATCATCAGCAATCAAGAGGAGAAACGGGTATTTCGGTTCGGTGGCTTTCAGGATGGATATTGTTGAGGCATAACTGTCCTCAACCTTGTACTGGGGGGAAGCCGGAGAACGAAGCATGACAAAAACAGTAAAAGGCCATGCGCGGCATCATCCGAAACTAAAGAGAGAGGGGCGTATCCCATGCTGGCTCGACAATTCCAAATACTCACCCCGCCCCGCTCCGGGACGCATCCATGTGGTTGGCCATAGCTCCCAGACATGGCTGGCCTCGCCTACGGCGTCTTTTTTCAGCGACGTCACTTCTCATGATAGCTCAATACCCATGCATAGTCCTTTAATATGTATATGGATGGGTTATGTGGGTAAGTGATACAAAAGTCACTTCAAGAGCTCGTACTGCACTAACACGCTCCTCGGCTTAGACGCAGGATTGCAACGCCTCTTTCATACCGACTAAGCTCAAGTCTAGATCATTGCCGGGGCCGTGTGGGCGAAATGAGCCAACACTGACGAAACGGACGAGGCCCAACACCATGACAATGACAAATAATTCCTCCCGATGATCCGAGCCAAGCTTCAAAGTGAATTGCTTCATGAGGTGGAACCCAACACTGCTCATACTTCCTCCAAGACTGGAGAGAAAAAAATGCAAATACGATAATGTTATATAAAGACCGAGTTCTTTGCCCCTAGCATTCTTGTGCTCATCCTTTCCCATCTTGAATTGAGACCCGCAGCCCTCCAACTACCGACATTGTCGCTCTCGTCCTCTCCCATATCCCCTCGCCCAATCGCCGACACCAAAATCTTCGGCTTGCTCGCTTCCGTTACCATTCTTTAACGTCATCCAATCGCTGCCCCACCATTCGAGCTTCCAATCGCTCGAGTCTCACCAGGTACTGCAATGCACGACCATTGCCCTTACCCCGCTACAGCCCCTCAAAAGCTTTAGCTGGAGCTCTCCCCGAGCTCTTGTTTTCCCTCTTCCTCTGTCAAACTTGTCCCTTGTGCACGCGAGTCAACCTACTAATTGACGATTTGTCCTTCTCTACAGCTTCCCCATCTTTCCTCCACCGAAATCAATCAACATGCCTCTCACTGGACACTGCCTCTGCAAGGCCGTCACCTATACGGTTGACGTTGATGCGCCTATCCTGACCGGCTATGACCACTGCGATGACTGCCAGCGCCAGAGTGGTTCGACCTACTGTACGTGATGCCCAAGTATATTGCCAATGGCTGGATTTAAACAATTTCTGGCTGTCGAATGCTTCCGGAACGAGAAGACTGACAAAACTCCGTCCAGCCCTTGTTGCTGTTGTCCCCAAGGACAAGCTCAAGTTCGAGGGTCCCGTCAAGACCTACTCCGGTTCCAAGGGTAGCTCTGGAAAGATCGTTCACCGTCTCTTCTGCTCCGAGTGTGGATCTCCCCTTGCACACGACCCTGATGCCGCCCCCGAAATCATTGCCCTCAAGGCTGGCACCCTGTCCACCGAGATCAAGCAGACCCTCAAGCCTGTATGCACTCTACCCCCTTCCCCAACTTCTCTCACGATACATGAATACCTAACAATGGCTACCAGGACACCGAGATCTGGACCGTCAGCAAGCTTCCCTTCTGCCAGGAGAAGCTCGCCAAGCCCTTCACTCACATGCCCGAGTAAAGCAATGTCGAATGGAAAGATGTAAAAACCTGATTCGTATTTGACGCTTGACAATGAATGATACCGATGGCCTAGTTTGACAACAAATGGTTGTAAAAGTTGGAGGCTCATCTCTGGGAGGAGAGTAGTTTTTAGCGGGAGCTAGTCTGCAATGAAATGAGACTGTCATCAAACCTCACATTCGTAGCAATGGTGCATACTTGATGGAATCATTTGACATTGTTAAAACTGTCTATTCCCAATAGTCCCCTCCTGCATTTCAGAATGCCCGTCTCCCCTAGTTGCAGCTGTGTTGAGCAGCTTCCGACGCAACTCATCTATTAGTATGGCACGCGGGTCTCCATGCCCAGTAATTAAAAAAACGTAATTCATCTCAACATTACCCAGAAAATTCCAATTTTTGGCAGCCCATATTTACGGTGCTCCTTATACGCGCGGGTATTGTCCCAACTCCATTCCATGCTTTGTGCATTTATTTTCCCCTTTTACATTGCAATTATCAGACACAGCGCCGCGGCCGCACCACCCAAGGCCATCTTCCACGGAACGCCAAGGGCGGCGCCTGAATCGGCCGCCTCCGGGAACTCCTTCTGGACCTTGCCCGTGTGGCTGGCCATGGCAGTGAAGCAGCTCGCCGTCCCGCAGTCGTAGCCCGTCGGGCAGCACCCGGGTATCGAGCCGGCATCCGAGCCGCACAGGAACCACCCACTGGCGCAGGTCGGCGTTGCGGCGGCGGCAACCGGCGGGGCGTCAGTCGCCAGGATCACAATGGTGACGCCGTCAGAGATGATGGTAGTTGACGGAGCAGGGCAGTCATATGTGTTGCAGTCGCGGTCGGTACGGCAGCAGCCTCCCCCGTGCGTGGCGAGACAGCCGTAGTAACCCGTTGGGCAGCCGCTCTGCGTTGAGGCGGCAGACGTGATTGTTGTTTCCGACGAGATAGGCCGGAGCGGTGCTCCACCCGTAGCGGAACCCGTGGCTGTTTCGGCAGCGGTTGTCGCGACGGATGTTGCTGCAGGCTCGGTGGTTTGCTGCAGCTCGCTTGTTGCCGTCGTTTTTGTCGACGTCTTAGTCGATGTGCCCACAGGGGTGGCCGAAGCGCTTGGAACACCTGCTTTCGTTAGCAACCATGTCGCTCAAAGGTATTGTGTGGAATAACTTACAACCCTGGCCTTGGCACACATAGCCAGAAATACAGCATCCACCACCAAGCTCGGCAGAGCAGCTTGTCGACCCATCGGGGCAGGAGCCTACGCCTCCTCCACATGATGCCTCGCTGGGGCAGCAGGCAACGCCTCCCACGTTCGAGTCCTCGACAGCCACACAATACGTCCCGGACTGACAGCACTTGTTTGGACGGTCTATGCTGGAGCAGCTATCGGTGCCGCTAGGACATGACGCCCTACGCTCCAAGAAGGCCAGCGCCTCGGCGGCGCGGCGGAACACATTTGCATCGGCGTCGTGGTAGTGGCGACCGTATGATGGGAAGAAGCGCACCGCTCCGTCGACGGCCTCGTCTCGCTCCTGGAACAAGGAAACATCGACATCGACCCGTGGAATAAGGGCGCGAACGGGGGCGAAGGCGAGATGCTCGGCGAGGATCTTCTCGTTGGAGTCGGGTGGGAGCTTTCGAATGGCTACTGGGCCAGCGTCTTCGGCCGCAGCCTGGGACACGAGGGCGAGGAGAGGGATCGGAAGTGCGAAGAGGCTCGAGAGGGACTTCATGGCTGCTGTCTATCGTCTTGGTCCAAAGGGGTGCGCAGACGGGTGCCTTCTTAAAGAGCGATTGCGCTGGGGAGTAATCTAATAAATCAGGCTCGCTTCAAGTCACGGCTAGCAGCTTAGTGCCTGCGCCCCGTCACAATCACTCGCTTGGGCCAGCACGGGTGTTTTAAAAATAAACAAGCAGCTGCTCTTTGTTCAACAATGCACAATGGTATTTATTTTCAACTTGGCAGCTGTGGGGGAAATCGCCTGACGGCAAGCACGGAGTAAAGCGCTGGCTGGGTTGTGATGTGGCATGGCCGCCGCAGCTCGTATGCGTTGGTAAACAAATGGGTGGCTGGGCGACGACCAGCCCGAAACCCGGAACCTGGAAAGGGTTGGCTGGCGATGCTGATTCGGTGAGGCGTTCCCGCCCAGCCCAGCGGCCCAGGTGGTAAATATGATTGGGGATCAAGGAGCTTTGAGGCAAATTGTGTAAATAAATCTTGGCCCTTTACTTGCGAAGCGCTGGGACGCATTTCGCTGTGCTCGTGCTGATGCGACCTGGAGCGCCAAGCCCAGCGGATCTCATGTCGGGTTGATTGGGCCCGACGTCATTGAGCAGCGGCTGTGCCTGAACGGGTAAATTTCCAGAATGCAGGGGTCGTTTTTAGCAGCCTTCCCGCTCGTGCTTGACCAAACACGGTGCTAGCGATTGATGATGTACGTCTGTACTAAACCAAATAATGTCCGTAGAGGGTAGATATATGCATTCGTCTCCATTATTTCGGGTCGTTATACATGGGTGGTTTTACATGGAGCAAGGCGCTCTCTAGTGGATATTCTAGTGTACATGATGTATGTATGGGTGGTGTCATGACAAGTAATGGTACACGTGGGCCTAGAAGCCCAACTCCGTCTCTTCCGCCTTTTTCTCTTTTTGCGCTTGTTCCTTTGATTCGTCAATCGTGCTTTCTTGCATCGCCCCGTTAATCGTATTCTTCATCCCCATCTTTGCAACCAGACCAATGATTTCCTTGGTCTGAGCTGCGACATTGTCCTCAGTAACGGGAGCCTCCTCGGGAGCCTCCTGCACAAAAGAGTGGCACAAAAGTCCAGCGGCGACGCTGACATTCAAGCTGTCCACGCAGCTGCCATGTACAAATTTCGGTACTGATAACTCGTAATCGGCTGCAACCTTGAGCTGCTTGGGTAGCCCATGCCCCTCATTGCCGAGAACAAGGACGCATGGGTACTCATTGAGGGGTGTCTTGGATTGGATTTGCTCAGTCGAAATGAATTTTTCGGTGTGCTTTCGAACAAGTTTCTTATCCGGGGGAGCGACAGCAGCAAATGTCTTCCACCCAGCCTTGCTGGAATCCTCTAGGAATTGAACGGGATCGTCGACGGTGAACAATGTAATTTCTTCGACTGCACCTGCAGCCGATTTGAGCACTACGGGTGTCAAGGCTGAGGAACCACGGTTTGTAATTCCCACAGCGTCGATACCCAGGTAGCTTGCTGTTCGCAAAATGCCGCCCAAATTTCCAGGATCCAGAATCTCGTTCAACAGGAGAACGAACGGCTTCGGCATGACGTCATTGGCTCGGCGGATGAATGTTTCTGACCCGTTGATTGCTTGCTCTTCTTTCGTTTGATAGTCCAATTCAACATGGAACCCCAGCCTCGTTGTCGTTTCCTCCAATTTCCCAAGAGATTTAATCGGTCGCTGTGGGAGGGGGGAGGCTTCCAGGACATAGCCGTTGTGTGGTCGACCCATACTCATTTTATCCATGAGGCGCTGCTCGTCGGTTGGGACGATAGTGACGGGTATTCCATGCTTCTTGGCTAAATGGGTCATGAGACCATCGTCCCTTGAATCCCTTCGGTTCTCTCCGCCGTAAATGTAGAGGTTGTATAGCTGTCGTCTTCCCTGTTCAAGAGCCGCCTTCACAACAGACCTTCCGTACAGAAATTGCGATGCGGCGGTGGTGTACTTGACCGTCATGGGCATCATGCCCTTCTTGCGCATTCGAGCCTGGGTGGATGGATCATCAAGCTCATCATAGTGATCCCGGTGCTCTGGCTGCCTCGATTGTTGACTTGATTGATGCCTATCATTCTCGTACAACTGTCTCCTAATGTGCACATTATCTCGCTTGGCATCCCGGAATGAACGAGGCCTGACGGGCTCCTGAAGCTTGAGATCGGAGGCCTTGTCCTTGAGGTCGCCATATTTTAGCCTGTACACCAGGCTTTTCTTTCCAAAGTCAAATTCTGGATCCGTAAATCGCTTTCTGCGTGTTCGACGATATTCGTCATCATCTTCCTCTTCCTTTTTCTTAGCAAGCTTCTTCCGTAGCTTTTGCTGTTGGCGATAACTCGAGGCACCGTCCATTGCCCTGGCCGTAAATTTTGATGCGAATTCATCTTTTTCCTCGCCGTCAAAAGAGGATCTTCTCTTGAATTTTCTGTCTGGTGTTTCACGCCGACGCCCAAAAGAAGTGTCTCTGGGTTGGCGTGTTCCGCCGTACTGAGCTCGCTCAGAGTGGCGTAATCCTCGGTGAATTGCGGAGAGGCTTGAGGCGCGAACCAAGATTCTGGAAGGATGTTGATTGCCGTGGATGATGCCAGCAAGTGGCCGGCGCAAGGCAATTGCCCTCAATTGCTCCGGGTGCAGCATCGTATAACGTGGCCGTAGGATGATCCAACGGCAAATCTGAAGATGGTGGTGCTGTAAAATGTCATTCATGTGAATTCTCAAATTGATGGTGCCCCAACTTTTTCTGCCGCCTAGTGCAGGGACCCTTGTCGGGCGGTGAGGGCAAGTACGGAGTTTTGATTGGCCGCTACTTCAAGATTCGCTAGGACAACCATGCTCCAAGAATGGTGTTAATGGGCACAACGCGTGGGCTATCCGAAATCGCGTTCCCAGCATCAACCTAAAGTGAATCTTACGAACCACCGAAAAACGGCCTTGCCCACTGGCCCCTACCCCTCTCGCGACCGGTCAGAGCTCACCACAAGAACGAATAACGCTTTCGATCCTCCAGTGCCGCATTATACTTACATCCCGAGCGCCCGCACAACTGCATACCCCGCCGACAACCCTCCATCTCCAACCCATGGGCGCATAGCAATGGAAAGCGATGATGCTCTTCCCGAGTCCCCTAACAACCCGGAAGGCCTCGTCGAAATAGCCGATTCAGGGGATGATGATTCAATCAACTTGACAAGCTCGAATATTCCTGCTGGAACGGCTGTTGATGCTCAGGAAGCCGTTCGGAATGGCGGAGACCATCACGACGATGTCCCAGAATGCGACATTGCAGACACTAAGACGAGCCGCACCCAAATCGAAGTCGCAATTCCCGAGTTGTCTATAGAAAAGCGCAAGGAGCACGAAGAGATACGTAGCGATGTGGTCGAATCCGTACTGGCAGAGTTGTCTCCCGAACAAGGGCAGACTGCGTACCGAATCGAGTTTACAGACGGAAGAGAAGAAGTGGTAAGCCATTGTTCTTCTTTTATTCAAGCATTATCTGTCCGCTTGGAAGAAAAGGAGCTCCCATAGCAGTATCTATTCAATCGTCCACGACCCTCCCCACACACCTGCCTGCCAGCTGCATCTGGCTTCGAGAGACCAACACCCCCTCCAAGTTCAGTCTGCATACTGTTCAAGGTCGAAGCTGCAGTTTTTGCGCACTCGCATTATTCACTGCAACACGGAAACAAATTAGCGCCGCCTAATAGGCATACTCGCTTCCTTTTATTTTCGCCTCAGACATTTCTCACTTCCCTCCTACACATTGGACTATTTTGCTTTTTTTCGGCCAATACATTTTCTTCATCGCTTCACCTCTTGAAAAAGTTGCTAACTACGTTCAAGATTTCTTTTGAGGAACTAGTCACATTTGAGAACGGCAAAACAGCGCTCGCTCGGTTCAGCCAAGGCTCGGCTCTTCAAGGGTCAAACATGGCTGGGCAGACTCTAAAGCGGAAGCGAGCACTCGAAGATGGTTGGGGTTCCGACGTGGAATCTGTTGCATCGGATCCAATGGATCTTGACGAGGAAGATAGCGACGACCAGCCACGTCGCCCCCAGCGTACATCAACCCGTTCGCTCCGTTCTCGAGCGTCAACAAGGCCAACTTCTCGCAGGATTTCCCCTGGTTCGGATGACGATGATCTCGATGATCTGAGACCAGAACCGCCTGTAGCACCAACTCGGACCTTGAGAACACGAAAACCACAGCAACTCACTTTGACGAGCATGTCCTTTAAGAGCAAGGCTTTCAGTCAGGAGCAGGATGAGCTGGGGCACGATTCCCGCCAGGACTCCTCCGATGAAGACGACGGGGATTTTCTTCTCGTCACTTCAGATCTAGCTCCCAAAAAGGGGCGCAATAGCAAGGTTCGACAAAAATCGAAACGTCTGTCGGCTCGACATGCAAAACCAAGAGGGAAGCTATCGGGTCCTCGAAGAAAGTCTCCCGACTCAGACATCGAGTTCGAAGCGCCTCGACGATCCGCCAGGTCAACCCGGAACAAAACGAATATGGGCGATGACAGCTTCATGGATGATGATTCGTTCTATGTAGTTGACGACAAAAGTCCGGGTGTTCCCAAAGTCATCTCTATCAGAGAAATATTTCAGCCGCTTCCTCATGACTCCGAGTTTGCTTCGATGCATATGCAATCTTGCCATACCTGTGGCGGTTCTAAAAATCGGGGCCAGCTTATCCATTGCCAAGGCTGCACACTATCCTACCACAAAAATTGCCTGGGTTATCGGAGTGCGCGTGAGCACATGGTCACAAAAGTTGGCGAAGATGACTTTGTTTTGCAATGCAAGTTTTGCATCGGTTTATACCAGAAAAAGGATTCCAACGCCCCAGCGCATAGCATGTGCCAAGATTGCAGAGACAATGGTGGCTCCTGTGCAGCGTTTTCAGAAAAGAAGACATCCCGGCAAGAAGAAAAGCTCCGAGAGGAAAACGACGGCGTTGACCCGATCACGCACGTTTCCGAGGATCTCTTGAACAACTCCGACTTGGTCCTCTTTCGATGTTCTGCGTGTCACCGGGCTTGGCATGTTGAGCATTTACCTAGAAGCGACGATGACTCAGATACTGCCATCAGCACAGACGTCAAGTCGGAACGCCTTAAGGATTACTCCATTGATTGGAAATGCAATGATTGTAGCTCTGCCCGGCACAAAATCCATCGCCTGGTTGCTTGGCGACCGCTTGAGCAGACTTTGACCAAAAAATCCCACAAGCTCACGTACAACGAAGTCGGCGAGGACGAAAAGGAGTATCTCATCAAATGGGAAAGTTTATCCTATGTCCATTGTACATGGAAGCCTGGTGCCTGGGTGCACGGTGTGGCGGCACCGGCCATGAGAATTACTTTTGGGAAGCGAGACGAAGAACAAGATTCGCTCAAACTCGATGAAAAGGAAGCCATTCCGATTGAATTTGTCACCCCAGAAATCATTCTCAATGCAAGCATGCAAAAGTCTGCTCCTCGTTATACTACACAAGAGGCAGAAATGGCAAATATTTCCAAGGTCAGCAAAATCCTTGTTAAATTTCAAGGGTTGGGCTATGATGACGTCGTTTGGGACTCCCCTCCAAAAGATAATGAGGGCGATGTCTACGGCGCATTTGTAGAAGCCTACCATGAGTACCTTGAGGGGAAATACTTCCGAAATGAATCCATCAACAAAATACGAGATCGAATTAAGGCTTTCAAGGCAGCGCGATTCGTTGAAGTCGACGTTCAGCCAGCAGGTCTCAAACGTGGTAAACTCATGGGCTACCAAATTGAAGGACTCAACTGGCTACTCGAGAATTACCATGCAAATCGAAGTGTTGTTTTAGCAGATGAGATGGGCTTGGGCAAAACTGTCCAGGTTGTCAGTCTCGTCACATCACTTGTGCAAGATTCGCCAAGGGTGAGTACAATTCGTGTTATAAGCACTCTCATACTAACCTAATACTAGTGCTGGCCGTTTCTTATTGTTGTGCCTAACGCCACCTGCCCCAACTGGCGGCGCGAGTTCAAGCAGTGGGCTCCCGACTTGCGAGTTGCAACGTATCACGGCGGCAAAGAACCACAAGATCTCGCGTACAAGTACGAATTGTTTCCAAACGACTCCACTGAAATGAGAGCCCATGTGGTTATCATGTCGTACGATTCCGCAGCAGATCCCAAGACAAGGGTTCTTTTCAAGTCGGTCAATTGGGCGGGACTCGTAGTAGATGAGGGTCAGCGGTTGAAAAACGACCAGAATCTCCTCTACGTGGCGCTGCGGGCGATGAAAATACCTTTCAGGCTCCTTCTCACGGGTACCCCTTTACAAAACAACAAGCGGGAGCTCTTCAACTTGATCCAGTTCATTGACGAAACCCAAAACGCAGAACATTTAGACGAAGAGTTTGCTGTCCTTGACAAGGAAACTCTCCCGAAACTTCACGAAAAGATTCGCCCTTACTTTCTCCGACGAACCAAGGCTGGTGTGCTCAAATTCCTTCCCCCGATGACACAAATCATCCTTCCCGTGACTATGACCGTCCTCCAGGAGAAGCTATCGAAGAGCATCATGGCCAAGAACCCGGAACTCATCAAGTCCATGTTTGCGAATAGCAAAATGAATAGGAAGGAGCGTGGTAGTCTGAACAATATCCTGATGCAGCTTCGTAAATGCTTGTGCCATCCCTTCGTGTATTCTGAAGCCATCGAGGAAAAGCATCACGACTCGGCCGTCCTTCAGCGCAACCTTGTCGAAGCTTCTTCCAAGCTGCTTTTGCTGGAACAAATGCTTCCCAAACTCAAGGAAAGGGGACATCGGGTTCTGATATTCAGTCAGTTCTTGCAGCAGCTGGACATCATTGAGGACTTTTTGAGCGGCATGGGCTATGAATACCGTCGTCTTGACGGACAGATAGGAAGCTTGGAGAAACAGAGGCGTATCGATGCTTTCAATGCACCCGATTCCGAGCTATTTGCTTTTTTGTTATCAACAAGAGCAGGAGGTGTTGGTATCAACCTGGCCACAGCCGACACTGTCATCATCCTCGACCCCGACTTCAACCCTCACCAAGACATCCAAGCACTGTCCCGTGCGCACCGTATTGGGCAAAAGAAGAAGGTTCTCTGTTTTCAGATCGTGACCAAAGACTCGGTGGAGGAGAGGATCATGCAGGTTGGCCGGAAGAAGATGGCACTAGACCACGCTCTGATCGAGAGCATGGATGATGACGAGCTGGCTGGTGATGATTTGGAATCCATTCTCAAGCATGGAGCGCAGGCTTTGTTTGATGAGAACTACGAAAAGAAGGCGATCGTTTACGATTCTGCCGCGATTGACAATCTCTTAGATCGGACCCAGGATGAGGAACCAGAAACCGCAGACGCGGGTGCTGGCGAGAACCAGTTCGGATATGCCCGAGTCTGGGCCAACGAAAAGTCCGGGTTTGAGGATTCGCTCGCACCCGAGGAGATGGACGAGCCGGAACCAATCAACTCGAGTGTGTGGGATCGTATTCTAGCGGAGCGAGAGGAGGAGGCACGCAGAGAGGCCGAAGCCAACCGCGAAGTTCTGGGACGAGGCAACAGACGCCGGATGGTAAGCAGCATCCATGGGTACTCAACCACTCGCTAACCACGTTGCAGGCCGTTAACTACAGAACAAACGCCGCGGATACGGTAGCTCTTCTTGGGGAACCTGAGGCCGAATCATCAGCCTCCTCTGACGACTTTGCCGGTGCAGAGTCTGCTGAGGAAAGCGATGATGAAGATATGCCCTCAGCAAAAGGTAAACGCCAACAGCTTTCTTCTCAACTCAAGACTCTAGACCCAGCTTCAACCCCAACAAAGAACAATGTAAAAAGCAGCAATGTTAACAGTCGCACTGCGCAGACGCCGAAGAAGACCTCGAAACCGGTAACCAAGCCACCAACTCCCGCAACGCCGAAGCGCGGAAGGCCGCCAAACGTGACGGCCTCGACTCCCAAAACGAAAACAAAAACCAAGACGGCGACAACCCCCACACAGCTGCCAACGCCCGAGCGCAGCAATCGGAAGGCAAACGCTCGAAAGCAGGCCGCAAGCCGAAAAACCAGCAAGCCAACTTCCCGGCCCTAGTCCACAGAGGGGCTATTGGGAATGGCGGAAGCGGGCTCAATCCGGCAGACCAGATGGGCAATGGCACACGGATAGACCAAAGACAAGACTTGACCCGTTTTATCAGACAGAATTACCGCCCGAAGAATAATCCTCTAGAGGCCCTTCAGTTACAGCAGCAAGAGGCTGCCCCAGAGTTTGTTGACTACAGCTATTTAGGCACACACGCCGAAGTGCGACTGGCTCTAGACCGTGTGCAACATTCAAACATGAACCCGAAAGTGAAAACTCTGCAAAGAACCATCTTGCTTCGCAAGCTAGCAGAGTTTGGCGGGCGGAACAAGCCTTGACGAGAACAACAGCTTGCTTCCCCGACCGAAGTACAGTGACAAGGAAGGCGAGCGGCAGGACATTTGAGATTTTGCCAGGTATATATAAAGGAGGGTGGTGCCATACATGTAAGTAGGCGGGTGGAAATGCACATTCAGCAGCTACCCATGGGCACTGCAGCGGGAAAGTGAAGGACAAAGCAATGGATCCATGTATAGATGTCCAAGCAGACAGCAGGTAGCCTTCGCCACCTCGCCTAGATCAACCAAGTACCCATCATCGGGGCCAAGCAGATGCCGTTTGTTATTGTTGTCCAAGCTAGTGAAGCATCTCCGTCACGTGTGGGAGCACAAACGCTGCAGGTAACCACTCAACCACACAAACGCACACACACACCACCCACACACCTATCCTGGGCGAGTCAAACGCTTCGTAGGAGAGCCCCAAACAAGAGCCCGCCATGTTGATAAAGGACCGCCTCCGGCCGATCCTTAGCCCCGACGCCCAAGTCTCCCGCGACCCTTGTCCTGTCCTGTCCTGCATCTCGCCGTTTGTCTCGCCACGACAACTGACTCCCGTACATGCCACCTCCCGCCCGCGGTCCGTCTCTGTCGACCAAGGGTGCCGGCATATGGAATACCTTCCACTCCTTAAAATCGTTTGCACGCCGTTTAGTTCTCCTTGCTTCCATGCCGCCCGCCACCGATTCCGTTTGCAAGAGATTCCCTATAGAAAGCCAACCGCTGTCCCCCCTCCGCTCTGTTTTTCTTCCTCATCTTCCTCATCTTCTTCCTTCTTCTCCCACTTGTCTTCCCCTCATTATATTTCCCTTCGCTCTTCTCTTACTACTCTTATTATCCAAACATGCAGATTCCCTCCACCATGGACCAAACCCAGACGAGCGTGCACGTTCAAATGCATGGTAATCATGGTCGGGTAAACGACTGCACCCATAACAATGATATGGGCTCTCAAAGCCAGCATTACTACCGTGCCACTGCTCCCCGGAGCATGACTTCACCCAACTGGCGCGGCCCCCAACCATCCGCAGACTTGAGCAACTGGCTGCCCGCGGACCAAGGCAATCATGCCTTGGCATTTAACTCCCTGGCTAGCCAAACGCCGGCACAAACTGACATGCGCAGTGGAGGCTTGACGGGCTACGCCTATTGCCTCGACCGGGGCAACGGTCATTACACTCGGCTGATCCCTGCGGATATGCTCCCACCGTTGAGGGGCATCCCCGCCCATCAACCCGGTCCCGGGGGGATGGTAATCCTCCCAGACCTTCAGAGGCCCCCGCCACAAGGGGTACCAGAGACCAATAAGCCCGTCTCTATAAAGGTACGTGCAGCTTTGAGCATTGGTGACAACGACCCAAGGATGCTGAATGCCCAGACACCCCCAAACATGACGGGGCTAACGTCTGATATGCTCCAGGTAACAAAGTCGACATTATTACCTCTTGCTTGTTTGCCCATCCCTGCGCTGATCATTAGCTAACATGACTAAAAAAAGAAACAAATTGATCACATCGTCGCCTCAAATATTGCAGGCCCCAAAAGGCCTAAGGTTTACTGCGACAAATGGATTCACGACGGGGTATGCGCTTTTGCACAGCAAGGGTGCAAATTCAAGCACGAGATGCCTTATGACAAGAAATTGCAGGCATCTTTGGGCCTCTACCATGGTTTTCCGCCATGGTGGGTGAAGTACCAGGAGGAGCTCCAACGACAACAAGAGCTCTCGTTTGGCTCCCCAGGGGACTGTGCTAGCCCAGAGCAGCACAGGCCCGCCGCTCTCTCTCGGCAGACATGGCGCAAGGGAAGGGGTGCCAGAATGCACCAAGCTCCTGAACCTAATACCCCTACAGGACCAGATTACCAATCAAGTAAGCAACAAACAACATTAATTGGATTGTCGGCTAATGAGCTCCAAAGATCATTTTCCCTCGCTCTCGAACAGATCATCCCCCCAGAACGTATGGGGGCCCATTGAGCGGCCAAAGCATGAGAACTGCCCCGGGGCTGCGCCCTTCGGCCCCAGCCGAAACGCCTGGGCTCCTCGCAAGAGAGCCCCTAATGGGACCTCTCCAGCAAATGAAGATTTTTAGATCATCATTGCTGACCCGAGGTTGTGTTGGGTGACTGGATATTTACAACGGGTTTTGGATCACCCAAGTGTGTATCGCTTTATTCTTGAGAAAAATTTCAACCAGATAAAACCGAGCCGATGGCTTCGTGTATATACTATGCGACGCCAGAAAAACAGCGTGTTATGCTTTTCTGCACTTTAGATAGATTGACCAGAAGAAATCATGTCTGATTCTGCTGCCAACTCATTGCCATTATTCGCACCATGTCATCAAATATGTGCTTAAAATCTTGAACCCGTAGCTGAAACCAAAAGGATGCCCCCTCGTTTCTCGCCAGGGACACGACCCTTCAATCTCCTTGTCCAACACCTGCATGCCTGCTCGAGAACGGGGACACCAATCTAGCTAGCCTGGAAGGTTGGCAAAATGACCTGCAGGATTCTCGTTTTCTTGTACGATGCTCCCGCCCGTTAGAGACAGGCATCACCAATGAAATCTTTGCCGTTTGCCATCCAAACTACCTAATCCCAGCATTCATTGGCGGCTAGCCCTGGGCAGAACCTGTCCATCTCTGCCACATCTTTTTTTTTTTTGAGGCGACAGGTCACTTCCCAACTGTCAATTGTACCTTGACATTCGGCCTCCAGTACAACAAGCCTGTAACAAGCCTGCAGCAGCGGGCTTTTGGGGGAACACAAAGCTAGCGATGCTGCCTAAGCGATGCAAACAAGGCGAGGCGGTAAAGAAAGGATGACCATTACATCCGCTGCGAGTTTTCGGAGGTAGTCTTCGTATTTCTTTTTTGTCTCAGACGCGTAGGTGCAGTAGTGAATGCTACCAAACGTCTTACAAGAAGCCCGGGGTCCGCTCACCTGGAAGCCCCGAAAAGACCCCACGGCATGGCGGGGCAGGCAATCAGCCTCACTTTCTCGATCAGCTACGATAAGGCTTATCGGCGGCTAAATGCCGGCTGTTTGTTTGAACGTTCCCCCAAGTCACCACCCCACTTCCACCGAGCTTCACGCCTACGGCTGCCTTGACTTGGGTTGACTGCGTTGACAAAGTAAGCCACTTACTCCCCTTATACTCAGACCCGGAGCGTTGGCCTATTCCACCCGTATACAAGCCTCGCAAACTTCCCGCCCTTGCACTCGAGCTTCCCGGCTGGCTAGAACATGAGGGCAAGGTGATTTATCGTGCCCATTACACCTCCATCTTCCCCCGCCTCCCGACTCTCGCCAAGCTACCGCCTTCTCGATTCTCTCGTAGACCCTCGCGCGCGGAGAGGGCCGTTTGAAGATGGATTCTGTCTGGGCCACTCTGATCGCCTTCTCGGCAGCTCCAGACGTCTCCTATTCCCACAAGCAGCAAGATGTACAGCTCCGGGACCATGCTCATGCTGTTAAACAGCTCCTGACAAACCAACGGCAAGTCATTGCCGCCAATGTTTCCCAGATTCTCGAAGTATGCCATGTCCTTGAAATCTGCCCGGTCCCTCTTGTTTTCTAGGTTGCTAACGGCTCCTCAGAAAATCGACCCCGCCAAAGATTCGATTGCCTTCCTCGCCATCATTCGAGCTTCCTTGGAGCAGCCTCCCGCCGGTATTGAGCGACGAGCACTTCTCGATGAGACACTGCGCTTCCTTCTCAACTTCAACCCAGTTCAGGTCAGATATGTTGGGGTACAGTTCCGAAAGCTTCTCGAAACCATCGCGACAGGTCAAGTGTTCACGGTAAGTCGAATCCTAGTTGAAATACCGGTCACACCTAAGCGCTAACGTACGATTCCTCCGCCTCAGCCCCTCGTATCTGTCGAAGCCATCGCTACCGCTCTGCTTCGTGTCGATCCCACTGGCAGCATGTTTACGACCGTACACCTAGCGCTCGCCAAGTACGCATATGAGTCGTCGTGGGTCGAGCCCGCTCTCAAGGTTCTGGATTGCGATATTACATTTTATCCCGGGATGGCTGGCCAGAAGGATGCAAAGCTTCTTTGTGAACCCAACTTGCCTCCAGCGTCCTACATATCAGTTGACACGGGACTAACCGATTCGGTCAAAAGCACAACAGTACTAGAGTACAACCTCGTGTCTGCGTTGTGCTACATGTCCCGAAAGGATTGGGCCAAAGCCCACCGGGCGCTAGAGCGTGTCATTGCACACCCTTCTAAGGACAAGGGCGTGTCCAAGATTATGGACGATGCGTACAAGAGATGGTTGTTGGTGGGGCTTCTGAACGGCGGAAAAGAACCCACCCTACCCCCCTACACTGCCCTCTCAGCTAAGAGTACCTACGATACCCTGGGGATGCCCTACAAGAACGTGGCCGCGCTGTTCCCAACGGCCAATGCCCCGCAATTGAAGAGCGAGGTGGAAAGCAACCGTCAAGTTTGGGAGGATGACGGAAACCTAGCCCTCATGGTCGAAGTGGTGGCAGCCTACCAAAAGTGGCAAATTATCAACCTCCGAACAGTTTACACCCAAATATCCATCTCCCAGATTCGCCGATCAACCCTGACGGCTGAGACTGGGGAGACCTTGAGGGATGACGCGGAAACGGAGAGCCTCGTTCGACAAATGATTGAGTCGAACTTGCTCAAGGGGGAGCTGGTCCGAGGCCAGAGTGGCGAAGACAGCTATCTCAAGTTTCAAGATGACAGTGAGATTTTAACGGAAACTGAGTTTGCCCGAGAAATCGCACAACGTCATCACAATATTGAAGATTTAGGAAAGCAGTACCAAGCAGCTAACGATCGACTTAGCAACAGCAAGGAATATGTGAGACATCTGGTCAGGGAGCAAAAGAGAGCCGAGAAGGACGGCAACGACCCAGGGCTTGGTTTTGATGCGCAGATAGAGGACGAGGATTTGATGACGGGCATCCTGGCGCATGGTTAGGCTTCTATAAACGGTGTGAGATTTGGAACATGAGCGCATTTACACAATTCTAATGGGCGCTGGGTGTATCAAGTAAAACGAATGACGGCGCGGACCGACCAAGATGCCGGTTCGCCTTACTTATGGGAAATGAAATATATGTTGTGTCATTTCGTCTTGAGATGTTTGTCGTTTAAGCTTGAAGTGTCGCCCTGTTGTAACATGGACGGGTTCATTTATAAGGCATACCATGATGGAAATCGAGATACCTGAAGGGAACCAGAAAACCGATTGAGCCAGGTTTGATCTTTTTTTTTCAAGGCATGCATCTCCAATGGTTATGTACAGTCAAGATGAACCATTCAGTGAGGAGCTGGATTTAATACGTGGACCAACTTTTAGGGTGCGACCAAGATCCTCATCTTTACGAGCTGTTGGTAAACTTTAACGGTTGAGTGGCTTCGGAAATTTTAGCAGATCAAGGTCAGGTCTGTAATCGACAAAGTTTAATTGAGACGTCGGTCTACTACAACTAACAATACTGTAATGAGCTCATCCACCTCTATAAGTAATCTAGATGCCCCTTTTTCGTCAATATGTTGTAAGCGCTTTCGCTTCCAAGGCCAATGTCTGAATATAACACGACATGTACAAGCCAATAAATATCTAGGCGCAAAACCCCCCAGCCAAATGCCCTCTTCGGACCTGGCATCAAAACAAACAAACAAAATTACATGCTTCTACTCAATGGTTCCGTATCCGAGATACCCCCAAACCAGTTCCCAAGCCAAATTGCGCCAGCTTCATTCATGAATAGGTAAAATGCAAATATTGGATGAAAAAAAAGACAAGTGATTAGGAAGAGGTGGCCTGGCCCTTCCGCCTGCGCACAAAGGTGGGCAGGGCAATGCGGTTCTTCTTCTCTGACTCGACAGGTGTGCCGGACGAGTCAACGACGCCGCGGGGCGCGGGCCTGCAGCAGCAGCCCATGGCGGCGTGCAGGAAGAAGGCGACATCGGTGAAGATGGCGGCCAGCCACATAAAAGCGAACATCTTAGTGCCAATGTAGGCCCTGATGTTAAGCTGGTCCTGGGCGGTCAGCGCAATCTTGGCGGCGAAGCTGATGACGGTGGCAATGACGGCCGCGAGGGTGACGACGATGCCAGCGAGAGCGCCCAGGAAGGACAGGGCCAGGCTCCACCAGCGGGTCCTGATGACGAGGGGACTCAGCAGCACCAGCACCGTGTTGACGCAGATGCTGGCCATGAAGCACCCGTACATGATCTGGGAGCCGATGCGGAGGATCGTCAGGACGGTAATGGCCTGCGAGGGCAGCGCAATCTGGGCACCCGCGAGAAGCTCGCTGACGAGCACCTCGACGGGGTTGAACCAGTACCACTGCTTCGGGTGCGAGCAGTACGTGACGCCCCTGCAAATCCAGTTCAGTCAGTATAACCAATCAATCAATCAAGCAATCAAAATCGGAGCCCCGCGGGGGGGGAGGGGGGAGGGGAAACGCACTCATCGTTGTAGCCCTCGCAGAAGTTCCAGATGCCGATTTGGTAGAAGTCGTGTAGACCCAAGCTTCGCGCGACCGAGTTGAGCAGGTTGGAGTTCTCGACAGATATAGGAATGACTTGGGAGACGTCAAGCTTGAAGAAGAAGATGTCGTTTAGGGTCGTGTTCTTGTATGTGTTGCCAATGATGACGAGGATGAGAAAGGGAATGGAGAGGAAGTAGAAGATGCTGGCAGCGATAGCCGTGTTGCGTCGCGCATTGGGAGGAGCCATGATGGCTTCGGAAGCTTGGCGATGCTACTTTGTTCGATATGGATTTGGTGAAAAACGACGATAGGGAAAAAAGAGAGCCAATTCTATGCGAATTTTCGAAACGATTGGAGGCCGTCGAGGAGAATGACGCTCCAGGCGCTATTCTGGGAGCTCGTTGGCGTTGGCGTTCAAACCGACTTTCAACGTGTTGACTCGAAAAGCACCTCACAAAAAAAAAAAAAGTTGGGAGGGAGGCTGATGATTCAAGACGTGTTAATTGCGTAAAGATTCGTTGCCCCCCTCGGCGCAACACGACACATACACACAAAAAAAGAAAATGTCACTCGTGTACTTGCGTGCGTGAGTAAGTCGGCACGTATCTGTACTCGAAAGGAAAGCAGCT
This sequence comes from Calonectria hawksworthii, assembly GCA_020975415.1. Taxonomy (NCBI): domain Eukaryota; kingdom Fungi; phylum Ascomycota; class Sordariomycetes; order Hypocreales; family Nectriaceae; genus Calonectria; species Calonectria hawksworthii. The sequence continues at coordinate 1,154,360 of JAHXZK010000001.1, read as the reverse complement.
CCAAAAGAAAACAAGCAGATGATTTCGTCATAAGATGGGAAATCCCAATTCCAGGGATTTTCATTTTCAGTGCTGCCGCCAAGGGTCATGGAGGGTTCCACCCAGCCGGCTCTGGAGGGTCGCCATCGACTCCCAGTGGACGGTCAGGCCGGTCACTGGGGCGGATCACTAGGCCCCCCCGCTGGACACCGCTGGAGGCGGAGCTGCATTCTTTCACCCCCTGCAGTGCCGAGAAACAGTGGGGTGGGCCTGGGCCTCAGCAGCAGCGGCGGCGGCGCTGAACAGCTGTTGGCCCTGTACAACAGACGACGGCGCGGACGACAACGCACCCTTCCTAGCCAACCCTTTGGCTTTTTGGGCAGCATGCGCAAGCCACACGGCTGCCAGGCGCCGAGGTGCCCCTGGGGCGGCTCTTCGGCTCGCCCAGCGACCTTGGCCTGGGAAGGATGAAGGCTCCGAAAGCTCAGGCGCCGGAGCAAGGGTTTGGTCCAGTGCCGGCGCTTCACACCCAATGTCGAGGCCCCGTCCGTCGTCCCATCTCACTCAAACAGAAGCCGCCATTGTCGTGTTTTTTTTTTGTCGGAGGTCCTAGCGAGCCGCCAAGCAAACCCCCAGGAACAGGCAGGGCCCCAGGCACTGAACCCGCCAAGAGTGCTTCTCAGGATGGTCCCTGAAGCGCCAGGCGGTTCGTCTCTTGGCCTTTCATCTCTCAGCCCCCTTTGCACACCAGGATGCGATCCCCCCTCAGGTCGCTCTCCTTCCCCTCCCTGCAGGCGCCCCTCGTAAAAGAAAACTGTCTGGCTGCCTCGTAATAATTCAGATACCTCGCATCCCACATCCGTACAGGCAATGCCCATCCTCGATCCTTGCCGGCCAGCCGGCTCGGCTTTTAGCTGCCGTCGCGCTGCGGCCAATGTGATGACGCGTTGCCCCGGTCGTATCTGCTCCCACTCACCCTTCTTTCCCTAGCAGCAAACACAGCCAGATCGATCCATCCACACGAGCCCACAGGGCCCCAAATCGGCTTTGTGTCTGAGCGGCTACTGTAACTGGTCGTGGCATGATGCTCATCCAAGTTTCTTTGGATTTGGCTCCTGGAACGAGCCACTTCGCTTGCCAAGCGGGTGGGTAAGCATCCACATCCAGCCAGCCCAAATGTCTTAGCCATAGAGCTCTAATGTCTGCCATGTCCCTCCCCCGTCACCTAGACTGCTAATTATGTCATGGCGGCTGCTGTTTAATCACAGGAGTCACAGCACATTCATTGCTGTCCATCCAACTGTCCAAAAAAAATTCCCCTTACTTTCTCTTTTTTTCTTCTTTTCTCGCTTTGCCCTGTCAGCCCTGTCCCTCCTCATACACTAGCCGCCCTCTTCCTGGCGCAGAACCCGGACCCTCTTCACCTCATTCTGAAGGATAGCCGCCGGGCTAGCGTTTTTTCTGAGCGGTTCATTCCTTCAGCTCCACCTCACCTGTGGTTTTTATTTGGATTTTCATCCATCATAAGTCGGTGGTCCAGACTCCTGATCCTCATCCTGGCTTTTCTCCGCAGGGATTGAGGCGCCAGCCTACTCGCATCGAACATCCTTATTTTTTGCATTGGCCAGCGTTTCATTTGGTTCCAATTCTCCAGTTTTGGACCCTCTCTTGTCTTTTGTTGGTGTCTCGCTTCTCGGGGATACCCTTTCGATCTTGGCCGAGAAGCCTCCCGATCAAAACCCATTCCAGCTCATCCTTCGTGTTTAACGTCTCACTAATCTTGACGTTCCACGGGCTTGAGAGCCTACCTCATCACCTTCATCTCTGCGTCAGCACCCTCTCACATAGCGTGTTCCTCAATTTGGCTTTGGTAGCAGAAAGAGCCAAGCGGGACAGTTGTGCAAGATGAGATTCCACCGCACAGCCTTCGCCGCAGCGGCGGCGTTGTGCTGCGGGCAGGCCGCTGCCCAGTCCGTTGAGCTCTCACAAACCACAGGCGTAACCTTTGTCAAGGGTTCACGAACAGCCGATGGACAGACCGCAACAGGCACATACGTCACATACACTTCCAAAATCACACTGAAGGCTTTCAGCGAGAGCGAGACCGCTACGGATCTTGCTACCAGCACCTTCACAGGCTCCTTCACAACCGGATCATTAACAACCGCCGGCAATTTGACTGAGACGGAAACAACCACAGCAAAACCCACAAACACTCAGCCGTGCAACAACTACGTCGAGCTCTGCACACGCAAGTACAGCAACGTTACCGTTGTCGGATGCCACAACTCGCCCTTTGTGCGGCCAGGTAATTCGGGTTCCAACCAGGAGCTCGACGTCACCACACAGCTCAACGATGGTATCCGCTTCCTCCAGGCCCAGATCCAATGGCCGTCCAACTCATCGGTGCCTCACTTCTGCCACACTTCGTGCGATCTCCTGGACGCCGGCCCCATCACCGACTGGCTCACCACCGTGAGGAAGTGGGTGGACAACCATCCCTATGACGTCGTCACCATCCTGCTTGGCAACGGCAACTACTCCAAGCCGTCCCTCTACGCTCCGTACATTGAGCAGACCGGAATCCTCAAGTACGCCTATCACCCACCTTACTTGCCCATGTCGCTCGACGACTGGCCCACGCTAGAAGAGCTCATCGTCCGCGGCAAGCGAGTCATCATGTTCCTCGACTACCAGGCCAACCAGACTGCTTACCCCTGGTTGCTTGACCAATTCTCTCAGGTATGGGAGACTCCCTTTGATCCCATCGACCGCACCTTTCCCTGCACTGTTCAGCGCCCTCCGGACCTGAGCGAGAAGTCGGCCAAGAACCGACTCTACCTCATGAACCACAACCTAAACGCCCAGTTCAACGTGTTTGGCACTGAGCTCCTAGTCCCAGCTGTCTCGCTGCTCAATGAGACCAACAACTACACCGGCTACGGCAGTCTGGGTCTGGCCGCCAACAACTGCCGATCTGACTGGGGCCGAGCGCCCAACTTCCTCAACGTTGACTACTACAACTACGGCGGGTTCCCGGGCTCCGTCTTCGAGGCTGCCGCACGCATTAACAATGTCACTTACAACCGCAGCTCTTGCTGCGGCACTGTGAGCGCAGGAATCCAGCTGCAGCCTGGGCACTCACTATCATTGATTGCCTTGATGACGACCATGCTTTCAGCGTTCCTCCTGCTGTAGAAGGGTTGTCATGTGTTTTGGGATATCGTGGTTTGAATATTTATTGCGCAGAAGCGAGTTGTTTCTTCATCTTGGGATACAGGTAGATAGACATGGGCAGTGCATGGAAAAGGCCACTGGTACATGCTGCCCTACATGGAACATGGAGTTTATCGGATCACTACGTCAATAGGGTGTAATAATGAATACGGGCCTCTTGGTATATACCGTGGCTTCACACATGTCAGCATTAATATCTCGTGAATAAAGTTTCCCAGTCATTCCTGTCATGTAAAGATCTTTTGCTATGGTGAAGAACGTAAGCATAACAAAAGCATGTGATAATCCCAAACAGCTGATATCATGTATGATGATGAAGATGCCACCAAAACACCTGGAAAGTGGCACAACATCGATGCTACAGAAGAGGGTTTTTTCATGACAGTGAATACTACTGTTAGTTTAATACATTGAAAGTTTAAGGGTGACTGAAACAAGTGCTTCGATTGCCGAGATGAGCAAGTGCATTGTACATGGCTGCTCCCTTGATTGCTCCACGTGGTATAGTATGAGACAAGGCTGCTATAGCTCACACTTTATATAGCCACCTGCCTCTAGAATAAACATATTGTTATTAATTAGCGATATACTGTTCCAAGGTCACACGGAACTAGTGAGGCGCTTGTCTTGTTGCTATTTACTAAGCTGTCCTCGTCCTCAATTTGACTAACGTTCAACAGAGATGACGCTCTGTCGAGATCTTACTAGTGTGACGATCATGCAAACTCGATGTAATTCGTTTAATGCTAGTATACCTCGTAGGGTTTGATGTCACTCTGCCCTAGCATTAATGCGAGTCTTTGGTGGTGGTTGCAGCTATTGCCATGGGAAGATATCGGGTGACCTCTAGATGGAGAGCGGTGACAGGAACCAAGACCACCATCAATACTAGACTGGCAGTCCAACTAGCCCACGACAGCCCACTAATGTACGTTTGAACATGCAGGCCTCAATAGTTTACACCACCAGCAAGCCTGGAACGTGACCAACCGGTTGGTCGTGGCTGGAATGCCGGGTAAATTGAACCCACGGTATAGGGTAGTCGAATGTGGAAGCCACCATGTTTTCCTGTGCCAATCTGCGGCTGTCAACTGCTCCAAACGGGGAATCACTGCAGGCATGGAGCGGTCAGCAGACCCAGTGTGATGGGATGGTGACACCCCCCTTTTGCCACAGAGACTATCGATTCTGCGAGCCAGGTTCATGTGTGGGCGCGCGCAACCCACCACGGCCGAATGGTTTTATACCATTTATGCATGGCGGTCATTTTTGTGTGTACTGGTGCGCCTCATGGCTTGTTCACGGCCTTCTTTGGGATTGTATTGCGAGGCATGGAGCAGAACGCGAGAGTTTGCGCGTGAATTATTTTTTACCAGTTGAGGTTAACGAAGTAACTCTCCGTCTTGTCTCGCGCCCAATCTGGCGGGGTCAAACATCAATAGCGATAAGAAACAGGAAGAAGAATAAGAATAGAAATAATTAATTTTATTCATAATCGCCATCTTAATTGAGCCACTGCATTCTTTTGTGCCCGATTCCATGTCAGATGTGATCTTATGCCGTGCATTCTCTCACCCGCGAGAACGTCGCGCCCCTGTGTGTGCTTGCTTCTGGCTATATTTATTCCGTGCTACTGCATGAGTGCTCGTGAATGCAATACCGCCCGTCGGATTTAATCGTGTTCGTTGCCAGTGATGAAGACAGTGGTCAGCAAGGCATCCTCAGGCGACAGGGGGGGGCCATGACAGCACCCTGACCCTGTAACTCTAAATCCATTCAGCTCTGCGAAGCTAGTTTGCCATTGGCTCTCTTGAATCGATTGTTTCGGAATCGGGATAGGGCTGTCCCGGAATGGCCATCTCCCGCTGCCTTGTGGGTTCGTGCGTAGCTTCCCTTGGCCAGGACATGCGGCGCTTGGGAGTGGCAGCGGGCTTTTGTCAGTCTCACCAAAACCAAACCAAAAAAACTTTCCGTGGTAAGGAAACACAAGGTGCCGTAGATTACTGCTGACACGAGTCCACTTATATGTTTCGTCCTGCGTTAGATATTACCCACCGCGGGGGGGAGGGGACAGGCACACACGCGCGCACTGGGGCGACTGCTCAGTGTGTCGTTGTTGGGGGCCAGCTCATCCCCACGTCAAGGTAACATTTCGACCATCAGCCCTACTAGTGCGACTAAATCGCCCGCCAACAACACATCAAAGACCCCCCCTTTTTTCCACGTCGGGCGAGGCAGACCAGGTGCCCCCAACGCGCTGGGCCAAGAAACGGTCGCTGTAACTTTGCCGCCGCACGCTGCGTTGCTTGGGAGGCCGCTCGCGCGCACTGCGGCGCCACGGTTGCAGCGGTGCGGCCGCCCCCTCAGGTACGCGGAACACACAGTTGGCGATTTCTTTGAGATCATGTCTCGCACATCGAACCCTCACAGGGTTTCACGGTGGGTACAACGCGTGGCCCACGTAGCAATCAATTCACCATTGAGGGCAGTTTAGTCAGCCCTACGCTGTCGCCGGATGAATCAGATTCCAGCAGAGCCCATGGACCGGCGTTGACCACTGTAAAGGCCCAGGACGCATCCCCAGACGGGGCTCTCTCTGTAGGGGTGGGATTGTGTGTTGTTGGCCAGCCCCCAGGTAGACAGGGCTCTGGGGGGAGCCCAGATTCCGCTCTTCTGGGTCCTACCGGGTCCAGACAGGCTCTGTGCATCCGAGGAAATGCTGGGGGTGCAAACAAAACACACTTTCCCAGCCCATTGACCGGGCTTGGCAGCCTGAAGCTTGAGAAGCCTCAAGGACGGGCGGGCAGTGAGTCGCAAGTTCGCCTGCCGTGCAGCACCGTGCAGCGCTCTACTAGCTCACTCCAGCGATTGCAGGGCTCCCAGCAGTCTGGAGAACGGGCGGGCGGGAGCCTAATCGCCAGGTCGACCATTCCTTGGCTAGAGTGGGAAAAAAAGGCTCCCACCCCGGGCTAACAGGGCTGAAGGTGGAAGGGGAATTCAGCTCCATCTCATCCCAATCACCGTCTGCCCCGACCTCCACCACTTTTAGTCCTTTTCGTCCTTCATCACCCGTCCTTCGTTCTGCACGACGTTCGTTTTTTTCTCCTTTTCCCAATCTCTGGTTTTCCGAACGCTTTGCGCCGCCCGCCATTCGTTGGTTCTGCCTGCTACATCGCCCATTCGCCTAGAGCATATCAATACGCGCTTCCTCTTGCGCCTGGATCCGCTTCGCCCCGCCCTTCAACGACGATCTTGCCGGGGATTTTGCACATCGATCAACGGCTCGCCAAACTTTGGCTTGCAATCACTGGAACAACCACGGTCTTGGTCTCCTCGCCATGATCGCTGGCTGCAAACATGTCCTATCATGATCACACGGGCGGTCAGCCTTACGACCCATACGCCTATGATCCCACTCGATCGAATTACAACACAAGCCATTTGAGACCACAGCTTCCCCCCCAGCCTTTGAACCACCGCGTTTCTGCCCTGACCGACCTCGGCGATGCATACAACCAGCATGGCGACCAGCATGGCGGCCAGCATACTTTGCGCGGTCGCGAATCCATGGTCTCGCTTGACTCGCACGCTGGTCACGGAAGCCCCCAGCCGGAATATCAAGGCCATGATTATTCGTCCGGAGGTTCATGGTCTGGTTCGTTTGGTTACTCTAATGGAGCTGGCGCCGGGTACACCCCAGTTTCGGTATCTGGCGGCCAACCTCCAAAGTACACAGCTCAAAGTCGTCTGCCTAGCTATGCCTCCCTGAAGCAACAGCCCGCAACGATTGACGAGGAGGAATACGACCTTTCGCTCCTTCAAAATGCCGTGCCAATGGGAAAGTCGTCGCAGTATGCGCCCATTGCGGAGGAGGACGACGATGACTATGCTTCGGGGTTTGACGTGTCGGCGGCATTGGGTCCCACCACTTCCCACGACGATGACTTTATGAGAAAGCTACAGCAGCAAGAAGCAAGTGGAACATTGACCGGTGGTCTTGGAATCGGATTTCAACCCCAGGCAACGGTTCGGGATGCCGAGCTCCTCTCTTCTCCAGTGCGTTCACAAGGCTCGTTGTCAAGGTCATTTACGTCAAGAATGACTTCGCGCGTGAGTCGCCAAAAGACAATCCGTAACATGGGGCAGGATGAAGCCAATAGACGAGGCGAGGTCATCGAAGTGATTGTTGAGGAGGAGCCTGCCGGGACCGATTTGAGTAGTATCGAGGGTCCCAGCATGATTGGAGTTGATGAAGCGCGGCGGTCCACCTTCCTGGCCAAAGAGAAGAAGACCGAAATCTTCTACCCGCAGCCCAATTGGAAACCCCTGTCAATGAGATGGCCCTATCTGCTGTGGCTTGTTTTGCTTTCAGTAATGATGGGTATCGTCCAGGAGCTGTTCTACCAAAGGTACAAGGACAAACCTGTACTCACGTTCAAGACCCCTAACGACATTACACCCGGCGAATACTTCAGCGTCAAGTTCCTGCCGACACTCCTCGCCGTCACTTATGGTGTCTTCTGGCAATTTACAGACTTTGAAGTCCGACGATTGGAAGCTTACTACCAGCTGTCAAAACCAGAGGGCGCCCTTGCGTCCAACTCAATCAATACCGATTACATTACGAGCATCAGTTTCTTTCGACCACTCAACGCCCTCAGACACGGACACTATGCCGTGTTTGTTTCGTCGATTGCTTCGACACTAGCTATTTCTCTGGTTCCCACTTTCGCTGCTGCGTCCATTATCCTGACCCCTAACCGCCGCGATCGAATGGACAAGCCTGATCTTGCGAAGGAATTCCATGTCGGCCCGGTTTGGTCTCGCTTGTTGACATCAACGCTATTTGTCTGCGCCATACTCGCGGGCTGCCTCTTCTGGGTGCTGCAGAGGAGACGATCTGGTCTCCAGGGCGATGTGCGAGGCATTGCTGGTCTTGCTTCCATGGCTGTGGTGGCTCACATTCTGATGGACTTTAAGGATATGGACACAGCCAAACACAAGGATATCCACCATAAACTAAAGAATCGCCGTTACATGCTTCGAAACTCGTCTCTTGCTCCTTTTGATGGACAGGGTCCCAAACTTGCCGAGCGCGAACGGGGTGATGTATCCCACCTCTCCGAAAACCCACATCCCCTTATGCTTCGATCTCTAGGGAGTGTCCCATTCATTATTGGACTTGTATGCTTCGCGGCCTTCATTCCGGCGTTCCTCTTTACTCCTGCGAGCATCGTCACGGATCATGCTGCTTGGGCCGTGACCGCAATGGCAGTTACTCTCAAAATGAGCTGGGGTGCCATGGAGACGGCTGTTCGAGTGATGGAGCCCTACTATATTCTCTCCAAGAGACATGCGCCGTCCAAAACGCTGACTCTCGATTATACCGCGCTGCCCTTTGGATACATGCCAATTCGCGCCTTGTTCAACGGCCACTTTCTTGTCTTCCTGGTTGGTTTCGGAACCGTAATGGCCGAATTCTTGACCATTATGGTGACGAGTTTGTCAACCGTCGAAGGTCAAAATTTCACCATGAACCTGAAGAGCTTCTTCGGTGATGATGGCGACCATGACGAAGATGATAAGAGGCAACGCCTCATTGATTCTGGCCAGGAAACAGTGTCTTCCTTTTACGTGTCGCTGATCCTCACGCTATTTATCTTGTTTTACATGACCATCGTAGCCAGCGTCGTCTTCTTCCGACGTCGCCACGCCTTTCTGCCTCGACAGCCCAACACCATCTCGTCAGTTTTGGCCTTTATCCACCAGAGCAAGATGCTGTACAACTTTGTTGGCACTGCCAAGTTTACTAGCGCTGAGATGGTAAAGAAGCTGGACGACGGCAAGACTTATGGTCTTGGTTGGTTCAAGGGTCGCGATGGACAGACGCATTGCGGCGTGGATGAAGAGGAGCTCATCAGCTCATATAAGCATGGATCTCAGATGCACACTGACCCATGGTCTACTCAGTGGGATGTCTATGAAAGATGATTTGTTTATACTGTTGTCTTTTTTCTTCTTCTCGTCTCTTTTGTTGGTTGTTATTGGTGCATTGTGCGGGCAAAGGCTGGACAGGATTGTAATGACGGGATAAATCGGGTTGGGCAAACAAACATATGGAACTTATTTTGAAGGCGCATATGCGTGTGGCATCTTAGATGGGATTATTCAATCACGATTTACGGATTGAGGGAATGTATTTTAGCTAGACGCTTGGAATTGAACCTCATTCAATTGACCGAGAGTGTAAACAAAAACAAGACTGCGTGCATCAATAAAAAAAGAGGACTCACTCGGGCGGGCACAGCGATGATGTAATGCGACTTTAAAGTGCACCAAGAAAAAAAAAAGCATTGCTGCCCCCAGGGGTGGCTGCCTCGCTACACGCCGAAAGCGTTTAAAAAAAATTGAAGCGAAGGAGTCAAACCTTTTTCTTAAATCCTGAAACGACTCCGAAATCCGGCTGGATCCCAATGGTTATTTTTACCTAGGCAGGGGAACCGAGTCTGCTGCGATCAGCGTCCAATGATGGGCCGGATTGGGCATGACCAACAAGTTGAAACAGGCGGGCAGTGAGAGGGGGCGTGCGGATCTTGCTGGGGCCGAAATTCAAGGGGAACAGCGCATGGCGATGATCGTTGGTGTGGGCTGGGGGCTAGTGAAAGAGGGGGATAGATGGGCGAGAGGACAGAGCTTCTGGTGCCGATCGATTAGTAGGAACAAGGTGATGTGGGTTAGGGTGTTACGCGTCGGCAAGAGGGAACGGAAGGATCGCGGCGATGAGGTGCTCTGGAGTGACGTTTTGTGGTGGAGAGATCAACCATCTATTTACGGAGTCGGGGAGGAGGAACAGGGCGCACATAAGCACGCACTGCAAGTCGTGCGCTGCTGCTGGCGCGGACCATCGGCACGAAAGCATCTCTTTTTTTGCCTCGAACAGAATCAGGGAGCCCCTGAGACCCAATTTCCTTCTGCCGGCATTCCATCTTTTTTCGGGGTCCCACCCCTGGTGGAAGTCCATGAGATGGGAGGGATGCTCCACGGGAATGAATGCTATGCGCTGGTGTTGACGCTCATCGACGCTCGAGGCCCCTGCTCTTAGAGGGAATGCTGGAGCGGGGTGGGGACGGCGATATTCGGGAATGGAGCAAAACTCTGTGTGCGACGGGGGGAGTCTGAACTGTTGTCTGCAGAGTGTGCGAGGTGTTGGTTGCATCGCCGAGGCTGCCACAGAACAGGTAACACTGTTGGTCGGATCTGCTTCATGTAACCTGATGCCGAAACCCGAGCAGCAAGAGGCGACAATTGGACATGTCCAACAAATAGCGAGAATGGTTTGCAAAATTATTGCTTTGAGGCTGCTATTTTTTGCCTTTTTTTGCTCCACACAAAGTTCTGACAAACAGCAGCCAGTGTGAGTGGTCACAGCCACAGTCAGGAACAGAAGCATTCCCAGTGGACGAAAAACTCCTTTCTGGCCACACGAGCCTGCGCCGGTTGGGCTCGCGCATGCATGGATGGACCCTGTGTGTCAGATATAGGTTGGGTTGGGGCCGTTTTGTGTAGTATTGAGATGGGGATTGTGCATGTTGGAACTTGTATTAGTTACCTGTCCGTTGCCAATTGATTGATGCATCAATCGGATTGCCTCGCTTGATTGCCGATGTGTGATTGTATCGCCAAGGCGATGTGCATGGTTGGGATGAAAACTGGACGGGTCGCCCTTGGTCTGACATGGAGGCCGACGGGCTGGCATGCATTCCTTCTTTTTTTTCGTCGCACGTTTCTAGTTTACGAGGTGCAGGCCATGTGCGGGCATGCCGATGGGTGGTGAGCGGGAACCAATTGCCAATACGGGGACCTAGTGGCGGCCAAAAATATCACCAGACGGTAGACGGCATACGATAAGGCGATGAGGGAAGAGCCAGTGCCTCCGAACGTCCAAATACCGAAACCGACCTAGTTTGTGGGATAAATAAGGTCGGTCATAGGGCCCATGCAGACCCATTTCGATTTTCCTTGGCTTTTTCCGCCGTGCCTGAATGCTGGGGTTTGGGTGATGCGCGACCGAAATGGGGGGCCAAGAGAAAGCGAGCGCGACGTCTCGGCCACCGGAAGCGCTACCAAGGGGGGCTGTGCAAGCCAAGTCGGGGGTTTTGCGGGTGAGCCTTCTGGGGGTGGTTGGCGCCGTGCGGAGTGGCGGTTGCGGTGCTTCTGGTGTACTGTCGCTTGTAAATTAAACGTCTTGGCTGTGTCTTGATGCCGCGCGGATTGCTGTTGCTGATGGCGATGCAACATTCGTCAAGTACGTATGCCAGAGAGGCCTGGGCGGGCAGGTTTGCGAGGTTAATCTGCAGGACCGGGGACGAATGACGAAATAGGGCATTATTCGTTCAAACAAAAATGGGATGGGTGATCAAGGTGAGAAAGAAGGAACGTGCGTCAACCGGGCCAAGCGAGGCTTACCTCGATGTGGGATGCGGGAGACATGAGTCGTTCTGCTTTGGTGTGGACGGGAAACAAAACAGGATTGAGACAGCAAAATTTGGCCTGGGACAGACAGGGCTGGGTTCGACAGGCTTCTCCCTGTGACGTGTGTGAGGAGATGTCTCGTGCAGGGAAACTGGTCAGAGGATCTTGGAAAAGCAGAGCGGCCAAAACCGTCATGTCACACACAATGCGCACACGACCGCGCGCATTGTCTCTGGGCCAGGGCGGATGGGTCGGGTAGCGTCAATCCCAGCCAGCCCTGCACTCCCCTGCTGGTGGTGGTGGCCGACTCGCTTGTTGCCCGCCGGCCGGCTGTCTCGTAAACCCATCGTATCGCCCGCCGTGGTCATGTTGTGTTGTGCTGTGCTGTGCTGCCCGTATAGCCTGCATCCGCATCTGCATCCGTCCATCAGCTACGTAACTATTTCCTGACATGCGTCTCCCGACAGGCAGATCGAGCCTCTTAGAGAATATCGTCATCATCACAATGCAGAGGAAACAAAATTACCATCGTCAGACGCACGTTACATACGCTGGTGTGTGTGCAGACATTAACGTATTAGGCGCCTCGTCCATGCCGTCCAATCCAAATCCACTCCCGCCCGAATCGCAAAGGCCAGATCCAGGGGGCAACCTAGAGTTCTGGCAGGTATCCATCATGTACATCTGTTAGTGAGGATACGAGATCCCAACCCCTGCCACCCCCTGCGGCGGAACTTCAGGACTTGCTGCAAGCCCAGCTCTGGCCCGCATTCCAGGTACTGCACAGCCTGCGGATCTTGACGCTACTGGATGCAGCCCTGGCTCCCTCCAAGACACGCTACCAGGCTCTACCTCTGACTGCGCTGGTCGTCTGCTTGGACTGCCCTGCCCAATGCCAGACTCGTTCCGTAATTTGCGAAGCCATGCCCATTCCGCTCAGTGGCTCGCTCGTTCAGTACCGACCACCCACCACAACCATCATCCCTCCCCCATGATCCCCCCCCTTCCCACTGCAGACCCAGCTTTGCCAACCCGAACGGGCCCAAGTCCAAGCTGAGCCAAGCCAATCCAATCGACGCCTTCGATGCTTGGCTGCCCTCCTCTCAGTACGAAGTTCAGCATAGCACACGGAGCCAGCCAACTTTACTGGGTGCTTGGCTTTTTCGGCGCGCTTCCTCGTACCAGCTAGGCTCCCTGGTTCTTTGTTCCGCCACTCGCATTCTGTCCCATCCCATCCCGCTCTTTCCTCCTCGACCTGCATCTACTACTCTCTCTCCTTCCCTCATACCTTACACCTCACCACCCCCCACAGAAAGTCGTCCGCCTTGACCGCGACCGTCAACAAACATCATTGACGACGACATCACCGCCCGAAGCCACGCCTCGTCGCGGAGAGGATATCGCCCTCGGCCACTCGCTAATTCCACCTCTTCGTTCTTCGTCTGTTTTAATTCTACCCGCTCAGTCGCTTCCCGCGGACCCCCTCGTTTATCCGCTTCGGTACACCCATTCACCACGCAACGACTGCTGAAAACTTGAATTCCCGACAACTTCACGATTTTACCTGCTGTGCTCTCGCTTTCGACTTGCAACTAAGCCCTTTGGATTGCCCCCCGCGTTTGAGACGAGAGGAGGAAGAATACCCCATTGCCTGGATCCCGGACGACCCGTTACCGTAGCCATTGTGATCGAATCCAGGACCGCCTCCGGACCATCCCTGGGACCAACTGCTCGCTCTGAGCTGAAATCGCTTTCGAAAACCACAGAACCCATCCGCCAAGATGTGGTCCATAATACAGAAGCCATTATTGGCGCTGGCGACCGTCACGGCGCTTATGACGACACCAGTCTCGGCTGAGAAGATGCTCATGTCCACATCGCTCAACTCATGCCAGGCCGACTCCGGTTTCACTGCCAGTTTATTCAATGTCGTCTTCACGCCAAACAACGGATCCGCCCACGTCGATGTTGTCGTTACTTCTTCCATTCAAGGCAAGGTTGTTTTCGATGTCAGCATTTCCGCCTATGGATACCGCTTCCTGCGACAAAAGGTCAACCCTTGCGATATGGGACTTGCTGGTCTTTGTCCCATGGTTGCTGGAAAAATTCCCTTCCAATTTAATCTTCCCGTCGATAAGGATTCCTTGAAGAAAATCCCCGGCATCGCCTACAGTGTTCCCGATCTCGATGCCAAGGTCCGTGTGTATGTCAACTTGACCAGCACCGGCGAGAGTGTCGCCTGTCTCGAGGCCGACGTTTCCAACTCCAAGACTGTTGACCTCATCGGCGTCAAGTGGGCCACTGCCATCATTGCTGGCCTTGGTCTCGTTTCCTCTGCCATCGTCTCCGGTCTTGGCCACTCCAACACTGCCGCTCACGTCGCTTCTAACGCTCTTTCCCTCTTCGGTTACTTCCAGGCTCAGGCTATCGTCGGTCTTACCAGCGTGCGCCTTCCTCCGATTGTTTCCGCTTGGACTCAGAACTTCCAGTGGTCTATGGGTATCATTCGAGTCAGTTTCATGCAGAATATCTTCACCTGGTATCAGCGAGCTACTGGCGGTACACCCTCAACCCTCTTCGACTCTATTTCCACGGTCTCTGTGCAGGTTCAGAAGCGAGGCCTTGAATTGGTCGAGACTGGCGTCAGCCTGTTCAGGCGCGGCGCTGCTATGATGCCTCGCCAGGTTCAGAACCTCATTAAGCGCGGTAACATTCAGACTGAAACCGGAAGTTACCTTGTCTACGGCATCCAGCGTGTTGCATTCAAGGCTAAGATTGAGTCAACCAATCTCTTCATGACTGGTCTGACGTTTTTCTGCGTCTTTGTCGTTGTTACCATTTTGGCAATTGCGGCATTCAAGGGCATCTGCGAGGTGCTCGCCAAGCGCGGGATGATGGCCGGCGACAAGTTCCTCGAGTTCCGCAATGGATGGCTCACCGTTCTGAAGGGTATTTTGTTCCGTCTTACCCTCATTGGTTTCCCTCAGATGGCTATCCTCTGCCTCTGGGAGTTCACTCAGAACGATTCGCCTGCTGAGATGGTGCTTGCCGTTTTCTTCTTCTTCGGCATGGCTATTACTCTGGGATGGGGTGCTTTCAAGGTTATTCGCATCGCTCGCCGCTCGGTTGTGATGCACCGTAACCCTGCTTACATTCTCTTCTCCGATCCCCAGGCGCTCAACAAGTGGGGTTTCCTCTACGTTCAGTTCCGTGCCTCAGCTTACTACTTCATTGTCCCCGTCCTTGTCTACACCTTTATTAAGGCATGCTTTGTTGCATTTGCTCAAGGACAATCGACTGCTCAAGCTGTTGGTTTCATCATTATTGAAGCTGCAGCTCTAATTGGAGCGTCCGTTCTCCGTCCCTGGATGGACAAGAGCACTAACTCGTTTAATATTGCCATCTGTGCAGTCAACTTTATCAACGCTATTTTCCTTCTCGTCTTTACCAACGTCTTTGGTGCCCCCCAGCTCGTTGTTGGTGTCGTTGGTGTCGTTCTCTTCATTCTCAACGCCGCTTTCGCTCTGATCCTCTTGATCATGGTTATCGTATCGACGACTTTTGTTTTCTTCCGAAAGAACCCCGATGCGCGATACCAGTTCATGGCCGATGACCGCGCTTCATTCATGAAGTCTCAAACTCAGCTCAACACCACGACTGAACTGGACGCCCTCGCAGCAACTGCCCGTGGCGACAAGGCCGGATACAAGTCACAGCTTGATCTCGAGGATGATGAGTCCTTGTCTTCGGATGGCATGCGAAGACGGGCTGAGATGACCAACCCGTCTCAGACGTCATTCCAACGCAGCGACACCAACAACCCACCCCGATCCCCAGTCAACCCATCCATGCCTCTCTTCCCCGCCGATGCGCAGCGACCGCAGAGTCCGTTCCGAAACGCTTCCCCAGCCCCACACCAAATGCAGGGTTCGCCTTTAAGCCAGAATCGACAGCTACACAATGCTAGCCCTGCCAGATCGCATCGATCACAGAACAACGCCAGGTAGGTTATTCATGAAACTCGCTCCATTTTTGATTGCGCAAGCTGACAGATTTTTAGCCCATGGCAACGTGGCGCTGGTTATGAGCATTAAATGAATTGATTTAAGGACATAGTGTCCGGATCTTATTTCTTAATGATGAATATTTATCTGCTTGAGCCCATGGCGAAGCCGGATTTTGCGTCAAATGCGGTTTATATTTGGGGCTCTTGTGGCCCTGGGTGCGTTGACGCTCACTTGGGCAATATGAATGACAAGTCAATATCTTGATCATATAGTAGCCCTAGGTCGTCGGCAATATCACAGCCGCTACGCTTTCCTTATTGTTGGTTGGGTTTTACATCGAAAGCATGACGACGGCGTCTGCAATGAGATTTGGCGTTGGCGAACATCGAACCCCCCGTGCTCTGATGCGAGCGTTTTGCTTTGTATATATAAATCTTTGAGGGAAATAAAGGGGATTGGGTGACATTTTCATACGGCTGGACTGGATATGGCTTGGGATTCTAGCCGAGAGACCGATAGGGGGAGACATGGCCTTGGAATGGCTGTAGATGAAGAAAGAAGTAGCCGAAAAGATCGCCTTACCTGAATCAAAACTTATCAGTTATTTCTATACTTGAATATAGCACAAGCCTAGTGATGGCCACGGTTGCAACAATGTTACGTCTTGGGTGTAGCCAATCTACTATCGTGAATTTTATTTGAGATATGAGCAAGAGATTTCAACTTTACTTCACGTCAAGAGGTATAATTTGTCGTTAGATTTTGCACAACTACTCTATCTAATAAAAAGCCAGGTATTTCCCATACCTTGAATGCCCATTTGTCACCATTATCTTACAGCCAACACTGCCACCTTCCTGATTGAACCGGAGTAAGTGTCAAAGAGCTTCTGCAGTGGCCGACACATGCCGCCTTTCCCCCCCAACTTATCCAAACCCAAGTCTTTTCATCCTTCTAATAATTTTCTGCCACAGGCCCATGCTTCCCATCTTACATGTAATAATAGGAGTGAAATAACATATTAGTCGGAATCATCTGGCCCCCCTTTAGGACGAAACTATGACTAGCAAACGAAAACTGAGAGAGAAGAAGAAAAACCGACAGTTGAATGACGCAGAACTATGGATACAATGAAGGTATTAGAAGTGAAAAAGAAAGATGAAGAAAACAGGTAGAAAAGATAAGAGAAATTGATATGAGCTTCTGTGTTTCGAATCCAATGCTGACAAAGTAGAGATAGGAAAAAGAATGCTAGGCGAAGAGACAGCTCAATAGGGAGAGGAAGAAAAGAAAAAAAGAAAGAAAGAAGGGGGCGGAAAAGGAAATGAGCAAAAAAGCAACGCCAGTAACTAATGATTTGTCATTCAACTTGACTCCTCCAGCGCCTCCGCACGCAACGCAGAATTGGAAAGAAATTGCCATTCAAGCGACGGATGGGTTTCTTACTTGTTGCCCAAATGGCCGATGAACGAGAAAGAGAGAGAGAGAGTATTAAAGCCTCAAGCGGGGCTCGTCAGAGAGCAAAGCCTTGCTCCATGAGCTTATCGACATCACCGCCAGCGGCCTGCACAGCCTTCAGGGCGGCCTCGCTCAACCTTCGCCGGCGCTCCATGGCCTCGCGTTCCCGCCGGGCCTTTGTCTTGGAGCTTCCGCTGGGCGCCACTCCGGTCATGAGCAGGCTGCCGTCGCTGGGAGTGAAGTTGACGAAGCCAATCTCGCCTCCGATGCTGCCTCCGCTGGCATCTCGCGACCGGCGCTGCTTGCGCATCGTCGTCGGCGTTCCTGGCACCATGCCCCTGCCGGATGCGCTCCGTACCGATCCAATAGATCCTCCCGAGCTGTGGCGCGAGTGCGCGGGCTGGGGCGAGGCCGAGGGAGGGCGGGTCTTGCGGATAGGGGAGCAGGAGAGGTGTCGTGCGCCGGAAGAGGGTGCTCGCGGGGGCCGGTGCTGTCTTTCCGAGGGCGGGCCGGCCTGGGGCATCGGAGGCGGAGGCGGGAGGTACGTCTGAGCATTCACGGTCAGGTCGTTGACCATGGACGGAGGTGCGGCTCGCGGCTGGGGCATGTGTATCATCAAGCCGGCAGCGCTTGCGTCCGGCATGTGCTGGTATTCGTACGGGAGCTCGGCGTGCTGCGCGTGCATGGCCATGTTCATGCTTGCGTGCTTCTGCTGCTGCTGGTGCTGGTGCTGCGGGTCGATGATGTATTCGCCGTTCTGGTTCAGGAGGTTGAGATCCCACCACCCAGCGCTGTGCGGATGAGGCATGTATTCGGATCCAGGCCACGATTCGGGTGCCGAGCCAGGCGTGGGGAGAGGCTGCTGCTGCTGCTGTGGCTGTTGGGGCTGCTGCATCTGCTGGGACTGCTGAGTTTGCTGATGGAGCTGCTGCTGCTGCGAGTGAAGGGCCCAGGTGCTCGGGTCCCCTTGAGCAGAGAGATCGGGTTGGTAATTATTTGCCTGCTCATTTGCGACCACGGGGGACTCAGCTGGAGAGTCAAAAAAAACCATTAGTACTGAAAAGAACCACACGAGTTTACCTGTTGGGTGGGGAGATGAGGGGAGGGGGGCGTTGGGAGCTCACTGAAAGGATCGTCACAATACCCGTGGACGAAACCTGCGCTGTCCGGGTTTGCTGTGGGTGACGGGGGGAAGCCGTCGTTTCCGTTGCCGTTGCCATATTCGAAAGCGTGCATCCTCAGAGCTCGGGGAGGGTTGTCCATGGTCGGGGAGATTGGGTGGTCCTCCATGGCGGAAACCTTTCGGCTCTTGCGAAACTTGCTTGCTTTGCGGATGGTTGACGAGAGGGCTTCGACAAACTTGTTGGCTTTGCGAGGAACGACGGTGCTCGGAGGCGTGGGGGACGACGGCTGAGAGATGGGCATGCGCTTGCTGGGGGACTGCAGCGTGATGCCCTCGAGTCGAGGCAGCTCGGGGTCAGACACGGAGGCTCGGGGCATGCCTCCGTTTTTCGGGTCCGTTCCCAGGTCGGCCATGGCAAGCTGTCGAGGGTCAACCTCGTGGATGGCGGCAGCAGCGGCCCCTACGACGGGGGCAGACATGGAGGGAGCAATCTGGGAGCTGCTGGAGAGGAAGTCAAACTCGTCGCCAATGGTGGAAACGCCAGACGAGGCGGTTGACTCGGAAGGCTGCTGCTCGTGTATCAAGGCGTCCGGCATGGCAGGGAGAGAAGGGTCCTGGGCATGGTGAGAGGAGTTTGTCATGGATGCGTTCATGTCACTGTCGAAGTTGATAAACTGGCGAAAGAAGTCGCCCGAGCCATCGTTGGGAGCGTCGTCGAGATCCTGCCAGAAGTAGCCAGGATCTCGCTCCACGGCCTCGACCCGGTACGGTAACGTCCAAGAGGCCATGGCCGGTCTTTTTTTTTTCGTTCTTTTTTTCTTTTTTGCTTAAACTTGAAGGACTTGTCGACAGTAGGGAAAGTTTGAAGGATCACGCGGTCGCCGGGAATTGAGCGCGGAGGAGCTTCTGAGAGAGCCTGAAAAAGGGTGTTTTTTTTCTTGGCTACGAAGCTGGCATGAGGCGAGAAAAGAAGAAGAAGAAGAGGCAAAGAGGAAACAAGGTTCAGGACGAACAACAAAACAGAAGTTGGACCGGGTCCGAAGGAGCACGAAGATAGAATGGACCGAGAGTTTTGGCGGAGTGGGCGATGGGCAGACGAAGTAAACGGTCCGGCAAGCCAAGCATCAACAAAACACCAGCAACCGGCGAGACGCGAAACACCAAGCGGGCTGAAAATAAGAGCTACGTATGTGACCCATCGCAGCAACGGTTGCCGTGTTGTGAGTTTAGAGATTGGTGAGGGCATGGCAGAGCTGGGTTGCAGCCGCGGGAGGAATGCACCGGGCTATTGAGAAGCATTCCAAGCAGGGCTTCACGGCGGGACCTCGAAGTGGTGAGTTAGTACAGGCACAAGCGCGGCCAGCCATTGGTTTGGCTTCATCACGTCACCCTCTCTACCTTTTTTTTTTTAGTCCTTTTTACCTTTATGCCGGGGAGGCGAGCGGCGGCGGGAGAGGACCAGCAGAGGTCCCCCCCCCCCCAGCCCAACGAGCGTAGAGAGAGCTGAAAGAGAGTCGAGGCGGCGCCTCCAGCTGCTCGCATGGTCGAGGCCGCCGTGGCAAAAACGGACGAGAACCCCCAATCGCGACTGCACGGGAAGCGACGGTAAGCCTCTCCCCCCTCCCCTCCCCCCAAGCTGGGCAGAGATGCAATACGGGGGGGAGAGGAAGAAAGAGGAGGAGGCCTAGACCGAGGCCAAGGAACTTCCAATGGCTGTGGCCCCGAGGTGCTGAAACGGAGGTGACAAAATGTTTCATTCTCCCAACTCGCCTGTCTCGCCCAGTCCACGACAAAACAGTTGTTCCCATGCCCCTTGGTTTTGGCCCTGCAGCCAGCCGTGCAGAGAGCCCATTTCCCAAGATGCCAATACACCCATTTGCCATTCTGCAGACTGTCTGTTCCTTGCATCGCACCACATCGCATCTGAACCGTTGCTCCCCTCCGCTCCCCGCCCCGCCCTCGCTTCCATTATTCGCTTTGCCAGATCGTGATATCGTGGGGGGGCGTGCGTCTTGGTGCGTGTCTAGCGAACATCAATCATTGTCATTGCGGATCCCTCCCACCCCCGGAAGGCCGGGTCCGAAAGGTCGTATGCCAAATGGAGACGACGGCCCGACATGGAGACGATCGATCTCGCTAGACCAGCTTTTTTTTTATTGTTTTATTCCCTCTGCGAAATTTTCTTTTCTTTTTTTTTCCCTTGTTTCTTGTTTCCTTGCTACACATACTCTGGCGATCGCACAAAATTTTAATGGCGGTTGGGGGGGTCCTTTGGCATGTTTCAGGCCCAAGAATGGGGATTGCCGCGTCAACAATGGCTGGGAGGCGTGGGATCGTCATCGATCTTCATGGGCAGCAGCTCAATAGGCTCAAGTTTTTTGTAAAGAGAAAAGAAGAAAAGCGCGGAAATGGGGGCGGGTCGGTAAACCCATGTATTTTCCGTTCCTCTTTTTTTTTCGTGTGTCTATTTTCCTCTCTTTGCTTTTTTTTTTTCCTTTTTTTACCATCTTCTTTTTTTTTTTTCTTGTTTTAGTCACACTGCCAGCACCGGGTTTCCAGTCCGGTCAGCTGCGGCAAACAAGAGGGGAGGCTTTTCTGCAGCTCCGATGACACACATGATGGGGCCAGACAGACACGCGGCTGCTACATGTTGCTACATGGGCGCATGCAGGTCTTTGCAAGGGAAAGAAGAAACAAAAGAAAAAAAGAGTGAGAAAGAAAAAAAAATCAGCAGTCCAGTGTCGCATTCGGCAGTAGGCCCTCACCAAATGGAGGAAGCTTCTCGTTGTCCTCTGAAAGGCCAGAACGCCCTCATTTCGACGGGCGGTTGGTTGGTGATCCCAGGCAGCGTGTCGTCGTATCCATGGGCTGGCCATGGTTTCTTTTTTCTTTTTCTTTTCTTCTTTTTTTTCCCTTTCCCTCTAACCTTCTCCTCCGTAGTCGGACGTTGCATCCCATTCCCCGAGTCGAGGACGTGCTGTCATATGCAATTTGCCTTTCCACTGGCGCAGTGCCATGTGCGGCCGCTCGAGCCCAGAACATGCATAAGCAGCGTAGCATCCAACTTCACCAATATTCGCATCTGGACCAGGACAAAGAGGTGCTTTGGCAGCGCCACCATTCGATTCGTTCGTTGCATTTATCCTTGCTGACGACTGAGCTGCCGTCGTGTGGCACCAGACCGGTGCACACGTGGTTCCAATATACATACAATACACGCACATTCTACTTCCTCCCAACTCCCAATCCGCCCCCCATCCGTCCAGCGCCTGGCCATCATGGTTTCCACCAGGCGAGCGGGATCCCTGTGCCCAAAAAAACAAAAGCCACTCCAAGTACGCCTGTAGCCCGGAACCCTCAGGTCCAATTATCGTATCAAGATCCAGATCAACGCCTTGCAACCCCATTAAAAAGAAACAAGCAAAAAATAGCTCGAACCCAAACCGTAAAGCCCCGTGTTTTAGTGGCGGTATACCAAAGACAAGAAAGAAGCAAAGAAGGAGGTGCCAATTGTGCAAGCCTCCCAGGGAAAAAATAACGCCGTAGATTGTCAGCTCCAATGAGCTCCCATATTCCTCATAGACCAGGTGGCGTGTGCCTCATTCGTGTAAAAGCAGACGATTCTATAACTCCCATTCCGTGAAAGACGCCGTCCAAGTCTGTTGATTCTCTTCGTCATGCCGTGTGTGCGCCAAAAACCAGTCCCGTGTAGTGTTGAAATGTACACATCAAGCAGTTTTAACTTGATGATTATAAAATAAAAAATTAGATGATTCGCTTCGCCGGAAATCATTGAGGGGCAGCTAGTGGTGCCACAGATGCAGAGCTGGAAGCATCCGACTCGAGTCTCTTGCGGCGCTTCTGGTTCTTGTCGCGGCGACGCATCCGTGGCACGCTGTGCACGGCATTCTGGCACCTGCTAGCAGCTTCGCTTGATGACCTGTACTTGAGACCGTAGCGCTTCCTGATGCCGCCAGGTCCACTGGCCTGCCGGAGGGACATGACAGACTCGAGCCAGGCACGATCATCGGTCTCTTCGCAATAGCCCTCATCCACTTCGATTTCGGGACACTCAATGACGAGGGCGGGTCCATACAGGGTCCTGCCCGTACTTGAAGATCCGGATTCAGCGGCTGGGAAGCTGTCTTTGGCGACCGGCGAAGGTTGAATGACGTCCGAGGGCCCCGAGTGTGGTGGAGGGGCTGTGATATCAGCTAGGCCGCGGCGATATGACCGACGCTGAAACCGGCTGGGGATTGACATGATGCAGTCGTCTTCGGCATCATCAACTTGCATTGGCACGGCATGGATGTCGTCCGGCACCATGCTTGGTGCGACATAATCGTCATCCGGGAGAGAGGTGGGCGACAGTGCCGCGGAGGGGTTTGGTGCATGCGAGTCCGGGTGGATGGGCGGAATCAATGACTGGTTTCGGAGTCGGAAGGCGAGCATATCCACGGGATGGTTCTGGGGAGTTTGAGGTGTGAGGCATGATGTCAGAGTAGGCGAGGTTGGAGGCGAAATGGGCGATGTTGCTGTACAGTGAGAAGGTCCTGGTCGGCAGGATGTGGTGGCCGCATCCAAGGAAATGGCGGGAAATGTCGTGGCCGCATGTGTTGTGATCGATTGTGTGCTGTGGTGGTGTTGGTGGTGGTGATGGTTCGCGCAGGCCTCGGAAGACGAGGATTTACCCCGTCCCCCATCTGAGTGAGGCTCGCTCATTGCCGGGCGCTAAAGGGCCCATGGAACAGGAAGTGCGCGACGATGTGGTTGAGGCGGGCGGGCGGAAAGTCAGCAAGGCGTCGTGAGAAGTCGATGGCAGTGCGAGACGACGACGCTGGGTGGGCGCGATAGATATGAGCAAACCGGGCGAGTGCGTGTTGAAGATGAAGATGAGGAGGAGGAGGAGGACTGGGAGAGGGGAGCAGGGGGGGCGAACTGGTCGGGAAATATGAAGGCATCCACGGCGTTGCGCTAGGCGAGTCGGCGTTGACGGCGCCTGGGTCTATGAGTGGAGCGGCGTGGGCTGGAGAAGCTAAGTCTTATCCAGACGGAACCAGCGAAGCGGTCGAGGAGCCAAGTGAGCCACGGGTGTCAATCGGGACCATTAAACGCCATTAGGACCTGAGCCGGCTGCCGGTCAACCAGCGGCCCCTCAGCACACACATTTGCACCCAGGCACACACCCACACACGTCTAATTCTAATAGCGTGCGGTGGACGGCGCCGGAAGCATCGCGGGCGAAATTGTTTGCGACCTTGATCCCTTGGGGTTCGTACGCCCTGTCCCTTGGGACGGGTTTTTGGGATGGTACCGACAGCTGGGTACCCGATAGCTGCGTCCGGGGTGGTCCCAGTTGCAGTGCCAGTGGGCCGTCTCAGCCTCTTGCGAGCAGCAAGGACCAGGGATTGATGGGTTTCCAGCGCTTCTCCGGGGACGAATCGTGGCCCCAGCTGCCCGCGGGCGCCCGTGGGTGCGTGGTCAGTAGGGTCAGTCGGGGCCAAGTAGAGACCGGTAGGGGGTGGGGTGGCCCTGCAGCGCTGCATCCAAACACACACCTCTCTGGAGCACACAGCGATCTAGATTGCCCTTGCAGACACGCACCCAGGCGCTTTGTCGTCATGCTCAGTCTGTCTTTTCCGACTGTCTGGTTCGTGTCCACGAGCGCGTCCCCGGGGCGCACACTGCGTGTGGCTTCTTCTTCAATCAGCAGTCAGCACGTATCGAGCGCCTCAGCGATGCAGATGCGGCCGATGATTGAGAACCTCGTGCCAATTTCTCTTGGGCCCTGCTCGCCGGGCAGCTTGGCAGATCATGACGGGCTGCCGCCAGTCGCCAGCGTGCCGGCCACCGTACCCGGAACAGATCTCCGAGCAGCCTCGTTCATCATTCAATCAATCACCCCAGACCAAACTGTCGCGCCCGCTCTGGTGCGGTGCACTCCACGGCGGAATTGGTGCTGCGTGCGCTACGCTACGCTACGCCGTGCTGCGCTGCACTCTGTCTGATGGGGCCATGTCGCGCCTGTACTTGGCTGCGTACATGGCCAATATGCAATCCTGCGCCCGCGCATCGACGGCAGTGCAGCATCAGCAGCACGAGCACGAGCACCCAGCGCGCAGCCCAGCGCACACCATCGCAGCTGCGGGGCAGCAGACGCCATCGCCACGCGCAGTGCCAGTTGAGTGCCGCCGTGGTAATGCCATGCCACACAGCCCAGAGCAGAAGCCAGAAGAGGGTGTCGTGAGCTACACTCTCGGGCACCGTGAGAGGCCCAAATGCTTCCACCGCCTTGGCCAAGCCGGAATGCTGCCAAGACGATCCTGCCTGCCTTTGCAAACGGGGCTAGCCCGCTTACGGAACATTTGGGTGGGTACCAGCGCATATTGAAGGTACCCTTCCACCGGTATCTGCTCGCAACGTGTAAGAGTGTGGTCACTGGTGGGCGTGCGCTGGGCGTGTGGTGTGGGTGCGTGCGAAGTTGGTGGAGGGGAACAGAGAGTCGGTAAGATCTCAGGCACTTTTGCCCTACCAATTTGCCTTTGAATAACAAACCTGTTCCCTGATCCTTCCAATGAGCATGCACAGTCAGCCAGCGCACATCCCGACGCGCAAAGCACCTCCTCCCAGGCCGTCGGTACCAGCATTCCATCCTCCCTCCATCCCTCCCATCCGCTCCTACGTTTGCCTTCCCAGCCGCCCGGGACGCGATCCTGCAGTTCGCTGTCAATACCTGAAACCAAACCCCCTCCCCATGATGCGCCTGCGCTGCACTAATCGCCCTAATTGTGTAATATTGTTTCTTTTGACTCATTGACGCTGCCTCTGCCTCTTGGAGTCGGCCTCGTGGGCCATCGTTAATTCGTCCCAATCCATCATAGACTAGGAAAGTGGCTTGCCCGAATTCGTTACAACATGACCAGGTTCAGTGTCGAGGATTGACAAGTCAGGCCCTCCCTGCAGCTTTCCCCTAAATCGTTACAGGCTAATCCACAAATAGGGCCTGCTAGTCCGCGCGCTGGTTTTTTTTTCGGTACAGGCAGCGTAGCGAACGCCATCATCACAGGGTCACGTCATATACCCTCTCTGGATTTCCCCCAACAGCACTTCTCGGCGGCTTCACTGGACGAGAGAGGCCCAACGCGCGTTGCCAGCTGAGGCAGCCATCTAGAATATTCATTTCCAGCACTGGCCATTCCCGTGCCTGCATCGATCCAGCATGCGCTGACACGGGACCTGTCCGCCTGCCTGCCTGGTCTGTGCCCCGGTGCTGACAATAACCGGGCAAGACTCGACAGGCCATCGGTGCTTATTTCCTGTCCTCGTGCGACGTCCGAGCGGAAGGGTAACGGCCATTGTCATGGATTCTTCGCTTGCGCCAAGTGGAACTTGGGGCTCGCAACTATCAACAGTATTTAGTTAGCCGCTCGAAATACACGTGCGCCACTCTTCAATTCGAGACACAGCCATGTTTGCTGCTGGGTTTCGTTTTCGAAGCGGCTGTGGAGGGTGTAACCGACAGCCTGGCTCCAGAACATGGGAACGGGGTCCAGAACCAACACATTGGGGGCCACAACATCGTGGCAGCCCGCATTCCTGCGCGTCAACATGTCAAAAGGTCCTGTCAGAATAAAAAACGCTCTGACCATGTCGGCCGTAAACCAAACGATTCGTCATCAAATATGAAATATGCACGAGCATCGTAGTGCTCCTGCAATCCCCATATGGCGCTGCACAGTGTCATCTTCCTCAGCCCATTCCCCATCCCGCCTTTGGTCTGGACTCCGGTCCTCTCACGCCTGCCGTTCGTGATCCTGCCAGGCTGGTGCCATCGATGCATTGTAGAGCTTTGGGGAACGCCGCAAAACCCGATCTTGGAATATTTTAGCGAGTGTTGCTTCTGCCAAATACCCCGTGGCTTCTTTGGGTTGTCACTGCTGGGAGGTCGGAGACGCCTGGAACCAGTCCCGTGTGGCCTGGCGGCGCCAAGTTTCCCAGTGCTTCAGCTGTTGCCCGCTTCATTAGGCACCATCAGCAGCCACTGGGGTCCAACTGTCAAAGCTCCCAACCCCAATGCTACTCAGGACTACTGTGGGACTTTTCAAATGCAAGATCAATCGTGCCCCGGATCTACATGCATCACCCACGAGGCACAGTACAACGGGGGGGGAAAAGGCCGATGTAGTGCAACATATCAAACGGCTCTTTGTTGAACAGATCTGGCCTCGTCCCAGCTACCGGTTTTCCCATCCCAGCATGGAGGAATGGCATTTCTTTGGCAAATGGCACTTATTGCGGCCCAGGGCCACCCAGATCCCCATCAACCCCAGACCTGGGCTCTCCCATTGGATCATCTACGGGCCGTCTCATCAAGCCAAGCGAGTCCGGTGTTGCAGGGGGTTCGGAGTTGGCTGAATTGTGGGTATAATTGAGCGAACTGTCCAGTGATAACTTCAAGAGATCCGAGTTAAGCTCCATAAGTCCAAGTACGGCCCCAGTAAACCTTCACCATCCCCGTTCGGCCCACGATAGTCCGTCCACAGACTTTCGGGAAGTGGTGTACTAGCGCCCCAGCAAATCCAGTGCCTTTTGCTTCAACTCACAAAGAGATTGTGGGAGGCTAAATAGCATAACTGAGTCAAGATGACATCTTAGGCTTCGCCAAATACCAGTGGAAATTTACAATACCGTGGTTCATAGTAAACAGTCGCGATTTACTTTGCACCTAACCCATATCCAAAGCCGGCCCTGGAGCCGCCATTTCAGTAAGTGCTCTCTGACGCTTCCTGGCGTTTTCAGCTCTTCATAGTGCATGCAGGCATTAATATAGGCATATTAAAACATCAGCTCGCCATCCCACTCTAGGAAAAGGCTGCAGTATCGAGATTTCCAGAAAGATGCACTCTTTATGAATGATCGGCGCTCCCACCCTTGCCCCCTAGAAACCGTTCATGCGGCTCACGCCAAAAAAGACGTTCCATTTCGACTTCGATCCCGAGCCAGACCGCCACAGCTAGTAGTCCGCCCCGCTTGGCGATAAATCACAAAAGCCAGCGGCATGATGCGTCAAACGATTTGCAGCACGGTTCCTTGCATAACATTTGTGCTGCCGATCTGATTGGCGAGGTGTACGGCAAGCTCTGTAATTGAGATTAGGATTGCGGTTCCAGTGAGCTTCACGGCCCCAATGCCTCAATTAGACACCAAGTGGCGAGCCGCTCGTTGCCGAGACACTTTAGCAGCGCCATCGGCTCAGAATTCATCGGCCAATACCGCCCGTGAGCTTGCGTCCCCGCGTGATCAGTGCCAGCGATGACATGGCTCTTCTCCATAGTCTCAGTTGAAGCAGAACAGGCTAGCCTCAAATCTCGTCTGATCCAACCGGTCCTGTGGGGTTCCGTCCAACGCGGCTGTGGATGCAAAAGTGTGCTCCGTCAAATTCCAGCATGGGTTTTTCTGCCGTTTTTCCGTGCCGCCTCATAGTCTTTTTTGCCTTAAGAAACCACCGGTTAACGTGGCGTCAAGCCTTCGGTTAACAAGTTGTCAAATGGATTGTCGCTACGCCCCTCAAACTCAATCCATCTGCTCGGGTTTGGATCCCAATCCAGCGATGTGGCTTTTTTGCACTCCTCCACCCTTGATAAACCAAGTGACGGACGGCAACTCCGATCTGACAAAGGAGGCGTTAGGACCAAGCACTTGGAAACGAGCCTAGCGATGACCAAAAAATGAGTCAGCTAGCTTTCGGGAGGAAAGCATGGATAAACCAAAGCAATTTAAACAATTTAACTCCCCCAGCCGGTATTGCATTCCAGGAACATGATGTCATGATGAGCTGATACCAGCCGCGGTTTTTGAAGCCCAGAATCCCCAACTTTGGCTGGATCCTGAACATGGTTGCGAAGGTTTGGCTTGCAGAGCCCCTTCCGCGTCTACCGCACCATAGATCAACGGGCGGGCCAAATCGCCGATTTAGATCCAGCGATCTACTAAACGTTTATGCCTTTGAACGGCGTCACAGGCTCTGGAGCTAGGTCCACGACCGTGGCGTTATGCTTGGGATAAATGTTTTTTTTTTCCTCATGTCATTATCTAGAACGGTATCATCAGTAATCTAGAACAAGGGCCTGTCATCGAAAACTTGTTCGCATTCACGCGTACAGAATGGTTGAATCGCTAGTGCCAATGTATCGATCAGGAGTAACCTCGATTTTGGTCTTTTTGGGAAACAGACTACCTCAGCAGGGAGTCTAGGCAAAATGGATGGTCAGTGGCTTAACCTCTGTACGTTGATCGTATGTGTGAATGCTCTTGCGACTTTGGTAAAC
Organism: Calonectria hawksworthii; assembly: GCA_020975415.1. Classification (NCBI taxonomy): domain Eukaryota; kingdom Fungi; phylum Ascomycota; class Sordariomycetes; order Hypocreales; family Nectriaceae; genus Calonectria; species Calonectria hawksworthii. The sequence continues at coordinate 1,125,756 of JAHXZK010000001.1, read as the reverse complement.
TACCCTATACCCAATATCACATGTTAGTACGGGGGAGGAGGTGAACTGCCAAGCAGCCTTCGAGTTGTTCCGGGTTGTAACGAGATTGCAGTGTTGGTGTGTTTTCCTTCCTCTTATTATTTTTCTTATTCCTTTTGCCTTTTTATTTATTTTACGTGAATAGCCCTTGACCTGGTAGACCTATCCACAAGAACGACTACAATTGGGTGACTAATTCGGGCGGCTAGATGACACAGGGGCAAATGCAGAAAGAAAAAGAAAGCTGAACCAGATTAGAGGTAGAGGACGGGACACGTAGAGAAACAAGAATAAAGAAGATAAAAAATGCAATTATGAGGCAGTCATGGTGTCAAGAACAGAGAGAGACGGCCGATTAGTTCGTCGTGGCCATCTCCCAACGGACCAATGGGATAAGCGGGGACGTTGTAGACGGCCCCGCGGCGGCGGCTACAACCTGGCCCAGCTCGACCAGCAGCCAACATGATTGGCTGAGGCAGGTGAAATGGCGACCTGAAAATAGAAAAGCAGCGTTACTGGAGATGGGGAGACCTGATGCAGGCTGGGCGGGAACCTGGGCCGCGTCGCATGCGGCCGTGGCTTGATCCCTCAGGTACCACCCGTGTATATGAAGATGAGTGCCGACATGTTTGTCCTCGGCGTCTCTCACGCTCTCGTAGATTTGCAGCAACGTTTTTATTCTCCAAGTCGCAGGATCCGTCCGGCTTGTGACTCTGACCACCCGAGACGTCTCAATTGGCGTCAGGTCTACTAAGCCGCACCTTTTGTTGCACTCTGACGTGGGCCGATCAACCGGTGCAAGGCAACGGCGTGCGGGGCTGGTCTTTTCGTAGCTTGGCACCACAGCTCAACGTGGGCGGCTACAGCTGCAGCAGGGTGTCGCGACTCTCCCGCCTCGTCATTTTCTTTTTCTTCTTTTCCCACTCTCCCTCTGCTTCCTCCGAAGACTCCTCTGCAGCATTGTATAGCCCCTCTACTCCTGTCGGACCCGTCGTTTGAAGCAGCAGATCGTCATGTCTGGCCAGCATCATTACTATCCTCGTGAGTGCCCCTCCCTCTCCCCCCCACCCCGCGCCAGCTACAGCGCGCCCGGCGACAAGACTGACGAGGCCTTCATACAGCTCCGCCGGGATCGGCTCCCTCGCCCTCAGGTTTGTCATGACAGCTTAATCCGAACCGGATTGACCTGTAAACTGACCGCGGTCGTGTCTCTAGCTCCCATCCAGCAGCCCACGCCTCAACAGCATCAGCAGTATGCGCCACCTCCAACCTCACCTCCAGCAAACCAGACTCAATTCTATCCTCCTCCACCTCAGGCGCAGCCCGCGGGCCAGATGAACTATCCGCCTCCGCCTCAGCAGCATGCGACTCCTTCCCCTCAACACTACCCGCCTCCTCCCCAGCAGGCGACCTCGCCGCAGCAGTTTGCGCCGCCGCCACAGCACCAGACGCCCTCACCTCAGCACCCTCCTCCTCCTCACCAGCCTACTCCAGTGCACTATCCTGCTCCCCCAACGTCTGCGCCGGCTCAGAACTACCCGCCGCCTCCTCAGCAGCAGCTGCAGCAGCAGCCAACACCGACTCCTCCCCAGCCGCAAGCTCACTACCCCCCTCCTCCAGGACAACAATCACCACTGGCAGTGAGGCCAGTAGCTTCTCCCGATCACAAGCAACCCCCCACACCGCAACAGAACTTTACTCCTCCGCCACCGTTCCAGGATGACGGCAGTCCTTACCCATCCGAGAAGCCGAAGCAGGAGCAGCAGCAGCAGCAGCAGCCACCGCAGGCGCAGGCGCAATCGTCACAAGCTGCCGTAGCTATGACAATGTCTGGAGCCCCTGCAGCTGGGCAGTTTGTAGGTGCTGGTGCGGTCTTGGACGATGTTGGTACCTTCAACGGCGGTAGCTATAGAATCAGCCACCGAGACTGCAACACCATCTTGACCATCCAGCTCGCCATGGGCTGTCCGATTGCTGGAAAGGCGGGTGCCATGATTGCTATGTCACCTTCGGTTACACTCAAGGGACATATCAAGTTTAGCATGAAAAAGGTCATCTCAGGAAGCGACATCGCCAGCTCGACCTTTATCGGCCCTGGTGAGGTTCTGCTCGGCCCTCCTATGCTTGGTGATATTACTAGCTTGCGGCTTTCGGGCCAGGAGACATGGTCCGTCGGCCATGAGGCCTACCTGGCATCGACACAGGGCGTGATCAAGGACTCCAAACGACAGGGACTTAGCAAGGCTATGTTCAGTGGCGAAGGACTGTGGGTGTACAAGATCAGTGGCACAGGATTGTTGTGGATCGCCAGTTTCGGTGCCATTATCCGCAAGGATGTGAGTCGTCTGTAAAATGCTTGACTGGACTTAGAGACGCTAACAAGTATTCAGCTCGTCGACGGCGAAAAGTATCTTGTCGACAACGGTCATCTGGTTGCCTGGAACACAAAGTACGTCATGGAGCGTGTGGCGTCGGGCGGTATCATCTCAGGCATGGCCTCAGGTGAGGGTCTCGTGTGCAAGTTTACCGGACCTGGAACCGTCTATATGCAGACCCGCAACGCGGTAAGTAATTCTGTACCTGGGACAGTGGTGTCTGCGTTTACTAACTTTGGCTGCAGAGGGCATTCACTGCCTACATGGGCGGGCAGCAATACCAGGGTTAAGTGACTTGTGGGGAGTGTACAGTTTCATGAATGACGAAATTTGGAAAGCGAGGGTCCTTGTCTATCATCTCACATTGCCAAGTCAAATAGGTTAGCATGAGTAACGGTGTGATATTTCAGCCTGGAGTACTTTAGTTTGATACCTAGAATGTATTCGTTATTATTCTGGCGCCTCTGTTTTCCTTTCTCTCTCTCACCGTTTCCCCCTTATCTGCAAGGGTTGTTGTCATGATGACGCTTGTATACTTCTTATGCTATCATGCTACTGGATAGACAACGCTGCTGTCAGCAGCTTATACATGTGATCAACAGCCGAGTCATGTTACTATACGCTGCAACTAGTGGGCCGTATACGAGTTAACGCAGGCACCAGCCAGTCGGAGGCGTTGCGTATTGCACACAAGGGTCAAGGGTATTCTCGGTAGCATGCAGCCGGTGTGAATAAATACACCACCCAGGGCTCGAGATGAAAGACAGCCGCAGTGTTGCCCTGGCAGTGATAGACGTGCATGAAGGAACTGGTTGTATCGAAAAAGTTGACGAATCGTGAGCGAGCCATGGTTGCAGGCGGCAACTCATCTGGCAGCTTTCCCCCAAGGAAGGTTGCATGGTGCCTAAGTAGCCTTGTTCCTGTTTGGCCAAATTAATTTCCCATTCCATCTGCCATACAGCTGGCAGGTACTGTAGGTGCACCTATTTTTGCATCTCTTTGGGTCAAGAGTCCCCCTCCCCCTCTCGCCCTTCCCCCTCCCTTGTTTTTTTTTTCCTCTCCCACCCCGCAACTCACGATCTCTTCGCCCAAACTCCAAACCTCGACCGGTCTTCGTTTTTTTCTTTTTCTTTTTGGCAAGGAGTCGTCTAGTTCTGCGTTTTCTTCTTTTTGGACTTTCATTGCGTATACGCAGCGTTAAGAAGCTTTCCTAAACACTCCGGTCAGCCTGTGGTGGGGGAGGGCCGCCCTCTCTAAATGACGGCTAGCTCGAGAAACACTTGGTCAGCAACTCGTGCATTTTCGCTCTCCCACTGCGCACATAGAGCATAGAAGCTGCTGAGCTGCCCCAAATAGTTTTCCTCGTTCCATCTATCGGGTCTTCACGAGGTGTTGGCAAAAGTCACAGTCAACTTTTTGTCATCTGCTGTGTTCTCAACGCAAGCCCAAGGCCTATTCGGGGATTTCAGCGTAAGCTAGGAAAGGTTCAAGGGTTGCTTCCAAGCCTGGAGTGTGTTGCATTCCGTTTTGAATCAAACATCCCCGGAAAGGGAGCATTTGGAAATCAGAAATCATCCATCAAAGAGTGACTTCGCTTGGTTGGCACTCCCCAGCGGTAGTGATCTACTTGTAAGTCAGACTTACGAGAACGACAACTATGGATGCTTCGACTATAACCCCCAAGTTCTTTCAGTTCCCCGGGTCATTCAAACTGATCGCTTGTAGGATTCAGGATGGCCGTCTTCAACAGCAGGGCGCGACAGAGACCAGCAGCCCAGCTAGAAAAACCTGGCTACCCTCCTTCTGAAATTGGAAACTCCCTCGAAGACATGAACGAAACGCTCGGTGCTCAAAAGAAAGACCCCTTAGCAGATTACAGCGCTACCTCCAAGTTCGCTGAGGCCATGAAGAATCCTGATTGGCGTAGGCGACGGGAGATCAACGTCTCCTCTGCATCAACACCCACAAAGTTCGGGAACACAGCGTTTCAAAAGTACAGAACTGGCATGGTAACCGAAGAGAATGACTCAAATCCTACGCCAGCTAGCCACGAACCTCTAGCAAAGCCGACATCAGAACGTCCTACCGTTTATAAACCCTCAGAACTCAACCACGATAACTCCGAGGCTCGTGGGGAGTTCAAAAACAACATACGAGCACCTGTGGGTGCTGGCCTTTCGAATATAGAAGATGGAGCCTTGTGTGCTCTCCTCAACCAGAAAGAAATACCTCTTTCCCATACCGACGAGAGACAAGTGAGGATTATTGAAATTATACCCCTTGGCCCTGGCGGTGACCTCGAAGATTGGAAAGATGGAGTAACATCCTCGAAGTTCTCTAAATTTGCTCATATTCAAAGTATAGGTGATGAAAATCAACCACTGTTCGACGTTCCTCGGAAGACGTCGCCAAGTGCAGAGAAGAAAATACTGTCAGCTATCTTGTCAGTAGCTGAAGAAACACCCCCGAGGCTGAGGCTGCCATCATCCAACCGTTTCCATCATGACAAACCATTCAGTAAAGATACTTCGACGACAGAAACTGCTAAAAGCGCGAAGAGAATGGAGGTGAAAGACACCACCGTGACAGGGGCTAGAACACCCTTACCCTGTACCCAACCCCGGAACATTCAAGATGCGAAGTCTTTGGCGTCGACGGAATCACATCAGGATGACACTGAAATGCAGAAAAAGAACACGGCGTTCAAAAAGTTTCTTCAGAAACTTCACAAGAAGACGAGCCATGCACACAGGTGCCCATAGGGAGGGTCTGGTGGCCATGCCAAAGAGCGGTCTTGGAAATCTGAGTCCAAGGTGTGGAGGGATTCAACACAGGAAGGCTCCTCCGACTCGGGGATCGAAGTACCAATCATCGAGACAACGATCTACAGGGAGAGCTCCCATGATTCCGGACAATCTACTAGCAGCACGAAACAATTGAATCCTCGAGCAAGAGAATTTCTCTCCTTTGGAGCGCCAGTTAAAATCCCAACAACAGCCAACAACACTGCAAAGATGATGTCGAGTTCTACCGAAAGCATTTTTCGACAATACGGCGAGGGATCTTGTGCTTCATTGGCTGAGAAAGCCACCGACCCTCTGCCGCCGCCGTACCGGCCTCTTCCCACGACGAATGTTACGTCGATTAGCCAAGGGGGGGCTTCCGGGCTGAAAACACTTGCCGGACCCTTGCCAGCTTCAAATATGTCCGCTTCAGCTTTTGGGCCTCTTTTCGGATTTACAGCACCGCCCTCAGGGTTTACAGCACCTCTCAATACACATGCCCTGCCGGTGGTGGCTGAACCCCTGAGCAGCACGCAACCTGGCCACGGGCTTAACATGGGGGCTTTTGCGAGCCCCCAGAGTTTGATCGGACTGCAGAACCTTGCAGCTACGAGACCCGTGACACAGCCCTTGGATCCAGTCATGACTGGTCAAGTTCCTTCGATGGGCGGCTTCCAAGGCCCATTAGGAACACAGCCCCCGGTCTCTTGGCGAAGCGTGGGAGCGCCCAACTCATTGCCGTGTCCCGTTCCAAAGCCACGAGTGCCAGACCCCCAAAGCCAGCAAGCATACGAGGCGTGGATTGAGTGGCGAAAAGCCACCGAGCCAGGATACGCGATAGAGTGCAAGAACAGGCAACAGCGGCGAGCCCGTCGGAACATGGGACCTCAGTCTGATGAGAAGATCACTATTGCCCCGCAGACACAGTCGCAGGGTTGATGGGGGCGTATAGGGCTGGACCATGGGCTCAGGGAAGAGGCCCATGAAACCATGTACCTTGAAAGTGATGCGAAGGATGATGACTGCATTTAATTGAGGTGCTTCAGATGAGGGAGAGTGGATGGGATTTGACACATCAATGTGGCAGCGGGAAGGCAACTATTTTCAGACACGCGAGTCGGAGGACCGGTGAGCGAAGATAAGATTGAGCTCTAATTGGTCGGAGGGCGTTGGAGAGGTACCTAGATGTGTGTCAACGGACCGGTGAGCTAGGAGATCTCTCGCGCCCCAGCGCTTATCCCGAGACGCATGGCCAACCAGGGCGGCAGACGATTGCGGAATTGTTTTTTTTCTTTGTCACACTTTATTTGCAAGGGCGGGATGGATTGATGATTGGGGAAGAGACGCAGCATCATGATGGATAATTTTGTTTCAGAGGATGAGCTGTAGCACAGCATGTATGTATAGGGCCTGTTCAGGACCGGCCGGGTGAAAACAGGGGCAAGGTAGCGGTGGGATTGGTTTTTTTTTTGTTTTTGGAGGAGAGGCTTCTGTCTCGTTGTATGTTACAGTTGAGGGGATCAACATGAACCATTCTCAAATGATATTTGGTACCAAGAGGCACAGCTCGCTGGCACTGAAGCCCAAGCCCAAGCCCAGAACTAAGCCTTACTGCGTCTGGTTGCAGTGCAGAGGCAGACCAGATGCCTGCACTCGGGTTCTAGCGTGGAGGGCCGCTTCAACAGGGATTGGGTCGAGGGTTGTAAATAACCTTGCCTAGATGGCAACAGCGTGGCAGCGTGGCAGCGTGGGCCAGACTATTGAAAATGGATAGAGGGGCGCCCAAGGGAATGCCTACTACCGAGCTATACGAGTATAGTACTTTGGGATACTGGCCCCACCTTTTGGACCGGTGTCGAGTCGAGGCCGGTAGGGCGACAGAGGTCGAGGAAGGGGGCGTGTGGAGCGGTTCAGATGCACGACATGACGGATAAGGCAAACGAGTTAGCGTGACATGGATATGGCTCTTTCTTCCCAACAAGGAGATTTTTCTACTCTGGTGGTTTATTCTGTTTTGCTTTTTTGCACAAGGGGGGGCTGAATTTGGGGCAGGGCGGGGCAGGGGGGAGGGGAGGAGAGGGGGGCAGACTGAGACTTTCATCGAGAGGCACCTTTCTCTACTTCGTTTCCTTCTTGGCCCCGCCGCCCCTCTGCGGCTTGGTTCGCATTTCTGCAGTCGGCTTGTGGATGATGACGATGAAGTGACGCGATGGAGACCTTTCTTTTTTGGAGGGCCTCTTGGGCGGCGGCACCCTTGCGGTTCCCTGCGCTGCTAGGGACGCAGGTGTGGGTTTTCACTTTCGTCCCGTCTTTAGATCACCCGCTAGGCGGTTATCCCAGAAATATGACGGGTCTGCACAAATCTGAGACGCGGAGACGCCGATGCGAGTAGCTGCAGGCACGTAGATTGTGGAGGGGCAGAGACAGAGACAGAGATAGAGAGGGGTGGGAGGCCCAAGGAAAGGGGGGGGATGAAAAAGATGAAGAGGAGAGAGAGAGAGTGATGAGAGTGATGGGACGGGAGACTGGACAAGATGAATGTAGGCCGTTACTCATGACCATCTAAATTCGGGCCGCTTCAATGAGTCGGCCTTGGTATGTAACCCACTGTATAACCTGACAAAAGCATAACAATATTGGATATAATAAGGAAAAAAACAACAAACGAAACAACCCAAAGCATAACTGTACTGTCCGTACATGGCCATATCAATCATAGGCGATGGTATCATGGAATAACAAGATCTTGCCCCAACGCCTACTATTAGCGGCCATACCCAACCCAAACCCGCCCCAAACATTTGGCTTGAAAATGACAAAGATAAGAAAAGAAAAAAAAGAAAGGAAAAAAAGTAAGAGCATGTATCAATTTGCCCATTGCCTGCATCAAAAGCATACATGGTCTGATCCGACCATGCTCCTAATAAGAGTCCTCCATGTAAGCGTCTTCATCAGAGTCACTCGAGTGGCGAGATAGCTTCATCACGTTGCTCTTGGTGTTCTTCAACGGCTGGCAGCATTCCCAACAGTCTGAGTTCCACGAGATGACCTGGACCTCTTTGCTCGAGGCCCAATTGGTCAAGGTGTTGTCATGAGGCCCCCCAAACTCCACACGGGGCTCAGCTCCAGCAGCGGCCGCCTCAAGGTGGCGTGCGACATGCTCCATTCGTTCGTCCCATGCCTTTGCACCGCGAAAGTCTTGAGAGCAGCCTTTAGCAGGGCACCTCATGTATTGCGGCATCGCGCATCGCTGTTTGAACGCCTTTTCTTGCATCTTCCTGACTTGGGAATCCAAGTATTCTGGAGTGTTCTTGCGGTTCTTTCCATTATCCGTGGAGCCTTCATCGAGATGCATGCGACGAATGTGCTGGGTGTACAGGTCCTTGCGTCGAAAGGGTCGGCCAAAAGCACCCGACTTGGAATCCCTGCTGGACGACTCCCCGCAGCTGCCGCTTGTGCATAGCCAGAAATTGAGGTTCAAATGCTGCGCTGAAACATGGCGCTTCCATTCATTCTTGCTGGCAAAGGCATCGGAGCAACCAGCAAAGTTGAACACACAAACAAATGGGCGCTTGTGCTGAGTCTTGATGTGCTTCCGGAGGCTCGCATCATCTTTGAACCCCTCGGAGCATTCAGCGCAGACAAGGGAGTTGGACGAGGTCGAAGGCAGTCTTCGACTGCTCAGGGAAGTAGACTTGGTCACTTTTGACGATCGGGTAAGAGGAGTTTCGCTTATACGCTTGGGGCGACCGCGACGGCGGTTTCTGGGAATAACCTGGGGTGTCTGGAGGTCTTCGGTGGGTGGCTCGACAATGATGGTATCACCGCCGTTTTCGAGATCAGGGTACTCGGGACCCGGTGAAGTTCGAACATGAATCTCTTCCAGTGGACTGGGAGGCGATAGGAAAGACGAGTGGGAGGCAGTCACTGCTCCACAGTATGCTGAGTCAAGGATGGAATCTTTTTGTTGTCCGCTCAGTTCCTCGGTCATGGCGACGAAGGTAGGATTGATATCGGAAAGATTAACGTATGGTTCAGCTGTCAGGCATGGGGATATTCCTGTCAAAGCCATAGCGTCACCGCCCCAAGATGGAGAGAGAAAGGGGGATCCCATGGTGTTGGGAGGAGTGGGAGGCCCATGGACACCCTCGTAGAGTGGGTCACTCTCGGTTCGAGGGCTAAGAGCGCTGCTAGTGTTTGAGGACTGATTTTGAGAGGAAGGAGAGCCGCCTCGTCCCTGGGATTCCAGGCCAAGGGGCTGGCTTGTGAAATAGATACCGTTATACTGGTAGGTATGAGATAGATGCATGTTCAAGATTGGTTGGTGCGGATCATGGAGAAATCGCTGCATGGAATCGGGATCGGGACTGAGGCTGGGATCAATGAGATCATGGCCAACATGACCTGCTGAAGAATGGCCTAGGTAGGTACTGTAGTAACCGAGCGTATTCCCGTCGGTGTGGAAATGGTGGTAGCTCTCTGACATAATGTCAAGATGGTAGAGACAGAGGGAGAGGTGGTAGAAAGGTAGGTCGAGCGCAGAGTTAGCACTCGGGATCTAGTTTTGGTGGTGTTGTATCAGGCGTGTTGTAGCATGTGTGAAGGTCCGGAGTGAAGGAGGTATGCCAAAGGAGATGTCGAAGGTGATGGAGGTGCAACACACAAAGAAGGACAAGATGGGACCAAAGGAATATAAATAAACAGCCCAGGGTTATATGAAAAGGTTGCGAGGTAGAGACTGGGTGGATTGAGCGGCTTGGAAAGGAAAGATGGGAGCGGGTAGGATATTCATGGTGGACAAGGGACGGGTCTTTAATGTGTGTCGAGGCGTGGTTGAAAATTAGTGTAAGTGGTCTGCACACCCAGCGACTGGGCTGAAGGAAACTGGACCCCCCTTACGCCGCTGCGATTGGGAAGGGAATCGCGGGATACCTGAGCAAAGGCAGGTCCACTCTGCAGAGCCTCACCTGCCTTTGGGGTCGGCCCATAGCAACAGGGGGGGTGAGGGCAAGATGTGTGGCGTAGTAGCTGGCAAGTAGCTGCAAAGTACAGTAGCCCCCCCTACCCCCCAAGACAGGGAGGGGCATGGTGGTGAAGAGAGCAATGCGGAAGCAGAGCATCTTGTCCAAGCCTCTCCATGCCCGTGTCCGTGGTAAAGCCCCCATGCACGCAGGCCCGGGCATGCGGTCGTGCTTGAGTCCCTGTATGTTCGTGGCCCACCCTGGGGCCTGTTGTCTTGAGCTGTAACTTGGCCATTGTCAATTCAACCCGCGGGCGGGACGTATGCAGCCATCTTTGGTAACTTAGCTGGAGCCGGGGCGATGCCATCAACCCCTGGAGGCTCGACATCGTTTACCGAGTTTGGATGCCGTCAACTCAAGTCTCAGACGGGCGCTCTGACTAACGACAGCAGCGATACAATACCATTTTGGGGTGTGGTTTTTTTTTTTTTAATTCGAGCATACCTGGATCCATGCCCGTACAGCGTAGTGACTCCAGAGGCCAGAGGCCCCAGTCTCGGCAGTTATGTTCGAGCAAGAGAAAAGCAAGGAATTCAATACACGCACGGCTCCGAACTGTACAACGTCGACGCCACCAGTGCAGGTGAGCAAGCCTCTTACAGTTAACAGTCCGGGGTGTCCATGTCAAGACGAAAAGCATCGGGCATTACCAGACGTGAGCCAAGCGCAAAGCGAAGAAATGAGGGAGCTGGAGCATCAATCCATTTTTGCCTTGCCCAGGATGACACAGACATCTGAAGCACCCAACTGCCCAAGTTAGCCGCCCACCGACCAAGGGTAAAGAGGGAATACAGAGGGGGTGCGGGGCGAGATAGCGAAACATGGACATGTGAGGCCTGCCCAAGGTAGGCACAGGAGACTCTCGGGTCGAGTTCAAGCTAGACGGGTTAGGCGACCGAAGAGAGACAGACACACCGGAGGGATAGACACGCATCAAACGAATCATGGGCGGTCGCGCAGTCATTGGAGTCGCATCTCGTGTGTCCGCTCCGACGCGGATTGCCGCCCGAGACTAATCTGTGATCCGTGTGGGTTGGATGGACCATTGCGCATATGTTTAATAATTTCGCCTGGCCTCTGCAGCGGCCACAACGCCAACCCCGCCTCGTTCCTGGCTGCAAAGATGGATGGCGACGGGGGCAGGAGCACCAGGTACCGCCTGCACCGTTTAGTGAACATGGCCCTTCCCTGCCCTACCCTTCACGTTTCAACGGCAGAAGTGGTGGGAAAGACGGATACTTTGCCAAGTGGTCGGCAACCGCCACATCCACTCTCCCGACGCCCACAATCCAACGTCCACTGTCCATCATTGATGGCTCACTTCTCATGGCCGTTTTTTTATTCGCATCCCGCAAGAAAGCAGCCCGCGCACGACGTGCCCCAAGGCGCAGCATGTTAGCTCTGCAGCAGCAAAATGGCATTCTATGTTACGCTACAGTGTGCACCCAAACGGATTGGCATGGCCGATTTAGTATTGTGGAGCAATGACGGCTGGACCCTCAACCTTGGCGATCTGCCGATCTCCATTGGCCGTCCCGCCCTCTTTAGCGCTAGGCGCCCCACGCTCCGTTCGACAAGAGACGGGCGCTACCCCCTTAGTTCGAGCCCGCAAGGAGGGCCGCCCGGTGGATGACGGCAGCCCCCAAAACATTGCAGCAGCACTGGACAGGTAGAGGTCCGGGAATAGTGACGGCGGCGGCCAGCCTTTGAAATGGGGTTTAACCCATTCTGTCGTTGTCCGTAAGGCGACTAAGGCCAACACCCACCACAGGCCTGACCAGTTGGGAGACGTACATGTGCGTGCGCCTGCGCGGTTGCCGTATCACTTAGCACTGGCTGCCTTGCCAATCTCTGTCTCACTTGCAACAACCAACAAGCCCCCAACTCCGTCCCCATCCCCATCCCATTTCCACTCTTTCGACTCTGTCAAGCCAGGGGCCCCCTTGCTGGTTTTTATCAAAGTCTGCCACACATCTGTCTTGGTGGATCTGGTCTGTGGTTTTCAGCGAGATGGCTCTTCCGCATCTTGATTTGTTCGCCAACTCACCACCCTGTGCAATGCAGCAAGCACCCTGCAGGCGTCTCCGGCCAAATCCACGCCGAAGTCCAGCGATTCCACCACGGCATCCGTTTCTTTCTAATTTTATTTTCCTTTATTTTTCTTTTTTTTTTCTTGAGTTTAAGTAAGACTTAGAGTTTACTCTGCTTCCTTGGCACTTTTTCTTAGTGGGAAATGCCACAACGTCGTCATCCACAATCGTGGATGCCACAAGCCCAGGCCAGCAGCGCCCAATCCAAATCCTCTCCCCGGTCGGACCACGGGTTCCGACCGTTCAAAGTGAAAGGGAAGGAACCAGGTTGACACGCAATCATGCGGTATGCGAGTGGATAGGATCCCATGCCGCCAAACTTCAGCTGAAATGGAAAGGCAGCAGGCATGACGTCCCTTTGCAGAAGTTGACAATACCGGCATCCTCATCAAACCCGCATATTGCCAAGCATACAAGGCGGATCACATCAAATAACACAGGGTCAAGCCGGCATCAGGCCCACCCTGTCTTCGCCAGTCCAAGCGCGAAGATCGCTGGGGTCGGACCTTGTAGGCGCTCAGCTACTCCTGTTACACATCAACTCAGCCTTCAAACCCCAAAAGGCTTTCTGATTGGCTCATAAACTAGTCTCCTATTGGCCCTCCTGTTGAGAGCAGATGGATGTGCTACGCGCCTCCAGCCCGAGCTAACCAAGCCCAGACGACAGACGCTGCACAATACACACATTCATACGCGTGTGCACACATGTACACGCACACACACTTACACACGCACGCACGCACAATATGCATCCAGCAGACCAGCGCTTGCTTCCCAACCAACATATTTCATCCCCCTTACGAGGTCTTTGCCTCCGGCCCCCAACCTAAGCATCGCGACACATTTTCAAACCCGTATGACTACCCCTGAGAGGAATGAAGTCGTGCATAGTCGCGCGTTTGTATTGGCTTGAATGTTGCAGTCTCGGAGTCGCCATGTCTTGCACAAGTATGAACAGCCACTCGGCGAAGCGTTCCCGCGCCCTGGGCCACACGCATACTCAGACATGCATACTCACCCACACTCTCTTCTTCTCTGCCTTTACCCCAGGGCTGACTCGCACTCAGAACCGGGGGTTAGACTGTTTCGATGTCTTGTTGTCTCCCGTCACCGTGCTCTCTCTCCTCTCTCACACCCTCCCTCCTTTACACGAGCGGCGGCTCGGCTGGTCTACGAATTTGGAGACTGAGTCGCCGATGTATTGGAATGGATTAGCACTTACCAGAACACCATCGCATCAAGTCTCAATCCACTTCACACCAAGCCCCTTCGCATCTAGAGCCAGAACCAGGTCAAGGGCCGACGGGTCTTGACTGGATCCGTCGACCCGAGCCAACCTTAGTGCCCATCTACCACCCTCGCTCTTTCCCACATGGCACATGGCGGGCGGCCCTTGACCCGGTGCCGGGAGACTCACCACGCCGATGTCTCGGGGGCCATATCCCTTCCGTGGCTGAGCTCCCATGACACTTACCCTGCGATCCTACAGCCCAGCTCTGTGGATGGGGATCGATAAGCTGCTGAGCATTGTCCACAGTCCGAGGCCCGGGTAACGAACTATTCTCAGCCTGCTGTGCCTGAGGTGCGCGTGCTAACCTGGCTTTGGACTTGACATGGGCCATGGACCATGTTGGATCGTAGACATTTGGCCCCCCACCTGGAGTTCCTGACCCAAAAAAAGAAAACACTTGGCCGAAAAGCGTCCTGGTCTTGCGCAGTTAACCCCATTTTGTTTTAGCTTTTGCAGTCGTCCCTGCAAGAAAGGCTTGGGGCCGAGTCGACAGTTTCATGTTCTTGTCGTTGACCTCTGCCCCAGTCCCTGGCCATCGGTTTCCCGACGCTCATTATCGGTGAAGCTTAACCCATCTGGGCAGCATTCGTTCTTCCTCCGTAGCCCTTGTCGCGCCTTTGACTTGTTCCCGAGGACTAGATAGTCAGACTTTCGCTTAGCCCATTTGTTCATGCACACTCCCTTGCAACGCAAAGTTAGTCTACCCGAGACCCTGTATACCCTTGCTTCTCTTTGGAGTTTTCTCTCCTCGGCTACGGTGAGGAGGAGACGTGTAAAAGAATGCTCGTTGTTTGAATGCTGTACACATACCTCCCTTGTTCCCAGTTCCCTCCTAGCAAGACGTCAGGTGGTGGATTATGAAGGTAAAACGGAACTCACATGAAGAGGAGGGAAGTCAGCTGTCATTCGTCGTGGTGATGGCTTGATATCGGGTAGACTCAGCTGAGTTGACGTGCGAGCGGCGTTGGCGGGTATTCATCGCTAAGAGGAAAATTGTGGGCCCATGATCAGCGGCTAACGGCTGTAAATCCGGGTGACGGGCCACACATCAGGTCTCGATCATAGCACGTCCACGCTCTCATTCAGCATCGGCAATCTAGTCTGCGAGCGAACCGCGCGCTGAGTCTTCCGAGCAACAGGCTTTGGAACTGTTCCGCAAGCGAGCCCAGCAGAGAGAGGCGCTGGAGGCGCCCCTACGCCACCACCACCACCGAATCCGCCGTCGCTCCTGCACACACCACCGGTCCTCCGGTCGCTGTCACGGCCCTTCACGGGCCTGCTCTGTCTCTGTGCCCGGCTGTGCCGCAATCCAAGGCGCGCGCAAACCCCGGTTTCTTGACAGAGCCCGAAAAAAAATAAATCCTACCATCGTCGATCGACGAGATCTGCGCACATGCCGGGGACGTGCCTTGGGAGTCGCCCGACCCACGGCACCAGGCACCCGGCGCTGGTCGCCCGACCCGAAGCAGAAACACCTACATGTAGCCCAGACCTGGAGTCGTCACTCAGCCCGTGCCAACGTGACACCCCTTCTCCAACCCCAGCACCCAGCTCACTCCACTCCTCCATCTCGAGGGGTTGCCCTGCCACCACTGCATGATTGGACTGTGAACGTATGAATGGGGCACGCAAGTCTACTCGTTTTAACTTATTGAAGGAAACGAAGATTTTTTGTGATTTCACCCCCAAATATTCTCAACGCCACTATCTCGGGTATCCTAGTCAAATTACTGAGCCCATTGCCGCATTGCCTCATTCCCGTTGCCCAAACCTGTCCCAGGTCCATCATCATTGCTTTCGTATCCAATCGTCATTAGCCCGAGAAAAGAAAAATGAAAAAGAGAAATTACAAAAAATAGAGTATACAGTATTCCTGAAAAGACCAGCCCTTACTGTCCTTGCCACTTCTATCCGCCATTTTCGACATGTCCATTCCATGCTCAGTTTGTCACTTCATACTCGTCCTGATGCTGCACTGTTGTTGTGGAGCAATTGTTGCAGTTCGGATGCTGGCATGTGTGACACAATGCTGAGACTTTTTTGAGCATATCGATATCACCACAAGCACACTAGCAATGTTAGGCGTCGGTTGAGATGTTGAGAAGGCCCAAGCAGCTATCAACTTACACAAGTCCACATGTCATGAGCATCCGAGACGTGGTCATTTTGCTTCTGCTTCTTCGGAGTAGGTGCATCAAAGTCGGGTCCCGACTTGCGCTTGGCAGAGACAGGCACCTTGTCCTTTGCGAGCGTTTCGAGGCTTGAGTTTAACTGCTTAGCCACGCTCCGAGTGCTCAGGTCAAAATGGCTCTTGTCACACATGTCATCTCCGTTTCCGAGGTACTTCCACTGGCTGATGCTCATCTTGGGAAAGCCCTCTCGGCCGCTGAAATGATCGTCAATGTGGTCACATCGCTTCGTCCAGGCGTTGACGCCTTCGCTCGCAACTTCAATGACCTGTCTGCAAAAGCCACACCAGAAGCGAGGATCGCAATGACGCCCAATCCGGCATCGATCCAACCTCTCATCGAGCTGTTTCTGATCCATCATAGAATGCTCCTTTTGTAGATGGTTCCTGAAGCTTTCTCGACGAGGACAGATCTTTTCACAGCGCTCCTTGTGAGATGCCTTTGGTTCTTCGCACTTCCAGATCTCGAGTTGCCAGTGCTGGCTGCTCTCGTGTCTCTTCCAGTCATTTTTGCTACCAAAAGACTTGGTGCAGTTTTCAAACGTGCACCCGTATGGCTTTTCATGCCGCTTCAGGTGCTTCCTGCAAGAGTTGTTAGTGATGAATATTGCAAGAGGTTGTGGAATGACTAACTTGAGTTCGCATTGGCGATTGAACGTCTTTGCACACTCTGGACATTTGTGCACATTTTTTTGACTCGCGGAATCCTGGCTTGGACTCGATGATTTAATCGCATCAGCATCTCCCAGGGCAATTTTGAGGAGATCTTTGGGCATTTTCTTAAGAACGTCCAAAATTTCCTTTTTATCTTTGCTCTGTAGAAGAACCGAAAACTCGGAGCTGGGTGGGCTTTTCGTGTCTGCGCTGGTCCGCTCTGGTTCTGAACCTGTCATTTTCACATCTGACTGTTCAGAGACTTTCTTTGTTGACTCGGAATCACTCGAGTGAGCAATATCGGCCTTGAAAGAACCGATTTCCTCGCTGTCGTGGTCGAGGGATTCGCCAACATCCTCAAGGGCAGTGTCATCACTCGGCCCTGTGTCGTCGCTCTGTCCCAATGAGATCTCGACCTCCTCAGCCAGGTCCGACTGACTGGCATCCTGGTAGGAGAAGGTGTCATGGAGGGAGAGCATATCTTCACTAAAGGATCGATTGATCTCCATGGAGCCCTGTCCCGCGCCTTTTAAGATGTCCGACTGCATCAGCATATCTTCGGAATCTTGGGCTGCAAGGGTAGGAGGATCTTTCTCGTCCAATGGGGAGGTGGAATCCTGAAGTATTGAAGTCAAGTCATCGTCTAGTATGATATGACTGTGATCGGAAGCCATCGTCTGCTCACCAAGGAGAGACTGTGAAAAGAAGGCATTGGTAGATTTCTGAAAGCCTGGTGGTACGTATGATAGAGCGCTTCCACCAACGCCTTCAAGATCTTTGCCCAGCGTGGGTTGGCTCCGTGAGATGGAGCCAAGGGTCTGATGGGTGTCCTCGGAGAGAAGGTGAGAGTCTCGGTAGATGTACTCCTCGAGGTTGTCATCAGCACTGTAATCTCTGCGATGAATGCGGCGAAGGTGAGAGCGGAAGTTGTCGGCTCTTGGCCAGAGCTTAGGCTTGCTTTGAGTGCCACATTGGTCGACGCGGCATATGTATAGAGTTCCAGCGACTGATCTGTCTGAGTGGACGCTCTTCTTATGTCTGTCGAGGTCATTCTTTGTGCCAAAGCCGTCCTTTCGGGTGCAGTTCAACACATCACAGCGGAAAGGCTTGTTGTGTCTGAGGTTGTGTTTGCTACTGGATGTTAGATCTCAGCCTTGTTGGGGGGGGGGGGGGGTCGATTGTGAAAACTCACTTCAACTCGGACCTTGTCCTTAGCCACTGGCTGCAATTTGGGCACCAGAATTTGCCAGACTGGCCAGAAATGCTCGAAGGCGCGCGTGGTTGGGGCCAGTTCGAAGCCGGAGCGTTGGAGACACTTTCAATGTCTAGACGACAGCTGCCCAGGAGCTGTGCAGTGTTGTATGCGTCAGGGCTGGTATCATCATCGTATACTGAGTTGTTCTCAGTGGTGCTGTAGGGCGGACGGGTGCTGCCATAGCCGGAGTCGTCATTGGCGGTATCGCACTCTGACAGTGCGGCCCTGCTTCTGTACTGGTGGAAAGAAGGTCCCGTAGGTGTGAAAGAGAGGTTTGGCACCTGCGCGAAGCTGTGAGGATGGGTGGAAGTATCAGTAACAACGATGTTTTTCGGCACCCAAGGGCCATCCATGTTATAGAATCGTTTCAAGTTCCATGGATCGGGAGGAGCAGAATTAGGGCTCTGCTGAGTAGGCGTGGGCATGCTGGAGCCGTAGGCTTGTTGGCTCGAGCCCAGAGGCTCGGAAGCCTGATGGCGGGATTGATCCCCGTTGGAAGAATCCATGGTCAGGCTCTGGTTCTGGCGATGAGATATTCAGGGGAAGAGGACAGAGGTCCAAACAGCTCAACTCGTCCTGTCAACCGAGCGGAGTGATAGTCACTAACATACACAGGACTGTTGCTAAGTGGCCCAGTGGAATATGAACGTATACGAGGACAGGACACAGTGTGTTTGTTTGGAAAAGGCCGCGATGGGCTACTCTAAACATCAGCGACGCCGACACTACAAGGATAGGATTGTAACCTACACCTGAATCTAATATAGCTGACAGGTGTTGATGCAAAGAGGAGACTGGCATCAACCAAGACTGGGTTGGATGCGAGCAAGGTTGATCCAAGATGGAAAAAATCTTGTTGAATGATGGTTGGCAGGTAGTATACAGGTATAGAGAGCTAGGAGTGTGGCGATGTGGATTGACAGCAGCAATGATGGCGGCTGGTGTCGTTGGCCCACACGGCGGAACAGAAAGAGAAGCAAACTAAAGGATGAGCCGGATGAAAGGCCGATGCTAGTAGTGGCGAAGAAAGCGCCGGCGATGCGGCAAACAGAAGGCGATCGTGAATTGAGAGTGAAGAAGTAAGGATGGGGAGCGGAGGATAGAAATGAATCAGGCAGAAAGATGAGAAGAAGACCGGATGTGGGGATGGAAGGGAAGAAGGGGAGAAGGGGGGGGGAGGTTGAAAGACTGGCAACCAGATCAGGACGCCTCGAAGAGCCTCAAGCCAGGGATTTGAGCGGCCTGGCAGAGAAAGCGTCGCGGTACTATCGTGCGAAGGCGGGTTGGAAGGGGGCTTTGGGAGTGGGGAGTTGAAACGGCGCTGGTGGGGTTTGTTTGCCTTGTTACGGCGGCCGAGTTTTTGGTGCTGTTGAGGTGGTGGTGGGTGGTTCGCAAAAAAACAGAGCACGTCGGTGATCAAGGGCGCTGGTGCTCTCACTCTCGCAGCAGCAGCATGGACGCCAGCGGCACAAGCAGACCAGCGCTCGACGGGCGCATGGAACACGCCACGTCGCGGGAAACGGAGGCACGGGGACGCGATGGCAGTGCAGCGCAGTACAGCGCAGCGCAGGTGTAGGTGCAGGAGCAGGTGCAGGTTCAGATGCAGGAGCAGGAGAAGGGGGAATGCGAACCGACCATGACGGAATTCTCATCGAGGGCGTCGTGTCGTACATGTCACTTAACCTTGACCTTCGGCTCCTCCCCAAGGTCGTCCCCGTCCATCCCCGGCCCGCCGCCTCACTTTTGTCCACTTCTTTCCCCCAGAGACACGCCCCCCAACCAATCACAGCCCGGGGTCGGCCACCCATGGTATGGAAAGGCCCAAGGCAGCCGCGAGGCAACCACGAGGCAGCCGAGCCAAATGCACTCACTTGCTCACTAGTTGAGTTGCCTTCAGAATTGCGAACCACGCAGCCATTGGGCATCGACCAAATTACGACGTGACAAGCGCATACATGCGGCCATTGTTGGTCTCTTTTCTCGAGGTCTGTCCCGTCCCTCCCGTCTCCCTCGCCCAAAGGTAAAAAAAAAAAATTCCTGAGCACCAATGTAAGAAGAAGTACCTACATTGGTAGTGCCCAAGTATGCATGCATGCATGCGCGCCAGCGTGCACACGCACTTACTTCACTTGCATCACCGAAGCACTTGCTTTCAACACATTTGTGGCTTCCATGCTTTGCTACCTGAACTGCCTCCGCCACCTCCGATGGCTTTTCCAAATGACATGATTTCTTTCCCATCGCATCAATCGCAAACACATTCGATACAACCTTCATCTCACCGCCATCTTCTCTCGCACGCATCATTGCATCTGTCGACGAGACACACCCACTTTTTCCTTTCCTAGACACCGGCCCGTCCAACCCACCTCGACAGAGGCCAAGCCTCAAACTTGACGTATGACTTGGACGCCCGCAGCACCTCAACGTCAATTGGCCAGGGGCTGTGTCTGCGCACTTGTGCAGTCGCATGCCAGTTCTGTTGCAGGTGCAAAAAGCAATGTTGCTGCCCAGCGGTCCTCGAGTGAGAATCGCTGACCTACCCTGATGGCTGCTGTAACTAATTACCACACCCCTTCTTTCCTTTTGCCCATCTCGCGTGGTCCGCAGTAGAGCATCAAATGGTTTGCTGCTCTGGTCCCGCTAGCTGTATGCTTCTTTCCCCAGCGAATCGCATCATGGAGTTAGGGTACCCTGTAGCTTTTCGTGAGTGGCACCCTGATGCGAAAACTTCAGTGGAAAGCCGATCGATCTCGGAGTCTGGGGTTCGGAAGTGTCTTGTGTGTTATTGACCAGTGGAGTGTGTTGCTGCCCTCCACTTGATATCAAACATAGAATACAAAGCCTTTTTTATTTTATTTTTATTCCGGACCAGGACAGGGAGCTACGAGGTGGCTGATCCTTTTCGCGTCCTCATCTTGTTGTGTGCTGCACCAAGTACGGGTCCTCTCTTTTCCCCAGCTGCTGGCGGGATCTGTCTCAGACTTTCCTTTTGCGAGTCGGACTTTGGCCCGGGCTTGATGAAATCAGAGACATGGACAAATTTGGATGGCCGCATAAGAGTGGCCGATCACTCCGTCCCACCGTCTAGACGGCCCGTCTTGTGTCGTTCGTTAAGGAGGGCCCTTGATACATCTCAGCGCGTGCCGCTCATGTAGCCCCAAACCATGACACCGCTCGATCTTATTTTGACATGTCACTAATGCTAATGTCGGAAATCGTTTTAAAACCGGGTAGCTGGTGCTATGTTTAGCGCGGTTTCTTGGAGTGGGCATGTTTTGATTCTCATCGCGGCTCTTAGCTTCAACCGCCCGTAAGGCTGTAGTTGGAGGCCATCGATGCCCTCACCTTGCATGCTTTTCATGATCATATACATCAACTAGCGCTCGTATAATTGCCTCGATTGTGAAAAACTTTGGCCGATTGATCTCTTGCACCCCTGTATCTACCCTAGAATTTTAGATCGGGAGCCATCGTATGCTGTGTAACTTCCAAGGGACCCCCCCTACCTCTCGAGGAGCCTTGCTCATCTACAGGACGACAACTCACATGCCCGCAAGCCAGACACAGGCCCAGGGCCTGAGCCTGAGGTCCCAAGCCTGCTCCTGGGCCCAGACTCGCAATCCCCCCACGCCATGTACACCAAGTCTTGTTTCCTCCAAGTGCACTGTGAGACACGAAAACACCAAACGCCGTCAGTTGCGGCGGCCACAACCAAGGTCTCCCGGATATATATGCTTTTGCTGCCTGCACATGGCCTCTTTAAGCGAGACCCGAGGGGCTAGGCGGATGCATGTCGAGATAAGCGGCGCAAAAACGAAGCCATCACTGGACTCTTGATCCTGGAGGCTGTCGAGTACTTGCACACCGTCCCCGAACAGCTTCGGTATGGGCGTCGGGGGTGGCCATTGTAAACGTGAACATGGGTATGGGCATGGAGGCATGAGGCATGAGGCATGAGGCATGGCTTGCTTGAGTGCCTCTGTCTGCGTCGCTGGCTGGCTTGCCACCGAGATGAGATCATGTTTTCTCGTTTGTTGGTGTTGTTGTCGCTTTCTCAGGAAGCGTTTGCGAGAGGGAACTTCAACTATAAAAAGAGGACACAATTCCCGCCGTAGTCTGACTGATTCAACCTCATCAACCTCAATCACTCATCCCTCCTGCTTGACACTCCGGCACTGCCTCTCCCTGAGCATCCATTCACAGTCGTGACATCTTCAGGTACAGACAATCAACGTCCCACCTCGCCCTATATATATATGCTCACATCTTCCTCCAGACGATACTACAAACTCGCCTTCAAAAAACCCAAGACAATCATAAATCACAACCCAAAAACCCCCTCCAAGACACTCAAACCACTTTCACCCACCCTAAACATTCAACATGTGTGACTGGGAAGAATTCCTCTTCTTGTGCGGGCACTCTGCCCTCAGACTCAAATCCTATTGCCACTTTGCCCGCAACGACCCGAACCACCAATGCTTTGGGGTCAAGGTCCTGCGGAACTCATGGAGGCAGTCGGTCATTTGCGATGACTGCGTCAGAGCTCAGCAGCAGCAGAATGCCCTTAACGGCCAGTAGACAGCCCCCGTCGGCAGCTCAGGAAGGCGGTGATGGCTGGCATGTTGTCAGATGTGCCACCGGCGCCCCATGGTGACGGCATGGCTTTACAAGCCACCTATTGAAAGGACCGGAACAAGTTTTAGTGTCTTTTTTGTATACTAGTTTTAGCTAGGCGTCCTGGTGGAAATGGGGTTTGTGCCAACTTGGGCTTGTGACTTGGTGGTTGTTTGTGTGTTTTGCCGACAGACTCAGAATGTGCCATGGTTTTTTTTAACCTACCAAAAAAAAATGAACTTGAGTTTTAGCTATAAATATGCTTCCTTCATCTACTTTGCTTCGGTGATTCGTTTTCGTATGTGGATGACTGCTGGCGCACATCCTTTTGCGTCTATGTGACGTGCTGGGGACGAAGCCTACAGACCTTAACGACCTCGATAGATCTCAGATCAATGTCGATTGCTGTATCCCGTAAAATAACACTGTATTCGCATATCTAACTTTTTTCAGTGTGATCTATGTGCTACCGCGCCCATTTCTCCTGCTAGTAATACGGAGCAATGCTGATCCATTGCATGCGGGGGTGACAGAGCTTGGTTTGTGTTGTGCGACTATTCAATCAAGTGAGGGAAGAGCATAATTGGTTAGTGGGGAGTGTGGCCAAGAGATTCTTGCGATCTCCTGCAGCCCCTAGAGGTGAATCTGAGTTAATCTATACTTTGCGACGATTTTCGGCATGCATGATGAGCTGCATATGGGTGGGTGTCTGGGGCAGCCCTATGATTAGATCTGCACACCCGAGAGTACAGAGAGATCTCACCTCTTCAAGACAGCAACTACAAAGGGGGAAGGACAGCAAGACGCGTGCTGCGAGATACGGTACCCAGCATTGGCGTGAACTAGGGGAGGGCATAATTGTTGTAGTGTGAGAGGGTAAAACGGCTTGAGCCCCTCCAAGAGACATGGCAACGCAGCTTCACAACAGCGGAGAATACAAGCTGGGTGCTCGACAGGACACGGGGAGGAGACGCAGAGAGGGTGAGATTAGACGGGATCGCGACAATAGGCATCGTTCATAATTTGACTTGGTTGGTAGGACATGGCTCGGCTAGTCAATCCATGTTTGTGGCACCCTCTACGACGCCTACGACGTTGTATCGCTTGGAAAAGAAGGTGACCCAATCGTTCAGAACCCCCTTCTCCTTGTCGCTGAGGTCTTGCCAGTCGGGCCGGACGTCGGGGGCCTTGGTGGATGTCATGCCCAGCGCTCTGGAGGCGTCCTTTCCGGCGAAGACTGGGGAAGGTTGTGTGGTCAGCAATTGAAGCGTGGGTGCGCGCGGTGGCCGCGGCGGCGGAAGATGGGTTGTCGTTACCATTGTACGAGCCTCCTGGCTGGTAGGCCTTGTTGCCCGTCACGTCGTAGACCTTGCCCTGCGAGGACGAATTGTCAGTGAATGGTTGCGGCAGTGGCGGCGCAGAAGACGGGACACACCTTGATGGCGACGTAGCACTTTTCACCCTCGGCTCCTGGAGATTGTTGTCAATAGAATCCATGATGGCGGGGTTGCGAGGGGCGCACCGTTGGACCTGGCGAGCAGCTCCGAAGAGATGGGATCGTCCTTGGGAGGGTCCAGTTGGACAGGGGTTTTGGGCTCGAACTTTCCTCCGGTCATGGTGAATGAGGTGGCGGGATCGTGTCGGGTTACTGCTGTTGCGGTTGTGTTTTTATCAAGAGCAAGAGGGAGCGCAGGCGAGGTTTCGAGATTCCGTCATGGCTCACCCGCATCAGCACCCCACCAAAAACTAATAAAGCCTCGGCGACCGGCTTCTAAAATACAGGCGACTCCATTGGTAGGTAGCGCTGGCTGCGCTTGCACCTGGCTGCGCTTGCACCTGGCTCGCATCTCTTCCCCAAGCTTGGGCCCACAATTCCCCGAAACGGCCCGTGCTCCATTGATTGAGAATGGCTGCATCATGGATTGGACCATCACGACTTTGCGCCTCTTCACCCACAGCTGCCCGCCATGTCGGTATCGGCCGTCGCCTCGCTGCGGCCCCTCCGCGGCCAATGTCTCCGGAATGCCTCCGCCGGTGTTCTGTCCGTCCACCTGAGGTCGCCCTCAGCCTCCGTCCTCATCCGCGCCGTGATACCCCTCCGTCCCGAAGCTCTGCAGCGCCGTTTCCAGTCAACGTCAGGCTCCGGTGCCCCTCAGAATGATGCCAGCAAGGACCTCGAAAATAAGCAGAACCAGCTTCCCAAGAAGCAGCAGCCCGTTCAGCAGCAGATTACCTTTCGAAAATTTGCGGCTCGTGCCCTGGGCGCCGGTCTTCGGAGTCTCTTGGTTGCTATTAGCCCGGCTGGTATCAAGACGGCTTTTCGCCAAAGCCCTGGCGCAACCATCCTCGCACTAGCAGTGTATGTTTGAATGAATCGCATTATATCAATTGACCATCGCTAACCCCATACCAGCCTTGTAGTCATTGGTATTGTTGCTGGCTACACTGTCAAGCTCTATTTTACCTACTTTTATCACTCCCAATTCACGAGATATCCTAAGCCGATTGCGAATTCCCTCCGACGAGCCCTCTACTACACAAACATCGCACCTGATGCTGAGCTGGCCCTGAAATACTACAAGCGCGCTATGGAGCAATGTGCCGAGTTTGGTTTGGACCCTTTCTCTGACGAGGTTCTCGGTATTCGAATTCAGACTTCATACTGGCTGCAGAAGATCAACAACTACAGTGGCACCCTTCAGGTCCTTGAGGGTATTTTGGGAGACCTCAAGAAGTGGATCGCCGTTATGGAGCAGTCCGTTCGCGAAGGCAAGATTGACAATGCTGGCAAACTTGTGGTCCCGGTTTCGGAGAAGCCTGAGTCCATCGAGGTTAAGAAGGATGAAGAAGCCGAGTCTGCAGACAAGACTGATGAGGATTTTGTCCCCGAGAACCTTTGGCACAAGCGCCGGCGTATTCTTGCCAAAGCTATTGGTGTTTCAGCGAAACTGGGAGAGCTGTATTCGGACGAGCATATTCTTGACCCTGACAAATCCCAGGAGCACCTGATCTGGGCTGTCGAAACTACGCTGAGCGAGTTTCGCCGGCGCAAGACTGAGGGTGTCAAGGAAGGCGAGGGTGACTGGCTTTCCCCCGAGGAGACAGGCAGCACTATGGAATCCCTTGGCCGCGACTATGAGAGAAAGTCCCAGTTCCATCTTGCCATCCCGCTCTTCTTCCAGGCTCTCCGTCTCTGCGAATCTCCTTGCCACCGTGCCATCATCATGAACAACCTTGCCGCCACGTTCGCCCAGCACCCCATCTTCACGCCCGCCCTTGCTGATCAACCCTCTACTGCTATTCAGGGGCTGCAGGACCCAGCCATGCCAACTACCCGCAAAGACTGCTTGGAGGCTGCCCTCAACTGGTCCAAGAATGCCTACCAGCACGCCATGGATGTCAAGGGCGACGAGCGCACCCCCGAGTGCGACGAGGCCTGTGCCGTTGCTCTCTGCAACTGGGGCGACGTTGCTGCTATGATGGGCAAGACCGAGGTCGCTCGTAAGAAATACAACCAGTGCATCGAGATGAGCAACAAGCTCGAATTTCCCGAGGGCGTCAAGCAGGCTCGTGCTGGTCTTGAGAAACTCAAGGCCGCATCTGCCTAATCAATTGGCCCCATTGACACCGGCCTTTTTGCCTTCAAACACACACCAAACCGAACTCGGTTAGACTTGGGAAACAAGTCACCAAAGGGACGGCCCTTTTGTTATATAGGAATCTCCAAGTCAAAAGACTCCACTATGCAAATACATGCTTGCTGTTCAATGAACCGGCCATGTTTGCCACCTGCCTACGCAACGTAGGTAAGGAGCTTGTACCATCAAGATAGACTAGGATAAAAAAATGTACGAGAAACAATTGTATTGTGTTTCTAAGGTATACCGTGTCAAAATTCGCAAGACTTTTTGACCTTTATAGTAATCAGTTTATACCACACTCCCAATCATGGGCGAGTTGGCCAGTCCCACATAGTAATGCCCATCATCTTTGAGACAAATTAATCCCGTACCTGAGCTCCCAATAGAAACCCGCTGATCCGCTTTGCAATATACCTTACGCCGTGCTCCACCATCCCATTACCCGATGTACCGTAAGAAAATCCCAGTTCGTAATCTATGCCATTCTTTGTCTCTTCGCATCCAAACCAGTAGCTGTCGATGCGCCGGTGGTAGAACTTTCATTCGCGGGCAGATCTGCTAATGGTGGCCTCCCGGCGTTGTTGTCACCTGGTGGTGGTCGTTTCATTGTTGGCGGCCGGTACGATCCCCTATTTGCGAGCGGGCTGCCTATGCCACCAGGAGCGCCTATTCGACGAGTTTGATCCAGCGAGGGATTCAAAACGTTCCCTCGGCCACTCTGCGAGCTAGAAAAGGACGGGCGAACCGGTGTAAAACTGCTAGTGTTTCCATGTGGCGCAGCAGATGTCGATTGGCTGTTAGATGGTGCAACGTGCTGGCCGCTTTTGGAAACCGGCTTTGAGGAGTTGTGATCGATGCCTGGCGTTTTTCGAATCGAAGGGCTTTCTGCTTTGGGGTTGAATGCCTGTTGCGCCTGAGGGATTGATATGCGAGCATTAGTGGCACCTTGAATGCTCGACTCGGGGAGTTGGTTGACTGCTCGAGCCGAGAAGAAGCCTACAGTCTCAGGCACCTGCCCGTTCGGAGGGCCGGGGGGTGGGCGAGGACCGGCGGCTTGATTTGGCGTTGTTGTTCGGGGCGGAGGGCCGGGCTGGGGCCTATTAAAGCCCTGATTGGGGGGGCCGGGTCGAGACTGAGGTTGGTTTGGCGTTTGAGGGGCTCTGTGTTGAGGACCTCCAGAGAAGGACCTGCCTGGTTGATGGGCGTTTTGTTGCTGTACTGGAGGGCGGGAACCGTTCATCGGGGGTTTCTCATTCGGGGCTTGCCCGTTTATATGCGTAGATAACGTAACTTCGTCAAAGGCATCGTCTTCTGGGACACAGAAGTCGGCCTCGTCAAGCTCTACAAACATTCAGCCTCAATCTCGTCAAATCCATCTGAAGATAGCATACCGCCAAGAAAATCCTCAAACGAGTCTGCAACAGCAGCAGGCTCCTTCTTAACCAATGACGTCGTCGTCGTCGCAGTCGTTACTGGAACCGTTGCCGGCCCTGTTACTGGCGGAGGAGGGAGCGCTCTCTCCATATTTCGCTTAACATAGTCTGAGTGGCGATGCAGATTGTCTTGATCGAACTTCTTGACAGGCTCGGCCTTGAGCTTGGTTACTTGCTTGACATAGTCCTTGTCATAGATGCAGTTTCCAAGCACATTGCCAAAATTCCTCAGAGCTCGCTTCATCGCGTCGGTGGTACCCTCCTTCTTCGCCTTTTCAAATGCCATGGCCTTTCCTTTTGCATTTTCAATCGATCCGTATCCGATATCTTCATGATAGGTTCCGTCGCGAAGTGTGACACGAACAATAACTGACAAGCCGATGCTCACACGTTGTGTTTGGGGGTTCTCGTCGGCGAAGTCGACCTGGATGTTCTGGATTGACGATGACCAGCCATTGAAACCGAATACTTCATTTGCTAGTGTGATGCACTTTTCCGCTGTGAGGTAATGCACTTTGGAACCACCCGGACCGGCGCGTGCGGAGATGTACTCGGGGCCAAGCTGCTTGTCGAGTCTGGAAGCAATAGTGGCGATTTCCTTGGCTGTCCATTCAGAGACTCGGGGTTTAGCCTCCTCGAATGGGTTGGTCACCGCTGTGTGTTGATCACCTGGACTGGAGCATTGTTAGGGTCATGAACGTCATCAACAGTGAATGGATTGTGCAGCGAGAGACGTACGCAGGCATGGCGAAAACAAGTAATTTACACCAGATAAATTATCATTCAGATAGGATCTTGATGTGAACAAGTCCCTAGGTGTAGATGCTTCACCAGTAGGCCAACTGTGACGCAAAGGTGTTGCTCTGGCGGAGCACACTTGACTGGGGGGGTTGTGAGGATGGGACGCGTTCATGGAAGGCGATCGCGCGTTCTGCCTAACATGACGGGAGAACACGTGACTTAGATTTTGCTTTCAAATCGGGTCCCATAATTCGTTCCTGCGGCCCCAACGGGATGCCCCGCCGATGCCCCCACTATTCTTTGTGCGATTGCCTAAGCTAGAAGGGAGCTCTGGTTAGAGGCCGTTAATCTTGGGGGAGCCTCGGCCCTTAGTATGCCATGAGCAATTTGTGAATTGAGTCCGACCTATGAGCTCCCCACACGAGCAAAAGTGATCAGAGCATAGCTGATAAGCCACAGCGTCTACCACGTTGCTTTTAGCCAGCTGCGGGATGGTCTGGGCGTGGCAGAGCTTGCATGGCCGTGGTTGGCGTGTAAGGCCTTGATTGATCAGGCACAGGAAATTTGATGAGGTGTACAAACGATATGAAACAATGCCACAATCCATCGCGTCCTCGCCACAGCTCTTTTGTCGTCCTATGAACGCATCTCTGCGAAGAAGCAAACCCACTCAATCGTTGGGACCATTACTCGCCAAAGGTACGAGACACTGACTCTGATGCGTGTGTTGCTGGCCCATTCGCAGATGTTCCAGTGCTTTGACAATGAGCAGATCTTCATTTCAGTGTACGATCGGACATACCGTCTTTTTATCGTAGAATGCGTTTTCTTCATCATGTACATGTGTCTTAAACGGGCACTGTGCATCACTCACCGCAAGAAGCAGTCAGCAGTTTGGATTACTAGCATCACTAACCCATCCATCCATGAGGGCTAATCATCGGTTTCTCACAAATTGTTGACTGATGCTATTCCTCGTATCCCATTTTACGGAAAGGGGGCGCCGAGATGTTGCACAACATATAGTGGGACGCAGCTAGATCTAATCCACCTTCGTGGCTAGCCCCGAATCGAAAGAATCTAAGAGGAGATGATGCAAGATAAAAACTAATCAGAGAATAGCACATCCTATATGAAAATCTTGCCCAGAATAAATTGCCTTACTACTTTTCTCCTTTTGCTCACTGTGCATTTCCGTGTAACCAAGAACAACGAATTCGCGCGGACGAGCGTTTGGATCAATAGTCAATGCCGCTTGCCGTATGCGTCGCCGTAAACCCACAATGTCCATGCTCATTCAATGGAAGCGAGGCAAAAAGAAGCACGGGCACTAAGCCTGATCAAACCCCGGCCTCTCAATCGCTCCTCACGTTAGCCCCCTTGCTTGGTTGAGATGAAGGAAGGGCAGAGCCCACTTGGAACTTGTTTTGGAATCAACCCGTGGGGGCAGTTTGCGAGCTTTCGGCCGAATCTGCCTGGAGTTACACTAGCAGAGGAGCTATCGTAAACGCAAAGGGTTTACCGGGTGTTGCCGATCACATAACAATTAGGGAGCAAAACGTCACATTGGTGAGGGGAACATGGAGAAAATAAATGCCGCTTGAACCACGTTGTGATTGAAATCCTTCTCCCAGCGTCCTAAACAGAGGGAGATGAAGGGCAAAAATCATTCTACATACATGAATCGTGTGGTCTGACCACGTCTTGAGTACGAGAGAAGGAAATCCAGATACATTACTAATCCCTGCTACTCATGAGTGCAGAAAAGGGATATCAAGAAATGCAGACAAAAAAACGCCGTCCAACCCCAGCCGTGACATAAAATGAGGTGTCTGAGAAAGTCTATGCCAGCCATTGATGCCAAATGAAAGCCGTCACACTGATGCCGTCGTGATATGTGCAATGATGACTCGTCCGAAGCGCCGTTGTTATGCAATTGTTTTCCTCTCGGGAGGGTTGGTTTACCAAGGTCCGACTCGGACAGGAGCACTATACGTTCCAGACACGAGCTGGTTTAGGATGGAGTTCGAGTCCGCAGGGTTAGAAGAAGATCCATTGCCGTTGTGTCCCATCCAGCCGACATTGTTAGCCATAGCGCTAATGGCGCTGGCCAGGCGTCCACCGGATTGCTCGTTGTGCCGTGAGAGAGTTTGGTCCCATCCTCCAGAGTGCAGGTTGAAACCTCCGCCGCGCTTGGCTGCCTCGTTGATAACCAGAGCCCAGGCCTTGGAGATCTCCTCGTACGCATTCTCCTTGTGGTGGCGGTAGGCCTGGGGTTCCCAGTCGGGGAGGTTGTGGATAAGGTTGGTGGCCCCATCGAGGAACTGGAGCGATTTCGTGGGCTGTGTTTCGATGGGAGGGAGGAACTGGGGAGTAAAGTCCGAGAGGGCATCAATCAAGGCAACCAGGGCGTCCTTGACTCGGTAGTAGGTGTACTCGGCGCTCGAGTGGCCATAGGGGGCGGCATCTTTCAGCTTTTCCAAATATCCATCCAGAACGTCCAGGGCGGAGGAGACGGTAGGGCGAGGGGCACCGGAAACGACTTCTTGGCCGATGTCAGGGTGTCGCTCGCATATGCGTTCAAGCACGGTCCGAAGCTGGTCGGTATCGAGAGTCTCGAGGAGGCGAGGGAGGGTGAGTGGTCGGCCGATGAGTTCGTTCGATCGGACCTTCTTTGATGGTCGGGCAAGGGCCCGGGAGGAGATGGCTGGAGAGCTCTGAGGCGACATGGTCTCGTCGCCATCCTCGTCGGCTTTTCGCTTTCGGGTATTCATGTTGTTGTGAAAGGGCGATACTGAGGGTGTGTGAGTAGTGAACGATGGAGTGATGGCTGAGCGCAAATGATGGGAGCAGGAAGCAGAGATTGTGAGGCGAGGGATGGACAAGGACTCACGAGATCTTTGAGGAGAGAGACGAGGGTTCTCGTGCTGGTGAGGGAATACGGGAGGCTGTGGCGAGAGCAGAACGTTCATGATGAAAATGAAACGAGACACCGGAGTGCGCTGGGCGGCAACGGTGTCGGAGGTTGGTTGAGGGGATTATTGAGCAGAGTGTAGGCGAGGGCGGATGCACTTGATAAAATCTTTCGGGAATGGCCGCAGGCACCCGAGAGACTATGATGAAGGAATCAACCGTCGACGGCAGGATGCAGCGAGCGTCTCGAGTTGCCGCCGGACGAGCAAACCTGAAAGTGTGGAGGAGGAGAAGGGAGGTCGGGGGAGTGCAAGAGCGGGAATCTTAGTAGAAAGCGGTCAACAGCGTGCGGCATGGGTGCCCGGGCGAAACGCACCGGCCTAGGGCCAAAAAAGATTGCGTTGTTATGGGTAGCGTAGCGCCGGTACCTGGTAGGTCGTAGGGCCGCAGCGCCGCAGCAGCGTGCAGGATCTGGGACGGACGAAGGAACAGGGTACGAGGATGCAAGCGCACGCGGGAATAGAAATTGAGGAGAAGAGAGAGGCTTTGAGGAGGAAAGTACAGACGTAGAGAAAAAGGATTGGGCGGCTCTTTTTTGTGATTGCGTGTTCTTGCCGTCTTTGCTTTGCCTCAGGATCCGCTAGAGGCAGAGCTGATGAGACAAGGGAGGAAGGCAGAAGTGTCTAGACGACGGCCAAGAGCTTCTGTTCTGGGGGGACCTAGTGAGTGCTGGCTTGCGCTGCGCTGCGTTGGTCAGTGAAGTTGCAGCAGCCACAGAGCCAATGATTCGCCTTAGGCGACAGCTGGGTCACCCACCTCCCCGTTGACCCTGGATCGAGTTACGTGACCTGGTCCAGCACACCCAGAGGCGATGTGCCACACGTGACGCCGGGCCCTCGGGCGCCTGTTAGCGGGAGCGCTGGCGCATGGTGGGGGAGCCATGGCGCTGCCGCGTAGTGGGCAATAGTGGGTAGCCGGTGCCTCCTCGCCGCTACGGAGTGGGCCACAGGTGGCATGGCAGTGGGGCATCTCAGCTCGGTTGTTCTCTTTTGCCATTCATTGCCGTTTTGGCGCCGCCGTCATCTTTGCCCCTCTACGACATGCGTACTTATACATCTGCGACTATCCCATGTAGTTATCCCTCCTGGTCGACAAGTGACCCTTTGTTGGCGTCATGATCTGTGCTCGGCGCGCGGCCACTTGCGCCGGACACTGAGCGGTTTTTAGGTTGCAGCTGGCCCCAAGGGTGAATCAACGCATGCCACGGCCGACATTGCCTCCATTTCGCTGCCGCTCTGGTCAGGCTCTCGACTCGGTCTGCCCGGCCGGTTACGGCTTTTGGGCGGCGCCTGGGTTCCTCCTGTGGCCCCCGGTCCCCGGTCCGGCCTTTTTTTCTTCTTGTACAACCAGAACTAACCACTGGCACGAGCCAGACTACCTGCAGGGTCCGGTTTTCTTTTTTGTTCCAAGGCCCTTTCAAAGGATGCTGAAACGGTAACATGGGCGCAACAGGAGGACGAATTACCCGCTGCAGTGCTAGGGCGCATTCTTGATTTGCAGCTCTCGCCCGTCCCCTTTGTCCGAATATGGCGTGGCGCAACATCCCATGCGGTCCCCCATCCACAAGCTGTTGACCTCTCGCAATCGCTCGGGCCAATCCTGGACATACATCATCTGGTCATCCGTCCCTTTGGGTGAGACTAGCAGACCCCTCCTACACCATCCTAGACAAGACACATTCGTAAACTCCCGCCTTAAGACATACCAGCCAGCCATTTTTTGACTTTGGAGTCTGAAATTTGCTCTGTAGCGCGGTCAAACTCTGGCGGCCTGCCTTTGCAGCACCCACCATCTGCATCATCGCTGCAATGCTGCTCTGTGGCTCTGTGGCTCTGTGGGGTTGTCGCCCACCGTTTAGGCACATTCGATCTGCGCTGTCGCATCCACACCCTCTCCTGGTTGGGCATGTATCTGCACCTCCACACCAGAGACAGCTGGCGTGTGATGCAGCAGTTGATGGATGGCACCAACAAAACTCGCGGCTGCAAGGGGAAAAAAGAAAAGAAAATCAACATCAATCCCGACTGAGACATCGCCTCTGGCACATTTTTTTTTTCTCTCTCCCCTGAAATGACCGTAACTCATCCACAATTCCTCTTACATCACGGCACACCATTCCTCTTAGCCCACCAGTGAAAGTTGCAGCTGCTTCATTTAACACCGCAATCGCAATCCAGCCCCCCAAGGCATGAACTTTGATACTACCCAAATGGCCGGACCAGGTTGACCAGGTCCATGGTCTCTGCATACATACGCAACTCCTTTTTTAGCCACTCATAAAAATTTCCGAGCAATTCTTTTAACTTTGAACCGAGCTCTACGTGACCATTTTCCTCCAGGCAATTCCTAGCTTCGAGCACAAGTTTGTGTCATCTCATCTTGTAGCTCCTCCCTTCTTTCCTGCATTGACTTTCTAACACCCCGTTTTTTACTAAATTTGCATGTTTCGAGAAAATACGGTCGATATTTTCGTTTAGATTCATGCGAAATACTCGTACAATCCCTGAATCTAGAAGGTTGACCAAATCGATCGGAACCGGCCTCCGTCGCCCCGTATAAAGTCCCCGCGATCCCAGTTGCAGGGACCTTGACAGCCCCACATTTCCACCTAGCGTTCGTTATCTCTTATCGATTAGCGCTCATCACTTATCGTACCGAGAAAAAAAATTCTGGTCGCAATGAAAGCTTGTCCTCACTCCGTGGACCTGGTATTTGTTCATCATTTCGACAATCACAATGGCCACCAAAGAGAAGAAGGAAAAGAAGTCGAAGAAGGCTGCCAAGCCAGTGGCCGAAAAGGTCGACGATGACCAGGTCATGGAAAACGCCGATGCGCCCTCTGCGCCTGAGCAATCCGATGAACCCGCCGACGCAACTACTTCGACCAAGCGCAAGGCCGATCTCGAGGAGATTGAGGTCGACGTCAATCTTCCAGAGCCCCCCTCGAAACGAGCCCGCCGTGCTTTGAAAAAGGGCAAGGCACTTCCCGCCAAGGAAGGTAGCGACGGAGAAAAAGAATCCGGGGAGTCCAAGGACAAGAAGGACAATGGCCGTTCTGAGCATGGTGTTTGGATTGGCAACTTGCCCTTCTTCTTGACAGTCCCGGAGCTCCGCAAATGGCTCGTGGACAACTCTGGTGAGGTAATCGCCGATGAGATGATCACACGAGTCAAGCTGCCGACCAACAAGGAACCCGGCCGAGACAAAGGCGCCAAGCCTACCAACAAGGGTTTCGCATACGTCGATTTCACAGACATTGGTCCCAAGGTCGCCGCCATTGCACTCTCTGAGACAGAGCTCAATGGCAGGAAACTTCTTATCAAGGATGCCAAGTCTTTCGAGGGTCGCCCCAAGAAGGAGCCCGAACCAGTTGAGGCCGGAGCCGAGGGCAAGACCGAAGGCAACAAGGGAGTGCAGGCAAAGCAGGAGGAAAATGCGAGTCGCAAGATCTTTGTTGGAAACATGAGCTTCAAGACCACCGAGGAGGATCTGCAGAGGAACTTCGAGAAGTGTGGTGAGATTGAGTGGGCCAAGATGGCTTCTTTCGAGGATACCGGCAAGTGCAAGGGCTACGGTTGGGTCAAGTTCAAGGAGGCCGACGCCGCCGCCTGGGCCGTCAAGGGATTTGTGAAGATCAAGGAAGAGGTTGAGACTGAGCAAGACTTCAAGGAAGACGATGACGAGGACAAGGAGGAGCCGCGACAGAAGCAGTTCAAGATGCGCAAGTGGTGGGTC
Organism: Calonectria hawksworthii; assembly: GCA_020975415.1. NCBI lineage: Eukaryota > Fungi > Ascomycota > Sordariomycetes > Hypocreales > Nectriaceae > Calonectria > Calonectria hawksworthii. The sequence continues at coordinate 1,090,938 of JAHXZK010000001.1, read as the reverse complement.
AACCGAATGCTGGGCCGCGAGCTCAAGATTGAACTCGCCGAGGATGACCAAGCGCGATACAAGAAGCGATTCGGCAAGGATAGGAAGAACGGCGACGGCGCCAACGACAACCCCCGAAACAGGCCACCAGCTCGCAGGTCAAACGACGGAGGAGAGAACTCGGGTGCGGATGGCGCGAAGCCATTGAAGGAGGCTGCCGATATCTCAGTGGCAAGATTGACTGGTGCTGTGGTCAAGCACACTGGTAGCAAGATGACTTTCGATTAAGGAAATTTCTGGTGGTAAAATAATAATTGATGTTTACGATACCCTCCACACCACGATTACAAGCCTCGTCGTGAGTTGTCTTCGTTCCCATGCGTGCATGTTGATCTTCGTTGTGTCATTGGTTGTTGCCTGCATGTTGGATGTAGTTAGCTTCGTGCCGCTCCGTGCCGGCTGAGCGGAGGTAACGCGGGCTACTCATTGGTACTCACCCCGCATCTATTTAAGAGACTGGACTTTGAAGTAGATTTTCCCTCTATTCACTTTGAATAGTTTCGCAGCTGAAATTTCATAATTTTCTATTCTTTCGGCCATCGTATAACCTGCCATTTTATAAAATCATGTATGAAGCTCAGGTCACGTTCACGCTGGATATGACCTGTCCATGGTATGGGGTCCCCAACTGCAACTTGAATTGACAGAACCCTGCAGGAGATATGGGATTTTTGTGGATAAATGCTCCAAAAATATTCGCTGACTGAACTACAGGACATATCTAGCAAAGAAAAGGTATTGAAAGCTCAGGCTCACTCACGTCTCAATTTACTAATCTGCTTCCACACTTAGACTTGACCAAGCTCTTGCTCAGGTCAAATCCTCGGCTTCTTTCACTTATCTTTTCGACCCTTTCCAGCCCTCGCCAGATTTCCCAGAGACAGTCGACGACCGCTTCCAATGGGCCCTACACCACAAGCACAATGACAATCCTGATGCCCAAAAGGTCTACCAAGCGCACATGCGATCACTCGCTGAGCCCCTTGGTGTGCCACTTAATTTTGAGGGCCCGACTGGAAACACGTTACATTCTCACCGCGTCATTCAGCTTGTCCAATCCGCGCATGGTGCGGATGTGACGAACCGGCTGGTGGATGCCCTGTTTCGCCGGTTCTTTGGTGAAGGGCAACATCCTGCGGCAGATGATACTTTGATCGCAGCATGTGTCGAGGCCGGTGTGCCAGATGACGAGGCCAAGGCCTTGGTGTCTGACCATGAGAAAGGGCAAAGGGATGTTAAACAGAAAATTCGAACGGTCGGTATGGATGTTGACGCAGTACCGGTAGTGATGGTGGAAGGACGGCGCAGAGACCTGACTTTGACAGGGTTGAAGGAGGTGGCCGAGTATGTCAAGGCATTGGAGACGATTATCAAGGAAAGCTCATAATTTATTCATGGATGAATATACATATATATATATATGCGAATTTAATTATCTATCTATTTGTGCCGCAACGCTGCTTGAACCCAGGGCCTATGAGAGCCCATTAAGAGTCTTTTGTATTTCCATACAAGCGCCGTCATTAACCCAGTCGACCTAGCACATTGTTAATTAGAGGGTCTTTAAGACATGAGAATAGAGATGGCTTACAAGGATGACATTTGGAGTCTTGTTCCACTCGCTTTTACAGAGATCCACCTGATCTTGTATGGAATCCTTGGAGTTGGTCTCATCGGAGTTTTCCCTATCTGGCACAACAATGCCGAGAATGTCGAGGTTGAGCATGTGGTTCATCATGCCCATGAGCTTTTTCGGATCGCCATTGTCGGGGCGGTCGACTTCGCAGCTCGGGAAGCTGGAGTTGGTCTCGCCGAAGGGGGTCTCCCAAAAGTAGTTGAACTCGTCAATGATGTAATCAACCTTGCTCTCGTCGGCGTGGTAATCTACATTGTGTTAGTTTACCATGGTACTTTGGATGAGAAGGGGCGTGATGTGAGGACTGACCCATGAAGACAATAAGACGCGTTCCCTTGTCGATCAACTCTTTCATAGTTGGCCAGTCATCCAAATCGATATGCCCCTTGGGAGAAAAGGCGTAGTTTCGCAGTCCGGTCTTGTCGAAGACTTCGGCATACTTGTTGACATCAATTGCGTCCCTGTTGGTCAGGAGCAAGGTGACAACCTCGTCCGTGTTGTTGCCAATCCAGTAGGAGATCTTTTGCAAGTAGTCTTCTAGAGTGCCGGCATCGAGCAATTCACAATAGGTGTGGCACATTTGAATGGTGCCATCATTATCGTGGGTCTGGGCCTGGAGGAAGCGCACGCCGAAATCCAATTGCTCGGTCACAGACTTGTGCTGGTTGTCTGCTGGGCTGAGGCCGTCGAAGGCACTGTTGTGGGTGCCAATGAATGTAACGTTCGAGTACTTGCGGTCACAGAGTTCCTTGTAGCCGTTGCAAGCGGCCAGCGCTGCCCCGACAAAGGGAAGGATGGATAGAAAACGCATTGTATAGGAGAAGTGAAAAAGAGAGAATGGTCACGAAAAGACGGTGCACCGGGCATGTCAATTGGAAAGAATCGTCAGCTTACGGGAGGGCAACGACATCTCATATATGTCATGGTATGCCAAGGGCCCTAGGCAGTTGTCGGAAACCATCCACTCAACTCCTTCGGCATAGCTTCATCTCGGCGCATCATGTGCGCACAAGCTCTCGGCTATGTGCGCGGAACCAGGGTCTCTTACGACTGCTTATAAGCCTAGGACTAGAGGTGCGGATATCCGCTCGGACGCGTCCCGCATGTGCTCAAGAGCGGCGAGAATCTCACGCTGCCTCTGGCATCAACCGAGGCGCATGAAGACAAGCCACCTGCCCTGCCTGGCGGTGCTTTTGGTTATTTAAAAGCGTTTCCTGTGGCTAATGTTGCAGCAACAAGCACAAAGGGAGATTGATTGACATGCTGATTGACCGGCGAGAGAGGCGGCTCTAGGGCGTGATTTGATGATGCGCTTTGTTAGTGGATGAGATGTGAAACAAGGTACCTACCAGATTAGGTAGGGGATTTTGATCAAGGCAGGTCATCCACGGACCACGAAGGATTCCGGGTTGTCGCACGAGCTATGGGTTCGCCAATTAGCATGGTTTCATGCCACAAGACCATCTCTCCATCTCGGCTTGGCGAGGACGACTCCGGAACGCATGCCATCTGCATCGCATTCTAGTGCCAGGCCAGGTTGTCAAGGGATGTGGGGGGCGGCTGGATGCTGAGCGCGTGTGAGACTTGTATCCTGGCTTTTTCGAGATCTGTCAACGAGCATGTGATCTAAGACACGATTCTGCTAGAACCTGCGAGGTGCATGGAATGACAGATGCAAAAAAAACAAAGACCAGCGCCGTGGCTTTTCTGACGGATGCAACCACAAAAGCCTTGTCAACACGCCACGACGGTTTGCAACGGAAGCGGCACATTACCGTTTCTCCCCAGGTACACATCCATCGGATCGAATGTGCCTGGTCCCCTGTCATGAGCCTGGTTTGTTTGCAGCCCATTTAGGCGGCTCAGTGGGTTTCCCAGTATCTCTTTTTGGAGGCTCCCCAGATTGGCAGCCAGGGCACTCCCGAAAACGGTACCTGAGGAAACCAAGTTCGATGCCTATTTCCGCCACCAGCTAAGACCGGTGACCCACTCTGACGCAGGTGTATCCCACATCCGCATCCTTCAACGCCGCGCCGCGATCCTTACAGGCTGGCCACATCTTTTTTTTATTGATTTCAAGTCCAACTCCCGCCAACGCACCACTCCTTTGCATGTTCTCTGCGTAAACACACTGCATCCTGTGATGCTCCAGTCCCCAAGATGTCTAGCTATCTTTCCATGCTAGGCTGGGCCTTTCTGCCCGGCGTAAGTAGTTACCGCATCCCGTCGCATTGCTGCCAACACATCACAACACCGTGAAGGCGCCGCCGCCACTTGCAGTCGCTAACATGTCGCCAACTCGCAGATCGCATCCTCCTGGGTCCAAACCATCTACTATGGCATCACGATCCGTGCAGGCGACCCCAAGCCCACCCCGGGGTCCCCTCGCTTCAACTCCCACCGCCGCGTTATCCAAATGCTCGTCATCACCGTCTACCTCCTCTACACCATTTACGAAGCCGACTACGACATGCGAAACCAACCTTCCTTTTATGACGACTTAGGTATCGCCTTCAACGCCCAAGACCGCGAGATTAAGTCTCGCTTCCGTCGCCTAGCCGCCCTCCACCACCCTGACAAGGCTGGCGCTGATGCCCCCGACTCGGCCATATTCTTCATGCACCTCAAGCAGGTTAGCGACACCCTCTTGGATGGCGCAAAGCGATTTGCCTACGAGCGTTTCGGTCCTGAAATTCTGCGCTGGTCCAAGTGCATCACCATCAAGGACTTTGTCAGCCGCGGTGTCATTTCTGGCATCTTGCCTCACTACGGTGTTGCAGGTGCCACCATCTACATCCTTGGCCTGTTTGGCTACATGGACTTTGGAAAATACTATAGGTGGCTTATCCTAATCACTTTGTGCACGTTTGAGCTGCATACAGTCACACGGCCCGACTTTCCTCCCTGGGTAACCGTGGTCAACGCCGTCCTTACACGTACCAGCTCTCACCCTGCATACCTTCCATTCCAGATTATTACTCTGGCACGAAAACTCACAATCACTTTTTACATCGCCCTTTCCCAGATCGGCCCACTACTTGCTGTTCATATTGGAGCGGACCAGAAAATCACTGATGACAATCATGAGAAGGCTCTCCAGGAAAACCTCAACCGCCTGGAGGCGATCGCGGATCAGCTTGACACGGACACTGTGAGACTGTTAGAGATGGAGCTTGCCCCGTACAAGGGAGACGCCGAGGCAGCAGGCAACCTACAGGGCAAGATGAGGGAGTGGTTGGTACAGAACACCATCCGGGCAGACCCCATGGTGAGAGATGCTCTTGGCACGTCTTTGAAGCGGAGGAGATTAGACGCTCCAGCGGGAGCCAAAGGGAATCGATAAAACCTAAACAAAACCAATCTATTATACACCTTGAATAGACCATCAATATCCTGATTTTACACATAAAAAATAATACCAAACGAATATCCCCCTCTACCAATTTACAAATGGGATAAAAAAAGACCAACCACATCAGTAACGATTGTACTCCAGGTCATAAGTAGTAGGCATTATGCAAAAGAGACAAGTCATCCAATCCCTCACTTAACCAAATCGACCCCTGGCGGACTAGCCGCAACACTTGATCTCCAGCGCCAGTCCGTGCGGAGCAGGGCTCTGTCTCTTCTATAGCCGCTGCGCACCACGGGTCTCAATTGGAATCATGCACATGCCGATGAAGGCCGACAGGATCAGGGCGGCGGACATGTAGATTGGCGTGGTGGCTCCGTCTCCGGGGATGGTTGCCGCAAGGACAGGGGCCATCAGGCCAGTGATGCGGTTGAGGAAACTAGCCACGCCGGTGCCCGCGCCACGGACGGGGGCCGGGAATATTTCCGGCGTGAAGGCGTACAGCACGCCGTACATGATGTTCTGGGCGAAGGCCTCGACGCAAGAAAAGAACAGCTGCCTGGACGGGGTGGTGCCGTAGATGGCAAAAAGGAACAGGAAGACGGCCGAGATGAAGGTGGAGCAGGCGAGAGTACCGCGGCGGCCGAAGAAGGGCGAAGGGTGGTCGACGAGATACGCAGCCAGGAGGCTGCCGGGGACACCGAGAACGGAGGCAATGGCATAGTTGCGGTAGGTCGTGGCGGAAATGGTGTCCGTCTCGGATTGAAACCCGCCAGAGTCGGAGTCGGAGTGCTGGCGGGCAAAATATTGGGGGAGGAAGGCGTTGAACAGAGGGTAGCCCATGCCGATGGATGCCCAGCAAAACCAAATGAGAGATGTGGCCATGCCAAGAGTCTTGGTCTTGAACAGCGGTCGCAACCTCTCCCCAGAAAAGCTCTTGAGCTTCTCCTTGATGGCGCCTGTGGTAGTTTGCGAGGGCACCTGATTGGCGACGTTGGACATGCCGGCCTCGTCGTCGTTCCAGGCGACTTTGTCCATGATCTCTGACGTCAGCCACGTTTTGGTGTTGTTTCGATACGCAAGGCCGTGGACAACAGCAATGGCCTCGTGCTGGCGCCCCTTGTTGAGCAGAAACTTGGGGGACTCGAAGAGGTGGAAAAGGAAGACGCGGATGATGAACATGCCGAATGTAACGATGCCAATCGTAACGACAAAGTAGCGCCAGCCCTGCTCGACAGGCCAGTTGGCAATGAAATACCATGCAACGAGCGATGAAGCAAGCTGTCCGATGGGCCACCAGACAGACAGGAGAGTGAGCAAGGCGCTGGAGGCATCGGGAAGAAATTCGAGGAATAGAGAGCCGTCCACGGGAAGGTTGCCGCCCACACCAAATCCGAGGGCAGCAAAGAAGAAGCAGACAGATCCCCAGCTCTGGGCATACGCTGCCATGATACCAAAGACACTCGTGATTAGCAGCGTCGTATTAAAAGCGATGCGGCGGCCGAGAAAATCCGAGCCAATGCCCCAGAAGAAGCTACCGGCAGAGAGGCCAAGAAACAAGGCGCTTGTTGTGTATCTCACTGTCTTTTCCGAAATGCCAAACTCTGCAGAGAGCGATGGAAGAGTTAAAGAAACGCCCTAGATAAAGTCAGCTTCATTTCCCCGATGACAAGTGTATATAAGTCTTATGCTCACTTGCAACCATAAACTAATCGAATGTATTAGCGATTTTGACCAAAGGGTAGTTAAAAAACCGAGTGGACTTACTTATCAGCAAACCATCCAAATCCACATAGGACAAACAGTTGCCAGTTGTAATTGCCCATGCCAATGTCACCAATGGCCTTGTTAATTAGTTTCGACTTGACTGTTTGAATGTCAGTCTCAGCTCCTTCAAGTTAGCGACTTCATCAAACGCACTCTCATATGTCGTCCATTTCCCTTGTCGACCTTGCCTCATTTCTCTGCGCAATGCCTCAACGCTGTACTCGCCACCGCCCTCTTTTTGAAGCATCCCCTCCATTTCGTAATCCTCATCTTTGGGTTCCCCACCATCATCAAGCCCATCTTCATCCTTGGCCGGTGCCTTGTCTTTGTTTTTTGACCTGGCGGACAGGCTATAAAGATGTGCCTGATCAAGCGGCACAAGAACACCGGTGTAGTCATCCACAGACTCGACATGGCCCGAGCCCAACCTCCATGAGATTCTCATTGTCAGATTGTTGCAGCGAAACCTTGTCTTGGCCGGCAGTGCTGGAATGTTGAGCGGAAAGAGCTCTTCAGCAAGTTCAAAGAGCACCGAGCAATCCCTGCGGCTTCCAGTTGGGTCAAGGGTGAAATCAGATGGAATATGTTCAGAACACAAGGACTGGTAGGGGTATGTACGTAAGCGTCTGCGTCACCAAACAGAAGATGGTTGACGGGGGGAGAAAAGGGGGATATGCCCCACGTTAGACAAGTAAGCAATAATGGAAATAATAGTTAAAGATGGAAAGAAAAATGGTGATAAAGCGAGCGACCTGAATAAGATGTGATAAGGAACGTTGGGAAGGAAATGGGTGCCGTGATAGAGGCACAACTATGGAAACAGATGACTGATGAAACAGGCTTGTGGAAGAGGACAGGTCAGTGGCACGCCTAGAAAGGAGGAGTTCCTGATCCAGGGGGGGAGTGGGTGCTTGGCGGCGCTAGCGGGCATTTCCAGCAGGCTGTGGCGGCGTATTCGGGGCTCTTCTGGCAGCACTGGGATCGGCCTGCACCGTGCTCCGCATATTGACATGGGATGGACTGCTTCTATTGTGAACATGAAAGGGAACAAGCAGCCCCTACCACCATAAGGAGAACCAAGCGTGAAATCAGGGAATATCTATCTGAAACACAAGAGAAATAAAATTTCCAGTGTTTTCAATCGAGAACTATGTTGCATTCCAAGATAATGTATTGGCCTGGCGAGAATCTCACAGGTGTTGAAAATCACGTGTGCTAGATGAGACGTGAACTTGCTCCATCAACTGGCTGTCATGAACAAAATTTCGTAGGCAAGGGAAAATCCTCCGCATTTTATTAAATAATTATAGCACTTTTTCTGGTTAATAAAAGAATTCTGCCAATTGGCCCATCAGCTGCGATGCCGACGCATCAGTTGTGTGTCGGCGTGGCTGCGGACATAGATAAGGAAAAGCCAATGACCCGTGCTTCTATATGCCTTCTGAACGATTGTGTCCAGAATGTCAGCCTATAGGATCACTGTGTTTGAACCAAGGGCTTCTCTAGCTTTTCCTATCACTTATGAACACGTCCCATAAACACGTTATCAATGCGCCTGTATCTGGCCAACATGCCCTTGTCTCATTTTCTCATCTCATAGACGTGGATGAATTACTTCAGTTGGCATTGCGAATAGGATCATCATTTTCGAAGATCAAATACAACATCACCAAACAGCTCAACTCAACCCCACGCTGTAACCGTGGAAGAGAATCCACTGATAACTTTACGGATCTTCCTCCCGCTCTAGAGAGTAGGATTGACACTAGAGACTCGATCAGCGGGAAGTCCACAGCCGGCGTGCCGAGAAAGGAGTGCCTGATCCAGGGGGGGAAGTGGGTGTGGACGCTAGCGAGCATTTCTAGTAGGCTGTGGCGGCGCACATTGAGGGTCTTTTGAGGGGCGCTGTGATTTGCCTGAACCGTGTGGATGTGTGTCGACATGGGGTTATTTCGCTTCCCCAGAATCGCGAAATGCCCATTCGCAAGCGAGACACATTCCTATGCATTGAAAAAAAAAATGCGTTGCCATGTCTCTTTTTAGTTCTACCCATCTCCTCCTCTCCCCCCCCCCCCCCCCCCCCCCCCCCCCCCCCCCCCCCCCATTCGCAATGCTCGAGAGGGAGGGAGAAGGAAAAGGAAGGAGAAACACGAGCTTTTTACGAGACGGATTTCTCGTCACACTCTCTCGTATCAGAAAATAGCACATCCCTTAGCGAAGGACAATGGCTGGCGCCTCCATACCGCAGTGGGATGTGCCCCTGTCATGACTGAAAAAGTTGCTGACAAGTGCCTGATGGTCCCCCAGCACATTCACAATGTGGGGCATAGGGGCCTCGCATTGCTGGCAGTCAAGCACACGCTCACTCCCCTTGCCTGGCCGCCTCGCGAAAAAGCCATGCTCGAGTCAACAATGACACCATTCGCAGGATCACGAGGCTGCTGCAGCTGAATCATTTGCCCGAGATTGGCAAGGCTGATGTGATCGGTCCCTTGCTCTCGTGCTCTCTTAACGTTTTTGGATTTAAGCCCTCCCTGCTAGTCAGCACCGGTTCAACCGGGACGCTGCTCGCCTCAAGCCCCAAAAAAAATAAAAAATAAAAAAGTTCCCGTCTCACGCCCCCCTGCTCCACTTGGCGCTGGCTTCCAATGTCCTTGATCAACGTGTAGCGCTCTCCACGAGCGCGTGTTAGGTTTTGTCTGGTCCATCCTCATACAAGGGTGCGGCCTCAAAACATGCACATCACGATCGGAGTGAGCCGAAGGAACGCGAGGTTGGACCTTGTGGCGGGGCCCGGGCCACTCGGAAACAAAGTCGCGTGCTGAAACGACTGCTTGGTGGCTTTTCTCGTTCAATTCATCATTTAGCCGTAATAAATCAAGATTGATGGGTTTACATCGTTAAACTCCAGTACTCCATTCCCGTCCTATACCGCCCCGTACTATAGCAGGCATGGGGAATCCTACATATCTTTATCAAAGCCTTGCTTACTCCTTACTCCTCCTCTTCCTCGTCACTGGTCGCATCAATGTTGGCCTTTGATGACTTGGACTTGTCCTTCTTTGACTTGGTGGCAACAGGCGTGGGCGCCGTCTCATCAAAGCCTTCGACCTTGTGGCCGAGATCACTCAGTGCGGCGTTGATAGCGGGGACTGCCTTGAGCAGGGCTGCGTATTGCTCAACTGAGAGAGAGATGCCCTGCAAAGTAGCCTGTCAGCAATCTCCGCGTTATCTCATAATACAGGGCTAGAAAATTACCTTTTTCCCGGGAAGGGTCTTCCCGTCTTTTTCGTAATATTCTCGAATATTGATGAAGCTCGAGTTTCTAAACTGCGAGACGCCAACGCGACGTTTGTTGGACAGCTGCATCAACCCGTTAGCATGACCTTCGTTCGTATTACCACGCCAATCCGACTGCGCGCACCTCCCAAAATGGGTTCCCATCGTCATCCTTCCCATCAGGGCCAGGTCCAGACTTGGCGCCCTTCGCCTTCTTGGTAGCCTTGGGTGTAACCTCGGGTTCGCTACCGCTGTCCTCGACCATGCTAGCGCTGCGCTTCTTGGGAGGCATCTTGACGGTGTGCCGCGTCAGGTCGCGCGCTCAGCAGTAGTGGATGTGACAGCTGTTGCAGTTTTGGTCGAGAGCTACGACGTGACTCCGGTGGCAATATGGATGGAATGAACGTCTATATTGGCACACGAGAGAAATGGTGAAGGGTGAAGGATCAAGTGCTTCTGGAACGCGTTTGGCGCGCAGGTGAGACAAGGTCCACATAGCCGGCAAGGCGACGCCAATTCACGTGATGAGCATTGCAGTTGGCGGTGGGGAAAGCTCATCTAAATTAACAGTAGGATCTGCTAGGATACAGGGCGTATTCGTATCTCATCTATCTCTCCCCATGCCTAGTTGAAAGGTACAACATATCTCTGATGCAACGTCGAGGGAGGCGAACTGATTAATATGTCCGGTACACTCAGTGAACCAACCTCAAATAGCTTGGGGCAGTGGTTCGTTTTCAGGACACAGAAGGAGAAACAAGGCCAATTATGCAGAGGTTGAAAAGACATTAAGAAATAAATTAGCAGCCCATGACCATGCATATCGTGTTTCCCTAGTGGAGATGATGGGCCCATTGAGGAGCCCGGAGGCCGTTCTGACGGGCTTGACGGGCTCGCTGGCGTGGCAGGGGGACCCATCATTTGGTGTGCTAAGGCGTGCTAGGGCGTGCTAGGGGCGATGCTTGGCTCTGAGTGCTTCCGTTTTTAGCGTCAATTACTTCCACCATCGCTGCGTTGACGCGGACAGCGCCCACGTTCTCCGTGGAACAGCGGGTCCAGGTGTGCTGGCCTGGGGGGGTGGCCCCCTGAAGCTTACATGTCTTCTCCCCAGGCTGTCGGGGCATTTTTTCGCGGCTCGATAACAGAGACAACTGCAATCCAATCCCGTGCGCTTTGAAACCTGCACCACTCACTCACAGACAAATCTATACACCTAGTGTTCCAGCTTCGGTCCGAGCATTCGCCCCAATCTCTGGAGCTGGCCGTTCTTCCGCTCTTGATAAAACCATTCGCCCTCTGAGTAATGGTTACGCTCCTCCCAGAAGCCATCGCCCCGGTCCCCGTTATCCAGGGAAGCTACCCCGATTCTGCGCCTCGCACCTCGACAGCTTCCCACCCCCAATGAGTTCCGCCCACGATCATGATGCGCTCCTACCTGGCGCGACTCCTGTCAGCCAGGCCTCCAGTCGCTGCCCGTCGCCGCCTCTGTCTGAGCCTGAGAAGCAGCGAGCGGCGGATGCTGCCAACGACAATCTGACAGACGTTAAATCGCCGACTCCTCCCCAATCACCAACTGCTCACGCGACCACATCAATAACGAAGACTACCGCTACGACTACTACGAATACTACGCCCACGCACACCCCAGGAGACGATACTCCCGTCGCAAAGATTCTACACTTTCTCGCCCACGCCACACCGGGCTCACTTGCCGGCGTTGCTGTTGGCTTCGCCGCCGTCACATACTTCGCCCTCGGGCGATTAGGGCTGGTCCTGATAGGCGCTTTTGGCGGAGTTGTCGGCTTCATTTCATGGGAACAACGGAACCCGGAGGTTTCCAAAGCTGTCCGAGGCGAGCGAGGGATCGACATTCTGGAGAGGATCCTGACCGAGTCAACAAAAACGAAGCCCGAGGAATCCGACGACAACAGCGATGACGAGGATGCTCTGATCAGAGGCCTCGATGATTTCCGGCCAGAAACTCGCGATGCGCTAGGAGGCCTCGTTGACGCGGTCATTCGGGACTACGTCAAGTGGTGGTACAACCCAATTGTTCCCCACGACCATTCCTTTCCACTAGCCTGCCGAAGAACCCTCACCTCCTACCTCCTCGCCATCTCCAACCACCTGAGCCGGAAGCGACCTGCCGATGCTTTCCTTGATCTCCTCACCAACTCATCATCCATTATCATTGTTTTCATGTCCGAGCTTGCCGCTGCGTTCCAAGATGTGCCCGCCGACAGCAACATGAGTGCGGCTGATGCCGTCTACAACTATCTTGCAGCAAATCCCGATTGCCACTTGGCAAATCTGCTAAACCAACGACAGCAAGCGGCCAAATTCAAAATGGTTGCCGAGGATCTCCTCGGGTTCCTTGACCGCGCCTCGTACAACTGCGACCCTCTCCGAGCGTTCCTAAGGGAAATCATGGCCAATTCGGTGCTAGAGAAAACTCTGCAAACCTGCAGCAGGGCCGAGTGGATCAACGGCTGGATTGTTTACCTGCTCGAAGCCGGAGAACCAAACTTGAATCAAGCTATAGACTCGGGCATGCAGACCGGACCGGACTCCGCTCAAAATGTCTTTGTCGACATGGATGGCAACGTCGGAAACGTCGGGATTGCCAAACCAGCCCGCAGTTCCCAAGAGATCGACAGGGGTCGCAGAAAAGAGATGAGCGGCCACAAAAAGAAGCTTAGCAAGGCTGAGGAAGAGATAGATGAGGCCATGGAGGAAATGAAGAGGATGAATAACATGATTGCTGAGGAACAGGCTCGCCGCAAGCGAGAATCAACGGCTACAGATGCCTCGCAAGCCCCTTCACGAAGCTCCAGCGACAGCGAAAAGAAACGCTTCAGCACGGGCGAAGTATCTCCCACTGGGGTCAACGGCCACAAAACCTTACCGTCCACGGCTTCCACGGACGCCTTCTCCACAAAGAGTGACGCTGTGCCCACGCCTCTTACGCCTCAGTCCCCGATGGACACCTCGAGCCCCGGCTCCTCCCCCAAGAGATCCGAGGACACCCGATTTACTAGCTTCGATCAGATTGTGCCCCAGAGCAAAGACGAAGATGAAGAGCCGCCCAAGAAGGCAGACCTCACCCTTCACAACGCAGCCATCACTGTGCATGATGATTCTGGAACCGACAAGGCCAAGATTCGAACAAAGCCCAACTGGGATTACTGGGTTCAGGTTGAAGTATCTGTGTCGGGTTACTCGGGTTGGATGATTGTACGAAGATATGCTGATTTCGAGACGCTGCACGAGATCCTAAGACGCATTGCAGCCATCTCAGGCGCAACCGCCTTCACAGAGCTTCACAAAGATTTACCTAATTGGAAGGTTCACACGAGGGAATCCCTTCGTGGAGAACTCGAGAGATATCTCCGGGATGCTTGCTGGTACAAGAGCCTGGCTGAAAGTGAGGGGATGAAGCGCTTCTTAGAAAAGTCTCAGGGGCACACCCACAGCGATTCCAAATCAGCTTTTGGATGGGAGTCGGTCGGCAAGAACATGCTAGATGTTCTTACTACGGCACCCAAGGGAGCCATGGAAGGTGGCAAGACGATTGTTGGCGGCGTCACCGGAGTGTTTGGAAACATTACCGGACTTAATAGGCGGGCGGCAAGCCAATCGGTGGATTTGACACCTAGCTCCAGCCGACTCTCGATATCAACCCCTCCACGAGTAGATAGTGGAAGGTCCCCTGCGCGGTCGGCACGAGACAGCCTCGACAGCCAGCGTTCGTCAGTCATCTCAACCCAGCCCGGCAAGATGCCGCCCATGGAACGCCGACCAAGCTATCAGTCACAGGGCGATTCAGACGCTGATGTTAAGAGAGGCCGAACAGAGCGCATGGAGTCTGGCTCGGCGCCGGCAAGCGCTCGACCTAGTCGAGAGCATAGCCGCACGTCCAGCTTGGCCCAGCTACGGTCTCCCTCATCGGCTAGCCTTGAATTTATGAAGCTGCCTCCCCCACCTGATCAGATCACAGACGACTATGTGTCTCCGACCAGCGGTGGTGACATGCAGGGCAAGCTCAATGAGAGTGTTGCCGGGCAGAAGCATGGAAGAACCGGCTCCGTCCCGACACCACCACCGTCTGTGACAGGAACAGGAGGCAAGAAGGGATCAGCGAAGCCCGGTCGACAGTACTCTCAGCTCTCCGAAGGTGAGACGAGAGTCGCAGTTGAGCTCCTGTTTGCCGTCATCAACGAGATGTACACGCTTTCATCGGCCTGGAACATTCGACGCACCTTGTTGACTGCGGCCAAGTCGTTCTTGCTGCGCCCCGGTAACCCTTCGCTCCTGACGGTCCAGTCACTAATCCAAAACTCCGTGATTGACGGCAACGCGTCAGACACCGGCATTGCGACTCACCTTCGCAAGTTGAGGGAGAACATGATGCCCACGGAGCAAGAACTCGCCGAGTGGCCTGCAGAGTCAACGGACGAGGAAAAGGAGCAGCTGCGAATCAAGGCTCGCAGGCTTCTCATCAAGAGCGGCGTTCCCGCGGCACTAATGGGTGTCATGGGCCAAGCGGCGACGGGCGAGGCCCTAGGAAGAGTATTTGATTGCTTACAGATCGAAGAGGTGGCGAGAGGGTTGATCTTTGGATTGATCCTACAGGTGGTTCGGATCGTGACGCATTGATGGGTCAACGTAATTAGGGAAAACATGAAAGCAGGTGTTCGGTGCAGGACATTGTACGACTTGAACGGGAGCAAATTCGTCTTTTTTTTTTCTTTTTTGGGTTTTCTTGGTACGGAAAGATGGAAAGCTCCGGAAACGCGGCCAACGGAGTCATTGTCATCACGAATTGTCATGTACAACAAAGAAGCATGCATATATAGGGTTTACCAGGCCTCGACGGCCTCAATAGAAATTATTAATACCTTTCAAGAAGGTCGCTTAGAGACTTTTTTTTTCTCTTCTCAAAGTTGAGTTGCGGTGTTTTAGCTTCCGCCGAACGTTTGTTTGCCCGTCCTATGTGTTCCCCCTTATTCTCTCCCACCTGAGCTAAGAAGCAAGCGAAGCGAAAGAAACACACGACGCCCGTTGACCTACCGTCCGGATCGGGGTCCCGTCCGTCAACTTTACTTAGTCCCGGGACCATGACGGTGGGCATGGGGCGGGCTTGTCAACGGTGGTGCCTGTTTCCTGGGACGTCTTAACCGAGAAGTTTTTTTTTCTTTGCTTTTGCGAAACAAGGGGATCCTCTTCTCCCCGTTGGAGAAAGTATGGGAGTGGATTCGCGCCTTCTTGTCCCCCCGTCCGCGTACATGTATGTTTCTTGACAAGCTTGCACAATCCGTCCATCGGTGTTTGGGCCATTGGGGACGGAGTTTACATTGAAACTTGTCTCGACCCGTCCTTGTCCTCTCTCGGTCAAAGCAAAAGTCCGCCTTGCGCCTCGGTCATCCGCAATCGGTGTTTTTGCGCATTCCCATTACCCAATTGCACCCTGCAGCAGCCCTGCAATCTATCTACAGCAGCCAGACCTCGTGGGGGGGAAGAGTAAGGGAAAGAGATCAGCAGCTTGTTGGTCCCGTCCCTTCTTCTTCTTTGTCCTTATCCTCTTTCTTGCTTCCTTGCTCCGCTGCATGTAAGGGGGCCACGAGGAAACCGGACGGAGGGTTCGCGGGGTTCCACCCGCAGGGGGTGGTTTCCAAGGGGGAGCAAAGCGGTCCCCCATGTTCCCTGGGATTTTCCATTGTCATACGATTACTACATGCAACCTGCGACGTGGATCCACGGGAATCGCTGGACCTGCACGTGTCGGAACCCGTCTAGGGAAGGGGGAGCGACGATGCAGTGTATCATGGGGTGCGCCAAAGGGCAAGGCAGAAAGAAAAAAAAGTTGGGACGACGCTAAAAAGACCTTGACGGATGATGCCCTGGGTAGCATCTGTCAAGGTCCAGCCGCCGCCGGGACAACACAACCGTCCTCCCTGCCTGCCTGTCCCCTGCCCCTGGACAAAACTTGGCGACATGGGGGAGGGGCGGAACCACGTTGCGGAAAAAAAAAAAGAGGAACAAGAAAGACGGCGATAGCGCCGATGGGAGAGTTTCGAGATGGGCCTTCCCTTCCTTCGGACGAAAGAAAGTCCACCCCCTCTTCCTCCTCCTACCCTCCGAGCAAAGCTCCTTCCGTTTGGCCCACGGCACAGCAACACCAAAGTCGTCTTCGTTCCGCGATCATGTACTTGTGCGGCGCAACCCACGCCGCAAACCTGCCTCCTCGCTCTCTCTCTTAACCCCCGCTTCTTGCTGTCATCGGCTTCAGACCGAGAAAGTGGAGGGACCTCCCTCTCCGCACTTATGCATAATCGCCTGCAATATAATTACATACAGCTGTGCTTGCGCCGCAGATGGTGAAACCTCATCCCGTGTATGTGTGTGTGATGGCTTCTGCACTTCCCATTAGCTGCAGAATCCGACCTTAACCCCCCCTCCTCCCACTCTTCCCTGCTCAGGTCTTGTCCTTGGAGGGGGCAGGCACCCTGGCTTCCCTTGCCGAAAGTTTATCCTCCCCATCATACCCAAAAATCCCCTTCGTCCCCTCTTCCTTGATACGACGTCAACTCATGATGTCAGGGAATAGCTCTGCAGCTGGCTCAATTGAGCAGCAAGTAGGATAATCTCAATGAGGCTCAGACTGTGGGGACCATCTGCAGATGCTCCAGACAGAGTGCCAAGGGGCCTGGGAGAAACGCCAAAGTCTTTGCTTTCTGTCATGTCACCTCGCCATCACTCAACACGCGGAGTAGGTGCGCGTATAGCAAGCAAAGACCCGATACTCATCTTGATATGCATCTCGACAATTGTCAAATCACTCAATGGTATCGTAGTTCCTTTCAAACACACTTCTTTTGTTCATTACTTCATCTTAACGCTCACTAAATACAGATGTACTTTGTTGTATACACATGTCTCCGGTGCTCCCCCCTCCCCAGTCTACCCTGTCCGCCTCGTCGCTGTGCCTCTTCCACCGCCAGGGTATAGAGATGTTTAAGAAAATACACATGAGCTGAAATAGCTGAGATGCCAACGCATCCTGGTGACTTTGCGTCATATTATACCAATAAAGAATGCTTCCGTGCCACGGAGTAATAGAGGAAAGGGAATAGGAACCCCCACAAAATGCCAGACCTGCATAATATATGACAAGGTCTCCAAAACAGGAATAAATAGTAATCGACTAAAAGAGATAATAATGGAGGACGAAGTAACCCTCCCTGACAACTTTGGGGGGAATGCGACTGCCGCGAGCCGCGTGATTATGCAAGACCAGCACAGCAAGGAAAAAGAATGGTACCTTTGCAATAAGTGCAATGCTCGCTTTAAAGGGAATGTAGATCGGGTATCTAATGATTGTAGTAGGTCGGCCGTGAATCGTAAAAATACTACAGTAGATAGATAGCAAGGTCGAAAAAGGCAAGTAGGTGTAATGGCTTTTCGGCACGTGGCAATTATGCTCACGGCTTATAGACTGTGTTGGCAAGGATGAACATGCTTGGCGCATCCTTCCTTGCCGTCGACTGCCCACGCGGGGAGCTTGGTGTGGCACGGGTTGTGTCCATCTTTGATGTCTCACCGCTTGTCTCCGAGCCACCATTGAGCATCTCGTGGCTCTTCTGGCGGTGGAGCGCAATCTGTGTCCCCTCGGGAAGTGTCGAGTCGGGAGACAGTCCAAATTCTGGGATATTGGCTGTCTTGCTCATTCTCGTAATTTCGTTTTCGACATCAGCAAGAAGAGCGTAGACGTCATCACCAGCGTAGACACGAATGCTCTCAACATCAACCCGCTTATACACACCTTGGCTGGTGATTCGGTCCTCAAACTTGGTTGCCACCACCTCTTCAACCAGAGGTTGCTCCAAGATTGTGCTGGGGACGGAGCCGGCAGAACGGTGGGGGGAAGAAACCTTGTCCTCTGCGGCAGCAGGGGCGAATGACTGCTTCGAGGGGCTTCGAGGGGGTGTGGTGATGTTTCCGATGCCTGATGAAGGTGCTGGGCCCACCATCTGCTGAACAGCTTCGACAGGAGGCGAGCTAACAGCTCCACCGACCGATAGGGTCGCAGCGGCGGCGACATGTTCCAGGAGCTTCTGGCGCACGCGCATTCGCCGATTCTCAGCCTGCTCCAGCTTGTTGACCCAGTCATCAATCGATGCATCCAGCTCCGCTAGCGCCTCTTCCTGCCTGAGCATGGACTCGTGGCTGAATTTGATCATTCGTGGGGAGCGTAGGTACTGGCAGATTCGAGAGTGGAGGTTGCGTCGGCCAACACGCAGTGAGTTGTAAGTTCGTCGAAGGTATTCGGTTCTCTCATCAAGGTGTCGGAGTTCCTTATTCATGTCAGCGCATCGTCACACAGCTATCCAACTATTCAACTCACTCTAGAGAGCATTTCAACATCGGCAGGCCTGAGAATCTCAAACCGCTCAGCTTGTGACATGGCCTGCTTCTGGAGAAACATGATCTCACTGGCATCGAGCGTCTCGGCGGCCTCAGACAGCTTGATTCCGTCGGGCAACCTCTCATGCGCTTGCTGAGGTTGGGATGCAGTTTGGTCCGCACTGCTCCTTCTTCTTGATTCGGACCTGTGAATGATGGGGCCTGTGTTGTTGTTTCGGCTGTTGGACCTCTTCTTCGGTCGGCCTCTGTCGATGATTCGTCCTTCCTCTGGAATAGTTGGTTCGGACCCAACCCTGATATGACCCTGAGCTGAAGCAGACCTCTCGTATGTGACGGGGGTCGTGCAACGGCTATCCCAAGGCTTTGGGGATGTTGTGCGAGAGTCCAAAAAGGGTGCCGAGACTGGTGTAGGGATGGTGACACTGGTGGAAGCTGAATTTGGGGAGCCGAGATCTGGCAACGATGAACTTGGTGTAGTCAGTGATGTCCGGCTTCGTGGTGAGTAGTCAATACGATCATGCCTAAGGCACTCGTTTCTAGTCGGGAAGCTGCCGAGGGATTGTTGTCTTCGCAGATGAGGGACAGCGAACTCCGACTTGGGAATCATGAGAGGAGCCAGCTGCTTTGGTGAGAGGGGGCCCATCGAGGCCCTTGAATAGAGCGACTCTGCAACAGGAGAGAGAATCTCTGAGGCATCGTCATCGCTATCGTAGAAGAATGTATCGGCCAATGTGTGCTTTCGTGAGCTATGTCCCGGAGCACTGTTTGACCGCTCATGAAAAGGCAGTCGTCCGGGGATTGTGGCTAGACTCTTGTTAGCATCTCATCAAGACTAACAACTTCACAAAGTCCAAACTTACGAGAATCCATGGCAACCTCGTGGACAGTAGTCATAGGTCCCAAGTCGGTAACGCTGGCCTTGCGGCGTCTCGCGTTTCCATGCTGGTTGAGTCTCTTTGATGAGCCGTTTCCAGCTTGCTGCTGCTCAGGCATGATGGCTGGGAGAGGCTTCTCAACATCCACTGTCTTGTTGGCATGGTTATTTAACACGGGGAGCTTTCTCTCTTTGGGGAAGAGTTGGTATTTGCGCTGTGGTTCGGCTTGCATTCTCCAAGTAAACGGCTTCTCTGGCGGCGGAGGTGCCAGAGTCTGTGAATCGTGAGGGTGGTCAACAACGGTGTCCATACTCTTGGAGCGTAAGTGTTTCATTTTGCGTACCGAATCACTGGGATGGTGGGAGGCCTGCTTTGATATATAGTTGGTGTCGACATCGACAAGATAGTTGGCAATGTGAGCCATTGGGTCGAAACGACACCGATGGGTGCACTGGTCAAGGGAACAAGGTAAGTGTCAGAGATGTCGGGTCCGGTTCGGGATGGCGGTGCCGTGGAAGTCGGGGATGGATGCAACCGTGGAGTGGCACGTTTCGGATCCGAGAGACTCGTGGGAACAAAATGCGACGTCGGTATCTGGAACTTGGAACTGGAGGCTATATAACAGAATAATAGAGGAGGTGGGATGAAACTTCAGACCAAATGCCAAGCTATCAAATCCCAAAGATGAACCTGGACCTGTTCGCTTATATCTGAACAGCGCGGTCAAAGGATAAATGGGGAGTCTGTAAGGCAAGTGACCCGTTCCTTAGCCACTGGGCCCTTGTCCCTGGCAATCTGAGCGGCCCCCTGCTCGAGGGCAGCACCAAGCCTGAACAGGGGTGGGTGCAGTCTCAAAAGCATCGAGAAGCTTTTGCACGGACAGCCTGAGACAAGACCGCGGGAGGTAGTGGAGGCCATGCCGACTGGTGACACGGATTGCAGGGCGCCACAGCTCCCCAGGCAGAGTACCAGGGTCGGGAGGGATGGCAGAATGGGGATGCCACCCGGTGTCGGGTCGGGGATCTTGGAGGGGCCTGTCAGAGGCTGCAGTGGATGAGTTTGTCGTCAACTTCCACCGGACTGATGATACCCTCTTGATCATCTCCCTTGCCCTCGCACATCACCCTCGCACCTCACCTTCACCCTGCCCTGGCCCCTGCCGCTGCCCTCTCGCTCTCACCCTGGCCTCCCTGCCCGCTCGCCCTTCAACTCCGCACCCACCCACGGCCCTCAGGGCTCATGTGCATGCCAAGATGCGTCGCGCGAGAGAGAACGGCGCGCTCTGAATCAGCCCGGTCCTCGTTGGCGCTAGCCTTAGCAAGCAGGGGAAGCACGGCCGGCTCCACCATGACGCGCCAGGTTCACGGACTCCTTGCTGCTATTCTGGACCATCTGAGCAAGGTCGGCCTTGGCCCAGGAAAAGACGGCGCTGTTACGCTGTTCAGTCGTGGGCTCGAGCGGTTTGAGCGGCTGTTTGGTTGGTGGTTTTAAGATGAGCCGAAATATTTTGCCCAGACGATCCATGGCAGACGGCAGGAGACCGCGCCGATGGGGGAAAGAGGGCATTTGGTGCCGTCAAAAAACCTCCAGGAAGGACCGACTCTTGCCCTGAGTTCGGTGTACCTCGATCTGAATACTCCGATAGGACGATGCGATTCTCGGCCCGTTGGCCAACCCGCGAGGTGCCCAACTTCACTCGCCTCGTCGTTACTGGATGGCACCCTCTTCTGCACGGACTATCACAAAGTAGTGCCGCGTTTCATGGGGAGGTATTGTGACGGTAAAAGATGGCAAGAGAACCCTCATGTCGATCTGTTGCATCGCGTTGCGCTGCCTCAGATCCGTTCTTGGTCCAGGCTGCATTCCGATTGAAGCCGCTCCGAACCACGAAATGCAATGCTCCATACTACCCCGTCTCCTCTCATCCATATTGTTTCACTCCGCGTATTGAAAACTGGATGCAAGCCAAGCTGTATGCAAGCCAAGCTGCAGGCACTGTACTGGTCCCAGCAGGGCATTCATTGGATTCTCAGCCGGCAATCGGCTTGAAAGGGACGAAGGGAGCGAGAAACAAGCCATCTCACCACCGACAAATTGCAAATCCATATCTGATACCTCGTAGACTTTGGCAACCAAGCGGCGAACTTGTGCGTGGCTCAATAATAGTGACCCCCCTAGTGTGGCAAGGCGATCGACGCCTCCCGCCATGACGCTCCGACGATCCAACCACAGCGCACCAGAGCTCCCAAAGTATAGCAAATATTGAGACACACATTGTCCTGTATCCCTTGTCAAGACAGAGTTTGATTTTATTTCTTTTGTTGTGTCTTTTCTTTTTCCGTGTCACTTTGACACTGGCAAACGTCATTGAATTGTTTATTCCCCTCCTGGCTTGTGAACTTCCCCGCAAGCATCCCACCACCTCAGTTTAGCAAAACTACCAGCCTTGCTTTGGTCAACTTCGAGCCAACTCCTCTTCCAAACCTACATCACCTCGTGCTTAGGCTCGATCCGAATACGCTTTGCGATTGGGCCCTTACCTGCGTCAGCACTATCACCTACCAGGTTCTGCGTATCTCCTTTTTTTTTTTTTTTTTCTTCTTCTTCTTTTGCTTCTGGAGCCAACTGTCATGCTCAATGCGTGCATATGCCCGATGCCGGTACAAGTTGCACATCAAGAGATGCACGATGACCAGGAGGCTTCTCTTGCATCCAGATCTCAACAAAACCCCGGTCATGCAGGTCCTCTATTGGTGCACACCTCCGTCTCATCTTGTCTCGCCATTGATCCTTTTTTTTTTCTTCTCCTGCTTATCCTCCGATTACGAGCCCATTTCCTTTCAACCCTTTTGCTTGCGTCGCCCCTTACCATTGACTCGTATCGCTTCCCATAGCGTCGTGGATCTCATTGAACTCTCGGTACCACGGTACGGGTCAAACTACGGTGTTTTTCATGTCAAAGACTCCCGATAACCTTACCATTCAAGCGATATCTTAGTATTCTATCGACATGGCCCCTGGCTTCTCCGTTCTTGCCGTCCGGATGATGGAGCCGTTCAGGGATACCAACGCCATCAGGGGATCCATAGAGCTCCATACCCATGCCCATGGGTCTCATCCCTGGCTCGCCACGCAGTTTTTTCTCGCAAAGTCCTAGGTCTAAACCCCCACAGCACACCGGCGGTCCGTATCCGAACCATCACAGAGGTAAGCGATGTTTCTCCTCCTCGTCTCGCTAGCGGCGAAGCAAAAGTCATCTTTGGGAGGGGCTGGGAACTAGACCCTTCGATCTACCTTACTATGACCACGATGGGAACCCGGTGACACTTTGCCACCTTCAGCCGCTGCATGCCAGCAATGACACCTTAGATACGTGCACAAGAACGAGTGTGTCCTTGTTTAAGCTGCACCCGATCACATCTTCATAAGCTTACGGGGGGAGTTTCCGCGGGTTCTTGATCCAACCCGCAGCTACGCCCGGCCGGTACGTGCAAATTGAGTGCTACCCTGAAATGCTTTCGTCTCTTCTCTCATTGTATGTGGGGTTGTTGGTTGTGAGACAGATTCATTTAGCGATGGGAGGAGTTCAGTTACCTCCAGAACACATGCAATGGTCAGTCCCAGGTTCAGCGAAGCGAGTCGTTCTCAAACGCCGGCGCCGTGTGACCTCAACCATCCTTCTGGAACCGACTGCGGCCGTACCAAGGCAACGGCAAAGCGAACTGCAGGGCGGAGAATTTTGATCAATGGTATCTGCCTTGCGTGGATTTCCACGCATCTCGGCATGCAGGTGTTTCCCATTTGTGATGGTCTGGCAAACGAAACAGCGCTCGCTCACGCGACGTTTGACGAACCGGTGCTGCAGCCATCCTGCGGCCAGACTTGGTTCTGACCACCCAACGGCATTGCACGGTAGGGTTGCTGGCATTTCCCACGAGATCATCCATTTCCCATCACAATCACTCGCCCTGGCCCTTATTCGCCACGAACCGTGTCAATAAGTCAATATCAGTCTTGATATATCACACAGCCTATCCCATCCATGCACAGGATGTATCCCCCAGCACCTAATTAGCCACCCGCCCAGACAGAGTCCGTCCGAGATGAATAGCCAGATGGAGTTTCTAGGGGGCGCAACGGTTGTCGAATACTACCGGAAAGAGTTCTTCAATAGCCCGTTGCGGAAGGAAGGAGGGCATCGTTGCAACCACCATCCTCACCACCGTTGAAGCTACGCGCTCTTGGGTTAGTTGTCGCCACGGCAGTGCCCAGCTTCGTCCCGTGATTCTTTGCACCTATCAAATCGCCGGATTGTTTCGTCCCCGTCAGGTTTGACATGTCGACAGCCATACTAGCCTCGCCTCCTGTTCGCTTCTGGTTGGCGTCTCTCCGCATCCGAGTCCAGAACTGAACCCGGCCGAAAGCAAACAGGGGCCCGGTTGGATTAGGCTATAGTTCCCTGAAGTATATCATCACTCGCATCTGGGCGGGCAGGGTTTCCTGGCCTGGTCGCCTGGCTCAGGTCTCGCTCGCCATTGGCGGCCCCTGCGTTAGACTAACGGCCGGGAACCCCACTGAGCGCACTCACACCGTAACCACCGTCGGCCGGCGCTGCTGGCTTCGGTTTCGTGGGGTGATGTTTGCTTCACCATGATCCTCTTCCAGCTAGCCTGAGCAAATCAATCGTTTTTACGACCGGAAAGTTGTTTCGTCCGAAGGGCCGCTGGCCGCGTGCTTCCGCCGTGTCTAGTCCACGCAAGAATTGGAGCATGGCCGGTTCCCGAACCAGCCACCCGGGAAGCTTTCCATGGCGCTGGCTTGTGATAACCTGCGGGGTAGAAACAGCGTTTCATTGATCATGCACAAAAAAATGTGATCAGTATGCCAATGTGACTGTGTTGATAACATTCCAAAAGATCCTGCAAGCCCGCCGTGCTGCAATGCAAAACCAGGGGGCCTCGGTAACCAAGCAGGTTGTTGATACAGTCCCCACTTTGGGCGTCTTGAAGCACCAAGAGTGAAAAGGGAAAAAATGCAACACATCCAGGTTTCATCCAATACACGTTTTCTTCACAAAATGCTCCGTGAATGTAACCTTACAGCCTGGCTACCACGTCGAAGGATTCGGTATGCAAGTACCAAACAGCGTCTCAGATTGTCAGAGATGTCACTTGCGTTCCCACACGACCTTGAGAGACGGCATAGTAGCGCAGCTAAGGACCCTTCGGGACATTTCTTTTGAGCAAGGTTCTTGACGGCAAGCTAGTTGATGGAGGGTCATGACCGTGTGGCTGTGTACACAAGCCTCGGCAGCGAAGCCCGAGCTATCAAGCATGAACATGGCTCCCTCCTCTCGTCGATCTTTATGCCAATCAGTTACCGCAGGACCTGACACATTTCGCCTCTCTACCGGAAAGCACGCAGCCTGCAACGATCTGGGTGTCGCTGCGAGATTGATGACCAGAAATGAGGGACGCCAACAATGCGTCAGAGCGCAGGTCACGGGTCACAGGTTGACTACAGCTCTTGCTTGCGCACATACCGATCAACGTGCATCGTTCTTTTCTTAGAATCGTAAGATCTTGATTTAGATTGCAAGATTAGGGCCTTTCAACACGAGTCGAGACTGACTGATGGCATTAAGCCCGATGCGGGCACGTCAATTACGACAAACGCCAACAAGCTTGATGAAACAAGTTAATTGTGTCTAGTTGGTAGTGTAAGATCTAACAAACGACCGATCAACTAATCCCTTTCCCCCGTGGGGGGGGAGGATGGAGGCAAAAAATAAACATAATGTTCTGTCAAATCTGTCTTGAGCCTCGCTTGACAAAGTTCTTTGTATCAAAATGTCGTCCCCGTCGTCACATTTGCGCAGCACAGTGAACTCAATGAGGGGGAGAAAACAACAACACAGTGTTGGGCAGCATAGTTTGTACAGTATCACGTGACTTGCCCAATCAGGCATCTCGCAGACCAGTGTCCCGCTTCAGTGATCAGTCAGTGACGTGGTGTGGTGTAACTAGCTAGAGGTGGGATTTAGGTAATCCGGCCTCTGAAGACCTTCCTACTCATGTCGTGGCTTTCAATCTTCAAGAGGCCACTCATTCCTCGAACCTCGCAAATCACCATCACAAATAATCTGAGGCGAAGCTTCGCAACAGTCAACATGGCTAACCGGGATCCCAGCACGCTATCCAACTATGGCGCTTGGCGAACCAAGCACACGACAGCTGATTTCAAGATCGACTTTGAGGACAAGTGCCTCAAGGGATCGGTGACATTGCAGCTGGAATCCCAGACCGACAACCAGAGCAAGGAAATCATCCTGGACACTAGATATGTTGATGTCGCATCCGTGACCGTCAATTCGCTCAAGTCCAACTGGGAGCTGAAGGACTTTGTCGCTCCCCTCGGTGCCCCTCTTCATATCGCCGTCCCCGAGGGCGCCGCCAAGGGTGAAGTTGTCAACCTCGCCATTGACCTCAAGACCACCAGCAAGTGCACTGCTCTCCAGTGGCTCACCCCGGCCCAGACGTCCAACAAGAAGCACCCATACATGTTCTCCCAGTGCCAGGCCATCAACGCTCGTTCCATCTTCCCATGCCAGGATACGCCTGATGTCAAGTCCACATTCACCTTCAAGCTTGCATCTACCTTGCCAGTGGTGGCCAGTGGTGTCCCGGTAGGTGATCACAAGGCTACGCCCGGAGTCGAGAAGCTCTACCAGTTTGAGCAAAAGGTCCCGATTCCCTCCTATCTCTTCGCTGTTGCATCCGGTGATATTGCAACCGCCCCCATCGGTCCCCGCAGCGTAGTTGCTACCGGACCCAATGAGTTGGCTGGTTGCCAATGGGAGCTTGAGCGTGATATGGAGAAGTTCATGGAGGTGGCAGAGAAGCTCGTCTTCCCCTACAAGTGGGGCGAATACAACGTTCTCGTCTTGCCTCCCAGCTTCCCTTACGGAGGTCAGTTATATATGACGATAAACCCAGACGAGCAATCAAGCTAATTACAAGTACAGGCATGGAAAACCCCATTTACACCTTTGCTACGCCTACCATCATCAGCGGTGACCGCCAGAATGTTGATGTCATTGCTCATGAACTGAGCCACAGCTGGAGCGGAAACCTGGTGTCCAACGCCAGCTGGGAGCACTTGTAAGTTTCGAGAGTTTGGGCGCCATCAAGTAATGATGTTCTGACACTGTTCAGCTGGCTAAACGAAGGCTGGACCATGTATCTTGAACGTCGCATCCAAGGTGCCATCCACGGCGATGCTGAATTTCATTTCTCCGCCATCATCGGATGGAGCGACCTTGGTAAGTACGCCGTTGCAATGTCACAAGTGGATGCTAACGACTTCGTGCAGAGGAGGCTGTGAAGCTCTTCGGCCAGGATCACGAGTACACCAAGCTGATCATCAAGCATGACGGTGTTGACCCAGAGGATGTTTACAGCACAGTGGCCTACGAGAAGGGATTCCACTTCCTCTACTATCTTGAGCGCGTGGTTGGCCGCGAGAACTTTGATAAGTTCATTCCTCACTATTTCACCAAGTGGGCTGAAAAGTCTCTTGATTCGTTTGAATTCAAGGATACTTTCCTTGATTTCTTTAACGGCTTGGGAAGCGACGAGATTAAGCGAAAGATTGCAGATATTGACTGGAACGACAAGTTCTATAGCCCCGGTCTCCCCCCTAAGCCGGAGTTTGACACTACCCTGGCAAACATGTGTTATGATCTGGCAAAGAAGTGGAAGGATCAGGTAAGTGTGCATCTACGAATGGTCAAATTTGGTTGCTAATACTTGGGGGAATAAGGACTTCAAACCCAGCTTCAGTGATGTCAAGGCATTCACCGCCAACCAGAAGATTGTCTTCTTGGCTGAGGTCCAGCAGGGCGGACCACTCAGCCCAGAGCGATCTCAGGCCATGGGCCAAGCTTATCAATTCACTGTGTCGCAGAATGTCGAAATTCTGTCAGCATACTACCTTGTAGCCCTGAAGGCAAAGGACTCCTCTTGCTACCAGGGCGTTGCAGACCTTCTCGGAAGAGTCGGTCGCATGAAGTTTGTGCGACCGCTCTTCCGCGAATTGAACAAGGTGGACAGGCAGCTTGCGTTGGACACTTTCGAGAAGAATAAGGATTTCTACCACCCTATCTGCAAGGGCATGGTTCAAAAGGACTTGGGACTCTAAATCAAGGATCAATTGAGTAGAGCAATGACCAATAAAAACTATTTTTGTCCCATCTACTCGAGCCATGTTGAATTCTTCATAACATCAGCCCACCACTCTCCGTCTGGCTTGTCGAACTTTTGAACAGAGATCAAATTGTCCGATCCGAAATTGCCGTATAGATGAGGGAAGCCACCCTCCCACTTTGTGGCCGAGCTGAAGTCGGCATGACGCAGCTTTGCAACCCAGATAGACGAAGCGTTGTCAAAGAACAGATCAGCCGTGTTAGGAACCTAGGGCGCTGCGTTAGCGAGGGATATCCCAGGCCGCGATGGGCACCTACCTGAGCCACAGTGCTCAGGTGGACAAAGCCATCGTCTGCGTCGAGCTTGGACAGGGGAAACTCCTTGGGGAATGGCTCAGGGGGAGCGTCGGGGAATATCTTGTACAAGTACTTGGGGGACTGTTCGGCTGCCATTTTGGGTGAAGTGGTTTTGGGTGTTGGGTTGAGGAGGGGAGGGGGGATAGCTTGGTCTACGTGTTCGTGAGGCTGATGATCCCCTCAGCAATGTCGCAATGTGCGTCTGGAATAAGCCTCACTATTGGCTGCAATATCGAATGACTCCACCTGCTTAGTTGGTGAAGGACTTCTCCGCCATTGTGTGCAACAGAGGTCGAAAATTTAAGTTACGCAACGGCTATGCCGTTTAGGTTGGTGAAGCCAGGTCAGGGATTCTGACTCGGGCCTGGGTTCTCACATAGCTCTGGCCTAGGGGACAAGGCTGTACAGGGATAGATTTGGTGTGAGAAAATCAATCCAATGGCGATTTGCGGCCAGCCGGTGGGTACTTACTATGGACTGGACCTAGATATGGCGGAATCATGGCAACATCCAATCCCAGGAAGGTTTTCGTCACCACATATTCGCTCTTATCGAGCACGTTGCTAAACCGTAAATGCCTCCCCGCCCTGCCACATCCACAGATCTAGGTTAAGCCTTGCTTTTATCAACAGTTAAACAGCGCAAAGTATACATATATAAATTTGATTAAAAACCAATGAATTGTTAAGCTAAGAAAAAATTGTTATAGCTCGCATTCTTACCCTCATCTCGAGAAGTAGGATTTGACCCATGTGGGAAAATCATAAATATAGGGTAGGCTAAATACCCAGAGTCCACACAGTGCAAAGAAGCCCAACCACAAAACAGCCAACACCTAGCCACGTTCCCGCACGGTGTAAATCATCACAGGTGCGTGAAGAAACGCGGCATGTGAAACTTGAACTTCTCATCCACAACTCTTCACCGTCTTACTAACCCCGTGCCGTTGCTGGGGGCGGTGAGAAGTGAATGAGGCTCTGCGACCCCCATCTCCTACGACCTTCGGTCCGTAGGGAACGGTCGGTCACCAGTTGACGCTGCAAATAATGTCTCGAGGCCCTCCCCCCTCTCGTCTTCAGCTCTTGTCGAGCCTGCCAGCTCGACCTGTTGGCGAAAAGGTTAGGTTTTTAGGGTGGTATGACTACATTTCACCCCCACGCCCCCGTAGGGTCACCTGCAATCCGGAAGGGGCCTCAATTTTGACATCTACTGACCGGTGCTAGTGTCACGTTTTATTCAACCGAATCCGGCTGTCTATCGCTCGGTCATCTTTACCCCAAGGGCACAAACGTCACTGTGATCGTGGATGTGAACCTGCTCCTGGAATCTCTCACTTCGGAAACGACACGTGTCGGAGAGCATGTCAACGTGATAGGTTACATTACGGCAAAGCATGAACCCGATACCCTTGGCGGGTTGCACCCAGGAACGGCACAAGTCTCGGTCCAAGCCCTCATGCTCTGGTCGACAGGTCCCATGGATATTCACGAGTATGAGAGGAGCTTTGGCCTCGGCAATCCCGGTCACTGAGGATACGCATGAGCTGCATTTGACAATTTGGCTGCATTGCAAAAAAAGCGCATCACGACGCGGTGCCGGCTTGTGGCGGCCTACCGCGACCCTGCGAACCTGCCATCGCAATGCCCACGATGGCTGCCGCGCTCAGATTCGCTGGAATACCCGGCGATGGTAGGCGATGACGCTTTAATAACGTTGAAAATTGTCTATGAATCCTGCCGCTTGCATCGAAACGAGCCAGTCTGCTCTATCCTGTCAGACTACCAGCCTTGTTCCCCGGCATGTTGAAGCGCACCTTCATAGCGTTTGGTTGTTGACATGGCCCCAATCAACAGCCTTCGCTCGGAATCTCACCGTCAGGGTGGACCGAAGACGTGGACAAGACCTACCATTTCTCGCCATAACTGCAGCTGGTAATCCAATTGGAATGCAAAGATTACCGGAACCCCGACTAATTAACTCCACCACTGCTTCTCCTTGCAGACGGGTAGACTCGCATGCATATACCACGGCACCAAGTCGCAATCCGGGTGGCCGCCAACCTCACATGGTTGAAATTGGGCTGAAACGATGCCAGATGGCATCGTATCGCTGGGTATCATGGGCACCAACATGATGCCGCGGGGAGAGTCCTCTGGTTGATTGGGTATCTTTGTCCATCCTCTATACACGCTTTCAAGCGCCCAACATTGGCGTCCTCTCCACCGCAGATGAATTACCCCGGCGCCTGCCTCTCACCGCAGTTCTCGACCCCCCCTCAACAAGATTATAACGTATAGACATTCTGGAACTGAAGTGGTGGTGCCTTGCCCA
Organism: Calonectria hawksworthii; assembly: GCA_020975415.1. NCBI lineage: Eukaryota > Fungi > Ascomycota > Sordariomycetes > Hypocreales > Nectriaceae > Calonectria > Calonectria hawksworthii. The sequence continues at coordinate 1,060,675 of JAHXZK010000001.1, read as the reverse complement.
CCATTTCAAGCGAGACCTGGACATGGCTGGGACGGTCGAGTGTGTGTGTGCCGATTCACATACTTACATATGGCCTTGGCGATGCGCATTCGTGTTGTTGACTGGTATTCATTGATCATCGTGGCGGCGACGGCCGTGATAGTGCCGCCTGGACGACTCGGAACCACCTCGCGAGACGACGACTGGCTGATGCAGCGGACGCTTCAGAGGCTTCTCGGGGTTCTGCTGCTGCTTGGCCGCTCTCTGTCGATCCCACAGCTCCTTTGATTTTCGGCAAATGTCATCGATTTGCTCCTAAAGATAGCGGACGCGCCAGTGTCAACAAGCTAGCGATAAAGGCCTGCCTCTTTCGGGCGGTTGCTCACATCTGTTAGGCAGGAGCCCGGTGTGGTAATCAGAAACCCATCTTCTCCCTAAAAGTCGACGGACATGAGCATGGAATGGGCATCAAGGCTGGCTTCAAGAGGAGGTACCTCGAGCGTGTAAGGGCGGACCGTGGCCTCGGGCCCCAGGTAGAACTGAAGCTCTTGGGTGATGACCTTTCTGTGGATGTCTAGGTGCGGGATCCAGTACTTGTTCATCGAGGAGGAAGACATGGTGTTCAGCTCGTCACATGAATAGATGCCTGGGGGTACGCCGCGAAAAAAATTGGCTAAACGGGAAGGATCCCAGGGAAGAAGGCCCAGGCCGGGGGAGGGTATTTATGTAGGCTTCGATGGTGCATGCATCCCGGCTCTGTAATGTGCCGGGGGTGCACCCAAAGTCAATGTGTGCAAAACCCATGAAGCTACAGAGGTGCATGTCAGCCGTTCTACATGCCCCTGTGCCACGAGCTCACCGCTTTCGCATACGGACATTGTCAAAAAGGAAGAATACCAGGCAGTCAATGTGAATGAGCTGCGCGGTGCGTCTGCGTGAGTGTTTCGCCAATCCCACGTTGTCAGAAGTATTGGAAAAAACGAACCCTGTGATACGCCGCCGACGATTGTGCGGGCGTGAAAGTGAGGCGAGCGAAGCCACCCTCTATTGGTGAGCGGCACCGGGCCTCCGCCTCGCCAGCGTGGCAAACATCAAATCAGCTGGCCAATATCTTATTCAAACTGTGCCTTTTCTCCCCCAAGAAGCAAAATAAGAAAAATAAATTGCTCGTGTGCCGAAGTTTGAGAGCTCTAAGCAGGCGCAGCGCGTTCCCCAGCGATGCCAAGTTGGGTATTACCGATTCAGATTAGGCAGACCGCTAGAATGAGGTGGGGATGCAATCTTTTCTTACCTGTCATGTCTCAGAGGTCGCGCTGAGATATACTGGCGACTATGATCTGAGGAGTTCGCAGGCGTGGCTGGCTAACTTGGTCCATCACGAGGGTTTATTGGACTGTGCGCACTACTCGCCCAGATCTGGGCGTGATGCTTGCGTTTGCCACCCCGGCTGGCATGCGGGCTGTCGATCTGGAGCTGCAGGGATAACGGCTCGAGCATTGTCGAGTCAGAAGACGAGCAAATGCGTGCGGCTAAATGCGTCCCAACAATTCCACCCGGGAGGGTGACCAGCTATTTGCCTATTCAAACATAGGCGCGAAGATCCCCAATCGGCGTATCAAAGGTCGGGCTGGGACACGAGCTGATGCGCCCACCGAAAACCGAGATAAGCATGGCAATTCTCTCCTACCTCACCTCCTACCACCACAGCGGCTTGGTCAACTCTGTGACATGTGCCACGTAGATACAGGCAGCTTGAAAAAACAACAACAAAAACAAACAGAGGTCGCCGTGTCTGGTCGATATAAGCATGCACTGCGACGACCGCTTAGTTGATCACTTGCGCCATGCAATGCAGTCCATGGCTGCCTCACATAGCGCAGTGAGAGAAGCTCTGCAGCAAAACGCACGTCACCCCACATCAGAGCTGTAGGCGCAGTCACTGTGGTCACTGTTTTTATGACAGCATCAGAGACACTGTGGAGTTGTCATTGGCAGACGCAGAAGTGATGTGCACTAATGTCAGCCCATGGGCGCTGCGACGGTTGCAATGTGCTTTGCCCAAGCTATTACTAGACGGAAACTTGTTATTACTACCTCAAGCAGGTAGCTTTTTAGGTCAAAAATACACTGCCCACCGTGCATGGTTGGGTGCTAAAACAGCTGATGTATTTTTTCCCCTTTTACGCCCGGGGTAAAGTGTCGGCGATATAGCTCCTATCGTGGGGGCTAGGAGAAGGAGGGGGGAGGGGAATGCCTAGAGTGTTTACGCTCGTGACTCGACGCTCGAGGGTGACAAGCTGGAGTGTTTCACCCGAGCGTGGATAGCAGAAACGACACTGTCCGTGGTGTACCGTATTTGTAACCGCAAGAGTACAAAGTAGATGCTGGTCAAGCGTGCCACGAGGATCTGCCCTCGCCTATCGGATCTGTGCGCCCCAACAACCGAGTGAGCATATGCACCCACAACGTGCTATAATTTGTTTCTGGATGCGTTGTTTAGGAGGTCAACTTAGACATTCGTCCCGCGTCAACCGGAATCGGAGGTCGTAGGTGCGTGCATGAATCTGATATATTGCATTTAATCTATAATTTTACGCTAATATCGAGCAAATAAGTTGCCGCTTTTGCAAGCGAACTTAACCAACATCCAACATGTGATAACCCCATATGTGTAGTCGTATCTTTTTTTAGCGCAAGGTATCTTAATTTAAGTCAATTCTTGGATGATATGAAATAATATCATTGTTCTTTTTCTATCATTTGTTAATGGCTTGGGCTCATCTGCACAATGCTGGTTAAGTTGATGGCCGCGGAAATCATGATAGCAACGTAACTCTTTAACCTATCATGTACTTTTAATCTAGCGAAGCATAGTTAGAAATGACGGTTCAAGTTGGTGCTTGGCTATTAGAAAATTGGTTTGCTGAGGACTCGGCCCCGTGTCAACAGCAGTTGATCAATAAGAAAACCCAAGGATCAGGACAGCTTCTTTTGTTAGTGGTAGGAAACGATTGAACCTACATTTTCTAAGTGCTTTGGAAATGTGGGATGCAATTTGGCTATGCATGAAAGCTTTAGAGAACAGCGTGAATTCCGCCTACCTCACTGACATACCATCTTAATATTCCTGTGGATCAAGACAAACCAGGAAAGCTGTTTGGTTATCCATAGTATAAATCTGAGGGAATAAACACTCCCATTTTTGAAAATACCCCCGTTAGTTTCTTGTATGCAATAATATCGTATCAACTCAGCTGTGCCCACAGTTTCTCAACCATTTAGTTAATGAGCTGGTGATTACGATTATGTAGAAACTTCTTTCCCCAAGTTTTGGCGAAGCTAAACAAACAGAAAGTTAAGCTTGTTGTAATGCATCGCGGAACATGCAAGGCTGGATGTTATGTAGGTGGGTAGGAACCGAGATTCATAAAACCTTCAATCCAACGAGTCAGACTCCTCCTCCTATGGGTGATCGATATATAACTTACCCTTGCACAGCATGATATGGAACCCGAAGCCAAATGTCCAATCTGGAGACCTCAACAAATGCTCGGGAGCCCAGCCCCGTCCTCCTACATTGCTCAGACATTCCTCGGACCGGCGACCCGGACGCAGCCCAGGTTAAAGCGGCGCCAGCTCTGTGAAATTTCACTGTTACATTCCTCCCCCGGCCTGGCCAATGCGCATCCTCGAGATCGTCCGCTTGGACAAACAGTGCACAGACGCGGCGTGGCGTTCAGTCAATGATAGCGATTGTGCAAGGATAGAATGGGTCAACCGATACTGGGGGACGTGGCGACTCCGGGGCTGAATTCAATTCGACTTGGTTTTCCTTTTGCGGCCAGCAAGGATGGCGCGATTTCTAATTTGAGGGACGTGTACTCGAAAATGAGACGGGATTCTAGCGAGTCCTGTTCGACTTTGCCATTGTGTCCAGTGTTCGTGGTCCACAAATGCTGTGCGCTAACGAGTGCGGGAGCGGGCCAAGGGGAGATGACAGCGGAAACAACTGAGGCGAGTGTGGATGGAACTGCGCAGCCTACGAAGGCCTCGAACGGGATACGTCACAATCACTTGAACTTTTTTTTCTAGAAGCCGCACCAGACAACCCCCATGACACGATGGAATTTAATCCTGGCAAAGCCAGAGGAAACAGTTCCCAAAACGCATGAATAACCCCTGACGTAGTGTCCATGAATGCTGGCACACGGCTAATGCTCGGCCGCCAATTCGTCGGTACGTCACATGCACGTGAACTCCCGGTCCCTCTCCTTAACCAGCATAAACTGCCAATCAAAGGACTCCCTGCACGAGACACTGGCACAAGTGCAGGTGCGCGACCGCGTCGGCCTGCGGAAATTTGTTGACATCAACCATCTGCGCCAGACCACAGGACGGCATATTTTTTTTGCGCCGACCTGGACTACGACTCTCTGGCAAAGCCGCGCCGGTGCCTTTGAGCCGAGCCCGACCCGCGAACCCAGCGATCCTGTCCATCGAAAGCTCTAGAAAGCTTGACGGCCCAGCCTTGTCATTCCTGGCTCCAGGCCAAGTTGACGAATCGACACAGGGGTGGCAAACGACTCAACAACATCGCGAGGGGATACCAGCGCTCGGGAACCTGTGCTGCGAGCTTTGATGGAGCGAGGTATCTCGATTGTCTGAAAATTTACCGCCATTTACCGCTTTTCTGCACCCTAGCCCGCTGGAGCTTCTCGAAGCTGCCGAGCCCCGCGCATTGTCGATAACGAAGCTCTCACCGACAGGGGACCAACTTGGGTCCCCAAAGACGAATCCGCAACCATGGCGCCCGCAGGAGGAGGAAACATTAAGGTGGTGGTGAGAGTGCGTCCCTTTAACGGGAGAGGTAGGTTACTGGCGCCGCCAAATCTTGCTACCGCCTAGTCGCTGACACCGACTTAGAAATCGACCGGGGATCGAAGCGCGTGATTGAGATGGAAGGAAACCAAACGGTTCTCACTGCACCCGACGGACATGCTGGCAAGGGAGTCAAGGATCTTGGCCCCAAAGCGTTTGCGTTCGATCGATCTTACTGGTCTTTTAACAAGGAGGATTCCAATTACGCAGGCCAGTCCGACCTTTTCGATGACCTCGGACGACCTCTTCTGGACAATGCGTTCCAAGGATACAACAACTGTATTTTTGCATACGGTCAAACAGGTTCTGGAAAGTCTTATTCCATGATGGGTTATGGAAAGGAGATTGGTATCATCCCCATGATCTGTCAAGATATGTTCAAGAGGATAGGCAGCATCCAGCAAGATGCAGCAACCAAGTGCACTGTTGAAGTGTCGTACCTGGAAATTTACAATGAGCGAGTGCGTGATTTGCTCAACCCTTCAACCAAGGGAAACCTCAAGGTGCGAGAGCATCCTTCAACTGGACCGTATGTCGAGGATCTGGCGAAACTTGTTGTCACAAGCTTCCAGGAAATCGAACACCTGATGGACGAAGGAAACAAAGCTCGAACAGTCGCTGCAACCAACATGAATGAAACATCGAGTCGAAGTCACGCTGTCTTCACCCTTATGCTGACACAGAAGAGATATGATGCGGAGACCAAGATGGCCATGGAAAAGGTGGCCAAAATTAGTCTGGTCGATTTGGCAGGTTCCGAAAGAGCGACATCGACTGGTGCAACAGGTGCCCGATTGAAGGAAGGTGCCGAAATCAATCGTTCTCTGTCAACACTTGGTCGTGTCATTGCCGCTCTGGCTGATTTGTCAACGGGAGGAAAGAAGAAGAAGGGTGGTGGCCAAGTTCCATATCGAGACAGTGTTTTGACGTGGCTTCTGAAAGACTCCCTTGGTGGAAACAGTATGACGGCAATGATTGCTGCCATTAGTCCTGCCGACATCAACTACGACGAAACGCTCAGTACTCTTCGATATGCCGACTCTGCCAAACGAATCAAGAACCATGCCGTCGTCAACGAAGATGCCAACGCCCGTATGATTCGTGAGCTCAAGGAAGAGCTGTCCCTTCTGCGAAGCAAACTGGGTGGAGGCACACCCGGTGGCGTACCCGGAGCGAATGTGCCCCCCGACGAGATCTATGCGGAGGGTACGCCTTTGGAGCAGCAAATGGTCAGTCTCACTGGCGCGGATGGTGTGGTGAAGAAGGTTTCAAAGGCAGAAATTGCCGAGCAGCTGAGCCAGAGCGAGAAACTCCTCACAGATCTGAACCAGACATGGGAGGAGAAGCTCTTGAAGACAGAAGAAATTCACAAAGAACGTGAAGCTGCTCTGGAAGAACTTGGAATTAGTATCGAAAAGGGCTTCGTTGGTTTGCATACGCCCAAGAAGATGCCCCATTTGGTCAACTTGTCCGACGACCCGCTTCTGGCTGAATGTCTGGTGTATAATTTGAAGCCCGGAACAACCACTGTTGGCAACGTGGACACCAATGCGGACCATCAAGCCAACATTCGACTGAACGGCTCAAGGATCTTGCACGACCACTGTACTTTTGAAAATGCTGCGGATGGCACGGTCACAGTTATTCCAGCGGAAGGAGCATCGGTCATGGTTAACGGAAAGCGCATCACCGAGCCGAAGCAGTTGCACTCCGGATACCGTGTCATTCTGGGCGATTTCCACATCTTCCGATTTAACCACCCCATGGAGGCTAAAGCAGAACGAGCAGAGCGGGCGGAGGTGGGCCAGAGCCTGCTTCGGCACTCGATCACAGCCAGTCAATTGCAGGCGCTTGATAGAACATCGCCCTCGCCAAGTCCCCGGCCGGGCCATGAGCGAACATTCAGCAAAGTATCCGAGTTTGGAGATTCTCGGCCAGACTCCCCGGCATCTACATCGCGTGGCAAAGATTCTGACTGGTCGTTGGCTCGACGAGAAGCGGCTGGAGCTATTTTAGGCACGGACCAGAACTTTACCAGTCTTACAGATGAAGAACTGAACGCTTTGTTTGAAGACATACAAAGGGTCAGGGCTGAACGTGTGAACGGTCGCGATGATGGAGAAGACTCGGAATCCGTCACCTCCTACCCCATCAGAGACAAGTACTTGTCGGGCGGCACCATGGATAACCTGTCGTTGGATACGGCGCTTACCATGCCTTCGACACCCAAACAAGGCGACCCGGATGACAGACTTAAAGAGGTCCGAGAAGAACTGCAAAACCAGCTGGAGAAGCAGAAGGAGGAATACCAGGATCAACTCAAGAATGCCGAAGCAGCGAATGTCGAGATTGAAGAAATCAGGAAGGAAAAGGCCAAAATGGAAACAGCGTTGCAAGAACTCAAAGAAGATATGCAAAAGCAACTGAACTCCCAACGAAAACAATTTGAGGAGAAGATCGAGAAGATTGATCCCTTGAAACGACCGAAAACGAACCCCAAGCTTTCCGATGAAGAGGTTGAGCGGGCTAAGGCAACAGTCAAGACCTGGCGGAGTCGACACTTCGTCAAGATGGCTGAAACAGTCCTCCAGAACGCAGCAATCCTCAAGGAGGCGCAGATCATGAGTAACGAACTGGAGGAGAGCGTTGTGTTTCAATTCACCGTGGTGGATATTGGCCACGTTCTTTGCTCCTCATATGATATGATGCTTAATGGCCTTACGGGCGAAGGAGATGATATTGCCCTTGAAGAAGCTCAGAAGCCGTGTATTGGTATTCGCGTGGTCGATTACCGAAACAGCGTAGTCCATCTTTGGAGCTTGGAGAAGCTGCATGACCGGGTTCGGCAGATGCGACAGATGCACCAGTATCTTGATCAACCTGAATATGCACAACACCTCAGTCTTGACAACCCGTTTGTGGAGACTTGCATGCCTTCATACACTCTGGTTGGCGAAGTCGATGTGCCATTAAAGGCAGTTTTTGAAAGCAGGGTCCAAGACTCCACATTGGACGTCCTCTCGCCATATACTTCCCACGTCATCGGCATCATCAAACTTTCACTAGAGCCCTCGCATGCCCGCGCACCAACCAACACCTTGAAATTCAACGTGGTTATGCATGAAATGGTTGGATTTGCCGAGCGAGAAGGTACCGAAGTGCATGCTCAGCTTTTCATCCCTGGCATATCTGAAGAGGACGGAATTACGACGACGCAGATGATTAAGGATTTCGATGAGGGCCCGATTCGATTTGAGAGCGTTCATAGCATGAGCGTTCCCTTGTTCGCGCCCAAAGATGTGACCTTGAGGGTAGCCATCTTTGCCAAGGTGTCAGCCATGCATCTGGACAAACTTCTCAGCTGGGATGACATGAGAGATGCCGTTACTATGAAAGACAACTCCAAAGGAGCCCGCATCAACGAATCGCAATTTTTCACTCAGGAGAAGCATGACTTGCTCGCTCGAGTGCAAATCATGGAGCTCAACGAGATGGGCGAGTATGCCGCAGTCGAGGTCACGCAGACCAGCGAGTTGGACACTGGAACCTTCCAGTTGCACCAGGGTCTACAGAGAAGGGTCGGAATCAACATCTCGCACAGCTCCGGCGATGCTCTGCCTTGGGGCGATGTCACAGCTGTGCGGGTTGGAAAGATTCGACTGGTTGACTCAGCGGGAAAGACCCCTGACATGGCTTCGAATGAGCCTGATTTGCTATTGAAGCTTTCTTCAAATCCCGTATTCCGAGAAAACGCGAACGGCACTCGAAGCATCACCATATTTGCCCAATGGGACTCTAGCATGCACGGCTCGCTCTTGCTTGACAGAGTGACTGCGGACAAGTATAAGGTACAGATGACAGTTTCGTGGGAGATTAGCTCGGAGAAGCTGGCTGAGCCGATGAGGTTCTCGCAAAAAGTTTGTGTGCAGATTCTATCTCGTTCATTTGTACGACAAACCTCGGTCTTTTCGGCTCTTTTCCAGAATGTTAGATTTGTGCGATCGTCAACGGGCATCTTCACCTTGACCATGCGACCTGCTCCGATCAAGAGGATCGGTGATTTATGGAGGATGAACAGCCAGCACGATTATGTTAAAGGGGAAGAAAATTTGACGAGCTGGGCTCCTCGGGGAGTGTCTTTGGTTAGCGACTTTATCCTGGCCCGCAAAAAGAAACGACGGACCAACGAGATGGGAGCAACCCAGACTGTCTTGTCCAAATTGCCTCTGATGATCAAGGATGCGTCTGATAAGGCACCGTCTCCAGAACCGTCTCCAGAGTTGAAGCCGATCATCCCTAGCGATGATGATCTTCTCAACGACACGCCCGAAACTTCACAGGCGCCGTCTGAGGATGAAGATCAGCCTGACGAGGAAGTCGGAGAAGGCGGTGAAGAAGGAGTTGATGCCGCTGAAGGAGACACTGAAGAAGATGCCGGAGAAGAAACTCTCAAAGTGGAGGAAGTGCAACCCAAGTCCGAGTACAACGAAGTGCAGACCGACCTCTTGGAGAAATGTCTCAAGCTGTGGAAGAAGTACCCTGATCCGCTCTCCAGCATCCTGAGCCCGACAAACACAGCGCCACCAACCAACGGCGTCGCAGAAGATCCTCCCCAGGCCCCAACTCTCATCACAACCATCATCAGAGTTCCAAAGAACCCAAAGGTGTTGAAGGGAGGATATTTGCTGGTGCCAAACAGTGACTCTACAAGATGGGTCAAGCGATTTGTAGAGCTCAGGAGGCCGTACTTGCACATTCACTCTGCATCAGACGGCGACGAGGTGGCGCTGGTCAGCTTGCGGAACTCACGCGTTGACAGCCAACCTGGTGTTCTGGGTCTTTTGCATGGGCCAGATGATTACGATTCTCCCCGCGACTCGAACGGGGGACCTGATTTCACGCCGGGCCACCGGCGCACGGGATCTGGACGAGTTATATCTACCATCTGGACAGGTGCCGGTGGGGGAAACTCAGATGGAGCTGGTGGCCTCCAGCGTCTCAGTGAGCGGATGCAATCAGCCGTGTTTGCGATTTATGGGACAGACAACACGTGGCTCTTCGCAGCGCGCAGCGAGCGAGACAAGATGGACTGGATTTTCCGAATTGATCAGACTTTTATGTCGAGCAACGATAGCGTGCCCGGTAGCGGGGTGTCAAGCCCATATCCTGGAAACTGATTCGAGGAGCGGGTACGCATGAATGGGGTTATGACTTGAAACGTTCTCTCATTTTGGCATCTAACATTTCTTTTGTCACGTTTGGCGGTGAATTAGATGAGATGACTTATACCCCCGAAGAATGAGGAGGGAAACACCAATGATGTAGGAGTACTGTTCAAAACACAATAAGCTGGATATAGGTAGACTCGAAACTCGGGATGCCGTCTCAGGCGCTGGCCCCCCCAGGCCGGGGACGCTCGAACTTGGAATCCAATTTGGATAGAACTTTAATGTGGATCAATATTACTACAACTTTGAACAAGACAGGATCTGTTTTAGCAGCTGGACCATATTCCCGGAGACGGGGTCTGGGCTGGAAAAGTGAGATGTGATGGAACTGGGAATGAGAAAAATAGAAGTGGTGTACATGAGCCATGTCGTTTTGGGCAATGCCGATCGAGTCAATGCCGAGAACCGGGGGAGCTCCAGTACCGTGTGGGCATCACGGCGATGCTAGCTCGCAAGTGCTTGACGGGCATTGACAGTGGCTGCCTTCCGACCTTTCTCAAGTCGGTGAAACATGCATGCCGCCGAGGAATCCCAGTGATGCAGCCACATGGAGTACAGGGCTACGGCAGCCGGCCGGTCGAAGACACAGCGGGGAATTTTCATGGCAGTGCAGGAAAAAAGAGGCCGAACGAAGCGGCGGACTGGATTCACACATGTTATGATGCACAGGTTACGTCAGTTGTGAGCCATTCGATTCGCCAGCGGGGATGACGGCGCGCTGTGTTGAAGTTGTTTCCGTTGTTGCTTTTTCCAACGACCGGCGTGGGTGGGGGGCTTTTTTTCTCTCCCGCCACTACTTGACGGAGCTTGAGAGGACGGCCTAAGGCCCAACCATGGTCTGGCGGGTTGTCACGCTTGGCCTTTTGGACATTGCATTTCCCCCAACACGTCAACCCCAGCTCCCCTAGGACGGGATGCCTTAGGGGAGTGGCTAACTCCGCGGCCGACTGCACGAGTGTGCTAGCTCTGCAAATAGTTTTCCGAGGGAAACAGAAAAAGAAAACAGGGGGGGCAAATTAGGGTACAAGATGTAGTCCCGGAGCACCTCCGGGGCATATGACAGGGCGAGAGAGGACAATGGTCGGGCCACACAACACCCGCAAGTTGCAACAAGCGGCGGGCGGGAGAGAGGCTGGGTGCCAGTGAGCTAGGATGCAATGCAAGAGACAAACAGATGGCGGCTAAAAAGAAAAAAGGCCGCAGACGGCGATACGACGCATTAGATCCGATCCGAGAAGATGCCCGATGAAGCCATGGAAACAGAGCAACTGGCCCAGGATGTATATTGAGTTAACTAAGTGGTCTACCGGGCAGAGATGGAGTGGATGAGTCGTGTGCCACGGCGGCTTTAACTGGAGAGACCAGGTCTCAATTATGACCTTGGGGTTGCATACATGGAGGAGCATTCGCTGGCTTGGTGCGGCCCGGGCGCGGGGAGCAAGGAAGCAAGGATCCTTGTATGGACTTTGCAACCGTCTCACGCTCATCTGCTTGTGCAGTTTCCTCTGTGCTTGTGCAGCCCCCTCATGGAACTCGGAAAACGCCCGCCTCTGCTGCAGGCGAGTGGGCAGTGGAAGCGGAGGTGGAGGTGCAAGCAGGGGGAGGTGGAGGCTGCCGATGGTGTTTGGACGAGGAGGGTTGCACTGAGAATAGCTGTGGCTGCCCAGACATGGCATTTGCCGTGATTGGCGCCACTGTGGTTCTACGATGTCGGTCCAAGAACAGTATATACATGAAAATGGAGACGCATGGCACAGGAAGCGGAGGCGAACGAGGTTGCTTGCTGCACACAGGGCGAGCTTGTGGGCGTGGGTGGTTGTAGAGGAACCGGGATGCTGGGACTGGGGGGGTTTGGGAGGACCCAGCAGAGTGGGTGGGATAAGATGGGAGGGAGGATGGGATGAGATTGAGGATTGAGGGGGGGATTCGCCCGGCAATTTTCAACGCGAGAAAGGGCACGCCATCGTGGGAGATGCAAGCAATGGGCGAGGGTAAGGGAGCGAGGTCAAGCGAGGCCTAGGATCAAGGGGATCGGACGTGACAACGGCTGCAACAGGACCCTGGATGGGCCAAGGTCAAATGCGAGAGGAAACAAGATGAGACGGAGCCCCCCCTCGAAACGAGATGGTTAAAAAAAAAACCGCTCCTCTGTCGAGACCCCGCTGGGTGCAGTGAGTTGGAGATAAGACGACAGTATCCGCATGGTGGTAACACAGCACAGGCAGAAAGCATCCAGGCCATGTTCCTGTGGTACGAGGCGATTGGCCGTGACCCAGCACGCTGGGGCCAGCGATGGAGCATGGCCAAGATACGACGTTGTACGGGACCAGACTTGGCAGCACTATAATCGGGGGGGTTCATTGATGATCCCACGGGATCCAGATGGCCGGTACATGGAATTTGGGCTTCATGGCAATGCCGTCCAGGAGTCGTCTCAGGTCCCGGGTGGTGCCCAACCAGCCGGGACTGACGGGACGGGGGACGGGAAGCCAGGCAGAAAAAGACGTTGCTTCTTTTTTTTTTTTTTTTTTTTCCTCCGAGAAGATTGTCGTGGCTCGGGCGGATGGTCTACCCGTTCGCGCCGCCCTGGACATACAGTAGTAGATGGAGGTAGCAGTGGTTCGTACCCACCGGTCGGAATGGCACAATCCCGTCCGTAGCCTGTCTCTAGTCGCGAGTTTGTCGGTTGAGCAACAACCACACCACTCCCGGAACCAGGCTGGCGGGCCACACACATACACTCCCCCCTCCCCTGCTCCACTCATCGTCGGCCTTCCCTGTCTTGCGTGTGCGGATTTCGCCCTTCAGACCTAGGCTGGGCGAGACGACGTGCCATTTTCGCCGCGGCGGTGAAGAATGCTGGTTACAACGTGTAGCAAGCGGTTGCTGGCTGGTGCTGGTGCGAAGCCCGGGCCGCAGCGCGGATGTATGCGCGCATGCGATTGAGGAATGTTCCCATAATTGATTAGTAGAATGGCGCACCGAGATTGCATGACTAATGAGGCCCCAATCTCTGTCCCTCTCTTGGAAGGGATTCACTGGCCATGCCCCCCCCTCCTCCGAAGCTATAGCTCAGCTTGAGTAGCGTCAGACTGGGGGAAGTTGGAAGAAGGAAAAAAAGGGATGGAAAGCGGAGCGGAAGTAGAGCCACAATAAGAAGCTAAGAAGGGTAACAGGGGAAAAAAGCAAACAACAACGGCGTCCTTGGCTTGCCTTAGCTCAACGCAAGCAAGGCCCCTAAAAACAAGTCCATAAACACCCCGGCTCATAAACCACTATTTTTTTTTTCGTGCTTGCCCTGATTACTAAATGAAGAACAGTAATGATACAACCTGGCTTCCGTTTTTATCTTGGCCACATGGAAGACAGGGTGAACGCTCCTCGGGAGATTGGGGGGGATAACTTTGTTTTCTCTTTGGCAGGGTCTTTTATGGCAGCCGTGCGACAACAAGCTCGCGGGTGGGGAGCATGCACCATCAGATCATGACAAGGAGCGGGATGACGTTCCAGGACCGAGGTCTTGGAAGAGCATTTGGATTGAGTTTTCTTGGGTGAAAATGAGGGCACCCGACGACGTTGGAAAGGGGCGTGCGCCGGTGGAGGTGTGTGTTGGCTGGGGTGGCAGACCTGGTAAACTAAGTGACGGGACGGTGCGCGGTGGTGCGGAAACACGTGCCAACGTAAAGAGGGTCGTTGGACCAGGGGGGGAAGGAGATGAGTCCGGTTCCGGGGAGGGGATGATTAATTAATCAATTGCCATTAATCCACGGGAGCCGAGGCAATGCGATTGTGCGAAATAGCCTTTGGGAATAGAAGCGAATGTCATCGGTTTCGCTTCAGTCGTCAGTACGCGTATATAGAGTGATTGTGGCGGAAAGCTTATATTCCTTTTCACCATGTGAATAGTTCAGGCGAGGAGATAATGGAATAAATGAATGAAGAAGAAAAAGAACCGGGCAAGGGTTCGCAAACTGACAAATGAAAATAGGTTTGGCGAATGAAGAAGAGATGAAAGCTAATCATGGTAAAACACACATAACCCAGGGATCAAGGTCTCGCAAATCCGATTCACAAGGGAGGAGGCAAACGGCGGGGGGAGGCGAGGAAAGTCTGAGGAGAGGCGGGAGGGAGAGCGAAGGGTTCGCTATTGTGTCTGTGACATAGCTTAGCGAACATGATTCTGGTCCAAGGCAGTTGCTGTTACGGAATAGATACTACGTTCTGGCAAGGCTAGAGAGCCCACTGCCTCCCAGGTAAATTGTCCCCGACTCGGACAGAAATGCGGTGGTGGGCCTAGGGTGAGAGTCACCCTAAAAGGCAAAAACCACAAAGTCCGCCGAGAAACAGAAGTCGAGTCGGAAGTAGAACAGAAGGGGAAAAGAAGAGAAAAAAAAAGAGGCGGCTCCTCTTCTTGTCTGGTCTGCTCTAGTGGCCAGCCCGGGCCAGGCTCGGCTCATGCACAGCATGCAATGGCTTCTGGAGTTGGCTGAGACAGTGCCGGGCAATTGACGTAGCCAGCGACGACTAACACTGGAACTAGCCGTGCCACGCTGCGCTGCGCTACGCTCTACAGAGGGCTTGCCACGGCAGCCAGGCCCGGAGCATGAGACGTCGTGCAATTGCTCGTGGCTAGCGAAACGAGGTCCGGCAACTAGCTGCTGGTTGCATATCTTTAGCTCCCATGTTGATGAGTTGTTGTTGTTGAGCTGATCTAGGAGTCAGGCGATGATCGATCGATGATCATTCATGCTCGTTCCCGTGGCCGCTCTTTTTTCCTGCTGGCTCGGGGAATTTCAATTTCGTTACCTTTCTTGATCCCCCCATTTCCTTTCCCGCCCCTAGTTTCCCGTTTGCTCGTTTCTGCACCCTTTCTGGTCTGCCCCGGATGCGAAGCGAAGCATTCATTGCTTTTTCCTTCTTCTTTTTTTGGTCTTTTGCAGCCGCATATAGTTGACTGGCACTCATACCCACCCCGTCTGGATGGACACACGCACGATCCAAGACGACACAACCAACAGCACGCACACACACACACACACATCCACACTTTGCGAACACAGTCTCGTACATACATGCTTCCTGCATGCACAATTCTCGTACGGGCTCGCACCAACCAATAACGCACCCTCTGTTGCGCGCACAAGCCCTCACCTCTACGTCACCAAACCCGCCCGGCTGGTTCGTCGTCGTTGCCCTGGGGCGTCTGACTTTACACCCTTTTTTTCCCACGCTGCTTTCTGTCGCCCATCATCCCCTCTGCATTGCATTGCATTGCAATCTCCCGCGCCGCCCACGCCCCCCCTGAGCGGCCAGAGGAGGGCCAGCCACTCGAAAGGGTGATCGACAAACTGCCATTTGCCCTCACCCATACATGCGCTCCGCATGATGCACACGGCCACACACACACAGGCCTAGCTGATCTATCACGCATATCCTCTCTTTCCTCTCGGGTTGTGGCCAACCACCGACCTCCGATTGCAACCACACTTGTCCTGCACTAGAAAAAAAGAGAGAAGCATGTAGAAGAGCCAGAAAAAAAAAAGTCCCCCAATCCGCATTGTCTCACCCACAGGGACTAGGACAAGGGGAGGACGGATTGTCCCAGGAAAACACGTCTCCGTGTCCCGTCAAATTTCCAAGCCTCCGGAACGGGTTGCGCTCCCGACCCAGACCACCGGATCCCGGCCCCAGTCCTTGTTTTTTAGTTTACCCAAGGCGCCGGGACCACTGGGCGTGGGATACTGGAGAGTCGAGCTCCTCATTATCTAGACGAAGGGAGTGACAGAGAATAGGGCCGAGGATATTTTTGTTTTATTTTTTAAAGTTGAGTTGACATAGTTTGAGTCGCATAACTTCTGAGGCGTTGACTCTGCCTTCCCCCCCCCTCTCGTAGTCTCACTTGCAAGAAGAGCCCGCTCACCATGGCTGGTGTCTGCTGCATGTATATGGCCTCGTTTCTTTGGCCTGTGGCGCATCACATCGCATCAGTCAATAGTTGAGGCAACATGCACTACGCCACAACTTGCTCGCTGCCCGCCCACCAAAGACAAGACAGAGAATACTCTCCAACGCCGACGGGGTTCGCGGACCCTTGGCGGTCTACTGACGCGAGTCGCCAAGTTTGGGAGCAGAAGTGCCCAGCCCACTCACACGCATCTTTCCCCCTCCCCCGTAAGGCTGGGGTGTGCGTATACGCTCTGAAGGTGTTTGTTGGTGGACAGACAGTTGCATATGGGTTTCCCGTTCCTTGTGCGTCCCTTCCATGGGCTGCTTGTTTCCCCCTCTCTTTTTTCCCTTGTCTATTTGTCCCCTCCTCCCTCTCTCTTGCTTGCTTGCCCCCCATTTTCATATTCCCTGCGTCGGCTGCTTTCTTTTTGGCCGACAGGGCGAATGCCTGTCAGCGAGCGAGCGAGCGAGCGAGTGTGGTCCCCCGAGCCCCGACCTGACGGCACACCCGCACCGCGCGCGCAGGCTTGGTTGGGAATGGAGGACACCCGCAACCAGCACCAGCACCTGACACCCTGCTCCTCTGTCGCCCTCTGGTCCTTGTCCAATAACCGACAGGCTGGGTCAGCCCGAGCGACGAGGATACGGGTTACAGCACCCGGTGCCTGCCTAGAGGCGGGTTTTCTAAGACACACGGGGCGTGCGCCGGACTGGGCTGGGCTGGCTAGGAAGCCGAGTCAGATACCCGTCCCAAACTGCTGGGTCCTTCTGTTGGCGCTGCTGTTCTGACAAGGCGATCCTGTCCTTCATTGTCTCTCTCGCCTGCTAGTGCTGTCGTGTCTCATCTCGTCTTTGTTCTCTGTCTTTGTCCTGCTCATCCGACTTGCTTGCTGCCTCGCCCATCCTCGCCCTTCACTCGATACTGTTATTATTATTACCGTCCCGCCCTCTCCGGCCTACGATTTCAGTCCTTTCTGCCATTTCCCACTCCTTTCGCTGCTATTTTTTTTTCCGTTTGTGGTGGAGGCTTTCCTAGACGAGGGGTGCGGATCCATTCACCACTGTCCTCTCACCCACCTCTCCCATCTTTCCGTCTTTGTCGACACTACCATCTTCCCCAGTTTGACGGACTTGCTCCCCACCTTCTTCCCTTCCTCCTCCCCGTGCTTATTTTCTTCTTGAATCCCACCGTCCCCCCCCCTCTCTGAATCACGCCTCCCGCTTACTCTCATCCTCATTCGGCGAGCTCTTTCAAACAGCATCCCACCATCACCACCACCACCAACCACTACAATCACCATCTTCGCCGCCGATCCATACCCACACTTGGCTACTCACCATCACGCCTAGCTTGCCATTTCTGGATCTATTTTTTTCTTATTTTTGATTTTTGATATTTGACATTTTTTTTCTTTTCAAAAAAAAAAAAAACAATTCTCGCCTCCCCCCAATCCATTCTTTGTTCGGGCCGCATCCCAGTTCTTCGCCTCCGACCGTTCCACTCTCGAATATTTCACCTTGAGTCGCACCTCGCATATCCCGCATCTTTGGCTCGCTCTCTCATACCACCAATTCGCCTGTGTGGGGGTGGAGTGTTGGCCTCAGCTCAGCATTACCGCTCTGTCGGGTCCCCTTCCCGTGTCAGACCAGAAGCTGCATTGCAATCTAGTCGCCGCTCTCCATCCAATGGCCTCAATTCCCCAACTCTAAGCTTCCACCGCAAAAACTGTACCACGGCGTCACCCAGCTCTGAACCATGTCGAACCACCCCTATCACCCAAACAACCAGGACGGCAGACCTGTCCCTTCGCCGTCTTTAAAGGATTATCAGTTTACCTTCAATTGCTCTGCTTCCAGCTCGGCCAAGAATAGCTTTATTGAGCCTGATGTGTGTGCAACCCCTTTCATTTCCGGATACATTTTTTCAAGAATACACCCGATTTGCTTGTAGAAATGGTTTTGTTTGCTGACAGAGGATTTTCTCGCGTGGTTAGCCAGATGCACAAGAAACGTGAGTCTCGCTGCCCCTGACCGCCAGATTAAACCCAACCCACCTGCTAAAACAATTCAGTAGAGACTCAGAGTCCCTGACCGAGAGTGTTCAAAATTTTCCAGAGGAATTTGGACGAACCTACCATGCGTACAGAGCGGGTTGTGAGTCACCGCTATCTAGAATGTCGTTGCATTTTTGTTGAAACTAACGGCTGGCTCTAGCATACGCCTTCCCCAACGACCGGTTGGAGCAGGAGAGGCTAGATCTTCAGAACGCAGCAATGGTAGAGCTCTTTGGTGGGAGGCTGCATTTCGCTCCCCTTTCACAGTCGAACCCGCCAAGAGCAATCCTTGACATTGCCACAGGCCTGGGCGACTGGGCCATCAAGATGGGCGACAAGTTTCCTCAATCAGAAATCATGGCAACCGATCTCTCTCCAATACAACCTCGCAACGTGCCTCCCAACGTCAACTTTTACGTTGAGGACTCGTAAGTAAACTCGACGCCCGTACTATTGTGTCATTGCTAATTAGTCATCTGCTCACTAGCTCTCAACCTTGGGATTATTCTCACAAATTCGACTACATCCACACACGCACGACAGCTGGTTGCTGGTCCTCCTTCAAAGAACAAATTGCGGACCAAGCATTCGAGTACCTAAACCCGGGAGGTTACTTTGAATCTCAAGAATTCGACGCCATCATCGCCTGCGACGACGACACCTTGGACCCCGACTCCGCCATGGCCAAATGGTTCAACGATCTTTGCCGTGCTGGGGACTCAGTAGACCGCCCCGTCGTGGTTGCTAAACACCTCAAAGAAGCCTACATGGCAGCTGGGTTTGTCGATATTGAGGAGCGCATTTTTAAGATGCCCCTGAACCCCTGGCCCAGGAACGAGCGCCTCAAACAACTGGGCAAGATGTGGGAGAGCAACTTTGTAACAGGTCTAAGCGGCTTCTCCTTTACGCTATTTAACCGGGCATTTGGTAAAACACCCGCTGAAATTGAGGTCAGTCCAATACTGTGCTACTAATTTCACTCGGTTCGACGGTTGCTGACTGAGGGTTTAGGTTTCGCTTGTTGACGTTCGACGCGACATGATGGACACGAGAATCCACGCCTACCTTCCCATCTACGTTGTGACCGGACGAAAGCCCTTCCCCAACGAAAGATCTGTACCTATGTCGTTTTCTGCTTGAAAGCGCAACCCAAACCCTCGAATGTAACGGCCTATTTATTGATAGATATGGAAGAAAAATTAAATGCAGATGGAGAGGGGTGAAACAGCCCATGCGAGAACAAAAAGCCGTTGTTGAAGTAGAGCGACCGCGGCTAAGGTGCTCAGAAGTGGTTCATTTTTGTTGGAGTTTCATACCCATGATACCCTGAGCGGGGAGGAATACCCCATTCTAATGTTGAATGATCGGCATGACATAGAGACGGGCGTTATTACTTAGATTCTGCGGGCTCAATTGACAAAGACCATGTCCTTTTCATTTTTTGGATTTCAATGTTTTCTTTTCACTACCTCTGTCGTATGCAAGCCGCCCATCCTATTAAAGGCAATCTTGTTTGTATGATTACACTAACTAATTGTGCATACCGTTGCTATACTCCTGCTTATCATCACTCTTCACATCCTCGAATTTTTCGGGAATCACCATGGTTTCTCCTGTATCGACATCAGGAGCATCAGACTCTTCAGAGCTTTCGACGTGCTCAACAACTTCGTGTCGCTTAGCAAGCCACGAGAGAGCCGTGGCTTGTTCCTCGGGGAGCAGCTGCTTGAGACGGTTCTGGGACAAGAATTCATGGTCGGCGAACTCGAAGCCGGGTACAACAGTCTCCGAGATGAGCAGCCCCTCAGGCTCCTTGCCGTCTGCGGGCGGTGATTCACCCTCAGCAGGTAGGAGGTAACTGGCCTTCCAAACACCGCCCTCGACGACCCATTGAAGCTTCTCGCCGCGTTCGACGGCGTGTCCAACAATAAAACTCTCGACGCGGCCATCGGTATGGAGCAAGACATATCGCCCGCGGCCGCGGTGGAGAGTGTGAATGATGCGACTTCTGTTGCGATGGAAACGTCCCAGAGGGCGACGAGCAGTCAGGAGGTAGAATATGGTGGTGGAGAGACGACGGAGGCCTGAATCAAAACCGGGGCGAGGACCCCCCGATAGAGAGATGGTCTCCTCAGATAAGGGGTTGGGAGGATAAGGAGAAGGCATGGTGGCCGGAGCCGCATCAGTCTGACTAAAGTAGCCGCCCTCAATGTGAGGCAGCAGCTTGAGAGTTTGGATGAGGGCTTCGGTTTTGGGGGGCTCGGGTTCGGAGGATGGACTGAAGACGGGTTTCAGAGGACCCAGGGCTGGGTCGTGGAGAAAGTTGTCGCCCATTTTTTCTGACAGCCTTGATTCTGGTGACGGTGCGTCGAGATGAGTTGAAGGGAGTTGAGGAAACCGAGGTTGAGAATGGTTCAAAGGAGACGAGAAGTTTAGAACTCTGCTGCTTAGATGTCATGGCTTGGTAAGCAAGCTTGAATAACTCGGGACGAAGGGCTGACAATCACCTTGGCAGGGTTGTCAGGCTTGACTCATTGGCTCGGAGACGAGAAGAATTACCCCGGAAAGCAGGGGCTGACGACGGGCAAAGAGCAGGGTGTGCACCGCAAGCTTGTGTGAATGGTGAGCTTGTGAAAGTTGCTTGCTGACGGAGACCTAAATCTTAGTAGGATTTAGTGTTATTGTAGGAGAGGGAGTAGTGATGGCGATGGTGGTGGTACAGGTTGAACTTGGGCAAAGTCACCAGGCATCAAGTTACGGAGACTTGGCTTCAATTCTGAAAAGGAGGGTCGGGTTGTTTTTGGGAGACCGTGAGGGTGTGAAGCAGGTTGGGTTTATTACACGGGCGTATGACGGCAGATGCTGACAGTGACGCTGGGCTGGCGTTTGACATGTTGGCTTCTAAGTGATGATCAGGGTTGTGTGTGCATGCACCGAGGGCTCCGGGTTCTCAAGCAGGCATCTAACTAATACGGAAATACTAGGCTAGGTAGACTCACAAGACCAGAAAGAATGCAGGTGGTGAGTTGATGAAATCAGCAGCTAATGTCGTGCTCTTCGGACATGTCAGCCCTTATTGGTGTTTTGTCGCCGCGGCATGTTAGTTGTGAGTCGGTTACGACCAGGCAAGGTAACCCGGGGAAGAGAAAAGGAACCAGTGCAATACCATCAAGCGCACCGAAGTAGCTATATTTTCAACCAGTCAATCGCTGTCGTTGGACGCTCCACCGCCGCTTAAGGAATACTGAGCTAGCCCTGCATCACCTCGCACGACTCCTGTCGCTCGCTAAGCCACAGGGGAGAAAGCACCCGCACCCCCCGCCTTCGGGGCGGCAACCGTTGGTGGAGGCAGGTCCATGTCGGCCCCATGACGCAACAGCAACAGGGCCGGGAAAAAAGTAGAGCCATGATGGGCGGTACGTGCGATGACATCCCGCAACACCATAAACCAAAGCCATTCGTTTTTGCTGCGAGACTGCCTCCCGCTCCGCCCCTCGATCCCCCGGGCCCTCTCGTCTTACACTGCAAGCCTCCAGAGGCCCATTGGGGGGCGCTTCATGCCCTTCGCCGCCATGTCTACCCCGCGCCTGCTCGTCCGACGGGTGCCGCTGCGCATCCCACCTCCCGCCGCCGCGTGCCTCCATCTTCGAATTGCACCCACCGTCGCCCGATGCCGCTCCCGCGCCCACGCCCGCCTGCTCTCGTACACCCGGCCGCGCCTCGACCATCAGCAGCGGCAGCAGGAAGCCTACGAGCGCCTCCGCAACGCCAAGCCTCTGGTTCCGGACCGCGCCGCCGAGCGGTTCACGAACGCGGGGACCAGCCGCAACTCGAAGCTCTTTGTGGCCGCCACGGTGCTGGCCGCCGTCGGCTTCTACCTCTACAACTCGCAGACGGTGCCGGTGACGGGCCGCCGGCGCTTCAACTTTTTGTCCGATGCCATGGTGGCGCGCGCGCACTCCAAGGCCGCCGGGCAGATCATCGAGCAGGTCAAGGCCCAGGGCGGGCACTTCCTCTCTGACTGGGATCCGAGGACCATTTCGGTCAAGAGGGTCATGAAGCGGTTGATACCTGTGAGCGGCATGACGGATCTCAATTGGGAGATTTTTGTCATTGCCGACAACCGTACGTTCTTTTTTTCTTCCTGTTGTTGCTTTTTTTTTTATTGCGCTTGTTCATAACTACCCCTCGTCAAGATACTTTAGGCTAACATGTGATGGCTTCTCTTTCGCACCCTTGCAGGCACCGCCAACGCTTTTGTCCTGCCGGGCGGCAAAGTCTTTGTTCACAGCGGCATCCTCAATGTGTGCCGAAATGAGGACGCACTCGCGGCAGTGCTAGGCCACGAGATTGCGCACAACACGGCGTCGCACGCGGCTGAACGTCTATCTGCAGCGTGGGTGGGCAACCTGACGGCGGGAAGCCTGTTCTTCCTGGCGGGTGCACTACCGGGCCTGGCGCTGTTCGGCATCTGGAGCTTCGTGGGTGGCTTCTACCTACAAGATCTGCTTTTCTACCTTCCCATGGGCCGAAAGCAGGAGAGTGAGGCCGACTACATTGGGCTGATGATGATGGCCGAGGCGTGCTACGACCCGCGTCAGGCCGTGGGCTTCTGGCAGCGTATGGAGGCTATTCAACACTCGGGGGGTCAGGAGGTGCCCGAGATGCTTAGCACGCATCCTTCGGTAAGTCCTTTTTTGCGATAGATTTCGAAAAAGGAACAATTGCTAACGAGTGCATTTCTTGCGTTAGAATGAGCATCGAATTGCAAAGATCAGCCAGTGGATGCCCGAAGCCATGGAGAAGCGGATGCAGAGTGACTGCCGGGGAACCGCGGCGTTTGCAGACCGGTTCCGTCAAGCGATGAGGAGAGGATCCGCCGTGGTGCAGGCAGCTTGATTTGGTTCATGACCGAGGTATAAATATTTGTTTATCGGGGAATGTCTAAGGAGTCCGGGGGTTGTTCTTGGGTGGGCAAATGTCGTGCTTATCTAGACCACACACACATATATACAAGGAAGCGGGAAGGGGATCTGCGATGCTCACATCTAGACGGATGAAACCTCCACTTGTACTAAAAAAGACGTTGTAAAACAAATTCTCCACATGATGGGAATCACGCCCATCGTGCCCATCAAGTACCAGACTAGAGGACACAGCATACCCGCACCCCCATCACCGTTGCCCGTAGTGTGTAGTGTGTAGTGTCCCTCGTGGCCTGCTCGTGGCCTGCTTGAGAGGGTTGCGCCATGCGCCCCCCCATTCCAGGTGTTCTGGCTCGCCTGGCTCTGGGCGGCCGGGGCGGACAGTTGGCAATCAGCTGGCTGTGATACGCTGCAGCGGCCCCCAGCGCGGGGCATGACGTCGGGGCCTTTTAGCGCGAAGGGGGGGGCCTGGGGCGGAGGAGATCTGGGGGTGGCCAGAGGGGGGAAAGCAACCCAGAAACCCGGAGGGGCCACCCCAACCGCATGAGCCCATGAGGCCATGCAACTCGTGCTCGGCGCGACAGGCCTGTGCCGAGGCAAATCTCCCCACCGCCCTGCTTTAAAAAAGGCCTGTCAGTGCCCGTTTTGTGTCTTGAACCTCGGCGAGAAGACCATTCAAGATTGTTCCTCTGCCCGAGAAGCTTTTTTTTGTCCCCGTCTTGTTCGCGCGTCCCCCAAACCTCCTTTGCCGCATCGTTTCTTCCCTTTTCTTCACAGCGCTTGCAGTAACATCTCTTTTTCCAAATTCAACAACCACATCATCGCAACCAAATCATCCATCACAATGTCTCAGTCTTACTCAACCGCCGAAGTTGGCAAGCACAAGAGCGATGCTGACGGATACTGGCTGATTGTCGAGAGCGACGTCTACGATGTCTCGAGTAAGTTTTCTCCCAATGTCCTTCCCCTTTTTAATGCTCTTTATTTGTCTTGTCGGCGCATTCTCCAACTATCAAAGGGGGGGGTTGGGTTACGCGCGCACGCGTGCGCCGCGGGGGAAGATGCCGCTGGCGTCATTCCGCCTTTCCGATCCATCCCCATCATCGTGAACGAAGCTGACGTCAACCACTCCCAGACTTCCTCGAAGAGCACCCAGGCGGCGCAAAGATCCTCAAGCGCTTCGCCGGCAAGAACGCCACAAAGGCCTTCTGGAAGTACCACAACGAGGCCGTGCTCCAGAAGTACGGCGACAAGTACAAGATTGGCTCCGTCGGCGAGAGCGCCAAGCTGTAAGGCGGCCAGGCGCGCCAGGACAGACGGGAAGAGAGGGATGCGCTCTGCGCTACGACGAGGGCTTGCCTCCCCTCTCTTTTGCTCTAGTAGACCCGGAGAGTTTCCTGAACACGGAGGCTCGCCGGTCGCTAGACGAATGAAGGGGGGCAATGGATACATATTTTGTGTGTTTTTTGCATGGCGCAAATCACATTTTTCCGGGGAATTTATTATTGGTGTATTTGGGGGGGAATCAAATCCTGAAGGCGGGCTTTGATTATGGACCTGGGTTTTTCTTTTTTTTCTGTGTAGACATCCGGATCACCCAGCCGGCGCTTTCGGTCAACATCTACGACACGGGCCGCGGGGGTCTTGGAACGGCTTCTTGTTTTTGCTGACGAGAGTAGTCAGCCTCGACAGAAGACAGTTGTATGAATGAATCATGTTCTCGAACACGTGCCTTTTTCACAGAGGAACGAGCTATCGTTTCTTTCCCAATTGCTGCGTGCGTGCTGTCTCAGAAATGTCAATACAAAGACTTTAAACAGAAAGAAATAACTTGCAATATATATTTATGTGATAATAATCGTTACACATTTTGTTGGCGTTTTCAACAGTTGTTTTCCCATATCATCACTTGTATGAACCTTTGCTGGCGCAGATCCTATTCGATGGGTCCGTCCCCGTCTCCGCTTCGCAGTAGCTTCGCAAACTCCTGCCTTCCCATCTCCAGGTGGGTCCCCGGCGAACAAGGGGGCCACTCCGACCATGCTCCGGCTTATAAGGAATCGGCTTGAATCATTTTGACGAATTGCACGCATCTCGCCCACCCAAGGGGCCGGTATAAAAATCCCGCCGAATCCTCTCATATTCTCTTCTCCTCTTTACTTCCATTTTGCTGCTGCTCTCAGAATAATACACAGTTATTTATTTATTTTTTGGGAAAGGGAACAGCAGGTTCATTGTTCATCATGAGCAGCATCCTCAACTACGAAGCCCAGCGGCAGCTTCTGGACAAGCGACATGCTCGCCAGGACGAAAACATCAAGACGCTCCCGGAGCCGCACGATATCAAGGCCGCCCACGCCTCCCTCCCCGTCCCGGGCTCGTCATCCTACCTCGGCGGGCTCTCGAGCGAGGACACGGCGCGGCACATTGCCGACGACATCTTCCCGGGGCTCAGCGGGCAGAAGCGCTCGCAGCGCTACTACGGCTTCGTGACGGGCGGCGTGCTGCCGCTGGCCGAGTGGGCCGACAACCTCGTCTCCATGGCGGACCAGAACGCCCAGGTCCACCTGCCGGAGCAGTCCGTGTCGACGGCCGTCGAGGACGCCGCCCTCGGCATGCTGGCGTCGCTGCTGAGGCTGGAGAGGGACGGCGAGGGAACCTGGGGAGGAAGGACCTTCACCACGGGCGCCACCGCGAGCAACATCATGGGCCTCGCGTGCGGCAGGGAGGCCGTCCTGGGCAAGAGGCTGGGAGACCAGGGAAGCGTGGGAGAGCTCGGCTTGCTAGGTGCCTGCGTCAAGGCAGGTGTCACGGAACTGCAGATTCTCACGAGCTCGGCACACAGCTCCCTCTCAAAGGCGGCCAGCGTCGTCGGTTTCGGGAGGAGCTCCGTCAAGGAGTTGCGGCTGAGCGACGAGGAGCCGTGGAGGCTGGACCTCGAGGCCCTTGAGAGAGAGTTGCAGGTCCCAGGGGCAGCGAGCGTCATCGCCATCAGTGCGGGTGAAGTCAACTCGGGGCGTTTTGCCGTCAACGGCATTGATGAGATGCGCAAGGTGAGGGCGTTGGCAGACAAGTACGGGGCTTGGATTCATGTGGACGGTGGTAAGTCTGGACTAGACCCTCGAGCTATTCTGCTGCGGCGAGGTATAAGTAACTAACAAGAGTGCTCAGCATTTGGTATCTTTGTTCGTGCTCTCGAAGACAAGGACGAGTACAAGTTGCTTCACCAAAGGGTGGCAGGTCTTGAACTGGCCGACAGTATCACAGTGGACGGGCACAAACTTCTCAACGTGGTAAGCATCCATTGATTCCATGATCCCCCATTCCGAATGTCCATCTGACTCCCAGCCAGCCATACGACTGCGGCATGTTCTATACTAGATCGCACCTCACCCTCCAGTCCATCTTCACCAATCCCAATGCTGCCTATCTATCATCCGGGTCCCAGTCCGCCATCCCCTCGCCCCTCAATGTCGGCATGGAAAACTCGCGCCGCTTCCGAGCCCTGCCCGCCTACGCCGTCCTGCTGAGCGAGGGCCGACCTGGCATGGCGGGATTGCTGGCCAACATGGTCGAGCTCTCTCGCAAAGTGGCAGCGTTCCTGCGCGACTCTGAGCACTATGAGCTGCTTCCGGACCAGGACGCCAGCCTGGAAGAGGTCTTCATGATTGTCCTCTTCCGAGCCAGGGACCCCGCGCTCAACGACGTGCTGGTTGATAAGATCAACGACACCAGGCAGATGTACGTGAGCGGGACCAAGTGGAAGGGCGAAAAGGCGGTGCGGATGGCCGTGTCGACTTGGATGGTGGATGTTGCCAGGGACTTCAAGGTGGTGTCGTCCATCTTAACTCGTGTGGCGCAAGGCGAGGTGTTTGATATCAAGAGTCTCGAGTAGGTAATGAAGGCTTTATTGTTTCAGGCTGTAAGGAGTTCCTTGTGTTGATAGGAGCAATATCGGGTGGGTGAGAATGAAATTGCCGTAATGCAGTCGACCTCGTGGGTATATCTCGTTGCCGTATTTTCAACCAACGCCCGTGAAAAATGCCAAATCCCAACAATGACCAGAAATTGTGTTGTAAAAAAGAAGGATTTTCGCCCCTCTGTGTCGTATTTTCCTTCGCGCATCGATGCCAGAAACCGCTACCACCCCGCTGCATGGTGGCCCCTTCAGAATGGCCACTGCAGACTTCTCTCCCCCTCCCCTTCCTGTTCCATGTTCCTTAACCAAACTTCTTGGAGCCTCCCTTGAAGGTAGCCTTCTTGTCGGGCTTCTTTCCCTTTCCAATGAGCTCGAGGTGTCCTGCGCGCTCGCCCAGCATGGCCTCGGTCTGGGCCGTCATGCCGCTCGTAAACTTCTTGTGCGCCTTGTCGACGTTGACCTTCTTCTTGGGCTTGGCAACCTTGGACGCCTGGCGCTTCGAGTGCGTCGCCTTGGCGGGGGTGGCGCGCCCCAGCTTCTTGATGGTGCCCTGGGCCATCGTGGTGTGTGAGACGAGGCGGCAACGAGTCGTCCGGGAGGAAGTGGGCGACCGAGGCTGGTTGTGGTGAAAGAATCGTGGTTGAGCGGGAAGAAAGTCTGGCTGCTGGCGCACAAGTAGAAAAAAATTAAGTGGAGACAGAATCCCGCCCAACCCACCAGCGATAAAGCTACCCCACTATAAACACCAAGTACAAAGCATCCAAACACGACCAAGCCTACAGAGCATTTTGTGTTCAAACGGCATTTTGTACTCATTATTGTGGCTATCCAAAGGACCAACAAAATCCTATCTATATTAACGCTCGTGCCACCCAAAGAAATATCCAGTACCGACTACATTACGGGAAATATGGCATTATGAATTCCCATGCTTTCTTTTACCAGCCGTCACCCCAACCATCATCATCCTCTGTCTCTTTGGGTTTCATATCAAGCTTCTTTGAAACAGGTTTCGCCGCGGGTTTCGCCAATGGCTTCTTGGCCGTCGTAGTCTTGGATAGGCCTTTGGGTAGTGCCTTGCCACCAGCCTTCTTTGAAGATTGAGCTGCCAGCCATCCAGCAAAATCAGGTTCATCGTCACCAAAAGGAGTCGCAGATGCTGTTGTGTTTTTCTTGGGCTCTTCTTTGGCAGGGGCGCTGAAGCCATCATCATTATCATCAGCCATGTCACCCCAGGAGTCCACACCCTCGTCACCATCGTCAGCTGGCCAGAATGATTCCGCAACAGCGCTTGTCGATGATTGACGCGACATCGTTGGTGGAGGAGATTTCATTGCCTGTCGATGAAGGTTTGACGCAGAAGATGTGGCTGGCTTCTTGGGTTCCAGACCGGGAGACGGCGTCGGGTTGGCTGAAGCGGGAACAGGAGTAGATTGGGTCTGTATTTCGCCGGCAGCGGCAGACAGCTTGTTGGTAAATGAGGATATAGCCCATCCTGTCCATCCAGCATTTTCTGAAGGTTGGGGAGTGCTCATTCGGGGACCCTGGCCTTCGGCACTCTGTGGTGGAGGAAGGACGCTATCTGGCATGGACGCAGCAGCTTTCCGGATCTTTTGGAGGTATACATCCATGGTCCTGGTGGCAGATTCGCGGATGAGCTTTTCTTTGTCAATTAGCAGAGGAGAAATAACAGGCAGGATCCTGCATGCGCTGTCTTCTTCGGTAAAGTACTCGGCAGTAGCACCTAGCGCCATCAAGGCTGCGTTTCGTGCATGAACGAAAGGATCCCTGAGCGACCTGGTAAATGCGGCAATAAGAACCTTTGATCGGGACGAGGTTCCCAAGTTCTTGGCAATCTTTCCTAGGCAGATGGTGGTGTTTGTTCGAATACCCGGTTGCTCGTCATTTGCCGTCCTTGCAAGTTGTTTAAGCAAGTCGCCGTTGATAGTGCGGTCTGACAATTTGCCGATAATGACGAGAACAGACTTGAGCGATTGCTCTCGGACAACTGGTGCCAAATCTGTAAAGCCAGCAGACTGTTGCTCGGTCAGTTGAGTTCCACCTATACAAACACGATTCACGAACCATCTGTGGGAAAATCTTGTCGTTGACAATCTTCTGGGGCAGTCGATCGATAATTAGCTGAAGCGTGTCCAAAAGACAGACTCGGATGGCTCTGTCGGGATTTGCAAACATCCGAACGATGAAGGGCGTGATCTTGGCTTCGAAATCCTCGTTGGTGAGTTTCGCAGCAATCTTCACAACCACGCTGATAGCCTTTGGACCACCCCCACCAAACTCGGCAGATTTCATCAGTTCAGGCATGATTTTCATCTTGAAAAATTCTTCGGGAAAGTCATCGCTAAGTTCATCCAAACCACTAGAAATTGTTAGGGAATAAAATTCTTGGTCGGTAAGACAACTCACCTTAGGAATTCCTCTCGCTCCTCCGCAGACTTGATGTCGAGGTTATCAATGCCCTCAGTCAGTTTGATGAGAGAGTTGTCAAAGAAGGAACCTTGTCTGTTGCCTTGATCCAAAAAGTTTCCAGCACTGATTCTGGCCTTGGGGTTGGCGTTGCATAGGCGTTTGTAGCTTGAATGCATTGTTGGCGGGATGCCCTTGGTCTGCCCAGCTTGGTCTGATCCGCTGTAATCCCCGTTGAATACTTCGAATAGTAAAATTCCGAGATTAAACGCATCTACGGCGGTATGGGGGTTCTTCTTGATGACTTCCCACCCACCCTTTGCCAGTTCGGGAGGCGCATACCGGCCAGCATCCGGAACTATACTACCATATGTCTGTTACCCATGTTAGTCAATAATTCACCTGTTCAACAAGGCGATAGTTACGTAGATGATGGACTCGTCGTCCTTGACGCTGCTCAGAACATCAAAGCCCCCCAGCTTCCACTCTCCACTCTCTGAGGTGTAAATCGATCCAACTTTCAGGCTGCCATGAATAGAGGAGGCTTCCTCATTGATAAATTTGACAGTGCGCTGCGGCTGGTCAGACTATTGAGCAGCAATTGATATCTAGGGACACGTACCGCGACGCTGTGAATACCCCATTTAATAGTTTCTGGGCTCAAGCTCTTTCTTCGCACATGCCACCTTAATGGGACCACTCGCTCGGTCGCAATATAAATATAGGTCTCCGTCTGCACCCGACACAGTTAGCGCCGCCGTTATTGGTGTTCAAGGGCCGAATAATTATTCACCTCTACTGCGTCAAGGACTTTGATTACGCCAGGGTGTCGCAGGGTTCGTAGCTTCTTGAGTGCATTCTTCGCTAAAGGGAGCCGGGATCGGTTCGCGGTGATGTCGAAGGAGAAAATGCTGCAGTTGGAGCCGTCCTCCTATGGTCTCACAGTCAGTACAGGCAACGCGACTGAGTTAGGCAGGGAATTACTGACCCTCTTGGTTCCGTTGTACAAGGTCCAGATGGACTCGTCAATATCGACAATATCGCCAAAGCTGTAGGGGAAAGGAGGGCCCTTGGCCATGGCCGAAGCCACGGCAGATTTGAGAAAATCCATGGCGATGTCACGGAGACCAAATCCGCAGCCTTTGGGAGTAGCGAAGGAGGGCTGTCACAGGGCTTGGTTGGACAAGGTGGGATATAGGGAGAGATCGTTATCGTATCGCAACGTGGTGGTTTCCTATCGCCAAAGCTCCCCCGCGCTAGCATGGGTTACGTTGACACAAGCTGCACGGCTCGCAAGCGGCAACGGAACAGTGGCGGTGCGCTCTCGGGATCGCTATTGTTCCCAGCCCGAATCGCAGCTCAGTGGGGCACCCTGCTGGGCAACGCTGAAATTCTTCCCAGAACAGCGCGCAGCAACTCTTCCCCTTCCCCAGCACCAGCGCCCAGCACCCATCGCAGCAGCACCAGCAAGCACCTGCCCTCCCGAACGCGCTGCACGTCACGCGCTCGGGCCAATCGCATGCGGGCCAAGCTGCCAGCAACCAACAGGCGGCCAACAGAGAATCACACGCATGACAGCCTCGCCATGTATTTTCTTCTTTCATCCGCATTTTTCCCTCTGAGAAGAGCGGGTACATGCTTTGTTCTTGCAGATTCCGCGCCTCGCCGACGCCAGCACCCTGGATTCTAGTGCCCGCCTGAGCTGTCACCTCCCCTCAGCCACCAACCTCACGAACGCCAGCAATTAAGGCACCCTCACGCCCGCAAACCGCCCCCAAGGCTTACAGGCGCCCGTCTGCGCCTCTCCACCTCTGGTATGTAAATGCTTTCCTCTTACACAGCAACCCGCACGTGTCGAATGATGCCTATGGTAAAAGGTCTGACCGAACGGAACCCTTCTGGTTGCACCATGTCTCGCGCCGTGACCCGCCACGGACATGGTTCTCTCCGAACCTGCCCGCTCATCTCGTTGCCAAGCGATTCTCCCGGCACATTTTGCATGCCGTCAGAGTGTCTTGGAGACGAATAAATTAGCTCTGTTTGTCGCAAAATGGAGTCTTGATCCTCGTTGCCCCCACGGATCTGGACCAAAGGCCGCGACAAACAGCAGGCCTTGGCCTGCTGCGGCCTGGCAAGAGACGGTGTAACCGATGCGGTGCCCAGCTTGACGGCCCATATAAAACTGAAAAGATCTGACATCGACACACTCCCCAATTTCATACTTGCTCTCTCAACGCGAATTTTATCGTGCATAGCTGACACTCGATGTCATGATTAGTCATTACCGTCTCAGGCTTGGTTTCAAACCCTACATCTCTCATTGCGCACCACTCGACTCAAGCGAGTGAGGCATGGGAACTCCCACCTTGAACTACTATGAGTCTTCGATAACCCTCCACCCCTCGGAGTTCCATCTTCATGTCCGTGGTGGACATGGCTCAGGAAGATGGAAAAGGTGGCCAACAATGTGCGGCTCCTGATTGCGGCTCCAAGGCCCATCTCAACTCAAAGTTTTGCATTGTACATCAGGAGCCAGACTCTACATTTAGCTCCATGAACGGGTCGTCACTTGGCAACAGTATGTTCAGGATGACAGAATTTTCGACAAACCGCGTTGTAGCTAGAAGAAGCCAGCCGCGATCTCTACGGTCTCGTAATCCAATCAAAGTTCAGACGACCCCGAGCCCAAGTCCAAGAGAAGTCCCAAGAGGATTCCAAATTCCCGATCTTCCAAAAAGGCACGGGCAAACACAGCCAGGTTCTAGAGCTGAGCCTTCCGCACATGAAACCAATTCGCAACCCAACAACTCCAAGCTGCATGATCACGGAGGACAGGGGTCCGTGCCCGCTCATGACTCAGAACGCCATATTGTGCCAGAAGGAAACGGAAGGATGGCATTTTTCGATCCCCCTCACCCAGTAGCAAACCCCTCCACGAAAGGGCCAGATCAATCGCTCCTTAGTCCGGCATATGGCAAAGAAGATGTTCCAGGCGCGACACAACCACCTAAAATCATCAATCCGAATCTGGGTTGTTCGGGTGGGCCTCGTGATCGACAAGGGCCGAAGGAATGTTATTTGGTGGATAAAGCACAGGCGTCGACGAAACCGCAGCCCTCAGCTTCAATACTAACCTCGCCAAATCACGCTCAGACTATCAACAAGGTCAATAGGCCACCACTGCCCACTCATGTGCACTCGCCGCTAAGCAACTCATCTAAGGCTTCGCTGGATTCCGGGGGGGCTGCCGACATTGAGAGCAACCTTGACGAGGAACCTCCCGCCGCTCCAGCCGACTCAGACGAGAGGAACTTTGATTCGATCGACCAGCATGATACTACACCCACCTTGGAAAATTCCTTAGAGCCCGAGTTTGACAAAGCGCGCACTCCCCAAATTGGTGAAGAATCCGACGGGTCAGTACCTATGAGCTTAGCTACGTCCATCACACCAGAAAAGCCTCAAAACAACCACATCCAGGTGAACAACGATGGCTCTTCTCTGCGAAGTGAGGACACGTTGGTCATGCGTGAGGTCATCACGCTCCCTCGTCGCAAACTGGAGGCACGGAAAGAGCGCATGTTGGCCAATTTTGATTCCGATGCGTTCGACGCATTGATTTACCAACAATCCAATCTCCCTCCTCCCAGAGGTGTCAAGTTATCAACTCGCTCTCCCAAGAAGCGGATGGCGCCATACCAAGACGACCGGCTCGCTTTGCACACGAATCCGGAAATTCATGGAATGCATAGACGATCAAAAGACTGGTACCAAAAGAAGTCAAGGGAAATCGAAGATCGCGGTGGACGAAAAGCATGGTTTGGAAAAGTTGCGGAGAGGCAACGTTATTTGCGTGCAAAGGAGGCAGCTATTGAGCAGGAATGTCGGGAAGCGGAACTGGCTGGCCGTATTCCTCCACGTCAGGACCCACAGCCTCGAGGCCATAAAAGAATTCATGATTTTGGGGATGTTCCAGAAGACGAACTTCCAGAGATCGTCCGGAACAATCCGGCATGGATGAAAGCATGCGCTTGGCATCGTGAGACAAGGCGCCGAATCCGAGCTGCATCACCGCCGCCACCATCAAAGCCATCACTACCAGAGCCCTCTCAGCTAAAACAAAACCCCGAACTGGAGCGCCATATGCAAAAGGCAGCAGAAGAAGCACGACGCTTTTACCAGGAAGCCGTGAAAGAATTGCAACCCTGTGGCGGTATCTATGGATGGCCTCCATAGGATTTTTTTTACTTTTTTGGAGAAACAGATCAAGTGGCCCAGACACATGAAAAATCAGCATGTACCTAATTAAAAAGCATCCAAGGAAAGATGAATTTCCAAGCAAAAGGAAACGGACGGTATGGCGTTGAAGGTTTAATGCAATTGACCAGGTGGGCCTGTGCTTTGGAAGAGATACTGTATCATTGCGTTGAGACATATCATGTAGCTCCAAGGCACTATTTTGTAGATGCACGGGAAAAGTGCAACACATTTCATATAAACTTGGGTATTCCATACAGATTCGCGCGATATCCGCACTGAACCAAGTTGGTTTAATCAATTTCATTTCCAGATGTTGGTCCATTAGACTTGAGGCTTAGCCCTGTTTTGACATGCACATGTTCTCTTGGAAGTCATCCATGCCATGATCCTTTCTCGGAGAGACCAAAAAAGCTCCGGGTTGGATTTACATGGTTTTCAAGATACTGGTGTGTCTCCAAAGGTTAACGTCGGCATGATAAACTATCTAGTCAGGGGCCAGTTTTTTTATAAAAATCATGTTGTTTTATTTCTTCATCCTTTTTGAGAATATCTTGGCTGCTTAGCTTTTTGGATGAGCGCCCCTTCACGACGTCGGCCCAGATCAGAGCTGGATGCACTCGACTCAAAAAAAAAACCAGGAGAAGATTTCGTCTACTATAGCCTCATATAGAAGGGTTAAAAGACCAAGAACGATCGCGAAAATTTGTCATCAAATAGAGCAACTGGTATTACGAACTATATACCACCCATTCATTTACCCGTCCAGACGCCACTGGTTCTATCATGTAACCAAAACTCAGAGAAGCACCAGGACGAAGCAAAGGGCCTCGCCTGAGAGGGCAGGGCCCTCTGATCTCTCAAGTTGCCTTTTTTCCTTCTTTTTTCTTTTTTTACCCTTTTTACTACATCACATTTACGTTTCAGTTCAGCCTGCAGCTCTAAACTCCCTTGGAAAGCAAGTTAAGGGCGCTACCGGCAAGGATGAAGCCAGCCTGGTCCTTGGTAACGGCGTGCTTGGTGGGGATGATGACCTCCTCGCCCGAGGTCTTGGTGACACGGAGCTGGACCTCGCCCTTGCCGCCGTTCTGGAGCATCTCGAGGAGGCCAATGGTGGCAACCTCGTCACCAGCGCTGATCTTGTCGTAGTCAGCCTCGTTCTCAAAGGTCAGGGGCACAACACCCTGCTTCTTAAGGTTGGTCTCGTGGATACGGGCAAAGGACTTGGTGAGAACGACGCGGGCACCGAGGTAGCGGGGCTGGAGAGCAGCGTGCTCACGGGCAGAACCCTCACCGTAGTTGTGCTCAGCGACGACCAGCCACTCCTGACCACGCTCCTTCCACAAGGCACCAAGATCGGGGATGGTGTGCTTGGAGCCGTCAAGGTCGTAGGCAACGTTGACCTCGTTGGTCTCGGCGTTGATGGCCGTGTTGAGCGTGTTGGTGCTGATGTTGGGCAAGTGGCCCTTGTACTTGAGCCACGGGCCTGCCGCAGAGATCGTGTCGGTCGTACACTTGCCAGTCACCTTGACGAGGACGCGGAGACCAGAAAGGTCTGAGTTGGGGAAGGCGTCAAAGGGCTCGAGGAAGGCCAGACGTTCGGAGGTGGGGGAGATGGCAATCTCCGCGCTGGGGTCATGGGGCTGGGACAGGACACCGAGCGAGGGCACGCCGGACTCGAAGGGAGTCTGGGGACCCTCAAGACCCTGAGGGGGCGAGAACTTGAAGTCCTTGCCATCAGGAGTCTTGATAGTGTCGGTGATGGGGTTGAAAGTGGTGGAACCGGCAAAGGCCATGGCGGTAACAATCTCGGGCGAGGCGAGGAAGTTCATGGTGTCAGGGTTGCCATCGTTTCGGCCACGGAAGTTACGGTTGTACGAGGTCAGGATGGCGTTGCTGGTGCCCTTGGTGACGCCGTCCTGTCGCTGCCACTGGCCAATGCAGGGACCGCAAGCGTTGGAGAGGACGATACCACCGGCCTGCTCGAATGTCTGCAGAGTTCCGTCACGCTCAAGAGTTGCTCGGATCTGCTCACTGCCAGGAGTGATGTAGAAGTCAGCAGCGGGCTTGAGGCCAGCAGCGGCAGCGTCCTTGAGCAAGCTCTCAACACGAGTCATGTCCTCGTAAGAGCTGTTGGTGCAGCTACCGATGAGACCGGCAGAGAGAGTCTCAGGCCACTTCTGGCCCTGGACAACCTCCTTGAACTTGGAAAGGGGAGTGGCCAGATCGGGGGTGAAGGGGCCGTTGATATGGGGCTCCAGGGTGGACAGATCAATGGTGATGACCTCATCGTACTCGGCACCCTCGTCGGCCTGGAAGCGCCACTGGGCATCGGGGTCGGAGGAGTTGCTGGCAAAGCTCTCGAGGGCGGCAATGTTGGCGTTGGCCTGGGATCGGCGGGTCGAGTCGAGGTATCGGGCAGTGGCCTGGGTGTAAGGGAAGATGGAGGTTGTGGCACCCACCTCGGCTCCCATGTTACAGCAGGTGGCCATACCAGTGGCACTCAGGGTCTCGATGCCAGGACCAAAGTACTCGATGATGGATCCAGTACCACCACGGACGGTAAGCTCGCCGGCCAGGCGCAGAATGACGTCCTTAGGAGAGGTCCACTGGTTCAGCTCACCAATGAGCTTAACACCGAGGATCTTGGGGGCCTTGAGTTCCCAAGGAGCACCAACAAGAGCCTCAACGGCGTCAGCACCACCGACACCAATAGTGATGGTGCAGAGACCACCGGCGTTGGGGCTGTGGGAATCAGTTCCCAGCATCATCAGGCCGGGAAGGGCGTAGTTCTCGAGAACAGTCTGGTGGATGATACCGGCACCTGGGGGCCAAAAGTCCATGCCGTACTTGCGGGCAGCGGACTCAAGGAAGTCGAAAACCTCCTTGTTGGTCTGGATACCGGCTGACAGATCGTCCTCAGCACCCTTGGCACCGACAATCAAGTGGTCACAGTGGATGCTGGCAGGGATGGCGGGCTTCTCGAGGTTGCAGGACATGAACTGCAGCAGGGCCATCTGGGCCGAGGCGTCCTGCATGTTGACACGGTCGGGCTTGAGACGCAAGTTGGCCTTGCCACGAATGTTGCGGCCATTGTCGGTGTTGCTGAGCAAAGACTCCTCGACGTTGTCCAAGTGGCTGTAAAGGATCTTCTCGGCCAGCGTCAGGCGCTGCTTGCCGAGCACACGACGGACATCGGTGTACTTGGTGTAGAGCTTCTCGTAGGTGGGGGGAAGAGACTTGACTGAGGAAAAGTTCCTTCGGGAGCTCTTGGTCGCAGAGATGGCGGCAGCAGATCGAATGGCACTGGGGCCGGCACGTCGCAAAAGTTGCTACCGAGGCAAAAAAGAGCCATTGTTAGTTTTTTTAGGTAGCTTGGGAGAGCAGAGAAGAGGAGATTGGGTCGAGATGCCTCAATTACAGGCCTTAAACAATCAACAGGTTTTTACTCACCGTCATGGCACCGCCTGAGCGACTGACCAGCTCAATTGAGGCCATGGTGAATGGTGCACAGTCACAGCGACAATGCTGGTGGAATAAGTTTTGGTGTTTGTCACTTGGTGGGGGCGAGTTCGGGGGGAAATTTTTGGAGATTGTAAATTCATAGGATTGGATTGGAGTGTGCGGGAGAATCTGGGGTTGTGGGGCCTCCACCACGCCGAGCACCGGCACCTTCACGGAGGTGGATCAAATCACACTGTGGTGAGTGAACACACAGCCAGCTAGCCTTAGATGCATCTCATATGTTGGCGTCTTTTTTTGTACGTCATCCCTTGCACTTATCTAAATAGTATCCTTACACCAAACACACCAAGCACTAATACGTAAATGAACCCACCCCTCAGTTCCATTTCCATGCCTCAAAAGCCATGCAAGCCATCGCTTGGTCATTGTTATTATCACAGAGGCAACATGTCTGTCGCCTAATATTCCGATCCTTATGTTCCTAAGTCTTCCCATTCGCAAATCCATCGTGGCCATCTAAAACATGGCAACTCCGTCCGCATCCTCTAGCCATAACGCCGCAAGGTCCTTGTTCAGTCCCAGTCGAAGCTTTCGGAGAACTTCTTCTCCCTTGCTCGTTGCCGACCAGCCCTGTCTCCAGTCCCATCCTCTCTGTGCCTTGCCTCCCGCTGTCATTTTGTGCAAGTGGCTCACCAACACCGAGCTTCCACTCATCACGTAACTGCTCGCACCCAGAGAGTTGGTTGACTTTTCCATCAAGTCCCAAGGTGTCGATCCCTTCAGGCCTTGGCCGGATCCCAACACCACCTCGAAAAAGTCGGCACAGGCCGAGTACACGCGCTCGCCGACTGTTTCAATATCCTCAATAGCCTTGAGGAGAATGTCAATCTGCTCAAGGTTGATGACCGTGGGGGCTTGGTTGATAAAGACGGTAGCCTCAGCGAGCAGCGCCAGTAAGAAATCTTCGCTCACCACCGCATCCCGAGAATCGTCGTAAAGGCCTCCGCGGATGTTGTCGTCGGAGCTGGAGATGACTGCAACCAGGGCAGAGGCTGCTTCCTTCTTTACCTTCAGTGCCTTGGCAGAAGAAATATCGTCCAACTGTACCGAATCGCGGATTTCGTAAAACTTGCGTAATGTGGCATAACCGCTCAGCATGCGACCAAGGAGTTGGGCTGCCTCCAAGTCCTGCTTGGCACGCTTCTCTAGCGTCTCGGTTCGTTTTCGCAGCAAGTCTTTCAAGTCCTCATCAAGATCCTGTTCCGCTGGGTAGGCAGTGGATTGAACCAGCGAATAAGACATGAGAAGGTTGAGCACCGCTCGTACACTGTCTGGGCGATGAGATAGGGCGTAGTACCACAGTGCCTCACCATAGCGGTGGGATTCTTTAGACAGGATCTCAGCAAAGGTCTATGAAAGGTTAGCTTGAGTAGGCTGAAAAGGAATATGCAATGTCTTACATCAGCTGTCTCTTCAGCGTAGTTGATCATGCCGAGATCGTTGAGTATCCTCCATATCTTGTCCACCGTGGTGCTCGAGTTCTCATCCAAGGTGGCCAGGAGATCCCGTAGCAGCTCGCCGACAGTCTCTTCGGACTTCTCGGGCGAGTCCATGCGGCCAAGTACCTGGATCGCCATTTCCCATCCATCACGATCCGGGGATAGCTGCTCGATGCCTGCTAGCTCTCGGGCATACAAGACAAGGGTGGTGTCTTTGATACCTTCCAACTCGTCAGGTCCTGGTTGGGCTACACCCAACAATGCGAGGTCATCCATATCCAAAGTATCAGTTGGGAAGGGGTTGGAAATTTCGGGTGCAGGAAGCCAGTCGCCCAGGGAGGCTACCTCGGCAACGGTACAGGCCACCGGGAGAGACCAGATTCTGAGGAAACCCAGAACAGCGTTGATGTTGCCCTCAAGTGCAGATGCAATAGCAACCTCAACAGGGTTCATTGTGTTAGGGTTCATGTCTGATTCGATGACTAGATGGAAAACTGTTGCAAGTCGCTCGAAATAATCGTCAGAGCCATTGAAGCGTGATGCTGATGCCCGGAAGCTCTGGGAATGAGAGAGCTTGAGAGTCTTGTGGCGTTGGTTTCCGTCATCCCACCAACCAAACAGGCCGATAGTCGCCTCACACCAATCCTGAGCCACCTCCATGATAGCCTCCTGATTTCCGAGAATGATGCTGTAAATGGTTTGCAAGTTCTCGTAAATATCCCACGGGATCTGACTGGAGGCCTTCCTCGCCATCGTCGACATGGTGTCAATTTGCTGGTAATCGTCGTCCATTGAGTCCCTGAAACCTTGGTCTTTGCCCTCAGCAAAGAGGGTCAGTCTGTCCAAAGATCCGCGGGCTTGGATCCGGAACAGAGTCCAGTTGCTGTTCCAGATATCCCAATCAGACCTCCTAGCGGGGCACTGCTCCAGAACATCGCAGGTAGCAATAGCAAACCGCTGCACATTCTCCAAAGCCTTGCCTGTATAAGCGTACTCTCCACGGGGGCCGCGACGAACATTTTCCCAACCGGCGTTCCTCAGCAGCTGCGAAGCGCCTTCGAGGTCTCCACGCAGCAGGGCACAACGGACCGTCTGCCAGAATAGGCTGTGGCAGGCAGGGCTAGGCTTGTATCTGCTAATTTCTCGAACTTGGTCGGGGTAAAGGTTGTGGCTCGTCTGCATCCAGTCGAACAAGATCTCGGGCAGAGGTGGTGTCTTTTCGTCGTCGGTGTTGGTGTCGAATCGAGTGTGGTGCATTCGGAGGATGAGGTGGGCAACGTAGGCCGCCTTTTCGAAAGGTTCGGCTCCTGGGCCAGGTCCAATTGTTGCATAGTCTTCGCCTTCAGGCTGGGGCAGTTCGTCTACATAATCGTTCCAGAGACGAACAAGGCGATAGGTGATGTTGGCGAGAGAGTTGTCCATCTTTTCAGCATCATCTTCTGTGCCGACACCTTCTTCGTAGAGTCTGCAGACAAGGTCTTCCGTTTGCAAAATGAGGTGAGAGGGCTCGGCGATTCTAGCAGGCTCTTGCTGACTGTATAGGTCCTTGGCAATCGCTGCAAATTGGAATCCCTGCTTGCCGATGCTCTTGCCAAATTGAATGGCAGAACGCTTGAAAATATCCTCGGCCTCTCTGCGCATTCGGTTGGTTGCGGCTGGTGTGTTGAGTACCATGAGGTCAGATTCATCACCAATGACTGGCTGTCCGTAAGGCCGGTCATCGTGGCGCATGTTGAGGAACATATCGGGTTCTTCTGAGTCTTCCCGTTCGTACTCATCGTCGTATTCATCTCCTTCCCCATCGCCATGTGTCGCCATGTTGCGGTCGATGATTCGTTCGAGCTCGGCATCCATATCCCCCTCGTAATCGCCTTGGGCAGGGATAGACCTTCGAAAGAGACTACCTCGGTGCGGCGGCAGCTCAGGGTCGTCCTCCGCATACTGATCTTCCTCTTCCTCTTCCTCTTCCTCCTCTTCATCGGCAGCGCTAAACTGGCGGCTCAGACTAGAAGGTCCTCTTCCTCGAATGGAACGACCAAGAGGCGCGTTTGAGGGCGCAGGACGACTAAAAGGGTTCTTCACAGGGCCCGGGCCAGACGAAATGCCAAAGTTGAGAGGTTTGGGATCCGTCATTCCTCCACCCATTACAGAGCTTCCCAGAAAGGATGCGGTAGGCGCGCCGGCTGGTGTGAAGGAAGCGACAGAAGATGGAGGGGGTCCGGCCGGGGTTGTCGTAGGGTTCTCGCCCATAAACGAAAATCCAGAGCCTCGCGGATGTTTCCTGTCCGGCGTCGAGGGCGCCGGGCTGGCAGGCGGGCTGGAATCGGGAACAAAGAATCTGTGAGCCATGGTGACGGTCGATGATGCGGCGAGAGCTCCTCTATCGTCGAGTATTCCAGGTCGAGATGGCGCAGCAGCAGAGGCAGGGCCCTTCACTCATCCAGGAAATCAAAACGATGCTGTCGCATACGATGAAGGCTGTGAGCGACGCGACGGCGATGTTTGTTAGGCCCGTCTATTGGTCAAAGCTGCCTTGACAACGCGCTTGGGATATTTTTTGGAGCTATCGCGATGGGTAACGAAGACCCGCAGTTTAGCCGAGCCTCACCTTGGAGACCCATTTTTATTCACCGAGCCCACCGTGAGCAGCGCCATCACGACAAGAATAGATCTAAGAGGACATTGAGTCCCGGGTCCGACTTTGAGTCCCGAAATCACGTATCAGGCGGTGGAGATGTCTGGTCTAGTGCAAGGGCATCCACGGGCTTTTCTCGCAAAATGGCTCGGCATCTGGTGGGCGTCGGTTTGTCAGTTCAACGGTATCCCGGGTCCATTTCCGTCTTTTAGCTTCCATGACACCCCTTGCCAAGCACCCGAAACTCAACAGGCCGCATCAAAGCGGTCCCGGGTGGCTTCTTCTTATTGATCAACTGGTTTTATCTGAGTCACGCCGCCGGCTGTCTAGATATCGGAGCGCGGAGACTACGGGATCCCGTCCGAAGTGCCGACCCATAACTGAGTTTTGCTACTCCACTCGCCTACTTTGTTCGTCATTTCGCTGGCAAACCACTGCGTCCCCCGCCACTCCCGACGCGAGGCGGGTTGCAATGCTCGGAGGCTGTACCAATTACACCGGCTGCCAACCCGCTCGGCGAGTCTCCCCGCACGGCACAATCAATCAGAGTGCAGCATAAGCCGAAGCGGGCCTCCAATAAGCTAGGTCGGTGCAAATCTGTCGGGTGCCTTTGCCTATCTCAGGTGACGTGTAAGTGCGGATTTCAAACTCCATTGCGGGGTAGGTGGGCACGGAGTTGTTCGGTGATCGGAATCTGACCTCAAGAGCCCAAGCTCCCTACATAAACATCACAACCTCAACCGGTTCGGCTCTCTTGTCCATCGAAAGTCAGCTTCTGAGTTTCATCACCCGTTTGTTCCCTTTCACTCGAATTTCATCTAGATTCAGTTGGAAGGACACAATGGCTTCAACTGCTGGACAGGTAAGTCTTGCTGCTACCACACCTTACCCCTCCTTCACCCATCACCTACCCCGCGCCGGTTGGGGGGCGATTTCGGTACACTGGTTAACGCTTCACAGATTATCACTTGCAAGGCCGCCGTCGCCTGGGGCGCTGGTCAGCCTCTCTCCCTCGAGGACGTTGAGGTTCTCCCCCCCCGTGCCAACGAGGTCCGAATCCAGGTTTACTACACTGGTGTCTGCCACACTGGTACGTGTTCCCTGAGTGTTTTGATGCACAGCTGGATGCTAACTCCGAACCAAGATGCCTACACCCTGTCGGGCAAGGACCCAGAGGGTGCTTTCCCCATCGTCCTCGGACACGAGGGTGCTGGTATTGTCGAGTCTATCGGCGAGGGCGTCACCAACGTCAAGGTTGGCGACCACGTCGTCGCTCTCTAGTATGACCTCCCACCACCCATCCCAGATCCCGGCCAAATACTGACATCACTTCCCCCGCTAGCACCCCTGAGTGCAAGGAGTGCAAGTTCTGCAAGTCTGGCAAGACCAACCTGTGCGGTAAGATTCGTGCCACCCAGGGCAAGGGTCTGATGCCCGATGGCACTTCTCGATTCCGATGCAAGGGCCAGGATCTCCTCCACTTCATGGGTACCTCCACCTTCTCCCAGTACACTGTCGTTGCCGACATCTCCGTCGTTACCATTGAGCACGATGCTCCCTTCGACCGAACCTGCCTTCTCGGCTGTGGTATTACCACCGGTTACGGTGCTGCCCGTGTGACTGCCAACGTTGAGGAGGGCTCCAACATTGCCGTCTTCGGTGCTGGCTGTGTCGGTCTTTCCGTCGTCCAGGGTGCCGTTATTAACAAGGCTGGAAAGATCATCGTTGTTGATGTCAACCCCGACAAGGAGGCCTGGGCCACCAAGTTCGGTGCCACTCACTTCGTTAACCCTACCAAGCTTCCAGAGGGCCAGACCATTGTCGACAAGCTTATTGAGATGACTGACGGTGGTTGCGACTACACCTTTGACTGCACTGGTAACGTTAATGTCATGCGTGCTGCCCTCGAGGCTTGCCACAAGGGTTGGGGTGAGAGCATCATCATCGGTGTTGCTGCTGCTGGCCAGGAGATTTCCACCCGACGTAAGTTACCCATTGATTGCGGTTGAGGCTCAGATACTAACAAGCCAAATAGCATTCCAGCTCGTCACCGGTCGTGTGTGGAAGGGCTGCGCCTTTGGAGGTATCAAGGGCCGCTCTCAGCTGAACGACCTTGTCGCCGACTACAAGCGAGGTGCTCTGAAGGTCGACGAGTTCATCACTCACCGCAAGACTCTGGGTGAGATCAACAACGCCTTCGAGACCATGAAGCAGGGAGACTGCATTCGTGCCGTTGTTGACATGCGGACTTTGTAAGTCAGCTTTGCAGGATTAAATAGTAAAAAAAAAAGAGTGTCATGTCAATAATAATCAATGGGGTAGGGAGTTGACTCTATCAA
Organism: Calonectria hawksworthii; assembly: GCA_020975415.1. NCBI lineage: Eukaryota > Fungi > Ascomycota > Sordariomycetes > Hypocreales > Nectriaceae > Calonectria > Calonectria hawksworthii. Next base: position 1,017,124 of record JAHXZK010000001.1, on the reverse strand, counting down.
GACTGTAACATCTGGGCAACCGTTCTATAAGTGCAACGACTGTCGACCACCCTGATGGCCACCCGGGCTAATGACGCACATCCCCCACCCGGAAAAAAGAAGATGCGGCCGTTCGACGCAGCGCAAGAGCAGGATTCCCACTGTGCGACACTTACGGACTGGATAATTGGGTTTTATTGGAGCAACGAGCGGGTTTGGGCAAGCTACTGCAGGTTTGCGGGCATCCTCCACCTACCCTACACTGTATTTTGAGCAGAAACTTTGTACCACCAACAACCATGTAGGGGTATTCAGTGGGGGAGATATGATAGCTATAGGATCAAAAATACGGACCTTGATTTTGGCACTACATCTTAGGGGCTTCATTTTGAAGCTCCCGACATCGGTCTCCTTGGGTGAAGCTGAATGCCGCTTATAAATTGACAGCGTCTGTGAGGTTCGATGAATCCGGGGTATCCCCACTAGTGGGCAATTGAGTGGAGACACCCGGTAGATGAGTTGCCACAGGGGAAGGGAAAGTTTACACGCGTTTGGGAATGACCACTCGCGTCGAATCTTGTAGTTACTCACAGATCCTTGCGACGATGCGAACATCGAGAGTCTCGAAAGACGCTGCGAAGCTCTTCGAGCGCGTGTCAGAGCCAGCATCACCACCGAGACGGATAACACGATCATCACTGGCACGATTTGCTTTTGCGGCGGGAGGCGAGGAAGAGGAGGACATCAAAGCCGACATTCGAGACATTGAAGATGCAGTCGACTCTCCTGCTCGAAAGCGACGGCGAGTCGTTCCGGTGAAGTCGGAGCAGCCGGTCTCACGGAACGGCATCAAGGCAGAAATAAAATCGGAAGTCAAATCCGAGGTCAAATCAGAAGCGAACGACGACGCTCTCAGCTCTATCCCGTCGCCGCCGTCCAAGGCACCTCGCCGCGCCCGCAAACCCGCCCGAAAGACGGTCGACCCATCGACAGGAGAGAGCACGGTCGAGCCCCCTTCCGACTGGGAGGCCATGTACGAAGTCGTGAGGAAGATGCGAGCACCCGGAGGAGCAGCGTACGGAGCGGCGGTCGATACAATGGGTTGCGAGCGATTGGCAGATCGGAATGCGTCGCCGAAAGACCAAAGGCTCCACTCGCTGATCGCACTGATGCTGTCGAGCCAAACAAAGGACACAGTCACTGCGGTGGTCATGAAGAAGCTGCAGACGGAGTTGCCGGCGCACAAACCTGGGGCGCCCGTCGGGCTCAACCTGGATAACCTGCTGGCCGTGGAACCAGCGATGCTAAACCAGTTCATATGGGCGGTAGGGTTTCACAACAACAAGACAAAGTATGTTTATATATATGTTCCAACACTCGGAATTCGTGAGGTCGGCTGACAGAGAGGTGCAGGTATATCAAGCAATCGGCCGAGATTCTTCGAGACAAGTGGAACGGCGACATCCCGGACACAATCCAAGGGCTCACCTCACTGCCTGGGGTCGGGCCAAAGATGGCGTACTTGTGCATGTCGGTCGCATGGAATCGAACAGAAGGCATTGGCGTTGACGTGCATGTGCATCGCATAACGAACCTCTGGGGCTGGAACAAGACCAAGAACCCCGAGGAGACCCGGCTTGCGCTGCAGTCCTGGCTGCCGAGGGATCGATGGCGGGAGATTAACTCGCTTCTGGTCGGGCTTGGCCAGGCCGTCTGCCTCCCTGTAGGCCGAAAGTGTGGCGAATGCGAACTCGGACTCGGGGGGCTATGCAAGGCTGTCGATCGAAAAAAGGTTATTGAGGCCAGGAAGGTCAAGGCCGAAAAGGTCGAGGAGGCCAAGGTCGAGGACGACGAGGAGGGCACCGAGGTGAAGCTGGAGGCTGCAGGAGACGTAGTGATCAAGCAGGAGGAATGATGAGATTTTTTTTTTTTTGTTGACGAGTCGATTTCAGGCGCGGCAACAAACATGTCATGTCGCTGCCGGCGGCACCCGGCCCACCATAATTCAGTGGTCGGTTGATGGACCACGTAGCGAGCCATGGGCGACGTTGCTCTGGTGGGCGACCAGATGGCGCCCTTAAATGCACGAATACTAGTTGATGTCCTCGTCACCGTTGTGTCGTATTCTGCTCGGTAGAGTGCAGCCAATTCGGCGCTATTGTAGTCATGAGACTTGGGCGGTCAATTCAGCAGCGGGCTCACGAGATCATGGGTCCGATACGATATCGGAGATAAAGACCGGGGTTGGGGTTGGGGTTGGGGGGGGGGAAGGGTCCCACGTAAGGTAATGGGTTGCCTTAGGACAGGCGGGATAGGTTGGCATCTACTCAGCTCAATTCAGCTCATGACGCCGCCACTGCAACGCTGCTCGGTTTCGCTCATGTGTCTTGTTATTGGAAAGGAAGAAGAAAAAATCAATTCAGAACCCGGCTAAGGTTATGGGTTGAACTGCCATAGAAAAATAAGCCCTGTACGCCGACGCAAACACCCAGTCTGCCCGCCTCCTGGTAGAATACAAGGGCGCTTGAAACGCCTCTCCCGTTCCTTAACTAGATCCTAGCCCCTTGTCTCGTCATTACTTCGTGGTCGTCAAAAAAGAAATCGGGTTGCCCTTTGGCGGCGTGGAGAGAGACGCCGACTCCCGCGCCCCCCTTGGGTCGTGTTTCATCATGTGTGTCCGTTATACGCCCCGGATGACCTGGGTTCGCTCGGCTTCGAGCTGGGCGGCATTGCGCTCGTGGGACTGCTTCTTGCACTGCAATAGTTGGTTAGCAACTGGCCGGCGTCGAACAGATAGACAGGCGGGGCTGTGGGTAACGTACGTCCTCGAGTCCGGTGCACTTGTGGTCCTCTAGTAGACGGTGCTTGCCGCAGAAGTGTCCCTGGCAAAAGGTGCAGTCTCCGACGATTCGCTGAGCAGGCTCGCGGCACTGAGCGGCGGTGCAACGGATTCGCTTGGCAGGCATGTTTGCGGTTGATGGATGGGGTGAGAGTGGTGGTGGTGGTAGTAGTAGTAGTAGTGGTAGTAGTAGTGGTAGTGGTGATGGCTGAGGATTGTATGCGGATGTAAGAGGCAGAGCGTCGAAACGATGGGCAACCGACGAGGCTTTGTTGGTCGAGGCAAGGGACCGTGCGAAACCGATGGAAATCAAGAGACGAGGAGACAACAAGTAATGACCGCAAGTGCGTCAGCAAGTAAGGCAGGAAGGGGAGCCATGGATGCTTTATAAGGAGACGAGGAGGCTGATGAATGAATCATGCCTTGGGTGGAGACCCTGTCGGTTCGCCTCCCAGACCCAGAGACCCAGAAGACCCAGGCTTAGTTTGGAGGTGTGCATCCAAAGGCCCCCAAGGGTGCTCGGTACTCCATACAGTGACAACAGACGTACAGGCTACATAGTACAATCGCAGGACAATTTTTTTTTTTAAACACGGGACCAGCATGATGACCAGCCCCAGCCCAGGCCGGGCAGGGCGGTCCCAAAATTGGCCCAATTTCCCTTGTCTCCCCGCCCTTTGAGGCCATCCGGGCCATCCCTTTCAAGCCGCTCACCGCGTCTCCCGGACAAGCTATTCTCAGCTGGCCGCCGTCCAGCACCCACGAGCCCGACCGGACTGGGACGGCCGCAGGGCGAGAAGCCCGTGGAAACACGCCCCCAAGACGTCTCCAGGCGACCCCCCCGGGGCTGGGCCACTTTTACCCGCCGAGGCGCCTGACTGGAATGGCCCGCCGGACCCGGGGGGGTTCCATGGGAGAGGCAAAGGCCGCGAGGCTCCGAAAGCGGTGGAGGCGAACGCCGTAGTGTCTGGAGGTCTGGAAGGGGCGTAAGGGGGGATGTCGGGGGGAATGGGGTAGCGCACGCCGTCATGGGTGGTAGGAGGGCAGCATTTGCCGATCAGCTTCGAGGCGGGCAGACCGAGACTTTTTTTTTTTTTGACCCTTCCCTTTGCTCGTTCTCATGAGGCGGCGGCGGCATGCGTGTGAGACGATAATTACAGCTCGCAGTGACCAGCTGGACCTTGTATACAGTATGCACGATACAGTAGTAGTCTTTGGGCCTAGGGCCCTCGGACTCATATCGCGCAGCAGCTCAGGTGCCGATGCCCCATCAGAGAGCCAGGACCATGATGGCTGGCGTCAAGGGAACCGATATATGCTCTGGCGCGGCTGGCGCTCTATACTACCCAACCTATGTACAGGCACCATGTACGGCGATACGCCGTTGTCCACGTACCCAGTTCTCTGCCTGGCATGGCTCTGGCTCTGCTTAGCCCTGTCGCCTGGCTGGGCGGCTCCCTGGGATTCCCATGTCCTCGTCGATTGACGGGGGGGGGGACCACCACTTGCTATGCCGGGATCGTCCCCCCAACAAGCAGCAGGTTCGCGCTGGGTGTTAAAGCCACTGCATCACTCAAGAGCCAATCGCTCCCCGTAGCGCCCTACAGCATTGTCCAGACGCTCTCAGACACTGAGACAGGTTGCTCAGGGGGGCCAGCCCGAGGCCTGGAAGCGTCTGGATGCCGCAGGCATGCCCCCCCTCTCCCCTCCCCCAGCGCCAACGCCCGCGACTCAGGCGCCTACATGCAACGGGCGCCGCCAGCGACGACTTTTGTTTTCTCGTGAGCAACGGATGCCACGACCGGCCTCGCGGGAAGGGGAGTGGGGGTGATTGTGCTGTTGGTAGAGGAATGACGCGAGAAGACAGTTCCCACACGTCAATGGCTTGACGGGCTATTGCGGAAGCTTTCCTCTTTTTAAGCGGCGCCCGTCCGAGGCAGCGACGGTGGCAGCGCCGCCGGGTGCCCACGATTCGACATGCCGCTTTGGGCTGCCAACCACCCAGCCAGCCAGCTGCTGTCATGATCATCGGCATCATGAGCTGTCCGCCAAGGCCCATCTCACCCAACGCCGGGTGGCCAATGCCGCGTGGGGTGACGGCCAAACGTCCCTTTTGTTGTCGTGCATGGTGCTGCGCTTCTTTTTTTACTCATGAGTGAAATGTAGATCATCCATCGCCAATGTGATAACTGAGCTCGTGTCTCGTCGTCCCCGTTGCGCTGGCTCGTACCACCACTCCTCCTCTTCTTCCTCACCTTCCCACCGGAACTCTCCCGGCATTCTTCCACCGCATCCGACCGACAACCCCGGCGTCCCCGGATCCGGACCCCCGAGCATATAAGTACTCTACCTCAGACCTGTCAAGCAAGTGTCACGGCTCGTCTAGTGTCGCTGTAGATGACTTGCTCATGCTTCATGCTTCATGACTTACTCACAGTTCTGGGTTGCCATCGCTGCGGGGCCGCGATTCACCGCACCAACACATCATGGCAGCACATCATTGCGCATTACAGCACACTATCTCGGAGCGACACGCCCTACGGCCCATGGCACGCCTGCCATAGATGCCCAATGGAAACCTACCCGATTGAACAATTGCACTTCCAGCGGTGAGACGCACGTAGCGTCCTCAGCCCGCCAAGCCCCCAGTTGCGGTGTGGTCGCCCATGGCCTCACATGGTCGCACTTTCGATGAACCATTTGACACACATTGATCCGTATTAGTCCATCCACTGTACCCCGCCCCTCCAATGCGACTGCGGGTCTGCGCCCCGCTTTTCGGAGCACTTGTCTGCCCCATGTAAAGACCGGCCAATAGCGACACGCCCGCCGTCCACCAGCATCACAACAAACGAAAACGTCGCTGTCGTATAGTGGTTGGTGCACTTTGTTGTGGTAGAAGAGGTGAGCGTTATATTGTCTCTAGTGATATTGAGTCGGCCATATCTTTTTTGGTTCTTGATGGATGCGGCGAAAATGATACAATCTGGCGATGCTCTCTCGTACACACCCAAGATTGACCGTTTTCCCCCTCTGATGTTGTTATGTGAGACATAGTAAAAGCTGGATTTGAGCTGGAATACGAATTATTGCTTTTTTTATATATCTCAAATATGTCTCTTACTCCCCCGACGAATAGACGAGGATATATGCGACGGTGGTGGTTTGGGTGTCAATGTTAGATTGTTGATCACGTGCGGGTTCGATTAATTCAGATCCTATATTGGAGCAGTTTGAAACTATGTGTTTGATTCAAATGATCCCTGTAGGAAGAAAACACCATAGTAGGAATGAGTAGCGGTTTGTATTATGCTATTGTGATTGAGAGCGGTGATGGGACCTCGTATCAACTTGGGTGATATATGCGACGCTCTGAGCACCGCTGGTGAAAATAGATGACCATTACACCAAATAAAGCTAGAAGATTATTGTTTGTGTATATCTAAGTATTGGACGGTGCAAATAATTGATGTTCATGGTCATGTTACTTCGGCTAAAGATCAAGACGGTAACGGTACAACATAACATAGTATGGACGGCAGCGACCCGTTATGACGCTTCGTAGATCCATTATTGATCAATGTCAAATTAATAAGACAAAGATCGCCATGGGTTTGATTAGCGGTTCGTGATGATTCCGATCTTGCCGGGGGTCATGATGTCAGTGATCGCGGATGGGCATTTGAAACATGTTTTAGTATGCTTACTTTCCGTAAGTCTGACATCAAATTCCTTGAATTTTCTGGGTTGAAGGGAGAGAATGGAAGGGAAGCATGCTAAGCCGACCACGGCAATGAAATGACGATTGGTGACATAGCATCGGGAGGATGGGGTGGGCTTGAAATAATGACGAATAAGTAGATAAAAACTAGCAAATCCTGAACTAATTCGATGATTTGATTGGCTCAAAATTTACCATAGGAATCTGGAAGGCTTAATGGAATGCATATGAAAAGAGTTACGTCTGGCCATCAGGAGCGTGACGATGACACTTATGTCAGGCCAATGAACGATGCCAAATAACATTAAGTTAGGCTAATCGCATTTAGCCATAGCTGATTTATGCCGGTTATTTTCGCAATTCTTTATGCTACGCTGAGAGTTTGGGCCTGCTGATTTGTATGACTTCACTTGGGGATCGTCACTTGGTGAACCAAGTTTCGGAGCACTGCCAGTTTGCAATTATTAATTGAGAGCCAGCTCTTGGTGAGCCGTTTCTCATATGACAAATCTATCATACAAAGCATCGAAATTCACTATAACATTATATCAGACATAGGACGTCGGAATTTCCGAATGGCGACATCGCCGGCTCTCCCCAGATGCTGCATTTCCTAAATGGGAACGTGGGGTCGCTTCTGATGACATCAACCGACTCTCCCACTCCCACTCTTGTGCCTTATCGCCCTAGCTCTCCGTTGCAATCAGCATTTGTAATCGCATGATACCTGCAGCATTAAAGCTGCAGCCGGCTCCGGATCGGAGTCAAGAGCCGGACTTATATATATGCTGCTATCCATTCTCGGTCGCAACCGCCGAGGGCTCCTGTAGTTTAGCCATCTTTGCACCTGTTCACCATGACTGCATCTTCGAAGCAGCGCGGAATCCGCATCGCAATTGACCGCGGTGGCACATTTACCGACTGTGTCGGCGAGAGCAATGGCGAGGAAATCATCATCAAGCTCCTCTCAGAGGACCCTGCCAACTACGACGATGCCCCGCTCGAAGGAATTCGACGCATCATGAGCCATTTCCTCGGCCGGGACATACCTCGAGGGGAAGCTCTTGACACTACCAAGATTGACTCGATCCGCATGGGGACAACGGTTGCCACAAATGCCTTGCTTGAGAGAAAGGGCGAAAAGATTGCCATGGTGGTGACCAAAGGGTTCAAGGACTGCCTGACCATTGGAAACCAGTCACGACCCAAGATCTTTGACCTCGCAATCCGGAAACCAGATGTTCTGTACGAGCAGGTAATCGAGGTTGATGAGCGCGTCACTCTTGAAGACTACGCCGAGGACCCTGAGCGGACCATTACTGAAGCCGAGGCTCAGGTTGGAACCAAGGAAGCGGAGGGCAAAGAGCTCGTCCGAGGTCTGTCTGGGGAGACTGTGCGGATTTTAAAGAGGGCAGAGGACGAAGAAATTCGCCAAAAGCTAAAAGATGTTTACAATACCGGTATTCGAAGCATTGCGGTTTGTTTGATGCATGGATATACATACCCGGACCACGAGGCCTTAATTGGCAAGATTGCCAAGGAGATTGGCTTTGAGCACATTTCATTGAGCCACGAACTGATGCCCATGATTAAGCTTGTCTCTCGAGCAACATCAGTTTGCGCCGACGCGTATCTCACACCTGCCATTCGCAAGTACATCGATGGATTCCAGGCTGGATTCAAGGGCGGCTTGGGAACAGAAAGCGTCAAACATGAAAAGGGAGACAAGGGCGCTCGTTGCGAATTCATGCAAAGTGATGGTGGACTTGTAGACGTGGACAAGTTTACGGGACTCAAGGCAATTCTCTCTGGGCCTGCTGGTGGTGTTGTTGGGTATGCAATTACCTCATATGATGCCGAGACTAAGGTTCCAGTTATTGGATTTGATATGGTAAGCGCCACCTCGATTTTCGTGATTTCTTCTTCTAACAATGGTAGGGTGGTACAAGTACCGATGTTTCCAGATATGGAGACGGTCGGTACGAGCATGTCTTTGAGACGACTACTGCCGGAGTGACGATCCAGTCCCCGCAGCTTGACATCAACACGGTCGCTGCAGGCGGAGGATCGCGTTTGTTCTTCAAAAACGGATTGTTCGTGGTAGGCCCCGAGTCCGCAGGAGCACAGCCGGGCCCGGCTGCGTATCGCAAGGGGGGACCAGCAACAGTGACCGACGCCAACCTGTTCCTCGGGCGCTTGCTTCCCGAGTTCTTCCCCAAGATCTTTGGCAAAAACGAAGATGAAGGCCTGGATGTCGACGCAAGCAGAAAGGTGCTGCAGGAGTTGGCCGACCAGGTCAATCAGGAGACGGGAAAAAACTTGACAGCGGACGAAGTTGCCTACGGATTCCTGACAGTTGCCAACGAAACAATGACGAGGCCAATTCGATCCATCACCGAGGCAAAAGGTCACGATTCTTCCAAGCATCGCCTGGCAACCTTTGGAGGCGCAGGCGGCCAGCACGCTGTAGCCATCGCTGAGTCCTTGGGGATTCAGCAAATTCTCATTCACCGATACTCTTCAGTATTGTCTGCGTACGGCATGGCCCTAGCAGATGTGGTGGACGAGAGGCAAGAGCCAGAATCAATGGTTTGGCGCGACGACGAATCGGCCGTCAAAGAGCTGAGGGGCAAGATGGAAAAGCTCAAGGAAAAGTCACGAACCTCTCTCCAGGAACAGGGTTTCCAAGGTGACGAGATTGTGTTTGAAGAATACTTAAACATGAGATACCGCGGCACCGAGTCAGCATTGATGATTATCAAGCCGAGCGAAGCAGAGGCCAAAGAAAGCTTCGATGGAAAAGACTGGGAGTTTGGAAAAGCATTCGTGAAGCAGCACCGCTACGAGTTTGGATTTACTCTAGACGACCGAGATATTATTGTCGACGATGTTAGAATCCGTGGCATCGGAAAGAGTTTCCGACACAAAGAAGAAACCGTGGACCAGCAACTTAAGACCGTTAAAGAGCAGAAGGTTTCAGAGAAGAAGCAACATGGTACTCAGAGCGTGTACTTTGAGGGTGGGCGAACAGAAACACCCGTCTTCAAGCTCGAGGATCTCGATGTTGGCGATTCCATCCAAGGACCAGCCATGCTTGCAGACGGAACACAGACGATAGTTGTTACGCCCAAGGCCAATGCTCTTATCCTCAAAACCCACGTTGTGATTAACCTCGACAAGGAGAGTGGGAAAGAAGAGTAAGCGCCGTCTATTCAGGTTCTGAAAACTGCTAACAAGTCGGTAGAACACTGCACACCGACGACCGAGAAGTCGATCCCATTATGCTCAGCATTTTCGGGCATCGCTTCATGGCTATCGCCGAGCAAATGGGGCGCGCGCTACAAAAGACGAGTGTGAGCACCAACGTCAAAGAGCGGCTCGACTTTTCCTGCGCCATCTTCGATGCCACGGGCGGGCTCGTCGCCAACGCACCTCACCTGCCTGTCCACCTGGGCTCTATGTCGACGTGTGTGCGCAGGCAGGCCGAGATCTGGAAGGGCAAGCTGGAAAAGGGAGACGTGATTGTGTCCAACCACCCGTCTTACGGAGGCACCCATCTGCCAGACGTGACGCTGCTGATGCCTGCGTTTGACGAGAAGGGCGAAAACATCCTCTTCTACGCGGCATCAAGGGCGCATCACGCGGACATCGGCGGCATCAGCGCAGGCAGCATGCCGCCGCACTCGAGAGAGCTGTTCCAGGAGGGTGCATCCATCAAGAGTGAGAAGCTTGTCAGCCAAGGCAAATTCAACGAGAAGAGGGTTGTTGAGTTGTTCTACGATGAACCAGCAAAGCAGCCTGGATGCAGCGGCACGCGCACCCTCGCTGATAATATCAACGACTTGAGAGCGCAAGTCTCGGCCAACCAGAAGGGAATATCGCTGATTGAGACACTGATTGAAGAGTACGGTCAGGATACTGTCCAGTTCTACATGGTGAACATTCAAAAGAACGCCGAGCTGTGCGTCCGCCGGCTTCTCAAGCAGGTCTACAAGCGTTTCGAGGGCAAGGATCTATCCGCCGTTGACTACATGGACGACGGATCTCCCATTCGGCTCAAGGTCAAGATTGACCCAGAGAAGGGGGAAGCTGAGTTTGATTTTGAGGGGACAGGCCCCGAGGTCTATGGCAACATCAATGCGCCCCAGGCCATTACTTACAGCGCCATCATCTATTGCCTGCGCTGTCTCATCTCCGAGGATATCCCCTTGAACCAGGGATGTTTGAGACCAATTCATGTGAAAATCCCACCCAAGTCGATACTTTCCCCATCCCCTGGCGCGGCTGTGGTGGGGGGCAATGTTCTCACCAGCCAGCGCATCACGGATGTCATCTTCAAGGCGTTCCAGGCGTGCGCCGCGAGCCAGGGGTGCTGCAACAACCTGACATTTGGATTTGGAGGAAACCAGAGCGGAAGGCAAGCAGTCAAGGGATTTGGCTACTATGAGACCATTGCTGGAGGGTCGGGAGCTGGACCCGACTGGGAGGGCACCAGCGGTGTCCATGTGCACATGACAAACACTCGCATCACCGACTCTGAGATTTTTGAGAGACGGTACCCAGTCATTCTAAGGGAGTTCTCTATCCGGCCAAACACTGGAGGCGGCGGTCAGCACCGCGGTGGAGACGGCGTCATCCGCGATATCGAGTTCCGCATACCCCTCCAGGTGTCAATCCTCAGCGAGAGACGTGTCTACCGACCGTACGGCCTCAACGGAGGCGATGATGCGGAGTGCGGGTTGAACTTGTGGGTGAGAAATGTGGAGAAGACGGACTGGGAAGCCTCTTTGAGACGGTTGCACAGCAAGGATGAGCCGGAGAAGACCGAGTATGAGGAGCGGCGCATCAACCTTGGAGCTAAGAACACGGCGGCGATGAAGGCAGGTGACAGGATAATTGTCTGCACTCCAGGGGGTGGCGGATGGGGAAAAGCTGGAGTTGAGAGCGTGGCAAAGCATCGCATCGACCCGACCCAGGGCTGGCGAAAGGGAAGCGGTTCCGCGCGGGAGGAAACGGCGCTGCAGGCATAAGGTTGCGGAGCTTCTATTTTGGTAGTGTTTCAACGAAAGAAGGGAAACCTGTGCGAAAGCAGAAATTTCACTCACTAGTGGCAACGTGACGATGTACTGAGCTAACAGAATTGTAAAAGTGTGTAGACCTTGTGTCCAAACATGTTGACCGAACCCGGGCAACATCTGACCTGCAGCGTGGCATCAGGCAGACAACCAAACAAACAGGGACAGGAAGGCCTGTAGCGCTATTCTCTGGCCACGGTATTCTGCTGAGAATGGCAGAGCCTCATTGTTACCCAAGCCTGCATGTGTATTAGCCAAAAAGGCATGTGCCTACCGGGAGAAAGGTTCAGCGTCAGGGATTTGACCGAGACCCCAGTACAAAGCTTAGTCAGAGCTCTATTTCACAAAATCATCCAAGACACACATTCTAACGGTTAAGGCAGGTAAACCTCGTGTATGGGAGCGTTGTTTTTTGGTATTGTGGTTGTCCGGTAGATATGTGTGAGTGTGTATGCAAGTGTGGATGGGTATATGTGTGAGAGTATGAGACACACATGTGAGACATGGTTTAGTGTTACCCTGAAACAGATGCAGTACCCGACTGACTTGATCGGGTGCGACGAATATGCAAACCTTCACGTGGTTTGAGGTCGGGTGCTCTTATTTGATAATGTTTGGCTTCTTGGTTGGGCATTGAAATGCTGAATTTTTCCTGTGACTGTTTCCGAACGCATGAGCACTTGACTCACCCTGAGATATGACTGTCTTGCAATGTTGTTAGCTGGTTGGTCGAGTGCCGATATGCCTTGCGCGCGTCTACGCCCTTCTCAAAACACCGGATGAGGAAATATCCTTCGTGGTTCGATGCTAATTCTATTGTTGCCACGCGGATGGCCAGGAGGACACACCCGGTGTGGTTGGCAACCAAAGAGCAAATCTAGCGTAGCACCCGCTTGGCTGGATGTGATGCAGGGACGAGTTGGTGTAGCTGTCTTGGTACCTGAAAACGCTTCGCCACCATGGCTCTAATTCGTGCAACTCGGGACGAAGAATCCTGCTACTCGGTAACAGAGGGCGCAGCTGATTGGCCGACCAGCCTTGGAGGGAGGGCGGCTTCGGTTCCATTCTGTCGGAGCTGAAGGAAGCAATTGCCCAGCGGCCGGGATTGCAACACCCCTCCTGTAGAAGTGTAACTGGCGGCGTTGAACATGTACGATGATGATATCCAATTGTTTTGTTGTCATCAGTACTTGGTGTTCCGATTTTTGCTGCTGCGGATTTAGGATCGTGGGTCGCAAGCTGCGCATCACCTCCCTGGTGGGCATTGGTGAGCGCTGGCAGTGCCAAATTGGGATCTGCGCCCTTCGGGGCTTTTCATGTAATCCTCTGGTCTTATACGGAAAGTGAGTAATGATGGGCAACCTATGCAGCACAACTGCATCGAGAGCAGTTGGGTTGATGCAGCACATTGCGCCTTGGCATGTATCCCACGCCGGGCCTTTGTCCACTTCAGTTGCGGTGCTCCGCTGCAATCCCGCTCAGCAGCGTCAGTGGATCAATTAAGCGGCAAATACGAAGGAGAAGAAAATATCGCAATTAATTGACCGGACGAATAGCGAGGTGTGAAAGTCCCAAGGCACCAAGGCGACTGGGAGCATGATGCAGTCGCCTCGGGCGACCTATGGCGACCAACACGCGACAATCAATCAGAGAAGCTGGAATTCGCCACTGCATGGCCCCCTGCTCCAGTTCCAGCCCTACGAGGGTGGACAGGGTTGGCTGCATTAGCTCGGCCAGTGATTGACCGGGGCCGAGACGCATCCGCATCCCAACCCCCCGCGCCGACTTCAATCTCAAGCCTCGACGTTGCCCGGTGGATCAGAGATCGGTCGCATTCTGACGTAGACCTCCAGGCTCCAGGCTCTCTGCCTGAATGGCGCCGGGGAAGCCTGGCCGTGTGCATACCTCGGGACGCCAATGGCAGCGCCCGCCGTCAGCGCGAGGTGGACGGGTGAAACCATGCTGGCGCCAGCTCGGTCCTGGGACCAGTCTCGAGAGCTGGTGACGCGGGCGCTGAGACGCTCTGCGATCTGTAAATGGCCGTCGCTTCGTGGGTGCTCCACGTTGGGTTCGTTCGTTGATGCCGCCACGTAAACTCGCATGGCAAGACGTTGGCTTGTCACCAGCGTTCGCCGGCAAGTTCCTTGTGCCGTGCGTCGTGGGGGAGTTGCTCGCAGTTGGTTCACGTTCGTGACCTTGCATCCTGGAAGTTTAGGAATTGAAGCTATAGCACTGGAAATCTTGTGCAAAGAGAGGAAGGAGCAGTGGGTGGGCACTGAGCCCGTGGTGCCCCCTCCCGCGCGCAAATGATACAACGTCCGAAAAGATGGCTGCATGATTGCCTTGACTTGACCCGCACTTTGATCATCGCTGATAGAAACCAACGACCATGTCCATTGCCTGAATGGCCGAGCAGGATACACACCGTTGCGTGGCTGAGTTGTGGGAGCACAGCAGCAAAAAAGTCCCAGCAGTGCTTCCACATGTATTGGCCCGGGGGGCCGGGTCGGGCATACACACGACGAAGTACACGAAGGGCAAGGAGCGGTTGTGGGTTGACATCGTCTCAACTTTAGACTTTCCTATTCAAGAGCTCATCTTGGTTATCGGGCATCTCAATGGTGCGGGGAATTCGGGCATACTATTGCAGGTCCGGACAACGTTGCGCCTTGGTCATGTTTGCAACCACGCAACGACACAACCGCTTCATCTCATTCGACAACCGGGATATGCTGCCGCATGCGCAGGAGACTACGGACACTCCTAGTCCCAGTCATTTAGAGCCTTGGTTTGCGCTTGCACACAAAAAACCCACCGAGACCACCCCACTGGTGCTGCCATTGCCCCCTCCTTCTCTGGGGGCTTGCCAGAGTTGGGGGCCACGGGGTATCCACTGCAGACTTCACGGGATATGTCCATCAAGTCCACGCACCGCTCTTGGCCGAGACAAGGATAGTTACTGGTCTCTGCTGCAGGTTTCTGCCTGTGGCATCGCGGTATTTGCTTCTGTCTCTGCCGGTCCATTGAGTCATCTGTCGCGGGAGAGAGAGGGGGGCGTGCAAACCTTGGGATACACACATTCTAAGACTGCCATCTTCACGGCTTCGATTCGCCTGAACATGATGCGGCTCTCTGCTTGTTACATTTCGCGTGGTGCAACGTTGGTCTAGCTGCCATGGCTGTGTTGCTATATAGATGACCGTTTCCGCAGCCTGACGAGGCATCATCCGCACACCTCGTCCACCTTCCTTTTCCTCCACCTCAACCACACAAGATGCGTATCGCTATCGCTGGCGGCGGTGGCCTGGGCTACTATATTGCAAAAGCCCTTGCCGAGGCACCCACAGCCTACAATGCCGTTGTATTATCAAGATACGTGAGTCAAACCACAGTGACTCAGTGCAGACTGCCAACTAACACGAATTAGAACCGCCCAGAATACGCAGCACTCGATATCCAGGTCCTACCGGTAGACTATAACGACGTAACAAGTCTAGCCTATGCGCTTCAGGGAGCAAACCTTGTCATATCCGTCATCAGGGGCAGCGAGCAGCTGAATCTAATCCAAGCTGCCCTCAGTGTTGGCGTGCAGTTATTTGTACCTTCTGAATTCGAAGGCAAGACGAGCAACCGGTCGGGCCAAGATCCCTTCGACGAGGGTGGCTACGCATCCCAGGCAAGATCTCTTTTACGGAGGCTATCTCGTGAGGGCCGAATGCAGTACACTATCTTCTCTTGTGGAATCTTTATGGAAAGGTTCCACCCATACGGACTTTCAAGTCTTGGCTTTGGCACAAGTACTGGTCCACATGAAGCGGGATCATACCTTCTCAATCTTAGCAGTGCCACGGCCGAGATTGTTGAAAGGAACGAGGAGGGAGAGAGTGTCCGAATCTGTATGACCTCAATCTACGACATCGGCCCATTCATAGTCGCAGCCATTGAGCTTGGGCCGGGAAATTGGCCTCGCGAGTATACAATGCGCGGAGAGCGGACATCGCTCCGTGACATTGTCGGCACCTGCAGCAGAACGTTGAACAGTAAGTTCCAAGCTATTTAAACCCTCCTATACGGAAACTAACTATTGCACCAGCTCCAATCAACATTCAGAACAGGCGAGTCTCTGATTTGGAGTCGTGGATCGTCCACTACACTCAGCAAGGAGATTATGCCTCGGCTACAAGGTACCAGCAGCTCCTAGCCACAGCCACTGGCAGGTACGACTTCAGATCGGCGTCATTGAATTCTGCTATAAGAGACAGCTCGCACGTGGAAGACATCCGCCCGACAACGTTCAGTCAATGGCTGCAGAGCATATACGCGCCGGCGTCTTGAGACGACAGCCGGCGGCGGTATTCATCTGTGCGAACATGGGATTGGGTGGCATTCTGTATCGAGCGTTTTTTTTCTTCTGTTTTTTTCTGCTTTCTAAAGCGTTTTATTCTCCACTTGTGTTATTTTCCTTATTTGTTTCCCTTCTATACGCTCGGGATTCGGTGTTGAAACAAAGAGGTTGAGCTCGCGCTCGGGATTCTACCAGGTAGCGACATACTCAATTTATTTACCATGCTCGGGGCTTTGCCAAAAAGTGTGCCGTGTGACATCGGTTGGAATAAATTGCGGTAGGGTTGACCCCCCAGGAAACACAGGTTGGGTTGCACCCGCGCGTAAGTCGTGATAACACACTCTGATTAAGCTGCGTTTCGACTCCTGCATTGCCTGCATTGCATGCATGTGTTGCAGCATCTTGGGCTGCCATGCCTGCAAATGAATTGGCGCCATTTCCAACCAGATGAAACTCTCGTCTGCATTTTAAATCGCAACTAAAAAAGACAAAAAGAGCATTTTGAGGCCCGAGATTTTGTGGGTTGCAGACACGGCACGCTTGCGCAAGTGGCTGCAGAAGGGCTGAAATCAGAAATGCATAATTCGTTTCAAGTGGTAGCTTTCTATCTAGATTGAAACCCCACTGTATGCTTTAGTGTTGAACAAATCCCCTCCAACACCGCCTGTACCCATGACTAAATTTAACAGGCGTTGAGCACTGCCCATGTCAATAACCTCCCTTCTATCCTCCTTGTATGTGTATATCCTGGTTCGGCTCTAAGACTCTTCTTTGTTTTGTTCATTTTCAGGATCAAATTCCTCCCCAAATTCGGTGACAATCCAGAGACAAAATTTCTCCCACTCTACTTGCCACTCCTGCAAACGCTTCGCCTTGACACCAGATCCTAGGCTTGCTTCCTTGATGCCCTTGATCCACTCGGCTTGGTCCTGTTCCTCAAAGGCTGCCCACCTTACACTATTTTCAGCCAGGCTACCCAGACCCGCTAGTCCTAGGTTTTGCCAGCCCTGCAGCGCTTGCCAAAAGTCGTGCGACATGCCGGGAGTGTCTTGACCCAGCATGGCCGGATCATCGTTGCAAAGACTGCACGAAACTCCCCGCGCCAACAATGCAGGAAGGGGATGCGCCTTTACAGAGCCACACAGGCGGAGCACTTCGTTGGAAATGGGGCATGATTCAATCAGAATGCGCTTCTCCTTGATCATGTCAATGAGAAGAGGGTGCTTGAATAGACTGTACCCGTGGCCAATTCGTCGTGTGCCAAGCAAAACGGCGTCAAACAAGTTGTTGTCTGTGTCTGTGCCATCACCAAGAGTCTCTCCGGCATGGAAAAAGAAGGGCAAGTTTACACCCTCCTGAGCACACTGCTTACGGAACCAGAACAGCTCTGGGAGAAGATCAGACAAGGGCCTACCTAGATCCTCAGGGCCGACCAGATCGAATCCGGCAATGAGATGAGGAAACGCCAGTTTGGTAGCAATGCAATTATCCATGTTCTCAATAATCAGCCGGGTAGGCCAGCTGCGAAGACAGGTCCAAATGGTTGTTAGCCCCCAGAAGCCCTTGCCTTCTGGGGACTTTTTGAAAGCAGCAATCTCTTCTTCCAAAACTTCAAACATGTGAACATAGTCCTTTTCAGGCTCTTCCTGTCGGTCGCGGCAGTAGTCGAGGGGCCAAGTAAACCTATATTTGTCAGATGAGGGGGTTTGGTGGGTGGTGGTATGACCTACCGCAGCTCAGCCCAGTTAACACCGTCAGCCTTTAGAGCTTTCATCAGCTGACGCAGAAACAATCGAAACATTGGCTCGTAGTGAATCATGGTTGCAACCACGACGAAGCACTTGGCAAACTTGACCCAGATAGCATCGACACCATGGTGCTGCTCATGAGCGTCACTAGTAGACAGGACGCATCTGCCCTTCAGCCACTTGAGGAAGCCTGGTCTCCCCCCGTCAGGAAATTCATCTGCAACCTTTGTAATCAACAGAAAACTCTCTGGTCGGTACTCTTCGGCCCAGATGGAGCCTTCAGTCTTTTCCTCTGCCCTGTAGCGAAAGTTTAGAGATGCATCCTCCCTTGCCTGCTTGGTGTTGAGGGGCCGGTCACTTGACATGTGCATTCCAGGAAGCCGCATAAGCTCATCCAGAATGAAATCAAAATTGACCATGGCATCCATGTGCGCATGAAGCAGAGCGCCCTTGGGCATGCGGTGAACAATTTTCCACAGGTTGGTCTTTTCCATGCGCTCTTTAGCGAGCATGAACATCATTCCCGGGAAGATGCACTCATTGGTAGTTTGGGCAAGTTCCTCCTCAACCTGGGGGGTCCATGTGGTGGAGTTTTCCTGGTCTCGGATGCGCTCGACAATGGCACATGCTCGCTGAGCGATGGGCGAAAGAGAGGCCGTGAATGACGCATCGGACCGGGTGGTCTTCTCCTGGGCAATCAGGTTGGCGCGGCCAGAAATATACTGCTGAAGGAATGGGTCTGAGAGGGAGGGAATGTCCTGGGCGACCTCCTCCCATTCCTCGTTGGACATTGTGTAGTCGGACATTATGCACGGCGTCGGCGCAAGCGGGCGAAAGAGGGAGATCCACCAACACCTGAGGTACTTGTTTGAGCTGGACAAGCTGGACGCTGCTATGTTCCACAAGTTCTCTCACGGGCGTTAAACGTGTCACTCCGGATGTTGGAAGAACAGAATCACTCGAGTTCTGCAAAGCAGGCGTGAAAAGAGCAATGGCCCAATGGGGCAGGTCAACCAAGTCGGTAAGAGCGGGGACTGGCTAGACAGGCAGATCCATGCATGAAGCGAGGCGCTGCGTGCAAGGCAACGATTGAGGCTCTACCGAAGCTCACTTGAGCTGTACTGTAGATTTTGGAATTAGGTTGACAGCAAAAGCAAAATGTCGGGGCAGAGATGGTCAAGGTTGGCAGATATCGCCATGACGTAGGCGTTCAAACGGCCTGGCCCAGCAAGGCGCCAAAAGCAAAAATCACATGAGCAGAGTGACGGTTGGTGATAAAGGACCTCCGGCGCTTGCAAGAGCGGGGAATGGGCCGGCGGCCATCTAGGCACAAGACAACCCTTGAATGATGGCCAGTCCGTCCGACATTTTGCTGCATGGGCCCTTGCCAAAAGACCACAGATCTTGTTATCTTTTTTTCTTTCTCGGATAAAATAAGATAAAAACATCACCTTAAATGCACTCTCCTCAAGATAATCTCGTGGTCTTTATTTATTTATTTTTATACATATTATATTTGCTCCATCATGGTGGTTATTTTGCCTGGGCCGACTCCGGCAGCGGCCGCAGTAGGTAGGTACCTTTCTGCGACCAGGTACATCGTCGTTGGCGAGCAGCTGGGATAACCCACGTGACGCTGCACATGGCTGTCGCACCAAGGTTTGTCGATCTGTGGATATCGGCCGCTGGTTCGTTGGCCAGATTTCTGCTCATCACCGGCGCTGTCACACAGCTCTGACCAATACGCGATCTGAGACTACTTTTTTTCCCGCCCGCTGGTCGATAGCTGCTGCAGGACGCGCTCTCTGCCCTGAGCTCCCTGCTGAGCCGATACCCCAGCTTCGGCCTGTGCCCCAAGTGCGCTCCAGCACGCATCCACCATTCAACCCCCGACGACGTGCGCCAAAAGGCTCTCTTGCAGCTTCAGAATCCTTCCGCGGCCTTCGGTTGGTCCCTTGCAGCTGCCATGTCGCGAACTCGGAGATCGTCAAACACCAGCGAAGCGAGCACAGAAAGGCGGCTCCCCTCTACGGCCCACGGTTACTGGCCCCGGTATGACACTGTCCCTTAGCGGCCTGCCATGCCCCAATCCAGCCCCGGATGTCCCTGATCCTCTCTTAGTGCGAGTCAGCAATGCTGCCAATCGATGCATCCCGCCTCTCCCCTTTCACATCACCTGCACGACACGTCACAGTTGCTTTGCTCCTCCAACAGGCGGCCTTGGAACTCGGTCTCGGAGTGCCTCGCGGTGATCAATGCCTCTTTGTAACCCTCCCCTGCGGCCCGTTGGCCCACGGAGTCCCTGCTTGGCCTCCTCCACCCCGGTGACATGATGCCCCGTCACAGCTAGCCAACGACGATCCACGGCCTGATTTCATGTAACCTTGAGCCTGTGTGCCATTAGTCGATCTGAAAGAGTCCAAGCTCGATGTGATTGAGGAGATTGTAGAGCCATCGTGAAGCCATTGTCGGCCGCCGGTCCAACAATATAAAAGCCTCGTATTCCCTCCCTCTGTTTCCATCTGAACTACCTCATCACCCATAGCAGCCTCTTCATTAGCTTCATTCAAGCTTTCTTTCAAGCTCTATCATAAGTCAACCTTATCTACCTCTCTTCTACCTCCTCCTCTGCATCCCACATATTACAATGCATTCTTTCACGCTTCTCTCTCTGTTCTGTGCTGTAGCCACAGCAGCGGTTCTTCCCAGAACCAACAGCGTGCCCGCTGGTGCTTGTTGCTTCACGCTCCAGGACTCTTCTTCCGGTGATGTCGTCCAGCAGAGCAAGCAGAACGGCTTCCTCTATCTCGATGCCAACCAGCCTAATGGCTGGTACTGCATCGATTTGTCGAACACACAAGACATCCTATTGGATTCACTCAACAACGCCTGCTTCCTCAACACGGAGTCACAATTTCAATGCCTCGATCCTACCATTGGACCCAATGCTTGGACTCTCTCAAAGGATGGATCTGCTACCCTCCTAGCCCACGATGGAAGCACCACTTTTGCTTCGTGTCCCAGTCAGAATGGGGGCCAGGCCCTGTACGGATCCAAGTCTGGACATGGCTGCAAGTCTGTTACACTCAAAGCCACTGGCTTCCAGGGTACTTGCCAGAACTTTGCTTCCTCATAAACGGAACATATATTACCCAATGATACTTTGACGACCGCGCGAAGTTTACTTCGAGCCGATAATGTCCAGATTGCCGGCAACTGGCCAAGGGCACGATGCAAACAGAGGCACAGCACTTGAGCAGTGTCTCTACTGTCAAACTCGCTTTAGGGGGTTACATTCTACTGAAGGCTCGATTCTTGAAAATCTCCTTCAATTGAATGATGTTTTCATATTCATGCTTAGGCAAAAGACTTGAATGAACAAGCTAAAAAAAAAAAAAGACGAAGGTTCATGTTGGATGGTAATGGCTGACATGGTTAAGACGACCATGAACTTGTGGGCAATTCTAGCCCAGTTTCTTTGTATATTATTTCTAGATTATCTGTTGCAATAACGTAAAAATACTTGTATTTTATTATCAACTTTCTATCCCAAACTGGCCTCAAAGTTTAGATGTGATTCCATCGTGAGGTGCTCCGTACACGATAGCCGTGTCTCGGGCGAGGATATCACTAGTTGAAGCCTTCTTCAGCCTATCGACAACGCCCAGCTCTTCCAAAAACATATGGAAAATGTTCTGCGATACGCTGTCTCCATCGCTCCCGGCATCGACATACAGCAGAACCGAAACCAGCAAGTTACCCACCGCCCAAAGAATATCCCTTGCCTCAACCATTAAATCTGCCGGTGATTCACCTTCTACGCGGCTCCTCAGGCTCTCCCACGCCTTCACAGGATCCCAGACATCAGGCTTTGCCGTTTTCCCTTGGAACTCGGACGAAGACTTGATGAATTCACCAAGCGCATCCATCGAATCCTTTCCTGTCTTGGGGTGCTTCAGCGCCCTGACAAAATCGGTACTGAGAACATCAGTTGTCCCCTCCCAGATGGGCAAAACGCTGCAGTCGCGATACAGGCGAGCGATGTTGAGGTACTCCTGCTCTTCGTTGAGGAGGTATCCCACGCCTCCCAACGATTCCATGCATGAAAACAAGAGCGATACCGCCGGTTTGCACACGTAAGCCTTGGTCAGCTGGGTGAGAACTCTCAACAGCGGCCCAGTAAGCGCGGGACGGACTGTCAATGCCTTTAAGGCCGGCGATGCGTTTGCGTAAGAGGCTTCGGGGTGCTCGGTCGAACCAAGGAGATATGATGTAAACAAGGAGAGAAGCATGAGCCTGCGGTACTCGGCAGTCATCTTGGCCAGGGTTCTCATGTGCAGCGAGCTCTCGGTCAGTTTAACCCTGGCACCCTTGCCGGCACCAATTACGCGCACTTGGGCGTACGCCCTGGCAATGCCGAGACCGCGGCCAACGTAGCTCACCGCCGCGACTGCGGAGTGTATCCTGGTAAGGTTCAAGATGGTGCTGACCTCTTGGATGCCGCGACCCTCCTGGCCTATGAGCCACCCGCGCATGTCTTCGAGAACAAGCTCGGCGGTGGGGAGCGACTGGGTTCCAGACTTGTTCTTCAGTCTTTGGATGCGTACGCCATTTAAGGTCTCTCCGTCGGGCCTTGGCAGCCTCGTCAAAGTCGTGGCTTCCGGGTCGTGTTTTCGCATCGGCGCTAGGAAAGTAGATAGTCCCCCCTTTGGTGTCTTGGCGAGGAGCACCGTCATGTTTGAATCCGTAGCGGAGCTGAACCACTTGAATCCATTGATGCTCCACGGCCCGAGGGGAGTTTCTTCCTTTCTAGAAGCAAAGCGCCCCTCCGTGTTTGGTTGGTACACGGCCGTAGTCTCGGTCAGGGAGACGTCACTCCCACCGGTCCGCTCGGTCATCCACTGACCGCTTGTCCAAGCCTTAGTTGGATCGCGGCTTACAAGGTGGTCGAATGCATTTTGAAACACCTTCTTCTCCTCGGGTGAGAGCCTAGCGGCAAGGCTCGGAGTAGTGAGGTGCGTCTGCAAGAGTCGAGCAGCGCCATCCTGCATTGCAGAGGGGCAGGTGACGTTTGCGGAGGATGCAACCCATAGTTGGAGACGCAAGAATTGGTATGCTCGCGAGTACGGGCCGTACGGTGTATCATAACCTGTGGCTACAAATCTAGGGGTTGTCAGACAAATCACACTTTGCGCAAGGCGATATTTGTATACCCATGAGATAGGCCGAAGTTCTGAAGGCCCCGCCAGCCCTCGCCCGTCAGGAGTTCACCTCTCCATTGCCCGAATGCATCCCGACCCTCTCCTCTGAGACGGGGTTTGTTGTGCTCGGAATCGGTAATCCAGGAAAAAACCTGGTCGGAGAGGACTTCGTCTCCCAATTCTGCAATCTCCCTTTCGACCTTTTGTGCTACATCCCGAGGAAGGAAAACTTTAATGAGGTTAGCAAGATGGTGCGGTAGCATCAAAAGATAATCTATCTATTCTTACGCTTAAAGCATCGCTGAAAGGCTATATCATCGTGTACTTGGTTCTTCAAGACAGGGGGGGTTTGAAAGAAGCCTTTGTCTGCGCCTGACGATTCCATGATGAGCTCTAGCAGTGGAAGTTTTAAAATTGCATTCCATTCCTAGGAACTCATCCTCGCCCTTTTTATTTGAACAGCACACCCCGTTACCCCGTCTTTTGGTGGCGTCCATCCAAGTGCCGTTACATTATGGTCAGCGCACCGGGCACCTGACGTGGGGTAAGCCGAGGCAAGCTAGTCCCCAGTCTGGAAGGTTAGGCGGAAGCAATTCCGCCAAAACGGTGCCCCTAGGCCCAAACAAGACTGCGGAAGTTAAGATGATGAGGAGGAGGCGGAAATAAATGGTTACCAGGGTCGTATAAACATGGATGAAGGTTGAGGGGCGGCTTGGAAGCTGTCGCCGTCCAATATCCGAATGCTACCAGCGAGGTATCGGTGCCCACTTGTTGCCGATCAGCTCGAGGTGATATAACCGAGGCGTTTAGGCCAAAGCCGGGTCAATCAATTATCATATGAAGAGGCTGCAAATCTATAGAAGTAGAAGTGGGATGAAATGATTTAATGGTAATGGAAAAGCGGAGGGAAATTCCGGTGCTGCATCTTCAGAGTATGAATTGTATCAATATCCACTTTTTGTTGGGCAGCTTCGCTTGACATAGAAAACAATCCAGCTGATCAATAAACTTGGCCAGTTCAGTCGAGGGTGAAATGTTTAAAGATACATATATTCTCGTAGCTTACCAATCTATACAAGCGTCAAGACAGCACGGAGGCCCCATTTCTAAATAGGATGCTCAATGGTTGAGAGGCAAAGCGATGGCCAAACCAGGCATTTCCTACGCAAGTGCCATTGCCAGATACATATGGCAACCATAATGGTTTCTCCATAATGGCCATGAAAAAGCAGTATTTAAATTTTCAGTACCAAACCTTTGCTTTTATCTGATTGCTGCATCGGCCTACGGAGATCGCGCTGCATTCTGCCAATGCTGGGCAAAGTATGTGCCTACTCTAGTGTTACTTATGGCCATGGTTACGTCGGTAGGAACGCTAATCCATTAATAGTAAAGGTGAATCTGGATATGCATCCATCTTGTATCCTTAAGAGACGTGCAGCAGACTTTTCATCGTGCATGCAAAGGCTTCGTGAACCAAAGCCTCACTGCAAAGCTTGAACTTTGAACGTTGAGGATTGGAGGGATACATGTTTTTACATTAAGGTTTGGTGCATTTAAATGTACCTTACTGGCTCCCGGCACAGTATCCCAGCCGGTGGCTCAAAATTAGTCAAAATTGTTCCCCTGTATTGCAGCATCGGCACCCCATCTGGGCAAGACTCGCGACAGATACATGAGAATACTTTGCGTGATCGTTTGGCAGGATCGAATGAAGCAAAGGCATCAAGATGATTCAAACGAAGGCGATTACCGCCCGACCATTTCAGAAGCTGGGAGAGTTGGGAAGGAGCGGAGATACATCTGTGTGGACCTTTGAGAGGTACCGAATGGACGCTGTTCCAAAGCTTCCACATAGAAATGGAACCTTTTTTTGATAAAATTTTAATTTGATTGTCCAAAATAAATAGGTAATTATACCCTTGGATTGTGTATATAAAGAGCATGGTGCTCAGGTTCCCAAAAAGAAAAAAAGAGTGCCTTCTTGGCAACCCGGCCCTCAGATTATTCGTGTGTTTGTTGTCCACATTGGACCGAAGTCCTTCAGGAAACCATGGAACCCATCATTGGGTACCGACTCGGACTGACCTTTTTACTTATATGCCCGAGTCCAAGATCAAATATCATATGGGAAAGATCCTTTAGCGCCCATCGCTTTCAGGAGCATCGGCTTGACCATTTTCTTTGGGTCGGTCAGAGCCACCAGTCAACTTGGTCGGCTACCCAATTCTCAAGGGAGAACAATGATGAAGACCCAATTTTTTTCCACAGAAGCATTTCTTTAAATGCGATGGAATATCTCGGGGGAAACTGAGTTCACCTGTGCCGCATATTGCATTTTTACCCAAGGTTAGGCTAGATTCAGGAGGACTGTGTGCAATAGGGATCACAAAACAGTATTAGACCAAGGACTCATGGCAAGGCAGAATGGAATATATTTATATAGCTTTTAGGCAGCCTCGAGATAATAGAATGGCTCCAATTGCTTGACCAGTGGGATCATGTCTGCCAGATGCGAGACTCCATCATAGGAGGCAAAGATGTAGCTGGACCTGACGTACAATTTACGAGTGACCCAGGACTCACCAACGTCGGACATTGACTTGAACGGGGTTTTATATGTGTTTGTTTAGATCCTCAGGCATGAGATTCATTTTAAGCATAAACCAGCAGGGGAGCGAGAGCTCGTGGTGAGATGGAGAAGACACCTAGCTTAAAACATAGTATTCCGACATCAAACCCCGAACTATTCAATCGCATTACGTTTATTTTCTGGCTCAGCCACTCAATATTCAAGTCCCTCCACAGAAATTTACTACGCTATATTGGTGCCCGCCTCATCATCACCACCTTATCGGATGGCGGCACTACGGAAGCTCCAATGAGGCCTTTGGCAAAGCCTCACGGAAATATTTTCCGCCAATAAATTTTTAACACTAATTAATGGGAACCACTGACATCCCTCCCCAGCTGAACAAGCCCTGCCTCACGGGCTTCTAGTGGGGGACTTGTTCGCGGCACAGTCAACAAGAATACGTATGCCGGTCAAAAGCCACCCTAAAAGTGGAGATGGCGACCCTTGGCACGGCAGTTGTCCGCTAAAAACACTTACACGGCAGCGACTGTCGGTAAGGTGAATCCGAAAATGCTTCACCGCGATGCTCTTTATTATGCAATAGAGAATCATCAATGCGGGCTATGACGGAATGGGGTCGTGTCACGATCCAAGGTAGCCATTGGTTATTCCGTAATGCTACTTTCAAAAGGTTGGGTCATGTGTTGGAGTGTTAGTCAACGAGCCAGCCGTAAGATGGCCCCGGGAAACAAAACACCACCACGCTATGAGAAACGACAAACGGTAAGCAGCACGCATCCATCACAGCATCACTTGAGCCAGGGAGAAAAATTTTTTGTCGGCAATTCCCGATATCGCAAAATCGGGCTGAAGAAGCATAATTCTCATCAATGCATCAGCCGGAGCCCAAAACTTGTTCTACGCCTGGCTGGTTTCGCGATGCAGGATCCTTGCCCAAAGTGGATTCCTTGGCGAAGGCGTGGCACCACGAGGCAAGGCTGAACGCGCGGTGCGCAAAGTCTTGGGACGGTTGAAGCGGCACTTCTGGGCATGCTGTTCCAAGCCTGGAGGGAGATGGATGGCCCTGCTTGACTAGCCTCGCGACATCATTCGCGTTTCAGATCAGCCATAGCAGCACACCATCACCAAGCGTGCCCTGGTCGCGCATGACCTCATTACTAGTGACTTGGTTGAGCCACCATCCCCAGAGCTCCAGGCCCAAGCCAACGTGTCAACGTATGGCTCCAAGCCATCGGGCTGTGAACGAAAAACCGGCTCCAGCGCGATCTCGCTCCGCACGTAGAGTCGTCATCGTCATGTGGTTAGGCTATGGGAGGGACCCGTGAGGCGGATAGGTCATTTTTTCGATGGAATACATAATGCATCGTGCTTCCCACCCAAGATGAGACTAAACCACCATTCTCATCTGCAGACAAATCATTTCAGGCCCTACTCATAGGTAGCCCGTCAGTGAATCATCCGCACTAGACATCCCACAACAACAACAAAAGCAACAACCCATAGCTCATCAAACATGGCTGTCGACCGTCTCGTCAGTATGGTCCTCCGTGGCGCGGAGCTCGTCTTCGCAGCCATCGTCGCCGGTGTCACGGGCTGGTACCTGCACCAATACAACAGCGCAAGCAGCTGGAATCTGGGCCGCTTCATTTACACTGAAGTGGTTGCCGCTCTCTCTATACTCTTCTCCCTTCTGTGGTTGATTCCTTTCTCGAGCACATTCATTCACTGGCCGGCCGACATCTTCTTCAGTATCCTCTGGTGGGTCGTATTTGGCCTTCTTGTTGATGTAAGTCTCAACATTCTATCAAAGTCAGCTTCGAATACTAACAACGGGTTCGCAGCGCGTTGGCGACAGCTGCGGTGCCATCTTCTGGTGGGGCAACGTTTCCCCTCGTGGAGACCTGTGCGGAAAATTCAAGGCCGACATTGCCTTTGCCTTCTTGTCAGCCCTTCTCTGGCTTGTCTCTGCCCTGGTTGGCTTCTTCTGGGTTCGCAAGCGTGAGGCCCGCGTTGCTCGAGCCGACGCTGCTTACGCCCGTCGCCACCCCTGGTACCGCCGCAGCCGTGTCTAAGTGACTGGATAACTGGCCTGTGTGTACTAAGCAATGCTACGTGATACCCGAACTTGATACCCTTGGCTATGTATATGGCGTGCGTGGAGGGAAATGGAGAATGAATGCAGTCTTAGTATTTCCTTGAGTACGACAGTAGGCGCTGGAGTGGGTGGGGCAACGATGGATACGAATTAATGGTATACGAGATGTTACACTTAATTATGGACTGTGTCCAAGTATTTCCTATGACCGAATAATTTAGGCGAATACAAATTAAATTCCGTGTTGAATGTTGAATTGCGCAAGTCTTGTGTGTTTGCGATTTGGTTGACGTCATCGCCAAGTAACTAACGGCTGTCATTGTTGCGTCGATGCGCTGCGCTGCAAACAAGTCATGTGGATTCTGATCGACACACATTGAAACAGCCAACGTGGGAACGCACGCCATCGATGGTCTAATTAGGTGCCTTGGAAAATCCGGGGCATGAGTGGGATATCTGGCAACGGCCAGTATCTGGGTATCCAAATTCTCCTCGGCGAGCCTCAAAACGGCTCTTCTGCGTCATGGATGCGTATTTCCTCTTTGGACCCTTGCATCACAATTTGCAATGACGGAGGGGGCCATCCTTGACCATATCGGGAGGACAGGCACACAAAACATCCAGACTTGGTGCAACGCCCACCGTCATGGAAACACAACCATGGCCCTGATTTTCCTCGGGTCGCCACCTTGTAGGGCAGCCATGGCCATGGTTGGCTGCGGGTCTTCCTGGGGTTCGTGGGCCAAACACGGAAGCACCCGCATCATGGCCTTCATTCGCCACGAAATCTATGATGCAACCTCGCGAAAAACGTCGCAAATATGAGGGAAAGGGGCCGCCACCACAGCCACATGTTCCATCAAAGGCGATCAGTGCATCTCTAGCCCCTGTTTGAGCCTCCATGCTATGTGCGCATTTCCGCTTCGTGCTCCACCACCTGGTCTCTTGGCGGAAACCATATCCTAGTATCAACCAGCTCGCATATGTCGTAAACGTCACAGGTCCGAGGTGATGACGCTGAGATGTCTCTAGACTGTGCACAGCAATACCGCAGAGCCAATCGTTCCAGGGTACTGGACTGGGTTCGCGGGAAAAGATCGAGAATCACAGGGCAGCAATGTGTATTGAAGACGCCATGACGTGCGATGAGGTAGGTTATTGGGTCGTGCCAGGGTTGTAGTTGCAGGGTCCGTACCTCAACGATGCTATTCCAGGACCAACAGGTGCATCGTTAGACCATTGAGAAGGGTTTATATCGAGATAAATTGTCTATAAAAGTCCAATCCATCCCCGAGATATCACACTTTCTTATCCTCATCAAACAACACAACACAACAAAGATACCCAATTCAATCACCATCACACTTTTTTATCCTCATCAAACACCATAACCCAAAAAATACATCCAACTCAATCACCACCACACTATCTCTAAAATGTCTTCTCTCATCAACAAGGTCAAGGAGGCTATGCACTCCGACAACAAGACCTCCCAGCCCGAAGGCACTCATGGCCCCCACAACAGCCGCGCTGCCAACGCTGCTGATCCCCGTGTTGACTCTGACCGAGACCACCGCGCCACACACAACCTCCAGGGCTCTGGTGAGACTTACTCCGGCGCTGGCAACTACACCACAGGCACTACTGGCAGCCGACCAATTGGTTCCACTGATGGTCCTGCCACCAAGACCGATGGTCCTCACAAGTCAAACGTTCTGAACAAGGCCGACCCCCGTGTCGACTCTGACCGCGATCACAGCCGCAACATGGGTGCCAACCCCCACGGCACATCTGGCACTGGCGCCCACAATGTCAACGAGACAACCCGCACGGGAGGTCTTGGCTCCAACACCGGAGTCCTAGGCGGCAGCACTGGTACCCACGGCACTCACGGCACCACTACTACCCACAGCGGTGTTCCTGAGGGAACTCACGGCCAGCACAACAGCCGCATTGCCAACGCTGCTGATCCCCGTATCGACTCGGACCTTGACAACAGCCGAACCGTTGGAGGTGCTGGACACACCACCGGTACTCATGGCACCCACGGAACCACTCTCGGTTCTACTGGAACTGCCCTTGGTTCTACTAGAACCACTCATGGCACCACTCACGGCACCAACCTTGGTTCTACTGGAACTACTCTTGGTTCTACCGGAACCACCCACGGTACTCTTGGTAGCGTTCCTGAGGGAACTCATGGCCACCACAACAGTCGCATGGCCAACGCTGCTGATCCTCGCATCGACTCGGATCTTGACAACAGCCGAACCGTTGGAGGTGCTGGACACACCACCGGTACTCATGGCACCCATGGAACCACTCTCGGTTCTACTGGAACTGCCCTTGGTTCTACTGGAACCACTCATGGCACCACTCACGGCACCACTCTCGGTTCTGCTGGAACTACTCTGGGTTCTACTGGAACCACTCACGGCACTACTCACGGCACCAACCTTGGAGGTACCCATGGAACTACCCATGGAACTACCCACGGAACCACTCATGGAACTACCCATGGCACCACCCATGGTCTCGGATCATCCGCTGCAAACGCTACAGGTCCTGCTCCCAACACTGCCGGCCCTCACAAGTCGGACATGATGAACAAGATTGATCCTCGAGTTGACAGCAACCTTGATGGCAGCAAGACCATTGGAGGCGACAAGACTTTCAGCTCGTAAGTCGGGGACCGTCCGCCGCAACGATTCCGCCCGCCTTTTTAACATGTTCAACAGAAACAACTCAGGATACGCCCACAAAGATCCTACTGATGCGGCCCAAGTGCCCCCATCTGTTTTGAAGAAGCATGTTGGCGAGCCCATCATTGCTCATGACGATCACAGCCATGACCGCGCCAGGAGAAACAGTGTTTCGCACCAAGACGAGCACCGAGGTCTTTAAAGGTCTAAGGGTCTCTTGATGTGATGGAATAGGATCTTGGAATTGCAACACTTATGATTAATGCCTCTTGTATTTAATTTTCCTAAATTTGAATCATCATTTCAAAAATGTCTTCAATGATCTCATGCTTTGACGTGCGTGATACTGCTAATAAGATGCCAACTCAATCATGCTATTAATAACAACAAATAAATTCGCACACCCATTAAATAACAATAGTTGAAATTCTAAGTAAAATAATTTGAACAGATCACCTGTTCTCTTTGCTGCATGTTGTCACATCCAAAAAATCTATCTGCCTTGATCAGGCGGCCATTATGTGGATGCCTTATCTAAGCGGCCGCCCCCCTCAGAAGTCTCAGGCTACCCTAGACACGCGCCGCAAGACCTCTCACTCACTCACGGTTCGCTCATCGCCTCAACGTCCGCCAACACCACTTTCCCAGAGGAGAGGAGTATCCCGCTCTGAACCAACTCCTATCATGCACCCGTCGTAATGTCGGCCGTCATCCCCCAAGCGCTCTGGAACGCCCGCATTCCGCTGCACATAACTCACCCCGCCTCGCCGACAACGCCATTCATCACTAGCATCCCGCGCTTCAGCTACTTAGCCCTGCTGCTCCCCCGCCTCTCGGCCTTCTTCGACTCGCCCTGCTCGAGTTTCCACTTTGAAGATGTACAGCTCAGGAACCTGGCCGTGGGCTTGCTCGTGGATCTCTACCAGCCTCCTCTTCCCTGGAGGCTCACGGTGAACGATGGCGTGGGCTGGGATATTGCCGATACGTTTCTCAACTGTGCCAAAGAGGTGAGTCTAAGCGTGGCAGGGCCAGACCTTTTTTTTCCCGTGTGTTTTATTTTTAAGTACAAGTACCGGGACATATTTTTCTTGGGAATGCGATATCGATTTCTTAGAGCAAAAGGTCGTTGAATACTGACACTGCTACGTCCAGGCTGACTTTATCCGCAATGGCAACGCAAACCAAATCATGAAAATGTCCAAAGAACACACCACGCAGCTGTGGAACTCGGTCATGGACAATGACCAAGCCGCCTTCAACCGCATCAACACGCGCCTCCTCAACGCGCCTACTGCGCTGAAAAATGTGCCCGTCCGCATATACATCCCCTCCTCCTCGTCGGGGACCGACTCAGCCTCGCCCCCAGCCGAAGCCGGGTCCTTCAAGGTTGTTCAGTCTCTCATTTCGGCCAGCACTCCCGATCGGAAGCCCAGGCTGCTCGGGCAGGCGCTCAAAGATGTCCTTCCTGGTCTCTTCCCGAGTAGCCGAGACCCGATCTTGGCGAAGGTCGTCATGCACGGCGCATCGGTTCCCTTTAACGCACCACTGGAAGAGTTAATGAGAGAGGCCTCTTACCCAGACGGCTGGCTCTGTCTTGTGGTTGTTGTGCTGTGACGAGCTCCTGGAGAGGGAATATAGAAAGCATGGTATCAAACGGCGTTAATTAGGAGATGCAAGAAGAACCCGAATGAGTCTTAGACTATTATATCATCGGGAATACGATTTTTTTTTTTTAGATGTTTGGAAATTCATTCCATCTTTTACTAGGTAAATGTGACCTTCTTTCCCATGAGACTCTTGTATGCATCGTCGATTGCTTTTCTCTTCCTTCTCTTGGTCTCTTCATCTTCATCTATCTCCTCTTCCTCGTCAACATCGTCCGGCCCCGGAATTTGGGGCGCCCAGGCTCGAATCTGCCCGTCTAGATGAGAACTATATATGGCGCCAACAGAATTTCCGCCTCCCATAACAGGCCCAACTTGACGCCCGCCGCCATTGGCTCCACGCCAAACTATGCTCGTAATTCTGTTTCTCCCCATTTGCCCACCACGAGATCCTACCGGGTTGGCAACCCCGGGGCTCCGGAGACGGGTGATGATGTTTCCATCGTGCAAATCAAGAATAAGAATCTCCTGGTCATTAGGCCAAATCAAGAGCTCGTTTCCAGTAGACAAGTTGGAAGGGGTTACCAAAAGACTGGCCGTTTTGGCATGCTGGTTCTGGATAAGGGAACTGAAGCTCGCAAGGGTATTAGCTCCAGTGGCTGCATCCCAGACTCTGATTTGACGGTCTAAACCAGCTGAAATTATGTACCGCCCATCATCGGTCCATTGCAAGGCATTGACAGCATCGTCATGAGCTTGTGCAGAAGCTCTGAAATGAGGCATCTGGTCCCAATCCATGCCCGAGGCAACAGAATGGTTGAACTTATGCACAACGCCGAGAGAATCTTCTTGATCTAGTTGCGCAACAACTCCGCCTGCTCTTCTAATATCCCATATACGGACCTTTCCATCGGAATGCCCGCTTGCAAGAATATGATCATGACGTGGGCTCCATGATGTTGCGAGGACAGGCCCGCCATGGGCCACTAGGGCCTGAACAGCGGAACCGGACTTTAAATCCACAAGTCGCACATTAGAATGCTGGGTGGCAACTGAGACTAGCAAATGATCAGCGATAGGGCTGGTAGCGTGCGAATATATCGTCGCATTCAAATCAAAGTTGGCTGAGAGCGTGCAGCGCTGGGTCGACCAAAGCTTCAGCTTCTTGTCGTAAGAGCTCGAAAGAAAGGCATCGGGATCGAATGGGTAGAAAGCAAGATGTGTGATCCCATGGGTGTGCCCAGACGCTTGCTGATCCTGAGTTGACCGCGCGATCATAGCCATGGGTCGAAATGTATGGACTTTGTGAGGGTTGCCAGAAGCCTCAAGATCCCAGACCTTGATGGCGCCCTCAGCACCGCCCGAGAGCAGGATGCGCCCATCAAACTTGTCAAGAGCAAGGCTGCTCACACCTGCGCCGTGTGCGCGGATGTTGTGCACTCGTTCATCTATCCCCGAAGGATCGGAGCGTGCTGCGATATCGCCATTGAAGCGGTGCTGGGGCGCGGGCGCAAACGAACGAAGGAGTTGGGTCGTGATGGTTCGGGCGAAGTCTCGGGGATCAAGGTCACCCGTCTCGCGGGTGAGTATGCGGGCCTGCATTCATCTGCGCCGGGGATTTTGAACGAGAAATATCAGAGGGATGGACTGGTTGGGTGCAATTGCCAATGCGGCGCAAAGTTGAAGGTGGGAGGATTGTCAACGAGGCTGCAGTGATGTCAGCCTGGACTTGGTGGGTAGCTGCTGTACTCCAGGTCCCGCAACCCCACATTTGCTGCAGCCGACCGCCGAAACTTTCAACTTCATCTTTGCAACAACTTCATCAAGAACTTCTCATATCCAGAGCCTCACACTTTCCCACGTACCTAATAACACATTTACGCTTATTTAAATGTTTCTAATATACTAAAGCTTCCACAGCCAGCTTCGTTGGCGCAAAACACTGCCGAACCTTGTTCGAAACATGTCATAACTGCAACCTGGGACACAACATTTTCTCATCTGTTCATTTTCGCTTTGAGCCAGGCGGGGGAGTCAAGCCGAAAAACGAAGAGCGTAGGGGCTATATTTGGACGGCAAAATGAACCGAAATCTCGTTGTTCCCATCGATGAGCTCACAGAGACTGGGCCTTCGCAGATTACTACTGCCCATGATCGCCCTTCAACGCCTGACTCCAGGCGCCGGCACGCTACCGTGTACGATGCAGTGGCTGGTTAGTTGAAACCTTACTCTTTGTTTTATATACTCATCGCATATAGGCAAAGTATCATATAGCCAAGGTCCAGTATCTGAAGAAATCAAGCCGCAGCCACAACATCCAAGGGTGATCAAATATTCTACTAAAGAAACGCCGTTGGCGCCGGACGAAGTTCTTTTTCGGCGCAAATATGCACCGGAACGTTACTATGAGCACGATATTTACTATGCTCACGAAAGAGACCTTCCTAATGCTGGACAGGGAGTTTTGCCTGAAAGCGATTTGCTCAAGGCTATTCACGGCTACGCAAGCACATTCTACAATGCTAAAGGCCGGGATGTTTGCAATGGCATCAATGTCAAAATAGCCGAACGGAGTATGGACGAGACAGCACTCCTGGCATTTGGTATCCTCCTCGAGGAGGCGGGCAAGGAGGTCCTGGGCCGGCGGGGAGATCTTGTCTTCACTGAGGGAGCCGATGACGCTCTTGGCTCGGACAGAGGTGGAGATGAGGTGGCGCGTGATACTGCTCCAGTCGTTGGGCATGATGATATTGCCGTACAGAACAGGCGCAAACGAAGAAAAGTCGCCACCGCCAATGACGAGTAGCATCGGACCACGGCAAGGCAACAGGGGAAATCAAGTGACCGGGAACTACGAGCAGCGGCAGTTCGGCTCTGTGTTTGCGTGATGGTGCATCTTTCTTGGCAGACCCCGGTGTAGGGGGCGTTGGTGATCGACACGCTCCGGCAACGCGCCATGCGAGGGGCCTCCAAAGTTCGGTCTGGGTCAGTCTCAAGGTCAATCTTGGGGATTTTCAAGCAAACCCTGACTTGGACGTGTTTGACATTGGGCACTAACATGGTCCCATTGCAACGACTTGATATCAGAAGTTTTAAGGCATGAGCAGTGCCTGAAAGTGTCGATCTTGCCTCGGACAAGTTCCTTGTTACCCTGTTGGCCCGGATCCCCAAACTCCGGCTACCATGGAGAAAACAAACGTGGAAATTCGGTACGGACATCCGTCTTTGCCCCTCAACTGAGA
This sequence comes from Calonectria hawksworthii, assembly GCA_020975415.1. Classification (NCBI taxonomy): domain Eukaryota; kingdom Fungi; phylum Ascomycota; class Sordariomycetes; order Hypocreales; family Nectriaceae; genus Calonectria; species Calonectria hawksworthii. The sequence goes on along the minus strand of JAHXZK010000001.1, from coordinate 981,976 downwards.
CCATGGAAGCCCTAGGACGGTGTGACTAAGGCGTTTGCCGACCCTCCGACTGCCAGTGACCTTTCCGCCGAAATGGAAGCAAGGCGACCTCTCCCAACCCCGCCAGTCCGGGCTAAATGTTTGGCTTGAGACACGGATAGGTCATCTCGGGACTGCATGGAGATGATCATTTACTGCTAGGGAAATCGCTCTGACCTACGAAGATCGAGCCTCGGCCCTTTTTTTCTGCCGCGCCACTGTCATGGTTGAGGTCTAAGATGCGCTCTGGAACGATTCTAGTCGTCCCCAAAGTGCCGAAGGGAACCCTTGTGGCCGATCTAAACTAATGTTTTCTTTTTGGAGGATTATTGAGATGTGGAGATGGTCAAAAGTCTTAGCGAGATGAGAGTTGGAATCGACCAGTGATGTTGGCATCGCGATTGCTCCAGACCTGTTCTTATCCATTATTGTGTGTCATGACACGAAATGATCGACTTGAATCGGATCCGGCAAGGAGGGAACGTCTGCTGAAAGGTATCCAGACCAGAGGAGGAAGACAGAGAAAAAATTTTCTTCCCACGTGGCGAGAACAGAATTGATTCGAGATTGAGTCAGGAATCAGCTCGCCCGGCATTGAGGTCTCACTATTCAATGCCCTTAGCAACCACCGTGCCTCTAGTCAAAGCACTGCATCACCGAATTAGATTAGCCTGGGCTTACAGTGACATACCAATTAACTGCGAGGGGAACAGGTTTGCCGCCTAGCCAGTCACGAGCGAGCGGCTGTTTCATGGCACAAATTCAACCTCGGGGTGAGCGGCCGCCTGGAAGTTGTCATGTCGCACAAGCTAACTATAACATATGACAACGGTCGTGCTACGGCATGTCTCGCATCTCATAATATTAACTTGCCAATCCGAGTTGCGCCCTAAAATGCTAGTTGCGAGCTATCATGAAATTTGAGAGACAATAGACCATGGTGGTGTCAACTTGAAACACAATATCCAAGACATTTTGAGTAATTCTCCGCCGCCAATGTCTTAAGCCAGGCGTGATGGCTCGACGTCTTGCCCGGCCAGCGCCAGCCACTGTGCAGCTAGATTGCAGCCTCAGCTACTGCACTGCACGCCACGGTTTTGCAAGTGCCGTAGGCAAGGGTCCGGAACTGCAGCAGGGAGTGAATGCTACAAAGCATGTGGTAAGCGGTAACGACCAGGTAGGTGATTCTTGGCAGCACAGACAAGCGAGGGCTCTCTGTCGATGATTGCGTGGCCTGGAAGTCAACTCCACCGCGCCTCAGCACACACGCCCAGCCTCCCATTTCATCACCAAGCTCATCCAGACCGTTTGATGCACCCTGGTCGGCGTCTTCCCAGAAAGGCCTTTGCTGTTTTTGCCAGGATCGTGCAAGTGCAAGCAGCTCCGTGTGCGGTACGTACACCACAAGTACTACACTGCAGAGAGTACGCGACTCGGCACTTGACAAGGATCAGGTTGCGGCAAGCCACCGGCGTACCCCAAGTTTCTTCGCGCATGGCACGGTCCGGCCACGATCGTCAGCTGGCCAACTATTCCTGGCAACAAGCAACGGAACTCATGTCAGGTGGAGACTGCCGAAAGTCACGAGAGGCCACTGAATGCCTGGCCAAGCAATAGTCTCGGTAGGTTTCCTAAACCATGATATGGCTGACGGGTGTCCGTTTGCAACGTGTCGCACCCGTGAAGCCAGGCTTAACAAAGTAATGCCTCATACCACATCACATGGACTCCAATCTCGGTCGTGGGAGCGAGCATGGTCAGAGGAATGGAGCCATGGCCTCATGTCGAGCCTTGGAAAATGGGGAAAACGGCCGCGGGCTGCACTGCAAACCCCTGCCCCTACATACACGGCATGTACACAGGGCTTTGTGCACCAGCTCCCAGCTCCCAGCGCTCCAACCGCCTGCTCACCCCCACATTTCGGGGCGTTCGAGGCTCAGCTCTGGCTCACGCTTGATGCTGGACGGTGCACGGCATCGCCAACGGGTGTGGCGGATGCTACAGCAAACTCACCACGGAGGAAACCCAACGTTGCTTTGGTGCCGCCCTGTGGCGCGGCGTTTTGAACCTGCCGCTATTGTCACGGTGCGCCAGCGGAGGAGGGCAGTCAGTCAGTCATGGAGGAAACCCAAAGGAGATGACAGGCAGAAGCATCCACTTTCAACGGCATCATGAAGGCCGGAGACGTGGGAGGTGTGAGCCATGCGTGTCTCATGTACACTCTCTGGGCCTTGCACAAGTACCATTCGCCAGAGATGAGGAGAAAGAAAACCACACTGTGGCACATCTCCGACTGACTACATGACGCTTCTCGTTCACCGGTCAGCAACACCGGTCTTTGATCACGCGTCTGGTTGGTCTCTGAAATCAACATCCCTGCGAGGGTTTTGCCTATTGGGCAGAAAACCGGGATGACGGAAACTCGGGGCACACTACACATGCCTGCTGGCAGCGTCCCGCAAGCATCACCTTTTCAACTTTGGACTGTTTTGGGATATCAAAAACAAAAAAAATAAAAAGACTTTTGGCCTTCATCTCGGTAGCGGGGGTGTGGGATGCTGGAGGTTCTACTTTGGTTGAGGCAGTCAGATTTGACATGGATTCGAGATCGGACATCAAGGATATGCCAGCCAGGAGGGTGTGCAGGCGGCTCGGATATGGACAGAGGCATATGGACGCAATGGCCGACAATGCGAGCGTTCCGGGGGTCTTGTTTACAGAGCGCACGAGACCATCTGACGTGAGGACTACCATGTCTGCATCAATCTGAGCTCTCGAAAAGCCTATCTGTGCGATATAGCTACCGAGAGCTTCGAGACCCGTTCCGAATCTGGGCCCCGAGGCGGAAACTAGGCAACCGAAGGGTTAATCCGAACTCGGGGTCCAAGGACCGGGTCTGCGGTGCCCCTGGCAGAGAAGGATTTAGTGATGCGCAGTACTGTTATACGATTTGGGCTGAACGGCGCTTGTTATCGGGATCGAACCATGATCTGATAATTTGGATTCAGCCACGGAAACCAAATGAGAAAAATAAACAAGTCCTAGTTTGAAGTGGCTAACAAGGAACCCAGGTTTTAGCCGGGAATGAGGGAGTCTTGCCTTCAACGGTGTCCAACCTGACAGGTCACATATGAGGTAATGTTTAGTTATCACCCTGTTTACCGAAATGGTAACCTTGCACACCGAAAGGCCCCCCCCCCTGGGGTGTCTTGAAAGAGGGACCCCCGAGGAGCGGGAGGAAGGGAGAAGAAAAGAAGCCTTGCACCGGGGTACGCCACGAGTCTCTGTCACGGCATGTCTTTTCTGGACATTGCCATTTACCAGGATTCACGATGAGAGATGCCTGGCGGAATATTGATCAATGTGGAGTGATACGAACAAGAAAAAAGCAATATAGTCCCAAGACTACATCCCTCCAGGGGCTAGAGGGGGTGATCTTGGCTTGGGCTAGCCCGAAGAGAAAAGCATGGCATCTGAACCGACCTCATGGGCCCTTCCCAATCGTATGGAACGTCCACTTACTGGAGCGCTATAGGTGCCTGGCGAGCAGGGGAGCCATCTTCGGTCATGGGACTATCGAGTCATCCTGCCAAAGAGGCCTTGTGTGCTCCCCCCTGGTCGCGGCAGGGGACGTGGATTTCACCCTTTGCCGCGCCAAGCTACTGCGGCGTGCGAGAAAACAAGCCTCGCCACGAGGCTGTTTCCCGCAGGTGCAGGCGGGTATCCGTAGTGTAGGTAGCACCCAGGTAGGGAGCCCCAAACTAGCTGCAGAGGACTGCTGGGAGGGCGGATGAAGCCCTCCATCGACAATTCGAGATAAGACGGCCCCTCACCTCCTGCCCCCCTTCCTGCGGATGAAATGGGCCCGTCGCAAAGCAACGGCATCGGCAAAGGGCTTGTTTTTTTTTTTTTTTTTCCTTCTTTAAGACAAGGGTTTGAAACCCTGGAGCCTGGTTACATCACACCCCTCCAGTTGTCGCCATGGTTGAGACAAGAGAAGAGGGGGGCAGAAGGGAGTGAAGAGGGGCAAGGGATGGAAAAAAGCAACATATGGATTGTGTAATTGGTTTCGGAACGCATATTTCTCAGGAGCTGGGATTTTTTTTAAGGTTGAGGGGCTCCGACGTTGGGAAACGGAAGAAAGAAAAAAAATAACAGGCACAAGGAACGTGTGGGGAGCCAAGAACGCCCGGCGGCCTACCCGGGAGTCCCGGATTCGGGAAGCCGGCGCTCAAAAAAAGAGGAGAAGGAGGAGACAACAGTCGCGGAATATAGGGCGGGAAAGAATAATAATGCAGTCTCAAAGTATATCTCTAAAGTCGCCGGTCATGGGTGTTTTTTTTTTTTTTTTTTTTTTTTTTTTTTTACAAAGTGGAATCCTGAACTACTGATCAGGTATGGTGCTGATGTTGATTCATGGATGGTGAATCTAACAAAGCGCAAAAAAAAAAAAAATGTGTGTCCATGCACAAAACAAGGCGGAGTCATGTCGAAAAATACCATGAACCGCCAAGGTGAAAGGATGCAAGGGTAATTATTTCCTACTTTGAACGGCTACTGTTTTTGATCGATTCCAAATCACAGCAAAAAGTTTAAAATCAATAAAACGACCTATATTAACCAAAACAATATCGGGAACCTTTCGCTTGTGGAAAAGTGGCTGCGCGACAGCGAGGCCCCGTCAACGCCAACTGCATGAACGGATCGGGCACGCTGAGAATTGCATGCATGGAGCTTGAGAGGCATGACTTGAACCTTCTTTCTCGCTCACTCTCTCGGCCGCCTCACCTCACCTCTCCCCCTACCTGCTCTATGCCCTAAGAGACGTGTGACCCTGGCCGGTTCCGTTAGCCCCTTGGAGGGGGGATACGTAGCCGGACCCAAGGAAAGAGAGGCGGAGGAGGAAAAAAACAGAGATTCTGGCTAGCTGGGCAGCTCCATTGAGTCAAGCCGCACCTGGGAAAAACAAGGTGGCGAGCGGCGAGTCGTAGGCTGCGACATGCAGGTTCCGGGGTGCGTCAGGGCTTCTGGATCGTCACCGACGACATGGACTCGGTTCCTCTGGCGTCTCAGGGGGGGTAGGCGAGCTTACAGGGCCCTGGCAACGCCTCGCCGACGGCCCAGCGCTCTGTTTTGATTTCGTGCTTCGATATGATAAAGAATGCCATGCGTCAGCGGCACGTAGCCCGGTCGGGTGCTGGCGCGGCCAAGGGGCCAGAGGCAAAGGGCTAAGGCCAGACGCAAGCGCTCGAGTGGCGCCCGCCCACCCAGTTTTTTTTTTTTCTTTCTTCCGCTTACCCAAGTTAAGGCGGTTGGCCGACGATGGGTTGTGCTACGAGTTGTCATATTCGTATATTGCAGGCGATGGCCTTACCGCGTCCCCCTGATGAGGCGGGCCGCGAAAAGTCAAACTAATTGCACCTTGCCAGAGTAGCTCAGGGCCACGCTCCCGCCACGTTTTCGCGCCTTCAGCTGCGCTGTCTTAGCCTGTGTAAGCGTCTCGAATCCGGCCAGGGGCATGTCATTCCAACGCACTTTAGCAGCAACGTAGAAGGATGCCCGAAAAACGCTAGGAAAGACATTGATTCAGCCCCGAGTCTTGGCTCCCAGCCCGCCGCCGGAACCGTTCCTTTTCTTTCACTTTTGCTCCGGTGGTGGGCAGCCATAATCCAGGTCTAACAGGATGAACTGTCGTGACGGTTTCCTCGCTAATAGAGTTTCCCAACGCCCAGTACCCTGTAGCGAGAGATTCCGCGCCGCGCCGGCCCGTGAGTGGCTTGGTAACTGTGAGTTTTGGGAGGAGCCGGCTTCTGACTTGTCAGATTTTCTCGCTCTATTTTTCTGTTTTTTGCTTTTTATTCCCATCCGGCAAGGTTCCTTTCCCAGGAATCCGGCAAGCCGGTGCGCTGCACCGCGCCGGCACGAGGACGCATATTGGAACTCCGGGGTCGACTGGCTCTGGGCAGCTGTCACGATTGCCATTGCTGTTCCCGTGACGGATGTGGCGGATGCTTTCTGGCCTGTAAGCGAGCCCAATTGCTCCTGTTTGGCACGAGGCTTTTTCTTTGCGAGACAAACCGGCCCAATCTGGATTGAGATGACAGCGTTGCGAATCCTAAATGGCTGCCGTACTGTCGGGAGAAACAAGGTATCTGATTGTCGCGTTGTAGCAGGTACATGCCCCGTGTGCCTCATCCACCCCTAGTATAGTCACCGGAGGCGGATTGCCAGCCCGTCCCCCAGAGGGATGGCCACCAATCCATTTCCCCTAGCCCGTCTCCCCTGCTCTCGCCGCTCCGGACCCAAAGCTTCGATGGAGTCGTCCTCGTCCCACTCATCCGCGACGCTGGTCAACTAGACAGCCGTCCTGTCAACTAGCGGCGTCCCAGCGATCTGGGAACCGCAGGACCTGATGGAGGCGGTCGCCAGGGGTATCGAGATGGGTGGTTGGACCAAATTGCAGGCAATCAAAATAAATGATTGCGTTGCTGAGACCTAGAGCAGCTGGATGGTGAGTGAAGTCGCGGTACTGAATACATTGCGACAGGGAGCATTTCTAGTTCCACACCTCTGACGTCGTGCGCGCGGGCGCATCCATTGTCCGGTTTGAGGCTAGAAAACTGACTGGAGACGTGCCCAGGGCGGCCATTGTAGCCGAGTAGGTAGTCGCCCTCATGGTGAGGGGTTGGGTCTTCCACAACTTTCAAGAGGACCGAGGGTGTTCGGAAAGCATTTTACCCAGCCTCACATATTCACTTGCGATTTGATGATGGCATAAACACGGCAAAATCTATGTTTCGTCATACGGGGCCGTGTTGTGAGTTTGCATTTTTTGCCAAGGACGTTGTCAGCCCCGCGATGCGATCTGCATCTGCCCTCCAGTTCAGCCTTCATGATCGGGCTAACTTTAAAAATTAATAAAAAAAAAAAAAAGAAGAAGAAAAAAAAGGGTAGTAAAGTTATGTCTTGCCCAGCAGACATTGGTCGTGCTAGCACTCAGGTTCCCCGCCAATGATCTTCGGCATCGTCCCTCGGCAACCTTTTTTTCTTCTCCTTTGCACGGGTGTGGACGTTCTGCGGGCGCGATACGAGTTTTCTAGCGTGATACATGCAACCAGCCGTTCGCTGGCAATAGAGATGAGATGGAGGGGATGCCTACGTAGTCATGAGGGGGCTGGCCACTCCATGTCTGCGGTGTTGACTGCCAGTTGGCCGGTGCGCAGAAAATCATTTTGATATTACATCTGGGTCGAGCTCCGTGCCATGACCTTGTGTCAACGTCAGGAAAGTCATCCTTCTCTTGAGTGCCAGTGCCGTCCCGTTCTGCGGGGGTGGAGGCGATGTAAGGAATTTGGGCTCGGGCTTGGGGAAAGTTGGGCATGAAAGCGCCACTATTGATAACCGAGCTGAGCATGATGTGCGGTAAATCTCATCGGAACCTAGGATGAACAAAATTTGCGCAGTTTCGCCAATAAGCGATGTGACAATCCCACAGCCAGGTTGGGAATGGGCATTGTAAAGTCCATGTTGGTCCTCGGATGGGTACATAGTAGATGCCCACGTAGGTCCGAGGGTGCAAAGTCAGGGACCTTGTCGAGGCCGGTACCGATGTGAGAAAGCGAGTGGTTGACTCGGCCGATTTGGAACACGCAGTCCAGGATCGGGTCATATGGTCAGTCTGATCGAGCGCAGGTTTGAGGCCGTCGGCGTGCACGATGGCCGTGGGACCCATCTGCGCTTCCAAGTTGGATTAACTTTGACAAACATGGCATGCAAAGAGGCAAAGAGTTTATGCGCCGCCGCCATTGCTCTGGAGTGGACACGGGCCGAGGGGGACCATCTCACGATATGCACGCAATGGCGCCCCAGAGCCCAAAGACACACAGTGTGGGAGTGGCCGTCTCAGACAAGCATTTTGGTGGCTGGACAAGGACAAGCAAGGACACAGGACGGTTTTCCTTTTGGCTTCCCGCCCGTGCGAATAAACCGAAGAAGGAAAACAAAAGTCAATTGCAGGGTGGATTTGGTCGGAGATGAGGTCATGTTCCAGAAGTCTTCAGCGCAGGGGCGGCGGTTACATGGCGACTTGGCGGTTGCACTCGATGGCAGTTGGCGCCGCCATTTTCCTGGGTCCCCTGGAAGCGCTTCAGACAACGGGGTGGTAGACGAAGACGGTGGGTGGTGGGTGGATCTGGGACGAAGGGTTGTGAAGCCACATGGAAGCTCAATCAAATGTTCCTGGGTTGTCTTAGACCAACAACCAACAGGCAAGGCGCTCAGAGCCCGCAGTTTGCTACCTATAGCTGCACTACGTGCCGCTTAAGATGGACTGGGGAGACCGTGGTCCTGATGGCCGTCACCGTAATTAATGCTGTAAATGGACGGTACGGACTAATGGAACAGGGACCCACAGGGCATGGCGAAGATCCATGGTTGGAGCCGAGAATAGATCCGAGCATGATGACAACGGGACGTCAAAACGCGACTGGATGAGGGGAAGGGTCCACGGAAGGAGGCGAAGAAAAAAAAGAAGAGGCGGTGACGACAGAATGCGCACGCTCGTTTGACGACCCCTCACCCTCACACTGACCGTTTAGCATGTACAGTAGAGCGTTGGTGGTGAGGAAAAGATGTCTGTACGCAAGTGGCACCCGCTTCCCCAGTCAGGCAGTCGGTTTTAATTGAGGGTTGGCAGTTGGTTCCCGAGCGGGCAAGTACGGCCGGCGTAGCGTGTACACTATGGACTGACAGAGTAAGGCCTGTACATGCCTTGATGTATCCTAACCCCGAGCTTCGCGTTTGGTCGCTGGGTTGGTTGGCTCTGGAAACGGGTCTGAGCCGAGACATACGTAACCGCAAGAGCGCTTTTTGCATCCTCTGCGGCCAGCTGGGAGGCCTTTGTGGCTGGTTGGTGGTTGTTGGGCTGGGGTAATGCTCATTTTGAGAAGGACATGACAGGCAAAACTACAAGTACCACCCCTACACCTCGACAATGCCAGTCATCAATGGATTTATCGGTCATCTATGCAACAGATGCTAGTTTCACGATTGTGCCACTGGGAGGCGCGTGCGTCATTCGAGCAGGCTGTTCGAATGGATTGACACCCATGGCGCTGACACAATACGCGCACTGACATCACTTAACAGCAACGCGGCACCTAGTCCAGTAACTCGCTGCCTTGTACCAAGTGTCATGGATAACAGGACCTGCAATGACTGCTTGTCGTGGTCCAGACCCTCAGATCCATTCCGCCGCATCCACCTGCACAATGCTCTGCGCTGCTCCGCAGTTTGGTTCTGCGCCTGCTTGTACCCTGCAATGAGTTATGGTTGGAAGATTGCCAGATGCTCGTCATCCAGGCCCGCGCTGCGCCTATTGGGCCCCCCCCCACCTAAATCTCCCAGTTCTTACTGCATCGTATCAGCAAGCCAGCCTACACACGCAGGTTCGCTCGCAGCGTCTCGGGGGTTCCTCGTTGCTGGTGTCGTCCTCACCCCTGCTTCTCTCTATTTTTCTTGGTAGTCTAGACATGGCGAGACTCATCAGGGTCGTGGCACAGACCTCTCGGACATATCTCGTGCCAGCAGACTTTTTTTCTGTCCTTCCCGCCAAGGTGGCGGTCAACATGACGATAGCACGCAAGTCTCTTGTCATGCAAAGTGGATGCACCGCGCCGTTGAGCTTGTGCGCACTCTAGCTTAGGTTTGCGGCCATGGCAAACCACACCGCATAGTAACATCAACGGTGACATGAATTAAAGTGCTTGCTGATTTTCCATCATCTGACCGGTATGTCCAAAAACAGCCTTGCCGCCTCTGTGCCGGTGTCAACGCTGCAAACTTTCGGGTGCATGTGCCGATTGGACAGTGAGGCTCTCGCTCGCGGCTGAGCTGCATTGGGCATGCCCAGGCTTTGCAGTGATGCCCGTCTCGGCTTTTGCCCACTGCCCCAGAGTATGTACGTAGGTCATTGTACCTACGTCTTAGCGGGAGGGATCGACGCTGCCCGTTTGCTGGGTCGTAGCTGGTTGGTCTTTTCCGAGCATGGGCTGCGACTTGCGGCCAGTGATGTTCCCTGGGCCGGTCTGGGCAGGCTTGCTGAGCGCTGGTTGGTCAGCTTTGTTCCGTGGTTCCAAAACGTCTTTCCTTCGTAACGGGTTGCCTAGCGGCACTGGCTCGGCCTTCTGCGAGATTAATGATTGATTAATGGATGGTTCATTGTGACGTTTTTTTTCTTGACCGGTCAACTGGGTTATGTTCCGAAATGCTAACTAGCCGATGGCTCTGACCACATATTGGCCAGCGAGAGTATGCGCAGCCACTCTCAAGCTGAGGCTACATGACCGATGAAGAATTTGACCGTCGCGGCTTTATCTTGTCTTCTTCAGAGGGCTCCCAGCGCGATCCAAGCTCATTGTCGCAGGCGCGGTTGTTGAGTGGGGTGCGGATGGGTGGCTATTGGTGGTTGGTGTGGACTAGTAAAAAGTAAAGCCAAAAAAAGACGGTACACACGAGTTGTTGAACGGAACGCCCGAAGAACTAACACAACGAACGGGTACCTGGATCTCTCAGCTCAAATGGGATAAGCATTGTGCAAGCGGTGGCCGGAGGCGGAGGCAAAACCTGCCTGCCGCCACAACGTGTCGTGTCGTCGTCGTGTTGCAGGCCGCCCAGCGCAAGCTGGTTCCTGCCGGAAGCAGTGGACGAAGCTTTTCACCGCATGGCAACGCGATGGCAAAGTTCTGGTAGCAGCTGGGCGGTTCTGGCTCGTAACTCGTTGCTCATGATCGGGCATTTTGCCCGGCTGAGCTTCCTGTTCCGCCCTCCCCGCCCCGCTTCCCGTCCACCACTTGCCGCCAGTTCGCTGCACATGGTAGATGGCCAAACCGGCCGGCCCCTCACGTGGCTCTCGGCAGCTCCCTCCCATTCCATCCCACCATCACCTCGTCAACTTTGTGCGTCTCGAGCCGGAGCCCAAGCCCAAGCCCAAGTCCAAGCCCAAGCTCAGGGCGGGCCGCAAAACTCGACACAATCCACATCTTGCATCTCTGTGGGGAGCTGTGTAGTGCAAAATCGGTTCGCTCTCGGGGTGGGTTGTGGGTTGCGCCGGTGGGAGGGACAAGGTACGTCGCTTTCGCTGATGCGCTGCCATCTGCCGGCCACACAACGCCCCGTATTCCTTCAGTGGTCCAATTCCGCCGGCCTCCACTCGACCCTCTCTGCTGTCAGGCCTGGCGCTCGACATCGCAACTCCCGCCGGCCCAGGCGACAAGGCCCTGGGATTTTCGTACGATGATCTACGGCAAACCTGGAAATGCGCTCTCCGCGCCGCGACTGCTTTGTGCGACTGTCTGGACCCCAGGCCCCCAGATTCGAACAGAGCCTGGGATCAGCCTTGCTTGGTGAGATACCTGCTAGTATACAACAAGTTTTGCGTTTTTTTGCACGCCCCCGTAGGGTCGTGGTGCAAGGTGCACCGTTTTACCCTTTTCAGCCATCGATTGCCGAAGAATTGCCATCGCAAACCACGCAGGGCCAGTACATGCGAGATCACTCCAGCACGCTCACTCGCGTAGTCCCAAAATCACCTGTATCCACTGCACGTAGTTTCGAAATGACTGTACGTACATATCACGTCGGGAGACGAGCATGCTGTGGAGACAGTCTTTCGAGGCCGTCGCGCGCTACTCGACGCCCATGTCCTGCGCGCCTCCACGCGCCACTTCGACCGCATTGCTACGTACCGCACGATTCACCAGTGGACGTAGGCCCCACCACCACCGCGCTCCATACTGCAGGCTCCTCAGTTCCCCTCCGCTCTCTCCACCATCTCCCGTTCCCTGGGCGCGCCTCTTGCTAGTGCGTGCGGCACCAACTATGTACCTACTGCTGATGGTGCATCGACCGCCGCGCAGCTCCGGCCCCAGCCCAACCCAGCTGGCCGGCCCTCTGCCCCTCGCTGCTGCTCTCTTGCTCTATCGGCCTTGCCTGGCCTGGTCTGGCCTTGCTTCGCCGGCCACTCTTGCATTGCTCCTTCTGCCTCTGCCTCATCCCCAACTTGCGGTGTTGAGTTGGCGTCGCATCTCGCGCTTGATTGCTTGCTTTTTTCTGACCTGCTTTTTTTCCTTTTTCCGAGGTTCCCTTCACTTCCCCAATTTGCTCCAAGGGACAGCAAATCAATCGTCCAGTGTCTGTCTGGCCCGGTCTCATACGACGACACCCCCTCAGTGATTCTCAAAAAAATCTTCCATCTGACCTGACCCAGCCTGGCCTGGCCTCGTGCGGGAGTAACTGTACGGCCGACCAAACTTTTTTTTTTTCCTGCTCGCTGCTCATCAATCATCAAAGCCCCAATCCCGAGTCTGTGTCCAGTCCAATATCCACCCCCGCTGGACCCTTTTTGCCTCCGCCCAGCCTTCTCAAGCAAGGCCTGCCTGTCACAGCGGAAGCGCACGACATTGCCATTGCCCATCTCTTACGTACCTGACGGACCTGAATCGCCCGAACCCTCCGAGTACCTGACGGCCGCAGCCAAGGCGGTTCCAGGTACATTGACTTTCGCCCACTCCCCCATCTCCAACGGCAGGCGTGTGGGTGGCAGAAAAAAACGGGCTCGCAGGGGACCTCGCCGACATCATCCCCCCCCGTCGCCAAGCGACCAGGTTGTTCGACACCCCCGGGCCCTGCTAGCCTCTCCGACTGTCAAAGTCGGCAGGGTCGGTTCCTCAATTGGCTCCCCAGTAGCCTCTGGTCCCTCTCACACCCTTGCTCAGACCGTCTTTTTGCTCTCTGGGTCTTGAGGCTGTTGTTGCTCCAGTCCCCCCAGTCGCCAGTGCGCCAGTGCTTTGCGCTCGTTCTCAATTTCGACGTCGACATCATACTGTTCCGTCCAACTTGCGCTTCTCCCACTCCCACTCACACCTCCCATCCCAATCTTTGCTTTACCTTTCACCTCGCTCCGCCTCACCTCGCCCTCTCGGTTCCTTGCGGTTTCGCGCCCTGCCCCACTGTCTTCAGTCCCCCGGAGCAAGCAAGAGCTTGTCAAGTTTCGTCTCTGCCCAACTGCTGATCCCACCGCGTCGCCGGGGGCGTCTGGGGTGTTTGCTTGTACTCGACTGGACTTGCCATTCACACTGATATCCTCTCTGCCCTCTCTTGACCATACGGTACCTCTCCCGTATATGTCATCAATCCCCAGTCGTTCCGGACACGCCCGCCCCCATGCCCACCCGGTCTCTTAACTGCCATTGCTGAAGGGTCCAATTATCATCGCCCCTCCAGCTCTGACTACCAGGAAGCTCGTCTTCCCCGGGACCGACCCTCGCGCCTCGCCTCTGTCAAAGCTGTCCCATGGCCACCGCCTCTCTGTGGTCCCTGCTCTCGTCTTCGTCTCGCTCCTGATTATGTGTGCAGTGTAGTACTTCTATACATATATAGCACACCAAGCATGGATCCAGCACCTCCGGACAGTAAACGCCCTCGCCTTTCTTCTTCCTGGCCGGCTGGCGCACCTCCACCAGGAGTATCACTTCCTCATCCTCATCACCCTCACCACTCTCAGCCGAGCCAGCTGCCGCCGCCGCCACCGCCGCCTCACGGCGCTCTGCACCATCCCGGCGCGAACCCGTATCAGCACTACCCGCCTCGATCAGTCGAACATACATCCGCGCCGCCGACACCTGCTCCCGCCTCAGCTCCTCCTCCGCCGTCGCATACCGAGTCTGATCGTCGCCATCATGAGCATGAGCCCTATGCTCCCATGCAAGACCACTACAGGCAGCACCAGCCGCCCCAGCAGCAGCAACAACACCCGCCTCAGCACCCGTCTCAGCACCCGCCTCAGCACCCGCCTCAGCACCCGCCTCAGCACCCGCAGCAACATCAGCCGCAGCAACATCAGCAGCACCAGCAGCAACACCAGCAGCAGCATCCGCACCAGCCTCCGCCCTCGCCGGCGCGTCCTCCCTACCACCAGCCGTATCCCTCTCGGGATCCGCCCATAAAACGCGATCCTGCGGAAGACCAGCGCCGGCCGAACTCGACGGGCCATGCGCCCGCGCCTGAGGGCCTACCTTCGACACCACACCTCTCTCACCCTCCTCCTCCAGCCTCATACCCGGAGGCTCAACCGCGACACATGAATTACGAAAACCCGCCGTCGATGCCCCCGACACCGGGTGGCTACCGAGCTCCCAGCTACCCTCCAGCTACCCCGGTCGCCCATCAGCCACCCTACGAGCAACATGGCGGATATGCGCAGAACCATGGAGAGCAGCAAGGATTCTACAATGTTGCCTACTCGACGTCCGTGCCAGCGAAGAAGAAGAATACGCGAGCCTCACAGGTTGGAAATGATTGCAAAAAATTTTCTCTAGCGAATGTGGAGTGCTGACAAGATGTGCAGGCATGTGATAGCTGCAGACAGCTTAAAGCGAAATGTGATGAAACAAAGCCGTGTAAAACGTGCAAAGAGAAGGGCGTAGAATGCAAATATCGCGACCCTGTTCCGAAGGCGTAGGCTCCTCAATCTCGTCGCAATGTTGGAGCTCAACTGACCATACCAAACTAGTACCGATAAGGCTCAAGCCGATATCCTGGACGGGCTCACTGCCGTTCAATCGACATTATCCACCATATTGAACCAGATTGGGCGATTTGACCAGCGACTGGTTAAAATGGAGAATTTGTTGCCCAAGACGGCCTCGCCCATTGAGATGAAGCCTGAGCCGGCTGTGGAGGAAGAATACAAGCGCCCTGCATCTCCTTATGCGGCCAACGGCACTTCCAGCGGCGAGACGTATTATTCTAACGAAGCACCTCGAGACCATCCGACATCTTCTGACCACCACCCTCTGCGGATGATGCCCGAGGATGAGATGGAAGCTGAGCCAGGCCCTCCGGTTCCTCCTGGAGAGCCAGCCATCCCCATCAACCACACAACTCTTGCTGGTCTTCTCCTGGAGTGGCCATCAATTCGCGAGCTAACGAAGCACCTCCTTGACAGAGAAGGCGTTCGGTACATTAGTGAATACCCAATCAGCCAGGAGCAGAACCGAGGTGTCTTGATTGTTTATGGTCGCGGTGAGGATTCTCACCCTTCACGGCATCTGAAGGAACCGACGGACCACGGAAACATCGACATGGCTGATGATTCATCCGATATGGCATCGCCATCGCCTGCCGCGGACTGGGGGCAGCTTGGCGGTCTCAGCCCTCCCGATCAGATCGAGTACAAGGGTGGCGTTTTGGCCGTTGACGGTAACCCTGATTTTACCGAACTCAAAGTGTGGGCGTATGTGGAAAGTTTCAAGGAGAACATCTTAAATATGCACCCGATCATTCAGCCGAAGATGCTCGACTACTGGGTGCGACACTTCCTCGACACACTCCCAACCTCTCACCCCAGATCGGCCAAGCCGCAAACCACCAGGCCAGCCTTTGCGGTTGGCGCAGGCTCGCAGACACCGACGGATGTTACTGGCGCCAAACGAAAGCGATCACCGGGACCCGATGGATCTGAGCCTCCCACTCCTGCCCCAGCTCGATCTGGCCGACCCGACCGCTCGATTCACAGCGCTTTGGTCCTCACTGTGCTTGCCCTCGGAAAGATTTGCCTTTACCGCGACAATGTGCCGGACGTTGTGCACCAGAGCGAGTCTCTTCCTCACGGAAGCCCAGTCACCCGAAACGGGGGTGTTCCACCATCGCCCACCCAAGGATCTCCACCAGGATTCTCCTCCCACTCCCACTCGTCTGGGCTCCCTTCTCCAAAGGAACAGGACCGAAACATTCACAGCCGACGATCCTCCATTCACGGCGTCGGAGGACTGCGATCTGGATACAACCTGAAGAAGAACTACGAGGTGATTCCCGGGCTGGAATATTTCGCATACGCTACCGATATCCTCGGTAACCACACAGGTGCCTACAACAACATGAAGAACGTCTACGCCAATATCTTTGCTGGTTTATACCACGGCCAGCTGGGACGGCCCATGGAGAGCTTTGCTTTTATCCACAAGGCCAGCCACAAGCTGCAAGTCATTATGAGACCGTAAGTTGTTGCCTACCGTATAAAAATATGTGGGCGTTTTATTGACGATGAAATTAGGAGCCTGGATAAGTTGCGAAGGATCAAGAGAAACTCAGAGTTCATCCACGATACGAAGTACAACCAGTTGGCTCTGGCCTTCTGGACTTGTCTCCAGCTTGAAAGGTAAATAGACGATAACATCAGTGATACTGAAAAACAAAACAAGAGCCTTTTGCTAACTTGAAACAGTGATCTCATTGCTGAGCTCCAGCTCCCCCCCTCGGGTCTTCTGTCATACGAAGATGATATGCCGCACCCTAACATGAGTCTTCTCGAGGGCTACACCCAGCGCATTCTGGACAGCTACCCAGGCCAGCTGTACCTCCGAACCCATCTTAACAGCATCCACCGAATGTTCTATGCTCCCGAGGACCCCGGCAAGAGCGGAAAGGAAAAGTTCCGAAATGTTGGAGTCGTGTCTGATGCCGTCTCTGGGATGCACTGGGTAGCGCCGAGCTTCGCCTTCCGTGAAGACGACCCTCCCGCCGACGACATCCTCTCGGCGCGGTTGCGAGCCAAGTACTGGGGTGCTCAAGTGATTACCTACAGACCCTTCATTCGACAAATTCTGCTCTTCTCTCACTCGATGAAGCACCATCCCTCCAGCCCCAACTTTCAGGGCGTCAGCTCCGAGTTCCGCCAGGACGTGGTTGCTCCCGTCATTCACCCCAAGACGAGAACCCATGGCGAGATTGATCCTCAGGTCGTGGAACTAGCCAAGAAGGGCATCAAGGCTCTCATCGAGAGTACACGAGCTTTCCACTGCCTTGGCGACAAGCGGCCCATCATTACCAACGTATTTGGTACAGCTCATGCGTAAGTGATTCCATCACCAGATGCTCGAGAAGCAAGTAACTAACAAACTCGCAGCCAATGGGGTAACCTCCTGGTTCTCTCGGCCGCCTACAAGGACCCGGTTCTCCACTCTTACGTTGACAGCGAGTTGCTGAGGACTCTCTTCCACAAGACGATTGGTTTCTTGAAACAATCAGCCACTGGAACCAGCTCGCTCAAGATCGATCAGCACATCCTGGAAGGTCTTCGCGACGACCTGTTCCCCGAAGAACGATGGAGCGACCCTCGGGCCAACTCGAGCTTCTCAAGCGGCACCAGCGCCCAGGGGTACCACACCCCTCGGCCCGCGCCCATGGCGGCTCCTCCACAGGTGCACCACCAAATGAACGAGCAGATGCTACCACGACCCCCGATGTCTCATCCTCATCCCATGCCTGTGGCACCGCACGGACCGTAATGAGCGCGGTTCGAACAGACTCAACATGTAAATCGACTAAATAAGGCGTTGAGGAATTTTCTACCCATTTCGTTATCATGATCACGGCGTTTGGATAAATGGTCCAGCTTGGACCTAACCCATATATACACTTTTTTCAAATTTTGGATTCCCTTTTCATCAAGAGTTCGAAGAGCGACGTGGCTCTCGGGAAGAGGATGATTGAAGAAAAGCGCGTCCTCGAGAATAGAGCGAATACCCCTAGCGGCACCACTGGATTGCTTTTCTTACCACCCCCGGTGTGCAACAACGACGCGCTTCGCTACCTGAAAGGGATGGGTTTTTGTTATGATTTGGTTGCAGCCGATTATACGAAACCCAACCGACTCTTGTATCATCAGCGGCGGCGCGTGGCAGAAGACGATTCCCTCTTTGGGTGCAAACCCAACACTTGGCTATATGCTAGTGCATGTATATAACTTGACGGCTAATCGAGGGATGCCAACTCTTTGTGTGTTTGTTTCATTTGTGTACGGCTTGCATTGGTCGGCTTTTGGTTTTGCTTATTTTTTGGGTTTTGCGATTGCTATAGTGTGCAAGGTGGGGAGGAGGGAGTCATACGGGAGATGCAGATTACGCATCAATCCCTCACAAGGTGGCGGTGGGCAAACATTGGATATCATTTATTGGAGGATTTTTGGAAAGTCTGGCAGTAAGGTATACCGGATTGTGCGCGCTTGGGAGGGGGGGTGGTGATAGTCATGGCTGAGCCAAATACGTAAATTAAAGGAAGAAGCTATGTAACCTGCTTGAACTGGATCTATTCGGCGCGTGCAACATGTGAATGTGTTTTGATGATGTGATATCTTTTGTCCGTTTTTTTTTAGTGGTTGGTGATGAAACAATTGGTGGATTAATTGCCTCAGTCGTCTCACAGCTCTGGGCGGTACGATATGGGAATGGACCGGTCAAGAGATCAGATGAAAATCAAACGGCCGCGTAATCAATGGCTCATTTACTTGGGCGTGGGTGATTAACCGAACCGAGGCGGCGAGCATCAGTGCCCGATGGCATGTAATGTCATGTAATGTAATGTAATGTAAGGCAGTGCCCGTGGCCAATGTGATAATGTAGCTGTGCAATTAAAATTGTCAAGAGACTGAACAAGAGCCCTTTTGTTTGGTGTAAGCAGGGCTCCCCCCCTTCCCCCTCGACCCCTTCCCTGCCGCCTATCAATGAGGCCACTTTTTGCATGCTGCTCTGCCTCGCCTAGGCGATCAAGGAAGGGCTGGACTGCTCCGAGGTCAGTGCTCCCCTGGGCTGTCGTGCAGCATCTCCGATGGGGGAGAGCACGACATAGGCCAGGGCTGCCGTCGCTTAAAACAATCACCCCACATGATTCCAGAAGAATGAACAAAAAAGAAAAAGATGAGGCGGGCTGAGCAGGGGAGGGGAGAGGGGGACCAGGGAAGGGGTGCTCGGCCGTTTCCAGAGGCATTAACGAACGTGTTAGGGGGGGGGGAGTACAGTAGCAGCATGGGAGGACATGGGGATGGATGAGGAGGATGAGCAAGAGGAGGGGTTGTATGTATGTACTTGACTTGACGCATGTATCTGCACGGAACCGAAGCGCGCAAGCGGCTAGCGGGAGCTGGGGTGCGTCCTTTAGGCCCGAAGCCGTTGATCGTGGAGCGGGCCGTTTTTTTCGTGTGTGTGTGTGTACAATGTAGATTGATGGAGGCGCGCCTCGGGAGGCTTTCATGCGCTGCCCGATGTCCGTTGGCTGTTTGGCGTGGGCGCATGTTGTCGGCGGTAAGTGCGGGCGGGAGTCGGGAAATGAGGGATCGACGCTCTCTCGGATAGATGATAAGAGACTAGTTTCCGATGCTAAAGTGATATATCCCCTTGGGCTCCCTCACCGTAAGAGCTTGCGAACGGCGTTAAGGCTGACGATGGGCGATCGGTGAAGTGACGTTGAATGACAAAAGAGAAAAAAGAAAAATAAATTAGATGAAAATCAATTTACACCCTTGATCCTTGCTGCATGTGATATTTCGTCTGGCTGTGTGCTTGCTCTAGTCTAGTTGTGTATCACCTTGATGCCGAGAGAAAAACACCATGTATCATGAATTTGCCGATGTGTGATATCTTTTTTAGATTAAACTTAATGCACACTTTAGCGCACCTCTCTAACTGAAAGGGACCAAACCGGAAACGCGGCTCGTAGAACACCCCTTGCTGCATGACGGCTCGCTTCTCGACAGCACGCCTTGACACCCTCACTTGCAAAACGAAGGATCATCCAATACACTTGAGGCAATGCCGGCTAGCCACTTTCCAATCTTAATTCTGCCTAGCGTTTCCCTTGAAACAAAAAAACAAGAAAAAAGAAAAAAAACAATCGTATCAAGCCCAGACCTTTCGGAACTTGGTCTCGAATGTCTCCTCGAGCATGACAAATGCCTTGAGAACCTTCATCAACCCTTCACCCTTGTTGCCGGTCGAGCAGGCCTGCGTGATAGAAGGATCTAGATGAGACGAGATTGTCTCGTTGCTTGATACTGAATCCCCGTCATCTTCCCAGCTATCAAGAACACTTGGCTTTTTCTCTAGTTGTTTCGTAGTGTCATCCGGCGCCTTGGTTTGTGCTGATTCTTGCGTTTCTGCTGCCATTTCAGCGTCACCATCCTCGTTTTGATCCCACTCGTCGCTCTCAAGATCAAAGGGATCTGCACCCGCCCCAGTCAAGCTCTTCAGACTCGTCACAATAGTTTTAAGAATCAGTGAAAAGTCCTTGAGCAAAAACCATACATCGCCCCCTTTGATCTGGTTGTTCCTTTTCAAGTCTTCCATGCTTCCGTGCTTGTAGAAATCTAAGAGATAGGCGTTGAACTCCGTGTCGGTATCGTGCGGCCAGATCGGGATAAAGGGAATCGCAGACTCTTCCAAGAACACGCCCCCTCGTACAGTTGTGCAGAGCTCTTGGATTGTTTCAAAGTCATCTCCAAATCCAGACAAGGCCACGAATGGAGATCGGATAGTGGTCGGTGTGCACCCAAGGAACCTGTCATTAGCAGACGTGCAAGGTCCAACTTCGGTCCGTGTAAATGGCATCGTGCGGTCCGGCTTGTCTGCTAAGAATTGCCCAATGTAAGAGGAGACGTATTTTCTGAAGATGGAAAGTGTTTCCTGGTTGTGCTGAACTAGCATCGTCTCTGCAGCCTCTGGGAGTCGTGGAAGAAAGACGATCGACGACGCTCGATGTGTTTTCTTTTCCAGCTTCTTGGTGCGTTGAATCGGGATTCTTCCGAACAGGTGGCTAAGAACAAGTACTATTTCAAGGAGAATCTGCTCCGAAGACTTGTCGATGTCGGCGCACAAGCGGTGAAAGTAGCCTCCCCGAAGCAGAGAGTGAAAGGCAAAGACTGCATTCTCGGTAAAGTACAAATGTCCCACCAGCCCAGCAAAGTTCAACGGGGTACCGCTGGCTGAAATGAGACTCTGCCTTCGCAAGTACTCAATGGAGAAGCGCAAGTGATGCTTGACGGACATTTCTGCGTCTGGTCCGCCCAAGTATAACCGCGTTTGTGACGTGAGAGCACGCACTGCATTCATTGCAAATTCCGAATTGTCTGTTCCATGGAGAAGGCCAAAGAGCCGCAGAATCAGAGTAGTCGAGATGGGGAATTGTCCTTTTAGATCAGGGAGTCGCGACGCCATGATTTCGTGTACGCGGCTCCGAGGGATGCCGTTGAAGACAACGTTTCCGAGCAGGTCAAACCCTCGTCTTCCAGCACGTCCCGATGCTTGTCGGTAGTTTTGCGCTGTAAGATAGACTGAATCGCCGCTAAACACGACCGTCTTGCACGGCATGTTGATCCCGAGAGCTAGTGTCCCGGTTGCGACGACGATTCGAAGATAGCCGTTGCGGAACATGACTTCAACGCTACCAATCATTAGCTTATATGCTAGTTGAATAATACAGCCAACTTACGTTTGACGATAACGGCGATTCATTCCCGCATGGTGAATTCCCAGGCCTCTTTCCAAGGCTTTGATTAATATCGGCCTGACTTTGTCCTGGCGCAGCTTGTTGATCATTTCCCCGAATTCCGTCTTTGCCATCTTGGTTGCGTCGGAGAAGCTGAACTGCGGAAGAGGAGCGTTGGGATCAAAACTTTCCCAGGCGCTGATTTCAGCGTTAGCCGCCTCTCGAGTCATCTCCAGTTTGCTCATCTTCCCATCACCGCTCTTGTCAGCCTTACCCCGAGCCGGTGGTTTGGTCGTCCGAGCACTTGACTTATTCTTCTTCCACTGCTCGTAGTTTGATACTTTCTTGACCCAACCTGGATCAGATTTCTTCCACTTGGCCTCGGTAGATTCAAGTCTATTGAAGATGTACTGAACCGCCTTCTCACATTCCAGGCGATCGTAGTTGAAGACGATAGCTGGAAGTGCATTCTGAGAATGAAGATTGCAAACCAGAGAGAACAGACTCTTGAGATGTTGCTTTTCTTCTTCCTCTTTAGAACAGACTGTGCTGATTTGTGCAGCATCTGATGATGGGCTAAGACCGACCCCAAGGGTCTTTAAAATTGACTCGGATGATTCCATTGCCTTTCTAAGGACTTTTTTGAGATCACGCTCCCATTGGACAATGTCTGACTTGGATATGATTTTGGGCAAAATCAATTTTGGATCCAAGCTCTCAACCTCGCCTTGAAGATGTGGAGGAAAACACTCCTTCATGCTCTTCCAGAGAGCGAGGCAGTCTCGGGCTTCCAGGCTCACATCGTCCAGCGTCTCACGATGGCTAACTCGAATTAGTTTCTCCCCACAACTGCACTTAATTGATGACGTACCGATTGTTGAGTGCAAGAACAGGATGGATAAACTCAAAGTCTTGACTGGGCAGCTCCCCTTCATCTAATCCGGGGACTGGCAATTGCGCCGACTTTGAGAGTTCTTTGAATGCATCGTCACCGCGAGGCGAGTGGTAGATGAACTTTCGAAGATCAGAGTATCGCACTCCATGAACAACCATGGTCATCTTGAATCCCTTCTGAGCCTGCGACACTTCCAGCCAGTGCCGGAACTCTTGGGGGTTTCCTACGGTTGCGGAGAGGGCGATGATGGGACACGGAGCCATCAGGAGGAGTTGCTCCCAAACGACACCATCATCGGCCTGTCCAATACAGTGAACTTCATCAAAGATGATCCTCTTGACGCGCTGTGACCAACCGTTGGCATGGCTTGCATTCACGGGTGACAAGAGCATGATCTGCAGGATGTGCGGCACAGTCACCAAGATCTGGCATTGACTCGGATTGTTGATCCTGTAGTCTCGAGTGTGTATCGCCCAAACTGATTTACCTGGCTTTCCGTTGTACGACTTGGAGAATCTTGCCTCGATCTCGGCAGCAATCTGGTTGACCAGGGCCTTTGTGGGCGCCACGTACACCAGCACACCGTCGTCGCTTTCTTCAAGCACCTTTTTCATGGCGTAAAACGAGATGAAAGTTTTGCCCGCCGAAGTAGGTGCTACGACCAGAAGGCTGTCATTGGCATCGACCGAATCCAGAACCTTTCTCTGCCAAGCATCTGGTTCGAATGGCACTCGAGGGTCAGGCTTGGAATCAAATCGTCGCTCCATGTAAGGACCGCCATGCTCGATTTGAAGAAAGCGGTGGTCTGAGATGACATTGGCTGTAGTCTTCAAAGACTCGATTTCGAGGCAAAACGGTAGTGGTCTTGATGGTTCCCCGGTCGAGATGTTGAGAAGCGGCATGCCAATACTTGTTGTCATGGCCAGCAGTCCCTTGGCAATGTTCGGTGTGGATGCTTCTGATTTTGCGATTGTTTGCATAAGATTCCACATCATCGACATGAGATAAATCCCTATATAAGTCAGCATCTGTTGCATCTCAAAGGCAGTCTGCCTGTCAGTCTTGACTAACCTTGGGATGAACTCTCATCCACATTCTTGCGAGTCCCAACCCATATCTTGCTGAGAACGTGACACATGTAAAGCTGGACCTCGGGTTCGAGATACTTGCGATCACTTTTGGAGCGAGAGAACAAAAACTCCTCGGCTTTCGAATATTGGTCGACCAGAGTTGAGTTTGCTTGGAACTCGGCGCAACGTCCGGCCCAGAACCGAGCAATATCGCCGCGCTTGGCCAGGGCTTTACGATTCTGAACTTCTAATGCAGCCTCTTGGGCACTGGCTTTCCCGCTTTTCTTCTTCCCCCTTTTGGGTTCTTTTTTCTGGCCAGACATACCCTCTGGCTGTCCTCCACTACCGGTTGAGCGCCGAGGGTTTCGGGATTCAACAATGACAGTTTCTCGCTCAAAGACCCTGCCCTGAGAGCCCTGCAAGCTCTCTGCATACCTCAAAACTTCCGTCATCAAGTTCTGCTTGTATCTCATGGCCCAGAATCCAGGCTTGGGAGGAGGCTTCGAGGATACCACCAGCTTGGTGTTGTGCCAGTGCCGCAAGTCTTCGAATACAGCATCGGCACCAGAATCTGCAACTTCTTCAACCTCGTTCACCTTGACATTTCTCAAGAACTGGTCAAAAGCAGGATGGCTAAATGGCAAGATCCCTAAAGTAGAGTTGCTAGCGTAGGTGGTCTGTTGCTCTAGTCGTGAAGAGAAGTCAGATGCGATATTGAAATCGCCTTTGGCATATGTAGAGTCTTCTTGGATGACATCTTGCCATAGACCGTGGGCCACTTCAGCAATCGCCTCAGGAATAGATTGTTTAGTTTGAAGGCTTCTCATGACAAAGGAGAATATGCGACCATCCACCAGGTCGAAAATATCCCAGCCTAGTCTCTCCTCATCAAACTGGTTCCCAACAAAGGCCATCGATGCTTCAGAAAATTTCTGAAGAAACAATTCGTCCTTGAGGCTAAGGGTTTCAGCTTCGCATCTCCGTTCTTCGATGTTATACAATCTCAAGATTGCCATATGCAGAAGCAATGCGAATACTTGTCGTAAACTGTTTTCGCCAAGCTTCTTCGCTGGCCCTTGTCCAAGAAGCCCACGACAAAAAACAACAGCAATCCATTCCCTCAAAGATGCGGCTGATGAACCAACATTAGAAGCGGAAACAAGTTTAGTTTTCTCCTTTCCAAAGGCGGAAGACTCATGTGTTGGAGGACGGTAGCGCTGGATATCAGCGTAGCCTGCCGAAATCCCAGTTCCGCTTATCAGGTGAACAAATGCCTAAGTCGCATTAGCATCGGCTGCGTCACATGGCGCTCCTTCTATAAGCCATACTTTGGATGTATGCAAGGTGATATCGTTGATGACGGCAACATGCCTCCCGCTCGAGACGAACTTCCACATCAAATATCTCAGGGGAACAAGGCCTTCATCCTTGTCTTCGACTCCTGAGTGAATGAGGATGAAGTGAACGACATGACGTGACAGGTATTCTTGACACTCCTCGCTCTCAAAAGAGTCAAATTCCCGTATCTCGGAGCGGATATCGGATCTCGAGAGGTGTCGAATGAGAACGGCCCGGGCGAGGTGATACTTGTACGCAACAGCATCCCGCGTCTCTGGGGGAACAGAGACGTGCTCTGTATCTCGAAAGAAAATGAGGTCAAAGTTGCATCCTCTCTTCTGAAGCTCGTGGAGAAAGCTCTCTACCGCATACACGGCATGAAGCAGCTGAAAGCCCCCTTGTCATTCGTTCAGCAGCTGTTGGTATTGCATCCTCATGAGGGTGTTGCGGAAACTTACCATCAAAATCAACTCGAGATTTCTCAAGACAATATCGGACAAGCGACTCTCCGTGGATAGCAAACAGTTCACCGCCAGCAAAGTCCCCAACGATATCGATCTTGGTGGTGCGCTGCGTGGCAAACCACTCGAGCAGCCTTTTCTCGAGCGCTGTCTCCTTCTGCGCCATCTGGTGCAGCTCTTCGGCACCGATAGAATAACTGCGATTTCAAGGTAATAGCATATAAGTAATAGAATTAGTAGTTGGTGTGAATATTGAGAAAAGACCAAGGGGGAAGCAAGGCTTTAAGTGACGCCCGGCGGCCACTGCGGGAGGCCCGCCTGCAGCCAGGCGGCTGGAGGCAACCATGCATGATTTCGTCCTACACGGCATACTACGGGCCGGTATTCACTCAACTACCAACAGTTTTGCTCAAACGAGCAGGCTCTTGGCGTGGCGGTTCGGTGGCTTTCTCACAAACAGGGCAGGCAATAAAGCCCACATATGCCCTCTTGCGGTGCATGAATGTCTTGAGCGGATGTTGAAATGCATGCCCATTACACGAGTTTGTATTGTAATAGAATAAAACCGCACCTCGAAACGAAATAAATATGTTTAGCGTAACAATATTTAGGTTTAATTATTCGTATCGTTTCTACTTCCTCCAGCCGCACTCCTCTTCCATATCCATCCACATCCACCATGTTTTTAGTCGTCTACCTAGCCTTGCGGATATTTGTGATTTCATCTTTTACCTGTTGCAAAACGAACAAGATGATAGGATACAGAAATGTCTAGGCGCGGACATGACCTCATGGCAGGCCGCAAACAAGGTCTCGCTTGGGCGCACAGCCGCAAAAATTGGTTGTTGGCCAAGGAGGACAACCCGTTGAGTCATTTATACAGTTTCGGACCAACAAGATGCAGGAAAGCACTGAAAATAGGTCTTTTGATGCATGTGGACAAATTCGTGTTGTTGGTTTGTTGTACCGTCTATCTCACACGACCATGCTAAGCGTTCCATCGACTACACTGCTTGGGAAGCCACGCCGCCAGCCTGATATAACATCCGCGTCCACATCCACGGCCCTAGACTCCCTGTTTTAAGATCCGCCTGAACGCCGCCGCAATGAAAAACAACCTGGGCCCTTGGGAATATACAATTCGACATTGCCATTATCCACCTTTTCCTCACAGGGTTCCAACCATCAAGCTCTCAAGCATACCGCCAGTCTGGCACGCCACTTGAGCTCTTTCCACCTCAACCTTGACTCTGCGGTGCAAAGTCTTGAAGCCTTCGTTCAGTTCGGCTGAGCCGCCCACGAGCTCGGCGTAGAGGTCGAGAAGGTGGAGACCAACCTCGACGCAGACGCTGACATATCTCGGGTCGCAAATGTGGCTGCAGACCCACTTGAGGATAGGCTGAATGCCCATCTCGTCGCGCGATTCGAGGGCGTCTCGCAGGGCGCTTCGGTGGCGAAGGGCAAGGAGAAGAGTAAGGACATTGAGGGGGGAGTGCTCCGGGGAGTACTTGTCGAGGACCTGGTCCAGCGCGCGCGCATACCGAGCGTGGCGCAGGTCGCTCTGCCACGGCCGCTCCTTTTTCTTGAAGGTACGGGCCTCGTTCGCGATGACGACGTCGGCCCCCTCGCCGACCATGTCGAGGCGCTTGGCAGCAGCAACCCTACGCTTGCGCTTCTTCTTCTTGGCATCGTGCGCCTCAATTGTACCAGCGACAAGCGCAGCCATCTCCTTCTCGCGCTCAGTTTCGCGATGCGCCTCGAGGCCGGTAAGACGGGTACGGACACTGAGAACACCAGACTGCATACCAACGGCAAGATGGCGATCGCTGGCATCAGTGTCATCGCTCGAGGGGATGACCTTGACGCAAAGGACAGGGGATTGGTACTTGGTGCTCGAAACGACGTTCCAGCCAGTTGTCTCGAAAACCTTGACATGGCCTTCCAAGCCACCGCTGATAAGTCTTCGGCCATTGGAAGCGAGGCTGAGTGAAGTGACTGTCTTCTGATGGTTGGTAATCATGTGAAGAGGTCGTGCAGCCACCAGGTCCAAGACACTAATCGAATTCTCGGCGGCGGCCAGCACAGTCGTTCCCGAAGGCATGGACAAGACGTCTTCAACGGGCGCGGAATGCTTGAAGGTCATGACGGCGCTATTGCTTCCTGTCCTGGGATCCCAGAGCTTCACTGTCGAGTCGTAACTTCCCGAGATGATCATGTTCGACATGGTGCCGGGCATAAAGTTCGCACTTCGGACGTAATCGTTGTGGCCAACAAATGTCGTGACGGGATCGTTGCCGGTAAGATCCCACAGGCGGACGGTCTTATCATCACTGGCGCTCAGCAGGGTGGTCAATTCAATCGGAGAGAACTTGGTCGTCCAAACGGGCTGCTTGTGCGTGGTCCAGGTCTTGAGAATGGCTCGCGAGTTGACGTCGAAGACCTGCATCTTTCCAGTGTCCTCACCAGCCACCAAGACACGGCCATCCTTCCTGATCTCTCCGCTGCGCGCGACATCGCCGAAGCGCGTAATGGTCTTGAGGAGCTTGCGGGTCCTGTTCGAGTAGATCTGAATTCGGGTTCCCGTCGTGACAGCAAAGGAGTCGCTGTTGGAGGAGATGTGGACGATGGGATACGAGGTCGGGGACGTGATGAGCAACTGGTTCTTGAACGTCTTCCAGTAGCGCTGCTCTGCGGTGACGGGCGACGGCCCCGAGGGCAGCTTGAGCTGTGGGAGAGGGCCCACCTGAGCTGCCATTGTTGCTGATGGTAGTGTGTGAAGCTTGGTTGGCAGACAGACCTTTTGAGATCAGCGAGGCTGCTGTGATATTTTTTTTCTGCGATAAGATTAGGATACGATAGGATGGCTGGCAGCGGAAAGTCCACCGCGGGGCACCCAAGTATTCGCTAGCCTATTCTGGTTAGCGTGTCATTTCTCAACCTGCAGATGGGTACATCCTCCCTGAACCCACAGGTGTGCTGCAGCGTCAATGGGCCAACACTATGTACTGCAATGAAGAATCTACATCATACAATCACGTTTCCATGGGAAATATCAAGCTCAAAATTTATCGGAACACGGACAGTGTATTAATTTAGGTTACCGAGAACCTGCCTATCCGTATGTGTGATGCCGCCCTCCAATGATGCACTTTCCTAGTATAATCGTAAACGCCGATAAAAACAAGTTATCCTCCGTCTTAATGTACATTTCCACTTCTCTCATTGCTTCATATGTGCATTCCGTCAATAACCTCCTCTACGTCGTGATCTTCCTGTTCCAATATCAATTTGTTGCATTTCGGCCATGAGTGCCAGCTCATTTCCACTACCATTCGCTCCACTCATGAGCGGAAGTGGCACCTTGGCTGGAATGGGAGGTCCGGAGCCATAGTGGGGAGCCCGGTTTTCATTTTGGCTATCCCAAGTGTTGGACCGCGGCAGGCCCCGAGTTGGGCTACTGTAGGGATCCTGCCTCCCTTGGTAGTTATCCGATGAGATGGGGGCCAGAGGACTGGCTCCCGCAGGAGAGTTGCCAGCAGACACAGGGTTTCGCTTCTGAAGACGAGCCCGCATCCGCGGCTCCTCGGGGGTATAATAAGAATTGGCCGCAGATATCGAGTGGCGCCCGGAGCGAGGAGTTCTGCGGGTGCTGGGCGGCAGAGGCTGAGCTCCAGTGAGAGCCGGCCGAGACCTCGGCTCGGGAGATGCATCCCTCGCCTTGGGTTCGGGTTCCGGTGCCCAGGATTCGATAGGTAGGTGGTCGGACGGGTCAATTTCCCGTCCGTCATAAGTAATGATCTTGTTCGACTCCGGATTCACCACATCCGGAGATGCGCCAGTACCCTCAGACACATGGCTAGGATTAAGGGCGTCATAAGAGTCAGGCCCAAATGGAACTCCAGATAATCTTCTAGGCTCCTGTGGAGGCGGCGCTGGGCTTACAGACTTCCGGCGCAGTCTGCGAGTCTCCTGGGGAGGCGGAATAGGACTGACAGACTTACGACGAATAGTATGTTGAGGGTTGGGACTGGTCCGAGGATTGGGAGATATGTCCCTGGATCTGGCCATCGGTGGTTCTGCTACAGCACCATATGTGATCGCTCGCCGGTCATAAGGCTGAATAGCGTAGCTTTGAGAATTATCAGGCGTTTCGGGATAACCTTGATACGGATCGGTTCGAGCACGGCCGCGTGAGGGTGTCTGGACACTTTGCGACTGGCGCCTCCTGTCATTGCGACGGTCCTCGTATATACGATCCGTTACTTCTTGAGACAGAGCCGGGTCCAGACCTGGAACTAATGCCGCTGGCATGTTGGGCATCCCATGGCTCGAAGAGCTCTGAATCTGCCTTGTCTCCAGCTCCATTCGGTTGTTCGAGTGATGACTCTGGCTGCTGTGAGAATTATAGGAACCTTGCCCTGGGCTCCTGGAATAGTCCCGCCCATGTGAGTTGGAAACAGCAACCATCTGGTAAGGGTTTGGTTCATGTCCAGGGCTTCGCGAATAGTCCCGGTTGCGAGAAGAGGATGCTGGAACAATCTGGTAGGCGCTGGGATCGTATCCGCCAGGGCTTCGAGAATAGTCCCGACTATGCGAGTTGTAATCATCCACAGGGCTTCGGGAGTAATCTCGCCCACGGGCCTGCGAAATGGGAACAATTTGATACTGATTCGGGTCTTGATAGTCAGGTTGCGGCGGCGACGGAGAGTATTCTTCTCGGAAAGGAGAGCCGCCTGGCGATCGACTCAGGTTGAGAGGAGCTGGGCTGGGGTTATCAAAGCACATTTCATCCTGTTGCTGCAATCTCGATACACTCTGCCTGTAGTTATTCTGGAGAACGCTGGGGGACTCTGGTGCATCCTCCACAGTAGGCTGCATTGAGCGGTAGTGCGGGTCATAGTTGGCATCATAGGAGCTGTGTCTAGGGGGCGACTCGTACTTTTGCACAGCATTGGACGGTGTGGTGTCATATTCTCGAAACGTGGGTCGTCCAGGATATGTCGGTGTTGAGTGCCGGTGAGCTTCGTTCCTCAAAACATCATGTCTCATGGGCTGTGACGACTTTGGCGGCGATGCATCGTACCCGCTTCTAAGCACAAGCTCCTGGCCTCCACTGTTGTGTCTGGATCGATGCGCCGGCGGTGGTGGTGGGCGCTCAGGTTCACGTGAATATTGCCTTAAATCATCCATGGGAGGGGGTGCATCGTACGGATCTTGGGGAGGAACGTGATGGCCACGGTGGTCCATCTGCTGGTCCTGCAAGTAGCCGCCATAATCACGTTCATCATGATGCCGAGACTGTTCAATGGGAATGCTCATTGACTGCCGGTAGTCACGTTCTTCATGATGTCTTGGCGCTGGCTCAATAGCGGGAGGCATCGACTGCCGATAATCGCGTTCTTCATGATGTCGTGGCGCCGGTTCAATAGCGGCGGGAGGCATCGATTGCCGATAATCGCGTTCTTCATGATGGCGGGGTGCTGGCTCAATGGCAGCGGGGGGCATCGATTGCCGGTAGTCTGGTTCTTCACGACGTCGCGGGGATGGCTCGGCAGGAGGAGGGTTCATCGACTGCCGAGCTCCTCGCGGGCGCTCGGCACGAGTTGGAGTAGTGTATTCTTGCGGAGCGCCTCCATGAGGGGACGGAGAGTGGTGATCTGCACGACGGGTACGGCGGGAAGAGGGAGGTGTGCTAATCTCAACCGCATGCAGCGGCGATTGGGCAGAAGGGAAATTTCCCTGTGAAGCCTTTTGGGCATGTGTTCGTGGGGGCGGGGTGCTTTGCTCAGCTGGGGGGGCCGGGGGAGCACTCGTTGGTGCAGGAGGTGCTGGCAGTGCTGGTGCCTCGCCTGTGACGGGATCGGATGGGAGTGGACGTCTCTTGACGGGGGTTCTCTGCTTAATGGAGCCATGTTCCTGCTCTGCGACGGGCTGCTTGGGCTTCGTGGCAACAGGCTTTTCGGGCTTTGGGCGGGTATCGTAGTAGGTGATTTCTATCCTGATCTCGCCGGCATATTTTCCTTTGCAGTTGAGCGTCTGCCAAATGTCATTCTGGCCACCGCCTGGGATGACGATGCTTCGCAGGTCAATCCATGACTCGCCAATCAGGTCAGTCTTCTTATCGTCGGTGAAAACAGAGATTTTGAGCTGAAAGTAATCGGGAGAGTCGTGTACGGTGAAGCGCAATTCCTGGTCCCTGCAGATGGCCTATCATCAGCTCGTGCCCAACCAAGCTCTCGAAGCTTAAACAATTACTTACCACTTGGGCGTCTGTCCACCGCGAACATCGGTCCTCGTCTTCTTGGCCTCCTTTCCAAGCCTTGCCGCGCAGTAGGGGTCCTGTTTTCCTATCGTCTTGCGGTTGGGCAGGTTTTTCGCTCTGTCAACAATAGCAACCAAAGTTCCGATAATCGGACCGTCGACGGTCATGTCGGCAAAAATGCCCGCTGTGTGCGCCGCATTGAGCGGGTTTTGCTTCGGTTTGGTCGCCATGTTGTTGAGAGTTTTGTGGGAAGCGCCGGAGATTGGGGTTGCAACGTCGAGGGGGATGGATGGAGGGGGGGAAAGGCTGTTTACATCTGCAGAACCCGTCTGTCTCCGGTGTAATTGCTGCTTGTAAGGAACGACAATGAAATTGCTGGCGAAGGCGAGGGAAACAAGGCAAGGAAAGAGAAAATACAGTAAATAATAAGAGAGAATAAAAAAGAAGGGAGCCAAAGAAGGATCGCAAACGGTAAGACAATGAGTGCAAGTTGATGTATGCGGGAGGGAAGCAGAAATGGATGCAGGAAAGACAAGACAAAAGACAATTCAAAGACAATCAGGTGGCGTGGGCGGCGGGGGTGGGAATGAGCTGCAGAAGTTAGCGAGCTCCCTAGTCCGTACCGACAATCAATGGTCAGACCTGGACGGACCAAATCAGGGCGAAGAAAAGAAGCAGTGTTTGTTGGGCAAGGTGAGAAGGGATTGGATGTGAGGGATGGAGGGGCCTTGTTTCGCACAGCGCGTATGACGGGATTGCGTGTGGTTGGGGCCCGAAAGCGGTATAGACAAAGCTAGGCGCTCCCCGAGCAGTGGGCCTGGGCGGGAGGCTGGGGCTGAAAACGGGGAGGCTGGTGTGGTGCTGCTTGCACCGCTGCAGGGGTTGCGTCGACCTGATGGGTGCTTGCCACCCACTGAGCTCCAGGGGAACAGTACGGGAAGCTCCACTGCCAAGTTAGTTCCAGGGGCGCTGCCAGGGCTTATCGTTTACAGGTCGAGGACTTTGTTCAGCGGTCCTGTGGTGGCTGTAAGCATACGAGTCGTCATCAGGGGATCAGCGATGCGAGAAGAACGGATGGGCTGGGAGAGTGGGCAGATGCAATGGCGACGGCCATTATAGGTAAGATTGCGGGCAGTGATCATTTCAAGAACCACATCAAACAACAATATTGGTCTGTCAAGGGCAACGCCCGAGGGCACGCACCAAGGGCCAGACCAAGGGCACACCATTGATTGCACCAAAGGGCAACTTAACTCCCGACGCCAGCCATATCCATCCATCAACAATAGCGGCCATGGCTTCCGCTGCATCGCGTGCGCCTGATTCGCCCGCCCAAACCCGGCACTTCCAGACCCAGATACAAGGATGTCAAACTCGGAAGCATGCAAGGCGCGAACCAGTGCACCGCCATACTGCATTCGCAACCAGAATGCGCGTACGCCCGGAGATCGGGAAGTCAATGTGCAGTTTTTATGCTGGTGCCTGCACCGAAGGACAATCATTGTCCCGAAATATCTGACACTTTTCACAGCCACGATGAAGTGCGAGAGGTGTAATAGAAAAAATCCGAGCCAGTAAGATTCATTGGCGACAAAAGCCATTGGCTGACGACGCCTGGGGTCCGACTGTTTTGGCACACGTACCTGTTGCGGCTATGAATTCTTAATTTTGTCCCTTTTTTTTTTTTTGGCTTCACCCCTCATTCCTCCCTGTTCGTCTTTTCAACATGACCCAACGCCCTTGGCACACGATAGTTGTCATGGACTAAGACTGAGCGGTGTCGAGCCCCCCTAAGAAAAACCAGTCTAGGTCGCGTAGCCTAGGAAACCCAACGATCCGTCACCGACGTAACCATGGCCCGATCTCGATTGTGTGGGGAGAGTGGGTGAGAGGAGCTTCTAGACACGCGCACAGGTGCCGGGGATCAAGGATCCACCGCCATTGTTGTTTTTGGGACTGTTGGACCCAAGATTTTGGCGGGCGACAGCTGACCATCAACCACGAAGCCGCATGTGGCCCGCTTGCATTGTTCCCTTCAGCCATTGTCTCGCCTCTAATGAGCGCTGAGGATCAGTCCGGACGCAAGGGACTCCAGGGCACATTAGACGCGGGCACAGTCAATGATCACCGGCAGTATCAGGGCAAATCCCGGACGAAATGTATTCAAATTTCGGTGGTAGTCTGTGGACGAGACGGTGACGTCGTGTTGCTATGGGAAACAGTGCCACAACCCACGGCGGCGGCAATCGTTTGAGGTTGAGGGCGCCTAAAGCTGCAGAGCCCCATCTACCCATCTACAACGTCGGTGAGCCGTCTCACGTTCTCGCCATGGTCCGGGTCACATATGCGGGTTTCACCTATGGCTGTTTTGAGAGCAAGCCATTGTGGGACATCTGCAGCTTAAACGCAAGCATCAAAGTTTGTTCCTGAGAGCCTCATCTCAACACAGCCGCGTTCATGCTACGAGCATCCCATGATGCCTTAACCCCCGCGCTATTATGCCTCACGGGTTGCCTCAACACCGGCACACTCGAGAAATTGTGTTGCAGAATATGCACGCACGTTAACAGGATTGAATTGAAAACACGAGGGGGTCTTGGCTACCAGTCACAGCTCTTGGCAAGCAGAGCTGCGAGAGCCTCCAGGTTCTTCTGGTCAACCTCATCAAACCCGTCCAGCACGGCGCAATCGATGTCGATAATCGCCACCACCTTTTCCTCTCCGTCATGTTCCGCCACAATGGGCACTACAATCTCACTCTTGCTGTCTCCGTCGCAGGCAATGTGACCTGGGAAGCTGTCAACATCCTTGATAAGCTGGGTTGTCCTTGTCTGTGCGGCTGTCCCGCACACTCCACGCCCAAATTGGATAGTCTGGCAGGCGACCTTGCCCTGAAAGGGTCCGAGGATAAGCTGGGGCTTCTCGGATGACTTATCAAGCACGTAGAATCCTATAAGGTTGAGACGTTGTCCATGGTTACCATCTGGCCAAACCTCATGCGGCTGATCACGAACCTGCCCAGTTGACCTCCTTGCTTGGCGCGCCCAAGGACTTATAGGCATGCCACAATAAAGAAGCGGCATTTGCAAGGTTGCTAGGGTTTAGTCAGAAAATTTCCGCTTTTTTCGGTTTAGATCTGAGTTGCTCCTCACCAGACCTGTGGAAAAAAAAACATATGGTCGTTAGTAATTCAACGCTGAAGCATAAAAGGAAAGGATCCGAACCCAATTTCGTTGCTCGTAAACCAGACCCTCTGCCTGTAACAAGACCTGCTCGTATGCTTCCTCTTTTGTGACGCCATTGGCGAAGTTGGATGCGTCGGCGTGAACCTATTTCATTGTGAGGTCTTGTTTTGATGATTGGCTCGCCAATCCAGCACAAAGGCTCGCGATGAGCATTGCAATGCGATGCTTACCATTGTTACGGGCGCGAATTAGACGAGCACTTGGGACAGGCGATTGACAAGGCCCTAATTCCGGTATTTTCAGCGGTGTTTCGGTGATGTCGCTAAGGATTCTGGTATTACTGCAGTTTTTTATTTTTCCAGTCCAAGGCTGACGAGACCTTAAGCCCCATTACTAACAAACCCTTCTGCCCCCGCAAAACGACAATCCACTATGCCATTTTAGCGGTATTGATGTCAACGCGAGAGCGAGAGCTGAGGAAAATGTCAGCGAATGGCAGGGCCCATTGGCTTCGCTCCAACCTGTCAGCTCGACCAACGGTCGTCCGTCCTCGCTCATTTGTAGCTGGAATGGGCGAGCGAGCTGTAGGATCCAAATATGCACGCGAAGAATCCCACGACAGCGTTTCAAGGCAAAGGATGAGTCTAAGCTCTAATTATTATTAGAATGATGATTGACCATGTTATCTCATTTGTGGATTTTTCTGGTGCATTTTGAGTTTTCTTATTGTAAGATTAGTCGTTCCTTCATTTTAGGATCCGAATCCCATATTTCGCAGCCAATAATGCCTGCACCGGTCTCCACGTTTCAGGGTTCTAGAACATCCTGAGTGTCGAGATAGGAAGGAGATTGAGATTCAATGAGATTGTCCAATCATTCATTAGGGAATTGGCTGCTCGTCGCTGAGGTTGGAAAGCTGTTGAAAAGATTGGGGTGATCGTGTCCCATCTCAGACAGCTCTTCGGTCATCTCGCAGTCCGAAGCCCGGAGCCACTAATAGGTCGCGTTGGCAAGAACATCGGTCCTCCAAATCCTTCACCTACGTCCCTCAACGACAACCACGCCCACCGATCCGATGAGTCTACGAATGCCCTGGCGGTATTGCGCCAACGTGCCGCGCCGACAGCTTTACAGCGTCGGCAATTGGCCTGCTGGCCCTCGGGTCACCGCCTCGATCCCCTCGCCGCTGTCCGCCATCGCTGCGCTGCAATCGCGATCCATCCACAACGACGGCCCGAAGACGTCCAACCCTCTCGTCAACCCGCCCGCCGTGTCTCGGCCGCCCGCCCTCACGCTGCCGCGCCGCAGAGACTTCGAGTCGAAGCCCAAGTACTACTTTGAGCTTGGAAAGGGCTACGCAAGGTTCTACAAGGATGGAATCAAGAACGTTATAGCGAGCTACAGGCTGCTCCGCGAGAAGCTCAAGCGAACCCCCTCCAGCGACCGACCATCTATCCTAAAGCCGTACCACGTGCCCAAGACCTTTTCCCGAGCAGATTGGGTTCTCCTCTGGCGGGTGCGCCACGACATGATCCGGCTGCCCCTGTTCGGATTGATGTGCATGGTCGTCGGCGAATTCACGGTCCTCATCGTCGCCTTTGTTGATCACCTGGTGCCCTACCCGTGCAGAATACCGAAGCAGATCTTTGGGGCTCTGGAAAAGGCCGAGCAGCGTCGAAAGTCGGCGTTTGACGAGCTAGACAACAAGCATCCCCACGGCGTGCTCAGCCCCCACATCAATCAGGGTGTCGCCCGCTCGCATGTCCTCAGGAGCTTGCACGTTAGCGGGGCAATGTGGGATCGATTGGGCTTCACTCCCCCGGGTATGTGGCAGGCCAAGGGCAGGCTGCGCATGGCATACCTCGAGGGCGACGACAAGAACCTGATCGAGGACGGAGGCCTGACTGGTCTCGAGTACAGCGAGCTTCAGACTGCCTGTGCTGAGCGCGGCATCGATACTCTTGGAAAGAGCGAGACGGAGCTCAGGGGCCGGCTGGGCGACTGGCTGCGACTGACCGCGGCCGAGGACATTGTCGAGAGGAGGCGAAGGATGGCGGTGTTGCTTCTTACCAGGTACGTGTCATGCAACGGCCGGCGATATAGTGTGGCGCGAAACTAACCCATGAATCTAGACCCGAGAACTGGCCTCAGCACCGAGACTTTGGCGTGCCCGAGTGGCATTTGTAAAGAGAGTGGAGGGAGGGCTCACGATTCAACGATGATTGAGACCGTCACATGTCGAAAAAACGAAAAATGTATAACCACAACAAGATTTCATCTACACATTTCTTATGTCACGCATCACAATGTATATAATAGATAGATAGACACGCCGAACCTGGACCTTCTTTTTTTTCCTTCTCTGTTTACAATCAAAGACATTTACATCACTAATGCGCGTGAACAAGCGAGTATGACGTTAGGTAGGCCAGGCTGGCTGACTGTGTCGTCAATTATCCGAGGTCGGCACTGCTGGTTCTAAAGTGCGATTAGCCGCACGTGGCGACGCCTAAATGCGTCTAATTCAGGCGGCTGTACCGACAGGCTTCAGATGCTTTGGGCGATCATAATGTACATGGCCTGGTAGCCATGTGCTCAAGTCCAAGACGCCCAAGCAGGTGATGAATGGTGAAGAAGTTGGGGAAAAGGAACAATGATCTCGTCAAACAGTTGTGATTCGGAGATGAGCGTGATGCATCGTCCAAATTCCGGCCCAACAAGCTATTTGCAGTGTTCTGAAAGCACCGAGCCGGTACATGTCCAGTCCTCTTTTGTCTCCCTCCGCCTTACCGGTCCCTTTTTTCGCAGATCCGAGATCCAGAACGGGTTCCGCCATCGTTTGTGGGGAACCGGCCGCTGCACATGATGTCAGGTCCATCGCCGAGGCTCGCATCACATGCAACGCCCCATGTCGAGCATCGGCAAGCCCCCCAAGCCCAAGCAGAGCAACGCCAGAGTCTCGCATTTAAACACGGCCAATTCCCCCACACATTCGACTTCATTTGCCCTTGCACATCTCCGCAATCATCCCACAAGATCTTGCTTTCCTCC
Source organism: Calonectria hawksworthii (assembly GCA_020975415.1). Taxonomy (NCBI): domain Eukaryota; kingdom Fungi; phylum Ascomycota; class Sordariomycetes; order Hypocreales; family Nectriaceae; genus Calonectria; species Calonectria hawksworthii. Next base: position 944,381 of record JAHXZK010000001.1, on the reverse strand, counting down.
TCCCCCCGCGCTTTTACCCAGATCTCGCTCCCCCCAGGAAGCTTCCTTGCCAACCTCTCCCACCGCAGCCATGAGCCTCAAGAACGGTTCGTACCAACTGCCATGCCTCGCGGCGCAAGCGCAAGCGCAAACCCAAACCTTGGACTTTGCCCGTTGCGCGCGCAAAGCACCTAGCCAGCTGCTAACACATGCACCGCAGACGACTTCCCCGCCTCGGCCTCTTTCGATGACATCCAGGCTGCCCTCGAGGACGGTGCCGTGCGCGACGCCGCCATCAAGGATACCGATGCCGTCATCGGCATCACCTTAAAAAACAAGGCCGGCAAAACGGAGAGCTGGCACATTGACCTCAAAAAGGCTGGCAAGGTCGGCTCCGGCCTTGGAAGCAAGCCCGATGGTACGTACAGAGCACGAAAACACCACAAGCTTCCGCCGGAACCCCCGGCGCGCAAAGTCCCCTTGCCCGTCCCGCGCTCTGGAGAGCCCCCTCGACTGACATGTTTTGTGCCCGCGCAGTCACCATCACAGTCAACGACGCTGACTTCAAGTCTCTCGCCGATGGAAGCGCCAACTCTACGCGCCTTTTCATGGCTGGCAAGCTCAAGGTCAAGGGCAAGATGGCCAAGGCCACCAAGCTAGAAACCCTCCTCAAGAAAATCCAATCCAACCCCAAGCTGTAAGCAGGTGGCACTGCGGTCGTGTTGCAGCCTGTATGAGTATCACATATTTCTTGTTCGCCACCGGGGTTATTTTCCGGGGGACAGCCTTGTATAGACGAGTGTAATGTCTGTCGATTTCAATATATAACCCTAAACCCACCTTTTCGTTCTCATTTGCTAGCTTGAATCGAGGCGGCCATATCATATATATGCTCGAGCCAAGCGGCGGATCCACGCCATTGAAGGGAAGCCAGCTTTCACACTTGGTGCTCTTCACCATATAGCTCAAAATCCCTGTGAATAACAATGCTCTATGTATGTGCGTAGAAAGATGCCGCACATTGGACTTGGGTCGTATTCGCGACTGCACTAGACATCGAAGCAAGACTGCCACGTCGTTAAAGAAAGCATATGTTAAACAAATGCAAGCACCGCCTACCGTGCCGCAGTCTTGCAGTCTCGGTGGTGTATTTTTAATTCCCATAGCTGTCTCAGAGCGTGTTCCGCCAAGAATGTCCCAAGTCCATCGTGATATCCACGAGTCTTAGAAGTCTTAGATTGTGTTGGCCGTGGTCACTATGCGGTGTGCAACAGATGCGACTTCCGCAGGTTCGTCACACACGCAAGTTCGTATCACTTTTCATAAATCAATTACAGGACCAGTCATAGCAAAGTCATGATGAGTATTATTCGCGATAACAGAGCTAAGCAGAATATTTATTTGTTTGTCTGTTTCTCATGGCTGGTGTTATTTTCATCACCACAAACTACTGTCCGGGTGTTAATCTTCATGAAAACCCAATGCATCAACAGCATGAGTGAAAGCGGAACTATTAGTTTTGGTCATTGCACTCAACCTTCAGTGGCAGCATTTATGAGTCTCGTTTAGTTTGTGGTTCGGCCATAAAATGACTGGCCAAGGTCGTTATTACTTATTTATCTACCTAGTCTAATTTTGGGGGAAGCCTTTTAGTAACGGTCAGCCAGGACCGGGGGCTTGTTGTTGAGAATCTCATCAATCTCCTTGAGGATCTCAGGTGTCAACTTGTCAACGACGGCAACAGCCTGGATGTTCTCGTAAACCTGCTCAGGGCTGCTGGCACCAGTAATGGCGCAGCTGACGTTCTGGTTGCTGAGAACCCAGGCGAGGGCGAGCTGGCTCTGCTTCACTCCAAGCCTCTCAGCAATGGGCTGCAGCTTGTTGACGGTCTGGACAATACCATCCCACTTCTCCTTGCCGTTGGTCTGCCACCAGCCGTTGATGTACTCGACGGTCTTCTGGGCGAATCGCGAGTCATCGGGAATACCATCCTTGTACTTGCCCGAGAGAATACCCTGCTTCATGGGCGAGAAAACAGTGAGGCCGAGGCCGACCTCTCGGTACAGGTTGGCGAACTCTCCCTCGACCTTGACTCGATCCAGCATGTTGTAGGCAGGCTGCTCCATCAGAGGGCCGATCAGGCCAAGACGATCGGCCACACGCCAAGCCTGGGCGATCTCATCGGCGTTCCATTCCGAGGTTCCCCAGTAAAATGCCTTGCCAGTGTCGATGATGTGGTTGAATGAACGCACAATCTCCTCCATGGGGGTCTTGCGGTCAGGTCGGTGGGCGTAGATGAGGTCAACATACTCAAGACCAAGACGCTTGAGGGCAGCGTTGGTGCCCTCGATAACGTGCTTTCGCGAGAGACCCTTGTTGTTGACAGGGTTCTTGCCAAAGGCTCCTCCCCAGTAAATCTACACAGAACCGGTTGTTAGCTCTCCGTGGTTTGCCGGGTTCCGGGTGCCGGGTACCGGCAACTCGACAACTTACCTTGGTGGAGATAACGAGATCGTTGCGGTTCCAGCCGAACTCCCGGATAGCCTCACCCATAACAACCTCCGACTGGCCCTTGCCGTAGACCTCAGCACAGTCGAAGAAGTTGACACCACAGTCGTAGGCGGCCTTCATGCACTTGAAGGTGGCCTCTGTTCGCCATTGTCAGTAATCACGCCCAAACCAGTACAGTTTTTCCAGCTATTTCTCGCCCTCCGGGAAAACTTACCCTTATCGACATGGCCACCATATGTGAGCCATCCACCCAGAGCGATGGACGAGACCTGAAGACCGGACTGGCCCAGGTATCGGTAGGTCATCTCGGGAATACCTTCGGGTTTAGACATTTTGGCGGTGTTTATCTGGGACAGGCCGGGACTGCTGCAGTTAATTGAGTGAGGTTTGGGAGCGGGAGCTGAACTTGAACAGTTCGAATTTCGAGCGTCCCCCACGGAGGCTTTATACCTCCTTCTCCTCTCTGTCTCTAACGCAAAGATGCGTCAATGGGGAAGCTCATGCGGGGCAACTATGACTGTGGACTGCCCCTCCCCCACTCACGTCCGACGCCCACCACTCGGCGGCAGCAACCGGTCTGACTCGTAGATGTCATGATAGGCGGCGGTTTGCCCGCTGGCCGCCAGTCTTCATCCGGTATTGGCGAGCCATTGGTTTTCGGTTGGTTGTGCCAAAGCAACCTTGATTAAGATTTTCCGGCCGAGCCACGTGCTTTCAAGCTCCAACGTGCTCTCATCCCACCTGGCCGCCTATCTGAGGGGGAGTTGGTTTGACCCATAATATGTGCGGCGCGTGTCGGTAGATGCAACCCGGTTTTCCATTTGTAATACCATTCCGAGGTTCCAGCTCTGTTCCTGGCTAGGCTGTTGGGGAGAACCAGCACAGGGTATGTTTCATGCCCGAAGTCGGCGGAACAGGCAGCTAAAAGGCGCCATTGTGGGATGTTATTGCCTACCTATTTACGGCTGCTCGGCTGGCACAGCCCGCTCTCTCCACTTCACCTTATCAATCAATTGAGTTAGTTCACTTTTTGAGCGTGGGATGGTTTGCGTTCGTGTCTGACATGTGAACTACCCTATACGAACATGCTAGAACATGCGTATAGTAAAAGTCCTTCTAAGTTACCACTAGTATCGGGGTTCTTTTTTCTAGACAATCTCTGAAAATACAAGTTCCTCGGGATTTTTTCCCTATGCGTTTTCTATAAGGTATTTGCAGGTTTGGTTGTAAGCCTGGGGCATTGAGTAGAACCGTCATAATTGATTAAAAAAGCCACACTTGGACTTTGCGCCCATAATGACGTTCTCAAAAGTAAAATAATCCCAAGAAAAAAAACAACCTAAGATTTTATTTTAAGAGAATTTACTTATTTAGGTATTGTTTTTATTTACTTTAGCTCATAATGCTAAGAATTTTTTTTACAAGGACCCATGCAGCAAAGTATCAGATTGACAATCATTCAAGGGTTGGATTGTACACAGACTATCCAAAGCAAAACAATGACGATGACGAGAAAAAGCAAAACCACACATAATTGCCGCATTCTATTTCACAGGTAACACATTCGATGCGCCATCATCTCAGCGATTGGTCAAAAGAACAATAGGACTAAGCTGTCAATCAAAATCATCAGAGACCATACGTCATTGAGACCACATTCATTCCTGATCACAACTGCCCACGCAATCTCATCAGCAACAGCCACTTACCCTAGCGTCGGCACTGATCCAAGATTCACTGAGCAGAGCCTCTTGGTCTGTGTTTTTTTCTTCTTCGTCTTATTGTCTCTATGCTCCTACACTCGGTGAATTGCCGATCCAGGCTGAGCCAGCTTCATATAGAGGTCTCACGCTCGGGTCGTGCAGACGGGATCAACCTCTGGGGTCGCATGGTCGATCATACTCACCAATACTATGAATAGCGACGTGATTTTCTCTGGGCCATTTTTTGCATCTACCAATTAATGCTGTAATGGCCAAGACCCTTGTCACGGCCAACTTCGGAAATGGACAAGGTTATACGGGATTACTCCATGGAACCATGTGGCCTCAAATCCTTGCAATAAACATATGAAGAGATCTGTGATCGATCGCTAATCAATTGCTGGCGCGTCTTTAGGGTGATGAAATTTACAAATGGTCAGTTCTGAATTGTAAGTTAATGAGATGGAACTAGCGGTGATTGATTGGCCAGCAATGTTTATGCATGTATCATGAAACAACGAATTGGCGCTTGTGATGGATATTGCGAAGCTAAAATGGGGCGCAAATCTCCGAACTCAAGAGGTTGACCTAGTTCATCCCTTGAACCTAGTTGTCGGTGAAGGGTTTGACGACGCATCGAAACACCGTCAAAGTTGAACCATGGGCATAACCCATTGATTTTTTTTTTTTTTTTTTGCTTTGGCAATGTGTGAGCTGAGTGACCCGTTGGCTGGGCAGGTGACTTAGACACGCTATTTCGGAGCCTCCGCCCGATCCCTGCATTAGCTGGACGGATGCTGCACGCGATGTGACCATCAAGAGAAAAAAAAAACTCTGGGGGAAATCGTAAAAGCGACGTTACGGGCATCGGGGTGCTATTCGCGATACTGGCCCGAGGTGCCGACAGTCGCGAGAAATTACGCCAGTCAGCTGCACAAATAAGTCAATGCGTTGTTTTCCATTCCCTGGTTGATAATATTGGGTTATCTCGATTAATTCCCCAATAGCGAGATGCAAGCTGCACGATACGGAACTTAAGCAAATATCATAATGCACGGTCTATTGGCTGGAGGAGACGAGACACTCTAGCGACAGGAGAACGCCAGGTGAAACCCGTGGACCATTCAAAGACACCAACCATTTTGTCGGAGCGCCACACAAGGTACGAACCTTTGGTAGCTCAGGTCCGTCAGAGGTCTGGATTGGCCAAGGACGGCTGTTGGAACTGGCGGCCAGAGCTTCCAGCGCGACAATTGAGCACAAGGCAATGCTGAGTGTGCAAATGCACAGCACTTTGAGTGATTTGTTGGTCGTTGGTTCGTTTCCAGGTCAATAGATTGTCTGTTGTTGGATGGGCTAGAACAAGGGAGGTTCTGTGGCACACAGCACGTCGGTGGTCCAAAAGAGGTCCGAGGGAGGGACGGGAGCCCCAAGGAGGAGGTGGATACGGCTGTACCCTGTAAATGCATCCAGCACGGCAACGTTTGGCTATTGGGTGCGCTTGAGGTTGAGTTCAGGGGTTCGAAGGGGAGTGGCGTCGGACCCTGGCAGGAGAATATCTAGACTTGGGTGCCGGGGTGGCCGTCGAGAAACACGATGCACCCGTGCCAGATGAGGGCCTGACGGTGAACGGCGCATCAGGTGATGGTCGCGGCGACGTTTTGGGGAAGTGCAGGAAGAAGGATATGAAACTTGGATGGTAGGCATTGGCCGTGCCATTCTGGAAGCACATGAATGGTGCGACCGCGGCAGAAGGGTAGGTTCATTAGACGATTGGGGCAGGCGAGCGACGATTGGGGGCCGGAATGCAATCCACGGGCGGGCGCTAGCAACGTCTTTGATTTTCTGGCGCGGCTTGTAGCGCTTGTCGTGGCCGCTCGCTCGCTTGCTTGGCCGGACGCTGACCGTCCGCCACCTGCATGAGGTGGTAGCGTAGCGTCGCGGACGGAGTACGTGGACGGAGGCGACATATCACAGGAGCATGGGATGCATTACATAATGCTGTGCCATGAAAGCAGGAGTCTTGGGGTGATGAGCCTCGAGCCCGCGAGTCTTTGAGCCTCATGTGACGCGCTTGCGGGATGGCGAACGGCGGCCAGCGGGCGTTTTGCCCGTGTGCTCTGTCTCCGTTTACCATGGGAAACCCGTCGACGAAACCCAACCGTCTTAGCCAGCCAATACGAAATCTCCAGTGCTTTCCCGGCCTCGACGCACCATGCAGCCCAAAGCGTGTGCCGTCGATCCATCTGGCTCTGTAAAGAGATTGAATGCGTTGGCTAGACCTTGGTTCTGCAGGAGGAGCCCGGGTCACCCCTACGAGCGACGTTGGGCCAACAACGACTGAGGTTTTTGCCCTGCTGCCCTGCCCCTCGAGAAGTGGTCGGCATGTGTGTCGGCCCCCGTCACGCCCCAGCCGAAGGGGGCCCCTAAAAGGTGCCTGCCAGCATGGGATAGTGACATGCTAGGCCCAAAGCCTGGCGCCTTTGTGCCCTCTGTCGACTTCTGACCGACCTTCTGACAGCCGGCGATCGTGTGTTGCTGGTACCTCGCCAGAGGCTGGGAGATTGGCCAGCGACCGAGGTACCCCGGAACAGCCGCTGACCCCACCGATAACCGCCTCCAAGACCAGGCCGCGAGGCCCGAGTCAAGCGGCCGATGAACAGTAACTTGGCTATTGGGTGAAGGAGGTCAGACGGAGCAGCAAGCAGAACGGCGAGGAGGGCTTGCTAGCGACATGAGAGGACGGTGCCATAATTAGCGGTCCGTCCAAATCCACTGCATCTCATCTCATCCCATTCTTCCATCCATCCATCTATCCATGCACACTATCCTGCCCAGTCCCGTTCTAGCAAGAGCAGCAACCAGGACTCGCCGTCTGCTGGTGGTCCGTGGCCTTGCACATCTCGGCTCGGGTTGTCGACCCATGTAATTTCTCATGCGACTCAACGCTTTCCTCGGTGACTGGCTAACCGAGTGAGAAATGGAGATTGACATAGGACGGAAGAGGCAGGCTGGGCTGGCGTGTGTGTTGATTGCTTTTGGCAGTGTGCAGCAGGCAGAGCATTGTCTGAGGACCGGCAATTTACTGATTGTCCATACATACCTAGGCTGCAGGCTAAGACTATTGATTCGTAGGGGGGGGCCCCCATCAACGAGATGTCGACTTCCCAATCGTTGTGTCCGCCGCTGCGAGGTACCGGGCGGACATGTATTGGGGCATTTCTTGGCACCCGGACGCTGTTGAAGCCGTTGTCACTGTGCGCACTGTAGAAACCGGCCAAGCCGTCGACATCATGACTGGTGCTTGGTTCCCCCTTGTGCGCGCTGTTTTTTGGGCCAAGCCAGCGCTTAGGCGGCCCAGGTCGCCCACAGCGAGCAATCTGGCGCCGCCACCCGGCTAGAAACACAGTGCGCGGCTGTCGGGGGCAGAGCGGTCCCGTGTTGGATTCGTGGCCCATGAAGCCCCAGTTTCTGCGACCGGAGGTACCTGCACACAGGTACCTGCTAGCTCGCTGCAACCGGCTTTTCTCGTGCTGGGCTGGCCCTTGGGGAGGCAGGTTGGCCAGGGCGCTTGTGGCTGGACTGCTGGTTACCTTAGGTAGGGGTGGTCTCTGCGCTGGGGGGCTCTCCACAGCCCATGTCCACTGCCCACCCAGTACGGGGCCCGGGCTACTTGTCCTGGTGCCAGGCCATAATACCTTCGCTAAGTATCTACCTTGCACTGGCGGATGCTCCCCCGACTTGCTGCTCGACTTTCCTCTCTTCCCCTTTCCTCCATCCCAACTTCTCATCCGCCATCCACATCAACGCTCGCCATCCGCTTCACGTCGAACTCTTCGAAGGCCCTCCTTCGAAGTCTTCCCGACTCGATTCGACCCGGTCGTCTGCCTGCTGACCGCCTGCAGGTGAGTACTCGATTGAACAAGCTTTCCCGTCACGTCCCATCCCAACTCCGGCGCTCCCTTTGGAAGAGGAAGTCATTGGCGTAGGCAGTCAGATTGGCTGTGTGTTGGGAGGTCTAGATGCTACATCTGTCAGCTTGCGGCTGCTCTTGCTGATCCGCGGTCTATTCCTGGCATCGACTGTGCCTCAACGTTGCCCTTGACGCCCTCCTGCTTCTGCCCGTCTCGTCTCCAACTGCTTTCCCCAACGCTGGCCTATAGGGGCTTTTGTTGTGCCTAGGTCTGCATCGGCGTCGTGCATCAGCTTCCTGCGCCTGCGGCTGGGCCTGCAACTCTTTTTGCCGCGCCCCCCAAATCCAATCCCACCCAACGCCCTGTCAAACCTGACAAGCCTGGCTTTCTCGCCTCGTCTTCTTTAGCCCAGTCCGACGCCACACCACCCGTCCTGTTTTCCTTTTCCCCCCTTTCCGGTTTTCATCATCGTCTCTTTATCACAAACTCTATCCATTTCATTACTGACCGCCTCGTCCTTCTTTTTGGTGACAGGCTTCGATTTTTCTCTCCGTGTCCCGGAATCTCAATCCTACACGTCCCGTCCTGACCGACACTCCCCTTCACCTGTCTACGCGTATTCGAAGGTGGTCCTCGGGTGACCGCCGCACGCCGCCATGGCTTCAAGCTCGTCCAACGTCGTCGGCGTCCATTACAGGGTCGGCAAGAAGATCGGAGAGGGTTCCTTCGGTGTCATTTTCGAGGGTACCAACCTCCTGAACAACCAGCAGGTGGCTATTAAATTCGTGAGTAGCCTTCGTCACCTCGGCTAATCCATCACCGGACTCGTGTCTAATCATGACAACAGGAGCCCCGAAAGAGCGATGCACCCCAGCTTCGAGATGAGTACCGAACGTACAAGATCCTCGTCGGCTGCCGTAAGGATTCCCTGACCCCAACGCGACCCGCCTCGTAACTGACAATTGCTCCAGCCGGCATCCCCAACGTGTACTACTTTGGTCAGGAAGGTCTCCACAACATCCTGGTCATCGATCTCCTCGGTCCTTCGCTCGAGGATCTCTTCGATCACTGCGGTAGAAGGTTCACCATCAAGACTGTCGTGATGGTCGCCAAGCAGATGCTTTCAAGAGTCCAAACCATCCACGAGAAGAACCTCATTTACCGTGATATCAAGCCCGACAACTTCCTCATCGGTCGCCCTGGCACCAAGGCCTCCAGCGTCATTCATGTCGTCGATTTCGGAATGGCCAAGCAATACCGCGATCCCAAGACGAAGCAGCACATTCCCTACCGCGAGCGAAAATCACTCTCCGGAACTGCTCGATACATGAGTATCAACACTCACCTGGGTCGTGAGCAGTCCCGACGAGACGATCTCGAGGCTCTCGGCCACGTCTTCCTCTACTTCCTCCGCGGTGGCCTCCCTTGGCAGGGACTGAAGGCTGCCACCAACAAGCAGAAGTATGAGAAGATCGGAGAGAAGAAGCAGACCACTGCCATCAAGGACCTTTGCGAGGGCTTCCCCGAGGAGTTTTCCAAGTACCTCACCTACGTCCGAAACCTCGGATTCGAGGACACCCCCGACTACGATTACCTCCGCGAGCTTTTCACCCAGGCCCTCAAGAACACGGGTGAAGTTGAGGATGGCGAATACGACTGGATGAAGATCTCAAAGGATTCGGGAAAGGGATGGGACTCGATGAAGAACCACAACGCGTATCTTCACAACCCAAATGTGCGACCCGGCCCTTCCCAGATGGAGCTTCACAGCGGCCACCGCCCCGGGAATACCACCTCTCACCAACAAGCACAAAACCTCACTGTGGGCCGTTTAAACGCCGCACAACCCCCTCCACCATCTCCGATCAAGCAGATGGGGAAGCAGAGAGATCGGCCAAACGGCCCCGGCGCTTTGCCGGCGCAGAGGGCGAACGGAGCTGGGGGTCTCCGAGATATGGCTACCCCAACTGGCTCGACTCAAGCTCAGTTCCAGAACAGCGCCCAGAACCTGCCCCAGCCGACGACCGCCCAGCCGAACCCGGCGACCCAGGCAGCAGCTCAGCCCAACGGCCGACCCGCTGAGGCCCAGCCCAGTGGCTTCCAGAAGCTGATGAAGACTCTCTGCTGCGGTTAGTCGCATTCAGTCAGCTGTCGGGATTGTTTATGCATCTATTGTTGTGGCATTTTGCCAGAGGAACCGGATGTGGTTGGTAGCTCGGTTTCAAGGAGGATCCCGTACCCTGGGGGAAAGATTGGGGGCGAAAGCCTACACGAAGCATGGTTATTCTTGAACGGATACACATGATTTTCTGCTAAGAGGAATAACACCCTCATTGGGTATCAGGGGCTTGAGGGACCCAGGACTGAAGGGAAACCTTCAACGACTGCGGGTCAAAGCATCTCCTCGTCGAAATCAGCCTGCATTTGCGTCGTATAGAAGACCCACCTGGAACAGGAGGGTGACCATATCCATATACGGTCTTTTCAAGCAAAGGCAACACAACCTTGTGGATATAGGTCTTGGAGTCGGGAAGGTTTTCCTTTTTTATCTTATTTTCTTGTCTGGCATTCCATCACGAAATTATACTAAAACAAGTTTAATCTTCCAGCGCAGCACGGCGCAAGGAGAGGGAGCAGGGCAGCATTGGGTTTGGTTCGGTGTTATTTCCTCTCTTTCGCATTATGCTGTCTATAATACTTCTCTTTGATTGTTTGCCGAGACGAAGTTATTGCGGCATGCTGGAAGTTGGGATGACGATCAGGCGAAGTCAAAGAGCGTCTTGTACCGGGTGTGTAGGTATTGCAGTTGTGGGGATGGACTCGCGATTGGAAGCAGAAGTTTGGTGATTTGTTTGTTGAGATGAGATAGAGCAGCATAGGGAGTTCTTGTCGGTAAAGCTTGTAATGGGAAAACAAAAGGCGTTTTGCCAATATCATTGTCGCACCAAATGTTCCTTTTTTGATTTCGCCACACTAGAATCATGACACTTATATATAACATTACACGCATCCCACCCAAGGGATGCTTTAAACCAGAGAATCAATCCCATACCGTCCTTGCGGTTTCTCGCTGGACCGCTCCCCCAACACCGAAAAGGCTGACAACAATGCTCAACATGAAGCCTAGTTCTCAAAAAATCCACCCCCGCGCTCAATCCTTAGGTGAGCTTCTGCTTGATGAAGAAGGATCGGAGATGCGACAGTTGCCAGGTGCAAGTGATACCAAGAACAACCATCTGAATGACAATCCAGCGAATAACACGGCCATTGGTGGACTCTGACTGATCTCGGAATTCGGCCTCTCGCTCCTGCAAAGTGAATGTGGTTAGCTTTCCTGCCGGATTTGCATGGCATAGGTATCAACTTACACGCTGGAAGACCTGCTCTCGTCGGATATCGTTCAATCGGGCATTGAGATCCTTGACACGTGTCGTAATGTCCTGGATCTTGGTCTTGTCGCTGCTCTCGATCTCATTGGTCTCACCAATCACAAGGTCGAGCGTCAGCTTGATGCCACCGTTCTGGTTCTTGGACGACAGCCAGCCAGAGTTGCCCGAGCTCGAAGAGGGAGTGAAGCAGATCTTGTGGTCGCCAGACTCGGCAGAGGAGAAGGTGAAGCGACCGGACGAAGCACCACGCTGGGAAACGACACGGTGGTCATTGTCGAAGATTTCCTAGAGATACCTGATTAATATGGTTTTTCTTTTCGAATGTAGATGTAGAAAAGGCCAGCAGAGGTTATCGGGGCCAAGTCCAAAGTAGAGAGAGGTGTACATACATCGACAGAGATGTAGATGCTGATACCATCATGTTTTTGCCATCCTCGAACTCGCTCGTCGTACTCTTCGGCAGTGTAGTGTCCCACGACGAGAGTATCCTTGGGCAGCTCTTCGTAAAAACACTTGGGGGTTACTCCATCAATGTAGAAGTAAAGCGCATTTGCGACGGCGCTAAGCAACAGGAGAGGGAGGAAGGCCCTCATTGTGGCGGTTTCGGGGAAAATTTGTTGATTTGCGAGAGAATATCGAGCGGGCTTGCGCAATTGAGACCCTGGCTGATGTCGTGCCTCGTTCGGGACAGGTGGGTTAAGAGTGTCGTGTGCGAAGTTGCGAAGCCGAGCTATCACCTCCCTGGACGTTGGCGGCGACGAAGCTGCCACGTTCTAAAAGCGATTAGGGGCGATAAGTCACGTGGTGATAACGCTTCCCAATTCGACCTTTGCGCGTTCGAACCCGGATGACCTCAAATTTTCGCGTTGAGCAAGCTAACACGCCGCAGCCTGGCGCAACAGACCGATTAATACACTAATTTTGGATTTAAAAAGCTCCATAGACGAACCCTGCACCTGTTTTTGATGCCGGATGAGATGAAATCCGCCATCTGAACATACCTCCGATATCAACCCGCCCGCGATCCATCATGACATCTTCCGACGTTCGCGACGTGCTCAACCTCCCAGACGGCGCTTCCGGGCCTCGACCAGCTAAAAAGCAAAAGCTTGCAGCCCCTCGGCCAAACCTCAAGGGACTCGCGCGTGAGGTGCACAACCTCGGAGGCGACAACCCGATCGCGATCGTCCCCGAAGTCTCACATTTCAAGAAGCGCCGCTTTGCGAGTCGAAAGCCAGCAGCTCGATGGGAACTGCGACCGTTCAAAAATTCCGCACGCGATGATGCAAGCCTGACCCTGCAGCACTGGCGACGAAAAGAGGACAAGCCGGAAGGAGACTCACAAGAGCAAGCACCTGCAGCAGGCGAGAATCCCCAACGCAAGGACGGACAGCTGGAGGATTCTTCTTTCGCAAAATACAACGTTCAAGTATCGGTGCCACAGTACAGCGATACTCAATACCAACAGTCGCTTCAGAACCCCGACTGGACGAAGGAGGAAACGGATTATCTGCTCGAGTTGGCCAAGGACTTTGATTTACGATGGCCTCTGATTTGGGATCGATACGAATGGAACCCGCCAGCAACAAATGGAGAGGCAACCGCCGATGGTGATGAGAGTAAGGCAATTGTACCAGCGACGCGGGCTCGCTCGATGGAGGACTTGAAGGCACGCTACTACGAGGTGGCATCCAAGATGATGGCAATCCAAAAACCAGCGCAGTACATGACGCAGCCCGAATTCTCCCTCCATGAGTTGATGGCTCACTTCAACCCCCAACAAGAGAGGCTGCGAAAGGAGTTTGCTCTGAACGCCCTGACCCGCTCGCGCGAGGAAGCTCGAGAGGAAGAATCGCTATTGCTGGAGATCAAGAGGATTTTGGCCCGCAGCGAACGGTTCAACGATGAGCGCCGGGAACTCTACAATCGTCTTGATTATCCTCGTGCTGACACGGACATAAATGCCTTTAAGTCTTCTGCTGGATTGCAAAACCTATTGCAGAATCTGATGAGCGCCGACAAGACGAAGAAGCGCAAGTCACTGATGGCCGCCGAAGGGGCTAGTCCTGCAAACCCCCCTGGACCGCAAGCTGCAGCAGCGGCTGCTGCGGCGGCCGCAACTCAGGAAGCTGCTAGCCGACGAGAGAGTACTGTTGCTTCTACCGGTCATCGTGAGCCTGCTACGACCGCCCCGACACCCACTTCTACAACCAAGAAGGGCCAGCAGGAGAAGCCTGAGCGACGGAAGCTCACCACACAAGAGGAATTGGTATATGGTGTTACACATCATGACCGTCTGGGCTCTGGACCTACCTTCCGAACCGAAAAGATCAACAAGCTCTTCTCACACAAGTCGAATCAACAACAGTTACGAATCACTAATGCCCTCAACGAGCTGGATGTGCCTAGCAAGCTGGCTATGCCTACAGCAGCAACCACACATCAATATGAGCTGCTCCTTGGTGCTGTGAATAGTCTGCTTGATGCCCGCAAGGTGTCTGACAAGATAGATGCCGAGATCAAGGTGGAACAAGCTAAGAAGGCAGAACGAGAGAAGGCACAAGCACCACCGGATCCGGAACCTGAAGCAGAAAAGACGGAGGACAAGAAGGAAGGCAAAGAAGACGGAGAGAAGGCAGCGGCCGATGAGTCAAAGGCAGAAGCAGCCGTGGGCGATGCTGCCACTACCGCAGCCACTGAGCCTGCTGGCGAGGAGGCCGCCAAAGATGTTGCACCTACAACTGAGGCAGCCGATGGACCAACGAAAGCCGGGGAAGAGAACGGCGATGCCGACAAGGACGGCCGGCCTGGCAGCAGTGGGAACCCGCATAAGCGCAGTGCAAGTGTGCTCAGCGGTGGGAGCGACAAGAGTGCAAAGCGTCAGAAGAAGTAGCAAGTATCACCAAAGTACCACTCTACTTGCCTTTACACACAAGTACATGCAGTGTAAGCGGAGCCAACGAGCGTATTTACAAGATGCATGGCCTTCTGCACCATGACGAAAGGTCACTCCGGTAGTTGGCGGTTGTTATTTCAACCATACCAATCCCAGCAAGCCAACATGGTTTCATGTCGTCGGTCCCTGTGTTGGTTCTGTGACTGCGGGGAACAATAAACAGGAGAAGGAGACGAACATGATTGTGCTTATGCACCCTCAATCTCACTTTGAACGATAGACGCAACGCGGTTGGCCGTTGGCAGGGCGTTCGCAGTTGCTTGTGACCAAGGTCAGCCTGCGTCTGCATGCGCCTAGCGGATAATCCCCCCCCCCCCCCCCCCCTCCCTCCCTTTCCCAGCGACGTCGAGGTGGTGGGCGGGTGTGATTTGTTGTTTAATCACAAAACGTGGGCGCTTGTGTTTCCACTAAGGGGACAAAGGGGATGGGAGGAGGAGGCGAAGCAAGCGGGTGGGTAATGCGAGGCGCCAACGCGGTTGTATGGAGGGTCGCAAACTATTGAAGAGGGCTCCAAGACATGTTTAAGGAGTTATGGTTTCAAGTACAGGGATATCCGGTCAAGAAGCGGCGGGCAGTGTACGATTTGCTAGGAAGAAGTTAGACGCCCATAGGATGTCGAGACATGTCGTCCTAATAAAGCAACTGCAGCTCATGAGAAGCTGCAACGAGGCTGTGCCTTAATATAGCAACAGAATCCTAAAAATACCCAATCACCACCCCCCTTGTTGGTTCAATTGGCAGCATCGTGATATACATGGACCTGGGACCAGATAGCCCCGTCCACTCTCCTGGGCCCGGGAGATGCTGGTGACTTTGCGTGGATGAAGGGGGGGTGTGCAGGCATGAGAAGGAACAAAAACGAGGGCAACTGTCAACATCCCTGGGAATGCACATGGTTGAAGCCGAGCGGCTACTGGATTGAGATGATTCCTAGATCGGGCCAGGGGGAGGCATGCAGGTACGCGCGGTGATGATTGGGGTCCTTGCCATGTCCGAGATCTCGGACGCGTTCATCTGTTAGGAAAGGCGCTGCAGAAAGGGGGGCGTGTGCAGGTAGGCAAAGCCACATGGTTCTACAATGAGGATGGGGGCTTATTGGCAAGTTGAGGGTGATGTGCTTTCATAATGCCGATGGATAGAGAGCATCTTGGCTAATGCAGGTGGGCAGATAGACGCCCGGCGTTGTTGCAGAATATGTGGATAATGGTGGTAAAGATAGAACCGGAGGGATTGATGAATACAGATTGGCATGGAGGGCGTATGCATGTAGTCAGTCTAGTCGCCAAACGTTCATCGGCGTGCCATCTCGGTGACGTAGCTGGTGCCTTGCAGGATCTCATCTAGGGGGACGAACAGGAAAGCTCGATGACCCGCGGGATGTCATTGTTTGCATGCAAAGCGGTGCGAGGACGACAAAAATAGCATCTGCATGCGTCAGACTCCCGGGGGATCGGAGGACGTGCTCTGGAAACCGGGGTTGGAGGTGAGCAAGATCAGGGCGCTTAGCCGGCGGTTAGGCGCAGAAGGATGCATCATGGGCGGTTAGCTGTGACGAGTAGTGCGTTGCCGAGAAAAAGGGGCATTATTTTTAGCATCGCGGGGTGTAAAATGTAAAATTGGCGGTGAATGCAGGACCTGGACCTGGATATGTCTGGACACCAAGTAGATATCCCGTTGTACATAGCCTTCCAGACTTTGGTGTTGAGGCTCCAAGACTCGATATCCATGGGTAGTTGGGTGATCAGCAACGTGATTGGCTAGCCCGGCGCACCGTTTAGTTTGTGGGGATGCAAGGCGCCGAGTAAGAGGCCAAGAATAACATCATGTGATGGTCCGTAACTAAGAAATAGGTTTTCCCTAAGGTTCATTCATGATTATGCGACGCTGAAAAATTTTCGCTCCTTTTTTTAAACAAACTTCTCATGGGTGACGGGCCATTGTTGCAACTTGGCCACATTTTGGCGCTTGAATCATAATTTTTTTTTTCATGGTGTTTCAGTCAGAAATTGCGCCGCATTGCATGACCCGCCCATCCTTTGAAGCAAGGGAAAAGAAAAGTTAGAACTTGTCCCAGCAGCTTGTTTCCAACCTCGGTAAGAAGCGCATCGCCCAGTCGATGCTGCGACGGGACGGCTCGGCGAACAGCGGGCCTCCCCTGTCTGACCCGCGCTTGAATTGGACGGATCAAGCCCCCTTCTGAATTTACTCGCCTGCCCCTGCGGGTTGACGCTTCTGTCAAGAGGGTGTGATGACAGGGGACTCAGAAGCACCAGGCATATAGCCAACACGACCTGCATCAAGGCCACGTGAATGGGAGATGGAGGGTGCCAACCTGGAGAGTCACTCGCATTCTGACAAACGAGGAATGAGTGTTGAGAATTGGGGTCGATGGCTGAGGGAGGGAATGTGTTTGGTTTGGATGGGGGGACCGTGAGGAAACTGAGTCTAACGGCCGGGGATCACCAACCCATGGAGCCGGCCCAACCAACCAACCGCCCATCCGACCTCTGCATGGTTGTGTCGCACAACGCCTCATTCTTTTACTCGCACCCGCCGCTGCCCTCATGCTTTGACATTTGGCCGGTTGCTGGAATTGCTGCTGTTGGTAGCGCGTCGTACAAACCGTCGGCTGGCAGACCGTGTCCGGCCCTTTCGCCACCCCATTACCGCTCATGGATCATGGATCCTGTCAACGGCAGCGTCGGGCGCCAACGACGCCAGTTTCCGACACGCTGGGCAAGCGACGGGCGGCGGCGGCACTCCCGGCTCGCCATTTCATCGCACCCCCGGCAGGTTGGCGCTGGGGACTAAAACGCCACCGTGTCGAGCGCCCGGTCCCCATGAAGACAAGAAGCGCCTGCGTCGAGTGGGCCAGGCTGTGGCTTGCAGCCAACCGCGTCGCGCCACCATCCCATCCTGTCTGTCTTGTCTCTCTTCTCGTGGCCGACAACGGGAAGATGCACAACACCTTCGGGTGCGAGGGAGGAAAGAGACGACGGAGGGGACGGGTACAGAAGCAATCATTGCCGGTTCCTTCACCAGCCCCGGAAGGCCGGCAGCAGGGGAGACACGACTCCATCCTCGGTATGGCCAACCGATACTCAGCCTGCTAGACATCAGTGCGAACTAGGCGCAACCGCCGATGCCGCTAGTGGGGAGTGCCTGCGAGTTGACCTTCGCCGATGGAGATATATGCATCGCTCCATCCATCATCCTTTCCTGGCCTCGATGCTACCATGCTTGTTTTGTACATTGTGCGTGTGTGTGTGTGGCCGCCCTGCCAGGCCTCGTGGGCTGCAAGCAGGGAAGCCCAGTCAGCCAAAAGGCAACTGCCGCCCGTGAGGCAGAGTGGGTGGAGGCTTCGTTCTTCCAGCGAGAGAGATGTCACGCATGAGACAACCAGCGGAGCAAGACCCTGGTCCGTCTGGCCGCCCCCCTCCCCGCGAGGCACCGGCGTTAAGCAGGGTAATCGGTCCACGACGTCAATGGGTCGCTTAGTTGCACCAGCGCCCTTTTGGGACTCGCCCACATCTTTCCTTTCTTCTGCGGCGCTTCGAAGGATTGTCAATTTAACGACCCCCAATCTGCCCGTCAGCACCAAGCCGAACTTGGACCCATCGCCATTGGTTTTGCCGTTTAATGCTGGGTTCGATAAAGCATGGGCCTGGTGTAAGTCAAGCTTGTTTCCTGTTGGGTCCATCTAGACGAGGAGAGCCAACTCGTCTAGGCTATTTGTGCCGCCGTCAGTTCATCGTCGCCTTCAACTCGATCCACATGGTCAGAGAGTTGTTGCGAGGACAGACGCCCCTGGCCCAGTTACCCACCGTAATGGCGGCTCTTTCTCTCCGACCTTGACCGTTTTGTCCACCAAGAAGAGTGTTTGCTCATCCCCACCGCACGCAAGGGATCCTCGTTGACGGGTCTGCTGGGCTAGCAAAAGAGGTGCTGCGCTGGGCAGTCTGTCGCCCCGCGCGGGTCCGTTCCCCGCACGTGTCGCCGGAGCTGGTTTTGCAACCATCCGCATCATCGCGAGGAGAATTTGACCACTCCCAACAGAGAGAGAGCAGCGGCGGTGTGCCGCAAGCGGAACCGCGTGCATCAGGAATCAACTTGTTCGTTGGCCGCTGCGGTGCCGCTAAGCTTCCTCGCCGCCCAAGATCTTGTGCGTCCGAGTTGTGACGGGTTGTGCATTGCGAGTGGCCGGGTTCCTCCTCGTTGGTCAGCCAATCGCTGCTGGGAGGCCGCTTAGCTCCATCACAGAGCGGGCTGGGATGTTACCACCAGAGGGGAGAGGTGCAGGACGTCGACGGCGGTAAAAGTTCCTCAAGAGGGGCACTAATTTTCCTTGTGGGATCGGCCTCTCGCGACAAGCGCTCGCCTTCGCTCAGGTTGGCACTACTCGGACCAACGTGCACTCTGACTGTGAATGTGACAGAGCTGGGCGCACACGCGAAACTCGCGTGAATCACATTGGAATTAGCCGGGCTCTTTACTCATGGACCCCGATGTAAGGTGCCAGTGACGTTGGCTAAGTTCGAGAACCCGAAACTATCGTGGGGATGCAAGAAACCCGTGCTTCTAAATTTATCGGCGTCGCATTTTCAGTGGATGTTTTGATTGCTTGGATGTTTCCGGAACGAAGCGGATAGCCCAGTCGCTCTGTTGTTTCATCCAGTCCGACCTACATTACGTAGGGGAAATCAAACAGCCATGGCTGGTCGGGTGCACCCTGATCAGGGACCGTTTGACGGGAAGAGACACTTGTAACGGCAACATGCACTTGTGTGTGAAAGGGCATGCCTCACCCTCGCAGTGGGATCCCAAAACGGTCCACCAGGCAGCATGGATAAGGTTGAATGGGGTCGTGACAAAAGCGCAATGGTCTCGATCATCCACCCCTGTTGCCGGATCCAGCACCCAGAACCTAGAAAGAGCGAAGCGCGAATCAACCTGGGCGCCGCGCCAGTCCGAGCCACTGCGCCGGGGACACGCAAGGATGGGCGGTGGCATGCCCAGCTGGCAGACTCCTAGGATCGCAGCGCAGGTTGCGCGTCGCCTCACCTGGCCAAGCAAGAATTGACGTCGGCGGTCAGTCGCGGGCGCACCAACCAAGCACCCAGTCCAAGTCGAGCAGGGGCCGCGAGTGCCTCGGTACCCGCCTGGTCTGTGACGGGTCGAGTTCTGGCACAGCCGCGGACGGCGGCCGGCGATACGAGACAAATGGTGCTAGCGTGCTAGACGCGGCGTTAATGGGTTGAGGTGGCCTGTCTCGCCTAAAGGTGCGCTACACCCACACCCCTCGAGCTTGATTGGGTGTTGGTTCGAGAGAGCACATTCCATCCGCCCACTGTGGTCGGTGTAGGGAAGCACACTTGGTTGGGTGGATCGGCACTTGTCCGTATAGTTAGCCTTAGGCGCGTAGCATGGCTTTTCATGTCATTAAGAGAGAGAGAAAAAAATGTGACATTATTTGTCTGTGGCCAATGCACATCCCCAGCCATCGAGGCCCGCGCCATCGTGGCCATGTTTGTTATCTGGCAGAGGTCGCGCAATGGAGGGGGGGTTGACGAAGAGAGACAATAAGTGATACTGCATAGACATTGGTCGAGCCGCAGGCGTGCGTGGTGCAGATGGAGAGAAGGGGAAATGTGCTGGAGTGAGTATCGGGAAGTTTCGATTGCATTGCCCCCCTGGCTTGACCCGTGACTATGATGTGGTTGGGTGGTGAAGAATCAAGCATTGTACACAACATGATGGTGCAGGTGGCAGGGGTAGGTTTTTTTGTTGTATTTTTTTAGGTTCTTTCTTTTCTTTTCGGTAGCTCAGGTTTTTCCCATATGAAATAGGATGGATTCTGCCTAAGGCGACATGGATAGATGTCTACTTTCGTACCCGGGTACCCAAGATTGGGCAGGATAATGGGAATCCGGGTCGTTGGTGGAGGTAGTTTGTACCAAGGTCTCGACTTGATCCAGGGCATGCGGGTATGGGTCCCGAAGCCTCCAAGTCGGCAAATGGAGGATGCGGCTTGGCATATGCTACCCTTCGCCAAGCTCAATTAGGTTTCTGCGTATCCAAGGTTGCTATTTGGTAGGAAAGCGGGTGGTGGTGGACGGAGGAGGGGGTGCAGGTGCCGCATGTGCAGATGTGCAGGTGCTACAGCATGACGAAACATACAGGCCAGAGATATCAAGTTTCAAGATCAAGCGACTCCCTCTAGCACACACGCGCGCGCACCTAGTGTAACCTCGCAAACGTCAGTCTAGAGTGCCTGGGTACCAAGCATCCTCCACTGGTATCCATAATGCGGAAATAAGCCGCCGGCTGCCGCCTGCCCAGTGTCAAAGACAAGGGCGCGGCTCCGTTATCCCAGGGCGGATAGGCAAACATGATTTCACGCCCAGACAGGCAGACGAAATTGGGCCCCCATGGCGTCGAGAGAAAAAATGGAGGCGCGCTAATTGAAATCTCGGCCAAGGACCAACAAGTGCTTTGTGTCCTTGGCTGGGCAAGCGGTGCGCTTTGTAAGTAAACGGGGCGGGGTAGCCGGGTCCGGGCTCATAGGGCAGTTGTCTGGGAGGAGGCAATTGAATATGCTTTGAGCTGGGCACATGAAAGAAAGCAGGCCAGCCCTGGCCCGTATGCTTTCTGATTCTGGCGGCTCGCGTGGGTCGCTTGGGTGTGATCACCGAAGATCGAGGGCGGGAACATAGTGGCAGCTCGTCTGCCGGGATGCAGAGACAGTACGTACCTTGCATGGGGCTGCGTTCTTGAGCTTTGCTTCGACGCTGCATCTTCGCACCGTCGCCAACTTCACAAGGCACCCAGGTTGCGAGCTGCCGCGTTCCGCCGCGTAATGGGACCGAGATACATCTTGTTTGGGCAATCCGCAGCCTCACACCAAAACCAGGGCGACGGTCAAGACGGCCGTTTGACAAGGCCGTTGCCAAACGGGCCAAGTAAAATGATGTGCATCATTGTCGGCTTCCCGCGCATGAATTAGGTAGATGAGGGTGGCTAGCACGAGAGGAGAGGAATCCAAAGCCAGACCATACCAGAGGCCATGGGATAACCCATTTCAGGTCATCCCACGGCGCCGAAGTAGCCCTTCTGGAATGGCGTGGGCGTGGGCGTGACCACAGACGGTAGTGGTGAGGAGCAGAGGTCGTTGGGGCAGCATTGCTCGAGCCACACCTTACGTCCCCTGGCTGCGGCATCCCTGTCGCTTGTCGACTCCAGACGGTCCAAGGCCCATAGTAAGCGGCGGAGGGTGTAGCCAGTCGCGCGTCGTACCAAACAGCTGCGTCTCCGCGCCTGAGGGAGCAAAGCAAACGAGGGGCAGCAAGGAAGCAGGCACAGATACAAATAGGGCAAACACCGGTCTGGGGAAAGGCCAGGCGGGAGAGAGGATGCAACGGGAGTTGGGCAATAGCCTCTTGGTCGGTGCAACGATAAAGGAACACAGGAAGCTCGAGCCAGGCGCCAGCGACGGCGCCAATGAGAAAAGTCGGCGACGTTTAGAGATGAAGGAGTGGAAGAGACAAGCGACCGCCACGGCGACGGAGACGAGACCCGACTGGCGGGAGACGGGTCGGACGGGGCGCAAGTACCTTTTGGCTCGACAGTACAGCCAACCAGTCGGGGTGACAAGCGAAGCTGAGGCGCACTGGTCACTGCTCTTCCACAGACCACGTACAGCTGCTGCCCGGGGAGACGAACAACCGACCGATCCAGCGGCAGCCCGGATGTAGCCCGGCAGGAGTCCAAGCCCAAGTCCAAGCCCAGGCAAAACGCGGCACCTCTCCGGCGGCATAAACTTGAAGTGCATGCGAGTGAATGGGTGGCATTCTACAATGGTGGTGGGTGGTGGTGGTACATAGATGTAGGAGCACCGAACACTTGCGTGCCCGGCATACCACCCACCCTATCTGCTCCGAAGTTTGTGATAGATCCAGCCAATCGAGTCGAGGGCGTGATAGGATGGGATACGACGGCTCTTACATCCAAGGATGCCTATAGCAGATGTTGGAGAATGCCATCAGCCTGCTCGTATGCAATGTGAAATGGAAGCCAACCAACCCAACCAACGGCAAAGCCCACCAGCGCCGATGGCGCGTGCTCCGAGACGGCACAATGTAGCACTGAGGTATCCCCAAGTACCCCCAGTACCTGCAGTACCTACGCCAGTGACGCCGTGCGAAGCGCCATGCCGCCCCAAATTCGAGCACTTAGGGAGGGATATCCGTCCCCGGGCTTAGCGACAGACTCGGTACTGTCCCAAGCTCCGTCGGGGATCCTGGACCATCTTGACTTGGGTTGCTTCGAGGAGCCCCATGTCTTGGTTTGTCCTGTGCTGCACTGCGCTGCGCTGTCTTGGCCGAAAGACCAGCTTCTATCTTGGTTTCCCCGTCCCTTGTCTCTGGGCGTGCCGTACACGGCGTTTTGCTGTTGCCCGCCACTCATCTCGTATCCATACTTCGAGGCAGACGACACCCCACGCATTGTTTTGCACCCTGCACTTGCGCTGGCACTGGCATTGGCACTTTGCGCGCCTCATCTCATCTCTGCCCCAAGTCTCCATCTCACCACCTCTCCTCCAGCCGCGCCCGGCCGCAACCCATACCCGAATTAAAGAGGTCCAAGTCCCATGCTCGCAGGGTCACCCCGGCTCTCCGTGCTCATTTTTTCCGCACACCCCCCTGGTCCAACACCTTCTCCGTCAGTATCAGGGTCCGCCGCCTAGCATTCTTGCTCGCTGGCGCTCGCATCGTCGTTTGTCCCGGCCGAATTTGTGAATCTGACTGTTCTCTCGGCCTGATTGTGCAGTGCACTGTGGTGCCTCAGCAAAGGAGGTGTGAAAACATTTGCTTCATATGGTGACCCAAGAAACAGCAAGATAAAAGAAGAAGAAAAACAGAGGCGCGGGTGCAAGCAGGAAGCCGGCGCCCTAGGAGTGTGCGTGGGTGGTGGTGATTTGTGCCTGTGTTCGTTCGCGCGCGTTTGTCTGAGTGCTCTGCGTTGTGCTTCGACTGCGGCGGTTCCTCAGCCTAGACCAGGCTCGCCTAGGCCCGGTCATGCCCTCGAGCCCCTTCCCTTTCGTTGCGAGACTCCCGCTGTGCTTGCCGCCTTCATTTTTAGCTTGAACCGGGCTCTCGCTCCTCACTCGTCCTCGCCCTCTTCTTCCTCTTCTCACCTCACCTCACCCTCGTCCTGGCCCTGGCCTCTTTTCTCGTCGTGGTCCTCCTTGTCCTGGTCATTTCTATTTTCTCTCGCTCTCCTCTTCCTTACTTCACTTCCTCCTTGGCCTTGACCTTCCTCATCTTCCCAGCTGCGCGCTGTCCTCCGACGCCGATTTTCTCCTACCAGACTTGATCTGAGCTCCCCGCCAGCACCCCAGCCTTTTTCCCGACCACAGGCGCAGCAGTATAATCGCGCGTCAAACCTACGCTCCAAGCGCCGCGACACTCAGCTTCGACACCATCACCATCTTCACCACACTTTCACCACCACTCGCCCTGACCTGCGCATTGCCGCGCGAAGCTATCCAGGATACTCGGCAGCTCTGCATAATTACCACCCGGTGCGCCAGGGACCAAAAAGTCGCAAATTCCAAGGAAAGCGAGTGAGCGCAGTCTGGTCACTGCCTCACATTGTGGACAATCAACAGCGCATCCGCGCGCGCATTCCTGCCACCGCAGCTCTGCTGCTTACCCTCGCTTCGCTCAGAACCTAGACCTCGCCTACAGCGTTGAGACTCAACTCTCAATTCTGCGCACCGTTTTATGGAATTGAAATCTTGGATTCACGCAGATCATCGTACTCGCAACGTCGCTTGTCTCCAGACGGCTCTCTCACGATCACCTGGACGAATCCGTTCCACTGTCGCTCTCACCCGTCAACGGAGCCCCGCGCAAGTCGTCAGCCCTACGCCACCCCATTAGACTGCCTCGATTGGAGCCTCAGCACCGCCAATCTGACTGATCAACACTCCGATCGGTCCTGCGTGTTAGTTTGCAGCCTTACAAGCCTTTGGGCTACTTGACAGGCAAGACCCAAAAATATCCAAGGCGTCTGCTTACGGAAGCCTCGGGTCGTCTTTGGACGCCTTTCGAGAGAATTTGCAGATCGCCTCAACTGAGAGTTGCCGGTCTTGCTCACTGATCTGCAAGCTCAACTCACCTTCGTATTGACCGGCCAATCCAACATGTCTACATTCACCGCCCTAAACGGGGGCTCGCCGAAAACAACAGAGCCACCCGTTATCACCATCGAAAAGAGCTCCGCCTCAGAAGAACGCGCAAACAGCTCGGCCTCTGCTCAGCCTCACCCCACGCCAGATGCTCCCTCAAGCCAGAGACCAGCACAAAGCAGCGATCGCCCAGCATTTCAATCATCGAGCTATTCCGAGGCCGAAGCTACTCACAAGCGCAAACGCTCAGACTCCATGGAGCTCCGCCGCGAGCCCCCCGTCCAGGAACGCACCCCCGAAACGTCATCAGCACCCAATCAATCCGACTCCCGTGACCCGTATGGAACGCCTCAGCGAGAATACCGACACTTCAGTGAGGACCGGCAAAGGGAGAAGGATGGATGGTATGCGCAGCGGGAGGACCGAAACTACGAGTCTCAGCAAACTTCAGCCACCAGTCAAGGCCAGACGGAAGAGCAAATTGGGGATGCGCTGCGGAGAGCTGCTGGTCAGATGGAACCCGCAGACTACCCCCAAACAAGCCCTGATGGTGAGGATCGTTCAATTACTGTATACGGCAGCCAATATACGCCTGAGCAGAGGAGGGATGGTGTGTTGCAACACGACCCCAAAAAGCGAAAGCGAAATTTCAGTAACCGGACCAAAACGGGCTGTCTTACTTGTCGCAAGCGGAAGAAGAAGTGCGACGAACAAAAGCCCGAATGTAAGTTTTCAGAAGTTTGTATGAGCTTGAAGTGGCATTGCTAACGACTCGGCAGGCGGCAATTGTCTTCGTGGCAGTTTTGTGTGTGCTGGATACCCACCTCAAAGAGGCCCAGGTTGGCAAAAGCCCGACACCAAGACTACGGCAGTTCCTCTTGAATCCAAGGATCCCAGCTATGTGCCCCCGGGGGCCTATGGCATGCCGCAGCCGAGTCCGTATGGAGCCCAACCGGTGAAGCGTGAACCCCTGCCGCCCTACCGTGGCCAGGCCCTGAGGATCGACCCGCCACAAGGCCGCCCTTTGGTGACCGATGATGACCGGCCAACGGCGTCAACAATCCCCAGCGCGTCCGTCACGAGCCCTGATAATAAGCTCTCGGCCATGCCATACACTCCCAACGTGTTTCCCACACCTGTCAGCGCAAACCCTCAGGCACCGCAGTTCGGAGAGAGGATGACCAAGGAATACCAGCGCGTGCCTCCGCTGCACGACCTCAGCAGAACGGAGCCCGATACTCCTCATCCTGGGAACCAGCTGCCTCAAATCAACATCCTTCACCCCACGAGGACGAACAGCCCTGCGCCTCCACCGCAAGCCCCCACGTCGAACGTCCAAGTGGCAGCCCAGCTGGCTCTCTCTCACTCACAATTCCCTCAGCGACGAACCCAGAAGGAAGAGATGTTGTCTGGAAGACATTACTATCCGTTCGACAAGGAGCTCTGCCTCGAGCGCGAACGCTGCGCCGCAGCTTGCTGGAGGTTTAACAACCTGACCACGCCACCTAATGGCGTGTCTCCTGAAGAGCGTGCCCGCCTGTTCCTGGAGATTCTGCAGCCTCGAGACCCCGTGCGAGTCTCTCCAACCGAGGCTTCGCCCGTTACAAACGTGGGACGTGTTGGTAGACATGTCGCGGTCGAGACACCCTTTACGTGCGACTACGGCTACAATATTACCATCGGTCACCACGTGGTGATTGGACGAAACTGTACTATCAACGATGTCTGCGAGGTCAAGATCGGGGATAACTGTGTCATTGGACCCAATGTCAGCATCTTCACGGCCACTCTGCCAATTGATCCTAAGAAGCGTCAAGGTGGACAAGGACCTCAGCTTGGTAAGCCAATTACCATTGAGCAAGACTGCTGGATCGGTGGAGGAGCCATTATCCTGCCTGGACGAACTATCGGCAAGGGCAGCACTGTGGGTGCCGGATCGATTGTGACAAAGGTATGTTTACTCTCAGCACATGGACGAAGACGAGAAGAAACTAACAAGAGGCAACAGGATGTTCCACCATTTACTATTGTAGCCGGGAACCCTGCACGTGTTCTCCGCGGCATTGCTTCTTAATACGAATGTTTTTGTGATGCACTTCTTATTTTCTGTCATGATACCCCAGCGTATTCTGTTGTACACTCAGCATGGTGTTCTATCAGTATTGGCCGAGACAACGTCCACCAACAAAATCCGAAAGAAAAAAAAAACAATTAACTGAGACATGTCGAAGAAAAGTTGGAGGCGTTGTTTAATTTTTCATTTTTTACTTTTTTCTGGTTCTATTAAGCATGTTATCTTATTCATACACGGGTGTTTGTTGTTTTTACTCGAAGTCTTTACTTTACGAAGGCAGAAAAGGAGGTGACCCCTCACTGCACTGGTCGGGAGGGATTAGGAGCCCCTTTTTGGGGCCTGGAAAAGGCTCGGGAAGTAGAATATACAGGAATGCGGGACGGGACTGGGTTTGGGCTGGGTTGGCAATGTTTGTCGTTGACATGCGGTCATGATTTACGAGTGATAAACAAATCAGGCCGATGGCCTGCAGCGAGATATCCCAACATTGTTTGTTTTGATTTACCCTTTTCTACACATGACCGTGACACGACCCGCTCTTGTCGAATGTCTACCTTCTTATCTCAGTATGTTTCCCGCCGATGCAGCCAGTTTTGGAGGCCTCGTGGCTGGAACCGGCCGTCGAAGCTGCGGCCTTGCTCGTATTGCGGCGGCCGCCTAGGTCGGGCCATGCGCGCCGCCAAAACACACGTCGTTTCGGCTCTACATGTCCGAGCATCATATGTTGACGAGAAGGATGCTCCATTGAGCGTGACTGTGGGGAACAAAAAAGAGTGAGAGAAAAAAAAAAAGAAGGACTGGGAAATCACGCCAACGAGGGAACCTTGCGGTTGCGTCTGAAACGACTCAGCCGTTGTGGGCATGCTGGGATGGGCCTGGCAGCCGTATGCATAGTCGACGAGGCACATGACACGGCATTTGGACCAAACAAGGACCGGCAATAGAAGAAAAAAGATGACATTTGAGTGCGAAAAAAAAAAAAGAGCTAAGGATCAAAAGGAGGGGGGGCGAGAATGTATGCGCGCGCGCGCGTGTGTATGTATGTGTGTGTGTGTGTGTGTGGTGTCTTCTCTCCACTCCCGTTACCACCAACTTGCAGAATCTTGCGATCAGGGGGGGAGGATACAACAGTAAAAGGCACCATTGTCGGCCCTAAGAAAACTGCCGCTTCCAGAGTAGCATAAACAAAAAATGTTTTCTCACGGCATATGCTCGGAAACAAGTAAGCTGAGTTCTCGCCGGTCCCCCAAAAGCTTCCGTCCCCCGTCAGCCGGCTCTGCGTCAGAGAAAAAGGATTGTGGCTATAACATCATGCCGTGAAACTCGGCGAGTGGCCTTTTTGGTTGTGCCCCTCCTTCCTAAGGCTCCTCCTCCATCAAGTCTGGGAAGAGCGGATTAGGTCTTTGATCGCTTGCGTTTCCGTAGCGAATGTAGTTGTCAATGGAATTCTGCCATGGCTCGTCAGTCAAAAAGGGGGGACCCTTCTTCCCTTCACGAAACAATACGGAATAGTTGGCAACTCTACATACCCAATCGAAACCCTCAGTCGCACCAAAGAAGCTCTCAATGGGGAGCATTTCGTCGAAACTGCCGGGGTAGTCGGTGATCTGCATCGGCGTTAGATCGGGCGGAACGTAAGCGTCAGATGCCGCGTTGGGGCTGTTGCCCGCGACCAGGGTAGAGCCGTCAGAGAAGCTCGAAGGAGCGGCCGGTGGCGTCTCGACCCTGTTCAGTATGGCCGAGAGGACCTTGCATGCGTGGCGGGCATCCTTGGACTTGGTGCTGCGCGCTTTCCAGATGGTGTAAGCCTGCTGGAGGACGTGTATGCGGTGCTTACGATCGCGGAGGCTGGTTGGTGGATGCTTTTGTGTGAGCGCAACCGTTTCTTTCCGAGCAAAATAGTCCAAGACAGTTTTTTTTTTTATTGGGCTTACCTGATGTCTGTTGACTCGCTGAGATCAAGGCATATGATCATGGCGGCAACGAGAAAGTCGTGCAGCGTCAAGCTGGAGACCATGAATCGATCATCGTACATTCTCCCACCGGGTTGAATCTCCTGGTCCAGCTCAATGTGCAGGTTGACCATGCGCAGCGACGCATCCCTGCATATCTCGCGAGAGGCGTTATACTTGACCTCATCCTTGTCAACGCTCAGGAACGGGCGGTGTAGCACGCAGAGCGTCTTGCGGTACATGAGCTCCAGGATCAGGCGGTGCATGACGGTGTAGCCCTCGTCGGCAAACGAGGTGCTCTGGATGGGCCGGATACGGTAGCATTGCGGCACTGCTGCATAGTACTCCTCCAGTTCGGCATTGAGAGCCATCGTCTTTTCGTACGGCTGGGCATCTACGGCCAGGACGTGCAGGATTACACGCCGGGTTAGGCGACAGAGACGGGATTTGATGCACCAGCCAAGAATAGGGGTTGCGTCTGCCGGGACCCGCGATGGAGGCAGATCCTTGGTGTCCTCATCAAAGTCGTCGTCGCTTAGGTTCCGAGGGTGCTCTACGCTGCACACATCTTGGTAAATTATGGGAGGCATTCCCAGCTGAAACGAGAAGAGCAGGTCGCACGATTGGACCATGAACCAAGTCCGTCGCCGCATCTCGACCTCAAAAGGGGTAATGTTGGGAGAGACCTGGTCGGCGTCAAGGTGGTAGCCCCTGCGCTGGGCGAGGCGGACAGCCAGCCCGTAAAAGGACCAGATGGTAGAATCCGAGTCCTGCTTCTGGACATTGCGGGCGTGGGCAAACATCATGACGGCCTCGACTGAGAACGCCTTGGCCGTGAGATACTCCCCAGCCACGAGGCACTGTGCCGAACGAATCATGTAGTATCTGGGCTCTGGCACAGGGAGTTGTCTAGGTTGCAAGGTGCCCTTGACACTTGCAATCATGGCGCCGATGCTGAATATCGAGAACATGATACTCAACCAAGTAAAGCTAGTCGAAGCAGGGTTTGCCCAGAATGCTTCGTATCGACGCCGGAAGTGGTGAACATGGATAAAGGGTACAGCAAGAAACTTTGCGTTGAAGTAGGTCTTGACAAGTTTGTCGGCATCAGGGCGTGGCGGGAGGCTGCCCAGAACCTCATTCATAGTTATTGGCGCCACCTCGCCAAGGAAAATATCCGGAGCCGGTTGCTTCTCGGGCTCTGGCTCATCTGGCGGAGGCAAATCGTCCTCTTCGTTGAGGACGTTTTGGATATCATGGATGCTCTCGACGAGTGCTGCCCAAGACGTCTCGCCATGGTACTTAGCCTTTGTTCCATCTCCCAGGCTCGCAGGTCCAATACTGCTTCCCTCCAGTCCTGGCTTAGACAGTTCATGATTATCGCTTGGAGGTTTCGAGCCAGACGCTGCAAGGTCCTTGACCATTTCTTCAAGCTTGGCCAGCCTCGCCTGGACCTCAATTCGCCCAGCAGCGACAGATGTTCCGAACCGACAGCTAGCACCGTCACCACGCTTCTCGCAGGTTCCGCATGGCTTCTGGCGGTCACATTTGCTCTTTCGGCGCTGACATGCTATACACGATACAGCCTGGCGATTCCGCTTGACTCGATGTGGGTCGGCCGCGCGGAAGACGGATGTGAAGGCCGCAAGCTCCGAACCGGGAGGCATGCTGAAATGGAACGGAGGTGTAATTGCCCGATTTGGCAATCAACCGTTGGCCCTGGCGAAACAGCAGAGGATTGGTGGGCGGGCGAGCGTTGAACAATCGGGGAGGAATTGATATCCAAACTATAGTTCAAAGTGTACGAGATTCAGCCCTAGGTCAAAGGAAGAGGAATATGGAGGAAAGAAAAACAAGAACTAGGTGCGGCTTGCGTTGGGAATGTGCAGGCTGGCAAGGTCTTGTTTTAAAACGCAAACATGCGGCTTAGACGTGAATGCCCAGTTCTCGGTAACAGCTGAAGGACAATACAAACCAAGGGCCTAGTCTGACTCGTCCAATAGAGGCTGAACTCTGTTGGCGATTGGTCATCCGTGGATCGTCACTTGTTTCCTTAGTGTCGTTAGCGTCTAGATCGTGGGTCTGAGCCGTAGCCGCGTCCCGCAGATGTAAATGTAGATGCAGATGCCTACCCAGATCAACATGCAGTAACGAGAGGAGAAGAGGCGACAAAGGGATTCAAAGACCCGGGAGAGCCCTGCTGTATTTGTACCATTGTCAAAACGGGCACGCTGGGAGGGCGGGGAGATGAGGCCTTATCGTCGGCTGAGCTTCATTGTTTGCCAAGTTGCCACCAAAATAGAGTGCGCACCCTCACTTTGCTTCTTCGAGGTGCGGTGTACCAGATTCCCGGGACTGGCCAAGCCACACCTTTATCCCTACATTACAAGTCCTGTGCCGTCACCGTGTGAAACCCGCCGTCAAGCGCAGCCGCCTCTCTAGTTAACATGTAATCATTCCGTCTATCATACTGTACAGATGGTGTCGTGAGATTGGAGGATGTGATGATGCGGTGTGATGTAAATCTACAGGCGCCATCCTTGGCGCACCAGCCAGATTGAGCTTCTTTTTTCCTTTTTTGACTTCACATGTTTTCCTGCGTGTGATACTCCTCTAGTCGCTTCTTGTTTGCGTCAATAATCTTCTCCATCGTCTCCAGCGCCCGCGTCTGATCCTTCAGTCGAGCGAAGGCCCGGTACGTGTAAGCGTCGGGTTGGAATCCAGCCGCCTCCAAGTCCTGAAGTGTGCCCACCGTTTGGGAGAGGTTTTGCATGGCGGCATATCCCTTGGCCAGTGTGTTCCAGGTCACAAGATTTGGCTCTAGGTTATGCTCGCGCATTACCTGCAGAACCTGCTCAGCCAGCATCTTCTCGCCCCGCACCATTAGCCCGTGAATCAGGATGCTAAAGGTAAAGAGGTTGGGTGCCGGGTGTACAGGGGGGGCCTCAATGTTTGCTTGCTCATCCCTGTCTGTCTCTTTTGCTTTTGCTTTCATGGAGTCTCGCAGCATGTCGCCAAACACCTGCAGGGCTGGTCTCAGCAATGCTCGCTGTTCTAGCATGGACAAAATCAAGGTGTCATGCAGGACGCTTCCTTGATCCTTCACCAAGTCGACCGCCCAGTTCTTTTCCACATTCTGCTCCTCCAGTCTTGTTTTGAAAAAGGAGTAGAACGACATGATATCGTAAGGAGAGCTGAGGCTTTTGATATATGCGCGCAACATGATGGCCAAGGTTGCCGAGTTCGGGGTTTGCTTGGGACCATTACCCGACTCGAAGAATTCCTTAGCGACCGGCAGAATGGTGTGCTTAAACTCCCATTCTCTGTTGGGACCCAACCTGAACTTCTCTGGACCATCCTCGCTGCTTAGGATTAGCGGTAAGATGTCTGGAACAAGCCACTGCAAGGGTTCTAGATCAAATTTCTTTGCATAAATGCCCAACATCGGTGGAAACAGCGGCAGTACCCAAGGAGCGGGGTATTTTTTCTCCCGGCACTCCATCTCTGCAAAGTAGAATATGGAGTGGAGCGTGTTGTTTAGAACATCAACGTAGGGTGCTTTGGCAGCCTTTGCGACATCAAGCGCTTGGCGAACGTTGGATGCTTTCAGGCTATGCTTGGCGCCCCTGAAAACGGTAGTGTAACATCGTACATCAAGATCTGCGCCGTTTTCTGCAAGCAGCAGTGGCAGCCGGATGGCTTCTGCAATATCACCTTGCGTACATAGAGAGTCAACGAGCGCAGTGAAGCTAATCAGATTAGGGGAATATCCCTTCTCAATAAAGAACTCCATCGCTCGCTGGGGCGAGAACGAGACTTCGTCGCCATCTTTTGAATGCAAAAGCGTTGTGATAACGCTGGCAACAGTTGGGCGATTGAGGTTGACGCCATCGGCTGCGATGCCTTGCAGAATTTCATAAGCAATTTCCTTGTGGTGAGAACTCTTTGCCAAGGTACTGGCATATTGTAGGAGAGTATTCCGGTGAAGTTTGATGTCCGCTTGGCGCACAGTCTGGAATATTTCTGCCACCTGTTCTGTGGGGAGTTTCTTGGCTATGAACCCCAGAGTATGCTGGCGGAGGGGAGTATGCTTTGGAGGCAAGTCCACAATCATCTTAGTAACCAGTTCCACGATCTCGTCGGCTTTGGAAGCTCTATCTCTGACATTCCTGATGTCCTCAAGACGGAGGTTTTGTATGTAGCAGAACAGTACATCAGATATCGCATAGCCTGGGGGTAATGGATCCAAAGTAGCTTCCAGAACTTGGCCCGCCTTGAGAGGACAGTTGTGAAGCGTCGACAGCATGACGGTTGGCCACTTCTGCTTCCTGGTTTCAATATTCAATTGTTCCCATGCTGTTTTCATACTGTTCATTTCTTCATGCTCATACAAAAACTTGCCGTCGTCGCGCCATGGCCAAGATTCTGGGTTCTTTGGGTTCATGACATTATTTAGCTTCTTCTTCCATAAAGCAAATCGCCGCCTCGTCGGCAGTAGCTCCTCGGGCGAATCTTGGTGCCGAAGGTAGCCCCATTGCTGATAATTTATTATTTTATTCTGCCATCCTTCTTGGTGTTCGCCGCTTCTCTTCGAAAATGCATTCGGTCGTGGCGACGTCTTTGATCGAGGGATACTACCTCTTCGCACGTTATTGGATGTTTTCTTTTTTGGAGGTTCCCGAGTAGTCCGTCTCTTTTTTATAATTTCTCTTTCAAATTTTTGGTCCGTCTCGAGGGTTTTCCTGTGTTGTTCGTGTTCCGCTGATCCAAACTGTAGGTGTGGTTCAGATATCCTTGGCCATGCACCCTGAGCACGTAATTGAGATGCTCTCGCAAACTGGCCGTGCTCTAGATCTTTCTGTGGTTGCGAATCCACATGATATCTTCTCGTGGCGACCGATCCGAATTGCGTGTGGTTTTGTCGCAAGGTTAAAAAGGTCGCTCGTTGTGTCCACAGCGGTTTTGTGGAAGATTCGAGCCGTGTGCAGGCGCGGGATATATGAGCTGCTGTCATGTCTCCCGAATCGGCGGCGGCTCAATATCGGCCGTCCGCATAATGGTTGCGCAAAGGGCTCGGAATCGGGGCGCCGCGATATCGAGGCCAGCAATAATCGAAAATCCGTTGTCGTCGGTAGTCTTGGGAAGTTTTTCCGAGATCGCTGTTGGCAGAGACAGCTCCCACTATTCCAGCAGGGGCAGCGTTAGTCCGGGGTGTTGCTAGCGGCGCTCGGCCCTGCAGCGGCGCTGCTCCATACGCTGGGATCCATTCGCCTTGGACCTTTGCTTGCCATCCAGCCATCAACTCTGTTTTGCACCCCACCAAAAGTTCGAGCAACAACTTCCAGCCTCAAAGGTCCGAACCAAAAGCATACTTGGCGGCCAATCTACAGTCGTTTGCGACCCCGATCACTTCAAAATGTCCTCTGCTCAGAGCAGCCTCAGCGCCGCTGCTGACGACCGAAAAGCGCGGCTCGCAAAGCTCAAAAACCTGAAGCGAAAGCTGCCCGGCGATGAAGTCGTCGCGCCCGAGTCAGATCGATCCGCGTCGCCTCCTGCAGAGCCCGACGTCTCCAAATTACACTTGTCCGGCCGCAACTATGACCACGAGACTCGAGGCCCAAAGCTCGGTTTCGAAGCTCCTCCAACACTAGGCCTTGAGAAGCCGACGCTCGAGGAACAGGCAGCTGATGTAGAGGCTGAAGTCAAGAAGCAAGCTGCGGAGGAGGCGCAAGACGAAAAGGGCATCGACCTATTCAAACTACAGCCCAAGAAGCCGAATTGGGACCTGAAGAGAGAGCTAGACAAAAAGATGGAGGTTTTAAACACGCGTACCGACAATGCGATTGCACGGCTGGTTCGAGATCGCATCACGGGCGCACAGAAGGCCGCCTTGAAATCCAAATCAGCAGAGGAAGGGCAAGTGGATGGAGATGCTACGGGAATGGACGGCGTGGCGCTGGTAGAAGGACTCAGGGTCAGAGAGCGAGAGGAGGAGGAGGAAGAGCGACGAGAACGGGAGGAAGAGGAAGCATTAGACGGTTGATTGATCATGTATGTTGGGTTTTCATTCTTGTTTCAGCGAATTCGGGATCCGGGCCTTGCGCTCTACGGTTGATATTAACACTACATTGATACCCAATCTTCTTCACCCCTTCATGGCCCTGGTCATTGCTAACCGTCTGCTGAAGGGACTGAGACTTCGTTCCCTGCCGTGTTCCTGCGACGGCGGAGCTCTTTGCGGTCTATTATTCCCATCATCTCGTCCACGCGGGCCATGGCCTCGACCTCGCCTCGAATTACGATGATCTTGTCCGCGGTGGCGTTGTTCCCTAGCCTCCGGTGACCTAGACTGGCGGGTTTGATGACGCCGAGCATCAAACGAATCTCTGGACTCAATCGACCCCCGTCGCGCCCGCTTAGGGGGTACATCGTCATCCTCTGGGTACCGCGGTGCAGCATCACGAGTACGGTACTGCCTACGGTTGTCGCCAGCATCAGGAGAGCGACTGTCGCGAGACACTGAACGCCGATGTCCACGTTGGGGTTCTGGGCTGCGGCTCGGGCTTCGGCTGGGACTTCGACTAGGGCTTCTGCTGTAGTCGCGGTCATCGCCACGGAATTCACCCTCCTCCTCTTCCGAATGAGTGCTCCGTCCTCGCCGCTGGGGGGGAGGAGACTGGGTCCTTTTTCTGACAGGCGACGGGGACCGCGAAGCCCCAGTTGAAATGGTCGAAACAGAATGGGACGATACGGATCTTTGCCGTTTCGAAGAAGCGATCAATTCATCATCACGTTCCTCACGCTCCCTCTTTCGGGCCCTTTCGGCCTCAGCCTTGGCAAGCTCTTCATCAGCGACACCTTTCCTATATAACCAGTCAGTGAATGCATCATAGTTGAAATTCCGGGGCTCCATACTTCTTTTCGAGGGGCTTAAGGGAATCGTTGGTCAGTTTGGGCATGAGCTTGGGGTTTCGGAGTTGCTGGGATCTTGACGGCCGAGAAACGTATGGACGATCTTGGTCAACACCCTTACACTCGTAGGAATAGTGACGTTCTAAGTGTGTCAGAATGCAGAGCAATACGACAGGTCATCACGGTACTTATCTCGCTTCAAACACTTTTGGCATTGGACATTTGCGGGCGTAGAGCGGGACGGCCCGCTTCGACCTCTGTAAGCAAACGACATTGTTGTGAAGGGAGGATTAAGATGAAAATGAGATGGATTCGCGAAGAGCTCCGGGGGAACGCGTCGCTGATAGATGAGAAATAAAGATGACAGCAACGGGACCGGATCCTTATATGAGATGTAAGTCGCCTTGCTATACCGTTTAACAGGTATTGAAGACTGGGTCCATGAACGTGGCTAGTCTGATTGAAACCGTCATCCGCATCCAAATTGAACAAGAGGATGAAGGAGGCGCGAGCGCGGTCGGTCACGTGCCAAACAACGTAGTCTACGGCCTTGTGTAACAGCTTGCACCCTTGTTTAATGAACGATGACGGCCCAAAAAATTTATTAGTACCGAGGCAAAATAAGTACGGCGAATTTTACGTGGTAGCCCAATATGCATTGGGAACTACACTGGGCAGCGAACCGGAAGCCATTGCCGATGCAGAAGACCAGATGCGTGATGAATCAAATCCTACGTTAAGGGTGCTTCGATGCGCTTTATCAGAGCAGGTACCCGATGTCGTACCCTGGATTAAATCGTCGTCGATCCCTCACAAGCATGGTCCAATTGAGTTGGCGTGGGCCCTCTGTCAGGCGGGAAAAAAAAAAAACTGGTGGCCGTTGGGTTCGGGAAAAAAAAAAGTCGATGCAAGCTGAAAGGAGGCGGCAACAAAGCGCACTCGCCACACTGTCTGTTGAGCCGGGGGGCGGTGGGAAGAGGAAGAGGCTGAGGAATCTGCCGGCACTAAACCGTTTGGACATCAGCTGTCCGACACAGGCAATGGAGGAACCGCTGACATTGAATAGCGGGTGATTCCAGGCTGACCTGCTCACTGGCGCGAGGTACCAAATTCCAAATTATCACACGTTAGCAACGGCGACAGCGGCAATCAAAACAGACGAGAGGCGCATTGTCGTCGTCGGGCGCTTCTGCCATTAACAAATTGGCCCGCTAGTTGTCTCTCATCCTGGGTTGGATTGCGAGCGCGACGACAGCCCCTCCTCTTCCCCTTTGCGCTGCACCCCCCTGGCCCTCTTTGTGTGTGTCTTGTCTCTCTCCAGCGCAGTGCGTTGGCCAGCCCCTCTCTCTCCCTCTCCTCACTCGCTCGCTGCGAGACGGACGAACGAAGACACACACACGCACAACCTAAACAGACGAGGAGAGCCTTTTGGTCAAAGGTACCTCACCTCACCTAGCACCTAACCGTCGGCGGCCCGCCTCCCATCCATCCCACTGTAAGTTACTCCGTCCGCTATTCCTGTCCCTGTCCTATCCCGCTCCCCGGCCATGGCCCATGCCATACTTTTCCTTTCCGCACCCCCCTCCACCGACCTTCGTCCACCACAACCAAGCCCAGTCCTTGTGACGACCTCGTCGCCCGCGCTCCCCCTCCAATCCTCCGTCATCGCCTTGTCCTCCTCGTGCGCCCTCCCCTCACTGTTCCTCGCTGCCTTGTCGTCTCATCCGTCTTTCGTTTGCGCATAATTCGACACCCGCTGCCGTCCCTCCGTCTTCTGACCCGCGCGTTGAAGTCACAGGGCAGCCTGCCGGTCCCTCGCCCGTCGACCCTGACCCCCCCAAAATATCCTCCCGTCTCCCGTATCTGCAGCCGGGTCCAGACGTAAACGACGGCCACTGGAGCCTCAAAAAGCAAACGAAACACGCCCGCCGCGCTGCAGATTCGCCCGTTTGCCGGACAACAATGCTCTTCCCGCCACGACGATGAACACCGGTTCTCCATTCTCTTTCTGCTGGTCCGCTTCGCTCGATTCTGCTTCTTGATTTCCGGTCTTGTCTTTGTCAGTTCTGCCGCCCTGTCGTCACCGCTGCAGCCCTAGACGCAGCCGCAGCCGCAGCTGCAGCCTTCATCACACTCGGCCATCGACAGCTCCCTGTTCCCTCATTGTCTGGATACTCTGCCTCCTATCAACTGTCTGTTTGGTTGGCTCTCCAACCCGCCTGCTGTCCATCATGGCCGCAGCCCACGTGTCTCCTGATATCCCAAAGCCCTCCTTTGCCAAGGTAGGTACCGTGTTGGCCCTGGCTCTCCTTGGGCGTTTCCATCGAGGGAACTCCCCCACTCTTCGGCTTATAGACCCAATGCTGACATTCTTTTTACTAGGTTGCTGCATCCATTTCCAAAGACAAAGCGTCTTCTCCCTCAGTGCGCCGCATTGCTACGCCTCCCCAAGAACAGCCCATGACTTCGAAAATACGGCCGACGTCAACAGGGCCTGTCATTGCTAATGGCGGGTCAGTTAAAGCGCCGCCGCCGCAAGTTGTCTCGTCGCAGTCCTCAGGATCGGTCGATCGCGGCAGTTCGACGGACAAAATTGCAGATTCTCTAAACGGCCTAAGTCTTGGCTCGAAAGCCCCAAGTCTCGTGGTTAATGGCAGCGGCTCCCTGCCTATCGAGAGGCCGAGTGTTGTACCCAGCAGGGACAGTGGATCAGATGATTCTCAGAGGGCCGATTCGAGTTCCGAGCTGGGCACCAAGCCCCCCAGCCTAGATGGAAAGAGCATCACATCAGGCACAACCTTTGCCCTGGACGAGAAGGAATCACTTCGGCCAGACGACAGCGCCAGCGTCAAGGCCGCAGCGGAAGATGATGACGCATTTTCAATTCGTGGCTCCCTCGTTGCCGGTTCGAGGATGGGCTCTGAAGTTGCGGCACGGGCTCGGGGCATCCAGCTTGGCGACATACCCGAACGCAGGCTGCCGCAACCCGTGCTCGGTTCTGTGCAGCAAGGAGTTCTAACCCCCCAAAGCTCATCCTCCGAGCAGCCCCCAGTTGGGGGATCAGCGGACGCCCTGAACGTGATTTATCGACAGGCGCCCGACGAGAAGCTCCTCGAGGCAATGGCTTCGCCCAAAGACAGACTATTTCTACTTCGACTAGAAAAGGAACTCATCGACTTTGTTCAAGATTCCAAGTGAGTTGATCCCTAAAGCAATGCACTGATTTATATGCTCATGTCCGATCAGAGAACCATACATGGATCTTCCGCCGTCCAATTCATTTTGCAGAATGTTGACCCATAAGTTGGCCGACTACTACCACATGACCCATTCATATGAGCCTCATGTTGGCTCAGTGCGCATCTTTAGAACGCCATTTTGTCGAGTGCCCGTCTCTTTAGCGCTGATCAACCCAAATCCAAATGCTTCAAGCGGCAGTACCCCGCCCCCTGCAGTCTTACCGAAGAAGATCATGCGTCGTGGGCAGGACAGTGAGGGTGGTCCGAGTGCCAGCCCTTCAAAGGCGACTTCTGAAACTGGAAGCGATGCAAAGGACAAGCCGACTTTAGCCAGTCAGAAGTAAGCATTGGGATTTAATTTGGACAATATGGAACAGCATATTAACGCCTCGCAGGTTAACAAGAGAGGAGCGTGAAGAAATGTACAAACTCGCTCGAGAACGCATATTCGGCAGTTCAGAAGAGGCTGCAACTGGTATGAACCCGTGCGCTTTCTCATCTCATACATATGCTAATCCACAATGTCTAGAAGATGGCGATAACGGAGTGTCTCGGACCAGCTCCACGTCCAAAGACAAGTCCGCTCTAGGAAAGAGGGGTAAGAGCGGCAAACAGCGACGTGATGATTCGGACAGCTTCGACTCTCGGAACCAATATACGCCGTACTGGGGCCCTCAGCAGCAGACGTGGGTTCCGCAACCTCAGTATGCACCACCGCCGAACCCCCAGTACAATGCCCAGGCTCCGCCGCCCTCGTACCAAGGGCAGGTGGCTCCAGTCTACGCTCAACAACCCCCCGGATACTCGAACATGCCTAGCATGATGCCCAACCAACCGTATCCACAATACTCTATGCCACCAGTAAGAAACCTTATCCACTTTGAAGATCGCCGATGTTGACAATGCTCTGCAGTACCAGCCTCAGCCCAACCAACCGCGATATCCAGCTGGTGGGAGTCCCATGACAACCTATGGCGCCCCAGCTCCTCCCAGTGCTCCACAGCAAAACTGGCAGCCCGGTTTCACACCTGCACAGTATCCGCCAAGAGGACCCGCGCCAGGTCCCTCCCATAATCATTTGGGAATCCCCTATGCTTACGGCCAGCTCCCGGCGAATGCTAATCCTAATGACCCGAAGAGCCAGCACCCTATCCCGGGAAGCTATAATAGAAACCATGCCTTCAACCCCAAGACGCAGTCCTTTGTGCCCGGAGGGAACGGCATGGCACCGGTGCCGCCGCCTCAGCCCCCATTCACTGCTCCGGGATCACATCATGGTAGTCCCCAGGTTGGATCGCCTCACCTCGCATATCCTGGCTACCAGCAGCCGATGCCACCCTACGGAGGTGGATATGGCATGGCCCGACAAGGATCGAGCAACTCGATGCCGGCGTATCACTCCCCACAGCATGTCAGCGTCGCTCACGTTCCTCACGGGCCTCCGCCTATGCCTCAAAACCCCCCGCACATGGCACCTCAGCCTCTACCCCAGAACCTCCCGGCTCATATCCCTAACCGGCCAAACGTCCCTCAGGGGCCTAGTCAGCCTTTTACTCACCTCCCTACGTACGGCAACCCGGCGACCCTGCCGCAGAAACCAGCGACTGGAATTTAAAGATAGCATCACTTGGTGTTGAATGCGGGCGGCCCAAAATAGGCGTACATGGCATAATTAGCATCTTGGCGTTACCGGTGGAACAGGATGAATGGTATGAAAATTTTATTGTAGGCTAAAGACCTATTCACTAGATGAGTCAATACAACTGTGACATACACACAAAAAATGCTTTGTCTAGCCCAGAGTGTGAGGTGAAAGATTTTTTTTCCATGTTGACGATTGAATTCATTTCTATGGCCCAGAGTGCCAGAATTCTCAAGCCTACCACAACGCCATGATTTTATTGGAACACAAAACCCATGCCTCATCTCACATGCCCGCCAGGGAATTAACCTCCCAACTCTTTTCTCGTTGGGATTTTTTGTTCTTCTACCTGGTTTCCCTTGCCCGTCGTCGTTTCGAAGCCTCTTTCCGCAACCCATATTTACTCGGTGGGCTCGCGGGGTTCCCTGGGCTCTCCTCGCTGCTGGCCACCGGACCTGCCGCCACCTCGTCCTCCTCGCTTGCCTCCTCGCTGGTTGCCGCCGCCAGACTTCTCCTCGGTCTTGCCCTCGCCCTCCTTCTCGCCGCTGGTCAGGTTGGCCACGGCCAACCGCTGGGACAGGTCGATCTGGGTGCGGATGGTGTTGGCCAGGTAGCTGACCATGAGGACGTCCTGGATGTGGTTGTTGAAGTCGTGCTCGATCTGCGAAGGGTCGACCTTGGGGGCAAGCGACAGGGCGTTCATGAGGTACTGGCCGACGGCGTTGTTGGGCTGCTCGTCCTCGTCGAGGACGCTGTTGATCCACTCGCTGGCGCGGTCGAGGAGGTTGATGGTCTGCTCAATGGATCGGCCGAGACCCTCAATGTCGGAGACGAGGGGAGCCGTCCTCGTCTCGGTGTCCTTTGCGCTGGCAATGGTCTCGAGGGCGCTTCGGTCGGAGTCGCCATAGAGGATCTTGTGGGGGACCTGGATGAACAGGCAGCTCTCGGCAGCACGCTCGGCGTTGACGGCGACGGGGGCGCTGATGTAGCATCGGCTCTGGATGTCCTCGCCGGGCTCGGTGGAGATGGTCATGTGGACGGCAGGGTGAGGGAAGGTGCCAGTGTCGGGGCTACCGAAGAAGTTCTGGATGAGGGCGCTGAAGCTGTTGAGCTCGTGCGAGGTGGTGTACCAGCCGAGGAGGGCCTCGCGGGGGGAAGCCTTGAGCGTCAGGGCAAGCATGTTCTTCTGGTACTCGACATCGACCTCGACCTGGTCCTCCTCCTCGGTGTGAGGAATGGCGAAGCAGGAGCGGACCTCGACTTCGGTTCCATCTTCGGATCGGGTGCCGACGAGGGCGCCGATGACTCGGGTGGACTGGGTGTCGCGGATGTCTCGTCGGACGGCGTGGTCGAGGATGGAGAGGACGGCCTAGAGGGGCAGAGAGGGCAGAGGGTTAGTATGAGAGGGGTCGCTTGAATTTTTTCTTGGATAATTTTCCTGCAATAGGGATACATGGAATCGTCCGCCAGTATAAGGAAGGGCAAGGCAAGGCACAGTGAAGCCTATCGCACCGAGCGTACGTACCTGAGGTTGGATGTTCACAGTGAGCGGGGCAAGGTTAGTCTGGAGCCCGACCGTGTTCGGCGCCAGAG
Source organism: Calonectria hawksworthii (assembly GCA_020975415.1). Taxonomy (NCBI): domain Eukaryota; kingdom Fungi; phylum Ascomycota; class Sordariomycetes; order Hypocreales; family Nectriaceae; genus Calonectria; species Calonectria hawksworthii. Next base: position 902,328 of record JAHXZK010000001.1, on the reverse strand, counting down.
GGCGCGAGAGGTGGATGAAGCTCTCGGTAGCGGCAGCCATGCTGGGCAAGTACGAAGATTGTCGCGTACGGCTGGGAGGAAGAGAGGGAAGGGGAGAGGTCGAGAGTCGAGGAGATTAGAGCGAGGGGAAAAGAGGGACCACTTCTCGATGCCGCTTCACGATGCTGTTCCGCCAATTTTCGCCGCCAATTTTTGTGATTTGCCGTTGGCGGGACCGCCTGGGGTTGTGCGCACTAAGATTGACTGATAGCCCGATAAGGCGCAGAAATGTGGCTCAACTCGTCTGTGGACAAGGCCAACGGCTGGAACCCCACCAAGCTGTGGCTTGACACTGCAAGGCTGCGCGGGAAGCTTCAACTTTTTTTTTTTTTGAACTAGTTCTCCAAGGCACATGCGACCGCCAAACTAAAACGGACCTTGAGTTGCCGGTTATTTTTTCACGTGCATACAACAGCTCCAATCAAGATCGCAATGGCGCCTCGCGGACGAGGAGGGAATTTCAGAGGGCGTGGCTCGCGCGGTCGAGGCCGGGGAGGAAGAGGAGGAAGAGGAGGACGGGGCGGAAGAGCAACAAGCCGCTTTGGACCCAACAGACGATTCGATGGTGCTCGCCTGGCCGATAATGATGCGTATGTTATTTGTACTTCTGTGGGATCGCATATAACGTTTCATACTGACGGATTTATTACAGAGAATCTGACTCTGGATCCGAACAGGATTCTGAGCTTGAAGACGATGTAATGGAAGATGTCGACTCCGAAGACGAGGACGAGGACGAAAAGGCAACATCACGCCCGTATATGGCGCTCCTGCAGAGCTTAAACGATGCCAGCGGTCCCAAGGCTAAGCGAAGAAAGATCGAACATCGAGAGTCCTCACCGAAAGACGAAGACGCCTCATCCAATGAGGAGGAATCTGGGGATGAAGGCGAAGAAAAGGATGTGGACCGTGTCGACGAAGAGGCTGAAGATGAGGACGACAACGGCGCGGCGGAACAACCCGAAGAGGACTCCGAAGATGAGGAGGATTCTACAGACCCCTTTGACGTGCACTTCGCCCACCCCAAGGACGACATTGTCGCGAAACGAGTCAAGGCATTACAGAAAGGCGACTGGGCGACTAAGCGGGCGCTAATGCAAACATGGAGGGCCACGGTCATGTACCCCAACTCTGATGTTGGAACCGAGGTCCCCAAACCCATTTCCGGGGTAGATGGGTTGAAGTTGAAGCAGAAGCTGAAGGAGACTGCCTCCCGCAAGATTGGCTCTTTCAACCCTGTTCAGCAAAATCTCAGCTCACTCCTTTTCGACTATCGCGATGTGATGAACTGCGATCGCACTGTTCAAAACTCGGATAAAATGAGACAATTGACCTGTCTCCATGCACTGAACCATGTATTCAAGTGAGTCTTAAACAATTGGCCCTTATCAAATTTAGTTACTAACCACAGCCAGGACTCGAGATCGAGTTATCAAGAATAACTACAAGCTAGCCAAGGAGGGAAACGACACTGAGCTTGAGCTGCGAGATCAGGGTTTCACCCGACCAAAGGTCCTGTTCATCTTACCCACTCGCAATTCCTGCCTCCGCATTGTCAATATAATCCGGGACCTGTGCGAACCAGATCAACAGGAGAACCGTAAGCGGTTTGAAGAAGGCTATACCGACAAGGATGCCAGGTTTGGAGACGACAAGCCTGCTGATTTCCGCGAGCTATTTGAGGGCAGCGACGATGACATGTTCCGTCTGGGCATGAAGTTTACGCGAAAGACCATCAAGTACTTTTCGCAATTTTACAACTCAGACATTCTCTTTGCCAGTCCCCTGGGACTTCGAATGGCTATCGGCTCAGAGGAGGACAAGAAACTCGACTTTGATTTCCTTAGCTCAATTGAGATGGTGATTGTGGACCAGGCCGATGCACTCCTGATGCAAAACTGGGAGCACGTCGAGTTCATCTTTGAACACCTGAATCTCCAGCCCAAGGACGCTCACGGCTGTGACTTCAGCCGTGTACGAAACTGGTATTTGGAAGACTGGGCTAAGCATTTCAGACAGACAATTGTTTTGTCCGCCTTCAACACCCCTGAGTTGTCCGAGCTGTTCAGACTTCACTGCCACAACTGGGCTGGAAAGGTGCGACTACAGCCAGAGTATCCTGGCACACTACAACAGCTTGGTGTCAAGGCCAAACAGACCTTTTCTCGATTCCAGTCACCCTCAGTCGACAAGGACCCTGATGCCAGATTTGAGTACTTCACCACTGCTATTGTGCCGTCTCTTGTCAAACGCACCAAGGATGCTACAGGCACTCTCATCTTCATCCCCTCATATCTCGACTTTGTCCGCGTGCGCAACTACTTTTCCACCTCCTCTGCCGTCAACGATGTCACGTTCGGCGCCATCTCTGAATACGCCGATGTTCCCGAAGCATCTCGTGCGCGCTCTCACTTCTTGTCCGGTCGCCACCGTCTTTTGCTCTACACTGAGCGAGCGCACCACTTCCGGCGCTATCAGTTCCGTGGCGTGCGAAAAGTCATCTTCTACGGACTGCCTGATAACCCGATATTTTATAACGAGATTGCTGGCGGTTACCTGAGCAAGAGTGAGCAGGATTTGAACATTGAACCTGGCCAGGGCAGTGTGAGGGCAGTCTTTTCCAAGTATGACGTGATGAAGCTGGAGCGAATCGTGGGCTCAAAGAGGGTCGGCAAAATGATCCAGGAGCGCGGCGACACCTTTGAGTTTATTTAGGCGACCCCTCCTTGCTGGGCGACTGCCTTTGGGTGAGATATACATAATGGGAATTTTGATATCATTTGGAGTAGGGTGGTATATAAAAAAAGAGGCAGATTTCACTTGTTAGATTTCTCAGATTCCACGCTACCAAAAAGAAAAGCGTCAGAAAGAATGAATTCGTCATGGTATAATTGGTACAGTTGTGTTTTTTTGTACATGCAGTCATCCTCCCTGCCCATATCCATATAATCATACATGTCGCATCTATTGCGAGTTTTGCTTCTCCGCCGCTGCCCGCTTTACGTGCTCGGGGACAATACCAGCTGCCATCTCTTTTGCCCTCTCCTGGTTCTTGTCTGCTAGGGTGGCAGCCTCCTTCTCAGCGTGCGTTGTCTCTTCCTTGACGGCCACGGCACCGTCGTCCTCAGCGCGCAGGGTGATGAACTTTTGCACCATGGACTCGAACTCATCCTCGCCGCGGAACTGCGTCACCTTCTTCACGTTGATGAGGGTAACGGGGGTGTGGGTTTTGCCCAGCATGCGGTCGCGGGCAACGGTCTTGGCCGTCATCATGAAGCGCGAGTCCTTGGGGCCGTCGACAAACTCGAGAATGGCACTCTCTCCCTGGTCGTACACGTTCTTGGGCTCGGTGCGGACCACACGAGTGTAGCCACCTTCGCGGGGTAGGTATCGGTTTCGGAGCTCGCCAAAGAGCTTGGGGAGGAGGATGTGGGGAGTCTGCAACGAGGGGAACAACCCCAATTCGGTCAGCATAAATCAGTCCTGTCGCATTGTGCCCTCTCATGTCATGTGTCCATCGCAATTCGGTGCCCTGGTGCTCTCCTCCGCTGCTCGTCCGACTTTGAATCCCCCCCACTTGATGCCGCGATTGGGGCCACGTACGTAGAGAATACCCTGTGCTGACCGTCTGCAGGGCTCGTTATTGCGTTTCGCGAGGGTGATGAGCTTTTCGGCTAGGCGCTGGGCCTCCTTGGCCTTGGCGTAGGTGGTCTGGATGTGCTCATACTGGACGAGCTGGGTGACGAGACCTCGCAGCAGTGCTTTTCTGGCGGAGGAATCACGGCTGAGATGCCGGTACTTGACGAGACCGCCGGCCATTGTTGGTGTCGGGAATGCGCACGCACGACTGTGCTGGGAGGGGCAGAGGCGGAGCGGTGGTGATGTCGCTTCTTCGTGAGTGAGTGGTCGGATCCGGGGAAGCGGTTTTGGTGGTTTGGAAATTTTTGGCTTGGCGCGGAGCCGGGATGTTTTCTCTGCCGGGCCGGCTGGGAGGCTCTGCGCTACGTCAACCCACCACCAGAACCTCACCACCAACGGCAACCGCAAAACCGTCCAACGACTTTTCCGCCTGCGATCCGGGAGCCATTGGAGCTCGCGCGAGCTATGAGACGCTGAACGCAGATCAATTCCAGACGCTTGCTCCCGAATTGGTCCCTCGCACATCTGCAAATTACCTCATCCTTACTCGGCCGACCGGGCTAAAAAGCTCCAACCATGGGCTTCACATCGGGTTTTGTGCGCATTCCCACCACCTCTCTTGGCCAACCTTGGGGCTCCTGTGCTAACTCGACCGATGGCAGACCGGTGGCGTGACACTCACCCTCTCCATCGCCTACCTCTCCGTCCTCCACCACCAGCGCACACGTGAGCAGCAGGGCCACTCTCTTCGTGCCCAAGCTCTCGCCCTTCAAGGCCTCGTCGAGCCATTCCCCCCGCTGCCGCCGCCCAGGCGCTCTGAGGTCGCCGCCGCCCAGCGCGAAAACACCATCGAGGTCGCCAAGGACCGATGGAACCACGAGATTGAGAACGCCGTGCGGTGGGTGCAGCGCACCGACTGGGTCCAGGTGCGGGAGGACCTCGAGACGGGTGTGTCACGGCTGTGGGGTGGTGCCGAGGGCGCAGAGCTGGCCGGCGCCAAGGTCGCTGCTGCTGCCCAGGGCGCCTTTGACAAGGCCAAGGACGCGAGCAAGGAGGTTATCGCGGCTACGCTGGAGAACGGAAGGGAGATTGTCAAGAAGGTCGAGGGAGGCGTCCAGTCCACCCTGACCCCCGTGCAAATCGCCCTCAACCAGCGCTTCGAGAAGCCTGATTCTAAGCCGAAAAAGACTGTGGAGGAAGCTCTGAAGGAGCGGTACACGCCCATGGACAAGCGTGACAATTCAGTGCTGAGGGGGCTGTGAGGTGTCTGACAAAAGGATCGTTGCTATGATGGACAGGTGCTGTCGTCAGTTGTACATTGACTGTGTACTACCATTCCCTAGAGTTGCTCAAATAGAAATCGGGCTGGATGATAGCAAAAGGTGGGAGCCGTTGTCGTGAATGCATGATGGGCGATTTTTCAGGGAGTAAATCACATCATGCCGTGGACCATATATCATGGAGGGACAAGGCAGCTCCAGCCGGTGCTACTCAAGAAGCTCCCCACTACGATACTCGAGATTCTAGTACATATTTCTACTCCAACGCCCTTTTTTGCTAGCTCCAGCTGTCCCCGTGCTGAAATTGCTTCATCTGATCGGTTATAATGGCTGACGGTAAGGAAAGTGCTGCGAGCCACAGCGAAAAACCCAAGGACAAGGGGAAAGAGAAGTCCAAGAAAAATGACAAGGGCGAGACCAAGGAGAAATCCAAGGATAAAGACAAGGACAAGCACCGTCACAAACACAAACACAGGCACCGTTCCCCGTCCCCCAAACCTCTTATGACTAGTGAACGAAGCAAGAATGACTTTCACTACTCAATTGAGTGGTGGTTTAGAGACAAGGTATTTAGGGAACCGCACGCAAAGGAGAACGGAGAAAGGGCTAAGAAAATCCGGCATGCTATGTGGTATGAGGACGACCTGAGGAGAGCTGAGAAACTGGTGGCAGCAAAAAAAGAGAAGAAAAAGAGAGAGAAAGAGAAAGAAGAGAAGAAAAAGGAGAAGAAACCCAAGAGCGAAGTGCCAGAGCCGGAGTCGAGCCTAGAGTCGGAGTCAAGCCCAGAGCCGGAGCCAGAGCCGAAGCCAGAGCTGGAACCACAGCCAGAGCCATCCAAGAAGCCAGTTAAAACGCCGCCCGCAAAGATAGATATTAAATCTGACAATGAGTCAGTGAAACCGCCCAAGGCGAAGGCGAAGCCTAAGAAGCCTAAGAGCGTACCCTCAACTCCAGCCTCAACTCCGAAATCCAGCGAGGACCCAGTGGAACCGCCCATGGCGGAACACAAGGCTGCAGAAAAAGAGAACGGTGAAAAAAAAGATGACAAGAAAAAGAAACAGAATGAAGAAAAGAAAGGAAGCGAGAAGAAAGACGAGGGGGAGAAGAAAGACAATGACAAGAAAGAGGAGAGCAAGGAAGAAGTGAAAGAACCCAAGGTTGCAGAAAAAGAGAGCGGTGAAAACAAAGATAACAAGAAAAAGAAACAGAATGAAGAAAAAAAAGAAAGCGAGAAGAAAGATGAAGGGGAGAAGAAAGATAACGACAAGAAAGAAGAGAGCACGGAAGAAAAAAAAGAATCCAAGGGAAAAGAAAACGCCAAGAAGGAGTCCGGATCCTCTACAGAATCAGTTCCCTCCGAAGTATCAAAGTCTTCGAGCGAATCAGAGTCTTCAGATGAATCAGATCCCTCAGCAGAGTCAGAGTCCGATGAGGAGGCCATTTAGGAGAGACCTGTCAAGGAAGAGGCTATGAACAAGGCGGCTGCACTGATGCTAATGATACAGGTCAACTTTTATGCTGCGGTCAGTTCAGGAAGTGTTTCCGAGCTTAAAGATTCTGGTTGTATTTTCTCAGGGACCAGTTCAATCACTGGGACCCGGGCCAGCAATGCGGAGGGCTTGATGGCAATTGCTTCTAACACTAACCCACCACCGCGTTTGAAGGCGAATCACGATATTCCCAGGAAACAGAGACCTGGCGAACATGTTTGCGAGTCTGAATTATCTGTAAAATGCCAACGAGAGCACGAGACGGCACCTCAGCTCGGCAGGGAACAACCAAAGCAGTCACCCCCGACCGAGCCAAACGTTACTAAACCCGCCAAAATTGACAAGTCCCCGAAGAAACCAATTGTGTGCCGCCCTAAAGTGGTCAGGTTTGCATCCTGCAGCGACTCTGACAGCTCCTCAGATTATTTTGATGCTCAATCCCAACCTGATAGCAGACAATCCAAAGTGCCCGAATCATTCAAGATGGAGCCCAGAACTGATCCCAAGCAATGTACTAACAGTACCAAGCATGATGAAACTCACACCGAGGCTGGTGGCAAAGATTCTAACAAGGACAAGGAGCAACAGGTAACCAAAGCCAAGACAACAACTCATCTTGGCAAGGTTGAGGAAAATGAAACCATGACTGTCATTATTGGCGGCAAGCAATATCGCATACCTTGCGAGGATAATGATTTTGTTCCAGTCGACGCTTCTTCCACTAGCAACTCTTCCAATTCGACAAGCACCGAGAACAAGAGAGATTATGGTCCCGACGAACAAGCATATCTCAGGCGTAGACACGACAAGCCTAGCGATCCAAGGCCAAGCTTCAATCACCAGCATCTAACCCGCCGAAATGGACGTGAGCGCAATCGTGGCAGTACCAGACTTGGGTTTAGCCATAACAAAGATGCTGCACGCCCATCTCGTGAGTCTAGATGGAAGAGTACAGAAGGGAAGCGGAACAAGTCCCGGGCATACGGACCGAGCGAAACTGGTGTCTGGGAAGGTTTTGATAAGTTCAAGGGCTGAGAGAAAAAGGATTCAACTTTATAAAGAAGTTTGAAAGGCTGCAAATGTATTTTTAGGATACAAATTTGTTCAAAACAACGTGATATAGCCTACTGTTGGTGCTTGATTCCTTTTACTTTGACAGCCAAGGCTTGAGTTGAGTCGATCGGTATAAATTGGGCTGGTATTCTGGAAGTCTAGCCAATCGCTTACGTTTACGAGAGCCTTGCTTCATATTTATTGCGTAGCATCACCTACGCCTGTTTGGGATGCTGGCTGACGCTTGGCATATCACTTCAACGCCAACGGCTCATAAACGCCGGGCACACCGGCTTCTTCTGAAGCGCCACATGACCGATTTAAACATATTACTTCTGTCGCATTTATTTTATTTGTTTTTCTCATACTCATTGCCCCTCTTTTGTCTATTGATACGTTGCTTCGCTTTCGGAGTTCGTCTAGTGTATACTTGACGTGGGACCTGAACGTGCACGGTGTGGCACGTACCTCTGGAGCCAACCAACTATGTAAACCATAGAGTTCGGTATCGTTTTCGTTTTCGCTAATGCCGCCAAATAAACGACTTTTGCATATTGACTTGGAATAAAGAAGACGGTGTATTGGCGTCTGCCTTTATGATCTTTTCTTCGAGCTGCTTTAAGCTGTCGACTCAAGGTCGGCGTTTTCTGTTTCTTAGCTCAATTATTTGATTGATTGATTGGTTTGATTTAATTGACTTGATTTGATTGCCCTTCTATTTTTCTCATGTCGTTTGTAAGCTCGGTAGGTTGATCGCCAACAACTTTAGGGCGTAAATTAGCAAGAAAATGTGATTTGGAATAGTGGGAAAGATGAAAATTAAAGGACAGATGCACTGCCGAGTTGATTCCATAACGTCTTATTCGCTAAAAATAAACTCGCTAGGAGTTGGCTAGCCAAGCATTTGGAATCTAACTAGGTTCGACTTGCTGTGGTCTAACATCTTGGCTAGTGATGGGATTCGTAGTACGCATAATAGCTACGGATTAGCTTGGCGCGAGGCGGAGCAATAGCCCTGCGAAGCTAAGCTCTCGTCTGACGTACGAATTTGGTGAAGGTAGATGCCGATGGTTGAACTAAAAGGTCTTACAACATCTCCATTGCAGTTCAGAACAGTCTTGTGACGTGAAGCAGTGCGACAAGGCCGGGGATTAAAACGTGTGCTAGAATCTTAGATAGCGGGCGGCGCCAATGGCGGGGATGGCGCAATTTAGTGGGGATGGAGCATGTTGACAGATAATTGATTGATGACTGTAGCACTCACTCACTCGGTCCTCGGGTAGAATCTTACGGTGTGGCAAGGTGGGAAAAGAGGAGAAAAGATCGGCCAGTCCGCACTGATAAAAGCATGTGGAAGGGGGATCCCCTCGCAAGCAAGAGACGGTCTGGCAATTCGGCAGACAGCGATCAATGCGGCCGGGAAGAAGGGCGACGCCGAGTTGTACGAATGGGGTAAAAGCTGGCGGTGACAGGCAGTGATGGAAGCAAGCGATGGCGGAAGCGGAAGCGGCACACGAGCACAGCTAAATTAGAAAATCCGGGGCCGTGATTGGCCCATGCGGCACCAGCCACGGGCGGGATGAAAATTTCCCACGGGCTCTGGTAGAGCGGCGCAAGGGACTTTAGGGGACGCCCCAGGGACTCCCGGTGGCACAAGGCGTCCGGCGGGCAGGCATTTTCTTCCGCATTCCGAGGTTGACCGAATAATCCCCCCGCCCGCGGAAGTGTGTTCAACAAGCAGCCTTTGGCACTGCGACTGATTGGGCCGGTGTTTATTATCGCAATTCGCTCATTGGCAAATCCTCCGGCTGCCGGGGGCCCTGTCAGTGCCGTCTGACCCTTCTGTGACCCTCCCGCCCGCGCCCTCCTGTGACCTTCTGGACCAATTCCCTTCGTTGCTTTTCGGCGCCCTTCTTCAGTCGCTCCTCGGCCGCCACCTCTCCCACGTTTTTTTTTTCTCTTTCCTTTTCCTTTCTTCTTAAACTTTACCAATTCGTTTCCTCTTTAAAACCCACATCCCCGCCATCTGGTTTCCCTTGCGTCTCCTCAATTCTGGAGCATTGCCTGTGTCGGGTGCTCTTCTAACGCACTCAAAACAAATCCACGCCGCCCTGTTCCAGACCCGGCCGATTCCGCTGATCCTTAGAGGCCCCTCCGAAATTTTGGCCACCCTCCACCCATCGTGTCATCGCAGCAGCCCCGGCCACTTTTTCACCGGCTTCTTATACCTCCAACCCCCGACGTCCGCTTCCTCACCCCAATTCCCCTCAACCAGCCTTCAATCGAGCCGCCGACCATGTCTTTCTCCAGCCTTGTTCAGGATCTCAGCCTCCGCGACCCCAATCCCGCCAATGCGGCCCGTCGCCCCCAAATTCCCGGCCCGCGCTCCTCTGTCTCAACCCTCGACGACCGAGCCTCGCACATCTCGCGGGCCATGTCCTACGCCAGCACAACCGCCACCAGCGTGAGCATCTCTGGCGATATCGGCAGCCAGCTCCATGGCGGTTACTTCCACCCTCTCGCCCGCTCGTGGCAGGCTGAGCGCCAGCTGACAAAGGTATGCTCTTCTAATGCGCACCCAGGCCTACTTTGGCCACCAGGTCGAGCCCGTCGCTAACCTCTATGCGTTGTTCAGTCCATGCTTATCTACCCCGTTTTCGTTACTGATGGCCGCAACGATATGATCTCTATTCCTTCTCTCCCCGGTCAGCACCAGGTCAGCATCGACAACCTGGCCGACTTCCTCGCCCCCCTCGTCCACAAGGGTTTGCGATCCGTGATGCTCTTTGGTGTTCCCATGAAGCCTGGCTGCAAGGACGCCCTCGGCACTGCCGCCGACGACCCAGAGGGTCCTGTTATCCAGGCCATCTCACTCGTCCGCCGCCGATTCCCCCAGCTCTTCATCTGCGCCGACGTCTGCCTGTGCGAATACACCTCCCACGGCCACTGCGGTATCCTGCGGGACGACAACAGCCTCAATAACCAGCTCTCCGTTGACCGCATCTCGGATGTCGCCATTGCGTACGCAAAGGCCGGTGCGCACTGCGTTGCCCCCTCAGACATGAACGACGGCCGTATCCGCGCCATTAAGCTGAAGCTGATCGAGGAGGGCATTGCCCACAAGACCACCCTCATGTCGTACTCTGCCAAGTTCTCTGGCTGCTTGTACGGTCCCTTCCGTGACGCCGCTGGCTCGGCTCCCTCATTTGGTGACCGCAAGTGCTACCAGCTTCCTCCCGGCGGTCGCGGTCTTGCCCGCCGAGCCATGGTCCGTGACATCAACGAGGGCGCCGACATCATCATGGTGAAGCCTGCCAGCCAGTACCTTGACATCATCAGCGACGCCAAGGAGATCGGAAAGGACATGCCCGTGGCTGCCTACCAGGTCAGCGGCGAGTTTGCCATGATCCACGCTGGTGCCAAGGCTGGTGTCTTTGACCTCCGAGCCATGGCCATTGAGTCGACTGAGAGCATCCTCCGCGCTGGTGCCACCATTGTGATCACCTACTTCACCCCTGAGTTCCTGGACTGGCTCGAGAACTAGGAACAAAAAACGACGACATGATTTGGAAGGACTGGTAATGGAGGTGTTGGCGGCGCATTTTTTTTCTTTTATATTGCAAGCTGGACATGATTTACGGTGAAAGGAGCAGGAATCAACGCATGGAAATGGCATAACGTATAATGGGTCTCTCGTTTTCGCCGTTTGGCGATGCCCCCACGAAAAGGGGACATGTACAATTACACACAAAAATATGTGACTTGGTTCGAGCCAAGGTAGATTTTGTGCGTATGGATTCTCGAATCATACGCTGATAGATGGCAGTCCGCAACTAGGGCTCGCCGAGGTACAAAAAAACCACTGAACATTTCAAACCATCTTCTCTGCAGCTTCTGGACTTACTGGCGACACCGTTTCCTGACGATGACCGAGTGGATAAACTAGTTTTGGTGTTTCGTTCGGACGCGTCAGGGGCAATGGGGTATTTGTTCGTTTCAATGTTCGGGGATGCTACCTTGGATCCACGGAAGACCAGGGGGGGGATACAGCGCATGGGGTGGCAGGCGGTGATGGCACCCACCACATGATTAAGCGGCGTTTGGTGGATCACGGCTCCTGAGCAGCGGTGGATTGTGAAGCACTGCAGGGGAGGGAGGAAACCAGAATTCTCCGGCTGTCTGCCGAGAACGCCCGGGCTTGCGGAGGCCGAGGAGATTTTGATGGACCGTCAATCCCAGATGTGAGGACGGGGGGTGAGGTTTGAGAACAGGTCTGCGCCGATCTTTTTTTTTTTTTTTTGTGAATACCAAACAAGAAGTTTACGAGGAAACGGCACTCAAATGGTTTCTTGATTCGTCGGCTCGTCAACTTATGCAGGAAATGTTTGACATAGCTGGCGCAACCAAACTCGGAGGAAGCCGTGAAGGCAGAATTTCTTAGTTCTGCATGGACAGCACTAAGGGTGTTTTTTTTTTTGCTTCTATTCGGTAGCATTGAGCCGTCGTTGCTAGTTATGCATATTTTCTAGGGCCATGATTCATTCTCTTCGCCGTTTGCCATTTGCATACGCGCTGCGCAGGGGCGTCGAGCCATCCTCTGACCATAACACCTGTCGACCGTGAAACAAACTCCTGCTGGAAAGGGAAGCAGGTTCTGGAAATGGAACCGTCATCACCCATAATGGTGCCACTCCTGGCCTATTCGGGAGCGCTGGGTCGTCCGTTTTGACACTACGGCGGATCCGGCATCGATGATTTCATATCTTTTCGCATTTGGAAATATTGATCATCAGGCTTGTCAAGGAAACAGTGGCTCAACGAAGTAGTATTTGTGGAGGAATGTGAGGGTATAATTTGTGGACTAGATCCAAGCGGCACTGCGCATATTTGCCTCTTGCTGTGCGGATCAAGTGGGAAAATCTAGAAGCACAAAGGAACAACAACAAAGAGGACAATATGTGCTAGTTGTAGATTTTTCAAGTGGCCCATTGTCCCAAGCGTCCAAAAATCTTAAAACTCGAGTGACTAGCATGAATGAGACCTGCACTCAGTACCTGACTAACACATTGAGTAAGACAGGTTCTAGGCGAAGACGGAAGGGATCAGGAACAGGACATGTAGGCAGTGGAGAAACATTGATTCGCACAGGCTCCCGCCCGGCCAAGTGGGACCGTGAACGTGGCATTTCAGAAACTGTGGTGGCTATTGTGGCGGGAGCACATATCGATTAATCTCTTCCAGCCCTCTCAAGGAACCCGGCACCATCAATGCTAGGAAGGAGGTGGGTTATCAACTTGGATCTGCATCCAGGGCACAAAGCTTGAGTCCGGAATCGTCGTGGTTGTTGGAGTTAAATTTGTGGCCACTCATAATAATTACCAGATGGAGCGGAGACGGTGGAGGCTTAATCTGCAATGATTAGGGGGTGCTGATCGTTGTGTGCTTGTTGATTTACATGATTTGGTTATCAGTCAAGGCCAAATCACCATGGTTGTGGAGGAGTCTTGGCGCATTGATGAATGGTTGGTTGGTGTTCAACAAAAAGATCAAAGAAATAAAGAACGGGCGGCGAGACTCAGCTGTGGAGAATTGGAAAGAATGATATTGCCCATATGCTTCATGGATTGAGAATTTCAATAGTGAATTGCAAACAGAGTTCTGCAGGCGAAGCGAGGCGACCGGCCCACAATCAATCTTTTGGCGCAGTCGGGGGGGCGCTGTGGCTGTCCAACGTCGAGGCCCTGACGGCATCCGCTAGCCACATGGAGTTACGGCTGGGGCGGTTGAATGGGAATAACCAGAACATGTCGGACAGTGATTGAGAATGGTATGGCCATGGGCTTGGCATTCCAGCTTAGGGTTGCGATTTGTCGATTGGCATGGGCATGAGCACAGGAATTGGACTCTGGATGAGTGTGAAACGCCATCCTGTAACTCGCCTCTCGGCCCTCAGCTGACGGCTGTTACAGAGTGTGGCATCGCTCGTCGGGTAATGGGCAGGGGAGGGCCCAGCAGCGCTGAGAACCGAGGCGAGAAGATGGCGCCATTCTTTTCTTCCACTCGCTGTCTTGCTTGATTTCTCGCACGCCCACATAGAAAACAAAACCGAAATGAAGCTGACGACGACAGCAGCAGAAACAAGACTATCTGGAAGAACAGGTCTGGCGCTTTGTTTGTCGTTCCTGTAGATCGATACTAATGTAAGCCATCGCAAACAAGGCGAGCCCCGCCTTTTCTGAAGCACCCACTAGGGGGCATCCGCTCGCGATCCGCTGAGCCATTGGCCCAGAGGCAAAGGCGCGTTTGTCGCCATGTCCCTGCGGCTAGCCACCCGCCCACTCACCCTTGCCTAGGGCCCCGAAAAAACAATCGGGGCACTATGGGGGAAACCTCTAAACATCATCGCAGCCGGCAAGCGGGGGCCGAGATCGACGGAGAACCTTACTCGGATAGACGTCAGAACGGGGCTCGCTCCCAGCCCCGACGACGCTGCGACACAGGGAACCAAAACCTAACTGGCGACCCGGGTTTGCTTGTACAGCTACCCAGCATGACTCCTTAATATGCGCGGGTTTTCAAGTACAGAATACGACAATGTCCAAGTGTGCGCTACCACTTACGGCAGGTGGTGCTTCAGCCGTGTGTTGATGGGCAAAAGAGTGCACGAATTGCCTGTGCAGTGAATTAGCCTTTGCCGCCCATGTTACAGTGCCGGATATCCAAATAACCGAGAGGCACTGCCTCGAATCAGGCCATGTTCGTGTAAAGAGACGACGACGACGACTATGACGGCAAGGAAAATAGCGACAGCATTGATCGTAATAACGCAAAAAAGAAGCGTATTTTATTCCACAGCTTCACTGTACCTCTCACGTCAGGTGTCAACTAGACTTGGCCCATGTTTTTCCCCGCTAGCCCTGTTTTTTTCTTAATATATCTGCGGCAGTGAAGGTTGGTGGTCGGACATGTGGTCATCGATGTCAGGGATCTCGCACGTAACTGGTCGGCTACCATGCCCAGGTGCCATTTCTGGACAACAAGTGTGCGGCGCTCCGAGGCGAATCCCTTTATTCTGAAACGCCAGTCCGTCGATTCCCCCAACCAAAAGATCCGGCGTTCCACCCACGGTTCGGGTTTGAGGATGCTCTGGAAGGGGGGGCGAGAAGAGCCGCCGCCCATGTAAAAATCGACAGCACGATGCCTCACTGGTTCAACGATCAGCGTAAGATGCTGCAGGTGTGCTGTATTTCTGTCGGGGATTGGGTGCGGTGCTTATGCAAGGGCGACCACCGTGAGCGTCGTGGTCTTGTGCTGCTCTCGTTCCCACCCGACAAGCGCTCATCCTCCCTGTCAGACGCATGCGGTTGGTCCGCGCTGACGCCTTTGGTGCTGTGACTGTGCCAATGATGGAGCATCGCGCGTAACTGCACCCAAAACCGGGACCCGGCATCATCTCACTCGTACCAACCGCCTGTGCTTCAGATGCTAGAAACCTAAACACCGCCCTCTGTCGATGATGAGCTGTGCATACAAGGGGGGTATCAGACCAAGGAACACGCCAGAGGCACTTTAAAATGCACTGCTTGGTCTCGAGCAGTTTGGCTTGTGGCCCAATTTCCGGTATGCTTGTGCTCTAAAGTAGATTTCAGGTGGCGGCAAGGCGAGGCGTGAATGCCTCGCCAAACACGGTCACACTGGATGCTATGCTTGTTTAAACTATACAAGCTTGCTGGCACGGAGGCAAGGCGGCCCTGCTGTTCATCATGTGCATACGGGTGGGGTGCAACGACGACGGAGTATATCGCTGCTCGTTGTGGGTTATGGTGGTGGTGGTGTGGGTGCGGCGGTGGAGACGCTCGTCCAAATGAGCGAGGTTGATACATGTATGCCGCAACAGCCTTGGGTAAAACGAGGTCACTCTATATGTGAAGGGGTTCGCTCGTCTGGGAGGGGATTTTCGTTTGCCCTGGTCGGCCTGGACCGAATCTATTCCATACAATATCAACATTGTTTCCGCTTCCCCCAAACGAGCTCAGCTCTTACACCTACCTCACCTCTCTCTTGTACTTCTTGCCCTCCTTCGCCTCATCACTCTGCCTCTCCCCCTTCCACTCGCTCTCTCGTTTCTCCTCGTCCACCTGTTCGGGTTTCCATACTTCCGGCTCTGTTTGCGTCGGGTTTGTTCCAGAAGCAGCTTCTTGTGTGTGGGGGATTGCTGGGCCTGTATTCCGTGGGCGCAGCTTCATTCTTTTTTAACTGTGCAGTCACATACTCGGGTTGATGGCTCTGGCGCATACTTGGAACGCAAGCCAAGAGACAACCACCCACCCACTCCACTGAAGTCCCGATCTCTGGAGGCTCATTCCTTCCTTCTCCGGCGCCCACAACTCCTGCCTTGTTTGCAACCGGAGTTTCACCCAACCCTCCTTCCTGCTTCAGCCATTGTTTCTCTTTCCCTCTTTTATTCATTACCCCAACTCATCTCGACCTCCTTTTTCAGTCATATAGTACTTTTTTTTCTCTTCTTTCTATTTCTTCCCTATCCAGCTGCGGCCTGTCTCATTTTGTAATTTGACTCTGCCGCCAAATCATGGACGGCCCCTCCCCCATCCACCCTCCCTCCGAGGAGGAGAAGATGGGCCTTCTCGATGAACGATCATTGTCCTCCGACTCCGAGAGCGACCCTGGAATCCTCGATCTAGATCAGCGCTTATCGACCGGGAAATGGCTGGCCTATCTCCTGTCCCCCATTGGTTTCCTTCGTTCTTTCAACTGGCGGACTTTAATCGTTCGCCTCGCCTGGTTCTTTGTTCCTAGCTTTCTCCAGGGCCGCCATATGCGAGAACAAATCCGCCCCGCAAAATTGTACCCTACCGCATACCTCGATGGCATGAGAGGTCTCGCCGCTCTCTTTGTCTTTTTCTGTCATTACACATACCAAGGCTTCCGAATCGCCTTTAGCTGGGGCGCCAACAATGACCATTATGACATTCTTAAGCTACCCATTATTCGACTGTGGTATTCCGGTCCCGCCGCCGTCTCAGTATTCTTTGTAATTTCCGGTTATGCTCTCTCTTACCGACCGCTTAAACTCATTCGAAGCCGCAACACCAAGGATTTTTCAACCGCAATGAGCTCCATGGTATTCCGTCGATTTGTCCGTCTCTTTGGTCCGACCACCGCATCCACATTTTTGATCGTTGTCCTCCTTCGCATCGGCGCTTATGAGTCAACTCGAGAATTTTCTGGTAACCGAACCTACATGAGGAACGTTGTTGAACCACACCCCGATCGATTCTCCGACGCTTGGGAGCAATGGAAGCACTGGGCCTGGTGCACATACAACATGATTCACGTTTTTGGCTGGGAGGAACAAGGCGGACGCAATCGTATGTACTCGATCAAACGTCCTTATCAATATTAGCTAACGCACCTCACAGCTTATGACGTTCACTTGTGGACCATTCCTATGGAGTACCGATGTTCGCTCTATCTGTTCCTCGTCATTATTGGCACCGCTCGCCTTCGAACCGTTTGGCGATATCTCACCCTCGGAACTGTTCTTCTCTTCTCTTACCGTCACTCTCGATGGGAATTCACCATGTTTCTCTTCGGCATGGGTCTTGCCGAGTGGGACCACATCCGTGGTGCTCACGTCCCTGCGCCTGCTCTCCCTACAAATGACAAGCCCGACACATCTCGCCATCCAATCAAGAATATATTCTTTAACTTTGTAGCTCTTGTCGGCCTTTACCTCTTAACCTTCCCAGACGACGGTTGGGGATCCTCTCCTGGTTGGATGTGGCTCGGCTCCATGATTCCGGAGTGGTGGTCGACCGACAAGTTCCGATTTTGGCAGGGCATTGGTTCTGTCGTCTTCATCATTGGAGTGGCCCGCTCTGCGTTCTGGTTGCGATTCTTCAACTCAGCTGTCGTCCAGTATTTTGGCAAGATTTCGTATGCGCTATATCTCATGCACGGTCCAGCTATGCATGTTATCGGTTACCACTGGGAGAAGATGGCCTGGAGTATTACCGGTGTCGAAGGAAATGCTTACACTTGGGGATGGGCTCTAGGCGCTATCTTTTGCATCCCCAGTGTTATATGGTGTGCCGACATTTTCTGGCGGGCTGTGGACATTCCTACAGTCAAGCTGGGCAAATGGATGGAAGACAAGCTCATTGCCAAAGATGACTAGAAGTTGTCAATCTAAAATGGGCATGGTTTACTTTTTTTTTATGTGTAAAGGAATCTATTGGGTTCCTGGGGTTTGGAGTCGGGCATCAAATTTGGGGATACAAAGGCTACAAACGGCGTTGAATGAATGCGAATTTTGGGACGGCCTATTACTACGGACAGGGATTAAGAATGAAGGGAAGAATACCCAAAACTAGCATGAAGCTATTTATCAAACCCCTGAAAACAATACAGAAATAAATACAAAGTTTCTTTGTTCAAGTTGACCATCACCCATCACTCCGTATTTGTGTTGATTTGATGAGAATAAAAATTGACGGAAATGGTCAGGAAAGGGGGCTTTCACATGAACAAACATGGCTTCAATTTATATTTTTATTAACTCTCCTGGTATCATACTCTAAATCCCCTTTTTAAAATTCCATATTCTTCTCATTCCGGTCTGGCATAGACCTTCTTGCCAGCAACCCAAGTCTCCTTGACGGTGAGTGTACGCAGACCCTCGACGCCGAACGACTCAATTGGCTGGTCCAAGACAACCCAATCGGCCAAGGCGCCCTCCTTGATGACGCCAGCACGCCCATCGAGGAAGGCCCCGTGGGCTGGAGCTCCAGTGAAGCCCCAAAGAGCCTCATCCAGCGTCAAAGCCTCGTCCGTGTACCAGCCGTCGGGCCCGCCGTCGGCGCCGTGGCCGGTAGCGGGGCTCCTGCGGGCGACGGCGGCGTAGATGCCGTGGAAGGGGTTCGGGGGCTCGACGGGGAAGTCGGAGCCCAGGACGGGGCGAGCGGGCAGCAGGGAGCGCATGCGGTAGGCGGAGCGGGCCAGGCGGTCCTCGCCGAGGCGGTCCAGCGCGTACTTCATGTCCGAGGTGGCGTGGGTGGGCTGGATGGAGGGCAGGATGCCGATGGAGTGGATGCGGCGCTGGTCTTCCGGGTGGATGATTTGCGAGTGCTCGATGCGGAAGCGGTGGCGGTCCTGGCACCCGGCCAAGGGGTGGTCTCCGTCCCCGGCGGGGCCGGGTTCGGCGCCGGCGCCGGCCGCATCTTCGGGACACTCTTGGGCAAGGGCGGCCTCGAGGGCGTCAACCGCGTTGCGGTTGGCCAGGTCGCCGATGGCGTGGATGTTGACCTGGTACCCGTCGGCGGCCCAGCGCTTGGTGACTTCGGTCAAGGCAGATGCGTTGATCAGCATGGAGCCGGACGTCCAAGGGTGGTCGGTGTAAGGCTCGATCATGGCACTACCCCAACTACCTAGGGCGCCGTCTATGTTTTTTATAAACAACGTCAGCGACTCACGACGTATCAACGGCTTACACGGTTTGTAAAGAAGGGGAGTTTACCAGCAAAAAGCTTGACGCTTCGAACAGAGAATCGGTGGTCGTCGCGAGAAAACTTGACGGCCTCGTCCGGGCAGTAGGTGTTGCGCTGCTCGCACTCCAACATGGCGTAGACGCGGAGGGTCCAGTCGTCGGTGTCAGCCAGCTCCGAGTATAGCGCCAAGTTTCCCGGCGTCGTGCCGGCGTCGTGCATGCCGACGAGGCCAACCTCGTTGAGCTTCTGCATAGCCGACTTCACATGGAGGGCCTTGGTCTCCGGTCCAGGTTTGGGCCAAAGCTCCATAACAATGTCCATGGCGTTGTCGCAGAACACGCCCATGCCGGGTTCGCGGATGATCTCGCCACCAGGAACAGTTTCTGGAAGGTCTGCGGGAAGAAGGTCGAGGACGGCCTGGGACACCCAGGTGCAGTGGACGTCGATGCGGTCGAGCATCATGTAGATGCCGCGAAGGTCCTCGTCTTGCTCAAAGTCGGCCTTTTTAAATGTAGAACACCCGTTAAGAACTGATCAAAGAGAATTTGAAAAAAAACCAGTATGAAATTAACGAGAGCATCTTACCGCTGTAGGCATGCGGCCGAAAAACGTCTGGTCCCAGCCGACACCGCGGACCCAGTTGTCCTTGGATCCAGCTCCAGGGTTGCTGGCGAGATATGCCTTGGTGCGAGACCGAACATCGTCAAGTGTCTCGGAGCCAAAGAGATCGACCGAGTGAAGAAATTCACCGTACTGGAGCAAGTGGCCGTGCCCATCCCAGAGGCCGGGTATGACATATCCATCTAAAAGTTGAGCACCGGCAACGGCTCCGTCATCGGCGGGTGTCCAGACGTTCTTGAACACACCATCGACCACGGAGAAGCATTGGGCGGCGGGCTGCTCAGAATCGTGTGTCCTAATGCCCTTGGAGCAGTAAACTATTGGATCATGGCGCCCGATGGTGGATTGGTCTCCGAAAGGCTGCTGCTGGAGGCGGTATGCAACAGCCAAGGCGACGACGACAATGGGGAGGGTTAGGCCCCATTTGAACGTCGAGGCGGCACCGCTCATTGTTTTTTTTTACTTCTGGGGTGCCGGAGAGGAACACCCGTCTGTTCAGTCAAATGGGATTTTTAAGAAAGAAGCAGAAACAGAAACAAGATCAATCTCATGCAAACATGATGCAACTAAATATGTCTACGAGTTGCTCATGATAGAGGGGGAAGACTTGCAGATAACCAATCGATAAGATACCGGCGTGGCCCACATTGGTAGCCCACATGTTGATCTATCAATAATCTGGGGAAGTTCCAACATGCACCATCTCGCCAACCGCTGTTATTTTACGTTATTTTTGCGAGTTGATCTTGTAAAATTGGGCTTGGTTTGCCTTTATGTATATTCCCGAGCGACACTAGGCTTGTTGCTGGATTCACACAACCGCACTGCCTAGCCAATCAGTTATCTAGCAAGAAAAAAAGTGTGGTTTTTTTTCATGACGACCGCCATGAAGCAGGCGGATAAATCAAGCCCGCTTGTGCACATACGATTTTGGCAACGAACGAATAATATTGCCACACATTTACTGCATGTACTAGCACTGTTTCTCGGTCCAATTCTTTCCTCCGTCCATCACACCGGGAAATCGTTGGCTTCAAAAAAAGAAACAAGAACAAAATTATTTTCTCAGCGGCCGCACGGCTTGACGTTACCCACCTTTCGCTTATGTTCCGAGCTTGCCTCGCAACCAAGCGGAATGTTCGCAACGCTCGCATCCAGTAGCATCATGCGGCCCCCATCGGTCTTCCCGGGATCCAACGCAAACCCGTTGGCGGGCACGTCAGCATCTTGTCGGGTGTTTGAAGCTCCATGTCAAACTGTGACCAGTGGTTCATTTTCGGGTTAGAAGACGGCACTTAACAACGTATACCCAGCCTATGAGCAGTGACGGTACTCATGAAACCCTCCGAAGATGTCACTCCCCGGCCCCATGGCATTTGCGCCACGGCTGCAGAATTGGGTCGGCCCCGATTGATCTGCCTAGCTTATCAAGTTCATTTATTACATGCCTTTCGCTTAGATTTGCCCTGGGGTCAGATCAGCTCCATAGACTAGCTGGTAGTAGTCAAGGCAGAGGGCGGCTATTTTCCGCTTGGTTCCATTTCGCAATCCGTTTTCTTCAAACTGAGTCACTGCAACCTAGTATTCACCTGTATGCAAACGTATATTAAAACACTGACGACATGTCTGCCGTCCCTTGACTATATAACCCTGCCTTTTTGCCCACTTGGTTTCTAGACTAGGTTTTCGTATCAGCACTTCCATACTAGGCAAATCTTGTATCCGTACCTATTCATCCAGAGCTACTCTTTGTAGTAAACAAACACACTGACACACCATGGCTCTGTCTCGCTCCCAACTCGAGGCTCTCACTGCCACCGACATCCGGGAATCCATCCCCGAAGCCGAGCTGAAAGACGCCCTCAGTTCGCCGCCTTTCGTCCCTTCAGCCTCCCTCTTCAACCTCCGCGATCTCGGCGGTGTTCAAGGCAGCCCCATTCCCGAGGGCCGCATCTACCGTTCCGGTAACCTGGGCCAAGCCTCCAAGGATCCTGCGGCGCTGACGTGGATTTCCACTCACGTCGGGCGCATCTTTGACCTGCGCCAGGATCTCGAGCGCTCCATCTTCCCCAGCCCGGACATGCCATCGGTTGAGAACGTCTGGCTCGACATGTCCGCCCCCCACGAGGAGGCTCCTGTTGAGCAGTGGACGGTCGGCGACGGTCGCGAGGCGTGGCGCGATCAGTACATGACCATCGCCGGCGCATATAAGCCCACCTTTTGCGCAATCCTGGAACACATCCGCGATCAACCAACAGTGCCTATTCTCTTCCACTGCACCGGTAAGCCTTCCTATTTTTGTTTCTCCTCTCTCTCCTTTCTTCAGTATCTACTTTTTTTAACCCTTAACTAATACCCACTGCAGCCGGCCGAGACCGCACTGGCGTTGTCGCAGGCCTACTGCAGAGCCTCGCCGGCGCATCGGAGGACACGGTGCTCTACGACTACATGCTGACGCGCATCGGCATCGAGCCCGAGCGCGAGAGGCTCACCCCCTACGTCTTGAAGAGCCTCGGCATCGCTGACATAGAAACCCCCGGCTTCTTGAACATTGCCAGTCTGAGGCCCGTCTTCTGGACCACGTTCCAGGACGAGCTCAAGGCCAAGTACGGCTCCTGGGACGGCTATGTAACTCAGGGCCTTGGCTTTTCAGACGAGCATCTGGCAATAATCAAGGCGAATCTTCGGGGTTGATTTGGCTTCTGCAGGAGCATGCTCCAGTTATTCTAGATGGGGCTGTAAAGCGACAGACACACACAGACAACAGATAGATGTTGTCATTATTGATACCCACAAACTGTTAAAAATAACACCGTTCGTGCCCAATCCCAAAGCTCACGTGCTCCAACATGTGTTTCATCTCGCCAATAGAACTCTTGCAAATCACGACTACAATACAACTCGTGAATGATTGTTAGTCCAACACTTTGCTGCATGAGGCCCTTGTCAAAAAAAATAATAGGTCTTAGCATGCTGTAGCTAAGGTAAATAAAAAATAATGCCTAAATAAATTTATTCTCCTAAAAATCTCTTAGGCTTTTTTATTTTCTTAGGATTATTTTCTCTTGGAAAATGTAATTTTGACTGAGCTAACTTGTTGAGTGGCCGTAGCGGGCATGTGTCTCCGTTACAATCATTCAAGGATTGGATTGTACAAGTCAAGTCGTCTCGTCATCTCAGCCAACTTCGTCATCGTCCCGTCCCCCTCAACCTCATGCCCCCATATCCATTCCCAAATTGGAAACACTTCCCAGCCCGTGACGTTGCAGCATATTCCCAACACAATAATCCCCCACCCACCATTCTCCCAAACACCAAAGGGCAGCACAAGCCCATGACATCACCACCAACGCCGCCGCAGGGCCTCTGGGTCCCTGCAGGGTCCAGTGCCAGTAAAGGGTGTCCCCGCTTTTATCCGCCAATCCACAACCCGCGCCCTCCCCCCAAGTGACGTTTGCTATAGGCGCCTCCGTTGCCAAACCTGGCCGTTGGGTTGCTTCCAAGACAGGTTTTGGCTCCATTCGTGGACCCTTTTTGGTGGTAAGGGAACGACGTCGCCGCGTTTTGAGGCGCTCTGGATCGACGCCGCAGGGAACCGCTGGCAGGCAGGGCTTGGTCGTATGGCATCATTGCGAAAACTACAGTCGTCATGGAATGCATCATGGCTGTTTCACAACCCCTCAGCCTGCCTGTTCAGCTGGGCTGCCCATCAAATATATATAGCTGCAACTCATTCCCATGATAATATCGATTCTTTTTTTTCTATAACACATTAACAGATTCAGCTAAGAAACAATTTCCACACAATTCAATACACAAACTATACTCAACTCATCAACTCTACCATCAACCATCACCATGCCTCTTAGACGCACTCAAGCTTACAGCACTGCTCCCCGCCGCTCCATCTTCAGTCGGCGCGCACCCCGAACCCACCACCACCACACTGTGGCTACCACCACAACCACCACTAAGCCCCGTCGTCGCAGCCTTTTCGGTACCCGCCAACCAGTCCATCACCACCAGCGCAAGCCTACCATGAAGGACAAGGTCAGCGGCGCCTTGCTCAAGCTCAAGGGCAGCATCACCCACCGCCCAGGTGTCAAGGTATGATTCCAAACCGTGCTTCACCAACAGAATCTGTCCTGTATGCTAACTCATCATATTCAGGCTGCCGGCACCCGCCGCATGCGTGGCACTGACGGCCGCGGTTCTCGCCAGCCTCGTCGTCGCTTTTTCTAAACTCGATTCTCATGATCTGTACGAGATATGAATAACACGGAGGCGAAATATGCTTGGAATGATACCCTGGAAATAGGACATAGTACACATATACCACTATCTCAATAAATACCCTCGCTTGAAGTGGGGATTGAAATTCTATTATGTTGCTCCCTCGGCAAACTGATCTTTTAAGTGTGCATCGCCAGCGATTAATATCTATAATACTCTTACCAAATTGTGCAGAATTGTAAAGCCATAAACCCAGGCTCAACTGTATACAGTCTGAAATCGCCACCTCACTGATATTAACCGTCCCTTACCACGCGCTAAACATCTATCGGCTTTGCAACCCCGCGTAAGCCGAACCTTGGTATCATCATCCTTCCAAGTATTTGACAAGTTCCCAAGTGGGGTTTACCTAGCCACAGTATTCTCTAGCGTAGCTCATCCACATCATCAATCCCCGAAGCCGCGGCCCGTAAAGGCGGCGCCAGACGTATCTCCCTGTGAAGCTTGAAGGCACTCTCAATAGGACGAGGTCCTTTAGAAAACTGAATCGCTGGTGATGATGATCTTGATCGGTTATGACCCCTGTAAACCGATGGACTAATGAGGTCGTCGATTTTTGATACCGAGAGGCGATTTGCTTTTAGTCGATTCTTGTCTCGCGATGGCAGCGGCGGTGTCAAAGAGACGAAGCTGGTGGCAAGTTCATCCACTTCTTGCAAATTCTTCCCGGCATTTCTCAGCCGGGTATATCTTCGAAATGCCTGTTCAAGATCCTCGAGTGCTTCCTTGCTGGGGGAAGGGTGTTTCTTTACCCTGTCAAATTCCATTGAGTTAATAACTGAGGTTGCAGCCAGTAAACCCCGATTCTTAGGTTCAACCAACCTCCTCTCGCTTCCTCTCACGCTTGTAAACGGCAAAAGCCGCGCTTGCGTCAATTCTTCCCGCCCAAGTTTAACGGCAACACCATCCAACATAGAGTCCACGCGCGGGTTTGTGGCCATGAGGTGGCGTGTAATGGGACTATCGTCAAGGCTTGATGTAGTGGCTCTGTGAACTCGGATCCGAGGAGTTGACGATCCAACGGGCGTAATACTCAAGATTCTATCTTCGATGTTATTGTCGAATTCTTTCTCGGATTCAAAAGGGTTCCGGGGCATTGGTAGGGTCAGATCTTCGTTCTCGGTCCCCTTCTTGAGCCGGGTTTCAAACGAAGTCGGAGTTCGAGCCATCCCACTTTCAGAGAAAGGGTCCTCCAAAGATTTCCCGTTCCTTAGCGACTTTCCATCATCCGCCACGGGCTTTCTGGCCACCTGGCCACCCACAATTCGCTGCACCTTTTTTTTATTCAAATTATCCCCTTCGTTCAATCGGATTTCTATGGTGCTGATCGGAGACAGAGCCGTGGGGGAGTGAAGTGGTGAGAATTCCGGCTTAACAAACATGTTTTCTTGTTCACCATTGACCTGCACCTCATCTTGGATTCGCTCCTTTGGACTTTCACACGGGGATTTCGAATTTAGACGGTCCCAGGCATGCGAGACCTTGGCAAACATCTTTGACGATGATACCATTCGGGTGAGTTTTGTCGCGGGAGAGTTTGTTGTCGTGTTTGAAGGCTTTAATGCGTGGGTGGCAGCCAACATAGCATGCAGCTTTTGGTTAATCTCTTCGGGAGCAGCGTGTTCAATAGTAACTCCCGCGTCAACACCATCGTCCATTTTGCCATTCTCAACATTTTCGTCGACATTGCTAGAAAGAACGGAGGCATCTTCCTTTAATTTTATTATCGGGTGAGACCTTAAAGGGTCAAACTTCGGTGTTTGTGTGGGAGAAGTCGGTCTTTGTGAATTATTCTCTCGTCGCAAACGACGAGACCCTGCTCGTGTCTTAGGTGCAGATGTTTGCCTTGTAACCCGCTCCGTATTTTTTGGTGGTTGTTTTTCAAGCTGTGGATTGTGGCTTTGGGTATCGAGGGGCACAAGATGCTCTCCAAGTCGAGTTTGCGCTTCTCGTTGAGAGGTATTCTTGGGGAATTGTGTCTTAACGAAACCTTCGGGTAAGTCGACTGCCGGTTGTGATGCAGGTTGACATGGCAATTCTTTTCCTGTGCCACCCATGTCATTATCTTTAAGGCTCAGTGTCGAATCGTCTAAAAGAAGACTAGCCATATCGTCGATATTGCTTCGATGGCGACCGGTACGCTTTCGAGGCGATCGTTTTGTTGCTACTCTGGCAGTAGAGGTACCCATCGCAGGAGATTCTGTCCACATTAGTATCTATCACGAGAAATAATTCGTGCTGAAGTAACCTGGCTTCTTTATTGGAAGAGAGGCAACCAGGTGTTTTTGACGACGGTGAGAACCGAGCGAACGGAGGAGGTTTCTCTTCCTCCCGTACGTGACGGTAGCCGATGCCATCTTTGGTATTGCATTGATTTGGAACGAAACGCAGTAAACGAGTGAAAAAAAAGAGTTGGATTCGGAAACCAAAACGACTGACGGAGGCAAAACGACTGACGGAGGCAATGTCTACTGCAGCTTCGAGATGCAGTGATTCGGGTGGTGAGCGAATGGAAAGCCTTGGAGGTCGTCACAAACAACCACCAGGGTCGTGCAGATTACCTCGAACAAAGAGAATGGAGAAACTTGCTTGGAATGACATCAGTGGGAAATTTGTTCCTCAACACGAAAGAAGTCAACGTCGTGGATGGTTGGGGAGTATTGAGGCGGATGCTTCAAAAACGGCGACAAAAGGCGGCAAAAGGTATAAATGGGTGATCCAAGGCAGGAGAGGCTCACAAGTGTACGAATCGATGCAAGGAGGAGGACTTGAGCACGTTTTCAAACGCTGCGATTTCGGAGCCAACGCCTGCTGGTAACAGCTGCCCAGGGAAAGAGCAAACTGTCAACTTGTTCCATCACGGGTCCAAAACGGTGCAGGCAGAGGTCCCTCAATACTACTAAGCAGTGAGTCACTCCAATGCAATGGGTAGGTAGATACGAATCATGGTTCAGCAGGTCTCAGTATATCACCGACATTCTAGGAGCGACAGTGCTGGGGGCATAGCGAGACCTGCTTAATGTCTCGCTGGGACGGCAAAAGTTCCAGCATCCAGACAGCTGGAGCAAGGAGGGGCACGTCTCTGGAAACATCACGCATCGTGAAAGTCTCGAGTCACAGGCTTCTGTCGTCCTACCTCAGATCCTGCTCGGCCAAGTGCAGTTGCAACTGCAAATTGCCGCGTATCAGCTTATCATTTACCTGACAAGTGCCGTTAGTCGTCGCACTGCTGACCATGTTTGAGATCCGGCTCATTTTCACAAGGTCTCGGCTGGGTGTCTCGCGTTATATGCATGCAGCCAAGTTGCAAAGTGTTCGGTAGTTGCCGCTCTTCCTCGATATTATATTGCCGACGTTTCAAATTGTGCAGTATGCTTTCCTCATTTCTATTCAGATCACGGGTGTTTGCATTCATTTAGCAAATTATGTTTTTCTGACCCTACGATTTCGCTTCATGATCCATGAGCTGATACAGCACCTAATCCCACACCAATACGTCAATGTGCTATTAGCTCAGCACATGTTGTTTGTCAAGCAGCAATATATACCCTATTCATAGTCTAGACTTTGAAGCTCGCTAATAAGATTTGAAAGAAATAAGCAAATATAAAAATGAAAACCCGACCCCAGTCACGGCATGCCCAGAGCTATAAAACAGACATCCTTGCAAAACTCGTGTCAAGCTAATTTATTCATCATCATCTCATGTCGTGCAAACATCCATGTCGAAACACCGTATTTTCATGTACCGAAGCCAATTTTCGAACAGAGCTGATTGCGAGTCGGAGACTCGGAGCGGAACTCGTTCCCGAGACTCGCCACCACTCCAATTGTAGCCAGCCGAGTTGCACACGGCCTACCAAAAAAAACCTCTCCCATTTCTTATTGATAATTTCTGTCACTTTGGCAAGGGAAACTGCAGCCGTCAATGTCGCAGGTTTGTTTGCTCATTTGGGGCGTGTGTAGAATATTGATCTCAATTTCATGTATACGGAAGGGACAAGAAGAAATAAGTAAGCTGGGCCCAAAAAAATCAGCATTTTTTCCGTTGTTGTTTTTTATCGTAAAATATGGCTTAGGACTGGTTCATCGTGAAATCGTACATCGTGAAGTGCTCAAATGTTGTTTGAACTCACTTCCCCACGTGATCGGCATCAACAGCTTCATGTGGCGCTGCAGAGCTAAGCCACGCGGAGCTGTCCCTCTGTGGCGCGTTTTTACATCATGACTTCCCGAAATTTCCCTTCGTGAGGCCATTGTGCAGGGAGAGAGGTCCATTATCTCGAATCAAAAAGCGACACCCGTCATCGTGGGTCAGATCCAAGCTGTGACTGCTTAGGCGTAGCACATCTGCCCTTTTCTTCTGTACCATTCGCCGAACGCCGATACAAAATCCGACATCTCCGGCGTCGCTTCGCCCCTCAACCGTCGAATCAAGCTCCCGAAGCCCAACAATCCCAAGCTGATTGCGCATACAAATTAGAACGAGGACACACTATCGTGGAGAAAATTCATATACACGGTGCTCGATACGAACAATACATCTTAGAAACATGTTGCGGCAATCCGTACGGGGCGCAGGGCTCCCGCCAAACTTCTTCAATCAGACTACCCAACAAGCCGCATGGAACGGCGCGTGGAGGAGGCTCTTTACTTCCCAGAGCAACAGCAGAGCGTCATCAGAAATATGGCGATGGAAGGTTGCCCGGTCTCAAGGTCTCATGGCAAGGCTACAACCAAAATCTTTCAGAATGCCCGGCACCATTCAGGGCGTGCTTGGGCGAGGCTTCCGATCTTCGGCAAAACGAATGACGGATAAGGCATCGGCAGTTAAGGAAGGGGAGAAGAAGGGCATCAAGGAACAGCTCAAGGTGCTCATCAAGGTATACGGTTGGGTTACATTGGGCGTTTACCTCGGATTGTCCGTCCTGGACTTCCCTTTCTGTTTCCTGTTTGTCAGAGCTGTGGGAACAGAGGCCATTGGTAAGTTTTCTTGCCTTTTTTTTAGCCTGGGTATACGATTAACGTTTCGTCAGGCAAGGTCGAACACGCCATTACTTCGACGGTCAAGGACATGATTCCCGAGCCTGTAAAGGAGCTGTGGCACAAGCTCTGGAGCTCGGTCAAGAGCGCCGAAACCCAGACCATCGGTGAGGGCGAGATTACCAGCAAGGTGGAAATGACCACCTGGGGGATTGAGAAGGCAGAGCAGCAGAACCACAACGCCGCCAGTACGTAACCCCTGGGCCCGAGTATTGATATTCGCGCACCGCCAGACAGAAGCAAGCAGACGGCTAACTCCGCACCCAACAGGCCTTGCGACCCAACTAGCTTTGGCATACGCTATTCACAAGAGTTTCATCTTCTTCCGAGTGCCGTTGACCGCCTGGGTCACCCCCAAGGTTGCCAAGTACCTTCGCGCGCGCGGCTGGAAGTTTGGCAGCAAAACGGCCTAAACAGACTCTGGGGATAAGCTCGGCTAGCAGCATCGCTACCAGCAAGCCGGGATCGCTCCTCGACGCTCGTACACCCCTCCGCCATACCCTCGGTCTCGCGGGACTCAACTTGATACCGCTGAGACCCGCTGTATCAGTATTAAATTTGTACCACAACCCAACCGCGATAGAATTAACTTCTATGTAGCTTTGACTGAATAAAAGCTTAGTTAATAGCACAACACACTGGATATGTGCACCAACTCTATTAGCAATCGAATGTTTAGTGGTCCCATGAACCTGGTCGTCTCAGACCTTTTGACGAACAAAGTCAACTCGGAATAGTTGATCTAGGCTATACCCTCCATTACCCCAGAATCGAGCTGTGGTCTAGCGAGTTGCATGGGCCAGGAGATCGGACACTGATGTAGTTCCGATAATGCCGGTATGCTTTACTTGGCAGGGCACTATCCCTTAGCCAGAAGTTGGTTATCTATCACGCACATATGACGAGATGAAAACACGATTCGCAGATGGGTTTCCTGTCGGGGTAATTTCTCCCGAAAGTATCTATCTCGCCTCGACCCTACATGAAAGCTTTTTTTGTTAAACTGCCTGCCCGTTGGTCCAGGGTAGCAGATGTCGTCAAGGCTCCACCAACAAAAAAAGGACAAACAACCACCAACAAGTTACTTGCCCCCCCCTTCCTCCCTTCCCGTGGGGGTGAGGAGGCAAAAAGGAAGCTCGCCCTTTGGGCGGCTCGAAGTGCAACCTCATTGAGGGACACCCGACTCGAACGGATAACCTTCAGGACTGGAATCTGACGCGCTACCAATTGCGCCAGCCCCCCAAATCTGGATTACTTGCTTGAGGGCGGTCCGGTGGGTATGAGGCATATGAGGGTGGATAGACCCGGGGTGTGTTTGCGGGAAGGCAAAGGCCCATACGTACATCCACAGTACATGAGGGAGGGAGGAGGAGGTGCGGGGCCGCCCATGCAGAAGAGTCCGATTTCGTAAATGGTTCCCCCGGTCCCGTCGAACTTCTGGAAGGGTTCCTGGAAGCAACATCGATGTTCTCTTTATGGAGCACACACGGCTGGGTCGTCTTGGTCCTGTAGGGGCCCCCCCATGTGATGGCTCTTGCAATTGGTTGTGGGACCACCGGCAGTTGCATCAGCTGGTGTGAAAAAAAAAATTTCGTAAAACCATGAGACTTTGCCATGACTCGAAATTCTATATCGACACATACATACATACACATACACACGCACATGCATGCACATGTTTTTTTGCTTCTTTTTTCTTTGCTTTTCCTCCTCGGCTCGGCACGAGCGTCTCAAGGCCCACTTGCATATCATCCTAGCGCCGGAAATTGGTTTTTATAATGAAGAGACAAGAAGAAGAAAAAAGAGGAAAGGAAGGAGGAAGGAAGGAATACCAAACTTTTAGTACTTTTGCGTATCGGTTGACAGCCTCGCAACCCATCCAATTGGACATTTTTCGTTGCGCGCCCATCTCACTCCCCTCCCCTCCCCCCCCTGCAAACAGGCGTGGGAAAATGGGATGGGAAGGTGTTGGGCGGGAAGAGGAAAAAAAAGATACATGCTGGGCAGTATTTCTCCACCAAGCGGCTCAGGCTGAAATCTGTGCCCGTGTTCCCTGCTCTGATAGGCCAACAAGGGAAAAAAGGCAGAACAAAGTAGAAGAAGGCGAAGAAGAAGGAAGAAGTGCAAAGACCCTTGTAGGAGACAACCGTACACCCCAAAGGGACCCAGCAGGAGAAAAACCCACTCGCTATAGTGGGTTTTGTTCCCTTGCTTTTTTTCTCTTTTTTTTTTTCTTTTAAGTTTTGCTGATAACTGAGACGCCCCCCCCCCCCCCCCCCCCCCCCCCCCCGGACTAGCTCTCGATTCATCTAGATGGGCGCATGGCTTTCGTGTTGCAGCGTGGCCGTCGGCGCGTGAGAGGAGACGACAGGTACATGAGGCTAAAGTACCCGGACGCAAATCCCAATGTAGCAAAGGCGAGTGGTGACCCGTCCACTTTGGGCCCATGCCACAAGGAGACTAGCTCCTAGACAAGCGCCGGGGCCATGATGTAGTGGCGTCAGTGAGCTGCTCGAGGCTGGGACTGGGGACCGATTGGGCCAAGGTCTCAGCGTGTTTGCTTGTGCCCGTTTTGTTGGCGGCCGTTTTCGGGGAGACGTGGACGGGTCTCGCCCTGGGAGACTTGGCCTTGGTGGAAAAAGGGCCTTTTGGGAGTGGCTTCGGTGTCCGCCCGCATCGTCTTCTCCCGGCAAAGTTTAGACCTTGGGTCACATACGACAGGATACGAGTACTGCAGGTAGTCAACAGTCCGCTCCCCCGAGTCAAGTCCCAGTGCCCTGTCTGCTCATTGTTCCTGAATCGTAAAGCCCAACGGAACTGAACACGACCCGACGGCGTACCTTGGCCACACCTCGGCCCCTCCCTTCCCTGCCCTGTAGCTGCACTCTGCAGGTGAGGCGGCAAAACCCCCCAATTGAGACCCGGGAATGGCATGTGGTGTACAAGCATCAAGCAGGGACTTGCAGGCCAGCACAGCACAGCACAGCACAGAGCACCACAGCGCGCCGCAGCACAGCACAGCAAAGCTCTAGCACCTGTCGCAGGGATAGCGTTAGTTCCTCCTCAGCTCCAACTCGCTCCTTTCGCCGGCCAACCTTCTACTTTTCCAGCCTGCAGCCCAGCAATTTTCCCCCCCAATTGTTTTCAGTTCATGCATTATTGAAAATTCTTTTTTTTTTTTTCAACCTTTGTGCACAATTCTTACTCAAACTTCAAACTCTCTCACAAATTCTGTCTTTTTTTTTTTTTTTTATACGACAGTCCTCCTTACGGATACTTAATCTCTCTCTCCTTTATTTCCCCTCCGCCGCCGCCCCCCCTGCTCCTTCGGCTCGGTAGCGACACGAACTGCCTGAGAGAGGCCTCGTACTCTTTCGCCCCAGCCACAGTCTTTCTCCGCCCTCTTAAAACCCCAGTCCGTTCAGTCCACGGGTCCGTGGGTCACCCGTCCATCGCGCAGTAGCCGCTACCTCTCTCGCTCTCGGTCGCTGGTGGTTTGGTCTGGATTCGGTCTAGCTGGGTCCTGTCCCCTTTCGTCTTGCCTCTTGGCTCTCTCTTGGCTCTGACAGTCGACTCGTCGTCACTTGTCACCCAGTCGTCATTCACGCCGTCCCCGGAGGATCCGCACTTTGGTGCCCATCCATTTCAATCTCTCCTCCATTCCAATCCTTCATATCATCATCATATTCCCCTCACCTGGTTCGCCTCGCCCTTTTTCGCCCTGAAACGCCTTTTTCGACCTTTTCCTTTTCCGCCCGCCCAATTTTGTCTTGTCACGTCACGTCACGCTCTTGGCGGGAGCATACGACTTTGCGACTGACATAACCACGCGCCAGCCATCATGGACTCGTATGTTCCCTCAGGTTACACCCATACCATTCCCTCCTACATTTCTAATGCGAGAAGCCACATCTTCTCCCATACTCGATAAAAATTCCACTACTAACGTATACTCCGCGGTAGTTTTATCGCCATGTCGGCCGCAGGCTGGTCACAACCGGTTGCGCCTACCGCAAACTCGCGCCGCTCGCTAGGTCATGGTCATTTCCGGTCTCTGTCTTCCGTGGCTTCTTCTCCCAACCTACGACCCCGAACCCCTTCTTCAACGCCTCGCAACGCCCATACAGAGCTCTCTCCCGGCAATCTAGCATCAACCACCGCTTCGCCCATTGTAAATGATGAGATGAGCACCTTACCGGACCCTCGAAGTCGTGCTATGAGCCCAGCCAATGGTGCAGCCTCGCCGAGCCCAAGTCACCACCCTGATCTCAACGACGAAGTAGCTACTCTCAGCACCAAACTCATCAATGCTATCAATCACCAAACACTCCTCGACGACTCGTTGTCAAATGCCCGCATTGAGCTGGAAACTGCTCGCGAACGCATTCGTACTCTTGAGGCCCAGAATGCCTCCCAGCGTGACATGTTGGCTGGTGATGTCTGGATTCGGAAACAAACTGTCGAAGCCGAAAAGAAGGTTTTACACACAAAAGTATCAGAAGAGCGCCAGAAGCGTCTTGATACCGAAAGGGCCAAGAAGAGGATTGAGCAAGAACTGGAAAACCTGACCGCGGCTCTTTTTGAGGAGGCAAACAAGATGGTCATTGCTGCCAAGGAAGAGGCCAAGGCGGACCATGAGGCTCTGCAGCGCAAAAATGATCAGTTGAAGGCACAGCTCGCCGACTCGGAGAGCCTTCTCAAATCGCAACAAGAACAATTATTCGAACTAAAGCATGTGATGGAGCACATGGTTGCTGGACAAGACGAACAAACCAACCTTACAGCTCCTTCATCACCTGGGCTCAACAAATTCGACAATGCTGATGATCATCGACCTTCGAGTGAGGACCCAGAACCGTCTCCTTTGGCAACCTCGGTCGATCCATCACCCCCGACTACTTTCCCCCACCTAATCCAGCCAGTGCTTCGGAACGATATCACTGCCTATGATGACTTTAGTGCTCTGGCCCGCACATCTCGTAATCGTGCCGGAAGTCGTGTTTCCTCCGGTTCAATGGGCGCTTTTAATGCTCTTTCGCTCCTAGGTGGATCAACTTCCAGCGCCCATCCTTCTAATGCTTCGACCACTTCTCTGAACATGTCAGTTCCAAGCAATAACAGTGCTCCTCAATCTCCCAACACACCCGCCTCAACTGTCAGCGCTGCATCAGCAGCTTCGATTGCCCCTTTGCCGAGTCTCAAGGAGACCAAGTTTTACAAACGGGTTTTGACTGAGGATATTGAGCCGACTCTGCGTCTTGACTTGGCCCCTGGTTTGTCATGGTTGGCTCGTCGAACAGTTCTCAATTCTATGGCAGAAGGATCACTCGTTGTGGAGCCTGTCCCCGCCAACTCAACTGCTTCATTCCTGTCTAGATCGAAGCCTCAATTTTACCCATGTTCTCTGTGCGGTGAAGCACGATCTGACGCCCAATATCTACGCAACCATCGATTCCGAACCAGCGAGACGGATTCCGCTCAACGACACCCGCTCTGCAAATACTGCCTCACACGCGTACGTGTCACCTGTGACTTCATCGGCTTCTTGCGTATGGTCAAGGATGGTCACTGGCGCGCCGACGACGAAGACCATGAAAAGGCCGCCTGGGAGGAAAGTGTGAGATTGAGAGATCAAATGTTTTGGGCTCGCATTGGTGGTGGCTTCGTTCCAGCTGTTCATTCCACAATCTCGGTGGATATGGAGAAGAGTCCTCGCATTAGCGTGGACCAAGATGTTTCAATGTCCCCTTCGCTCGATGGGAGCAGGTATCCTTCGAGAGAGCCTTCGCCAGTGGATCTTGACCGAGCAACTGAGCGGACTAAGAAAGGACCCATTGAGGAGCCCCATACTCCCCCAAACCAAATGGAGGGAGCAATCAGCGTCCGCAGTTCTATCCAGTCCCTGGAGGTTAAGAGTATTTCTGGTTCTGAGGACACGAAGCGTCTCTCACTCACCATTCCTCCCACTGGGTGCTAAAGTATTCACTGGTCTTGGTTGAAACTCTATATCTATGGCATCAATCAGGATGTCCTGTATCATTTTATTATCATTTGTATATTTTTTTTCTTTGGGTTTATAACACGGCATGGGTGGATGGACTTAACGGTTTGGTTTCAAATGGGAAGTGTATACGATGTCATCTTGGCTGTGAAAAGAAACAGCAAAGGGCATCGGAGTGGGTGGGGTTTTCGACAACTATGGTCTCGACTTGGGAAAGGATTGATGGCTTGAGGAAATCAATCGTTACATGGCGTTTCTCTGGATCGCGCGTCTTCATTGCTAGGCGCATTACGGCTAGATTTGGGTCTTGCTCTTGGGACTGGTTCACGTCCCTTTCTTAGTGTTACTACGGAGCGTCATGATTGGATTACAATGCAGTTGCTAGATTTGCAGTGGTCACCAGATACGTAGACTCTGCGACCCATATTGATAGTGGTAATAGATATGCCAAAACACCAAAAATTGTGCCGCCCCTCAAGATGCATGACCCTATTTACTCCCAACTATCCCTTTAAGTGTCGTAAGCCTCCACTTAGGTACCAGGCAAGATATATTGCAAATTATAAAGCTCCTAATTAAAAATAAAAAAGAATTAGGATTGTTTTATA
Organism: Calonectria hawksworthii; assembly: GCA_020975415.1. Lineage (NCBI taxonomy): Eukaryota > Fungi > Ascomycota > Sordariomycetes > Hypocreales > Nectriaceae > Calonectria > Calonectria hawksworthii. Next base: position 866,754 of record JAHXZK010000001.1, on the reverse strand, counting down.
TAATTTTATTTTACTATTAATAAATTTATTTATATAAAGTTATATTTTATTCTAATAATATTATTTTTGCTGGTCGGATGATTGAAGGGAGGTACCTAGGTGGAGGCTTATGACACTCAAAGGGATAGCCTTTCCTCCTAGGGTAAGCACTCTCCTAGGTAGGAAAAAGCTCGAAGCCAATGTTTACAGAATATGGGAGGTCTTATACTCACGCTAATTCGCTTGCAGGAAACCGGAAGAAGCTCAATTCCTCGGTGTGAAATGTACCACCATCAACGTGCAAATCGATCGCCTGTTACTATAGATGTCATATTAGATTGCTATTCATGACCTTCATGCCTGTTGTAGTTTCAGCTACTACCCCCGCCATCAGCATTCTTAATTGACAGAAGCCGGGTCAAACAGTTTCGTTGAACATAAAAAGCCATTTTCAATTAGATAGGAATTGTGCGTCATGCGTTGGAGAGCGCACCGTGACAAAACCACGATACGCTCTAGCTAAGTACAAATGAGAGGACGTCATGTTCTGACGTCTGAAGTTCCGTACACCTCGTCTCCTTCTTTTTTTCTTCATTTAGTGATTGGCATGTGTTGTCTTGTGAATCAAATATCTTCCTCCTTCTGTCAAAAAGAACTACTCATCTTATTCTTTTCTTTCCCCATCTCCGTCTTCTCAATTCGTCATCAAATGATATGAGTACATGATTTTACACGGCCAAAAGTAGCTGGGCCCAGAGAGGGCTCCAACTCATTCGCCACGTCGAAATGGGGATACTGTTGGAATTGAAATCAACCGATGTGAATGGGCCTTTTACAGCTCCCCATGGGCAGCAGCGTCGGCTTCCTTCTCATCAGTGGAAGGCTTGGGCTTCTCTTCAACCTGCTCAGCGTCTTGGCTGGAAGTGGCATCTTTCTTCTCACTAGCAGGCTTGGGTAGAGACTTCTCAGCCTCCTTTTCGCCATCTTTGCTAGCTTCAGGGGGAGGTGCCTCAACACCCTCACTCTTGACGGTCTCGCTGTTGACACCCTCAACATCGGGATGAGGAGGAGCAACGCCAGCAGCCTCCTCCTTGAAGCCCTCAGGGGCCGGGATTTCATTGCCTGCTTCATCAACAACACGGGTTTGGGTCTCGTACTTGGTCTTGAACTCGACCTTGCCTTCCAGAGCCTTAACTTCCTCGGGATCCAGCAGGTTGCCATCCTGATCGCGGTACTCGACCTTCTCCTCCTTAGCGATGACGCGATGCTGTTCGGGGGCTCCCGAAATGCCAGCATCCTTCTTCTCAGGAGGAGGGGCAGCCTTCTTGGGCTCGACGTTCTGAACAGGGGTGGTGGGGACAACGGTTTCGCTTACAGCGGGAACCTCAGTAAGCGTGTACTTGTCATACTATGGATAATACGTTAGCCTTGAAGCTGTCCAAGTCGTCCATTGCAAATTCATACGTCAAACGGCAAGTTCAAACATAGCATGGGGCGCGCCAAGTCAAACAAGTCGTTCGTTCATCCGCGTTGCGGAAGTTTTCTTTCTGGAATTATCTCCGTGTTGTTGGGATACGTGTTACTTACGCTGTCGAAAAAGGTGTTGCAATCGAAATCCCAGGAGTTGAAAAGCTTGACTCGCTTGCACTCGGCCTTGGTCCAAGGGCTACCATAGGCCAAAGGAGCATACAGAGTGAAAACGGCAGCTGAAAGAACCAGGAAAGAAACGGTAGCGATTCTGTTGATAATGGGATTCTCACGAACGCCAATGCCAGGGATGCGAGCGGTGAGGAAATCGAAAGTCTGGCAGAGTGCGATAATGGCAAAGTAGAGGGCAGGGAAATAGTGGTGAAGGAAGAGCTGACGCTGCATAAGGTAGAACGGGAAATAGTGCAGCGCCCAGCCAAGAATATAGGTTCCGATCTCGTAATCGAATCGCTTGAAGGTGGTGTTGGAGTAATCGTTAAAGCTACGCTGCCATCGGAGGATAGCAACACCCTTGAACAAAGCCCACACTGCTATAGCTACAGTGGATGACCACCAAATGACAGGGTTGCCAATAAGGTAAACTTGGGAATGGTGCTTGCCCCAAAAGTTGATACCTCGGCGGAGGATTGGCCAAGACTCGGGGCGGGAGTCCCAGGCGTGAGAGTCAGTCAAGCCAGCATTAGTAAGCCACATGACCTTCTGAAGCTCCCAAAACTTGCCAAAGAATCCAGGCTTGCGGTAATTGACCTTCTCGACGCCCTCGGTGAGCATGGGGTGTTCATTGTATTCGATATACCACAAGCTGTTGGGAAGCGTGCCACCGCGAGCACAAGTGACTTCTTGTTGCTCAGAAGCCCAATCAGGGAGCTTGACTCTGTGAGAGAACAGCACGCAACCAGTCATAATGTGAACAAGACGGAACTTGGTCTCAATAGTTCGGACGCGTTCCTTGGCAAGAGCACCGTGAGACTTCTTTTTGACAATCTCGACGCGGAAGTAATCGTTAGCGTCACCATCGAAGCCCTCGTAGCCATAGGCGGAAACCTCATTCTGCCAATCAGCCTCGGTAATTGGGGGTCGGACATCGTGAGAGTGAAGACGACGGTGGGTAGCGCGGTGGTAAAGTCGGAGCACAGTGCCGTCTTTGATATATTGTGGTTCGGGGAGTGCATCCCAGGCGGTGGTACCGTTAATGGGCTCGCCGTCGGGGCCAAGGGGCTGGGTCTGGTTCTCGAGGAACCAAACATTGTTGTCATCCTTGTGAGGGTAGAGAGTAATCTGCTGCTGCTTGCTGCCTGTGGGGTACATGAGGGCGTGTGAGTGGAGGTAGCCACCTCGGGTGTTGACATGGCGAATGCTGACGCGGCTTCCAAGCAGGACATCAGCAGGTACATCATTCATACCCTTGCTGTTCAGTGTAGCCTGGAATTCGGAGCTCATAAAACCATCACCGTCGCCCGGGTTTTGGAGGATCGCGAAGTGAATGGCGAACATAGCCATGTAAAAGGTGACAGGGATGACGATGAGGGAGAATACACGGGCCATGAAATGTTTGGTCCAAAGGCGCTAAAAGGTGTTAGCAAGCCGGGCTTCATACCAAGACGTCGGTTGAAAGGAATATGCTCACCATAGACACGTTTTTGTTGTCACCGAGCAAAACCCAGAGTTGAACTAGAGTCAGGGCGCCAACCCAGGCGACGGTGAAGAAGCCAACCCACTTGATGCTCGACGTAATTCCAAGACCCAAACCAGTGAGGATGAGCCAGAACCACCAGGTCAGGGAAAACGCCTTCTCAGGACCAAGCTCGTGCTGGTTTGTGAAACAGGTGAAAGCCATGGCAGTGAAAGCGGTCGCGATAACAAGGGGCGAGTCGAGGAGGATCAGGCGAGCCTGTGTCAGAAGGCCGTTTTCTGCCAGCCAGTTAGTTCGCGTATGCTTGGAAAGCCACCCAACTTTTGCGACAAGTCAAGCCTTTACCAAAAAGATTCGCAAGTACTCACCGAAAATAATTAGACCAGCACCCATAGTAGCCGTCATAGTGCGACAGCCAACTGCCTTGAGAGTAAGGAATATGCAGGGAGCAACCAGGATACCACAGATCGCAGGAAACAGGCGCATCGAAACGTAAGGAACTCCTGGTTCGAGGTAATCCTTGCCAATCTCCTTGAAGTCAAAGTTTCCATTGAAGCCGGCAAGCCAGCCAGTAAGGGCAATGAGCATCTTGGCCAAGGGAGGGTGGACATCCATGAAGAATTTGCCCTTAATGTACTTGGAAGCAAAACCGCCAAAGCTGGTGAGAAGAAATCCAAGTTAGTGACAACGGACATTCTGCCAAGGCAATCCCGAAGGTCGCAATGGATCATGGGGGCGTTTCGAAGCTTACTGGACCTCGTCGAAGACAACACTAGTGGGCTGGAAGATCTTGAAGACACGGACGACGGTGGCGACAATGGTAACGGCAAGGGCTACCCAGTAGTCGGAAACGGGGAGAAGGAACACATCATTGTCATCGACACCATCGGACTTGTAGGAGGTGTTCTTCTTCTTGCCAGACTTGGCCTTAGGCTTGGAAGCAAACTGCTGCTGCTGCGGTGGTTGTTGCGGCTGCTGCGCCGTGATGGGCGGCTGGGGACTCTTGCCCCGCGCAGAACGAGCCATGGTAGCTGTAGGACTCGACTCGATTCGAATGGGATCGGTTTGAGTCGCAATGGGTTTCGGATGGATCTGGGGGTGGAGTCTCTTGGGTCGCAGACGTTCGAAGAGCTGTGGTCGAAAATAGGTATGATCGGTCGAGGGGATTCAAAAGAAGGTAAGAATTGGAAGTCGGTAGGAGATTAAACAATCCTCATCGGCGGCTGAAGAAAGTTGAAAAAAAGAAAAAAGAATAGTACGAAGAAAACTAGGCCCCAAAGAAAAAGGGAGGTCAATCGCAGCCTCCCGAAATGCAGATGCAGGGGGAAGAGGCGATAGCTTGACCGAGGGAGGGGAGGCGGAGGATCGCAGCGATCGTGGCCTTGAGGATGAAAAGGACACGAAAGGATGGGAAAGAGAAGGGCAGAAAGGAGGGAGTCTAAAGTTGGAAACAAATGGAGACGAGGCGACGGGAGGGAAGAAAATCAGGGGATCTTCGCAACTCGCGTTCCCAGGAAATGTAGCTACAGTGGCCTTTTCTGGCCAGCTAAGCCCACCCTGGAACTCACTGTAGACGACGTCGTCCCCAACTAGAGGAAGCACCCCTGGTCATACACGAGCTGGGCCTATGGAAGCCCCCCAATGTCCACTAACAGAGTAGGCCTAGCCGTCCTGGAACACGTCCTGCTCCACTGAATATCGCAGCGGTCTGCCCCCGGTCGAAGGATCTGACGGCAACTTATCTTCTTTGGGGGAAGGGAATGGTTGAAACAACGCAGCTCATGCCCACGATCGAGTTTATTCGTCGTGGATTGGATTGGATTTTTATTTTCATATTCTGCATTCATCCAATCGCTGCATACGGTATATAATTTTGAGATGTTTTCCTCCTCAACAAACCGCAGGCCGGAAATGGTGTGTTCTCCAAGGCAAGCTTCCAGGAAGATGGTGCGCGTCAAATCGTACGTGAAGTACGTAGAACTACTCCAGGTACGGTACGTGCTACGTTGCAAAACCAAAGGCGCTCTGCCACTGCAGGTACGTCCCAGCCCCATCCCTGCCTTAGCGGTGCTTCAGCCGCAGCAGGGGTCGCCCATCCGCCGTGCCTCCACTGTCGTTAGTTCAGCGTCTGACATGTGCGCAGCACCACATTACGACTGACCAACAGAACGGAAACAAGCCCCTATTTGTCCTGGTGGCTGGAATAATTGAACCAACACATGGCTCGGCCTATTTAGCGTGCTATTGTGGGGTTGAAATTGATCTAGACCATTGATACTGTTGAAGCGTACTTCGAAGCTCGTCGTCCAGCATCCAGTTAGGACGTCAGTCTCGGGAAATTCCCAAGTCATTAAAAGTGTAATTGTCCTAGCTTCGAAATGAGAGGGGAAGAACTGCGGTGGTTATTTTATTCTCCGTGATCTCTTTTTTTTTCAATCCGTTTGGCAGTTCCAAGTCAGTTAGCTCGATGATATCAGAGCTCCCCCTCCCGTCAGCATGGTGGATATGTTAACTATGTTGGTGATGAAGAAATCCCCAGACCAAGAATACAGTTTCTATACGTCTCCAATGCTACAATAGACTCTTTCACGGATATTTACCAATATCCGATCCTCCACTTCGGTCCTGTCCAGCATCCAGCATTATCAGCGTCAAGTGCTGGTGCCGAAATACAGTGTTGCTTTCTCGTGCTCAAATCCCAGCCCCGGATCAACAGTTTCTCCGAAAGCTCGTCGCGCTCGTCCATCCATCTCGAAATTTCCCAGCCAGGCACGAGAGAGCGCTCTGTCGACATTTTGCGCCACGACACATCATTTCCATCCAAACGTGTCAAACATGGCATCCGCCGCGACAAACGGCGATGCCGCCCTCGACGAGCTCAAGCCTCCCTCTGGTGTCGTTCTCCCCCCTCGCGAGATCCGCAACGTCCTCGAAAAGACGGCCGGCTACGTCGCGCGAAACGGCATCGTTTTCGAGGACCGCATCCGTGACAAGGAGCGACAGAATCCAAAATTTAGCTTCTTAAATCCAAGCGACGCCTACCACCCTTACTACCAATGGCGCCTTGATGAAATCAAAGCCGGTCGCGGCACCGCCATTGCTGCAGGTCGCACTGGTGAAGCCACCCCAGCTCCCGCAAAACCTCAAGGCCCCCCGAAGCCTCCCGACTTTCAATTCTCCGCGCGCATGCCTAGGATCAATCAGAAGGATTTGGATGTTATCCGGCTCGCTGCTTTGTTCGTCGCCAAGAATGGGCGCCAGTTTATGACCCAACTGGCACAACGCGAAGCCGGAAACCCACAGTTCCAGTTCCTCATTCCGAACCACACCTTCCACAACTTCTTTCAACACATTGTTGACCAATATACTACCCTCTTGAGAGCAAGCGGGCTTGGGGGTGAAGGTGGGAAGGTGCAGGAGGAGCGAATGGCCGATCTAGAAACCAACATTAAGGACAAGTTCGTCGTCCTCAACCGAGCCAAGCAACGAGCCGAATATACCAAATACCAGGAGTCCGAGCGACAGAAGAAGGAAGAGGAGGAGGAGAAAGAAAAGGCCGATTTTGCCCAAATCGACTGGGGTGATTTTGTTGTCGTCGAAACCATTACCTTCAACGATTCCGATGAACAGGCCAACCTGCCCCCCCCAACGAGCCTGTCCGAACTGCAGTACGCCTCCCTTGAGGATCGTAACAAGGCTTCAATCAGCTCCAATTTGCGCATCGAGGAGGCTATGCCCGGCGAAGAGACAAGTTACAATGCCTCCCCTGCTATCCCTCAGCCTTCTTACCCTCTCCCTGTCCATCCTGGGTTCACCCCCCAGCAACCCGCTTACCAACCCCAAATGCCGCCGCCCTCACAAGCCCACGCCCCGAGCTCTCAAAACCCATATCGGTCTGCTCAAGAAGAAGAGGAGGAACGGAGGATTCAGGAGCGTGCGGAACAGCAAGCCCGAAAGCAACAAGCACATGCCGAAGCTCGGGGTGGTGCTGCTCCTATGAAGATCAGGGAAAACTATGTTCCCCGTGCTGCTCAGAAGGCTGCCAGCAAACAGGGTACTCAAATGGCTCTCTGTCCCAACTGCAAGCAGCAGATCCCAATGAACGAGCTCGAAGCACATATGCGAAGTCAGTCCTTTCCCATCCCCAATCAGAACAAAATCCGCTAACAAATGACACAGTCGAACTCTTGGACCCGAGCTGGAAAGAGCAGAAGGCCAAAGCAGATTCGCGCTACTCTGCCTCGACTCTTTCTCACGTCGATGTGGCCAACAATCTGAAGCGTCTCGCCAGTCAACGAAGCGATGTTTTTGACCCTGTCACTGGCCAAGCCATTTCTGAAGATGAACAAGCCCGCAGGAAGAAGGCTGCTCTTCATAGCTTCGATGGCAATCCTGAAGGCAAGGGTCACCCTCAAGTCGGCCACATGCAGAGCGTCAACGTCGAGGAACAAATCCGCGCTATTCACCAGAAATTTGCTGACAAGAAGTGAAATGAAATTGGTATCCCTACTGGCGATGGTGTCTAATCAAACGGGACGTTTCTACAAACAGGTTCCGTCTATATCTAACAAACCCCGAGTCGCTGTATGCTGAGAATGGCCATGGCAAACGACTCACGGGGTCAAGGACGAGCTCCAAAAGTTCATCTTTGCCCTGAAAATATAGGGTGCGTGGGACAGTTGTTTGGCGTTGGCAGGCTTGGCCCAAGGTGAGGCACATCTGGCGTTTTGATTGTTGTGATTTCAGGGGCTCATTTGTCTTGTTTCAGCACAAATCCTCCGCAGATGAGGCCGGTCTGCAAGCAATGGGTAGGACAAGAATGCGAATGAGGGGATTCAGCATGTGTGGAAGAAGCATCACGAATTTGACGGCGATAACTGAGTTGGAAATATGTTGAGCATTTTTTGTCAACAATGCCTTGTAAAAAAATGCGTGCTAACGCAGATGCAGCTCATGAAACTCCGATTCAATATTGTCCTGTAGCTTTTGTAGTCTATGCGCATTCCTCCCCTCATATATTTATATATATGTGTGTGTACATCTATTAGTCTCGTGGCATGGCATCAAAAGCGTCATTATGTAGTAATAATAGGTCGCGCAAAAATGAATAAGAGGGAAAAGTTGTGCCAGTTCCTCTATGTTCCCGCTATGCCATGAAAATTGTGCAGTTCAAAACAGCCTGCAAAAACAAGAACTTGAGGGGAATTATGTGAACTCAGGTTGCCGTACATGGTATCGCTTTGAGGGAACCATATCAACGGCACATTCACGACATTCAGCAACATAATTACCCCAGTCAGAAAACCAGCCAAGGAGCTGACACGGATGAACATCAGTTTGGAGGCTTTCATCAACAGGTCAATGAACCAAACTTACCCGAGAGTCATCTACTTGCCACGTGAAATCATGTTTCAACGCAGGAGATGTGTTGATCGTAATCTGGACTATTCGGCTGATATCGCTAAGCTTGTCATAGTCAAAGGATATGGACTTGAGGGGTCCATTTGCACTAGAATATATTTCCGAGATGGTATCGGTCCTAGCAGGATCCCACTTTCCCAGCATGTCAAGAGCGCCGTTACGACGATGAACACACATGCTGACGTATTGGTTGCACACCCTCTGAACCCGAATGCTTTGCACATGACGGAAAGAAGATGCCATGGCAGAATATTGACGCCGCTCTTTTCCGCCCGAGCTACCAGTCCTGTACAGGCGCTGGCTAAGCCTCGGTTTCTCGGCAGTAGTCTTCGGGGTCTTGGGAGCGAGATATGTAGCGCCGATACTAAAGACTTGGAACGAAGCCGCTCCAACATATTGGTGCATGGACATCATGTCAACAACCAAGCCAGTTACCTTTCCGCAATCGTCGGGGGTGACCCAGGTCCAACACGCTCTGCGATGTACTGTCCATTCCATGGAACCGAATGTGGCTGAACGTCCTAGGTTGGTTCGGATCTGGCATTCATTCAGTCGCCGAGTTCGTCGATTTTGTAGAAAACATACAGCTCAACTTACCGAAAATGTGCCACCATGAGGAGGGTGAAGACTCTCATCTTCAGAGCGGCGTTCTATGGTTAAGATGGCGACAAAAGATATGTACTCTCCGGGTCGTAGAGGAAAGTATCTAGCATCGTTGCGCACAAATCCGACGGTTCTCGTCGTCTTTCCGTGCACACGTATTCCGCGAAGGCCGCCAATATCGACGGAAACCGAGAGACCGGTTGCGTAGCTATCATCCTCCTCGAGCGGAAGATAGCGACAGAGCCTCCAGTCTGGAATATGTGGAAGTCGACCCGGACCGTCGATTGTATCGACTATGCGAAATTTATGGTTGCTTTTAATTTCTGGTTTGATATCCCACAGGACCTTGCTGGGCCAACGAGAATGATCTGCGTCACCGGGGTAGTCGAAATCCATACGAACTAGCTTAAGATCCTGTTATGTTGTAAGCGACTAATCAGTTGTATAGGGTTATTCTAGCCTACGTCGTGGACGGCGTGTAAAAATCGCGGGACATTTCGGCATTGAAGAGAACCGTGCCAGCCTTTACTGGGATCTCCCAGCCAAGGAGAAGAAGAACCGTTCTCATAGAGGAATCGAATTGCCGAGATTCCGTGCAAGCCTTGGACAAAATGCATGCCGCGGACAGTGTTCAAGTTGACGGGTATTGCCAGGTCATGTGGTCCTTCTTGCGAAGGTTTAAGCGCCAGGTCCACCTTGTGTATGTAGCTATTTCCAAACATGGAAATGGTAGAACCACAGAGCCAGATCGTGGTGCTGTATTGGAAAACATCAAGTCCAAATGTTCGCTTGATTGGTCGAAACAAAGCCGAGTCTTTATCAATGAGCGGGATGAACGAGGATGCCGTGTGAGAGGCAGCCAAAAGAGAACCCACAAGCGAGCCAGAGAGGTGCTTCTGTATACTCAGCCGTAGCTCGGTTGGTAGATTGGAATATCGATAAAACAATCGACCCAAATCTGTATCTGCTGATGTAGGAACAGGTAGACAAGTCGAGTTGAAACACTCTCGGGTCTGTGCATCTATCGCACATGAAGGGAACATTCTCAGTGTTTGCTGGCCAAGCCTGTAGAGTGTCGTCAATGAGAGACGACGGTGTATTCGGCGAGCCAACCTCCAGCAGGTGACATGAACAAAAACCATGGGCATTGTCGAATCACATGTAGGATCGAGAAATGGATATTTGCAGGCAGACACTAATCGATTTCCGGACCCTTTGATTTCGAGAGGGACTGGAGGGTAGAACAGACAAAGCTGGTCGTTTCGACGCGGGTTAAGGACATGGGCGTGAACATGGGGAGGGAGGTTGGCATCCGCAGCAGAATTCATGACTACCAAAATCAGTCAGCAAAACTTATATTTTGTCAGGGAAGTTATGCGGTTTATTTGAGCTCATACGCGCAAAAACATGGGATCTCCAATCGGGTTCATAGTCTCTAGGGAGGAATCGTATCCAGTCGTCAGTCCAGGGTAGGGGATCTCTGCAGAGCGAACAGTGCAGTTGGACGGCAACGGTGAGCCTTGGGTGTGCTTCATTATCATCGCCGTCGTAGCGCTCGGGTTTTGTGAATTCGGACACGGGGAAAACCATTGCTGTTGTCTTGATGCTGAGAGGCTGACAGTGTAACCTGGCCGGATGAACAAGTATGCATGCTGGGACATCGGCGAGGGACAGAGACCAAGGACCAAGTGAACAGGAAGGAATTGAGTTTTTAGCCAAAGTTCAAGCAGAGGATGAGCATTCTTAGCGGTCTACGAGGCCAGTTTTTCAAGTGATGACGGAGAGTCCCTGAGACTAATGACCGAGGGGCGAGTGCTAGAGCTGAAGGGTATTCTAGTGTTCTAGGGTACGCTCCAAACGGTAAAGCGTTGGTAGTTGCGCCACTCTGGCTTGAAGGTGAGGAAAGCCGGCCCGTTTCACGAGAGATGGAAGACAGGACGGTGGTATAATGAAAAAAAAAAGTGGACTTCTGTCGTTGTTTGCGAGTCAGTGTATTCTGGGAGTATACTAGGTCAGCTTGACATGTGGGCGTGGCTGGCGCATACATGCGCCGGGTGGTAATTATTGGGGGTTTGTAAGTCATTTGCCTGCTACAGTCTCTTATACAACGTGGACAGGTAGCAAATGGCGGGTAATTGGCTGTACCAACACACGCCGGCACTGGTGGACGACCTTAGTCGGCCATGTGTCGAGCCTGGCATGCCATGCGGTTCGCAGACTACAGCGGGCTACAGGGCAGCACATCATACCGGTCGCCCTTTCCCCACCCGCTGGTCTCATATCGTCCCGTCTCCGCCTTCCTATTCTTGGCAGTCCGCCCCCACCACCACCACCACCACCCGTACAACAAGAGAGCCATATCGTGGTTTCTCCCTCTCCATCTGACTGACCTCCATCAATCTTTTGTTCCCGCCCTGCCCTGCCTGCCTCGCCCCGTCCTGCCCTGGCGCGCGCGCACAACCCGCAGACTCCCGCCCGTAGCAGCTACCCGGTGAACCCCGGCGACAACCCCTCAATACCGCAAAGCTGGCGTCCGATCAGGATACCGGCCGTAGTGCCGGCATCGACTCCCAGACGTCCCCATTCGCCAAGATGCCTGATCTACACCGTCCCATCCTCCAGGCCATGCCAGACACTCGTCAGCAGAGCTTCGATGAGATCTACGGCCCGCCCGAGAATTTCCTGGAGATTGAGGTGAGTGTCTCTGGCGCATCTCTCGTCCTTGACTCGCACCTGCTCCTCTAGCTCGTCATGGGCAAAATAGTGTCGCATGCCCACCACGGTTTCAACCACGTCGCATCCAACCTCTGCCGTTTTAGCTTCCATCCAACCCCGCGCTGACTCTCTACCCTCTCTTCAGGTTCGCAACCCCCGAACCCACGGCATGGGCCGTCACATGTACACCGACTACGAGATCCTATGCCGCACAAACATCCCCGCCTTCAAGCTGCGACAGAGCAGCGTTCGCCGTCGCTACTCTGATTTCGAGTACTTCCGCGACATCCTCGAGCGCGAGAGCGCCCGCGTAACCATTCCTCCACTTCCTGGAAAGGTTTTCACCAATCGGTTCAGCGATGACGTTATCGAGGGCCGCCGCGCCGGCCTCGAGAAGTTTCTCAAGATTGTCGTGGGCCACCCGCTGTTACAGACGGGCAGCAAGGTCCTCGCAGCATTTGTTCAGGGTAAGATTGCCACGGCACGCGAATTTCCAACTCCATCACTCCACAACAATCCTTCGCCCTCTCCACCGATTTACTAACGCTTCTTTCTAGACCCCAACTGGGATCGCAACGCCTGGTGACCCCGCCGCCTAATCTGGTCTCTCTTTACCATGTCCTCCCCGGCCTCTACTGCTCCCTCCCCAATATATGGAGCTCCTCGAAAGCTGCGCAAACGACACGGTCTCAAAAGTCAACGCGATGCGCCTCTTAATCACTTATGCGCCACTGTGTGACCAAATTTGCGGAATGGGGCTGGAAATGAGAGAGACACTGCAATAAGGGGATAAGGACGGCCAAGACCAGTTACCCAGTCTCTCGTACATAATCTTTTGCGCCCATTATGTCTTGACCGCGGCAAAACCGTCGCATTTTGCTTCTATTGGTTCCGGATACTTCATCTTGCTGTCTTCATGTTGGACCACACCTTTTTTTTGCCAGCAGCATGGCGGTCACTTGGTGAAAATCATACCTTAGTTTGTTACTTGGGAGGAGGCGTTGTTTGGGCTGCCATTTTTTTTTTGTCTAGGTTTCTTTGCAGAATTTCTCGTCATTCCCGACACGGAAATTATATTTGCCATTCAACAACACAGAAACGCTCGCATGTGAGAGAAACGAATCACGGAAGAAAAGCGATGCGAAAAAGGCAGGAAAATCATAGGTGGAATATCTCGTGTTCACATCCAGCTCTAGATTGCTCGCCACCTCATGTGATCAAACGAAGCCGTTTTCTTAGCGGGAGTTGGAATATTTATAGTTTCTATGTGCAAAGCTTTTGTTGGGGTTGATGGTGGTACATGAAATTTAAAGTGATAAATATCCTCCGCAGAGGACACCAAAAAAGTGCAAAAGCACGATTCTATTTCTAGTTGTACACGTTTATGCGAGTGTTGTGAGTGTGCCATGTTTCCTATTTTACAAGCCTGCCAAACGCCACAAATATCGAGCCACCTCCTCTCTTTTGAACACCCTTTCCTCCTTATGCTTCGTGTTACAGTGTACATTTTTTTTGGTGGCTCTGGCGCCTCCAGTCATGATTGTGGGATAGGGGATGTAAATGTACAGGGGAATGCAGTACCTCTCTCCAAAGGAAGTGCTACCCAAGGGAAGCATCGTTATTTGCTCCCTTTTTCGTGCTGATGTTACAAGTGAATGAGTCAAGGTTGTTTTTAGTCATACACACCGTTTTAGTCATGGTTCCAATTAATGTCGTCAGTAGTTTTTTCTCTTTTTCTTTTTCTCTGTTCAGGCGGGGGTGTTGAAGAGTCGCAGAATACCCTCGTACATGCCAAACATGATGGCGGCGCTGGGGACAGTGCGCATGAGGTGAGGAGTGAGGCCGCCGTAGAGACCCATTAGGCCTTCTTCCACCCACACAAGTTTGAAACACTGGACCAAGCCAGTGTACTTAGGTAGGCCGTTATCCATGGGAGCTTGTCGTAGTCGTGTTCGAGCAACCTATCAAGAATGAGTCAATGTGATGCAAAATTCACTCGACAAACACCATACCTCATGGGGATAAGCAATAACAGCAGCAACTAGCTTGGCACCACCAGCAGCACCGAATTTTCCAGTCCAGTCAACAGTCTTGTCCCACCATGTCTTCTCCTTTCCGCTCTGAACAATTCTGGCCTCTCGTTTGGCGAGGGCCACCTTCATTTGTTCGTAAAGCATCCAATGCATTGTAGATTCAACAACACCAAGGTAGCTGGCACTCATTCCGCGGTATAGGCTTTTGACGCCTTCGTTTCGGACAATCTGGCTCACGCAGTCGAAGCTGTTGCGGTATTGGCGGAGCTGAGCACCGCCGCTGCGTTTTGCAAGGTTCTTGTCAAGCTGTAGGCGAGTCTTGACCATCCAAATGGGGTTCGTGACGGTGGAAGTAACGACGCCTGCGGCGACACCAGATGAAAGATGTACCCAGGCAGCCTCCTCGCCGTGGTTGGCATACTGCGAGATGATGCGCTTGCCATTTCCGTAGACGTAAAAATTGATGCTTCGTGCGGGAATGACTCCAACGAGGTTCGGGCCGAGGCCCTTGAAAAGAGCGCGCCATCCTTCAATCTTGTACACTGAGCCGAGAATCTGGAGTGTTTCGCTGAGGTGGTACATGGCGGCACGGGCGGGATTCAAGCGCCCTAGGACTTGGGCTTGAGCTTCGCGGGAGGCACGGATTTGTGCTTGGTAAAAATCGGACTGGAGGCGAGTTTTGAGGACGTCGAGGGGCGCGGTGAGGGCTGCAGCGGTCATGCCACCGACACTGGAGACATGTCAAATTTTTTTTCTTTTGGGTGATGTGAAATTTGCAACAGCAATTCTGTATTCAAATTGTCCTGAAGTTGACTTACCCTCCTGCGACCATGTGCACCCATGACTTAGCAAAGGGCAAAGCCTTTACGTTTCCTTGCACTGGTGTGTCGTCGGGGATAACATCGCCCGTCTCTCTGGACTGTACGAGGGCGGCGTGATCTTTGGGAACGGTCGAGTGATGGAAGGGTCGTTCATCGCGACCAGCGGCGAAGGAACTGGACTGTGGCATCGTAATCTGGGAGGCGGCCGTCATGGCTCGTCTTGGAGTTTGCCTCGAATTCGAATTTCCAAGCGTCGTTGGTGTTGTGATTTTCGATTTTGCGCTCGGAGGGGACGGTGACGACGGTGTTGCGGTGGGGGAGTCTGGTGGTCTCTGGTAAAAAAAAAAAAAAAAGAGTAAATAAGTTATTATTTAATTCATGCTTATCATTCCAGGAAAAAGAGCAGGCGGAATTATTGCAATAGGTTGCACAAGCAGGAGTTTGGGTGGTGACGCATACAAGAGGAGAAAAAATTATTTAGATGAATAATTCGGCGTTCATGCACATGGCAGGAGCAATGAGGTGGGAGCAATTGCCCAAGGCTCACTCGCGTTGGGGCCGAGAAACTAATTAGAATCAACTTTTTTTCGATGCGCCAAGCGGATTGGCCACACGCTCTTAAAGCCCATTTGACCACTTCGAGTGGGTCCGGGGGTGTGATCCCGGCCCGATCTACAAGTATAATTGCGTTGCAGTGCGCGTTGGACAGTACATGAATCATTGTTGTCTCTCAATGGTGAAGCAAATATAGGTTCTGATTGATTATGGCCGAATTTGAGTTTACGAATCCTTGTCCTGTTTATTGTCGTATGGTTCAAAGTGACACTCTCGGAACAGCTGTGTCGTGATTTGGCCACGGCGTTTGATTGTATCTCAACTTGATTCAACGCCAGACATTGGCCAAAGGAAACAGTGGCAGAGGCCTACGTACAATGGGTTGTTTAATTAACACAAAGGAAGGCGGTAACATTTAGAATCATACATCGTCAATTCATTGGAACTAGCATGTGCGTCGAAAAAAAAGAAACATCCATGCCTTGGTATATGGAAACCATGTATTAGGTCGTCCATACTTGGTTCCTGGTATATCATAGAACTCAAATTGTACGCCTTCCCCATGCAACCAACCCCCCCAACCGGATCGCATAAAACATATATCATTTCACGTTCCAAACGTGCGTCGCCAGACATGTTGCAATCATGACTCCATGGGTGACGCAGTCATAGATCCATCAGTGCTCGGAGGCGCTGGCACATCTGTCATGGGTGTCGTAACCAACTTGGCCGGCATCATCACCATCGATGTACCGTGACCCAATGGGGGCATTTCAGATGAGCGATCCATAACATCGACCCCGAGGTGTGCTCCTGATCCAAGACTTAGTCGATGCCTTTCGGTACCTAAGCCGAATCGGTTCATTAAGACAGAAATTGGCGGCTCTAGTGTCGTCAATGGGGCGCCTTCTCGGCTTGGCGGCCTGGAGCTGCCGTCCTTCAGCACAGCCAAGGTTGCGGTCGGGGACCTATCCCCCGACCTACGACTGGGCGCATGCCTGTCCTCGAAGCGACCCACGAGACCATCTCTGGCCTCAGAGATGTCGGATTCGACATCTCCCTCGCTATTTGTAGACTGAATGTTTTTGATCTGTAGCTCTTGCTTAATCCTCTCTGCTTCATCGTCCGTCACTGTTTTCCAGCTACACTTGGCATGTTTTTTGGTGCATCCAACACAGGCGGTCAAATGTTTCACACATTGGATCTTGAGTCTGCGACATCGGTCGCATGGAGGGCTGATCTCGTCTCCTTTTCCCAATTGGTCGATTCTTTGTGTGATGAGTGAGCGTAACGCCTCAACTCGGCTGTTTGCTATGGATTGACCTGTTGTGTCCAGAGCAATCGAGTTATGGCGACCAGATGGACCTGTGCCAGTGCCAGTGCCAGTGCCGTGTAATGGAGAGCGTTGACCCGTGCTTCCCAATGATAGCCCGGCTGCTGAAGCTGATCGGGACGGGGGAGTAGAAGCTGAGGCTGCAACGAACTGTTGCAAGAGATCTGCATGAAGATCGAAGGATTGATTCAAATTGGTGCCTCGTTGTCCGTGGTTGGATGGCGAGAATCTGGGCAAAGACCCATCCTGTACATTGCATCTTCGGCGGATATCTTGCTTTCGTTGACCGAGCTTGTGATTGAGAATCCGGGCTCTGGCCGCCACTTCATCGGCCTTTTTGTACAGGATCGAGGCTCTCTGCTCAAGAATATCAAGAGTCGCCAATTCCGCTATCTCATCCTCCTCAAGGGGTTGGTCGAGAGGGAACCGGTCCAAAGCACCGGACCAGACCAAACGCCAGTCATCCTCAGTTATCTCGACTTGCGTCCCGTTGATGGTGATTTGGCACCAGCGGGTTCCATCAGCTTTTTGGGCCAAGTTGTAATCCTTCGGGTTGGACCGAGCGTAGCTAACGACATCGAGCCAGCCTATGGGCTTGGCAAACGGCTGAGGCTGGGATACCTTGATAGGTCCATCGAAGAACTTCTCAATGCCCCTGAGAAGACGGGGGCCAGTAAGCTTGGCACCGAGATTGATGGCTAAGCTCTCATGGTGATCTAGCACATCTGTTGCGGTTGATCAGCTTACTTGTTAGATCGATCAAAGTGGAAATAGTCATGTGAAATACTTTCGTACTCGCCAATAAGGCCAATAATATCTGAAAAAGTATCCCCATCACCCTGGATGAGGTTCAAGTAAGATGAACTCGCTCTTGGTAGATAGTGGATCAGGCCTTGGTTTTCAGTTAGTATATCTTTTTGATGTATAAAAATTGCCAATGCATCCAAAAACAATGCAGCTGTTTGGGGCCATGGCATCACGACATGCACGATGGGAGCGGCCATTCAATCGGCTAAGGTGGAAGGAGGGCTGGCCAACACATGCACTATTTGCAGACACTTGAAACGGTGGGTACCGTGAAGCGTGACAGGCAGGGAATGGATGGATACATTGGTGAGCGGGCGTTGGAAAGGTGAACCTCGTCTCACGCTACAGAGAGACCATGCCCATGACGGAAGCAACGGGACATGAGGGGATGGGCGAAGCATTCTTGGCGCACGAGACATACCTTGTTGCAGTGGGGTGTGCGCATGCTGGGAACGTCCAGGCTGGCCACCGGCATCGTCGACATCACGCTTTCGCTTTTGATGCTCCGGCTCCATGACATGAGCCATAAGTGTGCAAGTGCGGTAGTGGCGGTGACGATCAAGATTGATTTGATCACCTCAATCACAGTGGTCTAGAACGGCAAGGGGGACCTCTTGAGCTGAACAGCAACACCTGAATGGCGGCTTGTCCAAGTAAGCTCTCTTGGCGCGCAGTGTACACAGGGCTGTGTGGATATCGGGTGGCGTGCAAGCTGCACCTAAGAATGACCAGAGAGGGCCGGAAGTGGGTGAGAGATTTGTGGGATTGTGGACACCCTGAGTATTGTGTGTTGCGGGATGTGGTGGGAAATGGAGTTGAGTCGAGAGCGATAAGATGAATGAGGAGGTGGGGAAAAAGAAGAAAATGAGAATGGTGAGGGAAAATGTGAATGCGAGTATGAGAGGGCGATGGAGAGAGAGAAAAAGGGAGGCCACGGTGTTGGTTATTGGAGATTCATGGCGAAGTTGAGGTGAGAGTAGCTTGAATCTTTTTGAGTCTTGAAGTTTGCGATGGCTGAAGAATTTGCCTTCTTGCTCCCCCTTCCACGGCGCAACTGACGTGGTTCAGTACGTCCTTGACAAATAAAAACAAGGCCTGGCCTAGACTTTCCTGCAATGCGGCTGGCACAGGTGCTGAGGCACAAGAAAAGAAAGGGCGAGGAAGAGAGAGAAGAGGAGAGAAAGTAAGAAGAGGCAGACGGCGATGGCCTGTGGGATAATAAGGGAGCGACGTTTCTGAGAGAAACCAAGTACCGGCCCGGATGTGGGGGCACCAAAATTGAGGAGAATGTGACGGCATGCAGACATGGTTCCAAGGCGAAAGTCAAAGCTACTTTGGTGCGTGTACCTGTTGTTCAAAGACACGCGGATGGGAGAGCCATGGAGGCCGAACCAGGTACGCTAAAGGCACAGCGCACAAGCGGTATGAAGGGAGGGGCAGCGGATTATTGGCATTGCACGTATGCACTGAGCCACAAACTAATTGAGAAGCAGGGAAAAGCTGCACGGCAAGCCTTACTTACACAAAACAAACCCCCTCCGGAACCGCTAAGTTGTGATTGGCGAGGCCCCGATGCGCACAGAGGGACGATCCCCTGACGGGATTCCTGTTCGGCAAGAGGCAGCCCATCGGCAACGGCGCTGTGATTCCGAAAATTAATTGCCTCTTTTCTTTTTCCTTCTCAATTCTCAAGAGGAAGAATGACGCAAAAAGTGGAAATTTCGGGCCTGAGGGAGGCCATTTTAGCGCCGAAAATGAACCTTCTGACACCACAAGCCCAATTTACGTTTCTGTCGTCCCTGAATCAACGGGCGCGGAGAGCAAATATCCGACGATCCACAGCCTCTTGAACTATGATGCAAGCTCGGCTCGAGAGCGCTTTGGCACCTTTGCTAGCAACATGTCGTTAGCAAGGAGTTCAGGTCACACCAGTCGTTGGATCTTTTGACGCTCTTGATGACCGGCTGATTTGTCTAGTCAATATCTGCGAGTGGAATAGGCAATTGAAACCAAGAGTGAGGCGATTGCCAAACCTTCGCTATTTGGCCAATGCATACGGCATGAACACACCATTCCCTTTCTTACCCAACCCATAAAGTCGACTTGTAAAGCTCCATCTCCAATGATACTCAGATGAGCACATTGCCTACGGGACCCTTCGAATCCCATCAGCTCCAGACCTGCTGGCTGCGGAGACCCTTTATGTGGGGTTCCTCTATCTGTCATAATATATAAAGTGTGTGGTGACTTTTTAAAGACCCCTTCGATGGGAACTCTCTGGGGCAGGTTTGGCGGGACGAACTTGCGCCGATGAGCGGGGAATTCTTGATGTCAGTTCGAGAGCTATCGAAATCACAAGGGCGACAGAGCCACCATATTTTCATACAGCTGACTGTGTTAAGGTCAAGCAGTTTACTCGATGGGATCCTCACGTCGTTCAAGGGGGGGTGGAATAACACGGGCCGCAGGGCGAGCGGTGCTCGCGTCCCGCTGCGCCTGTCTTAGGGCGGGTTCTCAAGTCGAGCTACCTGCATGAAAGTCACTACCCTCACTAACATGAGCGTATAGTAGCAGGGCAAAGCCGTACAGAGGCGTGTTTCAAAATCCAAGATCAATTTTTAGACAAGTCCTTTTTCGTATAGGCAGATCATCTCCATACTAGGGTAGCGGTTTACATGTTACACCCGACTTTTTAAACATTGCCTTTTGATTTGTTCGCTACCATCAAGTCGGTGTCTGGTTTGGCATGAGGGATATTTCTCGACAGATTTACGACAGGCTGCGTCGGGCAAATTTTTTTCTTTTTTGGCCGTGCCTTCAATGCAAAAGGTGGAGGAGGGTGGCAACAAGTGGTTTCCCTCCCCTCCCACTGCCACTCACTAACATGAAAGTTGTGCCGACGGTACCTGCGATGGACCAGCCCGGCCGGAACCTTGAGTGCCACCCGGACGAGGCTATGCTAAAGTGTCTCTGCGCAACCACGAACCGGCTTGTGAATCCGGCCCGGGTGGAAGGACAATGCAATTTGACTTACGTGGATCCCGCGTTTTCGCTCAGACAAGACGAGGCAATTCTCCGTAAACAAGCTTTTCTGTACCTGGAAAAGCTCTGCGGACACACCGCCAAGCCCAGGTTAACAACTGCACATATCCTTACTGCTGCTTTCCTAAGTTCCGTCCGCTTATTGTTTTTGATTTGGCACACGCTTGTGGAGAGGGATCGCCCACTCAATACCACCCTCCGCGTCCCAACCGGGCCAGCGTGTTGCCGTGTCTCGCGCACACATCGAAAACCATGACGCCTCTCGCATCCAAGCCCTGTTACGGGGGGCCTATCCGTGAGCAAACAGTAGAATCAAGAGCTGCAGCTCCATCTCCACGATATGCACTGCGCATTCGCACCTTGGTTTTGGCCGCTTTCCGGCTTTCCACTTATAGCTGTGTATCGCGCGTCTTGCTCAACATGATCTTCGCCGAGCTCGCCCAAATAGGCAATCCACAAATTTGGCACCACCCAAGCTCTAAATAACCACCTACGAGCCACCCAATCATATCCAAATTCCGTACGCCCCTCTAACCCCCGAATTCGCACCGCTTCAACCCCACCAAGGCTGCCATCACCACACCCAAGCTTTTGCTTGCTTGCTTGCCCGCCCGAAAAAAATAGACCCGAAACAACCACTTTACCGCAACAGCACATCACCCAGCCCACACATGCGCCATGTCCGATAGACCCGCTCACCGAGGCGGCCGCGGTGGCCAAGGAGGAAACTTCCGCGGTGGTAGGGGAGGCGGTCGCGGGGGCGGCGCCGGCAACAAGGAGGGCGGCCACAACCAGTCGGGCGAGCGTGAGCGACCCAAGAAGGAGAACATCCTGGACCTGGGAAAGTACATGGATAAGCAGATTACCGTCAAATTCAACGGCGGCCGTGAAGGTACGCAGGAGCCTTGTGCTGGCCAAACCGATATGGGTATTTTTTGGACATCAAGTACTGACATCCATCCTTCGCTGCAGTCAAGGGAACGCTCAAGGGATATGACGCTCTGATGAACCTCGTCCTCGACGATGTCCATGAAGTTGTCCGAGGTTGGTTGCCGAATTCTGCTCTTTGGATTTGATGATTGGGACAAGCCCTGCTAACATACCTCCGCTGCAGATGAGCAAGGAGAAGAGGCCACTCGTTCTCTCGGTCTTGTCGTTGTTCGAGGAACCCTGCTCGTCCTAGTGAGCCCCGTCGACGGAAGCGAAGAGATTGCCAACCCGTTTGTTCAGGCCGATGATGACTGAATAAGGGAAACCAATATGCATCGCGAGGAAATCTTAGGAGGCACTATATACCAGCGAGTCGGCCATTTTACAGGTGGTATGCTGTGCAGGCGGCATAAACACTGGGCCACGACCAAAAATCTCCTTTAGACGATGTCTATTGCCGTGTCATGTTCAGTTAAGCCTAGAGCCGAGGCGCTAGGCTATGAGTATTAATGGCTGGTTTTTATCACGGCGGCTCCAGCGAGACCAGGCATCTCCAATACCGGATAGTTTGTCTGCAACGTCACATAGAGTCACATCCTTTCGTCTGTTTGAATCAAGACAAAACTATTCATAAAATCAGAAAGTACTATCATCTCGCTATCTCGCTCAGTCCTCGTCCTGCACAACCCTCGAACACTATACAAGATCCCGCAAAATCCAGGGCCTATGTTGACACAAAGTTTGTCCCTTTCTTGCCCATGCCCGCACCACAGGCAGGCCTTGATGCCTGCCTAGGGGCCCATTTCGCTGTCATTGGTTAGGTAATAAAACCTCTTCGGCTCTAGTTAATCAAAATCCTTGCCCTCTAGCCTAGCCAAACTGTCAACCATGCCGTCGTCTTAAAGGGATATCTACAGTGTCCTCATCGAGTTCCTCCTCATGCGCTTCTTTGTTATCACCATAGAATATGTCGCTGCATTTCTATAGCATCTCTCATGAGATTTCGTTTTCGGTTGGTTAGTTTCCTAAAAGCTTCGTCCTTGTTTGTTACCCTTGACGAGCTCCCCGAACGCGTTACCCAGCTGCTTCTTGAGCTCCTTATAGCTGATGAGGAAGCTAGTCTGTTCATCTCGACTCGTCAAGCAGATTCTCTCTTCTGTCCCTGCATCCAGCTTGTTCAGGCACCGAATCATATGTCCCATGTCTAGGGCAGGGTTGCCATTGCTGTCTACTTGGTGAAAGACGTAGTCTCTGAATAACTTGAGCATATAGCGCTCACCGTTTTCTGACCAGGAGCGATCGCCATCAAATTCATATCGTTCATTGATGGCACCCAGTTTCATCATTATCCTGGCGATCCTGCCGTTCTCCAACTCTCGATACAAGTCTGAGTTCATCTTGTCGACAACATGTAGGTTCTGGTCTAAAGAAGCCACAATGCGCCCAGAGATCCCCCGGATAAACTCATCGATCCCCTTTACCGCCGGGGGAGGTTGCGGCGTGAGGAGCCACAGGATGGTATCCCTTAGCTCCACTGAATATGTTCGACTGATCTGCTCCAGTGACATTTTAAGATTGGTGAGATGGATGGGTAAGGTGTTGGTTGCAAGACATAAGAGAAGCCGACCAAATTGAATGAAGTCTTCTTGCTGGAGTTCTTGGATGGATCTTCGGGAATCGAATTGCACGACGTCTAAAATTGAGCATGCGCTCAATCGAATTCGATTTCTGTCCGTCAAGATGATCTTGCTCGGGTCGATACAGCGTGCTGCCAGGTTAATAGCATGAATAGCTTTGAGTGCGTTTGCAATCTGAGTGATGTAGCTCCATAAGACTGACTCAGAGATGGGTGTTTTCTGATGAAATCTGGTACCATGGGTCGCGTTTGGTGATAGGTGAACTTCGCTAAGAGTTTTGGACAGAGGATGATAGTTCTGGACGAAAATCAGGGAGCTATCCCCGAACGCCCGTGTGGTAAAGGCATCAAGAATAGACACAACACTACCGTTATCAATACGACGCCACTCTTTGACCAGCCGTATTGCGTGCTCGTTAGTCAAGCGATATCCCTCAAGTCTTCGGAGGCAGTAAAAGTATCCGGTCTTGGTTGACGTGGCCTTGTATACCCAACTAGGGTACCCGAAGATATTGGCATTCTTCCTATGAGTAGTATCCAAAGCAACGAGGGAATGGTAGTTATCTAGCTGAGGGAGCTGGGAGTTGGGCATAACTTGCAGCGATGCCTCAGCCTTCTTAACATACTCCTCCCGGACCTTCTCGGGTAGAAAAAAATCGTGTGTCATGCGATGGTACGGCATCAAATCATCTCGATGGGGCCCCTGAGGAGCATATAGATGATGCTGGAGAGGTTGGAGGGTTGAGGGGAAAGCACTCTGTGCCTGGAAGTAATTGGCCCCATGTCCTCCAAGGCCGCCATGATCTTCGGCGTAGGGGTTAAATTGAGGAGTAGGCAAGCCTTGGCTTACGGAGGACATGGAGAATGGGTCGAAGGAGACAGTATCTTGGGTGTTGCCATTTGGTGTTGTCTGAGGTGGGAAATTAGGATATATTTCGGACATGCAGGGTATTATCTTACAGTTGCATTGATATCAAATGTAGGTGTAAATTCGCGGATTGAGGCAGGGTTGAAGACAGCGGCATCGTTATCTTGAGAAATTCCTGGATTAACAGGGGCTTAACGGGGTCAGTTGATAGTCAACAAGCAAGACATCAGGGAAAAGACATACCAGCTAAGCCTCGTGGAGTGAAGGCCGGCGCGCTTGCTGCTTGGGAAGAAAACGTTGGTTTCTTCCCTCCAGCCTGAATGTTGGCTGGAGTGAATGATGGTGACTCGACATTTAAAGCCTTCTTGGATCTGCGTATCAAATTTGTTAGCTGTGTTTCAAATCAAATATAATTGAGGTCCTGATTGTTTGTTTCGATGTTGTTGATAGAGTTGAATATTTGGTTCATGGGAATTCATCCACCAGTTGGATAACACAAATTTGCCCGAAATTTGGAGGAAATCTGGAACCAATCACCAATCTAACCATCCTGCGATAGCTACATGGCAGGCAGGGCTACCCAAACTTGCGGATGGCTTTGCGTCCTCGTTTGTGGGAAGAATATTGGCCCATGCACGGAATGATTCACGAGGGACACAGTCCCTTTCACATCCGCTCTAATGTCTTGCCAACGTGGGATGTGCAACCCGATTTACCAATGGAACCAAGCCGCCAAATCCCCTCATTTGAATGCGACAGTAAGATTATGATAACTTTTGAAGCCGAGTCGGAGAGGCCAGTGATGGTTGAGGCGCTTCTTTGGGGGGCCAAGCGGATGGAGGAATTTCTTCGTGAAGAAGTTGGGAACGCACAATGGCGGGTGTAGGACGAACAAAGACACGGGGTTATCACCTACAGTTCTTGGTTTGAGTTTGTTTTATTCTGATCATGGCTGAATGCGCAGCCTTGATCTTCGTATCGACAATGGCCGTAGATGAGGACGTTTCGACATAGTGTATCTTTGTTTTCTGGACCGAGTGTTAGTTCGCAAAGCGTGGGATCGTAGGCGCCTGGTATGTGGATTGGTGGACTGACCGCGTCCCTTCGGCCTCGGTGACCCGACCTGGCGACGAAGATCGGCCGTCTGATATCGCGACGTGGCCATGGTCAGTAGAATATGTTGAGGAAGAAGCCGCCCCCTTGGCCGATTTTACGACGTCTGCCAACATTGTGAGCGGGTGAGCGGAATGGAGGAACTGAAATAGCAAGCGATGATTGTGAGGGGGGGATCGTGCGATTCATACGCGAAGGGTTGGGGGAGCGTCACGTACTTGACTCTGGCAAGCATTTCCCATGGCTCAATTGATCGAGGCGACCGGCCGCCCATGGATGACGAGAAGCGGGGGGTTGTCGGCGGGCTGGTCGAAGCAGCCAGGGTCCGTGAGGGTGGGGAGGAATGCAAGGGCCAAGCGCAGAGTTGAACTGGAGCACAAAATCGTCCTTGCCCTCAGGAAAGGCACCTCGACAGCCGATCGAGGTAGCGAGGCCCTCGCGAGATATAGGGATGTCGGTGGGGAGAGGAGTGGCTCGCCGACCGGACGGGAGGGTTTGGGCTGGGCAAGACTTGACAAAGTCGCGAGGGATGGGGGGGGAAGGGCCACCAAGCGCTACAGTACGCGCCAGGCCCCTCAGTAAAGGATGCGTCGGATAAGTAGGTACTCCACAGCCAATTTTTTTTATGGGAAGTACTTTTGTCCTCTACCTGCGTCCCCCGCGCTGTCCAATGATGCCAACCGTTGCTGCATATGCGCTTCCTTTAATTGCATTCACTAATGTATTTGGCCTGCAAGTGGAGGCACCAGCACACGACTTGCTACATCGTGCAATGATATTATCAGCTATAGACCAAGCAGCAGAAAGCTGGTTTATCTAGACGTCGCGGCTCTTTTCTCCAAAATTCATTGGGGCATGTATCATATCCAGCAGACCTCACCTTTTCCCTCCCCCCTCTACTCTCTCTATTTCTCTTTCCTCACACCTCATCTATCTGGATAGGCGAATAATCCGGGGTTATCTACCAACTGGGCTCTAGTTCTCAAGGCCGACCTGACCATCCTTGGGTGCACTGCTCAAGTGCTCCACTTCGAAACCAATCGTCACCGTCACCCATAGCCCGTCATCGAACCCCGAAGCACCGGCACCGGCGACACGGCATACAAGCCAGGTAGCCGTCCCTGTTTCTGTCACACTGTACAGCGTGCCGTAAACTTTGCGACTCCACGGCGCACCTTTTGAGTGCACCCAGAAAGCCACGCGAATAGTTTATTTGTCCAGAGTACACCCTGATGTGCGCATGCCCCAGCAATTAAAGGTAGCACCGTCACCACGTCTAAACCGGGCATTAGCTCCCGCTTCTCCCAAGAACATCGAAACGAACACGTATACGAAACATCAGTCGACCGATACTACGCGACCGCGAATTTCTACTCTACATCGCCTGGGGGATATCGACCCATATTGG
The DNA here is from genome assembly GCA_020975415.1 of Calonectria hawksworthii. Lineage (NCBI taxonomy): Eukaryota > Fungi > Ascomycota > Sordariomycetes > Hypocreales > Nectriaceae > Calonectria > Calonectria hawksworthii. Next base: position 840,369 of record JAHXZK010000001.1, on the reverse strand, counting down.
AAGCATGGCTGAGGGCGAGTTTGACTTGGGACAGCTGTCCATGAGCCAGCAGGAAGCACTGGATCAGTACACCCAAGTTACAAATCAGGACGTCAATGAGGCTATCCCGTTACTGCGACGGTCGGAATGGAACGTCCAGGTAAGATGTTAATCTCAATAGAACTTCGGTTCGCTACCAGCTGGTGCTGACCATCCAAACCTCAGATCGCTATTGCCAAGTTTTTCGATGGAGAAGGCCCCGACCCTTTAGCAGCAGCCGTCCCTACCCAAGATATACCTCGAGCATCAGCCCGACATGAAAACCTTCAAGAAAGCTTACTGTCTGCTGCTGCTTCTCGGCCTCATCGTGGATCTCAGCGACAACGAACCGACCCCGCCCCTCGAATCGTGCCACAGAGCCCAGTGACGAGCAGGTCACCCTGGCTTATTGGATTGCTTCTGGCCCCGTTTGGATGGGGGTGGAAAGCGGCATCAACTTTGTTACGAACACTACTTTATGCCTTTACGCTTTTACCTGCGTCGATACGCCCGCGTGCCGTTACTAGTAGAATCTCGACCGGATTTAGGGGCACCAATGGTCGAAGACCACTTATGCCTCGAGACACTGCCGCCAGATTTAAACGAGAATTTGAAGAAGAGTATGGCGAGAACGGATTGCCCTTTTTTGAGGGAGGAATTGCCCAGGCCCACGATCTGGCTAAGAAAGATCTCAAATTCATGCTCGTTGTTCTCATGTCTCCTGAACATGATGATACCGAGCCCTTCGTCAAGGAGACTCTCCTCTCGCAAGAAGTTGTCGACTTTATCAAAGATCCCACCAACAATATTATTCTGTGGGGAGGTAACGTACTGGACTCGGAAGCTTACCAAGTAGCGACCGAGTATAACTGTACCAAGTTTCCCTTTTCGGCATTGGTTTGTTTAACTCCCAAGGAGGGTAGCACCCGCATGGGAATTGTCAAGCGGCTTGTTGGGCCAATGCCCCCAGCAAGCTATCTATCGGAGATAAGAACAGCCATGGAGAAGTATGGGTCTGGTCTCGATGGCGTACGAGCGGAGCGAACAGCACAAGAAGTGACGCGAAATCTTCGGACAGAGCAAGATTCTGCTTACGAACGTTCATTGGCTATTGACCGGGAACGCGCGCGTCAGAAACGGGAGGCCGCCGCTGCCGCGGCAGCAGCCGAGAAACAGGCTCAGGAAGAAGCGGAGGCAGCTGCAAGGCTAGAAGAAAAGCGACAGCAGTGGCGAGCTTGGCGAGCGACAACAATTTTGCCCGAGCCCGTGGCCGGCGACAAGAGTGTGGTTCGAGTTGCACTGAAGATGCCTGAAGAGTCCGGCATCGGGCGAATCATCAGACGATTCCCGCAAACTGCCTCCATGGAAGAGCTGTATGCATTTGTGGAGTGCTATGAACTTTTAGAGCAGGAGAGTGGAGGAGCAGAATGCGCCAAGCCCGAGGACTACACGCACGAATTCAAGTTCCGAATCGCCTCAGTTTTGCCGCGTGTGGTTCATGAGCCTAGCGCAACAGCCACGATGGGCGAAAAGATTGGACGATCTGGAAACCTGATTGTGGAGGACATTAGTCCCGAGTCGGCATCAGAAGACGACGACGATGACGAGGACGAGGAGGCTGAGGCCGAGGACTAGAGAAACTAGCTATGAGTATGATTAGCTAGGTGTGCAACGCCCATGTATGTGATGAGATATTTTGTATAGCGGTCAAAGATTCTGCTTTTTCTTTTCCGGGACGATTGGCTAGAGTAGGATGGATATTGTCACGAGGCATTGTTCGGGTGGTTCCAGCCAGGGTCTCTTCAACGGCCACACATTGGCCAGGGCTTCAAGGTAGCATCCATGTCCCTGCATGCGCAGACAGCTACATAGACGTACAATAGACGGCTAACCTGCGGTTTTGTCAATGAGGAAGTCCGGTTTCTGAATGCGGCTACGCCGTCAGAACATGACACTAAACAGGCAACCTGTATCGCCTGGTGATGCATGCACAGTGTGTAGGGATGGATGCGTTTCAAGTCGCCGTATCGTTGATGTGTCGTTAGTGCCGGACCGAGTCGTCGTGCAAATTGGCTTCCGAGATTTATGCATGAGTCAAAATGGCCGCCATGCTCAATGACACGCGTCCCGACTCTTCCCACTCAATGCACGAGCCAAAACGGACAGGTCCCTCGTGCATGTAACAGAACGTCACCTGCATTTTTGTGGCATTATTCACCCGTCGCTTGGTGGGATAGACAGAAGCTGCCCAGCCTCTAAGGAAAGAGGGGTGGTTTGATTGCGTAGGGTTGTGAGGCTGTGCAGTGGACAGCACTCGACTCAGAGAGGCAACTCGGCGAGCCAGTACAGATAAATACAGTGTTGAGGTACCGGCCCGCGCAGGTTTAAGTAGATACGGAGCTAAATTTCGGATTGGACCAACAGTCACCGAACGGGCAGCCCGCCACCTCCCTCTACGTTTGTCCGCGTTGGCCTCCACTGGTTTCGGCTTGCGAGCCCGCCGCCGCTTCCTTGTTCTTTGGAGGTTCCAGCCTGTTGCTTACCCCGGATCTTCCGCCTAAACCCACCAGGGGCTCATTAATCTTCATTTTCCCTCCCGTCCGCGACACGCCCTCAACAACTTCTTCGCGTCGTAATTATTAGGTGCGTTTATATGTGTGTTTGTTATTGCCGCTGGTGTTTATGCTCATCAACATCCACTGTCCCCTGTTAATGCGCGCGCGTATCTTGTGGCATTGCTGCGGCTCTCCAACCCAAACGGGAACTGACTTTTGACAGCGCCCCATTGACCTTCAAAGGTGACGCACGGGGCTTCCTGCAAACACTCACTGCACGCCGTGATAACTTGAACATCGACCGTCTCCCACGCCGTTGAGAGGCTGAGGTGATTCAAAATAAAATACAGGGTCGGCCAAATCAAAAGACAACCCTACGCCCGGGTTGGACGAATTTTCGCTTGAATCCTTCGTGCACCTAACCAACTTCGCATCATCTCAGGGATCACCAGGACCCTTGCTCATTGCTTATCCCAAACAACGGCGCTCCAATCAGTCGGCGGCTACTCCTGCGAAGGCATCAGGGTCCTAACCACCAACCTACCAAACCGAGGGGCTCGCTTGGTGTCACGAACACACCATCATCAGCGCCTTTTTCTCGACCTCAACCCCAACCCCTTTCGAGCTTCCTGCACCTCCGCTTGCGACCGTCGTTCCGTCGCGATTCCTCGACCTCCGACCTCCATTCACTCTATCCCCTCCCGGTCGTCCCGCGTGCTCCCGCTGCGGCGCGAGCTCCGAGGCAGCAACCATGAAGTCCATGAAGGGTCTCAGCATGGGAAGGGTCATCGGCAGCATCAGGAAGAAGGCCAGCAATGCCTCTGCAAGTACGCGCCACCCGAACGCTCTCCATCGCTATCGACCGTGGAAGTGAATACTGACGAAGGATTCTGTGCAGGAAGTTCTGAGGGCGCTGCTGTCAGTGGTACTACACCAGCTTCGACACCCGAAATCACAGCTCACAATAGTGTGGTATGCATCTATCCCTTGCATGAAGAGGCGTCTTCGTCGATGTCTTGCTTCTTGCGCGTGCCGGCGCTAACAATCCATGCAGAAAGCCTTCATTGAGTCAGGTGGTAAAACTCAGGTTAGTATTCTACTGCTTCAGCGTGCATCTCCTCGTGGCGCACTAAGGCTAACAGCTATATTCGCATTATCAAAGAGTGATGAAGTTCTCTTTTTACCCCCGATCGTCGATGCGGCCGAATCGTCTCCCAGCGCTGCTGCTGAATGCGCACGCATTATTCGCAAATACCTCTCGCGAGACTATTTGGGTCGGCCATCATGGCAATACAACGCGATCATGCTTACGCGCATTCTGACCGACAACCCGGGTGCGACTTTCACAAGAAATATAGACCAAAAATTTGTTGATACTGCACGCCACCTCTTGAAGGCTGCGCGCGACCCGAGTGTGCGACAGATTCTCATGGAGACTCTTGATGATTTTGAGCATACCAAGTTGGACGATGAAAACTTGACATTGATTATATCAATGTGGAAGAAGGAGAAAGAGAAGGCATTCAAGGATGGAGTATGTCCCCGTTATTATTTAATCTCTGCTCATATCACAGATTGGTGGTTAACATATCAACTCACAGGGCCGAGCACCGCAGTCGATTCCTCCTCAAAATCCCCCCTCGGGGCAGCCTCCTTATAATCCCCATTCGCAGAACTACTTTGCCCGCAGCCACAGCAACAAGCGATTGCCTGATCCTGTTGAGCTGGCCAGCCGGCTCGAAGAAGCGCGGACATCGGCCAAGCTACTCGAGCAAGTCGTCATGAACACAGCTCCGAGCGAATTCCTTGACAACGACCTCATCAAGGAGTTTGCGGACCGTTGCCAGAGTGCATCTCGTAGCATCCAGGGCTACATGACATCAGAGAACCCAGCCCCTGACAATGAGACCATGGAAAACCTCATTGACACCAATGAGCTATTGCAGACAGCTCTCAACCAACATAAGCGAGCTGTGCTCAATTCTCGCAAGCATCTTGGTCTCGGCCAACGAACCGACTCTGACACACCTGTCAGCATTCCTCACTCGAACGGGTCCGGAACTCGAAACGAAGAGCGGGTTTCCATGTCTGGTTCTTACAACCCCCCAGCCAATGTCAGTCCCATCAGCAACCACGGCAAGGGCAAAGAAACAGACATCTACCCTCCCCCTCCTGGTCCACCCCCAGGTGTCATCGCCACCGGCTCTGGTTCTTCCAAGCCGCTCCCTGATGCCGCAGCAGATCCCTTCGCCGACCCTGCCGGCACGTCAAGCCACGCAGGCCCCAGCTCCAACGGCGAGTTCTCCGAACGTCTTGCTTTTGAACCCTTCCACCCGGGCGGCTTCAGCCTAGGATCGGAGTCGACTGACCCCAAGGCGCACCAGCGGCGCGGTGTCGCTGATGAGGTCTCTGACGACGACGATCTCTATGACGCACCGCCAAAGAGCAAGCAGCCCGCGCAGAAGTATTAGAGACCAAGGAGAAACAGCACCGAAGGTGGTTAATTTTTTTAGCACTTTGAGATACCAGTAGAGATGATTAGCAGGACTTGGTGGAGTTTACAGTGGAAGTCAGATTCTGGGAAACTGGCTTTTCGTTGAACTCACGTGGGGACAGATAGTTGGATTTGAGCAAGAGCAAGAGGATTGGATATGCAAAGGTTGCAACGGAGACTGGTCGTATACTAGTATATGCATGTCATGGGTGGTGTTTACACAGCGAAGGGGCGAAATGCCACATAGCGTTTCTTTCTTTCTGTTGCATTGTACTATAACCATATTCTAGGCATGAGCAAGCAATTGGTTTCCTTCTGACGCACGCACGATGTAAAGCTCGCAAGTGATGCCGCAGCCGGTCAAATGCCCCGGGGTTTGGGCCTATATGCTTCTTTGGGCTGCGCCTTAGGCATGCAGTGTGTCATCCGGAACCCTCGTACGACGTGGGGAAAGGGTTCGTCGCAACAAGGTGGGAAAGGATTCTAAATAGTGTGCTCCCCTGTCCTCGGATGCCTGGGTGCATCGCATGATACGAGGGTATAAGCAGCATGACGTTTTTTTCTCTCTCTCTCAAAGATGCGTTGGCACAGCAGGGGAATGAAGGAGGGGGTGATGGAGCAGTGCGGGCATTGCGTGATACAATCGCGTCCTGGCTGACCGAGACACCGAGACACCGAGACAGAAGGGGGAGAATAGGACGCTTCATTGGCGGTATAGTGGTGACTACACGTCTGGTCCATGATCCAGCCGGTCGGACCTGGGAGTCACAGGTTCCTGCTAACAAGCACCAGGAAACTACGTGGTCAGAACTCGAGACAGAGACGGGTTGCACATGCGCACGAGGTTAAGCCAAGGACACGACGTACTTTCCAGTTTCACAAGAAGCAGGTGGGGGAGCGGGAGAGGTTATGTGCATATTTCTACAGAGGTCTACAGGCAGGCGTGTATCGCGGAACAAGCAAGACGCGGCGCTGAGCGTGTCAGACACCTTTCCAGATGAAACCACGCCCTCCCTTTGACCCCTCACCTCGCGGAAGCTGGAACGAAACGAAACAAAGCAAAACGAGTCGGACAGGAACCGTTGGATTGGGCACGCATGGTTCGGGCAGATGACAGAAACGGGAAGTTCATGACCGACGTGGTGCCGGAGCGTCGGGGTCGGCAGTGGAATATGACAAGGACCCTGGATAGTCTTGTTGCGGTACCTACCTGGATTGGGGCATGTTGAGGTTTTTGTGTAAATACTATAGGCTCTTGGCCCCCATCTAGTGATTAGTAAAAGAAAGAAAGCAGAGAGAGAGGGACCCGGGGGGTAGTTGCTGATCACTGCCAGTGCTATCAACGCTATTGGTGACGGGGGCGGCATCCTGCAGGCGAGTAATCAAATTCTCGAAAGTCTCCGCAAAAAAAACCCAAAGAGCTGCATGCCAAGGTGGCATCCGGTCAACCTCACCCCGCGAGCAGGGCGACGGCGGTTCTGGCAGCACGCAGCCGGAGGAGGGTCCCTTGAAAAGGGAAAATCCCGGGGTTGTCGAATAAAATGTCTGTTCGACGCCGTGCTGCATGAGCGGGTAGCACGGCAGCCGCAGCAACTGCGTTGGAGGGAGTTAGAGCTAGCTGGTCTGAGAATAATGATTGGCCTGGGGAGCGTAATTGGATGACGTCGAGAAGGGCCATGTTTAATATTAGATTGGAAACCAGTGGCCACGGCTCGTGATGGAAGTCGGAGCCACGATGCTTGGAGTTGAGTGGCAAACGTTGCTGCCGTTGCAAAGAGATGGGTTCCATGAGTAAAGGGACGTGCGAGACGAGAAGGGGGACCGAGGGCTGGTCGCTCTCGGCGGAAGAGGAAGCATACGGTCCACCGGCCGGTGAAGCCGATCTCAAAGCAAAACAGACCGATGGAATGGGTTTGAGCGGAGCAGAGGCTGATGAGCTGGGGTGGACCAAGAGAGGCGGTAAAAGGGCAATAAAGAGAGAAATGTCGGAGGATGAGGAGGCAGAAATGAAACGCGGAAGCGTAGCCAAGCGCGGGAAGGGCCGCGGGCAAGACGTCCAGGGGTTTCGGCGCCGGAGGAGGGATCGTGATGGGCGGCTTTGGCGGTCATGTTGGCCGTTGTATGGGATGCAATTGGGCTCAGCTCAGCGCGCGTGATTGTGAATGTGCGGTCAACCATTTCTTTTGTGGAGGAGCGCGCGCCTTTCCTTGTGCAGGAAATGTCTGCGAGCGAGTCGCGGTGCTAGCTTCCTCGAAGGACGCGAGGCTGTCACTTAGTTAGGGCCCTACGATGGATTGCAGAAATGTTCTAAAAGGGAAACCTAGATCATTTAGACTAGGGTTAAAAAGCGAAAGAGAAAGGGAAAAAAAAAGTGCATACAAACGTAGCGAAAAGCGAAGTACAGCGGATACAGATGCGAGAAGAAAAAACGAGGACGTACTATGTACCAAGATAGTACAGATGCAGTGTTAGTTTAGGTAGGATCGGGCGCCCTAATGGTGCCTCTTTCTTGCACTTGCCCCAATCAAAATGACCAGTCCGGGGTCGATGTTGGCCGATGGTCGTTGAGCTGGGGACGACTCGGGATGAACTCAATCAAGCGGCGGCTGGACTGCAACTCAACGCGGGCCGGCTCAGGTCAGCGGCCTGAAGCGGAGAATCCATCAGAATTTCAGGTTTAGGCCTCAGCTGAATGAAAGGAAAAACCACCAAAGACTGCTGCAAAAATAAACCACAGCCGTCGGGCATCGGCCAGCATGGCATAGCATAACCACTATGGGCCGGCAGGAACAGAGATGAACCCTCCTCGGAGGTGGCAGCAAGCAGGGTCAGCGCAGTCGGTGTTAATAAAGGCATTGGATGCGAACAAGCAGATCCTGGCGAGCACGACGACACCGCCCTTAAGCAAAGCGGGTGAGGGTGAAAGGCGAGTCGCTCGCTCAAGCCGAGACGACGAATCTCGCGGCGCCATGGCCTCCGGGCACACCGTGTTATTGCAGCATGTGTGTGGCTTGTCGTCGCGAGATTCGCTGCCAATGCAGCCTCTGTCGGGAGGGCCCAAAAAAAGAAGACCCGAGAGAGCGCAAGCAGCAGCATGACGGGCATGTACATGGGACAAGGACAAGGTCTCGTCGAGAGCAACGTCAAATGCGGCGGGCGGGCACGAGGCGAGGCGAGCCCGGGCTAGCATGGCATGGCATGGCATGGCATGGCATCGTGGGCGCATCGAAGGCGCATCACATCGCATCGCATCGCATTGGCGAGGAAGGGTAAAAGGCGTCGAGGCCCCAGTTCGCGGCGCCGGCGCCCGCGGGCGATTGGCTTCCGCCGCCACGCTATGAGGCAAGGGAGCCGAGAGAAGAGGGGCGACCGTTCCCCCGAAGGTGATGCCGGGCGGGACCCCCAATTGCCGTTTTGGGACATTCTTGCGAAGATATCAGATTGGCCAGGTGGGAGACGAAGCATGCCTCATGTCGAGTCAATATGTGCTACACCTACTTTTTGTTTCTTTTTTGCCTTTTGCCTACTTTTTCCTAATGGTACCTGTATACGCATGTGTTATGTACCTAGCCAGGTGTGTGTGTGTGCGTGTATGTGTGCGTGCGCTGTGCGTTGTGTCGTGTATGGGCTCTATAGCCTGTGTTTGCAACGTACGAGGGAGAAAAAAGCTTGGACCTGGGTTTTAGAAAGTAGTCTTTTCTCTTCTAATGCTGCAACGTTTCGTTACGGTGACGCCCGCACCGCCATCTTGCTGCTCACTCTTCCTGGTACACGTTTGACGTCGCATCTAATAGACGACTCTCGTTTTTTTAAATTCAAAATCGTTATTGCCAGACAAACGGCAAAGCTCGCCCTGTAACATGCATGGGCAGCTCACTCACCTGGAACACGTTTCTTCCTTCTCTGCTTTCCTTTCCTTCCGCCGCACGCACGCAGAGCTGCATCCGGGATCGACTGCGAAGCCAAGATTGCTTTCCTTTCTTTTTTCCCCAGCGCATCTCATTGCTTATCCCCAGCCAATAAGCCCGGGACCCGTCTTTTTAGGACAGCGGGCATCCTTGAACTGCTTTTACAAGGCTCGTCAATCTATTTCCACTTTGATGAAGGCTCGCTTGGCCATTCGTATCGTGATATTGGTGCTCTTGGGGCGGCTTTATGCTCGCTGGTGTTGTTGCCGGGCCTCAATTCTTTTTTTACACTCAGACAAAACACCGCGCAACGCAACGCACGCACGCACGCACATACACACATACACACATACACACATACACACATCCCATCCATCCACATACATCATACCTTGCGCACACGCACACGCGCACACGCACCTTCACACCTACACACCTCACCACTAGACCTTCAATCGAGCATGGGGCGTGTGTGTGCCTGTGTGCTCTTTGATGTCGTTTTACCCACCATGTCTCTGCCACCGCCTCTCTATTCGTCCACGGACCTCGCCCGAGTGAGAAAAAAAACGTTCATTCTTTCTCGACATGGCTTCGCTTGCTTGGGCTTCCCCCTTCTAGCCTTCTTCTCCCACGCTAGACCCTGGTTTCCCTTCATCATCCACAATCCGTCGCTCGACATTAGTTCTTCTCCACAGAGACGACAACTCACGCTTGCCACCCGATCTCCATCTTGCTCAAATCTCCACATGGCCTAGCTAAAGTTGCGTCGCCATGGTCCCCTTCCCCACCGTTGCCGCCCTTCTCTGCCTCTTCCTTTTTCCCCCCAATTCAAGGATGCTCCATGGCAACCCAAGTACCCTGCGCTTCTGCTGGCATTGCTCCGTCCCCCAAAGGGCCTCCCTGTGGCCCGTTCTCCCTCTTGTTGCTCGAATGTCCTGTCTCGTCCTCTGACGCCCCTCCCATCCACCGTGTCATGGACATCCATCACCAACATCACCCCCCCGATCTCTTGTTGACAGCGGCCCAACCCACTCGACCCCTGTTCCCCTCCTCACCTCCCATATGCACCAAGCCTTGCCATGCCGCCTTGTTAGAGACACATATATACCTGTTCAGAAGCGCCCTGCATGCCATGGCCCCAACCCAACCCGCGTGAAGTGGCTCCGTTGTTGCAGGCCCGAAGCCATACATACATACAGCGTTCCCCATCGCCTTTCCCTCCCTGGCTCAACTCCCCTGCTGCCCGTTCCGCCTCCTCGGATCTCCGTCCACCCAAGAGCCACAAATCCTACCGCCTCCCAACTCAACCGTCTGATGTCCCTTCGTTACTTTCGCCCCAAGCAGCCTAGTGTCAATCTGTCAGAGCCCGCCCAGCGCCTCTCCACGCGCACTTACACTCACACATACATACTCAGCCCACAACCACTTCCATTCCTGGTCTGAATACCACCTCGCATGCCCTCTTCCCATGCTCTTCACATAATCCCTCCCTCACCATGCGTTCCTCGACGGATCTTCTCCTCCCGTCACCCTGCTCCTCTCTCTCCTCTGCCATTCCCGCCGCCGTCAATTCCTTCTACTCGTCTCGCGCCGCCGTATCGTCTCGCCGTATGGCCCCTCTGAAACCGAGTCCTGTGGTGCATGTATCTCTTGGGCATCTCAGCTCCGAACTGCTAGCTCTCATCTTTGAACAGGTACGCAGGGTCCCACTCTCAACCACCCGCCATGTTAGTGCTAACTCGTACGCTCCCAGCTTCGAGATGTCGATCTTCCGTCGCTGGAGTCAGTGCGGTTAGCATCCAGAAGATTTGATGCCATTGCAACACCCATCGCCTACAAGTTCTTGACATTAAATGAGCGACTCGTTGCCCCTGATGCTGAAGAGCGCTATCCGGATGCCCTTCACCACATCTCTACCTACACCACACACGTTGTCGTGCCCGGGAATCTCGACCGCGACGGAATTAACAGAATTCTCCTCCACATTCGGAGACTCTCGTCAATACGGTATGTTGTGCTGCTCCTCGCACATCCCCTCGTTGCTGACAGGGTTCGTAGATGGCAATACTTTGACAAGAATTTCCATGGTGCCAACGTCTGGTTACCGTCAGACATTCTCAACCCAAGAAATCCACACCTCAGCAAAGCTAGACTTTACGTCGAGAATCTACCTCTGAGCGAAACAGACAACCATCTTGGCGATTGCTACACCAACGCCATTCCTCCACACCTCCTCACCTCTCTCAAACTCACCAGCCCTTCACCAACCCTCTCCACTCGCCTTGGCTCCGTGAAACAGCTCCTCCTCCAGTCTCCTCAACTCCGAACGCTGCAGTACGAGGACCGTGGCCAGGGAACGAGTTTCGAGTTTGCGCCAGGAGAGCGGCTGCCCCCTCTGAGCCATCTGCTATTGCGATCCTATGACTGGAACCACTCTGCCGAGGACGTAAGGGACCATTGGATTTTTTCACAACTGGAATCTTTGGAGTTGGTCTCGGTGCCGGTATTTAATTTCCTATCATCTGTTGTCTTCAACGATCTAGCCGGTCTACGCACACTACACGTAGATGACTATAGCCATCTTTCTGACAGGAGACAAGAGGCCACGAATGGCCTGTATATACTAATCAAGAACCACATCCGAGCCCTCGAGGTGCTTGACATCACCTGCCACACTCAGTTATTCCCCCTCGACGCAATTTTAACACATCGACGTTCGCTCCAGGTGTTACGATTCCGAGACCACGTTGGATTCGCAGACGATGATCGAAAGTGCCCGACGCTCTGGGCGGGAGACTTGGAGATGCTGGCTCGACACCTGCCACTCGTCCACACACTAGAAGTGGACATGGATGTGGACATGTGCAGTCCAGCTGATTTCCTCCGCTCCGTATGCGTTTTCCCGTCTTTGGACACGCTCACCCTGCACGTCCAGACTGTAGTGCGACCCCTCGAAGACGATATCCCCAACGGCGTGGACCGAGATTACGAGTCCGCCATGGGCATTTTCCGCTTCCTCGTGCAGAGTCGGCAGCACATGTTCGGCATCTCGTGGAAACGCATCACCATCAATGTCGGAGGTTGGAAGCGCGTCATGGTGAGACGTCTGGGAGGCGCATGGCACCGACTAAACGAGATGGGCATCTACGCTGAAAGATGCTTTGTTCTCGAGCGAGATGGCCAGGGGCGATTGGCGGTTCGGGAAGAAATGTGCCTGGAGAACTCAAGCCGCCGGGCCAGTCCCGCCCCTTGAGATTAACAGGAAACAACCCGACTGGTTCTAATTACACATTTTAAATCACCCATTTTGAGTGATCCCATGGGAGGCAGATGAACGACCAAGATCAAAGATCGCCTCCTGGAAGGTTCACCATAATATTTCAACTTATACAACGCCCTCAACTAAACTCGAAGTCGAGATTCAGCAAGGGGGGGTTGAAGGGCGTGTCCGGCCCAGGCCGACTTTGACGTGGCCAAAGGGGGATCGGATCGTCATTACTACTACTCCGAATGGAGATGTTTCGGCCTTGACAGCATGTAGGGACTGGGGAGATTGATTGACAGTGCCGTCATGTTAAGGGTCAGGATTTGATAATATAGCCCAACAAGGGTTTGGGTGTATAGTGATACACGAAGTTACGCAGACACGACCATAGACAGTAGATAGTCTGCTCGTAAATAGAGCAAAAAGATTGCAAAATCATAATTCACCTGTACCATACCTACTCGAGGGCCATCGCCCAGTGCCGACACTACCGTCCGGTGTCAGCATTGCAAAAGTGACGACACACAATGCCATCTTGCCGCAATCATGTACACAGTTCACGGCAAGCAAAGATCTCAAGGGGACAGTGTTTATTTGAGGCGTGAGAGCGTGTTCCCTATTTATAAGACAGGAGTCAGTCACTCAGTCCAAGACGAAAGTCGGCTTCGGGTATACAATCCAATCCTTCGATGATGGTGGCAAGAAGGTTTGTCCCCCGCATCAACTGCACTGCACAAGGTAAAGCCCAATGAAAATGAGCACAAGACGAAAAGCAAAAGTAATTAGACAAAATTAAATATCCAAAAATGAACTTTATTCAATAAACTGCTGTTTTTGAGGTATTATTTTGGATATATATGTGTCAAGAGTTGTCATGCTTTTTTTTGCAATGCCACTACCCTGTAGCAAAATGTGCAAATGACAATCACTCAAGAGCTATATACATGGGTAACAAGTGGCGAGTGACGACACTTCAAGGTCAATGCCGAAAATCTCTACAAGGCTTCCTTGACACAGGTCAAGTAATTAGGCAGAGGGGCACGGTGATACAAGACTATGTCCATGTGTATATGGTTCTCACTCAGATTACCGTGACTCTCCCTCATATTGAGAGATTTCAGCTCAGCCACCCCACGATCAGCCTCGTTACAACCTGTTCCTGTCTAGAAACCATGAACCCGGGAACCATCAAAGAGCAATCTCATGACACCTCCTTCTAATAATCCTGCGACAGGGGTTTGGGAGCTGTCAAGATGAGAGCAATGTAGCACTGGCCCATGGTTCCTCCTGTAAGCAGTGAGGAAATCTCCTCCAGGTATACAGCCGTCAGCTGGCGCACAGCCCAACCCCAATGGTCTGTTATTTTTAATTTTGTTTGTAATTTTTATATATTTCTTTTTTCCTTCTTCTTTATATTAAAAAATTAAAAAATTATTTATTTTAGAATTTTGTTTCATTTCAGGGATGATCCCCAGCCCATGTACGACACGCACCACCTCTGCCTCGATTCTCAGTCTTTCCTCTCCCCGCGCACCTACCCGGCCGGCGGCCGAGTTTCCCGCTTTCAGGTAGCTCCGACGCGGCGAAGGAAAGAGCAAACCAGCACGCCCCTTACTCCTCCTCTTCCTTCCCTTCACTCCCCGCGGTAGGCTCCGGCCGATTGCACCTTCTTGTTCTCGCCTCTGTTTGGTGGGAAACAAAGATTACTTTTTTAAGCCCAGCGGGGGGTGGAGGAGCAAAGGGTTTCGCTTCCAGGACGCCAAACTAGCTTGACCCGCACGGTCGCGGCAAAAAAATAAATAAAAAACAAAAACAACAAGGCAAAAAGAAAGCACACACGCTTCGCTCCTCGTCGCACTTCGTTCGTTGGCCAAACGCTTAAAGCAGACTAATGCGAAGCGCGGTGCGGCCGGCCCGGGAAGCCGGGATCGCTCCACACTGTGTGAGGTGGGCGGGGGGCCTTGTTTCTAAGAGCCGCGTGGCCAGGTGCCATTGTCAAACATGGTCCCATTGTTCGTTTTTTGATTCCCGGCGGCGCGGGGCGAGGGGATCGAGAACGACGAGGCGAGCAGGTGGTTTGGGAAGCGGGCGCTTCGGCGGCGGGAAGCTATTCGGGTGGATGGGAGGGGCGGGAGGCGCAGCGAGCAGAGCGCTGTTGGTTTGCTGTTGGCTGTTGGTTGGTTCTTGCGTCCAGCTGAACCGTTGGTCACCAGCGCACGTCTGCATCGGGCAGGGGTGTCCCGTATGTAAGTCAGGCATGCAGCAAGCGACGACGAGCTAGCCAGGCCTGCAATAGCCTCATTGTCGTGACCTTTACGAAAAGCGCCTGCGCGGGTGCGTGTAACGTGTCTCCAGAGGCCAAGTCACCGATTCATTGACCCGCGCAATCAACCCTAGAGGGACGAAATACGCCGACAGGCCCGTGTCCAATCCCTCCGCCAAGCACGAGGTTGGCCCCCCGGCCGAGGTCCAACCAGCCCAGTCCATGTCAAAATCAAACAACATGGCCGCCGGCAATGGGCGCGAACACCCCCTCTCCGGAGACGTCACTTGCAAGTCACGAGGCCCAGGCCCCCTCGGGCCATCCCGTGAACCGAGAGCCGATTCCCATGGGCTGGTGACTGCGCAAAGATCACATCTCGTCGACGGGAAACCGCTAGCAAACGGCCGCGATGAGGGCGAAATCTCCGGTCCTTTGGCCGCCGCCGCCGCGCACAGATGAAGCAAGGACGGGGGAGAGGCGGATGGGGCATGGGGAATAGCAAACATGAGATAAGGGGGTGGTTCGTGAGCCTGGAGTGCGTCAACCTGTGACACATTGTCGAGTCCTACGGGTGAAGGATATCCAAGCAGCGGGTGCCATGATGTCACAGTCGAAACGGGGGCGCACAGGATGAACCCTCCTTAGATCAGCAACGGTCAGACCTCTTCTCAGCCCAGGCCAATGGACACTAGCTGTCAGCACTGAGCCCAACGAGATTATGAAGACCTTGATCCTTGCCCAAGCTTGCCCCGGATCGGGGCAATGGTGTTCCCTGTTCTAGGGCGTAGTAGTCACGCCCTCAGGCCGCTGTCATAGCATATATGCGCTACGCTTGATGCACTGGCCGTTGAGGTGTCAAACCATCTTGACATTCTAAGAAAAGAACGTTACAAAGCACTTGCTTCTTGTTTATATTGAGCCTGGAGATTACGCTCCGGGGATACCTTTCCCGCCAAGGATAGCGTCGATTCGCCTCCTCGATCCTCGACAGGGAGGAGCTCGCTTACACTCGGCCGCAGCCACGTTTAATTTGACATGTAGCAAGGCTGAGCGTTCTGGTAGGTGTTAAACCGGGGATAGCATCATTTGGCAATATATTGTGTAGGGTAGCTTATACGAAAATAGTTGCGGCTGGCATGATTCCTGAATCAATCCAAATGTCTGGTCTGGTGTTGACTCGAAAGTATCCAGCCGATGAGCAGCTTCTTGGAGCCACAGTCTCTCTTTGGCATGTCATCTAGAGTATGGAGAATACTGGCAGAGTGACCACAGGGTTTAACAAATTGTCGCACTGCGAGAAGTCCCCGAGTGATCTTTGGTATCAAAGACTTGGGTCGAAGCTTCAGGATATGATTCCTAAAGTCAGGGGGAATAGGAAACTAGGACACTTGAACGCAACAACGTGCCCTTTGCTCTTTGATTTGGATGATTTGGTAGCATCCTAATTATTTGATAGCTATTTGTTTGATTTCCATTGTAAACAAGAATGTATTATTCGTAACATCGATCGAACGTGTTCCCCGCTGGGAAAGTTTGGGGTTTGGTTGGCGGGCTCTTGTCCGTTTCGTAAACAGCAATCGATTCGCTCGAGGGATCGAATTCCAAGGCCTTGTGCTTGACATCAAGGCTCGAGAGATTATCCTTTGACAAAGTGCCAGGTTTGCTTGCATTGCTCCCTGCGTGGTCCACGGTCAGAATTAGACAAAGGCAGCAAGAACCCCCCCCGATTGAATCGATAGTAATCTATAACCTGGCCACAGGGAAAAGAGGTAGCTTCTTGTCCGGGCCCGGGTCAGCTTGCTGAACCCCTTTCTTACTTTCAGCTTCTCAGCCACCCTTTGGACTTCAGCTGCTCGTAAGTAGTATCAGCGGCAAGTTCCCTCTGACGTACTCAGCTGCCGCCACAGCATCAGCCGCGTGGTTGATGGGAGATGAAAACAAAGAGTCATGATGGGGGGAGGGTGTAAACTAAGCCACGGGCAATAAAGGAGAAAGCCACCAGGCTTCGTGAAGACGATGGTGATGATGGAAGGTAAGATTACAAGCACACCTACGTGTAAACGAACAGTAAAGACTCGGGAGAAGGGAAGCAGAGAGCCCCTCCTCCCTCGCTTACAGCATCACCTCGTTCGTTGCCTTTGCCACCTCGCTAGGGAGGGGCACCTAAACCCTCTCGACGCGCGTGTAATGGTTCTCCAGTAACGTTGGGTTATAAGCTATTGGAAAGAAACTTGTAGTCTTCCCGCGCTACGGGAGGTTTTCAGCCCGACGCCAAAATACCCATTGCGAGGCTCTCGAACTGCCGAGGCGGAGGGTGCCAAACTGCATTTGGGAATCAGTGTCAAGCCCTCTCGCAACAATCCCTCAACTTGGCAACGTGCCCCTTATTTTCTTTCTTTCTTGCCAATAGTTTGCTTTATTGATTGACGGTAGTCAGTAATTCTCGTCCCATGCCACAATCGTACAGGTGTAAGCCTCGCCGACCCGACATTATGGACAAGGCCAGAGCCCGTGGCGTCAAAGTCTCCGTCCAGCCCTGAGACCGCGCTTCGTGTCCACTCAGTCGGTTCGCCATAAACACTATTTCGTTTCCCACTTGCACTCCGCCGAGCCATCGACCTGTCCTCGTGGCCGTCTCCAGCAACCGAGTCAGGTCAGGGGGGCGTGTGAGAGCGGCTTGTGGGAGGGGAACGATCTCGGGAGCATGGTGCCACAAAGACCAAGACGCAGTAGAGCGCTCCCACGAGGAAGAGCCCGGATGAAGAAAAAACACTGGCCTGAACTGATGGTTGGCAATTCATTTCTGCTTGGTCCCGTGAGGTTGGTCCCGAGGCGCTGGCTGGCCCTTTGACTGCTAATTCGGACTGAGCTGACGCCGAGATTTCTCAGGACTCAGGGCCGTGCCACCCCTTAATGGGATGGGTTATGACGCCAGAGTAGGACGGAGAGGGTGTGTAGAAGCTTCCTCGGGGGCGCGAGAGTGCTAGAGGGCCATCGGACAGGGAGGGGAGGGGGAGATGACGGGAATGGGTTCCTGCGTCAGCCCGCAACGCAACGCAACGCAACGGACTTGGATCACAACCAAACAAGAAACGCAACAAACATGGGCCTTGGGTGTCGGAGAGTTGGACGGCTCGTTGCGTTGCGTAGCCATCCCGCGATTCCCGTCCCCGGAAACAGTATGGCTCCCACTTTGCTCAATCCTCTCGCTCACTTGCACAATCCTCCGGCCAAGATCCAAGCTTCCCTCCGTCTTAGTTTCTCACCCCGAAGGAAACAATGAATTCAGCCGACCCGTTCTTCGTCCCCATGATCGACGACGACTCGCCTCGCCTCGTCCCGTCGTACGACGGCTTTCTCCGAGAGTAGCCAAGAAAGAATCTGGCCGTCCTGGCTGTTGCAGCTGGCCCAAGAAGCTTCCGGCTTCTCCCTTCCTCCACGCCTCTGTAGTCTATAGACAGCTATATTCAGTCTCGTCTCGAACTCCTGCCGTCCGCTTGCCTCGCCCTCGCCGTCCCTCGAACGATGGAATAGAAAAGAACGAGACACAATAATAAACATACGGATATCGTCATCCACATTCCAGTCGCTCGCCGCCGTTTGCGGTCGGGAACGATCTCGCCATGCTTCCCTCTCCCCCCCTCCTCGAGGGGTGGCGCTGCGGAAAGGGCGGGGCGGTTTGTGATCTGGACGGAACTGTGATCTTCGAGACAGATCTTGATCGCAGCCGGTGGCAAGTGGGAGAAGAGGGAAAAGGCGGGGGGCGTGTTGTCGCCTTTGGAGGAGAAGGGGCCCCCATTGTCTGGCAAAACTCTCTGCGTGCCAAGGTTCAACACGCCCTCGGGCGAGGCTTTCGTGGTTCCCGTGCGTCTGGAGCGTCCCGGCAGAATGGAAAGCGAAAATAAAAAAGCCTGTGGCGACAAGCTCTGTCGCCATCCAAGGCTTGGACCTTGGCCAAGTCGAAGCAAGGGGCGTGGAGGGGATTGCTAGCTCAGGCAGACAGCAAGTAAAACCAAACAAGGAGGAACGCAGAAGGGGAAATAGTAAGCAGGCAAACACTGAGCTTGTGCTCGCGCAATGCTCCACGTAGGACGATACTGGCCTGGGAAATCAAACCGTGTTGGCTCCGAGGACCAAGCATCCTTGGGTTCGTGCCCGTATAACCCACTGTCTCTCGGGGAAAATGAGAAGGCCTGCCCACCGGCGTTGGTGTTGACGGGCATGGAATGGCCGCTGAAACATCTGCACCAAGTTCTCGGGATCAGGATGGTATGGGCTGCGGTCGTAGCAGAAATTCCTTTAATCTCGCTCGTACATGGCATTCTGTTCCTACCTTCTCGCAATCCAGACACTGGATCTGTCTCAGCCCATCAGTGGCCCTCGCGTTGACACTTCCATACCTAAGCTCCCACGATGGCCTCAAACAGAGAGATCTTACGGGGTCTGCCCACGCCCTCCTTCTCCATACCGCGCCTGAACCCGCATTCCAGCGCCCCAGGTATCCGGGATGGCCACTCCCTTTCTCGCCTCTCTATTGCCAACGCCGAGCTCGTTCCTGGGCGGGGAGGCCCGCCCTGCCACCTCTCTCCCTGCCTTCGGCTACAGCCTTTTCCGTGCTACTCGTGCGCTGGCTGTCTCTCATCTCTACTGCCAGCGCGCGCTTGCCAAAGGGCGCCTTAATGTCCGGCGGGCTTCTGATAGAAAGCGTGCCTGATAGCTTTCTTGTTTCTCTCTAGGAGGGTCAATTCTCTGTTGCGTATCCTTTGTCCACGCCCCCCTCCCCTCCCCCCCTTTTACCGCTTCTTTTGGGCGGTCTCTTGGGTTATCTACGCCTTGGTTCAAAGGCGAGGGAATGGGTTTTTACCGCCAATGATTGAAATTCAGTCCTTCTAGATTTCAACCCAATGAAATTCGGGATGGATTACACGAGTCCATTGGACAGTATCAAATAGCACTATTGGTAAATGGTTGCGGCCGCTTGTGTCGTCGGTCCCCCCCCCTCCCCTTTTTTGGGACTACTTCGCGAGTAACTCCGCGGCGCCCAACCACTTGCTCAGAGCTCTTTCTCTCCGGCCAGCATCATCCCCATTGCCATGGCGTGACAACTGTTTTATTGTCCCTAGGACGTGCGACATTGGCTCCCCCTTGGGGCCTGACTCTCTGGCCGCTGGCGGGAAATAGGCCCCATGGCGGTGACGGGCGTTTGGAAGCTGGGTGTTCCTTGAAGACGGGCTTCTTTTCCCCTTCTCCTTCAGGCTACGGGGGGTGGGAGGGGACCCTTTAGGTCAGATGTAGACAAGTCCGCTGCTCGCACGTTCTCACACATACGCAACGTAGGCAAGTAGACACTTGCACGCTCGCTCGCACACACCACACCATTGCATCTTGCACGCCCCCTTTCTTCTCTGATCCTGCTGGCATTTCCCTCACCGCATCTGCATTACACATGACGGAGGCGACAGTGCGTTGAAGAGTCATCCGTCCTGTTCCGGGGGACCCAGCCTCGTAGACAGTCTAGACAGTCTGGGTACTGCACCCCGTTGATAAGTTGTCCGGCCTGGTGCCCAAAGGTTCTTTTGGCAGTCTAGTTCGGGCTGTCAGAGCACCATTAGCTGTACGGCTAAGAGGGGACTGGAGGTGGATAGAATGGAGGTGAAGAAGAGGCTGAGAGAATTTTCGCCTTGTAGGGTTGGCGGTAGGTTTGATCGTTCATTGTGAAGGGGGGGGAGCAGTGATGGTGTCGAGACACTGCTTGGTGAAGATCCAATGAGTGACAGGCGATGGTATCGAATGCAAATGCAGGCAGCAAGAATTTCGGACCGGGACAATGACAAATCTTAGATGATAGACCTCAGGGACTTGTTCATCACAAACATGTCGGTCCTGTCATGTTTACAATCACCCATGTCCTTGTCTTTCCCTCAGTCTGCTCGGCTCTCCTCCTCCTCCTTTTCCCCACAAAGAATCACACACAACCATGTATCCCCTCATGCCATGCCATCTTTGTCCAAACATACATGCAAACTCACACACATACGTCCATACTTACATGCACTAACATGCCCATACGTGCAGAAGCAAGTCCTTGTCACCGCTCCCTCACTTACACTGTACCGGCAGGTACCCTCTCTTTGTCTGCCGGTACTCCTCTTTTTTTTTTTTTTTTTTTTCAACTACCCCCTCTTTCAGATGCTGTCCTTGGCCTCTGTATGGCTCATTTGCACGATATACGCCAACCTCTCTCTCTCACCATGCTTCATCACACGCCTGGTTCTCGACGCAGATGTACTTTTTCTGGCCATCCACTCCTGCTGGCCAATATGCTTTTTTACTTATTACTCCATTTTTGTGCTTGTAGTGATTCCGGTGCTCTTCGCACACCCCCTCCCCCCTCTAGAATCTACCGAACGAAGCCCAAAACCCAATAACTCCATCAAGTCCCCCAAGCACCAAGGGCCCCGTCCCCTCGCCCAAAAAAAAAAAAAAAAAACCTTACCGCCTCCAACACGCCCCCCCTCTCCAATCTACTCACTCCTCCTCGTCTCTCGTGAACTCGTTCCCTCCTTGTTACGCTCCCCTCGCTCCGCCGCCTCCTCTCCGCCAGCGCCGCCGCGCCCGCCCACGCCTCGTCCGTGGCACCGTCACAAGTAGTGTACCGTTTTACCTTTGACGCCCTGCTCCTAAGCCCGGCCGTAGAAGACCCCGTTTGCCTAATTTTGTCGTTCCCACCCGAGAGGAGGAGGGAGGGGGGGGCTCTCTCGTCTCGCTCGGGGGATCCCCGCGCGTGTGCCAGCGCCCGCAACCGGCCGGCGGTGCCCATGAAGCGGTACCCATAGAGCGGTACCCGTTGCTTTACTCACGCCATCGCGGACTCGGGCTCTGCTTGCGTAGCTGCCGAGAACAGACCACGGGTGAGTGAGTAGGCGAACGAGCGAGTGAGGGGCGTGTGCGATCCGTGGGAATGGGATGGGAAGGGATGGCCAGCATGGCGTCGGCATGGACATGGACGTGAGAGACGGCTAACTGAGGTCCGTTGAGGAGATCATCCGCTAACCGGCCCAAGGCTACCTACCTGCCAACCACTGTTTGAGAGCCTCTGCCCTGCCCTGACCCTGAGACGGTGAGAAGGGAGAGGCGAATCGCCGGTTATGGCTGCATGAGTAGCCGCGGAGGTGAGGTAGACTCGGCAGCGTTCTATTCTCAGAGATTTATTACCATTGTAAATCAAAGCGTGAGGCCAGGACCCGTTCAAGGACTTGTTGTAAACCTGCTGAGATGAGGGGATGAGTGGATGAAGCATTCATACAGAATCGATTTCAGGGGACCCTGCCAGCACGGGTGAAAGGGCTTACAGTGGAAGCTGCGTGACCGATAATAGAGTAAAAGCCAAATCTAATAGCAATGTCGGTATTCAACTGCCGTTGGCATCAAATCCTAGACAAGCGGCCGGTGATATTCGATTTGGCTGGAAGCACCTGCCTCTCACTGTTACAGTGATCGCCAAGTACCAAAAAATACGGCACCCATATTTCCGTCTTGGCCGTCAATGGCAGCGCCCTGTCGGACCGGCGTCTAGTTCAAACCTCTGGGGACCTCTGGCGCGCGTAATCTACCGTTAATTACAATGCCCCCCCCCCTCCTCACACACCTCCCCTCCCCCCTCTACGCCTACGTAACCGTCCGTCCCGTACCATGGTTCGCTAGAAAGGCTAGAAAAGAGACTAGCTAACTTACCCAGAGGGGAAGTAATTGCCCAAGCAGGCAAGCTCGTTGATTCGCAGGGTGCTCTGGGGGAGTGGACATGAATTCCTGTCAAGCCAAAACCAGGCCAGTCGCCAACGACGGCGGTGCGTGCATCAAGGTTGAGAGCCCAGCGCGTCAGAGCATGGTACAATCCAGCACAGTACAAGGCAGAAAAGCAAGGCAATGCAAGAGGTAAGGTAAGGCAAGAAGCAAGGCAGCGATGGAGATGTGCACGGCACGGCAACCACCACTACCACCGGGGGTGTGTGGCGGATGCGAGCTTGCCGCATCTCGCGGCCATTTGCAATTACAAGGCTTGGCCAGTGTCAGCTTTCGGCCTGTACATTTTGCTTTTGTAGCTTTTTGTGTCTCACGGCGAGTTTACGTCTCGTTTACCATTCTGAGAGAGAGCCTTAGTATACCCATTATAGTTTTGCTTTGTCCAATGGTTTGATCTCGTCTTTCCCTTTTTTTTTTTTTTCTTTTCTTTTTCCTGTTATTGAGACCGTTCCGTGCTCTTGTTGACTTGCGCTTACTTTCTCTACCTCGTCATCTTATAAAAAAATTTTCTTCGTCTTTTGTCCTTTGTTCTCTGTGTATGTGTGAGTGTGAATGTTTATGGTAGTGATGCGTGATTGAGAGAGAAAGTGTGCGTGCGTGCGTGTGCGTGCGTGCGCGCGCCTGCGCATGTCTCTCCTGTTTGTCTCTCTGAATATGGCAACATGTCAGCATTTTTGCCTTCAGCCTCGACCATCCATCTGCAACATCGCATAACTAGCTAATACGATGCCGTTTAAACTAGCTCACCAAGGCATCATCCAATCTTGTAAATCAATTCATGCCTTCAGCCAGCCTCTGTGGACTGAGCTAATCCAAACAGCCGCATGGTGCTTACCTTAGCTCAGTCGATCAGGATCCATCCATCGTGGATGTAATGTGCATTACCGACCTTGCGTGTGGTGGTGGTTTTGGTAGTGGTAGTGGTAGTGGTAGTGGTAGTGGTAGTGGTAGTGGTAGTGGTGGTGGTATTAGTGGTTGTGTTAGTGGTGATAATAGTGGTGGCAGCTGTCTCTGCCACGCCGTCTTTCTTTTTTTTCTTTTCGTTCCTTTTTCCCCTCCTACCTTGCCACACTCGCTCCCACGCCCCCAATTATTTTGCGTGTGTGCGTGGGCGGCGCGTCATGTGCATCGACCGTCCTGCGGCCGTCCCCGTGCAGCATCTCCACTCTGTCCACACTCGAACGTCGAATCGACACCAAATCTACATGACCCCGGCCACCAGGTCCCCGCCGGACAGGGACCAGCCCCCGGCACCAACAGGCCCCCAATCCAATTCACTTTTCCCTTGTGGCCCTGCCCTGCCCTGCCCTGCACTGTCCAGTTCTGTTTCTCTCCCTTCGCCCTTCTTTCTGTGCCTTTTCCTTTCCTGTCTCTGACTTTTTCCGCATCTGACTCTGACTCTCTCCATCTCTCACTCCAGGTTTCCCTACCCGCCCCACACTTGTCTAATAATGGCAAGAAATCCTAGTTTCACACAGCCATCACAAACAATCCTGTTGGTCGGAAACACGACCACGATAATAATAATAATAATAATAATAATAATGATGATGATGATGATGGTGGTGGTGACATGTGCATCTAACAGCCTCGCTTCCTCCTCCTCTCCATGTGGCTGGCTTAAATGGGCAATGCCAATGCCAATGGATCCAGAAAAAATCACAACCCCGTCCTTCCCTACCTGCCATGTCGCCATGTGGGTTCGCCCTATCCCTCCTTTGTGCCTCTCCGCTCTCCGGACTTAGCCCCAAGCCATGGCCGTAGCCCGTAGCCCATCGTCATTGTCATGGGCTTTACTGTGCTAGTGCCATGCTACAGGCCCGGTAACCGTAGCCGCATCCTCCTCTTCCTTCTTCTCCTCCCTCCATGATCCCTGGGACCCATCAATCAAATGGCCAACGGCCCACGACCCATAACGGCCCACAGCCCAAAAAGCCATCCCATCCCATCATGCCCTTGCTCGCACTCCGTACGGCCCCCATACCCTTCCACATTCAATCAATCGCTGCCCAGCCCTTGCTCCTTGCTCCTCGCCCCATTGCCCGCACCGCACCGCACCGTGGACCGACGGGACGAGACGAGCCAAAAAAACCAAAAAAAACCAAACCAAACTGACGACACGCTCCGTAGCTCTCTCCAACCCCCAATCCACCGAGTCCAGTTCAGCTCAGCCCGGTCCAGCCCCAGCCCAGCCCAGCCGTTAACGCTATTGCTCCTCTTGTGTCAAGTAGTCATCTCACATGGCCATTTTTACCTCGTTTGCCTTCCCATGCATCCCGTCAGCCTCCCGCTTCCCGCTTCCCTTCCCAAATTTTCAATTGTTCCTCCCACCCCCTGTATGCTGTTTGTCCAGTTCACTCGGTTCGTCTCCGTCTCCTGTTCCATCATATCCCCCTCATATCCTGCCAATTTCTTTTTGTCTGTGTGCCGTGCGTGCCTTCAAACCTGCCGGAACCCCTCGGGTGACACCTGACACCCTACCTTTTGCCTGGGGCCTCCACACCACCTCTTCTCTAGATCCCTTGATCCCTGGCTTTCCTTCTCCCTGCATCCCTGGGACCCCCTGGCCACTATCAACACAGGTACAGTAGTGTTCGAGGTGCTTCCCAACTTCGAGCCATCCATTGGGTATCATTCATCCAAGTCAAATGTCTGAGAAGAGGGGAAGAGGGGGGATACGTATTTCCAAAATTCAGCTCCAATTGGTATTGAGGGGAATAATAGATATGGATATCGGGCATCAAAATGATTGATTATAACAGACATAAACAGTACCGTTCAAGCGTCAAACCGCCCCCCAATCACAGCCTTTCCCTGCCGTTGCCTAGCCTCGATTTTCCTGTTCATACCAGCCCATAACCGTCCTGGGCTCCCATTTCCCAACCAGCCTTTCATCAACACATACCCGCGGAAGAGGCCGACAGCCCCTTTCCCCTTTCGCTTGCGCGAGTCGTCATCCTAGTAGACAAGACAGGAAATCTTCCCAATAGAAAAACAATGAAAAAAAAAACAATCGCACCGCACCAAGCCGTCCCACCCACCCATCATCATAAGTCTGTAATACTGGCAATAAAAAAACAAGAAATCATTAAACAAAAATAACAAAAGCCGACCAAACTGAAGGCATTGACAAGGCGAGGGAACAAAAAACCATTTGGTGCCGTGAGGCATATCCGTCTTTCTTGGAAACAAAGTGACCGACCGATTATAAGGGTGCAACGGCCTAGAGCTGCTGCTTTTTTTTTTGTAGGCAAATTCCCAACGAGAAAGCAGGAGAGAAAACAGAGGGGAACAAGGGAAGAGGGGATGCCATAAGATTATAAAATCAGGCAACAGCAAACCAGAGGATGGGGGAAAAAAGACATGATACCGAAACGTGGCGTTTGTTGCCAAACTGCGTCTTTCTCTAGATCGTGCACTGGTGTACCGAAGCGTCCACGCAGTGGTCCCTCCTCCCATTTTTCTTTTTCGGCTTTTGTGAAAGAAAGGAAAAAAAATCGAACTCCAGTCGCTCCCTCTTTCTGTCGAGATGTTGGAAAAAAAAGCAAAGGTAAGTAAAAACGCATCGTCATTTCGTCGGTGGCCAGCCATCGGAATCCGTGCGGCCCATAAATTAAATCATAGAGCCTCGACTCGTCGCTTTGACCTGTCCGGCAGGGTCAATTCCTCGGGTTCGTTAACGGCTTACGTCTCGTCGAGCTCCATTTTGGTTGGGCGGCGGCAAGGGTCGGTTAAGCCTGTCAATCATCGTCTTATCGATGTCGTTCTTGTCCACCAAGTTACTGAGGCTCATAACAGATGAGTTTCCTCCCTGCGATTGTTGGTTCGGGGCCTGCCCCTGTCGAGCAGGAGTCGATGCTCCGCTGGAGCCGTTTTGGGCAGTTGGCGAACGACCGCCGGGGGCAGATGCAGCGTAGTTTCCGCCTGCAGTTTGCTGTGGCAGCGCACTGCCTGCGGGGTTGCGCGGGCTCTGTCGAGCTCCCGCATATGGAGGGTAGCCGATTCCGCCTGGGCTGCTATGATTCGAGAATTCAGCTGGTGATCTCCTCCTAGGATCATCCTCTGCAGCTCCCCTTGGTGGAGGGAGTCTATACCCTTCATCCTGTTCCTCAGACGTCCTACGTCGGCGTCTTCCAGCAACTTGGCTACCATCATCGGTTCTAGCCTCTCCGTAAGACGAGAAAGATTCAGTCGGGGATTGCACTGGGGGAGGATAATAATTTGCTGGTGGTGCCGGTGCTTGCCCAGCCCCAGGGTGCTGCTGGTAGGGCCCCGGTGGGGGAGGCGCTGGAACTGAGCTTGGGGCAAGAGGCTGGCCGTACGCGCCAAACAACTGGGTGCCCGGTGGGACACCGCCAGGAACTGCGGAAACGGGGATAAACGCAGTCGAGCTGGATGAAGAAACTGGCTGGAAAATGCATTCTTGGTTCATTCGAGCACAATTCTGGCACTTCCCACCTGGCGCACTCTGATAACCACTGCATCGAATCTGGAACCGGTCAGCGGCATTGTATGAAGGGACCTATGAGGGGTAACACGTACTTTTCGCTTTCGACAATATCTGCAAGCAATTGACGTGCGCTGCCTGGGAGCTGCCTGTGTCAACTGAGGGGCTGCGCCGGGTCCTACGGGGGGATATTCGTAAACACCACTGGCGAGGTGAGCGCGGTAGTCACGGTAGCCATTTGGGGGAGGTCCTTGAGGAGGAGGCTGTCCTCGGTAGCCGTAATAGGGGTCCGCGGCATAGGCCTCCTGGTTGTAACCCGCTGGAGGGGGGGGAGGGCGACGGTCGTCATAGTAGCCACCGCGCTGGTCTGGAGGCGGGTAGGCCGAAGTTCGCGGATCAGACTGAGGCTGAAGTGGTGGAAGGTAAGGTGCCTGTTGCTGACCGGGCTGCTGCTGGGGTGGAGGTGGAGGCTGCTGCTGACCGGGTGGCGGGTAACCATTTACAGCATTGGGCGAAGCATACCGCGGGTCGGTGGGATATCCGCGACCTGGAGCAGGTGGCGGCCCATAGTTGCGAGAATCATGAATAGAGGGAAGAGTAACTGAGGCGGCCATGGTGGATGGAGGTGCGTCTGAAGATCGCTGGGTGTTATCTAGAGGTGGTGGTGGGTAGTGAGACTGGGTTCTCGGCTGGTGCTCCTCGGGACGGTTGTGCTGAGGATACTCCTTTCGGTAGCTGTCGTCGGCCATGCTACGTTGATGTGCAAGGGGCCGCTGACGGGCGGGTGCAGGTGATCGAGATAGATCCGGAAGCTCGAGATGCGTGTTGGTTAATGGCAGAGCTGCAAAAAAGCATTTGTGGGTGAGAAAGGTTATGATGGTGGTGGTGGTGGCGGCAGTGGTAGTTGTAATAGTTGCCGTTGGAAGACCTGGCGTGTGGTCGGAGTGGCCGGTGGTACCGAGTCAAGAATGATTGTCTCGGTTGGAGATGAGGGCGAATTCCAGAAGACAAGATAGCCTACCAGGTCGGCCGTGGGGTTATGTTCCGAAAGATGAGAGAGGTGTCTCTGACGCAGGGCGGGAAAGAGTGCGGCGGGACAGGCCGAAGATTATATAGAGGTGAAACGAGGGATGATGGATGGGATCTGAGCCAGTGTGGGAAAGGATGAACCCCTAAGGTCAGGGCAAGCAGGGCCAGACAAGGTGCAGCGCAGCGCAGTGCGGCCCAGTGCGTGCAGAGCAGAGCAGCAGTGTTAATGCAATGCGGCGGGTGTGCAGTGCAGCCCAGTGCAGCGCAGGTGGTAATGGGAAGTTTGGGTTTTTTTGTTCTGGGTCTGGGTCTGGGGATTTAAGGGAGGGGTGGGTTGGGAGGAAGCAGTGGTGGTAGTGGCAGGAGGAGGAAGCCAGGTTCCCAGATCCGGGGCAGAGAGAGGAGATGGACGTAGTAAGTGGTGAGTCGGCGGAGGAGATGGTGTTAAAGGTGCAAGGTGCAAAAGGCGAGAAAGCCCTTGTACCTTGTGTGATGGATGATGGGATGGGGCGGTCCAGAAAGGTCCGTCACGAGTTTTTTTGGGATTTTCTTCTCCCCCTTCCCACAAGGTAGTCGGTCCAGGGAAGCAGCAGAGGGTGCAGCCAGAGGGAGAGGGAAAGAGCGAGATGGAGAGAGGGCTGCGAGGGTAAAGAGGGTTAAGAGTAAGAAAGAAGGCGGAGGAGGAGTATGAAGGGGGGTGTGCAAGGGAAAGAGAGGGGACGTGTGAGCAAGACTGCAGAAAGGATGGAAGTTTAGAGTGGGCAAGTGGCGGGGACAGAGGCGGGAATGTAATGGGACGGATGGCCCGGTGTCGTGCCGTTCCCAGGGAGCCGGCCCAGCTAGCACCTAGCAGTCTAGTGCCAAAACCCGCCGAGAAAGAGAAAAAAAAAAAAAAAAGGCGGCGAGGGGGGGGAGGGGACCTGAGAGGGTGGGCGTGGCACTATGAAAAATGGCCAGGGCCAGGGCGTTTGCTCTGGCGTCAAGTCAAGGGCCAAAGGGACCAGAGACGGGACGGCACAGAACCGACTGGGGGGTGTGGACGACCGCTGGCACCCAACACCGGAGCAAGGTCGCAGAGGCTTGCTAGGCGAGCTGCCGACCGGGGCTGCTCAGAGGCTTGGAAGCCCTCTTTTTTTGGGGCTTGTGGTTGTGAGGCTTTAGCAAGCCAGAGATGATGGCGTTCGGGGGCTCGGGGCTCTGGGTCCCTTGCGGAGACGGTGACGGCGACGGCGCTCGAGGCTGTTGCCTCTTCCCTGGGACTCGGGTCTCGAATAGCTATCTGTATGTTGGTAGAGGTTGCGGCTGCGGTTGGTGGTGCTGGTGGTTGTTGTTATTGTTGTTGTCGCTCAACGCGCCCTGGGTGAGAAGATGGCTGCTGCAACCTGCAACCTCCGTCTAGAGTACAACCTCTCTTTTCGTTTTCTTCTTCTGTCGTTCTTCTTTCTGTCTACGTACGATGCAGCGAAATGAGGCAAAAGATGAGGCGACGCGACGCAAGGCAACGTAAGGGCCAAGCGAGGGAATATGCCTACGCAAAACCCGTGTTAGACTTTTTCTACTAGCTGGAATGTCTGCCGACCACAACTCAACGGGGACGGCGCCTCCCTCGCAGTGTCTGTTCTGGCCCGTCCGGCTGTCTTGCTCCGCCAGCTGTCTCGCTGCGATGGGTGACTGGTTGATGACTCGTCACTGATTGACTGATCAAAGTGCAGGTCATGGTCCACTTGGTCGTTGCCGACTTTACATCGCCTGCTGGGCATGGTTCACACATTTTACATTCCCTCTCGCACCATGGCACCGCAACACGCTTGGGCGAGACCCTGCACTGCGGCCTCGAGGGGGAACGTCAAGCCTTGTCAAAACATGGATATCACGGGCCCAAATGGTTACTCAGACAGGCAAGCGGATTGGAGGGGAGCCAGACGGTACCGTGGCAGCATATGGCAAGGACTAGTTTGGGGGGGGGGGTTTTGTCATGTTCGTCGAGAACAAGAAAGAAAAATTGGTAGGCTTGTCCACCGCTGACCATCCGCAGCAGACACCTGGTGTCTTCAGCATTGGTGGTGCGCGGCCAATGGCTGCTTGCTTGGCGGCTCGGGTTGATTCGAGGAAAGAGCTGAGGGGTCGAGGCAACTGACTGTAAACGTACCTGGGTAGCGAGATACCGTTGGGTGGTGGTCTTTGCGGAGAGGAGAGGAAAAAGAGGTGAAGGGAAAAGCAAAGGAAGATGACAGAAATGTGTGCGTGTGGGAGGGGCGTGTGGGAGCAATAGAAGTGGGCGAGTGTGACTTGTTGGTTGGATGTGTCGAGGCTTTGTCGTGCGTCTGTCCCAGCGGAATGGACGAGCTATGTCAAGGTCAGGCCAGGCCGGGCATGGGCGGCGCCAGTTACAGCCAGTTGCAGTCAGGTGCAGGAAAGGTGCCGGGCAGGTCCTGGGCGAGACAAGCAAAAAACAACGTACTGGGCCAGGCTGTCGGTTATGGGAGGGGGCAGACGTCGCGCCCATGGAGCAGTACTCATGTGGCCCTGGGGCGTAGCTGCGGCGCGCTCACGGGTGTATCTAAGGTGGTTGATGTACTTGATCAGAAAGTTACCCGATCAGACCGGAGCTGCAGTCGCGGGCGGACCACACACGCAGCGCAGTGCGAGCGGGCGGCAGCGGTGGGTGGGCGGCGTGATGGTGGAGTCGGCGACGGGTACAGTGAGGTCAGAGAGGTGGTAGGGAGGCTGAAAAGCAAAAGCATGGCATGGTACGGATGGCGCAGTATTACAGTGTCACTGGGTACCTTGTGTGCTTCTATACATATCCCTGAGCTGGGACACGCAGGAAAAAAAGAAACAACGAAGAAGAAGAAGAAAAACACAAAAAGTGACCAAGGCACCTTGCTTTGCTTTCCTGGCACGATCGGCCGGGCTCGGGCCAGGCCAGGAACGGAGGCACACAGGAGCTACGTTGGCAATTAACCGATACAGACCGGCAGCGATGGCGATGATGTCCTTACGTCGGCGCTCTCAGGAGGGGGGGGGACAGCCTCTAAAACAGGTGCTGGGCCCGCTAAACGAGGGAGGGGAAGGGAGGACGGAACGATTGGAGGGGGGTTCGTTGGGTACAGTGCGAGAGGTGCGTGTGAGTCCGGATGGTGGGTGCGTGGACGTGCGTGTGAGTGTGTGAGCGTGGTGAGGGATTGATGGAGGGAGGGAGGATGCATTGGATGCGGGTGAACGAATCGAGGGTCAACAAAGAGTCCCGATCTGTCCCTAAGCCGAGTTTTAGTCCAGAGCCGGGCACCATCTTCAAAAGAAAAGAAGAGCATCGCGATGCCCACGATGGACGAGGAAACAAGCCCAAATGACACCTACCTAACGGCGATGGGAGGTGCTTCTGCTCAAACACAGCCATCGAGCGTGACGTGGAGCAGCATGTCGATCAGAGCCCCAATTCCAGTCCAGATCAAAAGCCACCAAAGAAAAGCAGAAGCAAAAACCATATGCACCGCTGCAGCGCAGAGCCAGACTGGTGAGATGGGCGTATGGTAGGCAGGTTGGATGGGTGCATCAATGGATGGGATGTGAGCGGTGCCGGTCAAGCTGCAAGTGGATTCGCCAATCAGCACTCGGTCAGGCGCTGCTGGGGCGCGCTTTCTTCTGGGACCTTCTTTGCTGGGGCCCTTTGGGGTCGGGTTCCTGTCACGGCCGGCGGGCTTGGGATTTTCCTGGACTGGCCTTGGAGGGCTCGGTCGCCGCTGCGTGGTCTGGGGTCCCGCGCTTGTTCCCGACAGCGGGTTGCAGAGGCGGCCGCAGGATGCACGACCATTGTGTGCGAGTGTGTGTGGGTGTGCGTGCAAGGGTGTGAGCCATCAGCCTGTGGAGTGGATAGAAGCAGAGGGAGGGATGTGGCGTGCGCGCAGGGGTGTCGCCCAGCGTGGGAGCAGGTGGGCGTGTGTTGGAAGAGATGGGCACTGCGTTGGCCCGGGCGTGCACTTAAGCCGACATGTACGTCAGTACAGTATTGGAACCTTCGGCGCACACATGCACACACGCACCACATGCCTACTTCACAATGACGATGGGGTTGGGCTTTGATGGGGGGAGGCGCCGGAGGCAAACAAACATGCCCTGTATACATCTACGTGGATCATACCGCGGTCCTTGGGCCTCTGGCAAGGGCTTAGACGTGGGACTGGGTGCTGTGGGGTTGTCAGAACGCATTCGGCTAGTTGCCCACTTGCCCGATGTGCTCTGCTGTCACTCATGCAGCCGTTCTCGACCGCTGGTGTCCGGCTGTTTCTGGCTCCTCCATTGGCAAACTGTTGATCTTGGTACAACTGTTGGTTCTTGTCTTGTCTAGCCCATTTTTGGGTTGCTTGACACGCGGAGGCACGCCCTTGACTGCGCCTACCAAGCTCGCCAATGTCCCCGTCGCCATCAATGTGAGCTCCGGGTCAAGACAAAGCAATTTCGAGACAGAGAACAATGACAGCATCGAAATCGATCGATGTATTATGTGCGAGCGCGGATATGGATATTTTCAATCTTTTGCTTTTGATATAGCCCAATGCTTTAGTTTCGCCAGCCACCCATTAGCTTCAGTACCGGCAAATATTAACCATCCCGGTACCGATCTGGTGCTAGCTTCTTGTCCCCTCGATCCATATGCTTTTGATGCACCTGAGCTCGGCCTCAGCCAAAATCCAATCTATAACCACTCAGAATCGATCACTTTCGTTGGTTTCTCGTCGACGACTCCGCTATTACAGGGAGCAAGCGTTGCAGCAAGCAAGGGAGGTCGCTCCAGGCTTGTTTCTCAAGATCCGAAACTGTCTCATCTTAGCAAAACATGCCTAAGATCGGGCTCCACGCCGGTCAAGGAAGATCAGAGATGTCCAATTTTCCCGTCCTTTTAGCAAACGTCAACCTGCATATACCGTATGATTTTTATACACAAATCGCTAGGTCATATGGGCGAGGTTAAGACTTGCAGTGGTTGATTGAGATTGTGAAACGCATCAAGGCGGTCAAGAGCCAGGCACCAGATTGATGAAGCCAGGACGGATTATTACTAGGCTCAATATAAACGAAAAATGGAATATCGACAGATTGGTGATACAGGATATCATCCCTGCCCAAGTTAAGGACGAATGCTGATGGTCAGGCCCGCGCATCTGGCACTGGCAACGAGGAACGGTCCGTTTGACAAAGAGCTGGGGGTTGACGCCTCTGCCCAAAACCCCAATGCTGGGGGTCGCGAGAGCCGCTAGACCTCGCTACGGCGCCGATGGTGTTGGCGATGCCCTTGTCCCGAGCATGGTACATTTCTGGTACCTTACGGCGAAGCGGGTGGAATAGGCAAAAGCCCCCCACTAGAGTCTTTGATTCGGCAACAGAGCAGGCGGTGACGTTTATCCATCTCAAACACACACTTGGCATCTGTACAATCCGAGTAGACACGCCACGATACGTACCAGTTGAAAGGCACTTAACTTGACGGGACCCCGCGACCAAGTGACGTGCCGCGCTCGTACAGTAGTGCGCGGCAGCAGCGCGCGCACGGGAGGGCGGGAGGTAGGGATGGCCAGAAAGGACTGTGAATACAACGCTGATGATAGAGGCTGAGACAAGGGATAGGCGCGGGGCGCTGGCCTGCAATGGTAAGTGTTGACATGTAATGTACTGCACCTGCGGGAACCGAGGGGGGTCATGGCGCCCACCCACTCACCGCCCGCCCCCAGATGGGACGAAGACATCATGTCAGCACGGGAGAAGAGGTGGTGGAAACGGCTTTGGGTCGGCGCCAAGATGCGGGAGCATGCGGGAAGCAATGAATGGGGATCGACTCTTGTTGTTCCATTGTGTTGGATTAGCTTTTCGTGGCGGACACGGGGCACTTCGTAATTCCGCCCAATACCAATCCACAAACCACCACGATGGCCAGAATAATGGCTGTTCTCTCTCATCGCTCCTGCACGCGTTTTTGTTTTTTTCTTCGTGTTTTCTTTTTCATGTACCGACCCCCGGTAGCCATTGTTGCCTCCCTGTAACAGTAACATGCACAGCCCTTCTCTCCTCCTGGTAACAACGGGAGCCTCCCGTTTCAATTTGATTTCACGCGCCCCTTGGACGAGACGTTGCAAAATATCACCCACCGACCGCCTCCCCCAAAGATCTCCATGTACCCACTCCCGCCATCTCCCGCCCCGTTGCGCTGTTGACGCTGAGTAACAACCAGAATGTCTTGCTCCCAAGACTCACCTCCGCTAGGATCATGCTGTGGATTTCGGGAATCTGACAGGTCACCCGTCCCTCGTGGGTCGGTAACCGCCAGTGGGGCTGCTGTCCTGGGCCCAACAATCTGCCCTTGCTTTAATACTCCCGCACAGGAATGGGGTGTCTTGGGGCTTAGCCTTGGCTCTCTTCGCCTTACCCGCCCATCACTTGCATCTCCTACAAAACTGAGGCAGGCGATTCTTTGGCCAAGATACGTCGTCATGTCGCTACCGGTCGCAGTTGCATGCAACGTGAA
This sequence comes from Calonectria hawksworthii, assembly GCA_020975415.1. Classification (NCBI taxonomy): domain Eukaryota; kingdom Fungi; phylum Ascomycota; class Sordariomycetes; order Hypocreales; family Nectriaceae; genus Calonectria; species Calonectria hawksworthii. The sequence goes on along the minus strand of JAHXZK010000001.1, from coordinate 806,067 downwards.
ACTCGATGGCCCAGCCCAGACGCCATGCTTGATGTCTTTCCTCTGACACTCATCCTGGTCAGACCTGGCGTGGGCCTGAAGGTACAGTGAGTGTTCAGCCACCATGCTCAGGCCCAGTAGCCAGCCCAGCACCAGCCAAGATGCATTTGCTTTCCGCCCGGTTTCAATTCCTGCTCAAAACCTCGAGATGCAGCCCTTGAGCTAAGGGTGGGTGGTAAAGTTGAAGGCCTAGACTGTGAGGCCCTCTTGTCTCGGAATAGCGCCAATCCTTTTCTTTTCTTGGCCGAGGAGACAAGTGGGCAGGCAAGTCGGCCATCACCAATGTCAGCGCACTGCAGGAAACTGCACCTTCATCCCATCCTACCCTGCATCAGCAACCAATTTGCGATGATACAGTGTCCTGGCTTCGCCTGCAGCTCAATGGCCATTGTGGTGCGTCCAACTCCAAATACCCTGGCCACTACACTCCCAAGTCAGTGTCTCGCAACTATAATGACCTATCGACTGATTTGGCTTGGTCAGATGAGCGGGGGAGGGCTGGAATTTTTCCGTGGTGAGTGGAAGCGGTGCAATACCACCTCCTGCCTCAGGGGGGCCATTATCACCCATATTGTGTCGTTTTATGCAGATTTGTCTGCAATGCCAACACGCATGCCGCATCTACCACTGCCACGAAGCGACATCTTCGCAAATGATTTATCCCCCATCACAACCGAGTGTTGCGATGATGGGTGATGAAATGGGCCCCCGGCCTGAATCAAACCCCCACAGACCAGGCCCCCATGGTGGCATCTCCCGTCTGCATTGCGGTTCAACCCGCAACTCTGAAGATAGCGCCGGGTCTGACGGCCAGACTGGACGGTGAAACCCCAGCCTGTCCCCCGCCACAAGGTTACTGGTATGGAGTACCCAACTACTGCTCCGAGGGCTGACCCAGGTACCAGCTTGACCCGTCACTGCCACATTGGAGCTTTTGGGCTTTCGTGCGGGTTGTGCCCTGAGTTGGCGTCACCTTGGTAGCGGGCTCTAAGTGACAAGTGCCCACCCAACTCGTGGGCAATGTAGATCTGGCTTGGTTCCGTCCTCCCCCCCTTGACGCACTGCTTCCCTGACTGAGGCTTTCGAGGCTTGCCATGGCTGACCAGTCATCAGCCAAACTGTGCACAGTATTCATATAACTCATCCCAGCAGCACGGATGCCATGCGCCTTAGATCGGGCTATTATTGCTTCTTGAGCCTGCCGTACCCACTGAAATTCAGACTTCTTTTTTCGGGGTGTCTAATGCTGATCCACCCTCCCTCCGCACTTTTCACCTCTCTGGGAATGGTGGGTTGAAGCATCTTTCCAATCCCCGTTGCAATGCAACCCTCCCAGTGCCAGAGTACACTTGACATGGGAACGAGCGAGCAGGTGAATGGCGTCAATCAATTGGCTGGTGGGCTCAAATTTCCCCTTTCCCTATTTGCACTCAGGCATGTCGCGGGCGGCTGCGGGCTTGGTTTTCTCCCTATGAGATCTCCGTGTTGGACTCGTATGGTGCCCCCCCCTCACAAGAACTCAAAGCGCCATCGCAATGCAGCCTACCACCCCCATCACTGATTTGGATGGCGGGCGTCGGATATGCGTCAGCGCAAGCAAGGGTACTCCGTACGCCCATGGCCCAATGGGCTTGTGAGGGGAGATAAATGATCGGCGTATGTAAGGTTTGACGTGTTGTAATGAGGCTGCAATCTGTAAACAGCTACACGTCCCGGGCCGCCAAAAAGCCCCAGATGTTTCTCTGGAAGAAGAAACCTCGCAGCCTCGTATTCACAACACACTGTCCCAACAAGCCCCAAAGCGGCGCTCGTGCATCGCGTCATTGTCAGACAAATCAATTGGGCTCCCGATTGCGGAGCTGACCGAACCACCAGTTCATAACAAAATACTTGATACTGTGCTTGTCAGCAAACAGTGGATCAGTTGATCACATCCGCTGCGATGCCCCGGGCTGGCCGCGGTCAAAATGGTCATGCACTACTAACGATTGCCAGATCGTTGTGCGTGCCGGAATCCGTTGTGTGTCACGAACCTTTCTGTGGAGCTTTACTACCGATTCTCTGGGAACGCGAAAAAAAAAATTGCTAAAAACCTGGCCGCTCCCAACAACGGCCCTGGCCGGCGACTAACCGCAAACCAATCACCCACCAGCAATCGAATGGTCGCCCCTAGTCGAGCCCATGGTGCGGGAGGGGCTGTTGTTGGTGTTGTTGGTACTGAGCAATGAGAGACGATTCCAGGGGGGGGTGTCTGATGCCATGCAGCACCCCAGTGACCGCTAACCAGCTGAAAGAGGAGAATGGTCACCGCTCATCTTCTGACGAGACATAGAGCAAAGCAGGGCGTGGAGTTGGCACCAAAAACAAAAAAAAAAAAAAGGAACATGGTTGCTTCTGTTATTTTTTCGCTTCTCCCCTGCCCACCATTTGGCATATTGCGATAAAGTCCACGGAGCTGATTGCGTCAGAGCGACCGCCATCGCGGTCCAGACCCAAGTGACTTGGCTCGACTTTGCCGGGGTCATCCGTTGTCGGACAAGGATCAGGCATGCCCCGGGCCGTCCACAATTAGGCTCCTCCCGTCCCTACCGAGTCCTTCCACAGTGCATATCCGCATCTTCCATGTTTACCTGCGTGTCCCGTTTGAGCACGGCCGGCAGACCATGCGGGTGTCTTTGTGCACCAATGTTGTATTGTGCAGCATGGCGAGCATTTCAGTGGGCCCCAACGGGCAGTATTGGCTATCCCGCCCAATCGTGTCAGCTTTATCAATGGTGTGGCATCCTCTCTCTCGACGCGACACCCAACCACCTCATACTGTGCACTGCATGCGAACCGAACATCGTGTTGGTAGTGGGGTATCAAGTCCAAGGGACGTGACGTCTCCCCTTCGTCAACCTGCATATACACGCCATACCTGACGGGTGGTCTTGGCTGTCGCTGCTATTCATCCTGTGGCACAGCCCTAGTTGTGTGCGATGGTGAAACACGTTGCATCTTTTGTATTTCACACTGGCTGGGGACTACTGCAATACCAACCGCTTTGTCGTGAGACCAATATGCAATGTCAAAGACTGCACCACACGCTTCTACACTTTAGGTTGTCATGGTGCAAGGAATAGCGATGGATCACCTTGGCCACCGGGCAGAGTTGACGAACGCTGAGTGGAGAATTGAAAATGCACATCTGGCCAACATCACCCACGCTTCAGTCAAACGATGCAGGTAGATTTTACACGAGGAGGAAACTGTTACCCAGCCGCCATCTTGGCATAAACTGTCTCCAAGGGTGAGGAAGAGAGACCCAGTGGTTGGCTACACAGGAGAGCCTCGGCTATCAACCTGGCCTGCAGGAGACAAGAGAACTACGCGCATCTCCGGCGATATACCATGTAACTTGGGTGGCGGACGGAGCCTGATGGGGCCCGCCTCCTCGAGCTGCGCATCGGGCCGCAAGGGCTGATCCGTCCGAGCACTGGGGAAGTGGTGTACCGTTCGGACGGGATCCCTCGGACGAGCCGGGAGACCACGTCAAGCCTACTTCACGTGGGAAGAGGAAATCGGACCACTTGAGGTATTGTTGAATGATTTACACCAGCAGCGTTGTGCGGCTAGATGTAGGCTTCCGTTCTGCGACGCGATGATTGCTTGTTGCATGCTGCCGCCCTCTGGGTGCTGCCGAGGAAAGAATAAACAGTGGCGAGAGAAGAGATGTATCCCGTACTTTGGCGGCAGGTACCGTACAGAGCTTTTGCTCCGTCGCTGATTTCTTTGGTTGCATCCAAGCCCGGAGGTTTGAGGCGGCACAGCAAAGCTGCAGTCATCATTGGCAGGCGGATGCAGATTGGTCACAGGGGCGGGCCAGGTCGCTGTGCGAAAGCCCCATGATCACTCACCCTGCAGCCTCGTTTCTGATTGAAGTAAAAGCCGCAGAAAGCGGTATGCTGCCGTGAGGATCCTGGCTGGCGATGTCTTTAAAAAGCGACCAGTCCCATGTCGCCTATTGGGGTTGAAACCAATGCGGAGAAAGATGCATGGGCGGATTGGCTATCAGGCATCTGAGCAGTTTCTTGCTTCTGATGATCCTCTTGGGGGTGGGGTGAGTTATCTTTTCTTTGCTTTTTGTGAGCTGAGGTTCGTGGCAGCCACTGTTGGGTGATCTTGGTGGAAAGTGAGACACGGATCTCAGGTTTGAAACTGGACTCTGGCCAGGCCATCCAAACTGGTAGTCCGTGGTTGCGTGAACAAGACAAGCGTCGGAAAAGACGACGTGGGTACATATGCATGGTTTCAAGTGGAGAAGCTGATGCAGGAGTTCAGAAATGAGAGGTGAGAGAAGTGGTCCTGGGCGGATCTAGAGAGAAAACAGAATGAGGGACATTTCGCCGAGCGCGCTGTTGGGCGAGGCTGGAACCCTGGGAGTGAATAAGGTATTCCAAGCAAGGGGTGATTGAAAGGTGCCTGTCGGCAAGGCAAGCTTGCACCCCAAGCCCCCAAGCGAGAATCTTGGTCTTGCCAGCCAAGTCAATCAATCAGTCAATCGCATGGCTGCCACGCTGGTGGGCTAACACGACTTGGCGTGGCCTACACGGTAACCAACCTACATCGCCCTCCAACTTCAGCGGGCGGGGGAGAAAAGAGAAGACGCCGCTTGTGCAAGTTGCTGAGCTCAAATACAAGGGATCCCAGGACAGCAGCCCATCACGCCGACGTGACCGGTCGGCGAGGGCGAATTGTTTCAATAATTGGACATCGAGCCAATTCCCGCTTCATTTGGACCGGTCTGGTCGCTGGAGCAATTTATGTGTGCGAGATATCATCTGAAATGGCCCAAATGCAGTTCAGCCAACTGGCACGATAATGCATATCCGTGCGGGCTCTGATGAGCTTATCTTGGACGTTTGGGGACTATTAGAATCGAGGCAAGGCGAGTAGTGGTCATTTGGCTTGGTGTGCCACTTGGCGGTGGGAATTGGCATTCCAGTGGGAAATTCACATGACCTCTGGCTCCTGCAGGGGAAGGGCCGAGATGGATCGGGAGTAGTAGCGAGCAACGTGGAAGAGCCGCGAGACCTGGGGAGAGGCGGCGGGCCTGTCCAGATGTGAGCCGTCTTTGTCTCTGGCGAGGCGGGCGAGGTGGCTGAGACTGGGATTTTCGACATGGGTAATTGGCTATGATGTGAGCTGACGAGGATGTCTTGGAGTGCCGGAAAGTATATTGAAAGTTGGCAGGGAATTTTTTTTTTTCAACTGTGCCGGTTCGTTGTCGTGAGATGACATTCAGGTTGGGGTACCTGAGGTACCTCCCAAGGGTTCCGCTCACCAAGTGAGAATGGGCTTCAGGCAGCAGTGTGCTCGTAACGCATGCAGGAAACTTCCCTGAAAACACGGTCGCCTCGCCTTCGCTCTCACCCTGCCCAGCTATCCAGATACCCTCCCCCGGACCTTTCCAGCGAACATGGCTGAGTTCAGGCAAGGTGCCTACTTCGGTACTAATTTCTCGCGGCTTTACAGGGTACGGCTCGTGGTGTGGGTGGAAAACTGATAGCTGGTCGACAGGGTGCCAACACCAGGCAGGGTACTGACCGGGGTACATCCCGCTAAGTACCTTCTCACACAAGTCGTGTTTGATTTTCTTTCTTTTTGCCGTCATCAAAAGTACTCGCCCAACCAACTCACCACTTTCTCCTGCATCAACCAAAACGATGCATCTCTTAGCAGAGACATGGGCCTCGCTCCCATCCACACTCAATTGATCCGCGCTGGACACCACCGATTTGTCTTCGACTAGGCTAACGTGGTGTTGGTGTCTCTGTTCTGCCAACGCCTCTGCCAACTCCTCCGACAATGTCTTATTTTCTTTTTTTTTTCTTTTACCCTTTGTTGTCTTATTCGTTCCTTTTTCCTGTATCCCAAGCAATTTAAAACAGGCCGACTATCAGAATGATCGCCGTTGACTAGTAGAAGATACCCATGCCACGGCTTGGAACGAGAGATTTGAAAACGGCCCGGCCCATGGAATTCCGTCCAATCCCTGCGATATGGCAGAGACACCACCGGCCACGACCCGCTCCCTGTCCCTCAGGATCGCTGATGGAACCTGTGAGCCCACCACTCTCGCCCGAGACATTGCCTTTGTGATACGAGCTTCGCGCTGATGGGGGTGAACTCAGTCGGACAGTCAAAGAGCACACTTCTTGCAGATGGTCACTGCACGCTGACCCAGTGCGGTACAAGGGAAACGGTTAATGAACGTGACATGAAAATCACTCCCTTGGTACTTGCTCGAGGGCAAGGATAGCTCTTGGGTACGGGTTGCCACCAACACGCGCTTGGCGTCGCACCTGACGACATACCAACGTCGGAGCATTCGCCAACGGGGTCATTGGCATGTTTTACTGCTAGCTAAAGCCGGTAGGTTTGATTTCCCGCGAAGTCCGGTCGTGGATACCCTCTCGATGAGCGTGAGCTGGTCTGCTGCGCTAGACTCGCCACTTAGTGTACCCATCGACCGCCACACGGGATCTCGTCGGACGAGGCGGAGGGTCCTATTGCGACGGCGCATATCGCCTGGACTCAGCTCACACCGACACTTTTGCCTTTTCCAGACTGGGCGCTGTGCCGACCCGAGGCCTCGGGGTTGGCTCCAGGTTGCCACCATGGACTGAACCAGACCTGCCACCAGTGCCCAATTGTCACAAGCCTCGACCGGGTGCCCTTGATTGGGCTGCCCCAGACAAGGCTCGGTCCGCCAATCGCACGCGTCCGCTCTCAGTCACGTGAACAAACTCTCATGCGGGCAATCCATGCAAGCTCGGGTAGGCTGCATCTGTCCCGCGACGGGCCCATTTTTCCCGGGGACCATGGGCTTTAGGACAAGCTGCCACGCTATCACGGACCTCCAGGACTTGTCAACTCCCGAGCCCAGCTCCGCCCTTTCATTCCGAGCTGGGGTGGACGAACTATCAGCTCAGCGGGGGGACGGGCAAAGGGACTCACCTGAATCCACACGATCTACCCCTTGGCGCTGTCTTTGTTTAAGCACTGGACAATGACGACCTGGATGGAGGCAAGACGAGACCAAAGAGGAAAGGAGGAAAGGGGCATTTCTTACTGGTCAAATTCACCCAAGCTGCCTCGCAGAGAGCCTGCCACGTCGCAATTTCAAGGTGCGGCGCCCGTCACTTCGCGCCATGCCCGGCTGCATGTCATCCTGGACTACCAACGACCAGAGTGACTTCTGCGCACAGTGCGAGCACATGCATTGCACACCCGCCATTTCTGTACCACCTCGGCGGCCAACGGCCACCCAATTATCTGGTAGTTGACCACTCGCATCTGAACTCGGGTATTGCACGGCGTTTTTCGGGACATTGCACTAGCTTTAGCAATTGCAATCTCTTCAGAGGCCTTTGCCGATCGGCTCCTTGCGGCTCAGGACATAAGTTGTTGGTGGGTGTCTTCGCTTCCGGGCACCACCTACACCAACGAGGCAGTCTGGCAGCCAATTGCATTCATAACCTGCCCCCCTCTGATAACAACAGGTACGTCCAACAGCTGCAGGGAGAATGGAAGAACCAAGGGAGGACAACTTTGATGCAATTTGAGCACCACGAGACCCAGCGCCTATGCACGACGCCCTGCATGCGAAGTGTGTGGTGCGGCGCGGGTCTGGCGTGTTGTCTTCTTTTGCGGACCGGGGTCCCTGTAATATCACCCTGGGGCCGCGCGCACAACCGCACCAAGGCTAGCGATGCCGCCTGCGTTGCGCCCAACTTAGCGACCGCCACTCCGCACGCTGGCTCGCCCGGCTCCGGCTACAGTAGATGGCTTGGAGTTGACGCTCGCTGACTCCGCGCTGCGGGTCACTGCCGCGGCGGCCAAGGGCTCCCGCAATGGCGACACAATCCCACGCCGGGACTCGGCTTGAGAACGGTATTTCTGGGGGGGTAGTCGGTGTCACCTACGGCCGCCTTCGGGCATGTGAGGAGACTTGTTTCGGGGGTGCATCGTTTGCCGTCGTGGCCCGGCAAACAAGGTGGCTGGAGGCTGGGCCAAGAGGATGGCAACGCCTTGCTGCTGCACCAAGCAACCAGCGGTGAGCGGGGGCGACCATTTGCTCGTCTGCATCCCGCTTGCGGCCCTCCTCGCACACAGACATTGCCTTTTCCACTGGGTTGCGTCTCGGTCGCTGATATGGTCACTTTGGGGAGGCCGCTCCTTGTTGTAATACAAGGTTGCAAGAGTGCAACTCCTTGTTGGGTCACAACCTTGTCCAGTAATTGTCGTTCTGGGCATAATCCCCTTTCTCGCCCCTCATTCAACACCAACATTTGCACCTGGAAGCTGGGCCCAGAATGTTGCGGCTAACATCTGGGACACTCTTTTGTTTCAGAATTACTTCTGGGCCTTTTTTATTTTTATTTTTATTCAACTTTTTTTTTTTTTTGTGTGGAGGTATCTCGTTCACCATGACCTGTTTTTCATTTCTTTTTTTTCTTCGTCCCTTTTTTTTTCTTGTCTCCTCTCCTATCCTTGCAGCAGATGAAGAGATCGGCATCTCTTCGTGTGATAATCTCCACCCTTCCCTTTGGGCCTTGTGCATGTCACGTACATGAGGATGGCATCTCGTACCACTGCCGTTGGGCGTCTGCATGGGCTACGGTCTCGGGCATGGTCACTGGGCTGCCATGCACAAAGTCCCGGCTTGCGGACCGGTGCGCTCGTGCAGGCGCAGGATCACCCGTGATCGGCCCCTGGCAACTGGCTCGGCTACGGTGACAAGAGAGGTACGTGCGCGTCAAGTCGAATTGCCCATGTCACCGAGCGCACACCTGAGGGCGTTGTACGTATGGAAGCCGGCCACGTTTGCCCAGAAAGCTGCAAGCGCTTCCTGCAAGGCGCGCTGCATCAGTCACTCGTTATGCTCCGACGCTACCGGCAAGTGTAGAGCTACCCCGGAGAGTGAGGGGGAGTTTGTTTGCTCAACGATGCGGGGCGACATAGTTGACCTTTCACGGACCATGATTAAATGTTGCGACGGGGCGGTTGCGTAAAGTCATGTGAAACCATTGCATCTGCCGTGTCGCCTTTCCCCCCTGTTGGAGGGTATTTTTTTTTAAACCCAGCTATGTCTCCGATGCACATAGTAGGGTGGTGCGTATTTGATATACCCGAAAAGTTGTCAAGTTTGTAGTTTCCGAGCTTGATTTGTGTCCGATGAGAGCACCAACTCATAGTATCCGGAAAGTCTCCGTGTGCATGTTTATAAAAATCCCGGGCATGAAAAGGATAGAAGAAACCTGAAGGACTGCACATGAATATCCTCAGATATTTGCAAGTCACCACCAGCACCCGGTGGGTACTATTCGTCGCTATCTTGGTATTCTGTAGCTACTTTTATCGGCCGTTTCAACCGTCCCGACCGCTCGCCATGGCCGACGTTCTATCCACCAACCAAGCGTTCTTCAAGTAAGTTTCAATTAGCTGGTCGTCCCCCCTCCAAGCTACTGCATGCTCGATGCTTCGGTGAGGAGGAGTCGTGTGTCAGTGGCCAAGAGCATTCGACACGTCACACCATGCCGCTCCGCCTGCTGCGTTGCTGGGACCTGCCCGCGCTCACAATGTGCCATTTTACAGCAAGATCGCCGGCGAATACGACAGGAAGAATGCTGCCACCATTGCGCATCTCGAGCGGCAGATTGGAGCAAAGGTGCCCTTCATTGGCGTGAAGGAAGGGTCTAGATTTCTTGATTATGCCTGCGGCACCGGGATGCTTTCCCGGGTGAGTTCACTGCTTTCCTGGGCAAGGGTCCTGTAGCTTCGCTAACAGCTTGGGGTGTTGGTTGTAAAATAGGTCCTGGCCCCGAGCGTGAAGGAGAGCATTGGCGTCGATGCCACCAACAACATGGTTAAACTATATAACGAACAGGCTCGGGACCAGGTTAGAACCAATGCGCCCCCCCTTCAGGCCGCCCGGAATCCCGTCATGGCTGGGAATAATGCCCATTTTTTTTACTGACATGTGCGTCGTCTCCCGTGTAGATTACTTCCACCACACCTAGGTCGGCGTACTGCGGCAACTTGGCCGACCCATCCGACCCAGCTCCGGCCGCGTTCTCAGACGCTAAGTTCTTTGAATTCGATCTCGCAGGGGTTGGTCTTGGGTGGCATCACTTTGACGATTGCGAGCTCGTGGCAAAGCGCCTGGTGGAGCGGCTTAAGCCCGGCGGCGTCCTGTTTATTGTGGATTTCGCCTCCCACGAAGCCGCCGACGAGCAGACCCGTAAACAGAGCGGCATCACGCATGATGGCTTCTCCGAGGCCCAAATCAAGGCCATGTTCGAGGGCGCGGGGGTGGGTGGGGACTTTGCCTTTGAGGAGCTTGCGGAGCCGATAGAATTCGCTGGCTTTGGAGGAGAAGGAGGAGACGGGCATCACCACCAACCTGGTCACGATCACGGCCACGGGGGCCATGGTCACGGATTCGGACGCGCAGCGTTCAAAAGGACTATTTTTATTGCACGGGGAACCAAACTTTAACCGGTCTGATTTCTATATACAGTGAGCTCCTTGGAGGAGGGATAGCCGAGCCCGTCTCTCTATCAGCGTTGTTGGCTGCGTTGTCCAGGGGGGTTGCAAAGGGGCGGAGCTAGGTACATGCACACACGCACACACACGCACACGCAGCGCAAAAGTACGCATCAAGACAAGGCCTCACACTCAGGACTCAGGACGCGCGCGCGGGGGTGCTGCATGATGCTTCCCTGGCTACACAGGGTTTGATAATTTTCGTATCCTTGGAAAGTAAATACACGTTATCACGATGCATATTCAAACACGCAAACGCTACAATTTGATTCCAAATAGGGGCCGTCCAGCTCGCACAGAGGAATGGATGGCAAGATTCAGAGAGAGAGACATGCCAGGCATCCGGTGCAGTAAATGCCTGCCGCTCGCAGCGTCTTGCCAACTATGAATCAAGTATGCCGGACACTGTGCCCCTTGCCGTCTTGTCGTGCATACAATCACATTCACTCGTGTAGGGCAAATTTTGTTGTGACAAATGCAACACCCCATTATGTAGTTGGGACGCTATCAATCCGAGTCCTGGACTCGACAAACCACGGAATGCCCGCCACCCCTCTCTCTTTTTCTGTCTTTTTTCCTTCTTTCACCACTTCCTTTTTTTGTCTTGTCTCCTTCCACTTGAAATTCCTGGATGTGCAGCTGCGACTGTCGGTTCAATTGGGTATTGGCTTCTGCCGACGCACAATGTCTTAACCTGCAGTCCGGCCGCCTGAGACGCCCCCCCCCCCCTGGCCCCCATGCCGCTCTCCCTGTGGACACAAATCACCGATAAGTAGGAATGGAACACAGCAACCGAGCTGCCGGAATACCGCGCCGCAGTTGACGCTGCCCCGTATACCGGCCAATAAGCGATCGCCAACCCCCAGGGTGAACTCAGTCATTTCTGTCATCAACATACACCCCGTGTTGAGCAGACGGCCCTTTTCCCACCACGCAGGTCTTGCCGTGGTTTGATTTCCTTGGCCAGCAGTGAAACCATGTCTTTCAAGGTCTCCATACCTCAGCTTCTGCGATGCTGACGAGAAACCTCAGTCAAACATCGATAAAAAAAACCAAGGCGAAATAGCACAGTCTGGGGTTGAATATGCCGCCGAGGAACTGCAAGGTGGGTATGCTGTTGGTTGGGCTACATCATCATATGATGACCTGCACCACCCCCTGATTCAATAATGGAGATATCAAAGTACATGGGACCGAGGAAATGGTGGCTGGAAGTGATGAACGACGTGTTTGGCCACTACGGTGGTTGGCTTACCCCCCTCGTTAGGCGTAGGCAGAGGGAAATTTTGGAAAGACAGACAGATGTGAAATTCTGATGCTAAGGGTCGGAGACCCCCTCATTCCCATATGGACGGTAGAATCACTTCCAATAATCTATCCAATGTATCATTCACCATCCTATCCCTTCGAAATGTCGAGCCAAATCTACCACCGCCATCATTCGTCAATATCGACTACGAAAGCTCCACCCAGCAGCAGAGCAGGCTCGTCAATGTTGTGATGTTCATAGCTAAATAATGTAAGCACAAGTATCAAATGGTATGATGAAAAGATGTGCTACCTGAGTGTTCCAACACCGCCGGCTTCCATCAGAAAGGTAGGCCCATCCTCAAGGGAGTATCCCGCCCACCTCATGGCAAAGGCACGGAGAATGTGACCATGGGCCACGACAACCACATCACCATTAGCCGCCTTGTTGGTTGGCTTTCCAATCACAGGCTTGTGATACTTGTCGCGGATCTCCTTGATCAGTCTGTCCAAGCGTTCCGTGACGTCGGCGGGACTCCTGATTTCTGGTCAGCCAGTGAGTCTCAACTTGAGCACTCTTTAGGGTCCTTAGATGATTCAATGAATGGTATTTTCAGGGGGAAACTGACTCTCCTCCTGGACAACCGTCTCTCCAGATGTCCCAAGTTCCTTCATAGCCCTGCTCGGCCCTGATCTTGCGGATTTCAGCACTGGTGATGCCCTCGTAATCACCATAATCCCACTCTCGAATATCTTCAGTGATCTCGATCTTGGCGGTACAGGGGAGACTCCCATCAGCCACCTCACCATGAGGCTTCCAAGGAAGAGGGTCTTCTAATCCGAGGTTCAGTAGCTCAAATGTGCGCTGGGCACGCTTGCGCGGGGAGACGTAGCTGAGGTTGTGTTAGCCTACATCTCAGCCTGCAACACTGACTAGCCTTTTGGAATGCAATTAGAAAGAAAGGGAGTGCAGCGAGAGTGTGATAAGTACATGATTATTGACTTGGTGAAAGTGGTGATGCCGGAAAGGGATTCTGCTGAAAGTTACATTCGGAATGAAGCCACGGCTGGTGAGATGTTTCTTCAAAAAGTCACAACAGGGGTTTGCTGTTTCCGGCAATGATGACATGCACGCCCATGGAGGCCAAGGGTTTACTTACATATGAGCAATCTTTCTTGGAGAAATAAGTCGATCAGGGCCAACGAGCGCCTTTCCGGTGGCTTTTACTCGCTTTTCGCCATTTGCAGTGAGGGGGATATCGGTGCGGCCGGTGTGCCGGCCACTGAGAGACCACTCCGTCTCGCCATGGCGGACGATGAAGACGCGAGGGGTCGACATGGGCGTAGAGTAGCAGAGTAGAGTTGGGGTGGGGATGCTTGTTTCGGTGGTGTGATGTGAGTATGCGGCCGAGAAAGAGGTTGATAGGATCCTTGCTCAGTGTGATGGAGGAGTGAATCGGGCAGGCGTCTGCAACCGCGTCGGATTGGAACCTGGTGTGCCGCAAATGAGTTGATGGCTACAGAGGGATAGACGACGCCAAATTGGTCCGCCCAGAGTGGTTGGTTGGCATGATTATTTCAATCGAAAATGCAGGGAACATGACTCACTCAGGTGACGGAAATGCCAAGTATCTTGAAGGCTGCAAGATGAAGAAAACAAAGACCGGGGGACAGCTGTCTGAGAGATTTTGCCTTGTATAACGAGTTCAGCAGTGAGTATTAATCATTCGTCGTGGTGGTGTTGGCAATGCCCAAACCAACGAGGCAAGGATATCCCCATGTAAAACGACGCAACTTGGCGGGAGCGGGGAAAAAAATTAGCCAAGGAAGCTGCACGCACTACCTTCCTCTCAGCACCCGAAAACCAGTACAGTAATGACTTAGAAAGTGCTCGGTAATCATTTACGCTTAGGCGTGCCTGCCTTAGTTATCACTGACGCACTGGCTCGCTGGTTCGCCGATTGCCTTGCTCGCTGGCACCGGCGTTCTTTCCACATTTTTTTCACTTGGGAGCTTGCTTGCCCCGCTTGCCCTTCTTCGTTCCCCGCTCGGCACCTTGGCCGGGGAAGAAGGGGCTCACTCTACATTATATCTCCTGGCCTGGTTTAACTAGATATTGGGAAATAAAAAGAATACGCTATTAGCGATAGCAAAGTGATGCTTGAGTTCAATTACTAGCCTTATGAGGCTGGTGCACGTGCAATTTGTACCTTGGTTCTCTACGCCATATTGGCCCAAGCTGTGATCGTCCCAGGGCAAACGCTCCAGATGGCGGAAATTTGTTACGATTTCTCTCGAACACGTATCCTAGGACAGTGGCCCCATGTTCTCCAATTGGAATAATCAAATCCGTCCTATGCCCATTTCCAATCAACCACTTCTTCTCTCCTCCGCTGACGCAATGAAATCGATAATTGCCCCTCATTCTCCACCATCCAAGCAAGCGAAACCAGCTGACTAAGCGACAAGCATACGGCCGGCTTCAACCCACTCTCCCCGTTGTTGCCGGCCGGAGACAGCACCGGTCATCTTTTTTCGCGACGACTGTGACTCCGCCCTCCGCCTCCGCCTCCGACGTCGACCCTCCAATTCGCTCCCGATCCCGAACGAGCCCAAGCGTCAGTGGAAATTGCACGACTATACTTGCTCTGGCCCATCTCGCCGTCCTCGCGAAGCGCTGACCTTGATTCCCTCGTTGGCTGTGGCATCCAGGGCATGACGCCCGGACAGCGTTGCAGTTTCAAGATCTAGGGCTACCGAGGACGATAAGATTGGCCCCCCCCTTCTCTGCGCATCGCAAACCTACACACTGTTGCAATCACCCACAATGGCTTACCAATGGACCAAGGCGCAAAAGATCCAGAGGGGCATCTGGGCTGCCGCCTTTGGTGCCTGCGTCTTCGTTGGAACCATAACCGGTGCGCAATTGAAGACAGACAAGGAAAAGGGAGAGGTAAAGAATACAATGATGACTCTGTGGTCCCGGCCTGTCGTGTCAAAATTCTAATTGTGTAACCTAGGCCGTCACCCAGTTTCGTGAAACCACGCCGGCCGACCAGATTGCAGTCCTCCAAGAGCAGAAGCGAGCACTATTGGATCAAAAGGCTGTATTACAACGGAAGATTGATGCGTTTCATGAGCGAGTAAAAGAGAGAGAGGAGGAAAAGGCAAACAAACTCCAAAAAACCAAATAACGGGTGTTGGAAAATATTGAATGGAGGATGAGGAACTAGATGCATTCGAGGGCATTTTTGACCTCTCCTCCCATTGAACGGCAATTTGACGATGACGGGCATCTGCAAGCGGCGCAATTTTCAAAATCGGACATTCAAAAGACCTGGATACCCCAAATAGACGGACTTGTATCATAGTGTAACATAACAAAACATACATCTTTATTCATCCATTCCGTCACTGCCTACGCCTGCTTTGAATGTGTCTGTAATCGCATATGATTATATCAAATATCCTCTCTAGAGCCTGCCAGCTCTGACCATCACCAACGCCTGCAGGCCGTTTTTTTTGTGTGTGTACCGCCCGAAAAGTTCCGTCTTGTGCCGGAGTTTACTCAATGGTTCCATCGGCAGAAGGGAGCGGGATGGCCTTGTACAAGAGAATCAAGGCCGAGTGAGACTCACCACCGCCAGATAGAGTCTCGATCTTTTCGGCTGGCACTTCCGTCACCTTGTCATCATTGAACCACCACCACTTGCCATCCTCCTCACCCTTCTTGCCGGTCTTGGGGTCGATGGGCGCAGTCTTCTTGACGTAAGAAGTGTAGTGGCCGCTGTCGGCGCTGGCGCCCTGGTGGGTGACAACGCCTCGAAGCTCGTACAGACCGGATTGGTTGGCACCATCATCGTCGCGAAGATCAGGGTTAATCAGAGCATTGAGCTCCTTCTTAGCAGCCAGAAGGGCGGCATCCCGCTCAGCGTCAACTTCGGCGTCCGTCTTGTATGTCTCCCCCATAACTGTGTCACCATCTGCTGCTTGCTCTGCCGGCTTCTCGGCCTCCTTTTTCTCATTCTCACTGGGGAGACCAGCGCCGCCAGGAATGTCGGCGGCCACCTGCTCGTGAGTTCGCTTGCGTCGCTTGCGGGCACGTTCGATGTCCTCCTCGTCCTTGCGAATCTCTCTGACCTTGTCACGAACGGGGATGAGGGCCTTCTTCAGCTCATCCGAGCAAAACTCCACGATGTCTAGCTCCGGGGGGAAAGTAACCTTGCGCATAATCTTGGCTTTCTTCTGGGTCTCTCGCTTCCAGAAGAACCGAACGAAGTGAACGGTCAGGTACTTGGGTGCTCGGGAAATCTTGGATGTCTTGGTATATACAGCATCGTGGCCAAGAACATCCGACTTCTTCTCCAGCTTTTCTTCAAGGGCGGCGAGAATACCATCTCTCAAATGGTTCGTGGTGCTATCAATGTGACAGTTGAGCTTGGAAAAGCTATCCGTACTGACAATGGCCTTCTCGCCACCTTCGACGGCCTCCTTCTCGTCGCACACCATCGAGGATGTGAATTCTCCACGCATGTAGTCCCGGACAAACGACTTTCCAGGGCCGATCTCAAGCTTTTCGCTCAGTTGGTGGACAATTTGGGACCAAGCTTCTTCAGCATCTTGTTGGGCATAGCCATGGCCTGACTTGGACTTTTCGGCAAACTGGGGGAATACAACTCGAAGAGCGTTGAGGAAGGTCATGGGAGGAAAAGCGTCTTGTGTCTCGCCCATTCTCTTGTAAAGGTTGGCAAGCTGGGCGGCGATATCCATGGAACCAACCCCCATCAGCCCAGATTCCGACCCTGTCTGAGAGCTGTACTTGGTCAAGGCGTCTTGAAGCTCGGGGATGGCCTTGAGGGTTTGGAGTGTCGAATTCAGGTAGCAAGTGTTGCCAAGATTGGTGAGACCAGCAGGAGTGGCGCCAACCTGCTGGGCTGCTTCAGCTTCGGTCATGTCTTCGACAAATTTTATCTGCTCCTTGGGGCGAACGATGTCGCCCCCGCCGCTTTCCGGGGTTCCCATCATCATGATGGTTTGGCCAGCCTTGAGGCCAAGCTTGCTCATGTCGGCATCATCCTTGAGCTGGCCACCCTTGAGGAGAATCTTTTGTCGTTCGGGCTCGACATTGGTCAGACTGAACATCTGAAGTTTGAAATCTTCTCCGGTCGAGTTGAGGTCGATTTCGACATCGTATTTTTTGCCTTGGTGCTTGACGGTGACTGTGCGATAGCTGGTATTAGAAATTGGTCGCGGGTGGATGGAGGGGTAACTGACCTGGTACAGACGCCATGATTGGATCGAGCGGGATGAAGGCTCTGAGGGCGCGAGGGGGGAGGGAAGAGGAGGGAGGAGAGAAATCGAGTTAATAATTTGCAGAGCCACTTGCAGGTTGATGTGATGTGATGCGATGCGAGCAAACGTGGAATTCGACGGAATTTGTTAGACGGAGGCAAGCTATCGGGACAGCGTCATCGCTGGTACCTAGCAGAAGTGGGAGGGTCCAGTGGGGAAAGCGGTGTACAGAACTACCTAGCAACCATGCGTGTGGCTTTGCTGATGGCTTGCTAGGGGAATAAGTGTGGCTCAGTAAGTGATGAAGAAATGTGGCGGCACCATAAATGCGGCCACGTGATATGTGGCTCATTGCTTCCCCAGCGCAGCACTCGTCATGGCCCCCACATGCTCAGCCAGCTGCCATCTTGAGGTGCCTGATGTGTCTACTCTAGACCCCGCCAGGCATATCACCAGCCTTCTTACCTCGCAGCATCATCAACGACAAAGACCTGGGCCTCGGATAGACAGGAGCAGCCACAATGGTATGCAATTCTTGCCGCCTCGACTGCCCGAGTTTCGCGCTAACCCTCATCGCCCACCGCCTAGTCTCAATCCCTACGGCCGTACCTCCAGTGTGTACGAAGCAGCTTGACAGCTGCTCTCACCCTCTCCAACTTCGCCTCACAGACGGCCGAGCGACACAATGTCCCCGAGATCGAGGCCCAGACCTCTCCTGAGGTCCTCCTCACCCCGCTTACCATTGCGCGCAACGAAAACGAGCGCGTTCTGATCGAGCCCAGCATCAATTCCGTCCGCATCAGCATTAAGATCAAGCAGGCCGACGAGATTGAGCATATCCTGGTGCACAAGTTTACCCGATTCTTGACGCAGCGAGCCGAATCTTTCTTTATCTTGAGGAGGAAACCCATCAAGGTCCGTTGCATCCGACCAGCCGCCCCCGTGCTGTCATCATGGAGCCCCTGACTGACACCGCCGCTTTCGCAGGGATACGACATTTCCTTCTTAATAACCAACTTCCACACCGAGGAAATGCTCAAGCATAAGCTTGTAGACTTCATCATTCAATTTATGGAGGAAGTCGACAAGGAAATCTCCGAAATGAAGCTTTTCGTGAGTTAACCATAGTCGACTGTTGGACTGGAGGAGACCCACTAATCGTAATGTGTAGCTGAACGCAAGAGCCCGTTTTGTAGCCGAGTCTTTCCTCACACCCGTAAGAGCAACTAATTGCCTCATTCTTGTGACCGCTCACTAACTGTAATGTCTAGTTTGACTAAAATAGCTACCTCAGCAGGTTTGAGGTCTGGAGTTTTGAGGGAGGGGCTCTGACTTTTGTTCAGCTTTACGCAACCAGTGACACGGCGTCAACCTTGAAGCACCGATTTCAGCCGGGCGTTAGAACAAGTTCTTCAAACCACAAAGAGTGGATGAGTTTGGGGACGACGATATCTAAACATGAAGATCCACCACCATTCCAAGCAGAAGTACAAACGAATTTGAAATTATATGCATCTCGCCCGATGTCCCTGCTGATCATTGTGATAACGGCCAATGACAAGTTATTTTTTTATGAAGAAACATATCTAGTAACCGTGGATTACCTGAACAGTCTAAGCATTATCGAATAAAAATACTTTCAACTTCACTCATTATGTAGGCTTCGCGAAGGGAATCATTAGAGAACCCGCCATCTGAATGCTGAATTCTAGGATCTAGCTAGTGGAGGCCCTTGTAAACATTTCCATGCTACCATTGGGAGTCTGACATGCAATATCGCTTTCTCCTTCGAGCATCTTTAAGTCTGAACGAACCCCGTACTTGAATGTTGACTGTTACGACGAAGTGGATATTTTACAAGTTTTGGATAGCTCATCATCGCGTGAATATTGGCAACGAAGCTGGAGGCGAATAAATTGTGCGCGACGTGATATTTTTATCTACGTCATTATTATTTCCGATTGACGCAACAGGTCCGGAACTCTGGACATGCCGTAACGAGTTGAAGAGATGAGCCTTTAGGGCTTAATACGAAGACTCTAGACATATCCGTTGAAGATGTTACTCACATCCTACCATCCTCGATTTGTTTTACGAAAACTCCACGTCTATTCAAAATCTCAGTCGGCGATCTTCGTCTCTCCCTCATGGTTTTAGCTCTCCTCCCCGAGAGCGAGGATTCGTGCCGGACATGGGTATGTTGTAGATCAACTTCCTTTAACTGGCACCCGAGTGGATTATACAACTATTTTACCACAATAATCTACTAATTTATACCCTGATTCATTTTTCTTTTTAGTTTCAGTGTGAGACATGAGAATGATAGTCTATTTCTTTTTTGGTTGCACAGCCCATATCCATGACCATTTTCTCACGTACAGCTTCGCCTTGGCAGATAACGCTGCAACAATGATATTCTCTTTCATACGAATAGTTATGATACAACTGTGATATTTTTATCATGTATGCATGTTTTAATGGAAAACGATATCCAATTTACGTGTTCACCTTGTTTAATTCGTTGATGATGTCTCTCAGCGCATGACTTTTGGTTTATAAACAAATATGTGAAACTGAGCATCTCATAGCTAATTTCTTTCAAGCCAACTTTCATTTCTTAGATAAGAAAATTCGGTTCATTCGTTTTGAATCTTCTAGCAACTGCTAAGAGTGCCACCCCCTCAGCGGCACTTGTATCCCCATCAACAGCTGGCAGCCACTTGCCACTGGATGCCCCTGTTTACGCGCCCAAATGGATAACTTCTCTTTTTCACTCATGCATCTGTTTTTATTTTCCTCAAAACATCGCGGGTACTGCTTGAGTTGACCACGCCGCTTCTTTGCATAATAGATTCGCATGACGACGCCTTCTGCTTCCCCAGCAGTCCCCATCGATACTCCAAACCGTACTTTGAGTTGCTTTTTGCCGACTGGATTCGATACTACTGGGCTTTATTTCACTATTCGTAAGTGAAGACCCCACACCTGGATTTCTCACTTTTCTTCTTCGTTCAATACTCTATCTATTGTTCTCTACTCTCTCACCTCGTTCTCACCTTGTCCATAAGGTAGCCCAGACCAGATCTGGAGTCTTTAGAACGGCGGAAAGAACCGATCCGTCAATCTCCATTGCTTCTCCTTCATTATCACTAAAGTTTCTCATCTGCACAGATTTCGCTCAAACAAGGAACATATCACCTCCAAGTGGCGCACTGCCATTGCTTTTCGTTACGCTTAAACAAGCTGACAGGTGAGTATTGGTCATTTCTTTTATTCGTGGTTCGAATCTTATCGCACATTGTTTTGCACCGGAAATACCACCGTGTGGCTACTCATACCGGTATCTCGCTCCTCCACTTGTCGTTCAGTTGGATGCAGATGGTGATGTGGGCAAGCTTGGGATAAAACTAACTACTATGTGTAGTAGCTGTCACAATGTCGTCCAACGCAGGACAGTTTTGGGCGCCCCCCAGGCGACCCGGCCCATTTACGGGAAACGAGACTGCATTTGTGCCTATTGCCAACCAAGGTAATGCCTAAAATATGGAACCTCCTCTCGCAACAATCGCCTCATATAGATCAAAGTTAGATGCTGATATTTTACTTCCAAACTAGCCGATACGTTCCAGTCCGACAACTCCGGTAGCGCAAATGGTGTCCCTATTCAGACTTCTCTGAATCCTGGATCCGAGTCTTGGGTATCATCGGCCCAACAAGCGTTGGCCAACGTTCTGCAGGTAAGATCAAGTTTCATTAGTGGCTGTTTCAGTGTTTCTAACCCCCTCTAGGCTAGCCAAGCAAACACCGGACCTAGCACAGGCGCTATTGCTTCTATCAGCGATTTTGATAATGGCGATCATTACACTATCGCCCCTCCTAACAGCCCTGCTGCCAATGTCGTCAATATCACGACCACGTCCCCTTGGATGGGTGGCCAGGTCGTTGATAATCTCAACAGTAACAATGCAGCATGTGTCAATGTCGGTCCTGGATATGTGTACAAGGCACCTGCTCCTGCCAACGGAGTTATCAATTCTCCCCAAGGGATGCCTGATTATCGGCAAACTGATGCCGGTTCCATCCAGGCAACTATTAACCATGCCGCTTCGACGTATGGAATCGTTCAAGGAAGTGGTGATGTTTTCAATGGTACCTCTTGCTCGGGCCAAACTGTCCCATCTGCACTCTCCAAAAACTTTGAGCCGAGCGTTGCCAACGACACTCTTGGCCAAGCCTATAGCGCTACTGGGGCTGCTTATGCATCTGTTGGACCTACTTCCAATGTCAGCTACCAAGGCGTGAACAACCAGAGCAACGGCATTTATCATACGCAAAATTTTCTTCTAACTGAAGCTTCAACTGACCCCCGTTTTTGTCCATCTCAGGCCATGCCGATTCAATCTCCTTCGTCATCGGGTTCTATCATTCATCCCGGCGCTAACCAACAGGTTTCCTCCGTCCAGGCTCAAACTGGTATGATCCCAGCGAGTAGTTCTTTCCATTCGCTCCCCCAAAGCCAGTCCTTCCACACAATCCCACAGAGCCAATCTGTTCAAGGTCTTCAACATATTATGAGTCCAGGTCCTACACCCCAGCACTTGAATGGCAACCTTCTGACCAGCCCCGACACTGCTGGGAGACTGACCGAACCGCGCAACTATGCTCCTCGTACTTCTGGCCTTCCAATAGGCAACGCGCCACCGCCAAAATTCGGGCTTGAGACGAATCAGAACTCGTCATCTCAGGCCAATTCTCAGGCGCAGGATCCGTTTGTCTCCCCTCAAATTAACCAGGCGCTCGTTCCTTATCAAATCATGAATGGTGCGCATTCTGGTGCTCCGATGGGCGGTTTCATTCCTCCTGCGGCTCCGCGAAGCATGGCAGGCCCAAAGTCCAATAAACTGATGCATCTTACCAATACGTCCACTTGCCTACCTTCGGTTGAAGTTGCTATGGATCCTGCTAACTTTCCTTTTGTTGACGGACCACGTCAAGCTTTGCCTCAGAACTATGGAGTAGTAAAATTGAAGAATGTTTGTTTTCTAGCCCTTTTTAGTCACGGAGAAGCCAGCATATTCTAATAATGCACAGATTCCTTTTGCCACCAAACGATCTGAAGTGATTGCCTTCTTGGGCCGCAACAGCAAGATTCTCAACGACTCGGAAGAACCCGTTCACATTATTATGGAACGTGCTACTAGCAAGACTATGGATGCTTATGTCGAATTCAACACGCTTTCTGACGCCATGAAGGCAGCTGAACGACACCACAACAATACTCTGAGTGGCCGCGTCAGTCGTCTTGGGGACCGACCTGTCGAGGTTGAGCTCTCCAGCCAGGCAAGCCTCATGAAGGACTTGTTCCCTATCGCTCGCGGTATTCTTTGGGATGGACCCAATCCTCAATTCAAGCCGCACAACTCTCGGGAGCCTTGGGAAAATTTCAAGGGTTTCATCTCTTACGAAGAGATGACGATGCTTGTCAAGCATGTCGAAGTTCCTCACCGAGTTCGTCCTACTAAGAAGATTAATATTCAATCACTGACATTCACATAGTCCCCCTTCTCCAAGGAATGTCCTCAGCGTCCCTACGAATGCCTTATCAGCACCCTTCGCAAGTTTCCGTGGCATATGACAGAGCACATTACTATCATCCAGCGCCAAGCTGTCTACAAGGCCACTCGCGAGCTTGTTTCCCTCCTGATGCAGGCCATGAAGAGGGGCGACGATGTCATCAATCTTAGCCCACAACTCTTTAAGCGTGTTGTTGCTGCTAGTCTGGGTTGCAAGGGTTTTACTACAATGATGAAAGATGACATCGCTGCTCTGTCCAACACAACTGATGAGATTGCACAGGGGTTTGGGCAGCCTCTTTTCGCTGACGCATGGACTCACCAGTACGCTCTTGCTCCTAAGGCAGGCATTCCACTCGATATCATTGAAGTAGGCATATTACTCGTTTGAAAAACCATCAGATATACTGACAGCGTGATAGTGGTACATCAGCCTCATCCGTGAACAAACGCACCGGGACATGCTTGCGCGCCCGTTGACGGAACGAACTATTTTCCAGGAAAAGGCCAAGGACACCAATATGCACTAGGGTTACTTTTGGGTTGAAGTTGGCTACATTCAAGGCCCACGGTTCGATCAGATGTCTTTGGCTCAGTGCGCTCACGTTGAATTGTCAGCGATCGAGCGGATTCTTTTCCGTGCTCTCACGCGCAGCCACTAAAGGACCGGTCAAGATTCATCGGTTTTTCTGAAGAGCTCATGTACAATGGGCTATTGCATAACGCGGGGAATATTTGGCGGTGCTTTGATTTTGTGTTTGCAGGCTTTAGGTTTTGTTCCTCGGGTGGATATGGTGTCTTTGACCTTTGCGATTCGCGATTGCGTTTGGGACAGGGGTATTTGGCATGCACTGAAGATCGTGGGCAACTTTACCATGGTCGGGTTCTGTTTTTGGGTCACTTTCCGATGGGTATCCAAATTGCCCGAGGTACGCGAAATGGGTGATCGGGCTAGTTTAGGAGAAATGCTAGAGTAATTGAGACAGTAGTCTGGCTCATCAAACATGGGACAAGTCAGGCAAGCTTTCTGCCAGTTTGATCGCGTTTTAGTGCGACTGCGCCGCCGGTGAAATGTAGTACGACGTCGATCCAATTGAGAACGTGCCGCCACTACTCAAACAGGAGCGATGGAACGCGGTCTCACGTGACGACCAGCAGGCATTGTTTTAAAAAGAAATTACTCTGATGGGTTTTTATTTGTGCTGGGCCCTGCAAGAGATTAGGAGGTTGCATTCCCCGTATTGAATGAAAATGCCTGGAGCAGCAAAATTTTTCTGTTTGATGTGTCCTCATTAGCACGGAGTCGACGGGGTCCGGCCTGGATGGACAGCCATCTCAGTGCCGGGCCGCCCGCCTTACGGTACCGTCGCGTCGCGGGGTAACTATCCCGAGGGGATGGGATGGGATGGGTTGGAAGAAAATCGAGGCGCTGACCGGTCAAAGCCAAAAGCCACTGGTCGCAATGGCGATCCCGGATCAACTGCGCACGCAAAGCGAGGCGGCGTGTGTTGTCGGGTGTACCCGTCCAGACTCGACCATGAACACGTACCAAGATAATCAATCGGATTCATGCCGCATTGATGATATGGCTACCGCGCCCCTTGGAGCACGGTGTTAATTATAGGGCAATGCAGCAACGCAGCGCAGCTTGGTGGAATGCTGCCGAGCTTCCAGGGCCTGGGCTGGCGGCGGGGGAGTGATGGAGTGGGTGCAGCTAGCAGGGGTCGCCGGCTGTCCAGTGTGTCGGGGGCCCGGTAAGAGTCAAGCAGCCCCCCAAGGACCCCTGAGAATCACCTAACAGCGCACTGATGCTCGATCCAATTCTAGCGGATGAAGGCGCCGGGAAGAGCTCAGGCTTTTGGGTCCCCTAGCGGCCTCCCCCACCTATCACAGCGCGGCCTAGCTAGCGTTGCCAAGCTTTCGTCTCCACCCGTTGCCGTTGGCGGATGCAAAACAATAAAGATTTTGGGCCCCCCTGCCAACGACATTCAAGCAGGGCCCTGGAGTACTCTCTCTCATCTCCTGTCTCGCTCCATCGTACAAACATGCAACAGCCATCATCCCAGTAGCTTGTGCTGTTTTTACTTTTTTCTTACTTGTTCCTCTCGTCTCGAGTCAAACGTCACCACGTTGTGTTTAAAAAACAAACCCCGAAGAGTTGAAATACTGAGCCGACCTCCATTATTTACGGCATCTCTATATTTTCACCCATCTCTCCCCTCCCCTCTTGTCTGCCTATCTAGGGGTAAAAAATAGTAATCACATCCTCTGTTGATTCCACATTCACCATCACCGAAAGCTCGACAGTAGCTCCAAACAACGCCTTCCTCATTCAACTCCACTCCCAAAATCTCATTCACAATGGCTGCCGAACAGGACAAGACCGTGACTGCCGTCCCTGCGGAAGCTCCTGCGGCTCCTACTGAGAAGCCCGTCGAGAAGCCTGTGGAAGAGACTGCCGAGGAGCCTGCCGAGAAGGCTGAGCAAAAGCCTGCTGAGCAAAAGCCTACTGAGCAGACTGCTGAGAAACCGGCTGAAAAGGCCGAGGAGAAGCCTGCCGAGAAGCCTGCTGAGGCTCCCGTCGAGGCTCCCGCTGAGGCTTCAGCTCCTGCTCCTGCTCCTGTTGAGACGCCTCTCACAAAGTTGGGTGCTCGCCTCGCCGACATCACGTCCAAGGCCGGCTACACTGAGATGTGGGGTGTCGAGCTACTCAGCCTTGACCACGTACCCACGCAGGTTGTCCTGCAGAAGTTCCTTCGCGCCAACAACAATGATGTCGCTGGAGCTGAGAAGCAGCTTACTTCCGCTCTCGAGTGGCGCAAGAAGATGCAGCCTGCCGCTCTTGTGACTCAGTCTTTTGACAAGAAGAAGTTCAATGACCTCGGCTTCGTCACTATCCACAAAGCTGCGGACAACAAGGAGACCGTCATTACATGGAACATCTATGGCGCTGTCAAGGACAACAAGGCTACATTTGGAAATGTTGAGGAGTAAGTTCCCTCTCACCAAACTCATATCCTGTGTAAAACGTAAAGCTAACGCACTGTCCTGCAGGTTTATCAAGTGGCGTGCTGCCATTATGGAGCTGAGCGTCCAGAAGCTCAACCTTGCTGCTGTCACTGAGCCTATTCCCGAGGGCGGCGAGGATCCCTACCAGATGGTCCAGGTCCACGACTACCAAAACGTCAGCTTCTTCCGTATGGACCCCGCCGTCAAGGCTGCCAGCAAGGAGACCATCGCCGTCTTCTCAATGGCCTACCCCGAGCTGCTCTCTCACAAGTACTTCGTCAACGTGCCTGCCATCATGGGCTGGATGTTTGGTGCCATGAAGCTGTTCCTTGCCCCTGCCACACTCCGCAAGTTCCACCCCATGTCCTCCGGGACCTCGCTTGTCAATGAGCTCAAGACAATTGCCTCCTCGCTTCCCAAGGAGTATGGTGGCCAAGGCCCTAGCGTCAAGGAGGGTCTCGCCATTTCCTTGACTGACGCCGAGGAGTCCAAGCCCGCTGATAAGCCGGCGGAAGAGAGCAAGCCCGAGGTCACACTTGCGGATCGTACCAAGGCCGCCGAGGAGTCTAAGCCTGCTGCAGAGTCTAAGCCTGTCGAGGAGACCAAGCCTGAGGAAGTTAAGCCTGAGGAGGTCAAGACTGCGGAAGAAACTAAGCCCTCAGAGGAGGCCAAGCCCACAGAGGCTGTCAAGCCTGTTGAGGAGTCCAAGCCTGAGGAGGCCAAGCCCGAGGAGGCCAAGCCTGCTGAGGAAGCTAAGACTGCCGAAGAGACCAAGACTGCTTGAGTGTAAGGCTGAAGTGGACCCAGGAGTTGGACGAAGAATTTAATCTGGATGATGGGAGGCAGGTTGATGGGTTGTTCCTTTAGGACGTGTTGGTAGAGAGGGCCACATCTAGGCCGACTGGGGTTGGTTCTCCCAGGTTCTCAAGTGGAACCGTGGGTTTGACCCGGGTGGTGGCCTACAAATGGGTCATCGTGAATGAGCGAGTGCGTGCGTGTCTGTTTATATGCTGCAAACAACAAATACCCCCGTCGATTTCGCGTGCGCGCCCGCAGAGTGGTGTATGGACCCCCGCTCTGGACGCATTATTTGCCTAATTAGACATGAAATAGATGACTGTTCTTTTTTCTCTAAATGCTTATTTCCTGTAATCCCCAGTGACACCCAAACGGCGTAGTTCAATATGATGATGAAAAAAAAAGTCGATGACGGTAAAATGGATGCCATTCTAGTGTTTGAGTGGACGATGCCGCTGTCCAGTCGAAATGGCGTGTCCCCTGACCCCGCGGATCGACGTTAACCCGGTCAATATACGTGATGAGGCGAGACCTCAACATCCCAAAAATATCCCACTGGTGTTTCTCGAGTGTTATGCTAGGCCACAATCATCGAGTTCCCCTATCGCAGTGGCCGGTGTCCTGTTTGGGAAGTAGCTGAGGTGAGATGGCCGATCAAATGCGAACTGAGCCCTGGTGGGTGATATCGCCTCTCGGTGCCACGTCGTTTCGTCCAGCTGAGGATGAGATACAACCTGACGCCTTAGCTGGGTGTGAGTGATTTCCTACTCGTGGGGTCCGAAGCCTCAGGCATGTATCGAGCAAGTGTCTTGAGGGCCTGCACAGTTGTCGCCCCTGAACTGGCGAGTTCAGGTCCAGTGACGCATCATAGCCGAGTTTGAGCATTTGAGCATTTTCGGCGCACGCATTGCAATTAATTTTTTCAGATAGTCCAAGGCTATTCCAGTTGTTTTGAAGGCTTGCTGCCCAAGGCTGACAAAGTCTACAGAATGGGGGCCGCTCGCTTGGCTGCGCAATGAGACGGGCGCGATCGGAGTTGTCGACTGATAACTGGTTGTGGTTGCGGGCAGCGGCAGAGATGGAAGAGGGCCAATAACACTGTGATTCGTGATCAAATGCGGCCATAAACTACACCACGAAACCCCAAACAGAGTGCTTTTTCCTGGAGTGCTTTTTACATCCTAGTTGGATGAGGGGGTGGTGAGGCCTTTGAGTGTTGGGCTCCCAATTAGTCTCGGGAGTATCACGACAGAAACCCAGTTGTGCGTCAGTATCATTTTACATATTGTTGCTAGAAAAAAAAGCGATTCATTGTAATCAATGTCACGGTGATATAGAGAGACGTGGGCTCGCGTTTGTGAGGGTCAAGGTGGTGTGAGAGACGACATCTGTTTTACCAGTGTCGGGTTCCCGTTCTCGTACATTGTTAACCCGTTCAAGGACCCAGCCATTCCTTTTTTCTACAAAACAACCCCGGCCCGTCAACGCACTTGGCCCAGCACCTTTTCCCTTCTACACCTCACGCTACGTCGCTCTCAGCATAGACCGCCCACCTGTGCTTCAGGGTTTTTCGACTGTGCGAGCGGGAAGAGCGTGTTTGCGTGTGTGCCCTTAATTCCCTCTTGCTGCACCAACTCGGACACAGCCCTCTTGTTCATTACGGGTCTATTTCGCCTTTTCATTGTTTCCTCTTCTTTCGTGTCAATCATCCCTCGCTTATCACGGGGACAAACGCGCACCCTTTGTTCTTTTCGCGCTAGGTGGGCCTTACCTAGTATTCACTTGGCAACACCAAACACAGCATAATCACGATAGAGCGGGAACTGCGCCGCCGTGCAAGAAAGAAAGAAAATTACCCAAAAAGAAATAAGAGCTATTATTGTTTCTTACTCAAAAAGAAACTCTTCAGCTTGCATCCCGCTCCTTTTTTCTCTCTCTCTATTCTCTTAAACTCTCGCATTCTCCCCGTTTCCCCCCCTCCTCGATCCCATCTTTGTTAATCCCCTTCCCCCCTTTTTTTGTCCCCAACGCCATCCCGCGTTGTGTTGTTTATTGCCTATTAATTGCCGTGTCCCCCGGCGCGAAGGGGGGCAAAAGCACAGGACACACGACACCCAGTGGAGGGACGAGACTAAGTTTTGCCGCTTTCTTACCCCCCCGGCTTCTTTGTGGTCTGGGTCTGGGCTTGCTGGTGTCTGAGAGTCTGACTGGGCGCGCCGCGTTTGCGTTTGCAACCAGAACCTGGCACTAAAAGTCGGCGTCCACGTCTACGCCCGCGCTACCACCACTACCAACCCACCCTCACTCACTCTTTCTAATTAATCTTCTCAACCCACCGTTCCATCACGCCTCGACCCTGGGCCACTTCTGGATGATCTCGACTTGATATACGCGTCCGTATCTCGTCAGCATCTCCTCTAATCGGCCATCATGGCTCTCGTTCTGTCCGCCGAGGGCAGCTTCGAGGCCGGCGTCACCGACGACTCGTCGAATCTCGCGTCAACCAGCTCCACGCCTCCCACCACCGTCGCCGACTCTGCAAGCCTGCACTCGGGCTCCCCCAAGCGCGAAGTTGTTCACGTCGCCGTTGAATCCGTCTCCGATGCTCTGTCTACCGATCCTGCTCCTCTGGAGCCTGGTGCTCTCGCCGTCCCCGTCATCATTGAGCCCGCTGACACGGACGCCGACACGCCCTCTATCCGCCCTCGCCGCTCCCGCCTGAGCGCACCCGTCTACAACCTCGCTCAATTGAGCGGCACCGCTGGCCATGGCAAGCGTCGCGCCAATGGTGACATTGTTGCCGACCGTAGACGCACCATATCTGGCGATGTCCTGTCCACAGTGGTTTCTGGCGCGACTCCCAAGTCCAAGGCTGTCCGCGAGGGCATCGACGCGTTGGATTTGCAATGGTCGCTCAACCAGCTCGATTCTCCTCGCAGCCGTCGCCAGAATCTCAAGGCAACCTCCGTCAAGCGCTCCTCGTCGCGTCTTTCCGGCGCTGCGCCCGTTTCTGCCCTGACCAACAAGCTTACCACGATTGGCAAGCGGAGTCGCAAGGCTGTGGACAAGGGAGTAACAACCATGTCGCGTGAGCTTCGCCGCCTGCAAGACACCAAGGAATTTGCACACATTGACGACAAGCCCGTTGTCCACAGCGTTTGGTCCAACGGCAAATTCGTCGACCCCAAGGCATCTCGAACTGCCCCGCGCAAAAAGACAATCCCCGAACCCGAAGAGAAGGAGCCCGAGAAGGAAGAGCAAGAACCCGTTATCAACCCCAGGAAGCGCCGCGTCAAGAAGTTCCTCGACAAGGGTCTGTACTCGGGTCAGGACACGCCAATTGATATCTCCAAGGGTTTGGCTCCAGGTGAGAAGAAGAGCCTGGCTCAGACCCCTGAGCTTATTCCCAGCGGCCGAGTGAACAAGACGATGCCTTTGCCCATGTTTGCGGGTCTGCGCACGCTCATCGCCGGCCGTGACTTCAAGCTTCCGTACCATGTCTGCAACCCGCTTCCTCCAGGTCAGCCTAAGCCTGACGAGTGGAAGAAGATGACCAAAAGTATGAGCCTAGTATTTTATGCAGTTGTATTTTCGTCGCTAACACTCTGAACTCAGACCGTTTCATCGGTGAATCCAAAGACCACTGGCGAAAGACGCCACACTACCACGATCTGTCCAAGTGCGTGTGCAAGCCTGAGGATGGCTGCGGAGAGGATTGTCAGAACCGCACCATGCTGTACGAATGCGACGATTCCAACTGCAATGTAGGCAAGCAGCATTGCTCCAATCGTGCATTTGCTACGCTCAATGCTCGCCGAGCAAAGGGCGGCAAGTATCGTGTTGGAGTTGAAGTAATCAAGACTTCAGACCGTGGGTACGGCGTTCGCAGCAACCGATGCTTCAGGCCCAACCAAATTATTATGGAATACGCCGGTGAGATTATCACTGAGGACGAGTGTGAGCGTCGCATGACGGAGGTTTACAAGGACAACGAAGTAAGTTTGGGTAGATTCGATGCACGGGTCCATCGCATTGCTGACTTTGACGCGCAGTGCTACTATCTTATGAGTTTCGATCAGAACATGATCATTGACGCCACCACGGGCAGCATCGCTCGCTTCGTAAATCACAGCTGTAACCCTAATTGTAGGATGATCAAGTGGATCGTCTCGGGACAGCCTCGAATGGCCCTTTTTGCTGGCGATAAACCCATCATGACTGGTGACGAATTGACCTATGATTATAACTTTGACCCATTTTCAGCCAAGAACGTTCAGAAGTGCCTCTGCGGAGAGCCAAACTGTCGAGGCGTCCTGGGCCCCAAGCCTCGTGAGGTTAAACCACCAAAGACGGATCTGAAGAAGAGCGTCAAGGCCAAGGTCAAGGCCGGCAAGCGCAAGCTCAAGGAACTGATTGGCGACGAGGCCGAGGCCGATGGAAGCAAGACCAAGAAGCGCAAGATCCAGGCTGCGACGGGTGTCAAGCGATCTCTGTCCAGCGCTAAAAGTGCGCTGGCATCCATCAAGAAGGGTATCGCAGCTGGAACAGGCAAGAAGGGCGCCGAGGGCAAGGCATCGCCGGATGTCACTAAGAAGACAGTCGCAAGCAGTGTCAGCGGCAGAGGCAAGGCCTCAACGAAGCTGACGCCCGTGAAGCGACGCGCCTCAACCGGTGCCATCCTTAAGAAGACGACAACGGCGAAGCGCATCATCAAAACTTACGGCAAGTCGGCACCATCGCCTCGTGGGCGTGCCTCATCCGGCCCCTCTGGCGTCGCCCTCAGCAAGGCTTCTCCTGCTGCAAAGAAGGGCACCCCTGTGAAGAGGGCCGCGCCCATCAAGAAAACGCCCGGAAGCATCTCTAAGGCCGTGGCGAAGAAGAGGCTCTCCTCGGCTAAGAAACTGACGTCGCCTCGAAACGCCATCGACCTGTCTCGAGGCAATGAGATCCGTGTTGTGCCATCCGAGTAGATATGACGGACGCTGAGGCGCAGAGGGAAATACGGAAGTGGTGTACAAGTTGAATAAGGAGCAAGACAGGCGGTTGAAAGGGATGCCAGCTTGAAATGGACCGGCCGAGGATGTCTCGGTTGGGAGGGAGGGCGAAATGGGGAGAGAAGGGGTGTGGGATTCAAAAGAGGCTTAGTATACAGCTCTCGTTTAGCTGCTTCTCGCTGTCTCTCTTTTGCTATTCTCTTTATTTTATTTTATCTTCGTTACATGGCGTTGGGGCGAAGACCGACTGGCATTGTACATTACTCCAGGTGGCTGGCGGGTTTGGTTGTCAAGGGCATCTGCTTTTTTGTATTTTCTTGTTTTGTTTTTTGAGTTTTAGCAAATGAGATGAGCCTTGTTGTTACATTATCAGGACGAGACTTGTTCATCCGACCTGACCCATGTGCGCGGTAGCTCCGCGTCATTGTCCGAGACTTGTGCCGCTGTCGGGTTTCTCACCTTTCCCATCTGACACGGGCCAAACCCAGAGATTGCGGCTGAGAGAGGGGAATTTAGGCTATTGGGGGGTGGTGCCAAAATGATGCTCGGAAGTCGACCGACGACGATTCAATGATACCTCATATGCAGAGACCTTTGCCAAATCAATCAAACTGCGCTCTTCTTTGTTTCCCCCTCTCCCATCTCTCGTTGAGCTGATAGCACCAGGTTCTCGGCGTTTCAAGCAAGGCTGCGCTCGGTGAGTTGAGTGGAGGCAGCAGACCCGCACCCGCATATCATAGAGGCGACACGACGACCAAGGCACCGATATTCCCGTCATGGGGACAGTGATATTTGTTATTGTCTCTTTTCGCCAGCATATTGAAGCCCTAAAATCTCACGATATGGGGCCGGTGAAAAAAACCCGAGGCCATATTACATCATGACTAGGCGGCCTGGTTCGCACCAGTTGCCTCGTTCGTTGCCTTCGGTCTGAGGACACACCATTAGACAAGCCCCGTTTGCAAAATAACACATGAAAGGGCGGTGAGATCTCAGAGCCTATGATAGCACTACCAAACGGCAAGACTTGGCGATGTCCCGGGAGTATGCCTCCTTCTGAACATTCCCTCCCCAGACGTGCGGCCACTCGCGTGTTACACATGGCTATGCAGAGGCGTAGCATTGCACTTGGATGCACCCTAAACGAGAATTCGGTTCGAATCCACTCCCCGTAGGTAAATAGGGCTTAGGGATGGATAAAGCCAAAAACGAGTGCGTCAATGGAGTGCGTTTCCGCCTCGACATCTAGCCTCATCTCGCCTCAGAACCACACAATCGTGACCAGCCTCACCTCGCATCATGAGGCATCTGGATTCAGTCAAAACTCGCTACTACTACCGGACGAAAGGAGATGCGACTGTGAGGCTCTACGATGTTGAAAGAGAGAGGCATTCAACGCATCCAGGCTGTGCTCGAGCCTTCTCCCCACAGATGCGCGCGCACACCCCGAGCATCTATTGTCCGCCGGTGATTCATCGCATTAGCTTGATCTCTCATGCACGCCCCAGAAGAAATTGCCCGGGAGGATGAGGAGGAAACCCTGGGAAGCCTCGCCGTAGCAGAAGGACATGTCCACACATTGAACCCCGTCCTCGTCGCCCCAGACACCGTCGGACACAGCGATCCAAGCTTGCCACCCCCCGTGTTGTCTGTTGGTCATCGTCCCCCTGTTACTCATTTGTCTCACTCGCACATCCTCCCAGGGCCCCTTAACACTTTGTCCGAGGGGCGCGGTAGACAAGAGCCGCAGAAAAGGCAAGGTACCAGGGCAGCCTTATACAAAGGTTGCTCGAAATGACGCAGGCACATCATCTGACAGACACGTGAACATCGGCCTCTGTCGGCGAGACCCAGCAAATCCCTGGACATCTTTTTTTTCCTCCTGCGTGATGCACTCACTCACGGGTCGGAAAGCAACTTGATGTCGAGGGGGCGAGGTTGGGCGTATTCCTCTCATTGGATCATCAGACCCGGAGAGAACAGGGCAAACACCAATAAAATGCATATGGGCCTGCGCCACCTCGGCGTCAACCAACGGGCTTCGAGATAATCGTCATTCTCCAACGTTGCAGGGACATGGTCTCGTTCTCATTAAATGAGAAAAGGCAAATGCAGAGCCAAGTTTGGTAGGATGTGAATCCTTACTCCTTTTGGGGAAAAAGTGCAATGTAGTGTTCTTGCAATGCGAGCGGCCGCTCCACCCTTTCCTTTTGGGGTTCTTTTTTCACTTTCAGCCTCAATTACCTAAAGTGTGGTTGCTTGGACTTCTTTCGTGATGCAATGACCCAACGTCTGGCGTCACTGTTGAAGCAATTGACGTCTTGTTACCGGGTGGGTGGAACCAGGTCGAGGTAATCGTGGCTGAGTCCCTTGAGATTGAAACAAAAACACAATTCGAAACACAAAATAAGAGGCGAGAAAGCTTGGATAATAGTATTACGTGATTCCCCACAGAAACGTGGTCATGGGGGAAGTATTCGCCTCTACTCCGTCGCAAATGTGACTGACAGCAATGAGGCGTGTCCATCATGAGTAACACCCCATGGCCCAGGTTAAAGGCACAATTATTTGTCCAATGAACACACGGATTTATGGAAATACACCGGACCCGGTCCCGTTATTGAGAGTGTACTGTAATTAGAGAGCTGAGTGACAAGAATATGCAGAGTTTGGAATTATATTGAATGAATGTATTAGTGAACTGAAATGTAGAGAAATCGTCCAAAAGCGGCATGAATGTAAACCTTCTATGTGAAAATGACAGAATGAGAGGTGCTGAAAAAAAAATAAACAGGAAACAGAAAGAAGGTGAGCGGCGAGCTCCCGGTATTCTAGCGATGCATCCAACCTCAATCCCTCCCAGAAGCCAGAATACCACCAAATACTCTGCCACATATAACCCAAACCAATTCTATAGCGCGCCTCTAATATTTGTAAACATGATCCCATCTTGCGATTTTTGTCTAAAACTCTTTGCACTCATGACAATTTGGTACAGTATTGAAACAGCTTGGTTGAGCCTCTTGCCGTATCATTGAGTATCGATCCATAACCAAGACTGCGTTCGCAAACAATTCGCGGTGTAAATTAGCCATGCTTGACCCGTACTGTCTCGGTAGTGCAATAAATGCAGGGAATGTGGTTATCGTGTAGGCATGAAGCAGTAGTGCGCGTGTTCCAGACGTTGAAGCATTGACAACACTTCCACATGACAATGTACTTCGAAGCCATTTTGACGAACTGAAATCGTAAAGAAGGGTAAACACAAAGTATTGGTGAGCTTGGGAGAATTCGATAATACTGTTGTATCTGTTCCAAGCACGCGAGTCCCCTTGTCTGTCTTGTAAGTGAGGTAGGGTGAAGTGAGAACTGAAGACTGGTAGCCCAGGTCGAATTTATGGGAGACAATGATTCTTTAAATCTCAAGATCTCGAATAGAACTGGCATTCAATTGTCAAAACAACAAGACTAAAGCACACAAACACCGCCCCCTGGAGGCGATCAAGGCGTCCAGACACATTCACATCGTAAATCACACATCCAACCCGCAACCTTCGGTCATTTCAACCGTACTTATGTTTTGAAATTGACGATGGTGTGGAGAAAGCACCGCCCGTATGTAACAAAAGTACGATCGATGGGGGTCGTCGAAACGCCTACAACGTCCATTGGCGATTCATCCATCGTTCAACTGGTGGCTCAACTCCAAAGCAGCGCCACGACCAGGTTCACGAGACCTCCAGATTAAAGAAACTCGGTGTCATCGAGATGGGTTGGGTGGTCCGAGGGCTGAGCACCTTTGGAACACGAGCACATTCGGAGAGGGCGTTGAAAGAGACCTCGGCCTGTTCTTTCGAGTCATTCCGGGTATTCGGGGCAGAGAGTTCAAGGTACGCATATCCGCAGCAGAAGCTTGATTATCCATCCCGCATTAGCACAGAAACACGTGAGATAGAATTGGGGCCGGATTCCCGATTCAAAGACATTGTTATTATCGCCACAGCCAGTAAGACGACAGAGTAGCAGAAGGACAAGGCCAAGCCTACGCGCCTGGTCAAGCGGTGGGGCCTTGCAGAAACCAACCAGGGCGACAAGGCAGAAAGCCCGGTATTGAAATGTATGTCATTGCACACAAATGAGTTGTTGAGATGGCAGTGTTCGTGCCCTTGACCGAGGCAACGTTTACGAAGCGGGGAGCTGCTTCAATCGACAATGGTGGGTAGGTGCGGGGTGTTGAGAGAAGCTGCAGGTGTCAATGCAACACTTCGTAGGCGACAAGGCGTCGGATTTCTCGCAGTGCTTGTCATTTTTGGCATAGAGAGGGTTCAACCCAAGTGAGGCGCGAGTGGTTGAAATGAAGAAAGAATTCATTGCGGCGGCAAGCTTGGGGAACGAGAAAGGCGCAGGTCATGCACAGCGCCACATGTTGCATATGTTTCGGTAGCACCGATCGGGCGCGATAACAACCAGCAAGCTGCGCAAACATCGCAACATGATGCGGGGTCGGATGGACTTGATACCAGTGTCAGTCATCATGAAGGTTCCAGCATCTATCGAAGTTAGCATCGCTGTCAAACGAAAAATAGCAGCCAGAAACAGCCCAAGCAAGCTCGAATTGTGAAGACATGAGAGATGACCCAGCTGTTTGTTGCGGGGAGCCTTGCTAGCGGACATTAGTGAGCGGTGCCCCTGTAGGCAGAGAGCAGGCACCAGTAGAACGCCCATGCCAGGCTGGTAAGATTGCAAAACACGATCCCAGGGCGAAAGGAAAGCTCCTTCTTTTTCATTTTTTTTTCTCGAATTTCCATGCCTCGCTCCTAGTGTCCAGAAAATAACAAGATCCAGATTCCTATAGTGTTAGTTCGCCCGTAACTCGTTGTGTTGAAGTTCCAGTTCTCCAGACCGGTTTTCTCGGAATATTTGCTTCTATACAGGCGCTAATACACGGGTACACATGGCGACGGCGTGGTCCTGGTGCTTTGGCTCAGTTCGGGTATTGATTTTGATCGTCATCGTTATCGCTGTCATCGTCGGGATATTCGTTGGGATATTCGGCAAGCCTATTCTTAGACTATATGGCATGCTGCCAACAAAAATCAGACTTTCGAATGCGCATCAAAAGGAGAGAAGTTGGGAGACACATCGAGGTTCTGGCAATGGACGGAGTTCCTCTTATATCGGACAGTATGTGGCTGAACTCCAGCGTCCTGGGAAATGTGCAGACTGCCGTATTTATATTTCTAATCCATATGACCAAAACTTCGCGCACATCCGTCCAACCTAATCTTACGACCTCACTCGCCCTCGGTCACCGCTTTAGGTTCATATCACAGCTCGCGTGATGTGGGCCGCAAAGTTGCCCCTCCTGAGAAGGACGCAGCCTCTTCATGCGAACCAACAAGAACCCATCTCTAGGCTCAAAGAAATTGTGTGTACATATTTTACGCATAACTCTTTGTGGGCTATATTCGACTTTTATCGTCTTTCAGCTGGTGCTGTAGCAGTCCCCTGTGGGCGCGACGTCGTTTTCACAACGTGCAGGAGCATGATAGGAGAATCCGGGGGCGTCAGGCATTTCTATTGGTATGACTCTAGCAAGAAGAGTAAAAAAGGCGTGATTCGACTGTTCCAAGCGGTCCTTAACCGAGCCACCATGGTTCACATCTAAACCCACAGGGGGAGGCCGCATGATGTGCATCAGATTAAGTGTTGTAACATTTGAGGTACAGACACTTTGACATCTTTCAAAATTAAATAGGCGAACCGAAGATAGCATATTACTCCAAGTATAAAAGTATATATCTTTTTTTTTTTGCATGATGAAAATTTAATTAATAGGTATTTAATACAGTAAATAGATGATAAATTAACACGAACCTGCAATCAAGGGGAGTGAAGACCAAATAATTAGATTTTGGCGTCCAAGCCACGCAAACACATTACCTATGGCGGGATGAGGGGACATCAACTATCCAATAAGGAATTCACGATGCTGTCTTTTAAGCGACTGAAAAGTGGCTTAGACGACAATTCATAGCGGAACAGTCTCTCACATACAGTACCGCTAAACATCAGCTTGGTTCGAGGAGAGAGACAATAGTAGGATTTTTGAGGCCTGGATGCGCATTTTTTATCCTTGAGCATTGATTTTCATATGTGAAACATTTGGATATTGCGTGCATAATTTATTTGATCAGAATATAGCTTGCATCGTTGAGCTTGAGGTTTGGTGTTGGTAGGTCCGCACAACACACACGTGCGGTCTTCAGGGGGTCCACTAGCGGCGGACATGCACCGCCAGACAAACGCGAAACCAACCAGATGACGCTCCATCTTCAACAACACTTCGATCCGCCATCCGACACCCCGCGGCCCCATCTCGCTCCTCCAACTCCTCCTCCTTACGTCGCGTCGGCGGCGACGCCGCGATGCCACGTCCGGCGACAAGCAACCACGCCGACACCCGGTGGGCGATCCGAATTATCCCCGTCTTCATCGTCGCCATTATCGGCTTCTCGATCTACGTAGTTGTACCACATCTCTGTGGTATGTGATCTTCCGCGCACTCAGGGGGCACGCGCTAACAAATAGGTTTTATTCAGTCAACTATCTGCACCGGAAAAAGCAAAAGACCGGCGTCGCCGTTACACTGATTGTGCTTTATTTCGTCTTCTTCTTTTTGACCATCGCCGCCTACCTTCGAACCTTTTTTACCGTTCAATTCAATCCCGGCTTCGCTCCATTATCGGCCGAACGGCAAACAACCGACCAGAACAGGAAAAAGAATCGCAAACGAGGGAGGGATATCGAATCGAGCCCATGGGTTCCCCCGGATTCCAACCCCGACAGTCCCGGACTCGAGGCCTTCTATAGCAAGGATGTCTTTGTCTGCGAACTGGATGGTCGACCAAAATGGTGCTCCGACTGCCGTACGTGGAAGCGAGATCGCGCTCACCACTCCAGTGATCTGGACCGTTGCATTCGCAAAATGGACCACCTGTGTCCATGGGTTGGTGGTGTTGTGTCCGAGACATGTAAGTTGTGTGCCTGCGGCAGTGCTCGCTCATGAATAGCTACTCTTGCTAACATCGTTAGCCTTCAACTTTTTTGCTCAATTCACATTTTACTGCAGCATGTTCTGTGCTATATGCGTTGCAACTGCTGCCTATTCTTTGCGACTGCAGTTGAATGAAGACCGCCCGTTAGATGGGCGTATCATCGTTGTGCTTGCCCTCGGGTCACTTTTCCTGTTCTTTACGGGTGCCATGACGATGACGGCCGTACGCTTTATTGCGACAAATATCACAAACATTGACCTGTACAAAAAGAACCAGATCATCCGGCTAGCCGTCCGGATACCTCTTAATACGCCACCTACGCAGCGATACGAAATCATCACATATCCGCTCTCCGAACCTATCTGGGACCATAATAGCTCCCATTCGAATCATGGGCATACGGCTACAATGCGCACAATAGCACCTCGAGATGAACAAGCCAAGCGGAAATTTGCCATCCTATCAACTGAACCAGGAGAAAACCCATGGGACCTCGGTATATGGAGGAACTGCAAGTCAATCATGGGCAATTCTATTGCCGAGTGGCTGCTTCCAATTTGGCATTCGCCTTGTTGTAACCATGATAGCATGGTGAGCGATTATGAATTCGGGCCTCTGTTAGAGAAACTGAAGAAACGCTATGGCCTCGCCGAGGCAGAAAGTTCCTCGTCGAGCGACGGGATTGAGATGCGCAGCGCTTAATTTTCGACACAACAGGAGTTGGACTTGATACCCCTTACTTTATTTCATTTTGGCGAACATCACATGGCAGACATAGCGAGCATATTGCATGGTGGATTTTGGTTTACTCATTGTGAGTAATCTTTATATTTAACAACACTACGAATACAAGAACTTTAATGCAACTCACTGGTATTCTTGCCTCAGCCATATGGCTGTAGGTGGCATAGTATATACCACTAGGGTGTGTAATAATAGCGAGTAATTCACGGCTACAACAGAAATAGTTGTTTAGTACTGGAGCAAGATAGCTAGGTCATTTAACTTTATTGTATCCTAAAATATACGCTTACATCTATACTTGTTTTGTTGGCAATTTTATTAGAAAAGATAATCAGATAAAATATTTGCAATGAATCGTTGCAGCTAAGAGTCCTCCTCTCTAGTACCAGTGAGTAGAACTTAGATTCCAGTATCGTTACATTCTAGATATCACAACCATGGTGGGCAAGAAACGCCCAGCACAATTCATGTTATACTCCGCGCTTTTCAATCTCGTGAGTAGTGCACGTTATCTGCGACGTAGTTTTTCTGGCGTGGTCTTCGCAGGCGTCGTATAAGCATGATTATTGGTCGTTGCTGTACTTCTCGCTGGTGCCCAATTCAAATGCTACAGCAAGGTACATCAAGTGAGAGTTGTTCTACAACAGCCATGAAAAAAACAGATTAGTATGATGATAATCAACTAATTAAAAAACCGTATCCGAACTCCTAAACGCAAATGTAGTCAAGATCTAACACAGACGAGCAATATTATGCCTAAGCATTGCAACCATACTGAACACAGCACAGGGGTTGGGCACAAACCAGAAGTGCTACCCTATAGATCTGTTCTGCTGACCTGAGGTGCTGCGATAAACCCCATGGGGATGAGAGTGCGGGATGTTTTTTTTTTTTTCTTGTTCCACCAATAATTCAAATAACCGCGGGGTGCGCAACGAGCGATTTCACGAGGTTGTCATATGCTGATTGTTGTCTCCGTAAACATTGAGTCGCGCAAAGAGCAAAGAGATACTTATTTGGTGGGTCATGTCTCTCTTGTGGCGTACCTCCCTTCCATGAGGTGTGGTGGAGCCTCGCGCTTTCGGCCTCTGCTGCTAGCAACACAGCACTCAGTTCCACC
This sequence comes from Calonectria hawksworthii, assembly GCA_020975415.1. Classification (NCBI taxonomy): domain Eukaryota; kingdom Fungi; phylum Ascomycota; class Sordariomycetes; order Hypocreales; family Nectriaceae; genus Calonectria; species Calonectria hawksworthii. The sequence goes on along the minus strand of JAHXZK010000001.1, from coordinate 765,602 downwards.
TCCACCTACAACCAACTTCATCCTGCTCAATCCAAAGCTAGGCGGCGTAAATTAATCAGAAGCCAAACTGACTCGTACAGCGACGACTAAGTGGTCTTCTCAACACCCTGCATCTTACCGGACCCGATGAGATAACATAAGCAGTGGCTTGGGCTTGCTGGCTGCAACCAAACCAAACTGAACCTCGCGCATCATGCTGCTCACCTGTCAGACCGCGTCACCAACACCCACAGTATGCCTTCGCCTTCGCCGCCCCGGGACCAAGGAACCTCTTCTCCGCTGCATGGCGGCAGTCACAGAAGATCCCAGTTCACGTACCGCCACCTCTCTCAGCTAGCGTCCTTTAACACGTCAAACCCTTTGCGAGTCGTCGCCCACGTTGACCTCGATGCCTTCTACGCGCAATGTGAGATGGTGAGGCTTGGTCTCCCCAAGGACAAGCCCCTCGCAGTCCAGCAATGGTACGTAGTTCCCTGTCGTTGCCAGCACTATTCTGGCAACACCGAGATCAGTCCAGTCTTGTGCAGTCCTTCGTGTTCCGGCCCGATTTACCAACCATGGTTGGCACGCCTCGCATAACCGAGATGACCATTTTGTTTATGGGTGCTTGGTCGCGTAATGCCTTCCATTGTTTCCCGGATTTTTGATACCTCCCTCACTCTGATTCCCCTGCATCTTTCCTACGTTCAGTGACGAATTCCAGCCCTCCATATGTTGGCTCTTGGAGCATAGCTACACCCTGCCGTCCGTTTGCTTCCCAACAACGTTGAGATGTGGATACAACCCATCCTGCATGGCCTCTTCCCTCTTCCCTCCACAGAAATTTTGCTCCCACATCCTGTTTTTTTTTGTTCCCTTTGCCCTTATCCTCATGTCCCACTCTTTCGGATTACTGAATTTGTTGCGAGTTGAGTCAGACTGATGATAACACCCTTTAAGGCAGGGTCTGATTGCGGTTAACTATCCTGCTCGTGAATCAGGCATTGGGCGCCACTGCAATGTCACCGAGGCACTGAAACTGTGCCCCGATCTTGTTGCCCAGCATGTCGCGACTTGGAGAGAGGGGGATGACAAGTGGGCCTACCGAGACGATGCTGCAGCAAATATTGCTACGGATAAGGTCTCCCTTGACTCTTACCGGTTGGAATCCAGAAAGATTCTGGCATTGATCAAAGAAACTCTTCCAGCGGACCTGCAAAAGGTTGAGAAAGCCGGCATCGATGAAGTCTTTTTGGACCTGTCTAGCCAGGTTCACTCCATATTGCTTGAGCGATTTCCTGAATTGAGGAACCCACCGCCATATGATGACCCGGCTGAAAGCCTTCCACTCCCGCCGATTGCCGCATTGGACTGGAAGAGCGATGCACTCATAGATTTAGACGAAGAGCAAGAAAGCCGAGACCCCGACTGGGATGATGTGACCATTCTCATTGGGTCCGAAATTGTGCGCGACTTGCGGGCCAAAGTTCGAAAAGAGCTGGATTATACTTGCTCTGGAGGGATAGCAAGCAACAAGCTCTTGAGCAAGCTTGGCTCTGCATTCAAGAAACCTAACCAGCAAACAGTTGTTCGCAACCGAGCGGTGAGTCAGTTTCTCGCGGGCTTCAAAATCACCAAACTACGAAACCTGGGCGGGAAGCTTGGCGATCAAGTTGTCACGACATTCGAAACAGAGCAAGTCAAGGATTTACTGGATGTTCCACTGGCTACGATGAAGGCGAAGCTTGGAGGCGACACTGGCCAGTGGGTGTACAACACAATCAGAGGCATTGATGCCAGCGAGGTCAACTCACGAACGCAAATCAAATCTATGCTATCGGCTAAGTCTTTCCGGCCTCTTATCAATACGCCGGAGCAGGCTACTCGGTGGCTTAGGATTTTTGCCGCCGACATCTACGCTCGGTTGGTTGAAGAGGGTGTCTTAGAGAATAAGCGCCGGCCACGGACCATCAACCTGCATCATCGTCATGGCGGCCAGGTACGATCTCGGCAAGGGCCCATCCCACAGGGGAAAACATTGGATGAGACGGCTCTTTTCGAGCTTTCCAAAGAACTCTTGTCACAAATCATAAGTGAGGGTAGAGTTTGGCCCTGCGCAAACCTCAGTCTTAGCGTGGGTGGCTTTGAGGATGGTGTCAAGGGTAACATGGGTATTGATGCATTTCTCGTGAGAGGTGAGGAGGCCGAAGCCCTCCGTTCTGCAACCCCAGAAAGCCGCCCAGCATCTGTGGGTGCTGACCGACCAGTCAAGAAGCGCCGAGTGGAGGACGGGGGACTACATCGGTTCTTTTCAAAGAAGGCATCCGCTGAGGAGGGTTCGGTCAATGCACCTGAGCCCATTGCCGGCGGTGAAACCAACCTTGTCTCTCGTCTGTTCGCGGCGCCAGACTTGGGTCTCTCTGCCGGTCAACCTAACACGAGCAATTTTCCAGCCGTGCAGGACTTAGACGGCCAAGATTCTGCTGACCTTCTTCCGTGCTCTCGCTGCAGGGCCAGGTTCGTCGACCCGGACGACCTGCAGAGCCATGAAGATTGGCATTTGGCCAAGGACCTCCAAGAAGAGGAACGTGTCAAGCCTGCATTCGCCGAGAAGCAGTCAGCTCCACGTAACCCATCTCAAAAGGCGCAGCATGCATCAACGAAACGCGGCAGAGGCGGAAAACTAGAGCAAGGGCAAAGCCGGCTCAAGTTTGGACAATCTCAGGGATAGCACGGTCAAGGGCATGAACAAGCACAATACAGATACAGCCCAGTCTCGTGGGGCCCCAAGATCTGGAGTTGCTTTTTCCATCGACTACTCGCGACGGATACTTTACTATGTATGCGCTCTCGGATATGGGTCGCTGCTGATCGAACCACAACTGCAGCTGCTCTGAATGGTACGTGGCCAGGACGGGGAAGGGTTAATAAACCTGCCACGCCAGGTGCCAAGGAGGCGCTCTACAATGCCTAGCCGCCCGCGGGGGTGAGGGTGCATGCCCGCGTGCCAAAGGAGCGACCCTCTTCTCGGTGGATGAATTGCGTGAAATGGATTTACAACCCCTCCACCACATACGCAATTTCTCCGAGCTGCCGCCAGTGGATGGCTTCTTAAACGCGATCGATGATAATTCTGGACACATGGCGGATACCACAGAGCCGGGTATTTGCGCCCGCGCGGCGACACAGTTCATGTCGAACGGCTGCTAACTGGCACGGCGGCACAGACGAAGCAATGCGGCTAGCCGTGCACCAGGGGAATGGTGCAGATTCGGATGTGCTGGAGCACGACTGACAGGCTTAGTACCTCTGTCGACAAATCGGGGAATGATGCGGGCGGCTAGGAAGCAGGTTAAACCAAGGCCATCCTGAACCGGACAGGTAACTTGTCTGTCAATTGTTGCGATGCAGGATTTATTTTCGTGGGGTGCTTTTTGCTATACTCAATCTGGGAGTGGAGCTGATTGGATGGGTTGGGTTTGGGCATCGAACAAATGGAGCTTGACGGGTAGCGCTGCATTGGGCTTCAATCTGGTGCCGGCATTGCTACCCAACCCAACCACGCAAATGCAGACACAGTGAACCCAGCTTGGCCGAACTCTATCAAAACCCTCGGGTACAGCTGATGTAATTCCGGAACTCGAAGCACATGACAGAAGTGGAACACGTCGCCTGTCATTTGTGGGTTACAGGGCCCAGGGCGCTTCCGTCAACGACACGCGCTGGACACGACGTGAAGAACAGAGGGATGCCCAACTACACACGAAGGCGGCTGGGCACAAGACGGTGCAACCGGGTGAGAACACGGAAGCGGTGACTGTTTGAGACAACCGGCTGGCAAGCAAGGATTGCGATGGGGTCAAGAGAATGGGGTACGACCTGATATGGCGAGGCTCGGACCCTCCATCCACAGACGTGTCTGTTGGAGATGTGATTCGGTGTATAATTGTGTGAATCGAGAGTCCCCGATACCCGCAGTGAGATATAAAGCGCTGGCACGGGTTTGGTTTCGGGGAGTTAGAGTTATCCAGGGCGACCACGACTTGATTTATTCCCATTTTTCCCTTTGAGTCGGCAAGGTAGACAGAGATTTGGCTCCGCGAGGTGCGGAAGACTCGAGACATCGACATTTCCCCCCAAAACGCCAGCCCCCATCCCTCATCCCGCTCTGGCGAAACACAACCCTCACTTATTCGCCACAGCTAGCAAGCCCAAACAAAGTACATTCCCACTGTCATCTCCATCTGGACAGCGGATCCGTGAAGCTTCTGAGCAAAAGCGGACCACGTACTTCGTACAATGCAACTTCATCCCAGCAAGAAGACGATCGTAACTTCAAGAGTATTGGAGAGACTACGGCATATTTGTGTGTCTTAGCCTCCTGAATCCATCACCCATTCCACAGCGACGAGTAGGAAACGAAGCCAGGCGTTAGGCATCACCAAAACAAGGAACAGCCCTGTTGTAACTTGACATTCCTGACAAAACTTGGTTTTTCTGGTCCAGCCAGCGCATCCACAACACGGCTGGGGAACAAGCTGGGCCTTAGCACAGACAGCATTGTGATCTGGACTTCTCGGTGGTTCGGGACTCGATCTAATAAACGCCCTGTTGATCCGTGTTGAACATTGCCCAGAATCATCTACATACTTTTGTATCTTGTACCGAGCCGTCCTTTTCCTGTTTTATCGGGCCCGCGGCAAGGGACCGCGTCACAGGCTGAATACCCCAATGAGACAGAGCACAGAGAAGTGTATCTACGTTGGTCACACCACACGGCTCAAGAGCAGAGCTCAGCGAAGCCCATCATAACCGGAAAAGCCCAGGCAATTTGCACAAAAGAGAGAGTGCTCTGTTGCCCAATCCGACCCAGCGCACAAATACCTCCAAGATACCGACAGCCGTTGGCACAGCAGGCTGTAAGGTGACTAGTCGATGACGGCCGTGTTACAGCATCCGGAGTCACAAGCAACCGCCAAGACGACATCAGCAAGGCAGGACGATTTCGCAGGCACGACAGCAAAAGCAAGGTCTCGATTAGCAGCAGGTGAGGTGAGGGCGTCGACGCCCCTGCCAATCAAGACGATTCGGTTGAAGGGGCCTGGCGGGATAGACTGCCCGGCGCGTCCAGCCTCAACGCCCGCCGTCCACGTCAAAGCCCAACAAGCCCAATCTAGAAGCAGCAGCAGAACAGGCAGAAGAGCCCAAGCCAACCAAGGTCCAACAGGACAGCCAACTCCAAGACAAAGCCCACACCCAGGGCCAGCCACCTCAGGGTTGTGCGGACCAGGATCTGAGGCCATCTGCACCTCAAGCCCAGTCCAACGGTCCACTGCCATAGGCTACGACGAGCAGGGTCTGGGTCAGGGCCTCCACCAGCAAGGCGACCCCCCTACGCAGATCCCGCCTGCGCGCTTTGGGCTCGGTCTAGCAGAGGGACAAGCCCAGCCGCCTCCGTCTGGGAACACATCATCGGCCCAGCAGAGCCCAACCGTCTCGCCCGCCACATTGGCCTTTGCTGGCCGTCCCGCAGGTTTCGGTCACGCACACGCACACGCTCTCGGCCACGCTCACACCCACACTCGCTCCCAATCTTACGGTGGCAGCACCGACTTCTCGCCTCTTTTCTTTACGCAGACGCACCCGCAGCAGTTCTACCAGTACCAGGAACAGTTTCGAGACCAGCTGCAAGACCAATACCAACCCGGAAACCCGAACACGCAATTCAACACTGATTTCCAGCCGCAGCGCCATTTCGGTCGTCCGACAGAGGCACCGGCACCGGCTACAGGGCACCAGCACCCTTCGTCCTCGCCACCTCCTCCACACCTGCCTCCACCTCAACCACATAGACGGCGCCCCCAGCCAACGACAAGCCGCCGCCAGACCCTGTCCCACTGTCGCTCCAGGCGTCTCGCCCCTCGTCAGCGCCTGGACCCACCCGCCTCCCACCGCCGTCAATCGCCTTTTCTTCCTCCTCCTCCTCACCCACCTCCTCCCTCCTCGCTCGCCGCCGCTTCTGATCTTTCTTCCTCTCTTCCACCTTCGCCCTCCCCTTCCCCTGCTCCCACTTCTTCTTCCTCCGGAGTCTTCTCGGCCTCGTCCTCGTCTCATCGACACACTCTCTCTTCCCCCTCACCGCTTTCTGTGTCTTCTCTTCCTCATCCACACTCTCCTCCCACTACAGCAATGTCGAGGTCATCCCGAAACCCGCCCCCCACCGGCGCCAGCGCTACGCGGCAGAATGAATACTTCGTGCCTCGCGATGGCATCGACCGTGAAGTCATCTCAGCCGACATCTGCCGCTACCTGGGTAACGATGCCCTGGTGCGTCCCGGCCACTACGAGGTATGTTGCCGTCGCCCCTCCATCGGCGTCATCAAATCGCTCACGTATTCGAATCAACAGAACCCACAAACTGGCCAGGTCGTCCAAGGCTACTACATCACGGCCTACAGGAACCTAACAACAGTACGTTAATACCCCTCCAACAATGTTGCTGCTGTGTTCGGTGTTCAGAGACTGACGTTGCCCCGCTTTCCAGGCCATGATTGAAGATCTCAAGGCAGACTCTGCTCGATGGGACAGTGAGAGACGTGCGCAGACATCGCGCAATACCCCTGGAGGTATTCATGCCTCGAGAGATGCCAGTGGCGTGCCCGCGAGACACTCATCTAACTCACCGTTAGTGCAATACCGCTACTCCGAGACGCACCAGTCGCGTCAACACCACGGCCCTACCGAATCACCATACCAGGCGGATCCTTACCGTGACGCTGGCTATGATGGCGGTCCTAGATACCCAGGCACAGGTGCCCCCGGATACACTGGCGCGGCCGGCTCATCATACTCACAGCAGGGCTATGCCTCCACAAGTAGTGGTGCGTATGGCGGCTACCCGCCACCCCAGCAGTCTCCTCCTCCCACGGACCCCAGATACGCCTCGACCACTCCCCAGGGTGGCTCCGCGTTGAACCAGGCCTTCCAGCCGCCACAGGACCCTTACATGGCCATGGGAACAAACCGAAACCAGAGGGGCTACACCGGTGACGGATTTGCTAACACGGCATCCTCAGCTGCCACCACGGGTGCTTCTCAGCCAGGATACCCCGCCGTCGCCACGTCTCCTTATCCGTATTCCAGCCAGGTTCCTCCAGCGGGTGCTCAATCGTACGGTGCGATGCAGCCTCAGGACCCTTTCTATGGTCGCGGTGCGTATTCTTCCGGCTTATCGCCAACTTTGCAGACAGCATCTGATTCTCTAGCGTCTCCAGCAGGCCAGTCCACTCAACAACAAGCATATGCAGCCCAGGGACAACAGCAACAGTATGAAGAAACCCCCCGCACTCGCACTTCCGCGACCCCAACAAATACTCAAACAAATCCCAGTGGTTCGAGTAACCGACGTAGTGACCGTGAAAGCGACAGACACACATCAGACCGCCACCACCGTTCTTCCCGTCGATAGGCGCTTCCGGAGGACCGAGGCCCATCCTCTTCCCCCCCTTGCACTCGATGAGGTGTCTCATCACCTCTCGAGTCGTGTGATGATTTCTGCATAATGACCAGGTCAAATGGAGTACGGCTTTTTCCTTTGGATCGGCGTCTTTCGTCCCGTCTTTTTTGTTCCACGGATAAGCTCCCCAGGTTTTTCTTTCTCTGGCTGGTGCCACCCTGAGTTGAAAGTTTGCATCTCTTAGGAGTTCCCTGCTGGATGGTGTCCTCTGTTTGGTGTCTCGTCATCTCGTACCATTTGCCTGGACCCCCCTTTGAAACGAAATAACCTGGATTTCTTCAACTGCTGCCAAGATTTTATACCGATTTTGCCTGGAACTGGAGCTGGACCCCTGACGCGCATTACCCTTTTGAGGATTTTATTTTTAACGACCTTTGCATTATGGATGGACCCCCGTTCCCCTGGATAAGGATCCCGTCGACTACCTTTATTACCGCGGATGAGATATGTTGCATACGTTTTACATTGGAACCAGGCGCTGGGTGGAAAAAGAAGGGTGGCCCTGACCGGGTGCACCCGTGGTGGTTACGTTATCGAATCATACCTTGCTGTCCGGATCCGCCATCGGGGGGAGTTTTGTTTTCGTGTCCTGGATCTGGTGCTTTCTTCCTCTTCCCCATGTCTGACCGAGATCAGACGGTTCTGTCGTCGACAGGTCTCATAATAGAATGGCAAGGCCGGTGCCCGGACAGCAAGGTGAGTTCTAAAGAGCTTGTATATATTAGCCAACTTTCTCAAAGGATCTTTACCCATCCCACCTTACTATCCCTCCTTCATGGACTTTTCTACATCCTTGTTTTGCCGCGGATATTGTTGAGCTTTTCTTCTCTCCACAGAATTGACTAAGCAATATTCACTCATAGCAGCTAGGCGCACATTTTGACGTTTGTCTTCCATGGCACTTGTTCTGGTCTGTTTCAGTCTCCTGACTGGCTTTCCCCAGCCTCTGGCACTATGGATTCTCAATTCCAGCTCCCGAGGATTGAACTGTCCCTTCCCCAGGAACATCATTCTGACTCGTGGATTCCACCACTCAGCCATTGGATCTTGCTGTCTGACAGCTTCGTTGGCAAGGAGCCACCTGGCCTCTCAACCTTGGTTGAAAACAGCCATGGAATAGAATCATCACAAAAGGTGCAAGATCAATTTGCGCTGGTAAGATGCCCTCCGCCATTCTGGATGCTTCGTTACTTCAAATTCCGGGGAATCATGGTTCGTCTTGTCCTTCATTTGGTACTCCACGTCATTCAGCTCCGTTGTTTGCAATCGTACATCTATAAATTCCTTGGTTTTCGCCTATATCATACGCTGCTTGTCTGCTCCTGATTTTGGTTATCGACTACCGCTCCCAGAGATTTCTTTGGTAGGGTGAGCCTGAGGACTGAACACCTGGAATTCTGCCTGCGACATGGCGCCATATGGCCAACACTTGCACATTTGTCTGTCTCGGTTGTTTCGCTGTTACGAAGGAGCCTTTGTTCTGGACTTGCCCTGGATGTCATGCTGCCAGCGGAGGGCCGTTTGGATTGTCTTTCTTGTACGAGGTCGATTTTGTTGGAGAGCGTTTTATGGATAGATGGTTGGTTGAATGGAGGACCCTTTCTTCTTGTATCTGGCTTTTCTTGTAACTTGAAGGGAAATTTCTGCTTGTGATTTCTTTTATTTTGGTTTAAATGGCGGCTATTTTTTTTTATCTCATTGGCATTCAACTGGAATTTTATTTTCGTTCAATACAAGGAATTGGCGTCGACTTGCCCTCTGGCTTGACATACTCTCACCCTACTTCTATCTTGTTCTGTGATTACGCTTTTGAACTTTTGCGAAGTAAATCCCTGCCATGTCCTTGTCTAATGCCTATGCATGGGATACTACAACATGACTCCTAGCGCTCTCGAATAGTTGCTGCTGCAGCCAAGGATGAGTTTGGCTGAACACGGCTCCATCGTCGATAAGGGTGATGACAGTGTAACCTCTGGTGTACACAGTGACGGGTATGATGGTGCCGTGGAAGCTGATGAGCCGGGACCAACGCAGGCGGCTGAAGGATGTTGGCCTCGAGAAGCATGTCGACCGTCTGTTGGGCCCAGACCCTGCCGCACCGGAGCCGCTCCTCCTTGTTGGAGTCCCCGCCCACGCCAGGCTTCTCAGGCGGCGGGTTTTCACGGCACACGGCGCGGAAGCTGTCAAAAGCGCCCGGGGCCACAGAGCCCAGGTGCTTGGTGGCTAGGGCCCCGGCAAGCGGGTCTGACTTGTCGGCCGTGTCCTCGACAAAGGTCATGGTTGTTTGGGCGGGATCAGCGGGATAGATGATGTGGGCAAAGAAGCTCGAGTGCGGGTGAGAGGCTTCAGCCTGGATGAAGAGCTTGTGGTGGTTGGCGGGGGATTCGATGCGAAAGACTTGGTAGTTCAGTTGGTGAGAAGAGGGGGGGTAGGTGGTGATGGGCTTAGAGTGGAGAGAGTAGGCCATTGCGATTGAATGGACGGTGAAAAATGAATGGCGAGTATCAAGAAAAGATCATCTCAATCAAATGACACCAAGGTCGATGGGCATCAAGAAATGATAAATTGGCTTGCCAGCTGTGATCTGTGGCTTGTCGTGGATTGGTTCGGTGGGTATCTTATATACGCTGGCCATGATGCTTGTGTTGCGTTTTATTCATACGGACATGCTCCTTTTTGTCTACATTGAGTTAAGCACGCGAGTTGCCTTCTGAGCCTCATGACACAGTCGTGGATGCTTTACTGCACGCAACCTCGTCGAGTTTCAGAATATGTAGCCTCCCGAAGGCGTAATGTACATAACCGACGCCGGTGTGGACAGACCCAGAGCAGTGGTAATAATTGGCATAACCTAAGACCGCATTTTCTTTTGTATTAAAAAAAAACAGAAAGCTCTTTAGAATGATGCCAATACGAAAAAAAAAAACAAGTCCTGTTTTCTGAGACGCTTGGGCTCAGATGTGAGCTATGTTGTGACGAGCATTTGGAGTTTTGCATTCTAAGGCAGTGCGAGTCCCATCACCTTCCGGATTATCCAAAGAAACTCTATTTATACTCTCTCCCGACAGTTCGAGTTATTGTAATTGTTTGCCTTTTTTTGTAGTCCTATGGTTACGGGCTTGGACCATGCCCGTCTACGACGAAATCCCTCAATTTCGTCCGCCGGCTCCTGGCAGCCGGTGAGTTTTGGCTATGGCATGCTGTGATCGACTCCGTCAGCAGCCCTAAGCGGACTATGGATGGGGACCAGCTGTAATGAGGCCATTTCATTGCTGGGCACATGCGGGGAGCCCTCACGAGGGCATTGCTGTGTAACCTGACCTCGGAGGAGGCATGTCGAAGGCTGCAATGGGAAGCATATTCTTGGCTGCCTCATTTTCGGCGAGGGCATAAGATGATGCAATGCACATGTGCTTGCCACGTTTCGGAGCCGGTGTGTCGGAAACCGAGTGTTGAGCTGTATCTCTACAACAGTTGCCGTCGGGAGCGGCATACATCATTCACGCCAGTTTCGACCGGTGAACGGGTACCTACTTCCTCATGTTTATACTAATCACGGGTGAGCTTTTGGGCGCAGCCGTTGTCTCTTGTTCATGTTTTCCGAGAAGAGTGAAGGCGTGGTTGCCACGTTGGTCAACAGCAAGCCCCTTACACTCTGCAGGTTTGCGTATACAGACACGTGAACTCCGGTCCCATATCTTGAGCTCCCCAGGCACCAACACTTTACGGCATATTTCTGTCTCAGTTTATTGTGTTGGCGGTGGCTCGAATGTCTCGCCTGAGCTGCCGAAATGTGTATAAAAGGTAGAGCGTGGTGGAGTAGAGTATGAGTACTTTTGGGGGGCCTAATTTCCAACGACGCCACACTAAGCGGGTTGATGGCTTCAGTCGGCATCGTGTTTGTGATTGTGAAAACCCCTGCTTTCTGCATGCTGTCCCGGGACGGCTATAACTTGCTGAGGGGGTACAATGTGCCGCGCCCAGCCGTTGGAGAGGAGTGTGGCCATCGACATCAGCTCTGGCAAGCCAAGAGCAGCTTCATACAAACCAATCCTGAAATGATTGTACCTGTCCACCGTGGCTTCTACACAATACGAACAACTACAATATCCAGGGCGGAAATTGACACAAAATGCAGAGGAAATAATTCCTGTGTATTATTTTTTATTTTATTTTAGGCAGAAATGCTAAGTGTGTGGCCTTCTTGCAGGGGGGGACGCCCCGTGCAAGAAAGTGTCGAACTGAGAGTCATTCAAGGGTCGTATTGTATCTGCTACTACTTTGCGGCCAATTTTTTTTATTCTTTTTTTAGCTTATTGCATGTGCCTTTTTTAAATTTATTTTTAATCCAAGAGGTACAGCTTACCCCCAAAAGCATGCAAGGCAAACTGGGCTTCGATCGTGTTTTATTATAAGCATCGTGACTTGTCAGTTTGCATCATGCATATTCCCAGACCGAACAGAGGTCAAGCATATCCTTCTCACTCGCCACTAGTAGGGGACATTGCCCAATAGATATTAGACATTCTCTACTCATAGTGATGGATCGTCCGAGGTTGATTGAGTTCATAGGTCAAAGCGTGACAGCCGGTATGGGTCTGGGTGAAGCCTCATGATGGGCTGGGCCTTGTCTTGAGCATAAACAGCGGATACCCAGAGTGTCTGGGCCTGATCAACAGTTATGGGAACCTGCATACATGTCATCATGAACCGGCGTAAGCGGGCTAAACTAGGAGGCTGCTGTGTGACCGCATAGGGGGAGAAGGCGTCACAGCGCATTTTGGAGGCACAGGGCGGAATGGCCCACAGTGTATTGATTGATTTCGTCCCTAGGCGCATGCCGGACCTGGTCGCCCACGTGAGGGGACAAGATGCAAGCATGCTAGATCGATCATGTAGGCTGGATCCCCTGAAACTAGCCTCGGCCAGAGGGCATGGATGCTGAGGAGCTACGTGTTCTGCTGGGTTGCTTCTGTGGAACGGCACGCGTGCGTGGGTAACGGGGGTTAGCATGGAGTCGAGATGGGAGCACAGCACGACGCTTTGGGGCGATGGGAGAGATGGATCTGCGCACAGTGGGAAGAGAGAGTATGACGATCTAAGACAATTTCATCCCGAGACAAGAGAAGAAGGGAAAACGCGGTTTTTCTGAGTGGCCGCCATCCTGCAGGGAGGAAAATGGCGGCCTTTTGCCTCGTGTCTTGACCGGTGTGGCTTTCAGAGAAACACCAGAAGCGGGCATGGACCGGATGATCTAGCATGGCTTGTCAGCCACGGTGATACAGGCATGGGGTGACTGGCTATGAATTGACAACGGCATGGCAGATTTGATGAGATTCGTCTCGAGTCGTTTGTGTTTGCATGAAGTTGATGAAACAGTCTAAGCCGCCTCGACACAGTAGGTAAGTTCGTTATCTATCAATCTTATATTGTGTTCGTATTCCAAGCACAGGCTGGGAGACTGGACGAGAAAAAAAAAGAAAGTTGACGCGGTGATCCAAGCACAGGTTGCAGCATCGAATTATGCAACTCTCCTGGTTTGGTCAAATGTTGTGTAATTGTGAGATGGTACATGTATATGCCAACCCCTGCCCAGCCCAAGGGAATCCGTGCATGTGCATCATCGCCTCTCATGCTCGATTTTCCCGGCCGCCACCTTGAGCTAAGCGTGTCAGGGTTACCCTTCCACTAGTCCCCTCTATTCAAGGAAAAGTATCGTTAAGACATTCTGCGTGGCCAAGGCGGTGAGCGCAACGTGGTGGATCCCTTGGAATGCTGGACCCTGTGAACGCGATGTTACTGGACTATTCGAGCGGCACAATTTTTTTTTTTTTCTTTCGGTCATTCATGTTTTTTTTTTGGTCCCTTGCTTGCTTTGGATTAGGACCTATTAATTGATAAGCAGGGGAAACAATCTCCCGAAAATTATCCGCCCACCCCATATGGATGGACCAATGTTTTTTTTTTCTAGCAGGCTCAGGATATTGGACCGCCTGTGTGTGCGCGCAAGTGGGCCGTATTCCCTCATCAGGGTCCCGCGGGGGTGTTCATTTCTGGGGAATCAAGTTGCCCCTCCTCACAGGCCCTCTCACTAGGGGTCGCTGAGGGAGGTGTTCATGGGCTGGCAGTCTAAGGTGCTTTGGGGGCCGGCTCCCGAGAGTTCCCCCTCGAGTGCCGCTAGCGGGATCGGCAGCTGTGCTGTCGAGGAACCTGGGCCACTGTTTTTTTACTGAGCAACCTCCACTGTAACGCCTAGGTCATACTGCATCATAGGGCAAACGAGCTGGCAATTCCGTCATATGCTTGCTTTGCTACGAGCTACCCTTTCCTTTGAGAGACACACGTCGCGTTAATCAGAGGAGGGAAAGAAAGCGAAAGAAAAAGAAAAAAACATTGAAAAAATTAAACGGAATGCAATGAACGACGCGACTCATTCACATTCAACCAGGATCGAAGTTAGTAATCCCCAAAATTGGTTTCGCCGTGTGTTTTCTCCCAGAAACTGCACCACCCGCTCCGACACCGACACCGCGGCCGAATTGCAGTCCCACTCGAAACCCGCCCGTCCAGCCCTACCCAGTCCCAATCACAACTAGGAAGCCAAATTCCAAATCGGCCCCGAATTCTCGAAGTTTTCTGTTTCCCTCAACTTGCAAGGGGGGCATACGCGCACCGTTGGTGGATTCACGGTACCTTGGCCGTTTTTCTCGTTACTGTTGCTGTCGTCGCGAAAAACGGCGTCCTCTGTAGTCCGAAGATCTAAGCACCCCTAGTATTTTTTCCCTGTGCCTGGCTGTGACTGACACAAAACGCTTGACGCTGACACTGACACTCTTACAACACAGAGAGGCCTTGGTGCCGATTGTTTCTTCGCAGATCTACTGGCTGTCATCTTTATTCTCTCCGTGTCCCTGTCTCGTCTCGCGTGTGTCTGTCTTTCTGCCCGTCCCTCACTCAGTGCTCTCCTTGGTGTGTGTTGTGTGAGTTGCCAGTACCCAGGCCCAAGTACGTACTGCCTGCCACTACGGCTGCTAGATGCCCCGCCATCCGCACCCGCCGCCCACTCCCAAACCTGACTTGACAGATCCTGCCTCTCCCACCTCCCACCTTTCGTCGTCGTCGCCCCTCGACCTCGAAAACCATCCGCCCTCCCCTCTATCACCATGGATCCCGCTGCCGTGAGGGCCTTGCTCGCTGCTAGCTTGGATCCCGACGCCGACAACAGACGGCGCGCCGAGATCCAGCTAAAACAGGTGCGTCCAGAAACCCTCTCCCTCTACACCCCAATCCAAACCCAATCCCGCTTGTTGTGTGGTTACGGGTCCTCGCCCGCCTTTCGTCTTGACAACGCCTGTCTCGACCTCGAGGGACGGTCCCTATGCCTTTGTGACGTCTCCTTTGCTTGCTCCTCGAGTCCCTGAGCCTTCGTGCCACCTGCGCCTGCCCAACTCCCCGCCTCTTGCGCCGCACCAAAATAACCAATACTGACCTTGGTCCCCGTCTACTACAGATCGATGAGCAGCCCGGCTTCCTCGACTGTCTTCTCGACGTCATCCAGGCCGAGCAAGAGGCCAGTGTCCGCCTCTCGAGTATGTCCCCCTCGCTTTTCCCGCCTCGCTGCGACTCCCTCCATATGGCCTCCACCGCCTCTAACACCGTGCTCCAGCCGTCATCTATGTAAAGAACCGTGTCAATCGGGCCTGGTACCAGGCCGAGGGATACACTACCGAAGCACCGGCAACTCTCATCGCCGAAGATGAGAAGGCTCGCGTCCGAGATCGTCTCCTGCCCATCCTCGCCGCCTCTGAGCCCCTCGTCCGCCAGCAGCTCATCCCCGTCCTGCAGCGCATTCTTCAATATGACTTCCCCGCCCGATGGCCTCGCTTCATGGACTTTACCCTCGAGCTCCTTAACACAAACAACCCCGGCTCCGTCCTCGCCGGCCTGCAATGTCTTCTTGCCATCTGCCGTGCTTTCCGCTACAAGTCGACCGACAGCGACGACCGCCAACACTTTGACAAGATTGTCGAGGCCAGCTTCCCCCGTCTGCTAGCCATCTGCAATGAGCTTGTGAATCAGGAGAGCGATGAGGCTGGTGAGATGCTTCACCTGGCCCTCAAAGCCTACAAGCACGCGACTTGGGTGCGACACCTCCTTGTTTTCCCCCGTTCTTCCCAGCCGCTGAAGTTCACGCTAACACAACCCGTGTACAGTTGGAGCTCTCCCCCTTCTTGCGACAACACGACGTCAACATTGCCTGGTGCACTGTTTTCCTCCAGACTGTCTCCAAGGCTTGCCCCGCCAATGCCTTGGCGGGCGACCAGTACGACCGTGAAAAGCACCACTGGTGGAAGGCCAAGAAGTGGGCCTACTTCAACCTCAACCGCCTCTTTATTCGGTACGATAGAACTCCAGATCAGCTCTCAGTGCATCCCAGGCCTTTACTAACCAGGTTTTTCCAGACACGGCAACCCCACGAACCCCGGAAAGGGAGAGGAGTCTCTGCGATTCGCCAAGGACTTCACCTCCACTATTGCTCCCGAGATTCTGAAGCACTACTTGCAGGAGATTGAGAAATGGGTTGCCAAGACTTCCTGGCTGAGCCGACCTTGTCTGTCCTATACTCTCGTCTTCCTCGACGAGTCTGTGCGACCCAAGGAGATGTGGGCGCACCTGAAGCCCCATCTGACGAACCTCGTTACACACTTTGTCTTCCCCGTGCTGTGCTTGACCGAGGAGGATATTGAGAAGTTTGAGGATGAGCCCGAGGAGTATCTCCACCGCAAACTCAACTTTTTCGAGGAGGCTTCTGCTCCTGACGTTGCCGCTACAAACTTCCTCGTCAACCTGACTAAGAATCGCCGCAAGGAAACATTTGAGATCCTGACCTTCGTTAATGCCGTGGTCAACGAGTATGAGCAGGCCCCCGATGACAAGAAGAACCACGTTGCAAAGGAGGGTGCTCTCAGAATGATCGCCACCCTTGCTCCCGTCATTCTCGGAAAGAAGAGTCCTATCGCCGACCAGGTCGAATACTTCCTCGTCCGATATGTCTTCCCTGATTTTACCAGTCCCCAGGGCTACCTCCGCGCCCGTGCCTGCGACACCATTGAGAAGTTTGAGCAGCTCAACTTCCAGGACCAAAACAACCTCCTCACCATCTACCGCCACATTCTAGACTGCATGGCCGACCCAGCGCTTCCTGTCCGTGTTACCGCTGCGCTCGCTTTGCAACCCCTCATCCGACACGACGTCATCCGCACCAGCATGCAGCAGAACATCCCCACCATTATGCAGCAGCTGCTCAAGCTTGCTAATGAGGCTGATATCGACGCCCTGGCAAACGTTATGGAGGATTTTGTCGAGGTGTTCGCTACCGAGCTGACTCCTTTCGCCGTTGCCCTCAGTGAGCAGCTCCGAGACACCTATATGAGGATCGTTCGGGAACTTCTTGAGAAGGAGAGCAAGGTTGGCGACGATGGTGAGCTGTACAATGAGTACGACGACAAGAGCATTACTGCGCTCGGTGTGTTGCAGACCATCGGCACCCTAATTCTCACCCTTGAGAGCACACCTGATGTTCTCCTTCACATCGAGGCTGTCCTCATGCCTGTCATCAAGGTCACATTGGAGAACAAGCTCTACGGTACGTCTCAAGACTAAATAACGCCCCTGATTCACAACTAACGTTTCCCAGACCTCTATAACGAAGTGTTCGAGATCATTGACAGCTGTACCTTTGCTGCCAAGGCCATCTCCCCCACGATGTGGCAGGCCTTTGAGCTCATTCACACCACCTTCAAGGCTGGTGCCGAATACTACTTGGAGGATATGCTTCCTGCCCTCGACAACTTCGTTCAGTTCGGTGCTCCCCAGCTGGCTCAGAAGCCCGAGTATACCCAGGCCCTCTTCTCCATGGTTGCGGACATGTTCACCGATAGCATCCAGGGCGGTGTTGAGCGGATATGCGCCTGCAAGTTGGCTGAGGCCATGATGCTCAGCTTGCGTGGCCAGATTGACAGCTGTGTTGAGGGGTTCATCAACATGGCCATGAACATCCTGGCTACCCAGGATGTCAAGGTCAAGAGCTACCGTATTCACCTCATGGAGATGATCATCAACTCGATTCACTACAACCCCCTTCTCACCCTCCAGGTGCTCGAGTCTAAGGGCTGGACCAACCGATTTTTCAGCCTGTGGTTTGGCAGCATGACATCTTTCACCCGAGTTCACGACAAGAAGCTCTGCATTGTTGCCATCTCAGCACTTCTCAACCTTAACCACGAACAAGTCCCTGCCAGTGTTTCGGTCGGTTGGCCGCGATTACTTCAGGGTATCACCGAGCTGTTCCGGACCCTGCCTAATGCCATGAAGAGTATGTTTGATCACTCACTTGATTCATTATTCCCAGTATAAGCTAACACTCTGCAGACCGTGAGGAGGCTCTCCGCGACGACTTCCATCTCGAGTCAAACTATGACTACGGCGAGGATGATGAGTGGGATGAGGAGGACGCCAACTGGAACGCCGAAGAGGAAGTTGCCGAAGGCGAGAGCAGCGAGACCAAAGATGAGAGCACTGCTTACCTAGAATTCCTTAACGAAGAGGCAAGACCCACCAGCTTCCTCCAAGTACCAGGTTTTGTTTGCTAACAGTTTCAACCAGGCCCAAAAGTTTAGCCGTGCTATTGATGACGTTGAGGATGACGATCTCGGTGAGGATAGCGTCCTCCTCGAATCTCCTCTAGACAAGATTGAGCCCTACCAGCTCTTCCGTGCTACCCTTATGAGTATGTTCCCCCAGCCCCGAGGTCGCTTCGTAACATTCTAACCAGGTGACTTTACAGAGATGCAACAGGAGCAGCCCCAGTTCTATGCCACCCTTGCGGGCCATCTCTCTGCTGACGACCAAGGCGTGATCCAGAACGTCATGGTCAAGGCTGACGAGGTTGCTGCCCAGCAAGCTCAACTCCTCGCCCAGCAGCAGGCTGCGCTCGCTGGTGGTCCCGGTGCCATTAATGGCGGTGCCAGTTAAGTTAGATGCTGGAGATGAGTGACCGGAGAATCAGTGGCTGGAGTCGTTTACCCCCTTTTTATATCCCCCTTCCTCTTTCACATCAGGGCAGGAGCCAATATTCCCCGGGGACGAAGAGACGAGTGATGAGACGCCCGATCAAAAGGAAGAGCTTTTAGAACGTGCAAACAAAATGATGAATCCCATATGCTGGAGATGCCCCCTCGATACAGTGCCGCGGGTGTTGGGTAGCTTGGCGTTGCTATCTTGATCTGTGCACTGCTGCATAGGTGGCAGAAGAGAGGGAGTGGAAATGAGAAGCTAAAGTATCCGAAACGACCTGATCTGCAAGGGTGCGAGCTCTTAGATGAGAAATGAAGGGTGTTTGCGGGTAATCCTTGCATGGAGGAGAGAAGCGGAAGAAAAAGAGATGGCGTCGGTAGGGGATGTCGATGAAGAGCACCGTAGGTAGTCATTTAAATATCCACAATACATATCGCTCAAGATTACTATAGAAGCCGAAACTGGTTTTTGCTCAGCGCTTACCAAAGGGAAAAGATTTTTTTTTCTTATCTCTTGTTTCATTATGATTATTACTATTTTAGTATGTTATCTGCTTTTTTTGTAGGTTGTCATTAAGAACATGATGTATAGATGCATTCATTCCCATCCACGTCTTCAAACTCCTTTGTCATGTCTCCCACACGCTCACTCCACGGAACACCTGCCAGTTTTAGAACTTTTACCTTTCCTCCTTTCTTCAAGTTTAGCTTGTTAATCTTATAGGAAAATGAGATTTGATCGGTAGCGCTCTCGTAGTGGACGGTCGAGGACTTGATGTCGGTGTACATGCGCCAGCGGGTGGGCCACACATTGGTGTTGCCCGGCTTTTCTTGGTCAACGGTATGCATTGGTGTGCTCACAGCGCGGACCATGCCAGATGTGTAAGACAGCGCCGTTTCAAGGTCTGCTGATTTAGGGACCTGTCGGTTATACTGAGCGAGGCGGACGGCGCGGTCTATAAAGGTGGGCGTGTGTTAGTCAATGACCTTTTTTTTTTCAGGAGTGCGCATAGATATCACAAACCTCCTCCTCGAGCAGATCCGGGGAGCGACTTAGTGGAAATGGGCTTCCAGTAGGAGTTGAGGAAGGTCTGGTCATCGTAGGACGGGCCGTCAGTGACGACAGTGTACTTTTTGGAGTGGTGGCACTGCAGTTTGCCATCAACAAACTCAACGATGAGGTTGTCTCCCTTGGCGTCGGTCAGTGAGAGCGAAACGGGAGCCTCGTCACCCGTCAGGATGAGCTCCGGGATGACCTGGAAGGGCTGCTTGCCGCCCTCGCTCGGGCAGTAGGACTTTGCGGCCTCGGCGACGGAGGCATACGTGTCGAGGAAGTACTGCAGCCAAACTCCCGAAAAGATACTGGGACGGGTCACCTCGCGCTTCTTCTCGAAGACGGTGCCGGGCGAGAAGAGGGCGCTGCCCGAGAGGCCTTCAGTATTGACGCCCTCAGTGTAGGTGACGTCGAGGATGACAGCCGATACGGAGCCGTACTTGGACTCCCACGTAAAAGGGTTGTCTTGAACGGCACCGAAGCGGCTGGCACCCGCGGGGAATGCCCAGATGGTGGTGTTTGTGTCCGAGTAGAAGTCGAGCGATCGGCCGACGGTGAAGCGGCCGTTATTGTCGGCCTTGTAGGTCACACGGGAGCAGGCGAGGGTCGTGCCGACGAGGCTAAATACTACTGCGAAGGGTGTCGAGGTGTGCATGGCTGTTTTTGGTGATGGGAGTAGTTCGAGATGAGATGGTTGGGGGAAAGCAAGGAAAGGTTGAGTTTTAAAATAAGAGCTCAACTACGGTCACCAGCTTGCTGATCGCTATCCAGCTCAGGATGCGGTCTGCAAACGCTTCAGGAGGAAAAAGCATCTTGCCTGGAGGCCAAAGTAAGCTTTGGTCTGGTTGATTGGTGATGCAACCGCATTGGGTAATGTGTGCGTTGTACTTGGAGTGCGAGCGCCATGCCTTGCAACGACCAGGCCGTGTGGATCGAGCAGCTGGCATTGGCCAAGAGTTAAAATAGTTTCTAAGTTAAGTTAAGCATTCGATGAAAGACTCGATCCAGGCACATCATCACCATAATGTTTGTTGATGTAGACGTAGGCTCACCCAGCAGGATGTAACAATCCGGGGAACTCAATACAATAGCAATTTTCCCGGTCCATTCCCTGTCTTCCATCACTACCTTGGCCTTCGGGGAGATCTTCCGCGATACGTCCATGTCACCTGATTATCCGGGACTCTGGAATGCTGGCGGCGAGCTACGCAACTCAATTCCCTTAAAGTGTGGCCAGATCAGGGCAGTGAGTTCCGGGCATGTGCGGCAGCGCGACGCCTCCCATCCAAGCCCGGCGGATGAATTTTCAAAGAGCAGATCCGAGCATATGGGTTCAAAAGTAATCTTTTACACGGGTCTCGTGCCTGATGGCAACGGAAAGCTCTCAAAGTGTTTGTCAGTTTTGCCAACCTCCTCCAAAGCCACCCAACCCCAAAGCCACCTAACTGTCTTGTCTCCAGGTGGCGCTTTGTCTAGCCTTCTGAGCACAGCGGTCCTTTGGGAGTCCGAAATGTCGCGGCCCTGCACAATTCCCGAGACTTTTGGCTCATTCCTCCAAACGTCGACAGTGTGCATACCAACACGCGAAGTTCGCTCCGATGAAAACGGGTGGATCTATACCGCACACGGCCTCAACCTGCCCAACCCGGCATGCACGTTGAGAGTACTCATCCTCTACGCAGTAAGAGACCGTGTCCGGTGTACAAAGCCTTGTTCTAGACCCTAAATCGAATCAAAGGCTGATCAATTAACCAGACAAACTACCCATATTTTAATATGGCTACCCTAGAGACAAGGTAGCGTTGGTCAACAACATCTACACTCCCGTCAACACTACTCATTCTTCAGCAGGAGGCATCAAGACTATCTTTCTCTCGTCCCGCAATTTGTATTGACTTAGGTTTCAGATGGTGCGCATCACTCACTTTATCCATTCCCTCAAGAAACCTGCCTTCCACAAAGTCAGAATCATGGCTTGGATCTAACAATATTCCCCACAACAATACAGAGCCTTTGTTCTTCCTTTGTCTTCACGAAAATTCACGCCTTATTTGTTACGAATATAGTTTCCTCCTAGCTTTGTTTCCCAATGTCCAATTTGTTGGAAGTGTATCCGCTCTTTCCTGGTAGCTCGAATCCAGTAACCCATTTTCAGGAGACGCATGAGTGAGATTTATGCGATAGCTAAGTGAAGTAATTGATTGGTTACAAGTCGCATCGGTAATTTTAATTGTTATATTCAATGGACTTATTAAGGGAAAAATCATCTCGCCCCAACTTTTGTGCTTAATTTGAAAGATAACATTGAGTGTAAATAAAGTCTACTGTTTGATCGCATTCGACTTTTGTTGCTAAGTTACCCTACATCTACGACCAAACCCATAAACCCATAAACCCATACGCGGATGACGTCTCCCGTTAATTAAACCATGGGCTCATTAGGTAGCAATAAAAACAGGGACGGCAGTTCCATTAACGTAAGTAACCCGTCCCCTCGCATGTATTCACGCAGATGTTGACAGGGAGCCATGGCCGGCGGCATCTTTATTGGGGCAACGATCGGCAGGCATACGTCCGTAATCATGTCATCCACCCAGGATCAAGCTTGATATCGCGACGTCACAAACACATGGACCTCACGTGGCCGCGATAGCTTCGGTTTCGGATGGAAAGAAGGGATCATATTATAAGGGGAAGAAACATTCCTATTCCCATTGATTCTTTTCATAACGCCCAACTCTTGACTCGAGAAATTAGATATAACCCGCCAAATTTTCTTTCATGTCCACGTCGTTATCTATTGCTTCAAACCAGTCTGCATGCCCTTGACAAATTCAAATAGAGCCCAGGCGCCGGGATCAGGGAGCTCCTGCTCCTTCTCCTCTCCCACGTATGTGGCCCGTCCAAACCGGGGCTTGAGATAGCGGGACGCCTCGGCCTTCTCGCTAGCCACTTTGACGGCCGCTGAGAAGTCGCTTGAGGCGGCAAAGGCATTGGCGAACGGCAGCAGGACGTCCATAACGGTTCTGTCACCCTCTCGGGCGGCAGTGTAGTTCTTGAGGGATTCTGTGGCGGCGGCGAGGGCGGTGGAGTAGAGAGTGGGGGAGAGGCCATCGCGAGTGGATGAGCCCTGGAGCTCGGACGCAAATGCGCTGAGGAGGATGCCGAAAATGGCACCGAGTGTGCCACCCATGTCGTCGACGGCCTGAATGATGGCAAAGAGTGCTGTAAAGATGGAACCGCTAGCGGCAATGCTGGGCGAGCCGTCGAGGAGAGCAATGATAGCCTCGCTCACGCCCTTGACAGCCTCGCCGCAGTCACCATCGCCCATGACCATATCCCATTCTGTCAGCTTGGGTTCAGCAGCAATGGCTGCTTCGCATGCACGTCGGAGCACGGCGTCGAGGAGAGCGGGGTCCACTAGCAAATTGATTAGCTGCAGTGTTATGCAATTCCTGAATCGTAGTTACAAACCCTTGATGTCTGCATCGGCAGAAATTAATGGCTCCATATCCACTGCCTTGCTGTTGGCGGCGGAGTCCTTGGATGGATCGACGGGTTCCGGCGGCGAGTTGGGCCACGCGGTAGCGGCCGTCTTGGCCTCGAGAAGCTCAAAGAGGGTTGAAACGTCGAGCTTGGCATCCCGGGCCGCCTGGGTGGCATTGCTGAGGGAGATGGAGAAACCGGGGCCGTTGAGTGATGTTTCAAAGGTGCCACAGTAAATCTTGACGGGCCGAATCTTCCATGTCGACTCTGCAGGTCATGGTGGTTAGCTGACGTCAATTGGAGTTGGGAAATCGCATCGCGACTACATACCAAGCTGAGCAATCACCTCGTCGGCGAGCGCACCAAGCTCGAGGTTGGAGAGACCGCCATAGTTGTTGATGAGCAGAATAACCTGGTCGTCCTTGTTGTCAAAGTTGACAAAGTATCGCTCCTTATCGTTGGGATCGCAGAGTCGCTTCAAGCAGTGATCGATCAGGGACTCGACTGACGGGAATGGTGAGAGGTGCTCAGCGCCCTGTTTTAGTGGAGTCAGCGTTTACTGCGGTTGCCATTGAGAGCGGAGAAGTCGCCGCATTCTCATGCAGAGCACAAATCACTCACAGGTTCGTTGTGAATACCAGCTCCAACGACGCACACATCCTTGCCAATTGTGTCGTGGGCTTGACGCCCGGGAACGTGGCAGTGGTCGAGGGCTGAGCCGATCGTTACCAGGCTGTCGTTGACGGCCTTGCCGATGTCGACGCATCGCTCGAATGAGTACTTGGCTTGTGCGGCCGCACCGACCGCCTTGAGTGCTGGAAAACCCACAATGTTAGCCCGGTCCGGGGGAAACTGGGGATTGAAAAGATGGGGATATGGGGATTCTCGGGGGGTGTATCTCAGATTTGTTTGAAGTTTTTTTTTTTTTTTTTTTTTTTTTTTTTGCCGCAAATACGTACTCAAAACATGGCCGGCAAGACCTCGTCTGCCGACGCGGATCCTGCTTCTGGGGATCGACACATCATCGGTTGCCGGCAAAACGACTACTTTAGGAGACAGCCCGGACGCCTTTGCACGCTCAGCGGCCAGGCCAAAATGCAGGCGATCGCCAGTGTAGTTAGTGATCATCAGAATAGTACCCTCTTCCGAGGGGGTGGCAGCCATGGCTGCAAGCACCTGCTTGGTGCTGGGGCTGGCAAAGATGTCGCCGCAGGCAGCGCCTGACAGTAGACCATCGCCAACGTAGCCAGACCAGCCGGGCTCGTGGCCAGAGCCGCCACCGCTAATGATTGCTACTCGTGAAGAGTCATGCTGGTTGTTGTACACAACTCTCTCAGATTCAATGAGCGACAGCTGAGGGTTGCCGCGCACAAGGGCTCTAAGGTATCTGGGAACCAGCTGGTTGGCAGCGGTTTCAGGGAAATAATGCTTGTCCGACATGTCGTTACGAGAGAGTCAGGTCAGTGGGTTGTCAGAAGTGGCACGTTTGCTGCTTCCCATGACGGACACTGCCCGCATTCATATGTAGGTCAATTGCGCGCGGGTCTCCGTGAAAATTGCGAAAGGCCACGAGGACACTGGCTGACATGGCAGAGTCCACGTTGGGGACTTCGAGGCGAGGTTGACCGCGATTCATTTCCCCGTCCCCTCTCGCTGAAGCTGTTGCTACCGCTCTTCTGGCTCAATTGGCACCCAGTGCCGAGCTGAAGAAGCTCGAATTGGAATTGGATTCAAGCTTAACCGGCAAGCGGCGCGCGACACGGGGACGAAATTTGCCAGTGGGTGGGGAGCCTGGTGGATGTCAGCTGCTTTTTCCTCCTACAAAATCCCTAGGATGCCCCGACACGCGCACCCGCGACATCTCCCGCCTCTCATACGCCCTCTCGCTGCTCGTCGCGCAGCCAGTCCCCCCGTCTCGCCCATCACCACCACGGCAGCGTTGCAGATTTGACCGTATCACTGCATTGTTGAGACTCCCCGCCTCGTGTGTCGCTAGCACCGGGCGTTTGCAGCAGCCAAGACGAGAGAGGAGGGAGGGGGCAATTGTTGGCCACCATGAGTTCGGCTCCTGAGTCGGACAGCAGCAAGGTGCAGCAGCCACCTCGCAAGAAGCCTCGAAAAAGCCGAAGCCGCGGGCTGAGAACCAAGACAGGATGGTAAGAAGAACACGCGTTTGCCAATTTGACGTCCCGGGAATACCGCGACCCGAATTGATGGGTTTTTAACGACGTGTGGATTCTCCCGTCGTAGGGATATGGATCAGGATCCAGTGGATCACACTCACCTCACCCAAACTCAATTGTGACGATCCCTTCAAGTTGAAGGTGAAACGCGGCCCTATGGGGATCCATATTGCTTTTCCGTTGGGAACACGAGCTACGAGGAGATTGCTAACCGGCTAATGTTAGCCTGACATGTCGACAACGACACAAGAAGTGCGATGAGCAAGGTACGCACGCCGGAGCCGCAAGCAACAACCCTGCCAGAGAAATAGCCTGCTGACCTTCAATCTTCTAGTTCCAATCTGTGGATCCTGCACGCTCGCAGGTAAGACTTGCATTTATGGCCCTGACAGGCCGCCAGGAGCCGCATCTGCATCACCGTCCTTCCCAGCAGCCACATCCTCGACGGCCACAACTACAGCCGCCCACCGTCCTCGTCCACTCCCAGCTGTCACCGTCACCCCGGATGGACCCAACGTCCCACCAATAACTGCGCCACCTCCGGCCCAGACTCAATCCCAGAGCCCTCAGGCCCATATGCCCCAGACCCAGGCGGCCCTGGATACTGCCGCCGCTCCCCCATTCACGGCTCCACCAGAGCCGACCCAGGTCCCCCGCGGTGGGCCCTCTCCCTCCGCCAATCTCGGCACTATGGCTCGAATACCGGAGGAGCGGCCTTACATCGTGTACTCGCCGGACACCTCCGATCTCCTCACTGCCGGCGGGGCATCTACTCGGTGGTTGGACCTCCTGGCCTCCGATGCCGCCCAGGCTGACGCCGGCTTCTCCCTGGCCCCGAGCCCCACGCAGGAGACCACCGACAAGAACCAGGGGGCAGTGAATAGTGGTGGTTTGTACCAGAGGCTATCCGATTTGGCGACCGGGTCTGGTGCTAGCGCTGAGTATGGATGGCAAGAGTTTGAGGATATCGTGCTACTGAACCATGAGGCCATCCTGTTCCGCAAGTTTGCCGAGCATGCAGCTTCATGGCTGGATTTACTTGATCCCCAGCGGCACTTTTCCACCTATGCTACAAGGCTTGCAGTGAGTATTCCCAGTTACCTCTCCATTTGATTCTCCAATGCTTGCAGTTGTTGCATTTGGAAATTGGCATAACGTTGTTTGGCGATATTCTGACACCCGCCCACTTTTTCCTAGCTTCGCAACTTGGGTCTCATGAAAGCTATCCTAGCTCTCACATCTCGCCATGATGCCATGAGCAAGAGGAGAATGACAGATGCGTCTCCAGGCGTGGAGGCGAATACGGCACACGCGCAAGCAATACAGTACTACTACGAGACGCTCCACTACGTCCAGACTGCCCTCCACTCGCCCACTTACACCAACTCGGAGGAAATCCTCGCAACTGCTATTATCATCTCCACCTATGAAATGCTCGACGAGTCGGCGTCTGGTTGGCAACGTCACCTCAAGGGCGTTTTCTGGATCCAACGGAGCCAGGATGTTGACGGTGAGAGTGGGGGTCTCCGTCAAGCGGTCTGGTGGGCGTGGCTGCGGCAAGATATCTGGGCCGCGTTCCGGGAGAAGCGCAAGTGCCACAGTTTCTGGATCCCCACCAAAACGTACGCCGACATGACCCAGCATGAACTAGCAGACCGAGCTGTCTTCCTGCTCAGCAAGGCCGTCAACTACTCCGCAGCGGGGGAAACCAACCCCTTTGGGGACCCGGCCTCGTCCGACGCTGAGGTTCTCCGCGCCAGAGCGACGGCTGGCTCAGAGCTGCTGGGCATGTTGGAGGCGTGGAAGCCGTACCTGGGCCCAGGCTTCCGGCCCCTACCTTCCCCAAAACGCGAGGCGGATGCGGAGAAGTGCCCCTTCCAGCCCATCTGGATACACCCCCCTAGCTTTGCCGTTGCCATCATGGTATACAACTTTGCGAAGATTCTCATTACTTTGCACCGACCGCCTGAACCTGGTTTTGGTCACTATCTGAAAACACAGGTTTGTCTTTACAGCTCCCAATCCTCTATTTGGAGTGAAATGCCCATACTAATCATCTGATTAGAGGACATTGTCAGATTCAGTAACTGCCATCTGTGGCATCGCCATGGCACTGGAGGACGAAGGGTGCCAAATCATTGCCGCCCATTGTTTATTTGGAGGTTCGTCAGATCCACTTCCCCCACTCCCAATTGCCCTAAAATTGTTTCCCCCCCTGCGAGCCATTCGTCATGATTTGAGGCTATCTACACATGCGGAGATATGCTAGTCGCCAACCTTGGCATTGGCAATCGTGGGATTGACACAAAGCCTGGATTTCCAAGCCAAATCTCTCGAGCCCGTTTTTTGAACTGACTTTGGCCTGATTTCTCACGGCTGTGGTCAAGTTTGCGGGGTTTCCATGCCAAAGGCGACAAGGTTTAGTGTGATCGTGGGCTTGCTGGTCCGAATAGCAATGCGCTTCTATTTCATTAAAACATGCCTCATTCAAAGTCTAAGACTAACATTGGCGTTTTTTTCTTTAGCTGGGCTTTGCGTACAAGAACCCGCCCAAAGGAACACCATTATAACTCTCGTCAATGCCTGCGAGGAGCGGACTGGTTGGCCCATGTCAACCATTCGCAACGACTTGCTGGCAGAATGGCGCAGGGTAGACCAAGATGGCAATGCGGCATGACCCCAAAAGTCTATATGCACCAAATCTATTCATGGCTCCAAGGCCTTTTTTTTTTCTCTTCCAAGACTCTCATGACACCAGAGCTTTAAGCGTCCGATCCCGGTCGGTTTCGGTCCCACGGCGGGCAGCTAACATCGCTCGTAATAGGGTGTCTATGCGCTGGCAGCGTTGTGCTTGTTGTCGTAGTCGGTAATAACCTGGACCTTGTCTGCGGAAGCCGAGCTCTGTTGCGGGGAAACGGTTAGTGACAAGGGTCTGGGAGAGGTGCGCTTTTAGATGGGGCCATACCGGGTCAAATTCGTAACCCAACCACTCCTTGACCAGGCGCCTGGCCAATTCAATGCCAATGACACGCTGGCCAAGGCAGAGGACCTGGGCGTTGTTGCTCTTGATAGCACGCTCAACGCTGAAGCTGTCATGGGCTGTCACAGCACGAACACCATTGACCTTGTTGGCGCTGATGGCGACTCCAAGTCCGGTGCCGCAGATGAGGACGGCACGGTCGGCCTCGCCGCTGGCGACCTTCTCAGCAGCAGCAATGGCGAAGTGAGGGTAAGCAGTCTTGTCGGTGGCGGCACCAGGGCCGACGTCGACAACCGACTCAACGCGAGAGTCAGCATTCAGGTCCTTGATGATGGCGGCCTTGTAGTCAAAACCAGCATCATCACCACCGAGGACGATCTTGAGACCCATTTTGTGAGTTATTTGCGATAGAGTAGTTGAAGAAGAATTGGTGTGAATAGGAGCAGATAGGTACAATCAGATGCAGGATGTGAAACGGAAACACACCATCTTTCTATCAATGAGCAACTTTTCCCGAAGCTAGCTGTATTAATGGCCTCAGAGAGAATGCATCATGACGGCTGTACCATGGGAGGAGCGCGTCTCGGCCTCCGCATCATGCGGGCAAGCCGCATCATACATGGCTTCTCGTG
The DNA here is from genome assembly GCA_020975415.1 of Calonectria hawksworthii. Taxonomy (NCBI): domain Eukaryota; kingdom Fungi; phylum Ascomycota; class Sordariomycetes; order Hypocreales; family Nectriaceae; genus Calonectria; species Calonectria hawksworthii. Next base: position 736,697 of record JAHXZK010000001.1, on the reverse strand, counting down.
CCTCCGCAAATGGTTAGACCTAGCTTCAAATGTTACCCCAACTTGTCCTCGTCTCGGGGACGCGAGCGCGCAAAGGCCAAAAGCTACTTTGTGCGGAGTAAACCCCTGTCCCAACTAGCGCTCTTTATGCACAGCGACCAAGCACAGTGACGTGGGCGCATAAGTGGAGTAAATTCGGCAACCTCGACGCGCGAGAAGAGGTAACGAGTTCTGCAATTGACGGCGAAACGCGATGGGTTAAAACCTCGTCTCGTCGCGAGACACTGCACGTGAAGGGAAGAGATTTCATGAGAGGGCAAAAAAAAGGGGAGACGCCGAAAGGAAACTATTGCCTCGTATTCCCCAGTAGACCAGACCCGACATAGATCCAGTTTATTCCCCCAGAGTTTCCAATTGCTTAATCCCGGTTTCAATTATCCAACTCCTCACTCGACCACCACAGAAGACTCAAGTCACCAGAAACATCCGCAACCATGAGCTGGAAAGAGCAGAACAAGACGTACCAGATCCTCAAGGCCGCTGAGGAGGGCGGATACGGCGTTGTTGCTGCCATTGCGTGAGCTTGACCAAAACCAAAACCAAATGAGGAGAATCCCAGTATTGAACATTTATTGTCGTGTAGCTACAACATTGAGCACATTGTTGCCTTTGTCCGCGCCGCCGAGGCCAAGAAGGCCCCCTTCATCATCCAGGTGTTCCCCTGGGCCATTACCGCCTCGGATGGCCTCCTCGTCCACGCTGCCGCTGCGGCGGCCAAGAAGGCCTCGGTCCCCATCGCCGTGCACCTCGACCACGCCCAAGACGAGAACATGATCCGCAAGGCGGCCGATGAGCTCCCCTTTGACTCCATCATGGTGGACATGTCGCACTACGAGATGGAGGAGAACCTGGCCAAGACCAAGGAGCTGGTGGCTTACTGCCACGCCCGAGGCATCACGACCGAGGCCGAGCCCGGCCGCATCGAGGGTGGCGAGGACGGCATCGCCGACACGGCCGACCTCGAGGGTGCCCTGACGACCGAGGAGCAGGTCGAGGACTTCATCGCCACCGGCATCGACTTCCTCGCGCCCGCCTTTGGCAACGTTCACGGCGAGTACGGCAAGCGCGGTCCCGTGCTCGAGTACGACCGCCTCAAGATGATCAAGGAGAAGGTCAACGGCCGCGTGCGCGTCGTGCTCCACGGCACAAACGACTTCCCCAACGACGTCATGCAGTCGTGCATCAAGGGTGGCTGCTCCAAGATCAACGTCAACAAGCTCGTCCTCGACGACTACCTCGTCTTCCTCAAGGAGGAGGCCCCCAAGCTGGCTGTGACGGGCGCCTTCGAAAAGTCCGTCGAGGAGACCAGGAGATTGGTTGAGTGGCAGTTGGATGTCACTGGCTCTGCTGGAAAGGCTTAAACAGAGGAATACAAAAAACAAACAAACAAAGAACCCAATTAGACGTAAATGTATGAACTTGAAGAGAGATGAATATAAAGTTTATAAACAAGCTTGTATCCTTGTACTTGTCATGACTTGTGATTTTCATCGTCAGATGCTATTGGGCAGCATAAAAATTGATAACAGTATCATATCAAATTCATGATCCTTGGGCTCCTTTACATAAGCGTACACCCCCCCCAGCGTACGCATTGTTTTGAATAATAACAGAACGGACCAATAGGTGCTTCGACAGCACTTGATGTATACCACCCGTACAGCTTCCAAAAAAGGAAATATTGTCCTAAATAGTCTAAATTCGGGGGCATCGGAGAAGGGCGGAAGTGGAAGGGGGAGGGGGGGGAGGGTACAGTAGTTGTGCAAAATTTCCTTTTTCTTGAGGAGTGGACTTATCCTATGCCCCAACACGCACACACACACACACGCGCGGCGTGGCGGCAGCGGCAGCGGCCTGGCCATAGGACCACACCCTCTCTTCCCATCATGCCCTCCCTCTTTCCCTACTCTCCCACACGCCGCTTTACCCTTCTCGGAACACAAACTACTGTAGGTACGGCGGAGAATTTTGCTTTTTTGGCAGCAGGTGTTCGTGCAACTCGGCGGGAACTGGGCTGGGATGGCTTCCAATAGGATAGCCCGGTCTAAGTAGTGCCCAGCCTAACCGGCTGGCACCTCGATGCTCACAACACGCCGACAACGCGTCTCATTAGTTTGATTTTACCCTTAATGGAAACAATGGAGCGGCAATTAAACGGGAAAATGACAATTGGATCCGCTAGGTTTGTGTTGAACGCTCAATTATCAAGTTAACGCACGTCCTGTCGGCCAACTCCTTTTATCAAAATTTTTTCCTCCATCATGAGAGGACCCTGTCTGCTGCCTGCAGGCATCATGCCAAGATCCATGCTCCCATCAGCCTGGTAACCCAACGAACGACGATCCCATGTGCTGCAGGCCCCTGACCCGTTTCCTTGCTTTGTCTCATTGTCATTTGTCACATACACGCGGCTCCATGTGGAGCACAACGAAAAGTACACTTCTTTGCAAAAAGAAAGAAAAAAAAGAACCAAGTAAAGGATGAATGATGGTCTATTGTACCATTTGTCTATAATACGAATGCCTCTTTATCACATGTACAGTTTTCATTCCTCATAACCCAATATTTCCCTTTTTTAAATTCCAAACCCGCTTACCAAGCACCGACGATACCGGCAATGGGGATATCGATACCGGTAGTGTAAGTAGCAGTGTCGCTCAGGAGGTAGACGTAAGCGCCACCGAGCTCCTGGGGAAGAGCCAGACGGGGCATACCGCCGTAGTACTTCATCTTGGTGTCCCAGTCAGGGCTGGTCTCGACGTAGTAGGTGAGGGCGGTCTTGACGAAACCGGGGGAGATGCTGTTGACACGGATGCCGTACTGAGACCACTCCATGGCCAGGGTGTGGGTCATGTTGCGGACAGCACCCTTGGTACCACCGTAGGGAGCTGAGGGAGCGGCACGGTTGGGGCGGTAGCTGGTCATGCTAGCAGTGAAGACGATGCTGCCCTTCGTCTTGGTCTTGATGAACAGGCGGGCGGCGGCAGTGGCGCAGTTCCAGGCGCCAAAGACGTTAAGCTTGAAGAGCTTCTCGACCTGCTCCATGGTGAAGTCGAGGGCGGGCTGGTGCTTGGTGGCACCGGCGTTGGCAATCATGCCATCGAAGCGGCCCTCGTTGGCAAGGACCTGGTCGAGAGCAGCGGCAACGGACTCCTCGCTGGTGACATCGGTCTTGATGTACTTGAACTTGCCAGGGAACTGCTTCTCCAAGTTGGCGAAGTCCTCACCGGGCTCGGAGATGTCCAGAGAGTAGACAGTGCCAGCGGCGTTGTGGAGGCAGACCTCAGCGAGACCAAGACCAATACCCTGGTTGGCACCGGTGACTGTGGCGATGTGTTAGTTGTGTTATTTGCAGCGCAAGGCTGAAACTGGAGCAAATACGTACTGGTAATGACCTTGCCGTTCAGGGTAATTTGCCAGTTGTGGCCGGCCTGGGGGAGGGTGGAGGGGTAGTTGTCAGCAGCCTCAGCCATTTTGGAGGAGTTTGTGGAGGTAAAGGGTAATTTGAAAGAGGAAGTTGTAAATTAGTGAGAGCTTTTGAGTGCTTTCAGTGAGGATGAGATTGTAGTAGTAGAAGTGTGATGAGAGAGTAGAATTGAGTGACAAATGCACCGGTTTATAAATGCTTAAAGGAAGTCGGCAAGGTGCCTTTGACGATTGCCGGTTGCCCCATCATAACTGCGCGCTTTCCAGGTTGAACACTTTGCCGCGCACTTGGACTCGGTCGCCTTCGCCTCGTGGCCGGAGAGTGGGCGGTGGGCGGGTGGCGGGCGTGTGCAGGAGTGTCTCCATCCGTCGTATGGAGGGCGGGCGTGATCCACCCGAGTCATGATACCTGGTGTGTGCGGAGAAGGTTGCGAAAACAAGTTTGGAGCTGGACACCGTCTCGCGTCATGCGCACGTACGCGACCGGCTGTGAGAGGAAACAGCCGGTTTACGCATATTCCCGAAGGTGGCACCGTCTCGGGGTCTCCAAACACCTGGAGCTGGCTTAGTGTGGAGCGGCCCCGACCACCACCCTCAACCCTTCCACACCCACATCAAGGGGGAGCCGCTGTGGATGCCGCCACAGAAAAGTCTCGTTTTGCTTAGACCAACCGGTATCCACAATTTCCCATGCCCATACCCCAGGAATTTGGTATTGGAGTCATTTGTGGGGAGGCCTTCCTGGGGTCCCTGAGTCGGCCACTGCATGAGTGCGGCCTAGTCAATTGAGTCCGTGTGTCCCTGGTTTGCCCTTTGGCCCATTTTGCTCGCTCTCGCCTGTTCCGGCTCAGCTGAGCGTCATCGTCCGTCCTGCCTTCTCCAAGATCATCTGGTTCAATCTAGTTCGGCAGCCGTTGGCCTCCCCGGAACACCCCATTGCTCCTACCCCGTTCCCCGTACTTTGGCACCAGGCTTGTCACTTGGCCGGTGCTCCCCTGCCCCCAGCGACTACTATAAGTATACCCCGTGGGATCTTCGTCTGCAAAAGGAGAAAACTCTGTATTCCTTGTTGCAATCAGTCACTCCTGGCCCAGAACCTTCAATCGCAGCATCTGGATAGCCACCAACAGCCTCGGAAACGTCAACAACAAGACAAAATGGCTGACAAGGACAACATGTCTGAGCACCGAGAGGAGCGTCTCTCTGATGCTGAGAACCCGAAGGCCATCATCGCCGCCAATGAGCTTGATGGCTATGTTCCCGGCTCGGATGAGGAAAAGGCCCTCGTGCGCAAGATTGACTTGATGCTGCTTCCTACCATGTGGCTCATGTACCTTCTTTCATACATGGATCGTACTAAGTGAGTCTTGATTGACTGCAGTAGGAAATTTTCAAACAACTAATCAGATCCTCCTCGCAGCATCGGAAACGCTAAGATCGCCGGCATGGTTGATGACCTCGGAATGGATTCTAACATGTACTCCATTACTCTCGTCGTCTTCTTCATCGGTTACGTCCTTTGCGAAGTTCCCTCCAAGTAAGAAACGCGTCGAATCGAAAAAAGAAAAAACCGTGTCGAAAACTAGTTGCTGACTTGACAATAGCATGATTCTTGCCAAGACTGGTCGTCCTAGCATCTTCCTCGCCACCATCATGTTCGTCTGGGGTTGCGTGACCATTGGTATGGGCTTTGTTCCTAGCTACAAGGGTCTTATCGGCTTCCGAGTTGTCGTCGGTATCCTCGAGGCCGGTTTCGCCCCCGGTGTCCTTCTCCTTCTTTCCTCCTGGTACAAGAAGTCCGAGCAGTCGAAGCGATTTGCTGTCTATATTTCCGCCGCTATCCTTTCTGGTGCTTTTGGTGGTCTCCTTGCTGGTGCCATCACTGATGGTCTTGATGGTGCCCACGGCATTGCTGGCTGGAGATGGCTGTTCATTGTTGAGGGTGCCGCTACCGCTGGCTGGTCCCTCATTGCTGCCTTCATCCTCCCTGATTTCCCCGAGAACGAGAGGCGTTTGACTGAGGAGCAGCGCCGACTTTGCGCCCTCCGAATGCGAAGCGAGGCTCTTGTTCAGCACTCTGAGGACCAGCCTAAGCTGGGTCACGTTGCAGCTCTCAAGGTTGCTCTTTCTAACTGGCGAGCTTGGCTCTTCGTCGTTGGTTACATGGTATGTGAAACATGACAAAAATTTCCATTGGTGAGCGATCTCTAACATTTGGATTCAACCAGGCCATCGTCGGTTCCTCTACCCTCTCTTACTTCTACCCCACCCTCGTTGCTGGTCTCGGCTACACCTCGCACATGGCCCAGTACATGACCATCCCCATCTACGCTGTGGCTTTTGTTTGCACTGCCATTACCGGCTTTTTCATGGATCGTCACCCTACAAAGCGTGGTTACGTTCTTGGAGCCTGGATGTCGGTTGCCATGCTCTGCGCCATCATCATTTGCGTCGTTTACAACTTCAAGGCCCGATATGCGCTGCTTGTCATCATGGCCTCCGGTCTCTGGGCTTCCAACGGTCTTGCTCTGTCTTACACTTCCTCCACCTTTGCTGAGACTCCTGCCGAGGTCCGTGGTATTCTCCTGGCTTTCGTCAACGCCATGGGCAACCTCGCTCAAATCTACGGTGCCTACCTCTTCCCCAGCAACGACCAGCCCAAGTACCTTATGGGTTTCGGCGTCATCAGTGGTCTTTGCTTCACTGGTGTTGTCTCTTACCTGTCTCTGGCCGTCCTTCTCAAGAAGTACCCTGTTCGCAGGTAAAAAGAATAAAATAATTATTTGGAATTGAAATTTATGCGGAGGTATTTGGATCTGCTAGGATGAGGGATATCCGGGGTATGTAGTATATTGAATTGCAATCCAATCACCATGAAACCAAACCTGAACATTTGAGAGTGAATCCCTGTCCATGTGGGCGTTTGCCGCTTGATTAGCCCTCCCGTGAACTTTATTCGAGCCCATTCTACTAGACTAGTTCTTGAAATGCGGCTAAGATCGGGCCTAGTAAACTCGGGAAGCTTGTCAATGGCGTGGAATCTAAGGGTTGAGAAATGCAGTAATCTAGAGGCAACCAGCTACATACGCGGGTTCTCCTTGAACGCATTCTCTCCATCATTCCACATGTTGGTATCGACAAGCTATTGTTGCAATCCACATTTTGTTATCCATACGGTCAATCTGGGTCAAAAGGTTTAGCGATGTGGGTTAAAATGGGACACTTGGATCCACCATGGTTGTGTTTCCGCGCCTTGCAAAGATTTCCTTAATTAGCACTGCCCCCCAAATAATAGTTGGCTCGGGACGTGAACACTTGAAAGCCATACGATAGGATACGTCAAATAATGCGTATATATATTACGGTTTATTTAATTATTATATGCTGTTACTATTCGAGATGTATCATCATTTCCTTTTTTTCCCTTAGTGTTGAACGGGTTGAAGAACTAGCCGACATGTTTGATGGAGGCGATGACGACCCTTGAACGACTATCCTCCTATTGCGAAGAAAAAAAAGTTTATTTTAGAAAATTGGAAGGTAGTATTTAAGCCGTTTATTTCAAATATTGTATCCAATATTGCTATTGAGGCGAATAAGTCAATTCAAATGGTTACACCAGTCTTTGAAAACTCCATAGCCAAGTTATTCGTGAGTTTAGGGACACAAAGCTAGGTTCTCCACCACAGATAAACCGTGCTGAGCATTAAAACTTGCGGTTTGAGTGACTTTACTTCCGGTAGTGCTGATGGTGGGAAAGCCAACCCTAGGCATTGGATCTGCTTTACTGTCATCTAGTGATTTAAACCCCAGATTGCCCCGTGACGATGATGGATTCTCGGAGTCATCTATTACCCGAAGGCTGAATGATATAACTTTTTCCTATATATAGCTTGAAGATGAAAGTATCCTTGTCATTCGTGGCGGCGGGGTAGATGCCGCAGATAAAACATATATGTGTTTGTGTGTGAAACATCTGAAAAAGACATCACCGCCTTCTGGCTACCTTACCACAGCGAAGTCCTCGTAAACACCATCTTAGAGCTGATGAAAGCACAGTATAAGATCTTTGTAGATTTATACAGCGTTGATGATCAATAAACATGAAGAGTTGAGTAACCTTTCTTTTTCCCCAACCGCCATTTGGTCTGTCGGGGCTTGGTGGATAATCTCACTGCGCAATTGCATTTGCCACGCAATAGCCGTATTTAAGTTACGGATATGGACTGAATAATGGAAACACAACACTACCCTTCAATACAGAAGTAGGTGATTTGGAAATCAGAAGGCTCAGAAAGAGCCGAGGCATCAGGCTGAGATCAAGGGCAGGTTGGGAAACATGGTTTGACCACGGCACGGGATAGCCCGGGTATGTAAGATGCACGATAATCTATATACTCAAGCCTGAAATGTCATTGATTCTATCTTTTGACCAATTCATTGGGAACTGTCTATTGAAGTTCAATTCTATCCCCAGACTCCATCTCAAATCTGAATCCTGAATACCACACTTACTGCCCAAATCGTTTCTCGAGAGTCGATTTCCTAGCGGCATTCTTCTTCAGAACAGCCCTTCTAATGGAAGACCTTTTGGAAATGCGCCCCCCAATCGTCTTCTCTTCTTGGGTCTCAGACTGGGTTGTGTTGCCATCCTTGAGGGCTTTGGCCATTACACCAGGGCAAGCTGGCATCTGGTCCAGCACATCAACATCCTTGATGCCATAATCGACGCGAGATACCGTAGCTTCAGCAAACAAGCTCTTAGGAGAGGCGTTAGTCTCTGTAATTTCCTCCGTCATTATAACAACAGCGGACAAAACTCCGTCGCTCTCGTTGGTGTTGGAGGTATTGCACAGTATCTTGGCGTGTTGTTGTCAGACAAAGGGTCTTTGCTGATGGCGAAATGAACTTTAACTAAAATACGTCGGATAGGTGATATAAATACTTGAAAGGGCCTGGTCGAGGTGAGTGGTCACAGACATACTTTAAGTAGGTCTTAGCTTCCCACAATACTAATTCTTTGTTTAGAATCCAAGGTAGAAGACCAAGAGTGAATAAAGCACAAAGAAAAGAAAGAAAATGGCTATAAAAAGATGAGAAGGAAGAACAAGATGACAATGCAGGTTCGCGGCGCTCTCGGAGGAAAAGCAGTTCCAGCGTGTATTCCGTGATGCGGGTGGTCCAGCACCATTATGTTGGATGAAAGTGGCTTGAAAAGCACTAACACAGAGATTGTAATTCAAGAGAACGCATGCACACTATATATCTGAGAGACAAACACACTGAAATCACGTGGTGGATTGATGTTCCGAACTGGATAAGCCATGACGACGGGTCGCATAAGTCGGGAGAATGCCATTCTGAGAGGAATAACTAATATCGACAGCAAATTTATCTTATTCTGACAGTCTTATGTTTATTTATTCTTTGGTTTTGTTCGAACAAGTGTTATGCAATTCGCTGGTCAAGGATTCCCGAGACTAGTGCTATCCAGACGCCAACTCTACCACATGAAGGTCCAGTACTTCTATGACGGAGTGACATTGTCCAGGTAACGAAAGCTAGAATATTTTAGTCGAAGGCGGTGGGTATTTGTTTTGTTGACAAACAATCTGCAGGCAAACATATGCATCCACTCACTTTGCGTTGGCTTGTTTTCACTTAATCGGCCAAACCATTTCCCGCCTGCGCATCAATAAACACTGCTCCAAAGCAAAATGGCACACAAGAAGACCCCCCATTATATGCGGTATATTAACCTCGGAGAACGTTTGCCAGGGTGGATGCTGCCTCACCTGAACTTGAATTCGGTCCGTCATTCCACAGAACAGCCGTTGGCCTTATAGCCTGACATACACTAGGAAGGCGAGATCATCATCCATCCCGGGGAGGTATACTGTCGCTACAGATATGAAAATGGCGACATTTGTGAGATGGTTTGTTGTCACTCCTTTTCCCTGGGGCTTATTCACTGACCAACCTCCAAGTCTCGAGAATTCATCTCTGAATCATCTCTTCGACTCCACTATGCCAAACACCACCAGGCTGTGATTGAGAGAGGAAAGGCTGGCAGGATCTCCGTGACCATGGCTAATCAAGCTACACGTAAGTTTTGGCGAAGGCAACCCTCGCCTTTCCCTGCTAACGCGCCGCTCAGGATAGTATCGTGATGTCGTTGACGGGCAGGTGCCCACCTACTCGCCAGGCCGGAATACTCAGTTTAATGAGAACAATCCTGAGTTTTCTACAATGCCTGCTCTGGGACCACGCACAGAGCGTGTGGAAAGGGTGCTTGACCAGTTCAAGAAGAATCTACGACGACCACAAACTACATCCTCCGCTTGGGCTGAGCCTCATGTAAGCACACTGCTATCGCTTTGGATCTCCTTTGTAGTCTAACTGAGCCAGGGGAAGGAGGACCTCGCAGTCAGCTTCAGCCAGTCGGACCATGCCGCTCATCCTTACCGAAACAATGAGGCCGATTCAATTCCGGACGAAAATGCCGTGCAAAACGAGGAGGGTAGTAAATAAGACCAACCGGGGTCTATTTTACACTGTTTCAATGCTCTCTCTATAGCATCTTTGTAGACAAGAGGGGGTCATCATCTGGCTTCTGTTTTGATGCTGATGGTGGCGCTTTGCTGGTCTGACGGGGTTTTGGCCAATTCACATGACAATTTCCCGTAGACTGGCTCCAGGGGAATTCTCTATAGAGCTTTGTATCAGGGAACTAGTGCCAGTGAATTAGCAGTGGGTGTGAAATGTTATTGACAGAAAAAATGATGCGCTATAGTGATATTTTATGCACATTTCATATCTAGCTTATGTCGTGATTCTTACAGACGCATGGCCCCCTTACAGCCTGCATATTGCAGAAACTATACTGAAAGATTGCGATTCAATGATGTTCTAACTTAAACCTTAGGTATTGGCCTCTAGTGATTTGTATATCACGTTGCAGTGCATATTGGCTCATTGATGGCGAGCATTGTTCAAAAGTGTAAGGTTATATGTCCGGATTTTTTATTTCGCAAATCCTAGTTTTATGCTACTAATAAGGGAGTTTATGAGCAACCTTGGGCTGATTGGCAAAGAAAAAAAAGAAAAGGCTGGCCGATTCTTTAGCGGTCAAGTGTCGAAGCAGAAAAAGAAAAGAAGAGGGGCGAGTCTCACATTTGTAACACTCCTTACTCATGGCACCAATGGCGCCATGGCTTGGTTCACTGCGACCCTCTCAAGATTCAAAATGCAATAAAAAGCGACCACCAAAATAGACGTCGGTTAATAAAAAGGCAGCCCTCGACGAGGGCTGATTTGCGACATGCGATGGAGCTGAGATCGACAAGTCGAATATGCCCATGGATGGTCGCACGCCGGGAATTGTAATACTCCACTTGTGGACTAGCTGTACTAATTTTATACCGGGTCAAGGGAGTCAAATTGACGACTGTTTGCCAGGCAATTCCCCCACGTTGGGGCAGCTTGACCGGCTTTCTGAACAGCAGCACTGTGGCGTCTTTGCATGAGCTGAGGGGAAAGAGAAATTTTTTCACTGTTTTTGGCAAACGGCTCACAAGAGCTATCGGGGGCCGCAGGCTCCCGGGATGCAGGTACAGGAGCCAATACAACATAGGGCCTCGGCAATGTCTGCCGTGGTGAATGGCCACATGTCGCACGGAGAAGAGGTTCTAGCCAAGCCCCCATATCTCACCAGGCTTCTGGGAACGCTGTTGGCAAACACTTCACCGCCTGGGAAGCCCGGCATGGGCGCAATGAGGTGCATCTGGCTGCCTTAGCAAACTCTGCTGGGGGCCTCGCCTGAGCCGCGTTGGGTTCTAGCCCAGCCTCCAGTGGACCACTAGGGCCAGCGCGGCGTCTCCCGTGCCCACGCTGGCCCGTCGAGTTGGACTGTGATCATCACAATTCCGGTGCCCAGCTGGGGCCGGTGTGTGGTGAGTATGGATGACGACACGTCAGTGCGAGACAATTGACCCTAAGCATCCCGTCCTTGACTCTGGGACTATCGGATTGGTAGATTGGTAGAATTGGCCTGGCATCGTGTATGACGCCACCGCCTCATCCTGGTCGTATATTACTGACTTGTGCCCTTGATTCCCCCAGTTTCTTAGCCTGGTGTGTCGTTATTCCCATTTTTGTTGTTTTGCTTCATTGATTTCCCACGATGTTGTCGGTAGATGCAATTTCGGCGCCTCGTTTTGGCAATCCTAGCCCAAGCTTGACCCCTTCCACTGCTGTAGATCATCCCATTTCACTACAAGTGGGCAGTCCTTTGCCCCCTGGAGACAGACATGTAAGCAAGCGCCCATTGCATAATGTGTCTTGACGTGTGTATTGACTGTGCCCGCATCTAGGCCGTGAGCGTATATCTCCCGAAATGGAGTGATACGGTGGGCTGGGCCAACAGAGAACCGCAGCTGGTGGCCAAATTGAAGACGGGGTACCCGAGATTCTTTGTCCCCCTTATTGTAGAAGATCTTTCCCGGCGATTGTTGCGACAGGCAACATCAAAGTTGGCATTGGAGCTACCGGATGAACCACTGGCGGTCCTCTCTGCGGATGAAACGCATGCTCGCCTCTGCCAAGAATACTTGAGAAGCCATGGAGAGGCGCGCATCATTCTTCTCCGCATTCACTTTTCTGGGGATTTGCAAGTTGTGGAGAACGGAGAGTCGGTTAGCCCCCGCGGCCCGTACGAGAACATCTACGCTACAGTGTATCCAAAGCTGTTGGCAAAAGAAGCCAAGGCGTTCTGGCAGCACACGGGCTTTGGCATCACAACTCGCTGCGCGTATCATTGGACCGAAAATGCGCCCTTTCTTAATGAGGAGGCAGTAGTCTCGAACAAGGTATCGAAACGCCTCCCATTCGAGGAGGCCGAGCGTGCGTCGAGTACCATTCAGCAGCGAATATGCGACCTCCTATCGACAGAAACCAGTCGAGTAGAGCCCGAAGCCGTGTTCCTGTATCCCACTGGAATGGCTGCTATAAGCCATTCCGCGACGGCCCTGAAGAAGCTGCGTGGTGGAGATGGTAAAAACTGTCAAGTTGCAGTGTTTGGGTGAGTTGTTCAGAAAGCTACAAAGCAAATGAGATAAAGCACACAATGCTCACGAGTCGGTCTTTAGGTTCCTATACGTCGATACATTCAAGGTTCTTGGAAAGGTCCACGGGTTTGAATGCAAGCTCTACGGCCATGCCACGCCATCCGACCTTGAGCAGCTGGAAGCCGATTTGGAAGCCGGTCTGCAGATTGATGCGCTTTACACTGAGTTTCCAGGCAACCCACTCCTTGGTTCGGTAGATGTCGAGAAGCTTTATGAGCTGTCCAAGACGTACGACTTTGTGCTGGTGGTTGATGACACTGTGGCAACGTCCGTCAATGTCGACCTGCTCTCGTCTTGCGATGTGATATGCACAAGTCTGACCAAGATGTTTAGTGGGGGGTGCAACGTCATGGGAGGAAGCGTGGCGCTCAACCCACAGTCAGACAAGTACGGGTCTATGCGGGCTGTTCTGGCCGAGCAACTGCCTGAGATATATTTCCCCGAAGACGTGGTGGTGATGGAGAGGAACAGCTCTGATTTTGACCAGCGGGTTGTGGCAGCGAGCCGCAATGCCGAGCGCATCGCTGATACCCTTCGAGAGCACTCTTCGGTTTCTCGTGTCTTCTACCCCAAGGGCAACCCGACTCAGGACATTTACGATCGATACAAGCGGCCTGGGAAGGGATACGGATACCTGCTCTCAATCCGTTTCAACAAGCCGGAAGCCGCCATCGCGTTCCACGATGCTCTAAACGTGGCAAAGGGCCCCAGTCTGGGTACCAACTTTACGCTGTGCTGTGCCTACACGCTCCTCGCGCACGCCTCCGAGCTGGACTGGGCGGCTCAATACGGAGTGGTCGAGCATCTGGTTCGTATCAGCGTGGGAATTGAGGATGACAAGTACCTGGATGGGATTGTGCAAAGAGCTCTGGAGGCCGCTGCGAAGCACCAATAATGGCGTGGCTAGTTTGGTATGAATATAATTCAATTTCTCACTAGTTCGGACCAGGGAACAAAAAAGGGGCAATAAAGGAGGGGAAACAGGAGAGCGAAAAAAAACACAGAAAATCACATGTGGTGCATCTGCTGGAAGTGTAGGAATGTTGACAGCACCTACCAACGTGCTTTGTCATGGGTTAGACTTTACAACAAGCGAAGAGAATTGGATTTGGTGGAATAGCGATATATTGAGACTGAATTCAAACAGGGAGCATTATTTGCTTCATGGCAATTATTTTTTTTAACTTATGTTCAGATTATGTGTGTTTGCACTCGCTTGCGCGCCGGTGCCATGCAACCCTCTCACGTCAAGTTCACGGCAGCTCCCATACATAAATGGCATGGACTCGTTCTATTCAATGCCCTGCACTCTGGTATAAACTCAACAGTAATCGTCATCATCTCCAAGGTCTATCGCAACGCTAAAGGCAGTCAGTCCTCCACCCCCGAGTTGAAAAGGAGCGCAGCTCCAGGGGTGCCCTGTTGCCGACGCTGGTTTTGTGTACCGAGATGCAGCCTCTAGCCAGCATCGTCTTTCCAGGTTCTGGCACCTCCTCGTCTAGTAACGGGTGTGACGGTCTCTCAGAGTCGCCATGTCGCGTTTCGTCGGACGAGAGAGTTGACATGTGCTGAAAACGCTCCTCCTGCTCCTCCTCGTTCTGTCATCCTATCTTGCAAACTGTGCAAGTGCATATGATGTGTTATCGGATGTGTGTGTTTTTGTGTTCAAAATATATCCCGGTATCAGTTCGCAAAAATCCTCAGCTTTGCATCCACGCACCCCGTGGCAATGATGCAGCGGATTTGGACCTCAGGCGCAGCCTTTTCGGCACCGTTTCGCTTCGATGGAGTCCCGACTTCACCGTTTTCCGCGTCAATGGGTCCAGCATCCTTGACGATTCCCGGAGCCCACCTCAGGCAGGTGACAAACCGGCTGTGCACGTTGTCGACAACCCTGACACACTTGCCTTCTTGGCTCAGATCCCAGCACCGTATCGTCTTGTCGTCCGACGCAGAAATCAGGAACTTGCCGCTGGGGTGGAAAAGGATGCCCCGTACCCAGTTGTCGTGACCAGATAGAGTCAACAGACAGGTTCCGCGAGCGTCCCAAATTTTAATCGTCTTATCTCGGGATCCAGAGGCCATAAACTCTGCCGTGCTGCTCGCTGGCGGAGGTTTCTTCAGACCGGCTAGAGGCGCTAAGTACTTGTATGTGGACGCAGGAGCAATTGTACAGCACGTGTTGACGTGTTCGTGGCCAAACATGATCAGCTTGGCTTCGGGCTCGGGGACAGAAATATCCCACAGCCTAACAGTCTTGTCATCGCCGGCAGAGAGAAGGAAGCGACCATCTGGGGAAGGGCAGACATCTCGCACCCAATCGACATGACCACTGATGGTCCTCACACAATATCCAGTGGTGACATCCCATATTCTCAGTGTCCTGTCACGACTCGCGCTCACAAGCAGGGTGCCAGAGGACGGTGCGCCGGCTGCACCTGACGGAATAAATCGAATGGCACTGACGCTGTGATCGTGGCCAGGCAGAGTTCGAATGTTTTTATAGTCGTCTGCTGGGTCCCAAAGCTTGATCGTCAGATCAGAACTGCAGGATGCGAGCAAGTAGCCACCTCGGGGACCACCGTAGTCAACATCCAGCACCGCCCGAGTGTGGCCCTTGATCGTCTTTTCGAGTTCACCCAGTTCCCAATCCCAAATTTTGATGGTGGAGTCTTCGGAGCCAGATGCGACGGAGGAGAAGATTGGATGGAAGGCGACGCAGTTAATGGTATCTCGGTGCGATTCGAGGGTATGCCGAGCAGGGGCTTTCGGTAGCCAAGATTCGGGATCGTTTCGTTTCGAGAGGGATCCGGGGGTCGCTTGATCGATTTCGGTTTGCAAGGCCTCGTTTCGGCTCTCAAGATCCATGATCTGTGGGGTTTATTAGATGTCGGTGTGGGAGAGCGGGGCAAAGGCTTAAGGAGGGAGTCGAGTTGTCGCGCGAGCATGGAAAACGTGCCTTCTTCTGCAGCCGCACAATGCTGGTCCATTTCTTCTCTAACAGTGTCTCGTACTTCTTTGCAGTGGCGGGCTCGAATGTGTCCTCGCCGAGATTGGCCTCCTCGCGGAGTGCGGCGGCGGCATTTGGGAGGTTCTGGGCGGCGAGATATGCGATGATAGACTTGTGGCTGCGGGCACCATGTTAACTTGGCTCAGGAGCGCTCCAAAATCCTCCCAGAGACGAATTTTTATACGCACAGCTCTTCTGCCTGTTTGGGTGTGAGTATAGAGCCCATTGTTGCGATGCCTTGCGGTTTGGCACCACACCAGCCGATTCTCTCTAGTTGCCCGCCAAACCAAATTCGAAGCGCCGTCGGCGTTTCTGGGAATTCTGTTGTCAAAAGGAGGCGCTCGAAGGGAAATCGCGGATGAGTGATGGCTCAGAATTTCGTCATATCTCGAATCCAACAAGGCAGGTCGGGCGATCGGGAATGAGAGCAACAAAGGCAAGGTGGATTGGGCTTCGCTGTCAAGCACCAGCTAGCTCTCTATCGCAGAGAGTCGCGTCAGAAAGTGGGCTCGGCGCCGGCGGAATGTTTTCCCTTGGTGGGATGAGGCAGCCCCAAGTTTGCCAGCAGGACATGTGCATGCAAGACAACGCATCAGAATCAAAACTGCATAATGTTTGAATGCCGGGGCAAGCATTGGCGTCTTCATTCATCAAATAAGACCACCACCCATTGTCCGTCCTATCCGCAGGGACCTCCTAGTGGCACCGTGCGGAAGTGGTGGTTCACGACGCCTGAGACAGCAGTCAATTGGTCACAGCGCCACGATGTATATTGTGGCGAGTTTGAACCAGATTACACCCATTGGTCTGCAGATTAAGTACTCAGATTACGTTGGGAGAAGCAAATCCTGCAGGCAGATGAATGGTGTCTCGTCGCACGACACTGTGCTACTGTTCCAATAAAGCAGACCTCGGCAGAGTCATGGCACCACGTGCCAGCGCCATGTCAAAACAGTAAACCCCGAACAAGTCTGGGGTCGCTATCCCTAGATCAAGCTGCGGTATCTTGCAGCTGCCAAGAACACCTGTTCTTTCAACTTGCGGTCTGGGCCTTGCGCGAAATCGGAAGCCACAGGCACTAGCACCCAATAGACTGTGGTTAAGCGATACGCATACATTGACTGACAGTTCCAGGAGGTCGGTTATGAGTAGAGAACATTTTGAAGCCTGTCAAAGGTCACCCACGGCCACATGGTGCACACTTTCTCAGGCCGGATAATTGATGCAGCTCCGTTATCATGCATGCAACATATTCATTCCAGTACGTTTTACCCAAATTCAGAAGGCGACAGGGATCCGATCGACATCTTGAGCACAAGCCCCAATCTGGACCATGGCACGCCTCACTCCCTCTGCGGGCTTGGATTCATAGCTGCCCGACTCTGGTGTAAGTCATCGAGCAACAGACAATTTGCCCAACAGAGCTGCACTGTGGATAATCCGTCACCGCCTATGACGACGTAGTTATCCACCAAATGCAGGGCGGGATCCCAGGGTAGCCAGGGGTACGGTGAGAGCTTTGGCCAATCAAACACCGCATCTTGGCCGCCTTGGGCCAATTCCACGTCCATCGGGGTTCCCCGCTTCACGGCGGCTCCCGTGCGTCACCTGGATGCTGTTTGGCCTCAATAGCCCCTCCCTAGATTCGGATGACTACATCTCAACACAATCTACTCCTTTCACTCTTCTGTTGTGACTCTTCTCTTCCTTTCTTCCTCTCTTCCCATACAACTGTTCCCATTCAAAGTATCCGAGGCAGACATCAACAGGGCGTCGTCCAGATCTCACCATCTCTATCCTCAGACTCTTGCAGCAAACGCCCATCATGACTACCCGTTATCGCGTCGAGTGTAAGCTTCAACTCCCCGAGATATCCAACTGACAGTCTGGAGCCTCGCCCAAGCTTACAATAACGTCCAGATGCCCTCAAGACGCACCGCCGTGACCAGTTTATCGGTATGCCGCCATTCCCCACCATCTCCCAGCCCTCATATCATGTCGTGTGCTTCTCCCATCTGGTCTCACTGAATCAACTACCCCACCCTTATCAACTACACCCACAACCTCATATCTGGCTTCATCTCCGTCACCGCCGGACCCGTCCACTGACCATTGTCAATAGAATGGATCAAAGGCCTTTTGGCTGTGCCGTTTGTCTTGTACTCCCAGCCGACCGGTGTCTTTGGTGATGGACCCAGTGTTACTCAAATGGCCGCTGAGGCTCACCGCCGCTATGCCGAGATTATGCGTGACGTCGAACTCATGATTGATGACCACAGTACGTCTGTTCAACTTTTTTTCAAGCCTGGATAATATTGTTAACCTCTAGCCAGTCGCTCGTCAATGTGATGACAACATGTTGCCTTCAAAACTGAGGATGCTTGTGCCCACCGCTGGCCCGTTCTTTACCAGATTGCCACTGGAAGCTGCTTTCAAATACCAAGATAGGAAACGATACATCTCATCTAGGCGATTTGTCGCGCCATCTTTTAATGATGTCCGGCAAATCCTTAATTCTGCCCAGACCATGGCGGTCACGAATGGGGCGCTACAATTGGCTACCTTTGATGGTGACGTGACGCTGTATGATGACGGTGAAAGCCTTCTCCCATCAAGCCCCGTCATCCCTAGACTCCTTGGTAAGATCTGTGGGACTTTCGTCAAGAAAACAGTTGCTGATTTAAATGATAGACCTTCTCCGCAAGAACATTAAGATTGGAATCGTGACAGCCGCCGGCTACACCGTAGCGGAACGCTACTACGAGCGTCTTCACGGCCTCCTCGAAGCCATTGCCACAGCTGAAGACCTGGACCCCATCCAGAAGCAAAACATCATCATCATGGGCGGAGAGGCAAACTACCTCTTCGAGTTCAGCCCCTCGTCACCCCACCGATTAGCCCCCGTGCCTCGCAACGAATGGTTGACCCCGGAGATGGCATCCTGGTCCGAGCCAGACATTACAAACCTGCTGGATGTAGCTGAATCTGCTCTCCGTGACTGTGTGAAATCGATGAACCTCCCCGCCATCATCCTCCGCAAGGACCGTGCTGTTGGAATTATCCCCAAGACGCCAGACGTGCGAATTGCCCGCGAGAGCCTCGAGGAGACTGTGCTCGTTGTCCAGCGCATCCTCGAGCTAAGCGCTCTCGGCTCCACAACCGAACACCCGTCCACCCGTCCGATATCGCCTCCCGGGCCCACGTCGTCCCGCCGAGTTCCATTCTGCGCCTTCAACGGCGGCCGTGACGTCTTTGTCGACATCGGCGATAAGAGCTGGGGAGTGACGGTCTGCCAGCAGTGGTTTGGCAGGAAGGGCGGAAACGGTGCTATCCGCGGAGAGAACACGCTCCACGTCGGCGACCAGTTCTTGAGCGCCGGATCCAACGACTTCAAGGCGCGGAGCGTGGGAACCACTGCCTGGATCGCTAGCCCCTCGGAGACGGTTGAGCTGCTGGACGAGCTGGCGGATCTGATGCAAAAGAAGCTGTCTTGATTTCAACTCGGCCGGCTGGACGGACAGATGGACGGAGCGCATTGACACAAACGCTTGCTGGCTTTTTCACATGATTGATACCTACGGTGGGGATGGAGTTTTGCGTTATGGCAGGTCTTGTATCTGGGCTCGGGTTTGGGGTTTGGCTGGGATTGTCAGCGACACCTAGGTGAACATTTACGACTTGGCGCCATGCAACTTTTCTTTCACGTTTACTCGGCTATGTGGCGGGCTTTAATGAGTGGTTGGTGAGGAGAGTCGCAGGAGCATTTTGGATCGATGGGACATGTGAGACGATGAGATGCAACGTGGTGGTGACTTAATATCCGAAGTTGGCTAGGACGAGAATAGCATCAATTTACGATATAATAATGCGGAGGCTCTTCAAAATGCGCATTTTCTTGATTGCATGGCTTAAATGGCAACGTGGGACGAATGCCCAATGTTACATAGAGATGCCGAAGCTTGGATCAAGCAGGGTTGCAAGACGGAGTTGTTTGAGTAACCGCCAACGTGGGCGATGAGACATGATTGGCTTGTTGGTTAATACAATGCATACGCTGTGTTACAAGTTTACGATGGCCATTATCCCGGCCTTCTCTTTTTCTCTCCAACCACGTTGTTCTCACGAGCCAGATGATGGCCTCATGCCCCCACCACAAGGATGCTCATCAGAAGGGGGTTCCCGCGAGCTAGGTAAGTTTACGATTTACCGCGTTCCGGCCCAACGCCCGAGACTCCTCTCTCCCGGGGGCGGCGGAGGTTTTTTTGCATTCCTAATAACCCGTGGTCGCAAGAAGGTTTGCAGCTCTCGGGGTCACGCGTTAGCGAGGACCCAGAACGCTCCTACAAGCGAAGGGTGTGGCAAAACGCTCCCACGGTGGCTGTGTTCGGCCCATGGACCGAGACCGAGGCCTTCTTTTTTAGCCCTGCGAGAGTCGATCAGTGCCCCCCCATGGCGCCCGCGATGGATGAAGAACCTTGGGAAAGTGGGCATTGGCCCAGGTAAGCAGGCATGCACAGAGAGAATGACGGAGCCGAGCCTGCAGGCTGCAAGCCTCTCCCCGCCCGCAGCAAGCCGGCGCGCTAGTTAATACGGACCGCAATTCAATGTACTTTTCTGGTTTGCTCGTGAAGGCCCTGTTGAACGGGAGGCATGTCCATGTGTGACGGATCGCCGGCACGGAGCGAAGACCGCATCTTGTGAAAAGTCAATGTGCGCAGAGCAAAGTCATGACGTCTCATTAGTGAGGCGACTGGGCAGACAGCCGTGGGAGGATCGACGTTCTGGGGGGAGTGGAGCTCTTCTTCTTTTTCGTACGCTGCAAAAATCGTGCTCTTTTTTCACTGGGCCACGGTCAGTATTTAGAGGGAAGCTTGGCGGGATGCAGAGGGCTTAGAAATCAACAGGCCATGTCAGTTGCGCGCATCTCTCGCCAGTTTTGGACGGCGATGACACTGTTTCGCCACAGAAAAAATGGAGTCGGAGACGATGGGTCCCAATAGACTTGAACCTTTGTTGGTTTCCCTTGTGTCAGCCCTGTAATCAAGTCGCTTCTTGGCAGACCTGGACTCAGCTCCCCCACCTGTGGGCAGCTCGGGAATGTCTCTCTTAGTGCCCTGTGTGGGCGTGATCCTTGCGCCACATCCATCATGATCCTTTGTGGAGATTTGCCATGTTCCACGGCAGACAGAGAGACAGGCAGAGGGGGAGAGACAGACGAGAAAGGCGAGCGAAAAAGAAGCTGTGAGGATGATGACGACGACGGTTCTTTTAGTTGCTGTATCTGCGGCTAGATTTCACTAGTCAGCAGCTTGAACCGAGCCCAAGTTCCCAATCAAGATCTCTTTATCGGGTCAAGCGGCATCATGCATTGGTCTCTGATGCACAGCGCAACGCGAAAAAGAGGCTGTGGGCGTGTCACCTGGGGTACCCAGCACAGCTCCTCCAGACACGGACCGTCTCGGAACTATAGTTGCCGGGAGTCGACACCAAGCATGCACCATTTTTGGATCTTGACGCTCCTGTCAGTGCTGTCACATACATGTCAGCGGCTATTTGGCGCAGGAGAGACGAAAGACCATCGGTTTTGCTCCGCGGGAGATGCTGCTGCTGACTGAGAGAGAGCATGCCCTCCCACGTTCGGGGGAGAAATTTACCCGCCCTCTAGACGTTTTAGTGCGAGCATGCAAACAAGAATGACGGGAACGCAGTTTCTAGCTGCTGCAGGTGTAGCTAGCTGACCATTGGCTGAGTCGATGAACCCCAACAAGAGAGCCGCCCAAGTGCTGACGGCCCAGAGTGGCAGCGCAGGCGCTAGGCTGGGGCAAGGAGGGCGAGGCACAAGACCCAGTGGAGAGGCCTAGACTGTCTGAAGTTAGCGACTGGGCCAGGTAGAGATGGGAGGTGTGAGTGAGGTGGCTGTTTTGTCGCTGGGCTGTGAGGTGCCCACGCCGAAACTATATTACAATTACCAACGCCCTCAGCACAACGGCGCACACTGTACATTACCCCCCTGCTGTCCCGGCGATCCCCCCGTTCGCTTTTCATCCACGGTTGCTCTGTGATTTTATCTTTTCCAGGCATCTTTTTCTTTCATTCACATCGTTTTGCTTTCGTTGGCGCTTTGCGACCTGTCGGGTTTCTTGCGGGAGCGCACTATTTTTATCTATCTCGTCATCACAGGATTCAGCTTAGAATAGCTGCAGCGGGTCCCATCAGAACAGAGAGAAAGAAGGGAAGACAACGATCTAAGACAGCTTCTTCGGCGGAGCAGGATAGCCCGGTCCGATCCTGCTGTCGATATTCCTTCGTTCGTCTCATACCTTGGCAACCAAAAGACATTGGCTTGAGAAAATCACTATGCGCTCCTTCATCCCCCTGGCCTCGCTCGCAGCGACTTGCGCTCACGCTGGCACCATCAGCGTTCCTTTCTCCAAGCAGCAATTCGACCATTCGCTCAGAATCGGGAAGCGTGACACCTTGAACCTCGATGCCATCAATAATATCACCGGCGGCGGCTACTATGCCGAATTTGAGATTGGTACTCCAGGGCAGAAGCTCCACTTTCTCCTCGATACAGGAAGCAGTGACACTTGGGTCAATTCGGTCGACACGGATCTATGCAACAGCGTCTCGCTTCAATCAACAAACGGGTTTTGCTTGGCGACTTGTGAGTTTCATATTTCTTAGGCTTTGTGATTTTAATGTGTCGGAAAACATATGCGGTGCCTCCAATAACCAGCCTAGCTAACCGCCATCCCCAGTCAACCCTAATGACAGCAGCACCTTCGATAACTTTGACAAGGGCGGTTTCGATATCACGTACCTCGACACCCGTCAGATCAAGGGAGACTATTTCAAGGACTCCGTTACCATCGATGGCAAGACAATCAAGTCGCAGCAGCTCGGTCTAGCGACCAAATCAGTGAGCCCCACGGGTATCATGGGCCTGGGTTTCGACACCAATGTTGCCGCCGACACAAAATACGCAACGATCCTAGACAATCTGGTCTCGCAGGGCTATATCGACACTCGCGCTTTCAGCTTGTACCTCAACTCCATTGACCAAAACTCTGGCACGGTCCTCTTTGGTGGTATCGACACCGAAAAGTTCATTGGTAACTTAACCACCCTTCCCCTCAAGCCGGACTTCCAGTCCAGCAGCAATAACATCACCTCTTTCACTGTCGGCATGGACTCCTTCACCGTCAGCGGCAAGAGCGGTCTCAAGCTGAGCAAGTTGAGCGCCGACGCCATCCTCGACTCTGGTTCCACCGTCTGCCTCCTCCCAGACTCGCAGGTCCAGGACATCTGGAGCGCCTTCGACGTCCGCACCATCTCTGGAATCAGCGTGAACTTTGTCGACTGCGCTTATGCCGACTCCAAGGGCGACGGCATCACCTTCGACTTTACTTTTAGTGGCAGGACGATCAAGGTCCCCATGAGCCAGATGGTGGTCGACAGCTTCGCCAGCGCCCAAGACCAGATCATGAGCGACCCCACCCTCAGCCAGGTCTTTGATGGCTGGGAGGGCGTTTGCATGTTCGGCATTGGCTCCGCCTCTGACTATGGCGTCGACGATACCAACTTTGCCCTGCTCGGCGACACCTTCCTGCGCTCTGCGTACGTCGTCTACGACTTGACCAACGAGCAAATTGGCATCGCCGAGGCAAACACGGGCTCCAAGAACAGCCAGATCGTCGAGATCAAGGCTGGCGACAAGGACTTGCCCAGTGCCACTGGTGTTTCCAGTAAGTCCACGGCAACGGGCACTCGCCCGACCGTCTACGTGACCGCGTCCTCTGACGGCTCTTCAGGCAATGACAAGGACAGCGCTGCCGGTCACTTATCGGCAGGTCCCGCTGTGATAGCTTCGCTCATGGTGGCTCTAGGAGCTGCTGCGATTGTGCTATGAAGCCGTATAGATTAGAAAGCGAATGGGTTTGTTTTTTCTGGCGCATGCGGAACTTTGATTTGTCGCAGGTACAATACAGACATGAGGCGGGGGAATAAGGCGTCCCGCCATTGAATATGTATTACGATACCCCTTTATTTGAAAATAATTTTGTTCAGGCATCATGACCCCCACTACATACATAGTTACATTTAACTACTCGTTATAGCGTAAATGGCATCGGCCGGTATATTCCAAGCAATGGCACCATCTAAAAAACAGTTTGGTCAATCTGGAGTGCCTACTCTTTCTTGCCAGTCGTTTCACCCCACAGCATGAAGCTGATGTTCTGACTCGCAAACAAGTCCAGGAAAATCCAGGCCAATACTTTAGTCACAAAAGTTTAGAAAGCCTAGTGCACACCTCTTTTTTCTTGGCGGCAGAGGCTAGTAAAAGTAGAGTCCTAAAAATTATGGTTAAACTTGGGGTTTGCGTGCGCTGGCCATTTTCAAAAGCCACCAGAACCTTGTCGCCTCTAGACCCATAAAGCTTCCAGTCGGGTCCGGTGGCCATTGTAGAAGCCAGTCAAGGTAATCAGATGGACAACTGGAAGGTTCAGGCCTTGTGTACACTTTATGAAAGCCTCCAGTGAAATCTGCAGCATGCGTATCGCAGCTCGAACATTATTCAGTGATAGATTGCAATAAAATCATGTTTGAGTTCCCACTACCTCCAATCGCCATGGACTGTTTAAAACTTTCATATACAAATACAAGTGAGGCGGAGGGTGACAAGAACGGTTATCCCTCCTGTCCATAAGCAGCCGTAACTCATCTAGTTCATCTGATTGTACCGTTCTCTCGCCTTGTCTTGGACCGTATTCAGGTAGTCGGCGTAGTTGTTCTTCGTCTTGCGTTCTGCCATCTGTGCCGCATCTCCCAAATTTCCACCCTCAGCGCCCAAGCCAACACCCTCCTGGTATGCGTTGGTCTCTATAACCTCAGTGCGCCCGTCACCATTTGCCCCGAGGCCAGATCCCATAGACCAGCCCATCTTTGCCAACATACCAGCACCTTTGGATTGTGCAGGTTTGGCGGGCGGAGGTGCCTCTTCCTTCTTCGGTGCCTGTTGCTTGGGTTTTCCCTGTTGATCAGGCGTTGGCTTGGTGGGTTGGTTGTATGCGGCACGTCTCTCCTTGGCTCGATCTCGATACAGAGATGCTGCAGGTGCGTCTTCTGGGTTCTCTTGCGCCTGTTTCTGCAGTCTCTTGTCACGAGCTGCCAGTCGAGGCAGGGCTGCCTTGACTTGTTCCTCGTTTTCCATCGCATTTTTATGGTTTCGGGATTTTTCATGGATGTCGACTTCCTCGACCGACTTGTACTTTCGCATGCAGATGAGACACATCAGCCTGTCCCGGTCGACGTAGGAAACGATATCCTCGCTTGGAGCTGCTGGGGCTGGCGTTTTGGTATCTGCCACACTAGGTTCTGGGGTGTTGGATTTCCTCGCGTTGGCGTCTTGGGGAGGGCCCAGCTTGGACATGCCTATCGAAATCTTGATAGGACCTTGAGGTTTGTCCCCTGTCGGCCCGTTTCCTGACAGTGCTATCCGCACCGGCATGCGATCTTGTTCAGTCGCTTCATTGCTTTCAGGCCCATCGCCGTCTCCTCGGAGCTCGCTTCTCTTCTTTTGCCACATCGCCATCTGACCAGCCATGGGTACAAATTTCTTGGTTGACGACCCTCCAGGGGCGCCTTCGGCTTTCCGCTTCTTTGGCTTTTTATCCCCAGCATCGTCATTGCCCTGCTTCGCAGCGTCGTCGCCCCCAGGAGGGGTTGACGTTACTACGTGCTGGCTGGGATAGACGTGAGTATCCCGATAGCGAACTCGAAGATCGGGGTTGAATAAAGGATGGAATGACATTCGCTCAATCGAAGGGGTTATCTCTCGATCTTCAGGTAAAAAGACGCCCATATGAATGGTCGACACGGTGACAGGGCAAGCGGCAACAGTGAATGATCGAGATTTCTGGAACTTGCTCAAGGCGGCAGTTGCATCCTCCAATGTCCAAAATTCTGCAAAGCCATATTTGAACGACTCATCGGTATGGGAGTCACGCATGAGAAACACTCGATGCAGTGATCCAGGACGTGCACCCATTCCTGATGTATCGCCAGTGGGTGCTGTAGACTTGAGTTTTGGCGCACCGTTCGAGTTGTCTTTTGCAGTATCTGGCCTCTCAAGTTCCAATCGTTTAATATCCTTTGCAAACATATCTTCAGTAACGAATGGTGCAAGGGGGTAGACAACAAGAATCTGGGATGGAACATCGGCAGCGTCCGTAACGCCTGTCAGGCTCTGCTGCCAGTTGGGTGCTTGGTCTCGGGTCAGCTGAGAAGGGGCCATGGCAAGAATATACTACTTACCAGCTTGTGGACCGCCGCAAATTTTGCATTTGGTACGGGTGGCATAATTGGAAAAGTCACACTGAGAGTGTTAGGGAAGCATTGCACGGCTGAGACGGGATACATACTGATGGGCAGTTCCAATTATTGCCACTGCCACGAGGATCAACCTCCTCGCGGCTCTCCCGGGTTCGGGCATAGTGTATATATGCATCAAATTTCCCTTCTGGCACGTCATCAGTGGAATGCGCCAACTCAATATAAAGCTTTGGATAATGCTCTTTCATGAAGGCGACAGCGTGGTCGACTTCTTGGAACTGTACAAAAGCCCGGCGGTGCCCTATCTTTCGTTAGAATTCTCCGGCTGATTCCGAAAGTGCAAGTGCAAATCTCACCTTTTGAAGCAGCCACGCGGACTTCAATCGATGGGAACTCGGCGGCAATAGAGTTGTTAAGGAGGCTATCTCGAAGCTACGATTCCTTCTATTAGTCATTGAGGGCCAGTAAGTTGGGTCGGTCCTTGAGCGCAGCGGACGACCCTCCATCGGGGTAGTCGACAAGGAAAACCAGGGCTGGTGTTTAGGCACCGGATACCGCTGGGCAACGAGTCTTGGATTCGATGGCCAGAAATGTCTCCGTTGGTGGCCATGAAGCACTCAGATCGGCAGGGTACCAACCTCACTCGATGATATGCTGAATGGCAGCCCCTCGAGGATAACCGTATCACTGGGCCTGCCAGCATCTCTCATCGGACTGTAGGATCGACTCCGGTTGTGGCGGCTGGCGGATCTAGACCGGGGCGGTCGGTCGTCGTTGTCTCTATATCTCGAACGCGAGCTCCCGTGGCCTTCATCGCCATACCAATCGCGATTGTGATCACGGTCGCCTTGTTGGCCGTCGTCGTACATGTCGCCGTAGTCGTGCTCATCTTGATATCTTGGGCCCCGCGGGGCACCTCCCCTTCTCGAGTATCCTTCATCGTATTGGCTATGCCGTCCGTCGTAGTCCCTCTCGTGGCGCATTTCGTCGTCCCGATACCGAGAATCTCTCCCCCGGCGGTCGTCGGGAAAGGCTTGCTGGGGCGGAGACCTAGAATGGTCTCGCCGTCCCGTGGGGAAGTTAGCCGTCAAGCTCAAACGATCCATGATGGTCCCTTCTCGCGTGTTCATTCTATCCCAGAGGCGCGGACTGTGTGCCATTTACCCTGCCGCGATCGGTAGCCGTCTTGTCGCTGATCGTAGTAGTCTTGGTCCTGGTTCGTCCTGCGGTCGGCATCTCTCGAGCGATCCGAAGATCGCGCTCGGTATTCGTCGCGCATAACGGCGCCAACTCGCACGATATCCGGTAGGTTTAAAGTATTATGGAGCCGTAACTGGCGAAAGAAGCAATGTGGTCAATGAAAACCAACAGGAAGATCAAGTGCAGGTGGCATGTCAGAACAGGCAGAGGCAACCAAACTCGCGACGGCTTAGTCAGCGAGGCAATGCGTCACCAACAAACCCGCATAACTGAACCTTGTCCCAGGCCAAGACACTTTGGTGGCACAGTCACTCCCTTGAAATCGTTGGCAGTATAAATAATGGATTAATTTGATCTATCAATCAAAGGAATCATGGCCCTTGTTGTTCCAACATTTAATAGGTGGTAGACAAAGAACAATGATAAGGAATAGACAGCCGGCCAATCCAATTATGTTTGAACCCAGCCCGATGATGAATCGCCTCCATAAATTTTGTTTTAAAATGGTTGCAATTGACGACCTATTGCTTCGGCGTTGTAACGTGTCGGGGGGTGTTTTTACTTCAGTCGCTTCCTTTGTTTGTGACGGCCAATCCGGATGCGATTTGAATCTATAAGCTAGTAATATCTCCCCCACTTCTCAGGACAGTGGCAACACACTCATACAAACCCAAAACTAAACAATATCTGAAACACACAATAAAAAGCAATTACATTCTGTTCTAAAACATACATACCCGACCTGCATGCCATGTCTGAAGCGGAAAAATCCGAGAAAACGCCTCAAGAGTGGGAGGTATCAGAGGATGGATGTTATGTCGCTCTCACACACAGCCACCTCGATGTCAAAGCCACCATGGACAGAGTCCGGGATCCCGGAGCCGGTGCCATCGTCTTCTTTGCTGGTGAATAGTCCATTTCAATATTCTAAACTATTGCCAGTTCATCTCCCCGTTAACATCCTCCATAGGAACCACGAGGGATAACTTTGACGGCAAGCCGGTTAAGGAGCTGCAGTATACCTCCTACCACCCCCTCGCGCTGCGGTCCATGATGACCATTGCGCAGAATATTCGCAGCAAACACAGCCTCAAGGGAATAGCAATGATCCACCGCCTAGGGACGGTCCTTATCGGGGAGGAAAGCATCCTAATCGCCGTATCAGCCCCGCACCGGCAGGCGGCGTGGCGAGCGGGGGAGGAAGCCCTCGAGGAGGTCAAGGCCAACGTCGAGGTGTGGAAGCGCGAGGAGTTTGAGGGCGAGGAGGGGGTTTGGAGGGCAAACCGCGACGGCGCTAAAGGAGTGCGAGAAGAGGTGCAAAGTAATTCTTGAATGAGTCTTATAACTGCCCCGGCAATGCTCAAAGTTCATTGGGGCATCTATGGAGTATGTACAATGAAGAGATACAAAATTGCTACAAAATCATACCGTGACCCCGATCTGTAATCAACGCTCTCCGCCTATGCTCGCCGCCATGCCCTCGCCAACCCATTCCAATTCCCGCTCTCCGCCACCGGAGGGCATTTGTATAGTCCCAATGGAAAGCAAATATCCACACCCAGATCTTTAAAAAAAAAACCATCAATTTTCGTAACCATCATCATGAATCTAAATCTTTATTTCTCGTAGGCGGGCGGCGGTTCCTGCATGTATTCGAAAGGACATCGAGGGGGGTGCTTGGCTCCGCAGCAGGTCGGGAACATCACTAGAATGTATTCGTTAGCTTTGGTGGGATAAGCTTGGGGACATTCAGGTCAGGAACATACTTATATGTCCGTAATATGCTTCGGAAAACGTCACATCCGTGCCCAGACCTTGGACTTCAATGTCCTCCGTAAAGGCGGAGGGGTAAACGACAATGCCGTACTCTGAATGAAGCACGCGCCAGAACTCAAGTGGTAATCTAGGTGGTTGCTGGTTAGAGCCAATCTCACGCATAGATAAAGGGAATGGATTTTCATACCGGAATTGGCCATGCTTGATACATGCGTGCATAAAGAGGCACACGGTCTCGAGGACAACGCGACCCTCGTTGACGGCCATCTCGAGCTGGTCGCCTTTGAGATCAAAGACTCGCTTCAGGCGCTCTTTAGAATATGACATGGCAATGGACCAGGCCTTTGCAATCTTTTCTATATCCCGCTCGGGACAGGGGCACTCGCACGTCGCCATTGTGATTTTTCTTTCTGTTATCTTCAGGTGAGCAAAGGGGTGGGGTGGTATTGCAAGTCGTGTAAGTCGGATGATGGCAAGACCAATGCTTAAATCACGAGAGCAGGAGAGATTGAAGGGGGTATGCTGGTTGTAGCAATAGGTCAGAGGGGGGGAAATATGAAGAAAAGGGAGAGCGAATGCAAAAATCAGGTCAGGGTTTCGTTGATTCAAGTATTTCTGTCGTCGCACTTCACTGCGCCGGCGCAAGCGCGTCCAAGTTGCCCCGAGGCCATCAAGGTGCTCTCAACTCCCCCACACGGCCGTCATCGGGCGGTCCACGGTCCCTGGCTGCACTCTGGCATTTGCCAATCACCATCGCGCCATCACGACATTCCGTTTGGGATGCATGCGGCTCTTTAACAATGTGGGGTCGTCGTGCTATCACGAGGGGAACCTCTCTGGCCTGCCCTAACTGTGCTTTGAAATCTTCCCGCTTGACCGGTCTGACCAACAGAGTCAATACCCCCACCTCGGAGGAGGGGAACTCATTCTTGGCAATGCAACAGGTCTGCAGCAGATGATGCGAGAAATATTGGCACTGTCTTTTTTTTCTTTAGCCTTTTTGTAGAATAATTTATGCTTCATCCAGGGTCGAGCCAAGGGTTGGGAGCCCACCAATTCAAATACTCACAAAACCACAAAGAAATCTAGTCACGAATGGCACAATAATTTTCTTCTGAAAGATTTATATGAATTAAATTATATCAAGTGATCAGTCAGTCATATATGGCTCGGGTATGCTTGTCGTCATCATCACCCGCCCATGCTGGTACCTAGCCAGGTATTATATAGGTAGATAGGCCGACAAGATATGCTAGGGAATCAATAAAAAAACATCGCTCATAAGTGGTATCTCTCGCTCCAGTCATCCATCGAGTCATCCCATACAAGTACAGTCCATCGCTCCAGCTCTTGCTTTTATACTCCTCATTTCTATAGGGCATAGTTTTCGGTGTGGAGGAAAATCTCTTCCAGTTCATCATCTCCCCAAATCTCAGCTTGCAGTCGGGCCACAGTGTTGGCAACACCGACTCTCATGGCGGGTGGACCGCACACAAACACGGCCGTTCGCCTCCCTAGGATACCTCGTCCATCAGGTCCACCTGTTGCCCACTGTTTGAGCATGTAACCCAAGTCTGGTCGGCCGTACTCAACACTCCAGCCGCCATCAATCTGGTGAGGCACCGGGAAGGCAAAGCGCATTAGGCTCTTTTGGAACTCAGTGGGGGTTTGGGGGAAACCAAAATCGAAACCCGATGGTGGGCCAAACGTCGAAGTTGGTCGAGGCTTGCCACCTTCGGGGTCGATGGGGTGTCGGAGATGGGCAAGCTCTGGGGGGCTGATGGGGGTTTCACCCTCGGGAGAGATGACATCGGGAGGTAGTCTTCGAGGTGAGGGTGGTGCGTAGTTGAAGTGAGGTGGGTTTTCGGCTTGCATAGGACGGAAATGGAATTCTTGTTCCTTGGTCTTGGGAACCTCAAGCGACAACTTCTGCTTCTTATCCTCCGGGTAATAATCGTTGCCCTCCAGCTTATTGAGGGACTCTTCAGTAGCTGAGATCTGGTCCGCAGGCGGAGGTCCAGGGGGAGCAGGAGGGATATTGTGAGGCTGAAGATACTTTTGCTGGGGCAGCGCAGTGATGCGATCTTCGTCCTCAGCACGCAGCTCACGTTCGCGTTCCGGGTCACCCATAGCCTCTGCCTGAATAAAAGCAGAGTTTCGCTTGGATGCGATACCTGCGACAAATCCGTCCAGCTTGTCATGGAACAAATGGCTCAAAGCTCGACCGTTCGGAGCACCCTGACCGCCCAAAATTCCATCACCTGGGCGCTGCCTGACGGCTGAAGTGACAAAGAATTTGCAGGTAACGCTCTCCGGGGGGGCAGCTTCACGGCAAATGCGGAGCTCCTCACGGAACCAGTCCATGGCTTCGAGTCGTTTCAAAGCCCAAACAACAACAACTCTCTTCGTAATTGCCTTTCCGTCTCGCATTCTCTTGATCAAATCCAGTAGTTGTGACATGAGCGCAGTGATACCGCTGCCTCCTGCAATGAGAATGCAGGTATCAAAAGCAGCGAGATCTCGTCGCATACCGCCATAGGGCCCATCCAGGAATGCACGGTAAGTGTGGAATGGTCCTTTATCAATGGCAGTGTCCAAGACTTTGCGGGTAAATCCGCCATAGGGACGGAATACTAGTGTGCAGTCACGATACTGCTCGCCATATTCAGACGGGAAATCCTCACTGCAAAGCGAGGAAATGGTAAAGGGATGGTTCTCAAAGACAGAGATTCCAGGCATACGCAAGTACACGTATTGGCCAGGCTTCCATCGCATTTGGGTAGGGATAGTGATCTTGATGGCATTCTCTGCCATAAGAGTGATGGCAGCTTCATCACCAACTAGGAACGATAAACGCCAGGGTTTGAGCCAGTTGAGCTTGAATAGTCTCAGGAAGTAGCAGAAAGCCCAGATAGCAAGGGATGTGTATAGATAGCTCCATGACATCAGGAAGTTCTTGGTGTGCCAGAAGAGACAGCCAATATAAACGAACGAAACAGGGATATGGAGAAGGACGAAAACTTCATAGGCCATTCTCCTAATGAATGGGAGCGAAGCGACACAAAGCCACACCAGTGGTACGAGACATGCGATTCCAGTGCCGTAGATAATTCCACTGCCACCGGGGAAAAGACGCTGGAAAACCTCCATGCCTCCATCATCCCAAACTGGTTGAATGTAGAACGGGATGGTGTGAACCAGAGAGAGGAAGAGGCACAGATAGCCAGCCCATCGATGGAACACGTTGAGGCGCTCAGGGCCAATTCCAATGAGATAGGTCAGGACATTGGCCTTCATACTGGTCACAATAATCCATGGGGTCAGAGCGATGGCAATCATTCCAGCTCGGATCGCCAGAGGCGGTGAGCCGTATTGAATGCTCTGCCAGTAGAGGGGTTGCTGGAGAAAGCAGTAGATGGTGACGAATGCGGTGGCGATAAAAACACATGCTAATACAGCCAGTGATGAAAAGGTAAATCGCCAGTTACCCCAAACAAAATCAGGTATGGGGCGGTAGAAAATCCATCGAAACAGAGCTAGGGTGTCGTTGACGAAGCCGACGGAAGAAAAGTGCGCCCTTGGTCGGAAATTCTTCTCGCCCATCACGTCATTGTCTGGGAAGAAGTGCTGGCCTGTTTGCGCAGTATGCTGTTCTTGAAAGTACCCAGGCTCAAGGCCGTAGGCTCTTCGGTAGTGTTCCTCGACTTCCTGCTTGTATATGGCCTGTCGAATCTTGTCTTGCCAAAAGTGCCATATTCTCGTGATAAGAACGGTGCCCATCAGCACCAAGGCAAAGTATGTCCATCCGAGAGCATACTTTCCAGATTTCTCCCATGGGTCAACGACATGCGCCTGGACCAAACCTGCGGGGCTCGTGGGTGTCAAAGGAATGCTGATGCGCTTTACGAGGCCCGCAAAGGTGCTGGTGGCGTCGGATGCGGCGTCGCGAACGGCGGGTTGCATTTGAGAAGCCATTTTCGACCAGCGATTCAAGCTTCTGCACTGAGGGTTTTGAGAGTCGGCGGCGAAGCGCGGGGAAGCTTCCCGTTTAGTTCCACATGAATGACAATCAATATGAATATGCCGAGTTCGTGTATCAGTTCTACAATAGGCCGTTGAGAGGTAAAGCGGGCGTTCGGGCTTCGGTGAAACTTGAGCTGGCTTGTCGCGATGCTGCGTTGATGATACGATTCAATGCTGGACAGCGAGGGTAAGATCCGATGCAAACCAAGTGGGATCGAAGAATACCAGACTCCTCGACCAGCGGTCAGTACATTCGGTATAATCAAAACACAACAGATGCCGTGAACGAGAGGATGTAGCTTGGGGGTGAACTTGAGTGAGGTTGGGCGCGATGAGGATGGGGCGATGAATAGTTAAAAACGAGTTCACAGTGGGGATGAGTGGGCAAATGCGGCCGGATATATGACCTTAGAGAAAGCAATCCTTGCAGGCTAGTCGGGGCTAGGATCAACAGGGTTCAATTGGAAGAGCAGCAGGGGAAAGACAGAGGGCGTCTAGCTCCCCGTAGTGGGAGCAGCTGGCGCGAGGCTTTTGGATGTGATATGCGAGATTGCCATGTGGACGAGGGCAGAGAGGGCGATGGTGCATGCGGGCGGGCAATTACAGCAGGGGGAGCAATGGGAGGGGAGCCCTTGGTACGGGGCGGGACGAGCAACGGTCCAAGGGCCAGCGGCAGACGGGTGCTTGATATTGGCTGGCCAAAAGATGCGGTCTCGTCAGTCACGCCGCTTGTGGAAGTGTGGAGCAAAGCTCCGTCACACGCAGTGAGCTAGTTTGGCGTGGCCCTGGAGAGCCACCAGCGGCGGCGCTGATTAAGGTGGGTGACATGCAGAGGAAGAAAAAAGAAGGTCGCGCCCGGCCTTTGCACCTTTGCACAGACGGACGGGTTGAAGAGCCGGGGTGGCCGGGAGTGTTTTGTTTCCCGGCCATGGAGGGCTGGGCCAACGGAAGAGGTGGGCTGCAAGATCGGCGACCATGGTAGTCGATGCATGGCTGACGGGAGTAGATTTGCCTGCCAGAGTTGAGTGATTTCCCTTTCTTGCAGAGAGAAAAAGAAAGCACAATCCAGAACGAGATCGCCTTGTGTCCTCAGCTAGCCTGGCATTGACAAAGTTGGAGCTGTCGAGGACTGTGGCCTTGGCGATCGATGATTGCCCGCCGAGACTCGCACCATTAAAGGGTATCCTTGCCTGGACTGAGCATATTGTGACAATAACGACACTGACATTCTGGGATGGCGAGCCCTGGGCTGTCGTTGGCTCGAGTCAAAAGCCACCAGCGCAGATGAGCGTCTGGGTTGGCCCTGGGATTGGCCGCGACCTGCATCACCAGCGGACCACACGGACACAGGGTTCCTGGCATTGCTCCCCTCCTCTTCATCGGATATCTCCCAGCGCCCTCTTTGGGGGCTACGAGTGGCTTGTACTCGGATGGTGGGACCCGGCCGCCGGTCAAGTGCCCGGCAGTAGATGGTGTGTCGAGGTAGGCATTGTGTGGCCGGGTGGGAAGTGTGATGGAGACTTGAGATGGGTGTGTGGTGGAGCCGCAGGGTCGAGATGCACAGAGTCGATGCTGTGATGGGGTAGTGGCTTTTTATTCGCTAAAAGGCGCCGTGATATCCCTGGCTTAGCCCGGGGGCGGGCGGTAACAGGGAGCCTGCCATTGGCTATCGGTGAGCAGAGGCCACTATCGCGTGCACCGCTTTCACCTGCCTCGTCACTTCACATCACTTCACACCAGCTGCGCACCGCTTCTTCAACCGAATGATATGGCCTCGTTTTCATCCTTTCTCGAGCATCTCATCACTCCATATCCAACAACGGCGGCTGGATATTACCGGTTTGTGGACCGCGGCGTCTGTTGATGCTTCAATCGTTCGATAGCCATGGGCGAGACATGCCATCTCATGCGGTTGTCGTTAAGATGACGGATATATGCCATTTGTCACTGTTTCGTGCTCACCTCCGCGTCTTGCATTCGCTTGTGCGTCTCGCCTGTGTTTCCTCTCTTCAGCTCTCTGCAACTTTCTTTTGAACGCCTACGTTTATCCCTGCAAGTCACAACGACATCTACTGCTGCTTCATGTGTGTCTTGCTCTCCAGCTTCCAACGCATGTATCATTCTGTCGTCTCGTACATACATACTCATGTGCATGCAAATGTGTGTCTGCAGCATGCGACCACAGAGCGGCCAGCAGCTGTACGCCCGCGTTTTTTCTTTCTAGGTTGCATCCCATGGTCTACCCATCCGCAACCGGCGCCACTTTTGCACCTTAACCCTGGCCCAGCACGGCCCGTCGCAATGACCAGGGCAGGGCAAGTAAGGGGATCACAAGCTGACCCAGGCTCCCGATCTCTTGGTCCGCCCACCTCTTCAATTGATAAACTTTGATGTTGGTGGTGAGACCGCCCAAGACGCGTCGACAAAAG
Source organism: Calonectria hawksworthii (assembly GCA_020975415.1). NCBI lineage: Eukaryota > Fungi > Ascomycota > Sordariomycetes > Hypocreales > Nectriaceae > Calonectria > Calonectria hawksworthii. Next base: position 701,334 of record JAHXZK010000001.1, on the reverse strand, counting down.
GGCGTCCATGATCAGTTAGAGACAACAGGCAGTCAGCGTTGTATCCACACTCGATACGTAAAGTGCATGTGAGGCGTTCTTGTGCCTTGCCGTGAGTTTGCATTAAATTTGCACGAATGCATGTATGCACTTCGGCTTATTGCACAGCGCAGCAGTTGGACAATCCCGCCCCCGCAGCTGGCCGCTGCATTTAGACCCAATGGCCCAACCTGTGTCCATACATGGGGAGTCCATTCCCCCACTAGTCCATGGCGATGCAGTTTTTTGTGGTGGCGAAAGCAAAAAATGCTTCTGCACAATCACCGGCAGAATCTTTGTCAGAGCTTGTCGCATGGACCAGTGTGCGCCATCTGCTCAATTCGCAATGCACCCCCGGTGAGGTTTTAGCAGCGAAGCTTCTCTGGGTATCGCACCAGAAGATTTACGCCATGTGCGTACTCACGATTACACGATTACGACTCCCGTAATCCGCCCTGGCAATGTCTCTCAACTCGAAGCCAACCACAGTCGAGCATCATCCCGGGCATTCCCCCACTGCCGGTCCACCTATGCAGGCCCGAGTTTTAGCACCAACAAGCCGACGGATAATCAACACTAGATTGGTCATGAGCTTTCTTTCAACGGTCGGCTCAGACCACCTTTACTTCCGGATTGCCCATGCTATTCCCTCAAAGTCGCATCGTTGATCATCATCAGCTGAGGCAATCCAGATGAGGCTCCGCACGAGCACCTTCAGGTGGCTAGGTCAATACTTGAATGCCGATCCTTACTGCACGCCTCAGTATATCCGGCAAGTTTGGGCCGTCCCAAGATCGAAAGCTCAGCTTACGTATATCCACGAAGCTAGCTCCGCATCATATCAGGGCTCTTGCAAAGTATGTTGCTATCCGAGGAATCTGATTGATCATTCATACAGCCTTGTCATCACGCAACGCAATGCCCAACACAACACTGACGTCAGTTCAAATTCGGTGGAAAGGGAGACCCGTGAAGTTAGCTACGTGCACGAGGATTCCGAACCAAGGTGCGGCTTGAAAGGATTTTGCGTTAATGATCCCGTGTGTCCTCAACTTCGTCGGCATTTATCATATCGGGAACACATCCAACATCAATTTAAACAACGTAGACATCACAGTTCCTTCCATCAAACTCATGATTATAGTTACAAAGTGATCCCACTGTCGCAGATCAGACAGCAGCAAAAAGTTTTAAACGTAATGTCATAATATCAAGCCCACAACTCTTCACTATAGTCTTCATTACTCAAACTCCTCTTTGTTGGTCGAGAATAAACCTTCTTCTTGAAACTGAGATTCGTGTATACTAGTGTCATTTCATTTTCTAGGGCCTTTGGTTGCCATTTGATAATTGTCATTTAGCCAACACCCACCAAATGTCAAGATCTTAGTTTCACTCCATGCCTATACCAATTTCAGACATCTTCTCCAAATCAGATGCCCCGCACCTCCAAAACACTTCCAACACTCTATCGTGATATACCACGTTTATTTTATTTCACTACATAGAATTATTTGCCTCAAATGCAACAAAATACATATTGGATGGGGACTCCGAGTGAATAGCCTGGGACTGCCAACTTTACAGTCTGGTGAAGGGCGTTTCAAACATACATCAGAGAAAATCCAGAAGTATCATGAGATACTTTCGTTCATAAATTCCAAATCCATAAAAGTTGGCTTCGTCCATTCGGTCACAGCATGGTTTTTGGGCATTTGTCGATAACCTCAAACGAACATAACAGGTGACATGCCCGGTGCAAGCCCAAACCAACCTCTGTCATTGGCTTTATAATATAAAATAATACGAAATCTAAATTAACGGAATTTTACTTGTATCAAGTGGGCTCGCCACCCTTATTTGCATCCAACTCAACGCCGTAGTGCTTGTCTAATTTAAAAATCCAACCACTGAGAACCACGAAAGGAGGCAGGCTAAATGGGACTGCTTAGGCACCCCCTTTTACCAGCCCGAGACTATTCCTAATAAATACAAGCCAGTACTAAATACCCTGCCTTTGTAAACACAAGTTCTAACGGGTGGCCGAACAGAGCCCAAACATGGGCATCTCAGGGTAGCGTTGCAGTACTTCAGCCTTGTGCCCCATGGCTCCACAGTTGGGCTAGTCCAGTCTCCCCTCCCGCCAATCGCATTTGCCAGACCCCGCGAGGCTGCACTATTCTCCAACTTTTCCAATCTTCCAAAACTTGCAGCCGCCAATGTTGACGACAAACAAACACCACTCTCTTGCCTAAAAAACCTGTCAATATTGTTCAAAGTTTCCGAAGAATATCCTCTCTGCCCTTAATCAAAATGGCACCCACGGCGGGTCTCACCCGCGCAACCTTTGCGAAGCTTTCGCCCCATCCTTACCTTCTCGCCAACCTCGAGCCCTCCTCCGACAATGTTCCCCCAGCCCGAAGCAATGGGCGAGCCCCGAACGAAGTCAGGGAGCCTACAGTCAACTCATCCAGTCTGTCGCATGCTCATGGCAGTGCTGTTGTCCGAATGGGCGATACTACTGTCATCTGTGGTGTTCGCGGTGAGACTGTGCTCACCTCCAACATTCCGAGCTATCGTGCTTCCAACAAAGAGACGGAGTTGAAAGAATACGATCTTCTCGTGCCCAACATTGAACTCGCCACCGGTTGTTCACCCCAGTTCCTTCCAGGCGGTCCTCCCACCACACTCGCTCAGACTCTCAGCACGAGAATATACTCTCTCCTTCACAGTTCCAGGCTCATCAACCCTGATGACCTGCGAATATGGCACACTCAACCCGCTGACGACGCAGCGGCCGACGACGATAAAATGGAGGACGACGAGGAGCAGGATTCATACAGCGGGGAAAAGACAGTGGCAGCATACTGGGTGCTCTACATTGATATCTTCTTCATCTCCTTTGACGGAAATCCATTTGACGCTGCTTGGGCCGCAACGCTGGCCGCGCTCCGAGACACCAAACTCCCTCAAGCGCGATACGACGCAGACCGGGAAATGATCATTTGCTCCCGGAAAGTATCCAACTCGCTCACTATTACCACTGCCCCTATTGCTTGCACGGCTGTCGTCTTCACTGGCAAGGAGACGGACCGTCCCGCGACAGATGGCAAGTTCTGGATGCTCGTTGATCCTGACCAACTGGAAGAGTCGCTCTGCGACGAGAGTGTGACCATTGTGGTCGATTGCACAGGTGGTACCATGAAGATTCTGTCCATCTCGAAGCACGGGGGTGTTGTCTTGACGCCGCAGCTTCTCACCTCCAAGCAGTTCTTGGATTGGGCTGGACAGCGCTGGAAGGAATTCAACGCAGCAATTGCGCAATCATAGATGAACGATACCCTTCATGATCAAAACGAAAGGAATTAAAAAGGAATCGAATCATTTCAGTTCAATTCAGTTGTAGGCAAAGGACGTGAGGACGTGAGGACGGTGCTACGCTACAAACTACGATGTTGCTCAAAGGAAGAAATGTGTCAACCATTCGAACCACCCTATCAGGCTTTATTCCAGGGCAGTAGATACCGGCAGACCAAAAAAAAGTCGATCTGCCACTCAGAAATGAGTAGTAATGAAACTACCCACGCCAGCACAATGTTCCGTCAGGAGCACGAAGACATTGCATGTCGGGCCAAGTGGCATACAGAAAGAAAAAAAAAAGGGAAAAAGAGGAGCGGAAAAAATTCGAGGTCATAGAAATGGAGCTGCCAGATGACGCACGGACCAATACCAGCTTGTGACTTGCAGCCCCACCCGAGGCTTCCAATTTCAAATCTTCATCCAACCTCTTCCCTTCTGCAAATTTTCTTTCTGTTTTCCACCACTTTCCAACCTCGCACACTCCTCTCAGCATGGAATCCCTCTCAGACACTCAATGGGATGTAGTGATCAGCGGCACTGGGCTCCAACAGTCCCTCCTCGCCCTGTAAGCTTTGGATTCCATCGTCGAGACGCCCCGCGATCAGGCTGACCAAGCCTTTGTTTTCCTGAAGAGCCCTTTCGCGTTCAGGCAAGAACATTCTCCACGTCGACCCCAACGAGTATTATGGCGGACCCGAGGCTGCTCTAAGCCTTCCGGAGCTTGACGAGTGGGCAGGAAAGCATAACTCGGAAGACCGGGATGGAGCGCTGTTTGCTGGGGCCGAGGTGAAGCGCCATGGGGATGAGCTGGGATCGCCGCGACGATACACGATGGCCCTGGCACCGCAGTTGATACACTCGAGATCGAAGCTTGTGTCGCAACTGGTCGACTCCAAAGCGTTCCGCCAGATCGAGTTCCTCGCCGTCGGTTCCTTCTTCATCTTCCAGCCCCCTTCAGAAAACTCGCCTCCTTCGCTCAGCAGGATACCCTCGACCCGAGAAGATGTCTTTGCCAACAAGGCCATACCCACCCGATCCAAGCGGTTCTTGATGAAGTTTCTCAAGTTTGTGCTTGACTTCGACTCGGAACCTCAGTTCGAGACATGGAAGCCACACGCAGACGAGCCGCTCGACAGCTTTTTAGCTTCCGAGTTCAAGCTCGACAGCGCATTGCAGTCTTATATCATCACACTCACACTGAGTCAGGATGGCAAGGTTTCTGTCAAGGATGGTTTAACAGCCATAAATCGACACCTGACGTCCATGGGAGTCTTCGGGCCCGGCTTTGCTGCAGTCTACCCCAAATGGGGTGGCCTCTCAGAAGTGGCTCAAGTGGGCTGTCGGGCTGCTGCTGTTGGCGGAGCCGTTTACATGCTTGGCTCTGGCATCAGAGACGTGCGAAATGCGCCATCTGAGAATGCCGACGCAGAGGCACTTTTGGAATTGCAGCTTACTGACGACACAGTAATCAAGACAAAGAAGCTTGTTCAAGGGTCTAATCAACCCACCACAAAAGGCAAGCGTATCAGCAAATTGCTTGCAATCACAAAGCACGATCTTTCGTCCCTATTTGAGCTTCATGCTGAGGGCGCCCCGACACCTGCCGTGGCCGTCGTTGCCTTCCCTGCTGGCTCGATCTCCATTGAGGATGGGAAGACTTCAGACTACCCAATCTACATGATGGTTCATTCGAGCGACACTGGAGAATGTCTCCAAGGACAATGTGAGTACCATTCTCTCTTTTATTTATCTTTGCCTTTGGTGTTATGATGATTTTCCATTAAAATACTTATCTACATTGTCTGAAAATCAATGACGATGAATTTCTAATCTGATACGCACCCATTGTTTCCATTCTGTTTTCTCGCTTTTGGTCTTGAAATAAGAATTAAGCTAACCAGAATGTTGATAGATGCCCTATACCTCAGTACCGTCTTCAGTGATGCTTCAAAGTCCATTCTTGAGGTGGCCCTTTCATCCCTTGTCGCAGCCGTCCAAGGTGGTGAAAAGGTATCGTCTCCTTGCAGTTACCAGTTGTACTATGACCAGTGCGTAGGCGAATCAACACTCATTGTTGACGGCAACGTGGCTACCTTTCCTCCTGCCCCAACCGATCTCGCATTCAATGACACAGTGTTGGATCCTGTCCTAAAAGCTTGGGAACTGGTTACAGAAGGATCCGGCGATAGCGTGGAGTATATGAAATTTGAGGATCGTGAGGCAATTGATGATGATGATGCATACGATTAGATCAAGTCACGAGCAATAATGAGCATAAATTGAACCATAATTATTACTGCATCCTAATAAATCTGGGCCCATGTGATACTCTCTTTGCTTCCATGGCATATTTACCCACCCATAAGACCATCCCAGAAATGTATTACCATGACTTCTTGCCCGAATAAATGAAACACTCGAACTCCATCCTTTCATCCCATCGACAATGCCTTGCCGTTTGTGTGATCAATAACCATGCCTCCAAGCGCCGTCCCATGTGGATATAATTGTCAAATGCAGTATCAAATCAACGCCCAGCTGTCACGAAAGTCTCTGGTTTCCGCGAAATGATAGGATGCAGACCAAATGAATAGACTGCAGGAAATGATCACCGCATGCAGGTACTCGCCGAAATAAAAAAAGACTTCAGACGAAAGAAGAATCAAGATGTGCGCCGGGCCCGTATGAATGAATATAAAAGGAAAGGGTCAAGCTTGGTCGTCCTCTGTTCCAGGGTCATAGATTGCCCCGATAAGAATGGTGCCGAATGGCTCATGGCGTTCGATGCCATCCTGCTCGACAGCGATTTGGTCCTTGGACAACAAAGTAAGGACGTGAATAAAGGCCTGAGCGGCAATTCTTTTGCTATGCACTGCAGGGTTCGCAATCTCTTCAAAGTCGACCCAAAAGCGTCGAGGGTGGTCGTTGGGAAGGGTTGTGCCAAGCTCGCGGGCCTTGTCCATTGCGTAGGCGAAGAAATCGAGGGACGGCTTGTCAAGACCAGGTGCCAGATCCCGGGTTGCGGGCCGGTAGTCACTCGCATCAGGCAAGTTCAAGGCATCGCAATCGATTGAAAACTCTTCAGAATGCAGCTGGGGGAAGCCGTCGGAGCCATCCGCGGAGCCGGGGTGGTCGCTGTATCGCTCAATGGCACCAACGACACTGCCACGGGGAAGAAGGGGGCTTGGTGCGAGATGGCTCTTTTGAGCACTTCCGTGTCCACGAATAGAAGAACCGGGAACAATGGATGGAGGCTTGCTCCAAGGCACCATGGAAGAAGAGTGGTGGTCTTCGAGTGGTGGTGCAGCTTCCATGCCAATTTCAGGAAGAGAGTCATTGCCAGGAACAAGTGGTCCGAGGCCATCATTCAAACCAAGTCCAACTTCAAAATCACTGTTTAATCTCTGTCGAACACGCCGATCTTTGTCTTCTTCGTTCTGGAATGCCTCCCCAAAAGTGCGACGACGACCTTCCGTGTCTTGGAGCTCCTCAGGGTGCCTACCCTATAGGCTGGCCGTGAGAGCGTTGCCAGCAAAGTGTTGTGCGAGCGGGTGCGCAACTCGACTGGTCGGCCGCACCGCTCCGATGCTGGCAATTCCGTTCCTGAATAGAAGAGCCTCCGCGTTCTTACGTGCCTGTGCAGGGGTGGACGTTCGAGGTTTCTTGCGACGGGCCTCCATGTTTTCGACATAGTCCATGTTCCAGGTGCGATACTGCCTGCGAGAAACCTGGTCAACCTGATCCACCATTTGAGGGATCTTCGGAGGGCGACCGCGTCGCAGTGGCGCAACAGCCCGCACCTCATTGATTGTCGTGGCGGAACTCGAAGTATTGGATGATGAAGAAGTGCTGAGCTTTCTGACGCGCGGTGGTTGAGGGAAAGGTTCGGCATCGGGCAGAGCATCCTCACCCACAATGATGACATTATCCCCTGAGAGAAAGCCCTCGTTCTTTCTGGGAATAATACCAGGCATTTCAATACCATGACCAAAAAACGCAATTTCTTGCATCTCTGCCCCGGGCAGTGGTGGTAGCTCAGGTTCGGGGTCATCCATCCCAATCAAGTTGCCGTTACCATCAAAATTGAGATCGATACCAGGAATTGGATCAAGGTAATCGTCTGCGAAAGGATTAAACTCTAGCGTTGCGTTTTGGCTCCCGAAAGGTCTAGAGAGCGGCGAGTCCTGAACAAGATCAGAGGGGAGACGGTAGTTGCCGGCTGACTGAGAGGAGGATGGGAGGCTGAATGGGATTAGGGAAGGGTTCCCGCCAGATGAAAGGCTCCCTTGGCTTAGAGGAGTCATCTGAGAAAGGGATTGTGCCGAGGGCTGGCTCGGAACAAAGGTGAGCTCTTTGTTTTTGTTCAAGAGGTCAAAGTTTGGGAGCATGTTCATCACGTCAAAACTCGGATCATCTGGCAGCGTGATTTGATTGCGCCTAAATAGTTTGTCAGCCTAAGAAACTTAGGATGAAAGGAGAGAGCTTAGGGGTGGAACATACTTTGCTTTTCCGGCACGAGGGTCAAGCTCACTTTTCTTCATGCTTCGAAAAATAGTCAACAGATCAAACTGGGTTTTTGTAGCGTCTGAGAGGACGTAGTGACACTGCTGCGCAAACACACGAGAGACTCCATAGAGAAGATTCCCTTGGAGTCGCAATGCTAGAGGAGCTCCCGGGTCGATGATTGTTTCGCATGCCTTGGGAACATTGACCTCTTGAATGGCCTTTCGGGACATGCGGCGGTGGGATGTTTTGCCCACCGTGGCCACGAGCCTCGCGAGGGGTTAGCAAGGATTTTTTTTTTTGGAACAGGGAAAATGATTGTCAATACACGTACCAAATCGTTGAAACACCATACTGGTTATTACTGAGGACTTCCGAAATAGTTAGCAAGTCGTGGTGGTTCGCGGAGAACTGGCGTGCTCACTATCGTGGCTGTAGAACATGGCGCGGTATTTATGACCGAAAAATTCTCGATTAACAAATAATGGCCACCTTGGATATGATGGGGAAGGTCTCTTAAAGAGACCACTGAAGCTTAAACCTGTTTTGAAGCGGTTTTGTTGCAGTCATTATATCGATGTTGTGTGAATGGGTGGGTGATGGAGCGAGGTTTCTCCTGCAGACGGTAAAAACAAGGCGAGAAGAAATGTGAGTTTGATACAATAATCAAGGCAAACGCGTATCAAGGCCGGAGGAAAACGGCCACATTGTTGTGGATGTTGGCAGCTGGAGGCATACGTGCAAGCAGCTGGCAGCCAGAGACTAGCAATATTGCAGTGGAACTTGATCCAAGAAACCACCACTTTGTGTCATGCAAACAGGCAGTAGTCCTTTAAAAAGCCTTTAGTTATTATTCTTTCCGTTATTTGACTGTGTCCTTAATTTTACACCAAGTATGCCTTGCTAGTCAGTCACCATGTAAATCAACATCTCCCGCCTTGATGTCATGCACTGAGCCCAATAGAGCTGCAGAAATTAATGGCTTTCGGGGTTAGTATTCGTGAACATCTGGTCTTGTTGATCTTTATGCCAGAATCCTGGAATTTATCGCCAGTGATCCCAACGCCAAACACTGCGGCATTTATAAACTCAGCTCTGGCGTTATCCTTCATCAACAAGCGGTTCTGTGGTCTAGTTGGTTATGGCATCTCGTTAACACCGAGAAGGTCCCCGGTTCAATCCCGGGCGGAATCACATTTTTGCCTTGGTCAGCCATTTTCTTTGCACTTTTTCTGCCTTTTTGCTATCGAGAAGAGATTATATCGCGGATTGGATCGAAAGATGCTTATTAATTTAGAAGTAGAAACATAAAAGCCACTGCTTGCTATAGTCGAAAGCATTGTCCCATCGATTCTCACTGCCTCTTTATATTCTCTTTACATTCAACAGCTGTATCACAATACATGAGGGATTGACTTCTTTATCGTTTCAATGAGTGTTTTGTATTGGCATCTAGATGTAATCAACTCAGTATTTCGGGATATTACTCTAATACTAAACCTTTTTCCTCCTAAGAACCCTGGTTGAAAGGGCGTATCATGATTTGGATCGCGTCCGTGTTCGGGGACCGTAGGCCCGACGCTGTGATGGTGCTTGTTGGAAGCTGGTCTGAACTCGCGTCATTGTGCGTATCCAATGACATAATGGTTCATATTTATTTATGGGTGGTTCGAAGACCGGTTCCACTGGCAATGAGGGCGGTGCAGATACCCAAGCAAGCAACCCCAGTCATTGTGCCGAATGCATACCGGAGGCCGTCATAGTACACAAGACGAGCCTTGAGCTGTACGTCTGGTGGCAAGTGACGGATTACCTCAACCGAATGGCGGATCTCGTCGATGATCTATGTCAATACAAGTCAGCAACTGGCTTCAACTCCCTCTCAATCACAGCTCCAGAGCAACAAGGAATAGGGGCTCACTGTCCATTTATCGGATATCTCGCCCAAAGCGTCCGGCAAGCGAACGCTGAGCGTAGTTTGCACAATGGCAGAGGTGACTGAGACCCCCCAAACAGTGCCGAGTGACCTCACGAGGTAGACGGTCGAGGCCGTCACAGCGTGATCTACAACATTAGCAGTTAGCGGGTGCGCGAGCTCATGCCAAGGGTACAATTTTCTGGGAAATGGCCTACCAGCATGGTCAAACGAAGCTAGTGATGTAAACAGGATGCCGGGGTAGATGATGCCTTGGCCCAAGTTGGCAGGGAACACGTAGACGAAGTACTTCCAAGTCGAGTCTGTGAAATCAAGAGACGTGACCAAGGCATTTCCAATAGCCATTAGAATAGCACCGGTACGCACAAGAGGAATTAGCTTTCCCCATCGTGACATAACAACACCGGCAATGACGCCCCCGATAGGGGTAGCCAACGAGGGGATTGCGAGGCGTGCTCCTGCTGTCGTGGCCGAATCTAGCAAGACAACCTGGAAAAATAGCGGGAGCATGAAGAGGTACTTAGATAATGTGTTAGTTTGTAAGGAACAAAAAGGTTATAATTGTCGGTACTTACACCATAAGCAGCCATTCCAGCGCAGACGTTGGTGATTTGCGTAGCAATCGGAAGCCGCCCATGAAACAACCTCAATGGGATGATGGGAATGGCGGTTGTCCTCGACTCGACAAAGAGGAACAAGGCAAACAGGGCAATGCTTCCAACCAATGCACCAAGAACCCAGGGGCTTCCCCACGGCAACTCATTGCCTCCCAAGCTTAGACCGAGAAGTTGAACTGAGATGGCCAAGACCAGTAAAAAGGAGCCGACAAAATCGACCCGCTTCCACATGGCCCCGAGACTACCGTCGCTAGAAAACCCGCCCGTTTGGTTCGACACAACGAGAGCACCGGTGATGAAGGCCAAGATAGACACAGGCACTTGCAGCAGAAAGCACCATCGCCACCCAATGTGGTCAGCAATGGAGCCTCCAAATGAAGCGCCAGAAATAGCACCGAAGCCGTAAATGCCATTCTGGAGGGCCTGGTACATGCCTCGCTTGCGGAATGGAATCATGTCTGAGTTAACAATGGTGGCTTTGGAAACACAATATGTTAGTGACAAAGAACCGTTTTGTTGAAAGGCACTGGGCGAGGAAACTAACCCATTGTCATCAAGCCACCTCCGCCAAAACCCGTCAGGGCACGCATGCAATTGAGGAAAACAACATTGTTCGCAACGCCGCAGCCGAGGCAGCCCGCTGCAAAGGTAACGGTCGAGATAAAGAAGCACAGGCGGCGGCCGAAAATGTCCGAGACGCGCCCGTACAGGGGCTGGAATGCGGTGCTGGTGACCAGATAAGACGTCGTCAGCCAGGACGCCGTGTTGGCCGAGCCAAACTCGGAGCTGATGACGGCGTAGGTCGAGGCCGTGATGGTGCTGTCCAGCCCGTACAGAAACACATTCGACATGATGGCCAGCTGGATCCAGACGAAGCCGCGCGGGGCTTTCCACGAGGCCTCGTCCGGGGCGCGGAGCAGAGGTTGATCCTCGCGCGGCTCCGGCTCGCTGCCGGGACGAGATTCGAGATCTGGCGCCCCGGCTTCCGGTGCCGTGGCGCTAGGCGAGAGTATAGGATCGCGCATTGTGAGGCAATGGAACGGCGCTTCAAACTGACACCAGATGAAAGGGAAGAGAAAAAATGAGGTTGGTAACAGGCAGTGTGTTCTAGTGCGGGCGGTGATGGCTTGGGAAGGGAAAAAAAAAGAAGGATGATCAATGTCTTGATACAGAAAGTTGGGGTCTGGGAAGTGAAAGACACCCAATGAGCAGCAAAGACGCTAGGTTAGTGAGAACCGTGACATATAGCAGGGCACCTCGTTTTTTTAATCAGGTTTTCGGTGGCCAATAAAAAAACGGTGCAGGGCATGGCAGAGCCGGCGTGGGTATAAATCCAGGCACACGGTGCAGCTCGGTGTGACTCTGAATGTCGAAATAGTGGTCCGTAATCACGAACATGGCCCGAAACGGAAATGAAGACTGGTGGTGGGGTGGATCTCGATCGCTCAAATACCCGACTGGGTGCTTATCCATTATCAACGAAGAGCATGAATCTATCTATATCTAATAGCCCGTGCCATAGAGTGCCTTGTTGCAGTAGCATTGGTTTCCACCAACGCGACTCCTCTCATGTGCTTCTGAGTAACGTTACGAGCCTTCTCAACTTCCTTGGCACCCTTTTAAGGATTGTGGGCCAGCTCCTTGACGTCATAATTAATATCCTTATGCAAGCACTTGAAAATTGGAGGATGGAACTTGATACTTTACTCGGTCTCGAGGCTTGGTGTTGATCATGGCCTGGGTGTTGGTGCGCAAGTTCTGGAAGAAGCTATACCCCCGAGTCTTTGGTCAAGTAGTGACCCTCCCTCAGGGGACTGGAAATAGTCCATTCACTGTGTTGACGTTAGTTTCTCATATTCTTGTTTAACATGCTGGAGAAGCAACTTCCACGTCCAACATGGAAACGGAATCATGATTAAACAGACCTTGAGGATGCTTGGGCATTGAGGGGAATTTTTCTCAGAGCTCGATATTGTTACTGGCGAGCTTCTATTTAACACTGCCCAATCCAGGGTCTTAAACTGTAGCAGATCAACGTAATCCATCTTGCAATTCTATTCGCTTAACAAGATAAAATACAATCTAAAAAGAGGGGGAGGCTTGGCCTAGTCCATACTCATAAATCTATTTGTCATTTCTTTGGAACGCATTGCTATGCGCTAAGTTTTTGATAGGGTCCCCATTATCTTTTTACATATATATACACGAATCCTTTGTCTATCTTATTTGCCAGTATTTCCATATTGTAAATAGCACAGCCCGCTCTCGGAGAGCTCGGCGACACGGAAGGTGCTGCGTCAGAGGATTATCAGGGTGGCGAGGGAGAGGGCGCCCAGGAAGAGCACATTTAGCCCTTGTAGGGAGCGGGGCCGACCATGAGCTCGGGCTTGACGAGCGTGTCGAACTCCTCCGAGGTCAGAGCATTGAGCTCCATGGCGCTCTCCTTGAGTGTAGTGCCCTTCTTGTGTGCGTTCTTGGCCACCTTGCTAGCCATGTCGTAGCCGATCTTGGGGTTGAGGCAGGTGACGAGCATCAGACTGAGATCATTGTTAGCAATTGCGCACTCAAAAAAAAAAAAATGCAATGCGCACAAAGTGAGGCGCGCGCGGGGGGGGAGTTGACTTACGACTCCTTCATGATGCTGGAAATCTTCTCCTCGTTGGCCTGGAGGCCGGCGACCAGGTTCTTCTCAAAGGAGCGCATGCCGTCGGCGAGCAGGCGGCTGCTGTGTAGGAGGTTGCGGATGACGAGGGGCTTGTAGACGTTGAGCTCGAACTGGCCGTTCATGCCGCCGATGGTGGTGGCGACGTGGTTACCCATGACCTGGGCGCACACCATGGTGAGGGCCTCACACTGGGTGGGGTTGACCTTACCGGGCATGATGCTGGAGCCGGGCTCGTTCTCGGGGAGGTTGAGCTCGCCGAGACCGCATCGGGGACCGCTGCCGAGGTAGCGGATATCCTGCGCAATCTTGGTGAGGGAGGCGGCGAGGGTGTTGAGGGAGCCGTGGGCCTGGACGATGGCGTCGTGGGCAGCGAGGGCCTCGAACTTGTTGGGGGCGGTCTTGAACTCGGTGCCGGTCATCTTGGAGACCTCCTCGGCAATGCCCTCGGCAAAGCCCTCGAAGGTGTTGATACCGGTACCAACGGCGGTACCACCCTGGGCGAGCAGGCGGAGATCGGGGAGCGAGCTCTCGACACGCTTGATGCCGAAATCGAGCTGGGCGACGTAGCCGGAGAACTCCTGGGCGAGGGTGAGGGGAGTGGCGTCCTGGAGATGGGTGCGGCCGATCTTGATGATCTTCTTGGCCTCGAACTCGTCGACCTTGGCCTGGAGGGCATCGCGGAGGGAGCGCAGGGCGGGGATGAGCTCGCCCTCAAGGTCGAGGACAGCGGCGATGTGCATGACAGTGGGGAAGGTGTCGTTGGACGAAGCACTGCGGTTGACGTGGTCGTTGGGGTGCACGGGCTTCTTGGAGCCCTTGACGCCGCCGAGGATCTCAATGGCGCGGTTGGAGATGACCTCGTTGGCGTTCATGTTGGACTGGGTGCCAGAACCGGTCTGCCACACGACGAGGGGGAAGTGATCCATAAGCTTGCCATCGGCAACTTCCTTAGCAGCTTCCTGGATAGCGGCACCGATCTTGGGGTCTGTTTGCGCATAGTTAGCTTCTGTTCCTATCCATCCATTGCCTTCATGCTCAACGAGAGCGTATCACGCGTGCTTTTCTCTCAACGTACCGAGGCCATATCGCATGTTGACAGTGGCGGCAGCGCCCTTGAGGATACCGAAGGCCTTGACAATAGGCGGGGGCATGCGGTCCTGAGGCTGGTTGATCTTGAAGTTCTCGAGGGATCGCTCCGTCTGAGCGCCCCAGTAGCGGTCGGCGGGGACCTGGATCTCGCCAAAGGCGTCGCTCTCAGTGCGTGTCTCCGACATTCTCACGGCGGTGCTGTGGATGGCTCTGGCAAGTCGCAAGCCAGCGATATTTGAGGCTTGGAGTCGCAGCTGCGGGGAAGCAACCTTGCATGTGAGTCTGCTGGTTGCCCTCGGTACCGCCTTTGCGAGAGCCGAGGTCGCAGCGCGGTTTGCGACAGTTCGAAGCATGGTGAGAGTTAAGGTTAAGTAAGTCACGGGAAGAAGTGCGAGTGGCCAAAGTGTATAAAAGAAGTCAATTGGAACCGACTCAATTGATGATTGAAGAAGTGACGGTGACTCGAAGATCTGGAGAGATTCACTCGCGCTTCAGAGAGTATTTATGTTTTTTTTATGCATCTCCGATCCATCCCCTTATGTATCTCCGATCCATCCCGGGTGGGTTCTGTAGCGGGGCAAGGGGATCTCTTCAAGAACCGCTTGCCCGCTGGCCCGTCCCACGCCATCATGCTAAACAACTTTCTAACTAACCGGGCGAGGGTGAAGAAAATGCTAGTAATCGCTAGGCCAATGCGTTTCTCAGCGTCTTGGCAGATTTTTTGCGATTTCCAGAGATGGGTGGGTTACACGGTGGTTGATCCAGCGCGAACAGCGTTGGGGCGGGCGGTTATTCGGGAAATAACGCGTAGGACGGCGGATGCCACGAGCACCCCAACGCAGCGAGGCAGTGTGTGTGTGTGTCGGGGTGAACCCTGATTATCAGCATGGCCCTGTTTCCTTCAAAGTATACAACGCCGCATTGTTGCAAATCCGAAATTGGAACCATGATGGAATCGCAATCCAGCAAGGTGGTTGCGGTGGCATTGCAACGGAGCTAGGCGCCTGAGTAGCAACAAAGCGATAGAGAAAAAAAACTCCCCACGTCAACTAAACTGCTTAGCCTGATGCTTACGGCTCACTTGTTGCATTACTCCCTGCACAGTGGTGGAAAAATAATTGCTGAACAGACAAACTTGACAGTACATCTACTAGCTTAGAGTGAATATAAAACTTGCATCTCACCTTGTTCATGCTGATTCAGTTTTTGTCTTTACATACCAACCAGCAACCAGTCTAAACAGGCAATAGGCTAATTGTAGCCGGGCTGATCAACCTAGTTGTTGAAGGTTGGGTCTTTCAAGTCGGTCAGGTCGGTCGACTTGGCTGTTGCGAGCCGATATATTCAATATGTTTATTGGGGATCAGGTCAGTCAACAGGATCAGCCACACAGTTAGGTCAGTCGTACATCTATTGCAAGTTGGGTTGATCAACCTAGCTATTGGGGGTCGGTCTGCTCAGCCTGCTGTTACAAGCCGGGCCCATAAACCTGACTTCAAGAGGTCGGGTCAATCTTGATGCTAGAGGTCAGGTTGATCAAACTAGCCGCCACTGTCTGTAGTCAGTCACAAGCCATTGAAGATCAGATCCGTCAACCTAACCGTTGAGTGCCAGGTCTTGCAACCGGGTCAGTTACATAGTCAATCACACAGGTATTACAAGCAGGTCAATCAACCCAGCTATAAGGGACTGGGCCAAGTAGGTCAAGTTAATCAACTTAGCTTACATCACTTTATTCTTCGAAAGCCTATAAATTATTCAATTTTCCATTTCGTACCTCATGTGGTATCTATCGAAAAGAAAAGTGCAGCGTCAGCTGCAATGTCCTTTTCGTTCTCCAGTTCATCAGACATTAATCCCTTTCACTAATTTACTGAAGCTTGCCCTTGATGATGTCCTTGAGGGTGATGGCATCGGCAGCGAACTTGCTGATACCCTCACGGAGCTTCTCGACGGCCATCTGGTCCTCGTTGAAGTCGAATCGGAAGGCAGCCTCGCTGTTGATGTAGGTCTTCTTCTCAATGTCGAGGCTGGCAGCCTGAGCGGCGTCAAGCTTCTTGGGAACGGCCTCGTTGGAGTTGAGAAGTTCCTCGAGTAGGTTGGGCTGTGGATGTGGTTAGAGATTATTTTCATTTAACAGGACACCAGCTGAATTGGCGCCCTAGAGGCTTGGTAGCTTACAGAGATGGTCAGGTAGTCACAGCCAGCAAGCTCGGTGATCTCGCCAGTGTTTCGGAAAGAGGCGCCCATGACGATGGTGTTGTAGCCATACTTCTTGTAGTAGTTGAAGATTGACTTGACGGAAGCGACACCGGGGTCCTCCTCCTTGGCGTAGTCCTTCTTAGTGTGGGCCTTGAACCAGTCGAGGATACGACCAACGAAGGGGGAGATGAGGAAAGCACCGGCCTCGGCAGCAGCAATAGCCTGAACGAGAGAGAACATGAGGGTCAGGTTGGTGTTGATGCCGTGGTCGCGCTGGAGAATCTCAGCGGCCTTGATACCCTCCCAGGTGGAGGCAATCTTGATCAAGATGCGGCTCTTGTCAATGCCCTGCTCCTTGTAAAGCTATTTGGTTGCATTAGCACCAAGCTGGCAAGGATAGCGCCGCCAATTGCGCGGCTCGTAAAAATGCGACCTACCTCAATGATGCGGAGGGCCTTGTTGACGGAGGCCTGGGTGTCGAAGGAGAACTGAGCGTCAACCTCGGTGGAGACCTTACCGGGGATGATGGCGAGAATCTCCTTGCCGAACTCGACCAGGAGACGGTCAAGAGCAGCATCAACCTGCTCATCGATAGAGCCACCCTGGGTCTTGGCCCACGCGACCGAGGAGTCGATCAGCTTGGCATACTCGGCCTTCTTGGAAGCAGCGAGGATGAGGGAGGGGTTGGTGGTGGCGTCCTGAGGCTTGTACTTGCCAATTGCTGTGGCGAATTGTGAGCTTCCGATCCAAACTTGCATCAAACCATTGACATGGTGGGGTAGGCTGATTGGGAGGGAGGGGGGGTTTGGTGATATTCCACGACAGTGTGGCAATGTCGTGGTTATATCGCGCGACGACGACAGCAAATAGGCTGGGGGGGGGAGAGGGGACTAACAAGCAAAGTCACCTATGGGGTAGCAGTTAGTAATGCGGCGTTAGAGAAGAGGGATATGAGGTAATTACCAGAGTCGGACACAACAACCTGTACACAGACAAAAGCTCGAGGTTAGCAGGTGAGTGGAAATTTCGGGGTGCTCGGCAGCAAGAACAGCGAGAGCATGCTCGGCGACGGTGGCGTCACAACGGGCAAAGAAACTCTGATGACGAGCAAACGGGAGCGGGGTCGCCATTCAAGTGCCCGTGTGCGTATAATATCTCGCGTCGCAGCTCTCGATGGTTCATGGAGGGGCAATGGGTGGTGGGGTGACGACGTACGGTGCCGGTGGCCTTGAGCTGTTCGAGAGCGGAGGACATGTTTGCGGTGGTGATGTTTCTGTGACGAGGAAAGCTCTCAAAGGCAGGACCAGAGAGGAACAGGAGGGCAATGGAGCGGATGAGAGAGATTATGAAGAAGAGAGGAGAGAGAGGAGAAGAAGGAGAAGAAGAAAAATCCGATGGGGAATGTCCGGTCAAAAAAGTTGTTTGGTTGGGATGCGGATGGAACACCGACTCAGGCGCGTTCCCCTCGCTTCACCTCGCCAGAGTTGCCCCTCCCCCTCCTTGCTGGCTCTCGGACGCCCCCACCACAATTCGCAAATCCGCCTGATACGCACCTTCTCCGTCCTCCTCTTGCACCTCAATCCCGGTTCGGAGCGGGACTCCCGATCAAGTGCCTACTGTCCCTTGGCTGCGCTGTCCTGGGCCGGTGGATACCGTGGCGGATATTGCTCGAGGAACTTTCTCAACCATTTCCCGTCGAGTGTAATGAAGCGAAATCCATGGCACTACTGCGGCGCCGAGGCGGCCGTGGATGGTTCAGCTTCCGTCTTGCACGGCCCAGCACTTGCCACCTCGCCAGTCGGCATTTTGCGCGAAACGGTGCAAGCATAGCGAAACCAGTGCCCGGGTCATGGTGCTAAAGTTGCTGGTACGTGAGACATGCTTTTGCTGGTCTGTGCCATGTACATGTATCTATCTCATTGCGCTACATGAGGCCCTTGCTAAAAGACCAGAGAGGCCTTCCCATTTTTGGCTAAATTAAATATTAAAAAGAAAATACATAAAGAAATAAATAAATTTGCCTAAAGATCATATCCTAGGCTTTCTTGTTTTATTTTATAAGTATTATTTTATTAAAGAAATTATTATTATTGGCTGGGACAATTTGTGCAGTGGCTGTAGTGGGGGAAGTAAGTACCTGTGACAATGGTTGGATTGTACATGTAGCATGCGCCGTGTAGCAACCTGTAATGTGCATCTCCGCCAGGGCCCCAATCGAATCAATCCTCGTCACACAGCTGCGCACCTGGCGTCATGGCTCATGGCTATTGAAGGAAACTCATGGAGAATAAAATTATGGGGTCCTTACATGTTATGATGACACGTTGGTGGGCTATCTCCACCCCTCTCCGGCCTTCCTGCGCTTGATGATGCAACCGGTACTGGATCGGTTAAGTCGAAGCACTGCTCTGTCAGCAACCCCCCACGTCTACTCGCCCAGACAGCCTTGCTTACCTTACTAGGCACTAATGGTGCTCGCCGTACTTACCGAGCCGACACCGACCACGGACCCCACTTGCTCGCCGTGGCTCTTACCCAGCCCATGGGAACCATCTCCGATACGGCCGTAATAAGGATACCACTACTTGGCCTCGTGACAGGTTTGAAATTTTTTGAATTTTTTTTTTTACATTGGCCATCGCCCCCGTTCAGCATTGTCTTGTTTTCTGAACTGAAATGTTTTCCCTGATGAGCCATTTTATTTGGGATGTGCGATTCACATTACTTCACAACCTCACGTGAATTCATTGGTGTGCGTTCAACATGTCCATTCATATGGTTCATTCCATTTACACTACACTACAGCCTTTCGCTCACTAAAAAGAATTCGCTTTTTTTCTTGCCGCCCTCCCCCTTCCCAGATGCCGTAAACCAAACATTGTGCGGTCTTTTCTGTTAATTTGCTTATATCATGCCCATCCAACGATTCGTCTCTGTACGTATTTAATCCTCAGTGATATCACCGTACTCCCACATGCCAAGACGATCTTGCTTAGCCTGGCTCTCAACCTCCTTGAGGTGCTTCAGTGTCGCCTCAAAGGCCTTGCTGCGCTCCCAAGCCTTGAGCTTCTTGGGCACCATACCCAAACCGTTGGCCACAACCTCCTTGTTGATGGAATCGTTGGGTTCAGGGAGCTTATCGTCCTTAGTATCGTACAAAGTGATGTAGTTGACACCCTCCTTGCTGTCTACATAGTCAAAGCTGCCAACCAGGCGCTTGCCCTCTGTGATCTCGGCGATGAAACCAATAGCATCGGCAAAGTAGTCAGCGCCAGTAGGAAGCTGTACGAACGAAAGCGAAGCATCCACGGCCTGTGCCTTGAGCTTCTGGGTGCCGAATTGAGGCTGTGCCAAGGCGCGCAAGTTGGACCAGGGAATCTTCTCCGAGTTACCGTAGTCAATGTACATGACCTCAGCAATCTTGGCAGTGCGGTCGTTGGATCGCACGCGAGCTCGGTACCATTGACCGTCGGCAGAGAACTTGGCAGACACAAAGTCGCCCACCTTGGGTGCATCTCCGATGGACTTGTTGTTCTTTGAGTCCAGGTGGAACTTGCGGAACTCGCTCATTAGGCCCTCCAGGGCCGCGGTTCCCTTACCAATCTCCTGGATCTTAATCTTTCCGTTGCTGTCAATGTTGGTGATGACCACATCTCGGTAATCAGTAGGCTTCTTCTCGAGCGAGACCTCGGTCTCCTGGGCGGGCTCGGGCACTTCCTCCTCCTCAGCACCCTCCTCTTGCGAGGGATCCCAGTCGTGCCAAAGACCCTTGCGGCCCTCCTTGGCGCGTCGCTCGGCGGCGAATAGCTCGGTGGCGTTGCCAGATTTCTCGGCTGAGTAGGCGTGCACGCTGGCAAGACCCTCCTCAACGAGCACCTTGGTGAAGTTCTCTCGGTTGATATAAAGGTCACCAATGAAACCACCGACCTTGTCCATATCGTGAATATCTACCTCACAGTCTCTCTGGTTGCATCGGCGGTTAGCAAGGTCAAGAGCTTCCTTGCCAAAGGGCTCGCCGCCCTCACCGTCGGCACGGGGAGCACGGGGAGCACGGATACCGCCCAGGACCATGGTGAGCTTGACATTCTCGCGGGGGATCAGAATGGTAAATCGGGAACCGGCCTTGCAGAAGTCAACAATAGCAGGGACCTTCTTTTGTCGCTGAAGAGTTGCTAGCATGATCTTGGCCTTTTGTGTGTTCTCTGACAGATCAAGGTACTGTCGTGCCTTTTGGGGCTTGCCGGACCAGATACCCTTCTTCTCTTCCTTGGCCTTCTCCTGAGCGGCCAAGAGCTCGTCGTAGTTGGGAGCACGGTCAGTGTCATCCTTTCGGTGGCGGATGACGGTGGCCCAGCCGGCCTCGACAAGAAGCAGGCCAATGTTCTTGCCCTTCTCAGTAACGGTAGCAACGTCTCGGGCCTCGAAACCCTCGGTGGGGGGCTTAGTTCCGTCAACGCTGATACGCACATGCTTGCCAATCAGATGCTTTCGGACGAACTCCTTGGCCTCGTCTCGGAAAGGGCTCTCGGACGGCTCAGCAGCACGGGGTCCTCGAACACTGCTGAAGCTAATTCGCTTCTCTGCATTACCAGTCTTGTTCTTGACGATAATTGTGTCAGCACCGACAATCTTGGAAACAATCATGTCGTTGGTACCGGCATCAGCCTTGGCAACGTGGTTCTTGTGAAGTCGTAGCTTCTTGGACTGTGCCTGCTTCTCAGCAGCACGGAGGGCTGCCATCTTCTCGCCCAACATAGTCGAGTGGAAGTCGTTGCATCGTGCCAATCCATCCTGCAACAGGAACTCAGCGATGTTGCCTCGGGGGTGAAGAACGGTTGCGACAAGCTGGCCCTGGGGGCTAGCACCGACAATCTCAACCTTGACCTGGCGCTGAAGCAATCTTGTCTCGACGAATGATCGGGCCTCGTTTCCAAACTCCTCTGCGGGCTGGGTGGCGCCAGTTGAAGGTAGTGTTCTCTCAGTAGCGGGGGCTCGGATACCAGCAATCAGGGTCATAGGTTGAACATGCTTCTTCTCGGAGAGCAGAAGACGCACTAGCAGTCGGTCACCGGCCAAAACTCGCTCAACAACACCGTCAACGGTCTTTCCTTTCCATTCCTTCATGAACTCAGGGCCTCCTAGGTCGTTTTGGACCTCGATGATGCCACCAGTGCCAACCCAGAGACCCTTGTTTTCGGCCTTGGCCTGGCTTTCGAGCTGGCGGAGCTTCTCGAGTCTCTCGAGAATCTCCTCAGACTCCTCCTTGCGGCCGGCATCCTCGCGAACCTTGAGCCAACCAGCTTTGATAAGCTCATCAGGCAACTCGGTACCGTCCTGGAGCTTGGCGGAACCGAATTCTCGCCCGGAGGTAGGAATAGTGTAGTGAACAGTGCATTGAACAGGCTTTCCGACGACGATGTTACGAAGATACTCGCGGGACTGGAAGGCAAAGGGCTCGTCGCCCTCGCGCTTCAGGTGTGGCGCAGTGACATAGGCAAGGGAGAAGGTTCGCTCGGCCGCTGGGTTGTTAGGACTAGTCAGGATCAGAGTGTCGCCACTAAGAACACTCTTGACGTTTGCAAAAAAGGTTTTGGACATGATGGAGGCGACACAGGACCGAGGCAGAAGAGATCTGGTGATGGGATATCAGGTCAGTATGATCATGCGAGAAATGGGTGGGACAGCGTATGTGGTGAAGGATGTGAAGCAAGGCGGAAAAAGAGGAGGGAAGGGAAGCGCACTGGACTCAATCAATTCCTACTACAAAATATCATTGCAGGTAGGTAAATCGACCTCATCTCTAGGCAAAAGCTTGCTGCTTTTGAGGCTCAACCCCCCAACCGATCGTCCGTCATATCTAGTGTGTCCTTGACACCGCCAGATGGGCATCGGTGGAGTATAAGGGTCCAAGTGGAGGCAGGCAAAGGGAAGACAGACACTCAACATACCAGGATGAGAAAGAAGCAACACTGCAATGAGATGAAGCCTTGTTGAGAAGCTTGGGAGAAGCTCAAAACAAGGACGATTCGAAGAGAGAAGAACAAAGAAGTGAGCTTCGTCCAAGCATGTGGAGAGATCGTGTGCTTTGTGGCAAGGTGTCCCAAATGTGAATTCGCCGCTAAACGGCAAAATGTGGGGAACTAAGCTCCAGGAACTAGGTAAGCGAAAGGTGCACCTGAACGCGGGGCAGTTTTGTTACTAGGACGGCGGGTAGAGGGGCAATTTACAGAAGGGGAGCCCACTGATGGATGAGGTTGGTGCTGGAGCTACTCGGAGCTACCCTGGGGCTCCTAGAGCTCCCCTGCTTCAATTGAGATCGAGGCTAATCACGACATCACATATCACAATGGAGCTCTGCATCTGTGAGTTCGACTTTTGACACCCCTTCGTGATGGGTGTGTGGCACATTAGGGCAATGGACCTGACATTTTTATTCGATGGTAGTGATCGACTTGGGTGAACTGATTCACCCTTACCCCTCCTTGCCAACACCCCGCGTACCAGGATGATGTCAACGCCTAACCTATAACACGCAACTTAGGGAGACAGGTTCTTATGCCCGAAAATACATGGAGAAAAAACATGCGTTTAGTGTGTTTGATATTTTCTTTGATGAACAAACATGGAAATTCATAGATTTCGATTTTCGCTTGATTGCGTTGATTGGCTAGCACGCAGCTACTTGTAAATGCCAGGACAGTCACAAATGGTCACAGGATACGAGCGACTTGAGCATTACTTTTTACTTGTTCATTCTTATTTTGGTTTAGCTAATCGATATTGAGTTTACATTTTATACTCTCAAGGAAGCAATTTTGACGATGCACCTTTTAATCGAACAGCCCAGCCTAGCTTTTAATCTAGTTGGAGATACCAATGACACCTAAGGCCGCAAGTTAGAAAAAAAGGCCGAACATATCGTTTATAATAGAGTACATACCGCAAGCGGGTCGGGGACCAGCGTTACCGGTCTTGAGGGACTCCTCGTTGTCACCCTTGCCAAGGTCGTCAGTGCCAGCGTGAACGACAACGGTTCGCTATGAATGGGTTAATCAAAATACGTCTAGATTGAATTATTTGTTGAATGAATTTCTTACGCCAATGACGGAGTTAGGTCCGATCAGCTGGACAAGGGAGTCAGTGATGGTGCCCTTGGAGTTGCCCTGAGCATCGGTCTCGATGTTGCCGAGATCACCGACGTGGCGGGCATCGTCGGTGGGAGCACCGTGGGTCTTGCCGAAGGGGTTGACTATTGAAGCGCTGGGTTAGTTCATCGTGTTTCATGCTTGCCTCAGAGGGCCTTGGTGCCAAGTAGCCCAGAGAGGCGCCGCCAATGCTCGTAGGCAGTGTAAAACTAACAGTGAGGACCGGCAGAGGTGCAGCCGTTGGTGTTGTCACCGAAGGTGTGGATGTGGAAACCGCGCTTGGCGTTGGGGTCCTGGCCGGTGATGTCGAAGGTGATGGTGGTGGGAGCACCCTCGGAGGCCTGCTCGAAGATGACGGTGCCGCTAACCTTGGCGTCGCCGCGGAGGACAGAAACTGCAGGGAGATTATCTTGTTAGCCAGTGCTTATTTGCGATGAGCATGCAATGCCTAGGCATCGGGAGAACGAAATGCGGCCCGGATGCAGCCAGGGAGCCATGACGAGCTGAACCCTGTCTGAAGATCGTGGAAAACGAGTGCAATGTTGCCCTCGTAGGCCATCAAGGGACTCGCGGAGGGACGTCATGGCTGCTTTGGCGGAGGGCTGAGGCCATCAGGGTGCAAATCCTCCTATCCCGTTGGACGAGAAGAAACCCGCTCAAACCAGCGCGAACCCCCTCCCGGGCCGAACTGGAGCTTGCAGCTGGCATGGAGGCATGTATAAAGGGAGCTGCCCTTGCACAGGTTGGGGAAATATGGAGACTTGGAGAACTTACCAGCCTTGACCATTTTGACGGTTTTTTTCTTTGGTGATTGATACAACAAGTGTGAGATGAAGCTTGCGAGATGAAGAGATGCAAGTGGAGAGGGGCGAGCAGCAGAGTTTTGAAGGACGAGGGACGCCAAACAACCGAGAGCAGAAGGCCGAAGAAGCGGAGGTCCTTGGGCCAGGTCGCCCAGTCCCGGAGCGAGGACCAGCAAGGAGCTGGGGAAGGAACGTCCTGTCGCTCGCTCCTCGCGCTTTGCGCTTGATGGCTGGAGCTGGCTTGCACCAAGCTGCCCCTCTTCCCCTCAGCATACCTTACATGTTACTGGGTTGGGAGGTACTCGGCCTCAGGCCTCCCACTCGGAGCTCGCTCGTAACTCGTCGAAGGGGCCAAAGTTGCCCCTCTTCGTCAACGCACTCCCCTCATCCACCACTACGTCAAACCTGGTTGAGGTTGAGCCATCACTTCGCCCTCCGCCTCCCATCCCGGCGCGCGATTGGCCCCCTGCAATGTCTTGGCTCGCAAACCCAGAAGCTGCCAGAGAATCGCCCGGGCCCATTGGCCTCTGTCCTGTCACTCTGTCGCTACTGTCGCTACCAAGACATGCAGAGCTCTGACACGCAGCCGCCTCTCTAGCTCTTGGGCGGGGTTGCGAGCACTGTCGAGGTCCCTGCCCCGCTTTGGCTCTGCCGTCATTTTGGCTTAAACTGGGTGCTGACAAATAAATTGCATCATCGCCAGCTATCCCTGCCATGGAGTGCGAAGGCCGAGCCGATTTTCGGAGTATCGCTGTCAGTTGCGCTCGGAATTGATAGGTTCGGCACATTTCCTTAGTAGAACCGGGGTTGCTGCCGACGATTTGGAATCATCTCTAAATGCGTCCGCCCCCCAAACATGGCTCTTCCCGGACGCCCCGCTCACGGACTTGCTCAGATCTGAACGTCCGAAGCTCCCCGGTGGAGACCAGGACGGATGCTGCCAACGTGTTGTTTACTTTATCACGGTAGATTTTTATGTTGTGATGCAATTTGGAGGGTGACAATCACACCTTTACATCGTCATTTTGACACACCAAACGTATAAGTGTGCGCGCCAAGTCCATTCTGACGCTATACTACTACTTTGCTTGTCCATTTGTGTAGCACTAGCTCGTAACCCCCCGGTTAAACAGTCAGCTCTATTGTTTGCGCTTTAAAATCTAAACACTTATTTTCATATTACTGGTCGATCGCATGTCCGGATTTGCGGTGACTTGTTAGCTATTTTCTCGATTCAACTGCCAGTCCGCTTCCCATCCGTTTTCACCTAAGACCTCATGGTTTTTCATGGCCCTCAGCGTCGTTTCCGTCACAAGCCATGTTCATTGTGCCAAACAAGCCCTTCGCCGTATACAATATTTAGTCAAACCTGAATTGGTGATTAAGCAATTGGTCTCCTATCCTGCTCATATCATGACAAGTTCTTGCGTCATAGATCTCGCCGTAGCAAGAACAAATGATCCTGCGAAGATTAAGCAACCATGGTACATGCTATGATGAAACGGATAATTCGCAACATCAATCACCGGAAATCATGATAGTGCTTCTTGAATAATGTAGATGTAACGAACCTGAACCCTATGACCAAAAGCAGGAAGCTTCCCTTGACCAATGGACTCATCTATCATATGCCGTTTCCTTTCTTTATATATAACATTGAGTTTTCTATCACATGAAAATGACGCGCTCCCTTCTAGTTAACCCACCCCCCGCTGGCCAATTTGGGTTACACTGCATTCATGAAAAGCCTGGGAACTATTGGAATGGAGAAGAAAAATTTGTTTGACAGTGACTTGGGATCAACACCCACTTTTCACCGATAATGCCTACAGACTGGTGTTGCAACTTCTCCCGCTACGGGCCCGGGTCCCGTCGCTTGTGATTCTTTAGGCATTAAGGCTCACGCAGGTGGAAGTTCGAGTGACGCAGAGACATAGAGGGGAGGCTAACTATAAGACTTGCACCGGTAAGATGCCGAAATTGGTTATAGCCAATGCAGTAAGCTGTCAAGACTACCCGAATGAGTATTGCCACTCAAAGGATTCTGGGGCATGAAGGGGTTACATTTTCATAGATCTTGAAAAGCCAGAACCGATTCAACCAAGAGAATCTATACCCTTGAGAGCGCCGTCGCTCTGGCTCGCCAAGCGTTGTAACGTCGGTACCTGCCGAGACATCGCAGGCCATACCGTTTAGCCATATCTGGATCGTCTCATTGTAATTCGTGAACCAGCCGAAAATAACTACAAGATAGATATTTGCAATCAATTGCCACTCGTACAATTTCATCCTCGAGTGATTGGAAATAACATACTATCACTCGTGGTCACTATACCAAATGAACCAATAAAAATGGGAAGAAGAAAATTAGTGATGACTCAAGAGATCTCGGATGACATTTCTTATTTAGCTGTTTTCTTATTTGTCTTGACCATGATTGCCTTTGTACCGGGGGTCTCAGTAACAAAATATGAGAATGGCAATCATTCAGGAGCCGTATTGTATATACTAACATGTACATATACACTGACGAAACCACATACCCTCTTGTCGCAGTTCTGTAAAGCATACGCGCATTTTCGTCCGCCTCTTCTACTGCTGCTTCTAACGCCTTATTTCTTCTTCTTTTTTCGCAATGACGCACCGCCATCTTCTCCATGGCTTGCTATAGCGTTTGCACCACTCTTCGTCACAACACCACCCACAGCCCGACTTGCACCAATGCTAATCCCTCGTCCTTCGCGCATGCCATCGAAGCTAATGTTGCTCCCGGCGCTTCCTCGACGCAAACCATTATTTTTGACCCTCGTGGCTGGAGGAGATTCTCGTCCATCTGGTGTCACATTCCCCGAATCGTTTTCTGATACTTGTCCCGCTCGAGATATATCGGGCGAGGCCGGGCGAGAATCTCCATCTTCGATTGCAGCGAGTCCTGATTTGGCTCGGTTTGAGCTTCGTTTTGGGGTTTGGGGAGCGGCAGAGACACCCTCACTCGCGGCCAGTGTCGATGATTCGCTCTCACTACCTCGATGGGAATACGCGTATGGATAACCCGACCCAATCAGACTTTCTTTTCTGCTCCTGTAGTATCTGTCATACTCCTCCTTTGAGTGCTCTGCGTCGGTGAAGCTGTCTAGCGCGTCAAAAACATGCTGGAAGACTTGCGAATTTACGTCCTTGGCCCAGAGAAAGTCGAGGTGTTCGTAATGCGGAATCTCAGTCGCCACAGTTTGTGGTGGCAATTCCTTGAGCATCGCTCTGATGTCCACAAGGGAGTCACTACCGCCATAAACCAGCACAATGGGTGTTTTAATATTCCGAGTAGGGTACTTAGCCACTTTAGAATACTTGTTGTTTGAAGTAACGCTCATTGGCTGGTGCACATCATCGTCGTACATCTGGAAACATTTGTTGCGAATAATTTGAAACCAATGCACCACACTCTTCGTGCTCGTGAATGAGTACAAATGCGGGTATGCCGCCAATTTTTGGCTTGCCGAAATGTTCTTGGTTTGCCAATTGAATAGGAAAGAGAGCCCCATGTCAATCAGCCGACTGAAGATTGGAGGATACAAAAGCGTCTCCCACATGGTCGCGGAGCTCAGAATGGATCGCCGACCAAACAGTAAGAACAGGACTTGGGGAGATGCCTTGACCAATGAGTCGACGATGCCGTTGGAAAGTCCCGCAGGGGACATCGCCGGAGCGAGAGCAATAAAGACATTGACCTGGTTGTTGAGCTTAGGGTGGATGGCGAGCGTCGCGAAGGCCTGAGCTGTGCCTTGGGAGAATCCGATGTACGACAAACTTTCTTGCTGGGTGGTGTCGAGGATGTATTCGATGCTGTCGGGAATATCATGAAAGGCAAACTCGTCGATTGAAAAGTCCCAAAATTTGACCGACATTGGCGAACAGTGGATTGACTTCTTGGAGTACTTGTTTCCGCGGTTATTGCCAAACTAAGACTATTAGTGAGGTCCGGGATTTCGCATGCGCGCAACCTTAAACATACCCAAACGTCAAAGCCCCTCTCGACCAATTCGAAGGGGAGGCATCGCTGTTCGTCAGTGAGGGCGACCCAGACCTCAGAATTCATGAGCAAGCCATGGTGAAGGTACGCGACTCTCTTTTTTAGGCTGGTCGGCCCGCTGTTCACTTTCTGGCCTTCCTCTCCCTTTCTCCATTGAAGTCGGTGCAGGCCCAGAAGATAACCATCTTTGGTTTGCACGATGTGCTCCTCCGCCTCATACCCCCATATTCGGCATAATTCGACAAAATCGGCGGCGTCTCGTACTGAATCGGAAATGGCTGGGGACAAGGGTCAATAGGGGGGAGGAC
Organism: Calonectria hawksworthii; assembly: GCA_020975415.1. Taxonomy (NCBI): domain Eukaryota; kingdom Fungi; phylum Ascomycota; class Sordariomycetes; order Hypocreales; family Nectriaceae; genus Calonectria; species Calonectria hawksworthii. The sequence goes on along the minus strand of JAHXZK010000001.1, from coordinate 672,658 downwards.
GTGACATGACGAAGGAACTAACATTTGCGCTTGTTCTCTTCTCGTTTTTCGTTCGCCGTCGAGAACCTGTTAAATATCCGTCGTGAAGCTCGGTAGAAAAGAGAAACGAGGAAGGGTGCTGAGAGTCATGAATGTTAGCTCAGCTCATTCTCCCAGACCGCTAAACTCCTGGGGTGGGTAGCCTTACGCAGCGCCAGTGTCAAGACGCGAATGATGGCTTCGAGGCCGACGAGGAAGAAGGACCCCACGAGCGCGACGTACTCGGTTCTGCGTTGGTCAGTGAGGGGGTTCGGATAGGAGATGTGCGAGTCCACGGGTTTGGCTCACGGGTGCAGGCGCCCAAGAAAAGGGACAGGCATGATGAAGAGGTCGCGATTCGAATCTCGGCGCAAGTTAGGGTGAAGGTACTGCCCAGACGGCTCCAAGACCCGTCATTGAGGGCGCGAAAGCGAGGAAAATATAGTAGGTACTCAAATCAAAGATTGCGCGCCTTGGATGGTTGGGGGAGTTGTATCGTCGGGGGTTAGGTGATGTCACATGCGAATCGTGGGCACCGCGCGGTTCTCAAGTCATGACTTCAGTGGGTTTAGGGGAGATGGGTCCAACTAGACTGGGACGGGCTGTACAGGGCCCTGCAGCTTCATGCAGTACCACCCCAGGCCCAGGATTTTGAAAAGATAAATGGCAGCTCAACGTCGTGGACGAATAAGATGACACTGAAATCCTGGAAGCAAAAGTGTGGCCGTCATTTCTCCCAACATCTTTGCCGCAGGATTGATGGCCAACACACTCTTGCATGCGCAATACAACGGTACAATGGAGGGGTTGCCGTGGCGCAAACACCCTCCATCCCCTGAAGGTTGTGTGTGGTGGACGCTGGACTAGTCACTACTCATGAACCATTGGTGCCACTGGCGCGAGGCCAGTGCTGTGTGGCTAGAGAGGCCTGCGCCACGTCGCTGTTGCCCCTCGAGCCAATCACATGCTGACCGCAACCATTTTGGCCAAAGCCTTGCTAGGTTTTTGATCCGCTCCCATCACCTGAGCTGCGACGATCAACCGAAATATCCAGCCCAAGATGCCCAGCTCATGTAAAGAATTGCGTGAGTGCTATGCAGCCAATTTAATATCATTGTACTGACTCTTGCCTTAAAATAGGCGACGCGCTGGCTCAATGCCTCCAAGAATCCGACTGTATCATGGTTGACCGCAACCGAGCAGCCGACTGTCTCCGCGAGCCCCTCGTCGATACCCTACCCCTCAAGTGCCGCCAGCTGAAGAAGGGATTGGGCGATTGCAAACGTGGTATGGTGGATATGCGAAAACGATTCCGTGGAAACATGCCTGTGCAATACCGTACGATGGAGGAGGCCAATGCCGGCAAGGGCTACCAGTTGTATGCGGGCAAGCCTGCGTTTGCAGGCGCCGTCAAGGAGACGGATGGCAACGAGCCTGTCCCCAAGGACTGGCGTGAGGTGGAAAACGAGCAGTACCGGGCAGAGCAGGCGCGGTTAGCACAACAAGAAAAGAAATGAAGACATATGGCGGAGGGTTTCCGAGTCATTCACCATCAGACGATCAAGTGCAAGCCTGTTATTTGGAGTCGAGTCCAAGTAGCACCTCGAATGAGGAGTGCAATCGCCTGGACACCAACGGATAGAGAGTGGCATGTCGGATAGCGTGGTCAAGGCTGAATGTTGGTCGAGCCGCAGGCCCGAGGACTGGATGGCACAAGCCCGAGGGCGAGATGCCATCCATGTTATGGCTGTATCCTCGCTCAATTTGTACTGTACGAGTATGGGTTTGTACCTTAGCTTGCTATTTGTAACACTATGAATGTTATGAAGATGTAGACAAGATTGACGATTCAATGGCATCAAATTGGTGGATATTGAGGCTAATGGGCACAGATGTTGTGGGCCAACCAGCCTTGCGGAGTGTGATTATGGTTGGCGTGCCGGTCCACAGCGTTACACGGATAGGAAAGCCCCGTACATGCATACGACGGATGTTCCTGGACGACATTCCATCAGCTCGCTTGGCTTGGGATGGTTTAGATGCCCAATCAATTACGATGAATTAAATGAAAGAGTAAAAAATTTCTTCTTTTGGTTCTATCCCGCCCTGTCTCATCTTGCGTGCTTTTCCCGCGTCTGCGTCCGCCGTCAGCCCTTGGGCGCCACTGCACGCTATATCCGCTTTGTGCCTGGTACCAATCGAGCAAGACGCCCGCCGACTCGGTTTGTGGGAGACGTCTTGGTGCAGGATGATCTCACCCAAGTTGGAAATTGCCCCCGTGCTATCGATAGCTGTCTACCCATGGCTTACGACAAGATTATTGGGTTGACTATTGCCGTTAGTGCTGTGACTTTGCGGAGAAGGCAAATCGCATGGGTGTCTCACTCTCTCCAGCAGCCCCTTGTCACTTGTCTTGCTTGGCACGCGACACACGACTCGACTTCGTCGTCTCGTTCATCCACCACGCTACTCTGTACTCTATTTTTTCTTCGCCCCAAAGTTTTGCACCCCCTGAGCCGACGCTGACTCCTCGTTTTTCACCTGCATTCCTCAGCCGCGCCTGCGCCCGCATCCGCGCCGTGCCTATCCGTCGGCGGACGCCTCACCTTTGGGCCTGGGCCACGTCTTAAACTTTAGCCCTTAATTAGGGGCTCCCTCCTACGACTACTGCTATAAACCCCCACACTCCCTCTTTCTCGAGTCCTCCCGGCGCTCCGCGTATCGCCCTCCGGCTCATCTCTCCGCGTATCACGACCAGCGATCTCCAACCGGATCCTCATCCAGATTCACAAAACACACGCCTTTCCTGGATGCCACCGTCGTAGGCCATCCCGATCGACTTCACCCTTGCGACTCGCCTTCTTCGGGAGCCAGGGCACCTCGCGGGGGCCTCGCTTCGAGAATGGCTATCATGATCTCCGCCGCTCAGCGGCGATTTCTCGTCCTTGCCTCGACCTTCTTCTTCATCTCGAGTATCTACATATGCATATCCCGGTTGTTTTCCATGTCCTTTCAGACCTTGGAGCCCGAACGCAAAGTGGTGAAGGCGCCCTTTGTGAACAAGGCCGATTTCCGCATGTCTTATGGCGAATATGGCCGACCAGGTTACGACGAGATTACTCTCATGAGCCACTTGCCTAATGATCTCATACCCACCGAGAAGAACAGGCGGAGGTTGATAGTCATTGGAGACATCCACGGAATGCTCGACCCCCTGGACGAGCTCCTCAAGAGAGTCAAGTTTAACCCCACGACTGACCACGTTATCAGTGTGGGTGATATGGTCAACAAAGGCCCCAAATCTGCCCAGGTCGTCGAGCGCCTAATGAAGATCAATGCGACAGCTGTGCGTGGCAACCACGAAGATCGAGTTTTGCTCGCCTGGGAAAGCATCCAGGATCAAGTCGGTGTTCAGGCCTATCTCGATAACAAGCACGCGAGCGTTCAACGAAATGAATATAGAGATTTAGAAACGGCACGTAGTCTTTCGCGGCACCAGATTCAATGGCTCAAGAAGCTCCCGGTAATCCTGTCTATCGATCCCATGTCAATGTATATTGTACATGCTGGTCTCGTCCCGGGGCTCGACCTCCACAAGCAAGACCCATGGGCGGCTATGAACATGCGCACCCTTCGTTTCCCCCGTGCGGAATATCGGGATAACGAGGACGAAAAGGAGCGGAAGAAGCAGGAAAAGCAGAGGCAGAAGGAAGAAGAGGAGAAGGCGAAGGCGTTTGTGCAGCGCAGGTCGGAGAAGGACAATCAGGCTATGGATCTTATGGGTGCTGCACATAAGGCTGGTTCGGAGCCTAAGGCTACAAGCTCCGAGGAGACTTTAGAGCCTGCCCAGCAGAGCTTCGCAGATCTCATGAGTCATCCTGATCACGACATTTGGATCCCTGTCGACAACCGCGACGGCGAGCCGTGGGCACATGTTTGGAACCACTACCAAAGGAACTCGGACTCTCCTAACCGCCGTTCCATCATCTACGGCCACGATGCCAAGCGAGGCTACCAGGAGGACTCGTTTACCTTTGGACTTGACTCGGGCTGCGTCAAGGGCCACGCCTTGACGGGCCTGGTAATTATGGGTACCGATGACGGCTGGAATCAGACCACAATGCAGGTTACCTGCAAAGCACCCAAGGCGAAGAGCGGCGGGTGGTGGTAGCGATGCAGAGAATCACATGATGAAGTTAATTTTGATTGTACAGTTGCACATGGTTGATTTTAGCAGCGCTATTCAGAAGCAAGAGAAGCTTGTCCCATGCTGTGGCGCAAGAGACAGAGGCTGGCGTTGGGGATAATTCTGAGTTTGAGCCGACATTGTCCTGGGAGACAATATCGACGTGTCTTTTTTTTTTTTTTAGGGTTGGCTTAAAAGGATTCTATGTACATGTATTTCTACATTAATTGCTAGGTACGCGTCAATGAATTACACAATGAACCGGACAGATGTCATTTTTAGGTTGAAGAAGTGTGTTAATGTGTGATTGGCGCGGTGATTACTGCAATGAGGTGTCATTCGTCTTGAAACAACCTTTGCACCGAGTCTGCATCAGTACAGTCAGAAAGTTCCACGCTTTTCAAATAAGAAATAAAATAAAACAAAACCCATTTAGAATGTTAAATTTAAACAAATCTATCTCATTGTTATAGGGAAATGAATAAGACTTATCTTAGTGATCTGCGATGGTCTATTATGCGATGCTTGAACTTTTGACCTGTAATTTTCACTCAAGACGCTGATCATGAGTGGGCCGCTGGGCAATCCTCCCTCTGACATGATCGCTCAAGCTCGGCTTTTTTTTGAGACCCCTTGTACCTATTTATATCGCCGGGATCTGGAAAAGCAGAGTGCGTCCTTGCACTGGTTCGAGGATTCTGTCGCCGCACAGTAAACATGACGGAAGCACGCGCCGAGGAGCGCAGGATCTGGCAGCCCCTCCACCCCGCCATCCGTGATAGACTCGACCCGCAGTACGTCGAATACCACGACCAGTACTTGCAGTACATTGTCCCCGACGAGCTCAAGCCCTGGGATGGCTCGCAGCGCACCAAAAAGGGCGACTCGCTCCCACCCGGCGGCACAAAGCCCGTCCCTGTAGGGAGCATCGCCGACCACGATGTAGGCCGCTTCCGCGTGAGGGCCTACACCCCCGCGGGCGAGAGCGACGAGCGCGGCTGGCCTGTTCTTGTATGGTTCCACGGCGGAGGGTGGGTGTTTGGTAATCTGAACAATGGCACTGATTTCTGCTGCTGGGCTTGCCAAGGTGAGTATAGATGTGACTGAGTTTCAACTGTGTGCGCGGGGACGATGTAGACTGGAAGCTAACCAGTGCCAGGAGCACGATGTGTCGTTGTCTCAGTGGATTACGGGCTCGCCCCCGAGAACCCGTTCCCAATTGCGGTGGAAGACGCAATTGACGCGGTCCGATGGGTCTACTCTTGTCCCGATGAGCTTGGGAAGATTGACACCACCCGCATCTCCATCGGCGGTACGTCCTCTGGCGGCAACCTGGCTGTTGTTGCAGCTCTTGCGGCCCTGGATCCTGAGATTCCTCCCCCGTCAGCCAAGCCATCGCTACCCAATGCCATCGCTCATCCCCCTGCTTCGGTCCTGCTCTTTGTGCCTGTCATTGATAACACCGCCACTCCAAATAACGTCTGGAAGTCCAGCGCCGAGACTGCTCCGTGGCTCACGGCGGACCGGCTGACGTACTACCGCAACCTGTATCTCACGCGAGAGGAGGATTGCCGAATGTGGGATGCAAGCCCCAATTATGCACCCGAGTCCCTGCTGCGGAGGTTCCCCAGGACGTGGGTGGCCGTGGCGGAGATGGACCTCCTGGCCCCAGAAGCCATTGCCTTTGGGGACCAGCTGCGGGAGCTCGGGGCTGAAGTCGAGACTGTGATTGTAAAGGGTGGGACGCATTCCATCATGTCGATGCATGGAAGGATAGACCGCGGGAGAAAGATGATCGAGGACTCTGTAAAGCATCTCCAGGGCGTTTTTGGAACATAGAAGTGTGTGTAGATGCCGGTTCCGATATTGAAAGGGCCTGTTTGTTCACATGTAACTCTTGGTTGATATTGCCTGTCCAGTAAGTCGCAGCCAAAGCCCCATGCAGAAGTGTAGATACCTCTGCTTCCAGAAGCCAGTTTAGTAGAAGCCTTATGCGTATGTTTCCGAGCTATGCTATTCGATCTCATTATTGCCGTTTGGCAAGATGCTGATTAACTCTCTCAACACATCTCCTCGACCGCGGGGTTTATTGCCCGGGAACCCTCTCCAGTTTTGAGCGCTCTATTTTGATGTGCCACTTGCAAGTTTTCGGTATATGAGGATCATGAATCAAATACCCAGTGAATGAATGTATTCGGATTTGGGACGTATACTTTTACGCGGGAGGGGCTGGTCCAAGTGAAAGGTTAGATGTTGAATAATACAGTAAACCTGCTGGCTAGTGCGAAATTCAAGGATGGAATGGATGAGGTGGAACGGCAATGTAACAATCCTTCGTCGAACTGATGGTAAGTTTTGAACCGTGTTGACCAGTGCGTTGGTGGTTGAGCTGGTTGAAGTTGAGATTCAAGCAGCCCTAGTACTTAGAAATAGCTTTCAGTGAATTGAACGAGGCCGATTGAACCTCTACTGGTGGTACATAGTATCTGATACCATCTTTTGTGGCGATATGAACCAAGACGTTTACCTCTTTTCCTCCCCCTGCCCTCCCCCCTTCTCTCGATTTTGGTGTGGTTGGGTTCGAAGGGGCATCTGTTGGGCGTAACATTCATATTGTAAGATCTGGATCCGACCTTCAACAAAGTGTCCCAGCCCCCGTGGCCTAATGGTTAAGGCGTGAGACTTCTATATAGACTCTGAAATTTCAGTGATGAAATCAGGGTTGCGGAGCTGATCTCAAGACTGCGGGTTCGAGTCCCGCCGGGGGTTCTTAGAAATCATGACATGATCGGGTGTTACATCAGCACATATTGATCTGTTGGTCGAACTTTTTGTGTCCATGTTGCTTGAATTTCTTTGTGATTTCTGCTTGCTTCCTTCCAGAGAATGAGTGGTTGGAGTGGAGATAACTTTGGTATTTGGCTAGGTACCTCGCCACGTCCACACTTGTAAATCCGAGGGGCTTGCCCCCGGTAGTATCCTCGAATTGAAATCGAGTATATGATAAACCACGCCTAAGGAATATTGGATAACTGGACATGCAAAATTTTTTGCCCAGCAGAACCATAACATGAAGGAAAATAAACCCCCTTCCCCCTTCCAACCCCCCCCTTTGTTGAAAACTAGAAACGAGCTGCCAACGTTAATCAATGCTCCCAATTCGACGCTAGTTATTCCCCTGTGCGGAAATTTCCTCTCCCAATGTTGCAGTTTGAATGTGATTCAGTGGTGCCGATAGCTGTTGTAAGGTTAAGCATTGGAACAAGTGCGCCGAAGGACCAAATAGTAAACCGCCAACCTCGAATCATCTCATCAGATCGCTCTATGCTGTATCATGGCTTATAAAATGACAATCCAAACTCACATTCGTGTCGGTTGTGAAGCCGGCCCGGCCTCGTTGTGCACCTGATGGAAGGGCCAACTGTCCCTCTCATAGACACTGATGGTTTTGCAGCCACCACTGTTGATATACACGCAAGGTAAACTAGACGGTATTTACATTGAGGGTTTTCAGACACACATTCACCAAAGCTGCGGATAACGAATACACTAGTTTATCCCACACGTGTAAAAATGACTGGCGTCTGACTACCTGCCGCACGCATGCACTTGAAATGGTTGAGCTTACGTACAATCTAACCCTTGAATGATTGTAACGGAGGTACATCCCCGCGACCACCCCTCAACAAGTAGCCCAGTCAAAATTACATTTTCCACAGCAACATAATCCTAAGAGAAAAAAAAGCCCAAGAGATTGTTTTTAGGAGAATAAATTTGTTTAGGCATTATTTTGATTTACATTAGCTAAACCATGCCAAGACCTATTATCGTTTGGCAGGGGCTCCATGCAGCAAAGTGTCGGACTAACAATCATTCAAGGGTTGTATTGTATTTGCGTATCGGTGACTCGTATAACCTCAGTCACAATGCAGACCGCCAATTTGCGTTTCCCAATGTGGAATTACCGACTTTTTGTCTTGTTGCTATTCTGGTGCCTGGCTGTGCTGCGATACCCCTACGGCCGGTCACCTTGCTGGATCACGATTCCATCATGGTTCCAGTTTTGGATTGCATCGCTACTGCGGTGTCGTTTACTTTCAGCAGAATGGGGCCATGCTGATCGTCAGGGTTCACCCCGTCACACACTGCCTCTGTTACGCTGGGGGGGGGCTGCTCGTTTGGGTATCCGCCGTGCCAGCCCTACGAGTTTTATTTCCGAATAAAACTCTCCCGCCCAAAAGCTTTTCCTGTCAGATCAACCACCATGTAACCCACCCATCCATCCACCTAGCTATCTCCGAAAATCACAAAAATCTGCCACAGTGCTGGGAAAAGCCTTGGTCCATTGATTACAAGGCATTTTTCTTGACCTTCGCCCGACTATCGAGAAAGTCGCTCAAGCCACACACATTCAAGCATGATGACGTGGTGAGGGCTTGAGGTCTAGATGCCGCCTCAATGCACTTCTTATTCTTCTTCCCTTTGCCAAGGCGGTTTTCCCACCGGCAGAGACATTGCGTTTTCGGCTCTGTGTCATACCGTACGTAGTGGTATACGAGAAGCCAAAGGGGGCTGGCCCCATAGCGGAATTCAACAGTCCTGCTTGAGCACGCGCCGGCCCACAATAGTGTGTGCGTTAGGATTTTCCGCTGCCGCAGAGGGAAACCGGGATTCGGAGGGATTGGTGTCGTTCCTGTAACCCACCCAAGCGCAAGTAGCATGCTCGCTTATCAAAATCTCATCTCATCTGCAGCGCTGGTACTGGGGTGTCAACCTTCAACCGCTCCCTGGGTTGAGGGTGTGATTGGATGGCTGTGGTGTTTTGCGCTCGCTTCCTCCAGGCGGGCGCTGACGCATCTGCTCCAGCAGTAGTACGAGGCCATTTTGCAACGAGGGCCGGCGGTTACTTTGTCTTCTTGTTCCCTAATGTGGATGCCTGGATGCGGAATTCGGGGTTTGTGGTAGCTGGACAAGATAGCCTCGTGGGTCTTATTCCCAGCTAGCGTTTGCTCCAACATGTTTGAGTTCGGATATACAACGTACTGGGCAGGAAAGATGTTGCGACACTCATCGAGACGAGAGTTCATGACACATGTTCAAAGCCAATATACTCCTTTGCCCGGCCATTGTTCCCGTCATGATGGTCGGGGGAGATGTGCCAAGTCCCATGTGTCACGTCTGTTCCATGGCACACAGACACACAGGCTTCCAAACGTCGAATGAGACAAACCACAATCAGGCCATGGCCGCACAGGGGGGTCGCAAAATCCTCCGCGTAACGTCCAGTAGGCTCCCACTTTCGGATGCTCTAGCGCCTTGGGCTGACAGCTCTAGCTCTTCCTTTGGCGGGTCAGCTCGGCACAGCAGCTCCCGGTCCCGCGTCACCTCAGTCGGTCCACGCTTCAAGGCTTTGAGCCAGCGGAGCCACCAAGGGCCAAATTCTGTCCGACTCCGAGCCCATGTTTTGGTGTTTTCGCAGCTGGCCATTGGTGTGCCAGGGGGGAAAGGCAAGCTAGCAGCGCCCTTTCTACACAATGGCGTAGGACGTTAGGCGTATCTGTTTGTATGTAGACGTGCGCGGAACGGCCTTTTGTCGTTGTGCGAATCGCCGTTTGTTGGATATGCTTTCTCTACCATTCCCTCTTACATAAATTGGAGCCCGTTCATCGATGCCTCAACGAGAGACCCCTTTTGGCCAAACAATTCAGGCAAGAGATACGACTCCTTAGATTTTGATATCGACGCAAAAAAGAACACCCAGCCGAGTTTCCACCCTACGCCCATCGTCGCCATGGTCGTCGAGGTTCAGGGCGATTATCCCGATTTCAACAACGCTACTTGGGTCAATGATGGCGGGCCCAGCCAGTACTGCTTCAAGCACCCAGACTCATCCCTCTGCGACAATGTCAGGAGCTTCTACGACTACCGCGTTCATCTCGCCCCCAATGCCGTCTTCCTTGCCATCTACGCCGCCTCTTTGATCGGCTACATTGTCACCTGGATCCTCACTCGCACCGGTACCGCCTTCAACGTCGCTTTGATCCTCGGCCTCATCTGTGAGGTCATTGGCTATGCTGGTCGCATCATGAGCGCTGATAACCCTTGGGACGAGAACGGCTTTCTCATGCAGATCTGCTGTTTAACCATTGGACCTGCCTTCATGGCTGCTGGAATTTACTTGTGTCTGCGTCGAATCGTCACAGCCTTTGGGCCCGAAAACTCGAGGCTGTCTCCGGAGTATTACACTAGAATTGTGAGTGTCCCATTGTGTTTGATGGTGCAAGTATTACGGTTGGACAGTGCCTGCCATCCACCAACCTGGGGAATGTCCGTTTGTGTTTTTAGACGTGTGACTAACGCTGTACTTCTTAAGTTCATCCCCTGCGATGTCATTTCTCTCGTCCTCCAGGCCCTCGGCGGCGGCATGGCATCAGTCGCCTCGCACAACCGCAAGTCCCCCACAGCTGGCTCCAACATCATGATCGCTGGCTTAGCATTCCAGGTCGCCACCATCTTCGGCTTCATCGTGTGCTCCATCGACTTCGCCCTTCGCACTGTCCGCCGCTACCGCGCCCTGGGCGAGTCCGCCCTTGACCAGCGTCCCGAGGTTGCCCAGGTCCGCAACTCGCCCCGCTTCAAGCTCTTCCTCGGTGCGCTCTCTCTCGCCGCCCTGATGATTCTCTGGCGTAGCGCCTTCCGTGTTGCTGAGCTCTCCGAGGGTTGGTCCGGACCCGTCATGGGAGACCAGGGCATGTTCATTGGCTTCGAGGGCGTCCTCATCGTTGTTGCTGTCTTGGTCCTCAATGTATTCCACCCGGCCTTCTGCATGAGGCCCCTGCTCGAGATGGAGGACGGTGGCCTCAAGGGGTTGTGGTGTTTCCGCGGCCGCCAGCGCAAGTCGTCCAAAACCGAGGGTTTGAGCGATAGCTGAATGAGAACGGGCGAGGAAAGGGATACCAACTGATTTCTTGCGCTTTGAAGTAATATGACACAGACGCGGGAATACCGCTGAATAAGATATACAAATGATTTATATATACACAGAAAGTCAACAGGGACTTTGGCAAAGCTTGGCGTAATCGCAATGCGCCCAAGGAAACGATAGATAGACTCATGAGTACGGGACCAAGTCAAGCCTCTCTCCCATTTTAAACTGTATTTTATCCTGTTAGGTTAATAGACTTGCAAAAATGAATTGCGCTGGTGCGTTGCGGCTTGGTGCCCTGGGTTGAGCAGCGTGAAATACCCACTGGTGTCTGCCGCATCTTTTGACAAGGCAATTTTGATGACCTTCCTGTCCCATGGTCTGCAAACACAGATTGGTACAGTATTTCTGAATTTCTTCACCATCGCAAAATCGACACAAGTTTGGAATTGCAAAAAGTATATTCTCAATCATCTAGCTCTTACAAAGCCTATCATCAGGACCAATCGGTCGGTATGACAACGAGTTGCCTCGTAGCTTACTGCCTCCGTTGTTGTCTAGGCCATTAAAAATCTCACTTTTCCTTAATTTTTTGTTTTTGTTTGTCAACTTATCCCAAAGAAGCTCCAACCAAACTCTTATTCATCCCCACCATGCTACTGCAAATATGCAACTAATAGTGTCGCGACGAAAAGAAATGTGAGGGTATCGAATGCGTAGGGAAAAAAAGAAAGACATACTCCAATACGACGCCAAACGCTAAATGGGAGTATTAATGGAAGGGAATCTATATTTCGCAGGCTGTACGGCAAAAGCCGAATGACTACCTCGCGGCCGGGAATGTGCAATGGCTTGCGAAGGTCGAATCATACGAATTTTGGGACAAGCTGGGATTACGATAGGGGAGGGGCGTTGGGACCAAACGACTCATTTTTTTCTTCTTGTTTTTGTTCTTTTTTTTTCTTTCCCGCCGGGAGTCGTTAGAGGGCAACGTTGCCCAAGGGGAGAATCTTGGTCTTATCGCCATGGAACTTGGTTCGATACTCGATAATGCCTTCGCTGATGGCCTGGAAATCCTTTATCTTGCGATTGCGGAAATCCGTAAGTAGGTCTCGAAGGCCCGCAATGTACTGCTGCTTCTGGTCTCCCTCGTAATTACCGTAAGCGCCAAGTTGAAGGAGGATCTGATCATCTGTTGTTCAATGGCATGTTAGCATTCCACTGGCCAGGCACAATGCTGCGCCCTTATTCCGGACCGTGAGTTGAGGGTGCACGTACCCGGGGCCTTCATATGGTCAAAGTGCTGGAACTCGCATTCCTTGCCTCTTGGGCAAACACCATTGACTAGCTCATCTGGGCATACTTCCCTTTTGGCGTCAATCTTATTGCTGTAAGTCAACGAACGGAGCCCCCCTGCAACGGAATCTTTGTATTCGGGGTGGAATCGATAGGCACGGAAGCAGCTTAGGGGTGTTTCATAGGGCACAAACGTGGACTTGGGAGCGCCAGAGTCCGAGGGGTCAGCTGGGTGTTCAACCTATCCTTGGTGTCAGACACAAATCGAGATTCGGTAGTTGAGCATGTCTACTTCTCTGCTAGATTCAGATACCGATGTCGAGTGAACTTCAGCTGCTGATATATGTTGGGCAATGGGCGATGTTGCAGAAACACCTTGCAAATCAGTATCGCTAGTCTCCAAAACCGCCTCCTCGCTCGAGGGGGCGGGGCTAGACTTCTGAGGGGATTGGTGATTAGGGAGTTCAACTCCTGTCTCAGTTGGTTCATAATCATCCGACAACTCTCTTTCATCGTCTTCACTATCAGAATCTGCGTCTTCGTCCATTGCAACGTCTGTGTCTGGATCCGAGTTAGAGTCAACTTCTTCTACCTGGTTGTTTCCCTTGGGTGTCGAAATAGCTGTGGCAGGAGGGGTAACATGTTTGGGGGAGTCAACGATCTGATCGACCGTCAAGTTGTTGGTCACGGCATTGGCTCTGTCTTCGGGCTGAATACTATTCGAAACTCGTGCACTGTCGTCGTCGTGCGTTGTGGTGTCTGTTGGCGCATCCACTTTCTCCGCATTGTCAGGTGCACCAGGAGCATCTTGTTGGTCTCCATTCATGGGCGAATCTGACTTGCTCGTTTCGAACAGCTCTTTGAGAAATTGGTTTGCGGACTCGGCGAGTGGCTCGGCTAGGCTTGGCGTTAGTCTTCCGTGTAATGTGGAACTAAGAGAGTATTGAAGTCCAAAGTCCGGTCTCCCTATACCAATCGAACACGGTGACTCACATGATACAGCCGCCTCCGGGTCGGAATCATCCTGTGGCACCTGGTCGGCTTCCAGCTCCATGACTTCTTCTCGAAGTCGCTCTTCCTCCTTCATACTGTCATGAATCTCCTTTTCGACTTTCGCCACCTCGGTCTGCAGTCGCTTCAACTGTTCAATTTGCTCTTTTCGATGTGCTTCAAGGATTGGCAATCGTTCACTAGCAATGCGTAAACGGAGAGGTGATCTCCTTTCTCCCCTTTGCCCGCGGACCTTGGGCAGTTTTAATGATGCAGGAGAAGCAGGCCGCGAGATTAATGGTGTCGATTGACCACTTGCCGCGGCTTCGTTCCCTGTGATTGCGGGGGATTTGGGGGCAGGCGCATCCACGCTCCCTTCCTTAGATTGACCCTGAGATTGGGGAAGAGAAGGTGTACCATTGCTAGACTGTTTTGCCTTTTTACGAGCTTCAGCCTCCGCAATTTTGCGTTTCATGTCTTCAATCTTCTTGTTCATGCTCTCAAGATCGTATAGACCATTGCCACCAGTTGCGGGACCAGTCGGCGTAGCAGCCGGCTTAGGGCTGGAATACGGCCGGTTCGGCAAGCTGTCGGCAAGTGCTAGATGGTCACGAAACGAACCAGTCCTTGATGGAGTCGCAGGCCGATGAATAGAGGCAGGGCGCTGTTCTGGAGAGTCTATCTCCATTTCAGCATCATCCTCGTCATCGCTCACGTCGATGAGAAACGGGAGTGACTGTCGATTTTGGCCAAAAGGTCGTTTATAAGTGCCAGAATTCGAAAACTCATTCAACTCAGCGGCAACAGGTCTTTTGCGCTGATTGACGGCAGGAGAAGGTTGAGGCGTGGATGACAGAAAAAGTCCCGGAATAGAAGGAGTCCCGTTTGAGTCTGAGCGTTCGAGGGTGTCTGAAGGCTGTGTTGGGATGACAGCAGGTTCGGAAGGCCCAGAATCAGTCTCATGGCTCTGGACAGGTGCGCTTGGAAGTGATGGAGGCCGCGTGGGGTTAACTTCCGCAGCAGGTGTGGTAGGGGGTTGAGATTGCGGTGTTTTGCTAGCATTCGCTTCTCGAGCCTTTCGTAAAGCTTCCATCTTTTGCTGGATGAGCTTCGATTTCTCGGACTGAGTTTTGGTAAGTCCATGAGCTCTAGGGCCTGTGGGCACCTGGGGCGCCGCTTTGGGTCCAGTAGGCACGGTAGGAGTGGGTTCAGCAGCAGCAGCAGCAGTGCTCGGTTTTGAGCCTTTCGCAGCTAAAAGACGTGCGATTCGGTCTTTGCGTTCCTCGGACTTGTCTTTAGGCTTATCAGGGTCTTGTGAGCTGGAGCTGCTCTTCTCAGATTCCTTGCCCTCGCCGCCATCATCGAGAGCCTTGTTTGCACTATCCCGGACTCCAACCACTGAAGGTGGAGCAGGTTGAGGCAAAAGTTGGGACATGGCTGAATCAAGACCTAGTTCTGAGAATAGACCGTCGAGGAGGGCTTTATCGATGCCTTCTTCGATGTAATTCTGATATCGAACATTCAGCGGCCAGAGGCGAAGAATAGCTTCCTGGGCCTGCTTCTTAACTTCGGCCACCGTTTTTATTTGGGGCTCGCCGGGCCGGTCAGTCTTGCTGTCAGATCCAGCAAGCTTTCCCAACACTGCAGAATCTGCTTCTGTCCGACGTACTTCACTCCGCGGGGTTTCTACCACAAAATTAGCTGCCTAAAACTATAAACTTCCAGTGCGAGGTAGATTAAAACTCACCGATTACGTCTGGAGAAGACGCCTGGTCATTCGATAGGATCTCTCGGGGGGAGAGATACGGCGAGTATGAACCAGATCTTTCTCGTGTTGGCTGCTCGGGTTCCCAATGATGGGAAGGTTGGGCGTCTTTCGGAGTAATTTTCAGCGTTGGCTGGTTGACGGGTTCTCGAGGTTGCCTTTGTGTAGTGGCAGAAAGGATCACTGGAGCGGGTTGGCTACCTTGTGGGCCGTCAACCTGTCCTGGTTCATAAATGTCCTCAAGCTCCCCCTCGCTGAGCTCCCCCTCCTCCATGGTGTCGTCAAGGTTCGATTTAGGTTGCGGGGGCAGGTTTGTGACGGCATTCGCAGGGCGCAGCCCATTCTCGCCTCGGGATTCCTGGGGCTGCACAGGTGGATATTCATGGGGACCGTTCGCCCATGGCTGTTGCCACCCAACGGCATTGCTCGAAAAGTTCAGCCCGAGTCCCGGGATGGCTTGTCGATTGTGCTCAAACGACTCCATCGTCGCGCTGCTGTGGCTAGATCGCTGAGCATGGGTAGGTTCTCCTGTATTATACAGAGGACCGCTGTAGGATGGTGGTGGAAGATGGGAATAGACATTTGGTGGTTGGTACCCTTGTGGAGGGCCGTAGCCATATCCGTATTGGCTCATCGTTGAGGGCGCGTGGGAATCTTCACGTGGAGAAGGCGTACTCGAAGGGATTATTTATGGCATCGGGGTCTAGGAAGGAAGAGATTTTGTGGGCGGGCCAAGTAACACCTGGAGCAGCATAAATCGTTTGCACTGAGTGCGTGGTCTGAAGGGCGAGCCTGGTTGGAAAAGTTCGCGACTTGGGGGAAGGCAGCCTTGTGTGAAAGTTTCCGTGTGCGCGGTGGGGTCATACGCAGATCATCAATTGAATGGAGCTTCGTGGCCGATGATGGCGCGAACACGATCGAGGAAGACAGCCGATGAAGGTGGCTGGTCGCAATCTGGGGATCTTGTGAAGTGATCTGTGGGATGGAAATTCGCTGTTTCCCTTGAGCTGCGTCACGAATTGCTATTCCCTTCTTGGACTAGCGCCTCATGAATCCATGCAGAATCACGTGCATGCGGTTTGTTTACTTTGTGCTCTATGCCCAGCAACCGCGCAGCCTGATCCCTGCCGTTGGCCGCTACGACCAGACCTTCACCACCGCCCGCAACCACTACACCTTGCATTGATTGATGACATTCTTCATGAAGGCTTGATTGCGACCGGTGCGCGGGTGCCTCTTCTTGTATTACGTTATTTGGGCGCTTTCGCATCTTTCGCATCTTTCGTCCTAATCATTTCTGTGCTGCGTTGCTTGTTCATCGACCAGACAGGCCCTTCAACAAACTATCCACCAGCATCTGTTGATGCTTTCCCTTCACCATGTCGTTCGGTGCCAACGGCCCTGCGCAACGGCGCAGTAACCCATTTGCGAGAAATTCTTCCGCCTCACAGGTTCCTATCACCAATGGGAGACCAAAGTCCGCCATCTTCTCAAACACGTCGCCAATTCCCAGCATGGCGATGCCCTCCTCGCACAATCGAACACAATCGAACAGCTCCCTTCCAAGTCCTCAACCTCTCCCTACCCCAGTAGCACGACATCCCCGAAACGAGTCGAGGAACCCAACACCAACATCAAGTACCTTTGCGCCCTCGTTTATCAAATCCGAGGAGATGAAGCGCAGTCATTATGACACTGTCAAAGGCATTGAAGGAGAAAACGACTTCTCAGGCAAGAGATATGTCTGGGTCAAAGACCCACAGACCGCCTTCGTTCGGGGCTGGGTTGTTGAGGAGCTTGAAGGCAATCAACTTCTTGTTCAGTGCGATGACGGAACTGTAAGCATCATCATGGACGGCATCATCAGGCCAAAGACTAACCCCACGCTAGCAACGAGAAGTCGACGCCGAGAGTGTTGACAAAGTCAACCCCGCCAAGTTTGACAAGGCCACCGACATGGCTGAGCTCACACACCTGAACGAAGCATCCGTTGTCCACAACCTACACATGAGATACCAAGCCGACTTAATTTACACTTATTCCGGGCTCTTCTTGGTTACAGTCAACCCTTACTGTCCACTGCCGATTTACAACAACGATTACATCAACATGTACAAGGGGAGGAGTCGGGAGGATACCAAGCCGCACATTTTCGCAATGGCTGACGAGGCATTCCGAAATCTTGTCGACGAAGGGCAAAACCAGAGTATTCTTGTGACGGGTGAATCTGGTGCAGGAAAAACCGAGAACACCAAAAAGGTCATCCAATACCTTGCTGCGGTGGCTCAATCCGAAGCATACGGCAAAAACAAAGTACAACACTCGAATCTGTCTCAGCAAATCCTTCGTGCCAACCCGATTCTAGAAGCTTTCGGAAATGCTCAGACTGTGAGAAACAACAACTCATCGCGTTTTGGAAAGTTCATTCGCATTGAATTCACTCGCAATGGCTCTATTGCGGGTGCTTTCATTGACTGGTACCTCCTTGAAAAGTCAAGAGTTGTTCGGGTTAACCCACAAGAACGCAACTACCACATCTTCTACCAGCTACTCAAAGGTGCAAGCTCTCGCATGAGAAAAGAGTTTCTCTTAGAGGGACTCAATGTTGAGGATTTCTCTTACACTCGAGACGGCCACGACACAATCGTAGGAGTATCCGATCATGAGGAATGGGACTCGCTCATGGAAGCATTTGAGGTCATGGGATTTTCGGACAAAGATCAAATGGCGATTCTCCGTACAATCGCAGCAGTTCTCCATCTTGGTAACCTCAACGTTGTGAAAGAAAGCCGGGCTGCCGATCAAGCTCGACTTGCTCCAGATGCCAAGGATGTCGCTCTTAGGGTGTGTAAGCTACTTGGAGTACCCCTAGAGCCATTCCTGAAAGGTCTCCTTCATCCCAAGGTCAAAGCGGGCCGTGAGTGGGTCGAGAAGGTCCAAACACCAGAACAAGTTCGCCTTGGTCTCGATGCTCTCTCCAAGGGTATTTACGAGCGAGGTTTCGGTGATCTAGTTACTCGTATCAACCGGCAGCTAGATCGAACTGGAATGGGGCTGGATGATTCTCACTTTATCGGAGTCCTCGATATCGCTGGTTTTGAGATTTTCGAAAAGAACAGCTTCGAGCAACTGTGCATCAACTACACCAACGAAAAACTTCAGCAGTTCTTTAATCATCACATGTTTGTCCTCGAGCAAGAGGAGTATGCCAAGGAACAGATCGAGTGGAAATTTATCGACTTTGGCCGTGACCTCCAACCAACCATCGACCTCATTGAACTTCCCAACCCTATAGGTATCTTCTCCTGCCTTGACGAGGACTGCGTCATGCCCAAAGCAACAGACAAGTCTTTTACTGAGAAGTTGAACTCTCTGTGGGACAAGAAGTCGACCAAATATCGACCATCACGCCTTGGTCAGGGTTTCATTCTTACTCACTATGCCGCCGAGGTTGAATACTCCACAGAAGACTGGCTGGAGAAGAACAAGGATCCCTTGAATGATAACATCACAAGGCTTCTTGCTGCCTCCACTGACGTGCACATCGCAAACCTGTTCTCTGACTGCGTGGAAACAGAAGATGAGGTGGCAGGTGGCAGAAGTCGTGTCAAGAAGGGCCTTTTCCGAACTGTAGCCCAGAGACACAAGGAACATCTCCACAGCTTGATGACACAGCTACACTCTACTCATCCTCACTTCGTAAGATGCATCATTCCAAACCACAAGAAGAAGCCGAAGCAGTTCAACAATCTCCTTGTTCTCGACCAGTTGCGCTGCAACGGTGTCCTGGAAGGTATTCGTATCGCTCGAACTGGTTTCCCCAACCGACTGCCATTTTCCGAGTTTCGCCAGCGATACGAGGTGTTATGTCAGAACATGCCTAAAGGTTACATTGAGGGCCAAGCCGCGGCCGCGCTCATGCTTGAGAAATTAGCCCTTGACAAAACTCTTTACCGTGTCGGTCTTTCAAAAGTCTTTTTCCGAGCTGGCGTGCTTGCCGAACTTGAAGAGCAACGAGATGCCCTGATCACCGAAATCATGTCAAGATTTCAGTCTGTGGCCAGAGGCTACATCCAACGGCGCGCAGCTAACAAGAGGCTATTCCGCACTGAAGCCACCCGAATTATTCAAAGAAACTTCAACGTGTATCTTGATCTCGCTGAAAATCCATGGTGGCAACTCATGGTCAAGATGAAGCCGCTATTGGGCTCCACCCGAACCGCCACCGAGGTAAAGAAACGAGATGCTATGATCAAGGAACTCAACGAACAAATGCTCGTCGAGACGGAAAACCGCCACAAGCTCGAGGAAGAGCGCCGCAATTGCCATGCCGAGATTGCTCGAATTCAACAAACCCTGGAGAGTGAGAGAGCCCTCGCCTTAGATAAGGAGGAGATCTTCAAACGGCTACAGCTTCGAGAAGCCGAGCTTGAAGAAAAGCTGGCCGGCGCCATTGAGGACCAGGAGAGATTAGAGGATGAGCTCGACAGCCTACTCGAGGCTAAAAATCGGGCTGAACGTGATGTTGAAGCCCATAGATCTCAGCTTGAACAGGCCGCGACCCTCATCGCCAAGCTGGAGGAAGAGAAGGGGCGATTGACAGAAAAGCTCACCGAGCTCGAGACCTCTATAGCGGAGATTTCCAGGAAGCAATCGGAACGCACTGAAAGGGAAGCCGCGCTTGATGATGAGATCAAGATGCTTCAGAGCCAGCTCTCTCTCAAGGATAGGAAAGTACATGATTTGGAAGGAAAGCTTCTCAAGATCGATCAAGATCTGGAGGTAAAGCTTCACACAACCCAGAAGGAATTGCAGTCTGTCAAAGTCCGCGAATCCACCTTGTCTCGAGAGAACCGGGATATCCAGGCACAACTTACTCAGCTCTCAAAAACATCCACAGACTACGAGGATCTTGTTCGTCAGAAGGAAAGTGAGCTCCTGCTTCTACGAAGAGACAATAAAAAGTTCGAGAGCGAGCGTCAAGCTTTGGAAGACCAGCGAAAGTCTCTCACTGCGGAGAAGGAGAAGACTGCCAACAAATTCCGCGATGTTCAAGCGGAACTAGTTGCAATGACATCCAAGCAAACCCAGCTCGAGCGGGAAGCGGAAGACGCAAAGAAGCTTTTGGAAGATCGCCTCTCTGAGGATGCACAGGCTGATAAAAACCGCGAAGTCCTTGAATCGCAAATCAAGGACCTCAAGGACGAGCTGTACAAGGCACAGATGGATCTGAGTCGAGAACGCCAATCCCGCGACGATGTTCAACTTCTTGGCGAACACAAATACCAGTCTCTCAAGGATGAGTACGATCACCTTAATGAATCCAAAATCATCATTGAGAAGGAGCTGTATGCACAGCAAGACACCCTAAGAAGAACAATGGAGGCTCGAACAACCGCAGAGAAAGAACGCGAAGAAGCCCGGCAAGAAATTCGGAAGCTTCGAGCGGCCAAGACTGCGGCAGAGGAGGCGCGGGTGCAGGCAGAAGTCGCAGGCGAACGCCAGGCGTCCATTGCCGCCCGCGAACGCGAGACAAGTCTTCGAAAGGACCTTGACGCGGCCCAAGAACGGCTTCAGTGGTTTGAGGAAGAGTGTGCCAAACTCAATCATCAAATTGATGATCTCAACAAATTGATCCTCGAGTCTGGTGAGTTCGGCTTGAAGAATGACCAAGCCAAGGAGAGGCTTGAGCGCGAGCTTGTCACTGTCAAGGGTCGTTTGACGGCTTCAGAAAACGACAACCGTGCTCTACTGAACAAACTCCAGCAAAAAGGCCTTGAGATTGCCCGATCATCATCTCGTGCCAGTGAGGCATCTCGTGGCCAGATCATGACTTTACAACGAGAGAAGGCAAAGCTTGAGGAGCAAAACACCAAGTTGCACAAGCAGTTGGGTGATTCTCAAGTTGCCATTGCGTCTCTCGAAAAGAGAGCTGAAAAATTGCAGCTAACACTCGAGGATCTTAGCCACGAAGTAGCTCGCGAAGTCAAGTCCAGTAGGAATGCCGAGAAGGCTTCTTCCACTTTCACTGCCCATCTTGCCGAGGCCAATCGAACTATTGAGTCGGAAAAGCAGCTTCGAACCCAGGCACAGGCCACTGTCCGTTCTCTTCAGACCTCGCTGGATTCTCGAGATAAGGAACTGTCTGAGCTCCGGGCCCAGATGCTCAACGTGCTCAAAACGGTTGACCCTGACGTTTCCATCCCACCTCAATCAGAGGGCGATGATGAACAAATTCTCATTCAGAACTTTGACCTTGTTCGAAAGGTTGAAGAGCTTCAGCAGAGTCTCCGCGTGCAAACCGCAGCAAGGACAAATGCGGAGAATCAGCTCGCTGACTTGAGGGCCTCCCGTAATGACACTCCTAGCCGTCCTAAGCTGGAAGAAATCCACCTTAATGAGGCGCCTTTCCATGGGTCGCCGACTCAGAGACGCGCTGCTAAGATCCACGCCCGAAACAACTCAATTCCAACAACCCCTACTCGTCGTGTGCAAGACAATGAGTATCTTCCAGACTCGACTCGTTCAGACAGGACTGTCGATACCGTGTCATTCAACAACAAGATGGATTTGAAGGCTGAGGTTGAGGAACTTCAGAACCAGCTTCAGCTCAAAGAAATGCAAAACCGACACCTTCAAAGTCAGCTGGATCGATCTACCCCGGCTCCGGATTCGTATGACGAGCAGAGCCCCTCGCTCCAACGAATCCAGAAGCTTGAGATGGTGAACAGCCGTCTTCATGAGATGCTTGACGATTCCACCAAGAAGGTCTCTGCCCTCGAAAAGACTATCCGATCCGGCGAGCTCTCCCTGAGGGATGTCCAGACCCGCACCCATGAAGAAATTATGGACGTTCTCAACAGCCAGGAAGAATCCCGCCGAGCACTCATCCACAGCCACAAGGATGCAGTCGCCGAGCTTACTGATATCAAGGCCCACTTTGAGAAATTGCGACGTGACCGTGCCAAGGCAGAGGTAGAACTTCGTGATGTGAAGCATGACCTTCACGAAATGACGCTTGCTCGGGAGCACGAGGCTCAAAACCGCAATGAACTCCTTCAGGAGTTTGCTGACCTTCAGATCCGACTTGACGCAGAAACCTCGAAACTTGTTGATGTAACGTCCGGGCTTGACTTGTACAAGAGTCGCGCAGATGAGTACTTCAGCAAGCTGGAACAAGCCGAAATCGCAGTTCTCAAGGCGAGCCGTGCGGAGCAATTTGCCAAGTCACAGGCAAAGGAGGCTGAGGACAGCTACGCGGAGTTCATGGCAGAGCGTGACAAGATGGATGCCACCATCGAGGACTTGCAACGTCAGAACCAGCGACTTGAAGAAAGAGTCGAGGACATTTCGACTGATTTGGAAGCGATTACTCAAGGCAAGAAACGCCTTCAGCACGAACTTGAAGATTACCGCAACCAGCGTGCTATTGACATTGAGGACAAGGAATCCAGCATGGAGCAGACTCGCAAGAAGTACCAGGCTGAGTTCGCTACTCTGACAAACGAGCTTGACCTCGCTCGAGAGGAAAAGCTATTCAAACAAGCTGAGATTACGCGTCTCCGAGAGGAGCTTGATGAGCTCAGGTCCAAATGGGACGATGAGGTTCTCAACAGTTCTACCTGGTCCAAGGAGAAGTCGCGCCTCGAATCGACACTGGCAGATGTTGCCTCATCCCGTGATGAAGCAGTCAACGCGCACAACGAAGCCCAAGGCAAAGTTGTGTCATTATTATCCCAGGTCCGAACTCTCAGGGCATCAGTCGACGAGGTTACTACAGAGCGCGATTCGCTGCTCCGAGAGAAGCGCAATGTCGAGGCTCGCCTCGAAGAGGCCAAGTCTGGCCTTGAGGATCTTGTCAAGGGTGAGAGCCCGTCACTCCGAAATGCCGCCAACATGGACAGGGAAATTCTGGAGCTCAAGTCCGGTCTCGCTCAGCAGGAGGACATTGCTGCCGCCGCTGTGGAGAAGATGCGACGAGCCGAGGCTCTTGTGACGGAAATCCAAAAGGATGTTACAGTTGAGCGCGAGAGCACTGCTAAGCTACAGCAACAAAAGGCTTCACTTGAGAAGAGTCTGAATGAAGCTCAGCTGAAACTCGTCGACCTTGAGACCAAGGGATACTCGAGCGCGAGCCAGGACATCAAGTTCCTTCACAAGAGAATTCAAGAGGTAAGCAATCACAACTACCACCACACCACAAAGTCTCTACTAACAAATTTACAGCTTGAATCTCAGCTCGAAGATCAGGAAAATGAGCGCACCAAATCCCAGCGATCCGTGCGAAATGTTGATCGAATTGTCAAGGACTTGCAGGGTCAGATCGACCGCAAGGACAAGCAGAACACTCAACTCTCTGAGGACGTCTCCCGGATGCGTGATAAGGTTGATAAGCTCCTAATCACGATTGAGGAGCTACAGTCTTCTGAGTCTAACAATCAACTTTCGGCTCGCCGAGCTGAGAGAGAGTTGCGTGAGGAGAAGGAGAAGACACTGCGTTTGGAGCGGGAGTTGCAGGGATGGAAGAACCTGCGGAATGACAAGGGATCGGGAAGCGTCATGGGTAGTGTCCGCAGTCGCATGGGCCCCTGGCGGGTAAGCGAGGGGGATGATGGATCCATGGTTGATGTGCCCAGGAGAAAGAGCAGCCTTAGCCGGGCACCCAGTCTCACCAAGGGCTTTTTGTAAGACGAACGAGTAGACCGGGGAGGGTACTTTGACTGGCGTGCATGAGGACGGGGCGTTGTCTCATTGGTTTGCGGTTTTGATCATGGGATAAATGGATGGGCTGGGACATGAAGGAAATGGGAAGGGATTGTTTTTTTTTATATCCAGGTGTGGTTATGTAATATTCGACTTGTTAACAGTAATGAGGAAACCGAGCCACGAAGCGCGCTAGGAAAATGTATTGATTCTGTCTGCCTATTACCGCAGCTTTGGAAGTGTACACAGTCTAAAACCCATGACTCCCTTTGAAAATGACAAAAACAACAAGTAAACAGAGACCTCAAAACTCCGCCAAATGCCTAATAGCTGTAGCTGAAACTCCTGGCGATGCTCTCTCTGGTCGTACAACATTATACACTAGTCTAATAACAGTTGGTTGTTGTACAGAAGAATACAGGGAACTAAACAAGGGGATTGAAGCGTGATGAAGTTAACAATCTCAAGTGGGGCAAGAATACAAAAAAAGAAGCATAAGCAAAGAAAAAGAGAAAAACAGATACTCGCTTGCTCGTAAAACGCATGATGCCTTTAATCGTAACAGGTCATGATTTTCGCAAAATCGAAAATACAAAGCTCATTTTAGGCCAGGGGCAAAGGAAGAACAGAGGCTAGAAAAGCCCGTAGGGAAAATAGGTATGGCAATGTCTGACCTAAGACGTGTTGTCTTGGTAAGATCCCTCGTTGATGTCCCTCATTTGGGAGACATAAGGGCCAGTCGAGTCGAAGGTGTCAGCAGCGTCAATTTGAGTAGGGTACTCCAGGCACGGGGTGGGCTGAAGAGCATAAAGGGATGCGTCCAGGGAGTCTGGGAAGGGTTGGCCGAAAGTATGAGAGTATGTTTGGTCCACGGGGTAGCCATTTGGTGTCGTTTGCGCAGTAGGCAACATGTCGCCACTTCCAACTGTCTGTTGACTGCTCGAGAAAGACGATTGGGATTGGGGTGTCCCGTGAACAGCACCGCTAAGTGGTTCAAGGAAACCGCCATCCTTCATCTCTACATCAGTCGAAGACGTGTGGTTTTGTTGCTGTTGTTGCGATATAGCGTTGTCCTCGAGTTGTTGCTGAATGCGCTTCACCTCGAAAGGAATCTCGTCTCGATCTTCCAGCTCGCTTCGCGTCCGGACGTTTCGTGAGACGTCGACAAAGTACTCGTCGCCGGCGGTCGTCTCCCACAGCGGCAAGGTTACATCCTCAGGATCACCATGCGGCCCTGGGAGGAGCGGGTTCATCCTGAGTTTGCAACAGGTGTGCCGGACTCGATCGGTAGCATAGGCACATCTCGAGCGGTTGTCGCGCAGCACACAATGGCCCTTGTGCTCAGCACCCTGGGGGCACTCGTCGAGGTCGTCGTCTTGAATGTGGTAGTGTTCCATCCACTGGTAGCCGCCTATGTACGAGGCAACGAGGTCCAGATCGGGGTTGTTGAAAGCTGGGCACGGGTCCAAATTGCAGCAGGCTTTTTTCTAGTCCCAATATTAGTATTGTTTTCGTGCCTACGCAGGCGGGCATAAATACCGCGTTCGAACCAGTCTTCCAGCCAAGCGCCAGCCCCTCACCCTCGCTGTCACTGGACGAATCCAGAAGATCTTCGGGGCCTTGGACCACCTCGTCACCAAACAAAAGACCAAGCCCGGCCAGTTTCATGCTCATTGCTTGCCACTGGTTTCGAAAGGCTGCCTTCTTGAGGCCGAGGCTTTTAATCTGGGAAAAGGACTTCATCTCCCTTGAGTTGGCCTTATCCTTGTGATCCAGCCAGATGTGGGACACATTAGTTGGTTTGTCGACGGGCCACTGAAAGTGAATTTGAGCCTTTGTCTTCTTTTGGCCACGAAATGTATTGATGACGGAACCAACAGGAGTTATATGATATTCGCTCGAGCCGTCTTTCTTTGTGAACTGGGGAACGAAGCAGATGTATTGGTATGGGATCTCGAAGAGCCGGTGAGAGTCAAGGTCGATGACGGGGATCTTGTTCCCGTCCTGGTTGATGTCGTACGTCGGGACAAGTCGTCGATCGACCCAGATGCGATCTCCACGACTGTAGCCATGTGACACAGCCTTTTCTCCCTTCTTTGGGATCGTTTTGGCGTGACCATCACGGATAATGACTCCGTGAGCGTCGTCCATGAGGGGTACGCCCACCGACTGAGACGTCCTTTGAAAGAAGCGAGAAGCTTCTTCTTGGATCCATACCTTGTTCTCGGCGTCCGAGTTCACCTGCCGAAAAACCAGAGCATCGTTCTTCTTGTCGGTGTATTCTTGAGGGGAATTCAACAAAATTGTCCCGCCCCCGCTCGAATCGGCGTAAGTGTATCTCCAAACGCGGACCTGGAATTCAGGTTCCAACTCAGCCATCTCGTCGCTGTTGAGTCGGAGCACCACATGCACAATGTTGCTCACGCTTGCTCTTTCATAAGAATAACAAATAGTCGGGAAAATAGGAATAAAACAAAAGGGGAAACAAAAGAACAAAAGGAAAAATGAATTGAATTAAAAATAACAATAATAATGAAATCAGGACCCATGTTCAGATATGGAAAAAATGACCAAGTGACGGCGATCGAGACGACCTGGCTGGAGTGGGCGTGCCCCTTCCAGCCAGCGTACTCCTCCAAGGGCCTGCTCACACGCCGGAGGCTAAGTACGGCACTCGTCAGCTGCCTTTGACGGGTACGCGCGCCTTGGCTGAACTCGTGCGGACGCTGGTTGGGTTAGGCTTGTTGCTGCCCTAAGGCGGGCTCGGAAGTACCATGTCTAGTGTGTTAGACCAGGCTCCCGTTTTACAAGGCTAGGGACCATTCCCGGGCGGGCGAGCCATGGCGAAAAGCGGCGCTCTCTTTCTGCGATTCGTGATCGCAACAACCCTAGCACTGAATGGGCCATCGCGGGTTGCTACAAATCCACCAGCAGAAAAAACTGGTGATGTGATGAAAGCCAGGGCCGGCCTGGGCCAGCCATGGATTTCCACATTGGGTGAGACTTGGGTCGGCCAAAAATGGCTATGGTGTGGGCCAGGTTTTGCTTTTTCTCCGGCCACACTGGGCGCGCTCTCTCCCAGATCTCGGCGACCGTGGAGAGGTTCTGGGAATCTGAAGTCTGGCTGCGACGTTATCCCCCCAACACCACCCCGTCTAGCCCGGACCAGGACATCTCCGGCGTCGCTTGTTAGCATGACAAGTGCCTGGGCGGCGTGGTTAGAACCGAAACAGCCCCCGCTGTCTCTCTGGAGCCCATCTTGTCATCTCTCAGTTGAGGGAGGAGGAGTGTATTTTGGTACAAAAACAAAACATTAGTCGGCAAGACAGAATGACATCAAACACGCAAACCATTCACCCAACTAGCTGTGTGCACTGGCAGCCCACCATAGCCGTAGCGGCCGTTCTTACGGTACAGCTTCCCCACTGGCTCGCGCAAGAGACTGGTGAGGGGCATCCGTGGTGCGACTGCGCATTTTGGCAACTGACTAGCTCCGATGGCCAGGATGCTCGAATTTATATGTCCATCGCGGTCCCCGCATTGGAAGGCACATCCTAAATAATCTTGCAAGCTCGAGCCATGTCGGTCCAGGGTGTGTGGCGGTGCTGCCGTCTTATTTTCTGTCCCATTTTGTTGGTTGCTATTGAATCTCCTGATCAAACGCTAAATAACTGGGTGGTGAGTTGGTGAGCTGCCTCCCCGAGACATGACAAGGCGCGCCATATAGTGTACATACCCGAACACATATCCTCGTGGCATGAGGACGCTAAGACGTTCGGGAGTCGCGAGGTCGAATGACGTCCTCAACCCTTTTTTTGCTCCTCCTCCTCCTTTCCAGAGCTCGCCGGCTTCTCCATACCCAATCGAGCCATGAGGTCGTTCATCATTTCCTCCATCTGTGCCTCACCCTCGGCGTCGATCAAACCCTGGCGCTGGGTTGCTGCTTGTGTTCTGGCCCGCAGCTCTTCCACGGAGCATAAATCAAACCCCCACGAAAGACCCCCGACTAGCATTATTCCAAAGCTCATGACGTTGAGGGTTGCCAGGCTCAGGGCCTGCGCAGCAAGTGCGGACCTATCCGCCGAATCAAATTTGATCGGGGTTCGGTTAGATGAGTAAAACTTGGGGATTGAATCCAGCTGCCTCCTCAACACCGCACGTCGCGAGACAGCCACCGATGCAGCCATAAACCCGGCTCCTGCGAAAAATAGGCCTAGTTGTTTAAATTGGCGCAGCCATGGCGGTAGAGGTGGTGAGTCTTGACGAGACTGGCTTGTGCTCGTAGGAGCTGCCATTGAGCTAGTGGTTCCAGGCATAGCGAGGGCGCCCTCCATTCATGGACAATTAGTCCGAGGGCAGATGGTGTGTGACAGTTTACGGCTCCGCAGCGGCTCCAGGTGTCACGAAAGTGCTTTTTTTTCGTCGTTGTGCCGTTCCTAAAGGACATCCAAAAGTGAGAAATCAGCCATGGCTGCCAAACCTCAACAAACCAAAACCAACGCCCCGGTATATGCATAAACATTGCCGTGCGCCGTTGTCATGTATACTTGTATACATGCATTCCATTTTCGTAGTGTCTGGCTGGGTATGTCCTGACATGCTCCCCTGATCGCCAGGAGATGACAGAGCTGCATGGATCAGAGGCGCATTTTCGTCTTTGTTTAGCTTTCACGCAAGCATGCCATTACCAATCCTGGACTCCCATGTGCTCATCCTTCTCCACGCACCTCTCATCTGCCGTTTGTCATGGCTCCCACATTTTGCAACACGTCACTTCAGAACCCCGTCATCATGCGTAAAGTTGAGATAAGGATCGGGGAAATCTTCAAAAGTTGGCTAGGATGATGAGAATTCTCCGGCACACGGCCCATAGCTAGTCAATCATTCCCAAACCGGCGCAGCAGTATGATGGGTTGCAGCATGTATGTACGATTGGCATAGGTTCTATGTGCGGATATGTCCATGGACGTGTCACAGGTTACATCAAAAACAAGACGGTCCGACCTCAAATCGGGTCGTGTTCCGTCGCCTCCCCCCTTGTCCTTTGTTGTCTCTTTCCACTCCTCCATCCGCCCCCAATATTGACCCCGCGGGTGGTATGTATGGCCTCATAACGACGATTCGTAGCTGCTCACCGACTCTGTGCCCTCTGTACCAAGCCGGCTGCGACACGTCAGTGTCGACCCAATGTGCTGCGGCCTATTGTTGCGGTTGAGATTTATGTATTCCCACTCGTTTCCTGCACAGGTCCATGTTAGCCACGTCACCTAGGCGATTGAACAAAAACGCTCACTTTCTATGCGATGCTGGTTGCTAACGATGGGTGCGCCGCATGGCAGCGGATTACGCACGAAACGAGGGACGCATGTATTTTCCCCGAACGGGAGGTCCCATATTGGAACCTTGTCTTGCGGCGGTGTAAGTCGTTCTCGGCAATGGTTCTTCATTTGTAAACTTTCGTACGTCTTTGCATCGTCGACCGATATGGCTCGGCTGAAGGTCTCCGACACAACCTCGTCCTCGTACTCGGCGACAAAATCGTGGATCTCTTCTGGATAGAGAAACTGAAATAGGGATAATGCGACAAACATGCAGCATTGTACAGGCTTTTTTCTAAGCTCCACCAGCGCGCTTGCCTTTTCATTCTGCTTCCTTCGACGCTCATATTCTTGGTATTCGGGATCCGAAGGGGGGGTCCCTGGGAAGGGCTTCTTGGGGAGAACCCAGGACTGCATCTCCTTCATATGGGTAATTCGTTGGCCCGAAATAATGGCCTTGCGAGTATTCTTCAGTATCTTGACTAGGGGTTCGGTTGAGATTTCCATCTTGCCCTTTTTGGCGCGCATCTTCATGTTCGAATAGATAATAGCCGAACCAGCCATGACCCGAGCTGTCCTGGCAAAAAGCCTGTCCAGCTCCGGGTGCTGGTTGGCTTCGTATTGGTGCCTCAAGCATTTTATCCAGTCTCGGGAGAGGGACTCGAATCGCTGGATTGTGCGACTTAGACGTGGTGTTGAAGAAATGACCACGGTCTGTGCCGGCTTGCCCTGCTCTGGGGTCTCGCCTAAGGCGCGGGTGATGGTAAGTAGAGCAAAACTGACAAGCATTATGTGTGGGATAGTGGGAGAGTGGGAGAGGAAAAGGCACAGCTGAGACCCGATCTATCGTAATCGAGAGAGATGGATCGATCTCGCTTTTACTTTCGGGGACTCGCCTTCCGACCCGGTGATTATATATCCTGAAGGACTCTGACAGCACTGGCATTAGGAGTGAATCGGGTTATTCCCGTATCTTCGTATTTTGAGGATGCGTTTCCAACCCCAGGTGTGGTTGCCGCAGAAGCAATTCTCAACACACCATTACATGCAGCCTTGGAAACGCATCCATTTGCACAGTCCTTGTCGACGTTGTAAGTGCATCGGCCCCAGCAGGTCATTTTCAATAACGGGACGAGTGTACTCCACCCGGAGGAAAGCGACAACTGCAACTTTGGCCATGTACAATGCTTTAACAGGAAAGAATCGGACGCGGAGGCGTGATAGTCTATGGGCCATCGGGGTTTGCGCCCTCAAATGTTTGCCAGCGTCCCGGCGCGGTGGGACAACTGGGTGTGGCCATTTACTATAGTTACCCCAGCGTCAAGCTCCGAATGGCGCAAGGAATGGGAGATGCAGGCACCAGATACACACGTTTTAAAGGTGGCAGACAAACCAACATGTGAGATGCAAGATTGCTGCAGCAGCACCCTTGTCGCCACAATCGCTGATTGACATCAACAGCGCCTTCGTCCACAAACAGGCGCACGTCCACCACACGGCGGGTCAAGTGAAGGTTGGGAGGGACACACACGCACACATGCGCACACACGCACAGCAGACACAAGAAGAAAAAAATAAAAATAAGAAAAAAGTACGGCGGCCCTGGGCACACACCCCGTTGCAACCCTCTCAGTCACCAATTGCGGAACCCGTAGTTGTCCCCCGACGCGGAGAGCGAGTGGGCAAGTTTTCTCCCTCGACATCCTTGATGCCCCGGACGGATGCTCCTGGCAGGTGGCGGACCCTCCTCCTCCCACAACTTACAAGCAGCTGCCCAAGCCCAGTGGATGCAGCTTGCGGGGTCCGGCCCAACTGCAAGCATTCTTTCTACACCTCGATTTCGGGAGCTGTTGGCAGGCGGCCCACCATCGTCAACCCCTTCAATCTCTGCACTGCAACTAACGAGTAGCAGAAGCCTCGTTGTCGGCCGTAAGACGCAAACACCAACGAAATACAAGCGGATCGGGGCTGCCGTCCGATCCGGACGTGTCAATCGGGTCGCTGCGCGCCTCCTTGCGCCGCTACGCAGCCTGGGCTTTGCCGATCTCACCTCCACCCTACCCGTTGAGCTTGCCGAAAGACTGTCGTCTCATCCATCTCCGTCGCACCCCAGGTAGGTTGACATGGGTTTCCTCCGATGACCAGCGCCACACCAACGCTGCCGCTGCCACTGCCACTACCGCTACCACCCTGGCCCATCCCCAAACCACCACCACAACACCTACAAAACCCCAGGGCCCTGGCTCTGGTTCAGGTTCAGTAATGTGTTTGCTACGCCCAGCCTCCAAAAGACCAGCGGTCAGCATCAAAAGAGCCATTCACCCCTCGCCCACACCCTCCCTGTTCCGCATTGTCCTGTATCGTGCAGCACCATACAGTGCTGTATTATGCAGCTTAAGCCGCCCGTTCTGCAACCCGTTTAGGTCAGCTCCCAAAAGCAATTAGAGCCTCACCATGGTTTGCTAGCGACCCACAGCCACCATACCCGATGCTTTGCTTCCTGCAGTTGGCGCCTGTATGCCCCGACCCCTCCATCCCGCTGGGGGAGGCCAGTGCTCCGTGTCTCACCCACTTTATTCTGGTCCACTTCTTGGATGCATCCCTACCCGGCACCACCACAATAGACACAAACTGCAGAATACGAAACCATTCCCAGTCTATCCCCTCCTTCTGTCCTGGTGCATCCCGGCGCTTCTTGCGGCCTTGGCATTGTTGATTCATGTACAGATCGAAAGACTCACGCCAGGCTCGATACAGAGCACCAGGTCCTTGAAACTCCAAATCTAAAAGCCGCTGCTACTAACCAGCTCATCGTCCCATCTTCAGTGCCCTTTTCGGCCCCGAGATCCCGATCTATCCCAGCACAATGCCCAAACCAAAAGGCTCCAAGTCGTCCAAGACACCAGCCGGAGCGCCCCAACCGCTCCCCGTCCCCGTTATCCCGTCCTGGCCTGCCTTCAAACCTCCTCTGCCCGTCGTTGATCTCACGCCTCAGTCACACCCCGAAACGCCAAACGTGGTTCTCATCCCTTCTTTCTTTCCCCGCAATCTCTGTCGGGACTACGTGAGTTTTCTAAAGACACTGCCGCTGCAGACCACACCCGGCCGCCCCAAGCGCGGAGAGGCCGTGCGTGTAAACGACAGGTTCCAAATCGAAGACCCATCATTCGCGCGCCGCCTCTGGGAAACGACTGGGCTCAAGGAGGCGTTGTTGGAGGGTGGGGATGCCTGGGATCGATGGTATGTAAGAGGCTTGCTTCTTTTTTCCCAGCTGGACCAGCCCCCCGACTGCTGCAGCTTTCCATCAGGCTCAGTTGCACAAGGCCCCAGCACGCCGCCCTACATCAAGCACCAAGCATCAAGCATCAAGGCGGGAACCTTACCCACACGCAACCCAAAAAGCAATATGGTTGCACTGCATTGGTGGTTGCGAGCCGAGATTGCAAACTGACTGACGTTTCTAGGGGCGGTGAACCCGTTGGACTGAGTCCCAATATTAGAGTGTACCGGTACTCCAAGGGCCAGTATTTTGATTGCCACTGTACGTACCCGTCCAACTGCCGTTGGTGTTATCGGCATCATTCTCTTCACCTCCCAGACCGGGCTTGCCAAGTTGCAATGTCTCACCCACTCCCCGCGCTGGTCCCGTTCTTTAGCCTCATATGGGAGGGGGGACGGTGGTGCTTACGGTCCCAGTTTGCAACGTCCGGCTCCCCATCATGGCACAAACCCTCCTTGCTAGGAACTCGGTTCCATTTCTTCTTCCATCCCCGTTCCACAGCGCCAACGCCGCCACGTTTGCTCAGCCCCTCCTTCCCCTCCTCCATGCTCTGCTGCCATGTTGACGTCTCGAACATGCACGTTGGCTAGCTTGGTCTCCCTTGGCTAACAGCGTTTGGCGTACAATCTAGATGACGACTCCAACAACTTGACTCTGTTGCTGGACAACCCTACTCCGGTCCGGACAACATGGACCCTTCTGCTCTACCTGACCTCGGCTGCTGAAGGCTGCGTCGGAGGCGAGACGGTCTTTTACCCGCACGACCGCAAGTCACCGCGTGAAGAGATTGCTGTGCCGCTTGAGACGGGGATGCTCCTCCTGCATAAGCATGGCGACGACTGTCTCCTCGTAAGCTCTCCCCATTTCGGAACGTTTTCTCATCCCACCCCTGGACTTAATACCTACCAGGAAGAGTGAATTAATGGCTAACAACACTAACCCAGCACGAGGGAAGGGAGGTGACTGCAGGTGAAAAATGGGTCCTTCGAACAGATTTGTGCATTAGGCGATGATACAACGATCGCCAAGCATTTCACGATTGGATATGCCGTGCAGGTCATGATACGCCTGACGACTTGCAGCTGCCACAATTGCTTTCTTTTTTTTGACCCTTCGGTCCTTTCTTTGCGTCGTAGTTCCCCGCCCCCGTGAATATCTGGTGATGGCTGCACGTGTCCCAACTAAGGCTTACAACCCGCAAGGATCTTGAACGTTAGTTAACGTTGGCTCGCGTACAGTTGTTCATTAGTCTTGGCCATAAAAGGAGGGAGGCTTTTGAATCCCTGAATGAAACCCCTTTTTTTACTGGCACTGGTAGATCATAGCTTCATACCTCACCACTGTAATGAACATGCATATTTTTAAGGCTCGCCTTCTTTAAAAACCACGGACAGTCTTGTGGTGCTACCAAATGCGTAATGTCTAGGGTCTACTCCGAACCAACATTTCAAATCCTTATAAGATAGAGACGGCGTCTAAATGCCCCTACCCAATTCCAGGTACACTATTTTTGCTCTAATACTCTTCCTCGCAGCCAACGAGGAATGCAAGGCGATCCATGGCGCTCTCCCCTTGCGCCTCTGTCTCGTAATCCGTCCCATTCTCACTAACATTGGCGTCTGCATCATGGCAGCCAGAGTCACTCGATCCATTCGCCTCGCTTTGACTTGATGATTCCTTCCCTTCGTCCGTGTCTGAAGTCAAAGATGCACATGTGTTTATCTGCGGCTCCTCAAACAGCGTCAGCGGCTGGCCCTGATGGATAATGGTCCCATCTGGCAAGTGGGTATGGAGATTAGCGTCCAGATCGGTCCGCACCGTCCCCGCTCCGCCGGCGTTACTGGGAGTTTCCAGCTGCTCGTGGGCGGCTGGCTCCGGATGCTGGGCTTCCATCCGATGGGTCGCAGCTGGGGTCAATGATTGGGACATGTCGCTGCCGCCAACCAGCCGGATCAGGACCCAATGAAATATCCAAGGAAAACTGATAAGAGGCATGCCATTAGATTCGGATTCCTCCGCCTGCATGGCATGGCCCGTGTCATCGAGCTCTTCTGGGCTAGCTGTGCCAAGGGCAATTCTTGTCTCTTCTGCAGTGACCACGTACATGGCCGCCACAAAGCGATCAATCATTTCAGTCTTTTTGCCACCTGCAGCATCATAGCACGCCTCTCGAAATCTCTGCTTCAGTGCGTCATACTCATGTCCAAGGTCCTCTTGGAGCTTGTAGTCCGATCCAATAGTTGGTTTCGACATGGGGAACCCAGTCCACAGCTCGAACTCAGTCTCCAGTTCAAATTGGCTAAGGAGCCTCCGGACACATGTGTCATACTGCGCTTTGATGTCTTTAGCTGCGTTAAGCAGGGCGCTATCCAGTTTGATTCTCTCATGGTTCAGAATTCGTGAGTCAAATGGACTGTCCCAAATGGGACAGAATCGGATCGACTTCTTCACGACCTTGTCGTAAATCACCCCGAGTGCTTTTCTAGAGCGGTAAACCCTCCGCTTCTTCTCCATAAAATGTGGCCATTCCCTAGGCTCGTTTTCTCTCTTCAATTTGGCCGGTTCGCCTGTCTTGGGGTAGTCAACTGCCTTGGAATGAAGTTGTGCCAAATTCAGACCTAGAACCAACTGTTAGATGATGATGCTCCATAAATCCTGACACATTAGGCACTTACAAACGGGCGACATCGGTCCATGCTTATCCGCCATCCCCATGTGGGAATGTGCGATTAACGCTAGCGTATCGTTCTTCATATACTTGACAAAGAAGTTCTTGAGGTCATCGACATTGACATCGCGGTCAATTTGCTGGGGCTTAGAACCGTCGTAGTCCATAGGCGGGTAGTTCCAAATTGGGGGCAGCAGCGTAGGTTCCCAAATGACGAAAAAGTCATCTCCATCCAGGTCACCCCCAGAAAGCATGTTGGGAACAGGGCGATCTCCAGTGGCTGGGAAAACAACTACATCCTTGAGGTGATGTAACTTTGGCTCGTCCACGGCCTCAACCATGCGTATGTCGCCTGGGTGCAGCGAAGGGTTGCGGCCAACAATGCACGGTCCTGTGATAACCCTTGTCCGGCTGTAACCCTTGGCATTTGTGACCTGAAGGAAAATCTGGGGTAACCTGTTGATGTCCATCTCTCGAGAGCCTTCTGTGGCATTTGAGTGGCCTCTAAGCGTCTGGGTCTCGTCAACGCAGCCGAGAACAAATGCGCTGTTTTCGACCTGGATCCTGGCTTTTTCTTTGAGTATCTTTAAAGACCATGACCGCCACAAGTTGAGAACGTTCAACACGAATGGTTCTGGAGCCTCGCCAGTTTTGAAGCCAGCTTCGAGCAACTCAGCAATTGCTAGAGTCGTTTGGTTCTCGTCAACATATCGTCTGAGGAGGCCAGCAGCGAAATTGCTGTCATTCATGGCCAATTCGTAGCTTTGCAGCTGGCGGTCGAGCAAGTTTACAAATGACGAGATTGGAACGCCGAGGGATTCCAGGATGATAATGGTCTGTCGGTTGAGTGTTGCGGTGGCAAATTTCGCGCAACGGATAATTTCAAGACCATTGAACTCCGACTTGAACTTTTCTTGAGACTCTCGAACATGAACCTCGGTTCCTTTGGCATCCGGCCAGAGGGCTAAGACGCCTTTGCAGCCTCCCATCCGAAATTGGAACGCGGATGGGTGATCGAATACATCAAGCCCCATATCCTCAATGATCATCTGGGCAATAAACTGGGATATTTTTCCCACGCCATCGGTGAAGCAGAAACCGTTCCGCTCGATATCTGGGATTGGGCGGATTTTCGGAACCGAAATGCCCCTAATCTCCCGGGTGGTGGACAGACACTGGCCCAGTCGGGCAGCGTACTTAGCCACGATTTTAATATGGCTAAACTGTCCCATCCACTTTCTAATATCATCGCACGAGATATGATCCGTCGGACAGAAAAAGTAAGCGCCATTTTGCCTGAGCTGAGAGCTACCAAAGGCAAGAAAGAGGTATACTCGGTCACCAATCCTGATGCCTTCGTAAAGCGCTCGCAGCAAGCGCTTGTAGATTTCATCATTTTGGTCTTTACTGACCCTGATGCGGCCATTCTCGTGCTCTTCAGAAAATTGGACACGCAGAAAGCGGTCGTGAATATGGCTATATCGTCGCAAGACGCGGTTTGACATTTCCACAGAGGGTGTGCTGAAACGAATTGTGGTTGGTGTGATGACGGCCTTATGCATAAGCGCACAGTAGTGGGGGATTCGGAGCCTTGGAAAATGAGCTGCAGCATCGGGGTTCTGAAAAATGCCCATGGGGTCTTGAACTGACTCGTTGTGATCATCAAGGTACTCAAGTAAAAGCCTTGCCTTCATTTCATCCATGCAGGAAAGCTCATTGAGGAACTCGGATGAAATGGTATGCTCATTGAGGAGTCCTCTCGAAATACAAACTTCAAGCTGGTAACGTACCTCAAAAGGCAGTCGAGTAATGGGCGCCGTGGAAAATTCAAGAAGATGCAGGGCATTTCTTTCTGACAGGCGGGGATGGTCTAGAAGACCCCAAATCTCCGGT
The DNA here is from genome assembly GCA_020975415.1 of Calonectria hawksworthii. Classification (NCBI taxonomy): domain Eukaryota; kingdom Fungi; phylum Ascomycota; class Sordariomycetes; order Hypocreales; family Nectriaceae; genus Calonectria; species Calonectria hawksworthii. The sequence goes on along the minus strand of JAHXZK010000001.1, from coordinate 635,616 downwards.
TTGTCACCATAGCTGATGCTGAAATCGCTGCAAACACGGCTAGCAATACTGAAATCCTCAAGAGCACTAATCAGCTGTTGGCTCATGGAAGCTCCTCGAAAGACGAATTTGAGGGTCGTCCAGCGACCAATATCAATGAATCCTGGATCGTTGTATTCGGTGTGTAGCGCCACAGGATGCTTCATCGGGCGTCTAATATCCTCCAAGATATCTGTCACCCGGTACCAGGCCTCGTTCGAGTTCCAATATGTGGCATCCTCTCCAAAGGTCGATTGGATATGCTGCCGCTTCCAATAATACTGTGGAACACATTTCAAGGGTACCACAAGCGACATGTCTTCATCTTTGGAGATCAGTCGGCAAACTTCTTTCATTGTTGCAAACTCAATGACAATCTTGTACTGTCGCATGTGCCCGCCCGATGGAGAGGCAACAGTCATTGGGAACAACACAGTAAGGCGTTTGAATTTGAGGTCAACTTGAAACTGCAGAGAATCATCGCCGTCGAAGACGGAAAGGGACTTGAGGATCTTCATGGACTCGGGATCAAGAAGGCTTCCAAACTGAAGAACTTTCAACGAAAAGTTCATTTTGATAAGATGTTGGCGTTCCACAGAGACCGGGCTCTGAATCCAACATTCCCTGGCGGATTGGGCTGGTCTAACGTCGATGTTGAACTCGTGCCGACTGTCTGGGTGCATCACGGAATACTTGCCTCCTTTCCAAAAGGCGCGATGAGGTGGTGGTTCAAATCTGACCTTGGCTGTCATACTTCTGCCTGGCTTTCCATCTTTGAAGATGTCCATGTAGACAATATCGCCTTCATGGGAGAACCAGTCCCAGATATTGGCCAGAGTTGTCGAGGAGGGCAAGCCGTCAAGGCGTACCATGAAATCTGGCCAAGTTTTCCAATCCTCGTATACCGGGACATGGTGCGCATTTTCGCGTCGTTTCGAGCTATCTCGACTGCTTGTATAGCTGTCCGGTCGCCACGGGCGTCGACGTGGGGAAGGCTGAAGGGAGCCCATCTTGATCTGTGAATGGCAAGTATTAGCGAAAGTTTTCGGGGCAGGGATCAAAACTATAAGTGTGCTTTTAGAGGACGAAAGAGAAACACAACGCGGCGTGATGATGGTCACATTACCTTTGACTTTCAGCAGGCCAAATAAGGTGGCCACAGGCATAAGGCCTCAATCGTGCAGCCGACTACCTTGATGGCTTGGCCGAAATAGATGCAGGCGAGTTTATTTGAGGTTAGAAATCATGAGGAAGGCTGCAAGGGAGAAGAGATCTTTGAGAGATGAGAAAGAAGCAAGGATCAGGAACAAGAAGTGCCTGCTTTTTGTACCTATACATTGGGAACAAAGCAGTGATTCAATGCAGCGGCACGTTCTAAGCTAACGGCTGCGTACATTCAAACACGAACCAGAAAGAAAAAAAGCCTTGCTAGAAGGTTCGAAGACGGGAAAGGTGACTTGTTTGCCTTGACTGCATCGCCTCTGCAGCCGTCCGATGTTCCCTCCCATGGCGGCTAGGTACCTCGTACTCTACTCCTAAACACCATCTTGCCGTTGCATTCTCTCCCACCAATCAGCTAGCTTCTTACCCCTTGTCCTTTCCCGTCTTAGCCGGGACCAATCACCTCAAGCGTGGGTGCTCGATTCTGACAAAGGAAGCTTCCTTATCAAACAAGATGGCCCAGGTTTGTGTAACGTCTCGCAAAGTTTGAATCCTTCACCGCCCCTGCATGCCAAAACACACGCAACCTCAGTCGCACTCAATGCTTCGCCTCTTTTCCACCTTTCTTTCCAATTAATTCTCGTCCGTCGCTAGCAACCGCACGCCTTCAATTATGAGCAGCTGCTCTTGTACTCGAGGTCATCACAAATTGTCAATGGCACCAGCATCTAACCCGTACGGCACAAAAATTATTTAAATGCTGCATCTATCCTGAAAACACGAAAATGTGTGTGCGCTGCCTCCGTTGTTGCCCACTTCCCCTCTTTTTTTCTCCGTCCATCATCATTCAGCCTTCTCGATTTGTTCTCGAATCTTGAACACCGACGACACAGCTGTTTCCGACCCAGGGTATTTGATGCCCATCCACGGCACATCCATGATCTTTCCTGGGTTCATGACCCATCGTGAATCCAGCGACCCCTTAAGAGCGCTCATGACGGCCAATGTCTCAGGGCCGACTTCCCAGAGGAGACTCTCCTTCTTGCCCCAGCCAATGCCATGCTCACCGGTACATGTTCCCTCCATGTCCAACGCCCGCTTCACCATGTTCTTGACGCACTGCTCAACCTTTTCTCGCTCACCAGGAATGTCCTTGCTGTACATGATACTCTCATGGAAGTTGCCGTCGCCAATGTGGCCCAGGATACTGGCAAAGAGACCGAGGTCATCCATTTCCTTCTTGCTCACCTCAATAATGTCAGCGAGGCGACTAAAGGGGACCGCGACGTCGGTACTCCCTATGCCAAAGTTAGTCATGGTACTAAACCTCACCATCATAGTTAGCCGGTAACTCACAGGTCTCTTCTCCGCTCTTCCTCAGTGACAACATAGACCAAAGCGACTCTTTTCGCGCCGACCACAGCAGCTTTTGCTCGCGCTCGTCCCGAGCAAACTCAAAGTTGCCTCCCTTGTTGGCAGATGTAATCTTCTTCACACGATTGATGGCATCCCTAACACCCTCCTTTGTGCCGCCGAACTTAAAAAACAGTGTGGGCGTCTCCTTCCAGACTCTAGGAGCTGTGGCACCCCCCAGGTTGACAACCCTCATCTGAACCTCATCCATAATTTCCATGGCAGCAATAGGCACACCCGTCTGCATAACACCGGCGGCGGCTGCAGCAGCATCGCGAATGGTGGGGAAAGTGACAACTGCCACAGAATATTCTTCAGGAACCACGGCAAGTTTCAGTGTAGCTGGTGAGGCGTCAGTGCAGTTCTGTCTAATATTTCCAGCCGAGGGGCATCCAGGTCTTGCATACCTTCAGTTACCAGGCCCAGAGTTCCCTCGGATCCAACAAAGAGCGAGTTGAGGTTATACCCAGCAGAGCATTTTCTAGGCCTCCTTCGCGTCTTGATGACACGCCCATCCGCAAGAACCACAGTTAGGTTGATGACCCAGTCCTTCATGGTTCCATATCGTACGGCATTGGTTCCCGAGCAGTTTGTTCCAATCATACCTCCGATCTTTGCACTTGGGCCTGTATTGCTCTTGTCAGTCATCTCAAACTGATAAAAAAGAAAAGCAGCCTGCATCTTCAACATACCTGGATCGATGGGAAAGAAAAGACCGCTCTCCATCTGAGCCAGCTTCTCGTTAAGGTCCTGCCATCCAATGCTAGGCTGTACCACAATGTCCATATCTTCCTTGTTAAATTCGACAATTTTGTCCATGTACAGGAAGTCAACACTGACTCCTCCGTAAGGAGCAGAGAAGTTGCCCTCCAGACTAGAACCACCAGAGTACGGAATTATGGGCACACGATACTCATTGCAAATACGCGCAATTATGGATACCTGTTCCGTATTCTGCGGGTATGCCACAGCTACAGGTAACCTGTCCAGGTTGACTGATGACCACTCTGAATAGCCATGCACTCGAAGATCTTCCGAATCTGTGGAGATGATGCCCTCGGTTCCAATCTCCTTTTCGATCTTCCGAATTGCCTGCGATCAAGTCAGAATCCGGATTCAAGATGCTATCTTTGCCGCCGAAAACTTACTTCCTCCATCTCAGCTAGAGTGGCATATCGAGAGCCAGAGGTTCCAAATGGCCCCTTAGCATTGTCCTGCCCGTTTAAACTGGAGGAAAGACCCCAGCCAACAGCTCCTGCCCCGACGGCCACAGCCAGAACCTTCAGACCAGACCAGCCTGAAGCCTTGTTGGGCTCACCGGACCGGGCCGAAGAGAGCTCCGGACCTTGACTCCGGGGAGTAGTTGAGAAGCCACGTCGGGCAACAGTCCTCCTGGCGCCGCGGCCCAGGAGTGTGCGAGCACAGCATCTTGCCGACATGCTGCAAATTTGAGATTTCTTTTTTAAATTTTTTTTTAAACAGCGACTAAACTTTCGAGCGGTGGACGGTCCTTCGGTGAGTCTTGGACGCCCCGCAATTAGGTGTGATGTGGACCCAGGCCAGATCAGATAACCGGCACCGGCCGTGCTTTCGGGCTCCGCTTTGAGGCTTTTGCGGACGTCGTCGCTTTTTGCCTGTGCGTGCCCTTGCAAACCCCCGTTTTTTGATGGATGGGTGCCGAGAGAAACGGGTGATCCGTGCTTTGGTAGAGTTGAATCGCGGCAATGACCACAATCGAAGGTAGAGGTTGGTTTTCCGCCGGCCTCTGAAAGGGAAAGTGCAGAGCCGTGTAATTGAGGACCTGTTGACAGGTGGTTGAGGGAGGGTCGAGGTTACAAGGTCAACCCGACAACAACCAAAGACTTGGACGATGAGGGCGAGAGGGGAAAAGTTGCAAGAAGTGCAATCAATTCTCAAAGATGAAAGACAAATGTGAGCCGCAGAAGCTAAGCGGGAAACCCCAAGTTTTAAAAGACGGAAACTCGGAACGGGTCACGATGGGGGTACATATACTCGGTACTGTCTGTAATCATCCATCAACCATTACCGCCCCGGTCCCAGCTCCAGTCTAACCCAAGTTCCCTCATTATCGCGATACGCGGGGCCCGCCATCCAAGACTGTGCATGGCGATTTTTTAGTTCTCTAGGCGTTCAAGTGGAGATTTGGCATTGGGGGGTCTTTGCTGTTTTCCCGGTCTCTGGCGTCGATTAATGCAGAGTACAATGATTCTTGGCGGGACAGCTCTCATGACGGTGGTTGTCCCTCACATCATGGTATTTCTTTTTTTTTTCTCTCCTTACATGTTGCTTCAACATAAACCGCTATCGGTCAGAAGAATGCTAACAACACCTAAAGAAGTCGGTGAGCCCAAAAAAAAAAAAATCGCCCCAGGTGACGAGATTTGGCATCGGTGTTCATGCCGCTGTCTCATTCTTCCTGCTTTCGCCTCTTGGATGCATCCACATCCCCATCCATGGCATGGTTTCCACCCCATCCCACCTTCTCCCACGCACACCCCATCTTTTTCTGCCCTTCCCCACCCGTGTCACGTCGTATGCATTTGGCCTTTCTTCTCTTTTTCTTACATGGTGCCTCTGTTCGCCCAACTGTGTCTCACGGGAAACCGGGTTGCAAACGCTCGCGGCGACAAACCCAACCATTGCCCCCCCTCCTTCGCCCCAGAAAATCCGATGGCGCACACCATCACGATGAGGAGGGTGGTGGCATTTCCTGAGCGGGTATGCAGCTGGGGGACCTGATTCGCTTTGACTGCGGCACATCGCCATACATGAGAGTTGCATCAAGGACTCACACACACACACACACACACATGCTTGGCTCTTGCAGACCCGCGCATCGGCCCCGGATCTTCGCTCGACGTGGACGGCATCAGCCCCTTAGTCAGGAATTGCCAGCCTCACGCGCAGCGAACCAGGAATGTCTCAATCCCCCCCGCCCTGCAGCTAGGCCATTTGGCTCAGTCCCAAAGCGCATGCTTGTTCCCATGGACTCGTGCCGAGGCGTGCTTTGACGAATAGCCATCCATGTGTTTCTAGCTGATTAGAAACCGTTCGCGGCGGATTGGAGATGGTCAACTTGGGGGCGGGTCAACCGCCGTTGATCCCCAGTCGAGCTAATGTAAGCTACCACTCTTGTTCCAGCCTCGAAACGACATGACTATCCGTAAGCGGGTCTATCCTTTCAACGACGAAGTCGTACCCCTTTTCCGTCACCGTTTTACGAATCCCTTTTTTTTTCCTTTTCCCCCGGGCGTGGGGTAGGCACCAAGAAACAAGCCGCTGCCTTCAGCCTCAGGTCATCCGACACCAGCACACTTCCTATATGTACACTACAAGGTCCCCTGTCGTGTGTTGTCGAACATCCCGACGCCGCATATCCCCTCTCAGATCCAAGACTTGCGCCACCCAATTAAATCACATTGAAGAGGTCATACTGAGTAGGGGCAATGTTTCTCTCGAGTCAACTGACTTTTTTTGGGTTTCGGGCATTGTGTCGAATCTTGGCTTTGGCTGCTCGAATCCGGGACCCGAGCCGATTCATCGATACGATCGGAATATGAGTTGCACAAAATGATAACTGATGGCAACGGCTTGGCCACCAAGGCTGAAATCAAGACTGAGATCGCGTTTTGTCTTCTGGCAGAATCATGGCATAGCTATGGGCCCCCGACAAGGGCCTTGAGGCTCGCTTCGCGTCTTTTTTCAATGTCTCAGTCGCCAAAGTCAAACAAGCCCCAACTCATCAGTGCCGCCGCCTCGTGCGCTTAGCTGAGCCAGCTCTCTGGCATGGCATCGCCTCGCATTGCTTTTTCAAAATCCCTCACGCAAAGAATAGCCAGAAGTGCAAATCGAAGCATCCAGAACAGAAAAGTTTCTCTTCTGACCATCCTTGATCCCCGGGGGTGTGCCCAGAGGCACAAAAGCCTTTGCCCAAGTCGGATGCATGCAGCAGCCCATTAAGCGGAGAAGGGGGGGGGGGGGGCCCTTTTGCACAACCACACAGCCCACCTCCCACTTTTCGTAATGTACGCCAGAGGGACATCAATATTCATGTAGGAACCAGGGGCATTGGCCGATCCTGCGCTGCCACTGTGCCTTCTCGAGGGGACTATGACGCTGCTGACCGACACACCGAGACCGCTTCTTGCCATGTCGCTGTTGTGTAGCCCAAGGTCAAAGCACGCACCAAGAACTAAGACGCACCACCCACACACGTCAACATCTCGACTTACATGCAGTCATCCGGCTGTAATTTTTGGGGCTCATCAACCAGGCCCCCCCATCTTTTTTTCCCTCTCTGCTCCTCGGCTTCGCCATCGTCTGGCGTCGGGTTTTCCCAATGCAAGCACCCCCGCTTCAAATGCATCCACGTGCCTTGCTCAAGGTAGCATTTCGCCCTCTCTGATGCTGATGTTCGGAAAACGCACCTCTGCTGGGTCGACGGGGAGCTCGAGGGTCCAGGGTAGGTTTCCACCGCACTAGCAGCGGAGTCGCCAGATGGCTACCTCAGGGGAGCATCAGGGACAGGGCAAAATTGCCACGATCAAATTTCAACTTTTCAACTCTGCTGCCAAGTAAGCACCCGTTTGACCTTCCTCAAAGCAAACCCCGGCGAGTGAGAAACGCCAGCTTTTACTTCTCCATCCCGGTCCTCGTCATTACAAATCCCACTGAGACCGTACCCCCACGAGGACCCAGAATGTCACGACTCCACTTCCCAAACAGCATTCGCCCACCAACGGTTAGAGCTTGACGCCGGGGATCCATCAATTGACGTCTTTCCGGTCCTGCTAAAATATGCATCATGCCGGCACGGCCAACGGCTTGCGTGATCTTGCACATATGGAACGATACTTCCGGCACTGAGACGGAAAACCAGCAACCCAACACGGGGGAAGAGAGGAGGGGGAGAAGAGGAGGGACAGCCGGGCTGAGGGGATGATAGCTGTTGCATGGTTCCCCACGACTTTGTCCCCATCGATGCCTACCTCCATGCCGGAGGTAATCAAACGCAGATCTCGGCTCCCCTGCAGTCAACGAGGCCAACATCATACGAGCTCCTTCCACCAGAGAACATTGAGGCCTCTGCCAGCTTTGGTCAAATACTGTAGCGGTATCGGACGCACCATTGAAGCTGACATGGCGGTCGTAGGCGTGCACACAGTTTTCCTTTCTAATTTGTGCAACCCACTGACATGGTTTTGCCTGGTGTCCGAAACCCGAAACCAACTACACACATATAGTCACGAATTACGCATAATCTTTTTTTAAAGAAAAACATTATCGGAATAGACAGTTCGTTTGGCTCAAATTCATCTTTTATCGTTAGCCCCATGGGCTGGCTATCTCCAGGGTAGTTAAAGCCTTAAAAAGCAAACGTCAAATCCGAGACTCCAGTCCACATGCCTTTTTCCATTCCAGTCACATTTAGTGGTTAAGAGCGCGGCGGCGGTCACGCTCCTCAGCGATGGTGAGCTTGACACCCTTGCCCTTGGGCAGGGAGACCCAGGGCTTATCCTGGCCAATGACGAAAACGTTGCTCTCACGGGTAGCAAAGCTGTTGTCAATGGCGTCCTTGATGTGGACGATGTTGAAGCCACCATCGTGGCGCTCACGGTGGGTGATGACACCGACACGACCCATGTTACGGCCACCAGTGACCATAGCGACGGCACCAGTGTCGAACTTGACAAAGTCGGTGATCTTGCCAGTGGCAATGTCGATCTTGACAGTGTCGTTGACCTTGATCAGAGGGTCAGGGTAGCGGATGCTGCAGGGGAAAAAATAGGTTAGCAACATGATAGGGAGGGGGGTACATACAACCGTCAAATAAAGCTTCCAATGTCGTCGCGTGTGAATCGAATCGACCAAAGCTTGATCCAACGGCTGAATGATGTCTGACAGAACTCACGTTCTCGCATCGTGCGTGACCAAGAATGGGATTCCACCGCGACCAAGCTGAACACGCTTGACCTTGCCCAGCTTGTACTCGGCCTCCTCGGTCTGGATTCGGTGGACGGTGAAGCGACCCTTGGTGTCGTAGACGAGACGGAAGTTCTCGCCGGTCTTCTCGATGGTGATGACGTCCATGAAGCCGGTAGGGTAGGTCTGGTCGGTGCGGACCTTGCCATCGACCTTGATGAGGCGCTGCATCAGGATGGCCTTGGTCTCACGGTAGTTGAGAGCATACTTGAGTCGGTTTCGGAGGAAGACGATCAGAGGCATGCAGTCTCGGAGCTTGTGAGGACCGGCAGAGGGCTTAGGGGCGTAGGTGCCCGAAAGCTTGTCGAGCAGCCAGTGCGAGGGGGCGCTAAGGCGCTTCTGGTGCTTCTTGCTGTAAAAAAATTGTCAGAATATTCAATTCCTTGGTGTTGAGCGTCGAGCGCCGTCGGGAGGAGGGGGAGGGGGTGCGACGAGATTCGCAATCGCTGCGCACTCTGCAAAGGCGGGTTGCGAAGCGATTGCGGGACTCTCTTGCAGTGTGATGCTACTCACATTCCGCGGGCCATGGTGTCGAATGGCTGTGTTGTCGGCGGTGATGAAGATGGACAAACGGACCTGGTGGACAAGGGACGAAGTGTGAAATGCTAGACCACTTCTTTTTTTTCTGGTGAGCGCTAGCTAGCGGGTTCTTGCCCTACCAGGATAATTTTTTGTGTGGGTCACGTGGTTAGACGACTGGCTGACTCAGCTGGGGAACCGTTTGTGAGAGCCCAATGCAGACCCCGGATTTTCGAGATTTTAGTGCGCAAATCCGAGTGGTTTGGCGACATGCCAGTTCATACGTCAGTCCTCTCAATGGCAAGCCCTGAACAAGCGCTCAAATAACGTAGATTATTGCCAGTTCAGGCTATCCGAGGCGTCATAAAAAAATAATAAAATATCAATCTTATATAAATAGTAGTCTTCTTAGATGGGATTCTGTGATGCTCTCCAGCTCTAGACAAACTAACCTTTCTTGCCCATCGTTTCCGCTCATTGCTGCTCATGAATGTCTACCCAACCCAGTTCCGTTTTTGCCTGTGGAGGCATCCTGTGTTACCTTCCACCCACTAGCGCCCAGATATTTAATCTCCCAAAATGAATGACCGACAATTAGCGTGTGCTGCCATGCTGTGGTGTCCCTAATCTACATGCGCCCAATGGTTTCCCTTATACAAACCCAATTTCCCAACTCCTGTCCCGAAATGGGACGCTCATAATCCACACAGAGCAACCGAAGCTGCTTTCAAAACACACTTGTGATAGCCGGCTATCTTGCGTTGCGTTGCGACCTCTCCGCTATGCTGTCGAGACCGTCTCGACGTAGCTCCGGTGCAACAATTCCGGGAGAAACCGTGGTCGCCATCGAGTCTATGGGCATAGCCCGTGAATTCCCTTGTAAGAGCTTGGCGTCGTCGAGCAATAGTCTTGATATGTCCATCTCGCCACCCATGAACTGAGTTGTTGTCGACTCACCAAACTCGAATCCTTGTCCAGAGTGCGAGTTTTCGAGCGTGTCAATTCTCTGGAGCGGCCAGCGTGGTAGCTCGTCCCTCGGAGCCGCAGGATTCATTTGCGGCTCAAGCGTCGCTTTAGACGGCTTGAGCGAGTTGTTGATGGACATGTTGATGGACGGCTCCATGATATCGTTGTTGCGAGCACCATCCTTCGCCTGGAATGTGCCCTTTTCTATTCGTTGATAAATATTGGCGTACTTATTGCGCACCCGATCTCTCAAATCTGTAGGTTGCCTGCTGCTAAGGTGGAAGCGTGGGTCGCGCTGGATTTTTGTCCATGCTGGACCGTGTAGATCAAGACCTTCTAAGATTTCACGATCATCCTGCTCGGTAAAAGGCCGCCGCTCACGCCGATGAGATTTCTTGAATGGTCCGTGGATACCGATTTTAACAAGATCCTCCATCTTTTTGCGATGTGCCCGGCTCCTTTTCGGCCTTTGGTACGGGTCGATTTCTCCAGGCGGGGAAATCCTTCCCTTTGCTGTTGTTGAGGCCTCGCCATCTATTAATATTTTGTCCAGGTGATTGTCGGCCTTGCCCTTTTTAGATTCCGGCGATGCGACTGATGGTGAGCCAATAGAAGACTTGCTAGATCTACGTAGTTCATCTGGACAGCAGGTTCTAAACCTGTCTTTTAAATCACCAGCCGTGCGGTCGTTGAATTTGAAATCAGGATCTTCCAAGATGCTGGTCCATTTTCCAACACCGTGCCGATTGACGCCAAGCAAAAGATGATTTGTTTCGGAGTCGGACCACTTCCGTCGAGGTTTCGTGGCACGCTTTCTTGCCTTGTTAGCGCCCTTCTCGGCTTCTGGGGATGCCTGATTGATTTCGTGGAGAAGCTTCATTTGCGTTCCCTCTTTCCCGTCAAAGGAGTCTGAAGAGATGGGCGGGAATAAAGCGGCGTGCGGGGGCGGCTCATGCAGACCATTGATGATGGGCGGCATGACTGGGGCCGTCTGGGCGGCCTTTTGCTTCTTGAGGGGTTGCGGAAGCTGCACGAAATCATCTTTGGTGTGAAGGCCGCGATGGCGCTTCTTGTTGGAGGCATCTTCGAAGGTGTCGGAGCTGTCGTCGAGGATCTTGTTTAGCGAGTGGGATGATTCTGGCGACTCGGTTTCTCCCAGCAGCAACCGCAATGGAAATGCGGCCGATGTGCCCGTGTATTTTCCATCGTGCCGTGTGGTGTCTTTCCGGTGTTCGGGAGAGGCGTCGTCGCCGGCAAGGTAGAGCGAGGCGGCTGGATTAGAAATCGGCTGGGCGTCTAGGTTGGACCTGTCTCCCCGGTGGTTCGCGTCCGGCTCGAGCGGGGGCAAAGGTTGATCCGAAGACTTTGGGAGGGGCAGAGAATGGAGGGGAGGCAGATCGGTATGCGGGAGTTGAGGCGTCGATGAGTCGTTGAGCAGGTGAATCAAGCGTGGCTCGATCGTGGCCATCGTGGGCTCGCGGGATTGGGGTGGCGCATTGGGTATAAGTGGGCGAGAGGCGAGGTGCGGCGGCAAGACGAGATGGGGTGGTGGACGGGACAGCAAGAAGAGGCAGAGGCGGAGGGTGAGAGAGGGGAAAAGAGATGAAGAACGGGCGACGGCGGACGAAAAAAGAGAGACAAGATCGATCACCAACTCATGCTGGGTCTTGGAATAAAGGAATCACAAATCGAGGTTGGGGGTGCTCTGGTTAACGCCGGTGGTCTCACCTGGGTGTCTCTGGGCTGGCAGCACGTGAAATCGCCACATAGTGGGTGGTGAGGTGAAGGAAGTAGAGTGAATGGAAGCTTGCGGCCGCTGCCATCGGCCATGCACTACCCGGCGCCCTCCTCGTTCCGCTACCGTACCCTTACCCGAGCCAGTGCCAGCGCTGTGAAGGGCATGCTCCAGGGGGGCCTCTGCCGTGGTCGGCGCTAACGGCCAGAAGCGGCCGAGGCGCCTTGTGCTTCTCGGCCTGGTTGGGATGGGGATGGAACCTCGTGCCCCGGGCTACAAGCACGAGTGTGCGGTACAGGTGGGCGAAAACAGGACAGCAAGCGACAGGACTGGACAATACTGCCGGCACTTCCCGGTCCCACACGCCGGGCTTCAAGGTCCTCCAGCCATACAACACGACGGGCACGTTGCTCTCTCGGCTACACGCTGTCTTGCCTTGTCTTGACTGTGCCTGTGCTTGTCTTGGCTGCTGCTTCGGCCCGTCACATCACACTGTAGGTGCCTGCCTACCACTGGCCTGCTGGTGGATTTACTTTTATCCTACCCACTACGGATCCCTATACCCCTAGAACGAGCCGGGCCAGGCCAGGGGAGGGAATCTTGGCTACACAGCTCCGAGTTTCGGGACAGACACCCGTCGTTGACAAGTGACGTTTGTTTCTCGGAGAGTTGTCTGATCCCCAGTATTGCGGAACCCCAACCCGTCCAGTCTCGCCACTGACACGACATTGCCAATTTACCTTGCACCGTCCCAATTCAGCCATGGCCTCCTCGCTTCCGACCATCCCGCGTCTTGTGTTCACCATATTCGAGCCAATCTCATTGTACGTAACTGCTGTGTTTCCTGGTGTTTATTCAACATGCGGCCGAGGGTAGCAGTCTGATTGACATGTATGCTATCAGGGTCGGTGGCTTTCTGGGTGCTATAGCTGACCCCGCGTGGTTTGTTGCTGAGCAAATCCCCAATACCGCCCCAGTCATTTCCAGCAACGGCGTGATTGTGGCCTTGCAGCTGGGCAACATCTATCTCCTGCTTGCCATGATAGGTCTCGCGGTGCTCAACACCACGTCCGAGGTTAAGGTTGTCAGAGCTTACTTGTTTGCTTTGTGGCTTGCCGATATTGGCCATGTCTTTATTAGTGGCTATGGCCTTGACAGGGACGTATTGACGAACCCTGCGCAATGGAACGCCATGGCTTGGGGAAACATTGCCGTGACTGTAAGTGGACGCTATCTTTATTCTATTTTTTTCTATGTATCACGGGCTGCATCGGTTTAACGCGTGCGACAGATCTTTTTGTTCCTGATGCGATCAGCTTATTTCTTGGGGCTGTTCGGCCCAGACCGCATGGATGCAGTATCTGCAGGGAAGAAGAAGGCGTAAAAAAAGATCAGATCCCCTCTGACGCTGATCAGGGTCCTAGGACCTACTGTAATATTTTAGACAGCAAGCTAGCTCTAAGATAGACTCCCTTTCTTGAAAAATCTTTCCGAAAGCGACCCTCCATCTCACCAACATTGAGGCCAACGTCTCCGCATCCCAATCTGGGGGTGGTGGGGTGCTGTGTGAGCAAGGCAGCCAATCAGTACCTGCTTTGAATGATAAGCGCGGCACGTTCCTGCAACGCTAGCCCAGAGCACGGGCCAACGACCAAGTGTAGGGTTAGGGTTAGAGTTAGGATGAGGTGAACGCGACATCAAAACAAAAGCAATCACGGTCAACATCTACGCATCGCTCCCATCTGCTGTCGCCTTTTGCTATCACCTTTTGCTATCAATCGCCCTGGCTTGCCCGCGCGCCCATCATGGCGACCAGGAATAGGAGTAGAAGAGGCAATATGGACCCTCCGGCTTCAGCGCCGCATCCTGCCCCAGCACGCGCTAGCACCCGTCGTACTTCTCGTCAGACAGCGGCGTCCAACGCAGCCGACCCGGTTCTCACCCCGCAAGGTCTACGCCTCACCTCGGAGGTCTCAAGGCATACAGGACCGGCAACCATTCCAATTGCACGTCGCGGTGCGCCCGCTGGTAGATACGCGGCCAGCGTGGCCAGCATCAGAACTGTGCCATTGCGTGGTGATGAATCACAGCTAGGTGAAGAAGATAGGGGATCCGAGGGCCCTTCACCACCAGCTTCTGTCCACGAAGTTTCGGAAGAGGAGAAAACCAAGCGTAAAATCATGGAACTCACCCTTCCCGATCTTGAATATGCCACGACTGAGCTGATGCGGCGGCTTGAACATGTCGACCTCAATGATCCGGTCCTTCGCCGCCTTCTTCAAATCAAGATGGAGGCATTTGCGAGTGTTCGCGGAAGCTTCGAGGAAGACCATACATCCCCTTTGATCGAGTGGGCACAGGCTTATGATGTCTGGGTCGACGAAGAATTCACAAAGGCAGTCAACATCATGGTTCGGGCAAATATTGCCACAGCTCTCCAAGAAACAGTGGCTCTTGAAGCTGGCGAGCAGACAGACCCGATTCTTCTACTCGACAAAATCAACACGTTTTTCCCTTATCTGTTTATCAGCTCAGATGAGATGTTTCAGGAACCCGAGTTGCTTCTTGACATTCGCACTTGCTACCTTATCGAGTCGCTGGACGGGTTTGAGGGAAAACCTGAGGATGCTCGTGAGCTCATCGCTTCGGTATTTTGTGAGCCCTCGGAGGGTCGAGACTACCCTCAGCGGTTTACTACTGGGCCTTTCAAAGGCCTGGGGTCGACTTCTGAAGAGCGTCTTGAAGAGTTGGTGTCGGAAAGAATTACAAAGATCCTTCCAATCATTAACAAAGACAAGAAAACATTTGGAATTCACCGACTGAGACAAATATTCCCTTTGGAAGAATTGCTAGCAGAATTCAAGGCCTGGCTCCTTGAAATATATGCCTTGGTTGAAGCAGAGAGCCAAAACCCGATCGACCAGGTACCAGGGCTAAAGGAATCAATCCAGCTTGCGAGCGAGATTGAAGACAGCCAGACCGATGGTGCCTCACAATCCCAGCCTATTGTCCGGGCTGTATCGGGCGAGGTTGAGTATGCACAACCCTCCTTCTTTCAACCGATTATCGATATTAATGTTTTTACAGACCTAGCCTATTTGTTGACGAGATGTCCCTTCAATACGTCAATAGTAAGGGCCAAAACAAGCGTTCGGTTCCTCCATCAAATCAGCAACAAATTATGCCTCCACCAGGAGCACCTAGAGATTATACGGAACATACAAATGACAACTTGCTGTATTCGCCAGCACCTGCATCTGTTTATAAGCTTGGTAGGAGGCAACCTGAAGCCCCCCCATCAACACGGAAAAAGATTCGCGACCCTTTTGAAACGATTTCCGAGGAGGATGATGATGATGATGACGAGGAAGATGCTTTTGAAACCGACACTCGCCCTGTGGACAAGGGGAAGCGGGCAGCCATCGCGTCTGCAATACCTGAGGCGAAGCGCCGTCGAGCCGTCGAGTCTGAGTCTCGCGAAGCAGCTCCTGACGGCAACAAGTCTCCATCGAGCTCGATGCCTCCGCCATCTTCTAGACTATCTCAACCTCCTGATCCTTTTCAACCTTCCCAGGCCGATTTCGAGACCATCAAGCTTGCCAAGAGGCAAATAATATCCCAACAAGCCCGAGCCCAGAATGCCCGAGCACAATTCGCCCCGGCCAGCAGACAGCGCCATGTCTGGTCTCACCATGATTGCCTGCTACTTCTCCAGCTGATCCGAGAGCGCCACGCAGCGTGGTCTACCATTGAACGCAACGACGGGGATAAATTTGAACACCCTCGAAACCAGCAAGCCTACCGCGACAAAGCTCGCAACATGAAGGTCGATTACCTCATCACCGATGCCATCTTGCCCCCGTGCTTTGATCTCGTCGCGTTGGGCAAGAAGGAGATTGAGCGCCTCATCAGTCTGGGGAAGAATCCGTACCGAAAAGAATCCGATATCGGCGCAGACGGCCAAGCCATCAACACTGAGTTCACCAGCGGCGTGGATGAATAGCAAACTTCCTGTGATGACAATAACGATGAAACCAGTGAGCGTTTTGTTTATGAGTATGACGAATGACATCTTATTCAGTGTGGCATATGATATGTTCTAGCCGGGGTTTGCCGGCCTTGTTCGTTTTTTTCCCCCGTGTTTTTGTAGTGGGAGGTTTCAGGTTCATCCATACAATATAGGGTCTTGATGGGCTACGGGTCTTGCTGATACGAGGACGATGACGAATATACATTGGAGGAAGAAAAAAACGAGGTCATAGCTAAAGAGCTTGCGCGGGCGCTATGCGAGTGTGTATATGTTTATTTCATCAATCTGATTCATCAAGCTAGTTTTGCCAAAAGTCTTACCTTTTCAACATAAACAAAGACAGAACCCCAGTGCAATTCACATAGCAAACGAACAAGACACCAATGGAAAGTTAATCAGTGAGCCCGTATTTGAAAGGAAACAGAGTGACGTAAAAAAAAATCGATTTGACCTCGGTAGCAAAAAAAGTAAGAAAACAAAGAAAAAGAGACGTCTCCCGGACAAAATAATCTACAGCCACACACCATCACACATCCTCATATACTCGCTGCGTTCTTGGTTTTCTTCTGGTCCAGATAACTTCCTACACGTTCACCTCCCTTCTCCCTTTCCCGCCACCTTTCACGTCAGAACCGTCAAGGCCGAGAGGTCGGTACTAGCTTGAACCCTCGGACCTGCGGAGGGGCCAGGAACACCAAATATCTCGAGAGACGTAAATAAGAGTACGGAAAAAACACTATGTTGTAAAAAAGGGAGCCGCAATGACGGTGCGGTGAAGGACATGGAAGAAAAAACGAAAAAAGAGAAATCCCTTCTTTTGGTTTCGAGGCCGCTGACACAAACGCCCACCCATCCGGGTTAAATGTTGAGAAAAACAAGCAGTGAAGAAGGTTGGCGAAGGAGCGTCCATGCGCCAGGTAGAGCGAGTTCCCCGCAGGAGAGCAAGAAGGTGCCGAATCTTTGGTAGACTCAATCTGAGTCTTGATCCCAAGAATGCTCGCTTGTCTCACTAACGGTCTCCAGTGCGACAGGCCGCCGCTTCGGAGCGTCCCGTCCCCACCTCGTGGGCCATGAGATTTGGGCCATGATTGAAGAAAATAAAAGACAAAAAAGGGGTATGCTGCAGAATTTCCGAAATTGGTCGACGTAAAAATCTTTCAGAAACCAGGAAGGTTGAGAGAAAAAAGGAGATTTATTGCTGCGGAATTTCGCGTGTCGTTGAGGGTATCCGTTTAATTTGAAGTAAAGAGCGTAAGTTGAGGCGTGCCAGAAATGAAAGCATGCTTTATCACAAGGGAATACCTATGTTTCCCTTGCGTTGGAAAACCATCCCTTTACCGCACCTGATTATCGACGGTAGGGAAGATCCCTTTGCTTGAGCCTGCTCGTCCTCCATCCTTCGTACCACTGCTCCCTACTGGCCTCACGCAGTTCAGCACGCCACTCGCTAAAGACTGCTTCCTTGAGGCGCTGGAAGTCGCAGTGCTCCTCATTGTATGGGTCAGCGAAGCCCCAAGGGAACTGTCGTCCAACCAGCTCGGGCTCGTAAAGGTCCGGGCTGATGATAGAGAGTGGCAAGAAGGGTGTCTCATCCTCCTTGGTAGCCTCATCGGACTTGTGTCGTCGAAGGGAGTTGGTTGAAAGTCGTCTCGAGTGAGAACTTGTAGTCGAGTCCCGATTGCCCTGGATAGGAAGATTGTGATCATCCGGAGTCTCAGCGCCGGCTCGGCTGCCATCGAGCTCATCGTTTCCATAGTCATCTTCCTCGTCAATCTTGCTGTCATCGTCTTCGTCAAGACCAAGGGACTCAAGAGGGTCCAGGCCGGATTTCTTGAGGCTGTCCCACACATTCTTCTTGAGGACATTCATGTGCTTGGTGGTAATAGTGTCAGCCTTGGCGATAACGGGAATGACCGTAGTCTTTCCTCGAAGAGTACGCAAGACCTGAAGGTCAAGGTCCTCGTCCAAGCCACCCGAGACGCGAGTGGCTTCGTGATTGTTGTTCTGGCCATTAACAGCAATGTTCTTAGCCAATGCCATGTTGCGGTCAAGACGAGCAGGGTCAAGCACCAGGAAGGTGGCGTGAATGTGAGTGTCCTGTACACCAGGTGATCGCACCACCTTCATCTCTTCGGCAAACGTCTCCTCGAACTTGCTCTCCAAAAAGGCCGACATCTCACGAAGCTGAAGGTCAACCACATTCTTCTCGAGACCCTCGGAGTCCCAGAGCGTCAGGCCGACTCGCTCGCCATCAATTTCCGTCTCCAAGTAGTGCGGGATGAAGTTGCCAGAGGGGGTGCGCACGGGAGGAGCCTCATCCTCCATCTTCTTGCCTCGCTTCTTAGCGGGAAGAGCAAGGGCAGTCTTTAGGAATTCGAGAAAAGAGGTCTTGCCAGAGTTGCGTGTGCCGATAATGAGGATACTAGATACGCGAAAATAGCCGATTAGCAAACGAAATCAACAAGCCACATGCGAAAGCGAGAAATCGCCGTAAGTCTGCAATTCAAGAGGGAGACATACTTGAGAGGGGTAGGATCCTTTCTTCTACGAACGCGTCGAGGGCTGTTGACAGCGCTGACGGCACTACTGGCATAGCTGTAGCGACCACGGTGCGTCATGCTCTCGGTCCTGGCGTAGGGGTCGTAGGCTTGGTTGGGCATGGGGGGAGGAATGGGGACGGCAACGCCCACGCCATAATTGCGAGGTTGATCGACGGATGATCGAACGGTGCTGAAGCCGGAGGTTCGAGGGACGTATGCAGGCGATTCGGGTCGGAGGTCGGTGCCAAAGGATTTGGACAATTGCTCAGTGTGGTTGGCAAACTCGGGCAACTTGGGAGGGATAGCGGCAAGGCGCTGGCGCTCAATCTCAGCCTCCCTAAGGGCTTGAGCCTTGCGGCCGCCCTTGCCAAGATCACCACTTTTACTGCGTCGTAGCAACATTCCGCCAAAACTTGTGCGACGAGGCTGATTGTTCATGCTTCGGGGGGAAGTATCATGAGAGGGAAGAGAGTCGTAATAAGAGGGGGGACAGTCCAGTTGAATAAGCGGGTGTGTGCGCGCGTGTGTGGAGGGTGGATTGAGATTGATGGGAGGCGGTGGAGACGAGCAACAGACGGGGGGTGTTTGAAAGACAAGCTGGGGCAGGAGCGAGTCGAGAAGCCACACAGAAGATTGGCGAAAGCAACAAAGCCAGCACGGCGCGGCGCGGCGCAAGGACGGCGACGTCCAAGAGACGGGTCGACGGAGTGGAGGGGGGGGGCGTGTGCGAAACACTAGCTAACGGGGCAAGCAGAACAGTGCAGCGCAGCGCAGCAGGCAAAAGCAGCGATGGGATGCGATGCGGCAGCAACTTAGCGGCAGCCAGCGACAGGGCAATAACAATGCGGGCTGGCGCGGGTAGGTGGGCAGCTCAGATCAGCCACGGGCTGGGTCGAGACACGATTCAGGAGGGCCGGCGCCGCAGCCAACGTTGGGTGGTGAGGCGTCGCGTGCGAGCGTTTGAGCTGAGCAAGCTGGGCGAGCTGTCTGAGAATCTGGTGGGGACGGAGCAACGAGGTGGATTGATGAAAGGCACGCTGCAGTCGCGGCTCGGAGCGCGGAGCGGTCTCCCAAGGATGAATTGAGGGATGGGTGACCTTGTTTCTGGACGTCTAGGCCAGAGACGAGATGGAAATTGATGTGTCGGACCAAGGACCAAGGAGGAGCGGGCGCGTCGTCCTCAGTCTTTGCCTTTGCCTTTGCAGGGGCAGCCAAGGGAGTGTGGGCTTGGGCTTGAAGGAGGGTGATTGGTTGGGCAGGGCCGAACGAACGACGAATCCTTGGAGAGAAGAGAAAGAAAAGCTATTCGATAGTGGCCTTGGGCCGGAAAGGACGACAACGGGATGAAGTCGTCAATTGATCAGCTGTGAGACGCCGGCCGATGACAAGTTCTGGAATCCGGAACCCCGGAACAGGAACAAGAAACCGAAACCAGGACAGGAGCGGGTCAAGCTTGGAGAAGGGAGTGTGAGGTCAAAACCGATGGGTGGCCAGCCAGCAATGGTAATTGGGGGATGCGTGAAGGAGAAGATGCGAGAGGGTGTGGTGCAGGAGACTGCAGGAGGCCGCAGGGACGCACTGATTAATGGGATAGGGGACACAAAACAGCAGACTGCCCAAGGGGGATGGATTCACGGACAACAGTGTGTGGCCTTGGGTGGGCGTGAGAATCCAGGGGTTGAACAATAATTAACCCCAAAGCGCATTCGTTATGGAGCAGTAAGGCCTGACACTGCGGCCATGCACGGGACCCACGAGATAGCTTTTCGGGCTTTTTTTCTTTATAATTCTCGGTGCTTTAGCTTGGCAAGCTACCAAGTGGGTAGACGTCAACTCGTCTGCATCTCATCGACATGATCTGAAGATTTGCGAAACGCCTGGTAGCTTAAACGCCATAGCGGCTCGTCTGTTTGCCTCCACACCAAGACGTCTCTCAACCCATGGTCCCTATTTCAGCATAATTCCCCAGCGTCTGTATAAGGGGCGGTGGTTTCTTCAGCAGATGAGCAGGCGTAGCTCCTCGAGCCAGCAACGGTGCGCTATTGGCTGCTCGGGGCCCGAGCGCACCTAAGCCGCTACCGAACACAGAGTAACGGCACTAAGGGGGGGCACCTGGGGTGTGGAAAGACGGCCCCGTCTGCGCAGGGTCCAAGTCACAACATGGCCAAGGTACGTACCGGCAATTTTCCCTCGCCCCTCCTCCGACTTTGCCAAGTGCTTCTCCACCAGTTCTGCAGACGAGTCCACTGGCAGGCTTATCTTGGGCCATACGAAAACGGCCAGCAAACAATACCTCCTTCGCCAAGGTTGCGGCCAAATACACGCGAGGCTGCTCAACTGTACGCCCATCCTACCTTACAAGTCAACATCACAACGGCCGCTTCCGTATTCTTGTCGCAGTCGGACTATGTGAACCCCAGTCGCAATTCCCGGAAGACCAAAAGGACAGGAGAGACAAAACACACTAGGCCAGGGTGCTCGGTCCCAAGCCAATTTGAGCCACGGCGTCGTCCTTTCCCATGCAAAATCGCTCGCCGAATCATGGCTGCTCCCTACTGGGCTTCGGACGAAGCTGCTATTTACGGAGGCTCCTGGGCCATGGCATCGGGCGTCACCTCAATGGCATCCAGCAGTGAAAGAGGGATCGGCTGTCAACCAAATCTTCATCGCATAGCCCAGCCACCACTCCACCGAACTGGCACGCGCTTCTGCAGGTACCGGTATAGCCTTTTGGCCCCACCGTGTCAGTGGCATCTCACATCAATTCAAAGACGGAACAGCAACAATGCACAGCTCTGGCGCTCCATGCCGCTAATCCGGAACCGGACGCTCAACCAACGAACACACGGCAGTCAGGACAACTGAGAAGAACCTGGCAGGCCTCGCAGGGCAGGCAATCACATACCGTGGTCACAGCGGCATCGCATCACCCTGCTACCCGCTCTTAGCAACCGTGACCCCGCCAGCAGACAGGCCGGTGAGCCATTGTTTATTTTCTCAATAACAAACAACCCCGTCCTCATAATCGCCAACAGAGTATCATTCGTTTCTACTGCAACCATCCACACTGGCCTCCCAGCTCGCAGAAAGAGAAAAACACGGTTTATCGCCGGCCAGGACCCCCGCCGCGGCGCATTTTATGTTTCTTCCGCCAGTGACGGGCTCCACGATTCAGCCTCCGATGTCACTTACAAGACGTCGTTAGGTTCCTCCACTCGGGTAATTTCATCTTCGCTACCCATCTTGACGCCACCATGCCGCGGTTGCAATTCCGGTGCCATGTGAGCCAGCTCATCCAAGCCAGTCTGACTGCGTCCAAGCCTGAGCCTGTGAGAATTTTACTCCCTAGACCTTGCAAGATCAACAGCGCCAGCTGCAGCACGCTCCACGTATCGCATCGCATCCCCACCCCATCTGCATATCAAGTGGTTTCACATTGATTTCTTCCACCTGTTCCACCAGTGCTCAAATGCTTCTGGAACAAGAAACGCTGACAGTGCTTTTGTTGTCTCAGCCGCCCACTATGGCATGTGCTTCAACAGAACCACGTGTCGGCCTGTGCTGGTCGATCAATCTTTTCAGCTTTAACCGCGACGTGTCTCACAGCACCCTATCACGACATCAGGTTCACACCCGGCCATTTTGTCTCGCCTACAATCATTCGCATTTCGGTAGCGTGCCGCTGGCGTGATCCCACTCTTCCTTCCGAGTACCTCCCCACTGTCCTTGACTCCCCCGGTTTTTACAGTGGCATCCGGTGAACGGCACAGCGGTCAACCTGTTGTCATGGCCGTGTATTCATAAGATTGAAATTGCAGTTCCCCTGCCTGTACTAATCATCAATTAATTCCCGGCCACAGCCCTTTTAGCCCGAGCTTTCGCGCCTCTGTCTCCTCCCCGTTTCAACGGTCTTTTGGTGCCCTCAGCCAAACGGTCGTGGTCGAGGTCACGGACGTCAAGGTGCCCTTTGCCCCCTTTGACAAGAAGCCTGGCAATCATCCTAATTGAGCCATCAACCGCCAAACTGCGGACTGCTCACCATCCCCACCTCCGCATGACGCCTCATCCCGCCACCAAGATCGCCCCTTCATGTCCTTTTTTTTTTCTGTCCTTTCCCAGCTGTTGTCGCCTTGTGTGGTTGGGTAGCTGCAGATCTCTCATGACAGGCCTGAAGAATGATCCCTGCCACAGCCACTGACACGAGCCTTAAGATTTGAACATGAAACGAAACGAAACCCCCCTGCCCCCGCGCCAATAACGATTTCACGCCCTTCAAGTTAGCGAGCAGCGGGTTCCCCGTCCCTATCCCCCTTCCAATCATCAGACGTGTCTTCCTCCAAATGGCCTAATTAGCATGCCTTTTTTTTTTGTTTTTTTTTGTTTTTTTTGCTTTCCCTGATGCTTTGTGCATTGTCCTGCAGTCATACAGGTCAGCATAGCCGATCGTCCGTCTCCTTCCCCTCAGATGCATGCACGCAGGCGCTTGATGTCTCAACCAACTTTACCTCATACATGCTGCGCCTCGGTCAACAAACAAATCTCCTCCTGATCCAGCCTCACAGCATGGCATGAATTGCGCTGCCAGTTTGAAACTGATTGTTTTCTTTTTTTTTCCTCCTATCAGCTCTGGAAATAGAAGGCACGTCACCAGGGCTGACCCAAGGTTCATGTCAGCTGCAGCCGAGTTCGTTGCCTCTCATGCCTGCTCTGCAATTCAATTTCAGCCCATCATGCCTGCTTGCTGGGGGTGTGTGAGACCACCATGAAGCCTCTTTTGGCTAGTCCCGCAGATGAGCTGAATGATTTTCATCATGGTTTGTTGTGGTCATGATCGGTGGTCGTATTTTTAAACTATTTCTCATGCCGCTCCGTACTATGAATAGTTCCCATGACGCCTTTTGTAAGCCCAGAAGAAAAGAAAAAAAGCCAAGCCCAAGCCATCGTCTCCATCTATCAT
Organism: Calonectria hawksworthii; assembly: GCA_020975415.1. Lineage (NCBI taxonomy): Eukaryota > Fungi > Ascomycota > Sordariomycetes > Hypocreales > Nectriaceae > Calonectria > Calonectria hawksworthii. Next base: position 612,274 of record JAHXZK010000001.1, on the reverse strand, counting down.
GTGCCATCCCAAAACGAAAAAAAAAAAAGCAAGAACAACTCTACCTCTTTGTTTCTTTTTGCCAAGTGGGGAGTGGCGGGGTCTATACTATACAAATGTGCAAGAAAGGGAGTATCTTTTTGTCATCATACAAAGTAGAATCTGGAGGGGAGGAGGTTCAGAGGAGAGGGGAGGGAGTTTTGGTGAGAGAGAAAGGAAAATGGGAGCCGTGAGGCATCTCATCCGTCAAACACCTCGTGCTGCAACTCAATGCCGAAGTCTTGCGCAACATCCTTCATGCGCTTCTCCATCTCGTCCTCCATGCCACCGCCCATTCCCAGCCACTGCCGGAGCTTGAAGGCGTAGAAGATGATATCCGACAGTGTCATGACCGTCTTAAACAGCAGATGACGCCAGCGGTTCTGCAGGCGCATGGCCCAGGGAACGTTGGGGTCCTCGAAGAGGCTGCGGCTCGCCCACTCGCCCATCATCTTGATGCGGTTGACGGGCGAGCCAAGGTACTGGTTGTTGCCCTGGACGATGCGCATGTTGCGGCCGATGAAGATGAGCTCCTTGGGCCACTTCTCCTCGTCGGCCAGCATCTCGCGGATGCCCTGCTTCATGCGCTGCTGCATGGCGTAGTGCCGCTCCGCGGGCGTCTTGCCCTCGAGCTCCCTCATGAAGCTGTCCCGCGTCGACGAGTCGCCGCCTTCGTAGGGGCGCATCAGGGTTGCGCTGGCAAACAGGTCGGCCGCCTTGATGCCCCATTCCTCAGTGATGTTGGTGATGGTCTTGTTGTCAAACGTCATGAGGGCCTTCCAGAAGGCGCCGTACTCGCGGCGGAACTTGGGCGACATGTACACGTACAGCCCGTGGTCGATGAGCACCAGCTCCGAGTGGCCGTTGGGGAGCCGGCGGATGAAGATGTTGCCCGGGTGCGGGTCGCAGTGGACGACTCCCCACTTGAAGATTTGCGCCGAGAACAGGTCGATCATGGTCGTCATGACCTCCTTGGTCGAGACGCCGAGGCCACCTCTTCCGCGCCGGCCCCGCCACTCCTGTCGTTCCGGCTTGAGCTTCTCCTGGTACGGTCGAGTGCGGAGCTCCCGACGGGCCGTGGCCATGTCCACGGGTGGCAGTGGAGCTCCCGCTCCGGGGGAGCCGTTGCCGTAGCCGCCGAGCCACCTCGACGTCATGGATTTCTTGTCCCACAACCTAATGCCTTCGATCCACTCTGTTACTAGCACGCGCTTTGTGGTGAATTCCGAGTGTACTGTGGGTACGTAGACGCGGCCTTTGAGCCGCTTTTCCTGGTTGATGAGATTTCGCATCGTCTCCGAATTCTTTGCCTCGTTGAGAAAGTCCGTCTCGAGCTCGAGACGCTCAGTGATGAAAGGTACCAGAGTATACAGAGGCAGATCAAACCATCGCGAATAGATCCACGTCACAGTTCTGTTCGCAGATTAGTATAAGATCCCCTCGGGCTCGTGCCGCGTGAAAAGCTCTTACTTGAATGCCCACAAATCCCACGATATCTGCTTAGCAATCTCCCGCTTCTGAATCTTGATGGCAACCTCTCGACCATCCGGTAGTCTTGCCCAATGGACTTGCGCAACACTAGCACTTGCCCGAGCCTTTCTCTCCATCAAGCCCATTCCATCTTTTCCGGTGAAGCTGACGCCAAACACTTCCTCGACGCTCTTGCCGCCAAAGTCCTCGCGGATCACGGCTTCCACATCCTTCCAGTCGTCCTGAGGGGCATCGTCGAACATGCGACCAAACATCTTTTGAAACTCTGGTGGTAGCACGGCACTCTGCATGGCAATGGCCTGCCCAATTTTGAGGTACAAGCCTCCATTCGCCCGTAGCAAGTGAAACAGCCGTTCGGCATTCCGCAGGTGCAGGTCCTGGACCGTTCCGCCTGTCAGTGGCTCCGGCCTAAAGTTGACCTTGTAGTCGAGCGCGACAAGAAGACCGGTGCCGAATGTTCGCAGGGAGCGCATGAAACCTCCGGCGTAAACCTTTCTATCCGCCAAGTAGACCGTTCCACCAACCACTGAGATTATGACGAGCCGCCGCACCCACTTCCGGCTGCGTCGATATTGTCTCGCAGTGCCCGGAGCTCCAAGCTCGGCGGGGGAGGGGGGTCGCATCTGCTGGAAGGGGCCGCCGGACTGCCATCGGGTGCGCAGAGGGGAGGATTGGATCGCAAGTCGAGGGCGAAGAGCTGGGCGTGTCAGAGCGGTGGCCCTGGAGGCACCCAGCATGCCGTGTCGCAGCATGTTGGTCGTCGGCGTCGGCGTCGGGGATTAGCAAAAGCGATGTCGTCCGTGGGATGTCATGGGACAAGTTTCGGCAACAGAAGAGGTCTCGGGTGAATTTCACTTTGTCGCAATCCGAACAATGAGGAACCCAAGCGCCTTCCGGGAGCGTTGTGGAAGCAGTGAAGTAATGAAGGGGGGGAATTCTCCAAGGAATGTAGCTGTCGTGTGCGGATTTACCTGGTGGGCATGACGTCCGAGACAAAAAAGTCCGGTGGGGGGAGCTTATCGCCGGGTCCGTTCGGACAATAGATAGGCGGCACGCGACACTGAAATCGGCTCCGCGGACCTAGCACCCGGAGCAGAGTCGTCCCGATCCCCGACTCTATCTTGCAAATTGGCGCAAATCGGGAAGGATTGGTCATGGGCCGGGCGGATGGCTTTTTTTCATGTCATATTTCCGCTTATTCGGTGGTCGGCTTCGCAATTTGTCATTGGCTTACATCAAGCAACTTTCTCAAACACGGGAGTTGACGACTTGATACGTGTAAAGGAACAGCAATTGCAAAAGATAAACCCAGTGCCATGCACAAAAAATCTGTAAACAACTTGTCATTATATATCTTACTTTGCCGCCCGTTTTCTTTCACATACAGACGTAAGCAGTAGTTCACGAATGACTCATATGTCAGCCAATAAATTTGCCGCTGTCGGCTATAGGGTAGGATGATAACAACATTTGAAAACTAGGCACATCGATGCAGAGGAAAATGACCGAACAGCAGTATGACCTCAATTTTTTAATGGGCTCAATTTTATTGGTAAAGAAAAATTGATAGGAGGAAATCTGACGAGAGGTGGGTTGGTTAGTATAGATATCATTTTGTTGCAGTATACTGATACTGCAGTTGATTATTCATGTGATTATGACGCCATTCTCATACTTGATCAAATTTGATCAACAGCGACACGATCATGGTTTTAATGATCGAGACCGGACTCTCCTTATTACCAAGTCCCGAACCACGATACATGATCAAATGGCAAGGTTCTGCAAGTACGGAGTCGTAAAATTAAGGTTGTGTTGATCATAATACTCACGATAACAGGGATGGAGTGATCGACCTTGGACGGCAGTAAACTCCTTAACTATAGTTTGAATGTGCACATCGGTGGAGGATGTATACCCCTGTGCCGCATATTGGATAACTGGGATGGAAATCTGATCATGATGCATCTCATAATTACAAAATTTGGACGTCTCGTAGCTCGATTCCATCATGAAGTCGAGGCAAAGTTATTACCCTTCAAACCTTAAGAATCAGCATATGGTATTGTGGCAATGTATTTCACAACCAATGACAACGCAGCCTGAACGGCCCTTCTGGGGAGCTGAACCTGCCATGTTTTGTTGGGCATTGGTAGCACAATGTCCCATAGTGAATACCATCGTGTGACAGCGCTTCAAGCAGAGGGCAGTGGTTGCTCAGGAGCAACGTCATTCTTCTCTTTTCACATTAAGGTACTGTATATTTTATATGAATACGAGTATCATCCAAACTACATGCACACAGGACGGAGAAGCCGATAAAGGGGAGCGAGCTACTGATTATTAAGCTTGTGCTTCCTGCCAGCGTCAAGGATTCGGCTGCATCCCTCGCAGTTGATAACGACGTTACTTGCCTCGGAATCATCTGGCCCGTGGCTCCTAAACCTGGGATGAAAGATCTCATATCGCGTTTTGGGCTGCATGAATTGTCAGATGCGACAATGTGGCTAGTGCTGGATTGGCTAGGGCAGGTCGTTGACTTGAAACGGCGACGGCCCTATTAGGGCACGGGTCGCAACCACTGACAGCTGCTATTTGGCACCAAAAAAGGCGGGATGCCATGATTTAAAGTTGCGAATTCAGGCGAAGAGGCTACTGGGGAAATTGCCAAAAGCAATGTTAATTTTGCACCGAGCAACTGAACTGCCATGTTGCGGGTGGCAATTGCAGACTGGGTCGTGGCGAACCCTCACGATGATTTCTTTTTTGGCGAAATTCGAGGTCGCGGCAGTGATCCACGTTGGGAACATGTAACACACCCGAGGCTGGGCCTTGATTCAGATTTGGTAGAAACAATGGAACGCTAATTTACCCGCGAACATCGTGGCAGCCGAGAAGGGTAGATTAACATGGGGAATTTTGACACACATCACTCAACTTGGCAGTGTGCAAGGACGCATCCGGGATACGATGTTGTATCGTCTGCTCAAGAAACAGTGGAGAATAAACATCTGCAAGATGCACGGGAGGGTCTCTCAGAGCCATGCTTGTGCACGCAAGGATAATTAATGCTACACCCTGCCATCAAGGGTGACAGAAGAAACCAAGGCAATGTCGTGATGTGGTTATTTGTGGTTCGTAGTTTTTGTGCAGTGGGGGCCAGCTTGCTGAGGACGTCGCCACACACGTTTTGCTGTGCCGCACGAACCAGCTGCGCACCAACTACGCGTCGATATTACGACGGCTAATGCAAGGGTGCATGTTCATCTCCAGATAGATATCCGCCCATCCATTGCAGCTTCTTGTGCAGGTTTATCCATGGGGCCAAGCTCGCAAGCTTTTCGTCCGCTTCCGTCCAAAGGGATCGTCGTGGTTGGAAGCACCGTACAGGGGCCGACAATGTCCACAATTAGAATTGATCCAAAACAGGAGCCTTCTTTGGAACCTTCATGCATGTGTTAGTCTGGCGGTAAAAATGGGGAGCACAGGTAAAAAGTGTGTGTGGTGCGTGGCTTTTGGTGGAGGAACGTCCACTGAGAACATCGGCCTTGTCACAGGTTGATTCGGGCTCCCTTGCTTGGTTGCTGGCAAGGGGGGCTACTCTGCGTCGCCCCCAAGCTGGGTCGCTTAAGCTTGGCCGATAGAGGGAATCGCGAAAGCGAGTGTGATAACAGGTGCGAGTGTTAGTGAGATTATCCCCGGGACGAGGTTCCAATTGCCCATTGGGAGCATGAAGAGTGGGATGCATATGCACCATGATGTGGATATACGCCATGTCAGGCATCGTGGCGTCCATATGAGGGGTTCGCGTGCATATTACCCGGCGCCAGTTTTTGGAAGCGGGGAGAAGGCTTTCTCTGACTTGGAGTGTCTTGGCCAAAGTTGGCACTCGCAGCCTGCGCGCGTCCGATAAGGTCGAGTGCGGCTCTAGTGCTGATGGCGACTGTCTTCGTCTGCGTCAACCAAGTCGTCGGCCGTGCAAGCTCAATTTCCGTCAAACCTATGTTTGGCATGGCCCCAGCGACATCTGAGCGCCCCTCCACCGTTTTCTAAACCGGGACCCAACGTGATGGACCGGGCTTCGCGGGCTGATTGGCGGGGTAGTCGCCGTTCTGTGGCTGATCTGAGACATGGCCGGCAACGGGCTAAGAGGGACGAGTCGTGGCCGTCGTGGGCAAAAAGAAGAGGCGGCATGCTGTCATTCGCATTCCTGCAGAATAAGAGCAAGCCGCGTTGGGCTGGGCAAGCCGTGGCTTGATGATCACCAGATAAGCTTTTCGGACGCGATCCCCCAGATTGCGATAGCACAGAAGAGCAAGTTAAGCCGCCCAGAGTCGCAATGCGGCTGGGGCGCGGACACATCGACAAAGGCCGTTAGAGGGAAGACGCAACGAAAAATCAGCTTTCGTACGACAAAGGGTGGCCGACGTGGCCACGATTGGCGCAAAGAGGATGGCCCTGGTCGAGAATTGGGGGATGGTACCCTCTGCTATCACTGGATCGCTGCTCGCTACGCTTTGCGCTCTAGAGGGGTGTCTTCCTGACCGGGGGTAGCCCTGTATCTATGCACGCATGGGCGGGCGCTGGGAGAATTTCCCCCGAACATGCATCGAAAGTGGCTGCAACTCTGGATAAAGCAAATTAAGCGTCAGTCTTCCATTCTTCTTTCTGATTTTGGGCCGCGGCCAATGGCGAGACGTCATGGAGCCTCTGGCAGCAACCGTCTTGCCGCCGGCCTGGGGTGCGGGCTCCGTCATTTTTCGTAAACCATCTGTAGCTCTGAACGCAGCATTAGGCCGGTTCCCCACCTGTGCCTGGTACAGTGGACCCGAGGCTGCTGCTCAGCTCAGGGTGCTGTGTCGAGAGTGTTCCAGGTCCCAACTCTCCGCCTCAGGGCGGCCCTCGATGCCCCAGCGCACTCTGTCTGCTGGACGAACCCACTATTGCTTCATGCGCCCACACGTTAGGGAGGCCCCACAGCTCCCAGTCCCCACCATCCGTCCCTGGTCTAGCAGCACCCCTGCCGAAGCCAAGGCTCAGCCACGAAAGTCAAGCAGCACACTGCGCTGTAACATCCGTTCTTAGTTCCCCTTCCGGGCATGCTATCCACCTCCCCCCCCAGGACATGTCCCGCATCTACGCCTGTGCTGCTCTGCTCAACTCTCCTCGCTCCATTACGCCCCGGGAGTGACGACGCAGGACGACGACGACTTTGAAGACGACATCGTCGGTGGCATCGACGAAACCGCGCGCTGGAACCGTCGCGATCTATACATCGCCAGCTCGACATCTTTCACTTCTCATCTGCGCCCACCGACCAGCGACTGCGACTGACCGATTCATCGCCTCACCTCACCACTGCACGCAAGGACGAGGGAGTGGTTTGGATTCTGCAAACCACGAGGAAAGAGGGAGATCGATTGATTCATCGTCTGGCCCGCGCCGCTTACCACGTTCTTTTCGCCATCCATGCCATCAACGGCCACAGTCACTGCCTCCGACGACCAATTATTCCCCGTGACCTATGAAACCCATCACCGTTGCCATTCACGAAAGCATCATTGAGCGCACCGCTTGAATTCGCCTACAACTTTCCGTCCCCGCGTCTTGACGACGCTCGTCGTCCGCCTGCCGCCCGCTGTTGTACCTCTGGAAGTCGACCCGGCGTCTAGCACACCGCAGCCATGTTGCGGCCTGCTACCCCTCTCGCTATCTTGTTGGGCGCGGCTTTCGGTTTGCTTCTTCTATCCGTGCTGTCCACCCCAATCGTAAAGGCCATTCCGCTTGGTGAATACAAGGGAACCACTTTCGGTGTCTTTGGATATTGCCCATCAGGCAAGAGCTGTAGTGGCATCAGCATTGGATATTCTACGAGTTCGTTTTTGTCTCCTTTAAATATCAAGTCCCTCATATTTAAATCGGATTACTAACAAACACGCATAGGCGATCTATTCCCCGATGATCCAGATGCATTCAATCTCCCATCTGGCGTTCGAGGCACTCTCGCGGCCATCCTTGTGGTGCACCCTGTCGCAGCCTTAATTACGCTCGTCCTGTTCATCATGGCTGCCGTCACTCACTTGCATGGCCCATCTCACTCTTCTAGATTCCTGCTCATTATCTTCATTTTCCTCTTTATTGATTTCCTAGTTTGCTTGTTGGCTTTCTTGGTCGATGTACTTTTGTTTGTTCCGCATATGGCATGGGGTTCTTACATCGTCCTGACCGCAACTATTCTCGTTGCTCTGAGCGGATTGGTCACCTGTGCTATGCGCCGCACCTTGATCAGCAGAAAGGATCGCCAGAAGCGTATCGCTGAGAATGCTGAAATGAGTGGAGAGAACTACTACAACAGAAATGCCATCCAGGACAAGCAGGCCGACATTGTTATGCAGCCAACTCTCCCGTCTGTGAGCGGTGCTAATGGGAGTGCCAACGACAGCCTCCCCACTTTTGCATCTTACGAACAAAAGATCAAGGCGGACCAAATGAGTGAAGATAACATTCCGTTGACTCGCCGCACAACATCAAACCGATCTCCCGCCCCAATGAGTGAACCAACTCCAGTTGGAGAGGTCTTCAACTCTAGCCCCCGAAGACAAGGATCTAGGGACCAATATGGAAACCCCATCAACAATGGTGTGGATGCGTATGGTGTGCGAAGAGGACCTTCGACTGAGCGCATGAGAGGAGGATACGGTTCTGGCAGCGTCAGAGGTGGGCGAGGGCCTTATGACAACTTCGGTTCAATGCGAGGACGAGGAGGGTACGGACCCCAAGGCCGCGGCGGATATGGACCTCGTGGTGGCCGAGGAGGGTATACACCACCACCCAGGGGAGGGTATGGCCCCGGAGGCACCCGAGGCGGACGTAGCCCGCCCCCAGGATACGCCGGCGCATATGACCAACAGCCACCTGTTGACCCTTACCTCCAACCGGCTTACAGACCTCAAACAATGGAATCTGCAGCGTCTACCCTGCCCCGAGCAGAGTCCCCTCCACCTTTGCCTGGCACTGAGCCCGCTACTGTTGGTGGGCAGGCTATCGAAATGGATGCGACCCCGCCTCCACAGCCCCAAGAGCAACAGGGACGTCGTAATTACATTCGAGAGAGTGATTCGGATGTAGCTGGCATGATTGGCCTTCAGCAGGGTCGATTAGGGCCCAACCGCCATGACACTTACATGACGGATGGCAGCAAGTATAGCACTGATGAGTACGAAGCCCTGACCTAGTCTTTCCTAAAATAGATGTAACTGACTTGAATAGGCAATACGTTCCACCTCGGGCTGGATGGAATCCGAGTACTACAAACTCAGTCCAACCACCATCCCCGCTACACCTGAACCGCCCGGCTGAGCTGCCTGGAAGGGCGACTCCTGATGCAGCGGTTAACAACGGCGGAGGCTACTATGAGGACGTTGATCCTCAATTCGCTTCTGATAATACGCCTCCCGGTACTGCGGCTAACCACCCACCTCCAATTGAACCCATCTACGAGGATGTTCGTGCGAACAACACTGGTGCCCGCAGCCCTGCTGAATCCGAACGATCGAATTTCACCTCTATCTCTCAGCGAGGAATCAACCCTCGTTGGAATCCTAGCCCTGCCCCCCCGCTCCCGTATCAGCAAGGCCCTTCCGCTCGAAGACCGGTGAACCAACAACAGAAACGCCAGGATATGCTCTTAGACAATCCCGACTTTCAACTTCCCGGCAGTCGTCCAACGGCCGGCGCTGGAATGATTCCTGGTAGCGCCTATCCCACAACTCGGATGTGAGGGGAGGGCCGGTGATTTTTTTTTTACAACAACCCGTACATAATGTTTTCACTCCCTTTTACGGCCAAAGCCCTAGGAACCCACCGTTCCTGGATGTTTGACTATTCATGGAGTTCCCAACCTTTGAACATAATTCGTCCTTCAACGCTCTGACTTTCTCTGGGACATTTCCCTTGTTTCTTTTTTGTTTTTTAACGCTATACTTCGACACGATCCCTCTACAACCTCTTGAACTTAAAAAAGGGAAGACCCTCTGGATTTGTTGAACAGGGCTGCTTTTGTCACTTGCGTCTTGGCGCATATACCTTCGATGTTGACCGCGGAGTTTTGTTGAGCATACAATTTCTTTTTCTTTTCGTTACCTTATACTATTTTATTACGATGGCCTGGCCCAGTCTTGAGATCTCACCTTTGAGGAAAAAGAAAAAAACAACTACGACAACGCTAGACTGCATTCTCTCACAACTTGACCCGCACACCGTTGCTCTGCACGCTGTTGTTGGAGAATATGAGCGAGATCGGACCGTGTTGCACTGGAGTAGGGGCTGGTTCCTGAAGGGTGAAGAGACGAGCTAGGGTAATGAGCATCTATCGCCTCGATGAGGTGCAGGTGGAAGGTATGGGTACTTGAGCGCTGGAGAGATGATTGAGTGGGGTAGAAAAGCGTGGATGTGGAGCAGTAGGATAAGATAGGAGAGCAACCGGCCATGCATGGCCGATTCATTATGAATCGAGGCATTACAGCGACATGATGGATAAATTATTTCGGTGAATGCAAGCCCGTACAAACGAGCGGTGAATATGAGGCGACTCGACACCGATGAAGAGCGGGTCTTCGGCTTGCGTTGCAAGTGCGCCTCGCTTCACTTGTGCCAGCTGGTCAACTTTGGCACCATGATTCACACATTTGCTCACTTTGCATAGTTCTGAGCCAACCTCACTTTGAGTAAAACCGCATACGCAAACTTCCCTCTACCCTTTCCCTTTCTACAAATACGCCATCAAACCAAGCGGCCTCGATGTCGTTTGGTGAATGCAGCATCTCTTCCTCGCCCAAGGCCTTCCTTCCACTCTCCTCTATCATTCTCTCATTACTATCTTCAGCCACCGCCTCTCCGACGATTTTGGATGAAGGTGAAAACGGCAAAGTGAAGGAGTGACGAGGGCCTCGTAGCAAAAACCGGGAGCTCCTCTCGAATTTGCCGCTTCTCGTTGGATTTCACCCTGCCGATATCTTTTCGCCATTTACTTTGTCTTCTGGAACCGCCTTCTCGAGAGCGAGCCCCAACTAATTTCTTGCGACTGTTTAACTTCGGATTGATTTCTTCGATTTCTTTGCAATAGTTTTTCTGGATTTTTCTTGTTTTACATTGGTCAGTTTTGCGAATTTGCATTGTTTGCTTCCTGCCCAACCGCTCTTTCCTTGCCTCACTTTTTTCACTTGCACATTGAAGTTTGGGGAAGGTGCGCAAGCCGGGCTGGCAGCCTTCCATTAACTTTGACAGCCTTACCCTCTCGTCACCCCCTCATCTTCATCGCACCTCTCTTTTGGAGTCTACACTCTCCTCCAGGCCATCAACATCGTCATCCCAAAGACATTCCCTTCCTTAGCAATGACGGCTTGAAAAGCCTGCCGCTCCTTTCATAATCTTGGGAGAGACCTCTCCTCGACTCATCGTTTTTCTTTCTTTCTCTTTGAATCACACTCTTTTTACCCAGGCAGTGGCGACGGCAGTGACACACACGGCGCACCTTGGACCATTTCGGATTCAATCTAACCAGGACCTTCCTTAGATCTTCTTCAGCTTGTTGTGCGCTGCTCCCATCTTTGGTAAACAGGATAATGCCAATCTGATAACCGAAAATGGACTCCCTGTTTTCATCAAGCACCACCACCTCATCTATTGCGACGGTGCCCAAGTCAGCGTCTAAACAACTGACTTACACCACGGCTGGAACCCTTTACAAACCCGCATCTTCCCAGCCTCTGCAGCCACCCACTCGCAGAGGCCGCTCTTTCAAGTGGGCATCGGGAGGTGCCAATTCCAACCTGGCGCTCCTTCCCAAGTCCTTCATCGCGACACTGCCCCTCAAAAGCGGTGTCAATCGCGCTCCGGCTTCGCAGCAGTATACTCCTTTGCAGCAGAACTACGACCGCGCTGTTGGCCCACTCGGTGAACTGGACCACGTCAGCGTGAACATGTCGGCAAAGCCTTCTCTCATGCTTTCCGGCAACCTCCCTTCATCAGAATATTCCCTCTTCTCTGACCTTGACCGGGAAAAGTATGCCGAAGTAGAGTCGAGCGAGTCGAGCGACTCTGACTCCGATTTTGGGATGGATCCTTTGATGAATATGACTGTCAAGTCTCTTCACAACCTGGCTTCCTACCCAAATCCTAGTCAGAAAAAGGCTCGCAAGGTACTTCTTCGAGGAGTCAAACCAGTCCTTGATGGCCTGCCTGCAGCCGCAAAGGCAAACCCCCCACCCGTACCATTGGCTAGGTCTTTTGGTCCGCCCGAGATCCTGAAGAGAGGCGCCGCATCTCCGATAAGTCTGAGACCTATTCGCTCTGACCCTCTGTCTTTGCAAAAGGTTCAAGACTATGATACTCCAAAGCCTGGCCTTCATCAGTTATCAACTATTCAACCTGGCAAACCCCAGCAAATAGACCAGAGTGATAAGACGAGCTCTAGTCTCTCGGGGTCCACGTCTGCCTCTGCGGCTCTTGCATCCGGGCCCGGTGCTCCCCAGCCTCTGACCGCTGGACCCCCCGGCCAGCGTCAGTATCGTCCCTCGACATTCGAGTCTACTTTCAAAGCACTCAAAACCAAGCCACAGTCTCAGAAAAGCAACCACGATATGGAAAACGACGGGCTTGCACTTTCACCACACACCTTGCTTCAGGCTGGTATTGACGATGTTGGTCTTCTCACCGATCCAGTTTCTGTTTCGAAGCTTAGCGAACCTTCGGCTGTTGAGGCTCATGTAATGTCGTCTCCGAAGGAGACGGATTTGCCCACTAGGGACATCTTTACCGCGACCAATGACCCACGAACCACCGCCCTTCCATGGTATTCGGCACACGAGTACTGCAGTTCAGTGCACTGGTCACCATGTGCTTACTGGTCTGCTGGGCCTTATTTCTCCAACCAGAACTTTGTCTCAACTACGTCGCAAAGGCGATATAAGCCCGGCACAGACCGTCTCACCGAAGATGAGATTACTGCTCGCAATGAAAAGATTAACCGAGAATGGTACGCCGGGGCCGGGCTTTTGGGCCAGGAGCCTGACGAAGTGATGGCTGCGGGGCATTGGAAGAAGCCAGAGAAAACGTTTGGGGCTATTGGCGATGGCCGACCTAACCAAACGAAGGTGCAATACCCAGTGATGAAGATCACCGATGCCAACAGAATGACAACTGCGGAGCATGCCAAACCGCTAATGGGTATAGCGTATGCATCTGTGTTGCGGCACGTGAATGCAAAACCGTACAATCTGGAGTGGTCACAGATGGAGATGCACGTAGAGGAGCCAGGTGGCCAAGTTTATGGTCATATCGGAGAACAGAGTGACCAGTAGCTGTTTGGAAAGAAGGTTGGTGGAGGGCTGTGAGAGATAACTTGAAGGCAGAAATAGCAGTTACTGGGATGCGAGTGGGAGGTCGTATTTGTTTGATGCTTGGGTGTGGAGGGTTGGATGGATTTTGAAACGCAGCAGAAACAAAGACGTATCTGCTACAAAGGTTATTTTATGGCGAAGGCTGCAGAACTTGATGTCATTATGCACTCTCGATAGTATCCTAGGGTATTGAATCAGGGCCAGACAGGTAGCAGACCTCTTTGGAGGCACAAGCAATGGCATTAGCATTAAGAGCGAGGGTGTGCAAGGGTGAGCGTGTAATTCGGGGGATGAAATGGAATGAAATGCCATGATTTAGCCATGTGATGTGATGGTGGCTGTTGGGTTTGGATTTGATTTGTGGATCTTGACATAATCACGGGAGAGGGTGTGGTGATTAGAGAGGTTTCGCGATTCAATGGGGAGCATCTGGGGAGAGCAGGGGGTCACGCGACGAGGTGGCATGGGTTGTTTGCTGTTCGATGGAACAGGAGCACAACACATGAGGTTGGGATTGGCAACATATTAAGATTGAAGGCGAGCTAGGCAAAACGTTGGCTAGTGTGGAGGCGAAAAAAGAAGGTGACTTGCTCACAGGCCATGATCAACAGGTAGTAAAGGGGATCATGGTGAACGAGCCAGCTCCAGGATCAAACCTCGTGTTCGATAACCTTGATTGAGCTGAGCATAAAGAGACAAGGGAGTGGGCCAGGCATCATGACGTCGTGCATGAAGGGCTTTGCCGTAAAATTGCCTGGGCTAGTGCTGAGCCAGTGACCTGCCCCTTATCAGCCTTACCTTATCGGAAATGAGCTCGCGTGCCAGCCAGTCCGACGGCGCAGCCAAGAAAAAAAATTGGCACACCCAAACGGGAAAACAGGGAAAAGAACAGCGCATCAAAGAAAAAAAAAAACGAACCAGGCGGGCCAGACCAGCATCTCACTTCCCGAGCCCGAGCCGGTTCCCGTGTGGGGAATAGCAAAAAAAATAATCCTGAGGGCTAAAACAAGTAGTTCGCTGTGGTTTTAATTTAACCCGCTGATCCACCCCGGCTTCCCGTACGGGCTTTGATAGTTTCGTGTTCTTTCCCTGTCTCCCTCCTTCCCCTCGGTTCCCGGCTGTGTGTGTGTGTGTGTTCTTGTTCCTGTCATTGTTCAACCCCCGGTCCTCGTATACAGAACGCGCTCGGGCATCTCGCTGAGACCGTCACGGACACGGGGCTTTTGGCCAGCTCACTCATTCTTTTTCACGTTTTCTGTGTGTCGCTTTTGACTGGGCAGTCTGCAAACGTGGGACCGACCCTCCGGGATTGAGACAAAGCGGAGCTTTCAGAAGCGAATCGAACGAGACTCTCTCTCCCACCGCCAGAATAACACCTCCACTACTCGAGCAAGAGCTAGACAGACTGATTCTGTCTTTCACTTGCATCCTCCAACACCCGCACCTCTTCACGACCGGTCGAGCGCGATATCTGCGACAAGGACGAAGTCGAGAAACGTAGCCACCACTTCGCAACACCGTCAAGATGGCCTACCTACGGCAACGTGAGCTCCCCGCGCTCCGGGACTACAAGTACTCTGGAGTCGACAGGTCGCTGCTCTCCAAGTACGTGCTGAAGCCGTTCTACACAAATTTTGTCATCAAGTGCTTCCCCATGAGCATGGCGCCCAACTTGATCACCTTGACGGGCTTCCTGTTCGTCGTCGCAAACTTCCTCACGATGCTTTGGTACACCCCGGGCCTCGACCAGGACTGCCCCGCGTGGGTCTACTACTCGTGGGCATTGGGCCTGTTTCTCTACCAGACCTTTGATGCCGTCGACGGAACGCAGGCGTAAGTAAAGACAATTGGAATTGTGTGAAGCGGGCGAGGAACTGACAGCCAGCGCAACAGGCGACGAACCAAGCAATCCGGCCCCCTCGGCGAGCTCTTTGACCACGGCGTCGACGCCCTCAACACCAGCCTCGAAGTCTTGATTTTTGCCGCATCCCAGAACATGGGTCAGAGCTGGCGCACCGTGGCCATGCTCTTCGCATGTAAGTTAAGCCCTCATCATCACATGCAAATTGCACGGTACTGACTATTCTCCTCAACACAGCCCTCCTCACCTTCTACGTCCAGACCTGGGAGACTTACCACACCAAGACGCTCACCCTTGGAATTGTCAACGGACCCGTCGAGGGTGTCATTGCCATCATCGGCGTCTTCGCCCTTACCGGATTCATGGGTGGCGCCCACTTCTGGCAGCAGAGCATGCTGGCCACCATCGGCGTGCCTTCGACCTGGAACATTAACCCTTTCATCTACAACCTCTCCTTTACCGATTGGTACATGGTCCAGGGCACCATTGTGCTCGTCTTCAACACTGTCGAGTCCTCCGCCAACGTCATTCGCGCTCGTCGCGCCAACGGAGACCGCTCGCGTGGCGCCCTCCTCGGCCTCGTCCCCTTCTTCTCCGTCTGGTCCATGGTTGTCGCCTACCTGTACCTGCAGCCCAAGATCCGCGAGTGCCACTTGATCCCCTTTGCCATCTTCGCCGGCCTCATCAACGCCTACAGCGTCGGCCAGATCATCACGGCCCACTTGGTCCACCTCAAGTTCCCCTTCTTCAATGTGCTTGGTCTGCTCCTTGTCTTTGGTGTTGTCGACTCGGCTGGCCCCGTTCTGCAGACCTACTTCGGTTTCGGCTGGCCCAGCGCCCTCGGTGACGGTGTTTACCAGGTTTCCTATATGTTCTGCATGCTTGGCACTGCTTTCGGTGTCTACGGCAGCTTCGTTGTTGACGTTATTGTCACCATCTGTGACTACCTCGACATTTGGTGCCTGCGCATCAAGTACCCTTACGTCGAGAACGACCTCAAGCCCAACGGTGTTAAGGCTGAGTAAATTTCGCGTTTCCATGTAAACGGATAAACCTTCCAATCCGCTAGATGGCGTGAACGACATGATGGTTTCATTCTCACTGAGAAAGCCCAGTGCTGCGTGACGTCACACGGCGGATCGGATATGCAAAGTGGCCACTCGTATAGAGAGGCAGGGAGAGTTGCTTTGGAGTTGGTAGATTTCCCGAAAGTTGGAATTCTCTAGCACGGTGGCTTCAAATGATTGGGCATTTGCTTTGTTTTCTGGTTTTGTTCCATATAGTGCAACAAAGGTAGACTAGAAGACGAGGGCGGAAAGGAAAAAGACAGACAGGGAGGAGCGAGCAGCTTGATTCGCCCTTGATAATATTTTAGGGAGGAGTTTCGGGCGTAGTTTTACCAACAATGGGTTATTTAGATGTGTACAATTGGGATGGGGTTTCTTGACGTGGATTTTATGCGGGATATTTTCTTTTGTTTTATTATTTTTTTTATCTTTGCGTGCTCTTGTGGCTCGTCGTGTTTTTTTACATGTACATGTATGTCTCAGGCGAATGAGGGCAACGTTTTTAAGCGTGTTGTCCATGTACAATAGGAATGTGTGGGAATATGTACTGAGGTGCTTCGGCTGATAATGTCACTATTTAACTCTGACAGTACTTTTATGGTTTGTGGTCAATATTAATTGGTAGTAGTATTTACTCTATCACATGCTATTTTAGAAGCCACAGGCAACTCCAATCAGGATTTGCAAGTCATTATACACAAACGGGCGAAAGGGAAAAGAAAAAAAAAGAAAAAAGGGGACCGTTTCTCACGGTGCCTTCATCGCCAGGTATTCATCCATGGCGGTCCCTGGCTTCTCAGCAAATCGTGCCCTGAGTGCCTCCATGACCAGAGCTCCAAGGCCATCGGCAGACCCCGCATTGAGGATCTCCAAAGTGCTAAACTCGACGCCGCCAAATGTCCGCTTTATCCAGTTGCGGATCTCAATTGTCACGAGTGAGTCGACGCCCAACGACGCCAGCGATGCACTTGTATCCAGCTCCTCATCGACCGGACGCAGCATGAATATGTAGAGGTGAGTGCAGATCTCCCGAGTTACCAACTGCACCGAGGCCGCATCATTCAATATCCCGGGGTTTGCCTCAACAGAGGCCATGAAAGCACGGAGTACAGCAGCACCGTCATCGGTTCCAGCGCCGTCAGCACCTCCCGCGATCTCGCCGTTGTGGTACATCCCCATGCGTCTGTCTTTTCTCCAAATGGCCCGGTTGGATGGGTCGGACAAGGCCTTTTGGCTCCTCAGCCCGATAGTGAGCTGTTCAGAGTGAGACTCGGCAGGACTGCTGTTCATCATGGCCCAATGAATCGCATCAAGCAACTCCTTGGTCCGCAAGAAATGAATTCCTGTTGCGCGCAGAGCATCGGCTTGAGCGGTGTTCTGTGCTAAGAATCCAATGTCCTCCATGAACCCGACGTGGAGAACTGATGCTGGTAGTCCCAAGGCTCTGCGGTGCTGCATCAACGCCGTAAGGAACGTGTTACCGGCTGCGTAGTTTGCTTGGCCAGGGTTCCCGAAAGACCCGCTGACAGATCCTGTGGCGATGAAAAAGTCAAGGTCTTTGGGTGCGGCGTGGTGGAGGTTCCAAGTGCCCTGCACTTTTGGCGCGACGGCTGTTTCCCAGTCTGTCAGATTCATATCGGCGAACGCCATATCACGTAGTACCATGGATAGCTGTAGGATGCCGCGAACCGGCCGTGATGGAGGAGGTGCAGCCAAGGCGCGTTCAACGTCGGCAACCACTGAGACGCTGCCCTGGACGGCCTGCACGGTACAGCCCTGGAACTCCAGCTCGCGAAAGAAAGTCTGATCTCGAGCTTGCTGGCCAGCTGACCGAGAGAGGAATATTAAATGCCGTGCTCCCATTTCCACCATCCATGTTGCAACAGCGCGACCAAGACCGCCCAGACCGCCAACGAGAAGGTATGCGGCTTGGGAATTAAGAGCCATCTTCGGCGGTTTCACTGCTACAGACAAACCTTGGCCCTGCTCTGGGATCGAGACAACTATCTTGCCCAGATGTGTACCTTTTTGCATGTATCGGAAGCTGTCTTCTATCTCTATGCCGCTGAACACCTTCATGGGCTCGATAGGTTTAATCTTTCCGGAATTTAACATCTCGGAAGTGCGTAGGAGCAGTCTATTTGCCATCAAGGTTAGAATTTAAGAAAATTTGATGAATTAAACATAAATAATGAGGCATGACTTACGGTTGAACTTGGGTTGCGTCAAACCTGGCAAGATCAATACCAATAAAGCTTCGGTTTGCCTCGAACAAGTCCATGCTCAGCTGTGCCTTTCCGATAAAGTCTCTCTTGCCAATTTCAAGCATCTTTCCGAAAGGAGCTACACACTGCCAGGATGCATGTAGCAGCTCTCCCGAAAGACTGTTGAGAACAAGATCCACACCTCGGCCATTGGTAGCATTCTGGATATCGGAGAGGAAAGATGCGTCGCGTGAGTTAAAGATTCGTTCGCGTGGAAGACCAAATGTTTCCATCAAGTATCGAGCCTTCTCTTCTGTCCCAACTGTTGTATATATCTGCGCCGTGTTAGCGATAAGTGGGTGTTCGTATGCTTTGGTTCCTGGAGCATACTGACCTCCAATCCACTAATATTCTGGCATATGTTCAGGGCAGCAATTCCTATACCACCGCATGCTGAATGGATCAGTACAGAATGCCCAGGTTTCAGTCCTCCCATGTCGAGTAAACAATGGATGACGGTAGCATAGACGCACGGTGCCGTGGCTGCTTGCTCCCACGACAATGTGGGTGGAATTTTGGCGCACCGCTTGGCTGAGATGACCATACGAGTTGAATAACAGTTACTTCCCAAGAAGAAGACCCGATCGCCGGGTTCAAACTCTGTGACATCAGCGCCGGTCTTGATAACAACACCAGAACCCTCAAGGCCAATGGTGATGTGAGTAGCTTCAACTATGCCCATACAGCAGAGAATGTCCTGAAAGCGCACAAAGAGCATTAGTAGTTCTCACATGTCAAAATGGAGGGTTGATATAATCTCCGTGAGAAGCAGGATTTCATAGAGTGTTGAAGGGAATGACTTACTCTAAAATTCACGCCAACACAGCGAGGCTGGATTACGACTTCATCGCCTGCCGGTTCTTGTACTGTGAAAGGTACCCATCTGAGCGACTGCAACAACCCCGGCCGCCCAATCTCCAATGTCATGGACTCGGGTTTAGGGAATTGCTTCGTCATTTCTTCTGCTAGGAGGACTGAATGATATCTAGCAACCTCGACCACACCGTCTGAGAGGACAAACTCATAGTCTGGATTCATCGTTGAAGAAACGGGTGCAGTAGCCGCTAATTTTCCATCATTTTTGCCTTCATGATCCTCGGTGAAGACTCTGCCAAGAAGCTTGGAAATTGCCGCGTATGCTGCATCATTAATGGAGTCAACCTCTAATGTCGTAATGGAGACAGAGCTCTCATAGCGTAGCGAGCGTGCAAGTCCAACGGAAAGGCCAAACCCAGGATTACTATCAGCGCCAATATAATGTTGTGCCTGACGAGTGATCCACAACATTCGAGCCGAACCAAGCTGGCCAACAATGCTCTGGAAGGTTTTTAGATCAGATGCTGAAATGTCCTCGAAGAAAGGTTTCTCAAGTTCAAGCACCGAGACGATATCGTGAATACTTGCGCTTAGGCTCTGTTGCTGCTTTATTTTCTCGAGAGAAAGAAGTTCAGCCTGGAAACCGCTTTTATTCATGATGTCTTGCATGCGTAGGATGCTGTGTGAATTTTCATTGCCAGGGTGATGAAGCAAGGTAATTGGGCGTTTAGCTGGGCCGGTACTGATATGCTGGTCTTGTGTCAGCCGTGAGATGATGTTTGAATTCATATGATATGGGCTCGGTGCGTCATCGATGGCGATATCGACTCCTGAAAATCCAGCTTGCTTCAGCTCTTTGTCCCATCGTTCTGGCGACACATACGGCTCGTCCACTCGGCCATCTTGCTCGCCCAACCACCACCCAGGCAATATGCCCATGATCCTATAAGACAATGTAAGAATTCGTCACACCAAGTGTCTATGCATTTCAATAAAGTCATGACGTACAAATTTACTATGAGCATCTTTGGTGACAACTCTTGAAGGAATAGGCGACCTCCCGGCACAAGTAACTTCTTAACATTTGCGAGTGTTTCCTGTAAATTTGGGGTGGCATGCAAGACATTCTGTGCCACAATTAGATCGAATGACGCAGCCTCGAAGCCCTGTTCCAGAGGATCCTTTGAAATGTCAAGAACTTGGAAATCCAGCCGTGGGTAGGCCTTGAAGCGCTCCCGGGCCGCCGGGAAGAAGCCAGCCGATATATCGCTGTACACATACGTCGAGTACATTGATTCGACAGCACCTCGCTGGTTCAGGCCTTTCAAAATAACCGCAGTGCTGCCTCCGGTGCCAGCACCAATCTCCAGAATCCGCAGCGTGGGCTGAGTGTGGCCGGCAACAGTGAAGAAGTCAACTACATCTGAACGGGATCCAATCCAATTATAGCACTCAGTCAGACCTTCATTGGCTTGGAGAACCTCAATACCTTGGATATTGCCCTGAATGATGCTTTCACATTGATCGAGGATTCCGCCGACAAGTACCGCTGAGATAGCGGCACGGGTCTTGAGTAGAGAGCTCTGCAACTCTCCAATCAGAGCAAGTCGATCCTCCCGTGGGAGCAATAGAAGATCTTGTGTGCATGGTACCAGTCCGCGGTAGTTACCCTCCGTTGCTCGACTCAGTTGCGTTTGGATCCAAGAGCAGAACTTTTGCATGTCAGTGTCGATTTCGCATTTCTGAACCCGCTCCTCTAGCTCTATGATAGCCAGGAGGGTCAACTTCTCCACCAAGTCAAGATCGTCGCCATCATTCTGGGAACTTTCACTTGGACGTATGAGGCCGTGAATGTCAGAAAAGTCGAGGTGAGGTTTCCAGTCAAGTCGAGCCGCGGCGACTCGATCGTCGTGATCATCTTCGAGACCTGTATCTAGCGGCGAAAGTCTTACCCCTTTAAGAGAGAAGAAGACTGCACATTCATCCTTTGTAGTTGCTGTTGCTGACCCGGATATAGCTCCGCTGGAAGTCGTAGTAGCAATGGCTTCAACAATGCTGCCAGCGTGATTCTTCCCGCCGGCCAGATACAGCTCCCCTATCTCTGTTGGCACGCACAGCTTCCCGGCACGGTGAAACAGACCCTCGCAGCTGGCTGCAAAAAATAGCTGGAGACAGTGGTCGATTGTGGTGGGGTGAACATAATACTTGGACTCTGACACTGTTGTTGCCGACAACACAGCAGATGCCGTCTTCCCATTGGGTAGGCACGTGACGTATTCCAAACCGTTAAAGCAAGGCCCATAGTTGAGCCCAGTCCTCTTGAGTGCTGGGTACACATCTTCAACCACACGGGGGTGAGGGTGGCTAATGGTAGAGGGTTTTCCCTGGTTCATGCCACCGGGCCGCACCTGGCCTTCGCAATGTTTCATCCAGCTATTTCCGTTGTAAGATGCAACGCTAAAATCCCACCAAACGGAGCTCAGAGTGTCGGTTAATCGACTGGGGCGAAGGTTGGTCACCATCTCGACTGGTTTGGACTCTGACAGAACGAGAGCCGTGTGGATCACAACATTCCGCAACGTCAGATCATCGCCGCCGGAAACTTGTCTGATTGCTTCTCCAGCCATTCCCAGATATCCCGCGCAAGGGAAAACAATATCGCCAAGGACTTGGTGGTCGACCAGCCAAGGGACATCCTCGAGTCTCAAGATGTTTCGCCACTGAGGATTCAGGTCGCTGCTTTCAAGGGTACGAGACCCAAGTAACTCGTGATGCGGAAAACTCCTGAACCTCCAATTCCTGCTTAGCCTTCCTTCTTTCCAATACTCTCTATCATGCTGCCAAGAGTATCGCGGAAGGTCAGTCAAGACTTTCCCTGTAGAAGAAACCTGAGACAAGTTTATCGGTAGGCCTTGGAGAAATAGATCGCCAACCATCCGCAGCACGGAATCCGTACAATCTCTCCCACGTGTGAGGGCTGTCACGTAACTGTCCTTTGACCTGCCGCAAGCTCTGAGGATCTGGCGAAGAGGCCCAGCCAACGCACTATGCGGGCCAATCTCAATGAACAAGTGCTCGGCAGAAGGTTGCGTGTCAAGCAGGAGCTTCACAGCTGAGCTAAATCGCACAGGGCTCTCAAAGTTTTCCCTCCAGTATGCAGCATCAAAGGACCCAGCTGTTTGCAGTTGCTTTCCTTTGACAGTTGAGAATACAGGGACAGGGCAAGATTTGCTGTTTATCTTATTCATAAGTAAAGATTCGAGCGTGCCTCCTATATCAAGCATATGGTCTGTAGTAACTGTTAGTCTTTCGCGGTAAAAAAAAAGAGCATCTTAGTCTGGAGAACCAGATGATTTACACGTACGTGAGTGATAGGCCATTTCCACCCTCAACAGCCGAACCAGGCAATCTGGCTTCTCTCGTTTAATATCATCGCATACCTTTTCCAGAGCTTCTTTGTCTCCAGACAGTGTTACACTGTCTGGGCTGTTCTGGCATGCCACCACAACCCCGTTGACCAAGTATTGGGCAACTTGCTCGGACCCTAAGCCAATGGCAGCCATTCCGCCTGGGCGATGGTATCCCTTTGTTACGTACCCCCGATAGTACGCAATCGTGATGGCCTCTTCGGAGCTGATTGCCCCAGCCGCATATGCTGCAGCTATCTCACCACTAGAGTGACCAACAACACTGTTTGGTCGAACTCCCAATCTTCTCAGCAGATTGACAAGGGCTATTTGAATGGCGCAAACCAGAGGTTGAGAAAACTCGGCTCGGTTCAAATTACTCTCGCCCTCTAGCTTGTAAAGCTCATCAACAAGATCCCAAGCAGGCGGATGCTCGAGTTTCCCCAATACACAACCTAGGGCTGCAATATCCTTCCGGAAGGTCGCATCATCATTCAAAAGTTCCCTAGCCATCCCGGCCCATTGCGCACCCTGTCCAGTGAACACCATTTTGACGGTAGGTGCTACCGTCTTTTTCTTAGCCAAGGCAGAAAATTCCAAAGGTGGTGCATCTTCATCCAAATATAGAGGGTTATCAGCAACACAGTATACGCGATTTGACAGGTGCTCTCTTCTGCAACACAAATTATGAGATACATCTGCTGCTCTCGATGGATGAGACTGGAGGTAATTCTCATGGTCCACAATACTTCGCTTCAGCGAAGCAGCACTCGCCGCGGATAGCACATGAAGGATCTTTCTAGGTCGCATCGTTTGGGTGCTGTACTCTCCAAGGTCCTTGTCTTCAAGAATATTGTTGTTGCTGGACCTTGGGCCGCTTCCATTGTTGTGGTGCATAGGGTATCCGAGCACCTGTCTATTTATCTGGGCAAGATACGACTCCACGCTCTCGATGATGCAGTGGCCGTTTGCACCTCCAATGCCGAATGAGTTCACGCTGGCTCTGAGCGGTTGAGTCGAGGGCCATGGAATCACATCAACGGGAACTTCCATATTGGACTCGTGAAAGGGAATCTTGGGATTGGGAGTCGAGAAATTGATGTTCGGTGGTATCGCCTTATGTTCCAGGGCCATCACCGCTTTGAGGATGGAGGATATGCCGGATGCCCCTTCGCTGTGGCCAAAATTTGGCTTGACGCTTCCGATGTAAAATGTACGGCCATCACCAGTCCCAAACACACGCGCAATTGCGGTGGCCTCGAGAGGGTCTCCTACCGGTGTACCGGTTCCGTGTGCTTCTACATAGGTCGTCTGGGATGGGTCAAGCCCAGCTTCTTGGTAGGCCCTTCGTATTAAGGCCTCATGTCCTTCTGAGCTAGGCATAGACATACCAGGTGTCTTGCCGTCACAATTCGACGCTGTCCCCCTAATCACGGCACGGATAGGTTCCCCGTTTTTGAGGGCCTGGTCGAGTGGCTTTAGGTAAATAGCGTTGATAGCCTCGCCTCTAGCGTAGCCGTTTGCAGCAGCATCAAAAGTCTTGCATGAGCCATCGGGCGAAAGTACGCCTTGTTCCGACATGGCGATGGACATGGTTGGTGAGAAAATGAGGTTGGTACCGGCGACAATTGCACCGGTGCAATCACCAGCTCTTATGGCTCGGACAGCTTCATGAAGCGCAAGCATTGAAGACGAACAGCCGGCCTTGATAGTAAATGAAGGTCCCTTGAGGTCATACTCATAGCTTATTCGATTCGAAATGGCAAAATCGTGGCCACCAGCAACTCGGTACAAGCCGGCATCTTGAGGGTCTTTGGCACGAAGATCGAGCCAATCCTATGATTGAAGTTAGGATCAACAGTCATCCCTTTATCGATTTTTTTTCTAAGGCATGCTTACCTCTCCCCAGACGCCGACATAACAGCCAATGTTGCTCCCCCGCCAGTTTGGCTCTCCTGACGTCTGCATGCACTCGTATACCACCTCCAACAGCATTCTCTGTTGCGGGTCAACATCCTCCACCTCTTTCATTCCCATGGAGAAGAATGAGCTATCGAAATGTCGGAAGCTGTCCGAGTCCGATTCTGCCAAAAAGTGCCCATGCCGCATGGCGATGGACCCAGTCTTGCTCGTCGCGCTGTGGAATCCATCGACGTTGAATCGTGTCGACGGGACCTCACATCTCGTCGAACGTTTCTCCACAAGAACTTTCCAGAAGTCTTCTGCATTATGAATCCCACCAGGCAATCTCATGCCCAGTCCTACGATTGCCACGGGCCCTGGGGCTTCATCTGAGCATGCAGGAGGAGGAGCCATGTCCACGACATGGTGGACCGGACTTGGAGGGAGGTCATTTGAAACTGCACTTAGTGCCATGTCTAAGAATGACAAGTGATAACGGGTGGAACTTGAGAAGCATGCTTTTTTCTCGGAGAATTCAAGGAAACTTGCCAGGGTTTATATACACTAGCACCATCTACTAACAGCGGTTGTGCATTTCCAAGACAGGTCTCACACAGTGTATGGGTAATTGACTCAGCATGAGATCAGGATATCCACTCCCCGAGTCCAGGCCTTTGGTAATTCTGGAGACGAGACCACGTACATGGTTTGTAGATCTAGGCCTACACCGCCCGGGTTTCACTCCACAGTGTGAGAGGATTCGGTTAGGATGTCTAGGAAAGTCTGCATAAGCTGGCATATCACATTTGAAGAGATGATCTTGTGATGCGACGCCTTCTCGTCAATCTGCTAGTTTAGGCATATCCGGCATAGCGCAGAATGCCACATGCACCTTGTGGTTATAGATTAAGGCCCAAAAGCCCAGGTCGTTCGGAGCACCTCAACAGTTGGCCGCCAAGAAGTAGGGCAATAAAGCCCCTCCGTTATGAGCCAGATCACTCTTGCAGGTGAAAGATCGTATTTAGATACCAGGTCTTCTTCCAGTTGGTCATGTGTATGTCCATTCCACCGAGAACTTGTCCAGATGCTCAGAGTCGGCGTGGTCTGGAAACCTCCCGTGGCCGACATTCCACGTGACCTTCCCTGCGATCTCGATTGGCGTCCGGATTTCAGATCCATAGCCAGATCCGAGCCGTGATGCGCTAGTAGGCACGTTAAAAAAAATACTACTGCAGCTCCTATTCGGCCGCGGTGGGTTGATGAGCAGAGCTGAAATGACACGGCACAAAGCAAGTTTATCCCTCACCAAGCCGCGCTAGTGCCGCCAATACAAGGGCCACTAGGCGACTGAAATACGATTGGTTTGTTCATCATCCGGGTCAACTTGGCGATGCGGGAAAAGCCGTCAACGCAGAAGAGGAAACACATTCCTCGGCCATTTGCAGAAGAACCATCCAGTCTCGTTGCCGCCATTCTCTCTCATTAGCACAATAAATCTGTTTTGCCCACATTTAGATATTTGATACGATGAGAAGATGTTCAACCAGATGTCATAAGGTTTTATACATAACAATACTTGCATTTAGATGATTTAGCAAAATCCATGGCTTGAACCCGAAAGAAAAAGAAAGAAAAATGTTCAAATGAATAATTAAGTAAATCAAGAGGTAGGAAATAAACAAATATTCCATAAGCAGAAGGTTATATGACAGATTTCTTTACCTTGTTTCTCTTAATATTCCAAATTAGATAGCTCTCTCGGTTTCGATGAGGGCAAACAAAATCACGGCTTGGCAATAGGAATCTTTATCACATAGCATCATCCATCAAGAAAGTTATGGACCTTGTGCTTTATTTGACGGGTATTTAAAAACGCGTTTAGCTCCCTAATATGCTTATCTAGTATTCTTCCCCGAGCCTCGTGATTTCAGCTCAATCCATATACCAAACCTCGAGTCATAGCGCAGACACCTAGACAGACCGGTTTCTTCACCAGCCATCAATCACACTCTCGCACCTAGCTCCAAATGGGTTGTCCAACGAATATGCCAAGTTCATCTCCAGCATCACTTGAGCAGCCACATACACGATTACACCACAGTATTCTCAAGATGCTCCCTGGTTTTATACTGCGGTAGCTGCTTGGCACTCGGCAAACCTAGAGGCTCTCCACGTGTCGGCAGGCCTGTGCATGTATTTATGAGGAGCTAAACCATTTCAGAGAGTCGGATATACTTTGTATAGGATTATATATCTTAGGGAGCTTAAGCAAAATTGCTGTCTGGCCGTATCAATGTCAACATTTGGAATTATTCCGCAGTTGATACAGTAATCCAAGTTGACGGGGCAAAGGGGAGGGCGCAGAGGAAGTTGTCGTTTGTCAACAACCCTCTGCATTCGGCTACATGACTAACGGTCGATTGGTTAAAGCATCTAAGCGACAAGCACTTTATCCTCTAAATGGGGACTACGTCAAATCCAAGTTTTTTATTCTCAAAATTACCCTGCTATTCAAACTCTGCTCGAATTGAACTCCCGGTAATTGTTTGAACCATGGGATCGACGCCAGGACAAATTTATTAGCGGTCTGATCATCAAGAATATATTGTAATCAGGTCTCAACTATATCCCCAGCCAAATTTGAGTTCCTCGTCCTGATCTTGCCAAAAGATCGATAGGGCCAGGCACCGCAAGTTTATCGTGGACGATAAGCGCTACGCCGAACACTAACTCCCCAAACAGATAAGAAATAACTAAAACCACGAGTAACAACGGGTTTTCGAGAAAGCATTTTCCCGAGACAGCATACAGCGTGGCAATTCCAGGCTTTCGATGTTAGAGTCCGACGTTTCGTCAGTGGCTTATCTAATCAAACTAACCAGGAGCGTTATTTCACCACAGGAATGAAGGAGCCGTCGCAGCAAGTAGATCTGCAATACTAATGATCCGCATCGTTCATCGCAATTTATTATGCTTAATTAAGAGGGGCAGGCGTAGGAAATATAGCAAACAGCCTCTAAATTACACAGGTAAAAATAAATGTGTTCGTGCATTTGAAATTCATCATTCAGAGTAACCGGCTAATGTCATTTGTAAGTCATATCATATGTTGCCCACTAACTGTCCAAAGATCGCTAGCTTAAAACCATGCAAATAAATACCCGGCATAAATATCCGTGCCGTGCACATCTTCTCCTAAATCCCGAATAAACACCGATTTCCGACCAAAAAAACGGTAATAGCAATGGCCGACACGCACCAGCGCCAGTGGGATCACCAAGACAGCTGTGCCAAAAGGCCAGCCCCTTCCAACAGGAACCCATCCGCCTGTTGGCTTATCCCACGTTGTCTATCTGCGCCTAGTATGCATGGTCGGCCGACGCCGCCGAGCGGTGAATGACCGGTTGCACCCAGCCATTTTGCCTCAGTAGCTAAGGTCAATGCGTAAGTGCTGACCATGTTTGGGCATGCGTGGCAGTGCCGTTGGGTCATGCCGCACCTCGATATCCGATACAGAAGTCGATAGTTGGGGATTGGATATGAGACCGCTTTTAACTGTTATCAGTGAAATTAAACCAAAACCAAAACCATAACGCAACGCCGCTTCGTAGCCCCGGCGGGCGGGGTATCCAATCCTGTCCTTCTTCGCCGTGATGTACATCAGTCATAAAAAAGCTCCCTGAGCATCCTACTTAATTTCTCCGCCTTGGTCTGGTCCCTTGTTATAGGAGATCGTCGGTTCCACTGGCAACGCTCTGCTCAATGGCCATGATGATAGAGCGCTCCGAAAAGACTGGGCCCTGTCCGTCGCATCGGGCGCAGTGCTTAAGTCGATCACTGACATCACCGACATCAACGAGGCCCTTCTTGAAAAGTTCGTGGTTGATGATGAAATCCCAGGTGGCACCAGCAGCCAATAGGCGTTCGCCATCGTCAGAGGTAACAATACGATGAGAAGGAGTCTTGTTGGTGTGGTTCTGCAAAACGTTGGAGTAGAATTCGGTAGGGTTGAAGCGCATGACACCAGTGGCAGGCTCTGATGACATCGAGTTCTTGTGACCGCCACCCATCTGAGAGGTGGCTCGAAGGATTTCGTTCTCGGTGGACATCTTCTGAAGGTCTCGCTTGAGGCGCTCATTCTCAACTGAGGCCTGCTGCTGGGCGGCCTCCAAATCGGCGAGCTTTGCTTCAAGGTCCTTCACATGCTTCTCCTTTCTCTCGCGAAAGGCCCGCTGACTGTGAACCAAAGACGTTAGCAAGATGTGTAATTGTAGGCAGATGCCCGGCCCGAGCTTAGTCCAAGCTTAGTCGACCTCTGCACTGTGCTACATGAATGCATAGTAGATAGAGGGACATGTATGAACATCGACAAGCCTGGGCGTTGGCGGAGGGAGACGTACGCGGCACGGTTCTGGGCTTTGCGTCGAGACTGAGCAGGAGTGAGGTTGTCGTCCTCTTCACTGGTTCCGCGGGCAACGACACCATCTTCCGAATTACCGTCGCCGCCCCGGGCGGGCATCATGGAATTGGACACACTGTCATGACGCTGCTGTTGCTGAGCGCCAAAGAGGTTCTGGCCGGGAGGTGTGGGAGGACCTGGGAAGCTGTTGGTGGGCTGATGCGCGTTGGCGTTGAAACCCTGGGCGTAGTCAAATGCGGGAAACTGGTCACCGGTATTTTGGGGCAGGGCGTCAAAATTCTCCTAAAAGGATCAAAGTAGAGGTCAGCGAAGGACGAGAAGGAAGGCAGCGAGTTATTATAGAGCTGGGCGGGCGAAAAGGCGGAGGGTGCTGTCGCAGTAGATCGGTCGTGGGTGATAGAGTAATGCTCAGGTAAGGAGCGCTAAGGCAGGGCTGCACGTCGGAGTGGGGGAAATCTGGGATTTTTGGACATCAACTTACGGGCGGGGAAGTGGTAAATTCGTCCGAACCGGCAGAGTGCGAATGAGACGGTGTCAAGGGAGGAATGGGCATGAACTGGTGGTAGGACTGAGCGCCAGGGAAGTTGTATTGGCCGGTGAAATCCATGGTGAAGAGCGCGAGACGGCGGGATGATGGAGAGGTGACGGATGGACGAAGCCGGAGACGGTGGTGGCTTTATTAAGTAAGGACGAGTGGAGGAAGCGGGAAGGCAGAAGAGGCTAATGGAAAGGCAGTGCACCCTCCGGGAATAACAGGGAACGGCGAAGCTGGCGAAATGAGGCCGTATGGTAAGAAGGTAATGACGGCGACGGGGGCAAGGTGAGGTGGATAGAGCGAATGTCTCTCCGGCGAGGATAGCGAGACGAGACGGAAGGAAGAAGTCAAGGTGATGGTGCAGGTGCAGGTGTGAAAGAGTGGGGGGCAATGAGGGAAGAGGGAAGGGGGGGTGGTAGTTACCAACTAGGAGGCAACAAGTTATTGTAGTCCAAAGGCAAGCGCGATTAGGGATTGGGACGGAGACTGCGACAGCGACAGCGACTGGGACTGGGGATGATTGGGAAATGGGGTGGGAGGGAAGGTACAAGGATGCCAGCCGGACAGCAACGGGTGAGCTGCGGTAATGTGCAGTGTAGTGTGGGCGCGCGCGCGTTAAAAACGAGCGGCAAGGGTGAAGACTTGCACAGCGAGAGAGATGAGACGGCAAGAGGCGACCATGGATGAGGAGGGAATGCAGCCAAGCAACTGGGCACTCTGGGCGCTGTGCACTGGGGTTCCCTAACACAGGTGCGTGCGTGTGTGGGTGCTTCTGGGTGCAGGCTAGTATGCCGAAGGGGGCAATTTGGGTCGACGGGTGTATGCCGAAGGAGGGGCAAGGTAGTTTGAATGGTTGGTTGTTGCGTTTGGCTTGGGTGTGGGCTCCTCGGCTGGTGGCTTCCGAGCCTTTTGTTTGGAGGCTCTTGGCTAAAAAAGTAGGGTATGGGTAGCAGGCGTTATTAAGTCCCGGACAGCAAAGGGAAAAAAAATACGTGCGTGTTTAACGAAAGGATGACGGTTGGGAACAGTCGAGAACACTGAAGTAACTTTGACACGAACAAGCAAAGGGGGACGATGGGGGCTATTATAGGTAGCAGGTACGCAGGCACGAATACAAGTTCGACTCTATCCAGAGACGTGGACAGGCTAAGGTCTAGCTACGGGGAACGGTGCTGAAACCAGGGTGTCAATGGGGTCATCTCTCAGACTGGTGATCTGGCAAATTCAAGTGAATCAAGAAGAAAGGAAACAAAATGGGCTTTGAAAATACGGGGGCCATGTTTGGAGGAGGCACACGCCCCCTCCCATCATCTCCATCCCCATCTCCATCCTCGTCCCCATCCCCATGGCCGTGGATGTGGATGTGGATGTGGATGACGAGGAAAGGTGTGGTGGCATCCACACGTCCCCTAGCATCCATTAACTATTTTCCTCAACCACCACCCTGGTCACCATGTTTATTACTAGGGATCAAGCCATTTGCCAAGACTTGCAACAAGAGCTGGGAACCCAATCCGAACTGAACCAAACCAACCGGGAGATGCGCATGCAGGCAGGCGTAAGCGAAGAGTCTCATATCATCCTCAATTTCCAATGTACCTGCCCACACCATGCCCAACTAAACAACACGTGCATGATGCCTCCCACTCTCTTCCTCTTGGATCCGTACGCCGGCCTCACTTCGCCTATCTCTTTCGTAGTTAGGGCGTACGAGCCTTCAGGTATTTCTCCGTTTCCCGGCAATGCACTGCAGGGCAGCCATGGTGGGGAGGACCCGGCGCACGCACGCACTGGCCTGCCCTGCACCCTTGACTGGGCTGAGAAAGGCTGGGACGTATTCATGCAACGCACTTGCTTTCGCTCTGGAAGGATTCTGGTTCAGATCGCATCTCGGCAGCACCAGGCCGAGCCAACGTGACATTTTGTGTAAGGGATTCATGAACAAGGAGCAATACGAAATGGCGGCAAAACAGCCTGGACCTCAAAACACGGGCGGGCATGTGTCCCCCGTGCTTGGGATGCACCTGACGCACAGCTGCGGCTACTACGCACCCCTCACCGTCCACATCGCCATCGACAAAGATCCGTCTCGTTGGGCTTTGCACAGCCGCCAAACAAAGCCGCCCTCACCCCTCCTTGTACGGGCATTGCACGGGATTTTCAACTCCATCTTGAGCCCCTCAGAAAATAGGTTCGGTTATGGAACGAGGTAGAAGTTTTCCATCAAAAGGAATATGGTGCCAAAAGTTGGGGGCGGAATGCGAATGCTATTTGGAAGCATGGCACTTTGCATACGCCAAACAGCACAAAACCCACTTCGCCGAGCATAAGGCGGACGCCATTGACGGGTTTGCTTCAAAAGAGTGACGACTTTTCGGCCCTTTCATCCCGCACCTGGCCGGGGAACGATGCCTAGCACCTCAGCCCGCCAAGACCGACAGAAAAGTACACGACACTAACTTAAGCTGCACACTACCTACCCCAAGGCACGCCTCTTTTTTGCTGGGCTGGGGCGCGGATGGAAACCTTAATAGATCATTCTCCAATGGACTGGCACGGCGATTCAAGACAATAGTAGCCACGGCAGCATCGTCAGTTCAGCCGGGCCCGTAATTCCAAATCCTGGCGCTCGTCTATCGTCTGTGCCATGTTCAGATATACGAAAGATCAGGAAATAAGAAGAGAAGGGAATGACGCATGGACGGGGAACAGGGGATTTGACAAGGGGGAGTGTGAAGTGCGGGCTGGCGGGCAACGGTTAGTTTCCCCCAATGATAAACCCCCGATGACCACTCACAACTCCCAACTGACTGGTACTTGGAAAAGGAGAAATACGTTTGGGTTGCGCGAGGATGGCTTTTCTTTTCTTTTTTTTCTGAAACCCGATTAGGAAAAAAAGCAAGCCACAGAAGAAAGTAAACCGGGTACGAAAAGGCAACCAACATCAACTATTGTCGGTCTCGCATAGACAAGTCACGAACGAGCCGTGGCTCACCAATACTCAAAAGGTCCCAAGCCCAGCCCACTGATGCATCGTCGAAGAATAAAAGTGGAGGGCGGGCGAGGCGGGTGAGGCGGGTTTTAGCCACGAGTCTGCAAGGACAATCATTTCAACCCAGCTAGCAATTTTCCCAACGGCCGCCCCGCTCCTTAGGCACTGGCGTTGTTGTGCCATTGTGCTCGATGAGGAAGAAAGAAGAGACGCAATGAGGGAGAAAGAAGCGCTGATTGATTACACCCCTCCCCTTTCTCCTCTTCCTTCTGTTCTTCCCTACCCCATCTCCCCCAAATCCATCCTCATGCAGGGTCTTCCTGAACTTTGGGTTTCCGTCACGGGTCCTCATCCCTCCCGTCTGGGGAGCTGAAAGAGTTGACATCTCCATCGCTCACGTACACGTGCGGCACGGGGCAACTACACCGCATCAAGGCAGGGGAAAACGACCAAGAGACAGGGACTCCCGTCGCCCAAAATAACATCATGTCGATCGCCCGCCGTCCATTTTTGGGCGCCCGGCCGGCTAGGCCATGTGCCAAGCCTGCGCAGCACGGATCAGGTCCGGTATCTAAAAAGCCCGCCAATGTAGTTATGGGTCCTTTCTGTTTGGGGAGGGGCCAGACGTTCGAATTCCAAATTCTTTTTGCATGTCTGGTCAGTGGCTTAACCACACCCCCGGTCACTGATTCAATTCAGGCATCTGCATCTAGACATCCCTGTCAACCGAGAGATATGGAACTGTCGCGTTTGGTATCCCTTCGTTGGGGAAAAACCTTTTGACGTCCCGTCACGCCCCTAGCGATCCTTCTCCGTCGTCGGTGGACCTCGCAACTGCAGGCAGAAAAGTCCCATCATGTCCATATTAGGATTGTTGGCATGGTCGTTTCGGCTTCTTCCGTTTCCTGTCTCGTCTATTCTATCTGCATCTGGACGTTGGTGGAGAGGGACTCAAAGAAGACGGAAGCGACGAACGGAACACACCTCCATCCCCCTGGCCCTACGACGTGCATCCTCCACGTTTTGCTTGTGCCATGTCATGTGTTTCTTGGCCATCGGGCCTCGCCCGGCCCTCGCCCGGCCCTCGCTGGCTTGCATAGCCGCTAAGCGTCACTCATGTTTGCCCGTCACCCGTGTCACCGGGCTCTGCAGTAGACTTGGAGTCGGATTAGATAACTCAATTGTGGTGGCGGTTGGGATCTGGTCATCTCCTTACCCCCGGCGCGCGTGCACTTACACATGTTCAAGCATGTGAAGGGAACCAGTTGATACTATGATGCGAACAGCTCAACACTCGCAACGGCCCGTTTGATTGCACCAACACATCTCTCTTGCGCTCCAATCCCCTATCCCCTCGAGCTGGTCGACGCAATGCTACACATCTGAACTTCCCAAAGCGTACAAGTTGATCTTTCCTTATTTTTTTTTCCCTTCATTTATTGGCGCGTATTGGAAAAATTGGAAAAAAAAAAACCAACCACGATGCGCATCCCCACTCGGCCGTCATCGGCAAGCTCTCTCCCCCTTGATCCATCCGCGCTTCTGCTCAGTCGGCCGCCTGCTCAGCCTCACGGTCTTTGCCCCCAGAAAAAAAAAATCCCAAGGGTCCCTGCGGACCTTCTGGCCCTACGAACACGAAATAGCTTCCCTGGAGGCAGCTATTCCTAACGAGGCTTGGACAAAGTCAAAACGGGGTGGCTCGTCACGGACCTGATGGCTCTCGCTCCCCGACAGAGGAGGATGATGATGCTTGAAGGTAAAGCTGGGTAAATGAACCAACGTACCAAGCTATGCCGGGCGTGAGTCGGGCTTGTGTTGCGCTGTGCTGTCCCCTCCTCTCAACCCCATTCCCCCCAGCTGGCCCTGTTCCCCGCTTCCGTGCAACGGCCCCCGAGGGGACGGCCACCTGAAGCCGGATTGCCAAGACAGCCGGCCGAAAAGCACCACGTCTCGTGTCGAGGCAGCCTAGAGAGAAGCAGCATACTGGCTTTTCTGTATCTAGACATGCCAGACGCACAGATGACATCCATCTCGGCGAAATGACGCAGTTTGGATGCTCACGAACCAGGTCCCCGTCCCTCTCCCCCTTCTTGCGCTGCTCATCGGAGGTGCCGCCGTTGTCCTTCTCTCACGTGTAACCCCCCTTCCCTTCGGCGCACTAGAACGGCCGCTGGATCCATCATGAGGCAATGCCAAGCCTGCCGCTATCACAGTCTCGTCTGTCATCTTGTCACCGGCACTCGTCGCTTGGCTCGCCGGCCGGCTGTGGTTGGGTTGCGCCGCCGAAACAAACCGCTTCCGTAGATCCCCACCGGGCGTCCGGTATTCATCCCACTTGACTACCGACGTGCTTACATACGACGGCTACCGACCAACAGCGTGTCCCTACACCGAGTCCCTGAGAGGAGGCGTTTGGGTCCCCCGGGGCCTTTGGGCTCTCTGTGCCCCTATGCTTTTACTGTGGCTTGCCGCCCCCAAGGGTTCTCCTGGGTCTGTGTATCTAGCTCGAGCCTCTCACGGCTTCCCAAGGACATGTACACCGTCACAAATGGTCCTCTCCCCGATGGGGTCTCTCCACCCGGTCCCTGCGGCGGAACGGGATCACACACGCACGCACATCCAGCAGCGCACCGTAGATCAACCCCAACGTCATAAAGCACTGCAAGCACCCTGGACCATGGATGAGCCTCAACGCCAGCCATCCTGCCGCTATTTGACAGAACACCCTTGGAATCAGCATAGCACATGCACCGGCTTCTGGAGGCGTGGCCTCTTATGGATCATGTACAAGTCTTTACCCGACCCCATTGGTCCCTGTAAGTGATTCGACTCTATTGTACGTTGTACAAACTCAAAAATATTTTTCTTCACACCCCGGCGTCGCCTTCTGTAGCCCGAATCCTTCCTATATTTCAACTTCCAGCAAGTCCACAAACCCCTCCCCACACACACTCATTCTTTTATTTCTCCCTCCCGTCTCAGCCCACTAAGGCAGTAGTCTCTTGGGCGTACGAGGGTAGTAGCTCGTGAGGTGAACGCTTGGCAGGTTCAGGTACCAAGCCACAACACGGTCGAGGCCAATGCCACCACCACCGTGAGGAGGAACTCCCGCACTGCGGAAGATGTCCACATACTCTTTGATGCCGGGGCTGGCGGGGTCGACACCCTTCTTGCGGATCCGCGCCTCCAGCACATCAGGCACGTGGATACGTTGACCGCCGGACAGAATCTCTTGTCCCCGCATGAAGAAGTCGTATGCGTTGGTCACCTTGGGGTTCTCGGGGTCCTCCAAAGCATAGAATGGTCGGGCTTCCTCGGGGAACTTGTCCAACACGTAAAAGTCAGTGTTGTACTTTTCTCGGATAAGCGCGCCGAGCGCCTTCTCCTGGGGCGTCGACATGTCCTCATCGTCAGAAACATTGCGGTACTCCTCGGGTCCCTCAGCTCGGAGTAGGGCCTGGCCTTCGGCGAAGGTCAGGCGGACTTCTTTGCCGGGTTCTGGGAGAAGGAATTCCTCTGAGGGGTAAATGGTGCGGATAAGCTCGACCTGCTCGGCACATCTCTCCTTGATGCCACGGAAGATGTGTAGGAGAACACCCTCCAGCATGTAGAGAACCTCATGGTAGTCGTCCTCGATTTCCATCTCCAAATCAAGACCGGTAAACTATGAAAAACGTCAGCCGCCATCCTCTCAATCGATTCGGATTTCTTGTCAGTCAGTTAGGGGTTTGGAAAGCATACCTCAGTCATGTGTCTAGGGGTGTTGGAGTTCTCAGCTCGGAATACAGGGCCAATGCAGTACACCTTTTTGCGGCCGCCAGCAATCTCAATCTGCTTATAGAACTGGGGGGACTGGGCAAGGTATGCTTGCTTGTCGAAGTAGGGCATGCCGAAGACGTTGGAGCCACCCTCGGAGGCGGCAGCAATTAGGCAGGGAGCCTCAAACTGAACAAAGCCTTGGGAGTCGAGGTACTCGGAAAAGAGCTTGCGAACAGTCATGCGAACATCGGCAATGGCCTGTTGGACGGGAGCACGCTTGTGCATCACGGGGTTATTGAGGTGGGTGGCCATACTGGCTGAAGGAACATTGTCGACGGCCAGATTCTCAACACCCTCCTTGATCTCCTTGACGGCATCGCCTGCATCCTCGTCGTCAAAGTTGGTAACGGCCTTGTTTGCAACGACAAGACCCATGCCCAAAACCTCCGGGCCGGCGGCAATGCAGTAGCACTTAGTGATGTGAAGCTCGTAGTTGGAAACACGAACGCTCTTGACAGGCTCGAGGGGCTTCTCGACCTTGGCTTCGACGAGGACGTAGCTCTCGATTCTCAAAGCACCGATCCACTTGACCATCTGCTTGGAGACGGGCTTGCCCTCGGCGCTAGCAGCAACGACACCCTGAATGGCCCAGTTGCGCTCCTCGCGAAGCTCAACAAAGGCCATCTTGGCTCCCTGCATACGAGCATTCTGGATCCAGGCACGAACCTTGATGGTCTTTCCAACGTGCTCATCGCCAATGTTTCTAAGCTGAACTCGCTCAGCTTCGACTTTGGTGGTGTGGGTGATGTCGCCGTAGTTTTCCTTGGCAAGATCCTCGGTGTTGCCAGCAGCAGCCTTTGCAGCAGCCTGCTTAGCCTGGTGCTCAGCAGCACGGCGAGCCTTTTCAGCCTCCTTCTTGGCCTTGGCTTCGGCCTTCTTCAGAGCCTTCTTGGAAGGACCAGCCTCGCCAGCCTCGCCCTCAGCAGGGGCACCCTCGGCGGGAGCAGCAGCGGGGGCCTTCTCGGCCGGGGGGGGAGCGGCGGCGTCGGTGGGAGCGTCAGCCATGATGGGATAGTTTGGAACGGGGAAGCGGGTTTGTCGAAGGTCCTAGCGATGGCCGATGAGGGCGAATGCGTAAAATAAGCAAGCCTAATAAAGACTCGATTCAAGGTGAGTCAAATTGGCCAGTAAGAGGCAAGAAACGAAATCGGAGGAGAATCGGGTGACGCGGAGCCGATGACTCTTTTGCCGGTAGAAGATAAGGGAGTGGTAAGTTGTAGGGTGACGCATAAAAATGTGTGCCGTGGTGTTGGTTACTCAAACATGGCGGGGTCGTTTGTGGCCGCACTGCCCCGCCAAAGCAGGCGATTTGCTCAGACCGGCAGCGTCATGGTGGGGTTACCAACGGCTAAGGTACATGCACGAGGTACCTTCCCTGGTCTGGGCGACGTACCCGGTACCTCCAATTACGTGTGATGAGTGGAATCAATCAGCAGAGTTCGTGCCAACTATTCGGTTAATAATAAAATTAAAATAATCCACTAGCCTAATTAAAATATATCTTGAATAATCGGGTTGTTGGCGCTAAACATAAGATTTATGGTGTTGATTTGGGGTGACGTGAATTGTAACGTGATTCCAAGTTTTCGGTCCGTAACTTAGAAGACAATCAATCTCGAGACTTTGCCACCATTTTAATTAACACCAAGGTCGAATCACCCTATCTTGCTAAAATAATCTTTCCAATGGCAAATTATTGTTGCATATTATTAGGTTGTATCATACACTAAGGCAGGAGGATCCTTTTGGTACGCCCCTCCAACATCTAACTCATTGAAAGTAAGCTACCCTAGGTAACCTGGAAATGTCTGTCTGCCCATACCCTGGGCCAATATGCCCGCAAATGCAAAGTCTTCCCCAAACTTGATTCCTCGCCTCGCCTCGCTTGCCATGCCCCTCCCCTGAACGCCCATACGTGGAAAACAACCCTGGATGATATGATATGCAACCTAAGCAGCGCGTGTATTACCGTCCCTCCGATCTCGCCCTCGTATATCCCCTAGTCATCATTACCCCAACACCCACACTCTCCTGTCCTTGCCTTTGTGATCAGGGTATCAAAGCCAAAGACGAAACATTCTCCCTTAAGCATCAAGTAAAACCAAACCGACCACCCCAAGGGCGCTAACCAAGGAACATAGGCTCAGACTTCTCGCAGGTAAACAAGTTAATGTGGTGGTCACCCCGCGCGGCACAGCCTAGGATTGGTCGGTGTGGGTGAAATGCCGTTGCCGAGATGGGAGAACTCCTGCTCTGCTGGAGGAAGCTCGAGTACGGCTCGACTGTCGACAGTTCGTTTCCGTCGAGGTTAAAAACCTTCACGGCGTGATTTGACGTTCCCCTATGCAAAGAACTGATTAGCCACGACACATGTACTTTCCGAACCTGCTTGGAGGCGTTACTTACACTGCAAATACTGGTAGATGTTCGTGTGTGCTTGCTGTACGGAGCGTGTCTCGAGTCGTTTGGAAGGAGTGCAACGGTTTGTCCATTCGGATATCCCACACCTTGACCTTGCCGTTCCGGCTCGCACTCAGAAGCTCTCGCTGGCCGCCGCGCTGCATGTGCACACTCTTGATCCATTGTCGATCAGACTCGTCTTTCCACTTGCGCACCATCGACTCCTGTGGGCGGTTTCGAGTATCAAACACCCGCAGGGCACCATCCCCGAAGCCGGCCACAAAAACGTTGCCCGTCATTTGGTCTGAAGTTAATGACGTGACGCATGAGCCTGACCGCGCAGGAATGTCCATGATACACGTCTCATAAGCCGCATACCAAACTCGGATAACCCGGACATCTCCTGCTACAAGGACACGGCCAGTTACCTGCTGCCAGTCAAACACCATACCTGAGTTGACGTTACTGGGCACCATGTGCGTTAGAGCACGCAGAGACGACGCAAGCTCGATTTCCCGGTCTGAGTCGTAGTTGCGGTAGACACGGATCACTCCATCCGATGAACCTGTAAGAAGGAAAGCTTGGTCATCTTCATTGATGAATTTCATATCGCTAATCCTCGAGCCCTCGGGGTTCCCGTTGCTGAATCGACTTAGTCGGCCTTGTTTTTTCCAATCCCATACATACACAGTGTTTGCATCATCGGCCACGGCCAGGTGATCTTCAAACTGGTGGAATGTCATCTTGGCAGGTTGAGCACCATTGTTCACGATGCCCAGCTGGTTGCTCCATTTGTGGCTGCCAGCCTGCTGCTTCAACGGTTGTGTTTCTCGTAGGATGTTCTCATTTCGGGCTCTTCGCCATAGCCGCTCATTGTACTCGGTACTACCAGGCTCGTCCGCTTCACTCGGCTTCATTTGAGGCTCACGGAAGTATTCAATTGACCATTCCAGGAACCTGCTTTTCAGGGGAAGCGTGGGAGGTTTCGTCAAGTCACGATCTTGGTAAGCTCCTGACATGGGCTCATGCGCTACATGATACTGAGAAGACGAGCTTGACTGGTCATTTTGCTCAGGCGGGGCTGACAATTGACTTGGCGTCAGCTTCATGGAAGGAGACCTCGGAAGGGCAGGTGAAGTTGGTGTTGTTGGTCTTGACTTGTCCTCGGCGCCAATGAAGGACTGGAACAGGAGACTGGCGGTTCTGCGGAGCAATCCAGGGGAAGGCAATGGTTGGGAATTAGGCACACCGGCAAGAGAGTTTCGCTGGCTCGAGCTTGTGTTGTGCCTATGGGCCAGCCGGCTCGCTCGCTTCTGAATTTCGCTCATCACCATCTGTGCTGGCGCTCCGGCGCTCGAGTTGAGCAGTGCATGATGCACATAGTCAATGACAACAGTGGCATCTCGCTGCACCTCAGGATGAGGATCTACACTGAGAACCAGAGCCAGCTTCCACAATGCCATGTACACCGTGTTGTGCGACAGACCATGGGCAGTAGGCTTGATGCTACCGTCTGCGTTTCTGTTTTCGGGTCGAGCATAATGAAGCCCCATCTTGTGTTCCTGACCGTCGTCCTTGGGTGGGAAAATGAGGTATTCCTTCTCCTCGACGAGCTGCTCGTAGGCAGCGACCATGAATTTGTTTTCAAAGCGAACCACAAAGTGTGATAAGAATATAACGAATTCTTTGCGAACCATGGGGCTGCCGTCATTGCCCATTTCGAGGATGGTCCACGCAATCGACTCTTCGATACGTGCGACCTCATCTGTCAAATCAGGAATGCCAAGGAACGTCGTCATGGCATGGACCATGGCGGCTCGTACCTCGCAACACGCGTCCTTGCTTAGGAACGACAGTTTGACGTAGGCGTTCTCACGAATTCCGCGCCATTTCGCCTCAGGCAAGTCCTGCCAGAGCTGGCTAATACAGAGGCACGCCCATTGCCGCAAAAGCGGGTTCTCCTCGTTCTGCAGGTGTGTCAAGCAGTACGACATAATGTCGGTTTGATTGCAGACCATTTGGCCATTTTTGTAGTCCTTGCAGAGCATTGCGAGAATGAATGCGCACATGGCCTTGTGCTCGTCACTGTCGACTACGGGAAGCCCTTCAGATGGTTTGAGAATTTGGGCAAAGTAGCTATAGCCACTGTCCTTGATGAGATCTTGCTGGCAAGAAATGTCTACCGCAATAAGCCGAGCCCAGATAAAGACCATGACAGGCTTCAGCTCGGCAGCTGCAGATTGCAAGAGTTTTAACACGTAGGGAAAGATGCCTATGCTAAGGGCCAACTGGACTGACCATGGGCCGAGATCAAGGAATCTGCCCAAAAGAATAAGTGCACGCACTCGATGCTGTTGACTGAGAAGCACTTGAAGCACCACGGGTAGCTGATCCGGGGACTTTTGGGCCATAGCGTCGCCTCTTGTGAGGTAGACATCAAATGCAGTCAACTGCTCAGTAAAGAACGTCGAATTTTGATATTCATAATCGAGGCCCTCGTTTTCCTTCTTTTCTAGCATAGGAAGCTGCGCGAGGGCCATGTCAACGGCCAAGTCCCAAGTTTCCCATAGCGGATGTTGATGGGTATCTGGGAGAGCAGGGTAAGATTGTG
This sequence comes from Calonectria hawksworthii, assembly GCA_020975415.1. Classification (NCBI taxonomy): domain Eukaryota; kingdom Fungi; phylum Ascomycota; class Sordariomycetes; order Hypocreales; family Nectriaceae; genus Calonectria; species Calonectria hawksworthii. The sequence continues at coordinate 571,272 of JAHXZK010000001.1, read as the reverse complement.
GATGGCAACCATAGACGGTCATGACACGTTGGGCAAGGAGGAAATTCCTGAATAGCGCGGCTACCATAAGGTCCTGGCGAAAGAATTTGCGGAAGAGATCACGAGGCAGCGTTGTCCAAGCGATGCTATCCGTGATGGCTGTAAATATCCAGTTTAGTTCGCCCAGGGGCGTGCGGCGCTCTTGGAGGCGCCCAGGTAATTTTTTGGCTCGTTCTGGGGTGAGATTCGTCTTCAATGGATTCTGAAGCACAAAGAACCACAGAGCCATCTCAATTGGGGTCGTGAGACATGCAGTAAAGAGATCAGCAGGCAGAAGAGGATTTGTTGGAAGGTTTTCCTTCACAGCACAGGCTGCCAGGTGAATGTATGGCCTGAAGCTTGTCTTCGTGTAGTTGGGATCGCGCTCTGCCGCCTCTTCCTCTTCCTCTTCATGCTTTTCAACAAATCGATGGTAGTTATTGAGGATGTTACCCGCCTCAGAGCAGTCCCACACAAAGATGGTGGGTGCTTGCAGCCAATGTTGCAGATCATATAGCGATACGGGGATATATTGTGTATAGTTTTTGTTGAAAACCCAAATCTCTCCGGAGGCTGTTGGTTTTGGAACACCATGGCCATTATAGTGGAGAAGAACTCGCTCGTCTTTGGCATTTCGGCGCAAAGAGATACAGAACTTCTTTGTTTCTTCAACTGACGGATCCAGATATTGTTTATAGCGAGCTCTGATAGCCAGTGTCTCATATTGGGCTTGAAGGGCTTTGCCGATGTTTTCCAAAGCCTTTTGGATCGGAGGAACTGTTGGATCAGTCCATGCCTCAAGCTTGGCACCTGGAGTTGTTTTGAGTTGATCGGGCGGCTCGACGCCAATGTTTAGGCAAACCGCGAGTGCGGCGGAAACTGTTTTGAGCCTGTCTCGCTGGCGCCAATCTTGGAGTTCGTACTGTAGCGGCTTAGGTTTGCCGGTCGTCTCGTGTCGTTTATCTGTAAAATACATGTACCAATTCTGATAGGAAAGTTAGTTATCGAGCAAAAAATCTGGGCTGAGTAGGAAGCTTATGGATGGCCCGACAGAAGAAGCACTTGTATCCAAGTAGCTATCTGGTTGCTGTACGGGAGATATAGAATGGCACATCACTCACATTGGCAAGCTGAGATATGATATCTTCAGACTGATAGTGATCCTCGAATCCATGTCTGGCTCCCCAGTAGGGAATATCTTCCTCTACCGACTCGTCGTCGTCTATAGTTCGGTGCGCATATTCGCTCTTGGACCGCACGAGTAGCGGCTTCACCGGTCGTTTCGTCCGTGATGGGTCCATATCATCTCTTGCTTCAGCAGAAGTGCCTCCATTTCGTCGTCCCAGGGCACTCAAAGATCGGCTATCATCGTCATCACTGTTGGTGCTCGCGTCGTGTACCGCACGGCCGTTGGCCATTGCTCGCGCTCGTGAGGCATCTCCGTTGGTGTTGCCCACGGGCGCGGAAGTACCGTTGAGATCTGATCTCAGCGCCATTGTAGCTCCAGATGCGGGAAGAGGACGACTTGGCGCGTGTTGGTGGTGGCTGTCGTGAGCCAACGGCGGCTTGGAGGTCGAGGTATGGTTGGGGAGCAGCGGAGAGGGTGACGGCTGTTGCGTCGACACAACGGTCATGTTTTATTGGAAATTCAAGCCAGCATTGCGACAGGCGCTCGCATGCGAAGAGCGGCAGTTAAAGCGCCGAATTGCTTGATGACGGCGATGTTGTTTCGCTGGGTTTTGGATGAGCAAAAGAGTAGGTCGTGAGGGTTTGGTGCTGCGGGCGGATGACCAGGACAAAGGCAGAAATTAGGAATACCCAGTACCAGGATGGGCCACACAGCTGGCAAGCGCGTCACTTGGCTGCCCGGTGCTGAACCACTGGACCACTGAGTACTCGACGCTAAACAGTGGACTCTGGGCTACACTGACCGAACCAACGGCTGTGAATGGCTACCATCCGCTCTGGACAAGCGAACCCCATACGAAGCAGATTCCTAATCCTGCGGCTCTTTGTTAGGAGCGTACATCATCTGCAACGAGTCTTGAATCCTAACTTTTTACGCCGTGATTCACAGGGTCCTGCCACGCTCGCCTATCGCATTTAGAGCCTCCCAGAATGGATTCCCTGGCCAACTCTATCATTGCTGGCGGATCTCGGCACCAAGGTCGTCACCAACTTTCATACCGCCATGAATTTTGCCTTTTGTACCTTGCCTTTGGCCTTCCAGAGCATCCCGTCTCAGTACTGCCGTACGACGCCTACCCCGGCAGCTTTGCCCTCCAACCGCACGGGCGTGTCTATTTGCCTACTTGCCCCGGTGTTAGGCAGGTTGGTTGGAGACGAGTCTGTAGCGCTAGGCTAGACCGGGCAAGCGCGACTATTGCGCGTGACCCTGCACGTGTCGGCTTTGTTCAGCGCCATTTCACCTTTCCAGTCTTGCTTGGCTTGTGATGGGACGGACCAAGCTTCAATCGCCAAGTGCGAGACTCGATATGGCTTGACGAGCAATCTGATGCCGACGTGACACATGGCAGTTTTTCGAAGCCATCACCCAAGTGCTGTGTGGCGGCCAGCTAATGGCTTACTGTTCCCCCCAAACGACTCGGATCCCCGACGATTATCAATGCTTCGATGTCCAAGTCCCGGATTGGGATGCACGCTTGTGGATCAGGAACCTGCGGCATGTACACTAATTATGCTCGACCATCCGCAATGATCTACTGGCAGTGATGCCCACAGCTGTTGCTTTGTCCGTTTCGCACACTGGAAGGACTGTTGAGGGCTACCCAAGTGTTGTTGGTAACTGTAGCCTGCGACTCACGGCCCAATTGATGCCATGGCACAAATCCGCACTCCGGGGATGGAGCTTGTGCGCCCACAACTTGTGTCCTGATTTGGACACCCTGCCATCCATCCTCGGGTACACTCTCCCCTGGACGGCGGAATGCCCGGCCTGGGTAATTGGAAAACCCGCAATGGACGCACAAGGCAGCCAATGCTGGAGCAACCGCCCGACAGCTGTCTCCGCCGAGAAACGGAGATTCCTTACCATAAGAATGAACGTTAAACGTCAAAAAAACCCACGCTTACGTCTACGACACAATTGCAACATCACAGATCGCAGGTGGATTTAGCGTGAACCGCGTGGTTCCTGTCGGCTCGGGCCTCTCTGTCACTGAAACGATCGGCTGCGGAGGGATGTGCCCGGAAGATTGCAAGGTCTGGCGATCGTGATACCAAACAACGAGGCGCTTCTCGAAAACAAAGCTCCTACCCTGAGAAATAATTAAGGCTTCTTGGGTCACGGAAGCCTGTCCCCTTTTTTGCTCCCTAATTAGTTGGCCATGGAAAGTTGCAGAGTGGGGCTTGAGGACACATGGACCGTGCACCAACCCGCCCCAATTGGCGTCATTAGTGGAAATCTTGAAACGAGCGACCCAACCAGCCCATAAGACAGGCATCGACAGGCGTCATGAGCGTTGGCAGAGCATCATGTTAATATCCGGAATGGACCGTGGTAAACGACAACCTGGTAAAAAAAAGGGTTTTTACCACCTGAGCTCATAGCAGTGCAACATGGGTTGTTTATTGCGGTGGCCTATTTCGGATTCTCAGCCAGGCTCTGCTGGATGCATCCTAAAGTGCGCCCGCTGCCTCCAGCCCATGAATGTGCATATTGCAGTGTGTATGGAGAGCGTAAGCATTGCACTGGCAATGACGTGCAGGTGCAGGCTCGCCAAGCCGCTGAAGCCATCCCTTTTCGTGGCGCCACAGATGACTACGAAACAGAGGTCACACTATGGCGACTTGTGAGGCCAGCCGAAAAAGGATGCCTCAGCCGTGTGTACTTTGACACTGTGCGCTATTGCATTGCATTGCGTTTGCTCGCTCCACGGCATGGACGGGCTGACGGTAGCTGTAATACTAGCACCCTGGTTATAGTTCTCGACTTAAGAAGAAGACAGGAAATGAGTCTGGGCCAAGGCAGAGACAGAAGCAATGGTGCTGCATCGTAGATCCGTACATGGACTCAAGACCAATGCATAAAAGCAAGGCGAGCGGACTGGGGCTCCGTTTTGCATTGCGAATTGAATTGGGATATTTAGATGGCCCGATACATTGCATTTGATCTAGCAGTCTTAGCCACGGGGAGCCAAAAAGAAAAGCCGATGGTCATGGCGAGACGAGCATCCCCTGCCTACTGCTCGTGCTTGGCTGAGGTGAGGTATCTCGATTGACTGGAAAGCGTCGCTCCCCAAGACACATGCAAGGAAGCTCCAGAGAAGGACAAGAAAAAAAAACCGTCGGGGCCGTTGCCCTACATTAGAGCGCATCTGCACCAAGATATGAAACCACGCAACGAAGGACCAGCCCCGTTTCCTGGGGTGTCTCTTTTGATTCTGACCATGCATGGCGGCGCGCGCGTGTGTACATGGCCATGGTACTCCGTACCTACATGAGAGTGTCTCGTGGCTACAGGATCATGTCTCGGTGGCAGAACGGGGGAGGTAGACGGTACAGTGTACCATGTGCCGTGACATGTCCAGCCCCTGGATTTGAAAAGGGGATGCTCTGTGCAGACCCCTGCAGGGTACTCCACGCTGACCTTCACTGCGACCACCCGAGCCACTAGCCCACGTGTACCTGACCAGTATCTAGACCTTCCGAGCACCCCACAAATTCAATGTCCACTGCAGACCGGCACTGTAATGTACTGTACCATGTAGTGCTGCAAGGCTTGCAACCCCTAAAAAAAAGTCGTTTGGCCTGGGGCAGGATGGGTCAGGCTAGCGCGGACCCAGCCCACGATTGGCTGGGGCGCGGCCCGACAAAGGGACAGCAGCGCTGCCAGTGGTCCAGGGTGCTGCAGTCGGGGTGCCACTGCGCCAGGAACAGAAGCCCTGGAGCCCAGTCAAGGCGGAGCGCCTGGAGGTTACAGGAGTCGGCGGCCAGTGATGGCAGGAGGTATTACGGGGACTAGGACGGGGACCGAGTCGGTACAGTAAAGTCTGAGAGGCCTGGCTGACACCTTTTTTCCAACTTGCCGCCAGCATCGCCATCGTCATTCCCTTCTCTTCATCATTTTCTGTCCGCCGCCTGGCGTTTTCATCATTCAGCGCCCCAAGGGAGACGCTTTTCATCCCACGTCCGATTCTCCCGACGCCTCTCGATCGAACCCCGGCGATTGTTTGCTTGCCCGGCCGCCAGCACGAATCAGGTCCCGCGCTCCTTGACGGCGTGTTGGAGCGCATCCATCAGCCTCTTGTGTCCAACCCCCCTCTCCCCCCATCGCCCAAAATTCGGGAGGTTGAACAGCAAAACTTCCACGACAAACCTATTTGCTCCTCTGCGCTTCCCTCCGATGAGAACCCAGCCATCTCAAGCCTCGACTACCGTGACCCTTGTTCCTGCGTCCACGTTTGGTGTCTCCCCGACCGGGCCACCCCCAACACACACGATATCGCCTGCGCCTTCGTTCGCCCTGGCTGCCCCGTCCCCCCCGTGATACCCTCTTACGCGCGACGACTCGTGGGTATCAACATTACGGCTCATCGACTTTCCGACTTATTCTACAGCCATCTAGAGTGTTGTTTTTTCAGCAGATTTCCCGCCGCCGAGCGGCTCCTTCGTCACAACCATGGCCTTTCTCTTCAAGTCGAAAAAGCACCCCGAAAGGAACCTGGGTAGTCGCGATGCGAACTCGAACTCTGGCTCCCAGGGTTCCATTCAAAGCGCCAGCGCTCGCATGGCGGATAAAAACGTCCAACAACGCGCAACTCCGACTGGCAGCGTAACTTCGATTGATAATGAGGCCAGCACAGGTAGCCCTGACCACCATCATGGGCACTCTCGTCGCAACGGGAGCACAGATCAGACTGCGCAGCAGCAACAACAGCCAGGTCAACCAAACGAAGCATCAGTAGGTGACCCCAACACCGGATGGGCAGGAGGACCAAACTAAATCGTAATTGCATCTGCTAATTAACTTTACACAGGCTCGTACTGGCCCCCAGATGAATGGCAACAATGCCTCGCTCTATCCCTGGTCCCAACGGCGGTTAACATACACCTCAACACATCCCAGCCCATTCCCTCGATATGGCGCGGCCGTCAATTCAATCTCCTCCAAGGAGGGCGATGTTTACATGATGGGAGGCTTGATCAACAGTTCAACTGTTAAGGGTGATTTGTGGATGATTGAGGCTGGCGGTAACATGGCATGTTACCCCCTAGCCACCACTGCGGAAGGCCCAGGCCCCAGGGTCGGCCACGCTAGTTTGCTTGTTGGCAATGCCTTCATTGTCTATGGTGGTGACACCAAGATTGACGAAGCTGATGTTCTCGACGAAACGCTCTACTTGCTGAATACTTGTATGTTTTCGTCCCCACTGAATCGTATCTAAGCTAATAGATCGTAGCGACGAGACAATGGTCTAGGGCTCTGCCGGCTGGCCCTCGCCCATCAGGACGCTATGGACACACATTGAATATCCTAGGCTCGAAGATCTTCATTTTTGGTGGACAGGTTGAGGGTTACTTCATGAATGACCTCTCTGCCTTCGATCTCAACCAGTTGCAGATGCCAAACAACCGGTGGGAGATTCTTGTTGCCGGCGAAGCCTCGCCAAAGATCCCCGCAGCACGTACAAATCACACCATGGTTACGTACAATGACAAGATGTACCTGTAAGTTTGAAAACGGAGCCTCCAGAGTCCTTGCGACAGCTCGCTTATACGGTATTAGATTTGGTGGAACGAACGGATTCCAGTGGTTCAACGATGTCTGGTGTTACGATCCGGCCTTCAACAAATGGACATCACTGGACTGTATAGGCTACATCCCAGCGCCCCGCGAAGGTCATGCCGCTGCTCTTGTCGATGATGTGATGTATGTCTTTGGTGGCCGTACCGAAGAAGGAACCGATCTGGGCGATCTCGCAGCATTTAGAATTTCCTCTCGACGATGGTACACCTTCCAGAACATGGGCCCTTCCCCGTCTCCTCGTTCTGGACACAGCATGACGACAGTTGGCAAGTCGATCGTGGTACTTGGCGGAGAACCGAGCACAGCTTCCACCGGAGTTAATGACCTGGGACTTCTCTACGTTCTCGACACTTCTAAGATTAGATACCCGAATGACGCGCAACAAGGCGGCTCCCAGAGAACAGTTCCAGCTCGACGACCTAGTACTGAAGCGTCAACTCGCCAGCTGCCACTTCGCGAAGGCTCTAATGGACCACCTGATGGGCGAAAGATGCTGACTGGAGGCCCTTCAGCCCCTCCTAATGGACACAAATCACCCCCTAACGGCCCCGATTCTCAGAACCCCCCGAATGCTGTTGGTTCCAAACTCCCAAGGGCGGCTCCTCCTGGTGCTCCCGCAGGCCCGCCCCCTCAGGGTCCGACTCCGGCCAGACCTACCGTTGACACAGCATCTGCCATTGGCCGAGTCCGCGGGCCATCGAATGAGCGAGGCAATCTTGCTGCGAAAGCCGCCACTCAATCACCCATAACCCGCGAGGTTATCGCTGAGGTCGAGGCTGCTCCAGTCAGCGCCCCCGTCACAAATGGTAAGAAGGCTCCCTCCAGGTCTGGTTCGAAGCAGGAACATGGCGAACACGGTACAAACAAACCGGCTCGGCCTAATCGACCTCCAGCAGCTGATGGCTCAACGGAACACTATGCCAAACCTTCACAGCGGCCATCCTCCCCTCCCCAGCCAACCAGACAACCTAGCAATGCCATGTCGAGGCGATCTTCTGTTCGAAACTCGCAGACAGTTGTTTTGTTGAAAGAGCTTGACTCGGCTCGCAATCGTAACGCCTGGTATGCCTCCGAGCTTGAACTTGCGAGGAAATCCGGTTATGTTCCCAACTCATCCTTCAGCCCGATTCTCGACAACAAAGCCACTGAGACGTTTGACGATGAAGATCGCCCATTGATCGAGGCCCTGCTCGCAATGCGTACCGAACTTGCCAATGTCCAAAGCGCTGTCGACAAGCAAGCTGTCATTGCTGCTAAGCAGATCGCTGAAGCCGAGAAGCAGCGCGACGCAGCCATTCAGGAAGCGGTATATGCAAAGGCCAAGCTGGCAGCCCGCATGGGGAGCAGTGCGGCCAGTACCCCGCAGCTTGACAATGATCGGGACGAGGCTGAGGCCCGGACGAGTGAGATGAGCAGGAAACTAGCTGCCGCCTTGCACCTCCAAAAAGATCTGCAAACAAGGCTCGAGGCTGCTAGAGTTGATCTTGAGGCCGAGAAAAGGGCACGTCACCTTGCCGATGATACGACAAATGCTGCCCAGCGACGAATGGCGGATCTCGAAACCTTTAAACAGCAGACTTCGGGTGAAGTGGAACGTCTCAAGGCCGAATTGCACCAAGCCCAACAGGAGGCTAGAGAACAGTCAGTCTCCGCTGTTGAAGCTGTCGGAGCTTTAGAGCTGCTTCGCATTGAGAAGGAGGAGTTGACCAGGAAGGTTGAAGAAGCTGCAGGGAGTTCCAAGGACCATCATGAAACCTTCGAGTCACTCAAAGCTGCTATTCTGGCCTCCGAAGATGCCAACTCCCATCTTGAATCGAAGCTCACTGAGGAGCGAGCCCAAAAGGAGACGATAGAGGCTTCACTGAACAAGCTGAAGGTTGAACATGAAACACGAACAGCAGAGTTGGTTGTTGCCACTCAGCGCCTTAAAGATGCTGAGGAACTCTCTGAGAAGCACGCGGCTGAAGCACGTACTCATCGGCAGGCAGTCTTGGCTGGGCTTGATAAGATTTCGGCTCGTGATCTCTCAGATTCTGGCAAGGGTGATGCTGATCGCGTTGCTGCCCTACATTCGCAGATTGAGACATCAAGCGGTTTAGTGAAGAAATACCGACACGAAGCAGATGCTGCAGCCGAGAGGCTTCGTGCGGCAGAAGAGCGTATTGCTGGTCTTGAGCAGTACCAGGAGCAATCTAGCCGGGAAGGTGTCGGTATTCGAAGGCAGCTTCAGTCTGCTCTGAGAGACACACAGAGTCTCCAGGCTGCCAACTCTGACTTGAAGAACCAGCTCGCTGCTCAACAGCTGGAGACCAACGCGATGACTGTGCAGCACAATGCACTGAAGGACATTCTCAGCGAAAGAGGTATCAGCCCGACTGGTGCCATTCGTGCCCGTGGTTTGACAAGCCCTCGCACAAATTCTCCCGATCTGAATCGCGCTCGAGACCTGGAAGCACAGCTTGCCAGCGCTAATGCTGCCCACGAGGAGACGAAGCAAACATTTGCTATTCAGGCCCAAGAATCCGAGGCAGCTTATCGCGAGAAGCTGGCACAGCTTGAAAGCGATTATCAGTCGGCCGTGCACTATGTCAAGGGAACTGAGAAGATGCTCAAGCAACTGAAGGAACAACTCTCCCGATACAAGACTGACAACGGACGTCTAAAATCCGAGGTCGAGGAGCTCGAAAACCAACTCGAATCGACCAACGTGAAGTCGGCTGGCTCACCGGATTGGGAAGCTGAGAGAGCGTCGCTCCAGGCGAAGATCAGCTCGTTGGAGAACCAGCTGAAATCATCTGCAGCCGAACTAGAGGAGAAGCTCGAGGCCGTGAAGGAGGAGCTCGAAGAGAGCAACGAAGATCGCGACGAGGCGCAGAAGAAGAGCGAAGAGGCGCTGCAGAAACTTGCCTCGCATCGCAAAGACCTTGAGCAGCTACAGTCTGAGAATTCGCTCCTCGAACAGCGAGCAAATGATGCGGAGCAAAAGGTGGCTCTTCTCCTCGACCAAGTCGAGCACTCGGTCGATAACTACCGTCGCCGCAGCCGACAGGTTCCCGATTTGCAGCCAGAAGCGGGTGCTAACGGCGCTGCTATTGGCCATGCCCGAGTTGAGAGTTCTGAGGGTGAGAGCATCTACGGGGGCGCTGGCGGGAACAGCCTGGAAGCTAGAAACAGCGCCGCCTTGGATAACCTAGCGAGTGAGCTTGAAACTCTTCGAACCCAGTGGGAGGCTACAAACAAAAACTACCGTTTGAGCACTAACTTTGATTTTGAGACGGCCCCAAGCGTTAAAAAAGAGGAGGCACCTGGTGGTGGGCTCGGCTTGAGCGAGAGCCTGGCTGATTGGCGCAAGCGGCTCGATACGGATGATCATCAGGATGATGGGGGCAAATCCCGCCAAGCTTAATCCAAAAACGGTTCTGGATATTGACATGCATTCACGACGCAAATATACCCGCCGCCTCATTTAATCTGCCTCGACGCTGGGCTGTTATTTCAACAACGTCTGTACATCCTGCCCACTCGCAAAAGCGAACCGGAGTTTTGGTCATCTGTGGTTACTCCTTGTATTGTTTTTACGCAATGCTTTATACCTTTCTATTCTGGAATCACCGACCCTCCTTTGCCGTTTGAGTTGATATTGGCCTGCTCGACTTGATCAAAACGAAAACCCTCTTTTCCGACCCCTGTATAATTGGGATGGTGAGAAGAGGAAGTCATATATTTTCTGCCTTTCTTTTTTTTCCTTTTCACCTTTGTCTTCTGACTATGTCAATGTACTATATGGGGAGAACCTTGTTGATTTTTGGTTTCTCATGCGAAAAAGACCACGAACTCTGAGAACACTGGGAGCTCGAATATGGTGGTTGAATTTTTGTTTTTTCCTTATTTTTTTTTGATTCCCCACTGGGTGCTGGAATGGGAGATGGGCTCCGGCGAGAGAGCTTTAAATTCGATGCGGGAGACAAACGGCTTTGTGGGAGGGTCAATGATGAAATGAAGTGTTTTCTGTTTGGTCGAATAATTGATATTTTTTACTCTTGGGTATCCCAAACCCTTGTGGCTCGTTTCTTGTGGATTGCGTCAATGTTGATGAGTGACCAAGCTAATAACGAGTGTGATGGTTTTTTTTTTGGGAGGACCAATTCTAGTTACATAAAAGCTACTTTTATCGCTGAACGCCATTGTAATATGGACCATGAATGGAGGCATACTTTTTACTCTCATTAATATACATTGGGTATATGATATAGCATAGCCCTCGAAACCAGGCCATTAATTTCTAAATGCTCGCTTGCTTAGCCATCCCGCCCCTCCCTTTGAATCCCGACCAAAGTAAGCCTGACAAGAACCGGAGTTTTTATACATGTAAAATCAGTGAGAACGATGCCGTCTGTTGTCCATTTACGCGGCGGCAGCCATGAGGCCCTTCTGGATCCTCAGGCACCGCTTGAAGTCGAGCTTGCGGCCCTCGCGGGGCATGTGCTCCCCGCTGGCGATACACAGGATGCGCATCTTGGGGTCGTAGCGCAGGCCCGTGAGGAGCTTGGGCGTGATGAGGAAGTACTGGCTCGTGTGCTCGCGGCAGGCAATCTCGACCATGCGCTCGTGGACCATGCGCTCGTTGCGGGGGTCCATGCCCTGGTTGATCTCGTCGACGACGCGGAACGGCGATTGGGCCATGGACTGCAGCGCCATGAGGTAGAAGATGGTTGACACGGCTCGCTCACCGCCAGATTGCCGGTGGGCGGTAAGTTGTTGGAGGGTTTCGTTTTCGCTGCTTCTTGTTAGATGATGCTTAGTTAAAAAGGGGAAGTTAATATAAATGGCAACGAACCGGAAGCGGACCATGATGTCCAAGGCCCAGGCGTCAAAGTCCTCCGCCTTGTGGACGCGAATCTCGCCCGCGCAGCTGATCTGCTCAAAATTATAGGCAAAGGCGTCGTTGATCTTGGATACCAGCTCGTCAAGCTTTGGTTCCCACTTCTCCATGAGTCTAGTGATATCGCGGGTTAAGCCCTCCAGCTTCTCGCTGGCCGCTTCCATCTTGCGGCTGAGGCGGGTAATTTCTTGAGCACGGCGTTCGAATTCGCGCAGAACGTTGGGGTTCGCTGCATGGATAAGCTCCAACTTGGCTTCTTCGGCGTCGATTTCCATTTGCATCTCCTCTGGATTCTTTCCTTCGGCGAGGGCAGAGAAGATGTCTCTCTTTTCGGGCTCCTCAGCTAGTAGATTGGAGACCTCCGAGGACAGTTGCCGGCCAGCGTCTCTGGTACGGGCTGCTTCCTCGGCCGCTTGGCGCATGTTCTCCTTCTCGGTCTCAAGGCGTTCCATGATATGGGCATTGCGATCTTTGAGTCCTTGAATGTCAGAAACCGCCTCAATCTTTCGTATCTCAGCTTCAATGACGGCATACTGAGCCGTCCGGATCCGCTCGATAGATTGTTTGTAGTTCAGGACGAGCTCGGCCCGGCGGATTACCGCAGCATCCCACTCGTAGCGGAGTTCTGCTAGGTTCTTGCGGGCGTCCCGCATAGCCTGCTCAAATGCGTCTCTGGCACGTTCCTCGGATTCTGTGGGACAATTAGCTCGATGCTCAGTTATCAAGAAGAAAAAATGTACTGACCAATCTTTTCTGGCAATGCTTGCCATTTCTGATATTCTCTTTGGAGGCTGTTCTTCTCGCGCTTTAATCGTTCCTACCATCTGGTTAATAAAACTCAGACTTGGCACCGCACGTGCAAACTTACAATTTTATCGAGAATGTCTGGCTTTTGGTCGTCAACAACCTTCGCTTTTTCTTGAGCCTGTCGAAGTTCTTCCTTGAGAACGTCTCTCTCGCCTCGGAGCTCAGTTAGCCGCTTATTCATGTCCGCCATTTCCTGGGTGTCGACGGGCTGAGACGTCCAGAATTTGCCAGGCTGGATGTTCTTGGTGGTAGTTGACATTGCCTGCGGGCCGTATTCCTTGCGGCGCCTAATAGTGAACGACTGCTTCCCAGCGGCCCACTGGTTAACTTTGCCGCCTTGGACCAGTCGATCGTACTGGGCGTCGTTGTGGTCCCTCAAAGACACACCAGATTGATGAAGTCGCTTCTCCGAGCACAGCATGGCAAGAACGGCAGGCGGACCCTCCAGAAAATCAATGGCAAACCCGTCCAGGCCCAAGTCCGCTGCTTCAGCATCACTGACAGGTCGTCGGAAGGTTTCGAGGGCGTGGGGACAGGTTCGGATGACCACTGATAAACTCATGACGCGGTAGAGTTGATCTGTCAACTTCTTGTAGTCATTCCTGGTCTGGGCGGTGAAACAGGTGAAGTCATCGCCCTGGAGAAGAGCTTGTACTTGGTCAGAATATCGTTCGTCCTTGACTGAACAGCATATCATCGGCGGGCCATAGACCTCCTTTTCGAATTGACCTTGGTTTTCTTTGACCCATTCCCACCCCGCAGCAATCTCTGGGAAATGTTTCTTCATGAAGTTAATCTGTTGACCTTGCTGGGTATCAAATGATTCGATATCTGCCTCGACCTTTCTTAGGTTCGCCACAACATGTTTTCCTTTGAACTTGATGGCATCAATTTGGGAACTGGCTTCACGATGCTCAGCCTCCAGCTCGCGCAGCTTGTGCTCCTCTCCTCGCTATTTGGTACCGGTCAGTTGGAGTATAGACAACACATGATTTAAAGCTTACAATATTCCGATTGAACTCAGCTGGGTCAAACTCATCTGGTTTGTTTTTCAAGTCACCTTGCAAGGCAGTAATTCTTGATTTCGACTGAGCTAGGTCCCTCTTCTTTGAGTCGTGGGTTTTCCGTTCAGCTTCGAGCTTGTTGTCAAAGTCTTTTATATTGTCGGCTGCTTTGGACACGTCTTGTGCTAACTTGCCTGCTGCTTCCTCTGCACATTTCAATGCATACTTTCTTGCATTTATGGCCGAATCGATTTGTTGAGCATACTCCTGTTTTTCATTGACGGCAATCAAGGAGGGACCGCTTTCCTCCTCAAGGCGCTTCAAGGACCTTTCTGCCAGCTTTTTTCGTTCCTTGGCAGCGGTATGGAGTGTTCGGGCTTCCTGGTATTTGGAAAGCACAAGAGCCGACTTGAGATTCTTGGCTTGCTCCAGAATCTCTTCACGCTCTCTAAGCCTGTCCACGTCGGCTTGCAGCCCTTGCTGCCGGCTTTCAAGATTTTTCAGGGCATCTGTGTCGGTCTGCACGCTCTCGGCCAGCGCTTTCTTGTCTTTATATAGATCTTGCAGCTGTTTCTGCCAATCCAGCATCTCCTCCGGCGCAGCAGCGCGCAGTGTTTCGTGCAGTAGGTCGACAGGTGTGCAGGCAGCGAACTCGACGACTCGATCTTGTGGCAAAAACTGGCAAAGGTTGTCGACTTGAATTTTGAGCTTTCGCATCAAGATCTGGATGGTCTTGTGGTTGGTTTTTTTCCCATTCAAAGACCACTCTTGGGAGTTCTGTTCGCGGCGGATTTGGACTCGTACGACGAAATTTTGGCGGTCTTTCGGGCGCTTGTAAAGTTCGATCTCGATCGTTGCTGTGTCCTTTCCGTGCTTGACAAATTCCTTGACTGAACCAGCTCGCCCGAGATGTTTTGGACTATATCCCAAGCCTAGACAGATGGCGCAGACCAACGAACTCTTTCCAGTACCATTTGGGCCGACAACCATGTTCAAGTTGGGCCCTGGGAAGAACTCGGCTTTCTCGTATGTGACAAAATTCTCGACGCTGACCCGGACAATGGAACCTGGCTGGAAGCCATCAGGACTGGTGGTTGGAATTCCTTTCGGGTTGCTCGAGCGAGCATTACTTTCGTCGTCCGAATCCGATTCTTCTATCCTTTGTCGCTTTGGAGAGCTGGTTGCTTGTGATGGATCATTGTATCGAGCTGAGTCGTCGTCGGCATCCTCGCTGTCAGAGCGCCTGCGGCGGCGCGAAGAGGAGGGCGGCATTCTGCGACACCGCACACGGTGTAGAGGCAAATGATCGTGTGCGATACTCAGAACGTGCCGTCAGGGGGTTCAGGGCGTGCAGCAAACGATGGTCGGATATGACGAAACCAAGTCAAAGAAACGGGATGATGCCCTTGCGACGCGTCCAATCGCGCCTGTGCGCGCCGCCTTGTAAATGTGGCGTCGACTTTAAGTGGTGGGGTTGTGCAGGTGCCCTGGCTTGAGGTGGGGCTGCGGGCTGAACGACTAAGGAATCTTGACGAGGCACAATTGACGAACGAAACGATGAGTCTTTTTCTGTATGAGACATTAGTCAGATGGTCACTGCAAACTATCCTTAGGGCCCTAGAATTTCATCTTGTTGACAGTCTACAGTCCATAGCATAAGATAGTTCAACCTGTTTGATCGTCCCAACGTGGGGCCGATCCATAAGTAAGCTCCTCTAAGTAGACCCCGGGAAATGCCCCAGCCCCGAACTTGGCAGTGAAGGCAATTGGCTGTAAGGGACAAAGTCCAGTGCTACCAAAAGGATAAATATGTTAGCTGTGATGGCGTTTGCTCCCCTGTCAATCCGTGCAGACCATTGCCCATACACCTTGTTGCTGATGAAAGCGATGCAATACAATGATTGACTGCTATGACGAAAGTACTAAGCAAACATTTCAGTGATCCAATTTAACCCAGTGCCAATGGGATACCTCGGGCTTCTTCAGCAGCGATGGGCCCCTCTGGGCCCATGGGTGGCTCTCGCTCGGCCACTCTGAAACAAGACTTGGCCCGGCATGGGCATGAATGAATTGTTAGAGATACAGAGAACCCAACTCTAGTGCCATTGACAAAAAGGAAGCCGTGATTGAACTTACAGATCAATTTCAGACGGGCTATATCGATTGGTCTTGTGTGGCATACTAGAAGTCTTGCTAGCCTCCAGAGCAGAAACTGACCACCAGCACCAACACCAATCAAAATAAGTAATCTCAGGCCAACGCCTCATCCGAAATTTCGCAAATCTCCCCTGTGACCCTCATTAGTCGGCATAATTGGTCTGGATTGGTATGGAATACAAAGGGTCACTGATGTCTCAGTTGCCGAGTGGGTTGGTGGGCTCAATCGTGACGGATGAAGGAGCCAGTGGTATAAATGAAAGCTGCTTAGTCATGGCCCTACGCAGTGCCCCTTTGTAAGGGGTTCACCTTCGACCTCATCCCTTGGAATTCAAGCCACGCTGAATGACTTCATTGCCCAGAACCCAAGAAATGGTGCGTGGTTTATTTCTCTGGTAGCCTCCTTGAGTGGAGGAGGCCCTCTTGAGTCGTTGTCCTGAGTCTCACCATTGGTTGGAGCAGTGTGAATGAGAGTGTCTTCATGCATGGTTATAGGCAACTGGCTCACAAGTTGGAGAAGTAAAGCAGCAAGCAAACACATTAACCAAAAATGTCAACTGTCTCTTTCTAGATACGAATATGAATTTTGGGGCCCATTTTATGGGTGGTACCAAACCAGGCAAGGTGAATTTAGGGCGTCTATGTACAGCCATCAAGCATGAAGGCGGCAGCCCTTCCACCCATGGCCTTCGCGAGGAGCACTCCAAGAGAGCTGATATGTTAAAACTATGGCCCACTACCATAGTTGCGCCCTCCTCCACGACTGTCAGCTCTGAGCTGGAATGCATTGCGACGGCTACATGCGTGTGCCGTGTGTCGGCCAATTTCCCCACACCTGGCAGTTGACAGCCGCCGCCTGATGGCAGCTTCCAGATGCCAGTTACTCAAACGTGTTCCAGCTACCATCGTCTCCCTTCCCAGCCTCGCCAAACCCATATTCCCCTGTAAACATTGCATTCCACGCGCAAAGGCCAGAGGCCAAAGGTCGGCTCCGTTCCCTCTTTGTCCTGCCCTTTCCTCATCTGGACCAGCCCAGCTGTGTCTCTGGCCTCTTTTCTATACCTGTTTCTCCCCCTTTCCTCTTGCATCGGCAGCTTGCAGGCTTCTCAAGTTCGCTCATTCTGACTGTCTTTTCATCCTCGTCTGACGGGTGCCTCTCTTTCTGCTTCGTTTCTCACAGCTCCAACACGCCTAGTGCCTCGTCGTTCATTTCTGCTTCGCCCGCTTCTCGATTCATGCCCGCTTCCGAGTATTATGTGCTGATTCACTGCAACAACCGCGATCAACATGGCGGATACGTTCGTTTCCAACGCCCCTCGCCCTCCGCTTTCAGAGGCATCCAACAGAATCAACTCGACTAGGCATGGGCCGGATGACCCGCAACCAAAGACCCGATACGATCAGTCTCGCGCTCCGCAGGTTTACCAGCCCTACCGTCCGCATTACGGCCATCCTGGTGGCCCCCCTAGGAACCGCGGCCCCCAGCTTGGTCCCCAATCTCCTCCCCCTCATGGGTATTACGGGCCTCATGGGCCCCATGGTCCTCATGGACCTAAGAGGCACCATGGACCTTATGGGCCTAACGTTCACCCTCGGCCTAACGGGTATCATGGGCCTAACGGGCACCATGGCCCTGGCGGACATCATGTGTCTAATGGACATCGTGGACCTAATGGGCATCGCGGGCCTAACGTGCATCGTGGGCCTAATGGTCCCCCTGGCCCCCATGGCCCCCCGGTGTTGAAACCCCCGCAACTCGATGATGAGAAACACCATTCTCAAAAGTCCCAAGACTCATCGGCTAGTGACCGGAGCAAGAAGAATTACAAGACCCATATTGGCCCATGGCAATTGGGCAAAACTCTTGGAAAGGGATCATCGGCCCGCGTTCGTTTGTGTCGCCACAGCATCACCAACCAGCTCGCGGCGGTTAAAATTGTCAACAGGCGTATGGCAAATCTGGTCCATGATAGTAGCTTGGCCGCCCTAAGCAAGTGGGACAACAGCCTTCCCGAGCAGATTGATGGCGAGATGCGAGTTCCCATGGCTATTGAACGCGAGGTAGCTATCCTCAAGCTCATAGAGCACCCGAACATCATGAAACTCTACGATATTTGGGAAAATAGATCCGAAGTGTAGGTTGCTTTACTCTTATGACTTGAAGTGTTACTGATGTGGCTTAGGTACCTCATTCTTGAATACATTGATCAAGGTGATTTGTTCACCTTCATCAATATGAAGGGTCGTTTGAGCGAAGAAGTCGCCATATACTTCTTCCGCCAGATCATCAGCGCAATTTCTTACTGCCACTCGTTCAACATATGCCACCGTGATCTTAAACCGGAAAATATTTTGATCACGGCTGACCTAAAAATTAAAATTGCAGATTTTGGGATGGCCGCCCTTCACCAAACTGACACGCACCAATTGGCTACAGCTTGCGGCAGTCCCCATTATGCGGCACCAGAGCTCCTCAAGAACAGACAGTATCGCGGTGACAGAGCAGATATTTGGAGCTTGGGCGTCATCTTGTACGCTATGCTATCCGCGACCCTGCCATTTGATGACCCCGACTTGCGTGTGATGATGTCGAGGACAAAGAAGGGGCATTATCGAATGCCTGATTTTCTGAGCCACGAGGCTGAAGATCTCATCCGGCATATGCTTCAGGTGAACCCGGATCGGCGCATCACACTCAAGCAAATTTGGAAGCACCCCTTGATTTCTAAATATTCGTATCTTGACAATCTTGGGGATACCGATGGGCAGCTTCCTGACACACGAAAGGGTTTCCAGTACAACTCCGTCCCTTTGCTCGAGGTTGATACCCAACTCCTACGACAACTCAGATCCATGTGGCACATGTTCAGTGAAAGTGACCTCAAGCTTAAACTGTCTTGTGAGCAGTAAGTACTTAAATTTTCAATTAATAACGCGTATCTAACAATTACAGGCCGAACGATCAAAAAGCCTTCTACTGGTTGCTGTACCACTATCGTGAGAAACAACTAGAGGACTTCAAGCCCGAATTAGTTCATTCGCAAAGTGATTACCATCATTTGAAGCCGGGCGCATGGAAGAAGAGGGTATTGACCCGCGAGTTTTCTCTACCTCGCCTTAATGGGCATGGTCGCTCAATCTCAAAATTCACAGTCATCTCTAATACTGGAGATACGGATCCGGGGGCCACAGTCACACCGCATAGGCCTGCCAGTCGTCGTGGCCCTCCAAAAAGTCATTCCAGAGCAAGTCTCGAACGTCATAACCGGGCAGCAAGCGGATCATACCAGGGGCAGGTATCGCGCGTCCGAAGCGGGTCGGTGGCTCGTCGTGGTCGTATGTCGGTCACCCGGACTTCAACAACAGGTAGACTTCATTCATCCAAGGGCTCTCTCTCTTCTCTCCGCAGCAGTCGCCAAACAACTCCACACAATCGAAGCCTGCGTCACAAACGGAATGTCGACTTTTCAAATATTCGGAAGCGGTCCAGCTCCCTCTCTCGCGCTCGCAGCGGCCCCGTTAACACGGACATGGAACGGTCCCCAACTCCTGAAGTGCCAAGCGTTCCGAGTGGGTTTCTTCCAAAACCATCTGACAAACCGCCGGAGAGGCCCGCACAACAAAGGCCGGTCATAGACCCACGACACTTCTCAAAGATATTTGGCGAAGAGCTGCGACATTTTAGTAGCAATATTGCCAAAGATTGCGACGATGCCTTTGGAAGTTCCCTAATTGAAGAAGACTCGATTGCGGGTTCTCTCACAGAATGTGAAAGACAACATAGGGAACCAACTCCATTCGCATTTGCGAACGAAGCCCGAGCTGTGACTGTTGTCGAGCATTCTGTCCCAAAACCGGAGATTGCAGTTAAATGCCTAAACAACCGACCGCTGCCTCCCCTCCCTCCGCCAGACACGGACGCAGACAGTTATATAGCCCCGATCCCGAGCGACCTTTATCAGATATTGCAGGACGAGCACTTTGCTGAGCTTCGTCCAGTTCAGGTGGAAACTGCACTTCCCGTTGTCTTGACAAAACACGCCGAAAGACGTGTCGTTTCTGCTCCCGTGTATGCCAATAGATCCAAGCAGGCATCGGAGCTTCCGTCAATCAATGAAGCTCATATATCAAGCGACAAAGCCCGAATCGTATCGGCCCCACCGCACACGCCTACCAAAGAGAGAACTGACGGTGTGAGTGGGATGGACTACTTGAGCAGGGTAGAGAACAGCATTCGAGTTGTTGACTCCCCAGAATCACAAAGTCCAGTCAAGATGCCAAAGCCCCTGAATGTACAGAAGAAGCCGCTCGAAAGTGGGCCTGGGCACATTATTCGACTCAATTCTACAACTGCACCTGCGAGTCTTGAGCAGGGTGTCACCTCGAATATCAACACGCCCCAAGAGAACCACGCCTCTACCAAACGAAAGATCCCGTCTTGGTTCAAACGAACTCAAAAACCCGATTCTGAAACCAAGAGGGAGTCTGTCGACTGGCAAGATTGCAGTTCCACTGTGACGTTGAGTGAAGGCAAGCACAGCGATTCAACGACGGCTGGGGCACAGGCAAAGAGAAAAACATTCAATTTCCCGTTCTGGAAAAGCAACAAGCCTCGAGACTCTAACATGTCGATTGACAGTAAGCCGAACAAGGACCATGACCAGCCAAATATGCTAAGCATTACAGGGTCGAGCGAATTAGATATCAAAGAGAGGCCGTCTTTTGAGCTGCCAGTTTTTACCAAAACTATAACTCAAGGGAAGCCAGCGACCAGATTAGATGAATCCGGATCAGGCGGTGTTCGCAACATTGAAGTGAAGCAGAGCTGGCTTGCTCGCCTTTTCCGTGTCAAGCCAGCCACAAGCCATCTTTGCCTAACGATTTCGAGGCGCCGGGCGCGCCAGGAAATTACCCTCTTGCTCCGGGAATGGCGCAAGTATGGCATACGGGGTATTCAGGTTGACAAGCAACGTAATATCGTCTTTGGCCGAGTGGCAGCTAAGAATTGTGAGTTGCTCCCCGGTTGGGTTGATCCCCGGTTGGGTTGATGAAAAAAAAAAAAAGCTAACCTGACGTGCACAGATCTTGAGCTCAAAGAAGTGTCGTTTGCTGCCGAAGTCATGACAGTGATTGAGCACGGAAAGAAGCACCCGCTGAGTATTATTCGCTTTACGCAGGAGCGAGGTGCCGCCAGCAGCTTCCATAGAGTGGTTGATATCATCAAGTTAGTGTTAGAAGGGCGCGGGCTCATGGTAATGGACAGGACCAAGGAGAAAATGATGATAAAGACTCTCAACTCGTGAGCAGCTTCGGGTGGTCTTGGCCAAGACCCATTATATGAAACTGCAGTATTATTTTTATCCTTAATGCTGTTTGGATGAGAGGAAACTACCTCTTGTATGGTTTTGCTTTTCTGTTCAGGTGTTGGACAGGAGTTGGATGGAAGACGCTGGTTTGGTGCACTTGGTTTTTTTTCGAGCTTGAATTCTTTCTTCTTCTGATTCTTTTGGGGGTTGCAGCATCTTGGTGGATTGAAAGGACGGAATAGTGCTTGGAGGGGATCAACTTGGACGAAGCGCGCGCTGGCTTCTTGTCTTCAGTTTGTTGTTAGTACTGGCCCATTCATTAGCTGGCCTATCGGGCATGGATCAGGATTTTTATCGCATTGCGATACGTTAATAGATTTCGCTCGTTCAGCTCTAATTCAGGGCTCCAGAAGCACGGTGATTATCTCGGCGTTGATGATGGAGGCTCAGATACGCACAGTATCGCAAGCCTCGGCTGCTCGGTCGGTAGATCGGATGGATTGGACGGAGTGCCGAACGCACTGGATCCACACTGGGTGCCGAACGGAAGCAGGTCTCCTGCCATGATCGCCGCGGCGGGCCCACATTAACATACATGGAACGTGTGCATGTAAGCGCATCAGATAATGTGTTACGGCGATGATTGAAGTTTTGCCACATAAATTCTCACAACACGCAAGATATTTGGTCTATAAATGGGAGAAGTTATAGCTTGTCAGTTGTGGTAGCAAGGGAGCATCCAGAATAAGGCGGGGAGGATCTGAGTGTCCCATATAAGACAGGCCTAAAATGGCCAACCCCTAGATTCAAAGCATGGCCACGGAGCCGCAGGGTTGAAAGGAAATGGGATTGACGGATGTGGATTATGACTCTTTCTTCTTTGCGCCTCCATTTCATATCAGCAATGGATAAAGCCGAGAGGCGGAATAAGCATACCGCTCGGTCGGTTTCCGAAGGTGCGTGTGTTGTCTCATTTGGCCTGTCGAAAAAGTTGAGAAGCCAAGTGCATGGGGTGTATTGCAGAGTTGGAGATGGGAGATTGGAGCTGGGTGGATGGGTGGATGGCTGGGGTGCAGACAGCCCGGCATGTGGTGCCGCAGTGTGACGAGTACTTCGGGAGGTACATGAAAAAGGTCCGAGAAAATACCTGAAGATTTGGTGGGAAGGACTGCGCAATACAGCGTCACTCTTCTCGGCTGATTCAGGTAAAAGCAAGCCTCGGCACAAGTCACGGCCGCCGGCTGCGGCTTAGAGACGGCGCCCTGGCTCCACCTGGAATGAATGCACATGGGAGCAAAGAGCAGCACATGCTTCTTTTTTGCCCCCTCCTTCTCAGACACACCGTACACCGTGGACCACGGCACCTAACAGAGTAAGGCCTCTTTAGCGCCAAAACATGTTAGTTGAACTAGATTTCACTTTTCTCCATCCATCCGAGCCAGGCCGACGGCTGCCGACCAGGGGGGCACACGGACGATGGCCGCGGCGTAAGTGCGTCTTGTGGGGACGCATTGGCGCGACTGTCATGACTGCTCCAGACGAAAAAAAAAAAGCTGTGAGTATGGAGTATGGGGCCCTTCTAGCCCAGCTCTATCGGTAAGTCGTCGGCGGCAGGAACAGAAGCCAGAGGCAGCATGGCAATGGCCGAGGCTGTCAGCTCATTGGTGGCTAGCCCCATGGTTCTTGGTTGGTGCTGCCCCTCCGTCTACCAACGTCATCCATCATGAGTTCCTCGGTCTACCCCAGCTTGCAACCTCACAGTGGGCCTCGTTTGCTCTCTTTGGAGATGGACATGGTTATCCGGGCACGGCGTGAACCCCCAATCCAGGTGCTCTCTACAGTCACGGTGAGCCATCCAGGGTCTTGTCACAGCTGTTGGCGGGGTTCATGCCGAAGCGCAAGTGCAAGCGACAACGGACATGGGATGTGGGATTGTGAGTGATGCTTCTTCCCCAGGCCCGGGCGGTCATAGGCCGAAACGAGTGCTCGGTCGTAGTCCGAACCTATGATGCGCGCCCTCCATGGCAGCTCTGCCCTCGGTTTTCCGAGCTATCTACCAGTCTAGTAAATTATATATATCAACTGCTTGCCCCTAAGCCCGCCCAGCTATTCTGGTCTTCTCTTCCTCAATCTCTCTTCAATCTTGATCTTCAACCCCGGACCTAGCGATAAGCTATCCAAAACCAGCCGCGAACCTCGATCAATCTCCAAACCCGGATCTAGTCAGGTCGCATTCTTCAAACAACCCACGAAACTTACTTCGGTTTTCATTGGCATTGCGGTGCCGACCCGCAGCGTCACATCTCCAAGCTCCCTCGACACGTGAAAGTCTACATTTATACCCATCCTCCCATAGACTTTCCACCCCGCCTCGCCCCTTCCACCTCCTCACCTCCAACAACCTCCCATCTCCAAATCAATTCACAATGGCTTCCACCGAGACCATCCTCCAGGGCGTTTCAATCAGCGGCAAGGTCGATGAGACCCACCGCAAGATTCTCACTCCCGAGGCTCTCGCCTTCCTCACCCTCCTGCACCGCTCCTTCAACGCTACGCGCAAGACGCTCCTCGAGCGCCGCAAGGCTCGCCAGGCCGAGCTGGACCGCGGCATCCTGCCCGACTTCCTCCCCGAGACCAAGCACATCCGCGCCGATGCTACCTGGAAGGGTGCGCCGCCGGCGCCCGGCCTGGTCGACCGCCGCGTCGAGATTACCGGCCCTACTGACCGCAAGATGGTCGTCAATGCTCTGAATGCCGACGTGTGGACCTACATGGCCGACTTTGAGGGTGAGTTGATTTCATACTGTTTTGTAATGCAAATTCCAGTGCCAATGGCGAGCTGCCATGAAGCTGGCCGGCGGCGCATCATGCCAAGTCCACGATAAGCACCCTGGTCGAATTGGCGATAAGCTACTCCATAATGCCATAATGCGACGGACAATTCTGCCGAACGGCTGCAACCTCGCAAGGGCGACATGGTTGCTTTAAGCTTTTCTTTATGGTAATTGCAATGGAAATGAAAATGACTAACACGCGGCTTCAGATTCCAGCGCCCCCACCTGGGACAACATGCTCAATGGCCAGGTCAACCTGTACGACGCCAACCGCCGCCAGATCGACTTCAAGCAGGGCCCCAAGGAATACAAGCTGCGCACCGACCGCACCCCTCCCACCCTCATTGTCCGTCCTCGTGGCTGGCACCTCGAGGAGAAGCATTTCACAGTTGACGGGGAGCCCATTTCTGGTTCCCTCTTCGACTTTGGTCTCTACTTCTTCCACAATGCCGCTGAGACTCAGCGCCGCGGCTTCGGCCCTTACTTCTATCTCCCCAAGATGGAGAGCTACCTCGAGGCGCGCCTCTGGAACGATGTCTTCAACCTTGCCCAGGATTACATTGGCATGCCCCGCGGCACCATCCGAGGAACCGTCTTGATCGAGACCATCCTTGCTGCTTTTGAGATGGACGAGATCATCTACGAGCTCCGCGACCACAGCTCCGGCCTCAACTGCGGCCGCTGGGACTACATCTTCAGCGTTATTAAGAAGTTCCGCAACAACCCCAACTTTGTGCTCCCCGACCGCTCTGCCGTGACAATGACGGTGCCATTCATGGACGCCTACGTCAAGCTGCTCATCCAGACCTGCCACAAGCGCGGTGTTCACGCCATGGGAGGCATGGCTGCCCAGATCCCCATCAAGAACGACCCTGCTGCCAACGACAAGGCCATGGAGGGAGTTCGCGCCGACAAGCTTCGCGAGGTTCGTGCTGGCCACGACGGCACTTGGGTTGCCCACCCTGCCCTGGCTGGCATTGCCACTGAGATCTTCAACAAGCACATGCCCACCCCCAACCAGCACTTTGTGCGAAGGGAGGACGTTACTATTGGCCAGAACGATCTGCTTAACATGAACGTTCCCGGTACCATCACCGAAGAGGGTATCCGCAAGAACCTCAACATCGGTCTCGGATATATGGAGGCCTGGATCCGAGGAGTTGGTTGCGTTCCCATCAACTTCCTCATGGAGGACGCTGCCACTGCTGAGGTGTCTCGAAGCCAGCTCTGGCAATGGGTCAAGCACGGCGTTACCACGGCCGAGGGCAAGCGTGTCGACAAGGCCTATGCTCTGAAGCTGCTCAAGGAGTCGGCCGAGCAGCTCGCTGCCCAGGCTCCCAAGGGCAACAAGTTCCAGCTCGCTGCTCAGTACTTCTCTGGTCAGATCACCGGCGAGGACTATGCTGATTTCCTAACAACGTAAGTAAATTCACTACCTCATGATCTAATCAGCATGCTAACTGCTCTTCGCTAGTCTACTGTACAACGAGATTACTGCGGCCGGCGCTCCTAGCCCCGCTTCTAAGCTTTGAGATGAATGATTTTTTAACCTAAAATTGGATATGCGCACGAGGTGTATGGGAGCTTTTCACGAGAACATGTTTGGATAATGAGGGCTGCTTGTACGTTTCACGGTCAAAGGGCATCATGGTTTCTTTTCGCATCACCGTAGCTTGAATGGCGACGAATGGATTTTTTTCTGAACAAAAATGCATATTTATTCACACATTATGGCGTTTTCAGTACGAAATAATTACAATGCGTGACCATGAAAACAGTTTAACCATGTCTTTTCACTATGTTAGATGATGTTTAATAAGATTACTCGGGCCCCTTTCGAAGAACGACTCCTGTTTTTCTTTTATTGACAACTTCTGCCGCCACAACCACTCCCTGCCCCCAATAGGTACCATCTGGTTTTTCACCCGTGGCTCATTCATTTGGGCAAATGACTCTATTTTAGCGATTTTATACAGTTATATGTTCCCTATTGTCTAGCCTCACTGCCTTTCATTGCTGTCGGATCCAGAAGCTTAGGTGTTTAATCCATTGGTAGTATTTCTCCTTCTCGATTTCCTCCAGGAGGTCCCGATGATGCTGTTTTCTCTCTGGGCTCGAGTGTTGTCCGTGGCACTTGATGAGTGGCTGCACTGCCTTTTTTTGTTCTTTAAGGAAGGCTCGGGCCTAGTGGTTGTGGTGCTCTCTGCGTAATATCTTTATATCGAAGTTGATGCATATCAATTTGGTTATCGCTAGCATATCCATATCGGCGTTGTGCAACATCTTGAAGGTTGTAATTAGACCTTCCCTTTCAAAGGCAGCTTGGTCGCCAGGTTGCGCACTAACCTTGCCAGGGTTGTCTTCGAAATTTCCTATCTCTCTCCTCCCCCTCAAAAAAAAGTTGGGCGGAGTGGGTAATCGCTCTATGGCCTTATCTGCGGTGTTGGTCAGTTCCTAAGTCGCCACCTCGGTAACAAAAGTGACCCAGTGACTTCTCCCGACTCAGGTGTTGAGCTATTATTGAAGGGTTAATACAATATACAAGATACTGCCAAAAACACTTGCCATGGCAGATAGTATGTGGGAGTGGTGATAGTGGAGCGTGAGATGTGATATGAAATGTGTTGGCGCGAAAGAGGTGCTGCTGGCCAGGGTAGTGCGCGTAGTTATTTTCAGGATCGCGGTCTTGGAGCGGATCTTCGATACCTTTTATCCTCGCAATTTGAAAACTTCTACGGCTATGAAAAAGGTCGGCCGGGGGCAAAGAGAAGAACTCTTGTCCGTGGTAACCAGTAGTGATAGTGGCATTGAGCGAAAAGGATGATATAAAGGTTTCCGTGTTGAGGGAGCGGTCCGGAAGATATGCCAAGAGAAAAGCTAAAGGTACTTAGAAAAAATAAAATAAAATAAAATAAAAAAGAGAAGAAGAAAAAGATCAAGCCATAAAATTAAATAATAGATATTTACATGCAATGGCTAACATAGACGAATGTGTGTTGCGGAAAGACGTGGTTGAGTGCTAATCACATTTAACCTATGAGGCTAATGTATGAGAAATGAAGAATCAAAGGCTGAAAAATTATTGGGAATTATGAGATTATATACGTGGAGGCTAGTTACTATCGGAGATACCATGAGTACAAATGGCCATAAGGTGGCTAGAATTGTAGCCCAATAACTCAGTTTACGGCCATTGTGACTTGGGCCATTAAAAAGAAACACCTTAAAACCCGGTCGCATTGCGTTCCAGACACATTAAAAAATGGCGGCTAATAAAAAGAAACTACCCAATGTGGCAGCGCCATTTGGACGCAGCAAAACGAATACCATTGAAGAAGGCAAATGCGAGGGTGCGGATGCGATGTAACACGATGATGGTTAAATTTGAGCATCAACAATACACTCAGCACGTAAACTCGGACCAGTAAGCAATATTTGGCAGGGCAGGCGCTTAGACCTTTTGCTTCTCTTTCAGGCAACTCGTTGTTTCCGGCGCACCCCTGTCTGTCACAGGCCTCTTGCCTGAATCTCCAACCAGCCTGCGTCTTTGTCTTGGTACGGACTAAATCTACGTCATTATGCCCAAATGCCACGAGGGAGCTTGTGACGGGCAGGTGCAATGAGAGCCCAAGACACACCATTTTCTCCTCTTGTCACTCAGCCCCAAATCTTGCATTCGCATCCTTCAACTCCAACTCCAACTCCAACTCCAACACCAAATTCCAACTAATTCTGTGTCCTCGAAGCTGGTCCTCCGAAACACCGTGTCGATCCTTTCAGCCAACTCTCGTCCTTTGTGTTTGTGCGCCCAACATTGGTCAAATCATTCATTATCGTGTCCTATCTCTACACCCTTGTCAATCTTCGCCTCCTTCGTCACCTGTCCCCAGTCTTACAAGTTTGCCGGTTTTTATTCCCTGCCGCCCATCATCTGAAACAACGATTGCCAAGCAGGGATTATTCAAGGAATCGACACCGCATCTGTCGACCTCCCCCACCTCTCTAAGCGCCAGCATTTCGACTCACTCTCTCGACGTCACACGGAGCCTAGTTCTTGGATCCAGGTCATTCCAGCGTCGCTGCGCTCTATTTCATCTTACCCTAATAACTCGATTCCGCCTGAACAAATCGCACACTATGCATCCTATGAGTTAAAGACTACTTTGAATACCTTTTGTCCAGTTGGATCTGAGGCTTCCTGAGACCCCTTGATTTGGATCCAAGGCTCACATCATCGCCACTCATTTCAATTATAGCGTCCCATCCACCAACTAGTTTTCGCCGCCCGCGCCATGGTACATATATCGGATTACAGACGCAATGCACACTTATCTTCACTTTACAGATTAATAGTCCTCATGCTGGCTTTTGGCCTGCTCTTCCAGGGAGTTGTGTCGGACGGGTTCCCGCAGTTTCAGCGCAGCCCGCTCAGGCCTGGATTCGGGCCACGAATCGGGGTCCCTAAGAGAGACCTGGAGGATTCAGACGACTGGGGTGGAAAGATTCCACTCGTCATCACCAACAAATGTGATAACACCATTTGGCCCGGAATTGCAACTCAACATGGCAAAGGGCCTGGCACTGGAGGATTTGAACTCACCACGGGGAAGAGCAGGAGACTTTGGGTCAGCTCAGACTGGCAAGGGCGTGTTTGGGGTCGCACAAACTGCACTGTCAATGGGGACTCCTGCTCCTGCAAGACAGGCGACTGTCTTGGTAAACTCGACTGCGAATTCAGTGTAAATAAAAAAAAACTACCCACGTTATTGCAGTGTGATCTGACTTTGAATAGGGCGAAACTCCTGCGACTCTGGTTGAGTTCAACCTCGCGGGCGGGGTGGACAATATGCAAACATTCTACGATATTTCCCTCGTCGACGGTTATAACCTCCCTATGGGTCTCAAGTTTATTCCTTCCAAAAATACGTCGGATATCCCTCCAAACCTAACCAACTGTGCCTGCATCGCAACACCCGGGTGGCTCTACACTGAGACTGATACAGGCATATGGAACACCAACTCGACCTATCCCGTCCCCCTAGAAACCACGATTAACAATCAAAGAGCTGGTCGATGGTGTCCCTGGCGGTTGCTTGCCTTTCCACCCACTAAGCCTGGAGATGGAATCTACCCCTACCCGGACGACATGATCCAACGACCAGAGTTTTCCCCTTGCAACAGCGCTTGCACCGCATCTGGCTCAGATAAAGACTGTTGTGTGGGCAAGTACCACGACCCCGATATTTGCCGCCCATCAGATTATAGCTGGGCAGCAAAACGGATATGCCCTGATGCTTACAGCTTTGCGTTTGATGATCAAAAATCGACATTTATTATTCCCAAGGGTGGCGGGTGGGAGGTGACAATATGTCCCAAGGGGCGCTCAACTAACATTTTGCGTCAGCTGGGAAAGGAAATGTCTGAACTCGGCAACTCGGGAAAGTTATCAGATCTGACTATGAGGCGGCTGAAGAACGTCACCTATATTGAAGCTGACAAGTCCGCTGCATCCAGCCTCAGGCCAGCTGTGGCTGCGTTGGTTTTAGCAACGGGGATGGTGGGGGCTTGGTTATTTTTGTGATGAGAGATGGCAACAAGATTGATTGATTCCCGAAGTACATGTTCTTCTTTTCTTTGTCTTGAGGGTCAAGGCAGGCTCCTAATCCCTCGATTGGTCTTCTTTTTTTTTTTAGTTTGCATATCTGTTTCAGTATGGATAGACAAGTACATGGCATGTCATGAGCGAGAAGTTATGATAGACAAGTCTGTCCGAAAAGATTACTTCACTAGACGTTGAATAGGGTCCGACCTCGATAAACCTAAATCAAGAATTGTGTATTCGTGTCTGCCATTGTAACGGCTCTATTGCTCATGTGTCATGATCCGTCACTCGCTGAATGCGACGGAGGCTAGTTTCCCAAGTCGATGCCATGTGTGTAAGCACAAAACGTGTCTGTACGCCGCCTTCTATTGTCCTTGCCTTTATTTACCTCTTCTTCTCCTTTCTCCTCCGCTCCCACTCGGCGCGCTCCTCTTCGTCGCTCCCGCTGAACTCGGCGTCATCATCGCTCTCGTCGTCAGCGGGCTGCTGAGCCTTGCCACCCGCGGGGGCGGCAGCGGGGACAGGGTCGGCGCCGATGAAGTCGCTTGCGTCTGTGAACTCGTGCTTCTGGATGAGCTCGCGCAGCTTGGTGTTTGTGGGGTCGACCAGCTGGTAGGCCGTCAGGCGGGCCTTGTTCTTGACGCGCGGGTTAGAGCCGGCCTCGAGCATCATCTCAACGAGGGCGTAGCCAAACTCGCGCTGGGCGGGGGGCTCGCTGTTGATCCAGCGAACGGCGGTGTGCAGGGGGGTGTCGCCGTCCTGGCGGTTGACGGGGTCGCACTCGAACTCGGGCTGGTCGAGGAGGAGGTCGATGATTTCATCTTTTGCAAGGGAAAACGTGGACGAGTTAGCATGTCTATCTCTTTTTTTTTGTACTCCTTTCTTTTTTCCTTCCGTCATATTTCCCCTCCAGAGTATCCTTATGTTGTCATGACCAAGGAGGCGAAGAAAAAAAAAAGGACACCCTGACTGGATACGAAACTTTTTTTTCAAGAGTGGATTTCTGCATAAAGGAGTAACAGAAGAAGAAAAAGAAAGAAAATGGACGTACAGTTTCCACGAGAGGCTGCTTCGTGGTAGAGGTGGTTGCCCATGACAGTGGTGGTCTGGTTGAGCAGCTTTGAGATTTCGTCGTCAGACTTGTCCTCGAGGCAGTCGTTGAGGAGGTCGGTGTTGTTGCGGCGACAAGCCTCGATCAGGAGCTCCTTGACCGAGGCGCCCTGCGATTGCGCTGTGGTTTTAGTTCGTGCTTCTCTTGTCCCGGACGATGCGCGCTGGGGAGGGTTGAAAAGCATACATCGTGCTCCTCTTCGGCAGCCATTTTTTTAGGTTTCGACTTGTATTCGTTTTTTTCTTCTTCTTTCCCTGTGTCTGAATACTCTAGCGCACTGGGAATCGCGGGGAGGAGGAGCGGGGTATTTAAGGGTCCTCCGGCTTGGTTGAGAGAGTGTGTTGGAGAAGAAAAAGGAGAGCGGGAGCGGAAGGATCGGGGTCGGGCGGTTATCTCGTGGAAGGAAAGGTCAGGGAGGGACACGGTTGACCCGAAGCACGCACGAGGTTACGCAAGGCCGGCGCCGGTGGTCGCGGGTTTGGGTGAGAAGGAGGTGGCAGTGAAACAGACGCTTTGAGAGACGGTGGACGTGGTGGTGGAGGTGGAGGGGCACAGGCGCCATTACAGCGAGGCTGGCGCTAAGCTCAAAGCTATGATGCATGACGCCCCACCTTGTCCGCCAGGCTGGATATTTTTTCTTCGACACCATCACGATTCGTTAGTCACATCGTCAGATGAACACCACATAATTGCACTCCTCAACATTGGGCCAGATACAACCCAGACTCTAGCGCCCCAACCCAATCTTCCCTAGGCTATCAACTCTCAACCGCAGCCATGTTGCTCTGTAAGACAGCACCACCCCTCAACTCCCCTCCAGCCCATCTTCGACCCCTCAACAGCTAACCAACCTGCCATATGCTCAGTCTGCCCCCATTGCGCCAACATTCTCACCGTCTCCCTGACCAACACCCGCACAAACCGCCTCGAGTGCCGTACATGCCCCTTCGAGCACCACATTACCGAGCCGGTCTTCTCCCGCCGCACCTTTGAACGGGTCGAGAAGGAGGACATCTTTGGTGGTCCCGGAGCCTGGGACAATGCGCAAAAGGGCAAGGTCCAGTGCCCCGCCGAGGGCTGCAATGGCGAGGAGGCTGCCTTCTACCAGGTCCAGATTCGAAGTGCCGACGAGCCCATGACGAGTTTCTTCAAGTGCATGACGTGCGGTCAGAGATGGAGGGAGAACTGATCTTTTTTTCTTTTTCTTTTTGGCGCCAAAAAAAACAGAAGACGAAGAACAAAACGATTCGAGGGTACCCTTTTTTGCTTGCGCGAGGAGAACGGAGTTTGCGTCTATTTTGCATTTCTCAGGAGATTTAGATAATATCAGCTTCAGGCCGGTAAGAGCTTTGCCTCTCATGCCACACCAGGTGTGTCATTTTCTTTGGCACGGATATCAATGGTCGGATTCGTAAAGTCCTTTGTTGTCGTAAAAAATTTGGTTCGTAGTTCGTGGGTCGTCAAAAGACGCGTATTCCCAGAGCACTCATTGTTCGCGGTGCCACTCCACCGACGCCTTCATGCCCTCCTCCATCAGGCGCTGCACCACGTCTGGACTCATGATCTGCTGTCGGAACGTCTCCTGCTGTAGCAGCTCGAGGTGGCGCAGGGTCGGTCCAGGGTACGTCAAGTATTTCAGGTACGGCGGCTTGCTCCAGTACTGGAGGTAGGCGAGGTATGCGACAAAGGCGGGCTGGTTGAGGAGCTTCTGCGACGCGAGGTGGTTGAGGTAGAATGGATTCGCGAGGGATTGGACAAACTGCAAGACGGGAAAACAGTTAGCCAACGTGAAAATACGAACCAGGGGAAGGGGAAGAAAACGAAAATAATAGACATGCCTCAAGCTCAATCTCGAATCGCGAGTAGCCGCCGTACTTGGGCTCGTTGTCGGCTGGCGCAGGCACCGCGGGCGGGGAGCCCATCTCGACATCCGGGGGCGCGTCAGCGGCCATGCTTAATTCTGAGGGCTGCAGGGCGATTGCGCGCTCAGAGGCGGTTCTCGTGTTGGTGCAGACCGGATTGACGAAAGTGGGAAGTGGTTGAGCTCAGTACGTTCGTTGTGTGTTCGTGTGCGGTTGTTAAGCTGTGGTGAGGCGTGCAACAGTGCCAATGGCAGGGGAAGGGGCTAGGCTAGTCTTAGTAAGAAGGCCGGACACTTTATATTAGCGATGTTCAAAAGCTTTTGGTCAAGGTATCCCCATTCGGGCTGTAAGTAGCTATTGAAGCAACTATAATTTAAAAGACCATAAGGGAATTGTACCCTTAACACTTGGAAGATTTTGTGGTGCGAAACTGCTTACATGACGAGGTTAGATGCCGCCATGGGTTGGGGACTGGACCATCGAAGCTTACCTAACATCATGAGAACTGGCTCCCCTGCTGAATCCAGCGCACGGGTACGGACCCACCAGACGTCACTCAAGTGCATCATTGTAAACGCAGCTTTGATTGTACGGTATTTCTGTAATTTATATGACGCTACATAGTTTAGTTAAACTAATATAAATTGGATACCCTGTCCGTAATATTTGTATTATAACTAAATTGCTATCATTTACGGTTAAAAATCTTAATTATTTCTTCACATCCTTTAGGTAAATACACTGCTCACCCCTGTAGTTTGTTCTCACTGTACAACCACGACATGTGCTTTTAATAAGACCTGGAAAGGGCAATCGAAATGGCGGTAGATACTCGAAAGCAGGTAACATATTAGATTTCTATCTTGTCATTATTAAGTGTTAAGTTAATGTGGTGCTTTCACTGAAGGAGTAAGTCCAGGTTACCTCTTTGAACATGAACATACATGATAGCGTCAGCGTTTTGACCTGCACGAAGAGAACAATAATCAGTCTACAATCGATCCGTTGCCCGGCGTATTGATTTTCAATCTATTCAAGCCTAATTACCATCCCGTAGTACCACAAACCTAATTATTTGCCATGCCGAAAATACTCCCTCCATTAAAAAAGAACCACTTTACCAGAAAAAAAATTAACCACGTATTCCAGAGCATCAATCGTCGAAAAAACACAAACCCAAACTCCGGGCTCTTGCTGATGTTTTATCCACAGCACAGAATCCATCGTAATCGTAACCAATCCCAACATACAATTCGTTTGTCTAGATGAAACTTTTTTTCTCCCCAGAACTGCGCCCCAAATTTGAACAGATAGTGATCTTACGAGCATCGTCGGTTTCAACAAGTCTGGCCCAGTTTGTACATGCTGCATGCCACGTCAAGAACCATGATTCCTGCATGTGTTCTGGTAGACGCTGACACGTCCTCGGGGTTGAGCTCAGCAAAACCAGCCGAGGCAACAGATTGCTCTGCAGCATACTTGCCAACGCATACAGTCAGATGCTCTGCCTGGCAGCAAAGCAGTCCCATAGCAGTCGGCTTTTGAGCGAGACGGGTTTGAACCTCATTTTTCGGGGGGCCATGTGCAGATTTTTAGCATAGCTGGCCGCCGTTCGCTGTGTTGTTTTGTTCACTTCGGCGCCCTCCGGTTGCGCTTGACTTCCCAACCTGATTCGCTCCAGCCCTCCCATTGGAGATCAAAAGTAAGAATCCTTTCGACGAGAACCCATCTCATTCTGTTCTCGCACGTGCGGTTTCCTTTGACCTTTTCCTCATCCACATGCCATGGGAGAATTCGCACCCACTTCTGGCCATCTGCGGGTGCTTGGTATTTCCCATCAATGAAAGTGACCTTGGAAACCATTTTGCTGCGCCCTCGATTCAACTCGTGGCAGTCCACCTTTCCACACCGGCCTTCTCTCATGACCGCCTTGACTTCAGCATCATCCAGGTCCAGCGGTGCCATCTCAATGATGTTTTCATCAACCCAGTATCGAAATTGCTTGGCGAGCTCTCTCAGTCGTACTTCGTAGGGAGCCTTGTTGTCCACATGGATCATCCATGCTGGGTCGATTTCTCCGACCTTGACGATCCAGAGATCCTCCAAATTCGGAAACCAAAATCTGTCAAACTCAATCTTCCCAAAATCCCGTTGCCGATAACATGCAGAAAGGTAGACCGAGTAGTGGTAGGGCCCATCCACTCGCCCATCGTCAGGGAAGCAGTCCCAATAAGCTAGCCTCTTAATCCGCGGAGCCAAGCTTTCCAGGTAAGGATCAGGGGCTTGGTCTGAAATCTTGTGATCGCAGACAAGAATGTCTTTGGAGAAGTCAAAATAAGATCCGTGGCCGATCGGCTCATACCCTTGTCTTGTTTCCGTTCGCGCCTCTACGTTGAGCTGAGTGACGCTAGGCAAGGGGTAGGACCGTTCTTTTTGAACCAAGTCTCCAAACAAGACGATCTGGGGCTCGATGGCGCGGGACCAGATCTTAAGGCGTAATTCAGTCGGGAGCGAGCCAAAGTTGGCCATGGCGGAGGAGCTGGGAGGCAACGGGTCCTCCTCTTTGCCGCAGGCGAGAAGGGGCTGCACAGAATTCATATTTTCTTCTTTGGAGCCAATGGTCGAGTATACGTCTTAGACAGTCGAACTCGAATTGACGTGAGATTCTTGACCAAATTCTCATCGAGCAAAAGCGACCCGAGCAGCGGTTTTAATCCCACGTCGGCCATGCAAATTCTCAGGCAGGGGTTTTGAAAAAGACGGAAACGGTGACATACATGCTAGGGGGGTGTGCGCAGCCGTTTGCGGCATACCCGGGGGGCGGGGAAAAATAAATGCTCCCTGTGCTGTGAAGCCATCGTGGACACACAGAGATGTCGATACTGTGCCACAGCCACCCCAAAACCGGGATGGTTCACCGACACCGCTTCTAGCGGTTCGATAGCGGCATGGTCGGTGTTGTTCCCTCGGTCAGATGGCCAATTACCAAGCTCTCCAAGGGCAAAAGTGGTGATGAGACCAGGGTGAGGCGCAGATTGTGCAAGACGTCCAATGGACGATCACACGTATCGGGTATTTCGCGCCTCTTAGCCCTCGTGTAAAAAGCAAAGATGGGAAACGCCACGCCGTACCCCCGGTCGCCGACACACGCCCAGGTTCTGAGATGTTTTGCAGGCTCGCCGTCCCCGTAGACCGTGGATCGTGTTAGAGGTGCGGTATTCGTCTTGTTGGCGATGACGTAGGTTGCCTGCCGTTGACCGAGCATGCATTGCTGCTATACATTAAAGCTATGTCCCCTACCTCGAGCTCACCGGTGCGGGATTGTGAAAATCCTCGTCCCTTGCAATGGTCTGATGTGATAGATTGCTGCCAGGCTATCCTAGGCGGTGGCTGCTGCGCTGCATGGGGGGAGACGCGCCAACCGCCCCAGACGAGGGAGGCAACGCTG
This sequence comes from Calonectria hawksworthii, assembly GCA_020975415.1. Taxonomy (NCBI): domain Eukaryota; kingdom Fungi; phylum Ascomycota; class Sordariomycetes; order Hypocreales; family Nectriaceae; genus Calonectria; species Calonectria hawksworthii. The sequence continues at coordinate 535,472 of JAHXZK010000001.1, read as the reverse complement.
GAGCAGGCGACATGACTTGAGTGTCTGAGAGAAAAGGGCCAGTACCAGGGCGGAGGTTGGCACGCTGGCGCGCCAGGGGGGGTGCACTGGGGACCCGGGCCCCACGAGCGCTGGGGAATCGGGGGGGAAGGGAGCTGGGATGCCTCTCGACTCGCTTGCAATTCTGCGTCATGTCTTGGGCATGCGAGCTGAGCTGAGGGCTACATGGTCCAATGCAATGGCTTAAACATTGAGTTTGTGCCCTTGCAGACGTTCCTTAAAAGGGTCGAGGCCCGAGGCCGTTGTGATTGCGAGCAGCATTCCTGCATCCGATTCGTAATGTTGAGGTTGCAAAGCTCAGCGCCCAGCGCCAGCGGGACAGGGACGAACATGAAGTGAGGCGGGAGGGCTTGAAGGGACGCGGGTAGCCCCGCGAGTGGACCAAGCCGAGTCAAGGCGGGAGAGGACGCGATTGGTGCCGCCTGACCGGTTCCGGGAGTCCCCAAGCTCAAGCTCCCTGTCTGAAAGACGCCTGATTGGCAGGTCGATCTGGGTTTTTGGCAGCCTTGGAATTATTCGAGATCGGGGCGACCGCCATCAAAGGCACGGGAAGCCCGGCCCAACAGCCGGATCGTAGCTCTGATGCTTGAGTGGCCCGTGAAAGTCCAAGTTTGGCCATCTTGTCGTCTCGACCCCAGTGTAAATTGCCGGACCGACGGACAAGGTTCTGCGAAACGGCAAGAGAAAAAAAAATATATGTCAGGGTCATCTGGATTTTTTTGATTTGCCAGAAGCCGGCTGCCACAGCCGGCCGGGGGCGTGCAGGCGTGGTGGTATCAGTGCAGTGTGACAGATTGCCCCAACTGCATCCTCAAGGCTCTGGGCCTCGGGATGGGACTAGGTAGAGAGATGGCGGTCGCCATTCTCTCACTGCCAAGACGCACGCTGACCAAGCGAATGAATCGTGCAAAAGTACCTGCCCGTGTCTGTGGGACAAACCTGGCCCCCTTAGTTGCCTCGTCCCGGCTTGACGGATGCCGTGTCTGCACCACGTCGTTGATTGCAGGTCTCGCCTCTCGATCCGAGCAGCAGGCAAAGCAAGCAGCTACTATAAAAGGGTAGGTCTGAAGGAATGGATTGGTGGGCTCGGGTTGGACGGAAAGTGGGCAAAGGCTGAATGCAGACTCTCGTCCCGTCGTCATTTATTCCTTCAGCTTGCAGGGTTGATAAACTCAAGGTTATGTCCACCAGAATGCAGTGTCATGCTGCTGGGCACGGGAGAGACAATGGATGGTCGGCCGGGCCGGTGTGCCTGCCCGCCAGCGGCGAAAGGTGAGATGGCTTGTTCAACATTGCACAGCCATGGGAATCGTGGAGGATTGTGGGGGGAGGAGTCATGAGGCTTTCTTGCCCAGCACCAAACATGTCGCTGTGATGATAAACGAGAGTGTGACGAGACAGGGTTTGAAGCAGATGTCTGCTGAAGGCCACCAACCAACAGAGAAAACGCCCCACCAGCATGTCGACCTGGGAATCTTCAGCACATACTTTGTACACCGCAGCAAGCAGCTTTTTCTTTTTTCGCTCTGGTGGGTGACGGCGCATCTGCGCAGAGACAGATGCAGAGAAATTCCCATGCTCCTCCTGCGCAGACGATCATGTATCATGCATTGCAACACGCATACGCATGGTGCGTCGGCGATTCCTTTGAGGAGACGATGGTCATCTGCTGGTTCATGCGAGACCGCGGGCGATGCATCGTGAACGGCTCTCGTCGACTCAGCACCGTCCGGGAGCCAACTCACATGTTCGCACGGGAGAAGTCTAGCGTCGCTGCTGTGTGGCAGCTGAGACTCCACGGGGGGCGGCCGGCGGGAACGCGCCTGAACAGACGCGCCTAACTAGTGCGATCTGACCCCCTCTGCAGGCGCTCGCCAGCACCGTGGGCTGCCACGCCCGCTGACACACGCCTTAGCCGGACCACTAGAACCCAGGCGATCGGCCCCACCCTAGCAACCTAGCTAGCATACACATCATCACCACCCTCAACATCCCGTGTCCGCTGTCTCTGCATCATCCTGGCTCGACGCTCCTTGGTCGCTGTCCCCGATCACGGCCGCATACACGCCCGATCGCCGTGCTTTGCTCTCACTCGCTTATCAACATCCCCATCACCAGATTGCCACCGTCGCCGTCGCCGCTGCCAGTCGGTAGGCCTCCCAAGGCCCCAAAAACCAGACTCGAGCAATGCCCTCGCCCACAGACGACGAAACCTCGTTCCCCTCCCTCAACGCCTCCTCGTCGCTGCACGCATTCGGCCGCTCTCACCTCTCCCCCGACGATGCCTTCGTCTCTCCGCCACGCCGGCCGCGGAGCGAGCGCAGTCGGAGCCGCAGGCGCAAGCGCCCCTGGAAGAAGCTGATGTGGGTAAAGCAGTCATGTACGGCCAGACTAGCTCTTGTTTTCTCATTCAACCAACTAATTCTCTCCCAGACCCGGACAATTACACAGACCAGGCAACTTTCCTCGAAAACCTACAACGAAACCCACGACTCAAACCGTACGATTTCTGGCCCCTCGTCGCGGATTCGACAGTTATCCTACAGCACGTCTGCTCCGTCATAATCTTCATTGTGTGCTTTGTGGGTATCTTCCAGGAGCGTGTATCTCCAGTGTCTGTGACAAGCTGGAGCAGCGGGGCTACGTTTGTTGGGTGGATTCTATGGGAGCGATGGTTGTCCGAGGGTGAAGATCAAGACGAGTTGGGAGGGGTCAGTGGCACCGTGACGGGGAGAACAACGAGCACGAGACGCCCGGGACGTGCAGGCAGTATACGACGTCCCCCTCCACTGCGGGTTGACTCTGTGCCGTCGACTGCCGGCACCTCGAGGGTCCCATCTGCAGCAAGCTCGACTACCAATTTGCAGGCGACAGTTCGGCGTCCATTGAACTTATCGACGACGTCATTGGCATCGCAAAATGGCACGAGCATATCCCATACACCTCGAGCGAGCCAAGAACATCTTCCTGAACTCCCTCCCTCATTTCCAATCGAGGAGAACCGCGCTCACCAGAGGCTCGAAACTATCAAATCCGCCCTGCTCATCTACTGCACCCTCCTTGGGCTCAGCCCTATTCTCAAGTCGCTGACAAAGTCCACCTCGAGCGACAGTATCTGGGCCATGTCATTTTGGCTGCTAGCAATCAACATCTTCTTCAATGATTACTCTGGCGGAGTGGGTGCCAAATTCCCTGCGTCGTTGTCCACCAATGCCGCACTAATGGCCTCGACTGTGTTGGCCAGCCGCTTACCTTCTACCAAGGAGGTGTTTAGCCTAACCCTTTTCAGCATTGAGGTGTTTGGACTATTTCCAGTTTTTCGGCGCTATGTACGGCATCGGAGCTGGAGGTTTCACGTGCTATCATCCATCTTACTTGTGCTTGGCGCAGGGCTCGGGGTGGGCTTGATTTTAAGTGATCCTTTGCCAACAGGAGGATGGTCATGGAAGAGTGGCTTTGTGGGCATGGTTGTAGGGGTCCTCATTGCCGTGCTGGCCACGGGAGGCTGCAGCTGGTGGCTCATTGGAATGCAAAAATACAAAAACGAGATACGAGGACCATGGGATCCAGCAAGGCCTATCATTATGAGTAGGCCTCGGTGGGATGATGATTCATAGATGCATATAGACCATTTTAATGTCTAATGAGCTCAAGCCACGAACGTTTCCATCATGCCATCGTGTCCTTTTGTAAGAATTAAGAAGCTGGTCTACAATTCGAGACAAAGCATGTCTTTGCCTTATGATGATGTGCAGAGCAAGGGAAGATGCCAGGACCAAGTCGACTATGTGAATCTGGTTTCATCCAAATCAGAACTACTATCAATGGGGATATCCGAGTCAATGGAGATATCCGATCTCAGACATGCCGCTCAATCACAGCGGGATCGGGTAAATTGCAGTTGGTATGTGACGCTATCCCTTGTACCGCTACCAAATGTTTCCGAAGGATGGCAGAAGTCTCTTGACACGTCATCTTCTCTCGCCGTTCCGGCCTAGAAGGGCAGCTCGAGACAGGCCAGCATATTCAACCGGCTCATGAGGGCACAAATGGGCTTTGCCGGTATTAGGCAACGAAATTATACGACCATGTTCATTATCTCTCTCGTCAGGATTGCGCTCACCAAAAAAAGAAATCCCTTCTCATTTGCGGAGCAGCCAAAGCTTGTTCAGGCGCGATGCACCCTTTCCCCCCTTCCGCTGCCAAAAGCATGCCCATTAATTGATCTTAAACCGGCAATTGGATGCAGGAAATACCGGTTGCATATCAGGTCGCCCGGGCAAAGCTGTCGCCGCCCAGACAGGTAGTGCCTCTCCCACTTCCCCTCTAAAAAACCCCCCTGCTCCTTGCAAGAGCTTAAAAAGAGGGCTGGGCGTTTCGGCACTGTACCCCCGGTGCGCCTTGGTCGTTGGCACACCCGGGGCGACGAGAGTGGAAGGAGATCAACACGAAGTTAGTATCCGTAAATGAAGCCAAAAAAGAGAGAGAGAGAGAGGCAAAGACAAAATTGGGCCACGGCAAAGTTGCGGCATGAAACAAGCGGCAAAATCAGTCCGGGACCTCGCGGAGAGACTGAAAGTTATCTCCTAGGTTCCGGGGTAGCTTGGTGGTGGTGGTGCATGTGGTATCTGGCACATTGAATTAAGACAAACTTAAAGAAACAAGCTTGACTAAGAGAGAAGGAGAGCGGTGCGCTATGCTAGCATGCTTGTACTACTACCGTCTTCTTTCGGGTTTCTGCGCACATCCCACCTTCGTATTCTGGCTACCATGCCTTCCCCTCGCTGATGGGCGCTGCTGTGGGGCCCCATTAGCATTAGCGATGGCGTCTCGACGACTTTGATTCTTTCCTTCTTGAGCACATGGAGAGCCGTCTTTGTCAGCATTTCGTGCACTGCAGGAAAGCACTGCACGAGCTCCTGCAAGTTTGTCGGCAGCCAATCCCCGTAGGTACTTAATTGGGCGTGCATCGTATTTTTTTCAGGCGCCGTTGTGTAAGAGGAGCGGACATGAAGGCTCCGCGTGCATCACCGTGCAGTTTTCCCCGCAAAAACCTACCAGAGCCTCCAACTCTGAAGCCTTCTTCTTTAGCACCAGACCCCCATCCATGTATGGAAGCAATTTGCAGTTTCAGCCCAACCATTTTACATACCGGCATTTAATCAGTCGGTTAAGTCAGTTGTCAAGAAAAGCCTGCAACTCCTGGGCCAGGCCCCAACTATCATCCCAAAACGGACCAGTCGATGCTACCATCAAAGTCTACGCTATTAACACTCTACCCCGGTTCCCTGGTTAGCAAAAAGTATCTTGCTATAACCAGGAACAGCCGTTAGAAACCCACGACTCGGGTACGGTCATCAGCCCAAAAATGAAATTCGCTCCCAATCCCACGAGTCGCAGCCACTTTCGTCACGGTCAGAATGCCACACGCCTTGGAATATCACTATTGGTGAGATGCACTGTCAGATATCCAGAGCCCGCCAACGCGCAGAGGCTTTACTAGTCTCTGAGCTATTGGTTCTAAACATGGAAGCGAGGTGTTGTTCGCCGTCTTCTCACTGTCCCTCGTTTATAACACGAAAATGCGACCCGTACCATGTGAGCCTTTTTCTCTCTCCTGTGTCTGGCAATTTCGGACTATCGCTCTTTCTCGGGTCCGGTGACTCAAAAGGGTTTAACTGTAGTTTTAGACCCCCGTCGACTCAATTACGAATACAAATGAAGAATCGTCTGTGCCTGGACAGTGGCGTGTTCCTCCGCACACTCGGTACAAACATCAGATGGTCTCTCCCCCTTGTCGGCTCTTCGCGCTGTTTGTCCGCCTAGATGATCACCACCTGGGGGTGAGAGGAGATTCTACCCCATTTTCCTCTCTGCCTTGTGGGCCTTGGTCTGGAGTAATTGAGAAGCGAGCCTGCACCCCCGTAGCGAGATCCGACTTCTATTGCAGAAATAAGGAAAAGAAAGGACGAAGCAAAAGCAAGCAACCTCCGAAGAATATTTGGTAGGTGTGCTGATTTCTTAATCGAGTTAAACCCTTCAGGAAATAAATAAAGAAAGAAAGAAAACCCCCCCAACAAATGTGCACATCGTCTAATGCACCAGAAAAGCCTTGGCTCGAGTTCTCGCCAATGATGGGCTCAAACTCAAAGTAGCCATCAGCCTTGACGGGAAAACGGCACTCAAGTGGCCGCAACACTTGGCTAAGCGTGTATGCTGTCAGACTGCCACAGGCTGATATCCAACCAGATGTGGCCAAGGTCCATCGTGTTCTAGCCACAACCATGTTGGCCATTTCAGCTTTCAGTCGATCAAGAAGAGGGAAAGCACACACCCAGCTCATGTACCGGTACCTGTAGGCCATACCACTCTGCGAGAGGCAGATTTGGTCTGGTACCAGAATTCAAGTGCTCTAACCCCCGCAAGAGACGTTATTTGGCAGTTTTGGGCCCACTGACAAGTTCCGGGGTGTGGTTGCCCCTCTCTTGACACCCCTGGAGTTGTGTATGCGCCATGTTCCATGCTCCCACGTTGGAGGCCATGCACCGACCACCCGATATGGCCAGACGGGACTACTCCAAGTCGGGCTGCTTTCCTGGGCACTCTTCCACCGGCTATTTCGTTTCTGGCAGCATACTAGGATGTGCAAGATCAGAAGAGGCTGCATGTATAAAGCCCTCCCTCCCATCCTTCCCCGGGCCCGGTTTGCCCAGCTTTTTCTTGAAAGGGGACCCTCTCTCTCTCAGATACTCGCTCGATATTACTTAATTAACCTCACAATCGTTTTACAACAACACCTCGCTCCCTACCTAAAGTTTTACTTGATCCGACCTCGGTAATTCTATTCAAGATGAAGGCTGCTTTCGTCGTCGCTGCCGTTGCTGGCCTTGCCACTGCCGCTGATCTCACTGGTGTCCCTGCGTGTGCTGTAAGTCAATGACAAGAACCATCAATTCAAATTCTCACATCAACTAACACGATTTCCCCCCCCAAGACCACCTGTATTCAGGAAGCTCTTCCCCAGGTTGGCTGCTCTCTCACCGACCAGGCCTGCCAGTGCAAAGCCTCCACACAGGAGAAGCTCGTCAGCGTCGTCGGCCCTTGCTTGATCAAGGCCTGCTCGGCTTCGGACCTCCTCAAGGCCCAGAGCGCTGCCACCGCCCTCTGCGCCGCCTATTCGGCCACAGCTGCCGCTGGTACTCCTGCTGCCACCTCAGCTGCTGCCACCAAGACCGCCGCCACCAGCGCATCGGCCTCCAGCACCACCTCCGGCTCCAGCTCTAGCGGCAACAGCACCTCCTCCGGCTCCTCGTCTGCCTCTACCCCCACCTCCTCTAGCAGCTCCGGCTCCGTTGCCGGCCCCGCTGCTGTCGGTCTTCTTGCCGTCTTCGTTGCCGCCATGGCTCTGTAAACGCACACTTGGGCAAATTCTTCAATTCTATCGTCGCGGCTTAACGCGCGACACTCGCATACTGGCCATAGTGGAGCAGAGAAGCTTGTTTTCCGAGAAGGGGACATTTAGTGCTTTGGGCATGGATCTTGTGAGCCTCGTGCTTGGGTTTTTTACCTCCTTACACTTTCAAACGGAATAATGATGATTGCTGCATGCAATTTTGGATACCAAGGGATTTCTGGCAAGGAAGCGTGCTCAACAAACAACAAAAACAAAAAAGTTGCGCGTAGCAGGAAAAGAGCGTGCGCCTCTTTTCAACTAATATCTAGTCGCACACTTAAGCTAAAAAGAGTAATGATAGAAACGCCTCTGCTTGAGGAGTCAAGCAATCCATGTTCTGTTCCCCTCCTCCCGCGCCCTTGTCCACCGTCCCATTCCTTGTGCGATTGTCGATGTTCCCGTGTCTATCCGTCTATTCATGATCAATTCTATATAAGTCCAGTAATTTCTGCCTTTGGCAGGTTCAGGTCCAACAACCACGGCATCTGGATCGGACGATACCGTATGTCCATGACGGACGCATTCACAAACAGCGTCTGCTCGCCCTGCGTGAGCTGGGTCTCCCCTTCGGTCAAATCTATGTACATGCCGCGGCGCTTGCTCATCTCGATGAGACCCTCCCTGCGCCTCCTGACCGTCTCCTCGTCGTGTATGACGCGGTCAAACTTGAGGTTCGCTAGCTTAAGCTGCTTGGACGGGTCATCCACGACGACAGTCTCCTTTTGGATGCGCTCGCCCGGGGAGGGCTCCTTCCACCGCGCGAGCGTCGTGCCCCAGGCCTCGTGGATGTGGCCGAAGCAGTGGATCTGGGGCTTGGCCCGGTACACGGCCTCGAAGAGGTCCGGGCAGCCGGCCCTGGTGCCCGACATGCCGGCGTAGTCGAGCATGCCCGAGGGCGGGCCGTGGGTCATGGCGACGTCGACGCCCTCGGGGATGGGGAAGTCGTGGCCGTCTCGGTACTGGAACGCCCAGCCGCCGTACTCGGGCGTGTGCGGGCTCGCAAAGACCTTGAGGCGGGCCCCGTTGTCGAGGGTGAAGGCGTAGGTGCCCTCGGTCAGGTAGTGCACGCCGTCGGCGCGCGCCTCGCGCACGATGCCGTTTACTTTTTCCACCGTCTCCCGGGTGCCCCCGAACTCCCGGTAGAAGTACGTCTCGTCCAGCGCGAGGTCGTGGTTCCCGGCAATGACGAGCTTGACGGGCGCCCGCAGCGCCCGCAGCATGTCGAAGGTGGCCTTGAACTCCTCAACGCGGGACCTCTTGGTCAGGTCGCCGCAGTGGATGGCCACGTCGGCGGCGGGGAGCTCCTCGCGGAACCCGGTGCGGGCCCATCGGATGTCCTCCTGGCTGAGCTCGTCCTCGGTCGACGGGTCCGTTTCGACCTTTGGCTTGGGCTTGCTGCCGTGCGTGTCGGATATGATGAGGATGCGCGTCTTGATCTTTGGAGCGGGTGAGGGTGAAGGCGAGGGCGCCGATGGATTAGGTGCTGACATGGTTGTAAAAGCCCTTCTGTGCCTGCAAAAAGACCTGGCTGCAGCAATTGACAGTCCAAAGGCTTTTATGCCGGATTCGCGGTGAAGAAGTGCGGCCAGGCCAGGCGCAGGCAGACATCGAATCGTCTGTCAATCACTGGACAACAAGGCAGACACGGATGCTTGCAGGCGCTTACCCTAGCAAAACTGTCGGGAGCCTAGCGAGACTCATAGTTGCATGGATGCCTTGGAAATGGAAGCCAGCCAGAAGAAACGTGACTATTTTATTGTGTTTTATCTTTGGTCAATAAAACGCATTCCGTTACGCTGTAGTCTTTTTTCCGTCGTCCAAACGAATGTGTGAAGTGGGACTTGAAAGAAGGTGTGGTGGATATTGGGGTGTCTGCGTAGCGTTGTTTGCAGCCAGGACGACTATAGAAGACTGCAGAGAAAAAGCAGGTGCTTCGCTGCAGCCTTGCAAAAGATGCAGCGAGGAGGAATTTAACCCGCCTCCTGTTGCCTTTGGAAATTAAAGGCTAAAGTTTGGAATTATCTTACAGTACCATGTTACCTTAATTCATTATGGGTTCTCCAGTTCTCAATGAAAATAGAGAGAAAATAATACGAGGTTCATATATTTCTCTTTATCGTGAGAAGTTCAGTACATTGGCATTAGAAAATGCATATGACTTCTGAGTTGATATCATATGGTACTGCAAGATGGAGAGCATAGAGCCGAGTTCATCACAAGACTGGACATGACACTAAAAAGTTCACCTAAGACCCCAAAATATTTATTTATTTATCTAGTTTGCAATGAATTTAAACAAGCTCATTGTATTGGTATTAACAAATAAACATGGCTTATGCTATTCATCCAAAGTAGTGAATATTAGGAAGTGATTCCGAACTCTTTAATCCCAGCTTTTCGCAAACACCAAACTAAGAAAATCCAAACAAGGTGTAAGCGGCCAGCGAGAGATATCCAAAAGATGAATAAAAATAAAACAAGAGGTATCCCTATACTATTCAACAATCCATACACCAAGCTGAAGTAATAAAACACAGGTGGCAAGGTCGGATATTAAGCCACTACCAAATCAAGGGCGGCCTCTCTCGCCTTTTCTCAAGCTGGAGGTTCGGGACCACTCCCCTGCCGACTTTTTAAGCCTGCTTCCTATGCTCATGCTGACGCTTGATAAACCTTGCATCCGGCTTGGTACGTTTGGTTCGACTCTCTCCCATCCGCCTGTCACCTTGGATTCGTCATCGCTACCTAGAGCGGGCGCCGGCAGCATAGGCATCATCGGCATGCCTCGCTGTCCCTTCAGCATCGCTCCCTGGAGAGCGGCCCAGGATTCAACCTGGCCATCCGCTGCTTCTTCGACGCAGTTACACTCGTCACCAGCAGGGCATTCGGTCTCTCCAGCAGCGTGCCACTCAGCAAGACATGCCTCATGGCTAGCACACCCGCAAGCTAAACAAGGCGGGAAAAGAGCATCGACTGGCTCGAGACAGTAAACACATTGAAGTTGGCTCTGCGTGCGGTGGCATCGGTCGCATGTGCCAACAGCCCCTCCAACCCTCGAGTCCGTAGACGTGTAGCGAAGAGGCTCCAGCTGTGTTTCGTGGATCCGACACACTCCAGTGACATCGATGCCGCGACCCGAGGCCACCAGCGCTTGCAGTTGATCCTTCTTTCCCATGGCGATAGGAGAAGAACTCTTGTGGTGATGGAGACCGCTATTGCTTGCTCCTTCATGGACTGTCGTCGAATCATGGAAGCTGCTGTCCATGTGTCCATTTGCCAAGTCCTCCTTGAGCACATTGAACTTCATAATCTCCAATCGAGCCAATGGCTGGTTCCACATTTGCAGCATTTCAGCGTAAGAATACCGGTAGTTAGCATACACATTTGATCTGCTCGGCTCCAAAAACGGGGTGCTCAACCATCCATCATCGTCAAAGATGGTCTGGTCCTCCATCATGATTGCGACATTCACGGGCACCAAGGGGAGAGAGTCATCTCTGCGGTATTCATCATCAGAGAGCGATGTTCTACCACCACTTGAATCCATTGCAGTAGATGCACTCCATGTGGCGTGTCCCATGCTTGGAGCAAGGCTGCTGAGAATCGTCTCAGCAGGGCTCGGCTTCTTCCTCACTTGGCCAGGTGGTGACGAGGAGGTCACCGCACTAAAAGAGCGAGGTAGGTTCGCTGCAAATGCCGATGCGAGGCCAGAATTTGCTCGTTGCACAAAACGCGTATTGGGCGAGGTTGATACACTAGGTGGCGGGTCTAGCTCTCCGAGATATCCCTTGAATTTGCTGCTAGGCGGTGTCTCTCCGCAGGAATAGGAATTTGAGCCTGCCTCCCCGCCCCAAATTGCTTCATCAGATGCCTGCGATCCAGCATAACGAACTGGTGTATGCATCGTCATCGGAGTTGTGGCTACAGAATTCGTGTAGCTTCTAGGAAAGTTGTTCCATACCGAAGCATCCGTTGGGAAATAGTCGAGTGAAAACGATGGCGCTTTCATTGGGAGAGGCGTCTCTGGCTGCGTCAGATGGGACTCAAAGTAAGCCACGCTATCCTCAGAGGAAGAGTCGCCAAATATGCAAGAGAGCATGGCCAACATTTGGATGTCGGCAATTTTCTCAAAGTATGTAAACAAATCCATGATAAATCCCGTAGCAAGCGGGTGTTTGCCCCATTTGACCCTGCCCGAGAGGCTACCATTGGTGTCGATGACCTCAGCCAGAGATGCCTCGCCTTGGCACTTAGATACCACATCGTGAGCAATCACCAGGATAGAATCTCGCCTGTTTGTTTGTGGGAGAAATTCAAGTGGAATTCCTCGCTTCAGCAAAAGACCTAGGTAGCGCCATATGTGAATCAAGTCCTTGGCACCATATTTTTCAGCAACTTTGGCATTGTGTTCACAAACCTCAGCACCATCGCCAAAGATTGCATATTCCCGCGCAAATTCTTCCTTAGATGGCAACATAGATCTGAAGTCGTGGATGGATATGAGGTTTCTGGGACGTCCAGGGCGTCGGCGGCTCGTGCCTGTGCCCGTGCCTGTTCCCACGCCGGTTCCACCACCACTTGACCGAATGGATCGGTCCTCACTCCACGTCTTTCTAAATTGGCGACTGGGGTGATACCAAAGGCTAATTTTGTGAGAGGTTGACTCAGAGTCACTCGAGGATGAAGACGATGAACGTGACTCGTCCGAATTGCTGTCATCGTCGGAACCTGAGTTATCTTCTCCCATGAACCTCTGCCTTGGTCCAAGTTCATGTGCAATCCTTCCAAAACCCGCAAAGAACGGTTCCCCCTTAGGGCGCTCCCTGTAAGCATCCAGGGTCGTAGAAAACAATGCCCTTGCCTTTTCCTCTTTGGTGGGGAAGAAGCACACCAGCCGCCCATTATGAGAGAACCGGGCACCGCACGTCCTAGGCGGCGGTGGAATAATGGTGCGGTGAGGCGGAGCAAGAGCCGTGTCAGCCTCGTTATGAGGCATAAGCTCCTGGGACATTGAAGCTGAACCACCTGCTGGAATATCCTCGTCCGATTCGCTAGAGCTTTCATCAGCTAGAGCGTCAAGGTCATCGTCCAAGTCTCGGACATTCTTGAAAAATGTTGTGCTTGTTTCGAGGTCAATCTCTCCGAGCAAATATGTAAACACGACTTCCAAACAGTTTAGCCTCCTCTGCAAGAATTGGTCAGCGAGCTGGTGAATTTCACGCTCCATCTTCTTGTGGGTTTCTGCAGGCATAAAAGACGTCTTCTCGATAGTAAATTTTGGCGATTTTCCCTTTGGATAGCTTGAGGGCACGTTAATCCTGACTTTGACGAATATTGTTTCTCCGTCGACTCCCCAAGGTCCGTTGAGTGAAGCGTTGAGGGTCAAATTTTCGTTATTAATGTCCTCCCACTTGACTTTGGGAAGCTGGGAGCTGATCCGAAGGACCTCTTCTTGGATAGTGTCTGGTTCGCCCCATTCATCGGCGGGATAACCATGGCCGAATATACTAGAATCTTTTGATAAGTGCCGTTTTGATACATCCGCCGACGTTTTTCTTTTCGTCATTGTGATGCCCTTCATCCATCCGATTTGGGATTGACTCCGATCCAGGGATCGCCCTTTGTTATTGACTTTGGCCTTCATGGCTGGGCCGCGCCAGGCTACACCCATGCGATAATTTGAGCTTGCGGCCGAGCGCATACCTATTGTCAGGGCACTTTGTTTATAGTTGCTGAGTGGACCTACTGGGCGGTTGTCACTCATGGTTGCAGCTTTTCGATCGCGGGTAGAGTTATCATCCATAGTTCGAAAGGTCTTATATGTAGCGCCCTTGCGAGTTAGGTTCGGAGTATAAGTCAACCGCGTTCCCTTTTCATGTCCCACAGCAGCGAGGACGTTGGTGTCCGCGCCTTGCAGTTTCAGTTCATTGTCGGTACCCCAAGATACAAGTTGGAATTCTCGGTTGTCGATCAGGTCCTCATTGACGACTCCACGGCTCCTCCATAAAAATTCCTTGGCCTTGTGGTCTCCATGACCAGGGAACACAACAACAGGGTCACTTGAAGCGGCAATGGACGGATCTTCGGATCTTCTCACGTCATATAGATAAAGATCACCCGGTTCGTTTTGCGGCATGGCAAGAATTCCCTCTCCAAAAGGCGTATGTCGAGCCCTCCATACAGGAAATCCGGTATGAATAATACGCTCGGGTTGATCACCCTCATCGCTGTAATCCCATAGTCTAATAGTTTTGTCAATTCCGCAAGATGCGATGGCTGTTGGCCGGGTGCGATTCCAATCCAAGCCATAAATCTTAGACTTGTGGGCTTTGATGGTTTTGATAGCTTCGGACGTGCGCCGTTCATCCCAGATATGAAGGAATCGGTCATGAGCTGAAGCAAGGATATGAGAGACCTGGCGGTTGTACTTTACTTGCGATGCGCCAGATGACCAATCGCAAAATGTCAATACGGGCTGTCGCGGTCGTCGAAGATCCCATGAGTGTATGTAACCATCAACGGAGCAAGTAGCCAACAGATCTGGGTGATGGGCAGACCAGTTGACGTCGGTAATGGCTCGGCTGTGTCCCTGTAAGGAATGCTCAATCGCCCCGGCACTTGACTCTTCCCTAGAGTTCAGGTTCCAGACAAGAGCACGGTGGTTAGCAGTGGACACGATCCAGTAGTCACGAGCAGCAAATGGGGACCATTGCACGTCAACGACAAGCCAGGGCATGCCATGGCTCCTCAGGCGTCTAGGCGGACTATACGGAGAGTCCAGATCAATGATTGCCAACCCATCGGGTCTAGGTCCAGTTAGTTGGGGGCCTCACACGTGAACAATGAGCGTGTGTAACTCACGAGGCCAAGGCGACATCTCTGCCGGACGGGGCGATGGTGGCTGAGCCGACAATGCCCTCGACATGGATGGTTCCATCCGCATCGAAGCTCTCGCTGTCCAGGGCAGACTTTATCGTCTTGCCCTTCTTGGGCTGGTCGGCAAGTTGGTCAAAGGAGGGCATGGTGGCGGCCGTGACAAGGAGCTGTCGCGACGCACCTCAATCGTCATGTCGCAGCTCGTGTGATGTCGGATGAGAATTTTCAGCAGCGTCAGTGAGCGGCGCGCGGCCTTGCAAGACGTCCAAATTACGTCGGCATCTCATACAAGATTCGCGACAATTGCCCCGGTGCAGCGACGGCTCTGATGGCTGGCTCGGCGATGCAGATGACTTCTGGTCACGAAATGGATGAGGTCGAGCTGCCTCGACCCAGCCAATCTCCCGTCCGGGCGCAGGGGTTGTCAGGCGATACGTACTCGCGAGGTACCGAGTTTGAGATGGCGCGCAGGGTACACTGGCTCGCAATTTCTGTGGGGCGGTACCTCCCCCGCCATCGCCGGCCATGAACCAGCCCGCGGCCTTATCGGGCGCCGTGACAGAACCAAGCATGGAAATTCCGCCTTCGCAAACGTGCCACCGCTCGTCTTCTCGCTGCCACTCGCAACGTTTCTTCTTCTTCCATCTCCGGCCTTGTTTGGCGTTGCGTGAAACCTGACGATTTGCCTCCTCTGCTGTTCCCCCGGGTCCCCATCTCAAGCTCTAAAGTGGCTAGCTGGTCTCTGCCCCTCCACTGGCGCCTCGCATTTGGCTCGACTGCCCCGCCTGCTGAAAGACACCCCTCCAACTTCAACATATTTGTAAACCAGCGAGCTTGTATCTGGTGCTTGACCGAGACGCCTGTCGCATAACCCTTGCCACCTCTGTTCCGACTCATCCTACACCTCAACAAGATGGCCGAATCTCTGCCAAAGCGTATCCAGAAGGAAACCTCCAGACTGATGTCGGAGCCGTAAGTATCCTACTTGATTGATCTTGACTCAGAGCATCGCATCTGACTGCTTCCCGCTTGCAGTGTCCCCGGAATCAGCGCCGTCCCCCACGAAGAGAACCTGCGTTATTTCGATGTCGAGATTCACGGCCCTGCCCAGTCCCCATATGAAGGTGCGCATGAGGTCCCAGGTTGAGCGCTGATTCATGTCTGACCTGTGCAGGTGGTATCTTCAAGCTCGAGCTTTTCCTCCCTGAAGACTACCCCATGACTCCCCCCAAGATCCGTTTCCTCACCAAGATCTTCCACCCCAACGTTGATAAGCTGGGCCGCATCTGCCTGGATGTTCTCAAGAGTGAGTCGCATAGCCCAGAGCCACATCCTTCCAGCATCGGTACTGACAGTGACTGTTAGACAACTGGTCACCTGCCCTCCAGATCCGAACCATCCTCCTCTCGATCCAGGCCCTGCTTGGAGCCCCCAACCCCGACGATCCCCTCGCTGCCGATGTTGCCAAGAGCTGGAAGGAAGACGAGCAGGCCGCCATCGCCACGGCAAAGGAGTGGACCAACAAGTATGCGAAGGCATAAGCGACAAGACACAAGAAAATTTCCAAATTCAAGAACCTCGATACAATGAGAATAGGCATCGCCGTGGGAGTTGAGGGCTGGGTTTGTTTCTGCGCGAGTAGATATTGTTCGTCCATGGAGGAATCTTTTGCAGGTTATCCCGGGAGTTGTTTCTAGATTTAGGAGCCTCAGTGAAGGAGAATACCGTCAAATCTTGGACACTGTTCCATTGTCTTTGATCTGTCATCCGACCTGCTCCATCGTGCTTGATGTAATCGTTGTGGCCCCCAGCAGGATGCTCAGTAGATGTTACAGAAGGTACAAGTGCCAGACATCCTTCAAACGGGTCGCGCATATGCACTGTACTCATAGCAAACGTGATCCTTTCGGTGATGTTTGATACTCCGCTATACAGGCTTGCACGCTCAAACCACATAATCAAGGAGCGCTACCTCCAGAAAGATAAAACCATCATCCGTCCAAGCACAGGAACATATGATCGTTTTCCAAACGCTACATAGGAAACCTAAGGTTATTTATCGTCATCTCTCAACTCCTGAGTGATTCACCTCGCAACTGCACTTCACATATAATTTCTCGCTGAGCTCTCCTCCAACTTCCCTTTTCTTCTTCTTCTCCATGCTCGACATTCAAGTTGACTCTGTGGATCTAGCTTCGTCTAGATTCTGCCACAAATAATTCTACAGTCTCCGGTGTCTTTTCTTTTCTCAAGCTCTAACTAGAGACATTCTACAAGGCCCTCAGTTCCACAAGCATATCCAAGGGCTCGAATTTCGGCAACATGCCTCCAGTTCATTCGAAACCCACGCTCAAGTCCAATGAGCAGCTCTATTGGACTGACCCTGGTCTTTTCGAAAAACTCAAGGGACGAGCCGATGAGGATTCTCGAGTTGGTATGGCCCTAAGAGCCATCATGCGATCCCCTCTCCGTATCCAAGAACAGCCCTCCTACATGGTCTTCGTCAAGAAACCCGTGCACAATCCTAGTGTTAGCGAGGTCCACATCGTTGTGCCTGCTCCCGGTGGAGAGGTGTGTTGCCTTCAAATCTGACCCTACCACACATGCTAATCTTCTGCAGGGTTACCTGAAGATCCGAGTTCCTTCGAGTGCCTTTTACGACTGGGGTCCGACTGGCTACCAGCCCGACTTGCGTTGCGACAACCTCCAAGGTGTCACTCGCCGCGTCGCTCCCTCCATCTGGGAGACCCTGACGATCAATGACCAACGGGAGATTCTGCTTACGGCTCTGGCTCCTTTGTCCGCTGATTTTGTCAAAAACCCTCGAGGTCTCCATCATGAAGCCATCCCGACTCTCTGCGAAGCCCTAGGCATCCATGATCGTTACAATACTGCAGCCTCCTATTCCAACCAAGACACCGCGAAATTATGTTCGTACGAGGGCAATTCGTTCGGGAACAGCAAAGCTGCTCTGCAGTATAAGCTTGACAAGCTAATCAAAGAGGTCAACACTGTTTCCTCTGCCCTCGCCAACTTTAACATCAACGAAGGCGCAGAGGTCGACAATGAGGCTACTATCTTGAGCAGCCAGGACACCTCGGGTGGCATTAAATCCTCGGCCTGGGGCAAACAAGGAGTCAAAGTCAAGCCTACCAAGCCTACCAAGCCTTTCGACTCCGTCCATTCAAAGTCCGAGACCATTGACACGGGTATCTGGGGCGGAAATACCAAGTACGCGCGCCCCATTATGACCCCTACCACGAGCGATAGCGGCTGGGGCTGGGGTTCTGCCTGGGGCGGCAGTCCAGAAGGCGCCTCCTTCGAGACCAAGACTTCAGCCGCCATGTCTGGCGCCCGGGACGGCAACCCAACGGATCCCTTTGTGGACACGAACATTCGGGTGATGCCCGGAAACTGGGTTGATGAGCCCCTAGACGATGACCACATTATCTACAAGAGCCAGGCGACCGATGGAAATGGTAAAGGCAAACAGGTACCGTCGTGGGAGTTTACTCCGAGAGGTTGGTTCGGGTCTGACCACACAAGACAATCCCCGGCAAGCCCCGAAAGCAAGCATACTGTGGCCCAGGAGGAAATGCAGTTTTCTCGGAGCCCACATCGTTGGACTGATCCATCTGGTGCAACTCATTGGGTTTCCAACCCATACATTCCCCTCCGCGCCGGCTCCATCCACAAGAATCGAGTCAGCTGGGGTGATGTTTCTGTCGACCAGAGCACTCCTTGCCGCAAGAATCGTGACTATTCAGTGGATGCTTGGTAGTTTATCAATATCGATCTATCATAGTGGTCGAATCAAAGTGAAAATGGTGTGGGGACAATTGCAAGTTACGAGGCTCGGGACTCGGTGGTTTATGGTTGCTTGAGATGTACCTGAGAACAGAGGACCAATCCAGCAAAATAGTCGAGTCAGATCAATCAATGTTTTTTTTTCTCAAGTTCTTTTTCATCCTCGTAGAATCCATCTAAGTCCCTCAACCATTCTTTTCTCAGCTTCCAACGCCTGAGGCAGATGCGGAGCCTTCAACCAAAACGTGTGAGGCCATCCTTTTTCCAGCACCACTTGAACTTCCACGCCCGCATCTCTCAAGACCATGGCGTAGCAGAGTCCGTCCGAATAAATTGTATCATTTGTTGCCAGTTGAATCCAGGTCCGAGGGAGGTCTTTCAGTTCGTCACTCGTAGCTTCGAGGGGGAGCTTCTCAAGACCGTCCCTGGGTGACTCTCTTTCCAGGTACTTTATCAGAAACGTGGTAAACGTGGGCGATACGCTGGTGTGGTATGGCCTCAACCTCTCAGGTATGTACTCGATGCCACTTGGCCCGTCGGCTGTGACGGGACATCGTAACAGGACGCCGTTAACAGAGCCCTTCGGCATCACTTGCGATACTGCAGTCGCCATTTGCCCGCCGCTCGAGCTCCCTGCAACGATGTTTCTTGCTGTCTGGCTTCGCAAAATCTTAAAGCCATCCAACGAATCTGATAAACATATGGTGGCTGGCCACTCAGGCATGAGTCGATATCCGATCGAGTACAGCCGCACACGACCAACACCCGACTTGACAAGATGGCGGCACGAAAGCTCTTCGCTGTCCGCCTCCCCTACCCGAAGACCACCACCGTGGTAGTAGATGATGATTATTTCTGGATCATCGTCTTGGTGTTCAACCAAATCCAACTGAAGTACTGGAATTGCGAACCCATCTGCCGAAGACGAGATAGTAAAGTCCTTTTTCACAATCCCTTGTGATAAGTGGTGGTCCCTGGCTCCAGGTGCCATCATTTTAGTATTTCTATCACGGCATTGTTGGGCGTAAACAGGTTGTCTCTCGAGATCCGAACTGAATTGTTGTGGTGGGCCGAGCTTCTTCAGCTCCTTCTCCCACTCTAGACAGGCCGAGTCCAATGGCGGTGCCGTTTGGAATACGTAAGCCTCGAGCTCAGGATCAGGGAATACCATGTCGTAAATATTTTATAGCTGTTGAACAAGCCGAAAGTAAATGGTCACTCCCGGCCGTCTTTAATAAAGCAATTCTTATATTTAAGTGGTGGAATTTAATTCGCCGACATATGCAGCCAAATAGGCTGAAGACGACCGCAGGTGAAGTGCGTCTGAAGGAGTACGCAAGTAATATCCAAATAGTTAATATCTCAAGCACCGAATGTGTTGCATTTTTAATTATCACCCATCCGTACATATCAAATGACTTTCGAATGTCTTCATTCACCGCCATAACGGAAGTGGATACAGGGTAACTAAATTGGCCGAGAACACAACTAAAGCGCCCGCGATATTCCACAACTTTGGACAATCATTGGTTGAGAACAGGTTACCATGCT
This sequence comes from Calonectria hawksworthii, assembly GCA_020975415.1. Taxonomy (NCBI): domain Eukaryota; kingdom Fungi; phylum Ascomycota; class Sordariomycetes; order Hypocreales; family Nectriaceae; genus Calonectria; species Calonectria hawksworthii. The sequence goes on along the minus strand of JAHXZK010000001.1, from coordinate 515,746 downwards.
AGGAAAATAATATTGTCCAATAATCTACAATGACGGATTTCGAGGATTTAAAGTACTCATTCAACCCCAGGAGTAGTGATATAAAAATGACAACTGGGATGGGTCAAACATATTGATTTGCACACCAGAAAATTAAATGTAGTTTTCAAAGAGCAAACTTCTTCTCTCGAGGCATACATTAAATCCTACGAGTCTGACCGTACAATGAGTCAAAGGCTAAAACCGAGGAAATGTTGATCCGAGCTTTTCCCCGCTGAGCCGAGCAGTCCTTGAAAAGTCAAGGACGGTGATAAAAACAAACCGAAATTTCCAATAGCGTCGGCATCCGTTTATAACAAAGATGGGACAAGCTAGTTCTCCAGTGGAAGCCAAGATATTTGCCAATTATGAGTTGGCGGGATCATGATGACATTTGTCATATTCGCAGACCGCCAGCGACATTCCGGATCTCCTTCATCGTCATTTCTTTTTCGCAAACACAAATTCGAACACATTCGGAAACAACCGGAGGGAGTAGGCGAGGTGAAGCACATAAGGAAGGTCGTAGATGATGATTGGGTATGAGGAGAACCTGGTTCTACCTCGGGTTCTCGTATCTACAATGCTAGAGTACACAGAGCGAAGCTGGAAAAAGCACGTCGCCAATCGATTAAACCATAGCAAGATCGCCGAACTTCTCCTGTAGTGGGTATTAGATACTGCGCCAACCTCCTGAAACATGCAACGTACCTTGTAGCCCGGCACCATCCATCGGCCCTTGGAAACGAGCTGAGCAGTCTTCTCGTCGATCGACTTCTCGGCAGCGGCAACCTCGTCCTGTACAGTGTGAAAATCGGTTCAAATAATCGGCGCTTGGTGATACGTACGACAGTGAGGTCCTCGAAAGGTCGGGCCTCCTCGATGTTCTTCAGGGTAGCGGCGAGATCCTTGAGCTCGAGGTCGACGGCCTGCTTGGTGGCCTCGGCGTTCTTGACGGCCTCAGCCTCGAAGGCATCGATGGCCTTCAGCTGGCGGGTGACATCGTAGGTGACGGGCTTGAAGGCGTTGAATCGCTTCTCGATCTCGTTGATGACGGCCTGGTTCTTGAGGACGGATCGGTAGGCAGCGAAGTCGACGGTGGTGGGCTGCTCGGAGAGCTGCTGAACCTTGCGGCGGGCGTCCTCGTTGCGCTTCTTGAAGGCCTGGAGGGAGGAGACGGTCTGGCCACGGAGGCCGAGCGAGCTGGTGACCTTGGTCCAGTCAAGCTTGAGAGCTGCGCTTCGCTGTTGAGAAAATTAGCTCAACGGTTCGGGGGCCGATCGGACGCCGCGCTGCGGTCGGGGCATCAATTGATGCGGTCTGTTATCAATTACACGCGTCAATTGACGAATTGAACTTACAGTCGCCATTTTGAAGGAGGATTGCGGTGTCGAGGGAGCGGAGAGGTTGATCTTGACGGGTGTTGATTGACTTTGCCGAACTTCGCCAGGGAACAACCGGGCACTAGGCAGTCACGTGATGTGACAGGAAATCCGGTCGGCGGCGCCCTCGGAACCCCTCAATGGTGGCATTGGGCGAACGGGAGCAGGCTGCGGGGGGATAGAGCTCAAAAACGAGAAAATTGGAAATTGTGGTGAGGCAATGGCCATTGAAAGCAGAGGATAGGTACTATACCATTTAGATGATTTATTATCCAATTACGACATTCACTCAGAAATTAGTGCATGCACATTCACAAGTCGCTACAGGTAGGCGGGGGAGAGCTGTAAGTACTGGCAGAGGGTGCGATTTCCCTTCAATTGATTCCACTATTCGGCATCAACTCCTTTTAGGGGACCAGGAACAATTCGCCCAGGACTAGTATAGAGCCAAGTATGTGTTCTGTGCACAAGCTTTTTTTAAACGGTTCTCATCCAGCCCATCGTGTCAAACCTAGATACTCAAGGCCATGATGGAGTTCACGATATCGTTATCGTTCTCCTTCAGTGCCTTGACGGCCTTCTTGCGGCTGACGTTGGCTTGGGTCATGACAAGCTCGATGTCCTTATCCTCCAAGCCTTCAGCATCGACCTCTTCCTCGTCATCTTCCTCTTCCTCCTCCTCTTCCTTCTTGGCCTCGGCGTCCTCGGCGGCCTTGCTGGACTCGCCGTGGTTGTGGCCGGCGTGGGCGTCCTCGGCGTTCTGGGCAGCGAGCTGAGCAGCAGCAGCCTGCTGGGCGGCAGCGTTGACGTCCTCGATCTTAGCCTCACCAAAGACACTGTAGAGAAAAAATGGTTAGACCAAAAGTGAGGGGTTAGCGGGGTTAGCATCTGCTCACATGTAGGTGTTGCTGTTGGGAGACTTGAAGACCTCGGGGCTGTTGATGACGAAGAGGATCTGAAAATATTCACTCAGTATTGACCCCTCACTCAAGATGCGCCATCAATATCGGGCGTCTCTTTCACTCACGTTCTTGGGGCGGCGGAGAGTGACGCGAGTGATGCCAGGGATGCGGATCAGGTTCAGCTTCTCGAGAGCCTTGCGAGCCTTCTTCTCGTTGCGGTTGTGGATAACGGAGGTAGAACCAGCAGGGAGGTTGGCCTCAACCTCCTCAGTCTCGGACTCGTCGCTGGACTCATCCTCGACCTCCTCGACCTTGGTCTGCTTAGGCTCCTCGTCGGGAAGCTCCTCAACTCTGGGGTTCGACATTTTTGCTACTGGTGTGGGCGTGGGATGTTAGTTTCAAGCTCAATTCTCGGATTTCGATTTTGTGGCCAAAAAATCTCCGCACCACGGGAAAAATAATGTCGGGACGGTCAAGGGAACAAAAATTACGGCTGCGCACTCACATGTTTGTTGGTCCCAGGTAATCTGTTTGCTGCCAGGTATCACTCGTCGACGTCTTCGTTTTGTGATTCAAAACCGAGCAGCGAAATTCTAGGGCTAACTTGGAGGTGGGAACTAAACTCCATTAGGTAATCAGGATTTGTTGCGCATCAGGAAAACCTGGAGGGGGAAACAACTACGCAATGCAGCCGCAATGAGCCGAAAAAAATGAGGGGACAACAAGTTTACTGTTCTTGGCGGGTATTTGTTTGTATTTTTGGCTACACTTCACAACGATCCATAGTTTTTGATGCTCCTAATGCTTTGAATTCAACCTGATCTCAGAAAACCCGTATTGACCCCGTCCATCATAACGATGAAATGTGACATACAGCCTTCCAGAACCGGAGCAAAACAGAATCCAGCAGCTTCTATGCCGCCGTGACGTGTTTCCTTGCCCCGTTCCGTGCCTCTCGATCTAAACCCGGCCTGCAAAGCACCTCCTTGACTCCTCGTAAAGAACCCATTTATGCCGAGGCCTTAACCTTGGCGAGAGCCTTGCGCTCCTCGAATCGTCGCTGCTTCTTGAGGCGGAGGACCTTGAAGCGGTCGAAGTCGGTAAGGTTCTTCCTTCGCTCAATCTGATCACGCTTCTTGGCCCAGTTGGTCTGCTCCCACTTGGAGTCGATCTCGGACTTCTCCCACAGCTTTCGGACGGCGCCGGTTCGGGAGCCGCGGACGAGGCCCTCGACGATAAGAGAAGAGAGGAGGACCTTGCTGAGGGGAACGGCTTGTCGGGGAACAGCGAGGTCGGCGTTGGAGGAAGGACCGTCAACGAGAACCTAATTCCTAGTCAACATTTTTGCGCGCGGTGTGAATTGAAGAGCGTATTCGACGTACTCGCTTGTGGTCGATGATCTCGACGATCGTGGCCAGGCGGCCAGCGAAGGGGTGGTCGCCGTTGATCACAACGACTCGGCCAACCTCAACGAGGCGCCAGTTGGAACCCTCAATAGCAACGTCGCCCATTGTGACGGTGATCTGGAAGGAGTCGGTCAGTCGCAACTTCTCAAAACGCGCGCAGCAATTGTTCAAAGCTGCTGCGATGGTGGGGGGTTGGTGTCTTCATACCAAGTGTCGATATGCTGTCCCGTTAGTTTGATGTTACTGGAGCCTCTAACACCTTGAAATCGCCAAAGACTTTTTGATGGCTCGGCTGGCGAAGCGTGTGGGAAATTCTGTGCCCTAACTAAAATTCTCGGAACTATGTTTTGCCGAACCACCGGGTTCGGTACCTGGCCAGCAGTGCACGGACCATGGCGAGGCTGGAGTCCTTCAAAAGAAATTTCCAGAGCCTCCCCAATTCCGTTCTCTCAGTAACTCTTTGCTTCACTGCAAGAATTTTCGCAGCCAATCTCTCCAATGCTGTTAACATCAAGGTAAGCTACAAGATTTGTTTTCTTTCTTCACGAGTACGGGATGAGTTTAATTTGCGATTGATTCTACTTGATGGCTCTCTTTCGCCGGAGTGGCTATATCAGGTGGAAAGCTGATATTCAATTTCTTACATATTCTGAGCACTCATACTTTTTTGCTTTGACTTGTCGCCCTTTGAAGTTGGGAACCAAACAAGCTAACAAGCAATCTAGTGATGTTCGATGTCATTACCGACCTACCGTCTCTTCCTTTGATCCAACGCGCGACGCGTCGAAGGTGCAGCAGTCTTTAATTTGCCTTGCGGCGACAGGACATGCACGAGATTATAATCGATGTTGGCGCTTGGTGAAGAGTAATGAGTCTAGTTTTATACTTATGCTACACTTTAATAAACTTGTAAAAAATTTTATGCAACATCTACATGTCCACTCTTGAATGTGAAATGAATTTCCATCCTTCAGGCCTTGCCTTTCCTCTGTAACTCCTCTTGCTCTTCCGCTTGCAATTGCGCATCCACTTTAGCTCCCTTCGAGGGTTCGTTGCCATGCATCCGAGCCTTTGACGTGGCACGATCAGTTGTGTTCACCAAATACCTTGTAGTAACAGTACTCACTGGTAAAGTTGGGTCCTTCTTGGACATGGCAGTCTCTCTATCATCCTCAGGGTCATCTTTTCGCTGTTTGTTTATGCTTAGCAAACGAAGTTGCACTTAGTTATTTCATAACTTACCTCCTCGGCGGCCAGGCGGTTGGCAATAGATCGTTGATCTTCTGTTATATTGTCAGTGGCTTATTCCTGCTCGATTCTAAACAACGCACTCGAGTCATTGCCAATATGCGATCCTTCCTTTCCTTCTTCGAATCTTTCGCGGCCTTGGATCTCAGAAGCGGGAAGATTTCGCTGGTCGCCAGCTTCGTAAACACCACGTGTGCCGACACTAGAATATCCAGACATGGTGCTGAAGTGAATGAAACTAGAAGGGGCCAATAGATTGAGACTAGGTCTTTTTCAATTTGGTTTTTTTTTATTGCAATGAAGCGTTGTTATTCTATCAAGGCAAGCTGGCTCGAGTTCCTTTTGTAGTTCACATATCGAGGGCTTGATGTTGGTCTTCTCCACAACCTGACTTCATAATGCGTCATGACCCTCTATCATGATGAGCAACACTGGTGCCAATCAATACGTCATAGAGTATCCAGAGATGGTCCTCAATACACCCCGATGAGGTTTGGGTATCAACAGGATCATTCACACTTTTTGCGCTTACCAATCGAGCGCACGGGACCGATTTACCTGTTGCACAGTCAAGTATCACCGCATGAGTATGTGAATCCCGCCACAGAGGACGGATCTTAACTGAGGTGCACAGACACTCAACATATTCTGATATCTTGCACTAGCCCCAACTGTAATTGGTTCACCAACTACCTGGAGAGACAAATCGCGATCAGCACAGCGGCAACGCCACGTGGGGATTACGTTTGGAGGGTTGATGGCTTGTGGTCACCTCCAGGGTAGGTGTGTGCACGAGTGTTTGCAAAAAACATGCAATCAGTGTAAAACAGGCATTGTTTAGGCGAGAGTGGCAAGTAAACTTTCTGTGCCCCCCAGCGTTCGCTACCGTATTGTTTGATTGCTGGCTGCCGATTGCAGACTCATATGAATGCGACCGAGTCAAGTGTTGTGACCTACCAAAGTCAATGATCGGCAAGGCGTAGCAAACCAAGGCTTCTTTGATAAGGACGAAAACACAGCGAGTCAATGACAGGGATGCTGAGGCTTCTGGCCAGTACTATAATGGCGAGTCTCAGAATCTCGACCTTTAACAAATTGCCTGCATGTGAAAGTTCGCTGTGAGGGGGAGCGAAAGCGAGATGCGAGCGACGCAGTCGCCGTTGACCGACAAATCCGGCTGCAGCAATTGCGTGTTGTGTCATTGTTTTTATGGGTTCTGAGACGATGTCGTACGTAATACAACCCAATTTCCTTTCCCCGCAGATATTCGCATTTTTTATGCTGGGGTTATGCCTTTTTGCTGGTTGTTTGGTCGCAGCTGTCGGTTGAAAGGGGGACTGACTCGGTGAGAGGCGGCTGATCCCGAAAGGGTCCAGACATGAAGACGTGCCGGTTTGCCTAAGCCATGGGCCTATAGCAGCGCATTCCTCACTGGATGCCGGAGGAATTTGTTCCACAATTGGCCAAGGGTCCTGGCCAGCCCATCTCGACAGTGGAGCTCTGGGGCTTTTTTTGGGCTCTAGCGGACACCGCGCTTCCTAAATTAGCCTGGGACGAGTTGTCAATCTCTGTCATGTCTTTAAGTAATAGGGGGGACTTTGCCAACTAGCACATGAATTGACAAAAATGCGATGTGCTGCCCATAGGAGCTTTCGACACTTCCACATCGTTTCCCCGTCGCGCTGAACATGGAGGGCCATATCATCTTTGACGCGGCTCTTACCCCCGCAGACCGCATTGTGCTGGACTGCCTTGCTGACGATGCAAGGCAATCGACGAAACATGATGGCACCGTTGAGTCTTGTTCGGGCCTAGATGGCGTTGTACCTGGATCCGGAAATGGAGCTTCCAATAAGGGAAAATCTGGAACTACGACATGTCTGAAACGACCTCGCCAGAGCAAGGCCGACGAGGAGGAGAGTGTGGCCATTCTCAAGGCTATGAACGACCCACAGCACAAAGATTTCGAGCCCACCGTCTTTTCGTCTGTTGACCTGAGGTCTCTGAAGTTCCCGGCGCCCATCGACAAGTATCTCTTCCAGCCTTATGTGTCTTGGGCAAGAGGTGCTGTTCGCCATGAGACCGACGTGGTGATGCTCACGCATCTCATCATCTACTTCACCACCTCAGTCCCTAGCATCTTTTACCTTTTCTACAACTTCACCTACACGCATGCGATTCTCCATGTTGTGATGCAATTTTACTACACCGGAACTTACACGCTGATGATGCATCAGCACATCCACATGAGAGGCATTCTGAACAAGAAGTTCTGGCTTTTTGACCAAGTGTTCCCGTACCTACTTGATCCCATGATGGGCCATACCTGGAACACCTACTTCTACCACCACGTCAAACACCACCATGTTGAAGGAAATGGACCGGATGATCTGTCATCAACCGTTAGATACCAGCGAGATGACATTTTCAACTTCCTTCATTATGTCGGTCGTTTCTATTTTCTTATCTGGTTCGACCTTCCGCTGTACTTTTTGCGCAAGAATCGACCAACCATGGCTTTCAAGGCAGCTGCATCGGAATTTTCTACCTATGCATTCTACTACTTGGTTAGCCGCATTGATTTGAGAGCGACCATCTTCGCCTATCTTCTGCCTCTGGCTTTGCTTCGATTCGGATTGATGGTTGGAAACTGGGGTCAGCACGCGTTTGTCGATCCGGATGAGCCTGATTCAGATTTCCGATCTAGCATCACGCTCATCGATGTCGCAGTAAGTTACCGCCTTAAAGAATCCCTCATGAGACAAGGACTAACCACAAATCTAGAGCAACCGATTTTGCTACAATGATGGCTACCACACGTCCCATCACCTCAACCCACTGAGGCACTGGCGTGACCACCCAGTCTCATTCTTGCAGCAAAAGCAGACCTATGCCAAGGAGAGTGCTTTGGTGTTTCACAACATTGACTACTTGATGGTCACCGTCAGACTTATGATGAAGGATTATGAAACGCTGGCCAAATGTTTGGTCCCCATGGGCGATCAAATCCAGCTGACTATGGAGGGAAGAGTTGAGCTATTAAAAAAGCTCACACGGAAGTTCACGGAGGAACAGATCAGGGAAAAGTTCCCACAAAAGAAGTAGGATGTAGCCGAGTTTGGCTGGTGTTGGAAGCGTCATTACTGAAATTCACTCTAAAAAAAGACGCATTTGAGGATTGGGATAATAGAAAGCTGTTTAATCGCATGTGCGATGGAGTCTAGGCAAAAGAGAGAAAAAAAAAAGATTGATATTGGCATTCAATTGAGAGAGTGCGAGCAACGCGAACGAAATGCAAGCGTGATGTTCACGGCAGACATTCACTCCGTCATGGTGGGGTGCATGGGATGATGCACGGGCCACATAAACGCCGAGCCGTCCAGCCCTGTCGGCGTGACGCAGCAGCTTCAGGAAGCTATCCCGAATCGGAGCATCATCCTCCATCAATCTCGTCGCATAAGTACATTGATCCCCCGCTGGGTTTGTTTCTCAAACAGCTTTGCATACCATCAACCGCCCAGCATGTTCCGATTCGTAGGTCCCCTGCCCGGCAGCCGACGCTGCGGCCCCGCAATCGCTCACGCCCCAAGCAGCACAAGACGCTCGACATTGTCACGGTCTTTCACAAGGCGAGCTCGCCCGCCTCCGTGAGGGTCGCCAGCTTGCTCAAGCAGCTGTCCGCCAACTCCACCTCCGGAGCTGACGCCAAGCCCTCGCGCGAGCCCTTTGAGCTCAACGTTACCGAAGAGCCTCCCACCGACGACCAGGTCAAGACCATCCTCGAATACGTCGGACCCAGCGGAATCCCCAAGATTATCCAGAATGCGACAGGCGAGAAGGATGCCCTGAAGAAGTTCAAGGAGAACAAGGGAAGCTTCCTGCGACCGGTGGTATGTTTGATTTTTTTTTTGTTTCCTTGTTTGCTCTGGTGCGTCTTGGCAGTGGTCGCTAATTGACGGGTGTTTGCAGGTTGTGGACTGGAACAATGGCAAGGCCATCGCTGGCGATAACGAGTCTGAGATTCTGAAGCTTCTGAATGCGCAGAAGTAGGGTCACAATTGGTTTCGATATAACAAAAAAGAGCGTTAGATTCCCCCTCTATGTATAAACCGAAAAAAACACCCAGCCCGCATCTTGAATGGTGGATTGGCGATGATACAAGACTGATGCGCTGTTTACCTTTGCTCATGTGCTATGGCGAATACGGACGGAAAGCTGCAACTATCCCCACGGGCCGTATGCTGTGCTGGCGCTTGCGGATGGCTAGGGCCATACACGGTTTGGCTTTAGATTCGTATAACACTGGGAGGGTGATTTATGACCTGCAGCAAAGTCCCGAAACATGCACTGTAATAATGCTCTCCAAATCGACAGTGGTATCCGGATCCAGTAACTGCCCTTCCCTTCCTGGCCCGGCGATTGTTCTCTCAATTTCGCCAGTTAATAAAGCACGCGGCAGCTTCCGATGCGGCTATCCGCCCATGTTTGGCGGCCCGTTTGTTTTCTACACGTTGCTCTCTCTCTTGGACTCACCCTGAAAACTCTCATAGACAAACGAGGGGTGTCGCGCATATTCGCGGGACATGCCCATGCTCTCTCATTCACTTCTGGCAGCCAGTTGGCAACGGTCGTTCTGCCACTCTGCGTCAACTGCCCGCACATTGTGATTAATTTATTTTGTATTTATCTCCGCCCCTCTCTCTTTTCTGTTAATTTCCCCTCTTTCATCGCTTCCACCATTCTTGGTTTGCCTTGAATAGCCGCAGTGATTCTCCGATTACCTTCCTCCAATCTTCCACCCAGCAATCTGCTGCCTGATCCGAATCTTTCAACTCTTTTTTTTGTTTTGATTAAACACTCCGAACGAAAAAGTGTCTTGGTTTGATCGAATTTGCTGGTCATTGCACAAGGTTGGTTTGTTGATTCTTGCTTCTCCCCTCCTACCCTTTGAGTTCCTGAGGATGTTTCAACACGGCAGGATACACAACTCGATGAATTAAAAGTCCTCAGTTGACTATTTGGTGCGAGGGTGTTGTTCCTACCGGAACTCAAAAAATCATCGTTAGAAATTAAGAATTCAGAACTGATCACCCCACAGATTATATCATGGCCTCAACTTTGCCTCCTCTGCCAGGAGGCCCTGTGATGCCTGCTCATAGCCCAGATATGTTCCCACGCACTCGCGCCTGCGACCGACCACCGAATCAACAGGCAGCCTTCACGGATTTCTATCCAAATGGACTGCCCAATGTTTACAGAATGCTTCAGACTCCTGGCTCGCGGGGTGTTATTCAGACTTACGTCGAAGATTACCTTCCTGTTGGTTTCTATACCCATCCCAGACCCGACGCGAAAGCTATTTTTTCGACATGCGATGGATTACGCCCATTTCGTACGATGCAACATATCCTGCCCCAAAGACGAATTCATCTTTGGTCTAGAGATGAGCTGCAGTCAGTCTGCAACTCTCTCCGAAAAATCCATTGGGAGCACATGAAGCCGATGCGTAAACCGCGCTGTTGGGACGATCTGTGGGTCTACTTTGATGCCTCTGATCTGTACCACTACGGCGCGCTGAATCTTTGGAACGTTCTCAATACCCTTTACGACGAGAATCAAATCATCTACCATGATCATGTCAAGGAAATCGCCATTCATATTGGACACTGGGCTGATCAGTGGCTTGAGCATGGCGATAACAAGGCGAAGATTCTTCGATGGGACGCGTCTCAGGGTCCTTTACTTCCCCTGCTGAGCGAAGCAGATTGGCAAGGCCTTGGAAATATCAAAGATGATGCGTTGCCGCTTCTTGCAAATGCACTTCGGCATCGACGGAATTTGCTTCTGGCGCCTCACATGGTCGTTGATCAACGGCCCGCTGACTTGCTGTCATCTGGCCTGGGCGATGGATTCGAAAACTGGCTTGGTAGGTGTACGCACCAAAAACCCGTTGACCCAAGTATTAATATAGATATAGCAGGTCAGCTGGTTCACAAGCACAACGGGCTTCCCACACCTCCACAAGCTCAATCTCATCATGGATCGCCAACCACTCTGAATGCACCTGCACCTATTCACATGCTGAATGGTCAGCATTACTACCTTCCCCCCCCAGAGTTTAATCCTGGGAACCAGCCTCAGAGGGCTCCCAGCCAGGAAGGTGCTGTTCAAGCGCTGCAGAGGTCTGCTGCCGCGGCCGGAACCGGCCCTGGTATGCGAACTGGAGGAACAATAATTGCAAATGGAAGCGGTAGGCCTCTGCTTCCGACTTCTGTTGCTAATCAGGGTACGGCCAGAAGCAACCAAGGGAATGCACAAAAGAGTACCGTCAAGAAGGGCAAGAAGAAGAAGCCCGAGCCTGTGTCATCCCTGCCTCTGGCTACTCAAAATAACTGCGATGTCAGCGCGCCAGTGGCTGATCGTGCTAGCACTCCTCCTATGACGAACAACAATGTGGCATTGGGAATTTTCGAGGTTCCTGAAGAATACGCTTCTTTGACTCCGACCAAAGTCAAGAAGAGATCCCGAGATAACCCTCGGTCACCAGGAAGAGGCTTGGCGGAGAATGTCACAAAATCACTCCCTCCTTCCATGGTTTTGGGCCATTCGGAGCTTTTCACCAACCCCAATTCTGCTTGCGATGACCTTCGACTCCCAAGCCGTTACGTTAACCAGCAGGCTCGTTCATCCTCGAACCAATCTCGGGCTGAATAGAAATCAGCTCAGGGTTCTGGTATGAATCTTGAGCAAATGGGAATGCCCCGCCCGGCCACTACTATACCTGGGTCAGAGGTGACAGAGCAACATTATCGACAAGATGACTCGTATTCCTCACTAGAAGTGGACAAACTACCACCTCTTCGATTTCCTATGGCTTCTTTGCCTATACCGCCACAGCAAAGAATAACACAAACGGCCCCAACAAGTGGTACCGGAGATGCGACACAGCCTCAAGCAACCAGTCAGAAAATCCCTCCGGCGTACCAACCACAGCATACCGAGCCGGTGATTCAGAATAACCATGGCCCAAACCCTGCCTCTCAACCACAGAACGACCCCCCGGTCCACCCTCAGCCGGCACCTATGCTACCTCAACTACCATCAGCGCGCCATCATCAACCTGACACGTTCCCTCAACCTCCTAATGCTGCTCAGCTTCAGAAAGTTGCTAATCAATGGCCTACGTTTGACCCATCTCAAAACGAGGGCTCGAATGTCCCTCTCGCATCTTCTAACCGTGGTCCAACACAACGCAACCAGCCTAGAGGTTTCCGAGGGAGTCGTCGAGGTTCTTACAGCCAGAGGAACGCGACCATTCATATTCATCCGAACCAAGGCGATCAAGGCGCCGCGCATAACCGGCGAGACGGGTTCCCCTGGAACAATAACTCTTATCGTCGACAGAGCTTCGGGTCTCAGGGTATGAAGCCTCGCGTGGGTATGTGTCCAAATTCTGGACGCGGGTTTGGTGGAGGCGACTATATCCCTTGTCCTTGTGATGAATGCGCTGGGAGGAACCGTAGCGTCTACGTGAGGGCGAAGAGCAAGGGGCAAGAACATGCCGTTGAGTTTCAAACCCGTATCAAGTTTGGGTTGGAAAGCCGGTTTGGAAAGGTTGAGGAGGTGTTCCACCTGAACAAGGAGTACCCGGCCTTTATTGTGAGGTAAGAAGTTTGAGTCTGTTGTTGATTGTGCTGTACTGATAAATATAGGTTCATCAACGAACAGTCGGTCCCTGATGCTTTGGCATTTGAGTCTGGCCTCGTTCCCGAACAAGATATTTCTTTGACAATTGCACCAGTACTCCGGTCAAAATGGATCTCCATGCCTCAAGCTAGAAAGGTATCCGCTGATGGAAACGGCGGGAGGGAGCTTGCCATTGAACAGCCAGTGCTTCCTTCTCGGCCTCTTGGATACCCCCACCCTGGCATAAACCAACCACTCCCCATGGCTCACCCAGGCGCTTCGGGCGCCTCCCACCTTGGGCAATTTACTATACAGCACGGGGTGCATCCTGGTATGCAGGTACCCAATTTTCAGGCTGTTAATGGAGGATTTCCTGGCCAGCCTTTCCCGGTAGGGGTTCACGTTGCTCAACCAGGATTCGTCCGACAACTGCCCCCGCTCCCAACTCAAGCGCCCTATCACATGAATCACCCCCGAAATCACGAACAGATCCAGCATCGAGTGCACCAAACAGTTTCGATCGGTCGCGAAGCTTCTGCATCTGGGGCTGGTCTCCCCAAGAAACCCGATGTTACGATAGGAAGCAATCAACCGCCAAAGCAGCCGGATGTAGAGGCAACAAAAGAACAGATCGAAACAAGGCATCAAGACATCTCAGAACAGCATGGAGACCAAGATTAGCAATCTTTGGAAGAAAAGTCTGCTGAGAACCAACCAAGAGTGGTCTTGCCAACCACATCAAGCTCTGATGTTACTTCTGACACGCCCAAAAATGACGAAGGAAGCCAGACTTGTGTCAGCAAACAGGATGCTGCTGAAAAATACAAAGAGATACAGCTCGAATCCGTTAGCGAGCCTCAAGAAACTCATGATGAAGCTCCAAAGAAGGTTGTTGTCGCTGTCGAACCCGACCCGCAGGAGACACCCAGCCACTCTCGAGCTCCAAGCTGCTTTACTAAGGAGGAGATTGATGAGCGGAGGAAAGCATCGGCTAGAATCCCTATGCCATTAACCCTTCGTAAGGCCAGATCTACCCAGATGGTCACGGAAGAGAAGGCAAAGGTGAAGGAAGAGAATCTCCGCCGACCGGAGAACCAGAAGCATGCCTGCGAACCTGGTTCTGGGAAACTATCTCCAAGTCGCACCCTAGATTGTGACCATGAAGTCGACGCTGTTCAAGAACCAGCCAAGAAGATCCCAGAACTTGATGTTACGACCCAGTCTTCTGTCACACAGCCCGAAGCTGCTTCCGCGACTCCCCAACTTACGATTCAAAATCTTGAAACTGAGCAGCACCCTGAGAATAAAGGTCCTCAAAATTTTACAGAATCTCCGGATGGAAAGTTCAATGAGAAGCCTGCCAAGAATGGCCCTCTCAAAGGCTCCAAGGCATCGGCTGGAAAGCGGCAAAAGTTCAAGCCGAATACTTTGACAATCGAAACCCCTCAAAGCGACCAGTCGGCCCAGACCTCTGGTTTTAGTACCCCCGTCTTGGTTAATGCCCCATCATGCTCTATGAAACATTCAGAGGGCAGCCCTCCGTTGCAAAAGGAGACGATTGGCACTCCTCCTCCTCCTTCTCAACCACAACAACAACCTGGAGGAGGGCCACAGAAGGCTAAGAAGAAGAATAACAAGAAGAAAAAGGTGAAGCAGAATCACGGTAACAATCCCGTGCCAATCATGCCCACGCCTCTTCCTGGGAAATTTTTGGATTCGGATGAGTATTTTTCTCAGAGCCTGATGATGCAAACTGGTGTACAACCATCTCTGCCAGTACGCGCTATTGAGAATGCCTTACAAGACGCAGCGTTTCAGTCACAACCGTTTGGTTCCATGTCGCCCGTGAAGCGCCCCCGTGATGAGGCCTTCAATAGCTTCTTTAACCTTTCTTGGAAGCGCAACAAACAAGGAGAAAGCTCTGCTCTGTCTGCCCAGCCGACAGAACCGCTGACTGAGAAGAATATTGACTTGGCTCCGATTGGCCTTGAGGAAGGCCGTGGTCGTTTGGGGTATAGGGCGAATGCAGGTGGCTCGCTCCGAGTGAAGAAGAATCGCAAGCAGCACCGGTCGTTGGTGACCGAGCCTCTGGTGGCGGAGCAGCGGCTTGATAACCAAGTTGTGCCTCCCTCGTCGGATTTTGCATTTGAGTGCTCCAGCACAACAACTCCTCAAGGCGTGGGTGCTGGTGAGGACAAGCCCCTGAAGCCGAGCTCGTCCTTTCGCCTGAACCCCAAAGCAAAGGACTTTGTGTCTCCATCGCGTTTTCCACCTTCAGAAAAGGTTGAACCCGCACCAATTACAGAACAGGGCCCTCAAGGCACCAATTCAGGTGGTGACAAGGACCAGACAGTTTCTCACCAAGAG
The DNA here is from genome assembly GCA_020975415.1 of Calonectria hawksworthii. Classification (NCBI taxonomy): domain Eukaryota; kingdom Fungi; phylum Ascomycota; class Sordariomycetes; order Hypocreales; family Nectriaceae; genus Calonectria; species Calonectria hawksworthii. The sequence goes on along the minus strand of JAHXZK010000001.1, from coordinate 500,737 downwards.
ACAACCGAAGGCGGCAAGAGTGATTCATGTGTTCACGAGACTTCGCCCAAACCTGTTACCGAAACCGGCAAACCATCCAAGAACCAACGATGTACCAAAGGCGAAGAAAAGAACTCGCCCACTCAGGAGCGAGCCAAGGAACCCAAAACCCCTCTTCGAACACCGAAGAAAAAAACTGGCCTTGACAAGGAAGATTGGCCATCTCTCCCCCCGCCCAGCGAGCGTGTGCCCTCCAAGCCGGCTACTCCAAGCGTTTGGGGACGGAAGAAGACAGGAAGCATCAAGGGGGGATCGCCTATCAGCAAGTAGGCATTAATGGCATACGACATCAATTGGACGTGGTGGATATTTGAGCAAGGATAATGGTTTGGGCTCTGACTTGGTTCGTGGTACGGGTCTGCGGATTTATTGGTAATAGGTTGTGTTGCGAGAGGGAGAATGAGTTTCGGTTGACATCAAATAGCCCAAGCTTCTGTCCGAGGACCGGAAATGGCATGTATAATTGTTTGGTATGTGGCGTTGGGTATGATAGAGATATGAATTCAAGTTCGAGGCCCGGTTATGGCCTAAAATGAGGGAGCTTGTACCATATGGTGTGATGTCATGAGTGCCCGAGTCGACTGATTGCGCGCATCTTTCCCGTCGCTCGTCGATAACGGATGCACATCCGCAGACAGTGTCCTTGTCCTAGTTAGTCCCTCAGCGTTGTTGCATGCCATATTTTCCAACTGTAACTCGGGCCGGTGATATGGAAAGAATTCTGTTTGTTGGTGGTGGTACAATGCTCGATTTTTCACACCCCATATGTATGTATGTACATGGCAAGTCGTAACCTGGTCTTGGCCAAGCCTTTCCCTTCTATGGCAGTCCCAGTTGATTTCTTCCTCTGAATTTTGCTCCCTCGGCTTCTATTCCTGCGCACACCTATTTAACAAGGCTGGTGACAGTCTCCTCGATTTGCTGATCGGATAGACCCTCGAGGGAATGGGACTTTTCGGTTCCGCGCTCTATTGCGCTAGTTAGCTTCCGGGGAATGGTTTCGTGGAGGGGCAGGAGGAGGCAGTTGAATTGGCCGGCCCGGGGGGAGGGAGGAAGAGGGTGACGAACCGAATCGGGCGTAAACCTTGGGCTGGGTACCGGCAGCCTCGCGGATGAGGATGGGGATGTTGGGGTTGCTGCGCTTCATGGTTGGGTAGGCCTTGGAGATGAAGGATCTAGGAACAGAGAAGAGAAAACGTTAGCCCTCGGGGCGCTCGACTTGGCCAATTGGCTCGGTCCCGTCGCATTTGGTGCTTCAATTGCTCGCCCATGGGTTGATTCCGGCTCCATGCATCGTCCACCGGGATCCCAATCGTGGAAAAAACGTACCGTACAGCCGCGCTCTGCTCCGAGGTCTGGCAGAAGAGGAAGCGGACCTCGCGGAGGCCCTGGGTGAAGACGTACTTGCTGGCCATTGCGCTTCGTTTGTCGTCGTCGCGGGGGAGGGGGGTTCGGAAGAGGGCGAGGGAGACGTGGGCGGGTTTGAGGTTGATATCTCAGAGGGAGGCTATTGGCGGTTGCTAATTGCGGGCTTGTGGTTGGCAAGCTCCCGCAATTGGAGCGTGAGGCTCAATCGGAATAACTTGGACGGGAGTACCGGGGCGTCTGCACAAGCCCTGCATAAAGCGACCGAGGTGATTTTGTGCAACCCAGCCAAAGACCAGAAAAAAAAAAGTGGCGGGGTACGTACCGGCCTCATGGCTCAAGGAAACCCAGAACTGTTGGAAAGCTTGCTGTGAGCGGCTTAACTCCGGCGTCACACCTTCCGCGTTCCGCCCGCCACACAAACTCCGTCTTGTACCAGCTACATGGGGTTCGGCAGCTAGTTTGCGGCAGCAACAACTCTAAACGGGCGTGCAGCCAGGTACCGGTGTACCTACCCCGGACGTCAGTCACCGATTGCCCCGAGGAAGCGAAACCGCAGCGGCAGGTAGGTCCCCCAACACAACTTCTTTGAAGACGACATCGCGAAACGTCCCCCCAGTAGCTCTCCCCCCTAGCTTTGGACACAGGCGCTGCTTTCTGCTTTTGCACTCCTTTTTATTCTTCATATTTGGACAACAGTAAGTTGAACCCCCCCTCGCTGCATGCCTTTATCGCACTGCTGAGCCACAATTGTTGGCGGCGCCCCATCCACTTTTCTTCCCTCGTTTTTTTTTACCCTTTTATCTAGTCGCGAATTGACACTTACGCCCTCTCCCAGCAGATAAAAAAGCGATAGCAGAACCATGGCTTCGTCGTCCATCAACACCATCCTCCGCGCCTCCCGACCGGCCTTCCGCCAGGCCACGATCGGTGCGCAGGCCCGCCAGGCTTTCCGTCAGCAGGGCTTTGGCCAGCGCTTCTCCCAGGGTGGCCGACGATGGCAGAGCACCGACGGCACTGCCCAGCAGCAGCAGCAGTCGTGGTTCAAGCGCATGTGGGAGAGTGAGGTCGGTATCAAGACTGTGCACTTCTGGTGAGTTTCTAGCTTTGGACTGCGCGGAACATGTCGTGGTTTGTCTTGCTAACGCCGTTTACAGGGCTCCTGTCATGAAGGTTTGTTACACCCATCCGCTCCGATCCTTATCTCACCACCTCGTCTCGGCGTCCAATTCGATTCATATACTCTCCTAATCGACACTCGAACCATTTTTGATCCGAAAATAATGGCAAATAATAAGTTTTATACTAACTACCGTCTCTATAGTGGGCTCTCGTCCTTGCCGGTATCTCCGACTTCGCGCGCCCCGCTGAGAAGCTCTCCTTCACCCAGAACTTCGCCCTGACCTGCACTGGTTTCATCTGGACCCGCTGGTGCCTGATCATCAAGCCCAAGAACTACCTGTATGTTTTCTTTCTAAGCGGAACGGCTCCGCGTTGATGTCCTGCGATGGTCCATGTAAAATAACACTCATTCCCAGGCTCGCTGCTGTCAACTTCTTCCTCGGAATCGTCGGTCTCATCCAGATCTCTCGAATTGTTTCTTACAACTCGTCCCAGAAGGAGGGCGCCGTTGAGGAAGCCAAGGAGGCTGTCAAGGAAGCTGTCAAGGCCTAAAGAAACTGAATAACTCGACCCTGTTTTCCCAAACCTTCTGACGCACCCTTTTCGCCAATATACATACCCCTCGTATTGAGAATCTGCACAACCGAGCACCAGCATTTATTCGCAACTACTTGTCTGTTTTTGTGTGAAATGGCGTCGGACTGAAATCTAATTTTATGCACCAAGTGGGCTGCGTGTAAGCTTCGTGTGTGTAGTGCTTATGTGAGGTCGGTGATCAAGGGGGCGCCCCTTGAGAGAGGGAAACCCGCCCCGACTCGGATCTCAGAATGGGAGGAATAATTAGTTGGCGAGAGAAGCTTTAGGGCGTATTTGCTCTGCTTTGTATTCGGTGTTCTATTTTAGATGATGCAATTATGCACACAACTTCATGGGTAGAGTGAAAGAGAGAAAGTTAAACAGAACTCTTTGTATTGGTTCACGAGTAATTTGCCTTGGTACCGTTGCCATATGGTCCCCGTCTATGTTGTAGTTGTGTCAAGTCCTCAACGCATCAGCTGTCCCAACAAACAGAATTTGTCTTATCACTCCACGCATTGCTGCACGTCATAATCACCCAAGCAAAAGTAAGTATAGACCATAAGACCGTTTATCAACTGTGATCAAGTTTCATCTCTCAATTCATCTCAGCGTCGTCTCCCGCTTGTCTCTCTTCGCTTCTCGCGCATACATCGTTTCATTATGAATCCATTCATATATGGCAGCCCGCTTCTTCTCTCCCTCCTTCATCAACCACCAAACGCCACACACACGTACAAGGGGGGGGGGCCTCCCCGATCCATCTCCTCCCAATCCGCGAGCCGCACAAGGAAAAAAGAAAAAGAAAAGGTAGTGTAAAATATAAAATAAAATAAAAAAGCCCTCAAAGTCGCCAAGATTTCCTCCAGTACTGCCAGTGGATATCAATCAATTCAACCCGGGAGGAGGGGGAAATGCGGTTCCCTCATCCGCCGCCTTTGTCTAAAGGGATGGATAAAAAAATAAAGGAAGAAAGAAAATAAAAAAAAGGGGGGGAGGCAGAAATGCAAAGAAAAATATACAAGGGCTGCCTGTGAAAGTTCTTCCCCCCTCCGAGAGGGCTTGGGATCAAAACCGCAAAACGAAACATACAATGCCTTCCCAACACATGGCGTAGCCCATTTCATTTCATAGCCGCCCTCATACCCGTTTCCTGCACCTTTTGACGTGATGTTTCATGCATTTCGTTAACCGGCGCGCCGTCCTTATTTTGTGTGTTTATTTCTCCGTGTGTCCGTCGTTCAGGAGCATCTCGAGGATAATCTGCCTGCCCGGGATTTCCGGGTGGCTCATGGCAATCTTGACGGTTCCCTTGGAACCTTCGTTGCCACAGGACGACTTCATATAGCCGTTGCTCTGCGGGTTGATGGAGCTGAGGCCTGTGGGGCCCCGGACACCGTAATCAAGTACTCGAACATCCCGGCCCGCCACGATCTGTCGGAGCCGGCCATTCTCTGCGTTTCGGACTTCCACGTAATCCTCGTTGAAGAGAAGCAGGTACTGGCCAAACATGGTTGCGCCGCGTGCCTTCTTCTGCTTACCCGTGTACTCCATGATAAGGGTTCGGCTGACGTCACCATGCTTGTCTACGTAGACAGCACAGTCCTCATAGGTAAGAATGAATTCGTTTTCGTTGAGCCTGAACATGCCCAGCGGCCTTTGGTCCCGAATGCGACTGGCGATGTTGGCAATTGCGGGGGCCTTCAGGTCGGGGATGGACATGGGCTGCTTCTTGTCCAGGGTGAGCATCTCAATTCCCTTGGCTGTTGCGACAGCAATGTATGTCTGGAACAAGCTGAGCGAGTAGCATTCCGTAGGGAAGAAGAACTCGTCAAAGTCACGGAACGTCTCCGCGTTGCCTCCGCCCGGTCGTCGTCCACCAAACAATCGAGACTTCTTCTCGGTAGACTTGTGGAAAATTGGCTCCAGAACCTTGAAGGAAGTGTGCAGACCTTCCTTGCGCTTGTAGAACAGGAGCATGCGGTCCTTCATCTTTGCAGTGGCAAAATAGGTGACATCCTTTGCGAGCCTTTGCGGTGCCCGGCGTGGGTTGTCGTTGAGGGGAGCTGCGAACTCGGACACGGGAGCAACCACATCCAGAGGGTACGAGATGAGGTTCTTATCTGCGATGAGCAAGCATACGGAAAACTCCTCGAGCACCGCAATTTGAGTCACCCTTGTAGCGGGGACGGTCTATAACACAGTTAGTCGTACTGAACAATTAAGTTGCTAGAAATCCTATAACTTACTCGTTGCCAACCACGAGGGTTCGAGGGGTCGGAAATGAAGACACCATAATCGGTACCGATGGCGATAATGGATTTCCCAAAGGCCGTGAAGCCTGTTGCGCAATTCACCTGAGCTCTGCACACGGCTGGGACTCCCTGGGCGGGGCCAAGAATACTCTCCAGTTCCTGGATGGCACGGTCAAGAGGTGTTCCCTTGACAGGGACACCAGCAGATCTTGCGTAAGGAGACGTAGCATCGTAATGGAAAGATGCATCAGCAAGCACACGGAGGCGGAACGGCTCGGCATTCTGAGAGAAGAGTGCCTTGGCGTGTCGGGTCTTGGTCTCAATAATCTTGGTACACCAGTCGGCACGGTCTCTAGCCGATGAAGCGTACAAGGTGTAGACCTCATGGCCAAGGTGCTTGACCTTGAACGGGTACAAGATCTTGCTATCGGTGTCATTGGTGTTCGTAGGGGTCAGGTTGGAACCAATCGAGGAGCTCGTGGCGGCGTGCTCCAAGCCGGGACGGCCACTGGCGTTGGTTGCCACCTTGTTCAGCTGGGTTCCAGCCGGGGCGGCAACTTGAGTTCTGCCCAGAGGAGCTGTGATACCCTTCTGTTTCTGGATTGGCTCATCATTCATGCTCTCAAGGAACAGAAGCGGCATGGGGATTGGCTATGCGACGTTAGTTTTGTACCGGGGACGAGATTTCCCAGTTTCATCATTGCACTTACCTCTTTGGAAACATCAAACTTCTTCTCACTCTTTCCATCCTTGGGAATAACTGCCTTGGCCAGGATAAAGTAGTGATCAAAAAGCAGAGCATGAGTATCGACCCATCTCACACCCTTGGAACCCATTCGCTGGAGCTCACCCTGGAAAATCAACTCTCGGCCCATGTGATCCAAGTTCAAGACAGAGTGGAAGCCAGGGCGCAGGACAAGCATCCTGTTCAAGTCCATCATTTCAACACGCTTGTTCATCTCCGCCACCTTGGCATCACACTCCAAGGTGACAGTCTTGATTTCAACAATGGCCTTGATGAGGTTGGTCTTCTCCTCGCTCTCCACAAGCATTTTACCGTCGACACTTTCCAGGAGCAGAATGTAACGCTGAAGACGCTGAAGGGGCGTGATCAGGTAGTGAGTCCAATCCTGCTTCGAGGCCACCTTGTTCCTTTGCATTTCCTCCAAGAAGTTCTTCAGGTACATGTTACGGTCAGCCTCTCGTCGCATGATGTACACGGCATATGGATAAGCCGCGGCGTATTCAATGTAAATCGACTTGGCCTTGCGAATCCATTCTCGGAAGAGGTCGCTGAATCCAGTGATCCAAGGTCCTTGTTCTTGCTGTCGGTATTTGAGCTGGGCCAGGAGGTGGTCCTTGTTAATGTCCTGGACGGTGTCAAGCTTTCCAAAAACGGCATCGAGGAATTTGTCCCTCCTCTCGGGCTTGAGGATGGGCGGGTTGCTGCTGCGAAGGCGGTCGCGATAGTATATCCTGAAGATGTCCAGCTGCTTGATGTAGTTCTCCTCACCAGTCACAATCTCGTGGAGAATGTTTTGTCGGTCAACCTCCTTCTTAGGCTTCGATTCCCAATCTTCCTTCTTTAGCTTGTAGAAGACGTGCCACTCATCGGCTGGCTTGGCATCCTGGGGCATGAGGTCATCCAGGTCAACCTTCTTGATGGTTCTAGTACAGTGGTATGAGTAACACCGCCCGGTAATCTCGATTTCGTGCACCTTTGGCGCGTAGCAACCTGAGCCAGTCAGTTGCCACATCACGCCAGAGATGTGACCATCTCCAAACTTGACCCATTCTTCTTCCGGCACAAGAACACCCTGCGCAAGCATGCGCGACACCACTCGGCTGCTGAGAACCTCGGCGTCTGCCACGTTCATCATGGGAATTTTGGCGGTAAATAGCTGAATCAAGGCCTCCTCAACCGTCTTGGTCTTCAAGTCCATCTCGCCTTCTCCCATCTCACGAACCCAAGCCTCAAGGCCACTGAGGGCCCATGGCTCCACACACCTTCGGAAGTCAGCCGCGTTCAGCTTGGAAGGCACAAACTTCTTCTTTCGGCCGCTTGGCAGAGTGATGCCGTCAAAGGCCATGGAGGCGTTGCCTCCTGCCTCGTAATCAAACTGCTGTGCAGCGGCCTGCTGGCCGTGTCGGCCCGCCCTCCTTGCGTCGGCATCTGTCTTTGAACGACCAGGGAGCTGAACAGCTGGGGCATTTGCGTGGCCAGACAGAGATATCGATCGCTCAGGTTGCTGAGAGAGCTGTGAAGTAGCGCCGTAGTATGCCTCAGGGGTGTCAGGGTTGCCTGGCCGTGAGTCGAAGCTTCGCGAGTGTCCATGCTGGTAATAACTTGTGCGGTTGCCAGCCTGGACGGAGAGCATGGAGCTGCTGTCGGAGCCGGGAGCTGGAGGTATAGCAGGGAGAGGTCGGCTTGACAGACCCGGGTGGTAAAAGAGCTCGCCGTACTCGTCTCTCGAAGGCGAATCGTTGCCGCTTTGCTGGGAATGCAACGATACACTCTCGCCTCCCGCGTCAAAGCTAAGACGGTGGGGGTCCTGGAAACCGCCTGTGCCACCGTAATCTATCTCGGCTGTCCTGAAGGCAGGGGCGTTCTCTGCTTCCTGGTAGGCGTTTGTGTTCTGCACAGGAGTCGGCAATGGGCGGGGAGCATCGTGGCCCGACGAAGCTGGAGGAGATCCAACATCGTTGCCGTAGGTCAGCTGGCCAGCATACCCACCGCTCAACATTCCCAGGTCAACCATTCCGCCGAAATCGCTGTCGCTGCTGTGGCCTTGTTCCTCTGGAGGTGGTGGCAGGGGATTCGACATGACTGGTATATCGGTGTAGCCAAATGCATTGCTGCTGAATCGGTTGTCGTCGAGCTCGGCTTGTTTCATGGCCATTATGCCGCCGAGTGCCTCGGCATCGTCCTCATCTGACTCGTACGCCGTGTAATCAGAGGCTCGGTTCGACGAGGTCCGGCTGGGGTCGGTTGCGACGGCGGTAGCGCCGGAATCAAATCGCTGCAGCTGCCGGATGTCCTCTTCGTTGTACTGGCCGTTGGCTGTGGGGTCCGGAAGCTGACGGTATCGCTGACCAGATCCGCCCAGCTCAGCTTCAATATCCTGCATTATGCTTTCTTGCGTGACATGCTCGTCACGGTAGGCATCATGGGCCTCGTTCAGCGGGCGGCTGGGCAGCGGTGCGTTGGTCGGGTGCCTCTGCAGGCCTGGTGATGCTCCCTCCTGTCTTATACCGGGCGATGCCATAGGCGACACCTGAGAGTTCGAGTGGGAGTTTGAGCGGGACACCCTGCTGCTGTAGTGCGAGTTGTGATCGTTGGAGTAGTAGGGGCCAACGGGCATCTGGATGTCGCTGGGGTAAGGCGCTGCCGGGCTGTTCGGGTAGGGAGCAGAGCTGGTTCCGTTTGACGCGCCGGTCGAGTAATGGTTGTACGAGGTATCGTATCCCAATTGCTGCGAGGTCGAGGAGCTCAGAGGCGGGCTGCGGAGGGGCTGTTCGAAGCCATGGGACATGGCGGGGGACGGAGCGGCGGAGGAGTGGGAATAAGTACCGGAGTAGGTGGAGTTGGCATACGTGGATGAGGCGGTGTTTCCGTATCCCTGGTTGTAGGTGTTGTAGGTTGAATGCTGCGTCGAGTGCCGCTGGGGAACGGATGTTGTTCCCGCATAAGCAGCGGGATTGTAAGCCTGTGGGGTATATGCGGCCGGGGGCGAGGGATTGTAAGAGCTGGCGGTGGACGCATAGCGAGAGGGCGGTTGCGGCTGGTGGTGATAGGGCAAGGTTGAGGTTGAGTGGGAGCGCTGGAAGTTGGATGAGGTTTGCGCAAAGCTCTGAGGGTTGTACGAGTGCGTAGGGGTCGGCGGGGTGGCATCCTGGTACTGGTGTTGATAGCCCGAGAGGGCGTTCCCGGCGGAAGCGTAGGCCTGGCGAGCTGACGATGAATGCGCAGCGGCCGAACCGCTCATGAACAACTCGTCCTCGCCTGCGCCAGGCTGCGGGTTGGCAAAGGCGGGCGAGCGATCGTGCTGCTGCTGCTGCTGCTGGTAGTGGGCGCCATCATCCCCACCGGAGAAGCTGGCTCGGCGGTTGTGGTCGTAGGCGGGCTGAGCGCCGTGTTCTTGAACCTGGCCGTGTCCTGCGACGGGGTACTGGACGGGGGGCACATGGCCAAACCGTCCGTCTTGGCCGCCGCCGAAAGACATTGCGGACGATGGGATGGCGATGTCTTGGATGGCGAAGGCGGAGGAGGGCCGAAATGGGGTGCGCAGCGCAGGAAGAGAGAGAGGTCAGAGCCACTTCGGGCCTGGCGGCGGGTCGGGCGTTTACCACAGCTTAGACGGCAAGCGAGGAGCAGCGCGGGCGGATCGCATTGAGGGGCATCGAATGGGCCTCGCGAACTGGGACAAGACAGAGCAACCGAACAGCGACAGGAAGTAGAGCAAGAAAAAAAAATTCAATGCGAGGCCGTCGTCGGTCAGCAAAGGTGGCGCGCACAGGTCAGCGTTGGCCGAGGCGAGGAAACAGGACGAGGGTTTGGCGGTCGGGGGACGGGGATTGGGCTCTGAGGCTTGGGGTTGGTTGGCGGCGGAAATGGATCTCGTGTGGTGGAGGGGACTCGATACGATGTGGCCGAGTCGCAAGGATTGAGAGTGGATGGGGGATGGGGAAACGGCGCGGTTTTGTTTGGGCCGGGCCCCGTTTCGTTCCCAGCACGCAACAATGAGAGCAAAGCAAAGCAAGCAAGCTTCACAAGCTTGCGCAGGCCGGACGTGGGTGCGGCGCGGGAGGTGGGAGGAGGTTAATGTTGCGTAGGAAAAGCATCCGAGACGCAAGGAATTAAGAAGGGTAAGAAAAAGAGAGATGATGGGCAACACGAGGGAGTGGCGGAGCTGGACCCTACGGGCTCTGGAGGGGTGAGGCCTAGAGGCAGTGGGGGGAGGAGAGAGAGATGGGCGAAGGAGGGACAGGTGAATATGATGATTATGATGATGAGGGTGATGATGGCAATGGTGGGTTACTGAGCGCAGCAGAGGACTCAGCAGAGGACTTCTACAAGATCAGGCTCGGGAGCTACCACAGCCAGCAGCAGCAGCAGAGAGGCAGGCGAGGCAAAGACAGGCCTGCTTCGCGTGTTCCGGCCGGGCTGTGTGTGTGGTGGACTGCATCCGGGGTGCCAGTAACCTCGCCCGAGGACGCAACAGCGGGTGTGCTCTGCGCTGGGCTTCGCTACCAGATACAAAATACACAAGGCTTGCGCTAGGTCCGGAACCCGCAGGGTGTAGCACTGCAGGTTAGGGTACCGCTGGATAAGGTACTGTCCAAGATTGAACCAAGCCACATGGATGACGGGGTGTCGTTGAGGCTTGGGTGTGTCTGGGGGGGGGCTAGGGCGGCTTTCTTTTGGGGTCCGGGGACGGGGGTGTGGTTGCGGGAAGGGGAAGGGTTGGCGGGTAGCAGAGGCAAGGGCCCTTTTTGCATTTTTGCATTTACACTTGCAGCCGTCGGTCTGTTTTACTCGAGCTGGTTTCAGCACCAAAGGCAGAAAAAAGCCCGGGGCCCGGCCAGCCTGCGTCGCACTCCCTCAGATTAACGAACTGACGTGGATGCTGCACCAAAGGCGGGCGCGGGCGGTGCAAGCACAAGCACAAGCACGACAGGCAGTGTGGTTGGTGGGCTGCCCAGCGCCGCCTGTGGTTGGCTGGCAGCGGACGGGAGTGAATGGCGAAGGAGAAAGGCGGCCTCGCAAGCCAGACAAGTCGAGTGCAGCACTGGGCAGTACGTCAGAGTGTCGCAGCGCAGAGCCAGCCAACGGGGACTCAGATGCCCATGTGGAGATGGATATCCCGTGTGTGGATCTTTAGTTTTGAAGACAAAGACATACGAGAACGAACAATAGTGGAAGGTCTGTTTCCGTGGAATTCAAGGGTCTGATACATGGACACTTGCTTGTCCGGTCTTTTTAGACTCAAGCTGCCCAGCAAGAACAGACAGGCCTGGACGCAAGAACAAGCATGGGGACGGGATTAGAAATTAGGCCTGGAATATCCTCCCCCTCTTGGTCGCATCTCATAATTTTCTTCATCGAGGTAAACTTCAGATGACTGGACGAATTGAAGAGGAAAAAAAAACAAGCGCACCTGTCCTGGTCACCCCTACCAAAGGGCCCCCCTCCAACTGACAGCAACCTAGCCCTCGTCCGGTCCGCTGCAGAGACCCCCGCTATGACCCAATGACTGGGGGGGTCGACTGGCGAGCGAACCCTTGGCAGGACCCTCCGCAGCGGGACGAGGGTGCTGAAGAAAGTGCATTCGTTTGGTGCCCTCGTAGCATCTCGGCCTGGGTTTCTCGGAACGCGACCCCTGAGAGACATTGCTGGGTCCCTCCGACCCGCCAGCCAGCCAACCAGTGACCTCATCAGAGCCAAACCCGTAAAGAATGCTGAGATCCGAGTATCCCAGTAGCGCGCTCGGTGCCTTTCGTAGTTTTGCAGTCCTGCCGCCAAGTCCTACCTACCTGCTCTATCAGGACCTCAAATTGCCTTCATCTAGTCTCCTTCTTCCCCCCTAACGTGCGCTGTGGAGTCCTAATCTGCCTACCCGGCCGCTGCGATGCTGCATTGCTCATCGTCTGACTGCACTCGCTGAGCGACAACGAGCCGCTGGCGGGCAGACCGAAACAACCCACGCATGTCAGCAGCCCACCCAGCCCTACGCCCACGCACCCACCCCGCTCATGCCAACTAAATATCTACGTACTGGAGTACCCTTGATGTCCAGCACAGCGTCACCGCCGTTATTACTGCATGCAATTTCAACCATTGGAAGAACACCTGGCACGTCGGTCTTTTTATCATTTCCGAATTCTTACTATGCAACTTGCAGATCAATAAACAAACATCGAGTCAGCACCATTTTTTTCCCACGCTGTCTGTCTCTCTTTGTTCCTCGTGTCATCTCAAGTCGCATTCGAGTCTCAGGCCCTAAACCAGTAAGTGATGCAGTTCAGGTACACTAACAAACCGCCGCCAACAAAGACAACCACGGGTAAAACTAAAAATAAAATAAAATAAATACGTACAATAAACCATACCCCACGTTGGAGCTTTAATGTGATCAGGAAGGTCACTGCATATCCAATCTCGGCTGGAACATTTAGTAGATGCAGCCGCCCTCGTTAGATCGCGTGTAAATGTCCGCATTGGCATGCCATCACACCCCATCCCACCACATCGCATCACACTGACGCATCCCAAGACCAAGCTGCACGCGGTGCAGCACATCCACCGCCCCGGGACTGTCTCAGTCTCACCCTGACGCTTTCAGCGCGCATGGCCTTGGCAGACGCATAAGGATTTCTTGACAGCTGCTCATCCAACCCGACCATCACATATTGTTTAACCCTTTTTTTTCCCTTGTATATTTTATTACCTATTTCCCGATATGGTTTTGCATCTGAGGTCCGTCCATTTAGTTGCCGACGCCTAAAATTATTTTTTTTCTCCCTGTTCGGTTTCACCCCCAGACCCGCGGAATAACGATCGCCACTATACAACTGTCCTTCAGGCCTAAATCTTACGCTCCACCCCCCCTGCGCTGTTCCTTGTTGGTCCCTGGCCCTGTTTCGGCTGGGGTGCTCAACGTCTTGTTCTAGAAACATGTGTCGCCAGCGAAATGCCCGCCATCCCTCGTCCCGTCCTTCGCCTTTGTGCTCCCATTCATGCTGTTTCACATTTTTTTTTTACGCATCTTCGGCTTTAACCGACCCGCAGCTGACTCACAGGTGCCTAAGTTGGCAGGATCATGCGCCGATGACCGAGGGGATTTTGGTGCTACTTAGGCTCTAACTACCCTGTAGTCAGTTGATCTCTCAACTAGACGACAAAATGACAAAAAAGAAGCAACGTGACATAGCATATGGCTAGGTTATTAGTGTGCTAATTTTCACTCTGTTTTAGCGTTTTATTTATTTATTTATTTATTTTTCTAGTCTTCTTTACTTATTTTGCTCGTGATGGAAGATCCGCCCGGTAATGTTCAAGGTAGAGTAATAGTGCTATATCACTATACAAATATTATCGATCCCCAAACACCGAAGAAAAAAATACCTGTCATTTCTGCCCTATTAACTATAGTGAAGTGATTTCATCAAGTCAATCCATAATTAGACTAAAGAATTTCTTCCCTAATTGCTCTACATATTTATATAGCATGTACTCGTTGGACTAAGAAGTACTATACTTTCTTAATGGCGTTGACGCAAACATTTAGATTGACAATAATAGTGATTGCTTTGATCTTAATTTTACAAATTGTGCACCAAGTTTTCATGAACCGAGCCTAGCAGACCAGCAAAACCCCACACGCACTTATATGAGGTGGGCGGGCAGTGTATAGACGGTGCATCGTGTTTAATTGCTCTACTTGTTTCACCCATAAGCTGGAACCCGTGTATATATACCAAATTTAGAAAATTCTCAAGTCACGTATAGTAGCACCCGCTGGCGAAGACACTGCCACTTCCATATTTAACGCTCATCATCGAATCTTCAAATATCACAAGCTAGCATGCTTGTGATGATTCCCTTCAGTTAAAATACCGGCCAGGAACGTATGCGTATTCTCGGCTCTCGGGGTTTGACTATAACGAGGAGATTGTAGGACAAATGCCTGAAGTTACTTACCTCAGGTTGAATGGTATTCCGATGATCTAGGATCTCGACCACCTGTGAAGTTTCTTGGATGAGCTACAACCAAACACGACCGCTCCGGACGGAGGAATCTTGAAATTAGCGGTTCTGCTTGGCTTCTTTTCGAGAATCGGGATGCCGAAATACGAATCGGCTCGCAGCGGCTGCACCTGGTTCATCCTCACCCAGCATGAATCGGGACTCTTGACGTCGTGGTCGCACGGCGTGAACGGGTTCCCTGAGAAGTCCCAAAAGGACTTCTCCGAGACCCTGAGGGGCTCGGACCAGCCGTTTGTCGACAGCTGAATCCCTCGGCGTTTTATGAGCCGGAACAGGCACGGAATCGTGGTGGCGAGGTAGTCCGAGCCCTCCGGCAGGGTATCACATATAGGGCTGTTGCGCGGGCTCTGGGGAATCCCGCTCTTGCTGGCCGCCGGGGTGATGACAGCGTCCATGTTGGAGCACACGACCACGGCGTCGGCGTCGTTTACTATGTCTATCCACACCTTGCCGGCGGACGAGATGTCCAGCGCCTTCATGCAGGTGCCGCGGCCGGGCGAGGTGACAATGTCCATAAACTCGAACCCGTAGAGCACCTTTTTGGAGCTGTCCAGCATAGCGGCCCTCGTGGCGAGCAAATTTGTGTTGAGTCCCAGAACCAGCTGTCGAAAACAGAGACGGTCTCCATCTCCTTCCATGATGCTGCTGTTGCCAAGATCCTTGAGCTTGCTCACAAGCTCGGCAGCATCCGCGTGCGCATCGACAAACGGCAAACCGCTCTCAGACGACTCGGTGCATATTGATGCGTAAACCTGGCTCATGTGAACCAAGAGACTGAGCTTTGGTATCATCCAGCAGCGTTTCTTGGCAGCATCGTAGAGAATCGCCAGCTCGTACGCCGTATCCTGGAGCAGCTTGCAGTAGCCTCCAAAATGGGTAAACCTGAGCCGATGGCTGATGTATTTCATATTGGTTTCGATTCCCAAATTGGTGGTTAGAGGGCTTGAGAGACCGAGCTGCGATACGAATGCAAAACCGTCCAGCTGAAGGGATTTGCTCTTTTCTCGGCCACCAGAGTAGTCGATATTTGTTGAGAATGTTTTTGTTCCCAGATTAATTTGAGCAAACTCGCACCAGCCCAGAAAGCATCGAGCGTTCTCAAACCGCCGATAGTCCTCAATCTTTAACCGTGGACCTAGGTCCATTCTGTAGGGGTTGATTTGGCCACTTTCCTCATTATTGGTAAGAAGGTGGAATTGTGCAATGCCATCTTCCATTTCGATGGGCACTAGCACTGTTTCGTATCCAACAAAGACAACGCCTCCATCCAAAATAAGAGGGTACTCCACGGCTGTGAGTTCGATCATGAGCTTGAATGACAGCTCAAGACCCTTGCCGTTACAGTTCAAATATCGATGCTCGGAATCTCCGTCGGGGTACAGCTCTACCAGTTCTACTATTGTGCTGAGGCCAACCGCGGTGAACAAATTTTGCCAGCAGTCGTGCTCTGTTTTCTTGAGCTGCAGGGGTTCATCCAACAGACTCATTGATAGAGTTAGCCCTGAGCTGGTATCGGGATCGCTGGAATCTTCGGTAGTATTGGAAGAATCTCTGATGGCGTGAGGCTTCAGCTCCCATTTGGCCCTCGAAATGCTGGCGTGCCCTGTCGTCTTTTCTATCCGCAATATTTTGCAGAGCATTTCCATGCCTCGAAGGAGACGGGGACGGCTCAGTTCCAGTTTGTCGGTGCAGGTTATAGAAACACTATTCCAAGTGCAACGTATCCGAGCCCCATTGTACTCATGTACTGTGTAGTATGTCATTATGACTGAAAGGGAATGTGATAATGTTCAATTGTTGCTATTTAATTGGGATAGCCAACTTGGATGCAATAGTTATGAACATGATGCCAATAAAAATACACTGGAGAGGTGCTTTTACTGATGCTAACCTCGTAATAAAAAACAAGCATAAAAGAGCTTACCTGTGGCCCCTTTTTTCAAGTCATCGATATGATTCGTAACGTGATGAACCAATTCCTCCAAGAAGTGCTGTGTATGAGGGTACAGGCTGCTCAGTTGGTTTTGGAACAGTTCAGCCCAGGTGAAAGCTCTGAAACACTGGAAGCCATCATCTTTATAAAGTGATCGAAATGGAGCCGGTGGTGGTGTTTTTGTCAGAACAACCTCACGGTGAAGATGCAGCTCATTGTGGCCATCCTTTAGGAGGCCTTGAATAAACCCGGGCACCTCCCACTGCCACT
This sequence comes from Calonectria hawksworthii, assembly GCA_020975415.1. NCBI lineage: Eukaryota > Fungi > Ascomycota > Sordariomycetes > Hypocreales > Nectriaceae > Calonectria > Calonectria hawksworthii. Next base: position 484,410 of record JAHXZK010000001.1, on the reverse strand, counting down.
CCGCTTTCGGGCATGACCGCGACCAGTCAGTAGATATTGAATGGAGTTCACTAAGGAAAGCTGCTGCGGTTGAAAATTGGTGTGGCGTTGCTGCGAGCTCCTGTAAGTCCAAGCCGGGAGAGATTCGCACTTTAGAGGGATTAGGTGTCATATATGGCGTAGGTGATTTACTAGACGTTGGGGATTCCATATATGACCGTTTCCCCTTGGCGCGACTACCGTCACCGCTGCTACTCAGCGGTTGGGCGTAGGGCGGCTTATGGCCAGGTGCGATTGGATCCAGATCGTCCAAATCGAGATCGTCGGAATAATCCATAACTCTGAGAAAAAAGTAAAACGGTCTAGGATGGATTGGCACTGGCGCTGACGAACCCAGAAATAGACCGACCTAAAAAATATCCCAGCAGCGTTGTTTAAATGATGATACTGGAGCTATATGTTGTTGGAGTTGGTATCACGGATATGATCCGTCGTGATGTGCGGGGTATTGACCCCGTTGTGAGAACCTGGTTAACATGGTGTGATGACAAATTTTGCGAGGGGATGCATATCCGGCATCCCTATTAGCGATTTGGACAGAGAATGAAAGTTATAACGAAGAGATGTAAAAAAAAAAAAAACATTGACGAAATAAAATAATTCGACATTCTTTTCTTAGGTGTTATCAGGAGCCTTAGTCGGATCCTGAGTAGGCGGGTCCCAACCTAACGTATACATGTCTTGCTCAGTGACAGTCCCTCCATGGTAATTAGCCGGGAAAAGAGACGGATTTGAGGCGATTGCGGCTCCTAATGGGCCCCACTGCATATAAGATTGATCAAACCCATGAAGTTCGGGCATTCCCAGCGCCAACCCATCTAAGTTGTCTGTTCCCACGGGAAAAGCCGCTGGGTGCACACCAGGGTTTCCTTGCACAGTTGGGCTGTTATCCCGAGGTCTGCCAAATCCCAGCTCACGGACCTGGTCGAAGCGTCCCTGAACACCATTCAATATTTCCATAATTAGTGGTACGAGGTTTTCTTCGGTCAGCATTTGCTGATGGTGATGGCCGCGCTCAAGTGCATCGCGAACAAGTTGGGAACCCTCTTGGGACAACAAACTGCGGATCATGCCAATGGTCTCCTCTACTGCGGTGCCAAGATGGGCGCTGGACGGTCTTTCAACGCCCTCGAACAAAATATCCCAGACCGCATACCACTGCTCCTCAGCGGTTGCGTTTCGCCTGGCGCGTTCTCGCAGTCGGTCCTGTGTCTCTGCTGAGATGCCAGATAAGCTGTCAATGTATGCAGCCATTGATTCATCGCCAGGCTCACAGGAGCGAGACCTCAGGTGTAGGTTGAGATCAGAGGCTAAGCTGAACCTCTCATAACAGACTGGGCAGCAGTGAGCAGATTGAGTATGCCTCCGCTGAAGATGCTGCTTGATGTCTCGGATTCGACTCAATTTGTGATTGATACACTGCGGGAAATGTATCGGAAACCGTCTGAAGAAGGGACAAGCAAGTGTCCGAGTGTCTTTGCATTTTGAACACTTGCCGTTGGTGCATCCATTGCAAGCTTCTGAGCTGGGATCATCGAAATCCTCGGACGCACTGCAATCGACCTGGGGCCTGCCTGCGACCGCCTCACTGGGGGAATCCGGGCCAGTAACTGAGCGGGGTGGACTGGAAGCGGGGAGTATTTTTTGGTAAGGCATATGCGATTGGATCATTCTCAACGTAGCGAGACCAAGAAGGAGGACGAGGACGAGAACGAAGACGAACCAAAGGGGCCTTCTTCCAGCGTGGGGAACGGGTTTGTGGCTGACAATAGTCTCTTTGATTTCTGGGCGTATTCGAGCATGCAGATTGAGCATCCAAAAAAGCTGATGAGGCGTATTCAAATGAGAAGAGGGCGGCGCACGGCTGAGGAGGAGCAGGATGCTTAGCGCCCGAGGACACAGGGATGGCCTGAATGAATGATTGCCAGGGTATCCAGTGTTCAAGCCGGGATCTCGTGCATAATGAACGGGCGGAGGCTAGGCTCACTGCATGAGAGGCCGCATGCTCACGACATGGTGGGCTTTTCTGGGGCGTTGGGTTGACAGCGGATGGCTGGGCGCTTGGTCATTGTGGATGACTGTTGATTGGGATTGGGTTGTGTTGCGTGCAGACCCGAAGTGGCAAAAGGCCCTCTCTGGTGTTGGGCAGAAGTGAGCGGCGACATCTGACGCGGGAAAATAGGCTGTCATTTATGATAGAGATGAGAGGCGAGCTTTTGCCAAGAGGCGATGTGTTTCGTCGCGATACATGTGAGCAGTGTTGATGTTGAATTAGATAGTCCCCCCTCCGCTCCACGCAGGTGAAACCACCCGTACGCCTGAGTGTAGATGGGTTTCCACAGATGGAAATCAAGCAGTGCGCAAACAAAAAGGTTCACGATAACAAAACAATTATGCAAGAATAGTTCGAGGAGAGAGAGAAAAGAGACAAGACAAGACGAGGCGGCACTCCTGCTTGCCGCCATCTTCTCGACCGTCGCGACACGTCAATGGCTGCCGCAGCAGGGTCTAGGATCTAATGCGAAAACACCATCCCAACGCCGATCTTTGCTCTAACAACTGACTGGGCTCTTCCTCGCATACGTAGTGGCTGAGACATTGCAGTGTTGGTGGTGGTGCTGCCTTGGTTGCTACGTTGCGTGCCGGCCCCGGGCACTCAGGCTCCAATAGCCTGCCCCGGAGCATTTCCAGGCGAGCTGTGGCCCATCAGCCGGCCCTCAGTGCGCCATTCTCAAAGATGCTGCTGCTGAGAGGTTTCATATTAACTGGGAGGAAAAGGAAAAAGAAAAAAGGAACTTAGGGTAGTACTGACAAGGGCGCAAGAAGCAAGGGTAGCAGAGGCGGGTGGATGCTAAATTTGGCGGCATGCATAGATTATCGAGGTTACTGCCAGCCATGAGACCACAAACAGACGGTCAGACTTGCTCACATGCAAGGATTGCTTTTGGGCGCGATTTTGGTGTTTTGGAGTCTGAACTCTGCCCGAATACAGAAACAAATATCTGGATCATGGTGTTCAGGTCTTCACACATGCGTTGCGGTCCAGTCTGGCCTTGGGCGGGGGCCCGACTGTGTTCACCTCACGCAGCAGCGTCGTACTTTTAACGCACATGCTAAACTTAGTTGTGCCACCCGTCAATTGCTGTTGGTTGATCACGGACAGTTGCGCACACGTGTGGAAAGCATAGCACTGGACCCGAGTGATATGAGTTTGCTGGGCCGCCACGGATTGCGGTGAAAAGAGAAATCCCGATGTCGCCCTCGAGCTGAGAAGGTAAGGAACGCCCCGGGGACTTGTCCGTGGTCATCTCGAGCTTCAGAAGTCTCGACCCATTCTCGTTTACCCAAAAACTCCTTAGCCTGTTTTGCCTACATACTCACATGCATGCCCGCCGCAATGCTTCTCGCACCTTCTACGGTTAGCCCTCTACACACCTATACCTCCTCACGCCCGCAGGATCCAACTGGTACTCTCACTCGAAAAATCTCTTGTTCTTTCATTTGTATGTTTTTTTGGGTGTGTTTGACAGTTCCCTCTTTGCCAAATTCCTCACAAGGCCCACCCCTCAGGCCGGCCCTCGTTTGGTTCGCGAACCAACACGCTTCCCCATCTCGCAAATCACAAATCTTGGGTTGGCTGTACTACGAGCTGAGATCAGAAAAGCATCAATCAAGTATACAAACAACTACCCCAGAACTAGCGTGGCCACGATGGACAAAATGATGTGATTTCCCTGTTGAAGTTGTATCGAGATCTCGTTCGTCCTTTTAACCGACATGGCAAAATGTAAACAAGGTAGGCAACAGGTTTTCTTTCATCATCTTCTTCAAGTACAGTAGAGACCGCTAACATAGTTCCTGATATTGGAAGATGAAGAACTGCAATTTGCCTCAAGCTTGATCCCTCGATGTTCCTCAATCCAACCGTGAGCCCGAGACCTACAGAGATCATAGAGACCACCTGACCCTACCACAACCTGTTGCGTCGAGCGAACCCTACTTGATTTCGAATACCCATATTTTAATTGTTTCCAATAGAGTCTGGTTATCTTATGTGCATAAGCAACTTGTATCTCTGTCATTTGCTTAGAAAATCAGAACTCTCCGAAATAAACTTCCTCCGCACTAACGAGGGCCCCTTCAAATTAGAGGGCGGGGACCTCCCTGGGAAGTGACAAGATGATAAAGAAGAGAAGACGAGGTAACTATGATCCAAGCGATGAAAACAACCATCATAGCGAGCCAAGTCGTGAACAACGCCGGCCAAAGAGTCGCGGCCACCAAGAAGAAAACACATCGCTTACCTGGGCCTGCCCCTACTTTCGGCGGGATCCTTGCAAATACTATAGCTGTTATGAGAAATACACTTTGACGAGATTTTCCGATGTAATACAGCATATTGAACGAGCGCATTGCCTAAAAGACTTTTATTGCCCCATCTGCTGGGAAGAATTCGAAGACTCGGAAGGGAGCGATAACCACATTTCATCTCAGGGGTGCTCCGAAAGAATGAAGCCTGACCTTCGTCTCAAATACGAGCTCAGACAATTTAAAGCTTATTTTAAAGGGCACTTACGCCAATATGACGACAAGGAGAGGTGGCTTTGGGTGTGGGAAACGTTGTTTGAGTCAAGTGACATATCTGTCTCGCCTTTCATTGAGCCTGGGCTGGCCGAGCCAGCAAAGATCCTCTATCACAAGAATAAACTGAGACTAGAGGAGGCAATAACGGGACTGTTTCAAAGGCAAATAGGCCCTCAGGATGACCTATTATTGTCTACCACGTTAAAGCTTATCATGGACATCGCGTATTCCGCCTATCCTGGAGAAACATTTTGCACCCAGAGTCTTGTCGACGACAATAACCACCCCGCCAACTCGGCCAGCAATGCCTTGCATTTGAGCACTTCTGACATTGACGCTATTCAAATAGATTTGAATACAAATCTTAACAGGGCCAACGATGTGAGCAACACTACTCTGGAAGGAACAACCACCGGACTCGCCCAGAGCCAGACCTCCGACCAGAATATACTCCAACTTCAACAATCTAACGGTTTTAATCCACCACCATTGCAAAACATGGATGTAAATGAATTATTTAACTACCATTCACTATTTACAAGTCCTTTCTTGCAGCAAGGTCGCGATTCCGACCTTGTCCAATTGCATCCTTCACAAGATATGGTCTCGCTAGCCGCTGATCGACTTAATTCCTCTGGATTCATCCTTAATGAAGTCACTGAATTTCCTGAAATAGCTGTTGGCACCCATTTAGAGGATCCAGTCGGTTCCAGGTCTGTTTTAACTCAAGCTGAGATGTCATCCTGCAATGTTATCGGTGAGCACGGCACAACAGCAATTGAGAGCACAAAACCACATCACATTCACGTGGGGTCCTCCGCAGAAGACCTTACAACACCACCCTATACACCTTATTCTGGCAACACGCCGTGGTACGCAGGCCAAAATTGGTACGAGAATTACAAGCTACCCATGCAAACTCCCTCAGATGCCGCTTCTAGGCTTACAGTATCTGTTGGTGGCCCGGCCGAGAACGAACAGGACCTTTCAGCTCCACCAACCCGAGGAAACCAGCACTCCAGAGGCGCTGTTCCAAATATGGTCTCGGTTGGGAACTATTGCTGGCATGATATGCCATTTGATTGATCATATTTGAAAGAAGAAGATTTCTGTGTGCACAGGATGGCACAGTTGGATTATTGGGATCAGATGGTCAAAAACTTTGTCCATCAATATGGCTGTTTGCTCTTTGTTTTCTTTAATTCTTGCTGTTTTCTATCTCCTAATCAATACCCCCCCTTCTTGTGCGTCTATTCTTCTTGTCATTCTGTTTCGTTTGCCTTACAAGTATAGTCTTGAATTTTGTCGAGACGGTTTCAATCTCAATACTACTTACATACTTGATTTACTATCAGTGTCTAGCATTGCATCCCCGTAAAACCAGTCCGAAAAAAAATATGAACCAGCTCCAAGCGATCCAAATCAACTGATTCTTACTCGGCCCACTGTTGAGCTTTAATCATCAATTGCTTGTCATCCGCTCACATAAAATTTGTATGGGAAACATCTCGACTTCCATATGAGTAAGGATTTAGAGTGAACCAGTATCAATGCCAGCGTTTCATGATTAAAAGATCACTACTGCTAAAATTTGTATTATTTTTGAGAGTTCTAAGATGAGTTGAGATGCAAATGTTTGACTACTATATGATACCTTGGATGAAAGCGTCTTCGGCTGTTTTGCATCCGACATGCACTTATTCACAGGGTTTAATAATATTAGATTAATATATGTGACTTACATAAAACAAGCTTTCACATAAGCATGACATGAGAGAATTGTCACCCATGCCCAGTGATTGGGTGGATTTAACCTATGCTGTTTTACACCCTGAACTTTTTTTGAGTTGTATGCAGATGCAGCGTGACGTATTTTTACGACATGACCACTCATTGCCATTGTTCCCGAGTACTGCAGACAAATGTGATAGAAGTAAACGGCGTAAATGTAATTGGACAAACAGCATGGGGGTCTTTCTTCACCCAATAATTGACATGAACATGTTTCAGTTTCTCGTTACGAAGTCACTTGCGCCCACTCTGGTGTGTGATGTGTCCGGCTATACGGCATCTATGAATTATTCCAGATACATATATGACCACGCTTCAGCTCGATTCTGCTACCCATGAGTTTCCCCTCACCTTGGGACCTCACCATGGCTTTCAGCGAGCAGCCAATGACCATTCGCACGAGTGGAATATATCATGGACTTCCAACGATTCCAGACTCGACCCAGGGGCTGACAGCTATCGTCGCTGGGGCAAACGGCATATCTGGCGCCTACATGGTATGGGAACCCTTGGACCGTTTCGGCGGCACGTCGGCCGTCTAATTCCAGTTCTCGCTGCGACAGATTCAAGTTCTATGCAAGAACTCAAAACGATGGAGCAAGATATATGCCCTCTCGCGAAGACCTCCAACTCAAAAATACTCTGCTCGTGTAGAGCACTTATCTATAGACTTGTTTCAGGGACCTGATGGGATTGCTCAGCAACTAGCGACCAAGGGAGTTAGGGCTGACTATGTATTTTTCTTCGCCTACATACAACCCGAGCCTGAGGAGGGGAATTCCATATGGAGCGCAAGTGAGGCCCTGGTCAAGGTGAATAGTAAGCCGCCTCCTCTCTCTCTCTCTCGCCTGCCTGCCCATCCACTCCTTGACACCACACCGACTCTCTAACTTTTTCTTTTTCTTAGAGGCTCTTCTCAACAATTTTCTACAGGGCCTTGCCAAAGCATTCATCATCCCGAGGCGGATACTGTTGCAGCTTGGGGCCAAGTACTACGGCCTCCACCTGGGCCCGGCCGCCGTGCCGCAGGAGGAGACGGACCTCCGGTTCCTCGCCGAGCCCAACTTTTACTACGCCCAGCAAGATGACCTCGAGGCCTTCTGCCGCGAGCACGGCTGCACCTGGACCACGACGCGCCCGAGCTTCGTCCTCGGCGCTGTGCCGGACAACTCCATGAACCTCTGCTACGCCCTGGCCGTCTACGCCGCCGTCCAGAGACACCTCGGCCAGCCGCTTGTCTTCCCCGCCGACACCGCCTGCTGGGACAACCTGATGGCCCTCTCATCCTCGACCATGAACGCCTACCTGGCCGAGTGGGCCGTCCTGGCCGATGCCGCCGCCAACGAGAGCCTCAACGCCGACGACGGCTCATCCTTTACCTGGGGCCGGTTCTGGCCCCGCCTCGCCGCCCGCTTCGGCATACCCTGGCAAGGACCCGGCGACGGCGACGGCGCCGGCTTTCGCGAGCTCGCCATGCCTTGCTCGCCCCCACCCCGGGGCTGGGGCCCGTCTGGCAGGATCCGGTTCCGGTTCGCCCTGGCCGAGTGGGCGCAGAGGCCCGACGTTGCTGGCGCCTGGCACGAGATTGCCGCGAGGGACGACCTACGCGACAGAGACTTGGACAGCGTCCGTCGCCACTTTGCCTTTGCCGACGCCGCGCTCCTGACCCCGTGGCCCGTGTGCTACAGCACCACAAAGGTGCGGAAGCTGGGTTTCTTTGGCTTTGTAGATTCGGCGGAGTCCATTCTCAGCGTGTTTGACGAACTGGCCGCGCTCAAGATGATACCCCGAGCATAGAAACTGCTGGCTAATGTGGATGAGCCAACATATTCGGATACCAATGAGTAATGAGCTACTTGCTGAAGACAATTACTATTTCGAATGGTGTTGTTGAGGTTTTGCAAAATTAATATGCCTTATTATAGCCCACTGCTCCCTCTAACCCAGAGTACTCGAAACACACAGCAAAATGCACAAAAAACTTGCAAGTAATTTTGAATTACATTTGATTTCAACCAGCTTCAATTGTCTATGTACCGGGCAATCATCATGGCTCGTTCATGCATGCAACTCCCTCCCCCACTTGCACCTGGAATTCGTCAACGCAAACCGCAAAGGCTCGCCGAAGTCTACCCGTGCCCAAATATCATCCAACAAAAATCAAATATGTTCCTTTCGTCGCCGCTCGCTGTGAAGTAAAAAAAGCCCCTCCGTAACAGTTGTTTTTGTGCCACGGCCTCTCAATTCGGATTATCTTCCAAGGCGGAGTGGGCGTCAGCCAAGGGGTTCCTCGCTCACGGGTCCGTCGCCTCGCCTGCGCTAAGTCTTTTTTTTCTCGAGGTATCATATTGGGGTTCTAAGCGAACCCCGAAAGGTATCATCCACATTGCTTTCTTTAATTCTTCCCAGGGCCCATTGTTTATCGGAAGCGAGCTCTGCAGCGACCCATGACCTCGCCTTGGCAGACGAGCTCGGCGCTGAATTCGGAGCCGTCGAGCGTCAGGTAAATGTCAAAGTACACACGGTAGAAGGTACCCTGAGGGGTATCCATGCGCTCAAAGTCCTTCTCCAAGTTCTTGCGGGACAGATCTGAAGTAAGAGTGACGACCTCCTTGATTCCTGCGAGGGGGGTTAGCCATCTGGCAAACAAAGACATGTCAGTGCGGGGTTAAACTTACGGGGATCCTTAGTATACTCCGGGCAAACATCGTCGTCACATGCGTACAACACATCCTCGTACATGAGGGTGGCACCAGGGGCGACCTGTCGGAAGAATGAAACCTTGACGGGCTCGCCGCTCTTGACCTTCTGGCCCTTCTGGACGAAAATCTGTCGGGTGAACTTGCATCGGTCCTTGCCGTCCAGGGAGGGAACACGGTACGCCTCGGGGTGGTAACCCTCCTTGAAGGGCTGGAGGGTGGCCATGAGGTAGTGTCGACGGGCGACACGGTGGGTGATGACTCGCTCGGTGATACCAGCAGTGACGGCACCCTTGACAATGGCGGCCACGGAGTCCATGGGTCGGACAACCTTGGACTGGAACTGGGGAGGAACGTGGAGCTTGATCTGCTGGAAGAGGTACTCGGAGGCACCGAAACCACCGACAACCAGGATGTTCTGGAGAGTTCGGTTCTGGGCCTGAATGGCAATGATCTGGTTGCGCACAAGCTCCAGGATACGGTTGACGACGGGCTCGAAGCACTGGAGAATCTCCTCGTTGGTGAAGGTCATGTAACCCTCCTCAATACCAGCCTCGGGGAATTCGGCCTCGATACCGACATCGACGGCCCACTTCTGACCGTTGTTTCGGAAATCGGCCTTGATTCTGTTCTCAAAGTCCATGATACACTTGGCGTAGACACGACCAGCAGTCTTGGAACCGTCGGGCAGCTTCATCTTGCGGATCTTTGTTCGCAGAATGTTGCTGAAGTTGCGGTTCAGGGCTGTGGAACCGCAAGAGTCACCGGAACCAGCCGTACACTCGGCGACGGTAAAGGGGTTCTCCTCCTCGACCTCGTAGGCGATCAAATCGACGGTACCACCACCGCAATCCACAATGAGGACGGCATCGTGGACCTTGAGGTTCAGCAGACCAGTCTTGGAACAGAACAGGGCAGCGGCCTCGGGCTCAGAAATTAGGGTAAGACGGTTGTCGTTCTCGTCTCGAAGGAAACCGGCCTGGATGGCGGCGGATCGAGTGGCGGCCTTGCCAGCATCGTTCCAGATAGCAGGGACGGTAAGGTAGTATCGGATGTTGCGCTCTTCTCGGTTGAACACCTCACCCAGGGTCTTCTGGAGAGCTGTTCGCATGGCCTGGCGGAGCTTGAAGAGGTAGTCGGCGGCAACGTCAATCTCAGACTTGCCTGGGGGCAGAGGAGGAAGGTTGATGGGGTCAATGTATGTGTTGCCGCTGAGCATCAGCTGCAGCTTGAACCACTCGACCTTTTGCACACCGGGCTTGGGGTATCCGGTGGGCGCCAGAGCGTCAGCAATATCGGGACCCCATCCTACCACCTTTTGGTATTGGTCGTAGTACAGGACGGTGGGGATCTAGAAGAGGGGAAAAGTCGAGTTTAGCTTCCAAAGTTTCGTGTAAGTCGGGGTTTGCCTTCCATCACCTACCTTTTGCTTTGTCAAGTTACCAGCACCTGGCCACTCGGTGATGATATCCTCCTTGGCCTCGTTGTTGGTCGCGAAAGCAAAAGCGACACCGGAGAAAGTGGTACCCTAAAGGATTCGGTCGTGTTAGTTACCGTGTCGTACAAGCAAGGCAGGTTTTTTTTTGTTCGGGAGGAGGCGTACGAAATCAATGCCGACAATCAGCTGGGCCTTGCTCCTGCTGGCACCCTCGACCTCAGCAGCGGGGTTGCCCTGGGGTCGGTACTGGCCGATAGGACCGGGAGGAGGACCACCGGCGGGAGGATAGCCCTGAACCGGAGGAGGCTGCTGCTGGAAGCCCGGAGGACCGCCCATGGGAGGAGGTCCCTGGCCCATGGGAGCCATTCCGGGCGGGTAGCCGACGGGAGCGCCGGTGTTGATCGGGGGCGGGCCTCCAACCATCTGGCTTGGCGGGGTACGGGTTTGGTTGACGAGAGGTGAGGTGCGGCCGAGGGGAGGCTGGCCGGCGGGAGGGTAGTTTGCTGAGTAGCTGGGAGGACGGTTGCCAGGCCCCGGGTGATTCATTGGGAGGCTGGTTGTCGAGGATGAGGCACCGACGGAGGGTGCAGGAGTGTGTTGAGGGTGAGGAGGGTGAGGTTGGTGCTGCTGATGGTGCTGATACTGAGGTATTTGGCCGGGAGGAGGGGTCGGACTGGGCGTTGGGCCCTCGAGGGTCTGAATGCTTGCGGCGGATTTGCGATTTCCGAAGCCAAATTTCTTGAAGCGGGAGTTCATAGAACTCATATGGAAAGAGGAGAGTCGGGGGAGGACGACGGAGAAAAGGGTAGGACAGGATTGAGAGGCACAGGGAAGCGCCGCAGGACGGGGCAGGACGGGCGAGGACGGTCAGGACTGGGGGGGCCTGATGGGATTGGCCTGGGTGGGATGGGGATGGGGATGGGGATGGGGAGGGGGAGGGGAGAGAGGCTCGGGTTCGGGTCAGAAATTAGCTAGCACCAGCCGCACGCACGGGGGGTGTGTGATTCGAGGACCAGAGCCCAGGGCCAGGGAGTGGGGGAGTAAGGATGACGAGCTGAAGAGAACCGAGACCGAGAGAGCAGTGCAGAGCAGAGCAGAGCCAGAGGGTTTCCGGGGGCGCTTATTAAATGCAACTGGTAGGCAGGTAAAGCGAGCGTGTTGTTGCAGCGCGTGCAGGACAAACGCAGCTCCGTTGCAGCTCGAGTTGCAGCGGCAGCAGCAGCAGGACCCGAGGCCTCAGGGCAGTAGGACGGGTAGGACAGCGAGACCAGACTGGGCAGGGCCGCCGAGAGCGAAGATTGATTGATAGGACAGAGCAGAGGGGGGGGGGGGCGTGGGATGGTTGCTTGGGCCTGGACTTCAGGCGGGCTGCAGTGGGCTTTGGGCTGGGTTAAGCTCAAGCCTTGGTGGTGGACGAGGCTTGGAAAAGGATAAGGATGGTTTTGCCTCTGGTGTCGTCGTTGGTAAGGTCGCAGCGAGACTTTTTTGGTGGCTGCTCTGCTGAAAAGCACGATGCGAGGTAGCTTGGTGGCCGCTGCAGAGCTATCTTACTTGCTGGGCGGTGTCTCAGGGCTGGCCTCTGGCTGATTTGTGGATGCGCCTGGGCCTTTTCAGGTGGGTGACGGGCTGGCCTCTGCTTTTGCCGTCGTGGCTCTTCGTGTTCTCTTTTTTTTGGTTTTTTTTTCTCTCTCCTTTGGCGGGGAAGTCAAAGCCAAGAAACTCAAACCTGATGGATATGGTAGGGCGCCGAGCGGGACTATGGATAACGCATGGAGGAGGGACTGGCTGGTGGGTGAGGAGAGCGGAAGCTCACAATACGTTGCAATACAGCGGTAAGGTTGGTGTTGTGTGGTGAAGGTGAAAGAAAAAAACCTGCCACCAACGTAAGACTGGACAGCGGGAGCCAGAGCGCAAGTGAGATTGTGGAGGTGTAATCGCATCGTACTATGTAATTACCCAGCCAGCTGTGAATCGAGTAGACCCGGCACCTGGAATGGAGTGATTGGGTGTTCCATGCCAGCTTCCCTCTCTTTCACACTACAATTTCTTTGTGTGATTATCGCGATTTGCGTTACTAGAGAGCCAAGACCGCCCCCTCAATAACTGTGAGCTGGCGTGTTCTTCAGGCAATGGTCGGTCACGGTGGAGGCCAAAAAAAAAAAAAAAGTCGCCATGATGACAAGCTCCTACGATTACCTCTTCCTACGCAGACCGCGATCCTCGCCTCCAGGGGGGCGCTTCGTTTGGGTCTTGGGCGTTACCCTTTGGGCTCTGGGCTCTGGGCGTTTAGGCTGGGTTGTGGTGGCTGACGAGGGGGGCACTGAGAGCTGGGGACCGCCCGGGGGAAACTGGATGCAGGCCGGGACTACCTAGAGCACTTGGGGCTGGGCTGCGGTGCAGTGGACGACGCCAAAAAAGGCGGAGTGGAGACGATTGAATTATCATCAATATGGCCAAAGGAAGGAATACAAAAAAACAAAAAGAGGATACTATGCACGCACAGCTGACGGCGCTAGGGTCTTTCTGGCAGTGTAAGGCTGAGGCAAGGTTGGGTGGAATGGGGTCTGTGTTGAATGAACCTGTCAGATGAGGATTGACGAACTTACTCGCTAGTTTTGAGCGCAAGAGATTGATGGAAGTGCCTTGTCCTGGCCCTGGCCCTGACCCACGGTGCTCGACTGCGACGCTGTTTTCTGCTGACGGCCCCATACTCCCCCTTCGATGCCCAAGAAGCACCCGGGACGAAGAGGTTTCGAGTCGTGAGCAGACGGCACGGGTACGGACCGCAGGCGGTGCGGTGCGGTGTTGCGCTGCCACGCCCGAATTCTGCTCTGGCGGGGTCTAGGTCTTTTTTTTTTTCTTTCCTCTTTGGCGCCAGCGAACTGACTGACTGGAGCCCGGCTGTTTGGTCTAGGCTGACAGGGGATGCGGTTTTTGGGCTCTAACATCTAACATGTGTCCCACCTCGGTCCCCGTTTTGCCGTTTGTTCATGTTCCGGCTATTGGGAACAGCGGGCACGTAGGGCAGCTAGCCCGGTGCGCTGACGGTTTGTCGCAGGTCCGGGTCGGGTTGGCGATCAGAGAAAATCGCCGTTCCGTCGATCTGGGCGAACGCCAGTCCAGTCTGCCTTGTCGAGCGTCCGTCGCCGGTGGTGCAATGTGGATAGCGGGTGGGTGAGGATACGGGGTGTGGGCGCCAGAGGGCCGCCCGTGTAGAGGGGGCGTGAACGTACACACGGACAGGACGTCGAGTTGACTTTCGGCTGTTTGCTATTCTGGACTCGCCCTAATCGGCTTCCCGGAATAAGAGTGCACGGCGCTACAATTAAGAAGAGTTTGCAGGACGGACCCAATTCTAGAGGGAAGGTTCCAAGGGCGCTCAGGCGTTGGAGCTAAAGTTAGCTACACGGGAGCGGTTGAGGTCGTTTCCGCAGCGGTGTTGCTGGCTGGGCATGGAATAATGTCGATGCGAGGGAACAACCAGGACGCGAGACATGGCGGTGGGGATAAGTTTGCTGAGCCCAAAGGTAAAAAGCCGTATCTGATGACGAACCACTTCAAAGACTCAGGGGCAAGGCCAGCAGCAATCAGACTGCCATGGAGCTCGGGAATGAATGAGGGGCGGCTGCGCAAGACCGCGTATACACACAGGGACCACGATATCCCAACCGGCATTCGTATTCTCGAATGGCCGCGCTCGATGAACAATTCAATTTCAATGCGCCCGCCCACGCGAGTCGGCCTGTTGATGTCGCACCTGCCAAACTGTGGGGCACATGTAAATAAGAAAGAACAGCGACGTGATGCTTCAGGGCTACCCAACCTGGGGTGAGCATGTGGCCAAAGGCGCTGTATCAGCAAGTTTGCTACACGGGAGGATGAGCTTAGGTGACAAATGCTCCACACGTGAGTGAGATCCAGGACTCTGTCTAGGACTTTGCTCCCCTGCCGTTGCGAGGCCTTGTGGGGACCCGCCCCTCCTGGTTGGTCAAGGTGCGGCCGAGTTGGGGGCCTCGTTCCTGTCGGGTGGACTGACTTAATGGAACTGGACATTGCTTTCCCATAACCCATTGCGCGTAAAATGTTGGCATCTTATTATTAGCCGCTGTATCGTACACTGTCTGGGGAGATGCCGGGTCGGGATTTGGAAGCCCAAAATGAAACCACCACCAAGCTCCTATTGTTCTTTTTTCTTTTCCTTTCATGCTATCAGTGGGCAGACTAGCAACGACTGGCCGAGCTAACTACGACGGCGCACGCAATCCCCCCTCGACAGGTCGAGAACGGCCTCGGCCAGCATCCCACCCGTAGAAGCGCTCCCATGATTGCCCATTGTTGAAGCCTCTCCCGCCGCGGCAAGATGCGGTTGCCACCCATCCAAACCTCAATCAATGTCCGTGTACCAGGTATTGCCTCATCGCGTCCCCAATGTAACCCGCAAACACGAACAGTTTCGGGGATTGCCTTTCCCATCTCGGCATATCCACACACAACCGAAACCATCTCGCCCTCCCTCTTCTCAGGCGACCACTGCCATGCTGAGGCTTAGCAAACCATGCACAGCAGTGCCTCGCAACGCCTGTGAGGCGTTGCAGGGGACGTGGTAACCGGGACAGCAGGGGGTTCCGATTCATGTTGCTCAGCCGCACCCTAAGCGGGAACCAAGCGGAAGCTTGTCTGTGCCACCAGCCACCTCTCTCCCACTGTTGATCGAATGGCCACCTTGTTGCTTAGTAACTTTGCGATGGAATCCCAGGCCTCCTTCACCCATGTCGTAAATCACGTGCGTCCCTTGCATAGAACCCTCGATAGCCTCGCACGATTCATGCGACGGCGTGGCTTTCTACCCGCTCTTTTCTACTGTTCAGCTCCCAAACAAGGCAGATCAGCCTGGGTGCCGCTCTCGCAGGACAGAAGCGGGAGGAGGGGACTCCAAAAAAAGCATCAGTGCACGCAACAGGTGGGGCAATTCAACACCGCAACCCCTCCCTCAACCTGAGCGCCAGTGCGGGGTCCTTCTTGAACTCTTTACGTGCCACTGAATAGCTTCGATCTAATACAACAATCTTATCGGTGTCCGCCAATGCTCGAAATCAGTCAATATTGACATGAAACTTCATTAAATTGAATATGTTTAGTCATTTATCTCAAAACACCAGATCAACCGATCTGATGCATCCATATCTTGGCGGTGAGACTCAGCATCACTCTCTGGGACCGTCTTGTATCTGGGTAGTCATTTCCATTTCATTTCCATTTCATTTCCTCTAAGGGAATTGCTCCCTCATCGCCTGCTATCCCGAGCTCCTTTTCTACAAAGTGTATCGTACAAAAACATGCGGCTCTATTACCTCCACTCTCCCTCATTACTCATTATTCATCATCCACTTTACTCGTCATCGATGACCCATCCCCTGCTCATCTCCACTGCTCGCTCCCATCTTCTGCGCTTCTTTCTGCGATCGTTGATGTCAAGTTGAGGCCTAAATACCTTGCGCCCCTTGCTGTTGACGTGCTCGAGCTCCTCTAGCTCGTTCCACACACCCGTAGCCAGTCCCGCTGCGATTGCTGCACCAAGAGCGGTGGTCTCACGCATCGCAGGACGATCAACGGGAATGCCACTGAGGTCTGCTTGAGTTTGCATGCACAGATCAGAATTGGAGAGACCACCGTCTACAGCCAGCTTCTCCAGAGCATGTCCCGAGTCGGAAGCCATGGCATCCAGGATTGCTGCAGTCTGATGGCAAGTTGCTTCAAGTGTTGCTCGAACAATATGGCCCTTTTCCGTATGCTGAGTAACTCCAACTATACCCATTGTTAGCTTGGTTCCAAAGAGAGGATTGAAAAATCATCGTGGAGGTGACATACAGAGAGTGCCCTTGGCATCGTCAATCCAGTACGGCGCGAAAAGACCACTGAATGCAGTAACAAATACTACTCCACCATTATCGGGGACTGAGTTGGCGACTTTGTCCACTTCGGCAGATTCTTTGATGAGGGACAGGTTGTTCTGAAGGAATTTGACACCTGAGCCTGCTACGGCGATGCTACCCTCGAGGGCATAGACGGGTTTGCGCCCCTTGCCAAAATCGTATGCAACAGTGGCGAGCAGACCCGATTTTGAGATGACGGGCTCATTACCCACATTATAAAGAAGGAAGCAACCGGTTCCATAAGTATTCTTCGCTTGACCAGGACTGAACCCACATTGACCCACGAGCGCGGATGATTGATCGCCCAAGCATCCAGCGATGGGCGTTCCCTTAAGACAACCGCGAGCCAGCGTGCCAAAGGCGGTCGGATGAGACGATGGCACAATCTTGGGCAAACCAAGCTTGTTGCGATCAATTCCAAAGAACTCGAGAAGGCTGTCATCGTAGTCGAGGGTTTTCAGGTTCATGAACATGGTGCGGCTGGCATTGGTTGAGTCAGTGACGTAGACGGGTCCACCCTGACGTTCCTGACCACCGTTAAGGCGATAGATAAGCCATGAATCAACGGTTCCAAATGAGAGACGTCCTTCGTCATAGGCTTTTCGGACAGAGTCCACATTTTCAAGGACCCAGAGTAGTTTGACACTAGAAGGGTAGGTGGAGAGGGGAAGACCGCAGAGTTCCTGAAGTTTGTCGGCCCCGGGGCGGCTCTTCAGATCCCTGACGAGGTTGGTAGTACGAGTATCAGGCCAAACAACAGCGTTGTACAATGGCTCGCCCGTATTCTTATCCCAGAGCACAGTGGTTTCTCGCTGGTTTGTAATGCCAATCGATCGGATCTTTGATGCAGCGTAGCCCTTGAGCAAGAACTTTTCAACAGCCTTTTCTATGCATGTCTCAACAGACTCAAGAAGCTCGAGAGGGTCGTGCTCATGCCATCTGCACAAACAGTTAGAAGTGGGACAGGCGTCTCGGAGTAGATCAACTTACCCAGAATGGGGGTACTTGTTCTGAAACTCAATTTGGTGGCTTGCGACGGGCTCTCCAAGGCCATTGAAGATTAAGAAGCGGGTTGAGGTTGTGCCTTGGTCAATGCTGCCAACAAACCAGTGATTTTCCTTTTCATCCTCTGTTTCGGTGATGCCATCGGGGAGCTGCTCCTCGAGCAGAACCTCGGCAGTACGAGGCTTAACACTGATTGGGGCTACCTCGATGTGGGCGACCTCTGGCTTGAGAGGCACAGCGACAACAGGCGCACTGACGGTGGTGAAATCCATCCTTGCACACGACACAGCTGGTGAATACCCTATTCTGTTTACACTATCGTGGCAAGGGAGCCGTCCCTAGCAGGAACGCAAAAGGAGGGGTGTGGGTGGGTGTTTGTGTACTGCGCCGAAGCCGGGCTGGGCAGAGTGAAAGCGTTGAATGCGATGAAAGTTTAGGGGGTGAACGTATTTAGACACGGAGTGTATGGATGGATGTAGGCGCAGAGGGATGCTGGATGAAGAGAGAGAAGAGGAGGAAGATTGGCTCAGGAGGCGACGAGATGAGGCACGAAATAAATGCTTCGCGCGAGGGCAGACACCAGGAGGGTGGGGGAGTCTTGGAGGTCTGCGTGACATTGGCGGCGGCATTGGCATTGGCATGGCCAACGGCAGAAACTTAGGGGCTGACATGTGCTTGCGACGCCGGCTCCCGAAGGGGAATAAGGCGTGAAGGGGGAACGGGTGGTGCCTGTCTAGTAGAGGTAAGGGGAAGGGGGAATGGCGAATGGGGAATGCCGTCCGCTGCCGCTCGCCGGGTTGCGACTGTGACTTGTGACTTGCGACACCGAACACGCTCACGCGGACTCGCAGAGACAGGTTTGGATTTTCAGATCGGGGATTGACTTTTGGCCGGGCGAGAAGTGGGTCTCAACCCCAACTGCAGGTCACACGGAGGACGGGCAAGGTGCGGAGCCCCGGCCAACCCCGGTTTTAGGTAGAACGAATGCTGAGAGCGCAGCCGTCATGGACTCGATAAGTGACGGCCGAGACTCTGCGCTGCGCTGTCTGCGTACCCGCCCGCCGTGCCGTGCCGATCGCCAATTGGATTGGGTGCCTCAATGCGTGAGCAATCAGTGGGGCTGCGGCTCACGCTCAGAGACAATGGGGGCTGCCCCCATCGCCAACCCCCAAAGCCTGCGAATATGCCATTTGTATTTTGGGGGAAGCTTGCCCATGTTGCTGAAATATTTTCCGGCATAAGATGGATGCTATGCGCATGGGTTGAATCTGCATTATCTCGCTTCCTGCTCTATCTATGGACCAACCCCGGCCCCTGCCGAGACATAGATGCCGGGGACGTTTGGAGGGACAATGATAGACCGAATTATTTGCTGCGTGTCTAGTCCAGTTCGCTCTAGCCTTAGCCTCTGCTGTTGCCACTTGTATCAGTGACCCATCCAATCTAGCCCTAAGGATAAGGAATTACATATCCTAATTTTTTTTACTCCATCCCAACTCTATAAAAAGAAAGGGGAGGGAAAAAAAGAAATGATTCCAACCTCCGACATCTCGTCAAGATATGTGGGCTGGTCACGAGCCGTGAAAAATTGCAGATTGCAGTAGATCAGAAGGAGCACGCGGCAGAGGCCCGCAACTCCCCGTTTCGTCCAACACCCCTCCTCTCCTTTCCCAACGTCAGCATCCAACCTCCAATTGACGCCGTAATAGAAATCTTTGTCGTAAAGGACTCATCTTTGCATCACCTGAACCCTGGCGTTCATCGATGGACTAACGTTGTTCTGGTCTAGCGAATGCCAGCGTTGACTTCTGCCTCGCATAATCGCAAGCCGCTGCGCCGCTTACAAGCAACCCCCACGACAATTTCAACATCCCAAGCCCGACACACAACTATGAAGGTTCCACAATCTCGGCCACCGCCATCCGGAGACCATGGGCCCACCGGTCTAGAGTGAGTCCCTGTCTTGTTGAAATACCCAGGCATTCCCGTGAAGCGAAGCTATGCGGATTGGGTATGGCTGACAAGTCTTGGCTAGCACTCCTAAAGCCCCTCCTTTTGTGCCACCAGATTCAGCTCAAAGATGCGCCGATCAACACATTTATGCCACACCGTCAAACTTGGGCACTCTCAAACGAAGCCTTTCGCAGAGTTTAGGCGGTAATAAGGGGTCTTCGACTTACAAACATCGGCGAACAGAAGACAATTCGTGCTCATCAACGTTCCAGCCACCCCGTAATTATTTACGAACTCCTGCATCCTCTTCTAACTATGGCAAAAGACAGAGTACGCCAAATTCCAATAATGGGCGCCAGAAGTCTGGCCCTCTTCCGTATGCATCTAGCAATACCGCACCTTGTTTTGATACAGGGGATATGTGCGACGATCTATTTGACGACCCAGAAATTGAACAGTACCTTCAACAACTGGACGGAACTGAAACCACGGTGTTGGCCCAATCTGTGCCTGACCAAAATGATGATGGTAATGCGTTTGACATCTATGAATTTGACGAAGACACTATTGCAGAGCTTCTGAATGGTCCCGCGAGTCAAGATATCGAAAGATCACCATCGATAATACCATCATCGAGTGTTATGAAAACACACGATCGGAATTCTAGATCTGCAGATGAATTTGACCCTAAACTGCAGCACTCTTCTCCATTGCAAAGCTCTGGTGTTGTTTCGACGAGCAGAGATGACTCACCCCTTGAGCAGGATGTTGATTGGACTTCGGTACACGAGCGCGTACAAGAAATGCGCACAACTAGCTCGCAACACGATCGCCGAGAAACTGAGACGGTGAAATCATCCGGATCTCATACTGATAAACACGTTGCTACTACCCCGGAGCCCACTCCTTGGGCCCTGCCCCTTACACTTCCACAGATGCTTCTCAGGCCGCACAAGACATTTTTTCATATTCAAGAAATGTTGGACACTAAGCTTGAAATATACAAAAATCAACCCGAGGCAAAATTTGAATTATTCGCTCGGGTAGTCCACTCAAGCCGTGAAAATTTCGACCGCAGACAATATTTTCAATTTCGAGGCCTTTTCAGAGAAGCACCACCATGTGTAAATGGCGTCCTTACCGGCTAGGAACTCGGGGGACATCAGGATTGCGCTGGAAGAGAGCTCCTGATTCCCAACGCACAAGGGACAAAATGTTATTGCCAGTGCAAGCTGAGACCAGACCAAAGGTCCAATGTTGGATGGCGCCTTGATGTGATTACAATTCAGTCCATTGGTTGGAAGGAGATTACGAGTGTAATTGATTTTCTTGGACGAAATGACCTTGACCACCCTGTAGTGGTTTCCAAGATGTAGGGCTCGGGTGGATGATGGTGGGTGGGCGGAGCATTGCTTATTGTTTACTGTTTTTCACAGCCAACATCTACGGGAATGACGTTGTTTGTCGTCTTTATTGCTTCAAGTGAAGCATATGTCATGTACTTTCTGTTACTGTCCCGAAAAAAAAATATCCTACGCCGATCATTTGTGACATCCATTCCCATTACATCGCATAATCCCAACAAATCCAGTACGTCGCCTTGGTTTTTTCTCCATTCGCCTCTAGTTCTTCACAGTGATGTAAGGGCTCATCCTTTCAATCATCATGGGGCGCAGCTCCTTCTGCTCCGTGAGAGTGGGTCGGATGGACTCTCCATGACGGCGACTCCAGCTCTCAGGGGTCTCGTGGAGGGCGGCGTCTTCGTCATTGCCAGTAGGGTCGACAAACTGGTAGGACCGATACTCGCAGTTGGTCCAACCAGTTGCTGCATTGTGAGTCAGTAAAACAGGTGGGGATGTTCTTGTTCCCTGCAGAAAAAAAAATTCCGTTGATCGCGCGATGCAGTGATTCCACCAGGGTGGCGAGTGTGGAGAACTCGTCTATATATAGGCTTATATAAAGAAAAAAGGAAGCAGCTGTTACATACCGTGTTCGTCCTTGTCGCCCTGCCAGTCATCAGTCAGGAAGTGAAGGATGCCTCCGTGGGCAACGACAACAATGTGGTCGTCTCCCTCGCCAGCAATGTCCCGGAGGGCGAGACGGCCCTTCTTGCCGCGGGCCAGAAGCTTCTCAACGGTAGGCTCGTAGGGGCTGTTGGGGCCCTTGTCGGTCCACGAGTCCTCGACCTGGGAGAACTCGGCCTTGCCGGCGAACTCGCGCTCGAGGTCCGGGACGGTGGAGCCGACATCGCACTTCTGCAGTGTGAACTCCTGGAAGACGGGCATGGCGGTGATGGGAAGGAGGGACTCGTGGTGACCGAAAGCGTTGAGGCATGTGTATAGGGTGCGGCGCATGGGCGAGGCGATGAGCTTAGTGATCTTGTCGTGGTGAGGGAAGACGGCGCGCAGGGTGGCGCACTGCTGGAGGCCCAGGGGGGTCAGATCCGGGTCGTGGATGTCCTCATTGGCAATGGAGAGGTTGTGATAGCCCTGAGCATGGCGGACAAAGTGAATTGTGGGAGCCATCTTGGTTATTTTGTTGTTGTTTGGGATGGGATTTATAAGTGTCTGTGTGTAAGACGATGAATGAAGATTGAAGAATGGAGAATGGAGAATGAAGAATGGAGACGAAGGTTGCAAGGGGGAAGAAAGAATGCAGGTCCAATGGGTCTTCCAGGGTCCCTCTTATATATTATACGCAGCAGATGAATTGGGGTGCGGGATATAGACCAAGGTGATAGTCGGTCATCGGCAACCCGGCGAGCCTTTGATAATCAACACCAACAACGGGGGTGGTTTCAGGTGTGGAACAGCATCCAAGAACCCGGGACCGGAAGCAGAGGAGGAAGAAGCAAAAAAAAGGTTCTCAAGGAAAAAAAAAACAAGATACGGATCGTCACTTATCAGCTTTTCATGCATACAATGCTGACCAAGTGAGAAAAAAAGTCCCCACGAGGCAAAAGCCCTCGTGTCCATGGTCGCAACCCATTGATACCGACGTATGCAGGCAGGATTCTTGAATTGTTTTTTTTTCCTTTCCCTGCTGGCTTTCAACACTAGTTTCATGCAGGAAAGCAGGAACTTCCCCGCCTCTTTTCCCTAAAGAGAGAAAGAAGGAAAACGAACAAGAGACGAGGGGACAGGACGACGAACCAAGCGTGCATGCTCCATCCAAGGGCATACACGCGCAATCACAACACTTTAGCCTCCTTCGCTGGTGGCCGCCCCGGGGGCCAACCGATGGCCGGAGCACCGCCCGGGGAGGGGAGAGAGCCAGCAAAGTTGGGGAGAAAAAACAGCACAGGTCCCGCACGCTGCGGAGCCCCCCTTTGGCGAGCCCAGTTGCCTGCGCTGCGCTGGGTGCATGCGTGGGCGGCCCCGGCGCCGCGATTGGTCTGTGCTTTACCGCGGGAACATGGCCCCAGGAGGGAGGGGCGGGCGGCATCCACACAGGCTGTCGCCCCCCCTCCAAAGCCGGGCCATCTGACGGACGGGGGAGAGAAAGAGGCGCTACCCTCGTTTTCTCCCCTCCCAACCGGCGGGAGATGGATCTGGGCCGTCAGAGTTTTTCTTTCTTTCCTTTCTAGTAATTGTTTTTCTTTCTTATTTTCACTAAAAAAACGGGGCCGCTCGAGCTCTTTGACACGCGCTTGCACATGGTGCTACTGCATTGTCCCTGACCGACGTGGGCTGTTTGGGGCTCCCGCTCGCTCTCACACACACGGCCGGTCCAGTGTCGCTTTGACTTGCTTCTTCCGGGAATCCCTTTTAGGGCATAGCACCATCTGCCGGCAGTTTAGATCGATAAGACGACGGCCAGAAGTGCTGGAGTGACATGTTGAGAATCGGGATACTGCGCATCATGCTCGCGTTGGCCATGTACACACACGTATGCAAACGCAAACTAACAAACACACCATCTGTACGCGTCTATAATCGGCGTCTTTGTCCACTTCAAGTAAGCCCCTCAATTGACTAATCAACTTTCACTGCCGGGTCCAGCCACAATGGATGGAAGGGATGGATGCCCACCGACATGCGCACCAACAAGACCATCACGGATTGCAGCATCATCTTCTCAGGGACCATCACATGGGACCCTAGGGCCTATTAGATTGCTCCTACACTACATTCTCGCCTCCTCTGTGACAAATCCGAAGCCCGCCCAACGCCGTTGGTTCACCACTTAAAAGCAACTCCGTCTTCCCGCACGCGTACCACTTACACTTACTTATTCAAACCTGCCCCGCCAAGACCTTTCCCACACTCATTCCTCCGTCTGACCACTAGAGCTCAATCAATGCCTCTTCCTTTGCAGGCTGCTGCTTGACCGGCTCGTGCGTTGGCACTGCCGGGAATCCATTCTGGTCGTAACCTGCATACGCCCAGTTCTGGGGAGCTGCCGGCGGTACTTGGTGTTGCTGAGGCATTGACGGCTGCCAGTATGGTTGCTGCTGCAGAGGTGGGGGTTGTTGAGCCGGCTGAGAGGGCTGGGGCGGTTGAGACTGAGGCGGTTGAGACTGAGGCGGTTGAGCAAGCTGAGGTGCTTGCGGGGGCTGGCTGGGTTGAGGGATCTGAGCCGGCTGTGCGACTGGGGCCGGCTGCGTAGGGGGCATAACTGGTGTTTGTTGTTGCGGCGGCATACTTGAGATGGATCCCCTGTGGTAATGCATCGGCTGCTGTATATTAGGATAAGGAGATTGTGCGGCCTCGGGGACAGGGCCTGGGGCAGATGGTCCCAGGGGAGGTGCCTGCGAGGTTTGTTGCGGAGACATGTAGTACGAGGCATTGGGGTCTGCCGATGGCGTTGCAGCAACAGCTCGGGGAGTCTGCGTCGGCTGGGTTGAGTCTACCGGAGGCGGCTGTTGGTACACATCCGGAGGAGCTGACGGTGCCGAGGGCGCCTTATCTTGCCAGCTCTCAGCCCGCTGCAGCTGCTGCGGGGGAAGTTGTTGCGGCGGGGGGTATTGGCCGGGCTGCGGGGGCGCAGAACCGTACGTAGGATATGGGGGTTGAGGAGTTGCCTGTGGTGGCTGTTGTTGATAAGGTTGCTGCTGGGGGGGCGCCTGGTAGCTGGCCCGTTGCTGGCCGGTATAAAAGCTCTCGGCTCCCGCCCCAGGGTTGCTGGCCATGTGGGAGGGGATGGAAGGGTATGGCCCCGATGGCTGACGGGGAGGAGGTAGGTTGTATCCTCCCAGGCTCTGCTGGTGGTATGCCTTTGATAGCCTCTCCTCCAGCATACGATCATAATATCTGACTACTGTTGAAAGCTTGGCATGAAGGTCTAGAAGGGTATCTGTAATTCCAACAAGGTTAGTTTACCTGCAAATTCTTGTTGATGGAACCTCATCTTACCATGCTTGCTCATCGCCTCTCCGTAAGTCCGCGCTAGCTTGGGGCGCAGAGTGCCGATGCTATCATACAGTTCTTGGATCTGAGGTTCTCGAAGAATAGTCCCAGGCGGCTGCGTTTGTAGGCGATCGACCAAGGTTGCAAAAAGGTTAATGTTCTCTGCCTCCACAGGAGTCAACTCGTAGTCGTTCTTGGGGAGGACAAAGTTGGAAGCCGTGGTCCCCGAATTGCTCGATGTCTGCTCCTTCAAGGCCGCAGCATGCTTCTGCTTCTGCTCCTCCATATCTGCTAGAGAAGCTGCAATTGCTGCCTTGAGGTCCTCGTCCTCATCCTCAGCCTGCTTTACGGCCGAGCTATCCCCGTTGGTCCTGGGAACATTTGAGACAGGCTCAGCGTATCCGCGCGAATGGGACTTGACTTCTTCCAAGCTCATTGCCAACGCCTTCTTTAGATCATCGTCGAAGCCGTCGTCAACACGAGCGTTCCGCGGCTGCATGGCCGATGTGCTGCGAGTTTTGTGAGGGTACGTGGGCGATCGATCGAGGGAGGGGCTGACGTCCTTGAAGCCCTTGTTGGTCAATTTGGCGTAGCAGCCATCGTCAACTCGAACTGGCGTGTGGATTCCGAGGTGGGGGAGGGCGATGGTCTTAGTCGAGCACTGCTGATCAAAACAGTTTCCACAGTTTCGACAATGATGCTTTCGGTTGGTAAAGGTAAAGGGAGTTCGGCATCGCATACAGACATCAGAGTCCGACCACTCTGGGGGCTATGATCGTAGATGTCAGTTAGTTCCACGGCAAGAATCCAAACATGAGCAAAATCTTACCGCACTGCTGTCAATCATGCTGCTTGCAACCGAAACCTGAGGAGGAAACTGATATCCGTCTCGCTGTAGTGTTTTGTATACCTCGCCGATGTAGGCAAGCTCGTATCGTCCCTCTGTCGCCCCCGCCCATGACTGTATCAGCTCGAGGATCTTTGATCTAACTTCAAAGTTGACAGCAGCACCTCCCACGGCCTGCAGGAGTGATACCATATTGTCCATAAACTCGCGGGAGGCGATTTCGGCCAAAAAATGCGATCCACCATTCTTCACACAGGTATCGGTGAGCTGAGGTTAAAGGTTAGCGCCCGAAGCATCTTTTGCAATGCGGGGAATGCCATACGTTCAGCGCGCTCAGCTGAGTGTTGGGGTTCTTGTTTCCGATGCGGCGCTTGAGCGAGCGCATGGCCTCTTTGGGCGCGACGGTTTTGGATCTGATGACATCAGATATTTCGAGGTTTAGGGCGATATCCTCGCTGGTGATCAGAATGGGTCAGTACTGGGCAAAGAAGGGAAGGCGTGAGGGGGATCCTGGGTGCGCATACAGGCTGCTGCTCGTGGCTTTCTCAATCTGCTCGTCCAAGGCCGTGTTGGCCGAGGACGACCACCAGCTCATCATCTTGACGGTGGATGCGGCTGCGGCTGAGGCTGCGGCTGCCTTGAGGTGGAGGATGCGAGGGGGGAATGATCGTTTTGCTCCCGAATGAAGCGCGTGGGTTATCGAGAGCTGCAGAGTATGTCGAAAGCAGCTGCGTGCCGTGATGGATGGAATTCAGCGTGGTTGAGGTGGATGGGAGATCGAGATTCGCCGGACCTGTTCCAGACTGTCGTTGTCCCAGCCTCAGTCAGTCAGAAGGCGGCGATGAGGTACGACGTAAGAAGAACCAGGGTGGGCTAGCTTCCATGTGGTCTGCCCAGGTTGTTTGTAGGTGCCTAGGCCCAGCTATGCTCCAGCTACCATTGGCTGCGGCAGCATTAGGTAAGGCACCTAGGACTGCCCATCTCCGGCGCACTTTAGCACTCTGGCCAGGCAATCCAGGTCCTCAAGCCCACCTAACGCCTAACGGACAGGGGATCAGCGGCGACTTGACGGACCCGAGGGGTTCCACTGATGCCCTGTCCCGACCCAACTCCAGTGGATAAGGTAGCCCACGCAGAAGGTTGAAGGTTTCTGCTGCCTTGCATCACAGTGGGCGCTAGCGGTCTGGGCAACTGCTAAGTACGAGACTGCGGCGGGCAGATGACGACGTCGTTGTGGCGTACGTGGCTCGTGGTTCAGGACACTGGGGAAACAGCGTGAGGGTACTAGCTTCCCAGGGTGAGGTACCAAGTGCGCCACTAAAATGACGCAGTGCCTCCGAGTACCGCTGCCACACATCTAGGTATCTCAATCCCCGCGAACCCCATCTGAGGAAGGTCTCCATGAGAGCTGTCTGTCTCTTGTCCACCCGCGCCGATGCCCGGTTCTTTGATGTCGGCATGACCACCGATCGTCAATCTTGACCACTACAACGCCCGCACCGTGCTTTTCTCGAACGCCTCTCTTGTCCTTTATTAGTTTCCCCAGACTGTTTCTTGATATGATGCCGCACGTTGTAGCGACTACCCAGCGGACAGAGCGTTGATGTCTTTGTCCCGATATTCGCCATCGCATCGCATCCTCCGCTCATCCATCCTGCCTTAAGTCTCGCTCACCACCCGCGTCCGTCCTTTGCCCCGTGCATGCCCGCGACTCGAACCGACCTCGATACATATATATCAGTATTCTCGACCAAGAGATGACTCCTTGACATCTATCCTACCCGATCTATCCGTCAAAATGGCGTCTCTTGGCCATACACGATCTAGCAGCCTAATCGACGCTCGCAACAGCCCCATGGCCAGCACCAACGTCTTCAGCCCTCCCCCGCCTTCTGGTCGCCATGGAGGCGATTCTAGGCCCGGCGGTGCTCCCATCCCGCATATCGATGACATCCTAACAGCGCCTCGAGACATCGACATGAACCAGTCTATACGTAGACTGATCGAATCGGCCGAGACATCCCTTCGGCATGCCGAGATGAGCCGCGACTTTAAACGACCTTCCATCGCCTTGAAAGAATACATCCGCGCATCCATTATTGCTGTCCAAGCCATCCGAAACCACCGAGACTATGGCTCTTTAAAGGGGGATCACCCTGACCTCGCCCGCGCGCATAATGCTTTGCTGAAGAAGATCACGGTGTTGGATGATGATTTTGCAAGAATAAAACAAGAAATTATTGCAGACAACAAGCGAACAGGTGTTCAGCCTGCTAATCAACGGCCTGGCTCGGCCCATTCGAATGGGGTTTCCTCCAGACCCATCTCCCCCACAAAGGGACTGACCAGGTCTACCAATGCTTCTCCTCGACCCAGCGCCAATGGGTCTCTGCCGGCGAAAACTAAGCCAGCAATCCAACCAAAGCCCCAGGCACTCCATGGTAACGCAATCAACCGCTCCAGCTTCAGTCCCTCAACATCTGCGGCTCAAGACCTCGCCGCACGTTTCGCCAACCTCCGAGGCCCGCAGCCATCCCCAGGTCAAGACCCACGAATCAAGACGCACCAAATCGATATTCCTCCTAAACCAGCCGGGCCCCGAGAGATGCCTCCACCGCCCCCAAGACTCCCCAAAATCGATGTCAGAAGCGATGTGCCGAGTTTACCCAAGATGCCTGATGCAATCTATAGTCCTGCTCGTGGGAGTATGGAAACCCCAAGGCCGCCGACAACCACGCCCCGCGGCGTATATAGTAGAACCAGTTCTTTAACCTCCTCATCCGTCCCGGGAACCCCCACAGGGACTTCTCAAACTCAAAATGACTATTTTGCTCCGGCTCAGAGTTACTCCAACACCTCAATGCCTCCCGCAAAACCAGAAAGCAGCATCAAGATTCCCGATGGAGACTCAATCACTCCCGAGGAGCTTGTGGAGGCCATGAGACGCAAAGGGTCGATCTTGCTTATTGATGTTAGGCCACGCGAAGATTTTAATGAGGGTCACATCATGTTTTCACAAATAATCTGCATCGAGCCAAGTATTCTGCTTAGAGAGAATATTTCTGCCGACCAAATTTCTGAGAGTTTAGTCCTATCGCCAGGCCAGGAAGAGTCTGAATTCCAGAATCGAAATGCATATGATCTCGTGGTCTTCTACGACCATGAATCTGAGCTGATTCCGAGGAATCCTCGAAACTCCAACGAGCTGGTTATTGCTTCGCTCCACCGGGCTCTTGTGGATTTCAACTATGGGCACGAGCTGAGAAATCCCCCCAAGCTCCTCAAGGGCGGCATTGATGCGTGGACCGACTTGATGGGCAGGGGCTCGCTCCAGGTGACCTCGCGATCATCTTTGAAGGTTGTAAAGCCATCTGTGCGCAACCGTAGCGGGACAATTGAGCGAAAATTGTCAAAGTTTGTTGCCAGACCACATAAGCCAGATGTTGCCAGGGCCTGGGAGGAAACCATCAAAAATGAAGATAGAGAGACGGCATCATCACCT
Source organism: Calonectria hawksworthii (assembly GCA_020975415.1). Lineage (NCBI taxonomy): Eukaryota > Fungi > Ascomycota > Sordariomycetes > Hypocreales > Nectriaceae > Calonectria > Calonectria hawksworthii. Next base: position 455,271 of record JAHXZK010000001.1, on the reverse strand, counting down.
AATTTCGTGCGTTCCACAGAGGAGTTTCTGAGGAAGTACCCAGCGGTAGTTCCAGAAAAAGAGTCCATGTCGATGCCGAGCAGGCCCCGGCCAGGACCAGGATATGGCTCCTCACACCAAGTGGATTTGTATACCGATTTGCCTTCGCCGCCGACCAGACCGGCCCCAGCCCTGCCTAGGCCTAGCTACAACGGCATTGCAGAAACAGTACACGATAATGAAGGATACGGCAATCCCACAACCCCAGCTGCTGATCGAATAAAGGCTGTCGAGCGACAGTTCACTGGCGACAACACTAAACTCCCTACTGGGCTTAATAACCCTGGAAACTGGTGCTACGCGAACAGCATCTTGCAATGCCTGCTTGCATCGCCTGGGTTTGGCAGAGAACTTTCCAACTCTTTGCGGGTGGATCGCTACAAAGTGCCGAAAAAGTCAGAAGAAAAAATCGAAAACCCCCAGTTAATGATCAAGATCATTGCAAACCTGTTTCATTGGATGAGTTCTGGCAAATTTCAGATTATGAAGGCCCAAACATTAATGGTAAGTGCTCACTGCTGAAACATTGGCAATCAAATAAGGCTAACCGCTGCAAATAGAATTATTCCCTTTATCTTGCCCAGCAGCAGGATTGCCAGCCTTTTGGATCTGAAAAGCAGCAGGACGCACAGGAATACATGTCATTCCTCTTTGACAATCTTCATGACGAAACCAACACGCGGCGTGATCGCCCAGGGGTGGATGTCCAACCCAACACCAAGAGCCAGCCGCTTGTACAAGCATCTGCTGAGTTTTGGCGAACCCACACCAACCACAACCGGTCCCTGATCAACGCATATTGGCGTGGTGTTGATGTGGGGACAGTGAGGTGTCTTAAGTGTAACACGCGCACGTACACGTTTGCACCTTTTGATTTCATCTCCCTCATCATTCCGTCCAACCGCCAAACCATGACACTTGAACAGGTTCTCGATGAGCACATTGCGCAGAGCCCAATCGACGATTTTCAATGCGATCAGTGCCGGAGCGTCACACGCGCTGTCCGATGGGTTTCTTTCGCCCGTGCTCCCCCACTCCTCTGTGTCTCCTTGAGCCGCTTCCATTTTGCTGGCGGAGCAGGTAAAACCACCACTCGTATCACATGGAACTTTGACGAGACGGATTTCTCTCCTTACTTTATGCCAGAGTTTTCAGCCAGGGACGATCGGAGGGATCCGGCAGACCCTGCCCTCACAGGTCCTTTCCGGTATGAGATATACGGCGTCATTGTTCACAGTGGTTCAAGCAGTACAGCTGGTCACTACTATGCCTACGTTCGTGATGTGGCCTCGCGTGATCCTTACGCATGGTTTTGCTGCAATGATAACAACATAACCAGGGTCCGCATTGGCAGCGGGGGCTCTGATGACATAAAGGAACGAGTGTTCAAGCGGCAGGAACAAGTGCCCTATCTTTTATTCTTCCGCCGCAAGCCTGTGGTGTGAGCATATCTAAATGTCACTCGAAGCCGACCCACTTATCATACCGACTCAGCTTTATCAGAGTCCTCCCAAAGATATGAACCTCGGCGCATTGTCAACTATCGACTGTCACATTTTTCTCTCATCCAACCTCGGTGTTCTGAGGTGATATCATATCGCTACAAATTCCAAGCTCCTGATCGGTTGCTGTCACACGATCACCAAATTCCCCGCAATACCTCGTTTAAACCACAGCCGCACTCTTACGCTTCGGCACATGTTTGCCGAGAGCGTACACCTCTTCCGTACAATTTTCCCTACCTCATATATCAGGTCTGATATTTACCGTGACTTGTTGGTCATACGGCTCTTTCTCATGGGTTGGTCTGTTTCTTGCTACATAGCGAAATTAGGAAGCAAGCATGGCATGGCATGGAGCAGGATGGGGCGTTTATGTTTTTTGTCACTCTTGTAGCTGCGATTTTAAGGCACGCTTTTGTTTTTATTTTCCTCCTCAAAGGCCAGATTATACAGGTGTCTGAACTGTCTTTTGGCGTGGCTAGCAAGTTATGAATTTCCCGTTTATATAATGACAACGACTATGAATCAAGTAAAGCCCGAAAACGACGTGCCACTTTGCTCCTTCTAAATATGCACAGTGCTGAATCGTTGGGCATGACCTGATAACGAGTCCATCTGACAAGGCAGCGAGATTAGAGTGTACCCGTCAACGTCTGTTGTCTTTGCACGTTCCGCGGGCCCCACTTGAGTGGGCTGAATCAACCATTAGGAAACGGCTGAACCCGCTGGTGGTGGATGACTTTCACATGTCTGAGCCAAGGGCTGAGCTTAATTCAATCACTTGGCATCATCACATCACGTTGTCCGGGTTGCTCGGGCTATGTGTGAGCAAGGTCTTTAAAATGTGGCATCTTTGCTTAAAAAGGCGGGGGGCAGCCGAGTTGGTACTCAAATAGTAAATCCAATAAATTATCATAGAGCCAACGCCACACACACACAAGTTACAATACAGTCAAACATTCGAACCGGAACAACCCCAAAAAAATCGGCTCATCGTATAGCCCTCACACCTGGTATCCCATCGTCTTTCCGTCTGTTCGTTCGTCCGTTACGTTGCATTACGATTGCAGTTCGTCCGAAATATATCGGTTTAGAGGCTCTTGAGGCATTCATCAAGATCCTTCTTGAAGTGTTCACGGATCACCTTTCGGTTAAGCTTCTGAGTGGCAGTAACAAGACCCTGTAAATGACGATTAGCTTTTGTTTAGGCATCAAATTTACGGAAGTAAGTGCAGTGCTTACGCTGTCAGGAGTCCACTCCTCGTCGGTGATGACGACTCCCGCCACAATCTCTATGCCAGCCAAACCGGCTCGCTTAGCAGCTCCCTGCAAGTCCTTGAGGACATAGCTTCGGACCTTGCTGTTGTGGTGCATGGTGTGAATGTTGTCATCGCTCACGCCAAGCTTCTTGGCCTCCTCCACGAGAATCTTCTCGTTGGGCATGATGATGGCGATTGGGCGAGAGTATTCGGGATCAGCATGAACCATGACATTGGTCACAGTCTGAGCACCACGGTACACTGACTCAAGCTTCTCAAGCGCGATGTATTCACCACCCTGCATCTTGACAAGGTTCTTGACACGATCGATGACTCGAAGGTGACCATCGGCATCAAATTCTCCAATGTCACCGGTCTTGAACCATCCATCGGGAGTGAGAGCCTTCTCTGTCTCCTCGGGGTTGTCGTAGTATTTGGACATGATGGGAAGACCTCTGAACCAAATCTCACCTTGGGGTGTGCTGGCATCGGTTGAGTATCCGAGTTCAGGAATCGAAACGAGCTTCGCCTCGCAAGCAGGGGGGATGGGGCCAATGGCGTTGGGAGAGTATTCAAGAGGACAACCCAGGGCACCGTTGGCACAGGTCTCGGTGAGACCATAGCCTACAAGCATGGGAGCCAGAACCAGCGACAAGAAATGCTTGGTACCATCCGAAATACCACTAGCGCCGTTCATCGTGAATCGAAGACGACCACCGGTGAGCTCCCGCACCTTGCTGAACACGATGCCGTCAAAGACACCAGCGAGAGGCAGCTTGTTTCTGGACATGAAGGTCTTGTAGTTGAAGGCACCCCAAAACAGGCTTCGAAGGACAGGGCTGGACGACTCCAACTTGGCGATGACACCCTTCTTGACGGTCTCCCAGATCTGAGGCACACCGACCATCACCGTGGGCTTGAATTCGTGCATATCACCAAAGCAGTTTTTCACCATGGTATCGGCCAGAGTTCGGGGGTTTCCGTAGCCGAGGGTACCGCCGATAAAGAGGACGAGGTTTTCGAGGGCCATCTCGAAGATGTGGGCCAAAGGCAGGTAGGCAAGGACGTGCTCATTGTCGCTGACACATTCCGCAACACAGGCGTGCAGACCGGTTACTAAACAGAAACAAAAGTTAGCTTGCGATTCCCGCACGATGAGTGGGGGCTTTTAGAAGACAAAGCATGTCAAAGATGACGTACCACCAGCAACAAGGGCCTCGTGCGTAATGCAGGCACCCTTGGGCAGACCAGTGGAACCAGAAGTGTACATGACACAGTAGAGATCAGAGGGGTTGGCGGGGTTAGGATCAACTGGCTTCTCCTCGCCGAGCTCACGAAGCTCCTCGTAAGTCATAACCTTGATATCGGGGTTTTCAGCCTTGAAGGCGTCGATCTCGCCTCCCTTGGCAAAGACGCAGGCCTCGTTGACAATGACGGTCTTGACACTGGACTTCTTCAAGGCTCCGGCGGCAGTCTTGAGAAGATGGGGGTCAGTGTACATGACGCTGCAGCCGGTTTGAACGAGAGAGTGCTCGACTCCACTCGGGCCGAGGGTATCATAGGCAGTGACGATGGGAATGGATTGGGAAGCACAACCGTGCGATACAGAAATCCAGCCGATGCTATGCAAGGTTAACGCCAACGGAACACGACACGGCGAACGAGAGCTGGGTTGCTAAAATACCTAGTGGTAGCAAAGAGATGGACCTTGTCGGCACTGGTGAGGCCCAGGTTGCGCAAACCAGAGCCAATCTGGTGGATGCGAGTTTCATACTCCTTGTAGGTCAAGTAATCGTACGGGGACAGCTCAAAGTACTGCCACTCCTTCTCAATCTCCTGAACTTCGTCGCCGACCTTCTTCTTGATCTTCTTGGTTTCCTTGTGCAGCTTGACGAGGCGGCGGGCGCCAACGGCAGTGTGGTTGGGGTATTTGCTGGCGCTGCGCTTAACGATGTCATAGACGGTATGGACACCCTCGGCAGGGCTGTTGATCAAGCCGTCCTTTGCGCTCGGGTGACGGCGGGGGATGGTCTCGCCTGGCACCTTCTCGTAGCCGGGGGCTTCGACAGTGAAGGGAGGCTTGTGGACCTGGGTCAAAGGCATGATGCCCTTCGTGTAGTCGGTCATGATGACGGCGGTGCTCGTAGCGGAGCTGGTCGGGTATTACGGGGAAGTATGAGGGACGAAGGGAAGAGAAGCCGAGCGCCCGCGAAGGTGGAATGGACGCGAGCGAAGCGAATTGAGTTGTGAGGAGAAGAGGGACTGGGTATCTTTGGAGTTGCGGAGGAGAAAGTCTCTGCGGAGAAGGGAAAGCAGGCAGATAAAAGCGTCCGGGCGAAGACGACGAGCCAGGTCAAGCGAGAGGGCGAGACAAGGCAGGGAAGGTGCATCGAAGCCAGGCCGGCCAGGTACGACTTTGGCCAGCAAGTGGGTGACAAAATAAAGCCTGTGCTCCCGTACCTTCCTTGTAGCAGTGACTCCAAAAGCGGCACCATAAACCGCTACCCGCTTGTGAATAATGCGATGCAAATAATCATATTCACTGTCCTGGCTTATATTTGCGCCTTTTGCCAACAGAAACCAGTCATACTGTTCAAACTTGTGCTACATTACATCCTCATGCCATGAAAACTGATCGAAATCATTGGCCCTTTTTGTCTACCAACAGCTTACCAGGTACCTGCCCACCAGGGAAGGGTAGAAAACGGACATGTACATTGGCTGGTGTGGGGGTACCGACGTCAAAGCTCCAGTCACTGGAGTGGGCGGGAAATAAAGGTGCCACCTCGTCAGTGACCTCATCAGGAAGCCCCATCCACGAATGTTAAAAAGGATATTACTGGACAGGGCGTCGTCTTGAGATGCTTTTTTGGTATCCTGGCAAGGCAAATAAGAGATTTCCCCTTGAGAAGAAACTCCCACATTTAGTGGTCTGGTCCGAATACAGCCAAGTACCTGCCCGCATGTACTCAAGTACCCCCTCCAACGCGCTCCAGCTCTGGGGCTGGCCCAGCCGCGTCGCTGGGGTTGTGGAGAGGCCAGGTTTGAGCTCTTGGCGGGGCTAGGCGACGACGCCACAGCAGCCAGGCTACCTGCCCAGTGACCTCCAGAACCGGACAGCAGTGGCACGAGACCAGTGTAGTTCTGGATTGTTGAGTTTTCTGCACTTGTTGTCCTCGCCAAGCCGTTTTCCTGTGCGTTTATTTCAGGTCTACCACATGTGCCCGAGGTTGCTAATAAGCGGCGATTTTTGACTAACGACAAGCCGTGGTAGAGGTGGCGGTGGCTCGGGCCTTGGTATCTAATACCCGGGCTTGGTGTACTTTGGAGCGACAAAAGGGTGGCCCCAGAACCCCAAGCACAACTCTCCTGGACACGAGGCACCGAGGGCCGCGCCCACTGGATAAGTAAGACAGGGTGAGTAAGTGGGGTGTGATTCCTGGAAATCAGGCCCTCTGGGCATCGCGACAGCACCCATTCAGCATCTGAGCACCTGAACCCGCGAACCACAAGCACTGACGCTCTCCATGCCCTAAGCCTTAGGTATCTGCGCCGCTGCAGCACTAACCACACAGGCCAACAGGGGAGCTCTGAGCTCCCCTTATGCCCCGCCAAAAGCGCGTCCATTGCGTCACAGTTGAGGGTGCGCAACGGTGGACAAAATAAATCCCATTGCTCATGGCCCGCTTAACGGATGACAAAACAGAACTGGATTGCCTACGGAAACCGGCACAAGTCCCGGGGCAATCACGCCGCCAACAGCTGGTCGAGATAGCGTATCTTTCAGAAACAAGCCGCGGATCACTATCATCAAGTTTGGCGGTAGCTATACGCAAAGAAGCCTGTGCGACCATGGCCGCCATGAGGGTTAGACGCACGTAATTTTGTTTCCCAGACCACGTTTCTTGGAGACTCCAGCATATCAATGTCCCATTCATTTCACCTATTCACACCCCTTGTATTCCCAAGACCCTTTCCCCCCCGATCTGGTGTTGGCCGGTGCGACGATTCCACCTTGCTGCTGGCTCATCTATTGGATCACTGAGGAGACTCGAGGTCAGGGTCAGCAGCATGGATGAGTGCGTGCATCGATTTCGCATCACTGTGGGTGCCCTGTCAGACCCGCCAGATTCCATGCTGACCCCAGCACCGAGGGATGGAACTGCGACAATCGCCACACAAGCCGAAAATCACAAGCTAAATGGTATGGAGCTCGGCAGTAGCATTTTCTTGTGATTGTGGTTGAAAGGGCTTGAGAAATGAAGCCCTATACGACAGCGAAATGAACACATATCTGACATGACATTCTTTGACATGCATCCAATCGAAGAGATGTCAACCAAGAGTATATGCATCCTCCTGACGAATGTGGTGTCCTCGACGCCACACCTTGGCTCTTTTAGCTCCAAGAGCCCTAGCGCTTCCCCTCACACACCAGAAGCAGCTCCGTCACATCCCAGGACAACTCCGTGCTCTATTTGGTCGACGACAGCTGCGCTCCCGAACATGCCGTATCGTTATGTCACCTGCTCTGAACATGGTGCCTACCTAGCTGACTGCGTCTTCCCCAACAATTTTTTGGGAGCATCTTTTCCACTTCTTCGGACCTCCCATTCATGTGTCCACGTATCTCCGCTGTCAAGCGCAGGGCTTTCATCATGCGCCCACCTCATGACAGGTCGACCAACAACACGGGCGGAGTGACTGCCCTAAATGTACCCGCTCGATAGGTTATCCTGCAATCGCGCACTACGCTTCTCGTTTCAGGCTCGCCGAGCCTCTGTGCCGCCGCCATCTATCCATCTTGCTCTCCATGCATCTTGGCCCCCCGAGGCCGAGACTCCGAGGGCAGGGAGGGCTTGCCTTGCCGATTGACTTGCCCAGGCTCCCCTTGCTGTGGCCCCCCATCGCGGCCGCCTGTCCCTGGTTCTTGTTCTCTGGTGAGCTGTTTGGCTGCGTCTGCGTCTACAGAGTATGATCTGGATATCTTTCTCTCCCCGCGGTCGCCCACCAGCCGAGGCCATGCACGTCAACGGCCTGATCGACATGTGTCTCTCCACTATCCCCAAGAAACCAGCACTTGGGCCAAGAGATGGTTTCGCAACCCTGACTACAATAACCAACTAGTGCAATATTTTCGTCTGCTACGCCTCAAGCCAAGCCTGTCTTTTAACCAAGACCCAGGTTCACATCCTGGTGACCATCTCCAACCGAATACTTTTGTTCCACATGTTGGTTATTTTCCATGTCTCCCAAGCTCCCCTGATTCAGTTGTTGGATGACCTGGGCCTGAACATTGACATGATCACACAAAAAAAAAAAAACTGCCTCCAAAGTGCAAATGCTTAGGAATAGAACCATCTGAGCCAATGGCAACTTGCACATACTCACAAGGTGGTTGCAAAGCAGCACTGGACAGTTAAAGGATCCGGAGCGAATGGCAGGCATTTGGACAAACTCAAGGACTCCGCCCCCCTGTCTGGCTCCAACAACTCTCCGAGTGTGACAATCCAACTTAAGGTTAGTGGGCAAGCAGCTCAATTCGGGTCAGCCTGTCGCCGCCCCGTGGTACTAGCCTGCGAGTAGAGTCAATATGGCTGAACCCACGTTTACCTTGGCATTTGTTAGTGGGCGAGCTAAATATTTAACAGCACAGCTCGGCAATAAAGAAACTTAGGACGCACTACCGCTTCGGGTAGGCTCCGGCTGCCTACGGCATCCACCTGACATTCTTGACACCATGCCATCAACCACAAGCCCTGATTCTAACAAATCCTTCTTTTAGCCCAATTCACATCTTCAGTCAGTTCGATAGAGCCCCGAAATCTCGAATACTAGATGGCCGCAATACCAACACAAACCTGTGTGGTGGTTGTTTTTCCAGCGTTATGCATTTGGGTCTTGGCTTCGGTCTCGGTATTGTTCCAGACCTCTCGGATGTCTCGTGCTGCGGAGTAGTTGGCCAGAGTTTGACCAACCCTGAGCCTGATCAACCGCCACATCCTCGCACCGAATCTGTCCTCAAACACGTCGCGACGCAAGTGTTGAGCTGCCTGATTTTCAAGTTCGGCAAGTGCCGGGCTCAAGCGGGAGTTTGTCCAAGGTGGCGGTGTCGGGCGCATTGCGCTTGACTTGGCGCCTCTGCTGAGTTTAAACGGACGCCACGACTATCATGCTTTTGTTCGCTGGGTCCAATGGTCACCAGTAATTTCGCCAAGCAACGCTACCTTGATCAGCCACAGCCAAATCCTCTTCAGCTCCAACCCGCCAAGAGCGAAGGACATCCCAATTATTGTCAATTGATGAGCGAAGCTCTAGACTAAAACTGCGGCTGCTGGGTTTACAACGGTGTCAGCTTGGCTCATTTCCACAGTGCTGGCCCGGGATCTACCGGCACTCCAGGATTGTCCAAGAGGGGCCTATGCATCCCATCGCTCTCAAAAGCTTGATTTCTTTTGCCTTGATCGTGACATGAGAAAATCCCGGCCCGAAAAGGAAAATGACGATATACATTCACCCACCCTTCCATCCTATAATCCGTCTTACATGTACTGTACGAACGGTTCGCGGGACCGAGCGATCCGAGCGCTTACTGCTGACGGATGAGGACCAAAAGAGGTCAAATCCTACAATGGGTTGACTGCGGCCAAAGTGTATTTGAAACTGGTGAGCACTGAAATGCGAGGACAGCGACCCGATGTCAACGGTCGTGCATCAGACAGTGAAATAAATACGATGGCTTCAATCTAATTAGCCTTAGCTAGAACATTGCGGGGCGGCTCATGGCTAGGTACGCGTCGTCTATTGGCTGCTTCCCACCCCGTATCTCAGGGGTCGGCAGGACCCAAATTCATGATCGTTTCGTCAAACTGGCATTTTGATCTCTTAACTCGAGCATCCTGTTGAAGACTGCTGTTTGCTTCTGGTCCAGCGGGGCATAGAACCGGTTCTTCGCAAACCCGGACGCTTGCATTTGTAGACCTGTTGAATTTTCGCCATGTCCGAGCCTAACGCCGACCGCTCCGGCGACTGGCTCCGGCCTGTGGATGACGATGAGGATGAGGCGTTCCTCTCCGGCCCTGATGATGCTGAGGCCAAGGGGTGCCTCGACGAGGGCGAAAAATCGACGCTGAATCTTGTGCCCGAAGTACTGCCTGTATACATGACAATTCACCGGTAATACTACCCTTTTAGCCCTCTCCAATGAGCGTCAGCAAATTTCCGTCTTGGGAATGCGACCCTGGGGACAACGGCATGCTAACGTCTCTTGAGTGCAGAGTGCGGCGCCTAGTCCTAGCAAGCATTGGTACGTTTAGCCAGGATTGAAAACAAGTCTTGGAAATACAAGAGCAATTGCTAACCCTAACTTTAGACGATCCTTACACGTTGGAGCATTTCAGGGACCCAAAGATGAATGCCTTGGTCGTGAGGCCATTGGTCGATAGGCTCTACAATCCGAGAGACATTTCAGTTGGTGAGTCCTCCGACGAGACTATTGGAAGCCCCATCTAACAGAGTACCGCAGTGTACTGTTTGTTGGCCAATCGAGTGTCTTTCCTGAGAGACCAGTCGAAGACGGTTCACCAAAGTGTAAACGTTGCCCGTGCCACGTTGTGTGAACTTCTCGCCAGCCGAATTCTTCGACGCTTCCATGAAGATAACCCAGGCCCACAGGGCCTTCTTCTTCTCGCCCACATCTTGGTCGAAGGCTTCGATCCCTTCCAAGGTGCCCCAGCCCATGTTGAGCGTCGAGGTCGTAAGCGGAGAAATCAATCTCAGCGGTCCGGACTGGAGAATGATGTCAACGAAAAGAAGATCACTGCTCTCGAGCTTGCTATTCTATCAGAGAGCAAGACCTTTATCAGCTCCTCGGCCTGCCAGCGTGCCGTCGATGCTGTTCACGACGGCCAGATTGTTTACACGCCTCAGTCTTTCATGGACATTCTTCCAGATCACTACAAGCGCCGGCCAATTTCTCTCTACGACCCCCGAAAGGCGCCTCTTCTGAACCACCACCGTCTGATCGTGCCCCGAACCAGGAACCTGATTGAACTGCTCCAGTTTATTACCTTGTTATTCCTCTACGTTATGACCATGGTTTCCCGACACTCAGAACTGAACGTGTGGGAGTTTGCATTCGTCGTCTACTCAGCTGGCTGGTTGTTGGAGAAGCTGGCGGCCATCATTGAACACGGCTGGGAGGTCCATGCCCAGAACCTCTGGGCCTTCCTCGACTTAACGTTTGCAGCCATTTTCGGAAGCTACCTTGTTGCTCGCCTGTATGATCTTTTGATGGGCCAGCTGCAGAGCGGAATTGGCCTGCCCATTCTCTGCATTGCAGCGCCCATCATGATGACACGCGTGGCCTTCAACTTGCTCCCCAACAACATCGTCTTCATCTCCTTGCACGCCATGATGAAAGACTTTACTGTCCTCACCTTCTTGGCTGCGTGGTGTTTTACGGGGTTTCTCCTTGGGCTCCAATGGCTGGTCACAGCTGGCAACGACGGCCGCGAAGAGTTTAGCTGGATCATTGTCGGCAAGTGGATGCTTTGGATCTGGTTTGGCTTGGATGGCGAAGGCATCGAGGAGTCGGTGCGCTTCCACACCTACCTCGGCCCTGCGTTCATGATCTCGTTCGCTTTCCTCGGCAACACGCTCTTCCTAACCATTCTCATTGCCATGCTCACGAATACCTTCTCCAAGATCATCGCCGACGAGACAGCCGAGATCCAGTTCCGCCGCGCCGTGCTCACGTTTGAGGGCGTCAAGAGCGATTCCATCTTCGCCTACCCACCTCCCTTTAACATCGTCGCCCTGATGCTTCTCCTCCCGCTCAAGCTTGTTGTCTCGGCAAAGGTGTTCCACATCATTAATGTAGCGCTGATCCGCACCCTCAACTTTTTCACGCTGCTCCTCATCAGCTTCTTCGAGCGACGGCGGTTCGCCGCGCAGAACGCACGCTCAAAGCCCAAGAAGCCATCCAAGTGGCAGTTTATGAGCTTCTCGCCCTATGCGGACGTCCAGGCCGTGTTCATGGCAGCACCGCCGCCAGATGTGGCAGACACAATCGACAAGCTGGATCCGCTTTCCGAGGTGCCCATCCTGGAGGACGACCTGATGCCCACCATGCTGGGTGACAACCCCAGGTCCAAGCTGCGACGCTGGAGAATGCTGAAACAGGAGACTACCGGCGAGGAAACTCTTTCTGGCAGCCTTGCTCCAAGTGCGTGCACGAGTGTGTGCCCAAGCCCAAGGCCCCCAGGGGCTTAATCTGACCGCTCAGAGGTCTTGTAATTATCTAGATTATTTTGCATACGGAGCAGTGTCTTTGCTCCTGTCTTCTCACGGCGTTTTGGTAGACGCATATAAACTGGTAGCCTGAATTGAATTATTACTTACGAGTTGCATGTCTGCTTCTCAGTCGACTCCCCGCGTTTGCACGTTATGACAAAGCCTCGAAAGTCTGCTGCCCTCGTAACGCATTCAATAGCGGCACCATGAACCGCGATGTAACGTCTTGCCGCAATTTCCTTCAGTCTGAAAACAAAATGCCAGTGACATCTCTGTAGCAAGCGCGATTAACGTAGGAAGAAATGACTGCGGGTGGCTGTGATGTTGCTGACGTAGTTTACTTAGACGAACGAACATTCATACAAAGGGTCAAAATTTATATATTTTATTTCATCCACAACAGGGCACTGTGCCTTGGGAATTCAAAAACGGGCTTTGTGATCAATTTAATAGTTAATATTCTTACCGGCTTATTTCAATATTTATTTCCTTTGTCACAAAGATTTCTAATGGGGTATGTCGTTTGCTCACTGAGGCTCTCGTGCAGGGTTCATCAATAGCGGGGCCTTCCAAGCAAGCATCAACACGGCCCGCCAACCTCCAAACCCACCCTAGCCAAACATTCTTTTGACAACCACTTTAAGACCGACTCGACGGCGCACCCCGACCCAAACCAGTCGCAATCCAACACTGCACCTACCGCAGCTGCCGCCTACAGCTTCCGACACCGCGAAATAAACACTCCTCACCCCCCCAGAGCGCTCTCGACGCCATGGCGCCTGGCGAAGACCCGCCGCTGTCGTTGCGACCAAACCCCGTCGCCGACAACAAGCCCAAGAACCTCGCCGAGTTCATTGCCCGCGCCAACGCGCAGCCGGGCGGATTCCGGGCCATCTCCGAGGACAAGCTGCGCGAGGACATTCGGACGCGGGAGGAGAACAAGAGCAATGGAGGGGCCGCAGAGGAGGACGTTGACATGTCGGAAGGCGGGGAAGATGAGGAGGAGGAAGCAGCAAAAGATCCCATGGAGGCGCGAATGGAGGTGTTGAAGAATATCGAGTACGTCCAAAGTCCCTCTCCTGGAAACTGTCAAGTCTGTGCCGTCATTGACGTGAACAACCACATGCTAACGACGCCATGACAGTATAGCAGGGAACACGGCGTTGCTCACCCTAGACTTCCTCTCGCTCCTCCTCTCCAAACAGAACCCCACGCAAGCCGGAGTCACGCTATCGCAAGGCCTGCGCGACCTGGTGGGAATCGGAACCATGGGCGCTGACAAGCTCGACGATTCAAATGTGACACCCGCCAAGGAGAAGGAGCAGGAGGAGGTGGCCATGGGCTGGACTCTCATGGAGATTAACAAGACGCGCGACGCTGCCGAGGCCGCTAGCACATTCCTCCAGAAAGAGATGGCCGCTGAGGACAAGTATTGGAAGGAGATTATGGCGGTCCAAAAGAGCGGGTGGTCCGTCTCCAAGGTGCCTCAAGAACGACATACTCTTGGAGTGCGATTTGGCTTCTCGGAAGGTAACAAAAGACAACAAAGTCTCTATCCCTTTCCTTTAATAAGAGTGCTAACTTTGTGCAATAGCTGCTCCCGAATTTAAAAGCAATGGCCTCGCGCCAATGCGGAGAGGGGATGACGGCACTGTTCAACTTGACTGCGGTCGCCTGGGTGGTGTCTCGGAACGTCTAGTAGTAACATACGAGAAGGATGGCAAGGCTACTGGCCGCTCCGCCCTGCCAGCCCACACAACAGACGAAGCCCCGCTGGAGGCTCGAGTTTTAGAGGCCCGTAACACCATCTTCTCCCAGGAGCTGTGGCACGAGCTCAGGCGAGAGGCTCGAACCTTGGCCGCCTACGATGTGAAGCCTGATGGGTCCCGTCTCACATGTGCCCTTGACGAGTCAACAAAGGTCATCATCGAGCTGGTGCCCCTGGCTTCGCGGCCTTCTGAAGAGGACCTTCCGGATAACAAGACGGCCGAGTCGATATCTCTCGCTTTACATATTCTTCTAAGCTACGCCCATCGGCATAATGAGCTCATGAGAACACGCCCAATGCCCCCTCACATTCCCCGAAACCGCGGTCAGCAAAACTACACTCTCCTGCGGCCCATCATTGCTCGCCTTATGCACATCCGCAGCGTTCGCGAGTGCACCCAGCACATTGGAGGCCTCGCGCAATCGCTCCAAAAGGCCGGTCTGCCCGCCAGCTTCTCGGTCAAGACAGCCCCATCGATGCCCATCGACAACGACGCGGCATCTCGAGGACCCAACCAGCCCTCCTCTTCCCAAACCCTCATCCGCAGCATGCTCCAGCCCATCGACTTCAACACCAAGATTACCATCCTACCAGACATTACTCTCATTATCCGCGGCCGCACATTCCTCTTCCCGGTGACAGCCACCTACTTCAACGTCCTATTGCCCCCTGGCTCCCCTCTCGCCTCCATCTGTGCTCCGTACAAGGACGGATACCCAGACTTGAAGGCCCTCACCGACTACCTCCATACTGTGACCTCCCGCGTGCTCACCGAGCACTTCCTCGCCCAGCTCCCTCCCCCGGCTTCTGGCTCCGAGTGGATTAAGAACATCAGCGGCACCTCCATTGGCGACCTTAACAAGGACGACTTTGAGCTGCGGTTCGATGTCGCCGACTGCAACGGGACACCGTCTCTCGTCGTCGCAAGGACATCGCTCGTCGAGGGCCGACCCACCTCCAACAAATGGATCTGGTCAGCGGACCCAGACACGGCCAGCGAGCCCGCCAGTGTGCAGGATATTGTTAGCCGGGCGATCAACCAGGCTCTCTCTTAGGAAAGGTGCAGCCTCGGCGGTTTTTACGTCGGAATCCAGCTGCTGCCGCCCCTCCGAATCGACGACTGGCTTCTTCACATTGCGAGTGAGACGCCATAGGGGGGGGAGGACATGACACTGAAGGGGGCAGTCGGTTGCTTGTGCTTTTTGGAGAGTGACCTCAAAAAAAAGGGCACATCGAGCAGGTAGATAAATTGCAATGACAGAGAAATCAAACATGGGGAAGTTGTATAAAAAGAAGAACAAGGGTGGCAGGATGCCGGCGTTGATATATCAATGGTATAAATAGCGATACGAAAATAAATACCCACAGAGTAACTTTTGCTCAACCTCTTGATTCTTCTTTCAAACTCGAACTTGAATATCATTTCATAAAGCTTTTTCTGGTGTTGTGGATGTCTCATTCTGAACCACCAGTTGAGTGTGCATTTCACATCATGAAAAACCGACTTTTCCGATGCTACTAGATATCTATTGCAAACTACCAACCAAAAACAAAAACAGCATGTCCTCTGTGGCTTTGCCACGAGACGTAGGGTCATATCTCATAAGTAGAGGAAATATATCTCTCCTTCTCCTCGTAGCAGCCAGTGCCACGCGAGCGCGTTGCCGCGGGGCTATGACTCTTGCCAATTGCGTGATGTCTTCCCGGTAACTCCAATACCCTGTAAAAAGAAACAAGCCCTATTTCCTCTCGCCATTCAAGGTCTGGAAGAGAGAAACAGATTAATGGAATGAATAAGGAAAAAAAGAAAAAGAAAAGAAAAGAAGAAGAAGAAAAGACTAAGACCGCCCCTAAAAATTTACCATATTCCATCCCATAATAACTTTGGGTCGTGCTTCCTCTAAACGCTTTTTCGTTGATGCAAAAAACACGTCTAATCGCGTGCGTTGAAAAGAAACTTCAACTCGCCGGCGCTGAGGCGTCCAATCTTGACGCTCTCAGCCTCGTCCAAGGCCGCTTCGACCATGTCCTTCTTCTTTTCCTGCAATGCCACAATTCGATCCTCGACAGTGTCCTTGGTAAGAATTCGGTATACTTTGACCTCTTTCTGCTGTCCAATACGGTAGGCACGATCAACGGCCTGCATCTCAATATACGGGTTCCAGAATGGATCCATAATAATGACACGAGAAGCGGCAGTCAGGTTCAGACCTGCGTTACCGGCTCGAAGGGACACGAGCATCACCTTGACATCATTGCGCTCACGGAAATCTTTGGACGCTCGGCTACGGTCGGTGGCGGACATGCTGCCATCATAGCGTACCGGTTTCTCCAACTTGTCGTGCCACATAGCCACTTCGAGCAGATCCAGCAAAAGGGTCCATTGAGAAAATATGATGGTCTTCTCTCCCGTTTCCGCAATCTTCTTCAAAAGCTCCATACATTCTGTCACCTTGGCGGCGGGCATCCACGTCTTCCGGAGGTACCTCATGTACTT
This sequence comes from Calonectria hawksworthii, assembly GCA_020975415.1. Lineage (NCBI taxonomy): Eukaryota > Fungi > Ascomycota > Sordariomycetes > Hypocreales > Nectriaceae > Calonectria > Calonectria hawksworthii. Next base: position 438,912 of record JAHXZK010000001.1, on the reverse strand, counting down.
TTTGAACGCATCCCGGTTCTTGTTTGCCTCCTTGCGGAGTGTCTTGAGCATCGAGGGCTTGACATCAGCGGCCTTCTTCTTGCCCTTGTTTTTCTTGGGCTTCTTAATTCCTTGCTTTGAGTCCTCGTCATCGGACTGGAAGTCGTCAGCAATAATGAATCCCTTGAGGTTGCCCTTTTTGTCGACTTCATCGTCTGAAACGTAATCATCCGATTCCGATTCGTCATCGTCGTCCTCTTCCTCTTCTTCCTCGCCATCCAGCTTCGGGACGCACTCTGGCATATGAATCTTCTGGAAAATTTCATAAGTGAAACACTTGGCAGGGTCAAATGAACCGCGGCAGACAGGGCACTTAGCCTTGTTGCTTTCGTTCCCTTCCTGCAGGTTGATTGTCTGGGCATTCTCGGTGAGACGGCAAAGACACTCACCGCAGCTGTCGTGACCGCAGGGGATGAAGAAAGTCGGGTTTTGCACCACATCGTAACATATGGGACATTCAAAGTCATCGATAGATCTAATTCTCTCCACGATCGTTGCATCCAAACCATCAACCAACTCACGCATTTCCTCTTCGGATACAGTGTTGGCATCATCAACATCCAGGTTCAGGTGGGGATGGCAACATGCTTGGCGCAATCGAAGCAGCAGCACCAAAATGCTTGAATAGTTCTTGCCGATGCTTCCTTCTCGAAGGTACTTGCTGAATTGAACCTGTGATTTCTTTTCGAGCTGGGTGTAGAAGTCATGTTCGTCAGAAGAGAGCTGTGCATATACAATTTCTTCCGTCTTCTCTGGGAGTTTTAAAATCGGCTTTCCGTCAAGTTGAGAATTCTTCTTTCGTCGAAGCATGATGGCTTTGAGCAAGGCTCGAAGTCGTTTCATGGCCACGCTTTTTGCGTCACCATTGCGACCAAACAGTATACCAAACGACTTGAAAAATGTTAGCCCAAGTGTTAAACGTAAAGTGGCGGTGGTTACATACCTGACGGAACTTCTCCCATTCGCTATAAGGCTTGATCCGAAGGAATTTGAGCAGCGAATACAATTCTAGGATGCCATTCATCATTGGGGTTCCAGTCAAGCACCATCGGTGAGTCGATTGCAACTGGGTGCAAGCCTTTGCCGTTTTGGTGTCCTTGTTCTTGATGCATTGTGCTTCGTCTAAGATGATGCGGTGGAACTTTGCTTTCTTGGGATGCAGCAGAGGACATCTAAGTGTGAGGGTCTTGTCGTTGAAGTCGATATTGCGGCCAGCATTATCGGCGAGATACTTTTCGAGTCGCTTCAGCTCTTGCGCAATGGTACCATAGGTTGTTAGCACAACATCATACTTAAGCAAGTCTTCCGTGGTTGCCTTTTTGTTATGGTAGAGGAAAACTGAAAGCCTGTGAGAAAGCTTGGTCTTAGTTTGGATCTCTTCTTCCCATTGGCGCATGAGGGCAACTGGAGCGACTATCAAGTTGGTCTGCGGATGGTTTAGTTCTATTTCATTCCATGAAGATGTCTGCGTACTGACCTTTGGGCGTGATGTCGCCGGGCGGGCCAACATAAGTGCCAGCGTGGAAATGGTTTTTCCCAAACCCATGTCATCAGCAAGAATGCCACCCTTGTTCGTTCCCTCCTCCATTTTCTTCATCCATGCGACGGCTAATTCTTGATGAGGATACAGGGGTCTCTTTAACCCCGCTGGCGTGCCGTCGCGGTTTCTCTCTGGGATATCCATATCTGGTCGGATGTTCTGCAATAGGTCATCCAACTCCTTGTCACTCATTCGAGGGTCGTGGTAGGCATCCTGAAGAAAGTTGGTCAAGTGTTCGGGTAAAGCGGCGCCAGATCCGTCCACGCCATTAACGTAGTCAAAGGTGTTGGTTTTGTTGATGATATCACTTAGACTAGATCCGCCTTGCCCTGACATGCCGGATGCCAAGTGAGAGCCAGGGAAAAAGGGTTGACCGGGAACGTGGAATCCAGGAGGCGGCGCCTGTCCAAAGCCCGCGCCAAATTGAGGCGGCATCCCATTGCCGAAAGTTCCAGGGTGTGTCCGCATAGGCATTTGCGCGTGAAGCTGGCTTGCTGGGGTAAACGCTCCGTAAGATCCAGGCATGCGGTTTGGGGGTGGTGCACCAAAACCTTGGTCAAGTGCAACAGGGTCTTCCCACATGGGATCGTTTGCTGCCATAGGATAGCCGATACCGCGAACTGACCCCATAAACTGCAACTCATCATCATTTTGGTCCTCCTGGCTCAAACGCCCAGATGGTTGACTGCCCATAATTCTGTCAAACGCATTGGGCTCAGTTGGTAAGGTGGATGGGCCTGGGATTGGTGACTGTTGGCTGGAAAGTAATTGAGCGAGATCATGATCTCTCTGTTCCTGTTCACGCCTTTGTTCCGCCCTGGCCTGCTCGGCAACAAACATGGAATGCAGCTCTTCATCGTCGTCCCTGGATGCAAGGTTAACATACAAGGTCGCAATAGCCAGTGGATAGGAGGCTATGCGTGCTGAAACTGGCTAACAAACAAAAAAAATTTGGCTTACCCAGTAAGGTCAATGACATCGACATCATTAGAATCAAATGTCCGAGATGAAAAAGGATCCAAGTGCTGAGTAGGCGTTGTCCGCCGAGACTTGCTAGGTCCGGCAGGAGCATACAAGTTGGACGAATCAAAGTCTCGCTTCCGGTTGGGGACAGAACGTGACCCGATGTCGTTCCTCACGAAGCCAGACGGTCTGACAGGAGTCGACATGGCTACTGGAAGGTCTTGTGGCTCAAAGCCTTGGAAGGTCATGTTAGTAGGGATGCCTTGCGGTTGGTGGAGGAAAAAGTCAAAAGGCAGCGGGAAGGGGTAGGGGTCGTCCATTTTGAAGCAGCTGCCGAGGACAGATCAAACAAACAAAAGGGTATAAATATGATGAATGGCGAGCTGAAAGCGAACGGGTGAGATTGTGGGTACGCAGGTAGCAGAGCCCTTGCTAGTGTGAACGGCGAGCGTGAATCACTGCGACAAACATCCGACAGAGGCGTTCAGACACATGAGGACAGGACAGATGGCTGACAGACTGCGGGGAGCAGAGGATGAAAGGGGAGGAAGGGAGGAAGAGAAAAAGAAAAGGATTTTTGTTTGACGCTGGTCAGATGGTAATAATATGAGATGCAAGGTTCAGGTTGAAAGAGTGGTTGAAATGGATTAGGTGGGACAGATGCAGCTCTGACGGAGGGAAGGAGACAAACAGCAAGGAGGCGCAGGATGCCCCCCAAGCCACCAGACGCACAAGAAAATGCGACAAACGGTCGACGCGAGAATACGTACCTGACGCAGATGGCCCATCTTGGAGCCCATGTGCAAGCGGATCAGCGGGGGGTAGAGAAGGCTCTGGCGGGCTTGGTCAGTCCATTCGTTCATTGCCACACACGGCCGCAGTATCAAGTCAGACGGCATGTGGGAAAGCGGGTGGCAGCCTCACCATTGGCGGCACGCTGTCGTTTGGCAGCACGCAACATCCTCTTTACGCGCTCGAGGTTCTGGAGGGCCTCGTCGCGCTCCTCCTCGACGCCCTCAAACGTCTCCCCCTCGAGCGAGTCGTAGATGACCTGGGCGACCGTCAGGTCCTCCATCAGGCTCTCAACCGCCGAGTCTTGGTCGTCAGCCATGGCGACGACAGCGACGGTGATGGCGGCGGGGCCAGCAGCGGCGACGGCAGCACACGAGAGACACAGCAACGCCCAGGCATCCACGAGCCTCAGGGATGGTTGGCCGCCAGATCAAGTCGGGTCAGGAGGCGAACGGGAAGACTAATCTGGGCTTGGAAGCAAGCGGCAGGGAGCCGTCCGTGGTGTCGGGTGTATATTGCAAGGGACAAGAGATGGGTGGAGGATCAGTGTTGGACCTGGTGGTACCAAAGAGGGTTGCGCTGCAGGCTGCCTTTCTTTTTTTTTTCCCTCCTGTTGGTTGTCTCTCAGTCTTATTTTTTGTCTTTTCTTTTTGCAGGATGAGGACGTGCCTCCAAAACAAAAATGCTAAAGCATCAGCCTTTTCCCACCAGAAATGCTACCTTTTTTAGGTAATTTTTTTTTTCGATTCACTGCGTGGTGGAAAAAGAGGCAAAATCAGCCGCGTCACGCGTTGTCCGCGTCCCGAATGTTTTAATTGAAAAGTGACCAGGCAGATGCAGAGGCAACTACAGTGGAGGAGCCAAGACCCAAGGCAACGGATCGCCTATAGCGGAGCAGCTAGCGGAACTACTCGCGGTTCGCCCCCAGAGGGTGTCCTGCCGTGGCGAGCCCGCAGTGGGTAGCTGCACCTACTGCGGGCACTCCCTCCGCTGTGCCCAGGCCCCCCCCGGAGCTCTGCCCCGGGGGAGACAAACGCCTGGGAGCCATGCATGCAGCCCCGGTGGGACGCAACCAACCAAGTCCTCAACATGCTGTGTCATCTGCACCATCCCAAATTTTTTCAGCTTCCATTGGAAAAGCCTCAAAATACGCCATACAAGCGAGATGGGGGGGAAACAACTGCCGGCAGACCTGAGTGTGAGGCAAACTTGGGAGGCGGTACACTGTGTTTCCTGAATTAAATGACTCTCATTATGCATCCATCTGCTACCACACATCCAATATGCAAAATCAGGCTACGAATCATATCTTCCAGAAACCACTTCGGCTAAGAATCAAGATGCAGCCATGAGTGAGGCCGCCCGCCCCAATCACACCCACCCCATGATTGGAGTAATGGACCGGGAAAAAGTGCATCAAAAAACGGACAAGTCGCCCGATGCTCCATCCAGGCCCGGCTCCCTGCCTTTCTTGAGGCGGGCGGGGTAAAGTACAGAGCCTCAATGTCAGTCAAAAAGCCCAAGTCTAAAAAGTACAAACGCTGTCCCGTCCCAACTGAAACTGAACGCCGCCCAAAAGACCACAATACGACATGGCCCGCTGATAAACGCCTCCCACAAATCAAAACCGACACATTACCCACACACGGACACACACAGGCGCCCCCCAAGCTGCGCTCGGACAAGATCATGATGTACCAGCTCAGTCTGAATCAGAATTCGACTCAGAATCAGAGTTGGAATCAGAACCAGACTTTGATCCGGTGATCTTGCTCCACGCATTTTCTACTTTGTGAGTGATCCAATCCCACCAGCTCTCGACAAGGTCGTCGTCGTCCTTATCGCCGTCCTCCTGGCTGCCCGATGTTGGTTCAGTCGGGACAGTGGGGCGCGTAGGCTCCTCTGGCTTCTCGGGTGCCGCCGGACGGGCTGGTGCCGACGGCTCAGCAGTAGCAGACAAGCTCGGCCGTGAGGACTCTGACGGCTTCTCATGGGCGGTTGGCCGCTCCGGCTCCTTTGAAGCTGGCTTGTCCGATGTATCGGGATCTGCCGGCTCCGTAGGCGTGTCCTCAGGCTTGTGTACTCCGATAGGTTTCAGAGGCAATCGAAGCGTTCCGTTGTTGGGGGCTGGTTCGATCCCAATCGAGTCGCACAGCATGTTGTACACCTCAATGTTTTCTGTGCACGGTTAGTCAACAGATTTTTTTTTCTTGGCCCTGAGATTTTGTTCGACTTACGAAACACATCAACCTGACTGTTAGCCGGGTGAGGGAACGCTGGACCACGGGCAATGAAAATTGCTCGCATCAGCGGGTGCTCGTGGTCGTACCCGTGAAGACCACGGGGGTGGTAGACTAGACCCTTCTCCAAGCCCTCTTTGACATCAAATTCCTCCTTCGTGACTACGGCCCATCCTGTCTTTGGAACAACCCACAGCGGAGCGATCCGGGCGTTCTTAGAAAAGTGATAGCGCTCAGGCATGTTGACGTCCCGGAGATAGACTTCGATATTGAGGTTTGTCTTGGCCTTCTCAGCCAGCTGGTCATAGAGGCCTTGCAAATCATCGGGATTCTTCGGGCGGAGGCCGTACAAAGGCCAACCGTCATTGTGCTCAATCTTGTCAATGTCAATGAGATCCTCAAGCTGAATTAGCCTTGTGACATCTGTGGTTGCCATGCCATGATCCGATACGATGATGACGTTGACAATGTTGGTCAAATTGCGCGCTTCGAGCCCGGCAAACATCTGATCCAGCATCGTGTCCACTTTGGAAATAGTGTCCCGGATTTCAGTGCTGTTAGGGCCGTACTTGTGTCCATCAGCATCGACGTGAGGAACGTAGGCAGCGATCAACTGAGGTCGCATATCCTTGGGATCAACAGACTTGTCCTCAAAACCAGGCTTGTCCAGGAACTCCAGGATTCTAGCAACTTTGCGCTCGAGAGTCTCCTTGCCATTGAACTTGTCAACAAAAGCCGGTTGATTCTCCAGAACCTGAGCCTCGCTTCCCGGCCACATGTGAATGGCACTTCGAACTCCCTGCTTCTCTGCCGTCTCCCAAAAGGCCTCTCCGCCCCACCACTTGGGATCAAGGCTCCGCGATGGGTCGGTATAGTAAAATTCGGCCTCAAAGCTGGGATCCCAGAAGCTGTTGCCGACAACCCCATGGCTCTCGGGATACAGACCTGTCGCGAGGGTGTAATGGTTAGGGAAGGTGACAGAGGGGAAAGAAGGGTGCATCCACTTTGGCGAAACTCCCTCCTTCACGAAAGCGTTCAGTCTAGGCGTAAGACCGCGCTGGAGAAAGTCGGCACGAAAACCATCCAAGCTGATGATCAGGGTGGTGGGTGCGAACAAGGCTGTTCCGTTGCTCACCAGCGTCTGCTGGACGTGTGCGCTTTTCCTGTTCTTGGACAGCTTCCAAGCAATCAGAAGAAGAATTGCGAACCCGATGGCAATGAGGGTGTGGATTAATACCCAGCGGCGCCAGCTTCGTCGTCGCTGATACTTGGCATCGGCCATCATGCTGAGGTTCGCCCGATCCATCTCGTCGCTGTCTTCCCGCTCGCTGCTGTCGCCGGTCGAGCTGCCTTCCTTCATTCCTCCCTCTTCCATCTCGTACATCAACTCGCCGTCCTCACCGTGCTGCGCATCCTCCATCAGCCTCTCCCGCTTCTTTTGTCGTCGCGTGCGGCGAGCGCTTCTCTTTTCGGAAACCAGATCCTCGGTCGAGCTGTTGCCATCCATGTTCCTGTTTGGAGTCGACAGCCGCCGCCCGAACATCTTGAGCGCGTTGGGGACAGCGAGTCCGGAGCCGCGGCGTTCTCGCTCCTTCTTCTTCCGTGTGTCCGTAACTAGCTTGTCCATCTCCTCCTCTTCCAGTAAAACTATGCGGTCGTGCGCGCGCAGCTCGCGGCTGTTTCTCGCGCGGGAAATGAGTTGGTCGTCATCGCTATCGGTATCTTGATCACTTCGGCTGTGAACGGACGATGCGTCGTCGTCGTATGCTCGGGGGGAGAGCAGACTGGGAGACAACAGGCTGGAATTGTCCGCAGCCCTGGAGGCGTGTGTATCGATTTTACTCGGAGGCATCGTGAACAGCCTCGGCAAGGCCTCTTGGTGGTTTCAATAATGATACATGGAAGGCAGACGTTCTGCCATAAACTTTCAGGGGGAGGGTATTCGCGGCCTCGAAATTCATCGGCTTACACTATTGCGATTGAGACCGGGGGAAATATCTACCGGCCCCGGGGGGCACAATCTGGCCATGGACAAACGCACGAGTGGCACAGCAAATATGGCCATTGGTGGACTCGCTCCTCTGTAACAGCCATCACACCTCCCAAACGAATGCGAGCTCCAATTATTCCCGTGTCTGAAATTGACGACTTTTATTACCAGGCAATCATCCCATGCTGAGCTTAAGTGGATTCGAGTACCAGCGACAAAGTCAAAATTGCACGAGGGGGTCCACTTTCAGTATTATCGCATTACATAAGGATTCCCGTGTGTCAAAAGCGGATATGCTAGCAGGGATGCCATGCAGCACCACCAAGATGCCCCTCAACTCTCCCACGCGGGCAAAAATAGAGTCACGAGCAAAAAAAGAAGCGATTGCGGTTTGTGTGGATCGAACACACGACCTTCAGATCTTCAGTCTGACGCTCTCTGTCAGTGAAGGTTAGTGATTTGCGTTCAGTAAGTGGATGAATTATAACATACCCCAACTGAGCTAAACCCGCGTGTTTGTTGGTGTTCAGAGTCTGTAATTCAGTACAAGAGCCTCGCCCTGAGGCATTTCAGTTTCTCCCTCTCCATTCATCCCTCAATAGCCTTCCGCCCATTAACACCAGGCATTTAGTATTAATTAAGGGTTTATCAGTACTGTATTCCACTAAAACCCTCTCAAAGACTCCCACCCCGACTGGCGAACCATCCTTCCGCATCATCAACCCCCACTAATGACGTGATGAATATTCTTCCGAATGCATCAACATCGTCAGCCATTGCTTCTTGCAGAACCTCGTTGAAGATAGCATTCGATACAACAAAGTGCTTCTTGTTTTTCCATGCCTCCGCAAACATCATGGGCGACGAAGCTTCCCACAGATACTTTGAAATGGTCCACGAGTGACACAGACCCAGTTTGCCGTCGCAATGCAAGCCCTTTTGGTACGTCATGATTCGGTACGCTTGAAGGAAGAAAAATGTCAGGATGAGGGTTCGCCTGATTGACTCGTGTAAAATCCACTCGTGCCAGAATGTCTTGGTTGGGGCGATCGGGAACAGGGGCAAGTCTGTATTCTGCTTGTGATCAAACTTGGCATGAGAGTAGAGCGCAATCGCAGATGTTTCCACAGCGGAGATGTCACGCTCTGCTGTGGCGCGGGCACCTATGTCTCCGTCAAACAAGCGGATTATCTGGTAGAGTAGAAGAGACTGTGTTTGAGCAAGAGATTCTATGGGTGTGCTAGGAGACGGGGCGCAGAGAAGGTCGTTAACTCGAGACTCAATAGAGCGAAAGATGACAGGAGCATTTGTACGATTCTTTGCCAAATATAAAGCACAGCACGCGTGAGCATCTAGCACAAGGGTCAGATGGATTCATTTCCGATTGAATACACAAAATCATACCTTGGATCGAGCGAGGCATCCCATCTTTGTACACCAGAGGGTGACACCAGGGTGTTTGGGTCTCCAACACCATCATGGAAGGTGCCTTTTTAATTTCATCAATAGCCCACTGTAGCCTATTTGCAATGACTTCTGGCAGTGTGCCAAAGCCTTTGGTTGATGGAGGAGCAACCGCCGTTGACTGTTGGATGAGCCCGAAGGTGTCCTCATCTATGGGGAAGTCAAAGGTCTCCAGGTCAGTAAACCCAACATCAAGGGTTGTATCCGTCGAGTCGAAGCCCTCGCCAAGACTCTCAAGCTGGTCGCACGGCGATGAGGACACGGAATCCTCAATCAGAACCCCAGGCATAGTGTCAACGTGTGCCGAAGATGTCCTTGGTTGAACACCACGCGTCGTACGGGTTGGGTAGACGCAGGGGATGCTTCTGTGAGAGCATCGCTGGCACGACGGCATGGCCATGTCGCAGCGGCGCTTAGCCTTGATGCAGGCGGCGCACGACTTTCGCCGCGGCGGAGGATTTCGACGTTCCCGAGCGGTGAGAGACATGGTGTGCGGAGCAGGATAGCAGCAAGAACAGGCTTCTATGCAGCTTCGATGCGTTTGGATTTGTAAAATAGGGATGAGATGGCGGAAATCCGATGTCAGAAGGTTGATGCTGACAAGAGAGTCCAGGGGTCCACTGGGGATCGACGCCGGGTTATGTGGGGGTGCGGAACTCCGCCTGGCGGAATGCCGTTTATTAGTGGACGGCGTTGCCGCTCGATAGACAACAACGAAATAAGGAACTTGTTTGATATCATCGCTAAGAATCACTTTTCTACATAATAGTCTTGCTTCATCATGGAAATCAAAATGCCATCACAGCATCTCCAATCCACCACCAATATCGAAAATGGCCATTACCCGAGTATTTGTTTGTGGTGCCACTGGTAACCAGGGCGGCGCCCTTGCTCGCCAACTCCGAGCAAAGGATGTCGAGGTTCATGCTCTTGCCAGGAGCCCATCGTCCGAAAAAGCGAAGGCAATGGAGTCCATTGGCGTAAAGCTCTGGGCCGGTGATTACGACAACAAAGATGCCCTCGCAGATGCCACCAAGGGCTGCGAAGCCATCTTCATGAACTTCATGCCCGACTTCAAAGACTTGACCGCCGAAGCCCGCTGGTGCGAAAATATTCTTGGTGCTGGAAAGGCGTCCAGAGCCAAACACATCGTCTACTCAAGCGGGTTCCGCGTGGACGAAACAGACAAGCTCCAGTTCCTCAACCCTCAGGGCCTGGTTGCCACCACGCTGCGCTCCAAGGCATCCATCGAGAATCAGGTCAAAACCGCCGGCTACGAGAAGTGGACCATCCTTCGCCCTGGAAACTTCATGGCAAACCTCTTCCCACCCCTTGTTCGCATGTATCCGGGTTTGATTGAGCAGGGCGTGTGGACGTCGGCGCTCCGTCCCGAGACGCTGCTCCCCATGACGGACACCGAAACCATCGGGCGCTTCAGCAGCACGGCGATCCTAGAACCAGAGCGATTCAGCGGCAAAACTGTCACGTACGCCGATGAACTGCTGACAGCCGGACAATTGATGGAACTGCTTTCCGAGGCGACGGGTCGGCAGCTCAAGGCCGTCTTCCTGACAGATAGTGAAGCGGAAGATCAGAAAGGAGTGAACCCGTTTATTGAGGGTCAATTCTGCATGAGAGAAATGGCAAAATCTGTGGATATCGCCAAAGTCAAAGAATGGGGGGTGCCCCTCAGCAGCTTTAAGGAATTTTTACAGAGGGAGAAGCAGCTAGTTGCTGAAACTTACAGCAGGGCAACTTGAGTAAAAGTTGAAGCTGAGAGGTCAGCATTGCCAGCATTAATAGATGGAAACCCATCGTCATCGTTCACTTTCTTGAGGTAGCTTTATTTCACATCAGAATGCAAGAGAATCGTTTTGCTAAGCATCTTTTCATAACTCTCCTGAACTTCGTTCCATTGAGATCATACATATCGTGTCATTAAAAGCCAGAGCGTCTCTTTTTAACCAACCCAGCAACCAGTGAATTGCTGTTTATCCAAATTCCACAGGGTATTTAAATAATATCCAGGCCACTCGAAATGGCCACAAATTTTGCGCGCAACATCGTGTACCACCAAACAAAAAACACATCCTTCGTTACAGGAACCCAATAATCATTATACCCCATTAAATATGCGCCATTCCCGTTGGACACTGCCCAACATGTGCAACTCCCCAACGCCTATATTTCCCAAATGATGTCCGCTCATAACATTTGATCATAAAATCCCAATGCCGTCGTATGTGTACTCCTGTCCCTGTCCATTGTTTCCTGCATGTATATACTTCGAATGTGAAGTTGCGATTTCGTACATTTTGAAAGATATTATACTACTCCCCTTGAGTACCAGGTCTACTGGTCGACATACTTCTCTTTGGCAGCCAACTGTAAGTAGGTGCGTCGTGGCTCTTCCTCGATGACCGAGCGGATCTCACGGAATTGCTCTGGGTCACCGGTCTACTCGAGTCATTGTCCGGTGGCGTAAGATTCCTATTCGCCTCTCTGGTGGTGTTCTTCGCATACAGGATGGCACCGCTTGATTTCTCAGCAATCGATGAGCCGTCGGGACTGTTATCTTCTTCCTCTGTCGAGCTCAACTCGCCAGGAGAGTGTGTTGGCGCCTTCTTGGCCGTGATCGAATCGTTGTAAGAGTAGCGTCCCGATACAGGGTAAATGCCATCGGGGTCAAACGTGCTGCTTCCTCTCATCGCGGGATTGTGAGGCCACCCGATGGGCATGCTCGACACCCGACGAGGAGTCTGGGGTTCTTGGTTTCGAATGTTGGAAATTAGTACAGGCGGAAGATTCGTAACCCCTTTCTCCTCACTAAGTCTTAAACTATTGTCGTTGCAGTGAGGTAGCCCCTTTGCCTTCTCGTCAAAGCTATTGGGACCCTTCTTGCGATGCAATACTGCTGCAGCCCCACCACCGGCCGCGAGTGCAGCCACAGCCGCAGCCGTGGAACCCCGAAAGTCGTGAAATTGCTGGACCGCAGTCCTGTCCGAGGTCTCGTCGACGAATATCCACACGAGAGCGGAAGTAAAGATGCCAATAACAAGCGCCGTAAGGATGGCAGCCCCCGCTTTGTCGCCTGCAGTGATCGGTCTCCAATTACGCTCTGGAACAGTACGCCCTATATCTTCGGAACCGGCCCCTGGATCTCCCTTGCTGGTGCCACCAGTGTCTTTCGTCAGAGGAGCAGATCGGTCCTGGATCATGCAAGACAGTGTAACCTCCAGTGAAGCCATTTGCTGCCCCACGCCCGTGGAGTTGTCGTACTTGTCCTTGTTCCAAACTAAACCGCACATCCGCTTGTTGGCACCTCCCACGCATTGCTTTGCGGCAGCAACAGCGGACGCTCGCAGTAGCGGCAAGATTGTGTCACGGGTATGAGGGGCCCATTGAGTGGTAATAGCGAGCCATCGGCTGAGATAGGCCTTGAACGACTGTTGGTCAAGGTTGCATAGATTGACGGGCTCGCATGCGACTTCGGTCATGAGGTTCCGATCTGGGCCAGTGAAAAAGACCTTGACACCTTCAAGGAGATTATCAAGGCGATCTTTCCAGACCTGGCTCTCAGTCCAGTTGTACATGGCTGCCGCACCAAGGATCATTCCGCCAGCGTTGTACGAGAATTGGTAAGGGACAATGTTCGTGCAGCTGGTTTCGATATGTGCACCGTCGTAAACGGCCCAGCTCGTCTTGTTGATAAATTCAATCTTCTCCATCCAATCCCATGTCCTGTCCGCCCAGTCTCCATAAGTCTCATTTCCGGTAAATAGGGCGAGTCGAGCACCAAGCGCAAAGAAGCAAGCCTGAGAAATGGAGTTTTTGTAGTTGTAGCCGTTGTTCCACTGAAAAATCTGCCACCGCAGGCCGCCGCCGCAGTGTTCAGTATCCCATCGAGCAGCTTGTGTGTTGAAAACTGCCTGGGCTAAGGCAAGCCATTGTGGTTGGTCCTCGTTTGGGTGAGGGAAGTTGTATTCGGCAGCGGACATAACGGCCAAGCCCCAAAATCCTTGGTCATCGTTTCCTTCGGTTCTGGTTTGGTTTATCGGCATGTAGTCATTGTGGTCGCCAACCTGAAAAAGAAGACCCTGTTTGGTAAGGTTGACAAATTGGTCATCGCCAGTGTATTTCCAGTATTCTGGTTCATGTTAGTGATTGATCCACCAAGGATCGGCCGGTGCCTTTGGCCAAGGTGCTTACATACCAATCAGCGATCCCATCATTGCGCCCGCCTCCCACCCTGTTGGCCAATTAGAATCGCAGATCCATCAGACAGTACGCTGTCAAAAGAAAAGGTAGTGGAAATTATCCTACAGTAGTATGGGTCGGGAAGTAGACCAGGGGTGCCGCCGGGTTGGTCACCGTTGTAAAACGACAACATATCAGTGGCCATATTTTTTGCGATTGATTTGACCGATGCTGCAAAAATGGTCAGCATGGGCCACCACTACAGAAATAATGTGTTTTTAGGCATACTGGTTGAGTTAGGATCGAGATCATAGGCTGTGGCAAAGCCGCTTAGGGCAAGCAGTATGGACGCGACGAGTCCACCGAAGCCGAGTCGGGGCTCCGATTTCCACGTTTGGGCCATGGTGATGACTTGGCTTGGCGACGATGAGCTCAGATACGAAGCGGCGCATTGAGCGACATGGAATCGGGTGTCGGTAAAAGGGCGTAAGCGAAGGTCCGAGAAGGCGGAGGCGAGGATCTACGGGTGGGATGTGTCGTGAGGGGGAATAAGACTGACGAGCCCGGTTGGCACGAGCAGCAAAAGTCGAGGTGATGGGACGAGATGAAATGTCCCACAACAGGAGCTTTTGAGGACAGAGAAGAAGGGAGAGGGGAGAGGAGAAGAATAAAAAGAAAGAAATGATGACAACGGACGAAATGGGGAGAAGAAGGAAGATGGGGTGTGAGAAAGCGAGGTGTGTGGGCAGGATTGGGTGTGGTTCGTGTTGTTGAACCTCGTCTGTTGGCACCATGCCATGCCATGCCACGCCGATATTAAGGCAAGCAAAAGATCAAAAGGAAAAAAAGGCCATTGCTTGTTTGGGTCTCGGGACCCATGGGCTACTCTGAATCTAGGCCGTTTTACAAACCCACTCACGTCAGATGGTGGTGGGAACATGGACCCTTTGGGCTTTGTGGCTAAACCTGCCCGTGTCCAAAGGCGCATCCTCTGTGCCTGGCCGACTGCGGAAAGTACATGTGTATCACGCCGAGCTAGCTTTAAGCAGTGAGCTCTAAACTATAGTCTAAGTAAGCTACTGTACGCTTCTGGTGCCGTCATACAGCAGCCGGCAAATACACAACTGTAACAGTGACATGGGATCGACAAGGAGGATTCAAGGCCGGAGTCGATGACAGCCGTCGGCTCGTCAAGTCCAAAGCAAGGAAAGGCAATCAATGTCCTACCATTCCCGCCAGATCCCCAGGCGCCCAGGCCCCGCGATTGAAAACAGAAAGGCGGAATACGAGCAGTTCTGAGCGCCAGCCCCATGTACGGAGCCGATACGGGTCCATAGGGCTGCCCGGGCCACGGCTCACTGGGTGCGAGCGGGTAGGTGCTAGCTTAGTCGGGTGCAAAATCCTGGCCGGGGACCCACGACTCAGTCTCATAGCGACCGCTGGAGGGGACGGGACGAGAGAAACAACCCAACCGAGGTGGGCGAGTGAGAGGAGGTTTCAAATCCAAGCGTGGCGGGGCGGCCGACAGCTGTGCAGAGACGATGGATGACATGGGCTGATGAGACTGGCCAGCTTCATCGGGACCCATGCGAGAGGCTTGGGATCCATACCATCATCACCTCCAGCTGAACGAAGCCAGTGACGTATCTATCCGAAGGGGGGGTACGGCTAAGCAATAGGCCGTGCAAAAAGAAAGGATAAAAAATAAAACTGAGCACCCTATCGTATATTCATTTTCTTTTTCGGCGCCCAGTGTCGCATAGAGAAACATGGAACCCTGATCCACCGCACGAGACGGTTCATTTCCATGGGCTCGTGTTGTTCCGAGCCGCTCCATTAGCACAAGCGAAAACCTGTCGCGTTTCTACCGCCAGGACCAGACAAGGTTCCAGAACAGACCCGTGGCCATGCAGCCGCTGAGTCGAGGCATACATGCCAACATGCCCAGTAGTCAGCACCAACCGGTCCCCAAGGACGCAAAAGAGCCTTGGCCCAGGCTAGACTCGCCGAAACCGTCATGAGATGAGGAGAACCTGGTCAAGTTTACCTTGAATTCAAGCCACTCGGCGGGGAGCCTGGCCTTTTGCCTCGTTGGGTCCGGTATCCGCTCTCAGCCATCGGATACCGGCCAGACACGGTTGCAGCCGACATCGTCGAGCCTTATTCTTGTACTTGTTAGACGGTGTCTATTTCCGGAGAGCACCGGCCTACTCTCGTACAAATATCGACGTCCGCGTCCTTCTCTATGAAAACGTATCCCATCGGCCGAGACATCTTGACATTGCCAAAACGCTAAATTGTTGCTGACCCTCCGTCCCACAGAGACTTTCTCATCTTCTTGTCTCTGGCTCAAACTTTGCCCTGGCACTAATTATTGAGGGACATGGCACCGCAGCCTGTTCCTGAGCCCGATTGATGCAGCTGGTCACCAAAGCTCTCACACACCACACAAAGTGCGCACATTCGTCCCGTCTTTCCGAGCCAACTGTGAGCAGCAAAAAAAAAAACCGAAGGGGGGAGCACTGACACACTGTTCCCCTTCCTCAGGGATGTCCAATCACAAGTGACATCATCCACCGGGGCGTACCCAGCTCGTAATTTTTTTCGTCATTTTGCACACACGAGAAGTGAAAGGGTCCGTATTTCCCTATTCATCCGAACAAAGGCTCCAGTGCTTGTCCCCATCACGAATCGCCAATGCCCCGGCTAGGCGCAGCTCTGCGGCACAGCGTCGACGCGGGGAGAAGGAATGACAGCATGAGTGTCATGATTGTCCACTGCAGCGATGGAGCGACAGTCCCGACGCTTCCAGATCGCCGGGCGCCATCCCGGTACGCAATAACCTTGAAGCGCCATGGACCCGTTGAATGCATCATCATTTGTCGCTAGATATCCCTTGCGTCCTCGTTCCTGTCGCAAATGATGTAGCATTGGAAATTCATGAATTGACATTCCTCAAGCTGAACGTTACGTAAGACAAGGGAACAAGGTCGCTCAGCCACAGGTCCAGCAACGAACTGCCCTGCGCCGGAGAGTTCGGCGAAGTGGCTGAGGAGAGGGGAACAGTCGCCATCATCACGGAGTGTACAGACAACCTGAGCCCCCCCCGTAGCGTAGCCTGACCCCGTGCCCCTCTAACCTGACCCCCTTTGCTCACGTGCTGACCTAGGTCAGCCGAGGTTTATCCGGATTTTTAATGTACTAAGTACTTAAAGACATAGATTTTATGAAATTTATATAAAATCTAATAAAATATATTTGTATTTATATTTATATTATATAAATATATAAGAATAAGAATTATATACTATCTTTTCCTTATATTTTTAATATTTTAATTCTTTATATAATACTTTTATTTTAACTTTTGAACTTATGTATCTTAAGGTATATGCTTATGTAATGTAATGAAAACTGATACCTCTTTGTTGCTGACCTGAGCCCCTTCTAAAGGGGGTCGGGTTAGAGGGGCACGGGTCAGTTTGCGCCACAGGGGGGGCTCAGGTTGTCTGTACACTCATCATCACGTGTCATTACGTCGCCAGCCACCATCCAAGCTGCCCTTCAGCTGGCTGGCCCAACGAGGGAGACTACCCCACAGCCACGCGCCGACTCATCCAATTGGCGCTGGCGCAGAGGTTGGAGACAGATAGCGACGTAACCGGGCCGCCGGGCTAACTCAAGCGCATACCTTCCATCCACCCAGCCCTGCTGCCATTCTTGGACTGTCATACTGTGGATTTGTGCCTGAGGCATGGAAAATAGGCATCACGAGCGTCTCCAGCCTCGCATTAGTACCCTCTTTTTTGGTGCCCGTCGCCCCAGTGGGCAACGATCAGACCCCGTCGGCGGGTGCTTTGCAGAGATTAATCGAGACACGAACCTGAAGCAAACGCCGTGTCGCATCCATCAGACTCTAATTGCCTGTCGATGCATATCAGGTTTTGGCGTCTCAAATGCTAGCCTGCACTGTAATCTACCCAAAAATAACCCAGCCCCCGGACCACTGAACAAAGCCCAAGGGCGGCGGCTTGGTCGAAATTAGTGCTGAACCATGACATACCTGCCTGTTAGCTCAGCACTACAGCGCTCTCTCGGTACTGTAGCACCTACCACGGTCAGCAAGGGCCCCCGTTCCGTTGCCTCCGTGCCTCGTCACCCCGTGCAGCGCCTCACTACCAGCCCACCTTGACCTCTCCGGCCTGCTTGTTTCGCCTTGGCCAGCGCAACGTCTCACAGTAACTTGCCACTTTCATCATCTAGACTCGCTTCTCCAACCTTTTTCCTCTTCCGCAAACCGTCACGACACAACGCAGCGTTCCGTTCATCCTTTCCTCATCGATTCATTTCTGACGCGCCGACTCCGCTCCCCTCTTCGAATCTCCCTCAACCACCCGCAAAAATGCCTGAGCAGGAGGCCCCCTACGACCCCTACATCCCCAGCGGCCAGCAAGGCCAGCAGGGCGGCGGCAACGCGAGAACCCAGGCGCTGCAGGCTGTAAGTCGATCATATTGATTCTTTTGGCGTCGCCCGAACGATGGAGGTGCCCGTGGATTGCGAGACTGAGCGACCGATGACGATGCATGGACGGATGGACACTTGGCCGTCACCCGACATTGGCGGGCCACATGAAATTGACGACACGGCGGCGTCGTGACAGCCAACTTGTCCCACGCCATGCGATGCAAATTGTCGACTCGTTTGGGGGTTTGGGCTTGAAGCACTTTTTTCAGCCATTTTGCGACGAGCTCGCCCAACTCCTCTCGTTTCTGCGGCAATGGCAGCTTGCACACCCCTGTGTCAAGCTTACGGGGAGCGGGCTCTTGCTCATCAAACCCCCTATTACCGTATCGTCGATCGCACTCGCAATCCACTCGCGCAGCTCCAACCGGTGATGTTGAGAAGGGTTATGGCAACTAGTGCTAACATGAAACCTCCAGCAAATTGATGACACCGTCGGTGTTATGCGCGATAACATCAACAAGGTCTCCCAGCGTGGTGAACGTCTCGATGCTCTCCAAGATAAGACCGACAACCTGGCCGTTTCCGCCCAGGGCTTCCGTCGCGGAGCCAACCGAGTCCGCAAGCAGATGTGGTGGAAGGACATGAAGATGCGCATGTGCCTAATTATTGGTATCATTATTCTGCTCGTTATCATTATCGTTCCGGCCGGTACGTCAGCTAGATTTGGCACTAAAGTCGAATCAAAACCTCAAACAGGGGCATTGTCAGAATACTAACTGGTGGCAGTTGTTGCTACTCGCTGATACCTCTCACCGTTTTTGGGTAACTCGGTCTTCATGAAAATTGCACATGAAGACTTGACGACATCGAATATCGCAAAGCTACGACCACGGGAAATGGAAACTTTGGGCAACGGGCCATCATTGCAACGGAACTATGTTTTTTTTGAGCAGGGTGGATTTGTTCATGTAGGGCCCGGTCATGATATGCGGGCAACTCAGCTCTCTGGGCCCATACCAGGCCAAGACGTCGGCGAAGTGTTCTCGGCGTTGCTCCTGGAGTGCCAGACCGGGCTACATGTATGATTGAGGTTAGGCGTTCCCCGATTAATTGAGATGTATTCCTTTCGAGATTGGGCCCCTTGTTTGAATTCTGTGACTTGTTGCCTCTGCGGGGATTCAGTATATATTGCAGCCTCGATCGTTTTGAGCTGCTGACTGTTGTGGAGTTTGGGGTTAAGACAGAGATGGCGACCCCTAAAATAGAAATGAACATGACATGTGCACAAGTGGACAGGCATGACGACTACTGGCTGCCTCTCCTGGGCATTGGAACTAATCACAACAACAAAAGTTAAAGCGTTCATGTGCGGAATAGTTATCGCCAGGTCTGCACTCAGAGTATGAAGTAGAGAATGCTATGGCCTGTTATGATCCGGTCGAGACCCCGTCACTGACTCATCAAGCCCTACATCTCCAGCACTGGCGTCATTGCGAGGTGGGCTCCCACGTTGGTGGCCCCGGATTTTGCTGCAAGACGCAAGAGGATAATGCCAATTGATCGATAATGCCTCATCCCGATCTGCACTTAGCTCAACATGGTTAACCGACTGCACGCTCCCGTGCCGGTGGTCGATTGGGGCTGCCCATAATACATGGAGGAACGGATCCATTGGGGTGGTGTTTCATGATATGTCGTCATGGTAGCGGGTGGTCAGAGAAAAGATGGCGAGCGTTGTTAGTTCGCACAGGACAAACCGCAGCGGGATGATCCAGGCACGAATCATGAATCACCTAATGCAGCCAGGTGCAAGACGTAGAAAGAAAAAAGAAGGCACATGTCACAGCTTGGTCGATACTCAATCGAGGGAATGCTGCATATTACATATGCAAGAAAGGCTCGGGACAATCATTACGCAGGGGAGGGAGGCCGCGGGAAGACTAGTGACGGGCTCGGTCATGCATGTCGGCAAAGCGTTTACTCACTCCACTCTGCAACGCAACGCAACGCAACGCGCAAGATCAGCAAAAAAAAAAAATGTCTCCTCTACGAATGCGCACGTATGGTCCGATTTTTTTAAGCTATGAAGAAAGAGTGCGCCATTGCTCCTTTTACAAGCCACCAAGTACACTGGAATTAGGCGCTTGAAAAGGTCATATGGCGTGAGGGTACATCATGTTGTCCAAGTAGGAAGTGAAAAGCTGCAAGCAAAGGCAGCCACCCTTGTTTATTCAAGTTACCAGGCATTGCCCCAGATGTTAGTCTTGTGAAAGTTGTTCTAAATACCAGAGACATTGGGATCAGCTGTGTTTAACTCACTACCAAGCAACGGGTGGAGGCGTTTGAGGCTTCCCGGTACACTACAGACTCAACAACAAAGGCTCAATGGATTCAATAAACGTATGATTGTTTCCGTGCCATTTACCAGCTAGGTGTTTGATAGTTACTAGCATCCAGTTCTTGTACCCGGCACTTGACGGGTACAGTCTATACCTGAGGCTTCGGTCTTCCACCCGTTCTATCACGGCATTTCTCCATTCCATCACCTCCCCTCCCGCAACAACTTTCTATTACACCAAGCCAGTCCGCTCCAATTAGCTCTGTAGCTCAAGGAAGATGTTTCCGCCACAGCCTGCCATTCGAGTCGGTGTTTGGCAAGCTGCTCCCTGCCCAATTGCTCGCGATGGTGTTGTGTAGGTCGAGGCCCGGTGCCGATCTCTCAACAATGGCCCCTAATGCCAAGATCCCGGAAGTTTCCCAAAATCTCTTCTTCGAAGAGAACCCGAAGCTAACCATCTTGATGGCCTCGGCGTGGCCGCCTGATCTATCAGCGGTGCCTCCGTCACCAACTACCCGCATCCATACGCAAAAATATCAAGGAGTCCTTTCTCCGAGACTGCGAGGGTCTAAATTCTAGCTAATTGAGCAAAACTTTCGACCACCTCTTTCTTTTCATCAGGAAGGATCACCACACTTTATCATTTCACCAAGTGCATTACGTTGCCTCTGGTAGCGAGAGCAAAAATAAACCCAAAAAGAAAACATACAACAGCGAGGATTCCCCGGTCGTCACCGACCCGAGTACTAATTCACCGCTTCTCAGCTTGACTATGGGAGAGCGGACGGGATCCCGTATTTTCTAAGAGCTATGGTCGTATGTGAAGGGAAGACGTCGACATACAGTTCATATGGCTGTGCAAATTATTGAAGAAAACGCAAGAAAAGAGCAGAATGGTGAGTGCTCACAGACCATCGCCTACTTTTCGTATGTTGTCTGACACCCTGCTACTCCTTTGACGGACAGACGGTTGGGGCTCTCCACCCATTGAGCAGCTGGCTAGAACCACAAAGATCTTAATCAAATATCTCACACGGCACAAGAGAGAGACCGCTTGTCTCCGTGCTTACACAACTGTTAAAACCGTGATTACTTATTTTATTTTATTCTACCTACTTCCCGGCTCCTTTGGTGGGCTTTCCAAAATAGGAGGCTGCACTAAGCCTAGTCCAGCAGCGGATAAATCATATGACTTTCTGCCATGTCCACGATGCCTCGGGCTCAACGACAAAACCACCATTGACGAACTAGAGTCCAGCTACCCTATACTAAATCCTTGATAAAATTATTTTATTATTCGAAGTTCAATTATAAGAATCTACTCGCATTATGGAGCATAGATTACAGCCCTTCCGATGGCTACTGGTAGGTTTCTCAAAATATTTGAATAATCTGAATATCAAATACGTAACTTATTCATAGGCCGAAGCCAAAAGCACCGCGACTCTCTTATGAATAACAATCCTTAGTGATTATTACTTTTCACTTTTTTTTTTCTTTCATTGTTTATGTTTATGAAACATTAACAATTCATGAATTTTTTTATTTCTTGCTAAGGCATAGCATAACAATCATTATATTATAGCTGGGAGCCTTTGCAGCCTGTGAACAATCCCAACAGCTGCCCAGCCAAAACGCTGCCAAGAAGTAAAGATAGCACGCCAAACTGGAATATTCCTATTAGTTGTCTATGGAATGCGGCGCCTATGGTGATGTAAGTTTTGATGCGCCCATATATTTTGTTTCTTATTAATCTTGTGTAGAATGAAGCTGCAATGGTGAAGGCTTGTGCCACCTATTGTAGGCGTAATATTGGCAATAAATAGTGGGATAAGTGCCCTATTTGTACTATGGTATGTTCTTTTTCTCTAGTGCCTTTAAGTTTAATAAATCCTTTCCGTGTCTATTGATGCTGATCCTGTGGAGGGCTGGAGATGAACCTTGGACCCTAAATATTGTGTGTATTCTTGCAATTCGGTAGCATGCCATATGGGCGGAGATGAATGAAATTATTACATAACGGTCTTGCAATGCTCACAGCTCATGTCTACTAGGGTCTGGGGATATGAAATGTGTAATACTTGATGATTCCTACTTGACTATGGACGAATTCTCTTTTCTGCTAAAGGAATTCGCATGTTATTAAGTCCATATCCAGCGCACATAACAAGTCTACTACGCGGTAGCTGGAGATACACTAAAAGTTTCATTAGCCGCTTGAGAGCCCCTTAGAGAATACAGTGACTTACTCGTATGCAGTGACAAGAACGTTATTGTCATTGCACTGTACATTCGAGGAGCTGAAGTAAGAAGTTTGGCTATATTCCGATGAGCAAAGTGTCTAACTGCATTGTGACGTTGATGTAAGCATTCAAGTATGACGCAAAGACTTACGGTTTGCACCAAAACTGGCTTGGTGTAATGTATTCATGAAGAACCCATGCCAAGCAATTTGTCTGTTCTATGGGTAGGAAGCAGAGTTAGATTATATTGAGTGCTTGTCAAGGGTGGAAAAGGCTCACTGTTACAAACGCATGCGCATGCCTGCTTAGCATCGGCAGAGTTTGTAGAGGTTAATCGAACAGCTGGGCCTACGTAATAGGGACATCCCCGGCGTTCATACCGCAAGCTATAATTTTTGCTAATGTCAACTGTGCTTGTCGCGATGGTTGTAACAGTTGCTGTCTTGGTACTGATGGAAGTTGAGGTTACAGTCTCTGGCGCAAGTGTAGTCTAATATCGCTCTGGTTAATTCCCGAAAAGAAGAACACCATGTACGGAGAAAATGCTTACGGTTTCTTCGAAGATTTCTGTGGTGGAGTAGCGAGCAGTGGATGTCACAAAATCTGTGGCGGCGACAAATGTTTCCTCTGCAATGTCGATGTCTGTCATTGTTTTTGTTTGCGTGGCTGTAACAGTTCTCGTAACCGTGACAACCTTGGGATCCTTTGCTGTAAGGAAACAACTGCAGCCATCATGAATTTGCTGTTTACTAAACAACGAAAGCACTGGATTCGGTGTTGGAAAATCAGCATTCTCAAATTATGGCATGAGGGGAATCTTTCTCCTACCGATTGGAATAATGATACGCGGCTGGAGACTGGGTGATGGTGGTACGACATCACGCCTCACTTCGCCAGTTGTTCGAAGACCACATATGGTTCTACAAAAAAATTGGAATTAGTTAGCAAATACTATTCTATGTCTGTAAAAAGCTTCAGAGTTGGAAACTCACGATGTCGTTGTACTCGTTCGAGTGAATGTGGCGTCGGTTTCAGCTGTAACCGTAGCCACTGTGGTGACCGGTGCCAATGTCACATAGACAGTATTGGTTACAGATTCATGGTCGACCACAGTAGCAATTTCAATCACAGTGGTAGTTATAGGAACCTAATCAGAATATACTTGAGCTTACCGTGTACAACGAAGATTGCGAGGGAGCGGTTTGATTTACCTGCGAGGTTGATGTCTGCGTTGTTACTGTAGTAATTTCATTTGTTGCCGTTGAGGTAGCTAAGAAAGAAATGGTGTCAGTTGGTAAACCATCTCGTTTCGTGGGAAAGATTTATACCAGTGGTTGTCGTGGTACGAATGCTTAGGAAATCGGAGCAAAAGGGTGAAGCTACGATGCTGCCAAGCGCCTTGAGGACCTTTTCAGTGTCCTTCCCATCACATATCCCTCGTTTTGTAGGGCTTGTAGTTGCGAGGGTAGCAAGGGCACCAAGAATGGAAAGGTGTGATAACCAACGCATCATGAGCCTAGGATTGTATGGACAGTGAATTGGGAATATTAAGAGAGCGCTGTCTGCCGCATGAGAAAAGACATGTCTATTTACCACTTTTATGCCACTCTGGATGTGTTGAAGCTGGAGGGTGCTAGTCACATTTCGATGTTTTCGTTCAGTTCCCCACGAGGCTTCCAATAGCGTAACACACCATAAGCGCTAGATTAAGCCCTAAATTCCACTTTTTAAGACGTAGTGTCTTTGGCTTTTAAGCTTATACACTTTGGATAGCCCAAGTGTCCATAACTGCCAATGTCTGAGGACGGAAGATCACTTGACTTTGTCCTGTTATTGATGCCATGCGAAGGGACGAAATGGCCAGACTTAGTAGAGACATAATTGGGCGTGAGGTAAATTAGACCAGAGGCTCAAATATCTAGGGAGACGTCCTTATTCTGCAATCGAGCAGGCTCACAGTCTTGAGACTGAGCTGTCGTGGGAGAGAGCTTGGGGCCAAACGCCGCCAGTGGGGTCATTTTAGGGAACGTTGGATAGTTTATCCACCACATCTTACTTTGAGGGATTCACACCGCCTCTTAGAACTCGACAGCTTTGCGAAACCAATGGGTTCCATTTTGGGGATGGGTTGTGGCCCTTGAAGTCTTGCAATGATTGATTACTCTATGAGAGTAATTCATTGGCTCTGGCAAGAGCATGAAGACCCACGAGGCATTCTGAATGTATTGGGTTAATGCAGTTGTCTAGAAACGCTATCGGCGCCAGTGTCTTGCGCAGTCGAACTATTGATTGTGGCTGGATTCAGCTCTAGATCGGGCTGCGCCGTTTGGCTGGGCGAGAAGTCTTAGAAAAGCTAACGTTGTTGGTTCCTGTGGATCAATTACCAAGAGTCAATTGATTGGGTGGATCTGTGACTTTCGAAAGTTTATGCACATATGTGAGCTCTATGATGACTTGCCAAGAGATTTAGTCCTTCTAGTATCAAGCCATTTTCTCCACATGGTGTTGAAAAGATTAAGACAGAGATGTATTGTAGCGAGGTAAATCGGATATGCTTGCCGACATCCGAAGAAGAAAAGTCATGACTAAGTGCTTCAATGAGCCCTCAAAGCTGCGTGCTTATTTGTGTTCGGAGGTGAGCCAGCATTTCGTCTTGGCATTGTCTTAGTGGACTGCCAAGTGTTCAGTTGAGTTCTAGACCTCAGCCGGCTCTTTTTTGCCTTGCTTCCCCAGCCAGTCAATATTCTGCTCACAGCGAAAGTGGCTAGCTGAAGGAACCGGCTACATGTTGGAGTGTACACATAACCCAGCCCTCCCTGTAGTGCAGCCTAACCATATGAAAAATTTTGACGTCGAAGATTTCTCAACGCCACGGCACATACTTTTTGTCAGAACAATTTGCGGTGCAATGTCTTCTACTCGAGTTGTCCTTGAAAGCACTCTAGCTACCGTGGATATATTGGTGTATTATTCGGAATGGCCAATCACTGTTAGCTATTCTAACTAATAAGAGGGTACAGCTTGGCAATCAACTGGTAAATTAGCCGTGCTTGTTGACCAATTAAACATTCATAAATACGCGACTTAAATTGCTTGCAATGACTGCGATCTATCACGGGCTTATTGAGCCATATTTCTTCTTAGATAACAGCAAGATTTATAGATGGCGACAATCAACGTGACTAGGGTCAGCCCCTTCCATTCTAGCTTTGCAAATATCAACCCACAAGCGCAAACACCAGAAAATACCACTCCTGCAATGTATCATCTTCAAAGGCTGCGAGAGAACCTCAGATCACTCGGTCACACCTGCTTTGAAGACACCCTAGTCTCCGAGTCTCCGGACGGAGATCTGAAGGTGATCCTCGAATCGCTGTGTAGGATGATCTTCGTAGCGCGGTTGGCGTCCTCTTCCCTAAGAATATGTTGCTTGAAGCCAGATGTAGTCTCAGTGTTGAACAGAACATCGGTTGTGGCATTTGCGACGGTAGTAATAGGGGACATATCTGTAAGCAATACGTTTTCGAGGGCGTCGGCAACGACAGAACCTGCTGCACGGAAGGCTGCCTGTTGAATCCTGCCTACGGACTCCGCAAGATCGAACAGCCCACGGAAGTTTTCTGGGTTGGAATAATAGAGCGTCTTCATGTCTGCGCTATACCATGTAACGAGCCACCAATCTTTGCCAGTGGTGAAGACGCCAGTGTTGTATTCAACATTCGGCTCTTCCCTGCCCCACTCTCCATTAGAGATAATGCCCCATTCTTGGCGGTTCTTGTAAACATTGCTGTACTTGTGCACCATGCTGACGGCAGCGATAGGTTTGCCAGTCTCGTTTCTGATCCAAACGCGAGCGGTTTGCTTGGTGGCGCTCATGATGTAAAAAGGTGTAGATTTTTGGTGATGTACTTGTGTCAGCAGAGGCGTGATATCGGGACTTGCCAAGGGGTATATCAGAAAAACAAAACTAAGAGGGTTGAAATTGCAATGTGAACGCGTTTATTGCGGACAGAAGTTTTTTCTATGGGTTTCCTTCCCTCTTTGATGTGCTACAGAATGGTAGAATATGTCGTACTTTGTTAGCTCTGACTAGTGATAGAAGCCATTTCCGATTGTCTATTAGAAGGCTCCGGCATTGCCGATGTCCACTGTGACGCACTAAGTTGTGAAAACTTGCTGCTATTCGATGTCACAAGGGCTTGTATACGGCTGAATGGTGCAGCATTCAGCCAGACGTGTCCTTGATATCCAAAATCGCGTATCATTAAAACGCAGTCAGATTGCGCATGTGCTCGCGGATATATCTGAAGTAAGAAACTGAAGTCGGTTTATGGCTGGCTAAATATGTGCATTTGCCTCAATATTGGTCACACCATTCATTTTTTCCCCCACCATTTTGCAAGGAGATTGAAGTGGCTGGCGGGACATGTTTGTTTGGGACAACTCACAAAATACTTCTCAGCTGATGATAGCGCATCGTGTCTAATCATGCTTAACTATGTATGTCAAAGAGGGGCGTTGTACTTTAGTCACGAGCTACAGACGCCGATGCGATGCCATGAGGATAGCGTGGAATTGATTGGGCTTAAAACGGGTAGCTATTGTACAAACTATCTGCCACTATTGAAACCAATGCAAGCTGGTTGGGGCATGGCGCACTTCCCGTCTCTATCACCATCCAATCATCTTGGCCCCTCAATGTCGTGGCGGTTCACATCCAGTGGGCTATTTTCAGCTATTGTACACAAGACCTCGTGAGGAGAAATGATGGGAGACCGGTGGCCTGCCAGTGCTTTTTCCTGGATTTGCCAAGAGGATTATTTGGCTACATAGCCGCCGTACTCGTCTGCCAAGGGTACTGCCAACCAAATGTATCCATAGTGGCACATAAAGGCAGTAGTTGGGAACCAAATGTTTTGAGCAAAGCGCCGATGTCCAAATAATACCCACCGGTGGTGGGGTAGGTTTAATATCTCATTTTTGTTAGCAAAAACGGTGATACTACGGTTCCTCTCTCGACTCCGTAATGGGGTGCCAAACATGGAGGTTAAGCTTGAGTAGATAAGCTCTTGACGGGATCCCGTATTTTCTGAGAGCTATGGTCGTATGTGCTTAGGAGTGCGGCAGAACGAGCTTTTGTCATCTGCGCCAATCCTTCCAACCCGCTCCTTGAATAGCCTGCCTGAACCGTCAGCTCAGAGGATAAAAACCTTGGTAGTTTCTTCGGACAAGAACGGTAACACTTTATTCTACTAAGTATGTGGCTGTCCCCTATCTAGAAATACTTTGTTGCTTGGTAGATCTTTGGTCGGAGACCCTAACCTCGAGGCCCGTCTCTGAAGCGCGGCCCAGACTAGCAGCCAAAACCTCAAGACAGAGCCGGATTTACTCTTACCCGACCACCCACTTCAAACTACGGAGAGTCTGAGAGCATCCGATTTTTACATACTGAATTTTTTGGTTACACGGAACAATTGGTTTTTGTTTTATGATAGTTGGCTGTAATGTGACTGGTGAGAAAGAGCAGCGCGTCCGCAAAAGCTTAGTCTGTGTTCGCCATCCCAATATATGTACCTCTATATCATGACCCTAGCCGAGCAGGCAAGTGCAACGGGTTTAATTTGTGCTTTTTACAAATAAACGAACCCTCAAATTATCATTTTCCCTTTGAATTCATATTCAAGGATATCATTTTCGCAAGGTCTACTTTTTTGGGTTTGAGAGGACCGCTCACCACGGTTATTCCCGGACTCAGGAGAGAGCCTTGTTAATCCCTTGGTATCGTTTGCCCAGACCAAACTGGCAGCTAATTTTTTATGTTATTCATTGTATATTTTGTTATTTATTTATTCGTGTCATTTATTCTCTTGTTCTTATTTGTGAGCATTATCTTTGTGGTGCTTGCGTTGTTCGGGTTATCGGTGGGTGCTGTCAGTGCTGTTGGCGCGGTTGGGGTTATTAGTGTTAGTGTTCGAGTCCTCTGAATGGAACAGCTCAATGCAGGTGGATATAGAAATTTCACAGTGGGAGCTGGGTAAAAAATGTTCATTGTTCTTAAATTCGTTCCCCAGAAGATGGCAGAAATGTGCGACGATCTCAAGCGGGTGATTCAAGATGGAGAGACAAGTGGTAAAATCGACCCATTCTCTCTAGCCACCAAATATTCGCTAAGATTTGGAAATCCATCATTTCCAGAATGGGAACGGTAGGATGGGTCGAATGATTCTCAATGCGATTATTTTTCGTTCCTTGGGGATTATTATTCCTATTAGAGAGCGTGAATAATATGATGCGGAATATATGGTGATAAAAAAAGAGCTTCTGGGGAAATGAAAGGGCGTGTAGAATATGCGACGCATATTCCTAGGGTACAGAGGCTCTTCAAAAGTTGAAGCAAAAGGTACACGGGAAGTCGAACAAGCGAGAGGCCAAAGTGTGTTGTCAGCTGCGGTGTCTTGTTCATTCCATAAGGCCTAAAATTATTTTATTTTATAAATTCATTATTATAAAACAATCTTTTTAGACCTTGTATTATTTGGGACTGGTCGTTATGATGATCGGGCGGGGTGTGTACGGGATTAAGAGCAAACGGGGCGGATCGAGAATGGCTAAACATGGTGATGACGACGAGCGACAAGGCACGGTCGGTACGTATTTCGTAAAAGCGGTGTTCAACTCGGGTAAAGAGAAATTTGGGATGTGTTGATTGAGTGCGCGGAGGCAAAGGTAATTTTGGCTTCATGTCGACGCCGCGGAGCTTGTCTGTCCCTAAATCAACGACCCGTCGGCGTCATGGCTTGTAATATTAGAGCTTTGTCATTTGCACCCACACATTTTTCTGACCAACCCCATTAAATAACTTCTTAAACAAAACAGACATGAATTAAGTATGTTGCAAATAAACGCGTCTCTTAGAGGGAGAAGCCAAGCGATCAACAAACAAGTATACTTTACTCTCTCATCGTTGTTTGAACCATGATTCACACAGGCGACTCGTCAACCGAGCTGGAAACCTGGAGAACAATAGGGTAAAAAAGCTGCTCGAGCTGGTTGTTGCATTGTTTGACGCTTGGTTTGTTCGCCTCGAGGAAAATTGGGCAATTTGATTTTTCTCTCTTTTAAAGACCCAGGGGCCGCCTCGGTCCTTTATACCCGATTCAAGCCTTCTCTTATCTTGATGGGACTTGTCTAGCTATCCCTCATCTCGTCAACAAACAACCATGTCAGCTGCACCGGTGCCCAATGAAACCCAACCGGGGAGCAAGCAGGAGGGTCAAACCCACCGACCGGGGACAGCTGGCGTTGGCGCCATCGTAGTGCTCATTATATTCCTCCTTCTAATATTCTCCTACACCTTTATAGGCTTCCTTCGGGACCACTATGCAGCCAAGCGTGTTTCTGATCGAGCCGGGGAGGGTGGGCCCGGACGGACGGAAGACTCAGCCCAACAGGGGGAGGAGTTGAGCCAGATGAACCACGATAATCGGGAAACGGGCAATTGAAGCTCTTGGTGGATCTTGGGCCCCTCGGGACAGTGTGCGTGTCTAGAGAATACCTCAACAGCCAGCGAATAGAAAGCTAACGATGGCTTCACAGTGAGAGCTGTCAAAAACAGCCACTTGACAATCGACGGTTCCAATCCACAAACGCCACCGGAACCGGATCCATGCTTAGCACGCAAGTCCAATATAACAGCCAGTTAAACACCAAGGAATGCCACAGATGGCTCCACGAGTGAGCGTCAAGGATAGGTTGAGAAGCACCGGGGAGGGCCACCAAATAAACAAGCATGCACCGCAATTAACTGTGGAGGATGGCTGCTCCTAAAGGATGGGATGGGATCAGATCATGGGCAAAACAGGACTCCTTGTTTTGATCGACTCAGGGGACTGTGATCGCCTCAGGGCATCTGGACCAGCTTGCTGGAATGGGCAATCGGATGGAACTATGGCAAGGTTCGTCTCGGAGATATTCAGAGAAGCTGCATTAGCTGCTAGGGGTCTTCTGGGGCCGTTCCCGGGGTGCTAGGGCAAGATAAAGTAGATGCACGGCACTGCCAACCTGCATGACCCCGAGATAGACCGAGTACTAATTGAGTTGCATCCGCACAAAAACCCACCTCTTACAAAAACAGTGAGAAGGCGCAAACTCGAGTCGACTACCCTACACCTGTACCGCGCTAGCGTACCCAGCCGATGCTCACACGTGACCACCCGCCAAACACCTGCACGTAGGTACAGCTTAGCTCTCTTCTGACCTACGACGACACGTCTCAACCGCGTCAACGCTGCACAACGATGGCCTCACGTTCGTCCTCGCCTCAGCGGGGGCGCTTCCGCACCCGGTCACGCACCCGAACACGCTCGCCAACTCCACGATCCGACGTCTCTCGTTCGACCGACCGCCACCGTTACGGCTCTCGTTCCCCAGCTCGATCGCCTACACCCCCGCGACGAAATGGTCGCTACCGGAGCCGTACCCGCAGCCGAAGCTGGAGCAGAGGACGTGATCGCGAACGCGATAGCAGAGACCGGGACGTTACCCCGCCGGGCAAGAGCACTAAGGTAGCTCATTCTGCCTAATCTCGAAAACCCGGCTTCAACTGACCTTGCCCTAGATAGTAGTGGAGCGCCTATCCAAGAATATTAACGAGCAACACTTGTATGAGATCTTCGGTCAGTTCGGCCGAATTAAGGATCTGGACCTGCCTATTAACAGGACTTGTAAGCTGGCCCCGACACCATCCATCACAGAGCCCTGGTCCCTGAACTTTGACTAATTACTGACCGGTCTCGACAGTTGGGACCAACCGGGGCACAGCCTATATCCTTTTCGACCATGAGACCGATGCCGAGGCGGCTATTGCTCACATGCACGAGGCTCAGGTGGATGGCGCAACAATCAACGTCTCCATCGTGCTGCCCCGTCGCAAGCTATCGCCTGCTCCTCCGACGGCTAGACGTGGTGCCAATATCGATCCCAGAGTCCCGTTTGCAGGCCCACGTGGGGGTCCTCTGGGAGCCAGTGCTGGAAGGGGGGGAAATATGGTGGGCGGAGGTGGCCGTCGTCGTATGTCACCGGGCAGTAGGTATGGCCCAAGGTCGGACGTTTACCGCCCGGGATCTCGTTCTCCCTCACGGTCGCCCGGCCCGCCGCCTTCGCGAGGGGGTGGGAGTCGCTACCGCAGCCGTTCAAACGACTCGTTTTCCGCGCGGTCGCGTTCCAAATCTCCTGCGGCGCCGAGGCGTCGGGGTGGCGGCCGATACGACGACCACGACGTTAGACGTCGTAGCGCGAGCCGAAGCAGCTACGACAGCTACGGTGATAGAAGCCGATCCCGCAGCCGGGGGCGGGGCCACCGGTAAGAAAATGCGCCAACCGGTCAGAGGAAAAGTTTACCGAAGTGTATGTTACTACTACGAAAACGAAAATGGGATTTCCGGGTGGCGTTCAACAGGGAAGACGGAATAATGAAATTGGTCCGTCTCAGGGACTTTTATTTTAGCTCATGAACAAGTTTGTGGTTACCGCGACCCGCATCATCTGCGACCAGCTAACACTTTGCCAGATGGAGATGGATGCATAACAACTCGATAGGGGACGTTTCCGCAAGATGGTTCCCGGAACCCCGGCCCATCCTGAACTCAGCTCGGACCTATTGCCGCTTGTGTTGGAGAGCGCCCCATCATTTCCCCTTTCCAACATCCATTGCCTTGCCTGCGTGAATTTACGTTGAAACATTGCTATGAATATCCCCTCACCCCTGAGTTCGCGAGTGCTTGGCTCTCATCTTATCTGGCGTGGATCATCGACCACGCTGCCGCCGACTGCCGTGCTCTTTACTGCATGCCCACATCTTCTCCGCGCCGCTCCGTTGCATTAGTCCCTGGACATACGAACAGATATCGGCCCTTCCAGGATTTCTAGATCTCATCTATTATTTGTCATTTTGCACTCCACAGTCAGGGCGGTGGTGTGGGGGGACGTGGTACGTTTGGCGGGTCTGGACTGAAGCAACGACTCGCAGCCTGGTTGTAACTGTTCGCAAATGCTCATATCGCAGAACAAAGGATCCTCTCGCATCAAATGCAGTGCTGAGCAGCGTAACACGAGCTACCACGTGCAGCTTGCAGAGCACCGCATGACCTCAGCTGAGCTGCGCTTATAGGGCTGAGTAACATTCCTCGCCCGTCGTGGGCAGGCCTGCGACAAAGCCCGTGCGGTACAGGCATGGTTCAGGGGGACAACTCGGCCGATACCTTCTAGATGTCGTTTGGCGACGAGGGACTTAAATAGGACCTGCTTGGGACGGGCCCGTTCCCACGGTCCAATGCCACTCATTTGGTGACCATTCGTCATCACCCCGCCACCAAACTTGGCTACTGGGAAATGAGAGTAATAATAATAATTGGGCGCGGCCCAACCAGCCTTTGACAGCAGTTGACCGGATTCATGGATGTTGCAACTTCCGTACGGGTCGAGTCTTACGCGATCAGCGTCTCTGCCGGGGTGCCCTGAGTGTGCCACAGCCTCATGGCCTGGCTCACCCCCTCGCGCGGGACAGATTCATCACAACCTCGTCATCACATCTCATTCTCAGATAATACTGGCAGCAGCTTGATCTGCAGCAGCCATGGTTGCGGGCAGCAGGCTACTGCAACCTTCAAGCATGTGATCCATCTGCGTGGTAGCCAATGGCAGGTGGGAGAGATCAAAGACGGGATGATGGGATTCTGGGCAGGTCGCTACTTGGCCTCTGCGGGTTACCTCAGGGATTGTCGTTGGAGAAAGGGCCTGCATGAAGCCTTAAAGGTCAACTAAGCCAGTCTCGGTCCATTTTCGGCTTCTCCGAACCGCTTCCCCGTACTGCCGCTTCAGGTATCCTGCATGGTACGACCGAGGCAGGCAAGTGGCGTATATCTTTCGTGTGGGCTGTCCGGGTGCAGTTGGACCCAGCTCGCTCTGGGAGGGGGAACTCTCTGCTTGGTTAAGCCTTGTCATCGTCTCCGGGACGTGCTTCGGGGATGTGTCGACGTAGCAATCGCGAGCTCGCTTGAGTCGTGTCCAAGTACTACTAATCAGCTTGCTCTGTTCGCTTTTTTTCCCTGTCCATCGCCGCCCCACCGAACTGGGGTTACAGAAAGAATCGGCCGCGAACCACACCATCACGGGGCGACCTCAGCTCCGTGAGGGCAGTAAGCTAGCGAGCGACAAGGCTTGGCGTGCGGATAGACGCACGTCACATATCTGGCCCGTCCCACGACGGGGCCTAGCTGGGACGGGCCACACCCACACAGGCATGGACATTCAGACACACACACACACACCAACAGCGGCTCGCATATGCGCATACATCGGTTCGGGTGGGAATAGAGACCGCCAACGGTTTGGCGTCTCCCGAGAGAATGGATGGGCCGTTGAGGCTCAAAAACCGCCACGGTGTGCAAGCCACGATGCACTCTCGCATCGTTGCACAGCACGGTACCCACCTCGTCGGTTCGGCGCATGTGTAAGAGAAGCAGAGGCTATCTATCTCCGATGCGCTCCTTGCCCGGCTGGTCCTGCATCGCATGCCGGGCATCTCCTCTCCGGGGGCCACATGACGGGACCCCGGCCGCCTGCTGGGCTATCTTGAACCGCGCTTTCGGGGTGTAGAATCGGATACCCCATACAACGCAACATCCGTGGATCCGTGGACCCGGGGTGCGGCAGGCGGGTGTGGATGCCGTGAGCGACAATGCCATGCGCGGCTGACCGCGTTGAGGAAGGGGGAAGGGCGGGTAGGCGGGACACGCCTTTGAATTGAGGGCATCCTTGTCATGCTGCGTGTCGTGCCATCATGCGGGAGACGAGATGTGAGCCTCATTGGGAAGCGCAGTTACAACGCCGGCAGCCTGAGATGGGCTTGGGCTGGCCGACTGAGAACGAATATAACCTCACGCGCCCGCGACCGCCAGCATGCTTCTCGAGACCTTCTACACTCTTCGAGACCAGCGCATGCGCGGGTTGTCCACCTTCAGGTGACTATCCTTTCCCCCTCTTCTTCACCGGTGTTGTTTGCATTGCATTCCCCCCGTGTGGTCGAGGTTTGACTTTGTCATCTTACTCTTTCCTGCTCGTGCACACCATCTTCTTACACCGACACCAACGGCTTTTGCCTGCATCCGTTTTAGCTCCCTCGTCGTCGTTGTCGCCGCCATATCATTCACTACCTTTTTTTTCTTTCAACCACACTTTTTCCCTCCCTCTCTCGGTCTCTTCTTCCTCTCCATCTTCGCCATGGTCACAAACGTTCTATTCCTCTCACCTCCTCGACGGCCTCTGACTCCAGATGCTCAAGATCCTGATCCTCCACCAACGCCTCCAGGAGGACCCCGCGTGCCTCCTCCTCAACCCAACCCGCCACCCTCTCCTCCACACACTTTCTGCTTGTGTTCGGATTCCACTCCGCACGCAGCTCCCGCGTATTGGGCGTTTCAAACGCGCCCATTACCCCCCGGCTCAGCAAGCGTCGACCAGCTTCCCGGGGTCAACAGGGGCTCCATTCCCGCCACGAGGGACTTGGCCAAGGGCCGCCCCCTGACCCCTCGTCTGTTTGGAGACTTTGGGTTTTGCTGGAGGGGGGAGGATCTGGAGGCTAAGAAAGAATGGGACGTGAGCAGTGGTCAAGGGTGATGAGCGGGCAGAACGGGGGGGTGTGCGAGTGAAAGGTCGAAGAATAAGGAACCCTTGATGGCGTTTCCTGGCTCGTCTTGTTTGTTCGGCGGGCTCTTGACGGGCAAGACCTAGTCTCGATGGCCATGACCATGCTTCCCGTGGGGCGATCACGCCAGGGTTCCGGCGATGGCCAGGGATGGCTTTTCCACCCCGTCCTTATTTCTCTTGCCTTGCCCCCTTGGGCTTGGCTTGGAGAAAGGGTGGGAGGCGGCCGCGGATCGAGGCCGTGATTGCGAGATCTGCGTGATTGGGGCCGTTGAGGAGGGGGGAGGGCATGGTGATGGGATTTGTGGGGGGGCCGGTCTACGACCTGCAGCCACGGGCAACAAGGCCCTGCAGCCAAGGTGAGGAAAGGGTTTGGCGCATGAACGTCGGTGTATCCCTGTAGCGACAATTATCGGGCGTTTTATAATGCTGACCACGGAGAGACGGTGTCTGCTGCGTGGATGCAGGCAGGCAACGTTTACATTACTGGATTCGGAAGAGGGGGTCAGCGTTTTTCAGCTTATATGGGGTTCGGATGGGTTTGGCTTACTTTGGATCTGCTTTGGGCATTTGGCATTTGGACCTTGATCATTTTTGGGGGGCTTGGTATTTTTGGTTGTTTCTGTTTTTTTCCGTTTGGAAATCTTACTGTTACAAAGCGGGAAATATTGTCATATGCGTGCACGTGTCCATGGACCATGGCACACCATCCGCATGTGGAGTGGATCACGGTTCTCTCAACGGTTTGTTAGCGGAGTGGAGTGTGGGCTCTTTTTTTTTTGCCTCTCTTTTCTTTTTCCTTCTGATGTTTTCTTTTTCTTGTTTTTTTCCGTCGGTTTATAACATGTACCTGAACTAGGGGCTTGGCGTATCTCTTGAGCAACATAGCAAGGCGGACAGGTGTTTTGTTTATCTTTGGATATTGGTAGGACAATGATTGTGGGATAATGATAGCTAGAAACAGAGAGGTTCGGCAGACAGGCTGGTCTCGGTTTGCCCCTCCCGTCGCTCGCTCGCTCGTTTGCTCGCACAGGTATCCATGTCGAGGTGGTATTGTACGGGTATCTAGCGGTACGGCTTCGTTATTGCCGTGAGCATCGTCGACTGCGCCGTAGACTGGGTTTCACAAATGTCATCCCACGAGGACGCAGAGAGGAAGAGATAGAGGTCACTGCTGCTCCTGGCGAGCGCGTGCCCAAACCCCATACCCACTCTCCTCTGACCATTGCATGCGGCTACTGCACCTCTCTCTGAGTCGGTCGTTGTCGTACTTTTCACTAAGCGGCCCTGGTCCTGTTTTTGGCTTTCTCGGTGCCTTTTCCCCACAAACCACGGGTCCCAAAACCGCCCTGATGCACATTAAATGGGAGCTCCACCGGGAGGGGCCACATTCGTCCCATTCTTTCGTTGCCCATGCTTGTCCAGCGATGCTAGCATTGTAGAAATGGGCATTGGCTCTACCCTAAAGAAAGACCTGACGCCGGATTCATCCGGGCTCCAGCCGCAGTGCGGCCTGCCTTGCAGAGAGACGCGCCCTGACAGCGGCTCGTTTTTCTCGTACCCGCGCCCATGTTCCATGTTCCCATGCTGCTGATTCATGACGGATCTGGTTTGTCGCTTCGCGCCAGCCATCATGGCCCCTCCTCCTTCTCCTCTTCCTCGTCCTCGTCGTCTTCCCACTCACAGCCCATATTCCCCGCTCTCAACCCCCCTCCCCCCCTTTTTGTACCCTCACTTGCTAATTGACCCCTCCCGTCGTTATCCTAGGCATGGGCCTGGCCTTCCTCCAAGGGCAGGCAACTAAGGTGCAAAAAAAGAGGAGGCCCTCAGTCTAATCCTCCCCGTCCATGGTTCCATCCGGACTGGATTACAATGCCATGTCCGTTCTACTTCTCCATGTCTTAGCTCCAAGTAGCCGCCGTGACCTTCCGGGGCACCCATTGCACGTGTGAGCCTTGTGACTAACAACTTTGCTGCGGCTTACACTTTGAGTCTGGGGGAGGTCTGGTCCGTTTTTCCCCTCCCACGCACGCCCACACCCCCCTCCCTTGCATCTCGCTCATTAGCATCGTTATGGCAAGCGCCGTTTGGCACTTGGATATTGCTCTATCCGCTGTCACGGATCACCGCGTAATCAATCACCCGTTTCTTTTCGTGACGCCGCTTATCGGAGAGGTGAAAAAAAAAAACACGAATAATAAAGTCAGGACCTCGGCTTCCAGTAAGGCCCGAGTGACGAATAGGAAATGGAGAATGCCGAGAACGCACGGGCTACGGCGCGGGAGAGGCGGGACGGCGAGACTGGCCTTTGCCGGAATGTAACACTGACCTTGGCTGGAAGAGCCAAGTCTCGCAGGCAGGCCTTGAACCTTTTTCTTGGTGCTTGCGTGGAGTGTATGCGCGCTTGTGTGTATGTGCGCGGGTGTACAAGGGAACATATCATCCCGAATCCCAGTCCCACGAGCCACTATGACACAGACTTTGAAATGCTGAAACACCCGTGATAACTTTGTATTTTGCGAGATAACACCCTGCTTTCCACGAATGTGATATCCGTTCCTCACCCGAGCATTGCGGCACAGACAAGAGATGTGCAGTGGCCCGGGCGTTGTGGATGCCATCCGCTCTCTCTTGAGTTTGGGGCATCGGAGATGGTACCGTAGGCTATTCCTGAGTTTACCGAGGTGGAGTGCTTCATCCTCATTCTCCTCTCGCGGAACCCTTCCGGTTGTGGGAAACGGTTAGGGTAGACGAGATCCCTCTCGTCCTCAACCTCGGGCATTCAGCCGATCAACGGCTTTGTGCCTGATGTGCCGCGGATGAGGAAATTAGTTGTTCGGAATAGCCGAATACCTGCTTAGGAAAAACCTCTGGTTTGGCTTCATATTGGACTTGGGCCGGAAGAGCAAAGCTGAGAATCGGACTAGTGAGCTATGATGTTTTCCGGTCACTCCGGCTGATACTTCTATGAAGAAGCATCTTGGAGGAGGAGATTTTTCTTTCTTTCAGAGAGCAAAATACCCTGATTGAACATGAAAAGAACAAGTTAGACCGAGAGGTTACGAATTATATGAGATTGGGAAGATAACATTTCGAATGAAGGTTCATGCGTTGCGCCAGTCAATATCGCTATCCCACGTTGTCTTCGGTTGCGAACCGACATAGCTACATGCGAGGTGGTTTTGAGTGGCCTGGGACCGTCTCGAGAATTCAGACCGGTCACTATGATTTCATCAGCCTGATTTAAGACGAAGGGGGTCGCCCTCAAGAAGAATTCTTCCCAGTTTCTTGTTTTTGAGACTTAAGGTAGCACTTGGATGTGATAGTAGAATGAGAATCGTCACTGGAGGCGACAGAACCACCAATGGAGTGCGTAATCAACTAAAATCACCATGACTTGCCATTCTAAATAAATCCCTGGAGCCTTTTGGCTGGAAGCGTACATGGCACTGTGTCTCGAGAGAACGCGCAATCAGCAACGCAATGTTAATTTCTTGAAGCCTTCAAGGTCCACACCTGGACAACACTGACCCTAGGCCCATAGGCACTGAATGACCGACCCCGAGCCACGGGCCCAGTCACGATATGATACAATGAGTGCAACTGGGTTGGGTCTGTTTAAAAAGAATTGCCGTCAATTGCGTCGTTGGATCGAAGGCGGTGGGGGTTAGCCTACGTCGGAGGGCATCGAGGCTGCTGGACCAACATCCATTGATGACTGTGGGCGGCTGGGTGGTTTTTGGTTGACGCTGGTAAAGTGCTCCGTTCGGGGCTCGGTCATATTCACAAAAGGCCTTGGTTGGCGGTGAATGTAACCCGTAGGAGACTTAGGCATATGACATTGAAGCCATGCCCAGGACGAATCTATGGGAGTTAGTTTAAAAAAAAAAGGCCGACGTGATTCATGCATAAATAATAGAGTTTGATCGGGAAAGAGACTTTGATGTCATGATAAATGTTGATGTAACAATGAACAGTATCTTTTCCTTATGAGTCAGCTAATCACCTAGAAGTGCCTACCCATACTACCAAATGATTCCCTATCAATTGTAATGCTTGGAGGTGCGAGGGTCTGAGTTGGGGGAGTTTCTCAAAGCAGTTTTGATGTTAGGGAACCAGTTTCCATAATGGGCTCGGAAAAAGCGACCAAATCTGTGGCAGCCCTAGGGATAGGCTGACAGAGCAGCGCAGAGTGGCATTAGATAGATCCGACATTTGCGCTAAGCGTCCATCTACATGGCTTGAGGGACCTCTGGTGCCGAGAACTCGGACTAGATCCCAAAGTATAAACCCTGAACCCTGCTAGCCGCACCGCTAGTTCTGTTTGACCAGGGGTTGTCCCTCCGGATCAGGACGAGTATCATCAGCCTCATTTAGTTTGCCTAACGACATTCATATCATGGCGGGATCTGCTTCCATGTTAGACTCCAGCCTCTTCTGTTTGACATGATCAGGAACCAAAGTATCACTGTATGAGAAGCAATCGTCCCACGTGGTCGAGTGACCGGTTTGTTGAACCATGACGCTGATCGAGATTGAGGGAACTGCCGCCTGAGCCAAATATAACAGGATCGAAGCACTTACACCTAAAGGGTTCATACAATTTAGAAAAGGTAGATGATTGTATATATCGGATTCCTTTAGGTATTTTGTGTAAATAGAACATGTAAGGCCTTCTTGCTGGTTCTCTTGGAAGGGGACGCTCTGGCGGACTTTTGCTGGAATCGTTGTTGTCATTTCGGGACATGAGGCGGCCATCACCGACTATAGCCACACGGCTGTGTTGATTTTCTCTTTCACACACCATGAGCACGGGATATTGAATAACAAGCCTAATTGTACAACATGGCGTGGAAACATGTACGGGGACACCGGGGTTTAATGATCTGATGATGTTAGCACATTATGCAAGCTCTAAAGAGGGGTGAATGTAGCCTTGATACTGCCGATTGGCTTTGTTCGTGGGGTGCTGGATCTCTCGGGTCAGGTGTACCTTAAATTCTGGGCCTTCCTGTGGGGTTGAGTCACCCCAGCAGCTCTCACATTACACTTTGTGGCAATGGAGCCATGCTTTGGCAGATAGGGATGACAATGCAATGACGGCCCCGCCCGCCGAGGAGGGAAACCAACCCGGGATGGCCAAATTCCACCCGAAGGCCCCTCAAGCTCGGCCTCAAGCACAGTTGTGACTCGTCATCTCAGGTGCCCGATTCTAGGTGGAAGCTGAAGCCCGGTCAATCTGGAATGTGACGACACTGGCTTATGAAAAATGACGTCGTGAGTAACTCGTCCACTGTTGGAATTTGCAATAATGTAGTAAAGTTGAGCTGTGCGCCGGGTCTAGGCAGTCAACGTAGCAACAAGAGCGGAAGCAAGCTGGGAATGGTCCCTTGAAAAGGCCTGGAACAAACCGCAGTGACCAAGTGAAGCGTAACCTTGATGCCAGCTGAAAAATGCCCGCGATCGCCGGGTGCTTCATTGTTGGCGGAAGTGGATGGAGCTATCCGGTTAGTAATTGATTGGAATGTACCTTAATCACTTGATGGACAGTGTCAAGTTCCATGTGGGGCACAGTATTCGCTCACACCGAGTGGGAGAGGGCAGGCGCCTGTGTCTGTTGCCGGTGTGGCAGTTGGTGGTTCCGTACCGTGTTAATTGTATCCCCAGTTTCACTGTGCGAGCGAGGACGTTTCCGTCTGGTTCATTGGAGAAGAGAGTTTCCGGTTTCATCACTGACATTCACACTGGGTTGTGCCGTAACGGGCTTGGAGCTGTTGGTCAGTTGAGTCCCTTTCCTTCTCTTTAGCTTTCCATCTTCTCCTACATCCTCACGGTTCTGGGCCTTTGCTTGTTCACCACGCCAGGCCAACCCCGGTCTCGTACATTCATTCATATATTCCAATCCCGATATTTCATTCATATCCTGGCTTTCATCATCGCAATAGAGCTCAACTCGGTTTATCCCTACGAAGCGACTGGACGCGGCCACTTTCACTCCTTGTCCTCCTCCGACCTGGGCGGCAGAATATATCCCACACCAGTCCTTACGAAATCTTGATACATTGTTTTTCAGTTCCATCATAGCCATTCATCATGTCAAGATACGGGGGTGGAGATAATTATGGACGCGATCCGTATGGCGGGAATCAGTACAGCGGAGACCAATTCGATCGAGGAAGCGAATATGGAGCAGGGGGCCAATACGGAGGCAGCCAATATAGAGAGCCCGGACACGAAAGAGGACAAGAAAGGTTCAACCCAGATATAATCTACGAAGAAGACTACGACTCCTCCACTCATACTCGCTCGCCGCTCTCAGAAACCCTGGCCGCGCTTGAAAGCGAAAAGGCCCAGTCCTTCGATAGGCCCCCCAGGTCTGAGAAGCCTCCGAGACCGATGAGGCCTGCGAGGCCAGATTCCCTTTTCCCTCCTGAAGTTCCCGAGGATGATGAGAGCGCATACAGCCCCGATGATGATGATGAAATGCGACCGACGTCTCGAGATGGTTCGCGAGGCTCGTCTGCCAGCAGTCGATCCAATTACCATCGCTATTTTCATTCAAGAAGAATCAGAAAAGGCGCCATTGAGAAGCCTTGGCTCAAAAAATCAGACCCAAAACAGAAATGGGCCACGATATTTCCTCTAATCGGCATTATAATAGGCCTTGGCATCGCGGCATTCCTTGTCTGGGACGGATTGAGAAGCGTCGTTCACCACAAGTACTGTCTCGTGTTGGACGATAATTTCGCTTCTGGCTTCAACACCAAGGTTTGGACCAAGGATGTTCAAGTTGGCGGTTTTGGGTAAGATCACACACCTTGCTATCACGTTTGTCGCTGCTAACTCTCCCACAGACTTGGCCAGTTTCAAATGACCACAGGTGGCGAGAGAAACGTCTACATTGATAACGGTACTCTGATCATCAAAGCTGAACCCCAAAATCACGAGCGTATGGAAAGACCCAACACCATCAACCTGTACAAGACGGGCACCTGCACGGGCAAGGGCTGGAAGAATTGCGTTGCCGCGACCAATCTCACGGCTGGAAATACCAGCGTCGTGCCGCCGGCCCTGTCAGGTCGCATTCATACCAAAAAAGGTGCTTCCATAAAATATGGGCGTGTTGAGGTTACGGCAAGGTTTCCCGAAGGTGATTGGCTGTGGCCAAGTATTGGGCTATTCCCCGTCGCGAATGTCTACGGGCCTTGGCCACGGTCTGGCCAAATCGACATCGCCCAGTCTCGAGGAAATAACCATTCATATGTCCAGGGCGGCAATGATATTGTCAACTCTGCTATTCACTGGGGCCTCAGTCCGTCTACTGACGTCTGGTGGAAAACCAACACGAAGCGCCAGGCTTTGCGTACCACCTACAGCCACAATTTCCATACGTTCGGGCTGGAGTGGTCGCAAAAGTATCTTTTCACCTACGTGAATAACCGCCTTATTCAAGTCACGTACACCAATTTCAAGAAAAACATGTGGCAGCGAGGCGGTTTCTCGGAGTTCAGGTCCAATGGCACGCGCGTTACTGACCCGTGGACCGAGACTGGTGACAGCAACGCACCCTTCGATGAAAAGTTTTACTTGGTCATTAGCCTTGGCGTCGGCGGTACAAATGGATGGTTCGCAGATGGTCAGTCGAGCAAACCGTGGGCAGACAATTCAACCACGGCAAAGAGAGAGTTTTGGACAGCTCGAAAACAATGGGAGCCCACTTGGAAGCGGCCCATGATTGAAGTTAAGAGGGTCAAGATGCTCCAACAATGCGACGGACATGAATTGTAAAATATTTCAATCGTTCTTTTTTATCTTTATGTGTTCTAATTCCTTTATCTCACCGCGAAATACCTCGCATAATAAATACTTAAGCGATCCAACGCATGGTGCTTATTGCATTCATTCCCTTCACGGCCGACTTTTTACTCAACATATCTTCCGATCTAATCGAACCCAGGGCGTCCAGCAACTCTTTACTCGCATGGGTAGCAACGTGAAGCAGACAAACTATTCCAGGGAACTTTGAGTGCGTCTCACAACGGCACACCGATTTACCCCGACGAAATTTTGGGTTGATGGAAACTTCCCGAATGACGAACAGGGGGTATCGTTTTGCTGCAGTTTTGGGGCACCGTGCCAATAACACAGCCCGGCCATCTAACATACCTATGAGTAATGTATGTTCTTCCTAGAGCATTATCTGATTCAGGCATGGAATTCTTGCCAAAGATGCTTGGCACATTGACGCTGATGTGGCTTATCGGTTCCCGCACCTGCAATCATGTCCAAAAATCGGAGCTCAAAACCATACGTCAGGATCGCAAAAGAAACTTCCGTTCAAGCTCCGGTGGAAATTACTTCACATGACTCTAGGGAAATAATTGAGAAGTGTCACCAGGCCACCCAGATGAGTCAACGTTCAGTTCGCGGTGGAGATATACTCCATACCAGACTGCCTTGATTCCAAATATTTTCCAGTAATTGCTTCTACGAGCCGAACCACGGCCACCTCAACATGTAAGAGATCACTCCATGGGTGAAGCATGCAATAAAGTCATTAATTATTGAAAGCCCAGATCCTGGCCCCTAAACAAATTCGTCAAGCTTGTCGCCGCATTTCTAAATCCTATACCTAAAAGTCCCAACGCAGAGTCCACCTACTCTTGGGCAAGAATTCTGGTAAATTAAAAGTGGTCATCTTGTCGTATTCAGTCGTTTGGGAGCTATTGCAATATTCACGGGCCTCGCCGAAAGTTAAACCAGGAGAGTTGGGTGAGAATACGTCAGCCATCGATCGGGCTTAGAAGGGCCTAAGCCCGTGGCTGATAGGCCGTTGAAGTACCTGGATTACGGAGCTATCTAAAATTTAATCGAACCTAACAATCAGGAACACAGATTAGACACATTTGAGCCTTATCCAAATTAGAGCGAATACACTGGTGTGCTTGCCGGTTTGGTAGCGACTGAACCTGAAAAGATTGGACAGAGGATTCAGCATTTCCTAAAATTCGAATGCTTGGTTATTATTTTGAATAAAAAATGTTTGTCCAGTGATACCACAACTGCCTCTGACTTCGGTCCATCGTTCACAGACGACTCTTGTGGCTCTATCCCACATTCAAAACAAGAGGTTTGGCCGAAAGGTGTCTCTTTTGCCACCCCAAAGATGATCAGATGGCCAAAATATCATACTTAAAAGAGGTAAAGAATTATCTCAATGTGCACGATATGACTCGAGTTGGGTTTTTAGCTTTATGATGAATTAGGGTACACGTTCGAAAAGTATCATGAAAGTGGCGGCACATCACCGTGAACGAAGCCAATTAGATGCATATATATCGCGAAAAAGAACTTCACTATGATTCAGAGGTTTCATATTCAAGATGTTTCTATTTCTGGCGACAAATACGCCTGGCCCGTTACTTAGCGCGAGCCAGAGCTGAAGGTGTTTTGAGGAATTCAGGTACGACGTAATCCACGGGTGCAAATGAATCAGACTATGTCATTTCATGAAAGATGACTCAAGCCTAAGTATACCTTACGCCATGATCCGTAATTGAAAAAGCCAAAAACGTTTGCTCGGATGACACTCAAGCTTGCACCTTGGTTCAAGCTATGGGGCAGAGCTGCCTTGCAACCCTCCGTCTGTACAGTCTCGCAGACAGTACATATCCTTTATATTTATAAAAAAAAAAAAAATAATAAAATAAAATAAAAAAAATTGCAAGAGATATCAAGTTCATATGCTTCTAAAAAGAACTTGGTATATGCGACCTTGTCACTCTGACCAGTACCAAAATTGAGTGTAAAGCGAGTGATTGTCTCATCCAAACTGAGACCGGAGCACATGCCAGAAATTTAAGCCACCGTGTGTCAAAAAGTGGCGTATCTTCTTACCTATTCCGTCCAAGGCATAAAGTAAGGCACCGGCTTCAGCATTAGACCTCTTCAGCCACAGATGCAGAAA
Source organism: Calonectria hawksworthii (assembly GCA_020975415.1). NCBI lineage: Eukaryota > Fungi > Ascomycota > Sordariomycetes > Hypocreales > Nectriaceae > Calonectria > Calonectria hawksworthii. Next base: position 393,972 of record JAHXZK010000001.1, on the reverse strand, counting down.
AGCAAAGCATCCACTTTCTAACTCGACACGGCAGCCATCTTGGGTCAGCTGGACACTGTCACACCAAAATCCAGCATCTTCACTTCTACTGTGGCGTCATCACGGCCATAGAGCCATCCTGCCTACCGCTTCAATTACATCTAAATGTTACAGCAATGTGGGAGGAGCGCCTCGCCACCACAAAAGCACCGCAATGCTGGATTCTGCCGTGCATCTGTGTCGTCTTTAGCGTCATCTTGAGCCTGCGCCTCTCCTTCTCCCTGCTTCGCTCCACTCACAGGTTCATTATTGCTCCCACCTCATAGCAGTGATATTCCCTTACTCGTAGTAGACTAACACTCGTCGCGCCTAAAAGAGGGGCACCAAGAGAAGCAGCTGGGTAGACGACCTCCAATACAAGCCCAACAAGAGCATCAACAATCACTCACCCTGCCAATGATCTTCGACTAGCTTAAGTCTTGTTCAGACCAAGCGGCTTCTCCCGCAATCATCTCGCCATATCGCTCCAGCATCAGCCTCGAGCCCACCCGCGTGGCCCTGCTCGTCTCGTGTTGCCTGTTCGAGGCCTTGCCCATTCGGCATACTCGTCGAGCTTCTCGTCATGAAACCCAAGCTACCCCACTAGAAGCATTCCTGCCACCCCTTGGGGTTCATGCTAGCTATGATCCCAAGAACACCATCAGACCGAGATGTGTCACCCATCTACTACCCCAAACTCTGGATAGCCCAAAGGCGTCGCCGAGGCTGTTACTCTCACGCCCCCTCCATTTCAATGCGTGTGCCCGTTCTGGCGGGACCCAGGTGCAGGCCTATCCATGGATTAGTTCTCGTTGGGTTCCGTCGCCTTGTCCGTCTTGGGCATGTTCTGCTCTGCTGCTGTGGCTGCATCTTATCGCCGTGTTGCTTCTTAACGTCTTCGAACCCTCGTTTGCCGCTGGCCTTGATTTCCTTCCCTCTTTTTTTCTCTCCAGACCACAACGTCCCAACTACGGAGGATTATTCCTCCAGCCTTCCTTTTGTAAGTCTCCAGTCCCAACTACCAAGATCACAGGCATCTCGAAATCCTTCCCTTCCTATTCCCACCCCAGTCATTCCTTTCAGCATCAGTTATTGATACATTAGCAGTTTTCTTTCCCCCACGATCCTTTCTCTACACGTTCCTTCGAAAATCCCCCACTCAAGACTCTCCTTACTGCTCGATCCAACGAGACGAGCCTTTCAGACTTGAACAGTCAATTCAACCAACCAACCTAATTCTATCCTTTTCAAACCAAAATTTTCCTTTTCGAAATAACGCCTATTTGAAAATGAGGGGCTTTCGTTCTTATATCAGAAACCCCTCCACGGCGGAGTTGGAAGCCGAGGAAAACAGACGGGCGAGCAAACGCTATTCACGCATGTCAATGGCACTGGCGCCACCTCCGCTCCCTCCAGTCAACGAGAAGGTTACACCCAGTGTTGCAGATATTATCGCTTCAACTACCAATGATGAATTTACCAAAACCCCGGCCGGGGGTCTCAAGCACGAGGCTATGGTCACAAACCTCTACCAGCAGCAATGTTCTCAGCTCTGGGTAGGTGACGACTCCGGTGAGATCGAAGGTGTGCTCCTGCGTAAAGCCCATGGTCAGTACATCGCCTGCCCTCCTCAATTAGGAATGTCTCCGTTCGCCGTTGCTTGTGCCGCCCTGGATGTTACAGTGAGTCTCATACAACACATCTTTTGTCATAAATAAGCTAACCAGGTTTACAGTGCGCCATCACTGTCAACTCTCGCATCATTAAGACTTTCCTGCAATGGGCTCCTCCTGGAGCAAGTGATGTGCCCCTAATGAATGGCCTTCGTATACAAATCCTCCCAAGCATCACTGATCTCCCTCGATCTCGCAGGAGTCAGTACGCCGCATTTATTTCCGACGTTTCTCTACTTGTCGTATGGGACGATGAGGCTTCAAACTTGATCTCTCGCGCCAAGGGCATCGAATCAGAGCTTATGGAGCTGGTGTGGAATTCTGACAATGTTGCGGATTTTGATGAGAGTCCCGATGCTGGTCTTGACTATGAAATGGATGAAGAGAGTGGTGGTCATGGTCCCGAATCGCGTCCTGTTCACCTTCAGAACGCCGTCATGATTTCTCTCACTCTTATTCTCGTCCTTGCTTCAATGGGCGTCTCATGGCGGCAATTGGCTATTCAGGTCTCAATTGACGGCAACTATAAACGGCTCGGTCTAATCGCTCTCTTTCCAGTTCAGATGTTCTTCACTCTCTTCTTCGGTCAAGTCATCATCGGTGGTATCATGCAGATCTTTGGACCCATGTCACAGTTGACTACCAACTCAAAGTTCTACTCGGCCCGCCTCCCCAGGAGATTGCAGACGGCTGCCCTGCCTCATGTCACTATCCAGTGCCCCGTATATAGAGAGGGGCTCGAAAGCGTCATTGCCCCCACTGTCAAGTCTATCAAGCAAGCTATGTCTACGTACGAACTACAGGGGGGCTCTTCCAACATGTTCATCAACGATGACGGACTTCAGCTTATTGGAGAGCAACAACGTGATGAGCGAATTGACTTTTATGCCGAAAATAGCATCGGCTGGACCGCTCGCCCTCGACACATTGACGGTGGCTTTGAACGCAGGGGCAAATTCAAGAAGGCCTCCAACATGAACTATGGCCTCATGATCTCTTGCAAGGTTGAAGAGAAGCTCCAGAGGATCAAGCGCCATGACGCCTGGAGCCAAGCGGATGAGGCTGTAGCCTACGAGCAAGCCCTCGTGGAGGTCCTCGAAGAAGACGGCCGCGCATGGGCTGACGGCAACATCCGTATCGGAGATTACATCCTCCTTGTTGACTCCGATACCCGTGTTCCCATCGATTGTCTTTTAGATGCCGTGTCCGAGATGGAGCAGTGCCCTGAAGTGGGCATCATGCAATTCTCCTCCGGTGTCATGCAGGTTTCCTGGACCTTCTTCGAAAACGGAATCACCTTCCTGACCAACCTGGTTTACTCTGCTATTCGATACTCTGTTGCTAATGGCGATGTTTCCCCTTTCGTCGGTCACAATGCTCTCATTCGCTGGGCTGCGCTTCAACAAGTTTCTTATCGAGATGAGGATGGATATGACAAGTTCTGGTCCGAGAGCCATGTCTCTGAGGACTTTGACATGTCTCTCCGTCTACAGTGCAGCGGCTACCTGATTCGTCTGTGTGCCTGGGCCGGTGATGGCTTTAAGGAAGGCGTCTCCTTGACCGTGTATGATGAACTTGCCAGGTGGGAGAAGTACGCCTACGGATGCAATGAGCTTCTCTTCAATCCTCTGCGCACCTGGCTCTGGCGCGGCCCCTTCACTCGTCGATTCTGTCGTTTCCTCTTCTCCAGCGTTCCCTTGGCCTCCAAGATCACCATTATCTCCTACATTGGTACCTACTACGCCATCGGTGCTGCTTGGATGCTGGCAACTGCCAACTACTTTTTGGTGGGTTGGTTCAACGGCTACCTCGACAGGTTTTATATCGACTCCTGGCACATCTGGATCTCTGTCATTGCTGTATTTTACGGGCTTGGAAATCTTGCCCTGGCTGTAATGAGGTTCCGTGCCGGTGAAAAGGGACTCTTCTCTTCTCTCTTTGAGAACTTCAGGTGGACTTTGATGCTCTTCATCTTCATCGGCGGTCTTTCTCTCCACGTCAGCCAATCTATTCTGGCTCACATGTTTGAGATTGACATGACCTGGGGAGCTACTTCTAAAGAGGCCGAGTATTCCAACTTTTTTATCGAAGTGCCCAGGGTTTTGAAGAAGGCAAGACCGCCCCTTTTTTTTCTCTGTCGTTTGCTTGGTCCTACTTTTGATCCGTTGACTAACTATACATTTAGTTCAAATTCTCCATGACAATGTCCCTTCTATTCATCGCCGCGATAATCATCCTCGCCTTGGGTGCCTTTGTTCCATTCGGCTGGCACATCACCGAGGTGGTCGCCATTGTGCCCATAGCCCTCGTCGCTGCCACCCACTTCCTCCTCCCCTTCGCCTTAAACCCCGCCTTCTTCACCTTCTTCTAAGCTTGGTTCCCTTTATTTCATCCTGGGACGTCGTTCTTTTTATTTATTGTGGTCTATGCTGTGTCAGTCAGTACAAACGCTCATTTATACCCATGCCAAGAAGCTTGATGTTTAGTTAAGGGGCGGGGGGTTTTGGTCGAGGAAACCAGGATAACAGATGGAATCATGACGAATATCTTTCCCCTGTTCATCTTTGTAGTAGTAGTATGCAGATGGTCGAGATTGGAGTGACTATCAAATGTTGACTGTATTGTTGTTCATTCTTGCTCCCCCTGTGTCTTGTTCTCCTCTTTCAGAGCTCCAAGTGGTTATCAACCACGTACAAACACGACAATGCTACATGAGTTTGTTCAACGAATGGTATGATTTAAGAATCTAATTTTATTTTAGCCCATCTATATCAAAAACGCCTCTAAATGCCTCTCCAATCCTTTGCAGTCTAAAAAGGTCTGATCCAATCTATCTATCTACTTGTACGCAGTGCACATGACACATTTTTGGGGGAAGCCCGTCAACGGGTTTCCAGCAACAAAAAGACACAAACAGAAAACTTGCAGATTCGTGAGACAACGACGACGTCCGGCATGCGTTTGTCTTTGTGTCGCCTGCGTTGCGAAGCTGCATCAAGACGCTTTAACCTGCCACCCAAAAGAAACCCAGAAAAAGACCAGAAAATCAGAAAGTCCCAGTGAGAAGGTAAAAGAGAAAATAACAATCAAAAGGTCTCTTGAAGCTTTTAGTTGTCCTCGTCATCGGTGTCAGGAGGGTGAGGAGTTCCCTTGGGGCTGCTGAGCCACTCAATGTGGCGCAGACGACGACGAGCCTCGCGCTCCTTGAGCTCCTTCTTGGTCATCTTGCGCTTCTTCTTAGCCTTGAACTTCATTTCCGAGTTGTCCTCAACGCCAGAGTTAACGGCACTGTTGGCGACCGAATTGGCAGCAGTGTTGGCGGCAGTGCTGATGCCAGGGGTAGTGGCGCCGCTACCAGGTCGGCTGTCCTCGAAACGGTCAAGGGAGATGGCGGCGGTGCCACGAAGGGCGACACGGCCATCACGAACGTGCCACTGCTCTGAGCACAGCGCACCAACAAATTCCTCGTTGTGAGAAATCAGGATAACACCTCCCTTGAAGTCACGGATAGCGACTGCCAAACCTCCAAGAGAATCACGGTCCAAGAAGTTAGTAGGCTCGTCAAGCACCAGAAGATGGGGGTTGTTCCACATGGCACCAGCAATGACAACCTTGACCTTCTGGCCACCAGACAGAGAGCCAATCTCGTTGTGGTTGGCAATCTCAGGATCGAGACCGAGATCCTCAAAGTGCTTGGAAATGACGGAAGGCTGGAGCTCACGGTAACCAAGACCCTCTCGCGAGGCCTCGTGGTCATCAAACTCCTGGACAAGCTTTCCAAAGCCGAGCTCAGTAAGAGTCTCACGAGAAATCATGGTGTTGTGCTTGGGCATCAAGCCTCGCCATTTACTATTTCATGTTAGCCTCTTCATGCGCTTAGTCTACAGATGCCAAGTTGAACTTACATTTCATATTGGAATGACTTCTTGTACTTCTGTCGACCAACAAGCGCCTCGACCTGACGGGCGGATTTGCCATCCTTCAAGTCGACAAACTTGTCCATCTGAAGACGCTCCTCCTCGGAGAGAATGCGAGACTGCTTCATGTGGACCTCTCGATCATCACCGTGAGCGTATCGCCACTGGAGGTACTGGTTGGGAGTCTTCTCCAAATGCATCTCGACGTGCTCCAAAGCGTGCTGCTTAATGTAGCCGATACGCAGGTTGGGGTGCTTCTCGACCTTTCCAGTAGAGGGAATAGTCTCACCAGTCAGCAACTTAATAAGAGTCGACTTTCCGGCACCATTGGGGCCAATGATGGCAACGCGAGAAGACAGAGAAAGCTGGCAAGAGACCTCTGTGAGAGATGGCTTAGGAGCATTAGGGTAGCTGAATGAAACGTTGCTCATTCGGATGATGGCTCGAGTCTGCGACTTGACACCGGTAAGGATACCGGGAGGGGGGAATTTGAACTGGACGTTGGAGGCTGACAGAGTGTAGTAACTCTTGGCCTCAGGGCGGAGCTCGACGAAAGCAGCCAGATTACCCTTGTAGCAAGCAAGCTTCTTGTTGGGCTCATAGTGGTAGATGTCAGTGGTGACATTATCCAAGAAACCAGAGTCGTGGGACACAATCAAACTCGTGATGTCGGGGTGCGACTTCAGGTAGTTCTCAAGCCAAGCGATGTTGTCGACATCAAGATGGTTAGTAGGTTCGTCCAGAAGAAGAACATCAGCGCGCTGCAGCATAGCTCGAGCCAGAGCCAGCTTCATCTTCCAACCACCGGACAATGAACCGACCTTCTGGGCCTGTCGTCCCTCGGGGCCAGCAGTGAAACCGAACTCGGCCAAAACTTCAGAGATACGCTCCTGGCCTTGGGTAGCAATCTCAGGGTCCTTCGAAACGAATTCGAGAATGCTGATATCCGCATCCTCACCCTGGTTGTGCTCGACGTAGCAGGTTCGGAGAACATCTTGGGGCGGGAAACCCTCAAGCTTGCCGTTAGCAATGCTGCGCATGAGGGTCGACTTTCCAGCACCGTTGCGACCGCAAAGACCATATCGGTGACCCTTGAGGAGTCGCAGGTTAGTGTGAGAAAGAAGCAACATGCCACCATAAGCCAGGGAGAAGTCGGCGTTGACAATCTCGACCTCACCATCATCATCCTTCTCGGGCTCACCATATCGCTTGTGGTCCTCCTCGACAAAGTACTGCTGAACAGCATCAGCCACCTTTTGCGAGGCCTCTGGGTCCTGCATCAGACCCTTGAGATAGGGTGAGATGCGGGCAGAGATGCGGGTAACATAGCGGTAGTTGACATCAATCGCAACCATGTCGCAGACATAAGGGCGAAGGGTCTTGTAGAAATCGAGGAGTCCAGCCAAGCCGTTGTTCTGCTTGATCTTCTCGTCAAGAACTTTGGCAACGTCCTCTCCAGAGGTGCGCGCAATGATATCCTGGTCGTTACCCATGGCCTTCTCCATGGTTGCCTGAGCCCGCTCGGCAATCTCTCGAACCTCGGGGAGAGAAGCACGGTCAACAACAGCCTTGACACCGGGAATCAGCTTGGGGAGGAAAGTTCGAGCCTCAATAGGATCGTGGACAAGCTTGGTCAAGTTCTCGACAATAACAACTGTCTGGCGGAGCACCTCCTGGGCTGTGGTTGGGGTGTTGAGGGATCGCTCGAGGAAAGGAGTCAACAGGGCCAGGACAGGAGAAGTGACGATGGCGACAAAGGTTGTCTGAGACAGAGCGTGGATAGCCTTCTGGAGAGTCTGGGGAGAAGGGTTGTGCATGGTGTCGACAAGCAGAGGAATTCGAGGAGCGACATCGTCGTTGGACAGCAGAGTGGTGAGGGAGTTCATGGTATGAACAGCCTGCTTCTCGACCTCGGCCTTCAAGTCGTGCATGCCACCTTCAACAATGGGGATGAGACTAGCCAGTTTGGCACCCATAGCCTCACGAAGGACATCCTTGTCAGCAGCCTCTTCCTTGGTGGCTCCCACGGCGAGCTGAGACTTGTCGGCCATCTTTTGAAGCAGCTTGAGGGCACCGACAGTACCCTGCCACTTTCCGGTCTTCTTGGACAGGTACTCGGTCAGAGCAGGCAAAAGACCAACAACCATGGCTTCGGGGCTGAGGCAGCCAAAGAGAGCGTCAAGACCATATTGAGCAGCATCGCGGACGACGGCACCCTTGTCGGAAAGAGCATCGAGGGCACAGGCAACCATGCCACCATCCTGGAGCAGGAGAATCACCTCGCTAGCAGGCTGGCGGGGGGTGAAGCGCTCAAAGATGGCACCCAGCAGGTTCTGGCTGGACTCGCGGCGAAGTCCAGATTTCTTATCGGCCGCAGCCTTCTTGACCTCGGCAAGGATGCCATACGAGGCGAGACCGATGAAGCCGACCGAGGAGAGGAGGACCTCGCACAGAGCGTAGCAGGCATCGATGGAGGAGGCCGAAGTCTTTGCGGTGAAAATGGTGTTGAGCAGGTCAGCGATGGTCTCCTGTGATGGCGGGGGCGGGGCGTCCTGGGAGACCATCGTCGGGAGGTCCGACGGCGGCGAGACGGGGTGAGGCATGGTTGAGGAGAGTTGTATCTACAGCGTCGTCGTTGGGAAAGCAGGGCCTCGGTCAGTTTGGTGGGACGCTGGGCTGGACAGGCAGAGAAGCAAAACCAACGAGGCCCTTTGAGCGACGTGTAAGATGGGATGGATGTGATTGTGGAAAAAAAGAGAGAAACGACCGGCGGTTGGGCTGCAGCCACTAATACCCGTCCGCACAGTGGCAGTGAGGTCAGCACCAGCGCCCTGAAATTTTGCAAATTTTTGAAATTTTTTGCCTTTTTCCCCTTATCGCGCTTGCCTGCAGCCGAGAGGCGGCCTTATCGCCCGGCCACCCCGCCATCCTTGATCCCAGAACTTCAGGCGTGGGCTCCACCAAATCTCCTTCCACGTGCATTCCCGGTTCGATCTCAGCCATTTTTGTGCTGGCTTACCCTGTAGGCCTCCCCAAAGAAGCGTGCAGACCCCCGAGCGAATGCATGCACGTTGATTGGTATTTGCGTTGTATGGGTTTTTGGTTTGGTATGTTCTTATTTGTTTGGGTTTAGATCCGTTGTTTAAAATGGAAGAATTTAAGGGGGTTGATTGAAATTGGGTGACATGTGAATGTTAGCGTTACTACCCAACCACAGGCGGTCTGTTACACTTAACTTGCATGAATTCGCAGAGACAAAAGTTGAAACTAACACATGAATGACGTAAAACGAAGACACCAAACTTTCTATTACTGGTACACTTTAATCAACGACATACATCACAGTGCCAACCGTTAAAAAACCATTACACCAGGCAAAAAAAGCCCAACCCGCTTGCATGGATTGATATCTAAGTTTCGCGTGTCAAACCAACAAGTGGCTTAATATCACCCAGCATTCACTCCTTCCATTCTAACGCCCATATCTGCCCGCTGGACAAACCTGCCATCCAACCGCAAAAAAAGAATCAGCCGAAAAAAAAAAAACAATAGAATGGTACATGAGGTTAACTGTCGAGGGTATAAGAACAAGACATTACAGAGGATTCTTAATCCCCATCATGTAGTAGTAGAAAGGTATCGTCGATGCTTCCCAGAAGACGCGCCGCTGTCATAAAAAAAACCAAAAATAGAAGAGAAGATGTAGGGGGAATAATGCAGAGATAAAATAGAGACGTCTCGTGTCATGTGCGTTGGAATTATGCGTTGTTTTCGGCCCTCAGTTGAACAGGGCCTTGAAATCCCGCTGACGTGGGCTTTACGCTGTCCAGCTCGAGAGAGTTGGTTCGGGGGCGCTTGTCCTTTCGGATGCCCAATCGCTGGTCACCCTCCTGGTAGTGGTTCTTGAACTGGTAATATGTTGGTTGCCTAGGGCGGCAAAGAACAACAATGAAGTTCTTGATGATGTTGACCTGAGTAAACGCTCGGAATCGTTCCTTCTTGATGAACTTGTGAGAGTTCATGTACTCTCGTGTAGTTTCACCACGGGCCATGAGGAAAATGTGGTATCCCATCAAGGCAGCTGGGTACAAGAAAAGAATAAACCCAAGAATGATAAGGGCAAAGGGAACGCGGAAGTGGTCCATGGCGTCACCGAAAGAAACCTCCTCACGGTTCTTGTACACAATGAGCTGGGCAATGCTGGCGCCGATGAGGTAGGCGGAGAGAAAGGTAGCAGAGGAAACAAAAGTAAAGAAATATCGGTAGTTGCGTTTTCCGACACAGTTGTTGAGCCATACACAGTGGTGATCGTGGGTTTCGATACAGTTGTCGCAAAGACGGCAGTGGTGAGCGCGGGGCGGTCGCCAGATGTTGCAAGTCCGGCAGTGCTTAACGGGGACTTCCATTGCCGCCGTGTTGGATTCGGCCGATTTGATCAGCGCCCAGTCGGTAGTCGGGGGGGCAAGTCGCAGAGGATCATCATCCTCGTCGAGCGGGGGGAACCGGTGGAGGTTCCGGGGTAGGATCTGTCTCAAATGTTAGCCCACATAGATTTCTTGTATTAATTTTCGTAAAGAGAAATGAATGCTTACGCCTGGATCCGTCACCGAGGCATGGATGAAGGAAGAGAAGCAAAGGTAGGCCAAGTAGGCGAAGGTGATGGGAACTGCTGGCGAGACGTTCTTCCATAGCCAGGGAGCCTCAAAGGCGAAGAAGAGAACACAAGGGATGACAATGGCGCACCCGGTAGCAACGTTGATAGGCCGCTGCCTCGTGTTCTGCCATCGACCGCCAAGACAAAACACCGTGTTGCCGTCAAAGTATTGATGCACGCGACCGAGGTTGGTGTTTCTCGTACGTGGGATTGGTGCACGCACCGTGCTTCGTCCTTGCGAATCCATCGGCCGAAGCTGCGGTGAAGATGCTGAAGAAGATAGTTTTTCGGCGCCCTCGGTACTGCGGTTGGGATGGGTTTGTCCCTGATCGCCCTTTGGAATGAGGAAGCTGGAGCGGAATGACCGTGGGGACTTGATGGGGCTCGGGAGGCTTGCAAGGTCTCGGTAGCTCGTGTCGACATTGATTCTGTGTTCCACAATCTGGTCGGATTTTCCCTGCTGCAGGGGACGGACGCTATCCGTCAAGCTTCCTGCAGGAAAGTGGCCGTGGCTGGGACTTGTGTTTGCCGTGATTCTGTCAAGGGTTTCCTGCTCCGTCATTTCGGTGCCTCGCGAAGGCGGGAGCCGCCCGAGGTCGTCGTCGCTCAGTGCGTGCTGAATTTGCGCAATGGGATTAGAATTGATGCTCTGTCGAGTGAGGCTGCCGCCTGCGTCGGTCGTGTTGTCGTCAAGGTTTATGGACTGGTGGCTCATAGTGGATGGGCGTTGTGGGCCTCCTCGTTGGGCCTGCAGCTTCTGTGAGCTCATAGGTCGGAAGAAGGCTGAAGACGTCAAGGTCGGAACATGGCTACGGTTGGATAAACTTGGTGTTCGGCTGGTCGATCCTGCAGTGGTGCTCGCTGTGCTCCCTCGCTTCGCCGCAACGCCGGAAACGTAATTCTTTCGTGAAGCCTGGCTCTGCAGTGCGCCTCTTGAAGAGGCTCCCGTGAGAGCCGTTCCGGGCCGGGAGGCTACATCGGCGCTCTTCGCCACGCTCAGCCTCTTGTTGCTGGCTTCGATTTCATCCCCATCCTCGCTGGCAATGTCTGTCATACGTGAGGAAATGATGCTTGGCGGTCCGGGGACTTCAGATCGTCGGATATCGACTTGGGGCGACGGAAAGCCCTCGTCGTCATTGTTTGTGGCCATGGCGACGTTTGGTGATGGTTGTCGTTACTAGTGTGGAGCCGTGGCTGAGAACGGCTTCTGCCGTGGAGAGTGGAGAGGAAAAAAGGATGGGACGACGTTTGAACTCCAAATCAGCGGTTCATCGGGTGTCGCAGTCGGATAAGTACTCGCATCGGGGTCCGACGAATGTATTCGGATGGTTTGCGCAGGGAGGTTGGCGCGTTGGTGAACCGTGAGGTCGGGAGGTTCGTTGGGTGGCTCGTGTCGCGGATGACAGGCAAAGGGGGAAAAACAGGTCTGAGATTGTTGACAAATGGGAGGCGGCGAACGAAGAGGGAGGCAAGGAGGGATGGGAAGGAGAAATTGAGGAGAAAGAGTGTGGGTGTCAGGGAGGGGACGTAGTTTGGTGAATGAGCGGCGCTACAAGAAGAAAGGAATGAGGGGAAGACAAGAAGGGGACAAAAAGACGTGAAGCCGGACCAGAGGTGACTTGAAAGGTAGAAGGCGAGACGACGTGATGCTTGTTCCTTTTTTTCGCCCGTCTCTGGCCCATGTTACCACTTTGGGTATAACGCGCCCACTGTGACATCGACCAATACATATCTTTGTCCGCGCCCTGTCCGTCCTTTTGCCCCTGTGCCCCTGCGTCCAGGGTGCGTGCGTGCCTCTGGATGCCCTTTGGTACTGGGCTTTGATTAATTAATCATCGGCTTCTTGCCAACAGGGCGAACTGCGCTGCATCTGGCGCCCAAGAATCGACCAGAAGCCCGTGTTCCAAGGGGCCCGACCATGGCGATGGCTTGATGGCTACGTAGGCTACCGCAGTAGTCCACACTACAAATGTTTGGGTCTATTCTTCGTTTTGCCCACGCAAGGACCTCCTGGCGAGAACAGGCCAATGAAAACCGGCCGACTAGCGGTGCAGGCCATTATTGCCAGCCCTTTTTGAGATTCTAAGACACCACTTCAGCACGGCATGCCCGCATTGTACATGTATGTATGTACGGACACCTGTGCGCCAGATCGACCGCTTCGATATGCCGGTCAACGTCACCCTTTCCGCTGCGGCGGGATGCATCTGCAGCAGCACATCCTTGTGTCATTGTACGTGGCAAGTGGTGGTGCACAGAATGGTAAACGTCACTGCCACCGCATGTGCGAAGACTAGGTACATTCCTCGAGTCGGCATCAATTGAGACTTCAGCTGTGCATGGCTGGCGGGAGCCAAGACGATTCGAAGGGCGGAGCATGGAACCTAAAGAATCCGGCTGACCCGCCACCACCATGGCCTGGTGCCAGCCACAAAAGCCTTGCCCAGCCGCCCTTATCCTAAGATACTACTGCATTTCTCGGTTTCCGGAAATGCGAGATGGAAAACTGTTGAATATTTTCGCCTTGGATTATTGATATAGCCAATTTTTGAACGCAAATAACTTACTGCCTCGTCCATTTTTCGTGCGGCGTATTCCGTGTCTCATCAAAACATGACCCACAATTGTTCATATAGCAGGGATAAATGTTATAGAGATCCAGGAACGGACGAATCAATAATCACATGAGCAGGAATTGCTGGAATAAATAATGGCCATTTTAGGAAGGGTAACATTTCCTAGACCTATCTTATCGCTGCAACACAATCCAACCCTTGAATTATTGTAACAGAGGTACATCTCCGCTACAGCCACACAACAAGTTGGTCTAGTCAAAATTACATTTTCCAAAGCAAAATAATCCTAAGAAAAAAAGCCTGAGATATTATTTTTAGGAGAATAAATTTATTTAGGTATTATTTTTTATTTACCTTAGCTAAAACATGCTAAGACCTACTATCTTTTGACAAGGGCCCCATGCAGCAAAGTGCTGGGCTAACAACCATTCAAGGGTTGTATTGTAGTTGTTACCAACCCAGCTGCCAACAGCAGGTTATCTGAACAGAGCAAGAAATGTGATAGGTCTGGCCTCAATAGTTTCTTTGCATCAAACCCTCTCCTATAATTGTATGGGTGGTTCCTGGGCGACAACTTCGCACATTGAGCGGCGATGATAGCTAGGGTGACTGTGAGCAACTCTCCCGACGCACAGAAATCCTGGCGAGAACAATGGTACTCGGGCTTTTTTCCCTAAGCAAATAATGCGAAGCCGTTTTCCTTTGTCACAGTGATGGCTCCTTCACCACATCGTCCCGATACCCCGATCTCAATGGATCGCGGAAAATTTCCATCATTCGCGGACAGCGGCTTTCATATTCGATTTGACAAGATCAGTGAGTTCGGAGGTGGAATAGCAAGCCGGCACATGGCCTTGAGGAACTCGTGGGCCATGATGTTTCATTAATAACATTGGCGCGGCTTCATCATTTCGGAATGGATGGACTCGCTAATAGGTTGTTGGACACCTCGTTTCTGTCTTAGTTGAAGAGCGGCCTGGAGAGACCGGCAATGGGTTGAGCTTTTAACTTGGCCATCATAGCTGTAATGCATAGGTCACTTCTCTTGGGGATTTGAGCTTTCAGCCATACATAAGAGTGTAGCATGCTGCTGTGTGGAACACGGCGTACTTTATGAGCTATACCAGAAGCACTGCACATGAAGATTGGCTCATTATTCTTACTCACAATGAGTGAGCGTTCAGCCTAGGTAAGCCGCTGACAGAGTGTGCTCAAGGAACGAGAGCTCAGATAGAAATGGGTCTCGAGGTTCAACACTTATGGGACATTAAGTATGAATGAAAAAAGGCAAAGATGTTGCGAGGCGTCTACTCGCAAGATGAAGGGGTATAGAGCATAATATTTTGACAAAATGGAAATATCTGTGGCTCAAACTCGTCATTTAGCGAGAGTTGGCTTTGCCGAGGCACGTCAACCATTAAAAGACAGCGCTTTACTGATCTCTCAAAAATGTACAGACTTGCATCATCAAACATAGCTATTTATGGAGCGAGTTACATCAGACTTGGCGCACCGGGCACCGCTATTAGAGCTATTGCTCCAACGTATGACGCCATGATCGAAAATGTGATTTTTCACGTGATGAAGCTGCCTTGGGATTGGCCAATGAAAATGCTCGTAAACTGCACTGGGGCCGCTTGAACGCTTCTCGTCCGGAATCATACGACGAACCACCCTCCAAGCTTTAAACCTGCCCAAGCAAACCCACCTCTTGCACCTCCTGCAAATCACCCCAACTCACATTCGCCCATCATGTCTTCCCAGGTCGCCCGCCGTTTCCTCTCCACCACCGCCCGCCGTCTCCAGGACGCTTCCAAGGCTGAGCTCCAGAAGGAGTCCAAGCGCAACCCCGAGACTCTGGTGCGTCATAATGCCTCGGACCCGGCCTGACCCTCATAAAAAAAGTCACCCGATTGCGCCCGCTCATCGCGGGATGCTCTGGAGGACCGATTGCGGGCGCCAATTGAATCGACACAAAGAACCGAATGGCTAACATGGCTTTGTCTGAATTGCAGATCCTCGGTGGTGTCATGGTCGCTGCTCTCGGCGGCGCTGGATTCTACTTCGGTATGTTTGACTTGACACAGCCGGCGGTGCTGACACAGCTCCGAAAAACTGCAAGCGAGAATAAAAAAAAGTCGAGACGTGCTGACAATTGCTCTTCCTCAACCGCACAGGCCGATCTCCCACCACCTCCACCTCCGAGAACGCCGTCTCCATCAGCGGCCGCCCCTGGGACACCAACACTCAGGGCAAGTACCAGTACCACCCCGGTGGTGACCCCAGCAATGCTCCCAAGGACGCCCCCAGCGCCCTCAACGTCGTTGTTGTTCCCAACGTCACCCTCCCCGCCGAGCTCCACGAGAAGTACAACAAGTGGGGTAAGGACGGTTACCCTTAAGAGGTCAAAAGTCGACGGATTGTGGGCGAGAAGCTCATATGCCCGAGCATGTGATGTATGTATCGCCAATTGAACGAGGGGAACAGGGCCGCTGGCAAGACCAGGGTTCTTTTTTTTATATTCCCCTTCGTCCTGTGTAGATGAAGACGAAATGGGGTCGAATGTTGTATTACATGTAATATTTGACCTAGCCTAAGGCCCACCGCAAGAATTTTCTAGCTTATGTGTCTGTATTCTCACTTGATTGCTGTTCAATGGCTGCCAAATTTGCATCTTGAATATGTGCTTTGTTCGGTTCTCGGCTCCGAATTCTCGGACAAGCGGCCGACGGTTTAGTTGAGACAGCTCACTGGTTTAAACGAGGGAAAGGAAGAAATCGGGCTCGGAATTTGTCGCTTGAAATGACAAAGTCGGGCAAATATATTTCTGCTGTTTCCCGGTCTTCTTCTCTTTTCATTTGTTGCCTGGTATCATCGTACTCTCCCAACACCTCGCCTTGTCATGTACCTCATCAATGGATATATTTTAATGCATTCAACTCCCACACCCCGGGTCTCGTCCCTTGCGGATCCATTTCTACGTTCTTAAACAACCAAGTCCTCGATTTCCTCGCTGGTCAATCCAAAGAGGTGCAACATATCCAACAGGCTCTCTCCGTTCAAACGGGCATCGGCCTCCATCTGCACGCGGGGCTTGGCGTTCCAGGCGACGCCAAGAAGACCAGCCTTATCCAGCATCAGAAGGTCGTTGGCGCCGTCACCGCAGGCCACAACCTGGCACAGATCGATGCCCTCCTTCTTCGCAATCTCCACCAAAAGGTCACGCTTGCGCTCCTTGCCAACGATGACACCCTGGACCTCGCCGGTGAGCTTGTCGTTCTCAATCACAACATTGTTTGCGTGCGCATAGTCGATGCCTAGTTCCCCAGCCAGCCAGCCGGTCAGGGGCTGGAAACCACCGGAAAGAACAGCCGTCTTGACTCCCAGGCGCTTCAGGGCCTTGATGAGCTGAGGCACTCCCTTGGTTACATCTAGAATCGGCTGAAGGTCTTTGAATAGGGTGGCGGGCAATCCCTTCAGGAGAGCGACACGTTCGCGGAACGAGCCTTCAAACTCCAGCTCGCCCATCATGGCACGGTGCGTGATCTCAGCCACTCGCTGGGGCAGGTCTGGGGGATCCTTGACCGTTTCGGCGAGCAAGTCAATAACCTCCTGAGTAATGAGGGTGCTGTCCATGTCGAAAACGACCAGTCGAGGGTGGCGCCTCCAGACAGTATCTCTCTGAAGGACAACGTCAACGTTCCATTCTTGCTCGAACCGGTAGATGGATTCGTGTTTCCTCAAGTCATCCAGGCTAAGATATTGAGGAGACGGGGAGGGAGAAAGGGTCAGCTCCACGACACGGGGGTGCTCGTGGTTGTCGAGGCATCGATGAGATGAGTGGGGCTCTCCGGCGTCTCGCTCAAGAGGAAAGGAGGACATGAGGTGGAGGAAGGAAGCGATGCATAGCGGAGAGATGTAGGAGCCATAGATGTGATCAAGCTGTTCAGACTCCTGGGTTGGCAACTCGAGGGGGAACTGCTCTGGGTCGGTGGTGGGAGCAAGGTTGGCGGGGATCGTTTCGTTGCTGTCGTTGGCGGTCGACTTGGTGGGCAAGCCGCTCGCGATTTTTCCCTTGTAAAAGAGAGTCGCAATCAGGCGATCCGATTTGGCACCGGGGCCAGGCGCGCAGTAGGGGTGAGAGTAGTTGTGGCTCAGCCCGCTATCCACAACAGTGGGAGGGTTTTCTTCCGAGGGAATGCCATTAAAAGGCAGAATCGACTTGGCTGGAGGGCTGGTTCCGGTGCCAGCGTCCTCGACGACGGTGTCAATGCCCTGGAATTGGTCGGCCTGCCGGGGGGGAGGGCGATACTGCTGGTGGTCGCTCAGGTACGAGCTGCTCCTCATTGAGCTCGTCAATTGGGGGCGAGGCCCATTCTGCTTCGCGGAGCTTGACTGGTCTGCCATGGTTGCGCGCGCAAGATCAAGACGAGGAGGCGGGGTTGATTTTGACTCTGGCGACGGAGGCTGAGTTACCAAAGGCAGAGGGCAGCAGGGAACCCTTCGTAGGAATGACGCGACGTCTGGGTGCTGGCGGTCAACTCCGCGGGGGGCGGAAGGGTCGATGAGGCCACTGAGATGGCTTCAAAAACCGAGTGTCGATCCCAAAGAGATGTCGCGGTTGATGAGTGATTGTGTCCCGGACGATTCCCGTATTGTGCATTTGGCCGCGGGGTGACTGGTGGGCTGTGATTGGTGTAGAGTATCACGGGACCCGCCCTGCACCGTTGGCATGAAGTCATGGTGCCCAGGGTCTCTCAGGTGGCATGCCTCGTCGACAAGCGGCACCAATCAAGAGCGCGCTTATGCTATTTGCTCACTTTACGAAGTTGTTATTTCCAACGATTGCGATAGCGCCATGCTGGATCATGAATAGATGAGAACGAGGCCATTAAGACATGCCTGATGGTGAGGCAAACCCTCGGCTTGGGTCTACCAAACAATTTCTACCTTCCGCGGGAAACCCTCTTCATACTGTGTCACCACCACCGCGGGCAAGCGCCTCGTAGTAGTTATATGCTCTTTGGCGCATCATTTTCTTCCCGTAAATTGCCTAACCTCGAAGTTCTTCTTTATTTAGAATCCCGTTCCTCCCTATCTTGTGCGAATTTTCTCCGACGCCCGCGGCTCGTCTGCGGTGGACGTTCGCTCATTCCGCAATACTAACCTAAGTGAGAAGAATATGGCTGCACCTGTACTACGCAGATAGCTCCGCGGCATTTGACCATCGCAAAAATTAGAATCACATACAGAACTCATCTCGATGGAGTCGACACCCCAATTTGCTCCAACCCGCTAACACCACCAATATGTATCAAAGTACAAGATCTGAAACATTCTTTAACGTAGCTTCATATTTTAAGAATACCTAGACGGAAGCAAGTAGTACACATTGACCATATTGTCTCATTCGCACCCCGATAAAAACGCGCTAGACCTGGCAACGGGTCTACGTAGGAAATATGAAATTCAAGCATTCAGAATCGTGATGTTTCAGACTGCGCTCCTCTATACTATGTAATCAATTCAGCAAATAGATGCTCAAGAATTTGCGTATCGTGGATTTAGTGGGGGGATTATGCAGTGAAAGTGCTTCTAACGAACTGCATGTATTGCGATTCTGTGCTAACCTTATAGTTTATAGTTATATACTGTAATATTGAAGCTAACAGATGCTCTTGGATAACCACTCTTTGTCCCCTCACCGTAATAGCCTCGTGGAGTGAGCAAATGGCACAAGCGCCCCCACCTCGCATTTCGCCTGATCTTTGTCGGACAGGATGTAGACAGCACTGATCTGGGGCCACGTTCAAAACCTCACAGATTTTGCGGAAAGAAACCCAGTTTTCACACCCCGCATGACGGCCCCTAAACCAACGTGGCAACTTCCAATTTTCGGAAAGTCCGATTTTTGGCCCAGCCTTGAGAGGGCCCCCAAGGAATATACTTTGACCACATCATCTTTCAGACCCCGCCTTCAGGACGGGGCATGACTACGCCGCCGCAACGGACTCAGGAACTTTGAGCCCCCGCCTCCTAAATCTACTGAATACCGTGTTACGCTTGACTATGACGACGAAAATTAATAAAATAAATTAATATAGTTCAATCTTCCTACTAGATAGGGAAAGAGGAAGCCACATGATAAGAAGACGAAGTTAGGGATAGATTTGTAGGATGATGGCTACGTAGTTAAAAACAAACGTAGGATTCTCTCTTGACTTTTGGTCCGCAGCCTAAATAATTTGTGTTTATTATAGCATAAACAGTCTAAGATCTAGCCGCTGCATTTGCAACAAGGGGTTGATGTTATTGGTTTTATTTTTTCCGCAAAACATCGCCTAAATTATTTACTGACACTTCATATCACTAGAGCAATCAGATCCTCGTTGTACTTGTTCAGTGACCCCATTTCCGCAATCCAGATTTCGTGCTTAGAACATCCTAAGGCTCCACCACAACCTTAGCTCTAGGACCTCAACTCCTGCCCGAGATCTTCCAACTCCAACTTCCCACCTCTCAACTTCAACTTCGAGTTGACTCGCACCGCAACCCAAAACTGAAACGACAGAGCGAACCACAGAATAAACTTCTTTCGATGCGTTTTGTGAGGGGATCACTTCCTTTCCATTTTTGTCGCACTCCATCAACAGTACCACTCGCTTTCTTTCCGCCGGTGAAGATTCGTTGGAGTTGCTTCATCCGACCACTGTGGTTTGTCCACGAATTTTAGTCAACGTACGTTCACTATGATAATTAGCATGGGATTTAGCTAATGGGGACGTTTAGATGGCGCCTGCATCAAAGGAGAAACGAGCTGCCAACTACAGCAAGTATTTTTCGGAGGTCGACACATTCTATCGATCATTCAACGCTGCGTGTAAGGCGGCTATCAAGAAAGGGGTTGGACATGGCCCAACGGTTTCGCAGTTTGCAGGCGCCCTGATGGGCATGAAGGACAAGAGTGAGGACCACCCTCCCACAATCTTGGGCTGCTTTTGCGGAAGAGTTGAACTACCATGATCAAGACATTGGCAGGCCAGATTCAGAATGGCGATGGTTACAACAGGCATAATAAGCGTGGTCCATAATAATTTGTATCGCAGAATATAAAAGTAGTTATTATGTGAAGCAGGAAAATTGAGTGGGAGATAGAATACACTCTGATAATCAACCGACGAAACCCATGAATTTATCTACGGCCTCAGTCGGACAGATTCATGGACAAACGCTACTTTGCGGGCTATCTTTTTTATGCCTATTGTGCTGGATTGAGATTGATGATATATTTCTCACAGATCTCTGCCTGGAGAAAAGCCTCGGCGCCTTCAAGGTCCGCAGTCCTCCACCAAGTTCAGCCTCGATCTCAAGAGTTGTGAGGTGTGATAACAATAAAGAACACATAAATTCTCGATAATCGTTTCAATCTACACCATCCATATACTACGATAAAGATCAGGCGAAAGAAATGCGCGGTGGGGCGCTTGTGCCATTTGCTCACTCCACGAGTCCACTGTGGCGGCGAGGAGACAAGGGCGACAATGTGATTCTGAAATCACATGGAAGCCTTCTCTGATCACCCACTACTTCATGAGACATCGAAAAAATTCCAACTCAGGCCAGAATCAAAATGGTATAGGGCATCTCTTTAGCGGCGTCATATCCCCGCTACGGCCACTCTACAGGTTAGCTAAGCCAAAATAACCACGGTTCCGATAGCAAAATAATCCTAAGAAAAAAACCCTAAGAAATTATTTTTAGGAGAATAGTTTTATTTATGTATTATTTTTTATTTAGTTTAGCTAAAAGAAAATACCAAGGCCGTGATTTTTTTTCTCGAGGGATCCGTATAGCAAAGTATCAGACTAACAATCGTTCAAAGGTTCTACTGTATGTGGTTCGCCGTTGGTGGTTGAGAGTATAATTTTGGTTGGATACAATTTCCGTATACCATTAACATTGTTACTCTACCCAGGCCCCCATGACCGTGATGACGCAGATTCCGAATCATGGAGGTGACATCTAGCTATTTAAATGCTGGATGAGGATGTGAACTTGTCGCTGCAATTAACGGTGCCACATCGGGATAAAATACTTCCAAACAGGTAATGCAAAAGTCTTGGCAAGAATTGGTGAAGGAAGGGAAAATAAAAAATAGCCCCGCCTCACTCAAACTAGACCTATCAGATAAGGATCTGGTCGCGGTGGTGCGGTGTTAGAGGGAGGTTCTGTAAATGGGGCTGAGGCCGTCATCGACAGAGTCCGTCGGCGGAAGCGGGCGGCTATCGCTGGTTGACTAATCTAAGGTTTTCGGAAGTTGGGTGCAATTTTTGGTGCTCCAGCTTTGTAATGGAGATTGGCTCTTAGATCCAGTAGATTTCCAGATCTTGCTAGACTTCGGCATCTGTCCGGGCCCAGCCATGGTCTTGACCCCCAGCTTGGTAATCGGTAATCCATGGCGCCATTTGGATTCATTTGAGCAAGGAAAGCACGTCAGCGGATCAACATTATTCCAGCAGGGCACAATTTTTTTTTACTGTGGGCTTTACTGGAGGAACGCTGCGGGTGTGGGGTAAACTCCAGCGCCTTGTGCCTTGCATCGGCACCTCGGGCCTCAATGTCAGTGTCGGTCGGGCTGTCGGCGGTCGGCGGCGAGAGACCTTCGCCCTACCGGTTGCCGCCCGACGGGGGGTATTTCCGAGGGGGTCTGGTTCGGAGTCCGTAAGCTACTTGCGCCGTGGAACTGCGGGGCGATTGGTTCATTGGGGGGCTCAAAGTCTGATTTCAGACTTCATGTCCCCGTTTACAGCGTCTATACGGGCGGTCGGTTGAGGCCCGATGGTTCGTTAATGCGTGTCTCACTTGCAAAACGCGAGCATGGTGTGGATGTTGAAGCATGTCTACTCTCAGGATCATGGTACGGCGGACCTCGGGGGCCTTGGTCTTGGTTCCAGAAGGCGAAGCCGGGGCACCCGATCACGTCAAGGCCCAGAAGCCAAGCCTGATGGACGGTGGCGACACCAAGGCAATTTCTTGCGACACCAGCCTAATCCCACACAAGCAAACTCACATGCGGCCCTACCGCCCAAAAAGTACGCAAACCCAGCACGCAATGACATGCTCGCAGGGAAAATGCCCTCGTGCCTCATTTGACTTCCATAAAGAGCACCTCACATGCCGGTCCTGGATCCTGTAAGCAAAAGGCGGGAGTGCCTTGGAGCGCCCCAGGCAAACCAGATGCAATGAGATTATGAGATCATCTCATCGTTGGATTTGAAATCGAGCCCAGTGCCGACCAAGCTCCCGTTGATACACATCCTAGCAACCTTCTGGTGGCTTCTCTCGCTTCACTCCCCCTCCATACACACCCTAACCAAGGGAATCCAAACCCTTCCCGAGTGCCACGAGGGGGAAAAAATTCAATGGCCCTAGCCGGTGTACACCGTCGAGTTCGAGCTGGCAGGCATCCAGCGCCAACACGGGGGTGCCCGGCAGCAGACAAAAAAATAGGGCAGTAAAGTACTCGTTACCTCCGGCTCGGCGGCTGTGTAGTGTTGTTGTCGCTGCCGACATGGCGGCGAGCCAGGTCCCGGCGACCAGCCGACCAATTCAGGGCCCGGTGCTCAGACCAATCAGCCGCGGCATCCACCCATCGCGAAAGGCATAGCGTCGATGATGTGATCGCTCCTTGACACAACCTGGAGACAACAATACTCATGGCGGCGATGGCGCAATTGCACCTCCCCTCTTCCACTTGTCCAGCGCATCTGTAGACGGTTGTAGTCTTCGGGTCCAGGTGGCTCCACGCATGTGTTTCTCCAATTACTAAGGTTGCCTGGAACCGGGGGGACACGGGCGGTCGCCCGGGCTTAACATGTAAGCACCCCCTTCACCAACACAACCGAGTTCTCTTAAAGAAATCGCTTGCCCTCGATCGGTTTTGTATTCCTTGTACTCGTTGCCGTCATCACATCATCAAATCTCCCCTGTCTGTGCTTTGCCTAGCCTTTGATTCTCAGTGAGCATTGCATTTGCGTCATCGACAGCATAGAGAGCATTTCCTTACCACGAAAAACTCGCCATTCTTGAAAAACAACCCATCTCCTTGGGTCACTCCTCTTTCCAGCCTTCGAAAAGCCTCACCCAACCCGATCTCCCCATCGTGATACCCCTCACAACAGTCACGATGCCTGCCACCATTACTCAGTCATCCTCTCAGTCGTCCTTTCAGGACATCAAGCTGGACTGTGAGTCGGGATACGCATCAGGTCACGCATCAGAGTACTCTTCACCCTCATCGTCGACAACTCTCCCCAAGATCACCCTCACCAAGGCCCACATCGAACACCTCAACAACACACTTGAGCCCATGCACCCCATGGATATTCTCCGATTCTGCAAGATCATGTTCCCCAACCTGTACCAGTCGACCGCTTTTGGCCTGACCGGCCTCGCGACCATGGATATGCTATCCAAGATCCAGAAGGAGCAGCCTGACTCCCCCACCGTCGACCTCATCTTCTTGGATACCTTGTACCACTTTGAGGAGACCCACGACCTTGTCAAGCGTGTCCAGGAGAGATACCCCAACGTCCCTGTGCACATCTTCAAGCCTGATGGCATGGAGACTGTTGAGCAGTTTGAGGAGACTTATGGCAAGGAGCTGTACCACGTGTCATCTGAGATGTACGACTGGATGGTCAAGGTTGAGCCCCTCGAGCGAGCATACGATCAGCTCAAGGTGACCGCGGTCCTCAACGGTCGCCGCCGATCTCAGGGTGCTGCCCGAGGATCTATTCCCATCATCGAGATGGATGATGAGCGGGGTGTTGTCAAGATCAACCCCATGGCCGCTTGGTCCTTTAAGCAAGTGAATGAGTACATCAAGGAAAACAATGTGCCTTACAACAGCTTGCTTGACAAGGGCTACAAGTCTGTCGGCGACTGGCACTCCACCGTCCCTGTTGGCGAGGGCGAGGATGAGCGTGCTGGCCGATGGAAGGGACAGAACAAGACTGAGTGTGGTATCCACAACAAGAAGTCGCGCTATGCCCAGTTGCTAGAGCGCAAGCAAAAGGAGGAGGAGCTGACCGTTGCCCTTGAGAAGGTCGCTGTGGCTCAGGCTCAGACTCAGACCGTCTCGTAATGTACGCTTGTACGTTGGCGACACTTGTCTTGGTGATGACGTGATGAACAAAGCATTGCATTAGGCGTTAAGGGAAAAGCTAGTTGAGTGGGCAGTCGTTTTTTTGGTTTAATACTGGGCCCGTAATTCGGGATATCATCGTTTGGCGTTGGGTAAGCCGCGACTAGCTAGGGATACGGTCATGTTAGCGAAGCACGCAGACAGATTCATGATAGATAGAGAGAGAATACAAAAGATGAAACAAGACGACAGCGTTTCCTTGGCGTTTCGATCCGTGATCTGCCCTCCTGACGGGGTTCGAAGGACGTTGAATTTCGAATGGAAGCCGGGATCACGAGGTTGAGCCGCACGTACGTGGCGTGGTAAGTACGTACTGGACTAATCACTACCCCGCGCTTGAAAAGGCTCTGTTGAAGGCTTAACAGCAGCCCACCAAGCACCCACTTGTTCAAGATGCCGGACTAACCTATCCTTTGCGCCGGGCCCTCCCATCCTTGCCCCTCAGCGCACCATCTCACAGCACACCAAAAAAAGGTCAGCCTCGTGACCGGCACTTACAAACCCGGATTTTGATTTCCTGTCGCAACGATGCAGGGCCTCGCACCCGCCGCATCCGCATTCGTGGATAAGAAGGAGCGGATTCTTGACCAGCTCGCAGTTCCGAGCACTGATTATAGCGATGCATCACCCAAGGGTTCTGTAGATGAGGGCATCCGCAACCTCATCGATGAGATTAACCAGGCCGCGGGGTTTGTCACGACCAGCAGCTGTGCCGGCCGAGTCAGTGTCTTCCTCGAGGGCAGGCGTGTAGTTGATACCGAGGCCGAGGACGACCAGGTAGCAGGCGTGGGCGGAAAGGGTGCGGGGGGTACTTGGCTTTTTGTCTCGCATGACCCTGTACCAGAGGAGGATGAAAATGGGCAGAGAGATTGGACTAGTGTCCTAGGACTGACGCTGGCGGAAGATGCTGAGAATACAAACGAAGGGATAAAGGAGAGGAGACTTGTTCACTTCAAGTTTGAGGGCATGGTAAGCAACATTGTCTGTCTCTTGAAGGAGATGAGAATAAATGAGTGGCTTGCGATATACATAATGAATAAGATGCTGAGACCTCTGCGTAGATTCTTCATGTTCTCACGGCATCTCCAGAACACGCCCAACTGCTCCTCCGCTGCGGTCTTCAAGCTGGATTCCGCGAGTCTGGAGCTCTCAACCTACTTCCCAATGGCAAGGACGCCCCTACTCCTATGGTGGCCATCCGCACAATGGGACTTGCCTTTGAGTCTCTTATAGGTCAACAAGTTGACGGCCAACGTCAGCGACTTGTCACACCCGAGTACCTGCAGACGCTTGTTGGCATTGCCAACGAGCGGTTTGTCGAAAATGCAAAGCGCATTGAACGATTCCAGACTGCATTCAGGGAGGCTGTCAACAGTGTGCCAGCACCCAAGTTGAATCCTGAGGGCAATGAATGGGAGAGTGCAGCTGCGAGAAAGGAGAGGAAGCGAGCCGAGGGGTTGAGAAGAAAAGCTGAACTACAGGCAAAGAAGGAAATTGATGTGGAATCGCAAAATCAAGATAGAGCATCAGAAGCTGAATGGCAAACAGGGCCGCTTTTAGGTCTATGAGTCTTCCTCCTTCCCCCCTCGTACATTGCTTTCTGAACGCAGCTTTTACCGCCGCCAATGTCATAATGTACACGTGCATGCCTAACTCGCGGCATCTCGAAAAATACTGCCAGCTCTATAACGACCTTCATCCTTTACACATTGGCTGCAATGCCTTCCTTTAAGCAGTGACCTTCTCCACCCAGCCCTGCTCGAGCCTCTTGACCTCGGCCTTGAAGTTCTCCACCTCCTGCCAGCAGTCGAGCGGTCGTCGATCGTGCTCGCGCAGGCATCGGATGACCTCGCTGCGTGCGCCCTCGACAGACTCGGGCAGGGGACGCACCTGCTTGCGGGTCTCGAGCTTCTTGCGCATATCCTCAATCTCCTTGTTGACGGTGTGGTGCGAGGGGCCATTCTCGTCCTTGTAGTCGACGGAGGCGAGCTTCTCCTGCGCCACCTTGAGGGCCTCGGTCTCCTTCTGCTGAAGCTTCTTGAGCTCCTCGGCCACGCGGGCCTGGATCTGCTGCTCGATTACTTTGGCACGAGAAGCATCGGTCTAAAGCGGTTGCGAAGCATCGGGAGTTAGCAATTCGGTCCCTTAGAGCTGAAAATCGAAAAAATCTGGATTCGGATGCGAGGAAAACGGGTTCGAAAGTACCTCATGGCTGGACTGGAGCGACTCGACGAGATCTTGTGATAGGCCGCTGGGCCCTGAGCTGTTTTTGATGCCTCGTCAGTCACTGATCAAGCTGGGGCAGAAATTCGGGAACTTGGGGGGACATACGCCTTCCACACATGTGCGGACGCAGGCTTTGATTCAGCATTACCCATTTTGTCGGCGCAATGGCTGTTCAATGAAGCTCAATGCCCTCGTGATAGCCGTCTGTAAATTTCCGGCGATATTCGGGAGCGTCACGGAACAGCGACTCGCTGCCTTAGGTTACAACATCCAGGAACGCGCCCATCTGGCCGAGCCCGAAAAAAAACCCGCCACATGTGGCGCTACAGCCACATTTACTTTGGACCTCTGTTCCCAAGGACTTAATCATCTTAACTACTGCTCACAGACATCAGACCATTTTCGCTTGACAAGGACTACGATTCATCTTTTTTAAAGTTCCCAGATCCGTCCGTGTTAGGTTTTACACACGCAGATCTGATACAGGCCTCGCAACTCTTGAGTTGATGAACCGCAGCAAAGAAACAGAGTGAGCAGTTTGCGGACAGGTCCGGTGGTCGACCTGACGAGAATCCGGAGAAAATGGTCTGAGGGCGACGAATTCCCCAGGGGGTATTTAGAAGGATGACCATAACTACGTAGCTAGGACGGCGAAACTCCTTGTCTTGGATCTCCCATGTGCAACCAGGCTTGAGTGGCCGCCAAGGCCCGACCACGTCTGATCAACGAAACAAGGCCTGCAAACCGAGGCCATGTTGATGACACCCTGAATGACACCCTCAACGACATATCCTACCACACCCATTGGCCGCCATGTTTGGCCACGATGTTTCCGCTTCTAGAATGGCGGCCACGGTTGCTTCCGGATCACCAATGATATCTAGCATCCTCGGTGCGAGTAAGCAGACATCTCAACCACCGGTTCATTTTACCTGAGACGAGTTGGCGCACCTGTCATCCGAGGATGGCCTTGGCATATCTGCGGGATTCTATCTAGGCTTGACAGAGATATCGGCCCATGCTGGATGCGGGATTGTCCCGTTATCCCGTCTTCAGCTGTGGAAAGTAGAGGGGCCGTCATTTTGTCGGTTGGTGTTGCGGTGATCAAAATCCCATCAACCACAAGCCGAGATTCTGATCGGTGGGCGGGCCGGCTGCCCCTGGAAGATGATGAAGAGTTCTTGCAGGGTTTGTCCTGGGCCCCAACCGAGAAAAAAAATCTCCTCTCGGTATAGACCATCATATTTCATGCGCGGATTCTTTAACCGAGCTTGCTTTTGACGTTTGGCTTAATCTAGTTCTCAATTATCGCGTTCTTGGCGAAGCGATAAACATTTTGGGTGGCATCGTGGCATGTACCACACGGAAAAAATTAAACTGGGAGGCTAGAACTAGGATGTACCACGTAAAAGCTTGCAACTCTGGAACGCGCCGAATGATGGATGGAAGTTCGGATGGACTAACCCAGGGTTGCTGGTGTTTGCGACGATCCATCGTCATCCCCCCCTCATCTTCCCCCTTACCCCTTGTTTCCTCGGCGTCCCTTGGTGTTCAGTTCCTGCGCCCTGAATGGGTGTGACGACAAACGTCAGCCCATTCGCGGTGAGTAAGTGAAGGTGAATGACCGCAGCATTGGAAAATATATGACCCAACCGGTAGAGCGGCATTGAGAAACGGCAACAGGCGTGCCGGCCGAGCGAACCGCAGCAGCATGACAGGCAACTGGTGACCACCGTCCCGACCCTAGATTGGATCTGCTGGATGCCTCATGGTGCGGTGACGGGCTCGTGGACATCGCGGCCGCCGGAACAAAATGTCTGCTGGCGGCTGGTCTGCGGGGCATTGAGTGGCTACGAAGCGCCCAGGCTGTCTGGGAGGCCAACGGCCCAGGCGCCAATGCCCCAACCAAGCCGCCCGTCAAACGGGCCCCCCCTGCTCACCCCCCTGAAGTCCTGAAAGGTGACCTCAGTGGCAGAATCAGGAGCACGACGGCTGCAGGGCCACGGCGAGCGCCCCTGAACCAGGCCCCGCCAGCGTGGCGGGTTTCAGAAGCTGTGCGTTGGGGGGCGATAGCTAAGTGGCCAGTAAGCTGCGGCGCCGGTCCGCTTGGGGCCGACACCTGAGATCGCTGAGCGAGATCTGTGGTCCTATAGGCTGCGGCGCCGGGAGGCCTTCTGGGTAGCCTTTTGAGTAGCGCCCCTGCGCTGTGTGACTCCGCAGCACAGCGCGGTCGACGGAAAGGGCGGCGCCTCGGATGCACTGCACCGAAAAATAGAACGCCGCCAGCAGCAGAACGGAACCAACACCGGCGCTTGCGGTGCATTGGTTTGCTGGTTAGCAATGCCTTGCAGCAGCGCTCCCCGGTGCCAGCAAGCCCGGTGCATGCATGGGTGGGCGGCGTGGTGTAGCAGAGCCAGCCGGGGGCCATGGCATCTCGTGTGTCTCGACGGCACTTCCAAGGGAGGCCGTCCTGGGACCGCCACGCGAACCCAGCGACCCCGCTCTATCGGCCGGACAGGGGCTCTAGCGGACGTTCCAGGCCAGTCAAAGGGCCCGGAGGAGCAAAAGCTCGCTGGGTGGCAGTCCCTAGCGCTCCCAGGGTTTCCCTTTCGAGCAGGCAAGTGTGTTTGTAAAGGCATTGAATGGCTGCCCACTGGAGGATCCTGAGAGCCGCCAAGATGGCGCCAGCCGGGCTGTCAGCAGGGGTAAAGTAAAAGATACGAGAATAGAGAGGCACAAAAAAACGGAACGGACGACGAGCACCTCGGGCAGGGTTTCTCAGTTAGGCTTGGCCCTGCATGCTGATCCCTAGTCCAGCGCGTGGTAGTGCAGGCTGTGGGCGGCTTGCTTGCAGCGCGGGTACAGTTTGCTGGGCGGCTCCCAGTACGCACCTAACTTAATATCACAGCGCTCGCCCTTCGTACTTCCTCTTTCACTACTTCATGCCCCGTGCTTCCACTCTCCCTCGTGTTTGCGTGGCCCTGCCCTTCTTTTTTTGGTTCATAGAGATTTTCATCATTTCCTACTGGGGCTGGTTTTGGTCACACCTCGCGGCCATTCCCCTGCATCTGTTTCTTCATTCCCCGTTCCATTCTTCTCGACCGTCATCGATTCATTCCCAGCTGGCAGCCAACCGTCATCACCTGCACTTTCGCGACCTTTGACTCAGTCTCGGAATTCTTCCAAAAAACAATCGATTGTGCCAGTCTTTGTCTTTGTTCGTTTGTGTGTGCGTGCGTGCTGCGAACTTGCGATCGGCACTCACCCGCACCCTCTTTCGTTTTTCAACCACCTTCGCTCGTCGCCCGCCCCCTCGCGCTGGCCTGCCTCGCCGGTGATACTTGATCAGCGCTTTCGAGCGTCACTGCCAAACCAGCCAGCCGAGACGAAAGCGAATCTGGTATTCGAATCACAAACGTCATCGTTTTCTTGTCCTGCCTGGAGCCAGACACCATTTCTCTCTTTGCCGCGCGGCACTCCTCTTTCAAGTGCAGCGTCAGTGCACTCTTCAACCCACTCACCATTGAATCACAACAATCGCCATTGTGAACAGACGCTCATAGAAACCGTACTTCCGCCGTCTTTCATCATTTCCGAACAACTACTACCGATACCGCATTCTCCACTCGCGACATCATGTTCTGACAGCGCAACAATACGAAGGAGGAACAATACGGAACTTTAACCACGAAATCGATAGCCTGTCCTGGGCATCGCTTGCTAGAGGTTCCCCACACTAATAACGACAACGCCGCACTACGTTGTTCATTCACTCATTTTTCCCACCTGGGCCTGCATTTGACACGACAGTCTCTCTCTCCCACTCTCTCACTCTCATTAACTAAAGCTCTACCGGCAACATGCCCGTCATGGATCTGCTCCGGCGCGGGATCGCCGACTCAAATCTCATAGCCACGGCAACAACGCATCTCGAAATTCGCGATGGCACCGAAGAGGCCGAACCGACCAACACCGTTTCCGAATATCACGACTCGCTCAATGGCGTCAACCAGCCCATGAACTTGCTGTTTAAGGACATCTTGTGGTGGTGCCTTGGCATCGCAGCCATGGTTGTTCTTGTCATCCGCATCCTCGAAATTATGTGGGCAAGCCTCCGACAAATGTCCACCTTGAATGTTGCAGGACCTAAGCAGAATTATTGGAAAATTGCTCAGTGGAGTTGGATGCCGGACCTAAAGAAGCATCTCATCTACGCGCCGTTGTGGAACAAACGCCACAACCGAGAGTTTCGGCTATCTTCAGCCATCAACGTTGGCACGCTACCATCTCGTCTCCACTTCATTCTCCTCTTCCTCTACCTGGGCAGCAACATCACCTACATGTTTTTTCTCAACTGGGAAAACAAGAACAAATATGCGTTTTGCGCCGAACTGCGAGGCCGCTCGGGCACACTGTCCCTGGTGAATATGGTGCCTCTCATCATCTTTGCCGGTCGCAACAACCCCCTCATTACCTTGCTTAAAATCAGCTTCGACACTTACAACCTGCTGCACCGATGGATGGGCCGCATTGTGGTTTTGGAGGCTCTGATCCACACAATTGCTTGGGCCATTGTCTGCGTTGCCGACATTGGCTGGTCGGGTGTTGGTAATCAGATCGTCCAAAAGCTCTTTATCGGATCGGGCTTCGTTGGCACTGTTGCCATGGTGCTTCTATTTTTCCTTTCTGTCTCACCCTTCCGACACGCCTTCTACGAGACCTTCCTCAACATCCACATTATCCTGGCCTTTACAGCTTTCGTCGCCACCTGGATTCACTGCGCGTCATCTGCGCTCCCTGGTGGTCTTCCCCAGCTGCCTTGGGTCATGGCGATCATGGCCCTTTGGTTTGCCGACCGTCTCGCTCGCATGTTCCGAATCATTTACGCCAACTGGTCAGCAAAGGGCTGGACCAACGCCATTTGCGAGCCCCTGCCTGGTGAGGTTACTCGTGTTACTCTCAGGCTCCCACGATATGTCGACATCAAGCCCGGCACCCATGCCTACCTCCGATTCCAGGGCATCAATGCTTGGGAAAACCACCCCTTCTCCATCTGCTGGGTGGAGCACACGGACAGCAAATACCTACCCGTACACGAAAAGAAACCCTTTGAGCTTATCGACACCTCAGAATTGACGACATCCGTTTCCTTCCTCATCGGAGCTCAGACCGGCATGACCCGCAAACTGTGGAACCAGGCGTCCAGCAACCCACGAGGCCTGCACATCAAAGCCGCCATGGAGGGCCCTTATGCAGGCCACAACAGCCTCGACTCCTACGGTCATGTTGTTCTTTTTGCCGGTTCGACTGGAATCACACACCAAATCTCCTACATCCGCCACCTCATGCACGGACACAACGAGGGCCTCGTTGCTACTCGCCGGATTACCTTGGTCTGGATCATTCGCGAGTATGAATCGCTTGAATGGGTCCGACCTTACATGGACACCCTCCTGCGAACCCGGAACCGTCGGGATGTCCTCCGCATCCAAATCTTCGTCACTCGACCGAAAAACCCTCGCGATATCGAGACCCCTAGCGCTACAGTCCGCATGTTCCCGGGACGGCCTAACGTGCCCCTGCTTCTTCAAAAGGAGGTGGCAGAACAGATGGGCGCCATGTGTGTCACAGTCTGCGGTCCCGGTGCATTGGCAGACGACGTACGAGGGGCAGTACGAGCGGTGCAGGGACGCAGCGTGGTGGACTTTGTGGAGGAGAGCTTTACGTGGTAAAATAAAAAAGTGTGTTACAGCATAGCAAGCGATAGTCAACTTCATTTGGGACTTCTTTCGACCTGTACATATTTGCTATGAGGGGGTTTACATCTACAGTGGAAGAGATGTTGTATATGCATGCGAGCGTGCCATAGAGCCAAATACAAACTCTGGATTATATTATCAATTTTCCGATGCCATCCTGTGCCCAAAACGAACTCAGTTTGCGTAAAACGGCAAGGTGCCATTTGCAGCTTAGCTGTGTTTAATCGCGGCCATGTGTCTAGCTTGTGCGGAAACAACTGGCGATCATGATCTGCGGATGAAACCTCACTAAAGGCCCCTGTGGCTTGCGGCCGACGGCCAAGCGGCAGCCCCAACCCACGGCCAAT
This sequence comes from Calonectria hawksworthii, assembly GCA_020975415.1. Taxonomy (NCBI): domain Eukaryota; kingdom Fungi; phylum Ascomycota; class Sordariomycetes; order Hypocreales; family Nectriaceae; genus Calonectria; species Calonectria hawksworthii. The sequence continues at coordinate 361,596 of JAHXZK010000001.1, read as the reverse complement.
GTTGTCGAGACGCACAACGTCTCAATGAAACAACTAGCTAAATGAACGCAGAGGATATTATTGAAAAGCAACCATGGCCCGCACGCGGCCACAAAATTGCAAAGGAGCGCACGTTTTGGAAACGACGGTCCTTGATTCACACAGACTGTAAAAAGCAAACTTGACCTCCCCCTTTCCCAACTCACATCAATTTAAACTCATCCCGCCCCCTTTGTTACAGATGCACGCAGAAGTGACAGCGCATTTTCGGCAGTGACATATTTCTTTTTGTTTGGCTTACTTTTTTTTTTTTTTTCCCATCCTCCGGTCGTCTTGCTTTGAAACGCCGATGTGCTCTGGTGTCTTTTGACGTGTCTTGGGAAGAAACTGGGAACCGCACCATTGGAACCAAAGAAGCAAAAAAAGAGAAAGAAACAGGACCAACAGCAAGCCGAGGCTCACGGATCTCGGCTCGTTAGGCGCAGACGCATTACTTCAAGGAGGGCGCAGCCATCTCAGCTGCTCGTGTCATTCAGGGGTTTCCGTGTCTCGCCCTGGGGAGGGAGGAGCCGCAGACGCCGGGCTTGATCTGGCCGGGAGGATCCCAGCTCCGGCCACAGTCGGGAGCCGTGGGGGGGGGGGGGGCCGGCTCCGGGAGCGTCAGCCGTGAAAGGTGGCGATGAACGGCACCACGAGGTTGTTGGTCCTGAAGCTGGTGCGCCCGGTCCAGCTGAGAGTAATGGCTGTTGGCTATAGCGTAGCAGCACCGCGCGCTAGCCCCCGCGTCACCGTGGCAGGAAACGCCAGCGTGGTGCCCGAGTTACCGTAGAGGGTAATGACAGCGGGTGCTCAGCTCAAATGTAGGTCTAGTTGTAGCTTAAAGCTAAGGTGGTTTTCGGTCCTAACACGCAGCTATCCCGAGTCAACCCAGACGTAGAATACGAGTGTGCGACATGTGACAACTTGCTGGCTGAGAGATGAAGCTAAACAGGGAATGAGATATCTTTTTACTTTGTTTCCTTGGCCCCTCTGAATCGTTTGTCTCTACCTGTTCTATGCCATCGATTCAAAGCGTCGTTGACGGCGATGCAAATGTGATGTACATGTACATAGTTGATGCCACGAGCAGTTAAAAAAAACACTTTTGGTTATGGTATGAGCTATTGATTGGCCGCTAGAGGATTTAAGATGCTGACCAGAGTCACCTTATTTCTACTCTCCTCCTCCAAAAAAAAAATATTCACAATCATCTGAACGGTATCTTCATCGCCAACTACTCACGGTGGGTGGGAATCGCGAAAAAATGCAAAAAATAAGACATCTTGCCCCGTACTGGAATCGAACCAGTGATCTTGTCATTTCGAAGCTGCTTAGGACTACTAGTGACACGCTTTACCACTGAGCCAACGGGGCTTGCTTTGATGCTTGTTGAAACCGAGGGAGGAAATGAGGGTTATGTTGCCCCTGTTGTTGAGGGCTTCATGGTGGGTCCCAGAAGCCAATCAGGAGCGTGAATCGGGATGGGGCCGTTTCCAAAAACGGAAACATACGAGACTCTAATCCTCAAATGCGGTGAAGGGGACATTCAACCTTGTGGGAAAGAAACCCTGGCTCCGGCTGAATTCCAAGTGCTGGGGTTATAGCACATGTCCTTCTACCCAATTGGTCTTCATCTTGATAAAGTCGGCCAAGTCTCTTAGCATATTCCCTGAGTACCAGTGCCCCAGCCCCTGGTACTCGTGCCACGAAACGTCTGCCCCGACGCTCTTGAGACATGTGAATGCGTTGCGCCCAAGCACAATGCTGACCCTGTCATCTTCCACCCCGTGTCCCAAAAACAAGGGCATGCCAGCAATTCTAGTTCCATCTGGATTAGGTGCTTCAGTTGGGACTTGAAGCTCTTCGCTGAGCCAGTTGGCGACTCGGGTAGAAGGGTGTAGGTCTGCATCGCAGTCCTCGTCCTCGTCTCTCTCAAAAGGATCAAAATGTCCATCGTCTTGTACGCTGCCATCCTTGCTTTCTTCAGATAGCACCTGGTCGTTTAAGCGCCCGCAAAAAGGGAGCCAGCCGCACATGCCAAAGCCGGCGGCGAGCTTCTCGCCCTCCCAGAGAAGCATGGAGACCAGCGACGACGCACATCCCTGGGAGAGGCCTCCGAGCACGACGTTTGCGGCGCCACCGGGCACGATTGCAATCTCATCCCGTAGTAGCTGATGTAAATACTGGGTGGTCTCGCGTAGTCCCGGAATTTGGAGCTCCTCGCGGTCTGTAGCCGGCGGGTCGAGTTCCCAGTTGTCGAACCACTGGTGCGTGTAAGCCCGGCGGTAGAGGGTGGCTCGGCGGCGCGCTGCGGTGGGGAAAACGAATCGCGCGTGGGGGAATATAGTTGCCAAGGAGGATGCGACTGTCGTAGAGCTTTGTGAGTCTGCTGGAATGGGTGTGTCTAGCAGAGGTGGCCCAAACTTGTCCCCCTCGGATCCACGACCATGCAGAATTATGAAGGTTTGTCTGTGAGGAGCCTTGAGAGGCGGCACAACAAGAGGCGCTGGATAGTCAGCCATGGTGATGATTGACGAGGCAAAGTGTTGAATAGGTTGGAGGTTCCAGCTTTTTTAATGCCCAAAACCTCACGGACACGCTTGCTGACATTGCAGGCACCCATGCTAGTTGTCTGCCTAACCAACAGGTTGAAAGTGGGCTGAAACTCGCATCTCGACCAACAACTTTTCACATCTCTTGTGACTAGCGGCTTGAGAAGGTATTCGGAGTCACCAAGCACTACTGGTTTAATCCATATTTAGTCATACTAGTAATTGAGGCTTAAGGAGCATGCTTGAGTAGAACACAGACAATGTCAACCAGGACGCAAGACAGATGCAATGCAATTTGTATGTGTCACCTATGTTATGCCCATATCGTAGCTGATTTAGTCGGACTTTTTGTTACTTGGGTATTCTAAACTTGAACTGCTCTCGTTTGAAGGGTTGGGTAGCTGGCCGCCTGGAATACTCAGTCTCGAGAGGAGCCCAGTATGACTCATCGTAACAGAATCACATCTCTCAAGGTCAATTTATGTTTATTTGTTGCACCTTGACCTGATTCTTTTTTTTACTTTAATATCAGAGTTATTGGGAGATGAGTGGTCTTGGCTCTCGACGAACAACCGCCCTAGTTCAGTGGACAGTGTGGTTCTGATGTCACTATCCGTTGACCAAGATCCCATTGGCATGGTCAACCTTACTCTTTCTCTCTCTTTTAAAACTACGGCCTAACTACACATGTGAAATTTCCAGTGTCAGTGACGGTACAGGCTCAATTGAACTTCGATGCTATTGCCACACCACTCATCTGACTTCCCTTACGGTCAGGCTGTGGGCCGAATCGGTTTACTTAGATGGAGCTTTTGTATCATAATTGAGCCTAGAGTTGGTGAATTAAGTATATTATCGAGTGGGATCTATTCGTGTAGAACAAGCCGGACTTTGGATATGGCTGAATACAAAGAAACATGATTATTAGGCAAAGCTGATAAAAGAGGGAGCACACATGCACGTAGTGGGTGGGCTATAGCTTCAAGCTTTAACTCTCTTAAACGAGGTATCCAGGGTTTACACTAAAATAAGACATAGATATGATTCGTAGAGACAATCAAGCATTGTTATCATTGGATCGGGTAGCCCATAATTACACATGGGACACACGCAATGTAATGCCCCTTTTTTTGTTGAGTAACTAAAACTTGAAGGAGCTGGATTTGGTTAGTGACGAGCTTGCGAGGATGGCCCGCGGCGGCGCCCCCGGAGGGCTGCCAGAGTCAAAAGCCGGCCGCAGGTCCGCCCCCCGTGAAAGAGAAAGCCAACAACTACCCCCATTAAAATAGAATAAAACAAGGCGATAGAAGCTTAAAATGATAACAGCAGTAGCGGTGACGGTGGCGGCAGTGTCTATAAGAAAAGTTGGATGAGAGTAACAGAAGCCATCGAGAGCCGGCATGCCCAAACAGCTTTGCCTATCCCGAGGCTGACACTATGTCGACATCAAGGTCTTGTAGAGGATAAAACGAGCCATTATTTGGTTTCGATCCAGTATTTTTATCAATTAGCTTAAATCTTCTTCTGTTTGTTGGCATGTTCTCTCGCCGTTTGTTCACCTGAAGTCATGTTATCTACTCTTTCTTCTTTTCCCCTTCTCACATCTGATACCCCGAGTCCAGGTATCATAATGAAGTCCGGCTATATTTATAATATCACCACAGTAACTAAGTATCCTAGCTGTGTTCTTTCTAGGGTTGATCGGTGCCTCGTTCGCAGCTCAACAACTGGCACACTCTACATTATCCAGGGCGGTGTTGAAACCACCAATCAAGCAACGGCTAGCCTGTCTACTTCAACAGCGATTTCTTTTTTTCAGACCCCTTTTTCATATAAAGTTCTATTCCGAGTTCAATTTCAGTCACAACAGTGGACCTCCCGTTGGACACATCGCCTTTGAGCCTTTGCATGGTGGATTCGCCCCCCGATGGCTGAGATAGACACTTTGCTCTGGTTTCAGTGATGAATTGTCGGTGTAGTAAAAATAATATTCAATTTACAATAAACTAGCACCAGGAATCTAACTCACAGTAGCGTTGGGCGAATTAGGTGAGCAATCACACATCAATGTGGTTTGTCAGTGACGTTTAATCCCGTGGCATGCCGCTGTAGTAGTAGTACTTCGGTCTCCCAAACGCGATTAAATATACTATCATCTTTTACACTCCTGTGCTTCAACATGTAAAAACCACTCAACATATGTATCCGATGGGGGTTGAAAAGTGCTCAGTTGGAAATTGTCTAGTCTAGGGTAGTCGTGACGGTTTGGGGTCATTAATTTCAATAATTAATAACAACCACGGTTAAACGACTACCGACAACTAAGGTTTGAAAAAGTGTGATGTGCAGAAAAAAGTAATGATTCATCAATTTTTGAGTCTCAGTTTTTTGCTTTTAATGCTACTCATGGGGGGTGTTGAGAGTTTTCGTGTGCTAGAGCGTCACTCGAACCATTTCATTGCCAGTCCCCAATGCTACTATGCTTACGGAGCGAATCAATTCGCCTACTCCACCTGCTGCTGTACACCATGACCTTGATCCTTTTGCCTTTGCCTGCCGACAATTCGTGTTGCTCAACGTCGTATCCATGGCCGTGGCTGCACTTACCCGACTAGGATGGCGATCCGGATCCAGTGCAAACCGTTCCCGCCTCCACATTTCCCGTTAAGCACGATGCGGATTAACTCGGTTCGGCAACGACGGGCACGGCAGAAGTCGATGACACCATCCAGAGACAACCCCTGCACGAAAATGCGCGCGGCCGCTTTAGACGCTTCTGTGCGTAATAGTAGGGAAGGAAAAAAAAAAAAAAGAGCTGCCCCGCGGGTGCCACTTAGCCGCTTTTTTTTGCTTATCAAGATGCTCGGCATTTTGTGCTCATCCTCATGCGCCGCCAATCAGCTCTCCTGCCGGCTGCAACGTTCTGTTGGCTGCATGCAGTTTACTCACGCATATCCCGATCTTGCTCGGACCCTGAGATGGCCGAGTCGCAAACTGTGAATGGCGCATCAACGAGCTTTTTTGGTTTTCAGCTATGAATTTTTTTTTTAAGTTTACTACTGATTGCTTTGCCAAAACTTCCGCTTGTCCATGCGCTCTGCTCCTTCTCAATTGGATACCCCTCTGATCATGGCAACCCTCCTGTCTAGCCCCTCCCCCTCCCCCTCCCCCTCCGACGCTTTCCGAGCATTATCATGACGGCGCTTTCAACGTAGCCAACAGAGAGACCGGCACAATTCACTCTCGCACCCTTCCGCTCGACCCAATGGCATACCATAAACCCCAGGACCTTCCTCAACTGTCGCACCGGCTTCGGAGCTGGTTCTGATAAACTTACGATTCCCGAGTCGTCCCCACTTGCGCCGCAGACCCGCGACTAACGCCCACTTCGGCACTGGGCGAGGGCAGAGTTGCGCTTCTTTTGTCCAGCTCCTCTTTCTATCTCGCAACCCTTTCTTTTTCTCTCCTTGCACTGGTCGAGCTTCACTTCCCCTCCTAGGACTTTCAAAAATCCTAGCCCATCTTCGTCTCTGTGCGCGCGTTGTCTTTCCTTTGCGCAGGCGTCATGGATCCCCTTGTTGCCGCTGAGCTCGCAAAGCTCGATGACGGCGTCGCTTTTCGCGCCAGGCCCGGCCATGTCCACTACACCTGGGCGCGCACCTTCTCGTCCCTCCCCGAGCTCTACATCCAGCCCGAGTCGCTGGCCGAAGTCGAAAAGGTCGTCAACCTCGCCCGCGCATGCCGTCGCCGCCTCGTAACGACGGGTTGCGGCCACTCGCCCTCCAACATCACTTGCACCTCGAGCTGGCTCCTCAACCTCGATAATTTCAACAAGATCCTCTCCGTCGATGAAGCGAGCGGTGTTGTCGTCATGGAGAGCGGCATCCGCCTGTACTCCTTGTGCGAGGAGCTCGAGAAGCGCGGGCTGGCCATGCCCAACCTTGGCAGTATCAACCAGCAGTCCATCACCGGCGCCGTTTCCACCGGTACCCATGGTAGCAGTCTTCGACACGGGCTCATGTCTGAGGATATTCTCGCGCTCAAGGTCACGCTCGCCGACGGCAGCACCGTGGCGTGCTCCCCTGAGACGAACCAAGAACTCTTCCGAGCCGCGCTGCTGTCACTTGGCGCTCTTGGTGTTGTCACCGAGGTGACATTCCGCGCCGTCCCTGCTTTCACCCTCAAGTGGGAGCAGACTATCGACACAGACCTGAAGGTGTTTGAGTCCTGGTCAAAGGACCTGTGGACCCGAACCGAGTTTGTGAGGGTCTGGTGGTTCCCTTACACAAGGCGTGCTGTGGTGTGGCAGGCGGAAAAGACGACAGAGAAGGAATACGACCCTCCTGTGAGCTACTACGATGGCTCCCTGGGATACTACGTCTACCACAACCTTCTGTACTTGTCGCAGTGGGCTCCTCGCATTCTACCGTGGATCGAGTGGTTTGTCTTTGGCATGCAGTACGGCTTCCCCAACGGGTCCAAGACGGGGGCCATCCAGCCCAGCCGCAAGGCTCTCTTGATGAACTGCCTCTACTCGCAGTTCGTCAACGAGTGGGCTATCCCTCTGCACAAGGGTCCTGAGGCCTTGAGGCGACTTAGCTCGTGGCTCAACCACCTCACACCCGAAGACCCTGACTACGTCCCTCACAACATCCCCTTCTCCGCCGACGGCCTCTACGTCCACGCTCCCGTCGAGGTCCGCGTCAGCGACACTACACTCACCTCTAACCCTCGCCCCTTCCTTGACCCCACTGCCCAGGATGGCCCGACCCTGTACCTGAACGCCACTCTCTACCGCCCCTACTGGACCGACCCGCCTTGCCGGGAGCGCTACTACCAGGCGTTCGAGTGGCTGATGAAGGACCTGGGGGGCCGGCCGCACTGGGCCAAGAACTTTGACACGTACCGCTCTGACATTGAGGCCTTCTACGGCGAGGACCTCGAGTCCTTCCGCAAGGTTCGGGACGAGTCGGACCCGCTGGGCATGTTTGTAGGGCCGTGGCACCGGGAGAGGATCATGGCCGAGGGGCCAAAGCTGGAGCTGGAAGAGGTCGAAACGTCGCGAAGCTCCAGCCGAAACTGGGGAGTGACGACGGTTGGAAAAGTATGACGGGAACTCACATATATAAATGACTTGATGAAATCCTCACGATCACGTTTTCTTCAATTTAAATAGTATCAGGCATCTTAGATTATTAAGTGGCAACATTGCTATAGCATAGAACCTACCCACGTAGATGTGGTCCTTTGCCGCGCTCAGAAAGCCCGCCTTTCTTCGCCCTTCTATCAACTCTCCAAGACGGCTGGGTTTACATCTCCGGTGTAATAGTAGGTTATAAAATCATCGGTCTAAGTACAACGAGCGCGATTGGGCGAGGAAAAAACGCGCATAGGGTATGAAATAGAAGTGAATGAAGATGAGACCTTGGTTTGCTAATCAATAGCAAAACCATCGAGGATATATCGAGAAAAGAAGCGTTTCTTTAAAAAGAGCGGTAACCGCTCTTCTCGTCAATGTGGCGGTATCGTTCACGCTCCTTGCGCTCCTTGAGGAGGCAAGCAATGCAAAGGACGAAGATGGCGTGGATGCCTGGGTCGAGCCGAGTTAGAAAAGAATTGATTCTTAAAGGTGCTTGGAAAGCGAGCCCGACTTACCGACAATGGCAAAGACAACAGTGAAGATGCCGTCAATCAAAATGTTGGCGAAGCTCGAGATTGACGTCGCACAGCCGCGGAGGAGAGCTGCGGCAGCAGGGCTGGGGCAGGTTGTGTCCGTGACAAAAGCTGGCACAGTGCTGTTGAGGTAACCGCAGCATTCAAACTGCGAGATGAAGCGGGTTAGCATTCCTTGACACCCTTGCTGTTCCACGGCATGAAGAAAAGAAAAAAACGTACCGAAGTCTGGATCAGGCTCTGCACCTCGGGTTCTTGAGCAACGTAGACGTTGAGAAAGTCACCGCGGGTGCGCAGCGTCATGACCCAGAGGAAAACGCCAACGCACAGGGTGAAGATGGCGCAGAAAGTGACCATGTATCCGCCAACCTTGAGGATACCGCGAGTTGGCATGAAGAGACCCGGGAGTGTGGCAACAAAAGTGAGGAGGATGAAGCTGGCGTTGACGATGCCTGCGGTGAGCGGGAACCGCTGGTAGAGCAAGTTGCGAGTAGCCTGCTCACCGCTGGTGGCTATATCGTTCATCTGGCTGCGGACCACGAGCGAGAAGATAAGTTCCACCAAGCCAGAGGCAAGGAACAGGATATCCGCGCACAGCGTCACGAGAAAGACTCTGTTAGACATGGTGGCAAGTCGCGGGTTCCTAACTATGTTCCTGGTAGATTTCTTTCGATTATATCGAGATTTAGAATAGAATTGCGAAATATATTTCGATGCGGTTCGAGAAACGAGAACTTTCAAGGACGACCGGCGTCGAAAGGTTGTTGTTGGTAATGAATGGACTAGCCAAGCCTCGTCAAGAGGCTTAAAGGAAGGAATGGATTTGGTATCGATGGCGCTACAATCTCAGCCCACCCAAAGGATCCCGATTATGTCTCCAGAGACAGATTTATGGCGGAAAATGGGAGTGGCGATCGAGAAGTGCCCAAGGAAACCTGGGAAAAGAGTGTGGATGGAAGATGGCTCGTACCAGTACGAGGAGGAGAGAAGGAAAAGAGACACAGGGCGGCCACGAATTCACGTTGAAGGCGATACAGGAAAGGTGAGAGAAGAAAGGAAACGTTCTCTACGACGTCAACGACGAGACGTGAAACTGGAATCAGACTGCCAACTTGCCGACAACAGCTGATGATCCCAACCGAAGCCGTTTCAGGCGACGGAGTTTGTGACAGAGCCGCCGTCAAGGACGGGCCTGTAGCGAGGTGACAACCAATGAGAGGCGCTAGTTTATGGCGAATGCTCCTCTTTGGGACATGGAGACTGGAGGGCGCTGCGGTGACTGGAGGGCCCCCCGGTGGGACCCCCGGGACAGGAGACGGCGGCAGACCAATGGCACGCGAGGGACGCTGTTGCAGAGCCGCCGGGACTAAGGGAACCGCTGGGCCAGCCAGCTTCTGATGCTTTCTTTGCTTCGCTGCGCGGTCCACCTGGGCGCCTCGCTCGCCTTGGAGTGGCCTGATCTGGGCTGGGCTGGCTTGCCATCTGGCCTTGGCCCTTGAGCAGGGAGGCGGGCGCTGTCGTTTGGGGCTTCGACACGGCTTGCACACAAACGGCACAGGGCGGAGGAACACAGCTTGACTCAGGGCCTCGGAGCCGAAGAGAACGATGGGCGTATTTTTGACAGGTGCAGCGCTGTCGGGCTAGACACGAAGCGGAATAGGGGACTGTCGGGGCCTGGGTCCGTGGCTCCCACTGTCGTGCGGCGGTGGGTGCAGACCCCGGTTTTTGCCTGGTCAGACAAGCTTAATCGTCGTGTTCGTCGCCGTGGTCATGGGAATGGATGCCTCTTTGGGCCATGGTGTTGGAAATGTCTGTTCTCGGCCGGGTCGGACCTCGTTTGCGACGTCAATCATACATCGAGGACCCTGACGGAGGATCAAATCTACGGAGCTTAAACCGGCTGCAGGATGCGATAGCAGGGCGATTTTGACGAGCTAGGCGACATTTCAGCTTGTCAGATGGTCTGGATCGGCGTCAACGAGGCGCGCGCCTTGGTGTGCGCCCCAATGAGGTCATGATGCCCTGGTAGAGAGCCTTCCACATCGTAGGACAAATCTCTAACACAGATCTCGGGTATCGCAATTTTTTTTTTAATCAACAATCTGGCTGCGGCCGAGGGGGGGACAGCACATCGGACGAGAGCGTATTCATCGCGTCTTGAGACGCACCCCGCTGTTTGCCCGCACATTGAGTGTCAGATTGAGAGGGTAGATGCAGCCGGCACAATGGATGAACGCCTTCGTACACCGCAAACGACAGATGCTGCATTGACTCGGGATTTGAGACACAAACCCCCTCCAAGACGTCCGGTGTCGCCGAACCTGACAAACAAGACGGCAGTTGGCGGCGAATCGTAACTGACGACAGCTGAAGAGGACGGCTCCTCCCGCGGTCCCATGGGCAGCAATGATGCTGATGCTGCATCTGGACGTCACTGAATGGGCTTCACGCATCACTGCCCTCGGGGCATTATGCTGTGACAACTCGTTTGGGTCTGCATGCATGCAGTAAGCTTGAGTGCGGCACGCCATTTGGACAAAGGGTATCTCGGTTCTGTCGCTCTGCCGTGGCTCTGGCGCAGGTCGACGACGGATAGGAGGGAGGGGGGCAAGCCTCAACTGTTGTGCGCCCCCAAAGCACCCCCTCCCATCCACCTCCCATCCACTCTGGCATTGACAAAGAGCCCCTCCGTCTGCGGGCGTCGCGACCTTTACTGGCACCTTCTCAGCCTGTCTTGCCTGTGCCTGCCTCCTGCTTCGCCATGCTACATGCTCCATGCTCCATATCCCATGCTCCACGCTACAGTACACGCTCCACGCTTCATGCTCCGTGCTCCATCGTCCATGGCACCAGCACCTATGGTCTCGGCCAACTAGGTACGCAAGCAAGGTGCAAGGTGCGCAGCAGGGCACCTGATCGCTTTCCTTTCTCCGAGGTTCAGCTCCGCGATTAACCAGTCACCACTCGGCTGTCCAAGCGCAATCCCCACACCGGTCATGCCTGTAGCGGGGTTTCTCTGGACCCGCAGGCACACCCCCTGTATTGCATCTATCGCGGCCCCGGACACCCACCATCACAAACTACAGTCCGCCATCACGGACCACCACCACGGGCGCTGGCATGCACGCAACCGCCAAGCCACGCTAGTCTCATTTGCACTGTTTCCGAGGTGTTCCATGATTACATTGTCTGCGCCGGACTACGTACTCCGTCATGTACGAGTACTGTGCTGCCAGGCGACGACTCGCGGCAGTCCTCATCACTCGCTGTGAGCTCAGGCAGATGCAGCATGGTCACCACTCGCTCGCCCCCCTCTTCCTCTTGCTGGCCTCCCGGCCTTTCCCCGGCCCCCGCCACCCAATCCAGCACGGTCAATCGACTTTTGCAGCGCTTCTCCGCAAAAGAAATCATGTTTCTGTAGCAGTGATCCTCGCCCGCCATCACCTACCCGTTCGCTGACACTGTGTTGCGCATCCGGACAGCTGCCTGTTTGGGCTAATGTGGTTGCGACGGGGATCCCTTGCACCATCGATCCTTTGTCTTGGCCGAGAGACTGGGAACTGGGGACTGCAGACTGCAGACTGCAGTCCTGAGCCTTGTTTATCGCCCGCCCGCTCCCCTGATCCACTGCTGTCGACAAGAGAGAGAACGATGCCGGCTTGGGCCTGGCTCAATTTCCCCGCTTCGGCGCGTGCAAGCATCTCCGGGCCGAGCGCCAAGTTGCCATGTTGGAGTTGAGCACGGTCTGCCAGTCCCATCTGAGGCATCTGGTCCCTCTTCATTCGCGAGTCCTGCCTGGCACCATTCCCCCTGCGGAATCAAGCCTTTCTCCTTCTGTCTGTTCCTTCAGCCTCGACTGCAAGATGAACCTGGATGACATCTAACCTTAGATCTGGGCATAGTATAATCGTGATACCATGTAGAGATTGCTCGGGTTTTTTTTCCTCACTGTGCCTAGACATGCTGCAGCTAACACTGGGCGTCTCGCGGCCGGCCCCGGGGGGCTCGACGCAAATTTCAACTTACGCTATCTAATCATGTCAACTCGCTCGCACTTACTGTGCATTTCCGCCCTAAAGTTGCCCCTTCATCACAGACAACGACCCTGGACCTTCCCGCCACCCCTCCGACGGAGCCGAGGCCACCAAGTCCGCCATCCACAGACACGGCGCGTCAGGATCCCCGCCTCTTTTCCTTCGACTAGCTATCGGTGCAGCAGCACGCAGGCAGGGTTTGCCGACATGCTGCTCCAGAGGAGGATGGGATGACATGACGGTGTGTCTCCGGCTTGAAGGTCCATTGGCCCCCGGCCCCACTGCGATGACCATGGTTTCGCGCTTGAGCATGCCCATGGTGCTCGCCGCTCCGTGTAATTGAAATCGTCAACTCCAGATTGACGGCGCGCGTCGACTGGCTTCCGCCAATCACCGGCGACGCGACTTTGCGGTATATTGCACGTCGCCGCTCAGGGCAGCAGCTACTTTCGCAAGGGTCTCTCGATCAGTGTAACCCAAGTGGTCGGCTGAGGGAACCGAGGAAACTAGGCCCGCCTCTCCCCCGAAGCCTACATGGTTGGTGGCTATAGTATTATTATCATCACGGACACGGATACAGCAAACATGGGCTTTCTGGGTGCTGGCTCTGGCCTTTCAACCCCCCCTGCCTGGCTGTAGTCTCGATTGGCCCCTCCCCGCGAACGCGCCCTTCTAGGGTGAACAAGCATGAGCTCCACCGTGGACTGCGAAGAAATACTGAAGGACGCGATGAGCGAAATGTGATGAAAGCGGGCAATCGGGCAGACGAGCACACCGGCAGAACTATTGCGACCAAATGAACCACACCCAACAGACCCGCCCCGACCGCGAGCCGCCCAATGTCCATGTCTCGTACAGGCAGTATGTCGCACAAGCAGGGATCGCTGGCGCGCTTCTCGATGGCAATCAGCCATTGCTGTCACGATTCGCTCTCTTCTGCGCCGAGAAGGAAAGTCCCCCACTTGCCCAAACAGAATGATGCGACGCACGGGTCCAGGCCGTCGAGATGCCCATTCGGCGCAGACACGCAACGGGGGCACGCACACCATGTGCTAAAAAGCCTGGGGCTTGGTATTTTCGTGTTCAGTTTAACCGGTCCCTGTCGCCATGGCCAGCCGGTGAGGGAGAAGGAAAAAAAAAAAAAAAAAATACTGTGCGACAGATCTACGCTAGCTAAGATTTGATTGCTAACGGGCCCAGCAGGGGGAGCTTCAAAATGGGAGGCACACTGGGGCTGGCTACGCCCTACGGCCCGAGCTCGGCAGGTAAACTTGACCTAAATACGTTGAGTTTTGACCATTTGGTGCTGGTTCTGTGTAGGTTGGATGCTAATGGGTTCTCCAGCTGGAGTCGCATGGCCCAGTCGCAAATTCTCCATGAGACTCTGAGCCATATGGCGCAAACCTACCATCCCAGTATGGGAATTCTGTGGAAGGACGAGATAGGGTATGTATGGTTCGTCACGCGGCGGCCTGCATGCGGCACAGAACCGACCCACTCGAGCAACGGCTCACAAAGAGGCCGGCCCAGGCCAATCCAGCAGCTAGGTGCTCTGGATGACAGGATTACCCATCCAGTGAGCCCCCCCAGGGAGAACAGTTGTGTGTCACTAAAGGTGGACTGCAGGTGGGGATGGAAGATGGGAGACAGAAGAGGAGACTTGTTTGATGAGGTATGGTGGATCGCCGCTGCAACTTTTGATGAACTGAGCCATTGCGGTACTCCATCGATCGGCTCCGTGTGAACGGATTCCAGGAGCACATGGCTGCCAGTGACAAATGCTACAGGATGGGAAAAAAAAAAGGACGGCCAGGTTCAGAGCGGCCACCCTTGCAGGCGATGGCGATGGGAGGCTGGGGGAAGAGGTGCCCTGCAAACGACCAGGACTTTGACCGGGCTCGAGGGACAGGGCACAGGCGAGCACATGGTGGTGGGGTTTGTAGTTGACGCCAGCAGGCCTGGTTGGTCATCACAAATGAAGTGAGTGGCCTCTCCCGTGCACTTTTGGGCGGATGGATGGTGGGATGGATGGGACACTCCTGTAAGGCTGGTTGGGCAACGGTGGCATTGTGCAGATGTCGAGGGAGGAGATGGAAGAGGAGAAGGCAGGGACAAACGGGTCGCTGGATGACAAGCTAGCGGCTGGTTCCATGGCTGTGGGATGGGCTCATGATACCGTACTTCGTACTGCATCGGCATGGACCAGGCAGTTTGTGTTTTTGCGGGCTGGGTTCGCCGGGCTCGGTGGGCTCAGTCATCCCAATCCCAAGCTAACGAGCCAAGTCCTAAACCTGTGCGCAAACGGAACAGAACAGAACAGGGTTGCGGGTACCCCCCGTAGCTGGCCGCGTTCAAGGTTGTCTTGCTCCCCGCTTTCGAAGGCAGACGTTTGGGCTTCTTAGCACAGGGCCATGTCCGCTGGAGAGTCCGTGTGCGACGGGCTACCACCTCACTATGCTCTTTTCATCCAGCTTGGCCACGACCTGTCTTTCCCCATTCCCGCTCCCGTTGGACCCAAGGACAGGACCCTGACAGCGGCCAAGATCTGACAACCAACCGTCGGGGCTCAACTCTCCTCGAAGAGGAAAATGCGAAAAGCAAGAAGTCCGGGGGAGCGACAAGCCGACGGTGTGGGAGAGACAAGGCGGCATTGACACAAGACACTACAGACGTAAGACCAGATCTGTGTGCAGTGCGGTGCGGTGCGGTGCGCTTGCATCCATCCATGTATGAGCCAACAAAGACGATTCATTCCTTTGAACTCTCTCGCTTTCGCATTGCGTGCCGCAGTGGCCCGGGTACCGGACCAACTATAGAGAGACTCCATCCCAGCCTTCGTCCCCGTTTCTTGATATTGCGTTCCCCCCATTCATTGAAGAAGGGTAAAAGGGGCGAGAGGGAAAAAAGAAGGAAAAAAAAAAAAAAAGAGCCATCCTGCTGCGTCCTGTGCTTCAGCCTGTGCCGTGTGCGTATCAAGGGTGCTGGCCATGCCAATCAGTTGATGTGCGTTGCAGTGTCAGTCAGTCATGACCGTTCAATTCCCCTCGTCGTCTTGTTCTTAACCCCGGCCACCCCCGGTACTTGTCACCAGCAACGGCTCAGCCCAACCTGCTCGCTACCCCATTATTTTCTGCACCCAAACCAAAACACAAATCGTCGTCGCCACCCCAGACAAAGAAAGTCTGCGCCCTCTGATTCCCTGTCTCGCCTGGGCCGATAAACATACCACGGTTCTTCAGCCCGTCGAAATTACATCAACGACGGGGTGGTACCTGATAGCCTCGAACAGACCAGGCCAGATTCGCACGCTTACCCACACATTGACACATTCACGCACCCACACCACCACGCGCTATCCCGGTCGCACCAGCAATCGCACAGGACCGCTGACTCCCCAACTCAGCAACAGACAGACGAGACGCGGCCTGTGGTTGGGCAGCGCAGCACCTCGCATCCCTCCCATCCATTCCACCCGCCTGCACAAGCGACCGGGGCTCCCCCGCCACCGTGCTGCCCTCAGCAGGCCTAGCAGGCACCCCAGCAAGCCCCCCAGCGAGAGAGAAAAAAAAGAGGGCCCCTCCGCTCCACGTTCCCTCCTCCCTCCTCCTCGCTCGCCCTCGCGCCCTCTAGGCCCCCGTCAACCCCCATTAACCCCCCCATCACCCCCTCCCCCGTTTCCGGACAAGCGCCCCCGTAATTGCATCCGCATGCCACAGGCTCTCATAGTCGCGCCAGAGCAATAAGAGCATCCAGCTTAAGCCGATTCCCTCGCCTCGCCTGCCTCTGCCTTGCCTTGCCTCGCCTTGCCTCGCTTCTTTCCGCCGCGCCACCCACGCCCGCACCCAGACCAGACTCAATCCAGCAAAAGCGCGCCCAACCAGGTTTCTGCGACAAGAAAGGCAGCGCACCGCAGCTCCCTCCCTCTCTCCGCTCCCACTCCAGATCCAGTATAGATCCATCGGCACCACGCTCAAAGCAGTATCTCCACCACTTTTTTTCGTCCTTTGGTCATTGTGATACAAGACGTTTTGAATCCAAAAATCAACTTTCGCAATGGCAGACATTACCGATCAGCACGACCAGACCTCGCCCACTGAGCTTGACGACTCTCACGCCGTCGGCAATGGCAGCGCTCCCCAGGAGTCTCGTGGCGTGAAGCGCCAGCGCCCGTCTGCCGCTGATGAGGACGACGACGACGATGAGAAGGGCAGCCGCGAGCGTCGCAAGATTGAGATTAAGTTCATCAGCGACAAGTCTCGTCGACACATCACCTTCTCCAAGCGCAAGGCTGGTATCATGAAGAAGGTTCGTTGAATAACCCTCCCCAGCGAGAGAGCACAAAAAAACAGCACTCATCGCGGTGCCCCAAATCATCACCACCTCACTTTCGCCTCTGCCGCCCGCTGCTGCGCGCCTGACGAGCTTGTGCACCGCCGGTGTCGCGTCAGACGCAGCTGCATCGTGTGCGCGCAGCTGGCTTTTTCATGGCAATTCTCATCTCGAGTTCCAGCGCTGACGATTCTTCCCATTGACACAGGCATACGAACTCTCTGTCCTCACTGGCACCCAGGTCCTGCTCTTGGTCGTGTCTGAGACCGGTCTGGTCTACACCTTCACCACCCCCAAGCTCCAGCCGCTTGTCACCAAGGCTGAAGGCAAGAACCTCATTCAGGTATGCATCCTCGCATCAAAATTCGCAATTGCGCCCTTGCAGCGTCGCGACAGCCCGTCGCATCGCTCAGTCCCCGCGTTTCCCACCTGTCCTGTGCACGCAAAGCTGACCTGTCGCGTTTTCTCACTCTAGGCCTGCCTGAACGCTCCAGAACCCACCCCCGGCAACGAGAACGGCGTCGACGGCGGCGACCAGGTCGAGTCTCCCGAGGAGCCTGCCAACCAGCACCTCCCCCCTCAGGGCAGCCGACCTGGCATGCCTCAACAACCACACATGCCCGGCAACTACATGCCCAACATGCCCATGGACCCTCAGCAGGCCCTTGCGTACCAGAGCTACGTGCAACAAAGAAATCAGGGTTACGGCTCGGGCATGCCTCCCCAGCCCGGTATGCCTCCCAGCAACCACCACCAGTCGTGAGCCACGCACGCAGCAAAAGAAAACCCCTTTGGTCTCTGATACCCGGCTCTCAATGCTCTGCTGAGACGCCGCCTCTCGGCCTTGCGCGTCCCAAATGGACATCGATGTAATTTGCGAGGTCCTGGTGATTAGGCGTTGATTTGGTGTTGACTTGCCACCTGCATTTTCCTTTGATTTTCTTTTCTCTTTATTTTTCTCCTCTCTGCCGCGGAGCTTCGAGGCCAAGCAGATGGTCTGAAAGGTCTTATAATATTGGCTTAGGCAACCCGCCATGTCGGGTAGCGTCACCTGCGATTTTTTTTTGTCTGTTCACTGCACGATGCGCTCTAGACCGATTTGGGGGAGTCGATGTCTCGGGGGCATGCGGGTATGACGGTTGGAGCCCGAGTAGCCGGGATGGGCCTTGCGTGTTGCTGTCTTTTCTTTTCTCGCATTTGAGGTCGTTGGCAAAGTGTATTCTCATACTGAAGCATTCGCGCAAGGCCGTGATCGGGCCTGGACAGACTTTTTTTACCCTTTTGTGAGGGTGGCGGCGGGAGGACGTGTCTAGGTCACAAATTTACCAAGGGGGTTTGTGGGGTGGGAACGGAGGCAAACGAGGGCATGAATGTTTTTACGGACGGAAACTTGGAAGTGGATTTTACGAATCTATCATGGGCCAAGAGACAACGGACTTTTTCTTTGAACCCCTTCTCCCACGGGATTTGACACGCGGCTGCTTCCATATACTTGACCACTCCTGGGTTATTTGCCTTTTAAGCGCTCGACCTTGGGTTGAGAACCACCAGCAGTGTAGGTGCTGCCGAGCCTTTGTATGTCGCTGCACGGCAGAGGATGAGAAGAGGAGGATGGAAATCGTGTATGATAACATAACAACTTTGCTTTGATAGAAATTTCCTTGATTGAAGAAGCAACCAGTGATGTGCGCTCCTTGTAAAATAATATCACACGCGCTCAACTTTTTTTTTGAGGGATATACACGACTTTGCTTGGTGTTTTTGATTTTTGCCCGACTCTTGTTTTGCCAACGAAACCGAGCTTCCAATGCCACGAACAATTTGTGTAAGTGCAGCTGGTTTCCAAATGAGGCAATGAGCTTAAAGCTGTCAATGCATCATGATCCTGGGGTTGGTTTGTAGAAAAGGGGAAAGGCCGAGGGGGCTTGAGCGCTTTATTTTTTATTTTTTATTTTTATTTTATTTTTATTTTTCGCGGGGAAAAAAGTGTGGACAATCGCGGGTGGCGGATGACGCTGTCTTGTGTTCTTGCCAAATCTGGGATGCTGGGGGGATGTGATTGGAAGGAGGCGGCATCAAGTAAGAGCCCTTTCCTTTTTCTGTTGTATTTAAATGGGGATGGTTTTTTTTTTTTTTTGGGTAAGGGGAAGAAGGGAAGGGTGGAGGGGCAAGGGGGAGGGGTCAATGTGTGTGTGTGTGCTTTTTTTAAACAAGTGACATTCATTTTGGGAAACTGTTTAAATTTTTATGGGTTTGATGACGTGGTTGGGTTCTTGACAGAAGCGGTTTGGTGGTTTTGGACTGAAAGAGGAAAGGAAAGGGAGACAAGAGCTTTTCCTTGTTTGGTGTTGGCAGGTGGGGGAGGGGAAAAAAAAAGGAAAGAACATTGAATTGGGTTAGAAAGGGAAAGAAAAAGAGAAGAAGAAGAAAAATAGAAAGAAGAGACGGTGTGGGATCTGGGTGAGATGACATGATATTTTGGGAGAAGCGTAGGAGGATTTTTGGCTTATGCGATGTTTTGGCCTTGGGGAAAGGTGGTGATGTGGAGGCTGAGGAGGGAGATAACCGTGGTGTTATTGAGGAAAAGCTTTTGGGGGCCATGTGTGCTTGTCAGCAATCAGCTGGAAAAGACCAGTGTTTGGAATTGATACGGAAAGGGAAAAGACGAAGTGGCAGATGTCAAAAGATGAATTTATTTGATACAACCTGTGCACTGGTGTACGTAGCCCAAATCGGGATGGGGTTGTATATACATGGAGGAATAAGGCTGGTAGCCAACGGAGATGTAGTCATGGTTAAAACCGTCCTTGATTGAACTATGCCAGTCTGCTACAGGCTGAACGTATTCCCGGAGTTATATGTGGAATTAATCCTCTCTCTCGCCTTCATGCAGTTGGTGTAACCGCGAGGGCCTCTTGTTTGCTCAAACCTCGCTAAACCCTTTCAATCTAACATGAGCAAGTTTACCACCCCAACTCTCTCATCAACTATTTTACACCTGCGTTAGCTCAAGGATATACGACTCGAGTTGCAATATCATGAAACTATAAAGATGCCAGTATTTTCTTGCGCGCTCTCTCTCTCCATGCTGACTCGGCTCCGGCTTCCGGCACCAGTCAGCATGGAGCTAAGCCGTATCGCGCTGGGTGGCGCTTTGGTGAGCAGATTTGAGAAGGTTTTTTCTCCGCTTTAGATCTGGGGGAATGTACATGTACTCGAGATACTTGGGTCAAGCTGTTGCATTTTTGATTGAGTGATTGCGATTTGAATTGATTGGAGCCGCATTGTACGCGAGATCTCTAGATAACCTTTCCCCCCCCATTTTGAACGACGGTGCATTCATAGGGAGAGAGTGTTTTTTTTTTTTTAAAGACAAGAAATTCTTCCAACACCAGAGATACCTTGCCTTGACATGTATGATATATTTCCGCCGTGACGCCTTGGGAACCCATAATAAATATGCTGGAACAAAGGAAATAAAAGCAAGTCCGAGAACATTGTGGATTTTTTTCTTCTTTTCTTTTCTAAAAGAGTCTAATGCTCAACCGACTGCGAGTATCGACCGACGGCAAGGCTTCCGATAAAGACTCCAGCCAAGACGGAGAGGAAATAGCCGACGTTCATGGTCATGACGGCCAGCATGCTGCATCGTGTTAGCTCTGGGCGTGTTGGGGGGGAAAAGGAAAAGCACTTACAGAAGATATCCGATGCCAACAACTAGAGTGTCGAGGAGGGCACGGACGGGGTCAACGCTGAACCGCCAGGGTCTCGCGATGCCTCGCTTGCGCTCGACGACCATGACGGACTCCTCGACGCCGTTGGAGCTCAGCGTCATCTGGCTGGCGCCCGGGTCGACCGAGATCTGCTCGGCAAAGGGCACTTTGCCGTTGACGGCGACGTAGCGGCGCTTGGCCTCGCGGTCGATCCAGCGGGCCTCCTGGACGGCCTTGTAGGCGAGCAGGCAGCGGCCGACGATGGCGAGGACGACGAGGAAGACGCAGGTGCCGGCGTAGGAGCCCGCGCTGGACGGGGTCCACGAGGTCGCGTAGAGGGGCGTGTCGCGGCTGGTTTGGAAGACCATGGTCATCATGGATTCGCTGTGCGAGGACGATGACGAGGACGAGTTGGAGTCCATGTCGGACATGTCGTCGTGGCGGGGGAGCATGTTCATTTTGAATGGAGCGAGCGAGCGAGCGAGCGCGGGGTTTGGTCCTGTTTGGAAGAGAACGTCGCGAAAGGAATGACGGGAGGAAAACGATTCCAGGTATGCTTGAAGGATTGTTGTTGGGAAAAGTAATCCGTTCAGGTCCTCGAGATTGCCTCTTATGCTTTGACAGTCGGTATCTCCGAAACGTAGGTTGTGTGTGTGTTGCGCTATGGCACGCTTTTGTGTACAGCCGCCAGAGTCAAACGCAAAGAGTATTTTGTGGCAAGGCGGAGCTTTGCAGCTGCAGCAAGATGGCAGAAAGCAAGAAGAGTAAAACAAGATAAAAAATTAATTGAGTTTCTCTGATGGACCCCTGGAGAGTCAGGAATGTTCCGCGCTACAAAAACTTGTGGTCGCGTTTGGCGGCTCTTTAATTTCTCTTCCTGTCTTCCTCTGAAGAATGCTGGTCTACGGTGGTGCCGGGCTGTTGTTGGTGATGGAGAGAGAGAGGGGAGGAGGAAGACGGGGGACTGCGGCTCTTTGTATTTGTCGTTGGAATAGAAGTTGGTAAAACTAGTGGTCCAGCTGATAAAACATACTGCGCGCATTTCCCGCCCTCCATCTTTCCGTCTTTTCTTTTTTTAACCGAGAAAATGGCTTCTTTGCTCTGTCGCATTATGTGTGAGGTGAGGTCTGATTGTTGCGGGTTGGTCCCAGTCCGGCTTGGCTTGGTCTCTGGGGGGCGCTGGTACCTGTACATGGGCGAGGTACCTGCGCACCACCACAGCGCTGCGCATGAACTGGTTCATGTCACCCAGCACCAACTCGCGCCTGTATTGAAACCTGCTCAAAAACACCAGCACCGCGGCCGGAATCGAATGTTTCTACTGCGAAAGCCCGTCACATTATTGTCTCGCCCGGCCTCTTGGCTTTTCACCATTGATTCGAAGTCGCGAAAGGGTGCCGCCGAGGCGTTTGGGAGGGTGAGATTGAATGACGAATCCTCCTCCCATCGCCATGCTTCCTTCGTCTGCACCACGGCAACCATCCTATCCGCACCAGCAGGATTGCAGTCTGGTGTCGCAGAGGGCAGGCGAATTATTTCTTTTTTTTCACCGAGGATTCTATCCGCGTTCCTCCCGTTGATTACGGCCCCACAATTTGACGCGGCTTCCGCTCCGGGCCTGGTGTCTCAAGTTTGCGAAGCCTTCCTCCGGCGATGGTATGGGGACGGCAAATGATGGGGCCCCCGAGAGGGTTTCTCGTCTCCCCCCCTTCCCCCCGTGCGTGAAACGAGCCAAGTTAACCTTATCGCGCAATAAAAGACAGGTCCCATGGGATTCAACAGTCAGCGCGGGGAAATATTGAAGCGACGAGTTCAGCATCCGAGCTTTAGGGCTGCAACTTCATTATCCCATGGTCGTTTCAAAAAAGCAGGCCTAGTCGAGCTTCTCGAAAGCTCACCAAAAATCAAGTCATCTGCCCTAAATGCAGGTGGAAACTTCTAATTAAAACCACCCCCAAAAAAACTAAACAGCAGAAATGAATCCACTAACCCTTCACTGGTTGTCCTCTGCGCAGCTGAGACGGAATCCATGCCACGTCGCCTTATCCCTGGCAGTCATCGTATAGCACAATATCTTCATCTTACTAGGTGCATGAAGAAACAGCAGCACGCTCATGCAATTAAGAGAACAAGCAGGTCATCCGGTCGTTGTGGGCCAATCGCATCTTTGGGACTGGCGTCGTCCAAGCTGCTGACGCACTGTCCCCAAGACCACCAATATATGGGGGTCCACGAGGGCTTCATCTCCCCTGGGTTAACCTTTGAAGTGGCGTCCTCGTGTGATTGAAAATAGCATTAGTCCCGATGTTGCCCGCGGCATGTTTCCCCTGACTATGTTGCGGGACGTGGGGCTCGGAAGGTCTTCCGTCTAAGTCGACGCCTTGCGGTTTCCGGCCTTGACTGGGATCCAGTCTGTTATTGTTCAGAGAAAGAGGCCGTGCGTATATCGTACAATCTCACGGGCTATTATCTCCCAAGGCACAAACGAGGGATGCGGGTATTTACACGGCGCTCGGCCATGCAGGCTCAGATTTGACAATAATCCCATCTGCAAGGTGGCACAGGGGTTACACAACATGGCGCCACGGCAGATGCATGGAAATCCATGTTAATCAACGGCAGATCAGGTACCAAGATGAAGCCCAATCGCATTTGATAGATGATTATTAGTTCACTTGCGCTGCGTCTCCGCGCGAAACACCTCGAATATCCTGATAGACAAAATCCTTACCTTTGTTGGCGGCAGAGCATTGATCTTGCCAGTATGGTGTTGATTAACCTCTATGGAAGGATGCAACTCTAATCCATGTCAGATGCTGGTTCCCAGGGTGAGCTCTCTGGGCATGTTACGGGCCAAATTTGACGGGGCCAAAGTTCCCAGCAGCTCCAACCCAAGGGGCCAGACATGGCACTGTGCCTTGCCTACAGTGGCAAATATATCAATATATTGACATATTTAGACAAGAAGAACTAGTTTTAACTTCACACGTAAGAGTTGAGGACAGGAATTTCTATCAAAGACGCCAGGAACTCGAAACGAAATGCAGGACCGCTCAGAGGGCAGCGCCAACGGTTTGGAATATGGCCAAGAAAATATAAAGATATTCCGAATTAAATGCATACAATATAGGAAACAAGTTTTTTTCTGGTCGAGTCAAGTCTACCCATAGTACTGGTCTTGATTCATGGGATACAAAAGCTCCCGATACTAGTTTTCGCACAGTGAATATACCTCCCCTGCAACTCCTAGGTAGCCCAAATGCTAGATGACGACTGCAAAAGTTGATGGCGGACAAAGCAAACATTGAACAAGCATCATAAAGCAGCGATTTCCAAATCACGATCCTGATTCAACCGACCCCACAAAGACTACAAGCACGCTAGAAAAGCTACAGAACCAAAGTCAGCAAGCCGGTTCCCCTCTGCTCTTCCATACCTTACTCACGCAGCGGCCGCGGCAAATATTTCAACCCTTCTCGCCTTGGTAATCAGACACATGAGGATGCAGAAGGAGAGGTTGAACAGGCATATGAGTATCAATCTGGTTAGCGTTCTCCGAACAAAGTAGAGGGTCAGGACGGCAGCCATGGGAACAAGCGACGAGGCCACGGAGCCGATGACCGTCACCGTGGTGCGAACGTGGCTGCTGGAATACTCGTACCGCTGGGTGTACGTCTCTTGCTCGGCCGGGTTTTCCTCGTCGCGCAAGACCGGCTTCTGTCCAAAAGATTACCGCCTGGACCACACTCATTACCCCCCCCCCCCCCCCCCAACCCCCCCCCCCCCCCCCCCCCCCCCCCCCCTCTCTCCCCTCCCCCCCCCCCCCCCCCCCAATCCCCGCCCGTTCCCCTCTCCCGGAGAGCCCTTCTCTCACCTTGACGCGCCTCCATATCTTGTGGAAGGCTTGGAACCCTGGACCGATGAGCATTCTGGAGAGGAAGTCATCCTCGTCTGTGTCGCCGCTGCCGAGGAATATCAGATCAGATGTGCTGGGGCCGGCGTAGACGGATGGGTACGGATCTCTGTCGCTGAGATCGCGGCCGAGAAAATCGAGGTTGCCCCCGAGGGCCTCGCTGTACGTGTAGTCGTATGCGAGCTGGCGCCGCCGGCTTGATGGCCTTGGGAGGGATGCAACGGCGCGGTACTGCTGCACGGCCGAATCTGGTGTCGCCGGAGAGAGAGAGCTCCGTGTAAGTGAGTGGCCCCTAGAATGGCGCGCGCGCGGAATGATTCATGGTTGTGACGTACAGTACTCGCGGAGCTTGGCTCGAATCTGGAGCGCCAGCTGCCACTGCTTTGCACCGTCGCCCTCCTTTGCAGAGCGTGCGAGGTACGACCACTCGCGGTCGTACCATGCCCTTTTGTCAGCCTCGTTCGCGTCGCTGGCGGCTTGGGCTTCAAAGTCGTACTGGAGATTACAGAGCTCGGCTTGCAGGTAGAGCAGGTCCCGGGCGGCCAGGACGCGGAATTGCTTGACAGGAACGTTTTCACCTTCGGCCATGAATTTGGCCAGTTTTATGTACCCCTGGGGCTTTCTTTTCTGAGGCTCGGTCGAAATTTGCGTCGAGTCTGAAGTGGTTGATGACATGGCTGGCGATTTTGGCGGCGGTCGTGAGAAATGAGGAAAAAAGTTGAGCAACCCTGAGCTGAGGCAAAGGAACCACGGCGAGATTTTAAAGAAGAGTAAGAAATGTAAAATAAAATAAAGCAAAGCAAAAAGAATACGCCTCGCGTTTCCCCATTTGGGAACCAGGCTGTGGTAAAATTGGGCTAACTGCAGAAGAGAATGCTTGCAACACCAGGTGCATCTTGAGGCCACCCCTATGATGGGATTCTTATTGTCTTATTGGCTGATAAGACCGGTGAGCTGACCCTTCATGGTCGCCTTGTATTGCATGTAACCCTAGGTGTTGTGTAGGTCATCATGGTGCCGTCCAATTCCTCCCACGTCGGCCGTCATTGGGCCACGGCTAAAGAGAATATGGCCGATGCATACTCTATGCCCGCCTTCTCCAAGAAAATAACCAAGCTGCCCAACGGCAAAGTGTAACCGACCATGCTAGGTGAGTGCTGTCTCAAAAGTTCGAGTACTAAGGCCTAAATCCATTGGCTCATCTGCACAAGGCCGGGAGTTCCAATTTTCTGCAATAATCATAGGTCGCGTTGAACAGTATGAGATTTATAAATATATATATAAATAATAAAAACAATAATAATAATAAAAGGAAAACACCTGACAAACGGTCCGGCTAGGATCTATACATGCAGTATTAATTCGACCACATACGATCAAGGCATGGGCATCAGGCATTCCCACTGATCGCCTCTCGACACCATCACCGTCGCAACCCACATTGAAGGATGGCCGTCCTTTCCAGGCGGCTTTTGGACACAGGACGCGGATGAACCAAATCATTTTCCACGCTAGTGCTACATAATAGACAGGTTTCAATGCTGAGTATGGGCGTGGAGAACCTCATGTCCCCTGGGTCGGGAAACCAGAAAATGAAAGGACAGAAATTAGTCTCTTACAGTCGGGAACCAGTATTTATCAGGCATTGATCCCAATCCTACTGAATCATAACGTATAAAAATCTACTGAAGGACTTAGACTAAGGCTTTTAGAGGTGGTATCGTCTAGGTGCGGGCGAGAAGCAAATTCCGATACCACTGAGAGAAGCACGGCAGGGTCATAATCACTCTTAAAGATGGAGGGAACATTTAAGTATCAAGTCCAAGAATTACTTTGTAATTCAATGGGTGATAACTAATCTAAACCAAAAGTCCTGTTCCAAAAAAAAAGAAATCCAAAAAAATGTCTAGAAACCTTGAGACAAAGAATTGGGTTGTAATTCAAGGGATCGTGATTGGGGCTGTGACACTGATGGCTACGGCAAAAGTGAAGTGACACTCCGCTAATGCGTAGTGCAATTGTGCCTTGTATCCCGTTTGACAGATGCATGCCCAACATCCCCGTCCAATAAAGTGCCCAGAAATATTGAAGTAGTCAGGGAAAAGAAGGAAAGAAGCCAAGTAGGCACTTTAGTTGATGCAATGCTAATGAACGCAGCGAGAGATTTTGTATTCATGACGGTCGTGGTCATCATTGCTCCTCCAGTGAACCGAAAGGCTGCAAAAGCATCGTAAGGCGTGCTGCGCTATTGCTTCTGGAATCGCTGTCGTCATTGTCATAGGAAGAAGAAAAATGTGCCAGTGTCGGACACGTGGGCAAGGATGCCAAGCAAGAGAAGCAAGCAACAGAATTTACACTGAAGCAAGTTCGGAGCAGGCAATGCGGAGCAATAGGGCCACTAAGGCCTACTTGGTGACCAAAGGCAGCCTCCGCTGATGATTGGGGGTGGTTTTGTCAGGCTACTTCGAATGCTCGGCCTTTTTTACGGGCGAGGGCTTCGGAGTAGCTCCGCCAGTGTTGTTGGGAGCGGAGTCAAAGTCCAGAGGAAAATACTCGGCCTTTTTCTCATGTCGTCTGACTTCTTGCTCGTTCCGCTCCTTATTCTTACGAGCTGCAAGAAGCAAAAATGTTAGCCTTGGAAGAAAGCAAAGTAAGTGTGGGATCAATGACGCACCCGAGGATCGACCATCCATGGGGATCGAGAGGCTCAGTGAAGGACTCATGACTCTCGGCGACGGGGTCTGGCTCGATTTTCTAATTGTTTCCTAGCCGCAAGGCTTCGGAGCTGCGGTGAACAGTGCGGATAGACCTTGAAAGGTCGTTTATCTCACAGACGAGAGAAGACACAGATGATGGCAGAACGAAGGGAAAAGGTTGTGAAAGTGTACCAGAAGTCTCAAAGGAATGGGTGGGGGCTACAAAAGAAGCCAGAGGAGGAAATAAAAGAGTGCTGTGGGAATAAAGAGTGAAGGAATGAAGGAAAGTGTTGTTTGCAGATATCTTCTGGTGTTAACAACGGGAAAAGATTTGGGATCTCGAGGAGAACGGGATCTTCATTTAATACCAGATCTCCGGGACCAGCTGTACCCACTGCACCTTGCGGCATTACAAGCAACACCCCATAACATGGCATCCATACAGGGTCAAGAGTCCTAGACCAACCCAGAGAAAGTGGCCCTGTCCAAGCCAAGAAGACCAAGGCAGGCTGCCAGACCAATACGTTGACAGGTAGTTAGCCACCCATCCTCTTCAGGGCACCCACTCACACCTGAATTGTCTGGGCCTAGCGCGATAAAATCCCGACGACAACAACGCGGCTAACAGTGTGATGCCGCGCTAGAAGCTCGATCAGCCAGAGACTTCCATTCTTTACCGGGAGAGGCTAAAGCAAAGATACACCATTGCACAATAAGGTGAAGGAGTGCATGTGCATGCCCCGCCAGCCCCTGTCAGTTCCCCAAGCTGCCGACTGATTTGCGACTTGGGTGTCATTGACAGCTCTCACTCGGGTTCGACACTTGCAATAAAAAAAGTCACTTTGTCCGACGATTTATGAATCATTGGTTACATGGAGTTCCCTTTTATCAAGTCTCCCTCCTAGCAAAGCGTCTTCTTGTTGCAGAGGATGATGTCATGTGGTGAAGTCAGTGGAGCCATCGCTTGCTTTGAGACAAGGAGAAACGGATCTGCTAGCGGCGGCAGAGGTCTGAGGTCACTCGGTAGACGAACTAACTAGAGTTTCCCATCGTGCTGTCAACCAGGCCAGAGAATGTGAGAAGAAAAAAAGTCCCATCAGTTAACAGCTTAGAAATGGCACTCGTCCACTACCATACAGGCGAGGACATCTGGTGGCGCACCGCTTTGTTTCAATATCCCGGGCAAAGTTGGCAGTGGAGTTTCCAGGGTCGTGTTCTTGGTGGATATCAATGTGCGCATCTGCACGGTCCGGCAGGGCAGCAGACCATACAAGCCCGAGACTCGGGGACGATTTGCAGTGATAGGCCGCTGTGCTGTAACCTTGCCAGTCCAGAGACTAGCGTCGCCAGATCGCATACCTAGAAACGCCCGGTCCTTTAGGCCTGCTGGCTTGGCGGTAGTGCCGTCAGAGTCCAGACCACTTGCTCGAGATGGGACTTGTCATACCCAGCAGCAATTCCATGAGCCCAGCGCTTCCCCCCCCCCTTCCTTGTAGGCTTGCGGGCGGCGGGTGTGAATTATGGTAACTTTCCACGCAGAAGCCTACTTGACGAGGAGATTGACAGTCCATTCAAGGTGAAAAAGAAATTACTCTTACTCTCCACCCTCATTGTCACCAAACTGTCAACGAGCAGGAGCAGGGGGGAACGGGAGTATGGGGTGGGTAGGTCTGCTGTAGGGCCCCAGAAGTTTGCGGCCAGCCCAGCCAAGCAAGTGCCAGCAGGGATATCAAGATGCTGCTACTGCGGCAGGGGCGGACACATGGGTTTGACGGACGTCACGACTGCCGGGAAAAGAGAGAACTCAGATGGATGTTGCCCTGTGCATCGGGTGTTTTTTCTTTCTTTCTCGTCTTATTCACCGTTGTAGAAATAGAATCCATAGCGAATCGTTTGCGGGGCTGTGAAGATTGACTATAGCGAATGACGGCGTGCAAATGATGCAAGGTACAAACCGCAGGTCAAGCAACGTCACTGAGATAATATTACAAATCCCAGGTGACCCGTACTCTTCAGGAAAGGCTCGGGGACCGAGCCGCCCCTCCGGTCGTCGGCAGAGACTGCAACTGCACCTCTTTGTCTTGGGTGCTGCGCCTCCCTCCTGTCGCAGGCCACACAGACCGCCTGCAGGCACAAACGAAGCCCAACCTCGGGCTCAACTTCCAGCCCATCAAGTGGTCGAGGTGACAGCTGGCGGGCCCTGTTTTCGGAAATTTCGAAAACATATCCATGCCGCCGGTGGCGATGGAACTTCTGGTCACGCTGGGGAGAGCCCGAGCATGGCGGCTGTGTTTGGACAATATGCAGAGTCTTGCGCTTACATTACAAGGTGGATGTGAGACACTCAGCAGGCGGGTTGGCCTCCTAGCCGTACTTCCCCTTCGTCGAGGGCTTTCAGGTGCCTGTTTCCATCTTCGTTAGAGTCGACCGCCCACATTCGCGCTACAGGGGCCTTCTTTTTGCTACAAGAATAGGCAGTTGGTCATTTAGGCAGTATTTTCTTCTCTTTTCTTTTTTTGAAGCACAGAATAAACTAAAGCAATGATTTAGTCTCTCCTGCTTCGCCGTCGCAGCCATTGGGTCATGGTGCTCGATGGATGAAGCGACTCACACCCTCCCACTTGTAAGCCGTCGTCGGACCTCTACTGTTATCCAAGGTGATTCCGCAGCGGCAAGTTCGCTCCAGCAGCTAAAACACTTGCCGCAATGTGCAAGGGTACGGCCAAGGAATGGAAGAACTGCGAAGGCCCTTGCTAGAAACGGAAAAGCATGCCAAGTCACAAGAGCGAGAACGACGTGAGGCGCAAGGGTGCACAAGAAGATCATGCCGGTGTGCGACGAAGTAGAGGAATAAACCTGGGCTATAAGGCCTATTAAGTACGTTACCGTCTCAGATATCTGGGCCCATAGTGATTCCAACGTCGTGAAAACATCAGAGTTACAGGTTTAGACAATATATAAAGAAGAGTGCAAATAAATTGATGACAGCTATGCTTCCGCGTGAAAGTAGGGAAGGTAGAAACATACATTGCTTTGCTTATTTCAGTATAGAGAATATTTGTCGAAGGAATATAACCCGATACCTTAAAATAGCTGTGCTTTGTTCGGATCATCAATTAAAAGTGAGCTGGAATGTTTGGAGACACAGGGGGTGCATCTTTACCCTAGTGTAACCCTGAGCAAAAATAGTCATGGTTCCTGTTAGAGCGATGGAAACATTACTGTCCGTCATCGGCATCAGCTCATTGACTCAAACCAGCAACAAGACTTTGAGTTCCATTGAGAACATCCATTGCTAGCTCATCATTTTGGTTACTGGCGAAAATCTGGGTAGGAGTCTTGTTGTTCATGGTTTCTGGTCTTGTGTCAATTGCCACCTCCGTCCTTCTTGAGAGAGAAGCTCCCCACATCATAAGAGTAGACATTAAGTAAAACCCGAGAAACTTATGTGCAACACTGCAGTGCACGACAATATCACTCGGTGCCAAGGGCTTTACGGATTCTGTCTCTGAGATCCTTCCCTACGCCTACAGGTCGCGAATCTCTCCACCAGACTCAACGGCAGCCCAGCTTCAAGCGGTGATGAGCAGGCGCAATGGAAACTAAAACTCCGCGCAGAATCAAACTCACCAGAACAAGTCTCAAACCTCCGGTTTTAAGGTAGTAGCGGATTTATGATGTGGCTACAGGTTCGCCGAGTGGGCTCGAAACAGGAAGAGCCCCAGCCGAACACAACGTTTAGGGAATGCTGCCAAGGGAGTATTGATTGATACAGGTAGTTGAGAGACCTAAATGGCCGGTAAATACCAAAACAAATAGACAGGAACTCTGTTGTATGCCCGTCTGTTGCCTCTAAACACAAGCCAGCCGTTGATTACGCCGCTCTGTGGCGGAAAACCACCTTCGACCACCGAATAGAAGTGAAAATATCAAATACGAGTCAGATCTGTATTAGTCGGCGGCTATACCCTTGGGATAAAGATTGCAGCCAATGGAGGAGCGAACGCCTGATGGAACTCAACTTCTGTCCAAGCGTGCGCACCAGGGCGGGAAGTGCACTGAAATCGGGCTGCATGCAAACTCTTTTTGCAACAGTCTGGATTACCCAGCCGTTTTATGAATTAGTCCTAGCTCATTGGTTGTGTCAGAATAGAAGAGTCTGTGCCGGTTACGATTTAGATGCTTAGCCAGATACTTGTTACTTTGTCAGTTGTATTGTTTGGCGGATTAGAGTGTTGTGTTTATTTTATCTTGGTAGAAATTACGAAAAGCCAATACTCATAAACGCGTGTTAGAGCCAAAAACTCAAACAAAACAGTAAGAACTTGCTTTAGTTTTTAAGACATTCCCAAATCAGTTAGGTGTAGTCCTCATAGCTTGTATTAGAAGGCAATGCAACAAAGCAACGACGTTTGCATAGACCACAAGCGAAGCAGGGGCGCAGACAGGCCTCTGAATGTAGAATACGGACTTTTTTATGTCAAAGAAGGGAGATGTGGCTCTTGTCAGGCGCTGCATTCCAGCGAAACACTCAGAACTCGAGGCCAATACCTACAGAACGAGCAAATACCCTAGAGCGCATACGCAATAAGTATGAAGCAAATCCAACACCCATACAATTAGTCCTTACATTTGGTCTCATTTCCGTCATTTACATTACGCCTCTGCGAAGCCAAGAAGTTGTGGAAGAAGGCAATGCTAAAGCTTATCATGAACCTTCATACAAGCTCGGCATGTTCCATCCACAACCACCAAACCTAGTCACCACTTTCAGAGCACCATGAGCTGCTAATGCGTGCTAAATCAACTTGGTATTCGTTCATAAATTCAGGTCTCGCTGCGTTACATGGCCTTTTCCAACACCTTTGCCCAATTCCTCATGATGTGACAAGATATCATAACCAAACCAACCCTAGCCCCGCTCTGCCTGTCCGAATCCCTACATGTCCCATTTATACTCCAATGCCGAAAGGAAAAAAAAGAAGCCACAGCAACACATGCCAGCACTGTACTCATGACTCATACCTTTACTCTATGTAAAACCCCGACCCGAGTTCAAGTCATCTCTCAAAGCAATGTCTCGCTTTTTTTCTAGCGCTAAAAGCTTACCAGTATGAACATCTAAA
Organism: Calonectria hawksworthii; assembly: GCA_020975415.1. Classification (NCBI taxonomy): domain Eukaryota; kingdom Fungi; phylum Ascomycota; class Sordariomycetes; order Hypocreales; family Nectriaceae; genus Calonectria; species Calonectria hawksworthii. The sequence goes on along the minus strand of JAHXZK010000001.1, from coordinate 329,542 downwards.
CCGAGTGAGCTCGCGGGGCTTCATGACTGTTCCCCAAAAGTCAACATGCTTTTCAACAAGTTCGTCGCCGTACCGCCCTCGCCCGACGGCTCCCAAGACGTTTCTGAGATGGGAGCTGGGGCGCCAGTCCTTGACGTCCCAAAGAACCCTCCGCTTGTCCCCATCCTCTCGGTATGCAGGGTCAAGCAGGAACTGCGGGGGGAACAGCTCTCCCGGAGCAGCGTACCAAACTCCCCAGGGCGAGCGAGTTGGCATGGAACGTGCCAGGCTAATCTCTAGCGACACGTGGATCATGGTCATGAGAGAGGCAAGTTTCAGGCATGGCATCTGCGCGCACACTCGCCCAAACGCTTCAATGAAAGGAACAATGGCTTCCTCGTCAGGAACCCACCGGAACAAGCACATGGATGCACCCGAGAGCCTCTGGTTCTCAGAGTCAGAGTACCGCAGCGCGGCCGCAATATCATCCGCTTCGCTGTGGCCGTGGCCGGGGGGCATCAGAGTAGCCGACCGGGCAGCAGCCGGCGAATTCAAATGGTCTCCGGGTTCACGAGCCTGGAAGTACCACCCTCCAGACGGTGTGGTCATGGCAAACTGGACATCGAGGCGTTCCAACCTCTGCCAGAATGGCTCCGCCAAACTCGGCCCTGGACCCGGCCAAAGGAGAGACTGATCCAGGCAACCTGTGATGGTGAGACTCCTGAGGTTTTTGAGGCCACCAGTGGCCTCGCGCAGTGCGCAACCAAGGGGATCAGTTGCATTGTCATCTCCGGCAGTCAAGTCGGGAGGGATCCACGCGTGGTTCCAAAGCAAGTCCTGGCTCATGCAGACGTGGAGTGTCTGCAGCTCGGTGGCAACCGGTAGCGCATTTCGGACAACCTCGGCTAGTCGAAGCCGGCCCTCACGACGCATAGCCGGATAGCGCTGCTCGGAATCATCCATAACCCAGCTCCCGCTGCGCAGGTTTGGCAGCTTGGCCGCGATATCTACGGCAGTGCGGTGAGCAAGCGTCCTTTTCGTGACGTTTGTGTTGAAGGCGCTGATTGCTGGGACCACGGGCAACTCATTGGGCTCCAACAGCTCAATGTAGGAATATTGGAAACGACGGTCCTGCAGATCGCGGCAGAGAACTTCCTCATGACTTCCAGCCTCGACGGGCTCGAGCCTTTCAATGCGTCGAGTGGCACCGCGGCATTCGTTGTCAAAGTTGTCTGTGGTAGAATAGACTGCGTCAATGTCCAACCGGATCGAATACCTTGTATCCGAACCTTGCCTCCCGGCGTCCCATGATTTGAGAATTCGGAACAGGCTCTTCACCGCGCTGGTAAAGGCCCTGTTATTGACCTCTCGGTCTGCCTCGCGCTCGAACCGGCCTCGAGCTTCATCAGGGTAGCTGGGGAGGATGACAACAAACCGGATAGCGTTTAGAAAGTGACGACGGCAGCCCGTGATTGTCTTTTCAAAAAATTCCAGCTCCGTGCTCCTCAGACGAAGCCTCCGGAAAGTCTGCCGCTCGATAGCCTGCTGCCATGGACGTGAAATTGTCGCAATGTTAGTTCGCTGGCCGGCTAACTGAGGCGGGAGGGCATATCTCGGGTGCTCGTCCGAGTCTGCAAAATAAGTACCAATTTCGTTGTAAATTTCCTGGGGGAGACGATCCATGATTTAAGAGCCGGCCCTCAGAGCTTTACCGGAACACCAGTTCATGGAAATTAACAGGAGTGATCTACATGATGCAACCCGTCGGCTCATATAGATAAGTGTTGAAGCCGAATTGCTCGGTGTTTGGCGGGGACCGAGCCACGTGACGGCGGAGGAAGAAACCTACGCTGCTGGGAATGCTTGCAGCCGTCGGGTCGGAAAGACGATCGGCAGTTCCATCCTCGAGCCGGGCCGGGACGCATTTTTTCGGTCGTCAAATCGTAGCCAAGGCACGATTTGATTGATGCCCATCGTTGTTGCGATGTCGCCGCACCAACGAGCAGAAAAGGTTGCCCAACGTGTTTGGAGAAGGCGCTGTCGCTGTCGTTGGACCCGAGCATTGGGTACATTGCGGCGCCCACCACCTATGACTTCATCCCCCCAGACCATTGTCAAGTTTCTGTCAATATGACGATTTGATGCATGCTTTCATCATCTTGGGCAGACCATCATCATCATCGCTATCAACGGTCGGGCGAAAGTGCCGGTGGTGGTGCTAAAACAGTGGAACGGGCTCCGTACAGATCTCATCTGGAAATGTGCCCAATCCATGACGCTTCCGCGAATAGCGACGAGCAAAAGACACCCACAAAAAAGCGTCGAGGTAAATTTGCCAAGATGATCCCCCACGGCAATCCCTCGTCAGCCTCGTAGCGGGATGGGCAACATCTCGATTCCATCTGAGGACCGGCAATTTGACCCGGGATTCCCCCTCAACGGCTGGTGGGCTAGTCAACCGCAATACAGGGATGGGCTCTCCTGATGCTCTCCCGACGGCTTAAGCTGTGGTCCGGGACCAAACTGTCGGCACTTGCGCACTGGGTCGTCTGGAAAGCGTATCACTACTTGTACCGTCAGCTCCAGCTCATCAGCCGCCAAGCCCTACAATTGAGTCCTGCAACAAACCGCTTCAATTTGACACAGCCGCATCAATGGTTAATTAGTAGCCACGCCCCGAGGAGCCGGGGCCCGGCAGCATTAGTGCAACGACACCCGAGTGAGGACTAGCCTTTTCAGCTGAACATTTGACTTGGAGGAAACGGGAGTCTCTGAGGGGAAACATGCCGTATGGGGAACGGGCCCGGATGATGTGATAGATCTGTTGACTGATCGGAGGAGGAACTGTTCTCCGGGCCTTGACCCAGACACATGATGCAGAGCTCCGAGACAATTTGGCCCCCCGAAAAAAAAAAATACAAAAAAAAAACCAGACGGGCGCCGGGATGGAGGCCAACCTCTTTGTATCGGATTCGTCCATCACGGACCTCCAGCATGTACCCCAGCGCGGACAGCATCCTTTCAAAAACCCCGGCGGCGGCGAGGGCTGGCATCCCAACATGCAGTCTTTCAGCCCAACTCAATCTCTCGACGCACACCAAGGCCATGCTACTGTATCAATTTCTCGTTGCTCTCTGCAATAGCCCCATCACAAAAGCAATGAGTTCAGCCCTCCGCCTATGACGGCACATAGCAGGCCCGCATCTAGGACTGGAGGACAGAGGCAATCAAATGCACGGGCACACACCCACCTGGATGCATGCCTGCTGGCGTTGCGCCCCTAGGGCTTAGGGGATTGGACCCGGTATTTACGAGGCAGACGCCGCGGATTCAGCGATTGTGGTTCCGGGCGCGTGTGGCGCGCGGGCTGTCACTCTACCCGGGGCAGCGTCGCGTCGTTGGCGTCCAGGATCAACAGTACTGGGTTGGGTGACTATGTATCTGTGCCGCAAGCCTACATGGAGTGAGGTGCTGTTGAGCCCTCCATGCCGACAATCCATATCGAACGGTTTGGCACAGACTATTCGGCCACAACCAACACCAATCTCTGAGCGCAATCCTATCACGGAGCAGAGCGGACAGCGGGATGCAGAAAAAGAAAACCCATGGCCTAGCAAACGACAAGGGGGTGAGAATTTCTACGGCCAATCAGGGCCAGAATTCTGACATTTCTTGGGCATTTCACGTTGCCCAAGCTCAGACATCGGGCTTGGCCAGCAGGCAATGCTTCCCGTGTCCAGTACCGACTTTTTAACCGTTTTTTGGTTGTTTGTATAGCTTTTTGACCGTCATTTCTGTGTGAATCCGGAGAAAAATATCATTGCGAAAAAAACGCTAATACGAATAGTGTGATTGGGAAGGGCAGCTGGTACTGGTACATTCAACGTCTCAATGAGACGACTAGACTAGGGAGGGAACCCAGTCAATAGAAGAGAGGCGCCACCGCGGTCGATCGGCGCAAGGATCCTGGGTGCAGATCGTGCGCCATCCAGCTCGCGTCCACAGGAGCATTTTCTCATTGTCAGAACAAGCCTGAGGGCAGGCCGGATGTGTGCCCCGTCCTGCCACCTCGCGAAGGTAATTACTAGCGGCCGCCCAGGCCACGCACAGCGGCCGACCTCATCCGGCAGGGCTAATAATCCAATGCTCCATACGATGGGTCTTGTTTCTGCTCGGGGACCTCAACAGCCAACCACTTTTTGATTTTCTTGAGCAAGGGCTTGTGGGCGGCGTTGCTAGCGCTCACTATTGTTTCCACATCTCAACAGCCAAGGCGCTGCTCCACGTGCTGAACGGTTTCCCCATTCACGCGTCGCAGACGGGTGAGTGAATTGAGGCATCACATTTCATAGACATATGCGCGTGGCATTTTGCAAGTGGGCATTGCCCACGCTCAAATCTAATGCCTTGTCAGAAGGAGAAGTGAAGCCACGACGAGGGAGATAAAATTGTCCAATTTTACAGCTGTCCTCGGAGGCATTTGTTCGCCTCGAATATCGAATCCAACGTTCAATCATGGTGTCGCACATAGGGACATGAGAGACAGCTAGAGAAACAGCGCAGCCACAAGCGCTGGACCGTCCCGAGGGTTTGGTTTGCATAAATGCTCTTACCGGCCCCATCGCAGACGACACTGTACCCTCCCCCGTCCTGGTCGTGTGACAGACAATTACACAATTCAGTCAGCGAATATGAAGGCAGCCATAGTCGGTCCCGAATTTTCGTGAGACCTGGAACGATGCGAGCATACCATCATCCGAATCCCGCCAAGCCAGCAAATGGCAGCTTAGGTACTGCATCGTTCCCCCCCCTTCAACACCAACTTGGCGTCTGACTGTGCTGAAGCAATGCGCCATAAAATATAGGCAGGAGATACTGGCTGAGCCAGATCTCTAAGATATATAAGTTGCACTTCCGGGAAAATCGATCAGGAACGACTTATGCAAATCTCGACAACCTCGGATAACGAGGAAATCTGCATCCATAACAAGTGGATCGTTGGATCTGGCACGTCCATACTACCGGGATGCGAAGAATTCATCTGTGGCTATTGACGGGGATGGCCTTGGTCGAATGGTCTCGATCCTCGGGCAAGACCCATCAAGCTCCGCCCTATGGCACGATCCCCGCCCCCTCCATGCTTAGGTCGATGTACTAACGAATGGAGTTTGCAGAGGCTTGACGTTTTCCCCCATTAGTCTTATCGCCTACCGCTCCTGGTAGGGGTAGGGGTCCACTCGCGGCAGACGCCTTGAGCCTGTTGGGCCACCATGCTAGTTTGGCACACGGATGGCTTGAGGCTACAGTAGCTTGTGTGATGCCCCTGGTGCCATGGGATCTTGTTCTGGCACATGGCACCGCGTCTTGCCTGGCTGGCCAAGATCGCCTGCCACATTTGATTGACAGGGCAGAAATCGATGCTGTCCTGCGCAAAGATTCGCAGAATGCAACCCCAGAGAGATACTTAAAATCCGTCATCGGATTACGCGAGACGTTTCGACTACGCTATAGCTGATCAGGTGTTGGTTGAAAGGAACCTCTCACGCGAGATGGCAACGCCGAGCGAACCTGGAGGCAAGGCGCGGCAACTGTTTCATCGAGACATCGCGAGAGTGGTGGTGTGCACATTGTTCAGGTTTAAGTCAGCGGAGACATTAGTTGTCCCACCTCGCCGTCCCTCAGCTGGGGTCTCGGAGGTGAAGCTGGACTTGTTGTCTTGGCCAATCGACCGGTGTGTGCGAGGCTTTAATTCCGTTGGTGCTTGTCGGTGGGAATGATTGGATGTGCAAGCAACATGTTGTGCTTTGCATGGTGTGTAGGACAATGTATCGATGGAGTACCATCCCGTAGATGGAGGGCGGTGGACTGCTGGTTGAGTGACCGGGCGGACTCAGCTGTCAGACCAGGGGAAAGGGGCGATATTGTCCTCTCTTGCTAAAAACATCGGTGAGCGACGACTGCGAGACACATAGCTGTTGCTCAGACTGGCGATGGTGGTTTTGAGGGTCCTCGCGAAACTCGGGCGCGAAGCTATTGATTTCGGTCGGCTCTCACGGTCAAGCATCGAGTCCGGCTAGCCGGCTTAGCCATGGTGTCCCGACCCCAGAAAGGGGTTCCCGAGTGCCTCTTGGCTTTGGACTGTGGCGGCAGCATTCCGCAGCCTCTTGACAGGGGATGGTCGAGATCAATGCACCATCTGAGAGTCTGTGTGGAGATGGTCTGTGTGTCGGGAAGATGGAGCACACCAGGGTGTCTTTAATGGTGAGCGAACGCGCAGGGGTTTGCCTGCCTCTGGGACTTTCCGTGGTAGATCTCTTAGTCAGCTAGTCGATTTCATGTGATTTGGTTGTGGTGCACGATGTATGGAAAGTCCCACCCTCACCGCGAGTGTCATCACAAGTCTGAAGTCATCATTACGGACGCGTAAAGAACTTTGGTAATTGCATGTAGGTACCCGCCTGTCCCCGTGAGCGGCCGTTCGCGGAGGTACCTGGTTGGGCTGGGAGAGGTGTCGACATTGTTGCACATCCTCAATATCATCTGCACCCACCTGTGCAGAACGATATTCGTCTCTTCCGGCAGCGGTACAATGCTATCGAATAAACATGTGAATGACAAAGCACTCGCATCAACTGGCTACCAGCGATGGCCGACCAGCATTGATGCATGGCGGCGCCTCTGGACCATGGTCCCGATGCCAATGCAGTATCTACAAGGCTGCGCAAACCTGGCCGAGCGTTAAGCATGGACCCAAATCACCGGCTCCCGCCGTCCAGGGCCTATCTCGACATCGCACGGCCTGTTGCCGCCCTTGCATGGAGACGGCGGGGATGTCGCTCCACAGGAAGATCTCCATCACCGGGCCTGGCCGCATCATCAACTGTTTGACTAGGGAACCATGAAGACAAGTCGACCCAGGGTCTCGATTCCTAGGCTCGCATACCACTTGGACAGAAAAAAATTGCCGAAGACGATCATCGAGGGGCATGCATATGTACGCTGTGCTTTTTATTTTTATTTTTTCTTTCTCTTTCTTGCTAGCGGGGTTCGATTGATGACAAGGGATGGCAGGCACATCTGCGATGAATTCCACAATGCAAGTCTTATACAAAGGCCAAAAACATCACTGCTAGGTAATGTGGCATGCGGCCCACAGTGGTATGGCGCACTCCATTCTCGCGCCAGCCGCAACCCCAGAGCCATGGAAAGGCAACTTGGTGGCACAAACCTCCAAGTCGGCCAGATGCGTGGCGTCGAACAAGGTTGACGGGGCAAGCAGCCATGAATGGGATGGCCCGCGTGCACCTAGCCAGCCAAGCTGGTAACAGGATGTGATGGAGGGTCAAATCGCGCCAGGTATCTATTGACGGGTGGAGCTACATGTCCATTGTACACCCAATTCAAGCAGCCTGTCAATCATTGCCATTGCTGACCGTCCATGGTGCCCTTCGGGCTGCCAACCAACAATCCAAACCTTTGGTGTGTCGCGGTAGTCTTTTGGCGGTGATCATCTTTTTACTACCATTCCGATCACTGAATCGATGCCGATGCGCTTTAATGGGCGATCGCCCTATCCCTTGACGGGGTGTCCCATGTTCGGCGCCCACCTCTCCATCGCTCAATGCCTCTCCCGCCCGTGCTAGACGAAAAAAGGATTAAGGCCAAGACATAACTTCCGGCCTTCCTGCATGGGGGAATGTTAAACGAGCATAGCCATGTGACAAGGTCTCAGTTCAATTGCTGCTAGAGGGTCTGGTGAGTAGGAGGTCTTCCAGTGTCATGAGCCAGGGATGATGGCTAATAACGCGTGCATTTTCGCAGTCGACAAATGAATACGTAATGAACCTTCAGCCATGATAGTGAGATTGCGTGTTCCAATTTTAGGAGCAATATTGGGTGACAACTCCCGCGCGCAGCCGTCGTTCCAGGCTGATCGTTTCTTTAGTTCGGGAATTGCATCCGAATCGTGCCACCACATTCGCATCGTGACAGGTTCCATGGTCACTTTGACACTTCGACCATGGCCACAGCATTTGGTCCTTTCGGGCAATGACGAATCCAAGTGGATAACTATGACAAGTACAGCACCACTTGTGGGACAAACCTCGAACTAAACCACACGTCAAGTTACCGCCCGGCTCTTTGAACATTGGGGACAATGAATCCGGACATTAACGATCTTGCGCACACCCGCTTCCAATAGCGCCGTGGAGCACCCCTACCTTCGTACCCATTTTCCAGGCCAGGCCAGGCCAGGCCAGAGACCAGGAGCCAGGCAGGCAAGAGCAACACAAAGACATGGGATTGCACTACGTTTACTGAGCCATTTCTGCCCATCACCCCCTGGTCCATGCACGCACCTCAGCTGAGTCTGGACCAGGTCGACGGCCATGCATGTGCAGTACCCACACATCGGCACCAGGCCAATGCGAACCGAAAGACGGCGATGCCAACAAGGGGGACAGGAAGGTTTTGCTGGCTTCAACAAGCTAGGCGGAGTCCGACTTGTTGCGCCCCAGTGCGGCAATCAGAGATGTGATTGCTGGTTTGCTTTGGGCGCAGGCGGTACGTGGAACTGGATATCGAATGCAGTTGTGCGGTTGGTGATTCGAGACTTGATAGGTCGGCGCACAACGAGGCCGGAATCCATTTCGCATGTACCCAGGGGTTCAGGAGATATGCAATAGTTGACGAGGACAGAACTGGCACAAAGGAAGCATCATGACTTTGGGCAGGCAGACACCAAACCTCATTACGTTGGCAGCGCGATACGAGCAACACGCCTTGTGAAGGCGTGAAATTACCTATTACATATTCAAATGTGATCGCTTGGCTCTTATTCAATCATAGCAAGTGGTCATCTAGTGGTTCAGTGACCTACCTGAACCAAAAAAAAAAAAAAGATCGTATGTTTGTCGGCAGACCGTTACGAAAGCCATTGTGGCTAGCTGGCTTGCGGGTTGCTCGCCCCGGCGCACCAACTATGGGCGGCCAAGACCGGGGGTGGAAGGGCGGATGCCACGTCCGGCGCACCGTAGGTGGGATCTGGTACTAGCGATGGGCGTGTGCACCATGTCTTGCCAATCCCCCTCAGCCTTCTTTTTTGGGAGGTGGAGAGCGACAAACGTGTCTCGACTGTTGGTGGATGGTATTGTGCAAACGCCCGGCTTTGGACAAGTCAATTCCCAATTGCCAGCTAGGCCAACTGGGCATCAGAGGCATGAGCCCCGGTATCTGACCACTGGACATGATGTGTCTAGTTTTTGACATACCTCGACTCAGAAGCAAGTCCATGCTCAGGCTCCACACTAACTGAAGCAAACAGAAATCACCCTTTACTTACAAGACGCGCTTGATGTGGAGTACTCCGTCCTCGTACGTAAAAGGATATGTGGCCACGGCCGGCAGTTCGAAAAGGTCAGATGCAAGAGCATAGCTAGCGTATCAACTAATGCGATGGCAGGCAGCTTTCAAGCTCTCAACCTTCTAACGCCGGATGGGTTGCCAAGGCCAGGTCGGAAGACATAAGCGACCATCCATGCGACATTGGAGGACTGGTGACATTTGGAGGCGGCGGCTGCTATCGCGATGGCTTCAGGGACCTGAGTCAATGAACTAATTTGTCCTGAACCTAACCGCTTCAACTCGTTTACCTATTCGAGATGCTGTGGTTGCACAAACATAACATTGGTTCCAGAATTTGAGACGGATCCATTATTGTCTAGGCATTAACAGCAACATAAAACCCAAGGAATGGAGTCAGGACGAAAAAGATTTTTTTTTACATGCACCAAAAAAGAAAGACAAAAAAAAGCAAGTAGAGGGAAACACTTGGCACCGACGTGGAGACTGGTGGGTGATCTGGTAGTGGGTGTGAGAGCGTGTGTAATGGAACTGGGGTGTTCCATGAGCAGATCATTCCGGGCCGAGTCTATTGGAGCAAATGGGGAACAGCTGAGGTTTGGCTATGCCAGATCGGGGGAGAAATAAAAGCAGAAGAGAATCATACCGCAGCTATTTTCCGGTATTGATCTTGACTGGATGGCCAGAGATGACACGCCCCCTCTTGCGCATTGAGAGAAAAAAAAAAGAAAAAGAAAAAAGAGAGATTCGGCGAGCGGGCATCCAGTACGAAGCGCAGTGTTGACACCAGGCTGTGACAAGCATGCTTACCGCGCCTCTATGCCGGATACGCCGATGCGGACGACCAGACTGGGACTGGGGACAAAAAAAAACCAAGGACAATGGTGACAGGCGGAGGCCTGGATTGAAAGACTAGGCTCATTCCATCTCATCTTCATTCCAAGCGGTCGGATCATTGATGAATGTGTCAAGGTTCAGTCGGGCTTTGGGGTTTCCCTCGTCGGCTGAGGGGCTCGCCGAACGGGGCGGAAGGTTGCATGAGGACAAAGGAAAGGGGAGGAGGGTGATTGCCACGCTCGAAACACGCGCTGGCTTGGGCCAAAGTAAGATGGGTCAGCGACGGGAATGGGGTGTCTCTTTTGGGATGTGTTCCCAAGAGCTGGGTCGGCATGGCTGAGGCTATCCGTTGATGGCGGCGGAAGGACTCGACGGAGAACAGAGCGACAGCCAAACAAGTGCCAGGCGTGTGCTCCGGGGGCGATCCACGATGTGCTCCGGGCGTGTTTACGGCCCCCAGGTCCCCTGGCCATGGCCAGCCAAGTTGGTTGAGCGGCGCGGCGGGGGTGTGTGCGGCGCGCAGCATCGCAGTTCAAGGATGGGCTTGGCGAGCAAGGGCCCTGAGGACCGGGACCGGGACTGGGGGACTGGTGGCCTGTCGTTGGTGACGGGGGGTTTCTGGTGGACGGCGGCGAAGAGCGGAAAGGCTGAAAGTGTAAGCGCTGCTAAGGTATCGTCCGCGTTGACCTTATTGTGTCGTGTACATGAATGGAAACGAGAGTCCCGAGAATCAGGCATGGTGAGGACCGACAGTGGAGGACCACGACGCACAGAGACTAGCTCTCCGGGGCTAGTCTGTCCACCATCCGTGATCACCATTTGGCTTTTCTTTCTTTTTTCCCTCTTGCCCTGATCCTGATCCCGATGCCAATCCCCAGTTGTGCGTTGGAGCGGGTCCTAGCACTCGAATCGCAACATGCAAATGAAATTTCGAGGCAGCCCGCTCTGCACATCTGGGGAATGTCACAAGGGGAACCCTTCCAAGTGGTCCAGCCCAGTCCGTCTGCTGGGACCGCACCCCCTGGCCCCTACAGATGTCCAGGTCCCTGTCGTAGCAGCGCAACCTGCATGCAGCCCAGCCTGCTCTGGGCAAACGGGTGCTGGGCTGGGGACGGGGATCAGGGAAGCAGAGTTTTTGGGAGATGGGGGGAGTGCTGGCCTCTTTTTGTTCGTTTTTTCTTCTGCTTTTTCAGATCCTTCCGATTAAAAGGGTCACATATGCAAAATTCTTTTGCGCAATCTCGCATTCCCATCACCTCCAAGCGTGCCCATCTTGTTACTCCCACTTCTTTGCTTGCATAAGTCCCACCAAAAAAATTATATACTTACCGCGCCCACCCCTCCCCATTTTCATCACCAAACGCCCATGCCCCCCCTCCCCCTCGATGCTTCCAATCTTGTTTGCTCGTATCTCACCTCCCAATCTGACTCGGCGGCATCCAATCTGACCCAACTTTTCCCGATGGAACCCTTCCCACGAGCTGTCGCTGGACATGGGTGGGGAGCGGACCCTGGGGCTGAGCGCCCACCAACAGCATGCTCTGAGACAAGAGGGAGAGGGGAAAGAGAGCCGTGGGAAAAACTGGACCCTGGCCTAGGATGGGAGCGCATTTGATAATGAGAAAGAAAAAAAGAAGAAAAAAGAAAAAAGATATATAGCCTGGTGCATATTGCATTGCATTACGCTCTGCGATCATCAAAATCCCCTGCTTTCTGCGCAAGAGCATGGGGGTTTGACACCCAACGAGTGCTAAGTAAAAAATATTAAATGAAGGCCGAAGAAAAAAACAAATATTAGGCATCCCAGGCCCTTGGGTTCTTGTGGAGGCGTAGGGATATCGACATGAGAGGAATGGCCGTGTTTTTTTTTTCTTCCCCTGTTGCCATGGTTCGCGCGTCCGTTTGGCATTTTGATACGTTTTGTATTTTTATTTTTTGCTTGTCCCATCTAACCTCGTATGTGCTTCTTTTTTTGGGGGCAGGACTGCAGGGGGGAGAGTCAGTGTCGGAAGGTCTCCGATTCCGGTTACATGACTTTTCTTCCCCGAGAGGCTGAAGTGAGCGGATCTAGCCCAATGTCTCTCGCTCTGCTGCTTCTACTCTCTTCTTTTTCCTCATCCTTTTCTTTTCTTCCTCATATGACACATTGACACACCTCAGTCAGATGGGGGTTTGGCAGGCTTGGCCTATCTCCGGCCTAGCCGTTGTGTGTCTCGTTTTTGGCCACTGGCTGTCATGCTCTCGGGTCCAAGACGAGACAGAAGAGACAGGCGACCGACCGTGTAAACGGCATGCCCAGCTGGGCTGTACATCGCCCACTTGGTGGGCACGGGCGACACCACTGTGCAGGAGGCCATGTTCTTGTATGCTGCAAGCGACTGGTTCCGAGCATCATGACTGGCCTCGTGAAGCGAGCTCCTACCCCCCTGCTGACTTGTCCGCTACCGTGGATTCGCAGCCAGCGTGAGCTTATCGATCCCTCTGAAACGCATGCTCGTCTAGAAGAAGTAACTGGAATTCCCCAGTCTGGACGTTGGGGAGAAAAAGAAAAGGGCAGCAAGGAAGCAAAAAGAAAAAAAACTTCGATTAGACGACGGGGGCTGAGGTCGGCGAGCTTATGCTGGCAGTATGACGCCTTCGCTAATTCTGGATGTATCACATTGTCCAATAGTCTCAACACCGACACTCTCAGCCGTCAGTCGCTCTGATCATGGTCCGCCCGCCGCACAACACATCGTTCATGGTGTCGTCGTTGAGACGTCGTCCGGCGCCGTCCCCGTTGCACGGGAGCACGCCCCGCAGAGGCGAGGAGAAATAAGAGTCCAGCCTCCCGGGTCTCCCGTCACGGGGAGGACAGACAACCGAACAAACCCAGCAAGACTTTGTGGGCTGGGATATGCGTGTTTCAACTCAGTTGCTGTTGCTTTTTGCGCGTGCAGGGCGCTCGTGCAGAGGAAAGACCCCCCCAGCCTGTCAGCCAGTCAGTCCAGCCCAGACGGCCGCCCATCCATCCAGCTCGCCGGAGCTGTTGTTGATTGATGACCCATGACACACCACTGCTTGCCTGCCACCACCACCACCACCACTACTCACTCCCCAGCGCAGCCAAGACGGACGGGGAGCACAGAGCACACAGCGCAGGGCAGCGCATGCTCAAAGGCAGAGTAGGTCAACCAATGGGGGAGCCTAGGCAGACCCAGACCATCTCCAGAATCCCCAAAAGCTCAAGACCCAGACTCAAGGGACGACAAGGAAAAAGAAACGAGTGGGAGTGATTTGCGTGCCGTCTTCTGCAAGGCGCTCTAGCTTTCCCACGCACGCCCCGGTTCCCGATATGGCCCAGCCACGCTACTAGAGGTGCAGGACTTGGGAAGGAGAAGCAGAAGATGGAGATTTTGAGGGCCAGCGTGGATATGGATGGGGGTTAGGAACGAGACTTGTCACTCTCCCGTGTGCGTGTGGCCCACAGTGAACAAGATTGATGAATGTGTGCCCCCGTACTATTGAATGGATGGATGGATGTAAGAGACGTGCTCAAGACGGAGAGACGACTGCCACATCCGGCTGTCGCTGCTTTGCTCAACCCACCCATGGCACACGTCAGTTGCCATTGTGCTCAGTCAGGCCATGTACACTGACCTTTGCGGCGACTCACTTTGGCCCCCTCTGGTGGGTTGTGTTTACTTCGTTCTTCTGGGTCTCGTCCACACCTATTCTCGTCTACTGTCGTGTTCTCGTTTCTCGCCGACTAGTAGCTCGACGGATGCTCGCGCTCTCGCCGCTCTCGCGTGCCCCAAGACATACACCCACGCCCCCTCCAAGAATCGAGCTGCACATCCCGTCCACCTCAGACGCTTCCATCCACTCAGTCGCCTTGTCACACATCCATCCATCCCATGCTATCCCATCGCATCCATTCCCCTCCCCATCCTCGCCGGTTCCAGCTCCGGCGACTTGGTGGGTGGGATAACTGCACAAAGAGAAGCAGGAGAAAAATTGATAGGACCGCTGGCCGTGGTGGCTGCCGCCAGACGCTGCATATTGCTCCAGCGCTGGGCCTTGCCGCTTTCGCTGCGCTCCTCGGGACCTCTGCTCCACACCCATCTTCTAATTGCAGCCGCTCTCCTCTCACTCATCCTCTGGCCGCGCCGTGTCTGGGCTGGCTGAGGTGGATGATGTGGATGCAGAACGAGGCAGCATACGTCCTGCACTGCACAGGGTTGTGCATGCTCGCTCTCCTCTCTTTCTCTCTCGTCTCCGGCGCCCTGCTAGTATTGATTGAGCAGCAGCAAGAGAGGAAAAAGCAGCTACACGCCCCGGCTCAGCAGCTGGGTCCATAACCCTTCAGCCCTTCCGAGCTAGTCGATTTGGCGTCTGGCGCCTTGGCCTAGAGATCCCGTCCCAGCAGGGTCCCAGAGGATGCGCTAACTCAAAAAGACGCCAAGAGCTGCTACCCCCCAGGGCCTGGGCGTGATACTATATCGGAGGGCGTGCGGGTGGGCCCCGCGGGCAGGGGTGGGGAGGGAGGCGTCCTGGGTGTGCGCAAGGGTTTAGGGGAGTGGGCGCCCACGGTGGGGTGGTGGGAGTGCAAAGTGGCAGCTGGACCTGGGACTAGTACGGTCCAGCTGCTAAAAAATCTATGGGAGTGTGCTTGTAAGGATGGCAGAGCCCTCTGTATTGGGGCCCTGGAGCAGCCCTGGGAGAGGCCCCAAAAAGATATACATATTGCGCCAAAGACGCCTAAGAGCGCCACCTGGGAGAGCAAACCTTATTGAGTCCTCTGCTCGACGACAGGACAATCCAAAACCACAGAGGCCCCCATTCAAACCCATTCATCCCGCGACCCAGGAGCTTCGTGACTTTGCGACTCTTTCCTTCTTCTATACCTTCTCTCCCCGACCAGACCGGACCCGACCTGCCTTGGCTGGACTCTCATTGCACCTTCTTTTTTTGACTTTGAGCTTGCCCCTTCCAGAACCCAGGGTTTTTTTCTCAGAGACGCCGATCGACGACGCCTCCTCTTCTACCTCTCTGTTCGTGTATAATAGAAGAAGCTTTGCGATCCCCATCCAAGCCCGAAGCCCTGGTGTGGTGGTTGCCGTCATCAGCCCCTCTCGACGACCTCCAGCTCTTCCAGAAACGCCTTTCCCGGAAGCCATCGCCGCCATCCTCACCTTGCGCTTGGAGCCATCCGTCGCCAACAAGACTTCCCAGACTTGAACATCCAGCTCGAATCTCTGGTTTCGGCATTCTTGTTCCTGTAGAGCTGTTCCCCCAGCTCGCACGCAGCATTCGCCTGTTCCCGCAAAGCGCCTTGGATCTGAACTGGACGTGTTGAGCAAACGACGCCGCAAAACCCCCACCTACACCATTATATCACTTCACCCATCACCACCACCAGCCTTTTCTTGTCTGCCCGTACCCTCCTCAGCTTGGCCGCATAGAGAAAGCAGCACCTCCGCAAGCAAGCAAGAGACTAGCAAGCGCGATTGAGAAGGAGCAGCAGCAGCAGCAGCAGCAAGCACCAACACGCTAGAAGCACAAGGCAGTGGCATTCGCAAGCAACACCACAACCACATCACGGCATCACGGTGCGCATTTGCCATGGAGGCGGCCACCAGTTTCTCGTCGCGCCGCGCTGCAGCGGGCGCCTTGCCGGCATTCTCTCTGCCTCCTCCCACCGCAGATGTTCCAAGTATGGCCAAATATCCCCTGTACCCTCCCCTCCCGGGCGACGCCCACGAGCCCTACCATAACTCCCTCGACTCGCCCCCGACTGGGCTTCCCTATCCGCCATCATATCTTCCCCTTCCCGGTCCCCTCCCCGAAAACCGCCGTTCCTCTTCCCCCAGTGTTCTGACCCCTTCGCCAGGAGCTAGCGACGGTCTGAGCCCTAGCCTCTCCAGCGTCAACACGGGAAGCTCCCAGGGCTCCCAGGCACCTGCCGGTATGCAGTACTCGTATGGCGGCCATGTCCACGGATCATGGCCGACCCCCGGAAACTCTTCGTATACCGTCAGCTCCGCAGCCCCAGCCCAGCCCTCCATCGGCCAGCACTTTGGGGGACGCTCCATGTACCAGCCTGGCGGCATGCAACAATTCAACCACCCCCGAAGCTCTCAGTCACCCGCTACAGGCGAAGGACTTCCTCCTCCTCCCTACGGCGAAGTTCAGCATCCTTTCCAGACTCCTCTGTCCAGCGGAGGATCCGGCGGCCAGACCACTCCCTCAGGACTCTCCTCAGCTCCTCAACCCCCTCAGAGCGCCATCTTGAGCTCTCAAAACCCAGTTTCCACGCAGCCCCCCACTCCTTCCAGTGCATCATCTCACGTCGATTCATATACGCACACACGACCTCCCAGCACTCCGAGCTACTACACGGCCTCATCTACGCCCCAGCAATCCAACTTTCCGTCCTATGCTCCCCAACCTTCTCCTACTCAGCACTCACCTACCAGCCAAGGCCCGGTTTCGAGAGGTCTGGGCTCGCTCTCGGGCCAGCCGCAGGGACCGGCCATGGCTCCCCCTGCCCCATACCGCCCATACGCCGCCTACCAGCCGCTACCAACCATGGGCGGGTCTGTCATGACGAATATCCATCAGCCCGGAGGCCAGATGTCAATGATTCCCGGCATGGGGGTCCCCCCTTACGGCCACCCGATGATGTACGGCCACGGACAGCCTGCCCCTCAATCCGAACGACCCTTCAAGTGTGATCAGTGCGTGCAGTCATTCAGCCGAAACCACGATTTGAAACGACACAAGCGAATTCACCTGGCTGTTAAGCCATTCCCCTGCACTTTCTGCAGCAAGAGCTTCTCACGAAAGGATGCCCTCAAGGTAGGAACTTTGCTTGACAACCCATTGGAGATGTGCTAACCCAGTGTACAGCGACACCGACTTGTTAAGGGTTGCGAAGGCAAGACCAGCGAGGGTGCTAACAGCACTGATGGCAACGGAGCAGAGCGAGGAGCGGAGACGGATGAGACCCCAGAGCTAAAGAAGGAGCCATGAACATAATTTGAGGACGCGGGTTCATCGACGATATCCGGTTTCGATTACGACCTTCCAATATGTACACATGAGGAACATGTACGAATCCTTGGAGTTACAAGAGAAGGACGCACCGAGGCCAGAAGAGCGATACCTTACGCGATACATAACACACCATCCACTATTATCGAAAGCAACAACGACCAGGACGTGTTAAAAAGGCGAAAGGGCGCAAACAGGAAGGGGGGGTGATTTTTTTTGGATTTATGGCGTCACAGGAATTTGTTGGACATATTCAGTGGAAGTCCTATGGGGGGCTCAAGGCTCTTTCGTTTTCTTTCTATTGAACTTGTGAATCGACTTCATCACGGACTAGGGAAATTCACAGGGACCGGTTTATTTTTTGGTACAGGGAATTTGGAAGTGCATCTTCAAGAGGGATTGGTTTCGTTACCACGGACAGTGGGATATGCCACAGGCTGGGATAGGACCGGAAAGGAAGGGATCCAGGAGCTGGTGACTACAGCAGCAGCAAAGGACTTGGGATTAATTGTGAAATTTGAATTTGGCATGGTCTAGACGGGCATTGGGGTTCCCTGAACCAAATTTTTATGTTGGACTTGTTTTATCGCCAAACCCTTTACTTCGATGTACTCTTATAAGTAGCCATCTTTTTTTTGGGAGGCTCAAACAGAAACAGGAAAATATTCGGACACACAAAGCATTCAGAACATGCGGAAGCACGGTGACAGGACAGCGCTACCCCAGAAACAGGGCAACGTACTTGAGCTGCGCCCGAGGCGTGAGGCTCGACTCGCAGAGCCAAAGCAAGGCGCGAGTCGTGGGAGGCGCGATGTGGGCTTGGACCCTTAAGGAGAAGGCCGTTTTAGGAACAAGCCATGGATGAGACGGGCATGCCACAGAGGAGCACGAGCCAGGATTGGAGAGGTCAAAGTCAAGCGCAGTGTGTTTATTTTGTGTTCCTTTTACGCTTAGTGCCAGCTTATATTGTTCTTGTACAGAAAGAAGAAATTAGGATCAAGTTGTGCGCCGTGCGCCGTACGCAGTCGATCCTTTAGAGGAACGGGAAGAGAAAGGATCGAAGACATGAGTGAAGTTTGTCTGTATGGCGACGATCTCACGATGTTTACGGGCTGGAGAACAAAACAAGCAAAAATAAAAGTCTTTTTTTGTGTGTATTTGGTTGTTGGATGTCTCTGAATTCCACGAGATGGGCGAGACATTGGACATGGCCAGCGTCGCGGGTGATCTACAATTAGCAGGGCACTTGGCATGCCCGGGACGGACATCGGCATGTGGAGCCAGTTAGGGATATGCAGAATAGTAATCATGGGCTAGAGGGAAGGAGAAGGGGCCATCCCCCTCTCACTCAGCATCATCGGCCCCAGGCGTGGGGTGAGGGGGGGGCAACGAAGTTGAGTTGCAGTGGCCGGCCCGGATTGGGCTCGCCCATCACTCGGGCCGAGCAGGGCGAGGGGGCAGATCGGGATGAGAATGAAGGGCGAAAAGAAAAAAAAACAAAGTGTGGTGAGAGGGGGGAGGGAAAGCCAAAAAACGAGACATTCGGAGAAGACGCCTCCTGATGCTTCTACGGTACTGGAGGCTTGCGCCCCCTTTCCACGGGCAGAGACAAGGGCGGGCTGAGGCTCTAAAAAAGAGGCAGACAAGACGGGGACCGGGGTGAGGATGCGGGACGCCTGCGTTTGCGGACCAGAGACATCAGACAGGACAGGACAGGGCCCTCTGCTCTGGCGCGTGAGCCGACCCTAAAAGAGACAGTCCTTCGAGATTTGATTCTGCCTTGCGCAGCGGCAAGCACAAGCAGCAGCAGGCCTTTGCCCCTTGGTCTCACGCGCCGGCTGGTGGCTTGCCATGATTGATGCCCGGTTCCATCTGTAGCGAGATGCTAATCATTTTTCGTTTTCCTCGTGTGCGGCCCCCCCGCTGCTATGTGATCTTTTTTTTTCTTTGTACATGTTGTAATTTATCAATGACAAGGTTGTTATTTAACCTCGCTGGCAAGTCAGCGTGGTTAATTACGGGTCGACGATGCCGACAAGTAGAAGCGTACGCGGGTGGACCAGGGGGGGTGGAGGGTGAGGGGGGGTTATCCCCCATACAATCACGGCAGTTGAGGTTTGGACTGGGGGCGTGATGGTTGTGGTGGTGGTAGTTTTTTTTTTTTCCTTCTGCTGTTGCTGCTCTCTTCTTGGGCGGCTACTGAACCGGGCTGAGGCGACCAGGGGTGTGCGAGACATTACAGCAGTAGCTTGGGTGCATTAAACCTGGTGACGATCCCGGGACCCGGCGACGGCGGCTGTGGGGAACTTGGTGGACAAGGGGAAATGGGCAAATGAGAAGGCAGATAGAATGTTGACCTTTTAAAAAAGAAATGACTTGGTAGATGGGGATTGATATTTGGGCACGAGGCAAGAGAAAAAATCAAGGAAGAGGAGATATGGAGCAGGGGGGTGTGTGTCCAAGTGAATGTCTCTGATTCCTTGTGTGACTGTGGGCGGGCTCTGGGCGATGTGATTGATGGGTGCGTGGCCGATGGATGGGAATGCCCAAAGATTTGGGGATGTGGATGGGAATGGATTGTGGATAACATGTCTTGGCTGCCATTGGGTTCAGATGGGGGTGGAGCATGGGAGATGGACCAGCGACTACGGCTACCATATGCGTCGGGCACGAGATGAATCATTCATTGTGTGGTCTAGAGAAAGGGTTATCTGAACCCATCCATCGAGCGCGGTTTGCCGTCGCCGTCCACGTCTGCCGCGGGGGCCATCTGCTTTGGCACACACAGCATTCCGGCTCTGCACGGGGGTGGGAGGAGGCGATGCCGAGACAGGCAATGCTAATGCCTTGATATCTCTGTATTCGGTAACATGCCTGGGCTTAGTGCGCGGTGTCATCGGGTTTAATTCCCCCCGCGCGCCCACTCGTATTTCTCATCCTTCGTTCGCGGACGACGTGAAAGGGAAGGCGAGCGAGCAGTAGGGTGTAAGCAAGTGGACGAGAGTGTGAGTAGGAAGGAGCGAGTGGCAGAACGCGTGCGCCGCAATTCCGCACAAGCTTTCAACCCCCCCCTCGTCCCCCTCCCCTTCCCCTCCCTCTAGCTAGCAGCGTCTATTGTCGCGCCAAGGAAGCACGGCAACGTCAAAATCCCAGGGACCAAGGAGGGGAGGGGGAGAAAAAGAAACGAATCGGTGGCAAAAACGGCGCCAGACCAGCGTGGCCGGGCGAGTAGCCCGGAGCCTCTTGACCGTACACGGAAGGCTGAGACGAGAGCGAAGGAGCCCGCGCGCAAGTGTGAACATGGACCATGGACCTTGCACGCGCTGGATCAAGGAGCATGGGGCATCGAAGAATAAGCAGGAAAGACAACAAAAGAAAAGAAAACGACGCCAAAGGCAGCGGGGAGGGGGGGGCAAAACGCACGCGCAGCGCAGGGGGCGTGGGACGCTCTCACTCTCCCAGTTGGTCTGGAACGGCGGAGGGCTAGCGCCGGAGGGGGGAGAGGGGGCCGACGACGTTCTAGAGTTGAGCGCATCAGGCCAGGCGGGCGAGCTACACTCCCATAGTCTTGGTTTTTGGCGAGGCCGACGACGCCAGCCGGCAGCGACAGGGAAGACGAGCAGATGAAAAAACAAGCCAGAAGCCGCCTCGCGTGGTTGCGGTGATGTGTGGCGAGCGGGAGAGGCGCGTTGGGGATCCAGAATTAAACGAAAATGAGGACAACAGCTGCCATTACTGATTCGATCCGCTGAAGAACAAAGGAAACCCATCCGATCCCATCAAATCTCCCACGCCACCTCGCCTCAACCCCCCGGAAGCTGCGATGTGGAACGACACCAAGAGGCTGGGACTGGTTTTCTTTTTTTTTTTTTTTTCTCACTCTCTCTCTCTTCCACTCTATTGATTTCCTCTTTTGGAAGAATAAGAGAAAAAGAGGCGTGCGTACGTCCGTGTTGAATTGCGGAGCCCGGCGATTAAAACCACCTTGCCTTAGTTTATTGCTTGTTTTCAGCTGAAAGGGTAAAATGCCCGAAATCGATAGTTGGATGGGGAATGAACTAGCCATCTTACGACCACGGATGATATGACGGGTGCATTATTCAAATGCGAACATGCACCTTGAGCCCCGAAAGGGAGCTGAAAATTTTGATGTGATACTAATGCTACCGCCCCGCGGTGGTGGTGAGAGCGTTGTTGCTCTAGGTCAGCGGGCATTAGGCGCTGGACGGGGATGGTCCATGTAGATGGACAGGTTCGTGATCATATCATGTGTGTGGTTTTCAACCCACTTGAGCGCTCTTTGTCTAGGTCAGAGAGGGGGTGAAGCGAATCAAACATGGCAGACACATGGCCTGTTCGAAAAAAACAAAAAAAGAAAACTTCCAAGGGATTGACCTTGTTCCTTTCACAATGACAGCTCAACACCAGCCAACTCAACGGCAGCTGTTGGTCACACCCTTGATTCGATTTGCATCAGGCTGGACGCATCTACGCGCACACCGACAAAGACTTACCATGCCAGCGTCAGGAGAGTGCCGGGACGCATGTTCCATGCCCCTACGGAGGCTTGCTTTTCCCTTGCTCGTGCCTCTGCTCATCCGCAGCTACACTAACAATCAATAGTATCAAGCATGTTGCGACATGCCCTTCTTTCCCAGTCGTTCCCCGCCGCTCACGCCCGGACTCAGCTGAGCTTGGGGACGCCGAATCAGCCTCTGTTGACATCATCATCACCATCAGCTTTATTGTCTCCTCGCTGCTAAACCGAAACTGTTTGGCAGCATCGCCCACGCCCACGCCCACCATGTGGCCGCCTCCTCCTCCTCCTCCTCCTCCACCAACCCCCGCCTTTGGGGACCATACATGGCCGCCTCATCTCATCTCATCCGCTTGCCCCAAGCCCGGTTTTTGATATTGCGACCTCCTCGCCTCAAGCATCCCACTGGCCATCTCCCCCATCCATGTATGTGGCTTTTTCGGCAGCATACGCTCGCACAACACCACCACCACCATCACTTTCTTTGCACATCTGGGCCCTGCGGACACGAGGGGTCTCATTGGGCCACAAATCGCTTCAGATTTAGCCCTTGGCTTCGGTCCCTGAATAGAACAGGGGCGGTGGCAGTGGTGGCGATATGGGCTGGTGTATTCGTCTGTGATGAGACACAGTTGCTTTGCTTTGCTTTGTCTCGCCCGACGCCGCCTTTGAATGGTCAGCTGTGCGTAGCCTGTTTTGGGGGCCGGATCTAGCCCTCCGGCGCCCATTCGCCTGCCTGCCGCATCCACATCCAGCTGCAATGCATGCAGTGTGGTGCCTACTTTACAAAAAATATCCCAAGATTGCCGGCGAGGCTCGGCTTTGGGAATGGGATCGAGGGAGGGGCCTGAAAGGGGGCGAGGCCCGCAGGGATGGTCGAGGGCACGAGGATTTGGGTGTGGGCTTGGGAACGATAGGGCTTGTGGTGAGAGAGGCATGTCATGGCTCGTGGCTAAGGGCAAGTTTTGACGATACAGGAAGCGGCTTTCATGCAGGTCTCATTACGAGCTTACCTGCCGGAATCCCCTATTCGGCATCTACATCCCCCGTCCGGCTCTGGAACGCTGCCAGGGCATTCGTTGGTTCTGGTCTTCTGACAACTGCACGGCTCTCACTAGGCCAATCCTCACGTCCAGACGCCTTCCTTCAGGACCCTGCCCTTGCCGGCTTGCTGTTGGCTTGACGAGTCCACGGACCCTACCCTGACCTGCGGGCCGCGACCTGTGGCCATGTGGTCCGACCGAACCACACGGCCATGCACACGCCGATACAGAAGAGAATCGAGGCTTTCCCCGGGTGAAGGGGCGGCAGCAATAGGGGTGTTCCGAAAACCGGGCAACCCGTAGGACAGAGCTGAGCTTTGACGGCGGGTATCTGTGCGACATGAATGGGAGGCAGGGATGGGATCCTGTGGAAAGGGAACACGGTGCCCATCTTACGGGTGTAAGTGTAGCGGCACCATGGCTGACAGAGCCTCTTGGCACGGCAGCATGCGCCGGGCTCGATTCTCGGGATGCACGACTCCAGCAAAAACTAACTTGACTTGAGCTTTTTTTTTTCTTTTGCGTTTTTGGTACGACTCTGCAGTTGCACAGCGTGTCTTGGGTAGACCTTTTTTTCAGCTCGTCCATCAAGAAAGCTTGCAGGCGAGTGCCTGCGATAACCCCCGGCATATGTGGCGTTGGTCGGTGCTGCGAACCGACCACTGCCAACGACCAACAGCGTATACCAGTGCATAAGTGCTCGAAAGGCGCTGAAACATGTGCCCAAGAGTCGACAAGTACGAATTTTTTCATCTCCGGGCCCTCGGTGCCGTGTGGTTTTCAAAGAAAGGTAGGAAAATGGTTGGGCGCAAAATATCAAACTTTTTTAGTGTTCGAAAGTAGAAACCCCCGAACAGGGGGGGGGATAAGACTTGACATGTTGGGGATGCGGACTCTAGGGGCCAGAATACACGTCAAATGCATGTCGAAGCAGAGACGCAGTGCTACGTCAACGAAGTCCAAGGTGCGATTGATCACGATGGCCTTAAGTATTTTAGTTTCAATCGTAGTCCGTGATACTATAAGATTACACCGTGGGAATACTAGCGGCTTGTCAGTGTAGTCGCACAGCTCAAGTATTGGCTCCATGTCTGAGGTTTAATCGACGACAGAGTGTGCCCGAGAACACGCTGCCATTTGTACCGAGTAGATCAAGAAGGGATTCTCTTTTTCTGTTGTGCAGGGTTGCCTTGGACCCTATTGACAAGGAAAGTGAAGTCTCGGCACCCCGTGCGAGGTGGCTGAGATACCAGCCATTATTTGAAAATTTTGGCAGGAAGGATTGTTTTTGCCTCTACGTAGCTGTGCACATTCACTGACGCTAGACATTTTGTATGATGAAGTTTCTCTCATCGCTCCAGGCCATCTCTATATTACGAGTGCGAGCGCGAGCGCGAAGTCATCGCCTATCCCTTGCTGCCTGCTTCTTGCTCCTTGATTTAACCATGCTGCTTAAGAATAATTCAATGGGATAAATGTTACAATATTAGTCTTTTCAGTTCGCTTTATGTACGAACGAGTGCATCTCTCTTTTTACTTGGTGTGTGTGCTGTGTTTCGGGCAGTGCATCATAATTTAGGGGCGTTCAGAGACGGTGGCCACTACAGCCACAACAATATTATAGGGCTCACCAGGTCAGAAGAGACGACACACAGAACAAATAACCAAAGAAACATGTAATTCCCAGTGTGAAGCATCACATGGGACTTTAATATAAGCTTAAGTCATAAGCTTGCTGTCGTTTTTATTTAGGCAAAAAGCCAATGATACCCTACCCTACCCTACCCTACCCTACGCTCGCTGACCATGCAACCCAAGATATTCTCTCGGGTCCAAACTATCTTACGTGTAGTTGTAAAAGCGAAGAAATCAATTTTTAGAGGTATTTTTCTTTGTTGCATTTTCCCTAGGGATGTGGTTCACGTTATGAGTTGATGGGTCAATTTGAAACTTGACATCATTTGGTGTCCGGATCCAAGGCGTTCCGTGACAATCGGTTCTGGTCGATCGTGTATGGCTATGGCCTACAACTCCTTGGATCCAACATACCAGGGATTGGTTCGAAAGGTTACAGGTCTACTAGTACTAATAGAGTCATGGTCATCTACGATTGACTATGGCTTCCTTGCACTGAGTAGGAGGCTCAGGGCCCTTGTGATTGATAGACGTTCGGAGACCCGTTCGACTTTCTAACGTATTATTCGACGGAACGAAGCTGAAACCCCCCTTCACTATAAATTTTATCTAAAATCGGCTGGCAGCCATGGAATACCTCTAAAATCTGTCGTTTCCAGATTTGATAGCTTGCGCGCGGGACCAAACATGAAATACTAACTCGGACCTGGCCTGACGGTGAGGGGCGACCAGTCCAACATCTTGAAAGGCGAGGAGTATTATGCCTGCATCGTCTTCCGACTTGTTGCTGTGTCCAATTTTGGAAGACATGATTCCAGAGCCCTTACCCCTGCGCACAATCCGACACAACATCGATACCGTCCCTACTGCATGGGGACTGCCACCATTCAATGCATCGTCTGTTTCACCACAAGCTCAATTGATCACCCAAACTGGATTTATTTGGTGGAGTGAAAAAAAGTTGACCATGGTCAGATTGGAATAGTAGTTGGATGATCGATTCCATGCCAAGGTCAAATAACTAGGCGGGCGTGCTTGTCCATGTACCAAGTGCGGTTTGCTACATGACAAGACCAATATCGATCACCTGCTCAAGCGGACTGTAAATATCCATACCTCCTTTTAGATACCCATGATTAAAATTTTATTATCCAAGAATACCAGATAGAAAACGGTAGAATCATCTTTGTTGGGAGCCGGGAAGCGATGCAATGCTCGAGGCGCCTAGTCTCAGCTCGAGGGCCCGAAGGAATGTATTAAAGCCTGTGGAGGTTTCCAATTGGCCAAAGAAAATGCTGGGGGCTTATGATTCGCCAAGGAAGCGCATAGTTTCACGCTGCTTGTCCAAAATTGAGCTGATTGTGAAATCTGGCGGTATCGGCGACCAGTACACTGGAATTTCTCAATGAAGACCATTCAGTCTGAGAGTTCCACCATCTGCCATCCTTCGTCACTCTCATAACCGTCTTCTCCTCCTGAAGTTGTGCTCTTTTCTTTTGGAGCCTTGTGCTTTTGATATCTCCGGACGACATAATCCAAGACGACATTTGTAATGTCCCAAGCAATGTTTGCCAGTATCCTCTCTCCCGCAGTGGTTGCCGCTTCTTTCAGAATTTCTGGCATGATATGGTATTGGACCAAGAGGGGATGACAGGTGTATTGGTTTGGAAGGTGTGCAGTAGAGGGGCGCGCCTGTTGATGTGGTCGCGGTCTGCTGGCCAGTTAGCTCTTGCGGCTGTGATCCTTTCAAAGGGAAGATACCTACAATCTCTGGGTTAATCTGCACTGCGGAGAAAGGCTTCTTCTTCGTTTGGTAGACTTCCGGCGCGTTTTATCTTTGCTCTTTGAAAACCTCTGCGGTTCTTTGGCCATCCACTTTTCGCCTCCATTGCTAAGCATCTGCCTTGATGCTTTTACCATCTACGGTAGTGAGATCATCGCAAACTTTAGGTTTTATCGGGAGTCACTCTAGTCATAACCAGGCATAGAATCCAAGGCCCTTTGTAAGCCGTATTCGTGGGCATGTATAATATTTCGATCTCATTAGAAGCCTTTCGATATTGCCAGAATTTCGTAGTCATGTATCGATTTGATCTCCTTGGAAAATGTGAGCAAGCACAAACTTTAGGCTACAAGGCCGCAGGACTTTGGACCTATATTGGAAACTACGTGAAAACTTTTTCAGCAAAGTCAATCATGCGTTCACTCCCCTACAGTACTCGCACTGCCCAGTTCAAATCCAATCGTTGAATCTCATGCCACCAGGAGCTACTTTCCCTGCCGCTTTCACTATTTCCTTCGTATTTAAATATAATATCAATATTGATAAAAATAATCATCTCGGTTAGTTCTCTATGAATCGAGCTTGTTTGGTCAAACACACGGCACCCAGGTTTGACACCCTCCACCTGTACATTTAGATGTTATGAGAGCCCTTGCTTTTGTCTGCTATCAAAACGTTTGTAATTGTACATAGCTGCAGGAGTACATCCAGGAATCAGGCGGCTCTGAGAAAATTCCTATGATAGTAGCCTACGTATATACTTTTGGCGCCAATATAGAGCAAGCAGTAGCTTTTTATGCCACCAGTAGGAAAATGAGATTCACTGGGAGGAGGTCTCAGCATGACTTCTCGCACTCAACAAGACCAATATCAAAATCAGCGCATGGTTTAAATATGCGCTGCTGAGTATAATTCAATTAGAAGAATGTGTTATTGACAGCTCCAGGGTACTCAAACATGTATGGTGTTTGTCGCCCCTGTGTGCGCCTACATACCCTACAGACACTACGCCCATCTCTTCCGCCATGCTGTGGGTTATTAACTGAACTACGAAGGCTGGATATATATTTTTGCCCCTTCTATGGGGGAGTGGAATTCTCGCAATTACTGATAGGAAAACTTTCCTAAACCATCATTGAAGCATTTCCCCCCGTGGACAATCCCGAGCAACACTTGGAGGATGGAGCGAGATCAGGTACCAATAACAGCATGAGTGTAGAAACCATCGTCCTAATCCCGATAAAACACCCTAAAAAGCGACCTAGGTTTCGTTACGTCTAGATAGGGTCTTAATGTGATTCTAATCATCACCACCACGACCCTGTTCGGGACGTCAATATGACTAATGCTTATGGCTCATGCGCATATGCGAGCTAACTAATTTCTCACTTCTGAACAGGCAAGCTCTGGTACGTTTGTCAAGTCGAAAATTGGGTTGGCGGCTTCTATTTATTACAACATAGAATATTGTGCCCAATAACTGTCTAATAACCAATAAGGGGAGGGGTATCTAGTATAGAAAAAGTCCGAGTGACATAAATTCTTTTGTGTCTTCATCATCTATGCAGCACTTTCTCGCCCTGAACCATCCTCTTACTTTCATCTTGCAACCCTTCCTCAAACAAGTTTGCCCACTTGGCCGCCAATCTTGTCATACTCCACGCCTCAAGCCCCTTGATATGGCCATCACGCTCCCGCAACTCTGTTGCCACAGACGTGACCAACTTGCCATCAAGACCGCACGGAACAAAGCGCGCCCAGGGATTGGTCTCCTCGGCACCGGTTACAGGGACGTCAACATTCAGCGCAATGCCTAGTGACGTGACGTACCGCCTGTGGTGCACACCCATGGCTGCAATCTTACGTTCCGGCTGTCCTTCCGTCGTAGGCACCCAGACGCCTGGCTCATCACGGGTCGTGTATGACTCCAATCCGAAGACGTCCGCGAGCAGGCGGCGAGTTGTGGCCTCAAGATGGGTGGCGTACGACGTGACGCTAAAGTGAGGATACAGGGCCGAATGCATGTCTATAATGGGCCAGAAGACAAGCTGTCCCGGCCCATGGTACGTTGTTAGACCACCGCGAGCCGTTTCACGGATGTCTGGAGTGAAAGTTGCTTCGGGGATTGGGTCGGAGCGTTCGGGCAAGGCAACTCGCAGGGGGGCCTGGAGCCGGGAAGACTGATCGGCCGTGAGGGCCGATTGGCGACGACCAAGGGTAATGGTTGGTGTGGGCTCGAAGGTGAGGAGATGGGGGCGCGGAGGATCGGCTTGATTGTCGACAGGGAGGCCCTTCCAGGCGAGATGACTGCTGCGGAGCGCTTCTTGGGCAGACTGGGCGACATCGTAGGGAACAAAACCACCTGGGCCGGGGCCGGTAAGGTGTTCATGCGTGATGAATGTGAGCGGCGGTAGCTGTTCATGGCGGGTAGCCGCTGAGGCGAGCCATCTCGGGGCACCGGTGGCGCAGTGATGGGACACTCCGTGTGGTGCGTGAGCTCCGGGGCGCATACGCGGAGGGAGGCCGGGCCTCGGAACGGAGAGGAGCCGCGTCGGGAGCCGTAAGCGCGGCGGCATTGTGGGATGGACGGGGCTCAATCAAACTTGCGAGCGAAAAGCAAGGTTGGGCTACAAGAGTTGGTCGTAGCGCCAGCCGAGCAGCAAACTTCTGGGCTGCGGAGTGGCTTGCTGAGCGGCAAGGATCGGCAATGTGCGTAAAGTGAAGGTGAGGTTTGCAGCTTTGGTCCGACGAATTGGCGTGGGGCAAGCGACGGCTTAGTGCGGGTGGTGACGTCGGAGAAACCAGGGCACAGAGGAGCCAAGAGCAGGCGGATGAGGATGGACGGCGCCGTCGCGGAGAATCGTCATTGATCTGTTAGCGGGTGATCTAAAGACTAGGCACTCTGTAATTTTGACCCGTCGAGCGTTGGACAGCTCATGCTACGCTGGGAATTACGCAGCGTTGGGGTGGCGCAGCTGAACAGAGAGCCATCGGTGGTATTCTGCATCTCGGTGTGTGTTGGCCGATGCAGGCGTCGTAATGGTTCAATGCTGCAGCAGGTCTGGGTGGGTTGCCTCGATCAATTCAGGTGGCCGTACAACTGCAGAGACATCTGCCGACCAGAATATCCAATTAATTCCATCATGTACGAGGGGTGTTGGAGAGGGAGCCGGGGGCTAGGGAGAGATGAGGATGAACATGACGCTAGGGCTGGTGTTGAAGATGTGTGACGAGACAGCTGCCGTGCCGTCTATTGCTCAGGTCGTCATTTGGTATGGAGGGATTGAGCCAAGTCGATATTCCGGATCCTAGTCCTCCCGAGCCTTGGCAACATTTAGCCTCGATGTGGTCGCGGCCTCGTGAGGGGATGAAGCCGATGAGCTGTCGCAGCCAGCAAATAAAAACATGGGAAACGCAAAACGAAACAGTCCAAGGCTTCTGCGCTAGGCCGCATAGTGACAGTCTTGACGTTTGACCGCACCGCTCCATGAGTTTTCGCATCTCGTGGCCTCGTGCCTTAGCTCTGTCGCAGGTTTGTTGTGTCGTCATCGGCTGTGCGGGACCTTGGTCCTCTTTTTCCCACGGCAGTTGGGCTGATGTGGGTGTGAGGGTGATATCTCCCCACTTTCGCCTATGCCTGCGGCGATTGCTGCTCTGCTGGGCTGCGCACGACCCGCTGGGCATGCCTTGTTTTTTGTTTTGTATCATTTTTCTTCTTTTGCTCTGGCTCTGGTTCGGTGGACCGAGGATTGCGGGTGGTCTCAGCTCGAGTGGCGCGTATCCGTGTCGTCCTCCCTCAATAGCGTACGCAACACCAAGACTAGTGATATTGCTGTTCGATAAACCTGATGCATTCCATGTGACCCTGGACCTGGGGCCTCTGGTTGTCGCGATAACTGCCCAGCACCCTTTTCCTGGAGTTGAAGCTGGGGAGGCCATCCCCCCCCTCTCGCCCTCGGTGGATGGTTTCATTGGCTTCTTTCGTCTTCCCTACATGGCCTTATTTCATCAAAAGAGAGACACATCATCCCCCGATGGCCCCGCTTCCCGTGCCCGGCCCTGGCTGACTGGCTGCTGCTGAGGTGTCTGAGACAGTCCCTCCACTAGCTCGGACCGCACCAAACATCGCATCCTAGTCTGGCCACCCAGAAACCCGCCCTAGCCCGCCGGTACCTCCCAGGCCAACCTGCAGAGGGAAAGCTCCTACGTAAACCTAGCTCCTCCCAGATCAACGAGCTCTGGCCCAAAAATACTAAAAATCAAGGAACCGCCCGTTTCCTCCTGCTCACTCGGACCTTTGCCCTCACCCTTCTTAATACTAATCCTCTTCACCCTCGCCTTCCCCTCCCCGTTGATCCTCATCCTGGTCCTCATTCGTCGCTTCCCTTCAACCTCGGATCCCACTGCCTGTTTCCTCTCCATCACCCTGCTCCGGACCCTGAACTGGTAAATCGGCCATCACCTCAAACGTCTCCGGTCGATCATCGCCTTGCTGGACTGCACCCTTGCCTGGACACGACATCAAACAAGGCCACCAAACAAAAAAGAAAAGCCGCACCAGTGCCAACTTAAATACTTGACTAGGGTGCCCTCGCCATTTGTTCCATAACGACTGGCTTTCTTCGTGCACCACCATCGCATCGCACAACAGGAATACGGGAAGCCTCTTGAGGTGAAAGCGGATTGATGATTTGATTCACCAACAATTGGGCCTTTGTCGTTTCTTGAACTCGACGTGTAAATCATCTCACCATGGCAAAGAGTACGTGATTTCGGCCCCATACATATCCCATCATGAGATCACTGTCGCATCGCATCAACTCGTCTCACCACTTTAGAGTTGCACCTCGTACTAACAATGTACCCCAGACGCACCCCTCGGCCTGGCAGGCATCGTCCTGATGGCCGCATCTATTGTCCTGCTGTTTTTCATCATTCTACCAGGTGTCTCAAACTCTTCGCCTCTCAAGAACACTTACTTTTTGCGCGCCGACACGCAAGGTATCACCGGTGCGCGCGACGTCACCCAATGGACTTACTTTTACTTCTGTGGCGAGGACAACCACGATTGCGGAAAGGCTCGTCCTGCACCAGCATTTGGTCGCGCATGGGACTCGGATGCTCGCGATGCACCTGATCAGCTGATCGGTAGCCATGGCGGCGGTACGACATCGACCAAGTTCTTCTACTTGTGGCGATTTGGCTGGGTCTTGATTCTCATCACACTCTTCTTCGAGATTCTCGCCTTCTTCTCTGGCTTCCTCGCTTGCTGTGGTCGCTTGGGCTCTGCAATTTCGGGTCTCATGTCACTCATCGCCCTCTTTTTCTCATCGGCTGCCATGTCGCTTATGACGTATGTACCTCTCTTTTGGCCAATGGAGTTTATCCAGTCACTAACACCAAATTTCTTAGAGCCACTTTTGTACTTGCCCGCAACGCTTTTCAATCTGCTGATCGCTCTGCCAAAATTGGCACCTACGCTTTTGGTTTTGCTTGGGGATCCTGGGCTGCGGTATTCCTCGCCACTGTCCTCTTCTGCATTGGCAGGCGCAAGGAAACGCCCTCAACTGGCGGTGGTCGCTCCTGGGCTCCACGCCGTAACCGCAGTGTTCGCAGCCACACCTACGAGGGTCGCCGCGTTAAGGATGATTACTCGTAGAGGGAGAAATTTTCTTTGAGTGCGAAACCTGCCGAAAAACCTGAGCGTGAGCGCCCATTGTCCCCACATGCATTTGCCGTGGACGGCAACTTTGATGACAATGAGATCTCGGAGGAGAGCTTGAGCAGCGACGACAGCGAGAGCAGCATAATTGAAGACAGTCCGCGCCGTGTTTCGAGCGAGGATCAGTCCGTTAATGAGTCTGGATTGGAGTCGATGAGCCTGAGTGAGATTGACAATGATAGCAGTCTTGACTTTGGCACAATCACAACCGCTGGAAACGGTGGTGAGGAGAGAGACGAGGAATAAATAGCCTGGCACCTGGACGCCAACTCTGCCGCCTTTTAACTAATTTGTTGGCCTTTGTATATGCTATTTCTGGGCTTGTGCGGGAAAGCTTTGTGTCGCTAATATGGATGTGTCAAGTTTGGAAGGTTTGAGGGTCTTGGAGCATTGCGTGAAATATTGTCTAATAGCCAATCACCTTATGAATTGATGATATGAAGGAAGGTGCTTGCCTGATGCCAGTTTATTTTGCAATGGTCGTAGACATGATCCTCCCTGATGTCTGATTTGATGTAGAATTAAAAAACGGGGTTCATCTAAGTGGGCAAGCTCCACAAACTGCCTTGTCCAACCCGATGAACCTTTTCCGGCCTTGGCTTTTTTTTTTCCTCGTCATGTCCATGGTGAGCTTTTGACATGGTTAACCCTTGCACGACTGTTCCCAGTGTGTGGGGAGCAGTCTGTTAGTAATAGATGGGCGTCACGATTGTTTAGCAAAAAGGAGGAACAGACGGATTTTTCTTCTTCTTCTTGTCCCCACTGGGTTAACAACGTCTTCTTTCTTTCTGTGTAACCAAGCTTAGATAAAAAAAAGTTGTCGTTAACAAGAATCCACCTTTCTCTCTCTCCCCCTCCCCCACTCTTAAACCCACAAACAAACTTGCTGTCTCTTTAGTTACTCATATCACTCGTCTCACGCGCCTCGTCCCAATGCAAGAAGAGAAGAAAAAAAGTAAAACATGAAGAATAACAAAAGAAATTGTTGAAAGCCCAAGGTCGCCCTCAAAGCTTGTCTTTGCCCTCTCTTTCCTTTCATCATCATATGCGTACACCGAGAAAATAGAGAAACAAGAAAGAAAAGAAAAAAAAGGAAGACCCCGCAAACCAAAGCATGAAAGGACCCAGAAGAAAAAAAAAGATTCCTTCCTTTCCCTTCTCTTCCTTGTCCCATCCCAACCCCGTCCCAATGTCCAGGTCCGCATTCCGTAATGTGAAAAAATAAAAGCAAAGCATAAAAAGTATCCCAAATCCCGTTCGTCTTTGTTTCCTGTCTGTGGTTGGCCAAAAAAAAAACACAAGTTTCTCGTCTAAAAAAAAAAAAAGTGGTTCATCCCAGCACGTGTACAAGGGGGTAGGCAATTTTTTGCAAGAAAATAACAGGAGAGGAGGATGCAATGAGAGGAAGAAATGGAGAAGGTAGGTTAAGAGATAAAAGAGGGAGAGGGAGAAAGAGAGAAAATCGAGGGAGAATACGGAGTAGATGCAAAAGGCAGATACGCTAACAACGTCTCTTAGCCCATTCTTGAGAGGTTGTGGGTAGTGGTGTGTGTATTGACCATAACAAGATAAAATCAGATTGGCAAAACAGACTGTCCCAACGTTGCCGTGAAAGATGAGGCGAGAGCAAACAACCAGAACCCTTCAGCACTCGCTAATCACCAATCAGATGCCCGCTCTGTTGGCTTCATTTAGGGGAATTAGGGTCTCCCGCCAAGGGACCACTGTATGCGGACCCGGCGGCGCATGGCTTGCATGGAGCTCGGGATTTTGTTGCTCTGTTGTCCCCCTTGGCGTCTCAACGTAGCTGCTGTCCCGCTCCGATAAGTGGGCTTCCGATGGGGCTGACGCTATCGAGGGGTGCGGCATGTAGGGCTGGGCGCGAAGGACCGCCGTTGTCTAGGCCGTCCTCCTTGCGCTTGAGCACCTTGATGACCCACTCAGCCACTTCAGCATCCTCGGTAGATGAGCCGAGATCGATCTTGCCGACCGCCTCTGCCACCTTTTCCGCTTCCTCGCCTTCCTCAGCTTCTTCCGTAATAGTTTGGGGCTTGGTGAATTCCTTGAGCCAGGGGTGCTTCAGGAGATTGGCGTATGTGGGTCGCTTCATCGGAATCTTGTGCAGGCAGCTCTTGACGAAATCTTTGGCGGCCTCCGAATAGCCTTCCTCAGGCATTGCCGGTGGCTCTCCCTCAACGATGGCCTAAAATATGAAGTTAATGCATGTTCACACAATTTAGTAGTGATAAAATTTTCAAGTAGACTTACGCTCAACTGACTGAAAATCGTCGATGACACCTCAGGGGGGTAAGGGTAAGCGCCCTTGGCGCATTCGATAATGGTCAAACCCAAACTCCAGACATCGCTTTGGACGCTGTAGGTGCCATCGCCATTGCCCGCGGGAGCAAAGCCACCACCCGAGATTCGTTCAGGGGCCATGTAACTCTGGCAACCGATATTTGTTCTGGCCTTGCTGGCAACGAGGTTGCCGCTAACACCAAAATCACAGATCTTGACCTGGCCACGAGTGTTGATCAGGATGTTTGTTGGTTTGACATCGCGGTGGATAATGTTGTGATCATCCTTCAGTGTCTTGAGGCCCATAACCGTCGAATAGGTAATTTTGCGAAGAACATTCTCGGGAATGCCGCCATTGTACAGCTTGTCAATGGAACCGCCGTCCATGTTTTCGATACAAATGTACACCGCACCCTCCTGGAAGAAGGCTCCGTAAAAGTCAATAATGTATGGTGATACGCATTCGTGTAGAATGACGAGCTCCTTTAGAATGGTGGTAAATTTGGCATCGTCCAGTTCTAACCGCATTTCTTTCATTGCCATGATTCTTCCTGAAGTGCCGTCTTCCACTGGTGTCGAGTCTGGAGACTCTTCTGAGGACCTGACTGGTGACGGATCCGAGTGACTGTGCTGAACTGGTACTGGCTTTCCGGACAAACCTTGGCCGAACCGAGGAGCCCTGCGCTTTGCGTGCCTGACTTTGTACACAGTTCCGTAGTTGCCCTTTCCGAGCTCAGACAGTACCTCAACCTCGTCAAGGGAAATGCTGAAAGTCTGACCGTTGGCAAAGTTGACTCCAGTTCTAGTAATCGTGGCAGCGCCGTCGAATGTAACCCAGCCCTTTTCTGTGTCAATGTACTTTTTGAAGTCGTCCATCTTAGAGCCGTGACTAGTTCCGTTGGAATTTTCCGGGGCAGGGTTGCTGGCAGACATGTCCGAAAATTTGGGTGCGTTCGCTCGTCGCATCCCTGTGGGTGCTGGGCTGGTGCTAGCGCTCATACCTGACAGTTTCATACCCATTCCCGGTCCTCTTCTCTCGCTGAGCGACTGCTTGGGTATTACGGGAGCAGAGCGAGGATGCGGAGGAGTTGGTCGTTGCATGGTCGGGGGCATGCGCAAGTTGGGGGGGAAGCCGTTGCTCATGCCGCCAGTAGGTGACTGTCCTGCGGGCGATGTGGGACTGGGAGAAATGCCCTTCTGCAACCGTTGCTGGTGTAGAGCCCTGGCTTTGGCCATGATGCTGTTGTCCATGGCTGCTCCTCCACTGCCGACAAAGCTTGACGAGGGCTGCACGGGGTTTCTGGCCTTGCCCAGAATACCGAGGGCCGTGGAGTTTGGGTTCATATTGCGAGGATCGGAAACGGATCGCAACGAGGGCATTCGCTTGGGAATTTCATCGGGGCTCTCAGGCCCTTCGAGCGGCGTGCTGGGTTCTGAGGATTCCTCAGAGCCTGGAGATGCGGGAGTCCCCAAGTCCTTCAGATGGGGCGCATCGCCCGGCGTGACCGGGGCGGCGTTGGAGCTCATGGTGAAGTTACGAAGTGCGATGACCCAAGGTAGATGTGGGTGTGGGGGTGTGTGGGCTTTTAGCTAGCTGGAGGCTGTAGTATGACGGCGTCGACGAGGGAATAATCGGGGTCTGGAGGTCTAGGTCCGATGGGTGAATCGGCGGACGGAGTGCGATCGGTTCGATGCGCGCGAGGATAGCGATGGAGGGGAAACCGGATGGTGCGATGTTTTTTTTTAAAAAGGTAAAATGGAGTCTCGTAGCGGGCGGTCTAGACGGTGGCAGGCGACCAGGGCCGTCGGAGAATTGAGGCCGTAAGAGTGATGTTCTGATACTTTTGATATTGGGTGGGTAGCCTGAAGCGGCGGGGGGTGCGTAAATGCGGAATAGGGCGTTTCCTTTTCCTTGGAGAGGGGCCGGGAAGCGAGGTCTCTACCTCATTGCCATTCGGGATGACAAGAGAGAGAAGAGGAGAGAGGGCGCAAGAGGTCGGACGGAGGAGGATCGAGAGGCGTCGTTGTGGTCGGCGACGGCGGGGGCGAGTGCTACGTGCTCGTTCTGGTCGAACTGGAGCCGGGCCTGAGAGGGCGTCGTTAGGTACAGGATGCAGGAGGGAGCAATTGGGGCGGGTTTAGGCTCGTGGGCATGAGAGGCAGTTGCAGTGTGGCTGGATCCGTACCAATACTTTTCGTCGCTCAGGATGCCGGTGAGGATGAGCTGCAGCAAACCGTGCGAGGCAATTGATTCAACGACCCATGCGATGCGGCGCCGCTGCTGTGCTTGAATGCGGTGCGATCCCGAGCTGCGGCCGGGCGACAGAACTGTAGGCGAGGGTTGCGGGTGCTGCAGTCTGGTACGGCCGACGTCGTCTGGGTACTATGTATGCGTCTGGTCTGGTATGCTGGGTGCGAGTGGCGGGCTGCGTGCGGATGCGGGGTCACGGCGGGCAGCCCGGCGCGCGAAGCGAGCGAGATGAGGGGCCAATGAGTTGTGTATAGCTGCGGACCGGGTCGGCGAGCACACAGGAAGAGGCAGAAGGGCGCAAAACAACTTAGGTGAAGCTGAGGATACGATGTGAAAACTAAGTAATGATGTTGTTTAAGGAGGTGGTGGTGGATGAATAGTTTGACGCGAGTGCTGTCATGCAGTGCGTCAAACTGCACATGTGCCAGCAAACAAGGCACGAAACACGCGCAACCAACACACCACTCAGGCACAGGTGCACCTCAGACAAGGCAATGTGAGGCGGCGAAAAAAGAAAAAAAAATTATGAAATGGGAAGCTAAGGCCCAGAGCCCTGGAGGCGAATCAACAGCGGTCCCTGTTGGGCTGGAAGATTGGGGTTTGGGGGCCTTTGCCTGCGCTGGGCCGCTGCACTGCCACGGTTCTGGCGGCGCACTTTGGCTCCTCAACACCCGGCCGTGCCGCCCTCGGCCACTGGCCGCCCTTTCTACAGTGGAGGCTGCAAGGGATGCCCGGTGACAATGCCAGTTCGTCCAGGGGGTCTGCCCGGCGCCTGTGGGCTTGGGCTTCTGCGCCCGAGTGAACAAAACCTGCCGGCACATGAGTGCTCCTCCACTGTTGACGCCAATCTAACATGCAACTCTGCTCCAATGTCCACTAGCATGGGTGCGCACATTTCGTTCGGATCGTCTGGAACGGCTCGGTGATGATGTAAGGACTCATCGGTTAACATGTCCACGACCAGGACATTCAGCCGACGCCTTGATTTTCCATTGCTCTTTCGGTCATCGAGCATCAGAAGTGATGCATCGCGGGTTGCAATATCCAGTTTCTGCCGCCCACGCGAGCACCCCCGAATGTCACCTTCATCTCGATGAACGGTCGCCTGCGATGACGTTGACGAAGATCCAACATGTTCCATGTGGCTTGACGCTTGAGTATTGGGCCTTGCTTGGGCCTTGTCCGAAGCTATGACTGGCCGCCCGCCTCCCCCCCACCATGTCCCTACCCGATCTGCCCACCATCACACATGGCTTTTTTTCCCTCCTGCTCGGTCCGTGACGTTGACCTTGGCATCCATGGGGCAATGATTGCCAACGGCTCGCCCATCATATAGCTGGGGTAAACATTAGTTCAAGCCAAGATTTTCTACGACTCAAGATGAAACGAGTGAAAACATGACTGCAGAAGGCCTCCCAATCGGATGCCTGCCCCCGACATGCCACATGCTAAATGCGTGGCTTGATATAATTAGAAGAGGCGGATGGGCCATGTTTGGTATTTCGTCTTTGAGCAGCCATCGCTGCAGGCTCTAAAACCGAGATGTGACTGTGCTGCATGTGATTAGACGTCTGCCTGGTACCCCATCTGCCCATGTATTTATCCGTTTCCAAGCAGATGACGCGGCAAGCTTCGCCTCCGAACCCGTCACCGCCTGTGTATCGCTTCGAAACTGTTTGGATACTGTGTAGCAGGGCTTGGCTACCTCAAACAAACACCGCTTCTGCTCTGTTAGAGGCCGCCCAAAAAATACGCGTATTAGTCAGGGGAGGTTGATATTGTCCACCTTCCAGCACCAGCCAGTTTTGATTTGCTCTCACAGAACATGCTAGCCGCCGAGCACTTCCAAGCCTCTTGCGCCTTTCCATGGGTTCGTTCTCGGTTGAGTCTCGCGTAGCTAGCATACATGCTGATCTTGCCTGCCTTGAATCATTGTCTCCAGCCAGATAATTGCTCAGCCGGTTGCATCGCGTATCACCGAGCTGATGCCTGTATGACGGCCGAATTAACTAGTCAAGTCGTGCAATTCAAGACAGTATCCTTGGCCTTCGTCGTCTGCATTGCGTAGATATGAGATATGGTGTTGTGCTGAACTAATGGTGCTCTAAGTTGCGTGGGGTATCCACTAATAGTTGACAAATTATACAGGTAATGTTGCCACCGGTCCTGCACGCAAAGATAGGCGTATGGTGACAGGCGCCTTCCTCTCCCACCACTGTCCGAGTGCCTCTGCCACTTGATGTTCTGGGCCATGGTCAGCTAGCCACGCCGCGCCACAATAGATTACTCATGTTAGCGGGAGAAAAAAGATAAGAATCTAAATTAGCCACCGCGTGTTCTCGTGGTCAAAATACACTTCGTTAGCTGATAATAGCTCTGCCGAATTTGTTTTTGATTCAGTCGGCCTAGGCCGGTCCGTTTTACCGCTCTGGAGATGTGCTCCGTGGGTTGTGCAGGATGCAGGCTGTCGAACTGGAGCGGTGGTGCATGTTCAAGCGGCCTTGGTTACGTGCAAACTACCTAGAGCATGTGAAGAATCCCTCCAATCAAGTGGGCCAGCGAATAATCGATTGCATCGAGGAAAAGGTCTCGTGACTCTGCATCCGCCACAGCAGGCTCTCCGCCCGGATGGCGGGCTCCTCCACGAAGGCGCGGAGCGGAAAGTAAATTAGTGCGCGCCGGCCACTGCTGATACAATATTCTCGGTATTTGGGTGACTGGCGCAACGTGGGCACGTTTGACCTCTTAGCGTCCAGAACGGGACAACGTGCCTGAAGGAGACGATGACGACAAAAGCTGCCAGGGTATCGTGGCGCTGCTGGCTGCCCTTCTCGGCCACTGGTCGAACCCCAGGACCCCCTTCTTGCGATTGATACCACCAATCCTGGCGCTTCCCCTGCCAACGAGCCCGATCGGGTCTTCCTCGACCACTGTGGTTGAAACCCTCACGCTTGACGCACCCTGGCAGCGTCGCCGCAATGGCCGGATATGATCCATTCGCGCAGGGCGGAGGCTTAATTCTAAGACACGAGTACCATGTACTTCCACGTCGTCAAACACACCCGCTGTCCACACACGGACCCAAGGAGTGTCACTGTCTGCGATTACTGGCTGGGCTTGGCTAAAATGCTGCAGCTCGCTCATGACCGTCATCCCCCCCGGCTTTGATAGACGCCAGAGTGCCATTGAGAAACCCTAAAAAAGAAATTCAAGAATGGACTCGACACTGCAGCGCGTCGCAACGACGTGTCATCTTACATGGAGCAGACTCCAATTGCGGTGGTAGTGTTACTTCATGCAAGGAAATGTGATATGGTGAGGCATCGCCGCGACTCCAGCTGTGACTCCTACTACGTCAACGAAACCCCAACTACTGTGGACTATCCCGCGCCAAGACCGCTGGCAAGTGCTCTGAGCGCAATCGCAATCGCGCTCCCTCCACGCCTGGGCTGCCTCAACCGTAGCTTGTGTTGTCTATCTAGCTAGCTACGGCCAGCACAAGCTTAA
Source organism: Calonectria hawksworthii (assembly GCA_020975415.1). NCBI lineage: Eukaryota > Fungi > Ascomycota > Sordariomycetes > Hypocreales > Nectriaceae > Calonectria > Calonectria hawksworthii. The sequence continues at coordinate 289,552 of JAHXZK010000001.1, read as the reverse complement.
CCAGAGGCGGGCTTTGTGGCGGGCATGGCATCGAGTGATAGGTTGGCCAAGGCCCTTCAGCAGGCATCGATTGCGCCTCGAACAGCAAGCACTGATCTGGTTGTCAGAGGGTGGGCCGGACGTGCTTTTTTCTCTCAGCGATACCCCTACAGACCCAGTCGCGTAAGGTATCTGATACGGGATGGTAAAAATCTTGGTACCTGGTCCTCACCCACGCCCACGCCCACGCCCACGCCCGCTCCGCCCCATCCAAGAATCCACACTTTGGCACGCCAAGCTGTGGCATTGTCTACTTCATCTGCCCATTTCGCACCTTGTTATAGCTCCCAATCTCCCACCCTCAGTTGTTTCTTGATCTCGCGTCTCCTGCTTCGTTTTCGCATCCCTTGTTCGTCTCTCGCCGAGCGCTGACAGCCCGGCTGCGTCGGATAAGCTTATCGCCTGCCGCTCCACCTGCGCCTGCAACGCGATTGCGCCGTTACCAAATCGCCGGTGCTTTAATTAACCTCTCCCCTGCTCGCCGATACAGGACCCCCCCTCGACCTCTGCGACTCCCTCATCAACACAACACCACAACACCGCGTCTTCATGGATTCGGTGCGCGCCATTTCGGCGCCGACGTCGTTTCGCTTGAAGCAATATGCGGTCCAGCATAATTATGACTCGTCTATGCAGACGCTGTCAAACACCCACGACTCTCACCCATCTATCCCGTACCTGACCCTCCTCGTTTTCGAAGCAGTCCTCGAGGTCGTCTGCGTCAGTCTCCCCGGATACATTGTCGCAAGGCTCGGTCACTTCGATGCCGACAAGCAAAAGTTCTTGGCCAACCTGAACGTGATGCTGTTCACGCCATGCCTGAGTAAGTTGGGCGATGCAACCAGTTGAGCGTCGCTAACCATTTCACCCCAGTCTTTACGAAACTTGCTTCTCAGCTCAACGCCCACAAGCTTACCGAACTGGCCATCATTCCCGTCATCTTCATCATCCAGACCTTTGTGTCTTGGACCGTCTCGATTCTTGTCGGTAAACTGTTCGGCTTCGGCAGGCGATCAGCCAACTTTGTGACTGCAATGGGTGTTTTTGGCAACTCCAACTCGCTTCCCATGTCTCTGGTTATGTCGCTTTCCCAAACTATCCAAGGCCTGCACTGGGACAGGATTCCCGGGGATAATGATGATGAGGTTGCTGCCCGAGGAATCCTCTACTTGCTCATTTTCCAACAACTGGGCCAGCTTGTTCGCTGGAGCTGGGGTTACCATGTGTTGTTGGCACCCAAGGAGAAATACCCCGAGTACCAACAGGAAATTGCCGAGGAGGGACAGCACCGCCAACTCGAAGGTGACCACCATGAGACACAGCCCCTCATCCGAACCATTGATGGTGAAACAATGTCCGATGACGACAGCGATAGCATCGACTCGCGAGCCTATGATCCTGCCGGCCGCACACCAGTCGCTTGCGCCTCGAGAGTTTCCCTGGCTGTTTCTCATGATGGTGATCTCAAAAAGGGCTCATTGAAGAAGCGTGGAACCTCTTCCTCCAGCACCACCCCTGTCAATGATAGTGAGGATGAAGAAGATCTTCTCACTTTCCCCCGTCTCCGTAACATGGATGATACCGAGGAGCCGACCGGCATCGCCTCGGTCAAGGCTAAGTTCTGTCTCTGGAAGAATGCCATTTCGGAAGCCCTCCAACGCCGATATGAGAGCATGCCCCGTCCCGTCAAGGCCTTCTGCGGCTTTTGGAAGACGGTTGCGACCAAGTTCAACAACTTTATCTGGGAATTCATGAACCCCCCTCTGTGGGCCATGTTGATTGCCATCTTCGTCGCATCTATCCCTGATCTTCAGAAGCTCTTCTTCCAGGAGGGTTCCTTCATTCAGAACAGTGTGACCAGCGCCATTCGCTCCAGCGGCAATGTTGCTGTCCCTCTCATTCTGGTGGTCTTGGGAGCTAACCTGGCGCGCAACACCATGGCGCACGACGAGGCCTATGACCCTGAAGAGGAGCGTCACGGAAGCAAGCTCTTGATCGCCTCGCTCATTTGCCGAATGCTTCTGCCTACCATCATCATGGCTCCCATTCTGGCACTGATTGCCAAGTACCTGCCGATCAGCATTCTTGACGATCCCATCTTTGTGATTGTCTGCTTTTTGCTTACCGGTGCCCCCAGCGCTCTGCAGCTGGCACAGATCTGTCAGATCAATAGCATTTTCGAGAAGACAATGGGCAAGGTTTTGTTCCAAAGCTACGTCATTTGGTAAGTCACCCGCACCACCCTTTCGGTGTAATTTGTGCCGAAGAACACCGCTGACTCGTTTTTTTTTTTTTTTTTTTAGGATTCTCCCCTCTACACTTGTCTTGGTGATGCTTGCTCTCGAGGTTGTCGAATGGGCAAGGGATTAAATCCCATTGTATCAATTGTCAAAAAACGCATAAAATATTAAAAAGTATTCCAGCCTTTGCACAATTACAGGCATAAACAAAGGTGAAACAACAACAGGCCTGGACTGGTTTTTCGGTAACTATCGTTGGCGTTGGGTTAGATGCTGTTTAGGACAATGGGCACATACAAACACGGAGTTAAAAGTGGACCTTTGCGTCGAAGCTAATTAGTTGCCTTTGCGATATTGTGGTCTCCATTGGTTTAGGTTTGCTGGATAGGGTTCTCCAGGCAAGGGAGGCATCTCGTGAGCGATGCGGTTTAGTTTCTGTTTCCTTTTGTAATATCAAATAGTTCCGAAATGTGAAAACAAGAGGTAGTTTTCGCCATCCCCCCGCGACGAAATCATAACGTGGATGTTTCTGGTACAAGATGAAGTTAAATGGTTACTTTTTTGCTGAGAAATGTTGCGCGATAATGTACCTAGGGTCGTGTTCTACCGAGATCCATTCACAAGACTCTCGTCCGGCACCAGGGACCAATCTCTCACAGTTCCTTTCCAATCGCTGATTCGTACATCTTTAATATCGACAATGACAACTCGGACCTCCTCGCCGGCGACAAAGCATCCGCGGCCGCCGTCTTCCGCGCCGTCGGAATCGCGGGTGAAGGGCTGAGCCGCCTCATCAAAGGTGTTGTTCTCGAGGTGCTGCTCCCGGTAGTACTTTTCCTCTTCGGAGCCGCTGGGGACGAGGCGGGCGGCACCGCCGATGGTAGCGCTGATGCTGGACAGCGCAGAGGTGTTGAGGTTGAGGAGCAGCGAAGCCAAGCTGGAGCGGTGTTCGGGGCCAGGGGAGCCGCCCGAGGGTCTGCGGCCCTGGGTTGGGGGACGATGCGATACCCCTGCTCAAAATGTAAGTTGCGTGCGCTTGTGCATAGCCAATTGGCTTCATATCTCTCGTATGCATCTTGCTTCACTCACAGTCGTGGACGAGGAGGGAGACGTTGGGGTTTGAAACGAGGTTGTTCGTCTTGCGCGATGCCGGGTTGGTAGTCATGATGATAACCGGGCGCGACGAGAACGGCGACGACGGCAGGTAGGTATAGTTCATGAGGGACACGTGCGGCACATTATCGGTGCAGGTTGCGAGGTGAAGCTATTGAGATCCAATTGAAGAGTCCGAGTTAGCTAGGACGTCTCTTCCGGTGCGTTTATCAGGTGGTCTCTGAAGTTGCAGTGCGGGGGAGGGGCCCAAGGTGACATACGAAGCGAGCATTCTCAAGACATTGAATGACATCGGGAGGGAGCGTCGCGGTGAGCTGCTTGTGGGTGTCGCCTTCGGAGGCTTCCGAGTTGAGGGGTATTTGCTGTTCCATGGCGGGAGAGTTGTGTTCTGGCAGAGCGTGGTGTAGTGGCGATGGTGTGGCGATGGGTTGGTTTGGCTGGTGATGCCGCGAGTCCCGACTGCAATGATGACATAATGGAGGTAAAGCCACACAATAGCTCAAGCATAGAGGGGCCAAGTGTGGCTCAGGCGTCCAGCATCAGGGCGCTAGCTATCCAGCAGGGATGACCAGTCAATGGTGAAGCGGGCAACAGTTACGGCCCCGGAATTGATAATACCTGATAAAAATAGAATAAAGATTTTTGAAACTAGGTTATTTCTGCACAATTTTGAGCTTGCACTTTGTTCCATTATCGCAGTTCGGTCATCATTCGGCCATGTGATCTCATGCTTGTATCATGTCTCATCCCGCGTGGAAGCTCAGGGGATGCTTTTCCGAAGCTGCACCGGCATAGGCCGTGGAACACAATGGTCTGTTTCTGGCATTGTAAGACATATTCGAGTCACATGCTCACATTTTGGAACCAGGCCTCGAATCCGTAGCTTCTAGGAGAGCAATGACAAGGGTTCAAGGGAGCTCCAGGGGGCCGATCCACTGAGCGGGCTGTGACGTAGTGCCAAAGCTTCCCCCAGCCCTGTGATGCCCGCAACTAAGATCTGGGGAAGCGAACCGAGCTCAACCCGGCTACACTCGGTTCCCCACGGTCAGGCTCGCCACTACCTTCAACCGGGACACGGCATAGGAACGAAGCGGCATAGCAACGGCGACAATACCACGGCTTCCTCCTTGCTTCTCGGCTCTCCGTCGCTTCACCTCTGCCTTTAATGCTCCCCCGCACCGCCCTCAATTGCTGATCCAGCTCTTGCTCCATCCGCTTTCTTATCCGAACCGGAGGCTCTCACGCTCTCCATCGCCCACCAGCCATGCGTTCGCTCCGCGCAAACCGACGACTTCCCTTGAGGCCACTGCCTCGCCTCCTCTCCACCACAGCCGCTGCTCACGCTCCCTCAGCGACACCTACGCATACCCCCATCAGCTCTGTGCTGATCGCCAACCGCGGTGAGATTGCCATTCGAATCAATCGCACGGCAGAGCGCCTCGGCATCCGTGCCACCACCGTTTACACTGACGTGGATGCGGGGAGCTGGCATGCCTCGACGGGCTTCCAATCCTTGGCCCTCGGGCCCGCAAACGCCTACCTCGATGGCGAAAAGATTATTGCCCTAGCCAAGAAGCATGGGATTCAGGCCCTCCACCCCGGCTATGGCTTCTTATCAGAGAACTCAAAATTCGCCGAGCGCTGCGAAGAAGAGGGCATCGTCTTTGTTGGCCCGCCCGCCACGGCCATGGCTGACATGGGCCACAAGGCCAGAAGTAAGGAGATTATGACAGCCGCCAATGTGCCTTGTGTTCCTGGTTATCACGGTGCCGACCAAGGCGAGCAGGAACTCCTCGCACATGCCAAGGACATCACATTTCCCGTTCTACTCAAGAGTGTAAGAGGTGGTGGTGGTAAAGGCATGCGAATTGTCTTGACCGAAGATGAATTCTTGACTCAGCTCAAGAGTGCTAGAGCCGAAGCCAGGGCCTCCTTCGGCGAGGGTGGAGAGGTGATGCTTGTGGAAAAGTACATCGTCCGTCCCAGACACGTCGAGGTCCAAGTCTTTGCCGATAAGTGGGGAAACACCGCCGCACTTGGCGAGCGAGACTGCAGTATCCAGCGTAGGCATCAAAAGATCTTGGAGGAGTCCCCAGCGCCAGACCTTGACGATGCCACCCGCCATGATCTCTGGGACAAGGCCAGAAAGGCTGCTTCCGCAGTTGGCTACGTCGGTGCAGGTACTGTTGAGTTCATCCTTGACAAGGACACGAACAAGTTTTACTTTATGGAGATGAACACTCGACTACAGGTGGAGCACCCCGTCACAGAAATGGTCACTGGTTTGGATCTTGTTGAGTGGCAGTTCCGAATCGCTGCTGGCGAGAAGCTACCCTTGACTCAGGAGGAAATTGAAAAACAGATGAACGAGAGGGGTGCTGCCATTGAAGCCCGAATCTACGCCGAAAATCCCGAAAAGGGATTCCTGCCTGATTCTGGCAAGCTGGTTCATGCGTATCTGCCTCCCGACCTCATTAGCGAGGATGTACGTCTCGACTGGGGCTTCCGATCTGGCAGCACTATTTCCGAAGCATATGATGGCATGATTGCTAAGCTCATTATCCGAGGAGACACTCGTGAGCAGGCCATTTCCAAGATGGCAAGCATCTTGCGCAAGTATGAGATTGTAGGTGTCAGCACCAACATTGAGTTCCTCAAGCGCCTCTGCGCTAGTGATGCATTCATCGAGGGTGACGTGGAAACCGGCTTCATCGACAAGTGGAGAGATGACTTGTTCAAGCCGAGGCACATTAGCAACGAGGTCTTTGCGCAGGCAGCTCTTGGCATGGTCAATTTTGAGGTCCGGAACTCGCCGCCTCATGGACAGACACTGGGCTTTGGGGAAGCCAACGCCATTGGCGAACGACAACTCAGCTTCAAGGTGCTTGATGGCTACAGCAAAGAGGATGGGGAGCTTGTCCAAGCAAGCGTCACGCAAACAGGCCACAACCTATACAATGTGACGGTGACTCGCAAGGGAGAAGAGACACCAGAGGTCTTCACCAACGTCGCATGTCAACCAGAGGCTACTGGTGACGTCATGAAATTGGAGTCATATTTCCCTCTAGAGCGGATCGAGTCGTCTGTCGTGCCGCAGCCCACAGACAGTGAAACCAAGATCTCCATTTTCCAGCATGGTGTCAAGACGGATCTTGCTCTGCTCCCCCCCAAGTGGTTTGAAAAGGCCCTCGGCCTCAAAGAAGCAACAGCCTCCGTTGCAGCACCTATGCCATGCAAGATCTTGAGAAATGAGGTCGCTGAAGGGGAAGAAGTCAAGAAGGGAGCACCTCTCGTGGTGTAAGTGCAAATATCCCAATCGCATAGAGAAATATGCTAATCGTCTTTTTTAGTATCGAGTCGATGAAGATGGAGACGGTTATTAGATCACCACAAGATGGCGTGATCAAGAAGTTGGCACACAAGGAAGGAGTAAGTTTCCCAAGCATAAATGTCGTGATTTTTTCATCTAACTAACATGGCTATGCAGGACATTTGCAAAGCTGGCACCGTTCTTGTCTTGTTTGAAGAAGGTGATGTGAAAGAAGAATAGAAGCAGAACGACTCTGGGACCGGCGTTGCGGTATGAAATGAACTGATTGTACATGATCTGTATTGAGTCGAATTGAATCGAATCGAATTTGAAACAACCAAATGTCAAAAACATGATAAAATGAAATGTAATGTAATCCACACCTGAGAATATCCGTCAATGACCCTCTTGGGGCTGGCGGCTCTCTGCAGTTCTGTTTGTAGTGTTCTCGTGGTCCAACTTGCGTATCTCTTGTTATAATGATCCCAATTCCGTTTCTGAGGAAAATAAAAACGCCCCAATAATGCCCTTTCATGCATATGCATTGATCCATAACAAAGGAAAGTAGAAAAAAAAAGGAAATAAACAAACATTCTACAATCGGCTCTTGATTGGTCGATCAATTCTATCGGAAGGCATCTCAGGTTGACTACCATGCATCTATCGGGTATGCATCTTCTTGTAATCTTCAGGCAGGTAACGGCTCAACTTTGACTTCCTTGCCGCTCTGCGGATGCGCGTCCACCAGCTCTGGAGGTCGAGCTCATAGTGGGGAGAATTGGGGTTGTTGAACGGTGGGGGCCTGCTGATGAGATCCTGGGAGGCTTAGTTAGCACCAGTTGTTGCGGTGTGGGAAAAAAAAAAAAAAAGACAGCGCATTGATTTCGCTTACCTCCTCGGAAGCCAGGGTGATGAACCCCAGCACGAAAGCGACCCAGGCGAGCGTGCCTTTGGTGCTGAGGAATTGGTTTCCACCACGGAACTCGACGGTTCCCGTACACCGCCCAGTCTTGGGGTTGGGGAAAATGTTCTGAAAGTTCCACAGGACATAGCGGTTTCCCTGCATGTAGAAGTACAACTGCACCTCGTCGGGACATGCCTGGATCTGATGAGCCACGACGGCGAGAGATTTGGAGTTCTTGCCATAAGCAAGTGCCTGGCGCAGGCCGGAATCCTCGCTGCGACTGTTGGGCTTGCAGTACTGGTTCTCGCGGCGAGCAATGGGAAGCATGTCGGAGACGAATTCCTCGTAAGCGACAGTGGCGAAGGCGATCTTCTTGAGAGTGCGGAGCGAGAACTTGTTGTTGCGGCTCACGGGAGTGACGTGGACATGGCCTCCACATGAGAGGTCCTGCTGGGGGGTGAAGTGGACTCGCATGGCCTCCCAAAAGTCGGACAGGATGGTGTTCACGGGCAGGGTAGTGTCGAGGCGGGGAGAGACAACTTCCATGCAAACTGGGAATGTATTAGTGCATATTTCCTTTTTTGGTGAGAGATTGGCGGTCGTTCACACAAGTTCGGTGCATAAAAAAAGCAAATGCAACGAACCGTGCTAGTAGTGACAAGGGTGGATATGAAGTAGTTTGACATACCATATGGAGGAGGTCGCTTCAATGAGCCATCACGGGTGACGAACCATTTTCCGCCGTAGTACTCTGGGTGCTTGCTGTATCGAGAGTTGTCGTCGTGGACGGCATCAATGCCACGGTTTCTGAGCTTCCCAGCAAGTTGGCGGTACCAGTCGACATTGGTGAAGGCTTCGCCGCCACCGTAGGGCTTCACGATGGCCTCAATCTCGACACCGAAATTGTACTCTCTAGTCATGGTGATTGACGATAATCGAGAAGGGGAAAAAAGAAGGAAGGAAGAAAAGTTGGAACAAGTTGATCAAGTACGAGTGTGTATATGTGTGTATGTGTGTATGTGTGTATGTATGTGTGGGTGGTGTGTGACAGTGTTGTCACTAGTGTGAGTGTTTGAGGTTTGTCGAGTTTGAAGAAGGTTGAAACGAGAGATATAACGAGGCAGGAACTTGGGTCGTGATAACCTAATCGTCAGCCAACGGCAAAAAGGAGACGAATTGCATCGCAGTCCGACCGTCTTTCGGCTCGTGGCTCCAAGACACCTGACCTGTACAATTTCCCAACGTGTCGTTGCACAGGAGAACAGAGACAACGGAAACGTCACAAGTCATCCAGGGCGGCCATCCGAGATTACATATTGGGCATGGGCGACTCCGTGGACTGGCTCGTACCGTCTCCGGGGGCGGGGCGCCTCGGGGGCGGTGGGGTCCAACGGGACAGCCCAACGTTGACGAGCGCCGCGCCGGCGTCATAGGGGCTGCAGCGCTGGTCCAGCGGTGCTCCAGAGACGATCCAGTGACAGTTGACTCCCTGGCCTGCCTACCCGCTGGCCCCCAGACGTGGACACGGCCAATTGGTCGCCGACCCGGCCTGGCGGTGCTGTTCCGCCGCTGTACAAGGCGTCACCTTGCTGCCCAATGCATGCAGGGGCCGCGCATCCACTCCCGCCTCGTCCTATGCGCCCGCGGCGGCCTCATGGCTTGCCGTCAAGTACACAAACTCGAGAGGCTTTCCCTCCCGTCCACAAATCCCTCCTAGCTAGCACACGCCGTTGCTCTCCAAGTCTGACTCCTTCTTGTTAGCCTTGAACCTTTTTTGGACTCGTCTTGCCTGCTCTTTTCTCTCTCCCCCCGTCCCAACCTCCAAAAACCGCCCCCCTCCCCCGTCACCCTCGGATGCACGGCGCTTCTTGCCTCCGGTATTTCCTGAACATGGTGTCGCAGGCCACGGTCCGGACTCCGGCCGCTGAACCCCCGCCGCCCACAAAGCACTACTTCGCATATGGGAGCAACCTCCACCTCCGCCAGATGAAGCGGCGATGCCCTGATAGCAAGTTCATCGGCTGGGCAAGGCTCCCCAACCACCGCTGGCACATCAATGAGCGAGGGTATGCCAATGTTGTTGAGGCCGAGGGTCACTGGGTCGACGGTCTCGTCTACGAGATCGGCGAGCAGGACGAGGCCCGCCTCGACATCAACGAGGGCGTCTCCAAAAACGCATATGCCAAGCAGTACATGACGGTCATCCTTCACCGTGCTCAGGCTCCCCTATACCGCCGACCCACGGCTTGGATCGTCGACCAGGGCGGCCCGGCCAAGGTTCGGGAGCTTGCCAACGCAAACGGCACAGACGACCATGACCAGATGGAGAAGCAGTACGAGCACAACGTCCTCGTATACATCAGTCTCAATTACATCACCGACAGCGAGCCCAAGAAAGAGTACATAACTCGCATCAACTTGGGAGTCGCTGACGCAAGGGCCCTGGGCGTTGGGGACGACTACATCAGCAACTGCATTCGCCCATTCGTCCCTCCAACCCAGAAAAAACCTGTCAGCAAAGCAAAAACACCAGCAAACAAGGCAGCAAACAAGTCAGCAAGCAAGACAGCTGCCGGAGCTGGTGCCGGCGGCAGCGGTGCCGGAGGGGGTCGAACTTCGGGGGCATCAACGTCGGCGTCGGCCTCAGCAAAGAGGGCTGCGAGTCCCCTGCCGGCGAAGAAAAAGCAAAGTGCTTCTCAGGGAGCCAAGCGAAGCGCAGACCAGCGCTCCGCGACTCCATCGCCAGCTCGCAAGGCCCCAGCCTCGTCGCACAAGGCCAACCCGTCTCCCCAGCGTTCCACCGCCAGCGGCAATGCGCAGAAGCACTCGGCGCCTAGCCCCCCCCCTCGCGCGTCCTCGAACAACCTGCAGGCTCCCGCTGCGGGAAATGCTCAACGCTCGTCGGCGGGGAACATACAGCGTCCGCCTGCAGGTAATCTTCAGCGCCCTCAAAGAAACCTGCTGGCAGTTTCCAGCGACAGGAGACGTGCAAGGTCGGATGTGGGACCGACTCCTCCGCCACTCCCGCCCCGTCCGCCCCGCCGGATGCAAAGCATTCCTGTCATCATTCTTGGTGATCACCAAATTAATATTACCCGCTTGAGATGAGAACAAATTGCCCACAATTTTCTAAATATACCCTAAACACCATAGATTTCTTTATCATAAATTTGGATTAATTAAATCATTCTGGTGCGTCTCTTCTAGAAAAAGACTGTTCCCTGATAATCGCTTTCCCGTTCTAACGTATAATGATATATATATATATAAGTGTCTACAAGTGAATGAATGCCTCATCGTCACCTGGTTGATCTGCCAGTTGTCGATTTCCCCGTAGTTGACCTTGCCGCCGTCGACATTCCAGCTGTTGACATTGCAGCCCCTATAGATGATCCTATGTACATGATTAGAGCTTGAGTAGGGGGTCGGGGTGTGCGAGCTTACTCTTTGCGACTGTAGTAGCTCGTGCTGCTGACCCCCTTCCAGGAGCTTGGGCCGACGCTGCGCTGTCCCACAGCCACTTCACCATGGTGGGTTTCCTCGGTACTTCTCCATCGCCCTTGTTGACAAGGACCGTGGGCTTTGCGATGGCCCTGAGTCCGAGCTTCTTGCCGAACTCGACCCTCTCCACGAAGAGACCAGGGCAGACGTCGAACAGATATACCACGTCGCGGCGGGATGGAGAGTCCTGCTTGGTGTTGGCAAGATCCAAAGTCATCCCGCCGCTAGCGAGATTGAGACATTCATAAACCTCTAGCCTTGTCGGCGCCGTGCGAGCCGGCCACTTTAACGAGTAAATACTGGGTGCAAGGTGGAGACGATGTGCAAGGTCCGCCGCCGGTTCGACAATGTTGCGGCGGACGGAAGCTTGAAGCTCCCCCGGGGTAACCTTGGGAGCGAATATGGAAAGAAGGGATGTCAAATCGTCGGTGACGAGATTCAGGTGTTGTACCCGTCGGGTTTTGAACATAGGCTGGTTTGTTATAGCGGTGAGCGTCTCACTCCTCCACTCGCGACAATGACCAACATCTGAAACGGTCAGTAAATCCGTAATCCCCATCGAGCCCAATTAGTCATACCTCTGGAAAGCTTCGACATTGTATTTTCGAGTTCATCGATCCACAATACGGTGTCGTCCCCTTGTGAGTCATCCAAGGGTATGTAGAAGGATTTTGAAAACAAAACAAGCCAGAGGTAGTTCATGATCACCGCCACGACGTGGTACTCGTCTGTTTCGTCCAGGGTAAGGCATCGCCGTGAGGGTTCTCTGAGGAATCCAACAAAGCGCGTTGCTTGAGGGGGAGGCGGGCGGGCTTTCAGTCGCCCATGATCCAGGTCGTCCAGCACTCCCTTGAGTCTGTTTTCCACCCATCGTTGAACGTTACTGCACAATGCTTTGTAGGCGTCTCTGGCCTCTGAATCGGTGATGTCGTTTCTTCGGGGTTGCAGTCGGAAAATCTGCTCTCTGGCCTCCTGTAGCTGTTTGTTTTTGGTCTTTGTCTGATTTCGGGCCTCAGCGAGCTGATGTTGGGCTTCGGCGAGCTCTCGCTTGAGAGCCTCTACCTTGGAGGACATCATATACGTTTGAGATTCTTTGCTCTCAATCTCCCGCTGTCGTGAGTCCAAAACATTCTCAGTGAAGCGTCGCAGGTTCACCTCGTCGGCGAGCTTGGTTTCGAGGTCCGCCTTTTCAGATGAGAGTTCCTTAACTGGATTCTCATCACCATGGCCGTTGATCTCGCTGCTGCTCATGCCCTGGGGTGTGGTGGTGTCGGCTTCGGCGTTGGGATCCATGATCCTTATTCGCCTGTTTTCCTCTGAGTCGGGTGATTGACTGTTTGGTCGCTGTACAGCAATTAATTCCAACGAGTCGTAGATGTCGCTTTGGGGCAATAATCCACTGTCTCAAATGCTACCGCCTACGCCTGCCGCGGGCCCAAGCCAGCCACATCGCCGGCTTGGTGCTGGACCCATCCTCAACGGATGTCGTGGTCGCCTGACAAAGGCCCAAATGCCAGCCCCAGGGCGTGGTTGGATGCTAGGTGCCCAAGGATTAGGCGCCAGTTGGGTGCGACCTAATGCACCCGAGCGCTGCAACGTCAAAAAATGCTCCACCCCAGCCATTTGAGTGGCCCTGAATAGTGGCACTCGATGCAGGGGATGCACGGTGCTCCAAATGTGATAGCCCACAGTCGAAAGCCTGCTTTGCTGGTCCTCGTCCCGCCCAATGCTTGAGGCTTTTGTGTGATTATCCGTGAGGTCGAATCATCGTGGCCCGGCCTAATATTGCGGCTACCAGGTCATCGGGTACTAATGGTAGTTAATCCGGGGTTGATGATCTCTGCCGTCCCAACCAGACAGTCGACTAAGGCCAACCCTCGGTTACATCAGTGGCTCAGACATCACAGCTTGTGTAATCCGCCACCTCTTTTTGTCAGCGCTTGCCTGACGCACTTGAAATTTGGGTACTAGCCGCCTAGTACCACCACCACCACCACCATCACACTGATACAGCTTGTTATGAGACGGGCATAGCAAGGACACCCCAAGGACCTTTGCAGCGGCCATGTCCCAGCAGCGAAGAATCGTCGTATCCATAGACTTCGGGACGACCTACTCAGGCGTCGCCTGGGCGGACACAAGTCGAGTAAGTTGAATCCATCGCCAATTCTTGGAGTCGGTGAGCTAAGTTGCCTTAGCCCGATGTTCAGCATGTCATCTCTGCCTGGCCTGCGGTCGGCGACTCTTTGAAGAGCAGCCCCAAAGTGCCAACCGAACTCCGAAAGGTAGCTTCAGGATGGCAGTGGGGATTTGAGATCCCCGAGTCTGCCAAAAGAAACAGATATTTCAAGCTGTGTGTGCCCCCAAAATCCGGGGGAAGCGGCCCGAAGCTAACCAAACAACGTCGCGCAGGAAATTGGACGAGGACAATGGGAAGTCCAAGGAGGGGGGGGAATCGGCGGAAGTATTGACAAAGATATACCTGAAATGCCTTCACACGCATTTCATCAGCGTCCTCGAGAATAGATTGGGGCCGAGCATCGTGAAGTCTACGCCAATGGACTTCGTCGTGACAGTACCGGCAATCTGGTCCCACGCTGCAAAAGACGCTACCGAGCGGGCAGCCGCAATGGCAGGTTTCTGCGGAAATCAAAGAATACAGCTCATTTCAGAACCGGTATGTCGACGAAAAAGGTGGGGAAGGACTTTGCACTGATCGACATGCAGGAAGCGGCCGCATTGTACACACTCAAAAACTTGAGCCCCTCCACTCTGAGGATCGGGCGCAGATTTGTCGTCTGCGATGCCGGTGGCGGCACGGTTGACCTAATTTCGTATGAAGTGACACAGCTTGGCAAGGTCGAAGTGAAAGAGGTGACCGAAGGCACCGGTGGAAAATGTGGCTCGTCAATGCTCAACATGCGCTTCCGCCGCCACTTAAAACAAACCCATGGAGAGAAGTACTGGACTGATGACAGGCTTGTCCCCGCCATGGCCGAATTCGAGTCTGTACGTTCTCACGTTGCTGTCATTTCTCAAAGGTAATAAAGCTAACAGCGCCTCAGTTCAAGAAGTACTTCACCCCCAAGGGCGAGCCTCTCACGCTGAGGGTTGAGCCAAGCCTCGGTTTGAAGCGCAACCGATACACAATGTCGCAGGAGGATATGGCGACAAAAATCTTTGCTCCCATCATGAAAGACGTCATTTGCCTCATCCAGGAGCAGATCTCAATGGCAGGCGGCAAAGTCGCCGCAGTGGTTCTCGTAGGTGGCTTTGGGCAGAGCCGATATCTTAAATCCCAGGTCAAAGAGGCTGTCCCGTCAGGAACCGAGGTTGTCCAGCCAGAGAATGGTTGGTCGGCCGTGGTGAAAGGCGCTGCCATTTACGGCCTCAGCCGCTATGCTCCGTCTTTGACGCAAATCGAGGTTGCCTCTCGTGTCGCTAGACGCTCATATGGAACGTGCTTGTTAACCAAGTATGATATGCAGAGGCATAATGCCAAGGAGGCGTACGTAAAAATAACATCGTTTGATCCGCTCCCGCTAACAATATATAGTTTCTACTCCGAAAAGGAGCAAGAAATGATGGTTATCGAAATGTGTTGGTTCATCCAAAAGGTATGTATCCCGGTGCTGCATAATCGACCTTTCACTCACCAAGACCAGGGCGAATCATACCCTGAGGGCAAGCCATCATCGATCGAATATCAGTGCGATATCCCTGTCATGCTGGGTCATACTCCACAGACAGAGATCGACATCTACAGCAACAATGACGATGCCAAAGCACCTCCAACCCATCTTACATCTTCGACGACACATGTTGGAACATTGTCGCTCAACTTGAATAAGATTCCTGCATCGGTATTCCGGAACGCCAAGAAGAGACGAATGGGTTGGCACCGATACTACTGCATGAAAGGAACCATCGAGGCTAGGTACGGGTCGGCCAACATCACCTACAGTATCAAGCTTGGAGGTAAGTTTAACCCCAGTGTCGTCAAATTGTCGGATCCTGTCTTAACACTTGAGCTGCAGGTATAACACATGATGCCATCACTGTTCGGTACGAATAGAGAAATCAAGTTGGTAAATGAGATGTGATTGTAAATTGGGAAACAGAACGAGTCTTGAACTGTGTTTTGGAGAATACATTTGTGATATTGGCGTTGTGGATAATACCGGTAGCATAGCGCAACATGCATCTGCTAAAAAAACATGCAGGGAGCATGTGTGGAGCATTCGGCGTTGTACATTGAATAAATCGAAAATTGATCTAGTCACGTGATTCCGCGTCGTGCCCCGCATGCTGTCGCGTCTCGTCTCGTCACCCTCGCCGTCATAGCTCCAGCCTAGCATCAGCTGCCAGAGTCAGCCTGCAAGGAGATCGCAGGATGTTGCATGCACCATGGCCGGCGACTCTTTCAATAAGGCCGCCATGTCCGGTCCTCCTCCGTCAACTTTGGCAGCGCAGTTGGTGGAGAACATCTCTGCATCCACAAAGTCCTCCAAGTCTGACGAAGAGACTCAGCTGAAGGGCCTCTTTGCAGTGATACAGCGTGTCAAAGATGACCCATCGCTCCTCAAGTCACCAGTTGAGCGGATCGAGCATAATCATATGCTCATCTATGTCTATTCGCGAGTGGTTCTCGAGGGCATCAAATTTGATGATCCTTTCCTCGACCAGGCCCATGTCCGGGTGGAGGGGCTCAAAGCCATCAATTTCTTCAAATTCGTGATCAAAGAGACCCCAGGGGTACTTACATATAGGCCCACCACCCAAGAATTCTTGTTTCGTGGGCAAGAACCCTTGTGGATATGGCTTCTTCCTCAATTGCTCAGACTGCTGGGGCAACCCAAGTGCATGGATCTTATTGAAGGGCTCGAAAGCTTACTACAATACGTCTTGCTCGTCGTAACGCAAACCCCATCGCTATGGGATATAGCCCCCGAGTTGCTACTCTACCTGCGAACAACAATGTCTAGTAAGTGGACCGCCTGTAATTGATTATATTAAGCTAATAGGGATTAGGCATTATTGCCCATCTCCAGAGTCCCTCTACCGCTCTCACTTACGACGATTCACCCATATTTCTACCTCTCCCGCCGGTCTATACCCTGGAACGAATTCTAGGCGATCGACTTCCTTCAAGCCAACTCACGTACCACGTCGAACGTCCTTCGCAGGCTATTCAACAAATCAAGAGCTTGAGCAATGTTTTGTTTTACCCGTTGCTGTCTTCGGATGCCGGGTTTCAAACAATTACATCGTTCTCTGAGAGCGCAATATGGCTTCTGGATACCTTGATTGATATACGAGCCATTCAGCGACGCTGGACCTCTGTCTCGCCTAGCTCGTTTATCCGCACTGTTCAAACAACATTGGAAGTTGTAAAAGCTTTGTCCACAAACAAAGCTACACTCCCTGTCCTTCTAAGAAAAGCAGTCACTTTACTTGTACTGCTATGCAGTGACATAGTTTCTAGCCCAGATGAGACACCTCTCCGGGACACCGCCCCGGAAGAGGAGCAACGCATCTACTGTGCAGCAGTGGCTGCCATTGCACAAGCTTCCGTTCACGATCGGTCTCTCAGTCGACTGGCGGCCTCAAAGTTGGCCGACAAGACCTTGGTTCTATACCCAACATTGTCAGAAGACACCGATATCTGGGTAGGGTTTCTCCAGTCTGTTGTGGAGTATGAGCTAACACGAGCAGAGAGCAATACAAACTCTAAGACAAGTCACATCTCCATCCTTCCCCGAAATTCTAAAAGCGAATATACACCCATCAAATTTTCAGGATGAACAAGTTCGCAGCGCAATCGAGTCTCTCTCGTTGTCATACGAAGACCCAGAGACTGCTGCTTCCGGACAGGTAAAGAGGCGGAAGATCGAATCGTCCAAAAGCCAGGTCTCCTTGGCAAACCTGGTCAAGCAGTGCCTAAACATTCCAATTAATCCAAATGAGGATTTTGTGCTTTCCGGGCAAAAGTTCTTGTAGGTCATCACACCCATGTTCATTTTTTCCTAGCTAATTCCCCATCAGGAATGCTATCCCACGTGTCGATGAATCCCATCAATGTCTTGCGGTTGAGATTCTATCTCGAATGTGCTGCACCACCAGCATTGAGCTGGATGGAATCGATTCGCCCATACAGACAGTGAAAGATTTTCGATGTCAAATTTGCGATGGAGGGACCACCCAAGGTCGTACTTATGCGAAAGCAACCCCTTCTAGTCTTCAAGTCCAGGCCATCTTCGAACAAATGGTTCGTTTGCCTGAGCTAGCCGAATCTCGACGAGCGAGAGTAGTATCAATGTTGGCGTTGCGGAGAGTGCTTCTGCATTCTGACGACCAGTCTGAGTTATTAGATTTAGAAACATCTAGTCTTGGGCAATGGTGTCTTCAGTCTTTGAGCAGCTCTGTCAGAGAACTTAGGATCACGGCGGGGAGGCTTTTGGCGATATTTTCGCTCGACAGGCCACTATCCTTCCTTGATCGCGATGTGGTCCAACGCAACAGGAAGAATTCGATTGCATTCCTCCGGTCAATATCAGAAAAGAACCAACCGAATATGGTTGAGAGTTGTGTAATGGCCTGGGGTCAGTTGGGTAGTGTCGTTTCGGAAGATGAGGTCAATCTTGTCTTGATCAAACTTCTTGAGTATCTTGGGAACAACAACAGCGTCGTATCTGCCTTTGCTTTCAACGAACTTCTGAATCTTGCAGATTCGAGACAAGTTGCTCCGCGTCGTCTATTTGAGCCGTTTTGGCCGAGTCTTGCGTATATGGCCACTAAAGACATGATCCACCGCCCACAAATGAGTCGAGCAATTGCAGAGTTGTTGAAAATGAATATCAATGAGCTCTTGAGTCGTATTCAAACCCATGCATTACCATGGCTTGTCCTCGACAAGCAAGTTGATGTGATTCAGAGAATCGCGGAAGCTCGAAAAGAGAAGGATTGCGTTGCGCCATTGATGGACGGCTCAAATCTAGCGGCCATCCTGGCCTTGCTTCTTGTACAGGACGTTGATGATATGGAGGGATTTACAAAGTCGCGCTTAGATGCCATTTCTGAGAGTTTCCATTCGATGCAGCTTGTCGAGCTTGTTCAAAGCGAGCCAGTCCTCATTGCCATGGAGTTGCTCAAAGCGTCCGCTGAGGCGGATGAGTCCAGAAAACCGATAGTAATGATAACCCCCACCCAACACTCGCCAGATTCTAACAAGCCTGTAGATACGCAAAGCTCTTCACACAGTTGCCTTGATTATGCAGACTGCAACCAAAGAGAAACCAAAAAAAGGGAACGTGATTGGCCGCTTCCTTCAATCGCATATATTGGGTCTTATGGCTCGACTTACAGACATCCTCAACGACTCCAATGTCACTCCGCCTCCTCAAGAACAGCGCCGATGCATTAATGCAATGGGAGAAATGATCAGGCTAGGCAAAGACTACGCAAGAATTGCGCGCCCTCAGGTATGCCTTTATTGAACCGGTTATATCTTGATCTTATTTGTTGATTTCACTTAGATGTCTGCGTGCCTTTTATTCGCCCTATCTCAAGACACACTCCGAGACGCAAGTTTGTCCAGTTGGTCAGCGATGCTCACCCACCTCGACGAGGATGATGTTGAAGCGCTCCTTGAAACCACATTCTTCATCGTAGACCGATACTGGACTTCTTTCAGCCCGGATAGTGTATCTACGGCAAAACAAATGTTGATCTTCGTGCTAGATCATTATGAAGCCGTTGTGTTAAAATACATCAACAAACTACCTTCCCTCAAACACCTTGACGGGCTGAAGGAAGTCGAGTCTCGGTTAAAAGCCATGCGGCCAACTTTACTTGTGGAGGAAGCCCTGGAAAACTTTGCCAAAAGAATATGTCATGAAAACTCTGGAGTTGTTCTCCAGGCCTTGACTGAATTGGTGCAGTACCTGCAAGCAAATCAAGGTGCCCTACATACGTCCACTATCGGCCAACAACCAGACAGTGCAATTGCGAAACTCATGAGGTCTTTGCTGGATTGTGCGTGCAAATACCATAATGTTCAGGCAGATATTGCTCGTCTTTGTACAGAGGCTATGGGCCTTATTGGTTGCTTGGATTCCAATAAAGTTGAGACTGTGAGAGAGCAGCGGTCTATTGTTGTCTTGAACAACTTTGAGAAGGGCGATGAAGTAACAGACTTCGTCATCTTCCTCCTCCAAGAGGTTCTTGTGCCTTCCTTTCTGTCTACAACAGATGTCAGGCTACAGGGATTTTTATCATTTGCTATGCAAGAACTTTTGGAAAAGTCAGATATCAGGGCCTCGTGTGCCATCCAAAACACTGGGATGGTAGGCGGTAACGAGGTTTACCAGAAATGGATGGCCATCCCTGAACACACCCGTGAGGTGCTGACACCTTTCCTTACCTCGAGATATCTAGTAGCTCCCATGGCTGCGGCGACGGTAGAATATCCCATCTTTCGTCCAGGAAGACCATATGGAAGCTGGATCAAATCGCTTGTTGTGGATCTTTTGCGAAAAGGGCAAAACGATGGCGGTGACATGATATTCGCACCTCTCTCTCGTCTTATCCGCGTTAAAGACATCTCAACCGCAGAATTTATTCTACCATACTTAGTGATGCACATTCTCTTGGGCGACCGGAGCACTGAAAAAGAAAGGACCGACATCGTCGCCGAATTGCTCGGCATTCTAAAACATCAACCAGCGGAGAATGCGTCTTATCAGGAACGAGAGGAAATGAAACATTTTTGCCAAGTAGGTTACACAATTCCATGCCCAGTCCCGTGCTAATCACCAGCAGGCTGCTTTTCGAGTGGTGGACTACTCACTCAGGTGGATGCAAGCCAAGCGATCAGCCGGCCGTCTCAATGAAAAAGACAAGGCCAGGTTGTCATATGTTCAACGGACTTTAGACTCGATACCTGCTGAGCTCATTTCACAAAGAGCCATCGATTGTGATGAGTATTCTCGCGCCCTGTTCCATCTGGAGCAGCACGCCCAAAAAATGGAACAACGAAAGAGAGAACCCGAGGATCGAACTCGTCTTCTTGAGAGACTTCAGGACATTTATGCCCATATCGACGAGCCTGATGGCTTAGACGGGATATCTTCTCATCTCCCGGTTCTAGACATTAACCAGCAGGTTCTGAGCCAAAGGAAGGCTGGTCGCTGGGCCTCTGTGCAGAGTTGGTACGAGATGAAGCTTGCTGAGAGTCCAGACAATATCGATGCCAAGGTCGATCTACTCCACTGCCTTAAACAGTCGGGCCAGCATGGTAGGTTGATGTTATCTTTTCTGCCATTTTCTCAACGCTTACCCTTTCAGATGTACTTTTGAATCATATCGAAGGCATGCGCCCAGATTGTTCCACGGATAACAGAATCATCCCTTTTGCTGTAGAGGCGGCGTGGGTCACAAGTCGATGGCCCAGTCTCTCCAAGTTCACAAAAAGATTCAACGGAGATATAATTCAAGATTTCAATGTATCACTGGCAACTATTTTTGACAATCTACACAAAACCCCCGATTCCGACGAGTTCTTAAGAACAATTCGAGAGATGAGGGAAACCATTTCGTCGGCCATGAATACCTCTGCAACCGCCTCACTCCAGGCTTGTCATGATCACTTACTCAAGTGCCATATACTCACTGACTTGGAGATAATTTTCACATCCAAAGCTGAGAAGGAATCAGCTCATCAAAAAACCATGGCCCTCCTCGATAGGCGCCTGGAAGTAGTAGGCGCCTATGTCGACGATAAGCAATACATTTTGGGTATCCGTCGGGCCGCCATGGAACTTGCCCGGTAAATGGCTATTCCCTCCCATACCTATTGAACCACTCACTAATCTGTTAAAAAAGGCCAACATTCACAAACGTGGATATATCAGGACTATGGTTAGCCAGTGCACGATTAGCAAGAAAGACAAATTCTTTGCGTCAATCCTTTAATGCCGTTGTACACGCCTCCCAGCTTGGTGACGACGCTGCAACTATCGAGAACGCAAAGCTGCTTTGGAGGGAAGATCAACACCGTAAAGCAATCCAGATGCTCCAAGGCGCTATTCAGGGAAACAAATTCATGACTCAAACTGGAACAGCAACAAGCACAGGCTCGACAAAACTGAATCCGCAGCAGAAACTTTTGACAGCTCGAGCACAGTTGCTCTTAGCGAAGTGGCTCGATAACGCAGGACAGACGCATGCGGGTGCGCTACGGGAAAAATATCAACAGCCTCCAAAGACTTACTCGACTTGGGAGAAAGGACATTATTACCTGGGCAGACACTACAAAAAGATTCTCGAGTCCGAGAAACCGCTTAAGGTGGACGACCAAAGCGACAATTTCGTTACTGGCGAGATTGCGAGGTTGGTCATTGAAAACTATGTTCGATCACTTAACTCGGGAACGAAATACCTGTACCAAACTCTTCCCAGGATTCTGACCCTGTGGTTAGACCTCGGGGCGCAGGTGGACAAAGCACCCGAGGGTAAAGTATCTCTATCACGCGAGCTTCATCGAAGAAGAGTCGAGCAACTCAACCTTCTACATGGCTTCCTGGATAAGTATATTCATCGGCTGCCCGCATATATATTTTACACGGCCTTGCCTCAGATTGTGGCCCGAATTGCGCATCAAAATACAAACGTGTTCGATCGGCTCACACATATCATTGTCAAGGTTGTCGAGGCACATCCTCGGCAGGCACTCTGGAGTCTGATTGGCATCATGACGACGAGACAGGTGTCGGAGCGCAAGGCTCGCGGTACACAAATCCTCCAAACATTGAGGAACGTTTCGCGAAAGGTTGAAGGATCGTCATATGATCTCAAATATCTTTTACGCATGGGAGAAAAGCTAGCGGAACAGCTGCTCCTAGCATGCACAAATGGCGACTTTCACGGCAACAAGACGGTACATGCCAGCTTGACTAAAGATCTGCGATTCAACCACAAATGCACACCCTGTCCGTTGGTGGTACCTGTAGAAGGGACTCTAACAGCAACACTTCCGGTCGTCTCAGAATATGTTAAGAAACACAAAGCCTTTTCCAGAGACGTGGTGACCATTGAGTGTTTCCTGGACGACGTTTTAGTCCTTAGTTCCCTAGCGAAGCCAAGACGTCTCAAGGCCAGGGGCAGCGACGGAGAGACCTACATGCTTTTAGTCAAGCCGAAGGATGACCTCCGAACAGATCAACGACTCATGGAGTTCAACGGCCTTATCAACAGATCACTTAAACGTGATGCAGAATCAAGTCGAAGGCAACTGTACATCCGGACCTACGCAGTGACCCCTCTAAACGAAGAGTGCGGTATCATTGAATGGGTTCCAGGGATTAAAACAATGCGAGATATTCTTTTGGGGTTGTATTCCTCTCGCAAGATTTATCCAGACTACAACACGCTGAAGCAGTTGATGGATGAAGCATGCTTGTCTGATGGCAAGACCAGGATTTTCACGGACGAAGTGTTGGGAAGATTCCCGCCGTTGCTCCAGCTTTGGTTCACGCAGCAGTTTCCAAACCCTTCTGCGTGGTTCGGCGCGCGTCTGAGATATACACGCTCCTGTGCTGTCATGTCCATGGTGGGCACGATCTTGGGATTAGGCGACCGGCACGGCGAAAATGTGAACCTGGAGGAAGGCAACGGCGGAGTTTTCCACGTTGATTTCAACTGCCTGTTTGACAAGGGTCTTACATTCGCCAAGCCAGAGCGTGTTCCATTTAGACTCACACACAACATGGTAGCAGCAATGGGCATCTACGGCGTTGAAGGGCCATTCCGCAAGTCCTGCGAGCTTACACTGAGCATCCTCCGACAGCAAGAGGAAACGCTCATGACTATTCTGGAGGCTTTCATCTACGACCCAACGCTGGACCTTCAAAAAGAAAAGCGAACAAATCGTCGTGGAGACGGAGGTGTCAAACTGCAACCACAGAGCGTAGTGGACAGCATCAAGCGGAAGGTGAAGGGATTGCTTCCTAATGAGAGCATTCCGCTGGGAGTCGAGGGACAAGTGGAAGAGCTCATCAAACAAGCGGTTGATCCGAGAAACCTGGCAGCAATGTATATTGGGTGGTGTCCATTTTTGTGATGTCTCTGCATGAAGGTGGGATTGAGTGGACGGGGATCATCAAGCTGGGATGGCTGGGTTTTCCCAAGAGAGGGGGTTGGGAGGCTGGCCGTGTGTATTTCTTTGTTTTTTTTTCTTCTTTGGCGGGGGGGCGTCGGGGGGGTAAGAATGCACGGAATAATATCGAGGTGATGGCTCGAGTAAGGACAAAACGCCGACGGAGGCAGAATTGATTGCTCATTTGTTGTTAAATTATCGAACGGATGGCTGCATGTGTTTGCTGGCCCTGTTGATTGCGCCAGAAAACAAGCAGATTGCATGCATGGGTTGTGTTAAACAGCGGTTGTGTAACGGCCTGACCTGACTGCGCTGCCAGCTGCCAGGCCTAACGGGCGCCCGCTGCACCTCGTAACTTAGCAGCGACGCGTCTGCGCCTGCGTCTGCACCCGCCCGCACCTGCCTGCACCTGCACCAGTGCCTGGGCGCGCGGGCCAGCACTTTTCTTGAAAGAGGGATGTTGGCTCCTGCCCACTTTCTCCCACCCATCCATTTTCACCTCACCTTCCCTCACCTCCTTCATGCTCTGTTCTGCCTGATTTGAAAATTGCCATCTTCATCGCAAAAGCTCGTCGAGCCTTTTATTTTTCTAGTCTTCTTTATCGCCAGGCGGTAAAGATTTTTGGAGGAACAAGCCAACTTTTTGCCATTCCTTCTTCCTGGCAGGACAGCACAGAGCCTGACCTAACGGGGGGCGCCAACGCAAAATCATCCACCCAAGAGCCGCCAGCAAACGTCGCGCTCTCGCAGCCGAGATTTCGCTTCTTTTCATTTCCCCCATCACACCCTCTTCTCTCCCAAAGCCTCCTTTTGTGCCAGCCTTTACCGCGCCGTCAAGATGCCGCAGTACCGTATCGGTGAGTTGTTGATTTTGTCGTCATGGCTACCGCCGTCGACGTTCGCAATGCCAGCGTCGCGCGAACAAGCCACAGGACCGCTCACTGACGACCCACACTAGAGGTCTCGCCCAACAACCGCGCAGGTTGCAAGGACACTGAGTGCAAGAAGCGCGGCGACAAAATCACCAAAGGAACCATCCGCCTGGGCAGCTGGGTCGAAATCAACGAGCATGGAAGCTGGTCGTGGAAGCACTGGTAAGAACTCACCCTGAAATCTCACGCGTCTGCCCGCACCGCTCACCGGTCACGTCTATTGCAGGGGATGCGTGTCAGGTCAACAGCTTGCCAACATGCGTGAGCTTTGCGAACAGGAAGATGGCAGCTATGATTGCGATGCCATCGATGGCTTTGAAGAACTGAAGTATGTCGCCAAACGCTTCTTCTGGATGAAACACACTGACGTGGCTCAGCGGCAATGATGAGGTTCAGGAGAAGGTCCGCCGCTGTGTGACCCAGGGCTTCATTGACCCTGAGGATTTCAATGGTGTATGTGCTCTGTCTTTGAAAGCTGTCCCTTTCAAATCACTGATGAGACTAGGACCCCGAGAAGAACGTTCTCGGCGAGAAGGGTATTCATCTCACCGCCGCCCAGAAGAGAAAGAAGGCTGAGGCTGAAGCCGCCGTAAGTATTTCTGCCGCTTTCCTTTGGATATCGCCGCTGACCATTTAGGCCGCTGGTGGTGATGATCCCACTCCCAAGAAGGCCAAGCGTGGCCGAAAGAAGGCTGCTGATGATGAGGACGATGAGCCGGAGCCTAAGAAGGCCAAGAAGACTCCCACCAAGGCCGCCAAAGCCACGAAGGCTGCCAAGGCTGAAGAGGAAGAAGAGGAGGAGAAGCCTGCCCCAGCTAAGCCTGCTCGTGGTCGCAAGGCCGCCCCCAAAGCCGCCCCTGAGCCTAAGGAAGAGAAGGAGGAGGAAGCAGCACCAGCACCAGCACCAGCCAAGCGGGGACGTAAGCCTGCTGCCAAGAAGGTCCAGGAAGAGGCCGAGGCCGATGAACCAGCTCCCGCTAAGAGGGGACGCAGGTCCTCGACCAAGCTGACCCAGGATGAAAATGAGGCCGAGGAGCAAGCTCCTGTCAAGAAGGGGCGCAGATCCTCAACTAAGCTGGCCCAGGATGAGGACGAGGAGGAGGTGACAACCCCCGCAAAGAAAGGTCGAAAGGTCGCGACTCCCAAGGCTACGACTCCCAAGGCCGCGACTCCCAAGGCCGCGACTCCTAAGGCCAAGGACGATGTTGAGGATGAGAAGCCGGCTCCTGCTAAGAGAGGGCGCCGCTCCTCTACCAAATTGGCTCAGGAGGAAAAGGAGGCCGAGGAGCCAGCTGCGGCTCCAGCTAAGCGCGGACGCCGAGCCTCGGCGAAGAAGGAGCCTGCTCCCGAGGAAGAGGAACCAGCTGATGAGGAAGAGAAGCCCGCCCCAAAGCGCCGCCGCGGACGTCCTGCTAAGGCCTAAGATGTTTTGTGCAAACGGCGATGGGAGATGACGTTGAAGATTGAGATTGTCTCTTCATGTTGTACATTTGCTTTTGTTTCCTTGTCCCTTTCACATCAAGGCCGAAGACATTGGCCGCGGAGAGTTGGGGAGTGTGCAATTACTACAGTAGGATGGTTTATACTGGCAACAGACGAATGTGATGGATCCCAGAGGTAGTGGGATATTGACAAAGGACGGTTATGGGCAGGGATGATTAACAATTATCGGTATTCAGTATGAGTAAGAAACAAAAGCTAGCAATTTATTTTGATATCATTTTGCCAAATTGGTCAGGTCTGATTTGTCATTGATCCAAGGATGCTGCAGGTCGATCTTCTTTCCAAGAACGGACGGCTGCAGATCAAGTAGCGGTGGGTTCCCGAGATTGGATCTTTTATTATAACCTAAATAATCCTTACTTTGACAACTCAAGAAGGTATAAAATTGTAAATAACCGTGACCGACACGGGTAAAGAAATATTGCACTATTGTTCTGCCATTACAATATATCGAAGCAGACCAGCCTATGGACTTGCACAAGAATAAACAATGATGGGTTTAGATGAGCCGCATGTCGATCCAAATGCCACTGTGTTGGCTGCGGTACGGTGTTGAGGCCTTCTCCACAGCATCATGACGTTGATGATGATATGACGTCGACGACTTCAACATGGCCTGAATGCAGCACAGACAATGTCATCAGAATCCATATTGCCTACCTATTTAAAGGTCAAGTTTCACTTGCAATTGATGGACTTAATTTTAATCTCACTTCAAATCATACCAAAGCAATTCACATCTAAACTCACCCAACCCAATATTCACATCCCTCACCATGCCTCGCAACGGAGACGGCTCTTCCAACAACGGCCCCTTTGAGGAGGCCAAGCACGACATTATCCACGGCTCTGACCCTGTTGATGTAAGTTCAAATGCTGTCGAATATTGGCATTTCCACGGCGAATTGCTGACACCTGTTTCCTCGGTGCCAAACAGTCAAGCCATGTGCCCCGCGCCGACAAGACGGCAGACCTTCCTGAGGGCATGAACGAGCAGGGCGCTGGTATTCCCGGCATGAACGCGAGCGGCGGATCCAGCCAGGGCATCAAGCAGGGTCCTGATGTTGGACAGGGTGGAAAGGGTTCATCAAACTAAGTTAATTGAGATGGCATTTTAAGTATTGGCGTGGAGACGTTAGCATTTTGGCACGTCCTCCAAGACAAGACAACTGAATGAATATTAAGTAAAGTTAAAATCACCCTTAAAACCGTGGTTTGTCTATTTCGTGTTGTGTTGTGAAGCCGAGTGAGTGGTGTGTGGTGTTGTGAAGGCTACATGTTCCTAGACAGATATGGTTGCAAACCACTCGTCATTGACGTCAATGGCCTGCAATGCTTGAGCCCAATCCACATTATAATACGAGATCAGAGTGTGCACGGCGTGCTAGGTTAAACTAATAATAAATAGATGATGACTGTAGTTGCCAAAAAAAAAAGTGTCGTATTAAGGCTGGCGAATTACAATGCTGCATAGTCCAGGAGGAGGAGGAGCATAACACATGGCCTTACCCAGACAAGCTGTTCATTCCTGGGCTAGCTTTTCTGTCTTACACATCACGTACATGAGCGAATGCACGGCTATTTGCCAATAGGCTTGGCCTTTCTGCCTGAGGGGCTACTCTCCGCCTCTTGCTCCAACTTTCTCCCTCTTTTTTTCCTCACAACACCCCCTTCCCCTCTCTGCCTCTCCCTCCCTCACTGTCTTCCCCGCTCCCACACGGAACTACACGCAACCACAGAATTGCCACATGCGGCAACAAGCCAAGTCCCTGCCTCTCAAATGGCCCCACTCCAACGCCATGGTACCTGCGCCTGCGCTAGGTGCCCATTCCCACACCGCCGCCCACAAAACCCACACAGGAAAAATTAAGCCCAAAAAAATGAGTCAGAATGAAACCTGAGTTTACACCTGCCCCCGTTTATAAGCTACAATATGACTCCATCCCCCAACAACAACCACAAGGCGGATCATCTGATCCGCCTGCCCGGTCTGGTGGTCTAGTGGTATGATTCTCGCTTAGGGAAAACCCTACAGCATAGCTTGCGAGAGGTCCCGGGTTCAATCCCCGGCCAGACCCTTCTTTTTGATGTTTGAATTGATTTCCCACACACACATCATGATGAGAACAATTGATGGTTTGTTTCCTTTCCCTTTTTGTTTCTTTTTACAAGCTCCATTCAATTGGTTACTTGAGGCTATTCTCTGTTAGTCTTACGGTGTATTTGTGCGTAAATACAACAGCCATGACAATATGATGCGAAATACTTCTCCGCAGTCATGATCCGTAGCTGCCTGCACATGCATCATGACTTGACACAACCAAGCCATTGGCGTCCAGCAACATCGTCATCACTCGCTAAACCTGACTCTTCGGACGGCTGAACGTCTTCGCCGTCCGTCGCTGTCCCTTCTCAGCCCTCCCCTGCATGCTTCCGCCCGTCTCCCCTCTCTCATGTCGTCGCAAGCGCAAACCGTCCCGCAGATGGCCACATTGCCATTCACATTGCATCCCGGCTCGTGGTTCATTAAAGCACCGCTCATCACGGCACTGTCAGCCCCGCTCTCGCGCTCGCCGTTGCGGGAGCGGCTCCTCTGCCGGACGTGGTCCACGGTGTCTGCCACGAACCGCAGCAGACCTCCCCGCCGCTCGGCCTGGTGCTGATGCTGGTGTTGGTGGTAATGATGGTGGTGATGGTGATGGAGCTGGTCCTGCGGGCGAGAGAAGCGTGTGCTCGGTGGTCCTGGGGCGTTGACTGCATTCTGGTACAGCAATCCATCTGGCATGCTCGGTGCACCATGGTTGTTGTATCGCGGGACGTAGTGGTTGCCGCACTCACAGGATGGTCCAATGGCGTGTACATGATAATGCTGAGCATGAGTATAAGTAAGTACAACTATGGCGAAGCAAAACATATCAAGACTTCAACCTACCTGCGGTGCATCGCAGGGGCTCACCCCGCGCCAGCTCGACAAGTGGTAATCATCAGCCACCTCCCACTCCTCGTCGGTCCCAAAGTAGCCTTCATCCCGAAGCCAGCAGAGAACTCCGCAGTCGCAATCGCAATCGCAATCACCATGGCCGTGAGGCCGGCAAGCACCGCAGCCGCTGAACCGCGGGCGCTGAAGAAGATCGGTACCTGGGGAGCAACGCTGAGCGGCAGCGTGGTGGCCGATGGCGCTCGACCGGGGTGCCGCCGGGCCGTCGCCCGAGAACCCGGGGCTGCCCTCTACTTCGGCGATGCCATCGATCATGGTGAATAACCCGGGTTTCGGTTTTGGAATGTTCTAGAATAAAGTCTAATTCACATTGAAAAGTTAATGAAGAAGGAAGACGGGGGGAAGAGTGATGGCTCAAATATGGGAAAACTCCCATCCAAACCGTGCAACGCCCGTTTGTGTTGCACCTCATCACCAACCAGCGAGCACAGCATATTGAAACGAGGCGAGACGCAGATTCGGAGTATGGATCAAAAATAAAGGTCAAATAAAAAATAAAAATAAAATAAAGTAATCAAAACACCCCGGCGCCCAGAGCGAGTGACGGACGATTTCAAATCCAATTCGTAAGAAGAGCACATCGCGTGACCCCTCCGTTGTTACAGTACAGCAGACATCCGGCTGTTGGGTATGTTACAATCCCTCCGCTAAATTAGACCAATCCATTTGACAATCGCCTGTTTCTTCCTCTTTCCTCTTTCTCTCTCTCGATTCGCGCTTTGCCATGTGGTGAGTCATGGCATGTGTGATGATGATGGACTGCTGCTGTGCTTTCGATCCGAAAGGGCACTTCAACCAATTGGTCCAATTGCACGCCGACGAGTTGCGCGTAGACACCGCCGCGCAAAAATGCCGTGCTCCATGACCCTTTCTCCGAATATAGCCTCGGCCGATGGCGTACCTTTGATGCGAGGTTTTTGGGCCGACCTCCCACCAGTCTCCGCTTTCGCGTAACCTCACAACCCCCCCTCTCTTCGTGTCCCACACCGAACCTGTGTTTCTCCCCCTCCCCTCTTTTACTTCGCATTCGCTCCGGTCCCCTCCTGTTGGCGCAGGTTCTTCCTCCATTCGGCCACATCATCCATGCCCTCCAGGCTTCCTCTTCGGCCCCAGTTATGCGGCTGTCGCTTGAGGAAGGCGCCCACAGACCCGAGGTAGCCCTCGTGCCTCAGGAAGTATGCCTGCTTCTCGCCCTTACTCCAGAACTTGATGGCGTAGCTGAGCGTGTTCATTGTCTGGCGGTGTCCTCGAATAAAGGATCCGCCAAAGTAAATGTTAGATAGGTTGTGAATCTGAGACTGCAGGTAGGCAATTTGCCCAATGTTGTTGGAAATGGCGTAGAGCAGAGATCGAGAAACGTCGGGCGCGGAAAAGGCTTCGGATTCGCGGGGCACGGGAGAGTCCTCGGCTGCAGACTCGGCGGCGCGCTTCATTCGAAACACCTTGCCAAACGACGAGGCAATGGCGGTGCTCTTGAGGCCAATCTTGTCGTAGTCGGTACCGTAAATGTCACCGACCAGCATGTCCACCTTTGAATTGTCTCCATGCGCTGCCATTTCCAGCATGTCGTCAAAGGTGCGCGCCCCAGTCAGCATCGACAGCAGGCCCCAGAGGGTACCACCTCCGAGCGAGGTACCGCCGACTCGCTGGTGCGAGCGCGGGCCCGTCACCTTGAGGAATGACACACCAGAACCAATATTGACGAGCAAGTAGGGGTAGATGTTTTCGGATGGCGCAACGAATTGCATCGGATCCGACTCGGAGTAGGTGAAGACTTCGCGGGGAATCTCGGTGATGAAGAAATCGAGACCTGAGTGTAACATAGCCTCAAGTTAGCTTGTGCGCATAGCAGACGGGGGAAGAGGAGAGCGCAAGTTGCGATTTACCAATGATGAGACACTCCATTTCCTCCTCGCGCAAAACGTCGACGCCCAGCGCCTCGCGAATCTTGTCGTAGAACTTGTATGCGCCACCACCAGTGGCCATGACGCAGAGCTCGCCGGGCTTGGAGCCGTTGAGCGTCAACTGGTTGTCGCGCAGGTGGCGCATAAACTCTACGCAGTCGTCGATGCGGTCCGTCTCGAAGCTCTGGAAATTGAGCCGGCCGCCAGGGTCGGTCGAGCCCACCTCGCGCGAAAAGTAGACGAGCTTCGCCAGCGAGCCGCCAATCTGCAATTGCACCAAAACGTCAGCCCCGTGTCTCTCATCTCATTCTCTCACACAATTGCTGCCCCCTCCCCAGAAAAAAAAATAATAACACATCCCACGCCCTTCAAGTGACCCCATCCCACCCCAAATATCCCCCACGCTCTTTGTCAGTGCCCCACGCCGTGGGCGCCGTCGCAATACATACA
The DNA here is from genome assembly GCA_020975415.1 of Calonectria hawksworthii. Taxonomy (NCBI): domain Eukaryota; kingdom Fungi; phylum Ascomycota; class Sordariomycetes; order Hypocreales; family Nectriaceae; genus Calonectria; species Calonectria hawksworthii. The sequence goes on along the minus strand of JAHXZK010000001.1, from coordinate 258,504 downwards.
TCAATCGCAATGTGGCTCACCACAGCCGTGTGGTTAGGGAGTCGAATATCGCTCGTCTCTGGGTGCGTCGGGCTGACCCTCCCATTGCCGTTGGCTGCGCCGCCGGCGGAGGCGGGCGTGGCCGTGTCTGGGTCAACAATAAAGGCGCCCTGGAAGTTGATCTTGACGCTGCCGGGGCGGTGAATGGTGCTGTCGATTTCCTCGGTCGACGTCATCGTGCGCAGGCGTCGCTTCAGCGGCGACTGCTGCACGTCTCCCTCTGTCGCTGCCCCCTGCGATTGCAAGTCCTGCGCGGTGGCCGTGGCCGGTTGCGCGACATCTTCGTGGTCCGAGGCGGGCGTCATGGTCTTTGTAGTCTTTTTGTTTTTTGGTTTCTCCCGCCGGAAGCGAGAAGCACTCGAGTCGGGGGAGGTATGACGACAGGTGATGTGCAGAAGAGTATCAGACGAGCGTGAGCATGGGCCGAGCGCGCACAGGGGCCAGGCTATTCGCGGCTGGCGCTGGGAGAGAAGTCGGGAGGGAAATGCGCAGGTCAATTCGCAGGCGGCAGGAGGACGAGAGTAATGCGAGAGTAAAGGTTCAGGAAGAAGAGAGAAGAAGAAGAACAAGAAGAGGTTCGGGGAATAAGACGAAAGGGGGAAATGGGCTCGGGCATACGTCAAAGGGACCTCGACAGCGGGATGGAGGGGCAACTAATCAATCCCATTAATTCGGCAGACAAGGGCTGTCTTGTAGAGGTGCCTAGGCTGGTTTCGGCAGCTAGCTTTGGGGAATGATGGGGGGTTCGGCTTTATCGATAAGGCCCGTTACCCACCAAACTGAAAAGCCGGTGGACCGAGGCACGGTGTGGAGGAATGCGGTGGGTTCTCGCGGCAGTGGCATCGGTCGTGCCACGGCTCAAAGCCGTGTTATAGTTGAGTATATGTTTCTCCGTGTCATCCGGACAATGGGCACGTTACCAATTCGCGGGGGGGAGGGAGGCATTGTTTCCATCGGTTTCTCTCTAGTCCAAGGCTGTCATGTCATCACTCCACGTCTTAGACCACCCCGATGAGCCGAGTGACATGGTGGGGTTGAGCTTGAGCATGGGCCAAATTCAGCCACGGCCTCCTCATCAATTGGGGTACACGCGACCAAGACTGTCCGTCAACATGCCAAGTTGGCCATTAAATACTACTTAATTTTGCCATATTCGTACACACACCCAAGTAGACCAAACTCGTCTGTCTCGGAGAAAAGGAAAATTGCACATGAATTGAGGCTCAAATTGGCTCTCTCTGTGTTGTTTTTACTGTTTGGTATTTCATCCATCCCATCCCTCCCTCCCATCCAAAGACGCCTCCCCCCAACGAGATTGCCTAGCCCAAAATTAACCATACAAGGGTATTATCGAAATAACCGAACAGCGCACCAACAAAACCGGCTTTCATAAAAGGAGAAGCGAAGGTAATGAAAAGATAATAAGGAGCGTAAACGCGTTAGGAAAAAAAAAAAAAGCCACCCGTCGCCAACAATTATGTCGTGCAGTTGACTTAGAAGTAGCCGCCAGATGGGACAGCAACTAGGATAGCAGTGAGAATACCACCGAGCACAACTGACGCAATGATTGCCTGAACAAAAATAGTGTCCTGAATCTGTCTTAGGGCAGGTTCTTGGATCCAAAGCTCGCGGTCAAAGATTTTGCGGACAATGTTGCGCTTCTCGTACTTGACCACCCAGGGCTCGTCCTCGTAGCTGTTGCTAGATCCAAACGACTCGAAGCTTCGCTTGTCCAAGCTGTCAGACCTCTCACTATCGACAAAGAGCTCCCAGGGGCGCACGTGGCGGTGGTGCATGCCGTGAAGCACAACACACATGCCCTTGTAAGCTGCAACAAGAGTGCTGATGCCCAGGACGAGCGCAATGGCAGCCAGGGCGCGGTAGCCTCGTCCGGCACCGCTTATGGCGAGAACAATGCCAATGACAAGACCGGCGATAATGAGGCCAACACCGAGTGCTCGGGCAAAGGTAACACGGGCAGGGTTACCGTTGCAGATGGACCATCGCACAAAGTTGGGGTGAGCCTGGTGGCGAAGGGTTGTGTCGATGGTCTTGATGAGGCCCCGGAATGCGCTGGGGTGGGTAGTGTGAGACAGAGCCGTCAAAGCCGCCTTCTGCTCGGGAGCTGACAGGTTAAGCTGTCGAGGGGCTCCATCCATAATGTAAGTCACGATGACTCTGTTAATTTCTTCGCGGAATGGTTGGATAGTGACTGGAATGGATGTTAGCTTGAGCTTGCCTTGACGAGGGACACCCAAAACATGATATACATACAGGGCTGACGAATGCCGGCGTTAATGAAAGCCTCCGCAGCCTGGCTCTGGTAGCTCGAGGCATTGGTAGAAACGACTGTGTTCGAAGCCGTGTACAGAGATTCGGTTTCGTTGCTCTCGGGTGGTGGTGTGTGGAACGGGTTGCCGCCCTCCACAACCTTTTCATTGCCCTGCTTCTCAAAGTCCGTTCCTTTGAGAATTTCGGCTCCCTTTGGCTCCTTGCGCGCCTTATCAACCGTCTCCTTTCGGATCTTAGCCACAGCCTCCTGGTGCATAGTCTCAGTCCATTCGGGGGCGAGCTTGATGTCGGCAATGTCGGCGCTGTCAAAGCGCTTCTCGAAGTCCTTGTACCAAAGGTAGAACTGCAGGTTCTCGGCGGCATGTTCCACGTAGATGAGATAAGTCATAAAGTCACGGACGGTCATGGGCTATGCAAGTTGTTAGCGTAAGTGCATGGGTCTATGCAGGCCAAGACATTACAACTCACAGGGCAAGTTCCACCGTTGACAATCTTGTCAAAGGCGAGCGACTCGGGGATGCCAGCTGAAGACCCCGATTGTCCAGAACTGATGGACCCATCGCTCCTCTCGTCAGAGATGGAGGTGGCATCACTCTGGGTGCTGTTGCGCCAGGTCTCCCCGTCCACATGCTTGGGACGGGTGTAAGTGAGAGGAAGAAGGCCCATGGTGTTGAATTGGTGTAAGAGAGCGTATAGAAGGCGATAAAGTATCAGCACACCAGGCAAGAAACTGGGGATTCACACTGAAAGAGGCAAAATCCTGTCGAGACAACCCTGCTTTAGAGAACGGGGAAGGATGATGGACTTAAATAACCGTTTGGGCAGAGACGCGAAAAACAAGAAAAAAGTCTAGGCTGCTGGGGCGGATTGTGGCACCCTCCAATACAGCGCAGGGGGAGGAGCAACAGTCCCAATAGACCCATACCCGTGCTACCCACCCACCATTTACTTGGCAGATGCACAATACAGTAGACTGAATATGCCAAATGCCACTCTCCACTGGGACACAGGCGGCCCGGATGCAAGGGACCAAACTAGCCCAGGTGGGCCGCGGTGGTAGAGCTCAAGCTGCTGGACTGAGTCGTGAACCTTGAGGCGAACAATGGCGTCGTGCATCAACAACTTCTGGTAGTGGCGAAGCCGAGTCCGCGGAGAGCTACTACACCCAAGGAATGCGGGTAGCGGTTTTTTTCTTTTCTTCGTCCGGTGTGCGGTCGATGAGGCCAAGCCAAGAAAACCGGTGCTAGAGGGAGAGACAGGCGCCGTCCAGACGGATGCCTCGCCGACGGCATCTCCCTCAAGCTGCAGGCTAGACTGCATCGACATTGGCCTGGGCTGGGCTTTTGGGGCTTGTCTTGGTATGCACGGTGACGAGGGCAAAAGCAAGCAGGGAAGCAATCAAAACCACCCATGCTGGTGCGAGAGCTCCTCCCGCCCGGATCGCAACCCTGGCCATCCATGTCAAGATTGCATCTGAGATGCAGCAGCAGCAGCGCCAGGGTGCTCTGTGCTTCTGTGCAGGGCCGCCGTCCACTCGATCGGGCGCGGCGGGCCCGCCACCCCTGCGACGGCCTCGACCGGGGGATCGACATTTGGGCCAGGCTGCGTTTTTCGCGTAGATCTTAGTGGCCGCTATGTGCCGCCCAGCGACTGGGTGCCGGCCACTCAGCGAGCAACCTGGCCGCGGTGCAGCTTTTGTGGCTGTTTGGAGCATCCACCGTTTACGACGTGAATTAGCCAGTCGGCCAAGCCCTATCCATTTCGGCCAAGATCCCACTGTGGAAAAAAGAAAGGAAATGATGCATTTTTGGTCAGCTCGGTCCCCTTGCCTTGTTTTTTTTTACCGTTCAAATTTTCCTAGCCCCAGGTGATGGTGGTCACCGCGGTCGAAGCCATTGCCGTCGGTGGATTTTGACTTTGCACTCAGATGCCACGGTCCATGTCATAGAGCCACCGGCGCACCATGAGTGCATCCTGACATGACGGGCTTTTCCAAATCCCATGTTTTTCTGACTCAGAACGCTGAGGCCTCTCCTCCTGAGGCGAGATAGTGAAGCACCAAACGTCACCTAGCGACTGAACAAGTACAGGTCTCATTCACAGCAAGAGGCATTGACGGCCTGGGTGCGTGCGGTGCGGAGTAGCAGCTTGCGGTGGATGCAAGCGTGCGTGTGCTAACTTGTGATTAATGCATGTTCGGCATTTGGGCGCTGCTTGATCCAATTACTTGCTGTCCAGGGCGCCATGAATTCAACCCTGGCGCTGGCCTGTGTGCGTATCTAACCCGACAAAAGCACAGCATCCAGACTGTGTGGGTGCTAGGTTCAGCATTTGCTTGACAAGCTGACATGTGAGCTACATCTGTGCTCACCTGTCAAAACGCCATTCTCTACATTCTGCAGCGCTGATCCCTCAACTGCTTTGCCAGAGCACCGGGTCGTCCTGAGATGATCGCCAGATCGACGGTCCTGCAAACGTTTACGGCCTCGTGGACCTGTGGATCACCGGAGGCCGCGTGTGAACATGGTTACCAGCGTGGTGTCTTTCCCTCTCGTGGAACGGATGGGGACGCCATCGCCGATCTCCCCTGAGAAATATTGAACTAGAACCAATGCCCGTCACTCAACGGCAAATGTCTCTCCCTCCCGCGGTGGAGGACAGCAGGAGGGAGTCCCACTCTCCCCTGCACGGCTGGGAGAGCCTGACAGCTTGACAGGGCCACCTACCTCTGTTAGCCCAGCAAATATTTGTGAGGTAAAAAGTAGGCCAGCACCAATAGCAACAATATGGACAATAGCTAGGTGGGCTAAACAGCTCAGACTAGTCTCGAGACGGCGACCCTCAATCTCATTTCGTGCCAATATTCAGGCCCTTTTTTTTTTTTTCTTGGCTCCGCACCTTGTTCAAGCCTCCATCTTCCCCACACATTGCCCATGTGAGATGTGTGTCTCGGGTCGCAATTTTGCGTTTGGAGCTCAGACCGAAGCCGTTCCCTTACGGTTGTCCGTCTTGGAGGGTGGCTAAGGCGCCCCGAGGATGAATGGAAATGGTCAATTTATGTTTTAGCTTGACGGGCTAGGGAGAATAACTCCGCGTCCGCCTAGCGGCGAACGGTAGGAGCTTGAGTGACACCGAGTGACAAACAATTGACGTCGCTGGATCTAGATGTGGTCATGGCGATGGTGGCTGCTTTTTTTTTCTCCTGTGTCTGGGACCCTACCCGGTAGAGCTGATGAAGTCATGTTGCTTTTGTTCGGTTGGGTGACCAATAAGTTGCATGGAGGCGTTTGTTGTGGATTGTGATATCACATTGACTGGGTACTGACGTTTGGGCAGGGAGAAAAAAAGAAAGCATGATCAAATGGCAGTAGCTTATGCGAAAGTGACGACCTGGTGACAGATATGGCATGCAAGGCAAGCTTCGTTCAGCTCAGTCACGAAATTCACACCAAATATATACAAGCAAAACTTACGCAAGTATGACACCGCTTCAAGCTAGACTCAACTTCAAGTTCCCTATTTTTGGATTTCGTTGTGTGACGTATGCCTACCGCCTGTTTGTGTGAGGGCCGTTCAGCTGGAATGCGCCCAATGTGGTGGAAGCATGTTGCGCGGGGTCTGTTTTGAACCTCGCATACGTCCAGCCCGTAGGGTTCTCACGAATGTCACTCCTGCCTGCATGAAAGCCTAAAATGGTCTTGCGTAGTAGGCCTAGAATGTATCCGTACCACAATAACTGGACTATAATTATAGGCTAACGCACGCATACGTTGAGACAATGTTGAGGCGTAGCCTACTGTTTCCACCATGGGCGGGACGAAGTCGACGTATGAGACAAACGGGCACGGCGAGACACACATGGTGGCTTCCACCAAGGGGGCATGACCCAAGGAGCTCGAAAGCGAGACTCCAGACGGAACTAGATATCAAATCCGTCTCGTCTCCTAGTCTGCAAAAGCAAATACACTCTCGCCTCTCATCGGTCTCGTCTCAAGAAGGGATGTCCATTGTGGGGGCTGGCCGCACCCAATCACAGCGGCATGTATCAACTCCTTGCTCCTGTTCATGGGTATTGCTGAAGTTGCAGTGTTTCCCCTGCTGCAACCCTGCTGGCAAATGCCGACCTTATTGTTGCGTCCTGGAAGGCACAGGCGTGAACTGCCGTCATGATCATGCGGCTGGCCACCCATCTCATACCACGGCAGATAAAATCGGAACGGAGCCGGCCGCATGCGACGGTTCGCGTCTTCGATCTTAACCGATTCCAATAACCAGGAACATTGAAAGAAAAAAAAGGTTCGGGGGAGCATCGGGTGTCTTTTTATCTTGACTCTTATCGCAGGAACCCCCCGAGGATCCCCCCACTTCGCGCCCGTGGCTTGGCCGCGCAACCTCACACGTTAGTAATTGTATTGTGCCTTAGCCGTAAGGCCCACGGTGACGTGCGCTGATTTTCATGTTCGTAAAACCACTGGGATTGATTCCAAATGGTGTTTGATTCCACACTGCACCCATGCAGTCAGCGAGATCTCTGTCGGTTCAAATATCCATAATGGTAACCGTGAATCCAAGGATGAAGAAAAAAATATCCCCGCCACATGAATTGTATGATTTGAGTTTCGCCTCATTTTATTAATTCCCCAGCCTCGATGCTCCGCACTCGGCGAAGGAATTGCGCCCTGGGCTGCGTTGCCTATCTTGTTGCTGGGCTATGTGGAATCAACCCAAATCAACTGTTATGTATGTGGCGACTTTTTGCAATTGTCGTCTTCGGGCAATGGAATTAATGGTGCTGATTATGCAATGGGCGGACGTCATAATGGAGCCCCTCCATGCGACAAGCTACGATGCTCCTCCTGGGCCCCTCCATCACGACAACCACTGCATGCCGGAAACTGGCCTTCCGTAAACACCTGATGTGCTCCTTTTCTCGGCGCATCTAACTTCATCGTAATTCCGAGAACGAAAACGCTTCACAAGGCTGCATTGAGGGATCCGCGAGAATCTAATCAGATGCGGTGGCCCATGACAAATCTTTGCCTCAATGATTCCAAAATATAGAGCATGGGACACAAGCCACCCTTCCTCGGCGCCGACCCTGCATCCGAGGCTGCCCCGTCAAAGCCAGGCCCCGACCGCACCGGCGGCCATGTCCCCATTTTGACAACGTGCAAGGCACGCCGTCGCCCCGAGTGCTACACCGTAGAAGCTTGTCGAAAACCCGAAAATACTCGCCTTGGCACCGACCTGCCTCTTTCCGGTGCCACATGGCCCCCCCCTGCTCCCTCCCACTTCCCACCTGTAGCCGAACCTCGCTGCCCCGTAGGCTCGGTGCGGCGCCTATCAAGGTCGGCTTCCCTCAAGGTTGCCTGCTGTTGAAAGGGTGATATGGCAGCGAGCTCCGGGGTTCCACTTGGGGGGCCCCCCCGAGCTGAGTTTGCCTTCCCGACAACCAACACCCCACTGCGCAAAGAACTGACCTCATCCCTCCCCCCTCTGGCGCCAATGTCCAATTATTCCATGGACTTCTCTCCGCTGGGTCCGATTGCTTTCCGACTAGGGGGGGTGAGTGACGGTGACGGAGGGGCGCGGTTTTGGCGGGCGCTTACTATAAAACAAAATAGCAACCGGCGAGGTGGGCATTGATGTGCCCCTCTTTCCCAGCCTGTATCTCCTTAACTACCTATCACCTCCTCCACCTCGAAGCTTCAACTTTCTCTCCGCAACAACCTCTCCTCACAACTCAATCCACCAAACACACTCCCACACAAACCCATCCAAAATGAGCGGACTCAAGGCCGGCGACGACTTCCCCGAGGGTGTCTGGTTCTCCTACGTTCCTCCCACTCCTGAGATCGCCAAGTTCTCTCAGTGCGGTGTCCCCCAGCCTTACAACGCCAGCGAGGGTACGTGAATTGGCCCCTCCCCTCCTCTTCCCCTTTCTGCGCCGCGTTCACCGCAACTTTTCCCTCGCCGAGTGAACAATTGCTGACTCGAACCGCCTCCAACAGAATTCAAGAACAAGAAGGTCGTCCTCGTTTCCATCCCCGGTGCCTTCACCCCCACCTGCTCCGGCTCCCACCTCCCCTCCTACACCGAGAACATCGACGCCATCAAGGCCAAGGGCGTTGACCAGGTCATCGTCATTGCCTACAACGACCCCTTCGTCATGTCCGGCTGGGCAAAGGCCAACGGTGTCTTCGACGACAAGATTGTACGTTCTGACCGCCCCTCACTTATTTTTTGACCCCTCCTTGCCCCCCAATGGCTCGATGTTCAACCTGCAGTAGCGGGGTTCAATTAGTGCAGAAATACTGACATAACGCGATCAGCTCTTCATGTCCGACAAGGACGCCAAGTTCTCCCGCTCCATTGGCTGGAACTTTGACGAGCGAACTGGCCGCTTCGCCATCATCATTGACCACGGCAAGGTCACCTACGCCTCCTTGGACAACCACCCCCAGAGCATTGAGACCTCTGGCGCTCTCGGTGTCCTGAAGCACCTGTAAATGCGTTGCGAAAGCTTCCTAAAAATGAATTAAACTTAGACATGATAGATGACGATAGAAATTAAATGAAATGGCTCCCAAGAAAGGGACACCCCACTTTGCTACTATCCCGAGGTTGTTCGCATATGAGTGATCAATTGATTATGTCACAATGGAGTAAAATGAGCAGTTTGTGGATCGTCTGCGACAGTTGCACATGTCATGTCTTGCTTGGGTCGTTGATACCAACACTAGGGCGGAAAGGTCTTGCATATTGTTGTTGTCTATCATGTCTTCATAGTTGAGGGAATATTGCCTACCAAACGCACCAAACCAAGACAAACTAGTTACTACCGGCTAGCGTTTTAATCACAGCGGCACAAGGACATGATTCATTTTTTGTTTTTGACCATTGCACCGATATGGCATTTGCTATCAATGCACCCTATGGCATCCCATGCACCCGAGATTGTAGAAGAACCGGCCGGAGAAAGACACAAGAACCACGGACTCCCCTCACTTTTTCTCCCCAGTCATGATTTATCGGCTAGTGGGCTTGACCTTGGGGGCAGCACCCTTGGCACCCTGCTTGCTGACTTGTCGGCCACCCTTGGCGGAGGTGGCGGCGAGCTTGGCCTTCTCAGCCTTCTTGGCGGCAGCGGCGGCCTGCTTCTTCTCCTTGCTCTCCTTGATGGCGGCGGCGCGGGCGGCGGAGCGGGCCTCGGGGCGGATGTTGCGCTTCTCCTTGATCACATCGAGGGAAGCACCGACGATACCACGCTGGGCCTTGACGGTACGGCGAGAGCGCTTCTTGGCAACCTCCTGTTCAATTTGTCAGCCCTGATTCCTTTTTTGTAATGACCAACAAGCCGCCCGGTTTTGACGGCCTTCCCCCAGCCAATGCGGGAGAGAAGGCATCATTAAGCAACACGGCGTGTTATGTGTGTAAGGGATTTTATTTGATTCGTACCTCAGAGATACCCTTGCGGTGCTGTCGGCGGTAGAGGACGGTCCAGGAGATGCGACGGGGGTTCTTTCGCTGGAGGAACAGAGACTCGGACTTGCCGTTCTGGAAACGGAAGATCTTGCTGTCGCCACGGACGTAGAGCTTACCCTGCAATGACAATAACCCGTTAGCCTTCCGCTGCAATGCAAAATTCCCAAGCACCAGATGCCAGCTCGATGTGTGCGTGCGTCCTTGTTATCCCGCCGTCCTGCGACGGCACGGTCGCGGCGGCGGCTGTCGTCATTGTCGAACCGATCGCACGAGCTGCAGCACAGGAATAAAAGGGAGAGCGCACCTTGCCAGGGTAGATTCTCTCGCCGGAGAAGGAGTCGTCGTAGGTTCGCATCTTGTCGCTGGGGTGCTGGTTAAGGCGACAAGGTCTTGTGTGGTGGACCGTGGATTGGCGATGTCAAAAGTTGAGGGTCGTGATACGGTCAATTTCTCGAATTGCAGGTGTGTGCCACTGACTAAGCGAATAGGGCAGGCACGGATCCAGAAATTCCGGTCAAATCACGTGCGTTAACTCACTTTTGCAACCCACCACCAAAAAAGAATCGGCCAATTCTCGGAGCGAACCCACCCCACTCCTTCCCTCGCCAAACTGGGGCTCTGTCCACTTACACAAGGGCATGTCCAATTGACGAGTTATGACGCATACTGGCTCAAGTCAGGGTTGATGAATAATTGTATGCCCTCGTCTTTTCCCAATTCTGTGTTTGTGTGTATATGTGGGTGGTTATTGTTTTTCTGCAGGGCATAACTAGATGACTTCCAAAGCAAACCTCATCGCTCAGGCAGTCTTGCAGCAGTTCCAGAAACTCCCTGCAAAGAGGAAACCATGTATTCGTGACAATGGCCTTCATGAGTGGGTGCCATTGAGCGGCATCGTTGCGGAAAGGGATGGAATCCTGACCTGTCTAGCATTGGCGTAAGGCGGCTCCGTGATTCCTCTTGTAGAAACATGGCATTCTAAGGTGGCATAGGACAGGGATGAAATGTCTGCCAGCTTCCAAAGTGCCACAATCCAATGGCGTAGGCATTCACGACTGGCATGCAGAAATCCTAGCAATCAGGACTTTTAATAGGTTTCTGCTGGACGAATGTCACGGCCTCCTGAATGATGAAGCCGAGTCCAATATTGTGAGGAGAACTCAAACTGGCGATCATTTAAAGCCGTTCACAATTAGAGACGATGTAAAGTTTCATATGTACTGCTCCGAGGCACCTTGTAAGAGGATCGAGTATCCCATGTCGTACTCCTCGAGGCTGACCAGGGATAGGTGGTGATGCCAGCATGGAGCTTACAATGGCTGCCCAGGAAGATGCCTCGCCATGGGAATCAGCAGATGTCGAGTCCAAAAAGGCTGAAACTTCGCTTCCTGGTCGAGCATACTTTTCTCAGCTGGGAATTGTTCGTCGCAAACCAGCCCGGGGAGATGCGCCGCCAACTCTGTCCAAGTCTTGCTCCGACAAGATTGCTCTCAAGCAGTGCACCTCTCTGCTGTCATCACTTACATCGGTCCTCATAGATCCTACGAATGCTTACATTCACAGCCTCGTGTTGCCGGAATCGCAATACTCGCAAACCGCGTGCCGCCGGGCATTCTCCGCCGAAGGTAGAATGAAGCCCATGGTGGGACGGGCCTGGCCTGGGGGCTACTCCTTCAGAGAGTTTGCTACGGGAACTACTGACTTGGAGTTTGAATACTCCAAAAGGGAGGTCCAGAAGCGCTCAGATAGGATATCTGCCAGCAACCTCGCTGCGGCTTGGTCACGTTCTGGTGTTGAGGAGTCAATTCTAGGTGGCGTCATCCAAGGCAGAAAGCCATTCATCGCCAAGGGAGCAAGTCGAATGTCGAAAAGGGGCATGTGGGAGACGGCACGGGATATATCTGACGGCCTCGGCGAAGAATGCTCCGGTACGTCTGGGTATCTAAGATCCGGGACATATCATGACATCAAAAACGGCCCGCTACTGGCAGATAGAAGACGGGTCAAGGATGATACTCGACTGACGGCATTGGCCGGTTGGATCAAGAACGATGGGGGCTCTGACTTTGGCATATAGGGGCATTGCAATCATTGACATCATTAGAGATTGGTATTTCTCCCGGATGCAAGTCGAATTTTTTTCTTTTTGTACAAATCAATCAACCTCAGCCAACCCGAATGCCGTCGCATATTTCATCACGACATTCTCGCCAGCCGTGACCTTTTGCGTACCAATCCCAGTTCACCGTTGGAAAACCTTTGGGAATCATGAGAACGACCATATCTCTCAGATTCCGGGGAATAAAACTTCGCCCTATAGGAACTAGACAGCCTCTCGGGGGCTGAACAAGACCTACGTGATCACCGCCCTTCCGCCCTAGATGGTGTGGAGCACATTTACTCGACCTTGTTCTCGAAGGTCTCGCCCTCGACGAGCTCGGGGATGTCGTCCTCGTCATCGTCGCCACCCTTCTCGGCCTTCTGCATGTTCTGGTAGCTCTCGGCGAGCTTGCGGAGCGAAGCGAGAGAGTCGGGGCCAAGCTGGTTAAGAATGCCGGGAACAAGCTCGGTCAGCTCCTTGTCCTCACCGTTGCCGTAGATGGCAAAGGTGTTGGAAGGAACGGCGGCGTGGACTGTTGTGGCGGGGAAGGAGCACGCAGTTAGTATAAGTGTGAGAAAAAACACCAACGACCCCTCATCGCGGCACACGGCTGTGGATGATGACTAACCCTTGGGGGCAGCGAAGTGGATAACGTTGCCGTCGGACTTGAACATGTTGACCTCCTCAATGGCCTGGATGGGCTGGGTGTTGAGCTTCTTGAGGGCGGCCTGAAGCTTCTTGTCGTCGGCGCCGGAGCGGGCGGGCGCACGCTTGACCTTGCGTCGGGGGGTACCCTTTCCACTAAGTAGGTATTTTGGTTAGCTGCCGTCGTCGGAGGTCGCATTTACACAATCATGAATCGACATACCCTGCATCGCTCAGTTAGTAAAAAAAACAAATTCCCCTACAATACAGCTCAGGCGCGGGAGAATATGTCAAAAAAATTCACGTACCGATTCGGGCACCCGGGCCGAGCTTCTTGAGGCGCTCCTGAATATCCGACATGCTGGGCTGTATTGTTCGGTTGCGGGGAATCCGAGAAACAAACTGCGGTAGGGCTCGTTAGCGGACGAAGATTCGGGCGGCAAAAATTCGAGGAATCGGTGCCGACGTGTTGGGAGTTTCGAGGGGACGCGGGAGAGGCGACGTACCGGTGATGCAGGCGTTGATAACGAGCTGTTGTCGCCGACGGCTTGAATCAATGTGATGGATTGGAGTAGATTTTGTGCGTGCCAAGAGTTTTCGCCTGTGGAACTACCATTTCGCCGAGGGGCCACCACCCTTCCTCACGCTTGCGCCATGGATGCACCCAGTCTCGTGGGGTAAAGACGCACCGACCAGAGACCAGTAACCCCACATCCGGCTTGCGCCGCGCATCGCAATGGTTGCTTGGTGCAAGTCATTATCCGACGCTGGTTACCTTGTCGCGAGTTGATAGAGATGATTCGCTGCTATTATCTTGTCTCTGCTTCACTTCTTGCCAAAATTTGAATATCCCTCTCAGAATTTTCGCTCATGGAGCCTTATCTTCATCTTCCCATCGTCTAGGTCAGACAAGCCCTAAGCCGCTCTGCATACCATGGACCTCACATTGCCGCGGGCAGTCCGCCTCAATCTCATAATGATTCGGAATCTGGGGCTCAAGACATTTGTGCCGTCATACTTTCTTTATACTGAGTCGAGTCGAGTCGCGAAAAGTTCGTAAATATCTTCCAGCCCTTCCGATAACTCCCAATGCGTTTCCTGTCCTGGGGCCATCAACCCTCTGCCGCCATGATATATGTACATGTCGAGTTTCTTACTCTTACTCCGACTCCGAATATTCTTACAAGCGCTTTCTGCGCGCGCATTCATCGAGGTTCATCACTTGGATTCCAAACCAGCCTCTCGCCTCATCTCCTCTCGTCGAGCGTCCGTCTCTTGTTGCGATGCCTTGGTGGCTGCCTTTTGAGCCTTTCTTCTTCGCTCCTCTTCCTCCTTGACTACAATCCAGACTAATCGCGGGTCAGTATTCTTTCTTCTTTTTTTGCGCTTGTTTGGTTCTGGAGTCGCATACTTGGCTTGTCGGATTTGGAATACTCCTTCAGTTTCGTAACAAAGTCGTTGAATTCTTGTTGCCTCTCCTCTTTTCCCTCCAGACTCTTCTTCAGGAGTTCTGGGTTATATTTCGATCGCAATTCCTCCTCGGTAGGCGTCAACCACATGGTGAATGCCGGTCCGCCAACGGCAACAGCAGCGCCGCTACAGACAGGAGTCAGTCATCCAGCTCTCATACCCGATTGGCATTGAGTTTCACTCACCCGATCATCACCTTGGTCCATAGCCACCAATTCGTAGGTTTCTTTGCCGCCATGTTTTCAGATGTCCCAGAGGTTCCGGTGAATGATGTCCCAGGGAAAGCGATCGCAGTCTGAATACGCTCAGGACGATCTCTGCCAATGACGATTTTCACAATTCATCCGTCATTGATTGGGCAGAATTTCATTCGTATGCTAGTCCATATGCGGAAGGCGGTGGATCTCCGGACCAGAGCTTGTTCCGGCCGATGTGAAGAGTTATACGATACGTCTTGAGTAAATACAACACTTCGTCTACGAAATTACTGCAATATTATTATACTATGCGGCCTGGCTTAATATTCTTCTTCCTTTCGAGCTTTTATAGAGTTTGAGGAGTTCAGCCCTGTCACCAATCTTGTGATTAGTGCCATGCTTACAGCAGCCATTCAGTTTGGGGTTCGGACATTATCATTACTCTGAGATAGCGTAGTTACCAGAAACCTAATATTAAAATTATTACCAGTTCAGGACTGTCTCCATTTTCATGTCACTTGATCACTTCGACCTGATCGGCACAGGACAAGGGTGTCCGGGCAAACGCATGTTACCGAATCCCCGCAAAAACGAGAATCCAGAAATGAGGATGGGCTCAAAAACATGATGATACTCAGAAGTACCCTGATAAGCAAGTATGTACACGCTGATCTTCTTTCGTTTAAGTTCAAATCTAACCTACCCAACCATGTGACCGGAGGCATCCAATGATCATATATTGAGCAGCTGAGTTAAAGTTCCTGATGTTGCTCTAGGGTAGGCCACCACATCCAAATCTCTGTAACTTGCACCAGGATTAGGAGCGGGAATGTCCGCAAGAAGCAACTAGAACTAGGCCTAGAATCGAGACCCTTGCCCATGGGTTTATACATCAGCGCCTGATTCGAGAGCGCGGTTAATTTCAGTAAGGTAGAACTGCCTGGTGGGGCCTGATTGGCCAGGCTTAATCGCTACCATGCTAACGATCTACAGGGAGAACACAGAGGTCAACGTGATTTAATTATGTGGTAATTCTTGTCTCTGTGCATGACTAATTCTTAGTGACACAGGCGTAAAATCCCCCTTAAGGATCATGGAAGGTTGTTGCCTACGTCTACCAAAAGTAGACGTGTTTGGCTTTGGTTGAACTCATTGACCAGTGTTTTCGATATACGCCGATTACCGCGCTTTCCAAGCCAAGACTAATTCGGCAGGACCCTTAAATTCAAAGAGCATCTCAACTCCTAACCTGGCGCTGCGGCGGTGGGCTATAACTACGAAGGGCGAAACAGGGCTAAGCCAGCACACCGCTAAGGGATCTGCGGTTGACATCGTGGGCCGTCGCGAGAAGGCAGCGGCTCGGCATTGCACAGACCGTGGCCCAAGCTGGGTGTACGAGGTCTGGCATAATCGTGGCGAGCTTTGACCTGGCATGCAAATGGGCCAGGCCCACCGATCGCGGATGGCGATTGTAACGTGCGGAGCCTAGAAGAGACGACGACGCAGCGATCAGACAGCTAAGCGTTGAAGGAGGGCCGCCCGACCTGGTTCCAGCCGCGTTTCAATGTTGGCAGGCTAGGTGCTAGAACGAGTCGGAGACAATGCTTTCGGGAGTTGGAGACGCGGTGGCAAAAAAATCCGCCGGGGCAAAACGATGCAGAGCATCTCACTGGTCGACGCGGCACGTCAGCGGGAAGTCTTCATGGGCGTATCGCGTCTCAAAGATGGCCCTGTCCGGCCTGTGGTGAAGGGGACTATGCCAAGTCAGGAAATCATGAACATGTCAGTTCGGCCCGTATAAACAGTCAATTGATGTCATAGACCCGTTCAGTCAGCCTTTTTTTTCCTTTTCTTCGTCTTTTCATTTAAGTGGTTAGAGTTACACCCCCAGTGGCGATCCATGAATCCTAGGAGGCCTCAGCCTCAGCCAACATAGCATTTGGAGATGGGCCAATCCGCGCACTTCCCGCGGGCGTGCTCGTCTCTACGGTCTGTGAGCGAGGCGCCAAGTAAACAAAAGTTTTGCGCGTACACGGTCGGTCATTTGCCCCTCGGCCAGTTCTCAGAGTTTGGGGCCAGTGCCAAGTCCGTTCGTCGTCGACACAGGGGCTGCTTCTTTGAGTTGCATCCACCAATGACGGCGCCCCAGGCGGTGTCACCATGATGAGGCAAGTTAGAGAGACGCCGAATAGCATTGAGATGAGAGAGACACGTATGCATACGTAAATGCATGTATGCAGGATTTTTGGTCTCTCGGCTGTTTCGTTTTGTCCTCTCCCTTCAACTGGGTTCTGGAGTTACACTGTTTCGGATCCTCATCCCTGGGTGGCCGTGGCAGCAGCAGACAAGACGGTCAATTCGACTGAGTGACCAATCAACTCACAGCACTTGCTCGGAGGGCGACTCTGATGCACGGTGATGCTTTGTCTGGTACAACCGGCTCCGACATGCCCCAAGCGGGACAGGGTAGCGCAGGACTGTTTTGGATGGGCATGCGCATTGATTTTTAGCTGCTAGAAGGATTTGGGAATTTCTGACAAAAGGAAATCAAGCAGCTGCCGGACAAAAATCCTTCCGGATGAGAGTTTGGTGGGTGCAGTTTGCATCAGTTGGCTTGCTCTTCTGCAGGAAGCTGGTTGGTTAGTGGTCGGAGAGTCGCAGGTGGACAGCAGACAAGCTGCGTGTGTGTGTTGTTTTTGTGTCGCATCGGGAATGGGATAATTGCTCCACATCCCTTGTCTCTGAAACCCATTTGGGCTCGGAATCGGTTTTTTTCTTTTTACCTTTTTTCCTTTTTTAACATAACTTTTATTTTTCGCAACGGGCACGGTTGACCAACGGTCTTCTTCGTCGTCGCGTGTTGGCGCCAAATCCCTAGTCAAGGGGCCTGTCCACTCCCCTGGGCCAAGCAGCCAAGCCGGCAGCGGCGCAACGCCCTGCTGCTGGAGCCACTGTTGGAACCACTGTTGGAACGGCGCCAGGGGAGAGAGCGGGCTAGGAGAGGGGGAGGGGGAGCGATGGACGCTGGGCTTGTTTCTTTTTTCGTGGCTTGTCAAGTCTGTGAGAGTGAGGCACATGGCGTCTCGTGGATGCAGTCGGGGTCACGCCGCCACGTCGTTGGACGGTCGGGGAATCTGAACCTTCACCTTGCAGAGGTATTGCGGCGGAGACGCTACTGGTGCCCGCGTGTGGCAGCCTCCCTCAGGCTCGCGCTGACACTCCTCCCTCGTCGCCTGACCTACAGAGCTGGCATCCTGTCACTGTCCTCAATGTCGGATCGTGGCGGGGGATGATCCGGAGTGGAGGGGGCAGAAACGACCCCTGGGTGGCCAGGTCATCCCGGAGAGTCGCATTGGAAGGGCACCGAGACTCCAGCACGATGTACCTGGAGCGTGTACCGGCTTCGTCTGGAGAGGGAGTAGCAGGTAATTAATTAGCCTTGGGCTCCTGTAGGCCAAGGGGGGCTACCTGCGACCACCCGAGTGGCCAGACGCGGTTTGGCGCACGAATTGCTTGATGCGGATTCGCATTCGCGCCGTGCTTGGTTGTGTTCTAGTCGTCCTGGAATACACGGGCGCGGCCCTGGCCCTGGAGGAGCCACCTGGTAATTGACGCTCGAGACCTTGTCGAATCTGTAAGTCCTCAGTGTCGTGCGCGCTACTGGGTACCTTACATTGGCGAGGACAGGTACCTTGCCTTAGCGAGCGCTCTCCACAACCAGTCGCAAGGCGCCTTGCAGTGCGCTGGGGACGGTGGGGGTAAGGTTAAGAAAGGGAAGGTCAGGACTGTCCCATCTGTCAGTGAATGAAAGTGAATGAGGGCCCGTCCTCGACTCGATCCAATTCCTAATTCCGTTCATCTTTCGGCGCACCCCAACATAAAGGGAATTCTTACCCGTTCCCACCGACCTTTGCCTCCCATTCACCTACCTCACCTCCTTCTTCTCCGCCAAGACGGTTCCGGCTGAGTCTGTGTACGCGCGTGCTCAGTGCACTTAGCATTGTCCAGCTAGACTTAACATCAAGGGCTGGCTTGGCCCACTGCTGCCGAGTTGATTCATGACTGGCTGATCCTCCGACAACCCAACGAGGCTCCCTGCTGTGCTGCTTTTCTTGCAATTTCTGGTTACGATCCTATCTTATCCCTTCTTTTATTATTCTTGCCGCCGTTTGCAACCTTTATTTGCGTCGTGTGCTCTTAGCCCTTGGACATTGGCCGGTCGTTTCCGCTCGTCCTGTCGCACCTTGACGACTCATTTACCTTCATACTGACTGAGCAACTCGCAATTCGCGACGACAAGCGCCACGCGCACTCTAAATTTTTCTTCACCCTTCTGGCTTTTCGGATCTTCCACCTTGCCCTTTGGCGCCGTGCCATCGTCGACAGCCGTTGTTGAACCTCGTGCAGTTGTGTCACCCGACCGCACCCGCCGATCACCCCTCTTCCGAAACGTCTGCAGCGCAGCTGCGGCAATGCGACTGTAGCACAGCCAGCCCTACCTGGAGCTGCGCCTACCGACACCTCCCTCGCGTGCAATTTTAGGCGTTGGGGTTGCTGATTCCCCCCCTGTTCCTGCAACCTCTACCACATTATTTGACACCTGCCAAAAGGCACAACCCGAATTTCGACTGCGATCGGCCATTTTCGAACCGTAGCCATGGCGGCGTACGAAGGCGGCTACGGCGGCCAGCAGCACCAATACGGGGGCCCTGCCCCGCGACAGTATGGCAACGGTCCTCCGCCACAGCAGTACGGTGCGCCCCAGCAGTACGACAACCAGAATGGATATGGATATGATGATTACAACGGTGGCTACGCTCAGGATCCCAACTTTGCGCGCGGCCCTCCCCCTCCCCAGGATTCATATGGACCTGGCCCAGGACGCGGGGGACGCCCAATGCCGGGAGGACGTGGAGGACCGATTCCTCGCCCGCAGACAGCCGATCCGCACCGAGGCCGAGGGCCACCCAGAGGACATCCCCAAGGCCCAGGGCGAGGCATGCCGAACGGAGCGGGCGGACGAGGGGGCATGCGACCCGGTCCGTACAATGCGAACTCGGACCCAGCAGGTGAGTTTTCAAAGAAACTGCGCTCTTGGCGAAAATATTTACAAAGATGCTAGGCCGACAGCCTCCGATGAGCCCGCAGGGCAGTAGTTTTGGTGGTGGCTACCCACCTTTTCCAGCTCAAGGCCGAGAGCAGCAAATGGTTGATCAGATGGCTGGCATGGATTTGAACGGAGGACGAGCTAGTTTCGACCAGCAGCGACCGCCGATGAATGGCGGCCGTGGGCCACCGCCTCGCGGTTACCCTCCGCAGGGACGCGGGCCACCAGGCGGGTATAGCGAATATGACAATGGATTTGGCCTTGGCGGACAAGGACCCCCAAGGAATGGTTTTGGTCCACCGGCGCGAAGCATGACGATGCCGGTTGAAGACCCTGGAGCTAGAAACCAGATGCCACCGCCTCCCCAGCGGATGGGTACAATGCCTATAAATGGTGCTCCTGCACAGGGTTTGCCACAGAGGCCCTCGACTGCTGCTGGGCATCGACCTCCTCCACAGCGGAGGTATCCTGATGAACCCCAGAGCGCCACGGCACCTCAGTACAACGGTGGCTATGACGATGTTTATGACGCCTATTTTGACAACCGCGACAGTAATCCAGGCTACGGCCACGACCAGCGTGATAGCAGAACGAGTGTGCCCGATTTCGATGCGATGCCCGCACAAACCGGACGAGATTCTTTTGAGCAGACAATGCGCCCTGCCCAAGAGCAACCTCAGCAGGGAGCCCACCAAACTGCTCAACTCTACCACGCAAAATCGCAGCCTAGCCTTCGACAACCTCAGGCTGCGGTTTTTGAAATGGCCAACGATGCCCCTCCTATGCCCCCTATGAATGGGTTCCAACAAGGGTATGACCAGAATTATCCTGGGCAGGGATATGATCGACCTCCCACGTCGTCAACGCCCGCACCAATGAGACCAGGCGGACCACAGTACTCAAATGGAGATGGCCTGCCATCGCACCCGGCTCCTATACGACCCGGCTTGATGGCGAACTCTGTGGTTAATATGAACAACAAGCCTCCTCCAGTTCGAAATTATGGCGCCCCGACTCCCGCACCCCAGCAACAGATGCAGCAGCCTCAGCATCAACCGCCACCTCAGCAACAGCAGTCGCCTCCACAGCAGCTTCGACAACCGAACCCTCCTCAAAACCCGGCACGGAATGAGCCTCCCGTAACTATGCAGGAACTGGAGCATCTGAGACAAGTGATCAAGTCCAACCCATCTGACCAAGACTCTGCGTTGAAACTGGCCAAGAGACTGCTCGAGGCTACAGATGTCCTCGCGCCCAAACTTCCGGATCCTAAACAGCGAGCGAGAGCCCGTGATAGGTACCTGGTTGATTGCCAAAAGATTTTGAAGAAGCTTTCAAATGCTCAAAACCAAGAAGCCATGTTCATCCACGCGGACTGCCTCGGCAAGGGTCTATTTAGCCATGAGCCGGACTATAAGGAAGCCTTCACTCTGTATCAATCTGCAGCTAAGCTTGGGCACCCGGCAGCCGCCTACAGAACGGCCGTGTGCTGCGAAATCGGCCACGAGGATGGCGGTGGCACTCGCAAGGACCCTCTGAAGGCTATTCAATGGTATAAGCGAGCTGCGACGCTGGGAGATCCTCCCGCCATGTACAAGGTGGGCATGATCCAGCTTAAGGGACTGTTGGGCCAACCAAGAAATGTCAGAGAAGCTGTCGGGTGGTTGAAGCGGGCGGCAGAACGAGCCGACGCGGAGAACCCTCACGCTCTGCACGAGCTGGGTCTCTTGTACGAGTCTGCTCAGTCCAATGATGTGATTATCCGTGATGAGCAATACGCCTTCAACTTGTTCCTCCAGGCTGCAGAACTGGGTTATAAATTCTCGCAGTACAGACTGGGATGCTCTTACGAATATGGCCTGATGGGATGCCCAATCGATCCTCGACACTCCATCATGTGGTACTCGCGCGCTGCGACTCAGGGAGAGCACCAATCTGAGTTGGCACTGAGCGGTTGGTATTTGACCGGCAGTGACGGCGTCTTGAACCAGAGCGATACCGAGGCATACTTGTGGGCCCGTAAAGCGGCCATGGCAGGTCTAGCCAAGGCTGAGTATGCGATGGGTTACTTTACCGAGGTGGGCATTGGCGTCCCAGCAAACTTGGAGGATGCGAAGCGTTGGTATTGGAGAGCTGCTGGTAAGTCTATTTCTCTCATGTATCTAATGATTAGGGAAAACGAAAAGCTAACCTCTACCTAGCCCAGGAATTCCCCAAAGCTCGTGAACGACTGGAGGATCTCAAGCGTTCGGGCAAGAGTGGTCAGCGACAGCGAGAGCGAATTTCGCGAAGCAAGATTGAGAGGCAACAAGAGGGCGACTGTACAATCATGTGAGGTTTCGCGTGATGGACTGAATACGACCACATACCTCCGTTCAAAGACGCGGACGAATCGATGAGAGGACATGATATCCATGCGGAGGATGACGATGCCAATGACATACCGATACACATTTATACACGCAACTGTCAAGACGAGAGACCGCACAATTGCGATTCATGTTTGAGTATTAAAAAAGAGATACACGGGAAGAGAGCGTAGGAGGATAGGCGTTGGATCTGGTGTACTTTAACTGGGCATGCTTCTTTCTTTCACGGACATAGGACTCGTTGGCTGGAGTCTGGGTGACGATCTGATTCACGGAAGGTGTGTGACCTGGATAAAGGAGGAGAAAGACGTTGATAGTCGTCCAAACCAGACAGATTCTGTAATTGTAAACATATCAAACTGAGGACGTGTTGGTGCCACGGTGAATGAAGATGAGCAAGCAAAAGTGTTTAGTGTTGAAGCTCGTATGATGTTCTGAACAGAAATGAGTTGGGATTGCTTTCTTTGCTATCTGGGCTGGAGATATCTGTGGCAAAAAAGATTCGTAAGTATCACAGAATACGATAGGTTGTCTCAAAGCTACCAACGATTGTGGGGTAGCATTGAGCTGCATGAGCTCGGATTGGTGAAGGTGTAAGATGGAGTGTTGCATTTGACCTCAGCTCAGTTTCGTATTCGCGCAGAGGCTCTCACGTTGGATACTAGTCTACTAGTCTATACAATTACAAGTACATGCTTTTCGTCCTCTCTCTCTCTCACTCTGTCTCTCTATTTTCTCATCTGAAAATGAGTTCGGAATGGCAAGAGGCTACTTCTTAAACAACCCTCCAAAGGCAGAGGTGGCTCCTCCACCGCCGCCGCCCCGACCTCCGTGGCGTCTTGCCTCAGTGCGAATCCACTCGATGAGGAACTGGCGATCCGACATCCTTCTAGCATCAACCAGCTTGGTGGAGGTTTGAGCCTCGCCGGCGTCGAAGCTGAGCAGGGTGGGGATGGAAGTGATCATGTACTCGAGGGCGAGGTTCGGGCTGCCCGACATGATGTCTGGCGAGTCGAACTCGACGGTGGTGAAGGCGACACCGCCCTCATCCTCGCCCACGCCGTCCTCGACGAGCTGGCGGATCAGCGGCGCGACGACGCGGCATGTGGAGCACCAAGAGGCCGTCCAGAGGGTGAGCAGCGGGGTACGTGACGACGAGGAAAGAGACAGGTAGTTTGTGAAGGCATCAGAGTTGCGGATGCTGCAGCTACAAGGTTAGCCGAGCCTGACCTGCAGGAGGGGAGCAAGACATCTGATGATTGTTATGATGCGCGTTTGGGGAGGGAAAAGAAAGACATATGACGGATGGCGTCGAGATATGATGTAACAGGGCCTGGCAGCCGGGAACATGGCTGCTCCCTACCACTAGCCATGTACTGCTACTGTGGGAGATCTAGGTTTGTGGATGGGTGGAGACTTGCGGTGCGTATATCTGATTCCTAGCTCGCCGCGGCTCGGACGTCGAGATAAAGGCTCGAGAGGCAGGCCCGGCTCCGACGGAACGATAGCGCGCCGAGAGCCGAATTGGCTTGCCCAGGAGCGGGCGTAGGCCGGAGCGGAAGGCGGGAGAGGGTTGCATCTGCGCTGGTGGTTGCTGGACCGGCGTGTGTTGTGTTGTTTTTAGGAGCTTTGGTGGTTCAGCTTGGGGAGAGAGCTGGGGGGGGGGAGAAGCTGCCTGTGAGAGAGGCGAAGAAAAAAGAAGAGGCGGCTGGATATGATTGGGGAATAAACCCACTCTAGCTGATGTAACTTGAAAGGCGGGATTGGCACATGCCCACTAAAAAACGTTCACGAGGACCCCTAAGCGTAGGGGACCGCTGCGTCATAGTGCTGCTGTAGCGCCGCGGCTGGGGCGGCCTCTGTTGACTGCTTTCTGCTTTTGGGGCCCCGCGTCCCCGCCGTCGCCGCCGCCGCTCGCCACGGCTGTTCGATGGGGGAGGGGGTTTCCATAATGACTGTCACTGGGGCGCCTGAATATACCTGGGCTTATTGCTGACGGGGTTCTGTGCTCACGGGACTCGCTCGACGAGGAATATGGCATGGGGTTGGTGTGCCCTGTATGGACGACATGAGCGCGGGGCCTCTGTCCATGTGCAATCTTTACCCTGTTTCAAGTTCATCATGGCAAGCGCTAACACCAGGCCGGCATCTTTTCATCCGTGGATCGAGTCATTGGCCTTGGGGGGTTGCGTGGAGATGCGAGTTTGACGGGGAGACGAGGATCAAGAAGGAAAAAGGCAAAATACATGGTTATTTTCACCGCGGAGACCTTGTCGAGGCTGCGGCATCACCCTGGTTGCTGCGTGTTGTTGCGGCTCTTTGGCCTCTCTCTCTCTCTCTCTCTCTCTCTCTCGCCTCCGCGTATAACACAACAGCAGCCGAGTTCGGCTAACAACCGTTTATACGCCCACTTTGATAGCCCTGGCCAGAATTTGTCTCTTGGTACGTTACCTCCACCGTGCCAGGGTTTCAAGCACCTCATTCCCAGTCTCTGCATCTTTGCGCACACACGTGCATGCTTAAAGGGTGCAGCGAGACAACCCAGCACACCCACATATCTCCCCGCGCCTTGTGGCCCATACATGCTCGGCCATCCTATTCTTGCGGCTGGCCTCGCTGGGCACATGGTTCCAAGCCTTGAGCAATTCCCCCGAGACTCTACGTGGTCCAGACTCTTGTTGTTAGACTCTCTTGTCTCGCTCTCCCTATTTTCTGGATCGCCTCGCCGGGCTCAAGGGTCTCAACCACGCAAACCAGCATATTTTATATAAAGCGCAGGAAAAAAAAAGGTCTGGTATTCACTCATATTCCTGGACACCGCCTTGACTGCAAATGCTCCGACCCTCAGTTTCATTCGCCTCTAAAATGGTCACCAACCTATAAACTCCCCGACTTCATCCCTGCTCATTCCTCCCCCCACCAACAGTGGACCCACGCCCTGATAGTTGGAGAGGCACCCCCCCCCCCCCTCTAACTACGGCCCTTTTATATAGCCTCGCCTGCCTCGTACCATTCTTCCACCTTTTCCTCTGTACCCAATCTTTTCACCTCAGAAACCAGAGAAAAAGACAGGCTTCTGGCCATATTCCCAAAAGCTGTCATGGCTTCTGACGCACCCAGCGACGTTGGGGAATCCCGCTGGCGCCGCCTCTTCAGGACCGGCTCCACCAGCAATGACTCGTCAGAGAATGTATCCAAGCCGGCGAAATGGAGCATGGGAATTCTGAACGACAAGAAGACGATTGAGGTTCCAGGTTGGCCAATTCCCCCGTCGGTGCATTGATAGCCAGAAAACTAATACCCGAGGGCGCAGGATCTGTGCTGCTGCTCGCCCAGGATCGCAACGAGCCTCTTGGTCTCCGCAACGTCCACGCCAGGACCTCGCACTCTTCCATCCCTGCTGGGTTCCCGGTGGAGAGCCAGAGGCCCTCGACGTCCTCTGCTCGCCCTGCTGCGCCCCCCGAGGAGGAGGAGGACGGCGTGAAGAAGACGCCTGATGGTGCCATCATCTTGGACCCGCAGCCCGAGGACTCGGCCAACGATCCCCTCAACTGGTCTAGCTGGCGCCGAGATCTTGCCCTGCTGGCTCTTGGCTTCCACTGCATGCTGGGCGGCGGAATGACGCCCATCATTGCCGCGGGCTTCAACGATGTGGCTGAAACTTACAGCATCGAGGTCGAGACCGTTTCTCTCACTACGGGGCTTTACATGATGGGGCTCGGTGTCGGCTCCGTCTTTGCCTCCCCCACTGCCATTCTTTTCGGAAAGCGG
The DNA here is from genome assembly GCA_020975415.1 of Calonectria hawksworthii. Lineage (NCBI taxonomy): Eukaryota > Fungi > Ascomycota > Sordariomycetes > Hypocreales > Nectriaceae > Calonectria > Calonectria hawksworthii. The sequence goes on along the minus strand of JAHXZK010000001.1, from coordinate 233,028 downwards.
CCTGTGTATCTCGCCAGTGCCATCATGTTTATTGGTACCTCGTTGTGGGCCGGATTCTCCCCATCCTTCAACTCCCTCCTGGTTGCTAGAGTCTTTCAGGGTATTGCTGTGAGCCCTGTGGAATGCCTGCCTTCTGCCACCATCGCCGAAATCTTCTTCCTGCACGAGCGAGCGTACCGCATTGGCATTTACACGCTGCTTCTCCTCGGAGGCAAGAACTTGGTGCCTCTGGTCAGCGCTGCTATTATCGGCAGGTTTGGGTGGCGATGGGTGTTTTTGTGAGTAAAAACCGAACAACTTACGTATTGGGTTTCAGTGACTAATTCGAGCAGCATCGTGGCCATCATTGTCGCCTTCAGCTTTGTTCTGCTGTTCCTCTTTGTCCCCGAGACCTTCTGGGACAGAACCCCAGTGCCAAAGTCGCGCCGTGCTTCCAGGAGGCCCAGCTTTCTCCGCCGCTTATCATCTCGTCATCATACGCCGGGCGTTATGAGCCCCCGCCCAGTCCCGGATGATATCGATATTACGCCTGCATCTCCTACTTCCCCTAACCGAAAGTACGAAGGCGTTCACGTTGGGTTTGCTCCTGATGTTGATGAAAAGGAGCACGACAAGATGGAGGCTGGATCACACGTTGAGAAGTCTTCTGCACCTCCCTCAACGCCCCCTGCTTCAGCATACCCAGATCATAAGCAAGGCAGCGCAACCGAATCCCCTGGCATTAGCACTCCGGCTGCGAGCATCTCCAACGCCGCCCACTTCAACTTTGACAACGAGAAGATTCCCGCATCCAGGCTTAACGACCCACCAAAGATTCACGTCTACACGCACAACCTGCGAAACCAGCCGCAAAAGTCGTTTACGCAGCAGCTGAAGCCCTGGCACGGGCGTCTCAACCACGACAGCTGGTTCAAGGTCATGCTGAGGCCCTTTATCCTCTTTGCGTACCCGGCGGTCCTGTGGTCCTCGGCCGTGTACGCCTGCTCCATCGGCTGGCTGATTGTCATTTCTGAATCCATGGCCATGATCTACCGCGACGCCGATTCCTACAACTTCACTGCTCTCCAGACCGGTCTCGTATACATTGCTCCCTTTGTTGGCGGTATTCTAGGAACCGGTGTGGCTGGACGAGTTAGCGATGTCATTGTCAAGGCCATGGCACGACGCAACGGTGGACTGTACGAGCCCGAGTACCGCCTCGTCATGGCGATCCCCATCCTCATCACCACCTGCATCGGGATCATAGGTTTCGGATGGTCAGCCGACGAGAAGGACCTGTGGATAGTGCCCACCGTCTTCTTTGGTGTCCTGTCGTTTGGATGCTCGCTAGGCTCGACCACATCCATCACTTTCTGCGTTGACAGCTACCGCCAATACGCCGGCGAGGCGCTGGTGACGCTCAACTTTTCCAAGAACATCTTCCACGGCCTCGTCTTCAGCCTGTTCGTGACGCACTGGCTCCAGCACGACGGCCCCAAGCAAGTGTACATCTGGATCGGCATCATCCAGCTGATCCTGATGCTCTTTACCATTCCCATGTACATCTACGGCAAGCGGGCGCGCATGTGGACGGTCCGCATGAACTTTATGGAGAAGTTCTAAGGCGTTATCGGGTTTCTTTTCCCCCCGCTTGACGAGTAATGAAATTTCCCTTTTTTCTATAATTAATGAGATATGCATTCATGGCTGCATCGGAGAGACTGGATATTGGTTAGGGCATGCATATATATCGGATATTAGACCAGTTTCTTTGCAAGAAGAGGTTTTATACAATCCAAACAACTCATACTTGATACAATCGGTCTATTTTATACATTGCGTGAAATGATGTCTACCCAGTAAAACTCAAGTGACGTTTCGGTTTTTGAGCCTCAGGATTACAGTGTGCATTCATGCCAAACACACACAGTCCCCACCCCCACCATGGCAGCGCCCACCAACGTCACAGCACAGTATAGCGACAAAAAAAAAACTACGACACTTTTTTTCGTTTGTCCCTGAGAAAAAGCACGTCATGGCGTCCTCGTCAAGGATCCCGCACTTGCTGGAGCCGTACATCGCTGTGCCAAACGAGTCGTCCCTCGTCCTGGTGACGAGCGTGCTCGGCGCCGGCGCAAACTGGCTCGTCCTGAGACACCTCTACTCGTACCTGCGCGGGGCATCGGGCGCCGGCGAGGACAATGACAAGGACACGGGCGTGGTGCTGGTGAGCTTCATGCGCGACGGGGCGTTCTGGAGGGACGGCGCAGCCAAGCTGGTTAGTTATTATTATCCCTCTCTGTTGTTCTCTCTACACTTTCACTATCTATGGCCTTTTGAAATGCAAACATCCTTTTCTTTTTCAACACATGTTGCGGTTTCTACTTAGTTGCTAATGAATGATATGCACGCTTACAGGGCCTCGACTTAGATGCCCTCAGCAGGGCAGGACGTTTCGTCCTCGTCGACGGCTTGACGGGCCTCACGACGGGGGACGTCGGCCAGGCAGCCAGCGCTCGCAAGGACAAGTTCCTGCGATCTACCAAGCTGCCGGACATCAAGAGGGACATTGAGGCCGCCGTGGCAGCCCTCGGCACCTCGCGCAAGATCCTCGTCGTCGACCAGCTCGACGCCCTCCTCGCCATAACCGACGAGTCCACCACTAGCTTGACTTTGCAGAACCTACTGCTTGACCTCCGCGGTGTAAGTCCATCTTCAAGAAAAGGGAGCCAAGTCATGGAAAGCTGACATGAGGTAAAAACAGCTCGTTCACAGCACAGTTGCAACACTCTCGGCTGATACGCCCCTCGTTGCCGCCCAGGCCACGACGCTGGAGCGAGAGCACGCAAGCCTGGTGCTCTCCACTGCTCACGCCGCCGATAAAGTGCTCGCTCTGCGCATGCTCGATACCGGCACTGCGCGAGACGTCAGCGGTGTCGTGCGTCTGACGGGGCCTGGCGTAGATGGCGGCGAGACAGCTGAATATCTATACCATGTCGCCGCCGACGGAGGAGTGAGGGTTTTTGAGAGGGGAACTTAGAGACATTATTAAAGTGAGGGGTTGAGTGAAAAAAGAAGGTGAGCTAGTAACCTGGCTATGTTAATGTGAAGAAAGAAGAAAAAGAAGGGAAAATCGGTGGCCTGGCTGGGTTGTGAGTTTGGTCACACAAAATAGATGCCTCGATATTTAAGAGGATAGAACATGGAGGGCAGACATCATGACAACACTGGAAGTATATATCCAAACATTCCAATGTAATTCATAAGACGTCTCACGTCCTCGCCGCAATTGCATAGACAGAACAGCAGTCGTTCAGCATCCGCCGCCAATGCGCAGGCACACATTCATGCAGAATCAAGATGCCATTTCAGAACCTCGTAACCGAATCCCTATGGAATCTCAGAAAAGCAAAGGGTCCTTTTTTTTTGCCTTGCTCAAACATGTAAAACACCATGCCCATGCTCCAAGCCGCCCCTTTAAGGTCCACTCATCCCACGCGAACCCGCTCGACACCACCCGTCCCAAAAAGATTTCGACCACTAACCACCAAACCCAGGTTTTATATTCCACAGCAGATCGGGGGGAGGAGGGAAAAGCGACAAGCTTCCCTTTCCCCCTTCTTTTTTCTTAGTCTTTCACGTTGGCCATGGTCGCCTTGTTTTCCGCGTGCGATGTTGTTCCGTTCACAAGGGTGGGGAAGGGAGAGGCAAGGGCGATGCGAGATGCGAGGGCTCTAGAGGGTTGCGAAATATTTCCCGTTTACGACTCCTGCTTAGCGGCACCCCGCGCGTTCTTGGGGTGGCCGGACTGGAAGCCGTTCTTGAATCGTCGGGAGACGTCCTTGAGGTAGCGGGTGCGGCCGGTGCCGACGGTCTTTCTTCGCTTGGCCTTCTCGGACCAGTTGTCTGAAAAGGAAGTCAAGTCAGTATTTTCGTCTTCTTTGTTTCGGCCGAGACTGTGCCGACATCTCCATCGGATCGCAGTCGGTTCCTGCTGGCCGAGGAGATTCAAGCAGCGAGGGAGTTCACATACACTTGCGGGTCTTGGCAGCAGGGTAGCCGCAAGAAGCGCACTCATGCTTCTGGACGTGAAGCGAGCGGCGACCTAGAAAGTAATTCCATCAGCCTTTTTCGGTTCGATCATGATATTCCTCCTCCCATATCGGCCCCCCTCAAGATACAAAAATTTTCCTCGTCGCTCATTCATCCGGTAATCCATTGCCCTTCGATGGGCTCCTTTGCTGGCAGGTCGAGGAAATTTTTGCTGAGGGGGTTGATGTGAGGTTGGGGGATTGAGGGCACAAAGGACTAACCGCATCGTCGGCACAAGGTGTGCGTCTTGTTGTGACGCTTACCGAAGCTGGAGGTACCCTTCGCTGTTGAAATTATTAGCAATCCCGCTGGCGCATCTCGAATCCGAGGGCGGCGACGTACTCATCTTGGCTGTGGTGTTTGGGCGGTTAGTTGGATGGCGATCGAGAAATTCTCAATTTGGAGGGCTTTTTTGGTGGAGTGTCGAATTGACACTTTCAAGCCCTAATGGTGGGATTCCTTGTGTCGTTGGTCACGTGGTTGTATCACGTGCCTCGGGGCACAGCTCTCCTCGTAGTTTAGCGTCAGTGCGCTAGCGAACCGAGTGGGAACTAGAACTGAACAATACGATGCAACCCATGGATGATTGTAACGTAGGTACATCCCCGCTACAGCCACTCTACAAGTCTGCTCAGTAAAATAATTACATTTTCTAAAGCAAAATAATCACAGGGACAAAGCCTAAGAGATTATTCTTAGGGGAATATACTTATTTGGGCATTGTTTTTATGTACTTTAGCTAAAACCTGCTGAGATCTATCATCTTTTTGCAAGGGCCCTATGCAGCAAACTGTCAAACGGACAATCATTCAAGGGTTGTTTTGTATACAAGCAGTGGGCAATACGAGGGCATAAACGGCACAAGATGCCTGGGTAAATTGTGGCCATCAATCGGGGCCATTTGAAAAGAATGAATAATCTCTCCGTCTCAGGGCCCATTCTCACATCTTCAATTGCAGCTCGCAGTCACTCCGACTCATCAAAGAGTTGTAATCACATCCCTTTGGGAGCATAAATCATCATTAAGGTATCTCATACAACCAGCCCAATAAATTACACCAATCCATAACGCCGCATCCAACTCATATGAGCATTTACAGAGAGACCCGCTTTCTTTCAAAAAGTTCTAGTTCGCAACTTGCATATCCGTAGATTCATCCGTGACCAGTTCACCCAAAAGAAAAACTCCAAAACAACCTCATTTAGGGCCACGAAGAGGGTCCAATGGTCTGCCCTCTAGGAATCTCGGTTTTGATTGCTGTCGTGTTCAGGTCGAGCGTGTGCAGGGCCTGGTTGTTTCCCCACCAGTTGGGGTCGTTCGCACTTGTCATGTATAAAGTGAAGAAGATGACAAGAGTCGACACGATCAAACCACAGTCCAGAGCAGCCGATGTGATGTAGTTGTACTGAAGCCACCATCCGGTGTATCGCCGCTTGATGAAGTAGTTGAAAACGGTGCCGGCCAAGCCCCAGCAGAGATAGATGTAGACGCTAGCAGGAGGAAGCATGTTGGAACCACCGTAAATAAGTGGGGTGCACACATATCGCCAGATAGATCTAGGCCACTTGCGTGCAAGGAGCCAGGTCATGACAGGTGTAACGGCACCAACAAGCCAGAACCACTGGAGTGAAGAGTAAATGGCGCCATGGCTGAAGATTCGAGCAGGGCCAATAGCTCCCCAAATGACTGAAGCAGTGTAAAAGACTCGGCTTCCAGGACACGTGTACTTGTTCTCCTGGTCCAGCGAGCAGACGTCAGGAATATGGCCCAAAGCCCAGTTCATTACGCAGATTTGGACAATGGCAGACCAGATTGACGCAACAAGCTGAGACGAAAACATGACTCGAGGAGGGACCTTCATGTAGTGGCCAAGCTTAAGGTCTTGGGCAAAGTAAAGGGCCTGGCCCATGGTGACGTAGCCATAGTTCTTGAACATCATCATGGCCAAGGGGCGTCCTGGAACCATGTATCCGATGATGAACTCGGTTAGGACATTGAGGCCGAGCTGAATGTTGGTGATGGCCTGGATGAGACCGATGGGAATGAGCCAGACAATGGGGATCAGCATGCAGATAACAAAAGCCCAGGCAGGGAATCCAGTAGGATAGCCTACGACAACGCCAAATGAAATGCTGAGCATGACAATGAAAAGAGCTATTTCGAAATTAGCAAACGTTCAATGACCAGTCACTAAACTCAATGGTGAAATCGACATACCAGCATACCACCAGTCCTCAGCATCGCGATACTTCTTCATCAAACGCATATGAACATCATCCTCCTGGTGACGGGCCATCTTGAACTGCTTCCAGATCTCACGGCCATGGTAGAGCCAAACATGAACAATAACAGCGGTGACGGCAGCGAAGGAGAGACCGTATGCCAGGGCGAATTGAGTCGGGAGGAACAGGGGTGAGTATTCCTTGTAAGCAGTCTCATTGAAATGGAAGTTGGAGTCGAGAATTCGAGTAACATTGTAAATAGCGCCAGTGTTGTCGTATGACTCGGAAGACTGCACAGGGAAGTAATCGGCGTACCATGTGCCGGAGAAGTGAATTCCCATGGAAATAAAGACGAAAAAGACGATAATTCCCAAAAGGACATTGGCGATTGCGTGGAAGGGAGGGATCAAAGGCGACTCCAGGTAACCGCTGTAAACTGTCCAGTCAAAGGAAGTAGGCATGAGGCCATAGCCGGACTGGCCACCAAAGATCTTGTTGATGGTGATATTCTTCGGAGCAATCCAGCAGACCCAGGTAAAGTATGAGAGGCCCTTGAAAATCCAGCCTGGGAACCAATACCAAATGAACCCAGCAGAGCCAACAATCAGAAACCACCTGTATCTGCCAATCTTCCAGCCATTAGTCTTGGAGGGGTCGGAACCCGAGTGGTCGTGAAGAGTGTAGAACAAGGCGCAGTTGACCAGATCCGAGGGCCAGATCATGGCAGCGGGCCAGACCAAGAAGCGGCGAGCCAATCCAGCCAGGCCGTAACCAGTGCAGAGCGTGGTGATGCCGAAAAGGAGCTGGAAGGCCCACCCAAAATGCTGACCATAGAAGAGCTGCTGAGCAATCAAGACATCAGTAGCATACAGAACACCACCGCCGTAGGCAGCCTAGCAACAAGTTAGCAACTAAACGGCGCGAACAAAGTCGAGAAATAAACGGCTGGCTCACGTTGGACATGGCGACAATGATGACATGTTCTTTATAGTTGAACTTGCCGGGCTTGAGGTTGAACTTGAGGCCAAACAGGTTCCATTCCCGATCCGGCATAACGAGATCCCAACCAAGACCAATAGGATAAGCAACCAGCTGGACGACGTAGGTAGTGATGGTGACGCTCGGGTTGCGCAAGGAAAAGATCATGTTGACTCCAGAGCCGATAGTACAGAGAAACAAGCCAATAACCCAGGCACGAATGGTATTGGCGGGGAGATCGACATCGAAGTTGCGAACCACGGCTCGAACCTATCGGCGGAAAATTAGTTAAATCGACCCATCGACTCATCATGGTTTTAGACAAGTGTGTTGAAGGTGAGCGCGCCATTCGCGATGTCGCGACTGATGGCGGTCGACTCAACAGGACAGTCCGTCAGCGAGGAGCTAAAAAAAGACGGTACACACCTCAGGGTACGGGCTGTTGTCCTCCATGAGCGCATGCTCGATTTCGATGCCCTTCTCGGCATTTCCCGTGGCGATGGCGGCGTCAACATCGGAGAGGTCGTCAATGGGCAGGTTGGGATCGAGCTTGTGGGCCTTTTCGAATTGCTTCAGGTTCTCGAGACTGTCGATGCCAGAGGACGTGGAAACTGCCGCAGCCGCCTCCAGAGGGCCGGGGAGCGGAGTAACGTCCTCGGGCTCGTGGCGCTTGCGAAAGATGGAGGGGAGGACCATGGTGGTGGTTGACGCCCGTGGGCTGGTCGACAACGTATTCTGAAGCGACGGCCGATGGGAGTTGCGACGTGATTGCGATGGGCTGCGATATGCAATGTGAAGGAGGGAAAGACGAGCGAGGGCGCCAAACAGCCAGGGCGGGCGTGATTATACTACTCGGTACAGGGACCAGCTCAGGCGCAAAGAGTGGCCGGGCAGACCCAGCGTTTGGTACGAGGAGTGAGCACGAGCAAGGAAGAGGAGAAAGAGGGTTTCCCCCGCGAAGACGCCAGGGCGATGGAGATTGGCACCGGCGGGCTGGGGTTTTCCGTATTTAGACAGCCCGCAGGAATGGTGGGACAGAGGGCGAGACGCAGTGGGTGGTGGCACCGAAGCACAGTGGCGCTAGCGCGTCGACAGTGGTCGCTGGGCGCTGGGCGATGGGCGAGGCACACTGGGTGGTGCGCTGGGAGCTGAGGGGGAGCTGAAAGGAAGGGAAGGGCCCTTTTGGCACCAGGGCAGCGGGCGGCAGGGGTTTGCCGGGCACCGTGGGCGAAGGCGTCTGGAAGAAGTGGACTAGACTGGCCCGGGCCCCATAGATTTGAGCTTGTCTTGGCTCGCGATGTGGTAGTGGTGGTTCTGTCTGAGTGTGTGGTGTGTGTGTGCGAGTCGGGTGCTATCACGGAACGGCACCGGCGGGTTCGTGCACACCTTCCTGGTAAGGAATAGCCTTCGCCGGGGTTGGCGACTCTGGACAAGGGGACCAGTCGAGGCAGGAAGCCAGAGTTGCTTTCCCCGTCTGCCCTCTGGGTCCAAATTCGGACCTTTTGTCTATGGCGCCTCAAAAAGGTCCATAGGGGCCGAGGAAAAATACCTACAGGCGTCTGTCTCAACATGGTTTTTCTTTGCTTTGCTTCGCTGCTTTGACGCACCATGCATGAAGAAACAGCAGACGCAGCATTGTTATTGTCATCGTCGTCGTCATGGTCCTTGGCAATTAATCAATCCATCGGTCAAGCGACCAAAAGGTCCCTCCGCGTTGTCTCGCCAGTCAGGTTGCACCCGGGGGTTCTGCGCTGTGCTGCACTGCAGCAGCAACATGGCCAGATTCACAATCGCACACATGCCCCCATCCCGCGCAGCGCACCGGGCGCACAACGCACGCCATTCCATCCGCAACCAATGGGCGGCCCTGCAAACGGCCTTGAGCCCCGAATCGACGCCCTTATCTCCTCCACCTGGGGTTAGCTTCGGTCCGCACCACTGTGTTTCACCCGGGTCATGATTTCAACCGAGACGTGTGCCAAACTGGAAAAGGTTCGCCCTCCGTGCCGAGAGAGGCATTAAGACAGTCGACTCCCCGCCAGCTTGTTATCGGAATATAGGAATTTCTAGAAGTTTATCGGCCTGGGACGCGTACTTCTCATGTATCGGCCGGTCGCAACTCTTCCACCAGTTGTTGCAGGCTATTTACTATTACACCATAGCAATCAGTTCCTCTCGCAGCCCTTCCCGCACCGAGGCACGCCAGATACACCAGGCGCACTAGGTACTATACACCAGGTAGGTACACACGGTACAAGCCGAATGTAGGCTTCCGTGTGGCGCATCACTTGGGCGAGACAAAGATGCCCGGCAAACATGTTCCCTCTTCTCTTTTCCTTTTCCTCGCTGCCCCATTCCAATTCAAAGTCAGGACATGATTGCGTGCAGCGCCAATGCTCCATCGTATTTCATCATGGATCGCAACCAAAAACCAAGGAAGCAACCCTAATAAAAATAAGATGCAGCCAACTGCCACTGCCGTTGGCTGTATTACGGGGCCTTTCACACATGGTCCCTGCGCGAGGCCCAGCAAAAGGTCCTGTCCCAATGTGTGTCACCAGCGAACTTTTGTTTCCCACCAAGGTGTCCGGCACTCCAATTCCCACTCCAGGTCGCATGAGTTGCAACCATTTGCCCAGAAACCAGCCAGTCGGGTCCGGGATCCCTCTGAGACGTGCCTGGACGCCAACGAGGAGGCAAAAAAAAAAAAAAAAAAAAAAAACAGGAGCACCATCTCCGTCGACGACCCGTGGCTTGCGCCCACGTCCGGGAATCAGCCAACTGCATGCGCCGACACTCCGGATTTCGGCTCCGATCTCTGGGAACTTTTGTTGTGAGACAATGAACCTTTTTCAATGAACCACGTCCCATTCGTTCTGTGCATACGTAATGGGCAAACAGGAATCCTGGTGAGCCTCATTTTCGACAGGGAATTTCGGATCCTTTGCATTTCATGTCCATAAAATAAAGCCGGTCTGCCCGTTCCAGTGGAGTCAATTCCCCGGCTCAACCATCAGATGCTTTACCATCCTCACCTGTATATCATGATCAACGTTTCAACGCTTCCAGAACTCGCGGCTACTGGGTTCTTCGTAAACATGCGTAGCATCAACACTGGACGCCGTACACGTGGCTACCAGGGAGTCAAACTAACAATCTTGGCACGTAGCATAGAGCAAAGGTGCGCCCGGAAATCGAACGTCTCAAGTGCGATCACTGCCGAATCTAATTATTTGACACCGACATGTCCATTTTCTGTTGGAAATTCGTTTGCAAAAGTCCCCGGTAGTTTCTTTTAAAAGGCCACCCGGATGACTTCACATGCGAGTTCCACATATGCAAGGGATACGGTTCGGATCGCATTTTCAAGACCATATACACTTGCTTAAAACAGCGGGATGCCCACTTTCAATGCTTGGCCAGTTTCGGAATTTCATGATTGTCCGTAATAGACTCGTTTTTAAACTCGTACATCTAACTCGTATGTGTTCGTATAGCTCAGCGGCTGTTGTTGTACAACTCCATCCTCCAATCCTTGCATTACTTCTTTCAGACAGTGTTGGCATTCTCCACGAGAAAACATTTGTGGACCTGTAGCGAGGTTGATGGCAGGTCCGTCTTCCCCATCTCCCTCATATCTCATCAAAATCAGCAACCTTTCCCAGGGCCTCGTCCCAGACTGTCGGCCTTCCGCTGGTGACCTTGTTCCACTCAGGCGTTGTGAGAACTCCCCTCACGTATGCTTGCACTTCCTTGGGCAGCAAGTAGCCCCGACTCACGTCCATGAGGCGAGCTGCGAGCACAGCTGCGTGTGCGTCCAAAATAGTGGGCTGATCCCCAAATATCCACGTCTTGGCTCCGTGGTTATACTCACGGAGGACTTCCACAAGATCGTGCATAAAGTCCAGTGCCCCTTCTTCCGCTTCAGCAACGTTGTCAGGATCCAAAGAGCCGCTGTGCGTAGATTCATGGCTTTCCGCTTGTCAGACGATATTCATAGTACGTTCAGTGAACGATTCACTCACAATATACTCTTCATTTCAAGTGCACGGCGGTACTTTGGAGACAGCCCGTTCCTCTCGAGGAGAGCCGCGGCCTCATTCGGGATGCCATACTTCCCCTCTTCCGGTGTAACAACCAGCGGTATCACCTCAAATGAATTGATCTTTTCCATGAGACGGCAGATGGTCTCCTCGTGCTCCATGGGCACCAGCTCCGGCTGCCTCCTACAGAGCCACTGCGAGATGGACTGGCCATCATCCAAAGAGGCCTGCAGAGCAGGGGAAGTCAACACAGGGACCTGTGACAAGGGTTAGTTAGCTATGACCGGGGGGCATACACAGCACATAGGGCAGGATCAAATACGCACCTGGCCTCTGGTGTTGACCAAGGTGAGATATGGCTCCGAGAGGTGATCCTCCCGGTGCAGGTTCACCAGCCGAACTCTGACTCGCGGCGCGGTATCGGGGTTGAGAGATTCTCCGAGGACAAAGCCGAAGCGCACCATTAGCGAGTAGAGCGAGAAGGGGAAGTAGTGGAGCGTGTAGAGCGACTGATCCGCCATGGCGAACAGAGCGACTCCCGAAGTCTTTTGATCCAAGGGCCGGGGGGGGAAGGGCTTTGATTCTGGGTTTCGATTTGTCCAGGCGGGAGAGCCACACGCACACACACACACGGGTTGTGTCGTGGGGGTGGGAGAGAGAGAGAGGCTTTGCAAAAGGATTTCTCAAAGAGACGTTTCTGCAAATATCCAAAAGCCCGGTGAAACAGCTTTACAATTACGTATGCAAAGACACCGGCCTGCGGCGATCGCTCCCTACACATCGACCTCCCAAAAGTGGAGCTCTTAGCTGCAACGCGGTTTCATCCTAGAGTCCGCCAACACCAACCACAGCTCTCGGCTTGGAGGTTCCAGCACGGCCACCAGTGCGCCGGCTAAAGCAAAAAAAATTAGTAGAGGATAGGCGAGAGAAATCGAGGTGCCCAGAAAGAAAGAAAAAAATTCCGATCAGTCACTTCTTCAAGCGTGAGCATGACCGCACCCAACCGAAGGGGTGAGGCGAAACCCTTACAATTTAGACGAAACACACCTCTTCTTCATAGCGATATTGACTTTGCTCTAATCCGGCTTCCGTCGGGAGGTTGCAGGAGCGCACGATGGAGATCTGATCCTCCAACCTAATCTCAAAAGGCACACTGTCGATCATTTCCCTGAACAACATCCACCAGGGAACCACCCAAAATAACGCCAAACCAAGGACGAACTTGTGCCCCAATTCCACTGAGTAATGTCTGAGCTAACTTCCTGCCCACTTTCCAAGGTCACGAGTCCGATTGAATAGAATTGATCCTCAACATTGCAGGTTCTATCCAATAGCGTCCATTTTTCTTTGTAGTTTCTTATGACTGTTGTTCGGCATACATAGGCAATCCAGAATCGAGCCATCTCCAGATATTTCTTTCTGTATAATGAACCATGACCTAGTTTTAGAAGGAACTAGGAGCTGCAGCATCGTTCAAGTCGAAGAAATAGTTTGTATGGTTGAGCAGCTAAACATAGATAATTCATTTCAAATGAGTCGCTTCCGTGAACGGCATTGTGCTTCGTTAGTGCAAACTGTCTGTCTCGTTGGAAGGGAATGCAAAAGTTCCGACGATCGCTTCCATTGGAACTTTGCCATTCTAAAGAGAGTATCTCGTCTGATGATGGTTTAACACAGCCCTGCTTTCGAGACACTCTATCCATCAGGTATAGTCGTCTTGCATACACTGGTATCGGGATCTACAGGAGTCATAGTTCCAAGCTTGCTCTGGGTAACAATACCGGAGACTGCAGGTCAACCTTTGCTTTAGGGCTGATGATAATGCCAAATGATGTCCGGAGTACTTTTCCAGCATGATTATCTATATATTTAAACTAACAGGCTCATCGGCAACTTGGATAACAGCTTAGCTCAATCACTCGTACAGATATTGAAACGAACGAAAGCACTTCATAATCACGGGCGAGGATGGTAGCCAAAATATACTGAGTTGGTTATTTCTGTCAATCTTTAGATCGTATCCCGATGCAAAGCATTTACGAGAGAAATCATGAAGTTAATGCCAGATCCCTTGGGACATCGTAATTGAACATAGCTTGAGCAGCACAAATACTGAATGTTCGGTTGACTTCAGGAGTAACCAACTATTCTCTCCGGCGAAGACACAAGTCATATTTGGGATATAATGTGATGATTTAATTTTTCTTGCTCCAATTTTACCTCAAGTTCCAACTTTGAGCCTGCCAGAGTGGTTCATGTTACAAAGGCATTGCATCAAACGAACCACATCAATGCACAAGCAGATGGTCAACATAAGCACGGAACAAAACAAAGACAGAGACCGGGCAAATTTTCAGGGTCTCATCTGTCTCTCTCCGTAACATGTGTGAGTTCGGCACCGTGGAGATTCATGGGATGTGCCCTCCAAACCAAACCTAGCCCTGTTTCCACAAGAGACAGTATTGGCTTACATCCATGTCTCGGTGAAACAACAGCCGCTGTCTACTTGTAAATTACACTCAGAATAAGAAAAAAGGTTTCACCTAGTTGTTTTCCAGGAATCCGACCCAGATCTGCTTCAAAGTGATTCCGGTTTTTCAAGCCAACTGCAGCGTATATAGAAGAGTTCACACACCTCCAGAAGTACATATTCCATACATATCCACCATATGGTTCTTTTTTAGCTTCCTACATTGCAGATCGATATTGACACGCTTTTTAGCGGGTCTATCATGGCGATTCCTCCCCCATGACCATGAAACTAGCTATACTAAAGTTCACGACATCAGTAGATCGATCCGGACTCGGAATCTTGCAACCGCACTGCCAGCCTCTCTTTTCTTCCCGCGGCCCCCTCTGCTTTCAAGTTCAGGTTCGTATTTGCCCGAGACACGACAATCTCCGCGCTGCTTTGACGCCATTCAAAAATCCCCGTGCTCAACCGCCTCGGTTATACTGGCCGCCACCTGATCCATCCCGAAACCTCGAAAAAGCAACAAGCAGACTCACACCACCAACACCATCGCCCTCCCTCCTAAGCAATGAAACAGAAGGCGGGAAACCCCCAAAAAGAAGCAAATAGACTGCTCATCGAAACACATGCTTACCTTCCTCCCGTTTATCCTCGGCCCCCGCGTTTCCAGCGCGCTTTGACTCAGCAGAAGGCCGAAACATGCACACCGCCTCTCAGCCACAACACGGCCACCTAGAAGTATGATATGATATCTCGCGCCATACAGATTTGTAGTTTGTTTTTTTATTTCCTTTTTGTTCAGCTCTCCAGTGTTAGACAAGGTATGTCATTCCGCTCGCGTGGCGGCCTGTCGCTTGTTTGAGGTCAAAACATGGCTTTATTTGGTGACGTCCATACTACTCAGCTCAGCCCTGGTGTCTCAGATATCATGAGACTTGGCGAGCCGGGGGGGGTGTAAGGCAAATGGTAAGGCTTTCGATGCCGACTAGATCTCACTTTTTCGGGATCGAGGCTTTCGCCAAGCTAGTTCCAAGCCACGACAGACTCTTGTTCGAGTAATTGGCACTATATGGTCTCAGTGGCGCATAAGCGGTTTCAACAGCATCAAATGGGCCAGTTCTAGATCGGACCTTTTGATGTGCTGCATGTCGGGCTGAAAACATAGAGTCATATGCATGTCATCTCAACTCCTAAACCCCTCAGACATTAACATGTGTTCTGGGTAGGGTCGATGATGCCCAGTATCACGCATATGTGCCTTTGGTTTTGGTGTAACATCGGGCGTATCTTGGGTGCTCTATACCAAAATTGAGGCCTACTATGTAGGCATGTGGGAGCCACAGCGACACTCAAGCGATATACATGGCTGGGGGTATAGTATGTTTCGGTGCAACTGTGATAGGTAATGACTACAGCTGAATGCAATGCACGTCATCCCAACGTATGACTACAATAAAACCACAACATATACATCATCTTCATCCCGAAACCAGAAACCGAGCAGTTGTCGGGCTGTTGGTCGAATGCACAAGTTCACATCCATCTGTCGCCATGAGATCCTAGCTACCCTATATTAGAAATCACGACGCGGAGAGTGGTAGAAATTGCGATTCTCGCGCCACAATGGCCATGACATCAACAACTAAGCACAGTGGCGGGAAAAGCAATACAAGTGGCTAGATTTGGGACAGGTCATCAAACATCTGACTGCCGATCACAGCAACTAAGCTCAAGGTGCTTCGTGCTATGGACGGGGAGCGACGCGGGAGTGAGGATCTTGGAGAATCAAGCCAAGGCCACGACTCTGCCAGGAGAGCCCATGCCGAAACCCGCCCACGATGGCGCCTTGCCCCCCGGCCGGCGATGTCAAATTTAGCACTTTGGCTCTTCGTGAATGAGGCTTGGTTTTTGTGATTCGTCTTATGGCCAGGATATTTGGGTAACGCCGACCGGGGCATCGCTCGGTTGGTTAGGGGTGATGGAACCCTACGGTGGATGCTCAAGCAAGTTTCTCCTGGCCCGACATGGTTGTGCGGCTGTTGACGAGTGCATCCGCGGAGTTAAAAGTCTGTGGAAATACGGAGTGGCTAACTTGAAGGGAAGAAGCTTGGATAAGCAAAAGCAACACAAGAGCGGTTCCTGAGCACCAGTGGGTGATATCGCATGGCCGGAGATGAAGAATCCAGCCACCAACAGGGAACTAACCAAGATGGTGTGCATGTTCCCCCACCCCAAGTGGTAATCAAGGCATCTGTCAAGCAGGTCCAGGTTGGAAACACAGAGGCAGGGTGCCCCTGTGAGCCACGGGCCGACAGGAACGCAGATAGCATTTTTTATTTTTTGATACTGCGGCCAGCGGGCTGAAATAAATGAGGGACATGAATCTCCAGGCATTGAAGGGCATAACTAGGCTATCAAATCGTAAGTTACTACAAAACTTGGCAGGATCCTTGCCGCGGCGAGATCGACAAGGCGCGACCCTCCGAGAGACCCCTTCTGATCAGCAGCCAGAGGATTTTCCTCGCAGAAGCTTGAGTGAGGGTGCGGAGATGGGAGCTTGGCTAGCGACCGAACGGACTGTCGGGGCACAAGAAGTATGCCGGCGCCATCAACAACCGTACGTCTTTTTCTCGGAGTTCGAGTGCAGAGCGCCCGCTGGGCATGCAGAGACGATGGGTTCAGGAAGCACCGGAAGCACAAGGGATTTTTTAGTAATTTCCCTTGGACGCGGATGCAGGCCCCCGGCCAAGGAACAACCCAGGGGGGGCCAAGTGCAGTCGAATGACAGGCTACCGAATCGGCCGCTGCCTTTTTCATCAGATGGAGCCGTAATGTCACTGATCCCTCCCCCAGGTTGAGTTTGTTGGTGCTGCTCTGGAGCCACTGGGCACAGGGCACCAATGCAAGCGCCATGGGGCCCAAAATGTGCTGTTTCTAGGCGAGCTTCTAGCGTCCAGAGTTCAGCTGGCATTGCTGGTCCACGAGAGGGCCTGGAATTCGTTCTAGGGGGGGCGCAGTGGGATTCGAACAGCGAATCAAGCCCCGTGCAAGAAGCCAAGACAGCTGAGAAGAGTAAAACTTGGGCCGATGGAGCGATGCCCCTTTTGGCTGCAGCTTCAACTGGGGGCCAAGGTGTTAGTGCATATCATGGGCATGCATGCATTGCTGGATACCGGATGAAAAAAAAAAAATACCGAGTCACCAGAAATTTTTTTTAGATAAAATAAAATACATACTAAAACGCCAAAAAGAACAGAAGCATAAAAAACGGACATATCATGGGCATTGTTGTAAATACAATCAACAGCACCTGTGTTAGGCCAAGAAGAAAAAAATAAGCCATAGCGATAGTTTACGTCATTGATTAGGCCTTGTAAATCGAGATTGCGAGCCGGCGATGCCGGCAGCGCATGGGCCCAGGGGCCGCCCAAATTTAGGCCCTTTCCTAAGTGGAGGCAAGCGCGCGGCGAGAACGAACTTGATGCTCAGTGACAAGAATGAGCCGTCGGTGGAATAGAGTCAAGACAAGAACAGTTCGAGTAGTTGGGGTTGCAAAATAATGTCATGATGAGAAAAAAAAAAGTACAAAAAAGAAAAAGAAAGACAGAAAAAAGAAGAAGAAAAAACGGGATGGCAAGGAGTATGCGGCAATAGAAAACGAGTCGTAGAAAATATTTTGAATAGGGTAGGGAAACTACGACACGTCCAATACATTGATTCTATTTTCACCTGTAATTTTTTTTTAAACTTCTGTCTATTGACACAAGAAGTGGCGTCGGTGGCTGCGGGAAGGAAGGAGGCGTTGGGCCAGTTTTACCCCTGACCAAGCCTGGGAACGCCTGGTCCCCTTTCGGCTAGTCTTCCATCACGAAGGCATGTTGGCGGCCGGAGACACCAGTCCGCGTATACAACACCAACCTGTGTCCCGCAGTGATGGACGCCGCGGGATGCATCTCACTTCCAAGTCGAGAAAGGCCAAGAGCCTGGGTGGATAGAAGCCAAGTGCTCAACTCTAATGTAAAAGGGGGCAATCTGTGGACTGGCAGCGTTGGCCGGTGGAGAAGCAGCCCAAATTGACCATGTTCAGGCTGTCGAGCACCGACTCAACGGCTCCATCCACTGGCGGGCCACTCCTTGAACCATCGTCGGCTGTCCAGGCCACCACCTCCCGTTCATCCTGGCCTTCCAGATGGAACCCACGGCGCCCGGGAGGCCTTGGTGATGAGCACGTCAAGGTGGGGAGCACGCTGGAACAGTTGCTGGGAGCCACTTTTCGGCAACTAGTGGAGTGAGCCGCGAGTGTCGACGCGCACTCGTCCACGTTAGTACCCCCGAAAAAAAAAAAAAAGAGACCATGACAATGGACGGCATCTTGAGTCCCTTGCTTGAGACGGGTAGCACGGCCTGTCGGAAACAAGAACCACACGCAATGTGAGGCCAGAAACAGGGCGCGCGCGTATCCGCCACGCCATGCCATGTACACCCGCACTCTTTTGTGCTACCGCTGCTTGCTTGCTTCATCCAACGACCCCAGACTCTCCGCCTCACCCGAGGTGTGGGTGCTGGGAATGTGCCAAGTAGATGAGCTGTGGGGGGGATGATCCGAATATAGCACGCGTAGGTCGACGAATACCACTTTTCCTGGGGGATTGTTTACACTGCTAGCGAAAGAAGCATCGGTGACCAGCGTAGGGGTACATTGTGATATTCCATGGTGGCGTGCTGCTCTCACAACCCCGCCAGCCTGGTTGAGAAATTCCTCTTTGAGACAGTGCTCCCCCTTCTCGCCCATGCCCGCCCCAGATGTGGCAAATAATTGTGATGGGCACATTGCAACAATACACACAATGGGCAAAAAACCCAGAGCGCCGTGGCATGCCAAGTTGCCGTCATGAGTACGAGCTGATCATTTTCTTCCCGGGCCCCGGGCTTCCCGCTTTCCGTGTCTCAATGTCATGGTGCCATGACACACACCATGGTACTTCGTTCGTGTTGAAGGAATGGGCATTTCTGGAGATGGCTTGATTTGCCGTTTGCTGGGGACTTGGGCAGCTAAGCTGAACTGGGCTGGATTGGATTGGATTGGATTGGACTGGATTGAACCCGCCAGTTTGGCAACATATCATGACCCTACCCTCTGCTTTACGAGGTGCTTGTAATTACATGCGGTTCCTGTCGCCGTCCAATAGTCGTACGCGTCCCAGTGAGGCGCAGGGCGGCGACTGTTGTCTACCCGGAGGCTTCCACCCGAGGCGGGCCAACGCTATCGTGCGAGAAGATCCATCTGCCCTGTCCGCCCTAATCCACTAACGTCGTCGCCCTTGCTCATTGTCACGAGCCATGTCCTTTGCCGCGTACGAAAAGAGTGGGCCTGATCCGTCGTGGATGCCGGGCCCTGGCCCGATGCGTTGCGAGAAGCACATAGCACGGCATTAGCACGGCATGCCAAGCAGACATTTTTAACACGAGGAATTACTAGGCCGGATTATTGCATGGTTGGAGCTTGGACCGCCCGGGTTTGCAGTGCAGGGTTGTATGTGGTGGTGGGATAATTCCTTGGAAAACTTTGAACCCGGACAGGCTGATCTCTGAATACGACCCTTTTATCGCTAGAGCGTGGTAGGGGAGTCGGGGCTGGATGCGAGAGGGTTACAATGTTGAGAGGGAGCCGGATGGTGAGAATAATGGAGTTGGACCCAATTCGAAGCGGTAAATCCGCTTCTAAGATCAGGAACCCTGCGTCGATTGGGTCATCATCGCGATGCGTATACCGCGCGGAGCAAGAGAATGATGATGGCGGTGATGCGTGAACGCTGGCGACGACCGGGATCCATACCGACTATTTCTTTGGGTACTCAGGCCCCGATCCCCGTTCTATCCTCCGCTCGGGGAGGCACTGCGGCCGACTTACGTAGTGCATAGTGCGTAGTGCCCGGTGCGCAGTGCGTACTCGTCCGGCCACCGGTCACCAGCAGCCATGTGGCATGGCAGTCGGTGGATGGGGATCTGTAGGGATTAGGGATACGTAGGGATTGAACTGCGGTTGACGGATGGGGATGGGGATGGGGATGGCATAGGGATTGGCACAGTTATTAGTGTTCATGGGTCGGTGGGATAAGGGAAAAGGATACCTTTCTGCGTGATTGCCTGCCCGTATTATCGGGTCCTCGCTTCGTTTGCCCGTGACTTTTCTTTTTTGTCTTTGTCTTCTTTTCATTCCTCTTTTCCCCCTCCTTGCCATCAGCTGCGGTTGCAAAGAGCAACACCGGACCGTGTCGTAGTCCCTCTTTCAGATCTCGCCGCCGCTGCTCCCCTCGTCATCGACGTGCCGCTCGCTAGCTTGATCCATTTTGTCGAGACGAACTACCAACGGCGCCTGATTCCGACTCGGATCCCAGCTGGAGAAGGAGGAAAGAAGACTTTGAAACGAAACGATTCGAGACGAAAACCAAACAGACGCATTTAAAAAAAAGAAAGGATCCGAATCCGAAAAAGAAGGAACCTTCGGCGCCCCACGCACTCGCGCTCGTCAGATTTCAATCAATATCGAATCCCTCGCGCCCGCCCTCGCCATTCCTACCTTTACGCCCTTGACCGCCACGCCCTAATTATTCTATCACATTCGAGGCTTCCAGCTCAATTAATCGGCGACCAAATTCGGTGTTGACTTGGCGACGCTAGACGAACAGCAACAGCAAGGCGAATGTTTAGCAGGTGATTCCTTATCGCGCGAAAAACTGCAACCACCCAGTCACTCGTTTTTTCGCTGTAGAAATAAGACATTCAGGCACCATCACGATTGTCTTGCAGCTGCGATCGCGCCCGTTTATTGATTGGCTCAAACAGTAAACGGTGATTTGAGCGAGCTGTTCACGACAGCAAAAGCAAGCTATTCAGCGTAGCGCGGGACGGGACTTACATATCCCATCACATCACATTGCGTCTCCCGTTGCGGCATTCGCTCGGTTTCACACATTCACTCCGACAGCTCCGCCAGCTCCGCGTTAGCTCCAGGGCCAAGCTCCATTGTTGGCACAAGTTTTCTTTTCTCGTCAGCATCTGTTGTTCGCACCCCACTTGGCTCAAATTTTGGCGTACGATCACTTTGCTTTTGTGAGAATACGACGAGACGAAGCAAGAGAGAAAGATAGAGAAGCAGGACAATTTTTTTTCTCTCTCTTTCCTTGCTCAACTCATCCATTCCTCAATCCAGCGAA
Source organism: Calonectria hawksworthii (assembly GCA_020975415.1). Taxonomy (NCBI): domain Eukaryota; kingdom Fungi; phylum Ascomycota; class Sordariomycetes; order Hypocreales; family Nectriaceae; genus Calonectria; species Calonectria hawksworthii. Next base: position 212,023 of record JAHXZK010000001.1, on the reverse strand, counting down.
GGATTCTGCACTCAATCTTCAAGCAAAGGTTAGTAAAACGATGAATTGATTCCGTTGGATTCATTCAGCGCATTTCCTTATTCCGGATCATCTCCGTCATCACCCTCCATCATTTCCCCTCGATCCCAAAACCCATCCCCCCATTGGCATTCTGCTTGACACGGGATGACGGGGGAGCTTTGGACGGCATTCCCCTGCCCTTGAAAATACCCATCGCCCAATCTATCCGAGCACACTGAGCCACTCCCGAGCAGCCCGGTCCTTGTGTGGCCCTGTTTTTTTTTTCTCTTTCTGTTCTCCCTTTTCGTGTCCCCATTCGCCCAGAGACTTGGCATTTTCATCCTTTCAATTTTTTTTTCTTGGGCTGTTGCACGCTCCTCCATCCCACCCTTTGTTTTGGTTCCCTTGCTTTTGGACCAGTGTCTTCTGGCAGTCCAGTGCCTGCCTTGCCCTGACGTCTGGAGAGGTACATTGGTTATACCCTGTCTCTGCCCTTGCGCGCCTTTCCCAATCAATCACAAGCAGAGGCAACCCAGCAATCCGTCCCATCCACATCCCGGTTGGGAGGGCCCCTCTTCATCAACTTGCGCTGATTCACCTGAACAAGCACAGAGTCCAACCCATCCGTCGAGCTTGCCTAGGGCCCCAAGTCCACTCCCACGCCCATCACACACCCCCCAGCCCAGCGCAGACACTACGCTACGCTGTGCGCCAGGTACGCTCTCTTACACTTTCTGACAGAGGGAACCCGGCGTTCCTGTCCACTCCCTCCACCACCCACCCCCCCCTCTCGACTCAGGGCCGCTCTGCCAGACTTTGATCCGCACCGGCCCTCCCAAGCTTCAGCTACAGTCGCAGTTCCAGCCCAAAGCCACCGTCTTGTCCGACAAACCCCAGACAAACCCCCAGCCCAGTACTCCTGCTCAGCTCTTGTCCCACCCACCATCGCTGCCCGTCAGATTCTCGACCACGCTCGTTTCGTTTTGGTTTTGGGGCGTATACTCATTCACTATAGTGCATTGCGATCCAGCGCTCCCGACCTCCCGCCGCCGTTCATATCGCGCCGACCGCTGACTGCTGCCCACCACACCCCGGCACGCTGTCCTCCCGCTACGACTCTGGCGTGTCCCTCGTTGCTTCCACAGTCGCCCGTGACGCCCGTCGTCGTCATTGCCTGCCTCTCGTTATCAACACGCCGCGCCGGCTTCCCCGTCGAGAATAGTTAGATACATGCACCACTGATTCCATCTCGCCTTTTCAAGCCTCACCTTCACCGGAGCGCCCTGCTCGACGGCTTGCGATAATCGATATATCGCCTCCACTAGGCTTGTGCTTTGTCAATCCAGCAATCCCTTGGTTCCAGGACACACCCCCTTCGTGTGGCACCCACCAAGCCCCGAAGCAACGGGCCCATCGTGAGAGGCCGCTCCGCTAAACCCTCAGACGTGAGCCAGAGCCCACTATTCCATATTGGGGCCCATCAGAAACCATGGCGCCTGCATCGTCCAGGCTCAAGATTCTATCAGGTCCGTTGTCCATCCTCTCCTGCAATTCTCCCTTCATACCTTAGCTTGTTCCCCCCCAGTCGTGCCCCGGCACGTCATTACAAACCACACAGTCCCGCCCATTGTTCTTCTCCGTTTGTTCCATCGAACTTCCCCTCTTGTTACCTGCAAAAATTCGTCCTCAGCACGATCGTTTTTTATCATTACGACGTAGCCGCAGGTTGTTGCGACTGCGGCGTGCAATCCCAGCTGCACAATATGGACGACAGTGAGCTAATGCGAATTTGTTCAGTGGGAGGCAATCCCGTGTCGGCCTTCCTGTCATGGCGACTTCAGGCCACCAACGCCTGCGACGTGACGCTTGTCTGGAAATCGGGCTTTGAACATGTTTCTCAGTACGGAATATCATTCAAGTACGTGGATTCTTTTCATTTCGCGCCAATCTTTCACTGACCGGATATTTCTAGGTCTAGCGTTTTCGGCAACGAGCGATTCAAGCCGCGACATGGTACGTTGTATGACCAGCTTCCCCCCCAGCAATATACTGACAATCGCAGTGGTACGAAACCCAGAAGATGCCGCGCGTACCCCAGAAGGCCCCTTCGATTATGTCGTTCTTTGCGTGAAAGCCCTTCCCGATGTTTATGATCTCGCCGCCGTTATCGACTCCGTTGTCACACCCCACCACACATGCATCGTTATCAACACCACACACACTCTGGGCGTCGAGGCCGCCATCGAGGAACGATTCCCTACCAATGTTGTCCTATCTTTAGTCTCTGGTGCCGAAATCCAGCAGCTCGGCCAGAGCGAATTTGAGCACAAGGGATCGACCGATATCTGGGTTGGACCTGCCAACAAGAATGACAATATTTCTGCAAGCATTCAAGCCGATATGGCACAGGCACTGGCAGTGACACTTAGTTCTGGGCAAGTAGACTGCAAGGTGTCTCCCAACATTCGGCAACAGCAGTTCGAACGAGTAATCGGGTATGTTTCAGTATTTTAACCCTTGGTTGTCTCAGCTAACGAATAGTACAGCCCGATCTCCTTTCACCCTGTTAGTGTCATTTTTGAGACACCCAACCACGCCGTCCTCCTCGAGAAGGTCGGCGTGCGGGACCTTGTGACTGGCGTCATCGACGAGCTTCTTACCCTAGCTAATGCTAATGGCTGTAAATTTGATGGAGAGTTCAAGCAGAAGACGATTGATGACATGTCCAAGGCCACCGGAGAGAGCATAATGTGGCAAGACTATATCGCCAGGAGACCAATGGAGGTTGAGATTTACCTGGGCTCGCCCATCAAGTTGGCTCGCGACTCCAAGGTTTCTGTCCCTCGAATCGAATCCCTCTACGCCATTCTTCACAATCTGAACATTGTTAACCGAAACAAGCCGAGGGCGGGTGAAGCTCCTGCCATTCACCCACCGGGCTCCCCGACCGCTACCTCTCCTCTCCCCCCTCGAATGCCGTCGCAGAATGGTCACCGCCCCCCGATGATGAATGGCAACGGCATGCCGCCCCGTGGTCCCAGACCTAGAGGCTCTTCGAACCTCAGCCAGCACCGTGGCCCACCTCCTATGAACGGTGGCCCACCAAACGGTTACGGGCGGCTACCTCCTGCCATGAATAACATGAACATGAGGAATGGTGGCGGATCTCGGCAACCTTCGAGACGAGGATCTATGGAAGAGAGCAGCCTGGAAGAATTTTCGCACCTGGTCCTGTATGACAACATTCCTGAGGGCTCGGAACCTGGCAGTGATATGGACCACAACCTTCGTGATCGAGAGATGCATCTCCGACAGCGCGAGATGGCATTGCGTGAACAGGAAATGCGTATGCGCCGTGGACCGCCTCCTGCAGCTCGTCGTGGACCTCCCCCACCACGAAGCAGCAAGCAGGTTTTCGACGATGACGACGACGACGATGATGATTATTTCGACCCTACAGCAAACCCTGCTCCTCCGCTGATCGATCCCGAGAACTTCGATATGATGAGCGTGACTTCGAAGAAGAACCGAAAGATTCCAGGACCTTCTCCTGCTCAAATCAGACGGAACCCAGATGACCTCCAGCAACAGGGCCCCCCTCGCAGCGGCAGATTTAGACCCAGCTTCGGCAGCCGCAACCGTTCAAGCCAACTTAGCCATGCGCCTACCACCACTGACAACATCCTTGACGATCCTCTTCTCAATTATTCATCTAATCGATACGGTGCCGTTGACACAACGCAAATGAAGGCTAGCTCGCGCGCCAACTCACTCACCACATCAAGACTAGACGAGATGCAGTACGGTCCAGGCCCAGGCGGTCCCCCTGGAATGAACGGGGCATACCCTCGACGAACTAGCCAATCTCCTGGCAACCCATACAGCCCTTCTGTCCGAGGCGGCAGCCGACGTCCCTCTCCTCCCAATGGATATGCACCCGGTCCCGGGATGAACGGACGCCCATCACCTCCCAACGGTGTTCGTCAGCCCGTCCCTCATTACCCTCCAGGACAGGGCAACCAAGTGGCACCTCAAGAGGTTGAGCAACATGCCGGGGTGAGCACTCTCCCACAAAAGAAGCTTAGAAATGTTCGAAGTCTGACGGGTAGTGCGAGCGCTAGCGCGGACAGTGGTGAGTTCGACTCGGATCCGTCGGCACACAGCAGTCAGGGTAGTTTGCAACAGCGCCCTCCTATCGGAGTGCGATGAGCCAGCCAGGCGAGAATCACCGTACTTGATTCAACTGCCCGTCAACAATGTTAAGCCACCCCAACCGGCAGGGGAATGGACGCGAAGCCAGCTTGTATACCTGGCCAACGCGCTGCATACGAGTTTTTGTTGGGTATAATTCGCAATTATAAACTGGCTCAGCTCAAAGAAGTTGGGCCAACGCAGTCATACGACATACATCCAACGCGGATAGCGATTTCATTTTGTCTTGTTTTTTTTTTATACTCAGCTCCACAACACACGAGACGATACACGACACTGGGTCAGGGTCACTTTGGACTATTCTAGGAAGATGATGTCTTCATAATTCCTATGGACTCGGTACAGTCCTGTACATACACTTTGGAACGACAAACCCGAAATAACTTTTCTGGTAATATTGCATTGCTACCGGACTTCATGTTCTTTCGCTATTCAGCGTATAATTTATTATTGGGCCGTCACGAGTTTCGGATCAGCGTCTCCCTGTCTCTTTTTTTCCAGCGTACCGCGTGGGCGTCAACCAGCGAGCTTGAACCATGCGGGAGGCGTCATTGATGGAGACATGACACCGGAGAATTAGCGACCAAGATGTGGATGCTTGCTTGGGAACATTGCAGGTGTATAAAACCAGCCGTGTCTTTTGTTTCTGGTTTGAGTCCCCTCCGTCCGTCTATCACCACCTGTGGAAAACCAGGATGTGTTGATATGGCAAAGGGGGGGCTATGACAGGCATTGTTTTTTATGGCGGGACACAGCAATTAGACTATGGACGGTTTCTTTTTTTTTTAACTTTGTTTTGTTTTATACGGTTCCCATTGTTTTGTTTTGCGGATTGTTTTAGTGGGCGACAGGAAATCCCAAGGATGACGTGGCGAAGGAACATAGACAGCATGAAGCTACCTTACAGAAAAAATGGAGATGACGACGACTGATCAGTCCTCAGATTTCAGCGGTTGAAGATGAAGGAAATAATCCTTGGTTCAAAGTGAATTTGGGTGGTGTTGCAATTGAGAGCGTTGAACGGCATGGGTATGGGTGGTGGCTTGTTGGAGGCGTGTCTTGAATTGGATACGCAACTGAGCGATCCTTCCACGTTGGCCAGAAAATTCAATGTCAGTTTGGCGTCTTGAAAAAGCATAATGTATAGTACGGCTTAACGACGAAAAAAATCGAGTTCTTTAAACACTGTTTTATCAAAATTATCAGAGTGAAGGCCAAAATCATGAGCAAAATGCACCCGGTGTCCAGATTCAGAATCAAGAAAAAGTGGTGTCACTGTTTATCAATTTCATCAAATTTCTCCTTTATCTTGGTCTTTGGCCTATTTTCTTTTCTTTCTCGAACCTAATACGCCCGAAGCCCTAAGCGTTATCACATGCTGATGCATTGCCCTTGTTGCGGTTTGTTTGTTGATGTTTTCTCCCAAGCCCTTGAAAGATAAAGTGTGCACGGACCAGTCGCCTTAGCCTGCACACGGAGACGGCCCCTCACGACGCGACATGCAGCAGCACACCGAGGACTCTGGTTATACCATGTAGATTGCACCCAATTTGCCGTGCCCATCATTACCCGCTACCCCCAATTCATTTAACAGCGACAAACGACATCGCTTTACCCCAGGTGCAGCATCCAAGCTACCTCGCAGTCAGGCCTTGTCTCAGCAACTGCATAAAGGCCAAGCGCTCCCGTGCTCCAAACGAGCAGACGGTTAACTCGGATTCACGACCCAAAACCTCTCCGTCTCTAGGCTGCACCCGGTTCCAAACAAGCCTATTAATCAAGTAGGGAGCGAAAATGTCAACCCGCAATATCGGCGGCTCGCACATGCGGCAGAGCATGGTGTCGAGCGGCAGCGCTCTCAAGTCGAGACAGCTGGTGAGTCCCGAATGTCGCTTTCGAGCTGGCTTTTTTTGTTCAACTAATTTGCTGACACCGGGCACAAAAAGACACAACTTAACGCGCAGCTTGCTCAGTTGTCCGTGAACCTCTCGGATACAGAGAATCTTCTACGCATGACAAGCGTCCAGGCAGAGGCCATGAGAGGTCTAGGAAGCTGGCATGGTGGACTGTAAGTCTTTTTCTTTTCTCGTCCCCATCTTCATTCCGCCCCTCGTCTCCTCGTGATTCCTCTGTCATATAGAGCCAACAAGTATGAGGATATTTCTAACCTCGCGATCAGGTTCATGTCGGCGAGCAAAGTACTTGGAGAAGAGAGTGTCAAAGAAGCCGGGCAGCCAGGAAAGTAGAGCAATGCATGTTGTTAACTAATAATATATCAACGAAATAAACACACGAAAATGACATGGATCAAATTCACGAAATGAGTAATATTTAGATTTTGATGATTTTGTTTTTATTATTATTGATGTTATTGGGACTATAAAATAGTCGACCAACTAACTGGTAGAATTATGGAAGTCCGCTTCTTGAGATTCAGGGAGGAGGGCAACTTCTCCGTACACCGTTACATGAGCACGGATTGAATGTTCAGAGCTCTTTTAAGTGTACCCATATTTGGCTCATATGAAGCGTATGCATCGCTCTGTTAAAATTCTGCTCGCAGGCCACTGCTATGATTAAGATGATCGCGAGGCTGTGTCTTCAGGCCACGGTGAAATGTGTAATGACCCAATACCCAGAAGAACAACTTTCTTGCCACAAGAGTCATGCCATTGCCAACTTGGACTGGGGCCTGAAACCAGCTTGGCAGAATGAGAACAAGCGTTCAGCTTCGTGGCGTATTGGAGAGAATAGATTGCCTGGCAAGTTTGTTGTCGTCTCAGCAGAGCATCTCTCTGTTGTATATCTCACTATTGCGGTTGGTTATGGCTTGTCAGATAAATCCCAGTTGGATTCGGTTTCATGAAGCCGGGGTCGAGTCTTCCATAGTTTCATCTCCATTCGGATCCATCGTTTGTTGCACCTGCTCCCGAAGTGCTCGTCTCTTCTGCCTCGGGGCCCCAACGGGATACCGCTTGACATTTCCACACGTCTTGCATTGAATCTTCAGTACGTCGGCCCAAGGCTTTTTCCCGCCCTTGCTGGCGTTCTCCACGACAGAAGTGCACGACTGCCCTTCGACAAGCAGAGCGTCACAGAACTTGCATATCGTGCGCTTCACGGCTGAGCTTTGTCGAATCTGAGCCTTCAAGCTCACAGCTCGCATGTTAGATATCATGTGCCGGGACATGTTCTGCATCGTGGCGTGCTGGTCGGGTTTTTGTGCTTCAGCACTGTGCCCATGGCTGGTTGATGAATTTTTGGAGGCATCCGGCGCGAGGCGTTGCTGCTGAGCAGCAAGATATGTTGCTGCTTGGTAAAGATAAGAGGCCCTGGTGTAAATGTGCCTGTTCTGGACCCCTTGCGGGCCCTTAGCTTTGGCCATTGGATTTTTTTTCTCCTCCTCTTAGGATGCTGCAGCGATATTTGATTGTCGCTGTGTGACACAATGCTAACTTTGCAGAGACTCATCTGGAAGCACCGTGAAGGCTCCGTGCCGAAGTGTTTTTGGCACTGTATGCATTCAGCTGCCTAGCGCCTGTCACGTGGAAGGACGCGGCGCACGGGCCTTGCTGGCCTCAGGGCGCAGCGCGGCTCTTGCTTGTGTCTTTGGTGGCATCTCCTCCTCTCAGCCTCAACAAACAAAACCTCTTTCGAGTCTATCCCGGAACGAGTCCCAGGCTTCACGCTCCAGCATCCTCCCTCGCCAACCTTTTCTCCTTTCCATCCTTGTTTTGTGCCATCGCACCCACGCGAGGTACCTTCCACTCCCACAACAGCGCGCCAGTCCCCTCGGAGTCGCATCCCCCGTCTGCGCATCAGCCTCGTTTTCAGGCTACCGTCGCGACAGCTCTTGAATCCCCCCATCTCTAACCAACCCCAAACCATCGACAACATGTCCCACGAGGAGGATCTCATCGACTACTCCGACGAGGAGATCGGCGGCAACGAGACCGCCGCCACCACCTCCAATGGCAAGAAGGGCGAGCTCGCTGCCGGCAACAACGTCGACAAGAAGGGCAGCTATGTCGGTATTCACTCGACCGGTTTCCGTGACTTCCTTCTGAAGCCCGAGTTGCTTCGCGCTATCGGCGACTGTGGTTTCGAACATCCTTCGGAGGGTCAGTCCTGAAATTCTAATACCCTAAGTCATCAAATCTCCCTTCCCTTCAAGCGTCCGTCCATCTCGCAAGCAAGAAAAAAAAAGAATGGCCAATTCTTGCACCAACGTCGTTGTCATGACCGCCGAGCGCGTACCAAACTTGGACCTGAGAGACGGTCCCTGCATCCGCAATATCCGGGCGAGAGAGACCACCGGTGAAAGGTGGTCTGTCGCATCAAACAACCCGCACGTCACTATGATCGCGCTGAAGCGCGCGTGACATAAGCGGTTGGTACGAACGGATTGACACAATATTGGTGGACACGGATGAGAATTGCGCGGTCACTTGATGGCCCACGCAATATGCCGTCTGGTTGGCGGCCAAAATTGACGAATGCAACTCGCATCTCTCCTCAAGACATTAGCCTTGAAGTGAATCCGCTCGGCATTTCGAATTGCATTTCTCTGCCTCGTGAGAAAAATGCAAAAATATATACAGGCTAAGCTGCGACGATGGACGGACTCTTGACGCTACACCCGTCGTTCGTTGCTTCTTGGAAACAAACTCTAACATCGATTCGATCGACAGTCCAACAAACATGTATCCCTCAGGCTCTTCTCGGTGGTGACATTATCTGCCAGGCCAAGTCTGGTCTGGGTAAGACTGCCGTCTTCGTGCTTGCCACCCTTCAGCAGGTTGAGCCCGTCAACGGCGAAGTCTCCGTTGTCGTTATGTGCCACACTCGTGAGCTGGCCTACCAGATTCGTGACGAGTACAACCGCTTCAGCAAGTACATGCCCGACATCAAGACTGGTGTCTTCTACGGTGGTACCCCCATCAAGCAGGATGTCGAGACCCTTAAGAACAAGGACACCTGCCCTCACATCATCGTCGGTACCCCTGGTCGTCTCAAGGCCCTCGTCCGCGACAAGGCCCTCCGTCTTGGCAGCGTTCGCATCTTCGTTCTTGACGAGTGCGACAAGATGCTTGACCAGCCTGGTAAGTTTGGGCTTGTTCAGTGGACGTTTATTTGGTGACTAACTGCTTGGTAGACATGCGTACTGATGTCCAGGACGTGTTCCGCGCCACTCCTCAGCAGAAGCAGGTCATGATGTTCTCGGCCACCCTCTCCGAGGAGGTCAAGCCCATCTGCCGCAAGTTTATGCAGAACCCCACTGAGCACTACGTGGATGAGGATACCAAACTCACCCTCCACGGTCTTCAGCAGTACTACATCAAGCTTGAGGAGAAGGAGAAGAACCGCAAGCTCAACGAGCTTCTTGACGAACTCCAGTTCAACCAGGTCATCATCTTTGTCAAGAGCACCGTTCGTGCTACTGAGCTTGACAAGCTTCTCCGAGAGTGTAACTTCCCCTCTATCGCTGTCCACTCTGGAGTCAGCCAGGAAGAGCGGTATGTTTAATTTCCTATCCCTACATGTGGGTCCCAGATCTAATGTGTCCTTAGTATTCGTCGCTACAAGGAGTTCAAGGAATTCAAGAAGCGTATCTGCGTCGCTACCGATGTGTTCGGTCGTGGTATTGATATCGAGCGTATCAACCTGGCCATCAACTACGATCTGTCCAACGATGCCAGCTCCTACCTTCACCGAGTCGGTCGTGCCGGTCGATTCGGTACCAAGGGTCTGGCCATCTCCTTCGTCAGCACTGACCAGGACCAGGAGGTCCTCAAGGAGATTGAGAAGCGATTCGAGGTTGCTCTTCCGTAAGTTTTTTACACTCAGCTTCCCTTTTTTTAAAGACAAAGACTAACGCTACTCGATAGTGAATTCCCCAAGGAGGGTGTTGACGCCAGCACCTACATGGCCTCTTAAGGTGCCGGTTTGCGTTTAGGGAATATTTTTGCTACAAGATGGGACAAATGCTTTCGCCGCCGGGCTCCCGAGGAATTTTGGGAAGCGAAAGAATGGTATCAAGACATTGACGGGGCGAAAAGGAAAAGTTGCGAAATTTCCGGCTTTGCTTGTATTGAGTCGTTATATGAATATGTGAATCTGGACTAAACTGTCTATGCCCCTTGTGATGTGATGGCAAATTATGTTTGAACTTTTTTTTTGTTTTTTTCCTTCTTGAACAATGGATGTCCCAGCCAGTGTGCACTTACAGCCTAAAACAAAACATTTACCCTTTTTTGAGTTTGAAGCTTGTGTCGGTCTGACACCTCGTGACATCGTGGCTGTCTCATACGAGCGGTTCAATTCGGCTCAACTCTGTGTCATCGCCAGACAAGTCACGCCGATATGCTGCACGCGGATGGCAGATTTTTTTTCTTCTGTTGCTCCTTCCATCCCTCTCTACCCGTCATATCGTGCCATGCCATGCCGTACCCTCCCTTTTACGCAGCGGTATGACGATAGCTCACCGATGATTGTGTTCAGCGCGTATAGGCCCATTGGCATGTTCGTGGCAGTGCGGCTGAGTCGGTAAGAGAGAGAGAGAAAAAATAGATTGCTGGCTAGATCGCTGGCTAGTTTACTTGCTTAGGTGGCAGGCTCGTTTCTTCGTTTGTTGAGGCCAGGCAAAGTTCCAGGCCTGGTCTATGGGGGGAGCTGTAGAGTCTAACATTGATTGCGTTGTCGTGTTTTGATGCTTTCCATCATAACAACAACACCGCAACAAACACAAAAAAAAAAAAAAAAAAAAAGGGTCTGAGAATAGGTCACGTTTACGGAAAAAAAAATAACAGCAAGCTTAGGTCGGTGACATGCCACTTGGTTAGTTTTGGATTTGTTGGGGTCTAGTTATTCTACGTGCCTCTATTCTCGTGGACACCCCCCTCCATGGCTCCTCTGGCACTCCGTCTTTTGACTTCTAGCGCGTGCAGTTTCAGTTCCAGTGTAGTGCAGGACTGGATGTTATTCCAGCAAAGTCTCACACGCTTGACTGGTGACACGTTGTGGCATCAAAGCTAGTCTGTGTGATTCGCGGATCTCTATGTTTTTTTTTCTTGCGCATGGGCGCGACGAATGATTCAATGTCTAACACAACACCCTTCACCTGCATGTCAAGACGCAGGTCCATTCACAATAGAGAAGATCACGTCCGAGCCAAAAATGATCCGCTTAGTTTAGGAAGGAAAAAAAAAAAAGAGCCCCCGCCTATCTCCAAAGCCGTCTCATAGTGTCCGTATTCGGACTATGTCGTCGAGTTGGTTACCCTAAACCTGTCGGTCTGCCCGAGCTGGGCTTGACCGCTCACCGTATTATAAACTTGTAAACGAAAAACACTTGGGTTAGGTGCAATAGTTGCTGCATCGGCCCAATAAAGCTGCCCGAGGTTGGATTCCGAATGGTTCCCTGTCATCTGCACAAATCAGCCAACAAGCTGGTGCATCATCTCGCTGTCGTGGCCGCAAGGCTCAAACCCGCCTTGCCCTGGCTGTAGCCATTCATGTATGTCTTGTCTTGCCCCGCCCTGGCACCGAGAAGATGCATGCATGATATTGGGTTAAAGGGGAAGAAGAAAAAAGAAACCACTACGGAGCCAGTTCGGCGTCTGATCGGCGGGGGAGAAGCAGGGCGGACTTGACACGTTACTGCTTAATCGAGAGTGCCCAACGGGTGAATGACACCGAGCCCGGCCACCACTTGGATCCTGGATCGACAACCGCCGCCACACACACAGCCAATGATTCACATTTCGCAGACAGGCTTTGGCTTTGTTCAAGCTGCCATGGCGAGTCTACCTCGGCACCCGCACTACCGAAAGGCGAAGAAGGCGAGCGTATTCATCCCGTCTTCATGACACGCAGGGGCGGGAGGGGGAGGCGGTGCTGCCCGCGTGGACTTTGAGTGGTTCATGCTAATTCGACGGGTGGCCATGCCATCCCCCTCCTCTTCTCCATTGTCGTCATGCGGGGGGGGGGAACACTCGTCTGAGGGGAACACGGTACATAGTACGACAAGGCAATTTAGCTTCGGCGGCGGCGGAACCGACGCCTGGCAAGGAATACTCGTCTGGATTTCTAGAGACATCTCGAAAAATGCCTGATTTGATCGTGACCAGGCGTCAATCTTCTCCCGAATTCCACGGCGCCGGCGGCTTCCCCGCTTGCCTGGCAGCACCGGAAAGGATGAAACATTGCGCAGAGTAGGATTCGGTTGCCTTGCACCACACCACCACCACCAACCAACCCGTCGCTGCGAGTGCCTTGGCCGGTGCAAGTGCGGTGCGGTACGATGCGGTACGATGCCGTGCTTCTTCTAATCGGGCACTTCAGCTCATTCCTTCGTCGGGCACCTAACCTATCCGGGGAACCAACTTACCCTGGACTTCAGCCGGCTTAGGCAACCACGGTGTTTTTTTCTTTTTTTCTCATCTCACATCTCGTCAATCTGACGGTGAAGCCTGGTGGATCTCTCTCTGCTGCCAGACAGTTCCATACAGCCTTTTCATGCACGACACGCAAAAGGATTCCGTCTCTCAGTACCCCTGTCAGACGAGTGGGTGCCCAGCGTCCGTCTGAGATAAGACCGGGGCCTGCGGGAGGCGGGAGGCGGCTGGCTGAGCGCCTGGCCAGCTGCCTGCACCGCAGCACCTGGGACGCCAGTTGTCGGAGTGCTCAGTGTCATCACAATGTCATGATTGAGCGTGCCGGAGCATTGCCTGACCTGGACCGACTCCAGTCCTGCTTCTCCACGCCATTAACCTGGGGGAGAACACGAGAGTGATAACCCCGAACCAGGGATATGTGGAGTGTCGAGATACCGCGTGAGCTCTCGGTGAGTCAGCCACCAGCACGACGAGCACGACGTGAAGGCTGATGAGTGGGCCAGAACCGCGCGGCAGCAAGGTCCACTAGCAATGTGTAAGTGGGGTGAGAAGGACCCATGGGCCCGACCTTGAATGAAGCACGAATGTGTTCGATCTGTGACACGCTGCCTTGACTGCATAGACCATTCATTCAATGTGACTTGGCCACGCCGTTTTTTTTTCCTCATTGAGGGGAGCCTACCGAACTTAGGCGCTTCCTTCGACCCTGACGTGCTTAATAGGCCCGCAGGCTTTCCAGGCCTTGACCGTCTGGGCACGATACAGCGACAACAAAGAGCGTCACCGCATCAATCATAAACTCTGCCAACACTCTGCCAACACTGCCTGGGACCTGGCGGCGGTGAATCTCCGAGGCGACTTTGAACATGACCCTTGTGCAGATGAGGCGGAGAATAATAGACTAGGCACATTTGTTCACACCAGACCAATAAAACAAGATGAATTCACTAATGGTCCAGGGTAGGGCTGGCTGAGATTATTTGACTCATCCTGATGAGAACCCGGGAGGCGCCCAAAGTGGAAAGCCGCTGGTATCCAATGAATGAATCTGCCGGAGGGGACGGAGTCATCATGGTCGCCTCCAAGCCGGCACCCAAACCAGGTTCCCCCACCATTGACCAGGGCTTTGGGCTCCCTATCGGCGCTTGCTCATGATAATGATGAAAAGGTTGAGCAAAGAATTACCGCCTCATGCCAAAGCGTATGCATACCAAGGTCGCCATCATGGCAACCTCATTTCCCAGCCATGACGGGCACTTGCGTCTTGATGCTCGGAACCGGCCAATATGGGCAGACAGATTGGATGCTTACACCGGGCCGGATCCAATCAGCACACTCTGGCATGCCATAGGAGCGGGGAACACTCCGCTGCAGCTTCATGAGCGGCTCCTGCTGCGCGTTCTAGACGGAAGTGGTGTGCAAGGATCGAAAGGTGCCATGTAATGATACTTTGTCCATGCCGGACTTCACACCTCCAGTCATTCATTCCTCAGCGAGTCGGGTCTCCATCACCCGAGGAAGCCTATCCGGACTCGAGGCTGGGCTTGGGCTTTTTTTGGTGCGAGGTTACACGCCTGTGGCGACAGGTTCGCATACATACAGCACACGGACTCCTTCATCCACGGCAGCACAGGGAGATATTGGATGGCAAATTGCAACCCTGCGCGACGAAAAGAAAGACACAACCCCTACCACCTAGCAGAATTGGTGATGGCGAACCTGTTCTCTCGGAACTGTTAGCAGCCCGGGTACCCGGTGGAGTCTTGTCCGCCCCCAATTGCCGAAACGCATTGATCACTGAGGCGGTGGCCTGGGGTGCTGAGGTAATGATTTGTCCCAAAGTACCTCCCACTTTGCCGGACGCGTCTCGTTGGTACCAGGGAGAGTCGCGTTGGTGCAAGTGTCCGGCGGGCGGTAGAGACCAGTACATGCAAGTCACGTCCTCGCTATCGCGTTAACGCGAAGGAGATTGGGGCCTCGTTAAGGGGTTGGTAGCGCAGCCACATGGTGGGCGCACGGGCCATATGATGTACTGTGCGACAATGGGAGAGTGGAAGGGGTCGCGCGGTTGAGCTTCGAGGGGATCGCACACGCAATTGTTCCAGTGTGAGGCAGGTGTTGGGATGATCCATTCAGGATAAGAGTGTATCACCAGTGTAGATTCAATCATTTTGCATGCACCTGGTAAGATGAGAGAATAGGGGCCGCGCATCTCTGTGCCATGCGCCACGGCGGTTTAGCCATGCTCATCACTGTCGCAAGGGCCTCGAGAGGAATCAAGAAAATAGACACCAGGCAGAATTCACCCCTCAGTGCCGCGGTGTATCCGGGCAACTGAAGTGCAATTACCAACTTCTCCCGAAATTGGTCGTGCCCTCGCCACAAGAAAGATAAAGATGTGGATGCTGGTGCCGCAAGGTTGCAAAAGCCTTGTGCCCAATTTTAGATGGTCGTTTGCGGATAATGGGCTGTGTGCTTCTGCTTGCCGGTCGCTTAAGGTAATTATTGAGTGAACAGCCTCTTTTCCCCATACTGGATCGTGTTCATGCTCGGCAGATAGCCGCCTTCAACATCGGACGTCAGGGTTCAGTGGCAGTGAAAACTAAAAATGGACAAAATATACTGCCTTTGTTCGGCGGCGAAGCACATTGCGTGTCGGCTGGCGACGGGGCTGACGAAGCACAATTGAACAGTCAGTGCAGGGCAATGTGTGAGGTCATAGCCGGACTGGCCAACGGCTGCTCCGTGGCCTTGGATTAACAATCGGATGGAGACAATGGCGAGACTCTTCGGGAATTTGCGCACATCGACCGCCAGCTCCGGGAGGCAATCAAAGAACGACCCTGGTTCAAGGGTGCTAATCTTTATCGATCGGGCGCTGTGGTATGTTTTTTTTTTCCCTTTCCCTTTGCATAGCATTTCGGGAGGCGACCTGTGGCGAGAATTTGCTTGCATCCAAGCTTTTCCCCTCCCATGTGGTGGGTGAGTGCCTGGTACATGGCTTCTTGTATCATGTTACATATGTCGGTGTGTACTAGACACATTGGCCATGAGGGCGATGGCGCGCTTCAATGCTGGGCGGGTTGTTGAGACAGCCTAAGCCTCTCATATCCTTCCATCCATCCATACACCCATCCATCCCGCGCACCCCGGTAACATCGGGAGTAGGTTCCCAGACAGGACATGTTTGTGAAAGAAGAAAAAAAAAGAGATTTCCCCCTTCCTTTTTACGACCAACGTGTATCATATCGACCGTACCTGGCCATGACATGTTGGTCATGATGAACTAGTTACTGTCTCGTGTGTTGCGGGGTCCTTGAACCCTGGAAGGCTGAAATGTCGGGTCAGCAGATGTCAACCTCACGGATGCCCCTCAGCAGGCTGAGAGAGGATTTTAGGCACAGGCGAGGGGTATCATGGTTCCCCGTCAAGGCAAAATCGTCATTCTGGCCAAGGCACAGGTTCTAAGGCGGTGGCGGAGACAAAGATGGTGGAGGTGGAGAAGTTGAAGTGGAGGGCCAGAGGGATCAGGAAGAGTCATCGCTCATCACCCGTCAGGCCAAGCCCAGTTCAGCCAGTTGGGCGAGTGGTCGACCCAGAACAAGCCAAGTCTGGTATCTCCTCTTGGTTGGGCTACTCGGGATGGACCTGAAGGTTTCCCCGGCAGTGTAGTGCAGCTCTACACGACACTGGATGCTAGCTAGGGTGAGGGAGAAAGCCGGAGCATGCAAAAACAGTATGCTGCTAATAATATTGATTGGCAATTTTTTGTGTGAGCCATCGACAGCTGGGCTAGGGAGGGGAAGCGAAGCGCACAGGAGGGTTGGGAGGGTGACCGGGGTGGTCGGGAGGGCAGGGATGCGCGAGACGCACGAACTGGCTGGCGTGTGTGCGTGCATGTGTGTATCGGTGCGTGAATGTGTAGGAGACGTGGTGGAGATGGCAGCAGAGTGCAGCCGGCGTGTGAGAGGTGGTGAGGTGTCGGGTCCCTTCCATTTCACCTGCAGGAGTGTAATATGGAAGGCAGCAGCTAGCAATCAGTGATGGCCCCCACGATTGCCGGGGCGCGTTTCCCCTTGACCTGGTGATGGAGAGTTCTATCTCGTCCTGGGATGCCATCGTGAGCAGCCCCCAAGGTGAGGGACGCTAAAGGAGCCATGGTGAACTGCACACGGGCTCGAGATGGGATTTTTTTTCCTGGTCATCCTCGTGGTGTTTCGTCGCTGCCACATCTCCAGCGGCGCCCCCGGGTATGTCAAGGAGGGGCAAGCACGCTTTCTCGTCGGCCTTCTAGAGACGGGGCACGCTGGGGGAGGGTCCGCGACGCACCCTGACTGGCTCCAAACACCCTCACCAACCACACTCGAACTCCACGTTGGACGCTGGCCGACCACTGAGAATGCCTGGGAGAGGCGTCTCCACGCTGTCACGGAGCTGTCCAGTGAGGGAGAGGCTCGGGAGCGAAGGGGGGTGGGATGGTGGAGGTGAGGGGGCAACGCGCCGCTTGTGTGTGACAAGGCCAATCAGGCGGCGTCAAAATGCAGGAGTCGAAGGGTGCTGGGCGTGCTGGGGCCGTCGGGAGCGCTGGGGAGCGTAGCCCTCTCAGTGGACTCGCAGCGGCGTTTTAGCGGGGGCCTCAGTGGCCCTGCGAGCTTGCGTGCGTGTGGCTCGCGCTGGCCCGTCCTGGTTCGTCCAAGTCGTTTTCCCTGGTCTGGGTGGTGGTCGACTCTGGATCCTCTGGTCCCCTTCAAAACTATGCCATGGCCCGCCCTGCCTCGATCCCGCCTTTCTCCCCATCGAACTGCATCGCCGTCGCCATCATGTTCGAGTCCGCCCTCTAAATCCGTCCCCAGCGACTCTCGAAGTCTGCTCTGGATCTGTATTCTCTCCACTCCACGGCGTCTTTGCTTGTTTGTTCATCTCAGCTCAATCTCATTCTCATTCCCATTCTCACTCACCCCTCATCCGTCTCCTGATCCCCCGGGAGTCGCAGCGGCATTGACTTGCACCTTGCGACTTTTTGTGAGAGGAGCCACTTCTCTCGCACTCACCACACGCGCTCGCCGTCCTCCGCCACGACCCTTCGCCCACGAGCCCAGCACAGCCCGGGTCCAGCCCAGTCCCTCAGCCCAAGGCTACCACCACTGCTTGTTACCTCATCCTTGCCAGGCCTAATCTAAGCACCGGTGCCCAGCAAAAAAGCACACAGTCACCCGCTCTCTTCCAGGCACAGCACAGGCCCACGCCCCAGCACCAGTGCCCGACTGACTGATTGTGACTCTTCCACTGTCGCCATCCACTGACTCTGCTCTGTGTCCTCTCCGGACTCGCTGGCCTCTGCTTCTCTCACTGGTGTTACTCACCTCACCGGTCTCCTTTCATCCTCATCTTTGTTTTTCCCCATCTCCCATCACGTTCTCTATTCTATTTTTGCGTCTCTTTGTCATTTGCATTCACGCTCCCTATACTTTCTTTCTCTAGGCTTCTGCCCCTCTTCGCCACACCCGTTGTGACGAGGGTCTTGGTCATTTTACCCCCCGGCCCAGGCTACCACCGCGCACGCTCTCTCCGAGATCGCCAGTTGGCAGCCACCTGCCACTCCCCCCGCTGTCGTTGCTCGGTTTCGCCACCGTGCAAGAG
Source organism: Calonectria hawksworthii (assembly GCA_020975415.1). NCBI lineage: Eukaryota > Fungi > Ascomycota > Sordariomycetes > Hypocreales > Nectriaceae > Calonectria > Calonectria hawksworthii. Next base: position 193,776 of record JAHXZK010000001.1, on the reverse strand, counting down.
TCACAAACCCACCACGCCAGGCTGTCACCACCACTGACGCCTCAAGCCTCGCCCCTAAGGCCACCTTCTAAAGAGTCACCCTCTTGGCCCGTTTAATAAATACTCACCACCCTCGGTCCTGTTCTTTCAGCCACACCAAGAGTCTTGCCGCATTGTACCTGCATAACACGATCAACGGCTTGATCCTCTTCGACCACCAACCCCGACCGCACCACCAACCACAACAGCTTCATCGTCCCGCCCCGATGGTAGCCTTGTTCTAGGCCACCCGCTTCCAACTCCTCGAGCTTCGAAGCATTGTCGCAATGCCTGTTGCAACCTACTATCTTTCCCCAGTCGCCGTCTTCGCTTCGTCTTCCGGTCTTATCCTTCTTGTAATCAAGTCGCCTCTCGACTCGCTCGTCTAGACGCCCTCTTCTTTACATCAGCGGAATTACTTCGCCACAGCCTACTGCACGCTGTTGTGAAGTTACGCTACTCGACTCGGAATTCGCGAATTGCTCACCGGTATAACCACGATTTGATTGGTTGACTTAGCCGCAGACGGCGACTGGATATCATCCTGGCTTGAATTACCCCATCAAGCCTAATCGTTTCTATAATAACTACTTTCAAGATGGGTTGCGACGCGCAGATTTCGCCCGCCTCCATCCTCCCCACCTACTATGCGCCCTACAACAGCTCGCTAGCCGGATCCGCCTCCACATCCACCACCTCTGTTTGGTCCGACACGGGTTCCCTCTCCTCCGACGACACATCTATTTCCGCACACTCATCCGACTCTGATTCTTGCGAAGCATACAGCTTCTCCAAACAGCCAAGCTCTGTTGACAACGCCCTCAAGTACCGCCGCCGCGCCCACCCGATCCAGTCTGACGCGGTTCCGCTGGAACAGCGCCAGAACCCCCGACGAACTTCGACCGGCCCCCGTGCTGCCTGCCCCCCCGCTCTGGTCCGACAGTCCGATCGCAAGGTCAACTTCGTCGATAGCCTTGTTGGTATGTTCTAACTCGACTCTCACCCCACCATGTTCTCCCGCTTAGCCTTTACCCTTGCAGATTCATCGACCCAGATCGTCGAGGCCATCTGGCCCCTCTCCTCGGTTGTATGCCGAAACGAGCTGGGAAGCAAAGCCGTTCTCCCGCTGCGCACCTTTATTCAAGAGACGCTGCGTCGATCGCGGACTAGCTACTCGACCCTTCAGGTCGCTCTGTACTACTTGATCTTGATCAAGCCCCATGTCCCCAAGCACAACTTTACTACTGAGCAGCCCGACGACCGCCATGCCGACCGTGCTCTCCAGTGCGGCCGCCGCATGTTCCTGGCTGCTCTGATCCTGGCCTCCAAGTATCTCCAGGACCGTAACTACTCTGCTCGGGCTTGGAGCAAGATCTCTGGACTGAACACTCAAGAAATTAATCAGAACGAGATTGCTTTCCTGCTCGCCGTCAACTGGAAGCTCCACATCGCCGATGAGGTGTTCCAGCGATGGACCGAGATCGTTCTCAAGTATACCCCTCCTCCCAGCCCCCCATCTCCTGGTGGTATCTCTCAGACTGTGTCCCAGCAGGTTTCTGATTGGAAGCAAATCATCCTGGGTCTCAACACGGAGCTGACAAACCTTGTGGATTTGATTCCCGCAACCCCTGTCACCTCCCGCTCCAGCGATCTTTGCGCTTTGTCCCCTCGAAGCATCCTCAACCTTCCCCAGGAGACCCGCACTGGCCTTGGCTACAGCACTGGAGAGCTCTCCTCCGCTCCCAAGGCTTTTGTGGCACCGGCTATGAGCCTGCTGCCTACTCCTCGACCCAGCCCCCACACCAGTGGATTCTGCACTCCTGCCGCGAGCGCTGCTTCCACGATCCTGGGCAAGAGCTCGGCTATGGGTATGGCGATGGCTCAGGCCAACACCACCAACGCTTCGCACTTCTTGGACCGTCTTCCCATGTCCCTCACTTCATCCCCTCAGAGCTACTGCCCTGCTCGTCGATCCTCCCTCGCCAACTCAGTCTCGACTGCCTCCTCTCCCGAATCGATGATTTCGGATTCTTCGCGCTCCTCGCGCTCCTCCTCCATCTCATCTGCATCGTCTCTCGCTAGCGCGACCGTCAGCAACAAGCTGAGTATGTCGTCGCGATTCCGAGCTATGAAGCAGAGTAACGAGAGGCTGAGCCAGAAGCCGACGATCCCTTCAGTTCCCGAGGACTACGACGAGCGCTGTTTTACCTCGTCTCCTGAGTCTTACACCGGCCCGGTTGGTAAGCTCGGAGACTTGTCGCTGGAGACTCCTCTGGCAAGGCGCGAGCAGGAACTCGACGAGATGGCTCATGACCCTGCGTCAGATGCCGCTCGAGCTCTTCAGGAGCTGCAAAACTACCGTGCATCCACTGAGGTTCCCGTGAAGACTGGCACCAAGCGCGGCCGCACCGCCTCCATGGACAACTCTCTTCAGGAGAACGTCCGCGAGATGCTCAGCGGCCGCTACTACAGCTCGGAGCGCACTGCTTGGCGTGATACGTTGGTTCGCCCTCGAGGTGTTGCTTCCGGGGCGAACCTCCAGGTTCCCGTTCCCAACTTCCCCGGCTCTCAGAAGCGGGTTTGTTGTTCTGCTGAGGCAGCCCAGGGCTACGAAGTTTCGTCAGTCCACCCTGCCATTGGCATCCGAGGACCTGGAATGTGGGAAGGTATTCTCAATTAAGTTTCGCAATCATCAACATGTTGGCCTTGATAAGCATCAATCCAACATTGTTATCCATCAACCACGCAAATACAAAAGCCCTTTTTGACATGTGAAGAATAATGTGGAAACAAAAATCTATTTCCTTTGTCAAGAAATCATCGATATCTGGGAGGCCGGAAAGAAAGGAGTCTTTTGCCAATGGGGGCTTTGATACCACCATCTTGGAAGCGTCCATCCTTGCTCGTTTAGCAGGTCGATGGTGCCCAAGATCTGGGGCCAAAAAAAGCGTGTTCTTGCTGCATGCATATCCAGGATCGGGCATCAGGAAAGGAGGGGAGATGGCGGCGAAGTCATTTTCGAAGAGGGCGGTAGGAAGGTGATGAATGTGGATCTTGTACGACTAAGACACCTTTTTGCTTTTTTTGTTTTGATATTTTTGTTGCTTTATACATGGCATCGTTTTGCGTTACTCGGTCCAGGATTCGAGATGAATCTGGACGCGTTGGTAATCTGGCAACATGCCGAATGGGAGGGAGGAAACGGAAAGAGAAACGGGGGGGAGTAATTGGTTTTGGTTCGCCATGGAAACCGAGCAGACGTGAACAGCGACGACCGAAGTGCAACGCGCTCGGCGTCCGAAGCACGGAACTGTATGGCACATATTCGGTTTCTCGCATCAACTGGAGTTCAAGTTGCCTTTTCACTACAACCAGACAAGGGTCAAAAATCTGCATGATGTCTCTGACAAGACAGCCAAGGGCTTGAAAATCCACTCGACCTCGTCAAAGGCAGACTTTGGGAACTCTACATGGCAAAGACTACAAGTTTCGGAAGCGGACTTGAGGAGCCCCGGAATGATCTGAATTGAGGAGAGCGATAACGCTATGGCGAAATCTAATAGCTAGCTTGAAACAGTCCTCGCGATAGTGGACTCGTTGCGGATTCATCTTCCTTAGAAAACGAAGTCTGAAGAAGACGTGGCGCGCGAGAAAAGCAAGACAAGCACGAATATCAAAAAGCATTATGCTTAAATCACATACTATCTGATGACTTACAAGTGTTACCGGTACTACTACTACTACTACTGTTGCTGCTACTGGCACAAACAAACAATACTGGCATCGAGCCAGCATTCTTTCTCAATATTGGATTTTTACCCACACCCCGTGACTATTTGTGACTGCAGAGTCGAGCAATTACAAGCTGGCCTGTGGTGACCCCCCGCCGATGCCTGCAAGGCTACCAACAGGACCGGATCCATGACAACCTGGCCAGGTCAAAGGAGGTGGTGTCCTCGGATGCCTGGCTCTCAAACATCCGGGTTCTCAACCGGGTCCATATCGATCACGCCAGAGATGGAAGTGAGTCGAGCACCGGCCCACATGGTGATACCGAGCGGGCGGTTGCAAATGACCCGAATGAGATGAAAAAAAAAAATCTCATCATCATTCCGTTATGTTCCCGGCATCGGAGTGAGGGAACCGGGCAGAAACGGGAGCTCGATTGCTCCTTTCGTGGTGGTGGTGATTGCTTTTGCCTGGCTGGTGCATGCGCGGGGTGTGAGTCATTCAGCTTGGCCGTGCATCTCACGTTTTTTTTTTTTTTTACCCGCCGTCTTGCCGCTTGAGGTCGGGAGCTTGCCGTATGGGGCAATTGGTGGCAAGGAGGGGATGGTGTGTGAGGGAGCCACCCCAACATACTGAAGACGAGACTTCGTCGGCGCCGTGGGAGACGGAGGCTGTGATGCGCGACTGGCTAGATTGGCGCTGTCATGATATTGGCCATGTGGGCTGGCCGGTTGAGTTGGCCCGCCGGTTGGTGATGACTCTCGGTGCAGATGCGAAGGTGTGAGTGGGGAGATAGGTAAGGATGGGCGTAAGTGTCCGTGAATACCAAGGGGGGTGATATTCCCACACGGGAATAGGTAGGTGAGAGACGAACGCCAAGTGTGCCATGCCCATGCCGCACAGTATCATGTACATACCACGGCCTTGGATGCGTAGTGGCTTGTTCCGTGACGCTATTCCCACATCTAGTTCCAGCCATGTTTCTCCCATCACACACTCAGCATCTGCTTTGAGGCCTACCCCGATGTAGACAAAAAACCATCTAATACTCTGGTCAAATGAGACACGACTATGATGCATTGGTTCTCCTTTTCCCCCCTTCACTGATTGGAGCCTGGCTTGTGATCACGCTCAAGTACGAACGGGGGATCAGGAGGCGTGTATCACCATCCCCCCCACCACCCACCAGCACAGCACCACCACCACCACTACTCAGGCTTGAGGGAAATGAGCCGAAATGATGCATGATGGATCGAGAAAAGATCGTGGCCGGCCCGTAAGCTGTTCGGGGCCTTTACCGAGTGAGCAGCACGCCGGAAAACCAGGGCATAGGGCAGCCGAAGGGGGTAATACCACCATGTCCGGCCGCTCGTGTTTGGGCTCAGCGGCGGCCGTGACTAACCGGCCACTTCGGCGAGCTGAATATGGCAAAAAAAGGGAGACACCGTGACAGGAGATACGCAACATCACAGAGAAAGAAAGAGAAAGAAGAAAAAAAGCTTGGAGGAATAGCGTTTGCCGTACTGGTGCATCCATCCATCCCTTCGTGTACACCACCTCCCTACTGCTGCAGGCTGTACAGCGTTGCTCTTGTACAGCTCAGGACAGACATGATGCAACACAGCCACCCCGAAATTTCTTGCCCAACACAACCTTGTGTTCTCCTCACCAGGTCCCCCGCGCGCATTCCTCCCTCCCTGTTGCAATCGAGATGCACAGCTAAGCTCGGCGATTGGGGAGCGCGATTACGAGCATGCCCGGATCGGTCGGGGGTGCGGGGTGAGGACTTTGGACGAGGCACCTTGTGCATCCTATCATGCGCGGTGCCGGTTCGACCGTGGTTGTTTTTGACGTGTTTGTCGTAAGATGGCACCCCATGTGAATTGTGGCTGGCTGGCTGCCGTCTTTTTTTTTTTGTTTTTGTGACGTGTCGTCGGATGCTCTGTTTGTTTGGGACGGAACTTGCCAGTGATACAAGAGCAGGGTCAATCTGACGGCATTTCACAGTTGGCATCATCCGCAAAGGGGGAGAGGGGGGAGGGGTTACACCAGATAATTGTTATTGAAAGAAGAAAAAAAGAGAAAAATTAACTAAGATAATCCATTGATTTTCCACTTTACGAGCCTTATTTGGTTTTACCTCAGCCTTGGTACAGTGTTCAGTATTATATAAGACCCAGATGCTGACACATTGTCGATCTTGGGATGGGTGAAGCTGCCGGACATGTTCCCGACTTTGGGCCAACATCATTTTTGGCCTTCTTAGATAGATAGGTATTACGACAGACGACACCCCCTGCAGGGAGCGTTTGCTTTCAGTGACCCTCCAGGGGCATTCTCGTGAGCCTTCCTTGTAAACTTGGCAATAGCAACAGCAACCGACAGGAGGAAAACAACAAAGATGCATCTGCATAGCATGCGTTCGCCGTGGAGATTCCGTCTAGCCAAGTCGTCAATCCATGATGTTCGTGCACTTCGTAGTATAATGTTTCGATCCCATCTCGAAGCCAGAAGATGTCGTCCACCCCGCTTTATGTACGTATACTCCTTCTACCTTTACCTGAGAAAAATAAATCAAGTATGTTAATTTATTTTTACTTTATGTTTACCTTAGTGTCAAGCCTCGTATCCATCATACATGAGGAAGCTGCTGAGTGCTGTCCCAATCTCTCGCAGAATGGACCTTCCCGTGTCATTGTCGCCGCCCCATTCGACTCGTTGACGTATCCTGCGCATTTCATCTCTGACTATGTCCTTGGGGAGACCCCAGTAGACCCAAGAGCGCACGAGGCACTTGTATAGGAGGGTGTTGGGTTCAGGGGCGTTGATGGCGACATTGCGGAGGAGCTCTATGCGGACCTCCCAGGGAGGCGTCGGCGCGTACCCAACGCCTCCAAAGTTGAAAGCGCCGCCGCGCGCAAGCCAAAAAGCTCGGCGTTGTTTTTCATCATCCCAAGGCCCCGTGAGAAGGCTGACAGGCACGCGGGTCCGCGGATGAACGTCCCGGAACCCCCAAGGCTCGAAATGGGGCTCGAATGGCTGCCAGCAGAGAGCTCTCTGGTAATCGGCCTCGAAGCACTGGCGGGAATCGAAATGGTGAAAGCCGCCGTCAAAATCATGGTCGTCGTCATGGTAGTGATGCGGGATCCCGTCCTCACCAAGGTTCCAATCGATGCTGTGCTGATACCAGCGTTGCTTTGCATATCTGTCTGCCCATGTTTGCTGAGCCTGAAGGATAAAGTCAATCGTCACCCAGGGAAGTTCCAAAACGGCCGACTTTTGGTCATGTTTTCCAGTTAGCAAGCTGGGGGAAAGCTGTTCCAAGCACGGCAAGGTATGGATGGGGTATAAGACGCACCTGCAATTCGGGGTCTCCGCCGCAGACCCTATCTTCGGGATTCCTGATTGTCGGTCCGTAGAAGATGTCGTCCCGACAAGGAATTCCAAACCATTGATCCCAGGTCTCGTGGAAAGCCCAGATAAAAAGACGGAGGAGGGTGACGCGGCCTGATAGCTTGGCGCCTATGTGAGGCGCTGCCCGTGGTAATGATAGATTGGCGCTGTAGAGGAGAATTTTCTCGAGCAGCTCGGTGGGCAGAGAATCGAGAGAGGGGCGGAAGCGTGTTGATCTGTCAGCCAACACGGCGGAGAGCGAGCGCTTCATCTTCTTGGTCTCCGGATACTTGACACCGGCCCCGCGGCCCAGGGCTGAGGGCGGATTGTTGACGCACTGCGATTTTTGCCCAGTGGGTGCGGTTGAGGCTCCGTGTTTCCGTTTGCCTCGGATGCGGACGGGAGTGAGGTTTCCGACCATGAGGAAAGGCGGGGGGGAGATGTGATAGGGGTGCTATATCGACTAGGAGATGATGCGCATAGTCTCGTGCCAGTTTGGCCGTAGTTGGCCGCTGTTGGTTGTATGTTTGCTTGCCAGGAGAGACAGATGACGGGAGGAGCAAACAAACAAGTATGGCGCGCAACAGATTGAAATTAAAGCTGACGTCTTTGGTGTAAAACAATTGATAGGGCTAGAAAAATAAAACACGAACTTGGCTTGCGAAAAGGAAAGAAATGTACTGGTTGGACGGCAAAAGGTTTGGAGTTGGGCTCTATGTTCTAAGCAGGTGTGATGGAAGGATTGATCTCGCCTTGGTAATCCCAGTGGCCAGCAAAAGGGGACTCGCGCCTCTAGATGCTCCACCTTGAAACGTCCAACTAAAGTAAATCGCAACTTTAACATTCCGCACGTTGAGGGAAAAAGGGGCGTTTCTTTTATTAGCCCCTCGTTAATTGAAAAAAAAACCATCTCTCCATTTCCCTGTTGGAACTCTGCATCTTTCGAATTGCGACTTGATTCAGATGTACGATCTAATCATAGTAACATGTATACTTCCCTACCATGGTGAATGCCCTGAGTAAATGTCGACAACAGAACTACAACATGAAGCAAAATAAAATAAGATAAGTAATATCAAGAGTCCTTATTCGAAATATTGCCATTGGGGGTGTTATTCTCATTTATCTTGACTAAGAAGACTAGGAATTATGGCCTTTTTTCAATCGCATGTCGTATCCAGTTGTCTGGGAACGTGGCCCGTGCAGGGCCGACTGGCTTTCGTGGTGCAGCGCAAATTTCGGCCAACCAGACCCATGTATTATCGCCATGCAAATGCGACTGTAAACCCGCAACGCCAAAGTCTGGCATCGCCACGACGTTTACAGCTTCACTTGTCCGACCGCCACGTCCATGTCGACAACCGTCCCGCGCTCCCTGTGACGCGCGGTATCTTCTGCGATGCACTCCGCCTTGCGAACCCCGGTTCCGTCCCGCACGCTGCTCCGATTCCTGCGCTCACAATCCAAGAGAGCCTTCGTGACCTGCAGTCATGGCTCTGCACCGAGCACGATAGCCGTGGCGGCCCCTCGTCGAAGGACTCGAAGTTCCTGCCAGCCAGCGAAGACGACCTTCTGCGGACGCCGAACCGCGACCCCCGAAGCCCCATTTCTTCACCAGGACCCCGCTTTGCGACGATTGCGATCCCGAAACCAGCTCGCCATGCCCAAGGCCTTTTTCAGCACAACTTCTCCGCCGCAGAAATGGTACAAGTGGGATAATACCGACGAGGACACTCCTACATGGCAGGAACGATTGTGGGGTAGCTCGGCCAAGAAGGGCTCAAAGCAATTGAAGCCTGATGATCTTCCTAGCCACGATGAGTCCATGTTCAGTCGCCGCTCATTAGCGGCCAAGGCTGCCTCCGAACCGCGGTTACGTTGCACAGAGGTTGACGAGAACGGAAAGGTGATATTGGTGGATGGCGAGTTTAAGAAGACTGAACTTATTGCCAAGGTAGGTTATTGGCGACAGCGAGCAATTTGCCAAGTCTCAACATGATGCTGATGGAACTATTTGATAGTACGGTCTATTACCTCGAGATTTGCGCAAGATTGACTCTTCTAATCTTCCGCATATTCTCGTGCGACCCTCGGCCATTTTGTTGAACCTGCTCCATCTCAAGGTCCTTATCAAACATGACCGCGTACTTCTCTTTGATGTCTACGGTTCGAAGACGTCCTACCCTCAGTCGGCCTTTATGTACGACCTACAAGGAAAGCTGCAACAGAAGAACCCAGCCAACTCTCACGCTTCTGTCGGCCTCCCCTATGAATTTCGCGCCCTCGAAGCCGTCTTGACCTCGGTAACTTCAGAACTGGAAGCCGACTTCGAGGCAGTGCGCGAACCTGTTATGCACATTCTTAGTGAGCTCGAAGATGATATCGATCGACAAAAGCTTCGCGTGCTGCTCATTTTGTCCAAGCGAGTCAGCACCTTTGAACAAAAGGCAAAACTTGTGCGAGACGCCATTGAGGAATTGCTCGAGGAAGATGATGACTTGGCGGCCATGTATCTTACAGAAAAGGTACACGATCTGTACAGAGGCTTGGACGACCACACCGAAGTAGAGATGCTGCTGGAGTCGTACCACAAAATTACAGACGAAATCGTTCAAGAAGCTGGAAACCTGGTGTCAGGGATCCGAAACACGGAAGATATGTAAGGATATTATTGATGACTGGAACAACACACGATAACTAACAAAGACGCTAGTGCTCGCGCAATTCTCGATGCCAACCGAAACGCGCTCATGTTGCTGGATCTGAAATTCAGCGTCGGAACTCTTGGTCTTGCCATGGGCACTTTCATTGCAGGCCTTTACGGAATGAACCTCGAGAACTTCATTGAAGAAACCAACTGGGGCTTCGGTGGCGTCACGGGAGCCTCCGTCATCTTCTCGCTCGTGGTGTGCTGGTACGGTCTCACCAAGCTTCGACGAGTGCAGCGCATCAAGATGATGAGCGACGAGAGGCCGCACCTCCCTCGCGCACACGTCTACGGACCCGACGACCGAACCGCGCTTGGTCTCCTGGATGCTAGAAACCGGGAGATGATGCGCCGAAATGCCCTGCCCCGGCCGCCCAAGAGACGGTGGCTGTAAGGGCTCTCTTCTCTCTCTCTCTCCACTTTACTTTAATGTTACATAGCCATGTCCGGATTGATTGTACGATGTTGCGATACGATATATAAGCGGGCGTTCGTTCCTGAGGTCATTAGATGACGGGAACCGTCCTACATGTAGAGTAGTACCCGGGATTAGACACCCATCTCAATGAGGTTTAGAGCCAGGCAAAATATACCCCCTAGAAGATATAACATCATAGAGAACATCATAGAGAAGTCGAAAGAAACATTTCATCTTGTGGTGGGAACGCCCTTGCCCACGTTGCATCCGTCTTACGCTGAGGACCCTTCAGCGACATCATGACTCCGAATCAGGAATTGTCGTGCCTATGGCGCTTCCCTCTTGGGATCTACGATCGACCAAAATGTGTCGTCGACGATTCACCCATCATGACTCTGTGACGTCACGACTCTCCCCCATCCATGCAGTACCACCTGGACAGGCTGCCAGCTGAACCGCACAAAATGCGTGCTGCATACACCAATGGTGCTGCGAAAGCGCATTGGCCAGCGGCAAATAGGAACGGAAATGAAATTTTCTTTCTCACTGCTAAAAAAATCAATAATTCCTGCGGCAATGTCGCTTGTGCTGCAGCAGGCCTTGAAAAAAAAAAGCGTCGTTGGCTAGGACGCTGCATAAAGGGCCTTGGTTTTTAGACAAGCCACTATGCGAGCCGCCTACGTCATGGACTTTTAGATAGGGCGGTGGAGCGCGAGGAACGGTTTTTTTACTGCCTACTGCCTTACAGTTCCTGCGATGCTCTGAAACATACCGTTGCAAGAACCGGTGCGTGGAGCTAGAACCAGCAGGGTAATCGCCATGACGAAAAAATAAAATAAAATAAAATCTAATTGAAATTTCCGATGTGATATGTCATGACTTTTGGATCGAACCGAGCTAGGGTATGTATCAAGATGGAGGGGAGGGGGGCAAGTTTAAAAAAAATTGCCTGACGTCAGGGGTGGTTTGTTGGGTTTTGGTTGGGCGGGATCATGGATCATGACGCTGGCAAATGGCTGGCGAGATGCGCTGAGCCTGGGTGCGTGCAGGGCCTGTGCTGGTGGTGGTGGTGGTGGCTGCAGCAGTAGGGGGAGAGGTTGGGTCTCAGTACATATAAAAAGGCCCAGGACAACGTCACAAGAGACGAAAAATATCTATTCAGCAGACAATTTCTCCTTTGACTCTTGCAAAGACACTATATCCTACAAAACAAAACAAAACAAACGAAAAAGAACCCCTATAACACCGCCATCATGGGTGGAGTCATCTCCTGCGTACGGGCTTCCCCTTCACCGTCTCTCATAGGAGCAGCAGCCAGCTAACATTGCTATCCAACTACAGATCAAGGCCGCCCTCCGAACCATTGGCGACGCCATCATGGCCGTCATTTCTGGCATCGGCGGCATCCTCCAGGCCATCATCAGCGCCGTTGTCCGCTTCTGCGGCATCATTGTCCGCTTCCTGACCTGCGGCTACTGCGGCGGAGGCCACCGCCACGGCGGCGGAAGGAGGATGAGAAGAAGCAGAGTATAAACGGGCTCCCCCTTTTGTCATCGAGCGATGCAAAGATGAGAGGGGGGTAGCGAAGACGAGAAAGAGGGATGAGTTACGGTTTTCGACACGATGCGATGCATGAGTTTTGTTTAGTTGGTGCTTTGATTATTTCTTTCCGACGCGCTGGGATACCCAATGCTTCTTGTCTTGCAGGACGCATTACCCGTCACATAACGATAGCTTTCTTGACTGAAATAAATGACTGCTTCATTATTCAACATTTTTCATCTTTTGGGTATCATGGAATTTACATTTCTCGTAGCTTTCAGCCTCTAGTCGTCTTCCTCCATCACATTCCTGTTAAAGAAACCATGTATTTGCCGTCCTGCCGTCGTACCCACCAGTGGCTGCAGCTCCTTCTCCGTCATGTTGGCCACCTCGCGGATATTTTCCGCTTCCATGACCAGGTTCTTGATGTTCTGCGGCGTCACGCCCGGTACAATGGCCAGCATTTCTTGCGGCTCTTGGTTGAATGTCTGATCTTCTGCTCTTGAATTCTTGTCGAGACCTGCATTAACCGCTGCAATCGGATCTGGTTCCTCCTCTTGTCCCTTTAATGTTTCGAAAATTTCAGCCGTTTGGTACGGGGATGATGACCAAATGATGCGTAGCTTAGGGAATGCTATTGTCAAAAGGACTAGCTTGGACTGCAAATCAGATGCCATGTTGCTCGGTGCGATGCTGTTTGGGTGTCCTGATAGGTCCGCAAATGGTTCTAGTGTGAACGACTTGTTTTGGTCGAATTCAATTAGCAGCATTGGACTTTTGTAGTGTGCAAACATGGTTTCTGCTTGGCTGTACAGACGTCCGTCCTTGAAGGAAGAGATCAAATCACTAATTGACTTTCGCTCGACGCAGATGTTGGGCGACAAGATATAATCACCAACCGTGAGCATGCATGGCACAATGACCATTGACCGGCCATGGAGGAGTGAGGGCAGCGAGGACCGAAATTCTCGTACATCGACCACGACGCGAGGTGGCTGAGCAGTCGCAGTCAGTCTGCCTCCGCCGGCAATACGCGTGTTGATGGTTCGGAGGAATGCCTCCTCCGCATCTTCGGTGCCGGGCTCAGCTGTTATCACAAGCGACATGGTTGCCCTTTCTTTGATGAGCTTTGTAAACGCATCCTTTTCTCGTCTGACAGAGGACAGATATTTTTGTTCTTCAACGGAACCTCCGTAGTACATGAAATACACCCTGACGTTTCTGTCATTGTGTGAGGATCTGTACACCTCGACCCGGCGGATGAAAGCCGCATCAGGCTCGTACATAATGATGTACCGCGGTTTGATTTCTTCCAAGACATGCTCATCTTGATCACCGTCGTATGCGTGGACAACCACGAGATCCTGCATCTCGTATAATTGGAAGTAATCTTCCATATTGTCAAGTGGATCCGTTATGACCTCGTCCTTCTGCTGTGCCTCTTCTTCTGTAATTTGGATCTCAGCCATGAGATCAGCCACCTCGGTCGGCTTTTCGATGTACTGCATGATGCTTCCGTTGGCTGCACGACCCTGGGATGTGCCGACATTGCCGCCGCCTCGAACTCGTCGCCTTTTGTTGGCTGGTGCTTTGCCGCCTCGGCTCCCGCCGTGTCCTAGCCGCGGGTCTGCCGCGCCGTTGAGAGCCTTTTGGTTTTCTGAGAAGAGAGTGGCGCTGATTTGAGCAAACTGCCTCTTCCACCTGAGGTAATTCCGCAGCTTTCTCCGCATCATGAATGCTGCCGTCGGCTTGTGGGCGTCCTCTTCATCCTCGTCATCCTTCTTCTCCACTTTGGGTTTTATGTGCATGGTCTGCAGGTAATCTCGTAGCTGTCTGCATGTGTCGGTGTTGGAGCACATAATCATAATGGATCCGTTTGAATCATCCCTGGCAGGAGGGTCAAAGTAGAGATCTCTGTCAATTTCTTCAAGCACTTCAGCCAACATGGCCCATTTAGGCAATTCTTCAAGAACAGGCCTGAGCGAATCAATGTTTCCATCTCGTTCCTGGGCTGCTGCCTTGGCGCTGGCTGCGTAAACTCGTCGACGGGCAGTTTCGAAGATGGTCTGCGCAGCATCTAGAAACAACCATGGGGATTGGTTTTGTCGGGTGGAGCCTGGAGGGGGAGAATGGGCGGCATGGATGGTATCGAGGTGCTGAAGGAACGAGACGGCATCATGGGTTAGGATGGAGTTGAGCATGGTCCTCAAGACCGTCAAGTCGTTGACAATCTGTTTTGTTTTCCAGGTGACGCGGTGCCAGTTGGGATCCAGTTGTCGCCGAACCATAACATCAAAATTCTTGAGCAGGGCACTATCCAAATTCCAATCTTCCATTTCTAGGCCAGTGTTGCCTTTCTTTAGCTCATGGATGCTGACTTCGACACACTCCATGATGGCAGTCTGAATATCCTTCATCGATTCCGTCATCGGGATCTCAAGCTCAATGACTTCAGCCTTCTTCTTGCCTTCGAGAGACTGCGCAACAGTGACGTGAAACCGAGGCCACAGAGACGCTTTTCGAAGGAACAGGTTTCGCATCATGGTGGCGAGAGGCGAGAAGCCCGTAGTGAAAGGATCTGGGTTGTCGGAGAAGGCCTTGAGAAACCCGACCTTGTTCTTCTGTCGGTAGACACGCAGGATGAATGCTTCGAGAGAGGTCGCTATGACGCGATCGGCGTGAAGGAGCACTATGCCGGTGATGGTGTCGGGATCGAGCAAGCTCGTCAAGAGGTCGACGACCAGGATGCGCGACGTGATGCTGAATATGCCGCCCCCCGCATACATCTTCTCTCTGGCGCCGACAGTTTGGAGGTCGGTGTTGACCACCGTGAGCCCGCGCGCCTTGGGAGACATGCTGATGGCGGCATGCTCGGCCAATGCTTCTCCAATCCAGCCATTTTCTCGATCTTCGGCTCCGACTATGACGATGAGGTTGTTTCCGGCGGCATCGTAGGAGTGGAGGAGGTTAGTGACGAGGCGCATCAGCCCGAGGCCGCGGGCAAGCACGACGAGCTCATCTTCGGCACGGAGCTCTTGGAACAGCGTTTGTTGGTATTCCTGCTGGGGTCAGCTAATAGTTGAGGGATCTATTGATATCGTACGCACGCACAAGCGGAAGTGAGAGCTTCACCGGCTGAGGCGCATTGGTTGCCGACATATGTGCTGGTGGCCAGTTGAAGAAGAGGGTGAGGTTGCTAAGGAAGCGAGCGTGAATCGAGAGCTGAGGTCATGACGCTAAGTCATAGGTACATATGACAACATGGGATGCCTATTAAAGCCAAGATAATATCCATAGGAAATGCCCAGAGTTTTTATATTCAATACTATTATAATCCGATAAGTTTTATTTCCAACAAAATAGAGCCTTTTATCCATATTATGAAATCCATAGATTGTGGTATTGCTAGATTTCGTTGCCTTGTTGCAGGTCTGCACTGAGTCCTGGTTATAGCGGGGTTGACGCTAAGGACCCCTCTGTGCAGCCAGGCTGTGGGTATATGAGGTGTCATGGAGGATGAATGAAAGAATCAAATGGGGATGCCATTTCCCACCGTAACGTCACCTTTATCATACTTAAATTATTGTAATATTTTTATTTATTATTTTAGTACACTAGTTCTTGTCATAGATCTTACGCTTATGCTGGGAACTTGAAGATTTGGAAGATTGGTAAAAGGTCACGTGCACGTCCACATGACACTGCTAGGTCTCGTTTGTGTTTTCAGTCATGGGACCGCGAAATGTGAATAGCTATACTATACTGTATTATGATTGGGAGAGAGACCACAATTAGATGGGCAATTATGCAGCTGATCGGATCAGAACCTCGTGGCCAAGTTGTTCGGGATGTGGTGCGTTGGTCTTTTGAGTTCCCAATGTTAGTTTTGGCTTGGTGGCTGCAGCGCCTTGCACCACCCAGTTGCAGTCTTGACAGGATAAACGAACTTCACGTTGACATCCCAGATGCTGCTATGCAACAGGAAAAATTCCAGCAGTTCAATTCCGATTGCAAGTCGTGTCTCATCCCCAGAATGTCTGGCCATGACCTTTTTTAGCGGGGCGTCAACAGCCAAACGACCGCGCGTTCCACGCTCCGGAACCGGGCATATATGTTGCCGGCTACAGGTCAGCACAGTGAGGCCCGTCCCATCCCGCCTCCCCCGGCATCAGCCCGCCGCGACGCCGTATAAATACCAGAGACCAGAGCCCACCGCCTTCCGAGCTCTACGTGGCACCCCTCCGGCGATTGTGGGGCGACAGGAAACCGCAGCTCTCGGGGGCATCGCCGGCTGGCCTCTATTAGGATTGGCGCCGCTGGGCCGGTCCAGGACGGCACATTCAGCATGTCCTCTTTAAGTAAGTCACCTCCACCGACGTCTGTCAAGCGAACGGCGCGAGTCATTTCCTTGTTTTCTTTCCCTTCTTCCTTTTTTCCCCTTCTTGGCTCCTTTCACATGTGAAATTTCCCCTGCCGTTGTCACTCTCTGGTGGGCGATCTCAGCCTTGTTGGTGGCAGGACCGGGATGCAATGCGCTTGGCTGCGGGTCAAGTGTCGATTGCAACCACCTCCTAAGGTTCAGCCCGTCGAATAGACAAGTAGATCGGATTTCGGAACCCCCGGAGCTCCGACCGCAACTTATACTCTTCCTCAACCAAAGGAGACAACACTTGCATATGGCTAACATGGAGTTTTTAAAACCACAAGTTAGCAAGGCTCGCAAGGTAAGCCCACTCATTTCCGTCAGGGGTTGCCGTTTGCTAACATGACATCATTAGCCCAAATTCGAGCTCCATCTCAAGGTACGCTGGCTTATCAATCCCACCGCCATTGAGTCTCGCATCACAACCACATCTCAATGAGGTCTCCGCTAACCCTCAGCAGGTCTATGACCTTAACAATGTTCCCCTGGTCAATGGCAGCTCCTTCATAAAATGGCATGTCACCGGTTCCATGCACGCGGAGCATCGTGGCCGCACCTCCAAGTGCCCCATTGCCAACCACCGCGTTGACTACAGCTTTGTCACGCTGGTGCCGGCCATCCGCATCTCTATTGACCGCAATAACAACCTGGCAGAGTGCCCATTTGAACTCGAGATTATCCAGGAGTTCGCCGCTACGGAGAAGATGACACTTGGCTTCGTCCGCCTCAACCTCAGCGAGTATGTTGAGGAGAGCGAGACCTTCACCAAAGACGTCGCCTCCCCGGGACGCAAGCGTAGCAACAGCGCTGTTGCGGGTCACACAGACCCCGCTCGGTTCAGCCGTGACTCGGATGTCGTGGAAGATGGTATTGTTAGGAGGTACCTCTTGCAAGATAGCAAAGTCAACAGCACTCTAAAGATTGGTATCTTGATGGTCCAAGTCGACGGCGAGCGTAGTTACATCGCCCCGGCCCTGAAGACGGCCCCAGTATTTGGGGGCATCGGCGGAATTATGGACGAATCTATCGAAGATGTCGGTCGTACGTATTCCTCTTCCCCCCTCGCAGTTCAAACCATCGACTCCCAGCTTACATATCCCCCAGCCGTCCCCAGCATCTCCAAACCCCGAGACGCTGCCGATCTTCAGGATCTCTACCGCCGTAGTCTCGCATCTTCATGGGCCTTGCAGCCCAATGAGCCGCCAGCCAACGAATGTATCGAGGACATTTTCAACGGCGGTAATGGCTGGAAAACAAAGACCGAGATCCCCTCGCCAGATACGGATGAAGAGGACGAGGATGCCGACGTCGATGTGGACGAGTTCCGCGACGGGACTCTTCGGCCCCGGGATATTCGCCGCATCAATCACAGCCAGAGCTCCCACCTCCTCCCAAGCAACCCTTCGTCGACCCATCTATCGACCGGGCGTTCCCACCGACGGACCCCCAGTAACTCGAGCGATAAGAGCGTCTCGACCGTCACCGTCACGCCCCAGTCACGCAAGAACGTGCGCATCCATGAACTTGACCATTCGCGCAGTCTCGCTAGTCTCACATCCTCCATGACGCTTGATAGTGAAGTTCTCCGTGAGGCAGGGATGAAGCGCTCGCGCGAAGTGCCCGAGTTTGACATTCGAAATGATCTCATCGCATGGCGGCTGCCAGGCAGCGTAGAAATGGATGTGTAGAACTAAGGAGAGGAATCATCGAGTTCGGTAAGAATGGGTATATTTTGAGGGAAGCAAATATACGAGAGGGAGAGATGGGATCTTCAAATATTCATCATGTACATAGCACATAGCGAGCACGGTTTGAAAGCGCTTTTTATATGACAAGAGGGCGGCACGTTTACCTCAATTGTTTTACACAAGTCATTATTTTCCACCCAGGTGTGAAGATTGTATGTTGTTGCATCATCCATAACGGCAGATGAAATTATTTCATCAACGGGGATGGATTACTTAGATCACGATTCGAAACATAAGAATTTGGAATTAGATTAGTCTCGGTTTTATTTATTTTATACTCGTATCAATGCAGAAAAAAACATCCAGGTTGTCAGGCTTTTTTGTTCTGTGACTTTCATTAGAGGTCATTCGTTCGCCATTCAATCATTGCATTCCAAGACACTGAATAATCTCCATGTCACATAAAATAAACCCTTACAATTGTTAGGTAAGCTTAGTGTTTTATCTTTCCAGCCCAGGGGGGCCAATGGTTTGTTTTACTATTGCAATTCTATCATTCAAATCGTCTCGGGCGTCCCTATACATCATATAGAACTCCCTTCTATTGTGCCCTCTAGAATTCTGCTAAAAGACCCGTGACTTTTGTACCGTCCTCCGTCCTTCTATACCTGCGGCAAAAAGAGCCGCCATTTGTTCCTGCCGGACCCAAGCAGTTTTCAACTCTCAACCTTTTCTCTGCTTCAATATTTACTGGCCGCTGAGGGTACCTCGAACGCCACCCTTGCCACCAACTTCACGAGCGGTGACGGTCACGCTCAGATCAGCCAGAACATTAATCGTGACCTCAACCTTGCCGCCAGCCTTGACGCCCTTGATGGCGGCCTCAGCCAGGGGGCTGCCAATCTTCCAGATCTTCTCGCGCTTCTCCTCCTCCTCATCGTCAGAGTCGGAGTCGGAATCATCCTCATCATCCTCCTCCTTGGCGGGCTTCTCCTTGGGCTCGGGCTGGGTCACCTTGATGTGGGTGCCACCCTCGACGACCTTGATGATGACATCGCCACCCTCCTTGGGAACGGGAACGTGGACGGTGCGGCGGGCGGGAACAGCAGTCTCGGTGTGCAGGACGGGGGTGAAGGTCTCCTCACCGTCAGCTCCAATGGTGATGACACCAACGGCGTTGGAGATGTGCTTGACGGTGGTGACGGCAGGGTGGGTGGACTGCTCGATGTCGGCAGCCTCGTACTCCTGGATCAAAGATGCCTGGAGAGCAGCACCACGGGCCTGGAGCTCAGAGGGGTTGATGGCGCTGGGGGTGGTGGAAGGGGCCAAGATGCTGGTGGTCTCGGGGAAGATGTAGCCCAGGTTGCTGGCGATACGGGGAGTGTGGGAGGTACCACCAGACAGGATGACCTCGTCAATGTCAAGGACATCAAGGCCAGCCTTCTTGACGACGCCCTCGATCAATCGGTTGAAGCCCTCAAACACCTTGCGGCCAGCCATCTCGTATCTTAACCTGTTGATGGTCAAGGAGAAGTCGAAGCCGTCAGCCAGACTCTCGACACTGAACTGGGCGTTGCTGCCCTGGCTGAGAGTTCGCTTGGCAGCCTCTGACTCGAGGCGAAGCTTGGCCAAGCTTCGGGCGTTGGTTGTGGGATCGACGCTGTGCTTCTTCTGGAACTCCTTGGCAACGTAGTCCATCAGGGCCTGGTCAAGGTGAACACCAGCAAACTCGAAGTCGTGGGCAGTGGCGAGGATGGTGTACATGCCACCTCGGGAGGCGACGACGGCAACGTCAGAGCGAGTACCACCAAGATCAGCAACAACAATCATCTTGTCCTTGATGATGGCCTCGGGGCGAGCGTCGTAGGCCAGGATGGCGGCAACGGGGTCGGAAATGAGCTGGAGAATCTCGAGGTCGGCATCGTTGGCAGCCTTGATCAGGGCCTCGCGCTGCTTCTCAGAGAAGTTTGTGGGAACGGTAATGACAGCCGAAGTAACCTTCTTGCCCAGGTAGTCGGAGGCAGAACCGACGAGGCGGCGCAGGTATCGGGTGGCAGTCTCGGAGACGGAGACGGTGGAGGCATTCTCCTCATCAGCCTTGTCCTTGACAGAGAAAGAAACGGTACCCTCGATTTCCTGGGGGTGAGCAGAGGCGTGGTTGTGGGTAGGGTCAATAGACTTGAACCTGAGCACACTCAATTAGCATGTGTAGTAGAGGGGCAGTATTGGGCATGGCGTACTCTTGGCCTAGGAAGTCGCGGAAGTTGGTGATGGTGTTGTTGGGGTTTCGGACGAGGAAAGCCTTGGCCTGGCCACCGTAGTACTCATCGCCATCGACGTAGGAGAGGATGGTGGGGATCTGACGGTCTATTTGTGGGAAGAGTTAGCATCTGGGTTTTTCTTGCTATTGTGTGTGATTGTGAATTTTCGACCAAGTATTGCGCCAGCCGTCGGCGCGCAAGGTGAAGGATAATGAACAATTCATGACACTAAAAAAAAGCAAAAAGGATGCCGACTAACCTCCATCCTCGTTGGCAATAACCTCAGCCTTGTCGTCAACAGTGTAGGCAATAGAGCTGTTGGTGTTGCCGAAGGTGATACCAATGGCAACTCGGTTGCCGGGCTCGACGCCCTTGGCGGCGTTTCCACTCATGGGTCCGGATTTACAAGGAATCGATTGAATTATTCGATTATTGAGGCAAAGGAAGAGAGGTGCCCGGGATACCTGATTGACGATTTGAGGCAGTCGAGGGTGGAAGAGAGGGAGAATTCGGAGGGGAAGTTTTGGATCGAGGCGGTAGTGGCAGTAGTGGGGTAATTTTTTCGCTGGAGGCCCAAAAATTTGGCAGAAATTCTGAAGTGGTAAAGTCGCGGGCGGGACAAAAAGTCTGACAACGACGTACAGTGTTTACTTCAAATGTATATAATGCTGGAACCTTGAGGATAAAATGAAATAAAATAGATAAAATTACAGAACTCAGAATGTCACGTTGGAAAAGGACCATACAATCTGAGCATCTGTTCAAATAAATCTTCTGCATGGGTTTCTCTTCTTATTTCTGTATTTAATCTCCTGTTCAATACAGTACGAACACCTGAACCTGACCCTGAATACACAGTGATGTGGTCAGGCTTTTTGTCCTCTCACTGTGATCGCTAATTGCCCACATTTTTTTTGGGCTGCATCTGTTTGGAGAGTTGTGGTGGTGGGGAAAGGTACGTACCTTTTCCTACTCTGCAGCCCCACCATGCCGCTTCGCTCGCTCATGGGTTTTCCACTCGCCGGGCGTGGGAGCCAGCCTCGCCTCGTCGCAAGGCCCAAAAAAAGAGGCTGCTGCGTCCAGGAAAACACACACCCACACAGCAAACGAAAAGCTAGCTCGCAGCCATCCACCATGGCATCCGACGCCGTGTTCGTTCTCCCCGGCGACCAGATCGACCCGTCGCTCATCCCATCGCACCCCAAGAAGCCGCTGCGCCTGGGTCCCGGCCTGCGCCATGTTCCCCCGAACGAGCTCGTTCCCACGCTGGCCGGCCAGCTCATAACCGATCGCCACAAGAATGCCATTCGAGTCGAAAACTCGGGCGGACGGGTAAGCGCCAAATCCGCAATTCGCAAGAAAAGCAACACATTCCCTAGAACATGCCCCCCTCATTGACACGCATAACCCCCTTCTTGTAGTACCAGCCCAGAACCGGCGAGCTCGTCATAGGAACCGTCCACCACTCGGCCGCCGAGGTCTACTACGTGACCCTCTCCGACTACACGACGCCCGCGCTGCTGCCGCAGCTGTCCTTTGAGGGCGCTACCAAGAAGACGCGCCCCGTCCTGGCCTCGGGCGCCCTCGTCTACGCCCGCGTCGCCCTCGCCAACAAGCACATGGACCCGGAGCTCGAGTGCGTCTCGTCATCGACAGGCAAGTCTGAGGGCCTGGGGCCCCTCGCGGGCGGCATGCTCTACAGCATCTCGCTCGGCATGGCTCGCCGCCTGCTGCTGCCCAAGAGCGTCCTGGAGGGCAAGGTCGTCGTGCTCGAGGAGCTCGGCAACGCGGGCCTGCAGTTCGAGACGGCCACGGGCCGCAACGGAAAGTTCTGGGTCGACAGCGAGAGCGTCAAGACCATCATTGCGGTTGGCCGCGCG
Source organism: Calonectria hawksworthii (assembly GCA_020975415.1). Taxonomy (NCBI): domain Eukaryota; kingdom Fungi; phylum Ascomycota; class Sordariomycetes; order Hypocreales; family Nectriaceae; genus Calonectria; species Calonectria hawksworthii. Next base: position 171,717 of record JAHXZK010000001.1, on the reverse strand, counting down.
GTGCAGGAGACGGACGAGAAGAGATTGGATGTCGAGGATCAGAAGAAGCTGGTGAGGAAACTCATCAAGGAGCTGAGCTAGAGAAAAAGGAAAGAAGAAGAAAAAAGAGACGATCAAAATTTCACGAAGCAAAAACGAGCATCACAATTACGCAGAGAGATGTAAAAAAGAAGGGAACATGGTGCTTGGAGTCGCATACTTTTTGTTATGCATTCATCCAAATAGCTCAGTTATACACGGCTGCTAAAAATAAGATACCCCGAATTTGAATACGCCGAGTTCATCTCGGTAGACGAACTGTTTCCCTCCTTGATCCCAAACGCCATGTTAGTTCCTCCGTCTCTTGACAGAGTTTTTTTTATTTCCCTATTCCCGTCCCCTCTTTACCGACCAGAGCTGCGCTCAAATGAGAGAGTAAATGACAGCGCTTTCAGGAGAAAGTAAGAAAAAAAAATAAGGACTCAAGGTCCACAGCGACCACAGCAGCAGTTGTAAATGAAAACCCTCAGTGTGGCTTCCAACTATGCGCTCACTGTGTTGCGTCTCAAAAATATCGAATTGAGAAAGTAAACCCTTGCCCATAACAACCCAACGCCAGCTTCTCCATGCTTGCCCGCTCTCTATGCATATCGCTATTTCGAGAGCTGTCTAGTAAAACAGTATTCCAAGGGATGGCCCAGTTGTGGGGTACCACGTGCGCTCAATCTTTGAACGCGCCTAGGGAAGCTTGCAAAGCTTCGATAATTGCCATGCGTCTATCCCGTCCGTCATACGCCGGTCATGTCTGAGTCGGCTTCAATTGGTTCCGGCAGATTTCGCTGGTCCATGTTGTGGATCTTGGTCATGTGCCGTTTCCAGTTGTCTTTTCGGGGAAAGCCCTTGCCGCCTTGCCTTGAGTAATCGCACCCGGGAACCGCGCAATGGAACTTCTTCTTCTTCTCGTGTCTATCATTGATGTGTCGCTGAAGATGGGTCTTCGTTCCGAATCCCTTTCCACAGTTGGGATAAGGACACTTATGCTCCTTGGTGTGGTATCGCTGGTGATGTCTGTCGCATGTTAGTTTCATACATATCAAGGATACGCAATCCCAGCCACAACTTACTTTAGCTTATGAGGCTGGTCAAAAACTTGACCACAACCAGGCTCGTCGCACGGATATGCTCCGTGTTTAGGAGACTGGTGGATAATTCCATTGCCCGGTGAGACGCTGTGGTGATAATCTGATGAGGTAGCCTCGGAGTTGGGTGAAGGCGTATCGAGCTGGGTGGCAGGGGTGTTGAGGGTCGAAGGGTTGGTGGATGCGGGTCCAGGAAGAGGAGTTGATACTTCTGAAGGATAGCTTGGGTGTCGGGCATCCCGATCCGGCACAGGAGTTAGGTGAATATGTGATGGGATGTCAACCATGGCAACGTCGTGCTCTTCCACGGGCTCCTCCTTGAAAGGTGCCACTTCCTGGGTGGGGGTAGGAGTTTGGATAACGGGCGTGATGTGCGGAAAGTTGGGAGGAAGCGTGAGCGGCGATGGAGAATCAGTCGGTACTTCTGGGCGGGTTTGCTCGGAAGGTGGGACGGTGCTAGGTGGTGATGAGGACTGGTTGTGGGACATATTGTACAGCTGATACTCCGTGCGATGCCACACCTCAGACTGGGTAGAAGCCGGCATGATATCCATTGGGTTAATGGTTCCAGGGGCAGGGTTAGTTGGTGGTGAAGCAGATCCCCTGAACTTGGAATCGGGTGACGATAGAGGAGGTGTTTGAGCTGTGGGTTGCGGAGTTGTTTCGCTCGAAATTTCTGGCAAGTTGATAGGCGATCCCAAAGCGCGCGGTTCCGATGGAGGCATCAACTCGTTTGGCGGAGGGTGAATATCGGTGGGAGACTCTGACGTTACTTCGGCTGTCGTGATGCGCTCCAGAGGAGCATCCTGGGGGCTTATGCTCCGAGTAGTGTCAAAGGTCGAGCCAAAGGCAGGGGAAGTCGGTGAGTTCATAGACTGGTCGCGCGTGCTCTTTCGACGAAACATTTGCTTAAGATTGTATCGCAAAGAGCTTCCGCGCGATAGCTGACGTTCAGGTTCGGGAATCGGCTGAGGCTCCTCGGTGTGCAGCATACCAAAAGCCGAAGAGGGAACATTGGGGTTGTAGTAGTCGGCGCTGGTTCCGTGAAGAGTCCCATCGTGAGGGTCGCCATTGCTTTCCGGTACAAATTCATCCTCAAAACCGGTGAAAGAAGTGAGCTGGGACTCGGTGCGGGTTGGCGGTCCGTAAGGCACTGGATGAGTATCGCCGTTGGCTGGGACGGAACGAGGCGCCTGATCCATTCGTTGGCTATCGGAGCGAGCAATACCATCGGCTGGCGGAATCCATCCCATATCCTTGACAGAACCACTGTCCATCACACCTCGTGATAGATCTTCCGCGGGCTTAAATGAATCCTGTGAGGACAATCGTCGCTCGTGGTCGGTACCGGCGGAACCGCCCGAGGCGGGAACCTCAGCAGCCTCGACATCGTGTTTCTCCTTCTCCTGCCGCCGCTGTCGTCGTTTCTGTCGTTGTCGCTGTAGAATCCGGCGGATAACCACGGGGTAGAGGCATAGCAAAAAGAGCGCAACGGCGACGACGATGCCGACAACGACGCCGGCAATGCCTCCCTTGCTCAGTTGGCGCTTGGCCAGGACGGCCCTGGGGACAATGTCGTTCATCACTTCGGGTCCTCCTCCTCCGCTCGAAAATAAGTCGTCGCAATGGGTTGTTGAAAGCGATGCTGCCGAGCTGATCAAGACGGCGCGCGTGTTCGGGTGACAAAGGAAGAGGGAGAGGCCGTGGCCAGCAGCACCAGCAGCCGGCGGTTGGTGGTTGGTGGTTTTGGGCTAATTGTTGGCAGCGACGTCTCTCGTGGTGTAGATTGGGCGGGGCGGCCGGCGCGGCGCGCTGGGGGAGGGTAGGAGTGTTTGGGAGGCCGCCGCCGACTGGGGCAGTGTGAGGGAGAAGGGATCAGGCCCGTTCGCCTAGTTAGCGACCGAGGTCGATGAGACGCACAAGCTCTCAGAGAAATTGACAGGTAAAGGGGCGGCAAAACGAGAAGCTTCCGATATCATCGCATCATGGGCAAAAGGACGTGTGAGTGCAAGGTGAGAGCAGAGCAGCAGCCACGCAACGACTAAGAGAGAGAGAAAACCTGGGGCTTGTCGGGGTTGGGCTGACAAGACGCACGTCGGCACGTAGCAGGCGTAAGGGCGGGACGTCGTGGTGGTGCCAAATGGAGCAGAGGGTCGCAACAGGCGAGATGCGACTGGACCTAGTGCTAATTCGCGGGCAGCTGCAGCGGGCTTTGTGGGCGCACCTTGTGCTGTGCAGCGCTATGTGCTGTCGTGTGTCTGGTGCATGTCTGTCTGTCTGGTATCCGGACCTGGGGCTTGGGTCTCGGTCCGGGTACGTCCTGTGCTGCAAAGGAGGGAGGCGGGTGGGAGTGGGTGCGTGGGTGGATCAGCGCGGGTGAGCACACTGGGGACTGGCCAGAACAGGGACGGCCGGTAGTGATGCTACAGTGCCCAGGGCCAGGATGCCGTTGCAGCTGTAGGTACAAACCTACCTATGAGAGTCCGCTGTCCGCTTCAGGGAGAGGCTCTCGCTTTGCATGATGGATAAGTGTAAGTATCCGTACATCCAGAAGTTATTACGAGGGCTCCAATTCTATTGCCTCACCGTTCATCGTCCATGTGCATATCCGACCCCGGTCTCCCAGCCACAATTGCATTATTGGTTTTTTTTTTCTCCATCCCCTTCGCGCCGAACAGTGAAGGATTCTCAGCTACGGGGTCGCTGCTCCATGGTGAGATCGGAGTGCGCTACCACCGCAAGACCATGGCCCAGAACGACCACAGACATCCATCTAGTTTTCCAAATTGGGATGACAGCCATTCAGATCCTCTGCCCCCCGGCCGCGGCGTGGTTGGAGACGAGAGCAACGTCAGCTCGGCGCCCCGCTTCCCGAGCGGCGGGTTAACCGAAAAGCCAGCAGAACCCACACAGTCTAAGTCTAAGCCACGGTCTGCACAACTCCCCCGTTTTCTCCGTTGCAAACCTTCTGGGCCGTCCCCCAATGTTCGCAAAGCGAGCCTATGCTTTTTGTCCCTATACGCCGCCGCACCGTGCGAATCCGAGAAACGCGAGGAGAGAGAGGCTGGGGGGGCGGTGACAAACATGTGAACCCAGCACCAGCACAAGCTCCAGCACAAGCTCCAGCACTGGCCAGACAAAAACATGTGCGCTGGGCGCTAGCGAACGCACGCATCGTCCATTTGGGCCTTGTTTCTCTTGACTGCTGCAATCGCAGATGCGAGCAAGCCATGTTTCCGATTAGTTCTAAAAATTGCCATCGCCAACGGCAGCTTACGTCTTACAACCGCACTAGCCTGCTGTGTTTGGTTTACTTTTACTATCGTTCAGTGCCACCTGAGGCCGATGCTTCCGCGTCGCCACGTTTTTTTTTTTTTTTTTTTCGTGACCGCCAGAAGGGGGGGAAATAAAGGTTCAGGTGAGTACATGGAGAAGAAGACAGAATAAGGAAAAAAAGCCCGGTCTACCGTATAGTGGACTGCGAGTGACAACCGTCCGAGCTTCAAGCCAGCCAGCCAGCCAACCAACCAACGAGCCCAACAGCCGCCCGTCTCTTACATCCATGATACGATGGATTTGGCGGTGGGGTTACGTAGCAACCTTCTCTCACCGTTCCGGAAAGCAGAGAGAGAAAAAGAAACAAGAGTGAAACTAAATCTTCATCGTCATCACCACGCCGCTTATCCATCTGACCGGCATGCACCCATCGTATCCCGAGCGAGCCCTTGATGCCACCCATCCCCACTTGTTTCGCTCGACTTGCCAGCCCTACGGGGAGCGAGCAAAAGCCAAGCCCAGGCCAAGCCGCCTCCCGTATGCCTGGCTGGCCCGTCAGCGCCCGGCACGCAGCAGTGACGAGTCCCCCATCTCGGCTGGCAGCCATCGTCCCATGTCGGTCTCCTTGTCGGCATCATGTCGGTTGCCAGCAACACTCCGCGCCGCGAGCCACGGGCATCAACCAGGCCGCGCTCGGGTTCGGGTTCTCACCTATGCCTGTCCTGCCAAAGCACAAAGTTATCCATCAATCAGCCCGTCCATCCCCTCACGCATAAATCTTAGATCTGCGTTTCGCCACCCTCGCCTTCCTCTCGCAAGCAAAGGGACCCTGCAAGGCCCTGCAGAGCAGCAGAAGCTATGGCCACCTCTTGTCCAGCCTCCAGCAAATTACCAAAGTCCCTTCGCGTCATACCCAATCAGAGAATGCCTACCATACGTATTATGATCGCCTATCGGTATTAAGCACCTGAGGTAGGCTGATATTGCTTGTCGCGCTCTACAATGCTGCATTGTCAACTATGAAAGGTTATTCACGTGTCCCTGTAAAGCGTATGGGCGAGCGCTCCAACATATGCCTCGCAGTTTCAATTGCATCGCTATCACCTTCTGTCAATCACCATGTCCACAGAATTAATCAATGAGTGAGCTGAACAATCTTTGAATTCGAAAATGAGCTCTATACCAATTAAAGCCATCGTTCACTACTCGTCATCGAGCGACCAGCCACTCTACCAGTACTCTCCGTTCATTACCAAAACAACCATTCAATCAAATCTAGCACAATCAATCTGCCATCATCATCAGTCATTATCCCTTTCTTTCCTCAATCTTGGTCCATCCCATTCAAATTCAATCTGCCATGAACAATCCTGTGCATTCCACTCAACACCAGTCTTCTTTCGAGTGCAAACAACATCGCACTTCCTTCAAAGCTCAAATACACGACCACCGTCTGCTGCATCCTTCCAGATCTGTGAGGTGTAGTCTGCCGGGATAGGTTTTCCTCGGCGGTACCCTCGCTGGGTCATTTGAGGATGCATCAAAATGACCTCGGCTTGGCGTGCTCGCGTGATAGCAACATTGAGTCGCTGCGGCTCGTCCATGAACCCTGCCTTGGTAGTCCGAACCATGTCCAAGAACACCACGTCGGCTTGGTTGCCTTGCGCCTTGTCCACTGTCAACACCTCCACTCGGCTTTGCAGTTCTTGGGGCCACTGCTTCACCTCGGTGAGGTATTGGCGCGCAGCCAGCCTGTATGGCGTCTGGATCATGACAAGGCCTGGCTGGTTAACGCCATGGAGCCCGTGGAAGTCCGGGTCTTTGAGGAGTTTCTGAACCTCCTCGAGGATCCATTTTTGGTGAGCAGGATTACAGAAACTGCTCAGGCCCATCTTCTCTTGGCTGTCCTTGAGTCTGACAACCACACGGTTTTCGGCCACGTTAGCAACGCTGCCCAAACGCTCGAGATATCCCTTCAAGTGGAGAGTGCTCTTAGGGTACCGTTGTTCTCTGGTGTAGCCTGATTTCATTTCTCCCTCGTAGAACATCTTGGACGGGAGGCGATGAAGATTTCCATGCGAGCGTTTGTTGACAAGGAGCTTGCTGTTAACGGCCCCGCAAAGATCAGCTCGAGCCATCAGGCTCATCCTAAGCTGGTCCGCATGTGGGTTGAATTTCAACCCTTGTTTGATGGCGTCGCGTTTGTCCCCTCCCTTGACGAAGGGCTTTGTTTGCTTCACATCTCCAGTAAGGATCCAAGCCAACGGATCAAAAAACGCCAACGGAATCAGTGTTGTTAGTTCCCTAGCATGTGGTGCCTCGTCAATGAACACCACAGCAGGTTTGAATATACGAGAAAACCCTCCGTATGCTGCAACAGGTGTGGTGGCAATGAAATCAGTTTGAGCGAGAACGGCGCGGTATAGAACGGAAACTTGGCTGCGAAGAGATTTCCAATCCTCATTTGTCAAAACTTCGCCCGACTCCATTCTTTCTAGCACGCGCCGGAGTATCACAAAGCAGTACATCTTGTGCTTCTCATAATACTCCCATGCAGCCTCGTCGAGTGTGGGTGCTTTGTTGGGGTTTCTTGGGCCACCTGCATGTCGAGAGATGCTCGCCGTAGTCAAGAATTTCTTAGTGAAGTCGACATCTTCCTCGCTCGCTGTAGATGGAGCTTGGTTCAGTCGGTTGCTGTTTCTCATTTCATAAGGCCAGCCGTGCATTCTTACAATCCGTAGATTGAGGCCAACTTCCTTGCAAAGGTTGAAGTATCGGTCCGCCGCATCATCCACAGTTTTGTTGAGATCAACCACAAAGAGAATAGGGTTGCGCTTGATTTTTGTATCGGTTCGACGTCTGCTTTGGATCAATGCCGAAACAACCATGTTCCATTCTGTCTTGCCAGCCCCAGGGCAGCCGTTGACAAAGAAAAGTCCATTGGGGATTCTGGTAAGTGCATTGTAGGCAGCGCGGTGGTCTGAGTTGAAAGCCCTGAATTTCTCGAGAAGTTTGCGTGGCACCCGGTGGGCGCGGTTGGCAGGGTCTATCAAGTGTGGGAACTCGGTGTGAAGGTTGCAAAATATTTTTTCGCTACCCTCGAAGTTCAGAATCATTTTGAAAGCATTCTTGGCTTTCTGACTAAGCTCTCGCTCCTCGAGGCGGGGTTTTTCGACAAACCGACGGAGAGCTGCAAGTTCTGCCTCGAAAGTCAAGGAAGATTCATCCCAAGTGATTGTGATGTTCTGGACCTTCGTTGGGTCCAAGGTCAGGCTCGAGAGAGCGTCGAGGCTAGAGACGGTTTGAAACTCAGACATGAGGTCGAGTTCAACATGGTCCCCTTCATCATTCTTCCAGGAACGTGGCACATCAACCTTGAAGGCTGCGCACTTCGACACAAGCGGGCATGGAATGCCATCCAACTCCTCGTAAGGATTCTGGACGCGAGTAGCGTTGAGGTTGACCAAAGAGTAAACGCCATCTGGTTTCTCGATGCGGGATTCCATATCGACGCTGAAGCGATCTGTGAGGGCTGGAAAGATGATGTCGTCTGATGACTTTGGGATTTGAACAAGAAGAAGCCAGGACTTGGTGAAAGAAGTCGTCAGCCCTGGAAGGGGTGCCATCGGCCAGGCCTTGAAAGGGATCCGTTTCTCGTTGAATCTCTTCAACATCTCTGACTCGTTTTCCATCTCGATGATGGTTCCCTGTTCTTGCTTCCAGACGTAAACGTCCTGGGACGAAAACGAAGGCATAGCAGTGACAGGCTTCGTGATTTTGGAGTATGCGAGTGCGTAGCCAGGGTCAGGACGCTTGAGAGTTGGCCGATCCCTCTGAGGGGGCATGATGTCCGCCATCTTAGCAAAAAGAATGAAGAATGGAAGTTGAGTGGAAGTTGAGAGTTGTTTGGGGCAAGATTCTGAGAGGAAGTTGGCGGGGTAAAAAAGCAAGAGCAGGCAGGCTTGGAGGGTGAATCACTGCCGAACAGAAGCAAGCGAGTGCGATGTTCAGGAGAAAAGTCCAAGGTCGGGGACAAAGGGTCCAGCTGTTAATTTATGTTTAGTTGGCAAACCCACAAAGGTTCCAGTTTCGGAGAAAGGTTTTTCGAATCAGTAACTATGTTCACAGGCACTTCACAATTTCCAACAGCGGTGCTCATCAAGGCAGAGAAACCAAGGCAGGGGACCAAGGCGGCAGCAGTGTCATCACAGCTACCTCAACAAACCTCTACTACCTATAATCATGTGCCACAATAATGAATAAATCATTTCATGATACAATAAAAAATGAATAGATTTACAATATCAATGTTACGTATAAAAAATATATAAAAAAGGACCTATGGGTCAAGCAGCTGTAATATCATCAACCTTAATGACCTGCACAAAAAGCTTGACATGTGCATAACGGTCCTCATCCCGAATCCTTGTGTCTGAGCACATACTGGCCCCTGGGCGCAGTCATCGTTTTCCTCCAGCGCCCCTTACAGTACCGGCACCTGGACGTCTTCCAACAGCGTCTTTCGAGGTACCAGCTCCCCTGTGTACAATCAGCCTTCACGTGCAGCGCCTTCAGGCACGGGCATCTCCGTGTTCCAAGCCCTTCCCTAAATTTCCACACACCCCTCATCACTGTGACGGTCCCCTCCAAAACATGCATTTATCAAGAATTAGCCATGTCAATATTTCAAGGCAATGCTGCTTCAAGTTGACACTTCCAGCATCACGAAATAATCATCAATAAATTATGGAAGCTCAATCAATTTTTATATGTGTAATTACCATCTCCTATCTACCAACTTTGCCATATCATCCATGATGTCTTCATGATACACCAAATTCCCATCCCCTCATTCATCCACATACACAATCATGCGCACCTCATCAGGCTCTGTCACTCCCCAAACATCAATATTCTAAGCATTCCACATGAAAACAACTCATTAATCCCTTCTTCAAAACCATCCCTAGCCAAAAACACTGTGCTTCCACATCAAGTCCAGTCGACGATGATGCAGTCGCCTTCGTCGTCCACTTCCATAGGGTGGTTCCCGTTGCCTTGCGCGACTTCCATAACATCATCCATTTCCGGTGACATATGAGCGGTTTCAAAAATGTCATCGGAACCGGTTGAGCTGTCAGAGTCATCGTCAATGAGGATTAAATCCTCATTAGGTTGATACGGCTTCATGCCATCCTCCTTCAACAGCCATTCCTCGAGATGTCGGTACAGAACTCGGACCGTGTTTGGAGGGAATGCATTACCAATCTGCTTTTTGATCGAAGTCTTGGTGCCAAGAAACGTGTGGTTTCGGGGGAACCCTTGAAGACTCGCCAATTCCCGAAGTGTTAGGTCTCTTGTGCCATCCGGAAAGTAAACCTCTCCACCGCCGGTCGTGATTGTCCCTGCGAGCTTGTTGGCATCAAATGGTCGTCTTCTTGGTTCAAGCGGTCTTACGTTGACCAAATCATGCAGATCGTCACCAACCCGAACTGTGTTCAATGCTTTCTCAATAGTGTTGAAAGGTGCCAGCCCGCCTTGTCCATCTTGAGAATGCGTGGCTCGAGGAAATGGGGGAAGTCGTTCTCCAGGCGCTGCAGCAATGATGATCAGGCGTTTACGATCTTGGGCGGCGCCCCAAGTGCAAAGTCGCACTGTCTTCCATCTTACCGAGTAGCCAAACTGAGTAAAGTCGGCCAAGAGCATGTGGAAGTACTCAGCATGGCGAGCATGGGTTAGACCAAATGTCTGCTCGACAGTGATGATTCTCGGCCGAGTCTTGTTGAGCAGCTGGTTGCAGCTGAACAAGGCGAAAATGTTCTCGTCATCGTGAGCTGCTGCCCATGTGTGAGCAGGCGAAAAGTATTGGCACGGCGGCGAAAAATGGAGAACATCAACCCGCATGTGCCTCGTATGCTGAGAGATGAATTCATCCAGCGACATTTTGAAAAGTTTGGTGGTCGGAAAGTTGGTCGTGTAGGTGTCCCAAACCTCTGCATCTTTGTCTACAGCGAATTTTATCTTGAACCCGGCCATCTGAGCTCCTCGCGAAACTCCGCCAGCACCAGAGCAGGCATCAAAAACGGTATACTTTTGGCTTGGCTTTCGCATCGACTGGGTCTCAGCCGAACCATCTTCGTCCACGTTGACAAAGTCTGTTTGAGCATAATGAGAAGGCAAAAACGACCCGCCTTTCACTCGTGTTCCCCGCCACTGGTTGCTAAGGGCTTCTTCCGAGACGCAAAATCGTTTTTCTGGCACATCATCTGCATGGATTCGTACAAGAGCCTCTTCGATCTTCTTTTTGGTGCTTCCTCTTCCAATGAAATAAACTTCCAGCTTCTAGCGGCAGGTTAAATGTCGAGAAGGGCTCATAGTCGACGAGTTGAAGGTCGGATATAAAGCGTTGGTAATAATCAACTCATGCTCTCCAATCACGTTCTCGGGTGTGATGTCAACAAGCTCAGCGCATTTGGCTGAATTCCCATCGCCGTAATAGAGAATCATGCAAACTTCATTCGGTTTCTTCGGAAGTTTGCCAGATATTGATGAAGGCTTGGCGAAAGGGGTGCCTCGGATCTTGACGTGACCAGTAGCTTTGTTCCGGTTGACCGCTCGAACGAGGAGAAATTTCGCAGAATATTCGCCAATAAGGAATTCGTTGACTTCGAGGAATGTGCCTGGCTTCACCAAGATGTTGGAAATCCGAATCTTTTCCAGCACGAATTCATCTTCGTGGACCAAACTATTTCCAACGGTGCCAAGATCTTCTGTTAGGTCAATCACCTCGTCTGCAATGCTCTCGGCGCCGCGAGAAGGGCTGCCATCCAGAGTAACAGTTGAGCCTTCTCTGGCTCGCCCTGAAGGAACACGGGGCCTTTGAGTAATGAATTGGATTTCATCCCTATCCAACCTATTGGTGTGGTTTCGCATCCTCATGTCGTCTATGCTAGTCGAAAATAGCAGGGCAGTGCTCTCCTAGAGAGTAGACGATGGCGGATGGTGTGTTGTTGTGGAGACGCTGAGGCACACCCAGTTCAGACTCGCCAAAAGATCGTCGTCAAAGGAGAATCCACTTACGAGACAAATATATGTAACAAAGTGTACAAAACCCTCGAACTTGATAAAGGGCCCAAGATAGTATAGTCGAGCATTAAAATGCTTCAAGACCAACGACGAAGGCCGAGGAAATAGGCGACAGCGGAGACTGCTGTCGACCTTCTCGAAGTGAGATGGTGTTACAAGGGCGAGGATGAAAACTCAAGAAATGAGAGGAGGAACATACAGAAATTATCCGATTAGTCAGCATTTTCCAGTGAATTGCACAAATTGTTTAACTATGATGAGTCTTGCGAACAAAGTGTTTGCTAAACTGAGAAGTTGGTGTGGGGAACTCAGCAAACGCTGTGCATTTTCAGTTTGGCGGCGTTTCTCCACCTTGACTCTCCCAAATCACTTGAGTCCTCCACATATGCCACTACAAATTGTAGGTGCCAAGGTTGGGGTACCGTCTTGATTAATATGAATACCGGCCAGGCATCAGTTTATGTAATAATGAGATAAACAAGGCAGCGCATAGCCGAGGTACTGATCTAAAATACTGAGTGCTCGCAAAGCTTTCGTGTTTATTAAATTTAGCTACTTGTTCCAGTGACTTAGAAAACCGGAATTTCTCATTCCCTCCGCGTACTCTAGTACTGGGGGAGCCATCTACATTTATGATGCTCTCATTTCACCACGCAAACACATCAATGGAACATAGAACAATTACTAATATTCTCAGTGACTGGACTAGAACTGGGGCTGGTCAATGACAAAGCCCCCCTGAAGTGCTTCAGCAGTCTTACCCTATACAAAAAGTCGAAGTGCTATATCGTGAAATTTGTCAACATGAAACTATAGGTAGTTGATTTGTTTCTCCTTGGATATATACTAGAAGGGAAGAGTATTACTAAAAAAAATTGTACTCAATAATATATCATCCCTGTTCTTTGATCTTATTAACGTCAACCGAACCCTAAGCTCTTAGACTCAAAGGTATGCAGGTGGCTTGTAGTCCAAAGATTCTGATTGTATTTATTTAAGAAACCTACAGAAAACTAAACCAACAAAAATATTGAAGAAGGTACAAAAATGAACGAATAATTCACCATACTATCACACTCATACCATCAAATTCATTTCCGCTATTTTTTCCGGGTTGTTGTTTCATGTGCCATTTTTTTGCTTATTCCTCTTGTGGGGCTAGCGCCCCCGATGTGCTGATCTCATCAACGACGCATCATTCATTTACGGTTTCATCTCCCACTATTCACTCTGGAAGAAGAAACCCGCAGAAATCATTGTACTCTACTCCTAGGAACCAGGCGGCATTGTTGTAACTGCGGATATCCAAACAGAAAGATCCTGTTCTACACAAGTAGGTCTTTTTGCATCGTGCAACATCTTGCCACCCAGTTCGCAAAAGCCATTAGCCCATGACCAAGGACTCTAGAGTTACCATCTCCCAAGGAGCCCAACACAATTGGGGTGACCAAAATGAAGACTCGATCCCGCAAACGTGCCGCAGAACCCGATTCCTCTCATTCAGGGTCGAAAAAGAGTCGAATCGAAAAGGACCCTAAATCGGAGGAGGGCTGGGAAGAGTTGCCGCACAATCTTGGTCGCGTCCGAATGTCCAAGCACCAGAGCGACCTGGGCACGGTGGAAGATGCGGGTACTACGAAGAAAGATGATGAATACGCAACGGGTATCAAAGATGAAGGTGATGACCGCGAGACTAAGTTGGAATCGATTGCTGAAGCAGCATCACTGGCCCAGGTTCCTTCTACTTCTCCTGGGTCCAAGCGAACCCTACGTCCACGGCGGTCGATGGTTCAGAAGTCTTATTTTGAATCCGATGATGAGGTTTCCAACCCGAAGAAGCCGGTGCAACCACCCACCAAGGCGTCTCCTACAAAGAAGCGAGCTCCGAAGAAGGAATTCGAAGAAAAGGCCTTGAACCTTGTGACGGAGAAGACACCAAGGAAGCCATCCAAAAAGACGAAAGACAACCCGTATGGGCTGACGCCTGGAATCACCCCTTTTCCTGAATGGGCAGCACCCTCAATACTCGAATGCGAAGACGTCTACGCTCGCCTAGCCAAGGTTCACGGCCCTGCCAAGGCACCTGAAAAGATTCCTGCTCCATCTCTCGAGGTATCCGGATGCGGGGAAGTGCCATCAGTTCTTGATGCTATGATCCGCACACGACTGAGCGCCCATACCTCTGCGGCCAATTCGAATGCCGCATTCAAAGGGCTGGTCACCAAGTTCGGGATTGTCAAATCAGGAATTGGAGAGGGAAGTGTTGACTGGAATAACGTCCGAACGGCACCGGTAGAGAGCATTGTTGCCGCTATCAAACATGGTGGCCTAGCACAAACCAAAGGCCGAGACATCAAGGCTATTTTAGAGCTGGTCCATCAAGAAAATCTGATGCGACGGGATGCTTTTCTCGCGGAAAAGAAGACTGGATTGGTGGCAGATGTTGTTGGAGCTAAGGAAAAGACCCAGGGCCAAAAAGACCTGGAAATATTGAAGGCCGAGCAAGGGCTTCTATCGCTCGACCACATTCACGGGATGCACCCCGACGAGGCAATGCAAGCTTTGGTCAAGTTCCCTGGCATTGGTGTCAAGACTGCGTCATGCGTCATACTGTTTTGTCTCCAACAACCTAGCTTCGCGGTCGATACGCATGTGCACCGCATAAGCGGTTGGCTGAAGTGGATGCCGCCAAAAGCATCAAGGGACGAGACCTTCAGCCACCTGGAGGTGCGCGTTCCCAACGATCTAAAGTATGGGCTGCACAAACTGTTTGTGCAACACGGAAGAAGTTGTGTAAGATGCAGATCGAACACGACGGAAGGGACGGAAGAATGGAACCAGTCGGAATGCCCTATTGAGGACCTTGTCGATCGGGTGGGTAAGAGGAGGGTGAAAGGGGCGTGAATGACGATGAGGGCTGATATAAGCTGATTGACTACCATGCTAGTATTTGTGTGCTAGAATTGACGATGCTGTATATCTGTAGACTAGGGTCTATAATTTACTTATGATCCAGATATTTCCTTAGGAGCCTAATTCCTATTATTAGGGTGTTTTGTGCACGCTATTTGACGAACGGCTCCGCAGGCCAAAAAATAGCTAGATTTTGGAACATTCACTCACGCAGCCTCCCTCGCTTGGATGCCGGTGTTGGTCGTGCATGCATTTTTTCCGATGACACACACGGACACGTGTGACGATGCAAGAAGCCATTTCGCATCTTGCCGGACTTACGACACAAATTGGAATCTTCGCATCCTATTTTATCACTCATAAATTGCGGTTGGGGATCAAGGTCTTGTGCGAAGAAACAGAAACGAGGCGTACCCTGTACCTGAGACATCCTATTTCCTCACTCAGAGGCTTCCAGGAGGCTTTCCAGTGGTCCTCCCCTGAAAGAAACCCCCCCCTGAAAGAAACCCCCCCCTGAAGTAGTCCTTACAGTTGTCAAGGCAATCGACCCCACTGTCGCCCGGTAAAGCGCACGGACCCACTTCGATTAAAACCCCTGCAAGAACGCGGCTGCTCACGCGTTGGTGGCCAACCAAGGGCCGCGGACGCAATCGGGAACCTTGAAAGCTTCAACTGGACATTTTCAAAGCCGAACGTCAACGGCACACTGCAGGCTACAGCCTCGACGGAGAGTGCGGGTAATAGTGCGATATCTCCATCCATACAAGACTGGTCGACTTCTCTCAACCCGAGAGGCCATATTGCTGTCCCTGTCGTTGACCTCTCGTAACCGAGCCAACGAAGATCTTTCAAATTTCCAGGCAGATTCATCCGTCCTCTCAGCTTTGACGTCAACACCAACTCCCTTCTACCACTCGTTCTATTTCCATTTGTTATAGCGCCGCGCATATCGCCGATTTTCTGTCCTTTCCTGGCCTGCGACGGTGCCACGAGCGCATCACCTGCGCCCGCTTTCGATTCGATCCTCGTTCCCCTCGGAGGCACCCATGACGAGTGTATACCCACGCCGACACATCCCTTCACAACCATCAAACAGAAGCATGCGAACCGGCGAAACATCCAGATACCATGACTGAGATCAACGAGGAATTGGCAAAGTGGTACGAGGAACTGCAAAAGTTTCCGTCAGATTGCCATTTGCTATGTCCCCGAACTGGCGAGGAGGATGACGAGAACTACAAGATCCTCGATGACCCGGATTCCAAAATCTCGGTAGAGGAGAAGCAGAAGCGCATAGACCAGGGGAAGGAGAGAATCGAGGTCACGTATTGGAACAGTCTGATCTTTGGCTTCGATAAGTCGATAGCGGGAAAATGGCTGGAGGATTTCACTGCGAGGCTGGAAGAGACCCTGAGGACTTGCTCCGATTGTGTTTTGAACTGGCATATGAAGCGCAAGGCAAGCCTTCAAAAGTTTGCTGAGTAAGTATTGATTGCATCGCAACATTGTGCTCTGCTAACCCCTGCAGACGGTGGGATGAGGATGCTGTTGCGCAAATCCAGGCGATGCTTGACCGGTTAGACGTGGCTCGAATCGACCACAACCTTAACTGGGCCAAAGACTTCATTGAGAAAATCGAGGCGACCGGAACGGCGTTTAAGAAGTCCCATTTCGGAGAGCATATTGCCGAGGTTCATATTACAGTCTACGAGGCACTATGCTGTATTCCCTATATGTCAGATTCCGAGAGACGTGCCACCTTTCAATTTGTTTTCCGGAGATTGCAAGGCAAGAGTGTCCTGAAGCTGGGTACTAAGGATCCCCTCCCGGGAATGACTTTTTTCATATTCGACCAGAAAAATGAAGACCGTCGCAAATGGGCAATGGAAAATTGGAAAAACCTCGACAGCGGAGCCATGTCTCAAGAGCAGTTCGACTGGGCTGTCAGCGGTGGCCTCATCAGCGCCATGGATGACATCAACAGGAGGGACATATCACAGCCGACGAGTGAGACCTACCTCGAGATTGAAAAGTTTTGGCAGGGGTTTGAGGAAGTTCTCAGGAGCTTGAGCGGGGACATCATACTCCATCGTCTTCGGAGTCTTGAGGTGAGGCCGGGGTGTCCCAACATCTATGATCTATTATTCCGCCACATACAATTTTGCCACTCGGAAGGAATATTGGTCGTTACCATCCGTGTTCTCACGGGCTTCCTTAAGAAATCGCCCAAGGCGTTTTGGGATGTCATTGGCGATGCCCGCCCAAACGTCATTGCCGATCTGCTTTTTGGCAGCCCAGTCTACAAAAGTTTACTTAGGCAGTCGCTTGAAGACTGTTGGACCGGATTTGATGCTGGAACCTCCTCTGTGCCATTTCCTACATCTTGGGTTGACCCCTGGCTACAATCACTGACCCGCGATCGGAGATATGATGCCTGCGAAGTTCTTATGCACACTCTGTTTGAAACATTGGCCAAAGATGCTAGCATCGGAGAGCCAGGGCAAGCGGCTTGCATTCGTGCAGGGTTCGATGCTCTCCACTTCACGATGGAGACTTTCCTGGACTCGGAGACCAAAATTGGGTTTGGAACAACTCACCTCTATGCCAGTGGCGCTTTCAATTTGGTGATGAAACACAAGGCTCTCATCCTGAGGAACATGCAGCCGCCAACTGGCAATCGTGAGGGATGGCAAACATTTCAGGTGGCCGTTGCCGCCAAAAAGCTCATGCAGGCAGCAATGAAACTGGACATGAAGATGTTCGCCGAAGAATACACGTATATGCTCGAAGGAAAGCAGCTCCAGTCTACCATCGTTCGAGGCTCAAAAACCTTCTGGCAGGGTATTGTGGAGATGTTTGATCTTTCATCGGAACAAGTCGGTCTCGCCAGAGACATTTTATTATCTCTCGAGCCCCTGATTGGTATTGAGCAGATCAGGCCCCTGAAGAGTGGCCAGTTGACAGAGTCTGCAAAATTGTTCAACAAGGCTCTCGAGAACACAATTGATGTGCTTAGCAGCACGCTGGGTAGAATATCAGAGCTGGATGCCACTGATCTCAACACCCTTTTCAACGACCGACTGGCCTTTCAAGACACTATCGGCCTCTCCGTCCACGGAGAGCCTGATCTTGCAGAAGCCGCATCCGAATTGCTCAAGAGCTGGACTGGAGAGCTTTCCCGAAGCAGTGCTTTTGAGCAAATGTCCCAGCTCCACCCCGACCAGACACTATCTTCGATTGTGTGGTCTTTGGAACACATCCTCAAACCCCCGAACCCGTGGGGTCCTATCCGACCCATTCTTAACATGAGCCGGGATGTTCTTCGTGGATTAGCTGATCCCTCTTCCGGTGTTTTGCGAGTCAAAACCCTGGAGCCGATTTCTGCTGCCAAGGTGTTGCGTTGGTGGAGTGAGCAGTGGCGATTTGTTTCTACGGCATGCAAGAACATTGAAAACTGGTCGAGGTACATCCAAAACAGTGTGATGCAGGAGTTTTGTCGTGAGATCATGGAGCTTGCAGAGGCACTTGTCGCAGAGGATGGTCTGATAGCATCTACCATTGCAAAATCGCTTGGAAAGAGCGAGAAGGATACCATGTCCCAAATTCTCAACCCCGCGAAACAACACTTTGGAGGGATGGAAAACATGATTCGTCTCAAGGATCGCTGGCTTGTTGATGTCACGGTGCGGGTTCTGTGCAAAATTCTTACTCGTCTCCGTGAAAACGGCCATGAGATCCACGCTGCGTCAAGAAAGCTCATCACAGATGCCTGTCTTCCAACAGCCACTCCTGGAAAATATGTGAGGTCAACAAACCTGACTGACCAGCAACGTGCAGAGCTTCTGCAGGCCCTGGGCCAAACTGATGACGAAGTCCAAATTTATCAGTTGGGCATTGCGTCACAGGCGGATTATGCCGCCCAAAAAGCAAAAGATAAGATCAAGAAGCAGAGCAAACTTGATGCTTGGTCAAAGTCAGGGTCCTCAACCTCCACAGGCGCTGCTATCAAAAGCTCACAGTCCAATCGTGACGATGTCCTTGATCTTAGCAAGTCGATCGACAGTCCAATTCTTAAGCAGATTGAGGCCCGACAAGCAAAGGCCAAGGCCGCCAAAGCCGCCAAGGCCAAGCTGCCGGATCAAAAATCGATCAATGCCCTCAAGGAGAGCAGACAACGAGCAAAGGCAGAAAAGGCCAAGCGTGATGCGGAGGCCATCGCTCGTGCCAAGCAGATCAGAGGAGAGATTGTTCCCGGAGAAGGCTCTGGTCTGCTTGGTCTTGGTTTGAGCGGAAAGGATCACACTCGAAGCGATATCATGGTCAATAGTTCTGACGAGGAATCGGAAGAGGAGGAGGATGACTCCGATAGTGACAATGAGCTTGCTGCTCTTAGCACTGGAGGCCCCAAGGCTCTTGATGAGATGGAGAGACGTCGACAGCAAGCTCTGCGTGACAAGCTGAGAAAGCCCGTCAAGAAGGTTAGACAGCAGCGTTCTGTCAAGGAGATGAGAGCCAGACTCATTCCGCCCATGGATCGACTGCACAATACCATCTTGGCATGGGATATTTTCCATGAGGGCAATGATCCCCCCAACGGCCCAGCTGCTTCTGAGGTGGCAACTAGATATGGCGATCCAAGGTCTTACCAGGAGACCTTCTTCCCTTTGCTGGCATCGGAAGCCTGGCGTTCATTTGTCACATCAAAGGATGAGGTGACTTCTCAACCATTTGGCATGAAGATTGTTAGTCGTGCGAGCGTAGACAGTTACCTGGAGGTAACCTTTACAATGCCTGTTGTTCAAAATAGAGAGAGGGGTGTCTCAGAAGGCGACATTCTTCTTGTATCGGAAGCTGAGGCGCCCTTGACTGACCAGGCTGCTCGGCATTGTCTGGCGCGAGTCCATCGCATCACTTACAAAAAGGAGCGCATCGAAGTCACGTATCGTGTGGCGTCTCGCGGCAACCCTTTGGCGCAGGCCTTGACGCCTGGCGCTGCTGTCCATGGTGTCAAGATTACAAACATGACCACCATTGAGCGAGAATATGCTGCACTGGAGAGTTTGCAGTATTATGATTTGATGGACGAGATTCTGAAAGCTGAGCCTTCGCCGATTCTCCGCTACGGCGACGAAAAGGTCTCGAACTACATGGAAAACTATTCTCTCAACAGAGGCCAAGCCATGGCTGTTTTAGGCGCTCATGACAACGACGGATTTACTTTGATTCAGGGGTAGGCATTGCGTTTCACTCTGTACTAAACTTTTGAAGCTGACACATTCCAGTCCTCCAGGAACAGGAAAAACAAAGACTATTATAGCCATGGTGGGAACCTTGCTATCGGAGCAGCTTAGCCAGCCAAGCAACAGCGGCGTCCCCGTTGGTGTTCCTCTGCGACCGATTGGTGGCGCCGCCACCCCAGCCAACCAACCTCGGCCCAAGAAGCTTCTTGTTTGCGCTCCCAGTAACGCCGCTGTGGACGAATTGGTGCTTCGACTGAAGTCGGGAATCAAGACGACTAGCGGCAAGATGAGAAACATCAATGTTCTTCGTTTGGGAAGGACTGATGCCATCAATTCTGCTGTCAAAGATGTTACTCTGGACGAACTCGTCAAGGCACGCTTGGAAGGGGACACGACCAAGGAGAAGGCGAAGGCAGATCGCGACAAGATGCACGAGGATGCCGCAAAAATCAAGGAAGAGTTGGCACAATTGCGACCTCGCCTTGAAGAAACTCGTGGTCTTGACGACAGAGCACTTTACAATAACCTCTCTCGACAGTTTGAGGAACTGAAGAGGCGGCAGATGCAGATTGGTAAACAAATCGATGCGCAAAAGGACAGCGGAAACTCGGTTGCCCGCGAAATGGAGCTACGGCGCCGCCAAGTCCAGCAGGAGATTTTGAATTCTGCCCAGGTGCTGTGTGCCACGCTGAGTGGTAGCGGCCACGAAATGTTCCGAAACCTTGATGTCGAGTTCGAGACTGTTATTATCGACGAAGCCGCGCAATGTGTTGAACTGAGCGCCCTGATTCCCCTCAAGTACGGTTGCTGCAAATGTATCCTGGTCGGTGACCCCAAACAGCTTCCTCCCACAGTGCTGTCGCAGTCAGCTGCTAGATTCGGATATGATCAAAGTTTGTTCGTGCGAATGCAGCAGAACCACCCCAAGTCGGTTCATCTGCTCGACATGCAGTATCGTATGCATCCCGAGATCAGTGTATTCCCGAGCCGAGAGTTCTACGAAGGGCAGCTCCAGGACGGCCAAAACATGTCGGAGCTCCGTCAGCAGCCGTGGCATAAGAACCTTCTATTTGCTCCGTATCGCTTCTTCGATGTTCAGGGTGTCCAGGAACGTGGTCACAGAGGCCAATCACTGGTCAACACCAAGGAGCTCGAGGTTGCCATGCAAATGTACGACCGATTTAGCAAAGAGAACCGTGAGATGGACTTGACTGGCAAGATTGGTATCATCACCCCGTACAAGGCTCAACTCTTCGAACTTCGGAATCGGTTCAAATCGCGATATGGCGAAAACATTACTAATATCATCGAATTCAACACAACCGATGCCTTCCAGGGTCGTGAATGTGAAATCATCATCTTCTCATGTGTGCGAGCCAGTTCTACTGGGGGTATCGGTTTCATGACTGATATTCGCCGAATGAACGTCGGTCTCACCCGAGCCAAGTCGTCACTCTGGATTCTTGGTGACTCGAGAGCTCTCGTGCAAGGCGAGTTCTGGCGCAAGCTAATCGAAGATGCGCAAGCGCGAGATCGGTATACGAAGGGTGACATCCTGTCGATGCTCCGAAAGCCATTGGAACAAGCCAAACCAGGCACCTACATTACTTCTGTTCCAAGAGCCCCCAGAATTGTGGCCGAGGAAGAAGTGAAGCGGGAGGCACCATCGAGACCATTATCAATGGCATCGTCACCTGCTCCAGAGGCGCTAAATGATACTTCTGGGCAGAGCTCAATCGGGCCAGCCCAGATACCGGGCCTGGGTGGCCATGAGAAAAACGATGTAGTCCCTCGGTCTGGGGGACCACCTGTGATTCACACATCTTCTGGTAAACCTCCAGAAGCCAAGAAGCGATCCAACGATGGATCGGACTTCAACCAGCCGCTACCCAAGAGAGTACGTTTATCGCCATTCATAACAAGATGATGAGTGAGTAAATTTGTCTAACACACAAACAGATAGCTAGCGACAAATCTCGGGGAGGCTTGATGGGCAAGTTCGGAGGGAGACCAAACCGACCAGCTAAAGCTCCCACGGACCCGTCTGCGATGTCCGTGCTCGGGATGACCCCCCCGGAGCGACCACCCCCGATACCGACGGGCCCGTTGAACCAGCCGAAGCCATTAGGTGGATCCGCGTCTTACCAGGCAAATGAGGCTGGCAATAATAATAGAGTAAGTGAAAACAACCCCACTTATCGGACATTTTGCTAATATACGATGTCAAGCCACCTCCAAGAAGCCTGCCACCTCCGGGCCCTCGAAAGAAGGGAAAGCCCAGCCTTTTTGTCCCAAAGAGGCGTTGATTGGCCTCAGCTCCCGGAAGACATTGTACACTAATCATTAAAGGCATTTGTGGGTTGATAATATTTTTTTTAATCGTCTTATTGGCGTTGGAGGAAGTGGTCTTTCGGAAAATAGGAGAGCATCCTGCGTCAGGGAATGGTTGCATATGGATTGACTCAAGGAAAGCATTCAGGCGTCATAGGGGAGTACGGGCATCCGAGTTTCAGGTGCTCAGAAAAGGTAGCTAGCTAGCCGAGGAGCTACCAAGGACGGTCATCGTATGAGTATGGGGTGGTACACTCGGGACGACAGTGAGGTCGGACGCCATGTCCTGGTCGCGTTGATGGTTATACTACGACGGGCTTAATCAGATCTTAGCTGGTGGAGAATACGATGCCGGGGATAAGAAGAGTGGTTCCTGGCAAGGCCCAGAGCAGGAAATTCGCATCAACTACAAGACTAGAGACGAACGGGGCTGGCTTCGGGCTGGCTGCAGGCCGCCTCAGCTCATCAGATGAGACGCCAGTTACGATGCGTACCTGACTGAGAGGTGTGCGTGTTCATCACGTGTACCCGATATGTATGTATACCTTTTCACACCACAGTCTTCCCAGAGGAACGGCACGAGCGCACGTCCATAAACACGGACCCAACTGAAGCACAGTCTGTGCGCTGCCAAAGAGGGTGCATGCACACGGAGAATTCAGGTTAAATGAGACAATGCAGACGACATGTTACTTTTGGGCGTGGGCCGACTTCGGTGAGGTGAGGTGAGGTTCCTGGTAGACGGGAGATTCGCTTCTTAGCGACTGCATCACACGCAGGGAGAAGCGGGAAAAGGAACACTGGCAGAAACGAGAAGCACCGGCAGGAAACATTAACTGACAGGACCACACTGGCATCAACAGTTTGACAGTCACCAGCATGGGCAAAAACAAAAACAAGGCAGGGAAGTGAGCGGGGGAGCAGCAAATCTCAGTCTCTAGCGGCGAGCTGCGTCAAGAATGCATGCAGCTCTGTCGTCTCTTGACTCTCGGTCGGCCCCCCCTCCCCTTGCTTGTGCAGGAGCCACAGGGAGGCCCCTCTTCTGTCGACGGGCTGGGAAATGGCGCCAGGGCCTAGCCGCAGAGCCAGGTCAAATGAAGATCGCCTGTGCTGGTTCGTGGCTTTGAGGAGGAGACTAGGGCCTTGTTTTCGCAGAAGAGATCAGCGCGTGGCGTTCGGGAGAACGCTCTCACCGTCGAGTAGCCTGGCTCGAGGCCATTAAAGGGGAAAAGCGAGCGGACGGGGGCGAACGGGAGCAACGGGGACGGACGGGGCGGAGAGGATCAGAGATCAGGAAGGATATCGGAGGATTAAGAGCATCTTGTGGCGATAGACTCTGCTGCATGCTGTGGATTCCCTGTGCGCACCAAAAACACAAATGCGCATGTGCAGTGTTCCCCCCGTTGAAGATTGAAACGCGCCGATCACTTGGTGCCATGTCGTTAACATCGCGGTAAGTTGCATCCGGAGATTTGGAAGAGCACAATCGGCACCCACTGTAAAGAAGCCCACCCGCGGCACGCACCGGCTCGTCTGCTGGGGTCTGGGCCACGCAGTGGCCAACCACAGCGGCGAGGGCCAGGACCAGGTTGGTGCGCATCCCTGCCAGCAATCAACTACCGGGGCTGTATTCACGCGGACAAGCATTTGCTTTTTTTCGTCTATTTTTTTTTCCTCTCCCCATCTTACGCTGCTAGCTGTCGTTGCTGTCTTTCCTTTCTTTTTCTTGCTAAACTGGATGCTTCCACCCTAGCTCAATTAAGCAGGAAAAAGCAACTGGGCGCGCGCAATCAGGCCAATATCAATCAGGCCGGGGTTACGAAATGGGATCAACCAGCCCTACTTCCCTTTCCCACAAGCAGACGGACAGTTGGCAATGCACTGGGGCGAGATAACAACCCCAGCCAGCCCCTCAGCGGAGGATCTCCCGGGGAGGGGGCACGCAGACAGGGTACGTGTCGATCTGTGATCCAAACACAAACGTCCAACGCTGCGCATGTAGGTGACGGGTGAGCGACAAGCCAGGGAGGATGCAAGGCGGCTGGCTGCAAGACCCTGACCCGGGCTTTTTTTTAATGTGCAAAAGACTTTGCTAGTCGCTGGCCACCCCTGGGCCCCGGAGGAGACGCAATTGGGATGCCCACAGGCCCCATCAACGGGCTGGAAGCTAGCGCGAGCCCGGCCCATTGTGTGGCGCCAAAGGGGCCCTCCAAGGCCCTGGGGTTGTGACGGCATAGCCATGGCTTTTAGGACGTATCTCGACTCAAGACTTGGAGTGGCCGATGGGTTGGTTGGTTGGTTGGTTGGCGGAGAAGGAGCGAGGCGTCGTCTCCGTGTATCGAGGCCGCTCGGCGACGCCTTTTCTTTCGCGCCCCCGAGATACAATTCGCACCTTTACTTACTTTTTTGTTCTCCTTCACCGTCTCCCGCCTCCCCTCTCCCAACCTTTTGGGGCTGGGCGTCGCATTTTTCTTTTCCTTTTGGTGTGGTTTTTCTTCTTTCCGACAAACGCGACACGACAATCCTCTCGGCGCATTGCCCTGTCTCTGCTCCAGAGCTGAACAATAAAAGACATTCGCCGCCAAACCACACAGGAAGAAACAGGCCCGAGATTCGGGGCGATCGCCACCCCAAGGTCAGACACGGCGCGCAACCACGGGGCATCTCGCCCTCGATGCCCTCTCGCCCTCGGTGCTAACGGCAGACTGACCGAGACCGAGACAGGTTTCATGGATCCAAGCACCTCACCACCCAAATTTTCATTGGAGGCGGGTGGGCAGATTGGTCCCAGGCTCTGGTATTAGAAGCCCGTCATGGCGCACTCAATCACCGTCGACCATGAGGTTTCTGTCACTTCGGCCGATGGAGTCCAACGTCCGCGCGCATCATCCTCGAGTTACTCGCTCTTCAACAACAGACCTGAACCACCCATCAACGTCAACATTTCAAATCTTCGCCCCCGGGCAAAGTCGTACTCGACCTTGGGCGCCCACCTGGAGCCCAAGTTCGAGTTCGACGGCCATAATACCCTCATCGATGAGAATGGCAACTTCCGGCGCCACCATGGCATCCAGGAGTTGATTGACTTTCTCAAGAACCACCCCCCGCCCCCAGACAACTTCATGTCCATGACGGACTCGGGGAACAGCGAAACCAAGGGGACTTGGTCCAAGATCCGTAAGCTTGCAAAGGGCAAGAAGAAGTCGGGCACCAAGTCCCCAGACCCAATTCGCCTGCCCGACTCAGCTGTGTCGGGCATGACAACCGGCGGCCATCGCCACATCGCCATTTCAATTCCCCTCGATGCCTCGCCATTTGGCCGCGCTCCCCGTTCTCAGTATCCCGTGTACCAGAGCCGCAACAACAAGGCGCCTCAGCCTCGCTATGGTCCGACCCGCGCTATACTCAACGACAAGGGCGTTGTTACAGTCTTGCGCACAGTCAACGAAGACCAGGAACAAGAACTCACAGAACCCGAAACTGCCCGTGTAAAGTCTTTACCGCCGCTTCCCCGGTCCGCTTCGCAAAACTCCCACAGCCGCAGTGGCTCCACCCACAGCAATGGTCGTGCAAAGGTATCTGAGTATTTCGGTGTGTCTTCGAGCCCCCCGCGGTCAGCAGCGGGGCCCGCCGATCAGTTCAAGCGCGCGAATGACGCATCTCGTGAGCTGCAAAACTATGGACAATCAACCATGGCTTCCAATGAATCGCGCCAGGAGGGCACCAATCCACCTGCACGGGGTTCCAGCTTGGTTGCCAATCGATTCGTGTTCCCTCCCACAAGTTCCATCGACGCAGTTGTGTCTGAGACCGCCCCCGCACCAGACACGCTTCAAGTTGAGACAAGGGAAGACGGCAGGGAAGCAGCATCTTATCAAGGCTCTCTGTCCAAGAGTATCAATACGTCAAGTGACAACGATCCCGTTGTATCAGAAGCGCAGCAGGTTAAGACAGCCACATCGCTAGAGGATGCTCCTGTTCTGGTGTCGAGACGGAAGGAGGAGAATGAGCTCACTGTTATAACAAAAAACCCCTTGGCGCGAGGGGACGGCCATATTTCGCCAACGCCGTCAATCGCGTCATCCGCCAGCCAATCTCGACGAGACCGAGTGCGAGATAAGAAGAGGAGGGACATGGAAGCGTTGCGAAGCGCCCAAAACTCCCGGCAGGCTCAGCACTCTGAGCCTGGAACGCCAAACCCTGGAAAGCTTCTGAAGGAGGAGGATGAGGAGGAACAGGCTGAAGTCGTAGAGGAAGTCTGCAAGTCCCCAAGAAAGTCGAAGCCTCCGCCTTTGCCGCTCAGGTCTCCCAGCCGACACTCTCTCTGCCCCATCATGGTTGTCAACAGTATCGAACCATCACCGCCGATGCAATCGTCAGCCGACAAGACAGAGGCCGAAAAGCCGCTACCCGCGCGTTCGCCAGCCTCTGAACCAACACCCGCCCCATCGCCATCTGCTCAAATCAGAGACGAAGTTGCACAGCTTGGCATGACACAAATCGTCATGGCAACGTCTCCCACCGATATTGAGCCGCCTTTGGCCTCCCCTCCTCTTGACCACGGTTTCCCCAAGCCTCCCAAGGTCAAGCCCCAGCTCCGACACAAGCCCCTTCCCAGAGTACCCTCAACGGGCTCCAACGGCAAGCCTGGAATGAGCTCTCCCGTGGTTTCTTTCAACAGTTCCAACAACCCCACCCCACCCTCTTCCGTCAAGGGCTCCCCAGCCCAAAAATCTACCACCGACCGACACTCGAAACAGAGCTCTGTATCCATTGATCGATCATCGAAGCAGAGCACCGTCTCGGTTGACAGGTCATCCAAGCAGAGCTCCATTGACGTGGACCGCAGCTCGAAGCAGAGCCCGAACGAGTACGCCAACAGAGCCGCTAACCGAAATTCCATCTCCAAGCGTGGCTCATGGAACTCTGTCCGTGACTCGGACCGCAGGAACCGGGATTCCAGGCTTGGATCTCGGTCTCTGCCCAAGCCCCTCGTCCTGCCCAAGGAGGACATCGAGGAGCCCAAGATCACGCCTGGCAGCGAGAAGGATATTGTACGACGATATGACGTTTACCGCGAATACCGAATCCGAGAAATGGAGCGTCGTCTGCGCCGCCTGGAGCGCAACGGTGACATTTGGCTGCGTGCCCTGGTGCCTGTTCTGGAGAATCTCAACCGAACTCTCGCTGGGAACGGCAGCCAGCACGGCGATCACGAGCGTGCCCAGGGTTGGGTGTCGGACGAGGACTTTGTCGGTTCTCTCAGCCCTCCGCGCGGCCGATCCTTCGGCATGGGAAGCCGCAGCCGTGGCAGCCGGATGATGCCCAGACCTGGAGCCACCGAGCGCGAGTTCCTGGAGCACCTGGTACGAACAAAGGAAGAGCTGGAGGCAGGCAACCTCAGTGATGACATGAGCGGCTTCGACACGATTGAGCCCCTTATGCGGGAGCTGGCTGGTCGATCAAGGCTGAGCTTTGAGGCTCGATCCATGGCCCTGACTGAGGATGACGAGACTCTGTTCCGTGGTTTCTGAATGATGAGCGGCATCTTTCTTTTTTTTCCGTCCTTGTTTTTTCCAACACCTAACAACCATTTCACAATTATTTTTCATATTTCACGTGGCGAGAGGAGGCTGTACATTGCGACATAGCAAAGAACATTGTGAGATCGGAGCGGAAAGAAAAGGCTTTGGCCTAACGAGCGAGCGCTGTTTGATTTGGAAAGCCAACTTGTTGTAGTCTATGCACCTGACTCTATTATTATTTTTCCTACATCTAACGCCTTTACATGATGACTTTAGAAAATATTCTTAATTGTCACCAACAATTCTGTCACTCAATACATACCCATTCCGCGGTGAAGCGTATTCCCGAGTCCCGATACCTGTTCCCTTGTGATGTTTTTGTGACATAGTGGCGTGCTTGTACGTGTGCATGTTAATTTATGGATGACATGTTGACTCCAGCGATGATCCTGGCAAGGAGCCGTGAGGTCGGAATTGAATTCTTGACAAGGTTTAACCCTGGGTCCGCGATGTCACTGATGTCGCACAAAGACCGTCAGAGTTGGCCGAATGGGGCCTGGGTCAACCAATCAGCACTTCCGATGTGCGATTAGTACATGACGTTCGATCTGAGATCTTGAGATCGTGTCCCATCGGGGAGTTGATGAGGCGTTGAATTATCTTAGGCGTAGTTAGATTTAGAGGCACGACTATTGACGCATGGATTGCAGCTGTATATGTTGACCTGGTCAGCCGTGCCAAGGGCGACGTTTGGAATAGTCAGTCAATTGAATCTGATACTAAGCACATCGGCCAAGCAGGAAAACGACAACACAGACAGATAATCTACGATGGCATCACCGTGGATCTTCATCAGCGCATGCACTGGCGGCATCGGCAGCGCACTCACCCGCCACCTCCTCCGGACTACGTCTGCTCCCATCTTCGCTACGACTCGCCCTCACCACGACCCGGCCAGGGTCAAGGAGTCTCTGCTCAATGGCCTTCCCTCGGACGAGTCCCTCGCCTCCCGACTTCACATTGCCCACGCAGACGTAACGGACGAGGCGACGCTCAAGGACGCGGCCGCCCAGGCGCAGGACTTGTTCCCCTCGTCGACACACCACCTGCGCCTCGCCTGCGCCCTCCCCGGCATCCTCCACGCCGAGAAGAACCTGAGCCAGATTGATGCCGCTCACAGCCTCGAGAGCTTTCAGATCAACGCCGTCGGCACGCTGGTGCTGATGAAGCACTTTGCGCCCTTTCTGCCTCGGCGCCCTGTGGCTGCAACCACGACCAACGCCGCGCAGCACCAGCAGGAGCAGCAGCTCCCGGCGTCACACCCAACGTGGGTCAGCGTGGCGGCGCGCGTGGGATCAACGTCAGACAACGGACTGGGAGGCTGGTTCTCGTACCGCGCCAGCAAGGCGGCCGTCATCAGCCTCGCTCGGACGCTGGACCTGCATCTGCGGGCCCGGGGCGGCGACTCCGCGCTTTCCGTGGCATACCACCCGGGCACGGTGAGGACGGAGCTGAGCCGCGAGTTCTGGGGGGGCGTGCCGGAGGAGAAGCTGTTTACGCCAGAGTATGCGGCTGAGAGGATGGCGGACGTGGTGACGAGGTTGGAGCTTGCGCAGCGGGGGCGGTGTTGGGATTGGAACGGCAAGGAGATTTTGCCTTGAAGTTGTAGAATTTATGCTTCTTAATGTTCAACTGGTGCTTGTTCGAATGTGCTTCCCTGTGCAAGCTTCAGACTGCAGATGAGTCTAAACCACTGGTCCTACTCTCGTGCTGTGCGCTGTTCGACGGCTCATAGCTCTTGGAGAGAGGACAGCGATGATGCATGCACATGTGGAGTGTTGACCCAATATTGAACTCAGAACAAAATCAAATAAGCTAAGCAAGTTCTATTTATTATACATATAGCAAGGCACTTGAAGCTAGGTAATTGATGGTGGAGGAGTGATGACGATGGCGAACCGATAGAGCCTTCGTTCCTCTTCGACAGCAGAGGCCAGATTATCTACCATGCCCGCTTTTGTGGCATCTATGACTCGTCTTCTTTGCTTGCTCTACCTCCTTGAAATCGATGCTTGTTTTTGCGCGCGGACCATACTACTCCTGGAGGCGCATCTCTCCTACCCAATGTGCGTTCAGTTGAGGCATGAGAGCAAGCTAACATGCTAAACTCGACATAACCTCGGGCTGCAAAGCTTTGATCTGCCGACTCGTAGATGGGTTTGCTTGTTATGTTGAGAGGGGTCGTTTGTCGCCATCATGGCCAAGGCAGCGAGGTTCTCAAGGGCTGCGCCAGCGGCGACATCCAAAGGCACTCTCTTCCCCCACCGCTTCACTAGGAAAGCAGTATGGTAGCCTCAGCGCCCTGGAGCCCCCAATTGCGGGTGCTGTTGCATTACTCGGTTCTAATTGGAAGATGGTTTTTGAAAGGTCTTGGATATCCAATAGGGGCCATACTGAGTTGGTTATTCTATTAGGGGTTATACTGTATGTACATACTGCTCCTTTCTACTGCCTGTTGGATTTGGGTTTGTGTGAAGTACTCGGTTGTGAAGCTTGTGATTCACGGCCATGTTTGAGGTAGATTCGGGCAAAACTGAATCACCAAAGCCATGAGGAGCATGGAGTAGCAACAGACGAGCGAGAGGCTTGCGATTGAGCTGGTATGACTCCTATGCAAACACTCGGCCTCCAACTGAGCTGCCATTATTGCCTCCGCGTTCACTTGTTGTCGCCGCCTCCGATGAGAACCACCCCGAGACAACCTGAACTACAGTACAAGGGTCTTCGTGTAGGACACAATCACGACGTAGCTGGGGTGCCATTCTCTCTTCTCCAGTATTTGTGACCAGCGACAAAGGACACTCCCTCAACCACAACTATTCCTGTTTGACATGCCCAGCCGGGACCCCAACTGCGGTACTATTGGGGGCCCAATGAGCCTTGGGATACGACCTTTGCTCGAAGTTGATGGGTATGATGATTCCTTGACTCCTATCACAGCACTGTTGCATCTGTCTGACCATGATGATTGCTAGTTAACTTTCGCAGCGGCACCTCTTTGGACCCGAGTCCAGGACGTGATGACGATTCAACCCAAATGCTGCGCCATTCCCTCCTTTTCGGTGTGTACACTCATTTGTCGATATTCAGTCCTTGACTCCGCCCGACCCCAGCTGCGGTACTACTCTCCACATCGGATACGCCTAAAGAGTGGTCTATATTCTGTCCCTTTCGACCCCAACTGCGGTACTACTGCCTCGTCCTCGACGTACACAGCAATCTCTTGCCGCCGATTCCAACTGCGGTACTGTTGCTTCT
Source organism: Calonectria hawksworthii (assembly GCA_020975415.1). Lineage (NCBI taxonomy): Eukaryota > Fungi > Ascomycota > Sordariomycetes > Hypocreales > Nectriaceae > Calonectria > Calonectria hawksworthii. The sequence continues at coordinate 140,910 of JAHXZK010000001.1, read as the reverse complement.
TCCTCCTTCTCCGGTCATTGTGGCCTTTCTATCCGGTTTGATAAAGATATTAATTCTCATGCCCAAGTCATGATGGATATTGGGGTTGTGGTCTTGTGTTGGGTTCTCAGTTTTGTACTGGGTTGCGGTTTTGTGTTGGATTTTTGGTTTTGTATTGTGGTTGGATGAAGAGATGGAGTTCGTTTTTGCTCATTGGTAACAGGAAATATCAACGGGAAAATAGTAGTCGGATTAATGAAATAGAAACGACAGATTAGATGGCTTAATCAATACTTAATAAAGCTCCGTTGAAAGAAAATATCTTAGGATTCTTAAGGCTTGGTTTCCCTTTGGATATTTGGAATTGTTTTGGCCTAGATTGATGTTGTGCAGCAAGTGCGGTGAAATACTAGATTGTAGTTTCATGTAGCTAAAAATAGACGAGTAGACTATGCTATACTTTGTCCGTAAATCGGGAGGCTATGCATGCATTGGGTCTATCGCTTCTCTTGGGAGATACGAAGAAAGATGATAAAGGGGCAGAACGATTTCAGCCACTCTTGATTTGGCATATACTCATTTCGGGTTGTCTCAGCGGCTAAAGTGGCGGAGGCATTGACCAGACGGCAAATGCACCAGTACCAGTGGTTTACACCCACAAAAAGTATCACTTTTGATCAATACTAAGGACACGATGTTTTTTAATATTCATATAAATTTGACTTTAATATGTATTTGTAGATAAATAAATATGTAATCCTTGGAATTTTTTATTCCATTTCCGAATGATGAATGATATAAACCTTTTGGGGAGTGGATGGGCGAGGCCAGATGTCTCATTGCACTAACGTGACACAAAGGCAAGCATCTTTTAGACTTGGTAATTAGGAATGAAATAGAGTGTATTCAGAAATCAACAGCACAATAGTTTCTTCTCTGTCTATGCGTCTTCAATTTTGTCTCAATCTGTGTGAGTTGCCCAATCTATTTATCCCGATGTCCATCACCCGCCGCACGGGTCTGTCCCCGCCCCCATGCTACGGAGCCGCCTCAGCGGAAACACAGCTCTGTCCAGGGGGGGCCCAGCCACACTGCACCACGGGCGCGCGCGAAACGGCACCTCGAGCTTAATCGAAACCTCAACGACAGCTTGTTCAATTCTCAGGCAGCTATCCGCACGAGCAACCACCACCACCAATCCGATCGCCCCCTTTCTCTCGCCTGCCCGCCAACACCGCCCGATACTCAAGCCCATCTACCAAATCGCACGTCTGGCCGTTGTCTCCCAGCCCAGCGCTCTCGCCTCCCCTTTTCCTGGCTAGTGTCCACAGCGGCAGCCCTATCTCCAACCGTCTCCAAACGGCCATCACTGCGACCCGCGACACGATGCTCGTTTCCCTCACCGTCGGCAAGGTCGACGCCGGCGTCACAGTCCTCCTGACACCCGACAAGCGCCTGGTATGTTCCATTCCCCGCCACGCCCACAGCTCTACCTGTTCGCTGACATTGGGTTGGAAATAGATCGAGTTCCCGTCCATTCTCCTCCCTCCCAACATCTCGTCCGGCAGCATCGTCGACATCAACGTGTCCCAAAACGCAACTAAAGAGGCCACTTCCGATCGCGCATTCCGCGCCCTGCAAGACCAGATCTACGATGCCTTTGGCGCCGCCGAGCCCGCCACCCCCGTCCTGCGCTGCCGCAATGCCACCCAGACCTCTGTCGTGCTCGAGTGGGACCCCATCGAGCTTGCTACTGCCGACCTCATCTCCCTGAGCCTCTACCGCAATGGCCAGAAGGCTGGAAACATCCCCCGCCCTCTTCAGATGCACAGCACCAAGATCAGTGGTCTTGCAGTCGACACCGAATACACCTTCCACCTGGTCTTGCGCACCACTGCCGGCACATTTGTTAGCCAGCGTGTGTCCGTGCGAACGCACAAGATGACGGATCTGAGCGGTATCACAATCACCACTGGCATTTTGCCCGGCTCTGTCAAGGAGAACCTGACCAAGGCTGTTGAGCGAATCGGTGCCAAGATTGTCGACGGCGTCCGCATCGACACCACACACTTTGTGACCACAGAAGGCCGGGGCCAGCAATGGGAAAAGGCCGTGGAGAGCAACATCCCCGTCGTCCGACCAGAGTGGGTTGATGCTTGCGAAAAGAACGGCCGCATCCTCGGTGTCACCAAGTTCTATCTGGACGCAATGAGGCCCGGTCCTCCCGATGAGCCCAAACCCGCACCTCCGCCGGTGGAGAAGGAAAAGGAACTCCCAGCCGCGCCAGCCCAGAACGGAGAGGGGTCATCCAGCAAGCCAGAGGAGAAGAAGGCAGAAGAGAACAAGGAGACCAAGGATGTTGAGACGGAGGAGTCCGACAGCGACGACGAGCCCGCACCCGCACCCGAGCCGAAGAGCAAGGCGACGCCCAAGGAGGAGCAAAAAGTGAGATTTGAAGACGTGCAAGAACAGAAGGTTGCTCTGCGCCCTGGAGGCTCAGCGAGCAACGGTGACCTGTCAGGCGACGAGGACGCCAAGAAGGACAAGGACAGCGAGGACGAGAAGCCCGCCGGCACGCCCGACGGATCATCGTTCCAGGAGGTTGAGCTATAGACGGCGACAAAAATATCCAAAAGAGACTTTTGATTGATTTCGGACCGCAAGCACTGAATGGTGACGAGGCGCGTGGGCATCCATCTTCATTTTTTCTGTACCAATACGTTGGCTGGTTAGGCGTGGGAGGGGGGCATCAGTACAGCGACGACCCAGATACTCGTTTAATCCGATTTTTGTTTTTCTTTAACTCCCGTGGTGCTCCATCATTTCTGTCGCAGTTGTGTGCGTGTTGTAACTGTATGTATGTATGTTGGATGGATGTAACCCAAGAGCCCAAACCACCCAACTCGCGAGGCCTTTCCACTCCAATGCTCCCGTAAGTATACAGTTTTTTTTATTTATTTTTTAGTTTTGTTTTTTTTTTTCACTTTTTTTTTTTCTTTTTCATCCTTTTGAGAGAAGGCCATTCAGTTATATATTTTTTCGGTTTCAATTCCGCTATGCATCTCTATGATCCACAAGATAGGCGAAAAGAAACCAAGCAGGGACCCAGAAAAAGGGCGACAATCTGGAAGGCATCAGATGGCGTCGGTACCTCCCAGTTTCGAGCGCGAGAATCAAATCCATACAAAAGGACATCATTAAAAAACGCCCATAGAACTCCCAGTAAGGCCTATGGCATAGATATGCCACGATGCCGCAGTTTGGGGGGGCCGGCTGGTACTCGTACATTGCTGCCCATATCGCAAGCCCGACACAAACAGTGACAAGGCCGAGACCTGTGAGAACCCACATATTCGATAGTGTTGCTGGGACGAGACTTGTATTCCGTGGGTTCCTTTGTCGCTTGGGCTGATTGAATAGTTGGGGTGAAGAACGGTGGGTGTGTCTGTTTGGGGTCTTTGAAACTGAGATAGAAGTATAGATTGGAGTGTTGAAAGAGACTGGGTACGCTAAAAGGGATAAGGACATGAATTTATATTGCTTTCCTATGGCATCTCCGTTCTATCTAACCCTGCTGGATACGATGGAGATAGAAAAGAAAAATGGAGGTGACTCGTGAACCGCACACCATCATGGTACAATACAATAATTTTTCTTTGAGTAAAGTCTAGCTATGGTGAACGATCCGAAGAAGGCCCCACTCTGATGGCTCAACTCCGATAACTTGGTAATAAGAGTTTCTAGATAATAATACATACAATGGGGTAGGTATCAAACAAAATCATACACTGCGTAACATTATCCGTTTGCTCTCTATCCAGCCATCACTGGCAAGCACGGGATATCCTTTTGCAATCCTCCGTCTAACCGTCTAAAATGTGTCTATGGTTTCGTGTGCCTCCTATTTCTATGCTTTAGTCTTCCTCCTGTGGTCCGCCATCACCGCGTCCGCAAGTGCTTTGCCAAACTGGGCCGCCGGGGCTGAGGCCGCCTTTCTTGAATCGAATATCGTCACGATCACGGTGCCCCGCGGCATCGAGCTGGGGTCGACCTGCGCTTCTAGCGCAGCCCAAAACTCCCTGGCCAGGCGTCGCTGGCCCAAGGTACGTACCAGACCAGGCTGGTCGTCCATCGGTAGAAAGTATATCCACAAGGGTTGTGTCTTGAGCTTCTCGCGGTATCGAGACTTGATACCCTCTATGAGCGGGTGGCCTCGTGGTTGTAGATATATGAGATGGTATGGGTGTATAATGTGTTGGTTTGCGATAGAGGTTTTGCAGGCAAACGTCTTGTGTATGTGCTTGTCTTCGGCGTTCAGGATCAAGGGTCTTGTCTTGGAGTTGTCGTACTGTATTCTCGTTTCCTGGAGGAATGCCCAAACATCCGGCGTCGTTATGAGTTTGCCATTGACAATGACCTTCTTTGCTGGCGAAGGCACAAACATCCTGATTCCACGGCTTTTCTGGCCTCCATTTCCATCCGGCCTCTTATTCTTGTCTGTCGGTGTCCGCGCTGTTTGATCTGCTCTTGGCGGCCGATTGCTGGGCGCATTGTCGCCATTGGGCCCGCGCCGGGGGCTGCTTCGTCTCGGAGGTATGTCTCGCGTGGGGGGTACCTTCATTCGTGGTTTCGCTGCCGTCAAGGAAGAGAGAGATCTCGACAGCAGCCTGGCGCCGAGGGGTGCTGGGGCAATCGGCATGATGGGGCAGGGTCGGGTTTGGCGATAGCTCGGAATTGAGCTCGTGTGGCGAGGGAGTTTGTCACAGTGAAAATGGGCGCGCGGTCTAGCCCGCCAGTATCGTGCGGTGCCGTTTTAGGGGTCAACCAAGGCGTCGCCGAAGTCCAATGGTGGTGGTTCGACTGACTAGAGCTGTTTGCCGGAACGGTCTGGCGGCCAAAAAAAAATCATACCCACTTCTGGCATGAGGTCAGTCGCATCCTGGACTACTACTCGGACAGGGCGAGCCAGGCGCTGGAGCCGCCACGTGTGGCTGTGCTGTGCTGCCCGGGTCTTTTGTAAAGGCACACAAAAATCAAGGCATGTGCCCAGGCAGAAGGCCAGGAAGGTGCTGCTTGCTGCTAGCAGGATACCGTGCGTCACACGAGACGGCGGGCACAGTCGCAGGTACATGTGTAACCCATTGGATCAGGCAATGCACAATGCAATCCTTTGTCCCCAGTTTTGAGTCATCCCGCACTGAGCGCAGCCCACCCAGAGTTGCAACAGCCCAACCGCGCGGCCCAAATAAATTGGTCCCGGGTCCCTCCTAACACCAAACGTTCAGTCGCCCCCGAGGGAAAAATCCACTTTCTCACCAACCACAACAACACGTCGACATCGACACCTTCAGACAAGCCCGTTGATTCCCAGAGAAAGTCTTCATCATGCCTAAGAACAAGGGAAAAGTGCGTTTTCCCTCCCCCCGATTCCCCTCATCACCACTTTCAGTTCCTTTCCCCCGCATCGCACATGCCACCACACACACGCGTGCCTCCTGTTCGCCGCGAAAAAAAGATGCCCCGCCCCCACCATCACCAGCATGGTCCATTACCGCACGACAGCCTCAGCCTAAATCTGCGTCACTTTTTGAATCCGAGCCCTTGATATGTTGTTTTTGCTGACAGAGTCTTCTCTCAATAGGGTGGAAAGAACCGCAGACGTGGTACCAAGGAGAACGATGACCAGCGCCGAGAGCTGACCTTCAAGGAGGACGGCCAGGAGTACGCTCAGGTTGTCAAGATGCTCGGAAACGGTCGTCTAGAGGCTCTGTGCTTCGACGGAACTAAGCGTCTCGCCAACGTACGTACAGCTACATTTCTTTGAAAAAATCTCTTTACTAATAACCCCCCCTAGATCCGTGGTAAGATGCGCAAGAAGGTCTGGATCAACCAGGGAGACATCATCCTCCTGTCCCTCCGAGACTTCCAGGACGGCAAGGGCGACGTCATCCTCAAGTACACTGCCGATGAGGCCCGAACTCTCAAGTCGTACGGCGAGCTCCCCGAGAACGCCAAGATCAACGAGACCGACACCTTCGGCCAGGGCGAGGACGGCGAGGCCTACTTCGAGTTCGGCGACGCCGACTCTGACGAGGACGAGGAGGAGGAAGGCGGCAAGAAGGAGGTCGACATCGACGACATTTAAGCTGCCACCCGCATGTCTTCCAACCTTCTCAGATCTCCACCGAGCCCCCGACGTCCCGGCCGGGGCTGGCATTTCGTTCAGCCCTGGCTGGCGTCGTTGATACTGTCTTCTCTCTCAAACCCGTGGTCTCCGCACCACGGGTCCCACGACAGTAGTTGCTGTGGAATTGGACGGCCGTGGTGGGAGGGACGTCACGGCTCGTCACCCCTTTCTATATTTCGCCTCCTTGTCTAATGTATGCTGCTCGCACTTGACGAATACGCTATATTGCATCATAAATCATTGCGCTCTCGCTCCCCAAAAAAGAACTTTAGTTAGACAGAGACTCAAAAATTCCAATGATTTTCTTCTTCTTTCTTCATTCATCTCTCTACCTCCAGGAAAAAAACCAATTCAATAAGGGTCGATCAATGCACACGAGTAAAAGCTGCTATCAGCCCTCGGATCTAGAAACTAGCTTGATTCCCTCCTCTTCTCTTCTCTTCTCTCTCTTCTCTCTCTTCTCTCTCTTCTCTCTCTTCTCTCTCTTCTCTCTCTTCTCTCTCTTCTCTCTCTTCTCTCTCTTCTCTCTCTTCTCTCTCTTCTCTCTCTTCTCTGTTTGCGCACGTAAAAGTAAAAAGCAGCAACCTCCAACGCCATGCGGGCTTCATTCCCCAGAGCTTGTCCTCTCTTTTTCATTTTTCCGATTCGGATGCCCCACGAAGCAAGCTCAATACGAAATAAAACCCCATATATAAAAAATGCTAGAGGTCAAGTTGTAGTCCACGTAGAATGTAAAAAGAAAATAAAGAAATTGGTATTGGGAGACACCTTGGCTCCGTTGGCACATCCCAAAAACTCCCCCAACGACAAGGCAGAAACTTTTGAAGCCATGCTTTTCGTATCCTTCTCTTCGGGTGCTGTGGAAACCCGTTTACCACTCGTCATCGCTTTTCTCGTCGTCTACATGGCGGTTAGCATCGATTGATTCGCAAATTTTGGTACATCATGGGGTGAAAACTTACCACTCTTGCTAACCTTCTCCTTTCGCTTCTGGAGGGCAGCAGCCAAAGCATCTGCCATGCCACCACCGCCGCCACCAGCGGCAGCAGCAGCACCACCCCCAGAACCGCCACCACTGTCTCCGCCAACCTGAGCACCACTTCGGTCTCGGATCTTGGTTCTGTCGACCTTCTTAAGCGAGGCGATACCACCAGCCTTCTGGATGTCTCCAAGCATCGCGGATCGGCCAGTGTCCGCATTTGGAAGCGAGGGAACGCCAGACGAGTATCCCGAGTCTCGGTTGGGCATTGGCGGAGGAGGAGGAACACCACCAGCTGGGGGCATTGGAGGAGGAGGGGGAGGAGGGGGAGGAGCTCCAGCTCCAGTTGGTGGCAGCGGCGGCGGAGGAGGTGGAGGAGGGGCGCCGCCCATCGGAGGAGCTGCGGTGGGAGGCAGCGGCGGAGGGGGAGGAGCATGAGGCGCGCTCGTGGGAGGCAGAGGAGGTGGTGGAGGAGCCCCCGAAGTGGGAGGCAATGGTGGTGGTGGTGGCCCAGCGTTGGGGCGCATAGGTGGAGGTGGTGGTGCGCTGCTCGTCGGGGGCAACGTCGGGGGCAGCGGCGGAGGGAGAGGAGGAACAGACGACGTCGGAGGTAGAGGCGGCGGCGCAGGAGGGTGATGGCTGACCGCCGGAGGAGGTGGCACAGGGCGGGAGCTCGGGGGCGGAAGGGGTGGAGCCCCGGAGGCCGGCACCTTCGGAGGAAGAGGCGGAGGAGCGCCGGTAGGAAAGACGGGAGCCGAATGCGAGTCGGTCGAACGTGGCGGAGGAGGAGGAGGAACCGATCCACGACTGGGAGTTGGAGGAGGGATGCGGGCTCCGGAGAATGGCGGAGGAACACCATGCTTGTGGGTGCTCTCGCTCTCGAGGGGGATCTTTCGAGGAGGCGGAGGTGGTCCCGGAGTCGCAACTGGCACACGCTTTGGGGGCTCCACGCGGGCAAATTTGCCAGCATCAGGAAGAGGCGGAGGAGCGTTGAACCTGGGTCGAGGAGGAGAGGGGGGTCGTTCAGGAGAGTCGTCCGCATCCTTAGCACCTCGTCTTGGGGCAGGAGGAGGAGGAGGCCCGCCTCGCCTGGGCGCTGGAGGAGGTGGAGGAGCCTCGGTCTTGGGTCCTGGTGCTCCGGCTGGCGGAGGTGGAGGAGCACGCCCTCTGCCGTTGGTTGCAGGAGGCGCTGTTGCTGCCGGTGCCGGTGGTGGCGGCGGTGGTGGTGAGGCCCGTTGCGGCGCAGGCTCGTCCATCTTCTGTCCGCTGTCTCTCAAAAAGTCAATAATGAACTCTTGGTTCTGCTTAATAAAGTCCTCGTTCAAGCCATTTTCTTGCAGGCTGGGGAGGTATTTGGTTCGCCACATGGGGTCAAAGGAATCAAGCATAGCAAATTCTGACGGCGGCTTGCCATTGAGGCTTGCGGTAGAGTTGACAATGTGGTGCTGGAGAGAATGGGGGTTCGCCGTGGGAGACTCTGGCGGTGTTGGAGTCGGGGCAGACGAGTGTCGATGACCAAAGAGCCCGCCGAGTAAGCTGTGCTTCTGAGCAGGTTGAGCACCTCCGCCGAAGGGTGTTGATCGGGTAGCTCGGCTCGCATTCTTCTCTCGCTCATCCATCTTCTTCTTGAATTGCTTCGCCTCCTTCTCATCGACGAAGCTCAGAGCGGCGAGACACTCCTCGAGTTCAAAGGTGTGGAAAAATGTTCGGTCCTGGTTATACGACCAAGTATCAAAGATCTCCTGATCCCAGATGACTCCTCGATTGGCAGGCTGGCGGAAGTTAGCAAAGGGGCAATCAGGTCGGGGGCGCATTGATCATACCGAGACATCAACCATCTTGAGCCAGAAGGTGTTGCCGACCAGGTCGTTGGCGAGCACAATGGCTCCCTGCACACCAGTGTAGGTCCATTTCGAGCGGTTGGGGTAAGCAACGTAGAGTCTCGCAACGGCTACTGCGTGGATCTTGTTGGACTGTTTGGGGACGAATCGCTTGACGGTGGCCTTGTCGTCATCGTTGAGAATGGACGGCATGGTGAGGACAAGGTGTGTTGGTCGAAGGGGCTAAAAGGGAGGATGTCGCGGGGGGGCGCCTGAGACGGTCGCCGAAGTTGATAGGAGAACAAAGAAAGGTTGCGTCAAGACTGGGTGCGTGCCGGGCGGGCAGTGAGCATGTGATGTGATGGGCACCGATCGGGGGACTCGTCTTCAGCTTGTCGCGGCCGGAGAGTCGGGGTCGGAGGCAACGGTGGACGCTCGCGTGAGGGAGCCGAATTTGGGGGAGGAAGAGTAGCGGGACAGTTGAGGCCCGAAAGGTAGTCGACGAGAGGAATGTACAGCCCGAGCTTCCGGGGTGGAGAGGTAGAGAGGGACCGTCTGAAATGGCGTGGGCCAGGACGGGTCGCCGTCGCATGTCAAGGTGTCGGACCGTGGGAGAGAGGCAAAGCCAGGGAGCCAGGCTGGCCCGCGCGCTCGTCCTTAGTGAGAAGCGGAGCAGCCAGAGGAGCAGGAGGAGCAGGGAGTGGCAAGGAGCGCGGCGCGCATCTGGCATCTGGCAGCGGCACACCAGCCACAGTGGACAAGCAGCGCAAGCAGTGCACGCAGTCAGCGAGCGCTCAGCCACGCCAGTTCAAGGTACCTTTGAGTTAGGTTTGCAGGCTGCTGGGTTTCTCGCTTCCAAGGTTCTGGGCGCCAAGCAGATTCTTATTCAGCCGGACACTTGTATCATGTATGCCTTGCGTCAAGCGGAGCAGGCCAACGCGCGTCTAGAAGCAGGCAGCTACATACGGCTCTCTCGCATCCACGGAATTGCGTCGTGGACGGTCGGCGGCGGAGAGGGGGGCCAAGGCAGAAGGGGGACCGCCTCAATTGATTGCGTTCGCTCTCGCCTGCACAAGACGGGATCAAGGCCCAACGTTTGCGCTATTCCAGGAGGCACCCTACTTCTGGAAATTTCTGCCACACCTTCATTACGACATGCGCTGAGATAAGTCGGCCGGGGTGGGTGGCTGTCACTGCTCCACCTGCATGGAGCTGTGGGCGGATTATTCGCGTCAGCGCCAGTTGACTGGCCCTGCGAGACCGGGAACAGCTGGGCGCCAATGAAGCAGGGCGGCTCGCGATACGATAATACAGACATGGCCCTGCCCTGCTCGTCACGGAGAAAATATGGATGAATCGCATAAAAAAGCTGGATCTGCATCGGACGGATTCATCCGAGATTTAATACCTATTCATATCTCTAATACACAATTGTCCTGAACCGAACCATCCGGTATCCTGGTCATACACTCATTCGTCCGCTCGGCGGCTGCGGCGGGCTTCAATCCTTCTTGTTCAACTCGGCCATCTTAGCTTGGCGCTCCTCTTTGGTGCCCTCCTGCTCGGGCATCTTCTCAGGGATGGCGGGGCCGGGCTTAGCGTTGAAGATGGAAAACTTGGAGTCCGCTTGGTCCTGGATGGGCTGCACGGTAAACTCCTTCTCGGTCTAGTCGATTCAAACAACCGGGTCAGCGTCTGCGGTTGGGAAAAGTGACTCGGTTTGCGGTTGCCTGTGTCTCAGACCCAACATTGTGGCCGGGCGTCGCAAGCACCGATTACCAACCAACGACTTACCTCCTTCTTCTCCTGAGCCATGGGGTCCTTGCCGAAAGTCATGTTGGATGTGTTTTTTTTTATGAATGATCTTCAAGTTGGATAAAAAAAAATGTGTGAGATGTTGGTTTGTTTGCTAGCATAACTTCTGCTAAAAGCGCGCTGCCCCACGACCTATTTGTAGGCGTTGGGCGCCATCGTGTTGGCGGCAGTGATGACGTCGTCCCCCTCTCAGCGACCAGAGGCAACCTGAAGATCGCGCATCTGTGGCGCCGGCTTGAATCACTCGGCATGGTCTGGATGCATGCCGTTCCATGTAGGCGTAAGCTTTCAGGCAGAGAGATTGTGCTCCGAGACGCTCCAATTGGTCGGTCACAAATCATTGACGAAGCGCATGCAAGCAAAATATTGATGACGTTACGGCCAAGGACGTGCAACATCCCTCATGACATGACGATGCACCCTACCACGGCAACTTTCAAGATTCCCAGGCACATGTGAAACGCATGGATCTGCGGCAAGTCGCCATCATGACCACTTTTTAATAAAGCTGGCGGCAACTGCCCGTCCGGATCTGCATGCTCCGCAGCAAGCAAAAGAAGCGAGCCCAGCGTCACGACCAAAGGTGCAGCAGCAGCAGTGCGAGACCGTTTCATGCCCATCCGACCGGTGCCCCATGATGGCACATGCAGCCCAAGGTGGAGTGCGGCATCGGGACCACAGACCAGATCCACCCGCCATGACCCCTTTTCCCCGACATCTACCACTAGTATTCGAATCGAATCGACATATAGGCAAGTCAGAGTTAAGACGAACGTGCTTATACCTAACATATAACTCCACCTTGGGCCATAGTTGGGAGACATTACGTTTATGTCGGTAGGGTTCAGGCACCCAACCAACACAATACTCTCATGTTTGCCTAAGGATCAAGACAGATGATGTTAAGTCCACATCGTTCATTATTATTCGTCGAATACATGCGTAATTTATGTCATGGCAAGGCGGTGATGCGAGACTGGTCTTGTGCCATGCGCCACAAAACATCGTTCAATTCATCAACCCCCTAGTACGAGTATGTAGCTATGGGTGTATTCCATATTCGAGTACAACGGTGACTAGAATCAATCTTCAAAAGAGGGGAAACATCTCCAAAAACCATGTCGCCCACATCTTCAGCTTCCTCTGGTTCCTATATATGACTCTTCCCAGGTCGTCAACCACCATATTCTGTCATGTTCGCAGTGATGCAGAGTCATAAGGTTTTCTCACACCGTAACCCAACAATAATTCTAGTCATGGCGGGGTTTTACTAGTCGCACTCTCCTTTTAATACTTCTTGACGCATAAATCCAATAACGCAGTAGTTACAAGTCTGACTTGGCCTGCGTCCAAACACGATCTTGTCTTCTATTCGTCATTTAGCCGTCACGGGTCCGTCCGTATGCAGGTGTTTGTCAACCTTCAGGCTTGAGTCCTTTTTTTTCGGACTGGCTAATGCAGACGATGACAGTCGCATAGCACTTGCGGATTATTGAGTTGTCCGTGCCCATCTAGGGGACCCCCCTTCGTCAATCGGCTTGCCGTCACAACTAGCGGTAGAGTAATAAAGAAATCTTGACTTTGCCACCAATGGAATTTCCACGAATAAGATTAAGTAAAATAGAGGAGTCGCCTGCAGGTAATCCCGAAACAGATTCCGCCGGTGTGGTTGAGAAATTTTACCACTACTGGCCAACAGTTCAGCTGGAATAGCCGTATTGGGTGAATCGATTTTGTGCTTTTGTATTTACCGTCTTTGTAACCATTTTATACGAATAGTTTTAATATTTCAGTCGCGCACATCGTATTTAGTGGCAATTCTGATTTCCTCACCATTGGTCTTCATCAAGTCTCAGGTGTTCATCTGGACCATAAGATCAATGGCGAAGTTTGTTGAGAAGTCACACAACAGCATTACCACGCACATGACCGCGCATACATGCTTGGTTGGATATAAGATCCGCATCAGTTTTGCTTCTGCAGCCTGGGAGAGGGTGTCTAGCAATTTTTAGATGAAAAGGAAACCTAAGTCAACGCTTGGGTTTCCTAACAAGGTTTTACTTAATGAAGACATACATTACCGCCCGGTTGATGGCCTTCCAGCAACAGAAAATTGATTCAGCACCTTATTAACATGTACCCACAAAGGTTTCAGTGCTTTGACGTGTCTATTCACTCGCTCCGATTCAATGCATCATGACAATAGAGTACCATTAAATTTTGCCCAAGATGAACATCACCGACACACACAATTTAGGGCTGAGCCCATGGATAAAACACGGACCTCTTGAAGCACGACTCGTAATGTCGGTGAAAATTATCATTGGATCGCAACTCTCTTGAGATATGTTGTCTTCAAGCGGTGTCATTTGGTGGACGAGTCATCCATCCAAACCTAAAAAACGGCGTGCTGTCAGGTTGCATCAGAGAAGAGGCTTACCAAACAGAGAGGCTGGGGATATTTTTAGCATTGTAATGTTGATCATGTTGATCGTAAGTGGTTTGCGAGCCATCTCAAAGCTGAACCATCTTTTGGGGAAAAACAGGCACCGTGCAACATACAAACCAAGGGACCACCGGAAATGTGGGCAGGCCGTTGAGCCCCTGTAATGACCCCTGTCTTCAGGGCTGAAGTCCCCCGTTGTGTGGAGCTGCGAGATCATCAGTGGGTCGTTCTAGTGAGCGACTGGACCTCATCTCGATGCTGGCCCCGCGATCTCAGCTGCTACGCATGCAGTTTGCTTGTTTGCCCAGCGACAATTGCGTACCCACTCATATCTCCCGGCCCCGTTGTCGACACCCGGGACAAGCGACCCCAGATTAACATTGCATCGTCGCATTTGGGATCTGAGTCTCCAAATCTCGAGAGCAACCTGACTAATCAAGGCGTGTGGAATGCAGCCGGCGAGCACAGCAGCTGGCCTCAGCCATCAAATCTCCCTTGGCCACCTCAGCACAGCAACCCAGTCATTGGCGCGCATCATGTAAGGAGAGGGCACCGAGCAGACCTGGAACTGGTCGCCCCAAGAGACCAGGTCTCCCACGGCCCAAGAGGAGACGACAAACAAGCTCCCCACGCGCCACGCCTCGACAGCCACCAAGCTGCCATTGGGTTGACATGTATGTCTTAGTTGCGAATCACACAGCAGCAGTAGCGCATGCTGGGATGTCGCCATCTCGTCCCGACCGCCCTCTCCATCCCTCCCCCCCATCCTTGTCGCATCCCAGAAGCTTACTGCTGCTAAAAGTAAACCATTGACCAGGCTGCCGGGCCTTGTGACGAGGCCGCGGAGCAGCAAACATCGACAGGGCCAAGGGCCCAGGGGGGAGCTTACAGCTTCCAGCATCCCCAGGAAAGCGGAGTGCGCTGCGGCATTATCAAAGCCAAGATCGAGTGAAACACATTTGCAAGAGAGGCCTCAATTGCCTCGTCCAGGCTTTTGTGTCACCCGCCCACGCCCGCCCACGGCAAGCAGGTGGTACATGGCACACCACATAGCGTGTGCAATAGCTGCAGGGTGCAGAAAGGAGACAGGCCCGATGAGCTGCGTTATTCCCGATTTGCTTTGTTGTGCTGAACCATATCAGTTTTCACTTGCAGCATGTCATGTCAGTTGAAAAGAAACGAAACGCGGTAACCTTGCTCACTAACGCCGGCAGTTCCCAATCGACTTTTCGAGTCTGAGCATCGAATGTCTCGTTTGAGAAGAAGCAGCTCTCCACGTTTTCCAAGACAGTCCGTGTCGCCCTCCTCCCACTCCCGCATTTCCTTTCGTCCTTAGTTTAGGTTACATCATGCTGGTCTCGATGTCGCAGATGGCAGAAGCAAATATCAGACCAGGGTGTGATACAGCAGTGACATTCCAATGCGCGCACTTCAGGCTGGCACACACCGCGCCCTGCACCTACACGCCCACCACCACACCCTCCCTCCACCGACTCGTGAGAGGGAGAGACACCTCGAGCACTAAGTAACAAACAAGAAGGTGGTCGATCAATGCCCAGCCTCGAGGGGACATGGTCTCCTCGGGCAGACATGCAAAACCTGGGTTGCTTCTGCACTTTTTTTCCCCTTCTCTTCTTCATCGATTCCCATTCAAAGCAAACAAACCGCCTTGACACCTCTCATCATGTGCGATTACTTCTATGTATGTCAGAGAAACATGGCACACACGCGATCCGCCATGCCCGAAAGCGAGCTCCTCAAGCTAACCACATACGCACAAACAGGTCGAGTTCCGGTGCAAGCATCACGCTTGGCTAGTACGGAAGTGGTGCCGCGAGTACGAGAAGAATCAGAAACCCTGCCACCCAAACGTCGTCGATCCCCCAGAGTTCTGGTGCGTGCTGCCTCGCGATCGCGTCTACGGAAAGCCCTTGCTAATTGATGTTGCCATTGTGTGCAGGAATCACAGACTGTGCTCGAAATGTCTTCCGCCGACCCGGCTCACGATTCTGGTGCGTCAGCACTTCTGTACCCCAGCCAGACCGGAAGCTATCCGTACGTGATTTAGGGCGGCGGGTGACGCGGGAATGGGTTGCTTTCATTGGTTTTGAGACTGAGGCCGCGAGGCCTGCTATCAGTGCTCGTTCAGCAGCACGGAGTTTGGGCATGCTAAATGACAAAAAAAAGTGAGCAAATTTAATTGCGAAAGCTCTTGGGGCGGTCTATCTTTTTTTTCCGGGGCGATTGGGACTGATGGTATAGACGGGCGAGGCGCTTGGGAATGGCCATATCAGAGGCTTTGTGAGCTTGCATGACAAGCTTTAAGTGAGCAATTAGTAATTAGTACATGGATATCTTTTCTAGAAGATTAGATTACATTACTTTATCGAACAAGTAATAAGAAACAATTATTTTGAACCTAGCTCGCTCCTCTTTTTACGAAATATGCCTCGGTTTGTCAATTATTTTAAGAATTAGGCACTTTCACAACCATGCAAGCTTTCTATCACCTGGTGTGGTTAGGAAACACATGCCTATGCTTTCCATCAAATCGAGCATCAAGTGTAATGTGTCAATAAGACAATGAGATGAATGGCGAAAAAAATCTTTCTTCTTTGTGTGTGATATTAAATTGGTAAACAAAACAGACAAGACATTGTTTGTGCAAGGCGATAGAGCGGCTGCGGGATGGTGCTGGGCAACGAATGCCTTGGCGGATAGCTGCGGCGTTATCAAAGACTTATGGAATGAATAAAAAGCCAAAAACTCCTTGGCATGGCGATATATGAGATTAATCAATCAATTGTCTCATCGCACATCTCGATCTCCGGCCATTCCCGCATTTGTTCGCTGCTAATAAATTAGAACTTCAAAATTGATGTATCATTTATCCATTAATAAACCAACAAGTGCTCATGGGGATGAGATGCAGGCATCAACTCGAGCTAGTCACCCCACCCTGATCTCGCTGCTTAAGCGGAAAGTGTGCCAGGGCAATTGCCTAGCTCTATATTAGTTCGCATCACAGAAACAGCGTAAAACAATTACAATGCCACAGTAAATCTGTATCTCAGAGATCTTATCGTCAGTCTGAACCGTAGATTGCCTCGTACTTGGTTCGGGAGGTGTAAGCAAGTCTGCCTTGGGATCGCGGGGTATTAGACAGTGACGGAGGTACTTTTACTGCGGCTACTACATAACATTAATCCAACCAAAACAACCACATCCAAATGAAACCAATCTCCAAAAGAACACAGAAGATTGTACTTGGATAACCATAAGTATGTTGTATTTGCTTATTTTAACAACAAATGCCAAGACGCGAGGTCGCAGCAATGTCCAACTAACAGTCATTGAAGGGTTGTACCTGCCCCTCCTACCAATCCCTGTTCCCGTTGTTGTACTACCCTCCACGCGGATCCACATCGAACAATCTTTATCGATAAAGCTTTCCATAATTATTTTCAACCGTCTTCACATCGCGTTCGCCGTTCGCTATCACGACCTCCAACAGTACGACAGTCGCACCGCCGCGACCCTCAATTTCGAAATGGCTCCAGGCTCTGCTTCTGCAGGCCAAGGGGGAAATGGAGCCAACAAGCGACAATCGGCCGCCCCAGCCCCCAACGGCCGCAACGAAGGCCCCCAGAAACGCGCCAAAGTCTTCGCCGCACGCAACATTCCCGCTCAACCTGCCGAAGCCGCGCTCAAAGATGGCGAGTTGGACCTTCAGGCCTTCCTGGCCGCTCATGAGTTTGAGATTCGATCTATGGAACAGAGTATGGCAACCTCCAAGGCCGTGGGCAGCAGTCGGGCGTTCCAAAAGCTGCCCCGCGGGTTGCGCCGCCGCACCGCGAGCCACAACCCAAAACGGGTGCCCCGTCGGCTAAGGGCGCTTGCATGGAAAGAGATGCGAGAAGATAATACACCGATGGTGGAGGCGAGGAAACGCAAGCCCAGGACAACAAGGGGCAGGATACGGGCCGAGACTGCAAAGCGACTGAGGGTACTGGCAGCAAGAAAACGCAAAATCCGAGAAGAGAAGGCAAAGGAAAAGGGTACAAATTCGAGCGATCCCAAGGATCTATCTGTGGTGGGCAGAGCGCCCAGGCCCAAGATCCGACGAAACCAACTGAACGAGCCTCCCGTATCCAAGGCAAAGTTTCGAAAGCGACAAATCAATAAGACATGGCTACCAACACACCTTTGGCATGCGAAGCGCGCACGAATGACGGACCCCAAAGATCCCCTATGGCGGTTTGCTATTCCTCTAACGCCGAACGAAAAGCTCTATCGGCCTACTCATCGAGCTCAAGGTGACCGAGGCGCATTGTTTTGGGATACTTCATACATGAGTACAATTGGACTCTATGGAAGCCCATCAGGTGTTGAAAAAGTGCTAAAAAAGATTGGTGTGTCACAAGACTCTTGCTGGAATGAAAAGGGCCGAAAGTGGAGGATGGGAAGCCGATCATGGACAGGCCTCGTGAGTCGAGCACCAGATAGAGGACGAAGGCTTATCGGCCCAGCTACTATTCAATGGAATCCCGAGCCATCTAACAAAGATGCCGGTCAAGGTTCGAAAAAGGACCAGAGACAGGTCCTGTTTCGAATACACCCCTCAGCGTTTCTTGAGCTCTTCAACGAACTGCTCCGGCTGTCAAAGATGGAGAGTCCTCGGCTCTATATCGAAGACTTGCGCTTTGAGATTGGCAGCATTGAGCTGACTGGGCCAGGGTCTACAGAAGCTCTATTGGCTGTGTTGAACCCATATACAAAGAAGGAAAAGACAAACCGCCAACATGGCGAACTCTTCCAATCATTGGCTGGTCTAACAAATTCGGCTTCACTGCCTGCTAACGCCGTTCTGGGGTTTTCTATTCAGGATCCCCGACTGTGCTATCCACCTAAAAGAGTTGAAGCATCTGATGATCCAGACGCACAAATTCATCTAATGGAAAAAATCGCCGCATGGCCAGCCGAAAACAATCTCGAACCATTTGGTCTATTCAGCCGAGATGTACGCCACCGAGCATCATGCCTACCCTCCCAAAAATCCATCAACAGGCGGAAATCTGATAATCCTCCTGGTACTCCACTGAAACCCACAGCATCTGACCCCCCAATTCCCATCATCCTCACCGCCTCTCGCTCTGGCTCTGGAACACAGACCCAAGGAAGTTGGACTCTCCTTGTCCCATGGCAATGTATCCTTCCCCTCTGGTACAGCCTTGTTCATGTTCCTCTTAGTTCCGGAGGCAACCCCAGGTTTGTTGGCCTCCATCAAGCCCGCCAGGTAGCTTTTGAGCGAGGTCTGCCTTGGTTCCCTGGTGATTTTGTAGGAACGGATGCCGGAGTAGAGTGGGAGCGTGAGGAGCGGAGAAAACGACAAAAGGCATGGGAAAGGCGACCAAAAAGTAAACGAACAGCCTGGGAGTCGCTCGACCTCGGTGCAGGGAGAAAGGGCGAGGTTGGCAATGGATTTGCAAATGACTTTGAGTTTCTATTTGGATGCGGGACATCACCAGAGTCAACACTCGACTCAACCCAAGACGACCCTGATTCAATGGATGTTGATCAAGAGGAATCTCAACATTCTACCGCAAAACAAAAGCCTACAACTCTCCTCGGCCTCAATCAAATCTCGAAGGATTTGTTCAACAAGATTGTAACATCGGCCACTCCACCACCCACACCAGCAAAAGCTATTCTCACAACCAGGATCTCCTTATTAGGACGTGGTGTCGTTACATCTTGCGCTCGCATATATCGTCTTCCTCCCTCACCTGCCATGCCTCCACCATCATCAGAAGCCGAAGTCCCGGCAACGATACCCCCAGAATCCTCGTCAGCATCTTCTTCCTTACCCAGGGATCTACGTGCTCAATGGCTCTCTCGAATCCCTCCAGCCACTTCCTCGAAAACCAAAACTCCCAGAAATAACATACCACACGATCTTGAATCTCTCAAACGTCAACTAGCGCAAGAGCTCCTCGCCAAGCCTAGTCCATATCCCCCCCTACCAGCCAATCAATCCGATATTGGCGGTCATCCTCTTGTCCCGGACGATAAGGACCTCATCGGATTCGTGACAACGGGATGTTTCTGCCTGGCAGAAGGTCGTGGTATTGCAATTGGGTCGATCGCAGCCGAGAAGGTCGTTGATGATGTGAAACGAGACGGAAAGGAAGGGAGACTCTGCATCGTGCGAAACGCAGGGGAGAACGTCGGCTGGATCGCCAAGTGGGAGGCTATATAAGAGTATGCTTGCTAATCGTTAGAATAAGGCTGGTTACGCGAGGAAAGTGGCTCAACCAGCTAGCCACTAGTCTTTGAGGTGGGCATTGCGATGATCTGCAGCACTAGGCCCATGCAGGATCATGCCAAGGGCGTCGCATGCGACTAAACCGACATCAGGATATTTGTGACAATGAAAGCGAGCCTGGGGCAACGTGAAAGGCGTCGTTGACATGTCGGCTTGCCACGGGGTATATATAAAGCCCCGCAAGCGACTGAACTGTCGTAAATAAAGTTGACCTCTTTTTATGGTATCACAACTTGTATTATCATATCCTGTCTCTCGTACTCAACGTGCAATAATATATCAATCCGCCCTCTTCAACAGCAACAATGTCTGCAGAAACTCCCCAATCCATCACCGGCGGCTGTCTCTGCGGCTCAGTCCGCTATACAGTTACTTTTCCTCCAGACCATTCATTCAAAACCGAAGTAAGCAAACTTCCCCTAGTTTTCCTCTTATATTCCAACGCCTACAAAGAACTTTTTTGCCCTGTTTTCTCTTTAGTTTTTTCTTTCTTTTTTTTTGTGTGTGTTTTATCTTCTTCAGCTTGCTAACACAAGCCTCTTGCAAAATCTCCAGTGCTCCACGTGCCAGTGCTCCCAGTGCCGCAAGAACACGGGCTCCCTGATCGCGCGCTTCCACCGGGTTCCGACGTCGGCCGTGGCCTACTCGGCGCAGGCGACGCTCAAGACGTTCCACGCGACGCCGGCGGCGGCGCGCGGGTTCTGCGGCGAGTGCGGCGGGTTCCTGTTCTGGCGGGACGAGCGCACCGGGTTCGTCTCCATGACGGTCGGAACCTTTGACAAGGACGTGCTGGGCCGGTGGGGGGCCGCCGTGGCCGACGCGCGGACCCACTTGTGGTGCGAGGACGAGATTGCGGGTGTGACGGATCATTTGCAAGGGGAGAAGTGGAGGCTAGATAATGAAGGAGAAGGGGCCGAGAGAATCAATTAGGGGAGGGGAGATGATAGGATGTGGTGGTAGTGGTGGTTTTTTTTTTGCATTGGTTGGTTGGTTGGTTGGTTGGTTGGTTGGTTGGTTGGTTGGTTGATTGTGGTTGAGCAGTTGAATGAGTGAGTCAAAAACTTGGAATTCAATTTGTGTTTCTATACCAATGGTGCGCCTCTCGAACAGAGGAAGCACACGAAAAACAAGTCATTTGTAGCGTAGCGTACGCGGTGCAGCTGGTATCGAGAAGTGGCAGGTTCAGATGTTTCTCCCCCCCAACGCCGACGTGATGAAATCTCGTTTCCTGGAGATCAAAAGCTCATATTTCCCCCTCCTGTGAACGCCGTTGTGTTTCGGTAACGTGAATAATAAGAAAGAAAAGAGCGCGCAAAAAGAAATAATGAAATGGGGAAAAGGAAAAGGAAAAGGATACGAAAAGAAAAGAAAAGCAAAGCAAAGCAAAGCAGACAAAGACAAAGACGCTCAACCAACACGCTAATCCTCCTCACTGATTTCGCTCTCATCGCCGCCATCGTGGGGGGTTCCCTCGTGGCTGTTTTCCATATCCTCAAATGCAATCTCCATCTCCTTCTCGAGAGCATCCTCGAGAGCGCCCTCGAGTTCGGCGCCCAAGTCGTCTTCCTCCTCTTCCGCCTCTTGGTGGTGGTGGTGCATGGGCTGGTGGTGCGGCTGGGAGTGGGGGTTGACAGGGCTGGGCAACTTGAAGTCGATTTCGTCCTCGTCGGACTCGGCATCGGCGTCGTCGCCCTCAGACTCACGCTGGTTCATGAAATCGTCGAAGCGCCGGACCGAGGGGAACGCGGGGGAGAAGTCGGTCGGCTGGCGGTTGTTCCTGGGGTCGGCGCCGGGGTACTCGACCAGCAGGCCGCCGTCGTCGTCGTCGTACTCCTCCTCCTCCTCGTCAATCTGGCGGCGCTTACCCTTGTCCTCCTTCTCGGGCTCCTTCTCCTGCTGGGGCACGGGCACGGGCAGGGACAGGTTGATGGACTTCGGAGGCGCCTTGGGGACGGGCTTCTTCTTCTGGACCGGGGGTTTGGCGCGGGGCTTGGCCGCAGGCTTCGCTGCTGGTTTCGCTGCTGGTTTCGCTGCTGGCTTCGCCGCGGGCTTCTCGGCCTTTTCGGCCTTCTCGACCTCAGGCTTGGGCGCTGCGGCGGGTTTGCTGGGTTTGGGTGGAGCAGGAGCCGGTCGCGACACGAGCTCAATGGGCGGGTGCAGCTTGCGAAGACTATCGGCGTCCGAGTTGTCTGGTAGGCGTGTCACGTTCATGTTGAAGGTGGAATCGACCTTGTCGAGGATAAAGGCCTTGCGCTCCGAGTCAAAGTAGAGGACATATTGGCCCTCATCCGTGTTCCGTGGCCCAGTGTAGCCGTATTTGCCCTCATCGTCGGCGTAGGTCAGGTCGTAGGAGGTGGTCTTGCCTGGCGTCGATGGCTTTAGACGGGCCGAACTCGGTGCGGACGCGGACGCGGGCTTGTGGTTGTCTGCGGGCTCAGTTAACACGGGGTGAGGCGGGATTGGGGGAGGGCAGCAGGCGTACATCGAATGGCGGTAAAGATCTCGTTGGACGTCTTGCCCAAGAGGCCATCGCCCAGAATGACGGGATAATTGCCCGTCTTGGTCGGGTCAATCAAGCCGGCCGCGGCCATGGCAGCGGTTTCGAAGGGTATCTCGGTGCGTTTCGGGGAGAAATGGCGGAGGAGACAGGGCGAGGATCAGGTCGAGGAAAGCTGGAATTTCCAGCAGTCCGAGAGAGTCCGGGTCGGAGATGCGAAGAGTAGGCGAGTTTGCATCTATTGAATGACGGATGACGGACGGGCGACGAACTGGGGATGGACTAGGTGACTGGGGGGAGAAGCGGAGCGGAAGAGGCCCTGAAATGGCTGGGTGCGTGCGCTAGACTCCAGGCGCTGGCAATGCGCTAGGCTTGGCAAACGGCGGCGCTAGAAGCCCACTGTGATGGGCCAAAGCCGGCAATCTTGGCCGAAAGCTTGACGACGTTAGGCCTGTTTTGGGGTGATCTGGTTGGGGTCGGCGCGATGAATGCAGAGAGAGAGAGAAGAGGGTTGCGATGCAAGGGTCGGGTTTGAAAGCAGAAGCGGAAGAGAAGGAGAAGGAAGAGCATGGGTTGTGTCTTTGCCTCCTCCAAAGTGAGAAGAAGGTGAGAGGCGCTGTGAGGTAAAAAATACCAATCAATTGGCCCAGACGTGGTGTGTGGTGGTGTGTGTGCCCACCCTGGTCACGCAAGTGGAATGTGAGATCAGAGTGAGAGAACAAGGCAAAATGCAAGTCAGCCTCGAAGTGTGTCGCAGCAAATACGAGCCGCAACCTGCATTGCGCTGTTGGTTACGTGAACTTTCGGAACGTTGCTCTCCTTTTCTTTCTCCTTGTTAATCTCGGTTCATCGTTCAAGAAATTGGCGACACTGTATCAATGCGCATCCCCATGGCGTGTTCGGTGACGAGGTTCAGGGTAGTAGCATGATATGATGTTCTGGCGGCTCTGAACAACTTTGTTGAACACTCTGTTCAACGGATTGGTTACTGGAAATTTTACGAATGAATAATTGCCTATCAATTGTCTGTATTCATCCGATGACTCACGCTCTCTGTTTTCAAGAACTCGCATAATCGCGATCAAGTCGAAGGAATGGTCGTGCAGCCACAGTCGCAAAGATATTTTTTTCCAGGTCTAGATTCAACCAGCGTTTCAAAAGTTCCTTCAATCGCCCGCAACTTCAAGGCTGATGTAATATCTGCCTGGATCAGCAATTTGAGGACAAGAAGAGGCTGTTGCTCCACTCGGTAGACCATTCCCATTCCATGAGTTGTGTGTTGAGGCGTTCACAAACAATATCTTATAATAATCATGTTGGTTATTAGCCCGAGATTTGATCATCGCACCGGTACTTCACAGGACTATAATAAAAATTTAATTGATGGTGTGAGTCGGATGTTCAACCTGTGTGTGCATTGACGTTGGAGTACGCAATGGGTCAATGACCACCCTATACCATTTACCCGATTTTGAATTTATATTTCACCCAACTTGTAAGTTTACCAATTCACTTGAATTTAGACAGACGAGCTTTCGACAGATTATACGTTCGCTGGATAGAATGAGCAAGTGAGAAATTAGTTCTTTTCCCCACCAAATGGGTTTTCACACATCCCACTTGAATCCATATGCTGTTGATTCCAGAGCTTTGCACAGAAGGATTCAAAGCAACACCGCATTACGAAACTGGAATAACCTCGACGGAACCATTGGCTATCAATTGTCCATTTTCATGTCCGATTGACCACACTATTCCTATGACTACATGCCCGACATCGTCACAACAATCCCCATCCACGCAATATGGGCATCAAAATAAACGGCAAATTTTGACACCACTGTCCCAATCTATATAAAGCTTACCGATGCTGTTTCTACGAGGTTCGTATCTGATATGCTAGCCCAATGATCGCCGCTTACGAGCCCGCGTCGTATTGCAGTTTGTGCCATGGACCCAGGAGCACATGGCAGGCTAGCCAACTGTGCTTATGACGATTCTCTGCAGGTGACACTGCGAATGCAAGACAGCTAGACTTCCCTTTTTAGCTTCATGCATGGTGTGTGGGCACCAAAGTTTCTGGCCCCAGATGCAATGCAAGAAAGGCTTTGACATGGGAAGTCATTTGATCGAGCTAGTTGTGGAAATAAGACTCACGCCGTGAGCAATTGGACCATCGAAAAGACAATGGACAACTGCAATCGCCTTCCCCGGGGTAAAGACGCGGAATTGACTATATCCGATGGAAGCTGAGCAGCTCATCTGCAACACCTCGGTTCCTGCACGAAGCACGTCATCACGACATGACATGTTGACAATCCTCTCGCTCTGGTTTGTCTACTTGCCAAACTGCATGCAGCCTCATGCCCTCGAATCTCAACAGCTCTGCCTCTGCCACCCCCACAATTCGACCTCCGCACTTCTCCATGACGCGCATGCTCGCCTTGTTCTCCAAGTCGACCTCTCCAACCAGGTGCCGTATCTCGACCAGCCCATCGCCATCAGCCTCGGCAACTCCGGCCGTATTATCCCGGTCATCTGCAGGTCTGCCACCAGGCCCATTGTCGGCATATATTTCGGATGCAGGCGCCATTTTCGGCGTGCTCCAGTAGTCGTCCAGAAACTGCCTCACTGCCTCGCTCGCGTAGCCGCAGCCCCAGCACTCGCGCCGCAGCTGGTACGCGAGCATTAACCCGTTAGGAGATGGCCGGACGGTGGAGATGAAACCGGCTGCTTCCTCCTCCACGGGGCGTACGCCTTCCTTAGGGATCATTATGGCTCTCCTGACGATCCATGGCTTATCTGCTGCGCCGTCGAGGAATCGCTGCTGGAAGAAGGCTCGATTTTCCTCAAAGTCATCACTCACTACTCGCTGGCTGCCGGCCAATTTTAGGACTTGCTTCAGCGATCAGCACATCCTGGAAATTTAAATGCACACCTGTACAAAGCAACCTTGTCGCTGGACCAAAGCTTGTGAAAGTCGTCGACATGTGCAATTGACACTGCCTCAAGCCTGACTCTTGGTTGCGATTGCGGCTGTACTGTTGACATGTTGATACAAGTTGCAACTTGATAAGATCAAAACAGGAGAGAAAATTTCCTATTGGCTCAAAAGGCGACGTAGCACAGGAACTGGCCTTACTTTTGCCACCTACAGTATCTTGTCGATAAGAGGTCAGACGTCAGGATGCGAACGAACACGCCCTTGTCGAGCTGACCAAGCATGGACAAAACGGGATCCGGATTACTCATTGGCCATACCCTCCTCCTTTTAGCCCCAAATCTAACTTCGACCTCGCTGGTGAAGGGTAGGATGAGGGGAGCATGTGTAGTATTTATATCCTCGACGCCACAGAGTTGACGTCCTTGTGTTGTGTATGACAAAAGGCTGGCGCGGCAACAAGTTAAAGGGGGCATCTGAGATTTCCCTTCGGGGGAAATTGTTTTTTTACACCCCGAGCCTGTTGTGTTGGTTCATTGTACCATGTAATCCCGCGGCTTATCACCCGAGACTCGATGGATCTGCTAAGAACTACATAGGTCTGGTAATGCTTCCGCGGTGAAACAAGGACAGAGTGACTCTGCTGTGGTTTACGAGGCAACGGGTATATGGGAACAGAAGTGGCAGTCCAATACTCGCCATTTCTCCTACATGCAGAAATTCTGATAGAAAAAAAGTCACCGATGCGCAGCTACTCTCGGCAAATAGAGCTCACCCCCCAGACATTGATGCTCAACACACAATCATGTTCTGGGACACGGGACATCACGACCCTGGGAAAGGGCCGCCTGTCTGTTGAACCAAAGACACCAATTAGGTTGACCAAGACACTCTCGGGAAATTCATGATCAACACTACCCGAGCATCCTGCCGACCGGGCTTACACACGTACACACACGTCCACAGCCGCTGCAAACCTGTAGAGCAGCCTCCAAAGGGAATGCCGCGGCCCACCCCGGACGAACTCCTCCTCAACGACTGCCCCCCCCTGCCCCCCCTCTTTGGCAAAGGGCCGTCTAGGCTCTCACTAGATTCGGATATAGGATCAAGGAGGAAAATAAGACACCCGATGACTAATTCACGCAAGACGATGACGAGACAGGTTACATCCAAAGGGGGAGGGATGAGGAGTTCCCCAATGACACGGTGGCCTACGGCGCGCGCAAGACATTCCTCTGCGCTAACTGACAGCATGCCCATCAGCATCTCGCTTGAGCCCTTTTTTTTTTTAGGGGACTTCTGACCCAGAGGACGAGCAACGTGATTGAGGTTGTGGATATCCTGACGATGATCTGGGGGAGGTTGGCAGTTGTGTTTTTTTGGGGGGGACGAGGGGAGGGGGATTTGCGCGGCGGGCCGCGTCGCTTGGTGACACTTGCAAGGTTGCAAGGATGTCTTCCCGAGATCGCGGAGGTGATGGGCATGGGTTTGTTCTGGGATTCTAAGATGCTAGGATTCTAAGTTTGGACAGTTGAGAGAGTTGTGTGTGTGTGTATGTGTGTGTGTCTGTGTTTACTGAAAATTGGCGGAGGTGTCGGACATAAAAATGTGCGTGTAATGGATGGGTAGGCTTTCCTTTTTAACCGCGTCTTAATGTGCGTGTTATCCAGCAAAAGCCCACGAATGGAATTTGAATGGGGGATTCGAACATATGGGAGAAATGACAAATGCGCCTAGGCAACACATGCCAAATTCCCAAATACGGCATTCATGGTTGTTTAGGGACTGATGTGCAGCTGGAAGCGAGACATGTCTCGTCCACTACATTAGCTTTGGTGTCTCTGACAGGATTACGTTTGGCGAGGAGTACATCTTCATCTGGCCTCTTTTGCAAATACGAACGAGCATGCACCTGACCTAGGAACGGATGCAAGCATATATCCGCGTCTAGCAAAAAAATCTAACTGAGATCCGACAGTTTGGATACGATGTCGATCCAAATCCACTCTCGGCCTTACAAGAGAAGAGACTGACGGGGGGGTTTTTGATCAAGAGCCACCCCAAGAATGTCTTTGTTTTTCCTTTCTTTTTTTGCTCACCCTTGTGTCTCAGAGGGCAACACGAAAGAATGACTTGCAAGCGGGCTGAGTAAGAAATAAAAAAAGTAAGAAAGAGAAAAAAAAATAACAACACAACTAGACGATATCGATCTAAGGGTCTCGATCGTGGCAACGCATGGGGGCAGCCGTGACTCGGACATGGAGGTCCCCTGTGCGTTCACCAACAGGGCTGGCTGAAGACGGGACGAGAGGAGCATAATCCTCGGAGAAAAAAAAAGCAAGGACAGGCAGGATAAGATGAGAAAGGGTTCTGGTGAATGTGGAGAGAATAATTGTGGGATACTCTTGCACAATGGCTTGTAAATGCTCCTGGGTTCGAAGGGAAATGTCTTACTACCCGAGCTGCGGTCTGCTCCTCAGATCGCCGTTCCCCTCAAAAGGCTGGTTTGATTTCTGAGTAAACGCGCAGTGCGCATGCGGTGAGCATTATTGAGACGGTGTCAACCTGAAAAGACAAAATAGACCAACGATAACGGTTTGTTAGGCGCTTGGAGCAATTAAAAAAAAATTCTGCTGCATAGTGGTTCGTGATAGCCTGTACAGTGCATGAATGTTGCATGCCTCGTCACGCAGGCAGATGATGTACGAAGCCGGCTGCTAATGTCGAACCAAATGTCCACTTGACCACCCGCTGGGGTCATCCACAATGGCCTCAGCTCGGGGCCAGACTTGGAGCGAGTCGTCAATGGCGCACAAACTAGCCGGCTAGCTCCCGGAGATGGGATGCGAGGGGGCGCTATCAGCGGGAGCGCCAATGAAGCCGCGGCTTGCGAGATGGCGTCGAGATGAGATGGGATGGTGGCGGCGGGCTGGGCGTGCCGCTAAGAGATCGGCAGTTGTCAGTTTGTTAGGAAAAAGGACCCTTGAAGACGAAGAAAAAAGGCCATGGGCTTTTTTGGGTTTGATTGACACAGCGAGAGAACAAGACCAGTCGGACAAGCGTCTGGTGAGGTGACGGACACACAAAAAAAAACATCACCAAAGCCTGACGTGTTCGTGCGGCTGGACAATTGTTGGGCTGAGTGCTTGCGGGGAGTGAGACTTGGCTGAACCCTAATTGCTTTCCTCTTAGTTGTCACCGGTGAATGGTGAATGACGAGCCTTGTGTGCCGGGCTTGTGCTGTCATTCGTGTGCGGTGTATGCGCCTGCATATCATTTGCATATGTTGGCTTGGAGCGAGTGCCAGCAGCTTGCCCCAACGGGGGGGACGGGGGGGCGCGCATTGGACAGGAATAGCACCGAGCAAACGCGGCGAGCATGACAGGGCGAGAGGATGAGAGGAGGAGGAGGGGAAAGTGGAACGCTCAGTTCAGTTCGCGGGATGAAATCTTGGCCAAGGACCAATGCGGAGAGCGATGCAACGGTTGCCAGCCTTTGGCTTTGCAGCGTTTGATGAGTTGGATTCAAGGGGGTTACGTGGTGTGGCTTCACGTGTCCCCTTTGAATTATAGAGTTGCAACGACAGAAAAAAAACGTCCAAAGTCATCCGTCACATACGTACCATAGCGAATACTGTGTCATCCTGGTTGGTGATGCATCACAATCGGTTCTCGTAGGCGGGTGTAAGCGACTCGATCTCTCCGCCCGCCTCCCGCATTCCCGGCAGCCGCCGCTATTTCGTCTTTGACTGGGGGGCATGGGAGAGCGAAGGTCACTGTTGATCGACCCCGGCCAGCGGCGTGTCAGACCCTTGCCGTGCTCTGTCCCCGGCTGACTCGTCGTTTGTGATGCTCCGAAATGCTCGTTTTTCCGTGACCAATGTCCGCTGCGAGGGAGAGGGGAACCACCAACGAGCCCACCGGCGAACCGTTTGCTTGCCGAGAGACAATGCGGCGTCGTGTGCCTGAGAGGATTGTGCAGTGAATGCACGGAGCAGACTGGGTCCGCCCAATCCCAAGAAGTTGTCCCAAGTGGGAGCCAAAAGCAAATAAACGGCGGCTGGCGACGACGGGCCAGCGTCGCGGGTATCCGGGTGAGGACGAAAATGAGGGAGGGATCGCCACGGCTTCATCTCGCTCGCCGAGCTGGCGTTTGCAGCTAACACGGCGCGGAGCCGCCTCGCTTGGGGTTGTGAATCTCCCCGGAGCCATCCGTGATGCGGCTGAGGACGACGCCATCCGCATCTTCATCCAGCACCATCTCGCGAGAACTGATCCTCGTCCAGGACCAAACGGGCGCCGATGGAGACAGAGACGAGGGTGCAAAGTGGGACTCGCCGGGTGCCGCAATGTGAGGGGCACAGAACGTTCGCAGGTCACGTCTTTTTTTGGTGCTCGAGCTTTTTTTTTTCTCGTTCGGGGCGAGCCTTCACGTAATACGTCATTTTGTTCGCCGAGTCCAGGGCCCTCTGGCCTTGTGGAAAACGCTAATTAGTGAAGCTGTTGGCTTTAAACGACAGCTTATGGCCATCTAGCCCTGCTTTAGTTAATGAGATGCTGCAGTCTGCTTGCGGCTTGTGGGCCGTTCGGGTGCCAGAGGGCAGCGGACAACAGTCGTACGACTTTTGATGGGAGAAATCAGTTCACACTATTGTTTTGGGCAAACAACACGGCTGAGGAAGAGGGTCTCGTCGTCCTTCTCAGCTGGTTCCGTCATATTTCCTTTCTTCTCATTTTTCGCGTGCGCGCGCCAAAGATGATGCCGGCGTTACATCATCAAGCCAGAGCCGGGAACGGCGAAGGGCGTTGAGCGTCGAGGCGCCAGCGGTGACGCCGCACACGTCGAGCTGCCTGGATTTGGTAGAAGAACACACACAAAAACACAGATGGTGGCTTAACAAGGTCAGACATCTTTCGCTGGTGGCGGACGCGGGATGTGATGCGACACCCCCTTGAGACTCCCCCCCCCCCAAGTAGAAGATCGGCATAATTATGGTGCATTGGGGATGGAGCCCCCAGATCGATCATCGTTTCTTTAAGACGGGGCGCCGAGATTTGTGTGATGTGCGCCGATAAAGTGTTATTATGAACGGGCGGATGAAGGGGACGTTGAAATCCGTCTCAGCGGCAAAGCAGGGGAGCGATACTCGTCACATACGCGGACCAGGGGACGGACGCAGTTCACCTTGTCTTATGGTCGCTGCAAGGCACCTGTACCCTACATGCTGCTGTCTTGAGTTGCACAATACAGTAGCATTGAGACAGGCACCGCCGCTGTCCTGGATGCGGCCAAGGCGAGGACAATGGTCTCCCCGGAAAGCCATCGCGTCGTCGCTGATGACGAGTGCATTGAACAATAAGCTTCACAAAAACAATAGAGGAAGAAGAGTGAAAAAAAAGCAAAAAAAGCAACACAGACGAAAAGAAATTAGCCACACACAGCCCTGCAAGGAAAAAGAAAACAATAATCAAGCTATCGTCAATCTCCGCTCGAATCACAATGGAGCGCCCCCTCCGGCTCTTGATCGATCCCCTCAGCGCTCCAATCATTTCCCATCGGCAGTCCCCTCTCTCTGGCCATGTCGCGGCGGCGCCTGACCACCTCTCCTGACTGCCGGGCTGGTTGCCTTGATGGGATCATGGGGTGGAAACGGAATGGATTGGAGGGGGGGATGGATGTGATTGGGGCAAGGGATGGAGGGAGCAAACCAACAAATGATGGCGCTCGGTACCATCACCACTTTCCTATCTGTCTCCGTATACCGCCATCATGTATGGTTGCGGCGAGCAGGGTTATCATATTGGCGTTATCCAACGGCGGCAATATCAGCGGCAATAGTGAGGGGGACTAATATAGAAGGTTCCTGTGAGACTGTCAAACCGGGGGCCCGGATGCGGCCTCCCCCATCGTTTGCCCGGCGCCGGAGCTGTATGCTCCGTGTATGCCTTGCTGTCCCACTGCAGCATCCCTTGCGGCAGCGTTCCGCAGTCCAAAGTGCTCATGATGACTGAGGGACGGAAGGGGAAGGGCAGAGAGCTCGCAGAGCCCCGGCTCCCTGTTGGTTGTCGACCGAGTTGGGATAAGACATCCCTTGAGGGAAGCACCCCCTTGCAAGGCGCGGGCCCGCCCCATCACCGCTCGTGAAACGACGGGTTTTGATTGAATGCTGCTGCTGGGCGGCACCCTGTCTATCTGGCCCTGCAATGATGATGTTCGCTCTTTTCTTGTCAGGCCAGGGCCCATAGTTGGCAGCCAGTAGCGCCCGCCCTTTGGCGCGGACGTGCTTAGTCTACCAGGCTCCTGGTCCGAGGGGCGAACGAAGTTGACGACAAAAGGCGGAGTGGGGAGACGAGGGGGGAGTTAGTGATGTAGCCAAAAGAAACGTGAGGGAGAAGGGAAATGGCCGGAGAATTAGAACGAGAGGAAAAAAAAAACAAAAAACAAAAAAACGAAAACTTGCATGAAAAAGAAAGCATGCGCTGTCGTATACCAAACATGATGCCATGCAGCATGTATTCGGACGGCACCGTCATGTACACAACAGCTAATAATGCACCACCGGTATGGCACTGCGAGAGAGAGGGACGCTCCCGCTTGGCCGCCCACAAGACATACATGGCCACTGATACATACATAAGACGGACAACAAGCCTAGGCCCACGGCGACCCCCTCCAGTGCATAAGCAATACGCGAATGACTGAAGTGACCTGCAACCGACTGCTGTAGCGCCTGTTGCGTTTCCACTGCGGCGACGTGACGGCGGGACTGGTTGCTGGTAGCGTCGCCTGCGCCGAGTGCCAATGTACCAGAAGTTGCACTTGTTGGTAGAGGGCCCCAGGGTGCTTGGGTGAGCTGCAGCAAGGTGTGGAGAGCCTATCCATGAATACACATGCCCGTCCATCCCATAATAATTATTAAGGAAACCCAGCATCCCGGCCCTGAACGTCTCGCGTTTTGCGACTTGCGTCCTGCGTCTCCCATCCTGGCCTTTACCAACTGTGACCCCCCCTTCCAGGGCTTTTTGACTCCATTTCGGCTTATTTCTTTGACTTGATCCTCCCTTGCTTTGCATTGGCAGGCTCTCGACTGCCGGTTGTGGTCTCGGCCCAGGCTCACTTTCGCGCTCACAATTTTCTTTGCTTTTACGCTGAAGAAAGCCAGGGCTTTCCCAGGGTCAAGCATTTGCGCATCACTTTTACATCCACTTACTCACCGCAAACGCACCACATTTTGGTCACGGCTGACCAAGTGCGAGAGAGAAAGGCCAAAAAAAGAACTCATTCTCGCTTTTTTCTCTCTCTTCCTCAATTCTGTCTTGATACCCATTCCTCATCTTTTTTTGCCCACCCTCCCTCAATTATCGGGCTCGCCCTCCGGTATTGTCTCGACCTACTGTCTCGCCTCGCCTCTTTAATCCCGATTCTCTTTGGGCAGTGTCAGACGCTATCCCGCACCGCTTCCCGCCTGCGCCAGACAGACAGAATACCTGCGTCAAACCAGTCCGACTTCAACCAACCCCCAAGTCTCAAAATAAAAAGAAAACGGCGAGCTGGCCGGAAGCGCTTAAGGGAAAAAGAATCGGCCCCCCCATCTCCCATCAGCTCACCCCACGCCCTGCAGTTCAACTCTTCCGTCCCGTCTACGCAAACGCCAGCGCCTACACCCACTCCCCCCCCAGGCCGCTCCCTCGCCCTCACGCCCACTATCCAGCCCACCCACAGCGCACACTTCCCGACCCGGCGGCCACCACCAGGACCGAAGTACACCACAGCGGCGCCAGACGAGAGAACAAGCTCAGCCTTCTACCTAACCCACCGACTCCCGTCGCTTTAGACTCGCCGATCGCCTCTTGTTCTTCTGAAAACAACGTTGTGCGTGAAGCGGCCACTGGCCTCCCTGCCCACTTGAGGATGCTTTGAGAACGACAGACGCTCCTTTTCACCTTCTCGTCGTCCTCCCCTCCTTTTTTCCCTTGGACCGTCGACGTCGCCCGTGCCGCCATTTTTCTCGCCCGTCATGGCCACCACGCTGGTCCACCAGAGCCCGACCATCTCCATCGACATGGCCTTTGACAACTCCAACGCCTCCAGCCCGAGCGCCGGGCCCGACGCCAACGCTTCAGCCTCTGCCACCATCCCCGAGCTTCACGATGCCGACTACGTCACAGCCGTCCTCAAGCTGTCGCCGGGCCGCACCGAGTCCCAGGCCGACGGCGACCTCGTAGCCAAAGCAAATGCGCTCGGGATTAGCACCGCTGCGCCCAACGAGAAGCGCATCACCTCCAGCGTCGAGTCAGCATCCACCGTCTACAATGCACGAACATTTTCCATGCTCTCGGCTGGTTCCACCAGCACCGCCCTTACAGCGCATTCCTCGCTATTTGCTTCCACAACAACCCCCGAGACAGGACTCAGCAGCGCCAGAGAGTCAAGGGATCTGAGCTTCTCCCAGTACGAGAGATATTTAACCATCATCGACCCCCATCACAACCCCAGCAAGCACCTCAAGGAGCCCACGGCCCTCGACGAAGCAGCAAAGAGCGTCTTTAGCGGCAAGACCAAACGGAGCCTATTCAGCGTGACTTCGGGATTCAAAAACCGGATACCGTGGAGGAAAAAACCCAAGACGCCACAATCACTCGATGTCATGATGTGTGTTGATTCCCCGTATTCCTGGCTCGCGCCGTCTTACAGACGCTAAAAAAAAGAGCAATGATTGCTGACTGGCTTCCAGGACCTGCGCCTTGTGTCGCGTAGACTTTAAGACGCCAAGCTCATTATACAACATCCCCTGCGGCCACACCTACTGCGCCGACTGCCTGAAGTCTATTGTGACGCAGGCCATGGGCGACGAAACAAGCATGCCGCCTCGATGCTGCGCGCAGCCGCTCCCGGGTCACGTCATTCGAGAGCTACTAAGCCGCGACACCCAGCAGGAATTTCTCAAAGCCATTATCCAGTACAGCACGCCCTGGCAGGCGAGGATATTCTGCCCCAATACCTCGTGTGGAGAGTTTATCCCGCCGCACCACAAGGTGGATCCCAAGCATCCCTTCAATGTAACGTGCCGCAAGTGCAACACCCGAGTCTGCCTCATGTGCAAGCGCAGCGCTCACCCGACCGGCAAGGACTGCCCAGAAGATTGGGAGCTGGACCAGGCTATTAAGATTGGTGGCAAGGATGGCCTTAGGAGATGCTTCAAGTGCCAGCACCTGGTCGAGCCGACCGAGGGAAACTTGCGAATGACGTGCCGATGCGACGCCGAATTTTGTTCCACTTGCGGAGGTATGTGGGACCCCAAATCGGGCTGCCCCAACTCGTGTGATTTCGAGGAAGAATTGGAACGGAGGAGAAGGGAGGAGCAAGAACTCATTGCCGAGTATGAGGCCGAAAAGGCTGCACAGGAAGCAGCAGCAGCAGCGGCGTCTGCCGAGCGCATCGAAGCCGAAGGCCGGACGAAGAGCCGCTCCGAATTTACCAGGATGGCCAACACCCAAATCGAAGAGATGGAACGATTCCTCGAGTTCGCCGCCAAGTCCAAGGAAGCAATGCGAGCCCGCTACGCCAAGGAGAAGCAAGCGATGGCAGTGAAGCAAGCCGAGCAGGAGGAGAAAATGAAGGAACGACACGCCCGGACGATTGGCCACCTCGAAGATCGGCAGGTGGCTGCAGAGATGGATCTGCGTGCGACTCTGGAGGCAAGCGAAAGGAGCGTCAAGATTCGGCTCAAGCACATGGAGGCGTACTGCGATGGCCTGGGTCGAAGCGCTGGCAACGGGCCAAATTCATTGCCGGCGCGAGTGGTGACGGAACGTGATCTACGCGAGCTTGGCCAACAATACAACCTCCGAGATGGAATGGAACGCCTCCACGAGGCCAAAATTAACGTAATGCGAGATCGCCAGGCTAAGCGCATGGAAGAGCTCATGGAGCGACAGGAGCTGGAGCTAGACAAATTCATGGACAAGGGCCAGCGAGACATCGATGACCTGGTGGCCCAGGCTGCCCAAGAGGAGGAAGCGCACGCTAACACATTTGCCCTGCGCAAGGCAAAACTCGTTCGTCGGTGGGAACTGAGCATCGAGATCCTCCGGAAGGAGCTCGAAGCCCAGGACGGCCAGAAGTACGCACCCATTCCGACGCCGTCATGGCCCGAAGAGAAGGAAGAGGAGGACAATAGTACGCCCACAGTCACAATTACGGACGCGGCCAACGGCCAGGGGGCAGAGACGGAAGCAGAGGTACAGGCACAGGCATAATGGATGGCGCAGGCTTGCAATACTGGACGACATACCCCACGACGCATTAATACGGTTTTTTCTTTACAACTTTACGGCCTGAAAGCGGCCGAGACACTTGCATTATTCCTTTTATTTTCCCTTGATTCGGTGCCGTCTTTAACACGGCCTATTTCGTTACGAATATCCCCGATTTTTCTTTGTACGCTGTTTTCGGCAGCATGATACCTGGCAGGTCAGCCACGGGAGGCGAGCATTCTTCTATTTCCGGCATTTTATATTATGTTCTTGATTGTCTCTTGTATGCTTTCCCCTCGCAGCATGATTACTATTATTATTATCCCCCTCCTATTGGTATTAGGCATCATTCACCGCCGCACTTTTTCTTGATGTGTGTTTTTATTATTTACTTATTTTTTTTTGTTTTACTTCATTCTGTGGAGCCCGAGGAAAAGGAAAATGTTATGGGGGAAAAGCCGGATTCTGTATGACAACAGGTCGTTTGCCTGTGTGATGACGTTTATCTGGAGGTGGATGGCGGCAAGGTGTTATTTTTTTTTTGTTCTTTCTTCTCTCCCCTTGTCCACACCTTTTTTCTTTTCTCTTTTTTATACCATAGTTTTTTTTTTTAGACATGCTGCAGCTGGTCTCTGGTTTGGATGATGAGGAAGCTTTTACTGCTTGTTCATACCTCCCACCACTACTCGTACTGTGTCATGATAGATTGGAGATTCAAATCAAAGATGAAGAGGTTCAAACATGCAATTGCACTCTGGTTCCTGTAGCGACAATGATCAAAAGTGAGAATGTGTCGGTGTGGCCGTTTTTTGTAAAGTGTATTTTGTGAACGGCTGGAGGAACTTGACGCTGTGTCTTGATTGGACAGATGTTCTAGGCGATAATATAGTTGAAAACGAATCGCTTAATTCGGATAGAGGCCATTTCGTGTGCCTGAACCTTGCTAGATAGACACCGCTTGGGTGTAAACATGTCACTTGGATAGCTCAATAGCTTAATATCTCGCTAAGTAGTTTCCGAGCCTCTCGGGCACCCCAACCGCCCTGCAACCGCCCTGCCAGAAAATAGAAGCAGCACTAATCTAGGCCAGTGACATCTGTCAGACGAATTGGGAATGATCATCCCAGCTTGGGCTCGGTGCGTTCGCTTTCCGAAGCCGACCCGGCGGCAGAGCTGTCCGCCTCGTATGTCATGAACTCCTCGTCGTTCATGTGATGGTGTCTCACCCAGAAGATGACGGTTTGGACGAATAGCGCAATGGCCGGTGCAGCCCATGCCCACTGTCACACACAGTGATTAGTGATACTGCCAAGTTGAAAAAAGAAAGAAAAAAGAAAAGAGATGACGTGGGAGCATGCGACACTTACAATCAGATGGGGGTCAACAACGGCCGGGATCAGGATCTGGCCGATGGCAGAGGACAGGGCCTGCATGGCCAAGGAGATGGCGACAACGATAGACTTCATGCCGGGAGGAGCCCTCGAGTAGGCCAGCTCGTAGGCCGTGACGGTGCAGAACAGCTCGGAGATGGCACCCAGCATGACGTTGGGGAGCTGCCACCAGATGGAGATGGGGGACACCAG
Organism: Calonectria hawksworthii; assembly: GCA_020975415.1. NCBI lineage: Eukaryota > Fungi > Ascomycota > Sordariomycetes > Hypocreales > Nectriaceae > Calonectria > Calonectria hawksworthii. The sequence continues at coordinate 104,082 of JAHXZK010000001.1, read as the reverse complement.
GTCGCACGACGAGGCCGAGTAGCCGCAGGGCGACGTCTTGTAGACGCGGTACTGGACGATGGCGCCAATGACACCCGAGATGGTGGCGAGAGCGAAGCCGAAGGTCATGCGGCTGATGGGGCCGAACTTGATGCCGTAGCGGTGCAGCAGCGGGTACAGGCCGTAGGACAGGATGGGCGAGACGACGAGGATGGTCAGCGGGTTGAAGTTGTGCAGCAGGTCGTTGGGCGCGCCCTTGGACGTCATGGCGGCGCCCTGGTTGGACTGCACGGAGCCGACGCCGCCGTCGTTGATGAAGTAGATGGGCAGGTAGAGGAAGATCTGGCACACGGACAGGGTGCGCCGGGCATCGTCGACGGCCTTGTCGTTCCACGGAACCTGGATGCCGCGCGCCGCGAGGGCCGCCGGCTTGGCCGACTCGAAGAAGCCCTTGGCCCAGAGCTTGCCTCCGCTGTTCTTGATGGCGTGCCCGACGATCTTGATAAAGTTGGTCAGGTCGGAGCCGCGCGCGGGCGCCTTGATCATGCGGTTGTACCGCCAGATGAGCAGGACCGGCAGCGCAATATAGATGATGGCGGGCAGCAGGAACGACAGCCAGAAGCCGTAGTACTTCTCGATGTAAGTGGTCGCAATGGCAAAGAAGGCGCCCACGTTGATGCACATGTAGAAGATGAGCATGATGCGCTGCACCGTCGTCTCCGGGTCCACCAGCACGCGCTCGCCAGACTTGAGCGTCTTGACGTATTCCTTCTGGTGCACGTACTGGTCGATGACGGTAGGTACTACGTTGGGCTTGAAGATACCGGCGCCGATGGCCAGCAGGAAGAAGCTGATCATGAAGGGGGCGAGACCGTGGCCGGCCTTGAGGACAGAGGGCGCTGCACCTCCTATCATGATGACGTGGGCAACGCCGCCGATGATAACACCCAGCATGATGGCCTTGTAGCGACCGATCCTAGCGTCGGCAAGCCAGGCGCCAAAGATGGGGAAGATGTAGGCCATGAAGTTGAACAGCAACACCATGGCCGAGGCGAATTGCAATCCCTTGCCTCTGCAATGTGGTGTTAGTCAACAGCGTAGGAATCTAGATGTGTTGTGAGGGTGGGTGAACCACTTACAAGGCGCCGGCATGGCCCTCTGAGTCGCCTTTGGCTACAGCTCCGGATCCATTGCCCCCCTCTGGGAGTGGGAACTGCATGTAATTGTTGAAGACGGTCTTGGTGCCGTAGAAGGACGCTCTCTCAGCCAGTTCGACAATGCAGAGCAGATATGAAGCCCATGGGATCTTGTCGGCGACCTTTCGTAGCGACTTGCGCTCATCTTCTGAAGGAGGAGGGTAGTCGAGGCTTTCGACCTCCTTGAGGTTCAACTCAAGCCCGACATCTTTGCTATCAGCTTTCGGTTCCGTAGGGGTGGGACCCTCCTGAGCTGAAACGGTGGCTTCGAACAGTTAGTATTTGGGCATAGGAGAGAGGAGTTGCAAGTGTCGATTGGTACTGACCCATGTTTCGCAGAGTTTGAAGCCAGCTCACCACTCAAAGCCAAAGCCACTCAATGCTGGGAATATCCGAACCAAGAGTGCATTCCAAAAAAGCAATACGAAACACCGGGGGAAGGAAGGACATGGCGCAAGACATATAGCTGGAGGAGAAGAGGGGCGTTCCTTATCACTAGGTGATGCGTCCCGTCTCTATTGAGAAGGGTTGCCGAGCCCATTTTGCAGAGGCGAATGTCGCCATCCCGGTCGGGTTCACCTCATGCAGAGACCCAGGCGATCGACTCGAAGCGGAATTCCCATTACACCAGGCTTTAGAGTTTATATGGGGAAGAAGGGTTGGCCGTTGGCTAAACGAGCCACTTGCGAGCGATGACGTGACGGCCGTCTAGCCATGGACCGCGGTCGTCAACCCCGTTTTGGGGCGTCTAGAATCGCAAGAAACCCAGCAGTTTGCGTACCCACAGAGCGCGCGGGCCCCGATACTACGTGATAATCTACCGAACGACTTTGACGGGTGAGCCAATGGCCGAGCAGGTGTCATGGTCCTGTGCTACTGTAGCTTTCCCCTCATGGCGTCGCTCTCTCTCTCTCTCTTTGAGCTGCTGTTGGTTGCAACGGGATAGATACGACTATCACGATACCCTTGCTTGCAGGTGGCACAGGTGAACTGTGGGGACGATTGCGAATGGCCCTGGTAGGCCGGTGGGGGAAATCGAGCAAGGTCGGTTATGTTTCGGCCGACGATCCCTCGCTATCACTAAACCTTGAACATTTGCCTATCTGTGAAACTGCCGAATAAGGAGGGCGGGGTTGTTTGGTGGTATTGGTGGTGTTTAGAGGATAGCTGTTTCTTGGTTGCAGGTCAGCACTTTAAACCGACGAGAGCGCTCCTTGTGAGTGTTTTGCATAATGCTGCTGTATAGCCTTGTTAGATTTCGAGGTTTGTTCATTCTATCCTCTTCGGGTAAGCACCATAATCGTACGCAAGGCCGTAAATACTAAGAAAGGATGCAATGAAACCCTGGCTATCTTTGGCTGAGGGGTGCGGTGATTGAATTTCTGGCCTTGCATGTCGGTTATCTGTGTTGTTGTGGAGAGGTTTATCCTCCCATGGTTTTAAAAGAAACATCCACGCTTAACAGTCAGGCTTTGGCGTCGGACTTCAAAATCGACACCTATTTGGACGTCTTGAAAAGTAGGAATGTTTAGCATGATCACGTTTGTAAAACTTTTGCCCCAATGCGACATGTCATCATACCTTGCTAGTGACATGGGTGTTAACAATCTCGGGGTGCTGTATCGAGTTGGGAGAATTTTTATCTCTTGTTGTAGCATGTAACTTACTACATACTTTATAGAGCCCAGTGGCTTCTCTGTCTGCGCCCAATACTTATGAATTGTAATCAGTGAAGTTTCACTTGTAGGCATATCTGTTCCTGAACTTATCGTATCATCAATCTAGAATCCCAAATATAGGATGTCGGTAATAATCTCAATCTTATTCATTTTTCCGTTGCAGAGTCGTTGTACATCTTGCATAGTTGATACTAGAACTACAGAAGTCGTTCGAAGCGACCCACCAACCACAATGAAGGTTGCGGCTCCTTGCACAAGACGGTCTTGGCATCATCAATGGCGGGCGATCTTGAACTTAATAGTTCTGGGCATGATTTGTAAGGTGGCGTTTCGTCATGTAATTGGTGAAATATGTCCATCAAACATTGCCAAAGCCCCGATGTCCCGAGAATGAATGTTGGCGAGTAAGCTGTAGACCCAAAGGCCGATTATGGTGGCGTGTCGTAATCCTATGTGTTTATTTATTATTTATTTATCTTCATATTATTTATTTATTTTTATTTTTCGGTGAGGCTGCAGCAGACAGTTAGAGCCTTCTGCCGCCGGCCCGGTTGAGGCCAGATTGAACAGACCGGTGGCGGCCCTGTTTTTAGTGTCGTTTTCAGGCCTATTTCAATCCAGTTGACCTTGCCTTTACCTCTTGGTGTGATGCTGGCCGTGCCGGGCATCAACTTTGTGTGGCCGTCGTCCCAAGGCTGGATGGGGTCCTCACTGTACCACCCTTAGTCGCGGGCCCAGATTTCCTCCTTTGCAAACGACGTTGCGGGTCGTGACGGTCGGATCTACCTAATACCGTTGTTGATGATATTTGTATGTGAAACCGGGCGTGAGGCTGATTGAGGGCGGTTGTTAGCGTAAGAATACGGTTGTGCTCAAGCTATGCATCTGTGAATCACTTAGCTGGATCTTCTGGCAGTTTTAGTTGGCAGTGATGAGGAGACATGATCCTGTGGTTTCGGTGGTGAATCAGGTACAACAAGTGAGGTGCTCAGATATTTAAAGCGGAAGGAAACATTACCCACTTGAGCCTGGCATAACGCAACCCATTTCTTCTTAGTCTTCTTTTTTTTCCTACCGCAATCAACAATAACATTCACATCATGGCGTTTATTGTATTCAACCTAAATGGCACGCTTGCCGCAAGCCGACAGGCCATCAGCACCCGCATGGCCTCAGCCCTCGCTGACCTTCTCGCCCACACTCGCGTCGCCATCATCTCTGGGGCCACTCAGGACGAGATCCGCGTCCAGGTCATCGATAGGCTCCCCGCGCGTGCCGACCTTTCCAAGCTCCACTGTCTCTCCGAGAGCGGTACCCGGTACTGGTAGTGCCAGGCCGGTATCTGGCGATGGGACGAGCAACAGCCTGAAATGAAGTCAGAAAAAAAGAGAGAGGTGAATGATGCATTGTATGACGTCCTGGAAGCTGCACAAGACTTGCCGAACGATGACTGGGAAGGCTGCATCCATACGGATAAAAGACAGATCACCTTCTCGGCCCTCGGCCAGACCGCAACTCTTCAGGCAAAGCAACAATGGGACCCAGACTTCCAGAAGCGCACTGCAATCTGCACCGAGCTGCGTGCCCGCTTGCCCGAGTATGTGGTCAACATGGGAGGTACTACTTCCATCGTCATCACGAGGGAGCCCTTCGACAAAGGTGTTGCCCTTACAAAGCACCTGGAGCGTATGCAAATTTTACTGGGTGATGTCTTCTTCATCGGCAGCAATGTTCAGCCTGGCACCAGCAACTTTGCTATCCAGCAGCTAGGTGTTCACGGGGTCATCGTCGGTGGTCCACAGGATACCCTAACTGCCATCCGCGGGGTCCTGTCCGCTTTTCAGCAATAAATAAATAAAATAAAATAAATAAATAACATAAATAAACTAAATAACATAAATAAACTAAACAATATAAATAAATAAATAAAGTATGAGGGGCTAACCTTATCTCTAATTTACAAGGGCAAAGTTTATATCTCAAGGGATTTAAGTTAATTATTCTTTTGGTAAAAAGCTGCTGGTATCGAGAGAAAGGGATAGTATACAAAGAAAAGAAGACGGGATAAGGGAGATTATGAGTGCTCTTATCGGGGCTGTAAGGTGTATAATGATCTTGACTGTAGTAGGGTCTTATCCACGTCAAGATATGATTCTCTTTTTAGGGAAATGGTATTCGAAATATCAAGTTAAGTATTGATGAGAAACTATCCCATAATGCTATATATCTTGGAGAGGAACAACAGGGTGAATCACTTGATGGGCTCATCTTAAGGTGTGGAGCTTAAAAACGGCGGATCCCAAGATAAATGGGGACAAAGAGCAAAAAATAAACATACAACAGCGAGGATTCCCCGGTCGTCACCGACCCGAGTACTAATTCACCGCTTCTCAGCTTGACTATGGGAGAGCGGACGGGATCCCGTATTTTCTGAGAGCTATGGTCGTATGTATCATCCAGGCACGCAAGTCAGTCCTATGATGTGTCAATTTGCGGATGCACATGAAGACGGAAGTTCGATTTCTAGGTCAGCAGATGTGTGGGATGATAAAAGCAATATAAAACTTAAAGTTTTCCATACAAACTGAGGATGCGGATTATTGAACATTGGTGGTGTGTCGATGCATGTAGCAGTCATGATAATCATGAGCATGGATGATCCAACAAAACGCAAAACTATGTTCCGCAATTACTTCCACAGATGGGTTTAAACTGCGTCCTTTATAATAATAAGGGAACCCATCTCCAGCAATGTGGCCACAATAGTGGTAAAAGAGAGCGAAAGGTTGGGATCGCAAACTCCAAGAAATACATAACGAGTACTCACGGGCCGTCACCGATCCGATTACCTTCGCGTATTCAAAGCATTTACTGCCCAAAAACGTTCACGTTAACCTGCATTATTACTCTTCCGACGGGGTGATATGGCAGCGCCGTCACGGCAGTCAGGAACGCTTACCATACTTCCGACTGTAACGTTCACGATATCACCACAACTACTCAAGCGCCCAACACCACCCTCGAATATCCAATGGGGCCTACAGTTCAACTCACATTGTTTCCTCTTGAGTCATTTTGAATTTGTTGTTTCAAGCCATGGTGGATAAGAGATGCGACTACTGTGCCCACGCCGTCACCCGCGGTGGTTCTGCTCCCAGTGCGTTTCTTTATCCGAGGGTATGCCGCAGGATTCAAGGTATTGAATCCTGCCATAAAATGCATCAGTGAAAAATAACCATCATTGAAGTGTGGGCGATGAGCCTTGATGAAAAACTACCAACAAACTAAAAGCAGGACACGAATTAGCTGTCACTACCTAAAGATCATCCAGGTGTCAAAGTTCCTGAGCTTCCAGATATCTTGACTATAAGGAGTTTGGAAGCCTAGGAACCCCGCATTGAGCGAATTTCATAGAAAAATGTTACACTGGCGAGAAAAATCATCATCCCGTTTTCAAACCTCGTCCGGCGTTTGAACAATTCGGTCGCAGGCGTGTTTTCGTCCTACGCCGCATTTTAGCGGCCCACTCCAGTGGTGAGGCTTCTGGACAAGCACGAACCAAATCCAATCATGGATAGGTGATGGATTAGTCTAGATGATGCTTGAATTATTTCATAGTAGCTCACCATATCTTTGGGGACCGGCTGAGGTGCACTTTGGACGGCTCAGAGGGAGCGGGGCGGGACGGCCCCAGCTGGAGCTATTTCGAGCTAGCTCTGAGACATTGTCTCGTCTGAGGACTTAGCAGAACCCGCTAGCCAGCTAGTTACGGACGGTCGCGTGCTGGCTGGGGTCCTAACGCAGGAATCGGTCGACACTCTCAAATCTGGGCTCAATAGCTTCACGTGGCACCTGGGTGGCGGCAAATCATAGAGAAATAGGCAGTTTCCGGTCACAGCTAAAGGAAAAAGGCTTGCGATTAGACACGTTCTCGGCCATCGACTTTGGAACATGTCAATTATTGGCGGCGAGCTGAAGGTTTAGTTGAATCAATAAACCCCGCCACAAATGGCCTCGATTTTTCAGCAGCAAGACAAGACCTCGGACATGGCATTTTTGTTTGCCTTCGTTGCTGATATATCCCCAGGACAGGGACTATATGAAAACGTAGAATCCCCAACTGAATCTGTGACATGAGCATTTCTCTTGCATGTTTTCTCATCGAAACATCTCTTTTCTTTCTCATTTTGCAACTTTCCGCTCTTGCACCATTTAGTATCTAACACGCCAAAATGGGAAACGGCGTCGAAGAGTGCAATTTGACAGACCTTCGTTTGGACTACGTCGTGGCAACCACGCAGGCCAGCATCAATGAAGGTTTGATGACGTACATTGATCGGACTCCTCAACCTTACACCTACCTCTGCTACTGTCGAGTATGTTTACATTTTGAAATCGTCTATTCTTTTAGCCTCATTGAATCTGTCTTGGCAATACGCAAGAGAACAGCTCAAGAATATTTAAAACACTATTAGCGCGCAAAATCAAGGCAAATTTTACTGACTAGGGCAATTTCAGGGCGAGCCCAAACCTGGGTCACGCGATGCCAATTTGCTCGCCCCCATCAGTCTGGATGATCTTCTCGTAAAGACACACGGAGTCAATCCGTTTGACATCCCCAAAGACACGCCTACGTCCGACCAGAGAATTCAGTCGCTCATCAGCGTAAAGTTTCTGTATGGACTAAAGCTTCGTATAGGCTTGCCTTCCGGAATTAACTATAGGGATGCCCCGATTTTCGAACTATCCACCCCCACGGAAATTCTCTACAGAATGTACTTCTCCGAATGTGAAGTTGTATCTTGCGATCCGGGGGGTTGGGGATTGCCTCAATGGAACGTCTGGCGTCCGCCGCCCGGATCGCCATGGCACATTAAGACAAGGGTCAGGACTGACTCTACAGAGCTTAAACAAACCCTTTTGTATATTCGGGGCAGGGAAATCATAGATGCCATGAAGCGGATTGGAAATAGGTCTGGTACTGCTTTAAGCCTTCAGCAGTTGTTCTCCAACTTGAACGAACCGATTGCGCAAACTGTACCTGTCCTGGTGGGGATAGACGACCCTGTGGTTGCAAGGATCCTAACCGACACTTTTATCAATTCATCTTTTTATTCTGCGGCAAACACGGGCAATCAAGTCATCGCGGTCCATCCCGTCCCGAAAAGCGGGCCTGATGTTCTCCCGGAGACGTTGTTTAATCGATGGTCCAGTCACTGGAGAGATTTCTGGGGAAATCCACCCTCAAATCCCACCCCTAGCCAACTGAATGCAGCCACGCTCAATTGCATTTGGAATGTCACTGGTAACTATTATTCAACTCCCTGCTATGTTCCTTGGAACTGGGTCTCGGAACATGAACAGGGCGTCGTAGCTGTCAGACGCGGCATCATTGCTCAACAATTCTTGGACAAATGCATTACTCCAAACATCAAGCGATATTGCATGGAGTCCGTTGTGTTGACAACGAATGGGGACGTGGAAAAACTTTACGGATTCACAGATGCAACATTTTGCGCTTCCGGATCACCGCAAATCTGCAAGATCACAGACTTCAGTGCCAAATCACAGGTTATCCAAGTCGAATACACTTCCCAGACCTCCCCTGTAAAATGGCCGGATGTGTTTCTAAACTGCGCCACAGTGATCCTTCAACCTGGCTATACGTGCAAGGTGAGCTTCACCGGCAGCACCATCAAGATTGAGCAACGGTTGTGGGTAGGGTGCGCTTACCGGAAGAGCAATGGGGCCATAGGGGATACCGGGAACTTCTACGACACGATACTGACTGATGTGTACGACATCTCGGTCACCCAAGCTGGGAATCTCACGTTCAATCGCGACCCTCTCAAGTATCAAGCCCTGAACAATTTCACGTCACAACCCGGGAGTGCAAACTTGAGCAGCAAACCACTTTGGGGACGTGTCCAGAACCAAGTGTGCCACTTCAAATCTCTGGATTTTAGTTCCAGCACCGACGTGGCGCCACAGGCCCTGAGCCTCCCTGGTGCGGAAGTATTCACTTATGCTTCTCCCTCCTTCTCACACTATCAGGACTTACTATGTCGTCTTTCTTACCGATTCCCAAACCAGACTTTCACATCACCACCCGCCGCGCAGAGGGCATATGAGGCGCCATCTCAGCCCATACAACGAGAAGTGCCGACAATGACAAAGCTGGAGCCGTCACTGTCACTAAATCACAGCTGCGATATGATTCAAAGCTACGTCCAAGGGGAGATTGTGGCTCCTTCGGGCAAGTTCGAAGCTCTCCAGACGCTTGATGGCCACTCTATGCTCTTTGGAATGGACACTGAGAGCGTATTTCATGTTATCCAGGAGCAAAGCGGGCAAAGCAAAACCGGCTGGGAAAAAGTAGACCTTTCGTCTGCTCTCATCGCGAGCCAGTTTCCCAACAGCTCAGGCACGGCGGTTGTTAGAACTTTTGACGTGGGTCAGAGTTCCCTGGACGGAACGATTGGCATGGGCGTGGCGGTGACTTCCGGAGGGTCAGATCACCTTTTCCTCTGCCTATCCAATTCCCACTCGGATACATCTTGGACTACGGCCCCGGTTTGGACGCCAGCTCCATTCCACACATCCGATGATAATGGAACTGTACCGAATATTTCCATTGTTGGAATCATGTTCGCAGAGACGGAAGAGGGGCAATATATCGTGGTTGACATAGATCGATCGTCGACAAGCGATTTGAAGGATATTGCTCGATATTATGTTCATCTTCCAGAAAACTCACCTCCCATATGGAAAATTCATGATGTGCCTGTAGACATCGAGGACGGCAGCTACCAGAGCTGCGTGGGCAGAGCTGGAGGTGAGAAAGGTGACGGAATCTACACCACGGGAACCGCTGGTGGATCAGCTCAGCTTGTTTATGTTCCATTGAAGGGTCTCTTTGGCGGGGATGTCTTTCCTACCATTCTAGGTTTACCTAGTGGTATCCAGGCGTCGGCTATTGCAGCTTCTCGCTACACCGGTACTTACGAAGCCCTCTCCGGGACGACCGACTTGTTCGCAATCGGCGGGTCTACACTATATTGCTTCCCCGCCGAGGACCAAACGCAAGATTCCGGTGCTACCGGCACGCATTTGCTCACCGACATCCTCTTCTCAAACACCACTAAGCTATCGGCTATGACGCATGACAATGTCACAACCGTTTGGGGCCTCAACGCCACGGGCCAGGTTTACTATACTCGTTGTCCCACGGACCACATTGCCGTGCCAGCAGCTTGGACTGCGCCTCTTCCTCTCTTGAACAACGTAGAGATGATGTCTCCGTTTGTCAATCGCTCTGATGGTGGCAACACTATCTTTACATCTGGCAGCAATAAATTGCAGAGAGTAATGCAAGCTACCGGGACTCGTGCCAAGATCTGGCGGACAGACGAGATCAAGCTCCCGGCCGATCCCAAATCAACCCCGTATTCGTTCAATTCGTACACCACCGGTATCCAGGTGCTGGAGAACCAGAACGTGCCAGCCGGTGTTACGGAACTAACAATAAGTGCAAACTCTCGCACCTCGGTCTACATAAACGGAAAGTACTATTCCCTCAGTCAAACAGAAGTTACCGTGGCTACAGATTCATCCGGAACTCTGAATATCGTTGAACCGGTGCACAGCAGCCTCAACGGAACTACCTTGACCGTGACTTGTTGTGAAAAGGCAGTATCTTTTACTGTCAACCCCATGGACAAGTCTTTCCAAAAGTTGTCCGCGCTCAACACAGAGGCGTCTCTGCGCGGCGCCAACATCCCGCAGAATGTAATATCAGGCGGTATTCGCGGCAAATCCTCTTCGAAGCCTCTTATTGCGGCCTCGACATCGTCTGCCGACCTCTCTGGCGTTTTGAGCAATATGAGCAGCCTGAATACGGCCTACAGATCAACAAACTCAACGAAGGCCGGTGCCGCTCCCAGCGCTCCCTCTACCTCCAACCCCTCGGCGACGCAGCCTGCGGCAGCAATGGAGAAACCAACAAGCCACTTCAAGATCCCTAGCCAGCCGGTCGTGTCCAGTGTTCCGGAAGGTGTCTCGTTCTCTTTCCTTGATGACATAGGAGATGATATCGCAGCGGCGGCAGGCGACGTTTTCCATGCCCTCAAGTCGGCCGCCGACTGCGTGGTCGGGATTGTCAAAGCAGTTGAAAGTGAGGCCGAGAAGGTCGCAGATGAAATCGCACACGATGTTGAAAAAGTAGCAACTGAAGTTTACCACTTTGTGGCTACAATTGAAGGCAAAGTCTACAAAGCCGTCCTCGATACGGTTGAGGCGGTTGTTGGCGCAGTTGAGTGGGTCTACAACACTATAAAGACGGTGATCACGGACATCATCAGATTCATCGAGCTCCTGCTTGAATGGGACGACATTGAGCGGACCAAAAAAGTGCTCCACACTCTAACCAAGCTATGGGTAAGTGGTCAGCTGGAACAAGCATCGACAGCCCAGGCACTATTTGATGGCCAGATAACAAGCATTGAGGCCGACATTAACCAGTGGGCTGGAATCACGGATTGGTCGTCTGCAATGGGGCAAGTAGCCGCAAACACCCCAGATGAAAACAGCAAAAATCCAACAGCAGGACAGAATTCGTCATCGCAGATGATGATGAATCACTACAAAAACAACGGAGCTGACACGACTATTGTGGGAGACGATCCGTCTGATGATGCAGTAGGCAGCATCTTCCAAGATCTGATCAATGCGCTAGAACAGGAGGACGCGGTGCTTGAGGGTGTGTGCAACGAGGTCAAAGAACTGGCCAGCAATATCTCCTCCATGAGCGTCGGCGATATTCTCAATCGACTCATCGGCATCCTCGCTGACGGCCTGCTATCTAGCGTCAAGGTCGTAGCTGATGCCATGTTCGCCATCATCACTCAAATCGGGACCACTGCCACAAGCATTTTGCATACAAAGATCCACATACCCATCATTTCTGACATTCTATCTGCCATTGGCATAGGGGAGATTTCCTACCTTGATGTTCTTTGCTGGATCCCTGCTGTGGCTTATACAGTCGTCTTCAAGATCAGCAACGACGATGCCCCCTTCCCCGACAACGCTGAGGTTTCCGCTCTCATCAACGCCAAGACCTGGAGCAATCTCGAGGCGCTGCTGCTTGACGCACGAGACCCGACAATCACAATCACATTGTCCGCCCAAACGAAGAAGAACATCTATCTGGCAGGGCACAGCACCGCAGCCCTTTCAAAAGTGGTGGCCTGCTTCGTCACCACCGCCGAAATCGAGGGCCCGGGGGACAAAACCAACCCATGGAGCACGTGGTCTGGCCTCAACAGCATGCTTGGTACCGCCGGTAGCTGCGTAGCCGACTTGACTCTGCCTCAAGACCCCCTCCAGACCGCTGTCTTCAAAGATTTTTCCAGGGCGGCCACCGCCGGTACCATCGCCTCCAAAATATTCTTCAAAATAAAAAAGAAAGATTCCAATTCTCGCGCCACAGCAGCCAAGGTTGATATGGTATTCATGATTTCGTCACTAGTTGCTACCTCGGGACATTTCAATGAACTCCGCAACGAGAACGCAGATGCGGATCGGTCAGCGGCCATTGTGGGTGAGGTGGCTAATCTAACGAGCTATTTGGCGCGCGCGTCGTACTGTGTGGCTGCCAACGCAAAGGACCCGGATACCAAGGAGACAGCCATTGCAGCTTTGGCAGTTGCAAACTTGGCCACAGCTGGCCTACAGGCAACAGAGGCTGCTATTATAGGATCCTCTTGATTATGATTCTGTGAGTTGAACGAATTTGCGGCACCTACAAAAAGGAGGCTGGCCGCAGCCAGGTTGTCATGCTACGACTATATCATATTGGCCCTGGGCGACTGGAGTGCATATTTGAAGTTTTCCATAGCATTGAACTTGAATATACCGACATCTATTCAACTAATTAATCGTGCCTTGATATAACCAGACCGCCAGCTGTGAGCATTGATGATGTTCTAGAACACGATGAGCTGGCGACGTTGTGATTATCGAATTGCGTTGAAATTGGTGCCTCCAGGCTTTTCGCCGTGCATTAAGATTTTCGAGGAGCTAGGAATTTAATTGGACCTAGCGAGGGTACGGTCTTTTGGAGGAATCAGTATTGTGTGACCATCACAGACACCAACTTGTCCAGCTTTGTCTAGTGACGCCGGTAGCCTGTTGTGCCTGACACATTCAGACTTACATGTTTGTCAAATAATGGAATATCCCATTAAAAGCTTTCACCTGTCTTTATGGAACTTTGGTTTTATTTATTTTCCGAGAATCAAAAACTACATATCGAGAGATGGTGGTGGTGGGTAGGTTTTGAGAAAGGTGTCGCTTAACCTATAACTGTGGTCACTTAACAAGCTAGCCCAGTCAAAATAATTATATTTTCTGAAGCAAAATAATCCTACGCAAAAAGCCTAAGAGATTGTTTTAGGATTATTTATTTATTTAGGCATTATTTTTATTCAATTTAGCTAAACTATACTGAGACCTCTTATCTTTTTACAAAGGGCCTCATGCAGCAAAGTGTTGGACTGGCACTCATTCAAGGGTGTATTAAATGGTAGTCTGCTTAGAGCGTGGCTGAATCACCCTATACGCGGGCTGAATGTGTAAAGGTGCCACACACTAACACCAAAGCGCATGCATCACGATTGACTCCCCAATGCGAATCTTTACATGTTATTCATCAAATTCGCAATCTTACCTATGAAGGTGGCCAAGAGGGTTCAATCTCGAGTAAACGTCTCCGAAAGCTTTCACGTGGACTCATCCAATTTTTGTCGAACCTTGATCACCCACAAAACAAATTCTGCCTACATCTTTCTTCCACGGAATCTCTCTTTACTGCAACCTGCCTACGGTCGTCGCATATCTTTCTTGACTTGCTATGTTCGTCATCCTCAGTCTCACATTTCGACTTCGACCAACCTCGAAACTATGAGCTGCACAGAATTCCACCCTTTCCTGCGCCTCCCGTCCGAACTCAGGATCCTAATATGGGAGGCTGCGGTTCGTCCTGTCGGTCCTCACCTCGCTGGCATGCAAAGCATCACAATTCTTGGACGCTGTCATTTGGAACGTTATGGTTTCGATAATATACGCACAGTCCTCTCGTCAGAGCCGATTGATAGGTCTGATTTGCGCCACACTGTGGCTATCCCATCGATTGACCATAATGGAACAACCAACAAGTCTGCATACTTGTGGGACGCCGGGCTTTGGGGAGCGTGCCGTGAATCCCGGAGGATCATCTGGAGATGTTTAAACGCTATATATTGCAAGGAAGCTCATGGAATTACGTGCAAAAACCATCGTCATCGGTCTCACGCGAAACAGCAGAGACACCATGGTTCATTCCCGGTTGTTGTTCATGGTCCGTTGCGACACGACGATAAAGGAGAAGACTGGCTTTTTGCAGTGCGGCCAGACCAGGACGCATTTAAGCCAAGCACCGAGATGCTATTGTACTGGTATAGAGATACTTGCTCAAGGGGCTCTTGGCTCGAAACTTGCCAAGATCTATCCTTCTCACCGCATTTGAAGGACAATTGCCCGTTCAAGAGCGTGGTCCTCGAGTTTGATTCGAGCTGGAACAGTGCGTGGCCCAGTGACCAGGATCTTACTGGCCCTTTTGGGCTCTTGAGAAAGACACAATTGCCGAGGTCATTTATATGCTACTTCATGGTGGCGCTGCATCTCCAACCCTTTGAATCCTTCATCTGGTTGATTGACCGGGGTGATTATGAAACCCGGGGATATAAGCCACGGGAGACACACCCCATGGTGTTTTATGATTGCAAGGAAGAATACATTGAAGTGGAGTATGGATACGACTGCAAAGACCATGATTCAGCGGTTCATTTTATTAACAAGTTCAAGAAGTGCTGGGACGGATATTTTGGGCCGAGGCCAATGTACCCGGTATGGAACCCAGAAGCGATATTGGATGTATCTAAACATATTGGGATTTTGGTGCCGAGACAAAACACAAAGACGAAATAATGAAAAGATACTCCTACCGCTTTTTTTTTTACATTCTGCACTCTCTCAGATGACGCAATGTGAGAAACGTGTCTTGCTTATCATGCTCGGCAAAATGGTAAAATTTTCTCAACCACTCCGTACAAGCGTAAAAGGCACATCCTGGAGCCTCAATGCAGCACGCCGTCGTACGAGGGGAGCGCATCCTGCTGTGGCAACGAGTATCCGCCTCGAATGCACCAGGCCTTGCATAATGCGGGAACGGACAGCTCCCGGCATCTCATTACCGCTGCTCACCGACAGGACGAAAAACCTCCGAAATAGAGCGTCTCGCATTTCTTTTTTTCCTTCCTTCGCAGGTTTGTTTGCTTTTTTCTGACATGCTTCCCTGTCATGAGACAGGACGGGCCATGGGTGCAGGTGTGTTGTGCAGATGTGCGGAGCTATGTCCCATGTGAAACAGTCTCCATAGGAAAGAGCTTCCGTACGGCGGATGGCGGGCTGGTGGCCGTATCTGCGTTCAAGTCTTGATGCGATTGGCTGAGGGACATGCATCAGGACTTGGCGCTTTTCGTTGGCCAGCGCTCTTGAAACGGGTTCGAGGCTAGTAGGTTAAGTTAGGCTAAATGGGTGAGGTGAGGTCCTGTAGCATCGGTAAAAGGTGAGGCTGTCATATCGGCAGACGTGTGTGCACGGGTGCGTGGTTGGCCCATATGTGAAGCGCTTGATTGGCTCGATTCACACGTCAGTGTTTCCAAGCGTTTCCCATGTGATTGTCCCTTGTTTTCCCTCTTGCAGCCATTTGACATCAGGTATCCCGTCGCACTTTTCTGCAACGACGGACTCGCGTGCGCGTTGTCGCTAGGGTGTCGGGTCATGCAATTGCAGGGCTTCCCGGCTGCCAAACAAAAAGTCATGCAACCATCGCCTTACACAGTAAGGTGCCCAAATGCCCAGATGCTGGGGGCGGGAGACCGTGACGGGGAACAGCGGGATGAAGCAAAAGTCCGGGCTCAGGAATACGCCAGGCAAAACTCCATCGTTGCGCGTGCTGTGCTGAGTTGAGTTGAGCGAGTGAAAAGGGAAAAGCTCAAGCTGTCGTATTACCGCAGCCAGAGAGAGCCGGGCACGGCATCCTCGCAACTTCGTGCGGCGCTAGTAACATCATCACACAGTCACACACAGAGCAGAACAGGGAAAACAAACTCACTCACGCACGCACGCACGCACTCCGTGAGCGTGAGCCATGGCATCGGGGCCCAACAAGAACAAGGCCCCCCCCAAGGCTAAGCAATTCGCGAACGTGGCAGCAAAGAAAAAACAAGGACGAACAAAACTTTAAGCTCCATCGAGAGCAACATCTGATCTCATGCCAAAAGCCCATACCCCTGATTAGTTTCCGGAGCCTTGGGTGCCCAGTGCCCATTGCCCGCCCGGCCCCTCACTATTTTTGGTCCTTTCCCGCGGAGTATGGGCTTCTGTGTTGTTTCTTGTCTCTTTTCTTTTTATTTCCCTCATTCCGTTTCCTCGCCTGTTTCCTCCGTCTGTGCAAACAAACATAGCCGAGCATCAGGAGGATGGACAACGGGCCGTGGATGAATGGCCAGGGCATGGGCCCCCGGTGGATATTTTCGTATCCAAACAGAGGCGAGGACGGTGAAGGGATTGGCTCATGCAGCCACAGCCGCGGAGAGAGGCCGCTCGCCAAAAGGTGACAGCCGTTGGGCCAGTAGATTTTCGGTGTGGCGCCTGTGGACGGGACACCGCATCCGTGGTCTGCTGTACATACTTGGTCCTTTTGGCGCTGCAGACAAGTGACAAGGACAGCACAAGGTTGGTGCCGCCAATTGGGCTAGTATGACACTGTTTTGCATCGGCAGATATCGCGCGGCGTAGTGCATCATGTCGAAATTTCCTGTCTCACCTTTCGCCGTTCATCATGGCCTGCATCGCATCGCATCGTCATCGCCATCGCTTGCTGTGCGTGCTGCCCTACGGTGGCCGTCACGCCGTCCGGGTTCGCCGTATGGGCTCGGGTCCTCGGATGCAACCTTCGACGATCATGACTGTTACCATGGGAAACGCAAACTGGGCGGTCAAGACAGGGATGCCCAGACGATCGGGAGCTCTGGAGGAGGGCGAAGGGGAAACAATCAATTGTGAAGCCTTCTAGCGCGTCTCATCAAGCAGCAAACTGCAGATATATTAGGCCGAGCTGCTTCAAGGTCGAGAACGCGGATGGGTGTGGTTGTACGTAATCATGGATGCTTCCACAATTGCTTTGGAGGGGGGGGCACGGCGAGGCTGGTATGCTTGGGCCAAGATACTTGGCTAGCTCTGCCATGGCCAGTGGGAAGCGCCGGCCGGCGTCAGGTACGGGTGCCCGTGGCCGCCTAAAACGAGCCCGAGGGGCACCCGAAGACCCTATTCAGGCACGGCAACCCGCTGTGGATGTCTCGGCTCAGGGGCGCCGCTGCGGGGGAGAAGCAGTGAGGTGAGTGCTAGGGTACGTATTCGCCCGGGGCGCTGGGCCTGGTGGTGGCCAGCATTTCACCAAACACCTCCATCCAGACGGGACCAAGGTTGCGCTGGGACCACCTCTTTTTACTAGGTACACGTTGTCTTGGCTGGTGTTGCTTCTGCTGGTGCTGCTTGTCGTAGCTGTCGCTGGCTAGCTGGCCATATGTGTGTGGAGGGATGGATGGTTGGGGCGGGACAGCGTACAGAAACACCGAGGGGATTAGCATAGTCCAGCACCCGAGATATACAATGCGCATCGTCAGATTGACACCCAAGTGCCATCAGCCTCAAACACTCAAACATGAGCTACGTGCCGTCGTCAACAACAAATGCTTGCTTGACCTGTCGTGTGTGTGCGTCTTGACCCGCTCCCGCCCTCCCCCCCGTTCGTCATCCCTCACCCGCAGCCAGTCGCTCAGCCACATCAGCCCAATTTCTTTCCCTCGTCCACTCCACCACGCTCACTCCAGTCTAGTTCCCCATCCTTCGGGTGCGTCTGTGTCTCTCCGGCGTGTCCCTCACTTTCGCTGGCCTGCTTTTGTTCGTCGCTAGTATTTACTATTCCCTCCTGTCACCTCGTGTCTTGCTTCTGTACGACACAGGAGTCCTCCCCCCTCCTCCTCTATAAGCCGCATCCTCCAGACCTCGACAACAGGCTCCCTCCTACACCAACCCACCCTCGCCCTCTTCACCCCACCGCAGAGCTCGCCTGTCGTCACCGCCGCTGCCGACGCTGCCGTGCTGTCCTGCCCCGACCTGGCGCCATCTTCGCCCCGAAGCTCCGTGTCGTCGCTGCCATCGTCGCCGTCGCATACGACAATTCCGCCCGCTGGCGACCCTCCCCTGCCCCATTACGTCGTCCTCGGGAATGCGAGCCACCGCCTAGACGAGTTCCACGCCCCGAATCGACCGACGTCCACTATCGCCAAATTAGGTCCGTCTTGGATTCTAGCCCGCCTCCGAGACACAGCTGGCTTCCGGGCCCCCCTTCCCTCCCATGGCCACTGAATTCCACTCCACGGCCTCCGAGGCCTTCTCTCCTCAACACCAACGCGACCCGTCCGCCACCATGTCGCTGGGCACTCCCACAAGTCCTCAGGATCCGTCCGACAATGGCGGCGCTGCCGTCGAGGAAAGGCTGAGCACCGATGACAACGACTTGCCGCCCATCCCGAAAGAGGCCCCAGAAGTTCCCAAGCAGGTTTCTGAGGTTCTTGCTTCCGAGGTATGCTAACGGCTTCGACACAAGCCATTGTTCTCCAGAGTCAATGCTCACGCGATATCTAGATTGGTATCTCTACCCTGCTGAACCGTCTCAAGCAGAGCATAGCTTCGGCCAAGGTAAACCGCACAATCCAATTCGTCCCCAACTGAAGCTCACCTGTTTTCCCCGCTCTAGGAATTTGCCCTTTTCCTCAAGAAGCGCTGCTCACTCGAAGAAGACCATGCCAACGGCATCAAGAAGCTCAGCCGCTCCACGCAGGACAGCATGCGCCGCCCCGACCACCGCCAGGGCACCTTCGGCTCTGCCTACGATGAGATGATGTCGACTCACGATCGCATGGCCGAGAACGGCTTGCAGTTTGCCTCCTCCCTCCACCAAATGCACGACGAAGTCATCGAACTCGCTGCCATGGCCGAACGCAACCGCAAGACCTGGAAGGCCAACGGCCTCTCTGCCGAACAAAAGGTGGCCGACATGGAGCAGGCCATGCGCAAGAGCAAGGCCAAGTACGATTCCCTCGCCGACGAGTACGAGCGGGTCAAGATGGGCGAAGCGCGACAGACCGGCAAGATGTTCGGCGCTCTCAAGGGTCACAAGTCAGCTGCACAGCACGAGGAGGACCTGCTCAAGAAGGTTCAAGCCGCCGACCAGACATACCACAGCCACGTCCAGGCGCTCCAGACCGAAAAGGCCCTGCTGCTATCCACAACCCGACCAGAGGCCGTCAAGGCCCTCCAGGACCTTATCCGCGAGACCGATTCGGGAGTGTCACTGCAGATGCAAAAGTTTGGTAAGTAAACCGTGGCGCCCGATTGCGCCGTACACGCCACCTAAGAGAAGGTTTGCTGATCGCATGCACGTCATAGCTGCCTATAACGAGAAGCTGTTGTTGAGCAACGGCATCAACGTGAGCCCCATCCAGGGCCCCGGCGGCGACAACGGCCAGCGCAGCTTGAGACAGGCCGTCTCGTCCATCAATAACGACAAGGACCTAAACGACTACGTCACGGCCCAGCACAGGAATCTGCCGCCCACCGGCCCCGAGATCAAGTACGAGCGGCATCCGGTGAGTTTGCCCACGGCTTCCGCCGACGACTCCAACCTCTTATAAGTTGCCATAGGTCCTTGCTCCCCAGTCCTCTGGCTACCAGCCCACCCCGAGCCCTGTAACGCAACAGCCTCCTCCCTCAGCAGGTGGCTTCTCTGGCCCTCAACCCCTAGGCCCTGGCTCAAGATCCAGCACTCTCGGCCTCAGCCCCATCATCGGCGGACCCCCAGGATCCTCCGGGCCGGACTCTTTCCCACCAAGCACGCCTGCCGATGAGCTGCAGCCCCTTTCTACACACAACCGAAGCTTCAGCCATGGTAACATGCCTGTATCGCAGCCGGCCCACGCTCCGCAGACGTCTGGTCGAACTACAACGCAGCGGTATGGCAACGGAGGTGGCGGTTCCTTCAGCTCCGCAGGACCACCTCAGCTTGGAGCTCTGCCATTCCAACCATCGGACTCCGCGCCCCCAGCTGGTTCGGGACCGTTCCAGGCGCCACAGGAGCTGGCAGGGAGCAGTGCAGGCCCATCGGCGCCCAGCCTCTCACCACCTCCATACGGCGGACCCCCTCCTCCAGGAGGATCCGCACCCAGCAAGCCCGTGTTTGGCCTGCCATTGGCACGTCTTTACGAACGCGACGGTCTGGCTGTGCCCATGGTTGTCTACCAGTGTATTCAAGCTGCCGATTTGTACGGCTTGGCTGTTGAGGGTATTTACCGACAATCCGGTTCGCTGGCGCACATCCAGAAGCTCAAGGCCATGTTTGACAACGGTATGTTTCACTACTTCGCTTCCGGCAGGAACCCCGACTAATTGTGCAATAGATTCCTCAAACCCGGCTCTCGACTTCAGGAACCCCGAGAACTTTTATCATGACGTCAACAGTGTCACCGGTCTTCTGAAGCTGTTCCTCCGTGAGCTTCCTGATCCTCTCCTCACACAGGAGCATCACGACAGCCTCATCGCCGCAGCCAGTTAGTGCCCCCTTTATTGCTGAATTCTCTATCAAAAAAGAAAAATGAAAAAAAAGCTAACCCGAATCTCCAGAGCATGACGACGACGTGGTCCGTCGTGACTCCCTCCACGCCATCATCAACAGCCTCCCCGACCCCAACTACGCCACTCTCCGCGCTCTCACCCTCCACCTCTACCGTGTGATGGACAACTCGCACAACAACCGTATGAACTCACACAACCTGGCAGTCATCTTCGGCCCCACCCTCATGGGCACCGACCCCGGAACTGCCATTGCAGACGCCGGATGGCAGATCAAGGTTATCGATACCATTTTGCAGAACACATATCAGATCTTTGACGAGGATTAATCTGGCCCCAGCCGTGCTATTGGGTTGACTTTTCTGTGGATAGGAATGGGGAAAGGGCTGGTTGATTCTTGTTTCGAAATATTGCATGGCGTCTCATCCTTTTGTTTCCACGTGCGTATCTAATGGGGACCGTTTTGCTCTATTTATAGCTTGATGCTTCCAATGTAAGACTAGGGAGGGGAGGCTTATGTCGTCGCATCCAACATGAACACAGTTTGCGTCCTATACTTTTTCTGACCCATGAATTATTTTTGTCTTGGTGATGTGTGATTCGCGCGGTACTTTGTTCGGCAGATGAAACCTCCTGCATTGTTGGAAACGGTCCAATCGCGTGGCCATGATTAGGGCACTGTGTACATTCTTCTTGCCCACCAAAGCTGTGTGACACCCTCCGCAGTTGAAACTTGGCGCTTAATTAGCTTGGCAAAGCCATGTCTGCATCGGGCTCCTTCACATGTCCCATGCATATCAGTGATTACAGCACAACAGACGTGGGTTTTAATCAACCAATCCAATGCGAGAAAAGCAACGCGGCAACTACAACCAAGCCTAGTGGCACACAGGGTACGCAGCTGTGTCCAATAAGCGACCAGCAACGGTGCTTACTCCAAGCGAGAATAGATGAGGGGGCAACTCAAGCCTTTATCGTCCTACGATGGTACAGCAACTATTCACCCTTGTGCTAAGTTTATGCTGTAAACCGTTGCCTCGTTATGGATTTTCTAGTTCTGAAAGAGCCGCCTTTCCCGTCTGGCTTGGTTGACGATGATGAAATACGAAAGCACCCCCTCCACTGCTTCTCATGCCTCAACCTCTCTGCTCGCTCGGCCGCCAGCATTGGAGTCATCCAAGGGCTCTGGCGAATTGATTTCAAAGATGTCGATGGTACCCCATTTGCGCGAGAGGTTTCTCTGCCGGAACTTGCCGCGTCGGCAGATGCAGGTTGCGTGACTTGCAAACTGGTAAGGCACGCCATTACTGAGTTGACCGAAGGTGCTGTCGCCTTTGACAACTCGCGGTTTACTCTGACCTTGGTGTTTGCCAAGGGTAACGTTTTGCGGATAACCATATGGGAGAAAGAAGAGGTCGAAGAGGAAGACGACGACGACGGTTTCTTCTTCTCCCCCGAGACTCAATTTGAGGGAGGCGAACTCGCGTTTGGACCTTATGAGCTCTACACACTACCAGGTGAGGCGAAGTCTTTTCCATCCTCTCCTCTTAATGATTGGGCTTTTGTAACAGGTACTTGCTTCAGATGCGCCGTGCCCGTGGCCGACAATTGGATGGTCCATGAAAAACCAAAGCCCCATTGAGAGCCAGGGCTTCAACTTTAGCGAGGGAGGGCCCGTCAAACATCTTGCTACGCATCCATGCACTGATATCGGCATAAACACGATGAAGCAGTGGATAAGCTCGTGCAAGGCGTCTCATCCAATTTGCAGGGAAGCCGACGCCTCATCCAATCGAAGCTTCCCCAAGCGTGTGGTCAGCCTGGGCCCTGCCACCAATGACAACATCCATCTTTTAGATCATGGAGGCGCTCTAGACAAGACGAGACCTCCGTATGTTGCTTTGTCCTATTGCTGGGGACCCCCACCGTATTTCAGAACAGTAAAGGAGACATTAGAAGAGCGGAAGACGAATATACGCTTTGCCGAGACTCCTCGCACCTTCCAGGACGCTGTGACAATCACGAGGAGCTTGGGTATACAGTATCTCTGGATTGATGCTGTGTGCATCATCCAAGAGGACGCAAAGGACTGGGAAATAGAAGCAGCCAAGATGGCCTCCATCTATGGTGACGCAGACTTGGTTCTCTCGGTCACAGAATCCGCAGATCAAGTCACAGGGTTCCTCTTTGACAGAAAGCCGCTACTAAAAATGTCCGGATCTTTCCCAAACGGCGATGCTTTCGAGATTTATGGACGGAAATCTATGGACCACGAGCATTTTGGCTTGGGATCAAGCGAGAAGGATCGACAGAACATCGTGAAAGGCGGAGCTGGTCTGACTCTGGAATCCAGAAACCAAATCTACCGCAAGTATGTGCTCATGACTCGGGGCTGGTGCTACCAAGAGCGTCTATTGGCTTCCCGCGTGCTTCACTTCACCAACAACGAGATGGTCTACGACTGCGCGACAAGCGTGGACTGTGAGTGCGGGACACTCCTGGGTCACGAAGACGACCTGTTCACGCCGTTCCGCCGCACCATCAAGTTTGGCGAAAAGAGTGCCGCCAGTCATTTTCAGCATCATGAAGGGTGGCGAAAAATGGTGGTTCACTACTCTCACAGGCGTCTGACCTATGAGAAGGATCGGCTCCCTGCGCTGGCTGGTTTGGCAGTCAAATGGTCCAACAAACTCACCGGCCGGTACCTCGCGGGTCTCTGGGAGAAGGACCTGGTTTGCGGCCTGTGCTGGTGGGCAGATGCAGAAGAGACGATCCCAAGCGATAAGAAGAAAGAGGAGGAGGAGAGGGAGTACCTGGGTCCAAGTTGGAGTTGGGTTAGTCTGCGACGACCAGTCACTTGGGGCACTGCGCCGTCCGAGTCCACCAAATCGTATGTCGAGTTTGATTTGGACCGCACGGAGTGTCTCAAGGACAATAAACCTGCCTACGGTGTCGTCGATTGCGGATACATTTTTCTCACTGGAACCGTGCTGGAGGTGGTCCCACTCGTTGAGGGTGGCAACATATGGCTCAGGGGAGCAATGGAGGGCCCGGACACGCATGTCATGGGCGTAGATCGCCCGTCTCGCTTGAAGGAGGATGTGGAAACCTCTCAAGTCTATTGCCTCCGTCTATGCTCAAAGTCCTTTACCCAATACGCGCATGATGACGACTACGGCGTGGTTTTGGTAAAGGCTAGTGAGGATGATTTGAAGCGACAGCCGGACAAGGTGAAGCAGTTCCCAAATGTCTACCGACGGATTGGCTTCACGCAAGGGTACCGACCTTTGGCGTGGAACGAGAAAGAAGCAGGGAAAAGAATGGAGTTATATATCATCTAGAATTGTCCTCTACTCTAGTCTTGCATCCCAGTCGGGGAAAATATCTGGGAATCTTGTTTTCTCCCTAGTGGTCGAAAAAGTGCAGGTTAGGATCCATTTCTAGTAGTGTTGGCATGAGTTAAAGAAACTGGACTGCCAAGGGACATTTTAGAGGGCAGTTTCGGGCGCCAATTGTTACGAATGAAGCATGTGCTGGGGCTCCGAGGTCTTGTTGCCAGGAATATTGCCTTGAGTTGGTGTTTGTTGTCGACCTCTGCACTGTGCTTTAATTGCTTCGAGGTAGATAGCCTAGAGCAGCTTCGGGATCCAGAGAATCAGGCATTGTGCAAAACATCTGCCGGGTTTTCTGTGCTTCTTACTCAATAATCCTCCTTTTTGACCCAATTGAAAATCGACCATATGGAGATTCTTCAGCCAGTGCACTAATGCCTTTTGCCACTGATGACCTGCTTGTGGCATCTCCATCCAAGATGCAATATCACAGACGCTCCAAAAAGTTCCGAGCGCTTCCCATCAGCTAAATTGGTTTCTTGGTTTAGGCAAATAGGTTTGGGTTTTGTCAATAAATTGTATTGATTAGGAATATGAACCGCAACTCTCATTGTCGCCCACGAATTAGTAGCTTGCTTGCTTTCTCCCGTCCGATGGGATTTGACCTCCTCTCCTTTCTTCATTTTTCTTCTGCGTCCAATCCTCCAGTAGGCAATCCAACTACACTCCCTGGTACACTTTTAGATTGTATCATCCATGGCCCAATCAGCCGCAGCGCGAGCGTGAATCTCTGTGGTATCAAATACAGGAAGCTCGCTGCCAGTCTTTTCAACCAACATGCCGATTTCCGTGCAGCCCAGAATCAGACAATCCGCGCCTGCTTTTTTGAGGTCCCTAATGATCGCGTAATAAATTTCGCGAGAAGCTTCCGTGACAATCCCATTGCAAAGCTCGCTGTAAATAATAGAGTGCACCTTGCTCCGACTTGCTTCATCCGGGACGATGACCTGCAGGTCGTGCTTCTCGGTAAGTCGGCCCTTGTAGAAGTCCTTCTCCATAGTGAAGCGAGTTCCCAGGAGCCCGACAGACTTGAATCCAGCTTTTTTAATACATTCGGCTGTTGCGTCGCCAATGTGTATGAGTGGGAGGGTGGATGCGTCCTCAATCCCTCCCGCGACCATGTGCATGGTGTTTGTGCAAATGACAATGGCCTCAGCGCCTGCAAGCTTGAGCTTGATGGCTGCGTCTTCTAGCAACGCGCCCGCTTCCTTCCATCTCCCAGAATGCTGAAGCCTCTCAATCTCGGCAAAGTCGAATGAGAAGATGACGCACGGGGCCGAGTGCAGCCCTCCCTTGACTTGTCGGACACGTCGGTTGATTTCTTGGTAGTAGGTGGTGGTGGACTCCCAGCTCATGCCACCAAGAAGGCCAAGCGTCTTCATGGTGGAATGCTTCAACAGCGCTCGATTTGTGGGTTCTGTCAGGAGGCCTGGCTCAGTTTAGGTGGTTCACAAGAATCTTGCAAGCGCAGAAATCATCGCATGAACACCATGTCGCTTTTAAGCCTATGGTTTGTGAAAGGTGAGGTTCGCTTATATAAGCCACATGGCACTCAGCTTGATGTCTCGTTCTCCAAAGCAACTCTACAGCTGAGTTAAATTCACATGTGTAAGTATCATTGGGGTAATGAGTGTGTATATTTCGTCTGCTTACCTCGTCGTGTTCCTTTCTGAGCAAATACTGCAATCGTACCATCGCAACAGCGTTGAGGGTGTGGAAGCATGGTCAGGGGATCGTAGCTGAGTTTGTGAGCCTGTACAACTCGGCAAATACCGGTCGATAGAAAAGAAATATTTGATGTTTAGATTCATTTCAATTCAAGCCACATCTGACATCGTGGTGGTGTCTAAGTGAGACATGGCACATCGGTGTCTCACAATAGGGATGTTCCCCTCCTTCTAGCCTAAGACATGCATCAACATTAAGTCATATCATTCCTAATTGGAGAGACCGGCGCCGGAGTTCGATACTAGCAAGTATTGCGGCATACGTGCAGTGGGTGGATAAAAAAGTTCGTCCTCATTTTGTGTGGCGGGAAATTTCCGCAGTGGTGAGACTTGGATGCGGCTACAGCCAGGTCACATTTCCCAGCATTGCGAGGGATGCAATATCCCTGTGCTTACGCGAGGCGTTCTTGTTGTCATACGCGGGACACTGGGCGATCTACAGAAGTAATCTACCTATTGGGCAGAGATCGATCTGCTGCTTGCCCTTACTCGTGAGATGCTTCCCAGTTGTATAAATAATACACACAAATCCATTATTCCCTGCACAGACCGTCATACTCAAAATGAACGGGATAATTTCAACTATGGGGGTAATTCCTGGGTTTATATCCGAAATAGAGACATGTGTTACTCATCATCAAATGGTAGTATTAAGGTACGCAAGTAACATGTGCCGTTTTTTTGTAGCCCCTGAGGCTTGGTCGGGCTGTTTCAGTGATTTAGCTTGTGTCAAAGAAGGAATACCAACGCACTCAAAGATGTCTACATTGGCAATTTTTGACAAAGCAACTTGCTTCCACACCCATGCTGATTGGGGACATGTCAAATGGTAGTGGACGCACAAATTTTATGCCCCAGAAGAAGAGGTTGCGGTACGATAAGAAAAGGCGAATCGGGCTTTCGGAGGTTTACTTGAGTGGACATCCAACTCGGCCGCCCTCGGGACAACCCAGTATTGTGCCGCGCAACCATCTGGCTTTTTGTTATCATACTGGGGCGTTCCCAGTCAAAGCCTCCAATCCTCATTTGCCTGTGTGGTGATACGTATGCAGACATCTGTAATGTGGCACATACTAGAGCAAATATAGTTAGCGGTGTGCGCCAGACTTGAGACAACGACACAGAGAGCGGAACTAATAAAATATTGCGACAGCTCAGCAGAGACAGACAAAGTCATGACGCCAGAAGATTAAATTAGTCCAGTCTATTGGAAAAAGGAACCATAATCTTGGGTTTGGGGTTTCTCACAAGTACTCTGGAAGGCCCTAGTATTCATTGCGTCACAGTGACAAGCGCATGCAATGCAGGATACAAGACTTGCATACGCTTGTCATCAATCTCGGAGCTCCTGCTCTTTCTAAGAGTCAATCCCTTCTTGATGGGTATTCCCAATGCATGGTTTATTGGGTATTCAACATACCCATGGCTTGTACTATTGCTAGACAATCCACACGGAATCGGCCCGGACCCGACCGCTTCTGTCATACATCTCTGATGTTCCCATATGCCCAAATAAATACATTCTTGCGCGGTTCCAATTCTTCTATTTGGCTCATTTCCTATCGATGTCCTCATCATTAATCTATTAAACGACTGCTCGAAAATTTGGTAGAGCCTGCCACTATCAAAATGCATGACACTGATCCTGAGACATTGGGCCGGACCGGTCAGGCCAGCATCACAGAGACAACACCATTGCTAAAGCCGCACCCACACATTGCAACTCCCCCCGCAGAAAACACCTCTGAGACCCAGGAGAGTGAAGAAAGAACCATAATCACGAACGAGATATCGACCGCGAGGTTGTGTCTTCTTCTATGCACAGCATGGTTTGGTCTATTCCTTGGTGCGCTCGATTCCACCATCATAGCAACACTCTCAGGCCCAATCTCGAGCGAATTTAACTCGCTTAGCTTGCTTTCATGGCTTGCTACGTCGTACATCATATCAAATGCTGCAGTCCAACCGATATCCGGTCGCCTGACGGACATCTTTGGCCGTGGCCCTGGGCTGGTATTCTGCAATATCGTCTTCGCGGTCGGAAATCTTACTTGTGGCCTTGCAACAAGTCAAGCCTCCATGATATTGGGGCGATTGATCGCTGGAATTGGCGGCGGGGGTTTGATAACGATCGCATGTTTTCTCGGGTCCGACTTGATCCCGCTGCGCAAGCGAGGACTGATCGGAAGCATTGGTAATATATTTCATAGCTGCGGCGCTATGACGGGGTCTGTCATTGGCGGTATCCTCAACGATTACACTGATCTTGGTTGGAGGATGGCATTCCTCGCTCAGGTACCGCCGGCATTGATATCTACCATCGCCGTCATGATGTTGGTCAAACTTCCACCTAAGCAATCGAGCAAATCCTACCTTTCTCGCATTGACTTTGGCGGTGCGATTTTGGTCTCCTTGTTCCTCACGTCACTGGTCCTCGGCCTCAACTCAGGCGGCAACCTAGTGCCATGGACACACCCTTTGCCAATCGTATCCATTGTGCTCTCAGTTGTTTTCTTCTTCATGCTGATTTGGTGGGAAAGCAAAGCAAGCCAGCCCATCATTCCAGTCAATTTGCTCCTCGACCGAACAGTCCTTGCATGTTGCCTAAGCCTAGTCAGCATTGCTGCCATCTCCATGACTAGTACCTTATATCTGCCTCTTTACTTGCAGGTTCTAGGAAACACCGCCAGTGCTTCTGGACTCACAGTTTTCCCAGCCTTTACTGGTATGACTTTTGGAGCGTTGGGCGCTGGTTATCACATGAGAAGCACCGGAAAGTATGTCGGGCTTGGCATCATGAGTGCGCTGACTATGACGGTGGCGGCCATCATGTTCACGTTCCAGGACGAGGTCAGTCCAGTCTGGATCACCGTCGTTGGCTTTTTACTCTTCCAAACTGGCTATGGAGCAATCCTCACCGTCACGCAAACGGCAACCCTAGCCTCGGTTGACCACTCTCTCCAAGCTGTGGTGACAGCTACTACTTGTAAGAATCTCGAACCGTCCCCATGCAATTTTTTTAGTTGAATAGTTCAATATTTATTCTAATTTGACACTAGTCTTGGCCCGAAATATCGGTAGCACTATTGGCATTACATTGATATCCGTCGCCTATCAGAGCACTTTGAGCAAGCGTCTGTGGCACCGATTTGGGGACGAGCCAGGTGCCAAAAAGGAAATCTCACGAATCCTAGGCAATTTGGATCATCTCCGAAATCTACCAGATGGATGGTATCAGGGCGTGATCAAGTCTTTTGTCGAAGCGTTTCGAGTCGTTTGGTTTTTAATCCTTGCTCTATCCTTGCTTGCATTGATATGCATTTCTCCCATCAAGCAGTATAGGCTCCATGCGAGGCTTGACAGAAAGTAAAACACGAGCTCATATTGCTTTTTTACATGTCTGCTCTAGTCTGATTTTCCAGGTTGAAAAATGTTTCTCGGAGTGAGTAGTCTTGCTGGCGGCGACGAGACGCTCGAACCTGGCACAACACCAATTATAAGCGAAGGATATTGGGCCATCTGCCTGCATCACTCTACTAGATATACATCACATAAAGTTATTAATATATGTAATTGATTACGGAGAGAACGGCCTCTATCACGAGCTGGACTAGACTGGAATCCTCTGCTAGCTTTGAGACGGACGAGGGCACGAGATGTGGCCACCACCTAACTCCCAATCAGCCCCTCCACAATTTGCAGGGCAAAATACAATAACTATACAAAATCATACGCAGGAAATTGAATACATACCAATTTCTCAAAATTAAAACCCCAGCTATGCGTCCGTCTTTTGTCCTTGTCCTTCAATATCATTCATAGAGTGGGGTAATTGGCCACTGGCCGTCATCAAACAAATCACAATCTAATCTCTTATCTTATCTTATCGGAGCTGGGAAATTTTCCAAACTTTTTGTATCATCCAGTAAGGCCTGACTACTTCCGACGGGGCGTCGCATACAGCATTTTCATGCTTGTATTTTCTGCATTCTTTTATTACCCATGATATCTAGGGCAGCGCGCGTGTCGCGCATTTGTCTGGCGTGCCGGACTCGCCTTACTCAGCGCAGCGTAGTGCCAGCTGTCCGTTGTCTTCCCATCCGAGATGGTTTGGGACAACGGCGCTTTGGGTCCAACTTGGATTCAAAAGATGTCGACATTGATGCCATCATAGCGAAGAAGTTTTCGGCCCCCGGTGTATCGAAGCAACAAAATTCTAGCGAGGAAAACGAGCACGACGAAGACGAACTCGACGACATCGATTTGGAGTCTACAAAGCTGAGCGGTACCGATCGAGCAATCGCCAATGAGATCGACAATTTCCTCTTTGAGGTGACCGACGGGACAAAAGTTCCGAGGGAAGGTCAAGGGACACCATCAGAAACCTCATTAACAGACAATGCCTTGAGCGACTCTACCACCAATCCAACAATGAACTCCGACTTCACCTTCTCATCCGACATTCTCGACAAATCAGGATTCTCTTCGAAACACGAAAGTCGTCGCAATCTACGCCATCCTCTTCTGGAAAACCAAGCTCTCGACGTATCGGCACTTGGTGAAAAAGCAGATGCGATCATTGTCAGAAATCCAAACAAGATGCAATTCGATAAGCCGCCCACCCGAGAGATTGAAGAAAAGCCCATTGAGGACTCCATCGCCAACATTGACTGGTCATTGGTGAAGGCGGAAACTGAGGAGGCAGAAGCTGAAGCCGAATTCGACTCGAGGGAAGAGATTTGGAATAACATCAATGAACTACGACCAGATACCAAAGCGCTGCGAATGAAGGACTATGAGAAACTAGCCCTAGCTCTATCCAAAGGCTTCACTACAGACCAATTGAGAGAATATGTTCGGGATTGCGACACAGGACCGGAAGTCGTGGAGAAGACACTGGGAGATTACTACTGGATCGCCAAACAGATCGCCTGGGCTCCATCCAAGACAATCGAAACCGTCAAGCTGTCATTCAAGCTATCCTTGGCCCACAAGCTCATCAGCGAAAAATGGAAGATTGAGATTCAAGAACATGTCGATGATTTGGGCCAAACATTCATATGGATTGACCCACATTACTTTCCTTTCTTGTCCCGTAAGTGAGGGTTGCAAAACTGATGATGAAGTGGACTAACAATCGGGTTTAAGACGGAAAAGGCGCCTTTTTGAGGAATGCAAAGAACGACTTTCTCGATGAGGCCAACAACGAAAAGATATCAACGACATCAAATGAATGCCGCATCAATATCACATCCAAGAAAGCGTCAACCTACGCCATCCTAGAACGGCTCGACAAGTATTTCAACCGGGTCCACCACCGCATGTTACCGATCAAGAAGTTTACAAAGCACACACCGACGGCTACCGAACTCAAGGACCTGGCGAAAATCACATCTACTTCCTTGAAGCTTCATAAGAAGGGCAACGATGTAGTAAGTTATTCCAAAGTTCCGTGTTTCCCTTGTACTAACCGTAATTAAGGAGCTTCAAGTCTCATGGTTCGCTGGTAAAACCCCCGACTTCTCACCACGCTACCAGAACGAAGACAAAGCAGACACAGTGCTGCGATTACTCACAACTCGACCAAGCCGTGGGCTTGTCGATAATGTCGAGTGTCTTCCGACATTGGACCCTAGCAACAGTCTTTTCACTGAATTCAATCGCGAGACCAGGAGCAGGGCTTGGAGGGATAAGCTTCAAACATGGTTCAGATGCGTGGCACCCGTGGGCGAATCGAGTAATGGTGCAGAGGCCTCTCTGGGGCTAGCCAACGCAGCTTCACTTCCGGAGTACTCTGTGGGCGAAAAAGACGCTCAGCATTTCACCACCGCGACATTTGGTCATATTCTCCATTCGGAGGCTCAGTATTCCACGGACAAGCTCTCAAAGAAGCGTCGGATTCTATCCCCAGTCACGCCTCATCCCGCCGCATTTTCTGCGCTAAAGCCAGATAATGACGAGGCTCTGTCCCAGACGACGTCCATGATCCTGAAGTTTGCGCCTCACGTTGATCATTCACAAAATCCTGAAAAGGTCGGCCCGCCCGTTCGCGTCAACATCCCCATCACCCCTGATGCCAACATAAACGATTTCCAAATACCGAAAGAGACATCTGTCGAGTGTGTCGTCCCCTGGAACGTTGACGATGTCATGCTACCCGGTCAGAGCGTGGACGTGCGTCTTGCCAACGAACGCAACCTGCCCTTGGACATCAAGCAACCCGGGTTGCAAGAGTACCTCAATACTTCACATTTTGACCTTCTCAGGGCTCGGCTTAAGACACCGAAGGATGTGACCCTTTCTATTCCCAAACAGTGGCTGGGCTCCAACCCGAAAGGCACCAACACAACAAAGACCACAAAGGATATACTCTACGATTTCCGTGGTATCGAGATCCATCAGACCATCGAGATGCCATGGCAGGGCCACACTTTCCGCTACTCCGTGATTGAGGCGGGTCAACACGGAGGCAAGCGTCGAGAGATTACTCTCCAAGCAGGTCTTCCAGGAACTTGCATTACCGAATTCCGTGGCGAGCAGCGCGACAAATTCCTTCAACTTGTGGAGGACGTTGCCACTGGGAAATTCTTCTCTTGGGACGAAGGCTTCAACCTTGTCAAGACACAGCAGTTCGATGACTACAGCTACAACTTGCCCGCGACGGAATTCAGCGACGATTTCGTTGTGTCCGAGCTCGATGCCCAAGAGTTGGAAGAAAAGAAGCCTGCCAAGGAGAAGAAGCCCCGCAAAGCGCCTGTCAGCCTTGATTCCGAGGTCGAGAAGCCGGGTGTTGATTCAATCCTTGCCATGACGGAAGACACGCCGGTTACAAAACAGGATGTTGAGGCCAGTACACCAATTGAAGAGACCAATGCCGATGTTACAGAAGAAAAGGCAGCACCCAATCTACCAGAAACAGAGATAAGCGAATCCGACTTTTTCAGGCACTTCTCAAGCAGAGCAGGGGATCAACTCGACCAATTCGGAATCACGCCCGACATGACGGCTTCCAAGAAGCGCAGGCTGCGCCAGAAGGCGGCCAAGCGCGCCAGCAAGGAAGAGGTTGACGAGGATGACCCATTTAGAATTCCAGCTCCCCGCCCAAGGGCACAGGCTACTCCCGCGAGCGCAGAGGCTGATGCCCCATTATCTGAGAGCCAAGACCCCGAAGCCATTCTGGCCGACCTGGATCTGTTGGACGATGAGTGGGATGACGAACTTTACGACGAGGATTTTGATGATATCGAGGACAACGAGCTGACCACCAAGGAAATCGAGGCTGAGCTTGCCAAGCTGCTTGGTCTCGACAACCTCTTTGAAGAGCCAAAGCCAGCAAGCTCAGACAAGACCGACACGACAGCCACGCCCACATCATCCAAGACGAACGAATCACAATCATGAAATTATGGTACGGACAAACATTGAGTCACAAAATATAGAAGGGGGGGGGTTGTGTAAGATATAGAAGGTGGCTCCGGATAAGAATTGGTTCTGTAAATTACTCGAGTACTGTACGATAGATGTTGTAACAATATTACAATCCCATCCACCAATGTGGATCATACATTGAAGCTAAATACCATTGGGTCACGTGAATATTCGTCTGACGGAGTGGTGAACGAGAGCCTCAACCACACCAGGTAGAAGGCACAACATTACAACAGGGCGACAAGTACGGCTTCACAAAATTTCCATGTCAATCCATCACAATGAACACAATCAATCACGACACAAGGAGCAAAGGTTTTGGCACGAATCACTTCTAGACTCTATTTTTATTTTCATTCGTTGTTTTTGCACAACCTGAGAAACTACTAATCCCTGCCTCTCATTATGTGCCTCGTGCTCATGCAAAGGCCATCAGATCATATCGTCGTAGAAGCGAGTACATCAGCTCTTGGGCACGGGTTCGAAGTGCCGAGATCCCAGTCATAAAGGTCCCTTCAAAAACAGGAAGTTTATTTCTTAGAAGCCTTGGCGGCGGACTTGGTGACCTTGGCAGCACCACCAGCGGACTTCTCAACGGCCTTGATGACACCGACAGCGACGGTCTGACGCATGTCACGGACGGCGAAACGACCCAGGGGAGGGTAGTCAGTGAAAGCCTCAACACACATGGGCTTGGAGGGAACCATCTTGACGATGGCAGAGTCACCAGACTTGATGAACTTGGGGGCCTCCTCAGTAGCCTTACCGGTACGGCGGTCGATCTTCTTCTCGATCTCGGCGAACTTGCAGGCAATGTGGGCAGTGTGGCAGTCCAGAACGGGGGCGTAACCAGCACCGACCTGACCGGGGTGGTTGAGGACGATGACCTGGGCCTGGAAAGAGGCAGCAGCCATGGGGGGGTCGTTCTTGGAGTCACCAGCGACGTTACCACGTCGGATGTCCTTGACGGAGACGTTCTTCACGTTGAAACCAACGTTGTCACCGGGGGAACCCTTCTCGAGGACCTGGTGGTGCATCTCGACGGACTTGACTTCAGTGGTGACGTTGGAAGGAGCGAAGGTAACGACCATACCGGCCTTGATCTCACCGGTCTCGACACGACCGACGGGAACCGTACCGATACCACCGATCTTGTACACATCCTGGAGGGGAAGACGGAGGGGCTTCTCGAAGGGACGCTTGGGGGGGTCGAAGGAGTCAATAGCCTCGAGGAGGGTCTTGCCCTTCTTGGGGCCGTCCTTCTCCTCACGAGACCAACCCTTGTACCAGGGGCAGTTGTCGGACTCCTTCAGCATGTTGTCACCGTTGAAGCCGGAGATGGGGACGAAAGCGACAGCCTTGGGGTTGTAGCCGACCTTCTTGATGAAGTTGGAGGTCTCCTTGATAATCTCGTTGTAACGAGCCTCGGCCCACTTGGCAGTGTCCATCTTGTTGATGGCGACGATCAGGTTCTTGACACCAAGGGTGTAGGCAAGAAGAGCGTGCTCACGGGTCTGGCCATCCTTGGAGATACCAGCCTCGAACTCACCAGTACCGGCGGCAATGATGAGAATGGCAAGATCGGCCTGGGAAGTACCAGTGATCATGTTCTTGATGAAATCACGGTGACCGGGAGCATCTGTAGATTGAGTGTTAGAGATGATGAGACATTGAGGTGGTGGCGTAAAAGCTTACCAATGACAGTGACGGAGTACTTGGGGGTCTCGAACTTCCAGAGAGCGATATCGATGGTGATACCACGCTCACGCTCGGCCTTGAGCTTGTCAAGAACCCAGGCATACTTGAAGGAACCCTTGCCGAGTTCAGCGGCTTCCTATTGATACGAGTCAGTACTATGTCAACTTCATGTGAGAGTCAAGGTGATGCGGGTGTAAAAGTGGGGCAGTGTATTTTTGCGACGTCCTGTGGGCGGCGGGGTAATGCCCCACCACAAAACCCAAAGGCAGTGCAAAAAAATTTTGATCGACGGAGCGGGGTGTGTGTGCGCGTCTGTGTGTGTGTAGGTCGAATGGAGACACCGCGACGCGGGAATCGACGATCGTGGAGTGTAATCGAGGGAATATCACCAACCTTCTCGAACTTCTCGATGGTTCGCTTGTCGATACCACCACACTGGTAGATCAAGTGACCAGTCTGTAGATGATAGTTAGCAAGTTGTGGTCGCAAGGGCCCCCGCCATAAGCCGCGGGGTAGTACGGCTTAGGCATGCAGGCCATGGATATGTGTTCAGGGATTACTCACGGTGGTCGACTTGCCGGAATCGACGTGGCCGATAACGACGATGTTAAGGTGGAGCTTGTCGTCCTTACCCATTTTGGCGGATTTTGATGGAACTGGTTTGAAACTGGTGTTCGAGAACGTACTGCAGAGGAATAGATGTTAGCTTGATGCGGGGTGGCGAAGGAAGAAAAAAAAGAGGATGGCCGACGAGTTGATGATCGATGATGAGAACCACTTCGTTGCGATGCAAGCCAATGGACATCAAGGCTCATCAAAGCTCGATGCTTGCCGTGGGGTAGAGGAAAGGCACATACAAATTCGCAGATGGGTTGCTTGAACCTGGTATGCGAGACGAGGAGCAGAAGGAGAGAAAAAAATCAAAGGCGAAGGGAGGGAGGAGGAGATTTAAAAGGGCGAGGGAAGGGTGGGTAGGGGAGGGGTGGGGAGAAGGAGCCTGCTGCACGGCGCGGGGCAACCACCCGGCTCAGGTTGACTTGCCCTAACACGCGTGAGGTTTTTTTTTCTGCCCTCGAGTTTGCACCTTGCAGGTTTTTCTGGTGCCCGCGGTCCAATCAGAGAGCTCCTGAAAGCGCTTGTTTGCTTGGTACCAGACGAGTCTAGGCCATCAACATGGCTGAGGTGGCCATGTGGAATGGTACGAGCGGTGCTGTGGGAGCTGTCCCCGTCGAGGCGGCACATGCCATGGAGCATCAAAGCTGAAAGGACTCCCGAGCGAGAGAGCTTGAAGCACGTACAGGGTTGCAGGAATTGGACGATGCAGTATACAGTGATGCTTCCGTATTTCGATTCATGAGTCTTTTGGTTCTTGATTGCTGAGCAAGTCCTTGACTCGCTTGCTCTACCGTATCATGAAGCCGAGGCGCCATGTCTTGCGGCCACCTTACCGCCACAGAAACCTGCGGGGAGCTGTTTCGAGTTTTCTTCAGCACGCGCCGCCGCGGGCGAGAAGAGCCAAAGCGCGAACCGGTATGTGCACCGCTGCCGAAGAGCAAGCACGCACGCGTGCAGAGCTGTTTAGGTTCACTGCTCTCTCGTCCTTGGACCTCGTTCTTCCTATTCTACGCTATCCGCATGGCCGCTCTCTCACTCTCCCTCCTAATCAATCCTCCACATCCATCCCACGGAAAAATTGACCCCCTACAAAAAGCCAAGGCAACGTCTCACCCCTCCAAAAACCGATGGAGGGGCTGCCAGAAATGGACGAGGTACATGACATCTGTTAGTAGCTACATGCGGGGACTTTGGCACACCCACGACAAGCGCCCAAACAGAAAAAAAAATTCGCTACGGCCTAAAAATTCAACAATGGCATACCCTCGTCGGTGGGCGGTTGCTTAGGGTGGGTTAATGCTCCATTGCCTCCCTCCCCTGCTTGTTTCTGCCGTGGAACCCTTCTGCCCAACCTGCTTCGCCCCTCATCCGTTGTCAGCCCAACGCAAACGGCCGGCGTGAGTCACTGTAAGATGTAAGTGAGGTTCTGGCGGTATTCAGAGATAAACCAATAGTCACGCCGAAGCGAGTGTAATTTTGCAATGGCTTTTTTTTTGTGCGCGTTGCGCGTCTCAAACAGGCTGGCCGATGTGGAGTGGCGACCTCCTTCGCCGTATCAGTCACTTTTTTTTTTTTTTTTTTTTTGCTGGGCTATATTTTTTTTTTTTTTTTCGTCGCTCGAGCGGGAGGGGGAGGGGCAGCAAGCCAAGCAGCACACGCATTCGCTATCGCCGAGCGCAAGCTGCCCCTCCTCCCCCTCCTCTGGCGCCTCAAATTTAGGCGGCCACCCTTGCGCACTTGGACACCCTTGTGAAAAGAGGGACGTCATGCCCCGCCGCTAGCGGTTGCCACCGCCGCACGGATTTTGTGCGCACACGGAAGATCTGCCCAAGTCGAAAAAAAAAAATTATAGCCCAGACACGATGAGACAAAACACCATGACCCATGCGCGAGCCTTATCAAAACAGACCAGGGTCAGCGAGGGGTTGTAATTTTTTTTATTCTTTGCCTATTCAGGTTGCCCGTCCTCGTAAAAAGTAGACGAAAGCAGCTGTTCTTACAGCCAAACATGTATCGGCGCACGCAGACATCTCAAACACAAGACGCGGCGGATCCCGCCCCCGTTGGCAACGTCTTCCGTATCATACGTCGTCGTTGCATGTCTCATCAATGCTGGCGGAGAGCGCTTTCGCTTTGCGCAACAATTTTCTGCCCCTCCCCCTCCCCCTCCTCTACCTTGTCGTCGAGCAAAGCTACTGGAGCTAGCAACGAACAAGACCACCGGCCCCCCAGACAACCGCACCAAAAAGAATGGGGATCTAGACCAGCCGAGCCAAGCTCAATTTGCCCCTCCCTCCTGTAAAAAAAAGTGTGAAAAAAAAAATTCCCAGCCACGGTGGATCTAATGCACCTCACCACCCCCCATGCGCCAATGCGCGGCAAGGCGGCCCATTCATTCCATTCCATTTCCCACTCGGGCAAGTTGCTTCACGACTCGGCCTTGTCTGCACACTGTTGTATCGCCTTCGAACCACTACCAACCCACCAAGCTGTTGATGAAGGAGGCAACATGGCCCACCCGCGAGGCCCTCCACCGTTCACCGCCCTAGCCAGCGCAACGCACCGCACCGCGACGCAACGCCGCTGTCTATCATCGGGCAGCATGTTCCCAGTCTTGGGCAATTACACTCGCCCACGCACATGAAGAGTTTTCCTAGGTTGAAAGCCCGTCTGCGGGCTGCGGGGTGGCTTCAGTACCACCCCACGTGCAGAGTTCTTTCGTTACTTTTTTCCCATGTCCCATCCCATGTCTGTAGTCGTCCTCACCGCATGCATCTGCCGCACCCCTCCATCGCCCCGTTCCGGGAACTCATCGTCTCCAGACAAGCTCGCGTGTGGAGTTTCGTTTTTTTTTTCTCCCTTCGCCCCATGCAGGCATGTGAATCACCGTCACGGCGGGTCACGGGTTGATCCCAAGCAGGATTCACTGCAAACGCAGAAGTCATCTGACGATGTTAATGAAAGCAAATGTTATGTAAGGTCATGATACGATGCTGTGCTCATGACATGGGACTATAGATCCATATGTAAACACGTGTAGGGTAGGCCTCACCAATATCCACGTCTCATACCAAGACTCGTATGATATAAATCAAGAAAGTCGGCTGGGGCTAGAGGCGTAGTTCGACTATTATCGCTCAATGTAGTCCTAATTGGGTCTGGTTCCATTTAGAATGTCTCTCAAAGTCGGCCGCTTTCTTTGAAGTTTTGAGCTATAAAAGCATGGGTCCTCTCATGATGCGTCTGGGTCTGGAGGACCCATATTTGGATGTTGTTCTTCAGAAACTTGAACTCATCCTTGCGAGTATTATCGATATTTTTAATTGTTTTAATTCTGGACTCTGGAGTTCATTTCTCTTCATGCTACTATTCCCTTTCTCCTTTTCTCCTTGTCTTAGTTTACAACACTATCCGATTCGAAACCGATACACCGAGCCGGTCCAATAAGCGAGCCGACGACATATAACGACAAATCAACGACGAGAACTTTTGAACCGACAAAATCCCATATTCCAACCCTTTGGATTTTATACCATCTAATATTTAATACTAAAATATTATTCACCTGCCCCGCTCCTTTTTCCACCAGTGCCCTTGCCGGTTCATCGTCCCGCCAGCCATTTTCATCCGTTACGTCACACGACATCACCTCACGGCCTCCTGCAGCTGGCAAACACTCCCAGACGAGCAAACAACAGTTTAAAGAGCACAACTTGCGACACCGATTCACAACAAACAGACAGGCCCTGTGCCCAGTGGCCGAGTGGTTAAGCCCGTATAGAGTAATAGCAACTCGTTGGACTCCTATAACCACATAGGTGTAAGCCAAGGATCCTGGTGCAAATCCGGGTGCGGGCTCTTTTTTTTTTTATCCTGCCGATTTTTTTTTTCATTAAACCTTTTTTTGGCGAATGAAATATTTATGCGGGTTTCGACCGTACAGTGTACGTCGAAATACTTCTTCTTTGCCCTGTTCGCGTGTGACATTCCTGCGATTCGAACCCGATTTTCGTGATGCGCAGCCAATTTTGGAGCGTATTAGCTCCCCAACGCATCATCGAGAATTGCAACATAGAAAACGAGCATCGCGTTTAAACATTGTAGATTTCCTTATTATTTTTATACATGTTCTAGTTATCATACCTGCTCAAGTGACAATGGTCTCGATCTATCAACCGGGACGAGACCCCCCCGCATTCATGATGAAACGCTATCTACATGGCATACAGCCATTATTTACACTCTACACATTGCACTGCATCATACAATACCCCATCAATATGTCCGTATAATCATTTCGCCTTCTCGGCAGTCTTGCCCTTGGCAGCTTGCGATGCCTTGGGAGTCTTCAGCCCCAGGAACACGGTGGCAGCGACAACCGCGATACCAGTCGCGCCCATGCCGTAGGCCACCTCACGCCCAGCCCACCAGTAGACACTGGTGAAAAGAATCGGTCCAAGACCGCGACCCAGCTGGCCCCAGCTACGAAGCATGCCGAGCTTGTTACCACGCTCGTCCTCACGAGCCTCAAAGCTGCTCAGTGCATTCAGGCCGGTGACGACGGTTGCCGAGGTCATGGCAAGGCAGGTCGCTGCGAGATAGAGACCACCGACGCTTGAGACACGACCGAGGAGGATAAATGACAGGAGGCAAGAGATGACACCAGCGCGGACGGACAACAAAGGGGGCAGACGACGGGTGACACCTCCCTGGAGGATGGATGCCACCAGGCCGACGTAGCCAAGGAGTCTTCCGTTCTTTGACGAGGTGAAGCCAAAGAGCTCGTAGGTCATGAAGGACAGGGAGCTCTCCATACCAGAGAAGAAGAGAAGGAAGACGAAGTGCGTAGCGTTGAGGATGAAGTGAGAGTTGGTGCGCTCAATCGCTTTGGGGGCTGCCTTCTTGGTCTCCTTATCCTTGCCCTTGTCGCTCGTCATGGAGGGGAGTGTCTCGGGAAGGGCAAAGTATAGGTAGAGTGTCTCAATGACAATCAGCGCCAAGCTGAATCCGGCTGCCGTCGCAAAAGGATTCGCGGCCACGGTCGAGATGGTGCTAAGCCAGGCGCCGAGGCCAGGGCCGAATGTGAAGGCGATAGAAAAGCAGGCGCCGATCATGGCCATGGTCGAGCCGCGGTTGGACTCGTCCGAGATGTCGCTGGCCATGGCGGTAGCGAGCTGGACGTTGCCCTCGGACAGGCCACCCACAACTCGGCTGGCGATGAAGGTGCGAAAGTCGACGGCGGCAACCCACAGAAGCACGGAGAGGATGTTTCCGCACATGGAGGCGAGGAGGGCCTTGCGACGGCCATATCGGTCGGAGAATGCGCCGATGAGAGGCGAAGCGATCGCTTGAAGGAGACTGCAGAGAGGCGGTTCGTTAGCATGCCACTTCAAGTGGGGTGAGGTTTGCAAGTCGTCACGTACGAGAACAGAGAGCCTAGTGCGCCGCCCAGCAGCACAATGTCGTGTCGCGAATCAATCGGACGAGAAAAGGCAGTCTTGTATCGGTGCAGACCGTGGAGGACGGTCTGGAGGAGTGTCGCGGGGGCATCGCCGTCGATCTGGGTGCCCTCGTGGTCGCGATAGAACTCGAGGAGCTTGGGGAAAAGGGGAAGGATGAAGGTGAAGGAGATCTATGCGGTTTCGCAGGTTAGAAGAAAAAAGACAACACCATATTGGACCGAGGACGAATGGCTTACCAGGTCGAGGAGTAGGGAAATGGTAA
Source organism: Calonectria hawksworthii (assembly GCA_020975415.1). Taxonomy (NCBI): domain Eukaryota; kingdom Fungi; phylum Ascomycota; class Sordariomycetes; order Hypocreales; family Nectriaceae; genus Calonectria; species Calonectria hawksworthii. The sequence continues at coordinate 62,848 of JAHXZK010000001.1, read as the reverse complement.
TGACCCGAAGGACCTTCTTCCTGGCGGCGGGCTCGACAGCTGCCATGATGGCTCGGGATGCGCCCAAGAGGACAGTTAGACGTAATGCGACAGCGGGAGGATGCAGGCAGAGAATTAGCAGGATAGTATCATAAAAAAAAAAGAGCGCGGGTAAGGAAACGAAGAAATCGCCTGATCAAAAGGGAAAAAAAGAAGAAACGACACTGAGAGGAGGGGATGAAACGAGACGAAACACGTCGCAGGAGGTGACGGAACTGAGTTCCTGTCGGAAGGCCATTTGTGGCATTTGAGTTGGACGGCATTGGCGGGTAGCCCGCTGGCGAATCAGCGAGCTCAGCCGCCCTGCTCAAGCTCCAGCCTCGGCCGCGTGTGCTGGGCTGTGCGGATTCCAGAAACACCCCGGCCCCTGTATTTCCGTATTTCCAAAGCTTTTCTATTACTTGGCGGGTTCCATGCTAAACCCGCTCAGGGAGGTAAGTTCCACAGTCCCCAGCGCATCCGATCGGATTGCGGGAGCCGAGTATTCTAGGATAGAAGGTTGTGAGATGAGAGATCGGCAGACGAGATTAGAAAACCTAAGCAATAATATCTATTGTAATTCAAAGCAACAGTCACTTTAATGCGAAAAGGGGGTAATTGTATTTGTCAAATCAAATGTATTTTGTAGTGGTTTTAGCTATTTTTTTGGTTGGTTTTTCTTGGTCATGAGTTGGTCTTTTTTTTTCGTTTTCGTTTTCGCCTTCGGTCTTCCAACCCCAGTGATCCTAGAGATCTTCAATCCTTGGCGGTTTTAAATTCATGACCGTTCATAGGTCGGGTGTGTAATTTCGTAAAGGCGTGACAGTGTGACAGATAAATATAGAAAGGTTACGCGCTTCGCCTGCGTAGGCGATGGGAGATTTTTGTGTGGCTCCCATTAGCGGTCCACATGCAGAACAACAACTTCCAAGACGCCCGCTGAACTTGCATTCATGAAGGTGAAACAAAACCAATCTTCCTTTCTGAATATGAATGTAGGTCAAAGACACTCCCGTGTAACAAGACAATCCAAATAACATATCGGAAATATGAGCAGGATATCAAACGTCTCCGCAAAAGAGAACGAAAATAGGAGTAGATAAGAATCAAAAGAGCTCGATCGACACTCGGTGTCTGCTGAGCCCGAAATATGTAACATAAACTCGTGATTGTGTGTTCGTTCATCATGTCGGTTAAAAGCCGTTTAGTCGTATCGCTCGGTTCGGCGATCCAGTAGTCCCGGCGGGACATGCTGGTTATTAAGTCATTAGGGTGTCTGGTGTTTGGAATGGCTCGAAGACGAAGCGGAGTCCTTCGGATCCCTTGTATGGGATGGGGATGAAGTAATCCGCCGCCATCTCGCAGTCCCGAACTCTCGTCTCGTAAATCCTCAGGCATCCAATGTCGCCCTCTCTCATGTCGCCTTCGTCGCTTCCAAAGACAACACCGCCGCTTCCCCACTGCCTAAACAGCTTGGAAAGCATGAGGAACAGCTCCGAGTGAGCAAGGGCCATGCCCAAGCAGACCCGGCTGCCAGAACAGAAGATGGACAGATACTTCTCCAGGTACTCGCCATCCTCAACCCAACGCTCGGGGTGGAATCCCCTGGCGTCGTAGAAGATGGACTCGTCCATGACAGTCTTGTATGGGCTCATGCCCACAATAGATCCGGGAGGCAGCTGCCACTCCTTGTCGTTCTCTCGGTCGTAGTAGACAACGGTCTCGTCGGGCGCAACGCGAGCCAGTCGGCTGCTGGTTCCGATGCTGAGACGCAGTGCCTCCTTGACCACGCCGCGGAGGTAAGGAAGGTTCTCGAGCTTAGAGAGAGGAACGGACTCGTTGGGGTCGGGGATGGCCTCAAAGAGCTCGTCGCGGAGCTTGCTCAGAGTGTGTGGGCGGTTGAGGAGATGGAAGGTCGCCAGCGACATGGCCCAGGAAGTGGTCAGGGTCCCTCCTTGAACGAGTGACTGACCGTCCTGTGCCATCTTGGATGTCTTCTTCTCCCGGGCAGACTTTGTTGTGTGCATGTCAAAGGGGTTAAGGTTCCCTGCTTCGAGCATCAACTTCTCGGCATTCTGCTGCGACTCGAGGCTGCGGATCTGCTCGATGATGTCGTTCTTCATCTTGAGGAATCCGCCCCATCCAGGCATGCATCGGCTCGAAATCGACTCGGGCAGAGCGTTGACGAGGGTGAGAACCCAGTTGACGTGGCTCACAAAGGGGCCCATGTGAGTGCCAATGAGCATATTGTTGGTAACCTCGGCGCCAAAGTCCGACTTCTCGACAAGATGATCGCTACGAGAAAAGGCATACTCGTTGATGACATCGTTGGTGAAGGCCGAGAAGGGGTACATGACGTCGAGGGGCTGGCCTTGAGACACTTCAGCGTAGTTCTGGAAGGCATCCAAAAGAGCGTCCACTCGCTCCTCGATCACCGGCTGCAATCTGCGCACACTCTGAGTTGAGGAGAAAGGGTTCAGCGCACTCCGCCTCAACTTGTGAACGTTGTGGTCGATGGTCGCAAGAGCACTCTCTGGCGCAATGTTAGTCTCGGTGGGGATGAGCGCGGGAGACGAAAGCTTCTTACGAGGAGCTCCGGACTGCGTAGACTGTTAGTCAACCATGATGCTATACGTATAACTCTATGCCGGTTATGCTTACCTGCTGGGTGTAAAAAGTCCACTTGTCTCGGCGACGGCTGGGTCCAGTGTAGAGCTCTGAGAAGAAGTCGGGGTCTCCGACGTGGACCTCCCAAGGGTTGATACGGACGATGGGACCGTATTGTTCGTGCATGTCGATAATCTTAAATGTGTATTGTCCTCCAAGGACAACATCGTAATAGAACTCATAGTACTGCGTCAATGCCGCAAGCTTGGGTCCCGGGATATGGGCCAGCGGGCTGAACCATAGCCGGTAGACGACCAGCGAGACGACATAGACGGACCAGAAGCCCGCAAGCAGGCAACCGGCCTGCTGCCAGCTGAGGGCAGCGATATTTTCCAGGACCGCCATGATGGTCCTTAGCAACCGATCATGAGCGACTCGCCCGTGCAAGGCGGCCTTGTCATTGAAGAGTACAAGAGAAATATTAAAGTGCCCGCAGGGCCTGGGGCACGCCCGACTGGATGCGGGATTGGCTTAGTCGGGCAAGACCAAGAAGAGTGAACGGCTCTCGTGGGAAACCAAGCAAAGAAGACGTGCAGACCGACAGATTATGTACTTGCGTCCTGGCCGCGCATCTCGGCCGCCTCTTTCACCGTCGTCGTGTGTAAATGGGCCAGCATGGAGAGGGGCCATGGACGGCGGGTGCGGGCCGCGTGGGGTCCAGCATTGGCGGTGTACAGAACGCTGAGACAAGGGATGACCGTACGGCCAGCTGTCACCGCAAGAACAGCACCGTTTGTTCTTAGAATCGGCCCTCTGTGCCGCAGAGAGCGGAGCACCGGCTGGGCTGGAGCCAATGGGTATGCCACCCGGGAGCCGGGGACGCTGGCAAGGCTTGTGCACGCTTGTGCACCGCGGACGAGACCATTGGATCGCTAACGTGCAAACGCAGGCACCGGGGAGCCAAATTCTGCTCGAGGCTGGGCTGGGCGGGCTGTTCGTCAGGGGCTAGGCGTTGACGGTGCCTTTGGAATAGGAGAGGAGGGGCCCCGAAGAGGTTGGACGGCGATGGACGTGTGGCAGAAAACACGGGGTAGCACGATGCACGAGGTTGGTGATGGAGGGTGGTGGTGGGTGGTGGTGGAGGAGAGGGGGATCATAGCGCTGGCTCTTAGTGGTCAATGGGCGGTGTTGATCGGTTGCTACCGACTCGTGAGATGGCAGGGAAATGAGCCAAGCAGGGGCCAAAGTCTGAATCACACAACAGCCCAACTGAGCAGACAACCGCAGCCGATTTTTGCGACACGCTGTTGCTGGTTGAAAAAGGGACTGTGGACTGCGTGCGGATGGGCCACTTGTTCGCCCGGTGCGCTGTCGTGACAGCTCTGGCTAGCCTGGGCATCCCAGCCTCCGATTTTGGCACCGTCCGGGGTGGAGCTCTCCAGCGTTGCACTGTGACTTGGCCAGAACCAGGCTAGAGCTGTCCTGGACGGAGCAGTTTTCGTCCAAACAAAGCGGGCCCAGGCTGCTAGTCCGTGTTAAGGTCTGGACGATGGAGCTGCTGGCGTGTTACACCATGGGGCGCCCAGCTTGCTCCCCTCAGAATTTGGGAGGCGTGCGCAGTATGCGTGCAAGTGAGTTTGCATGATGAGGCCAAGAGCTAACCAATTCATATGCCGAACAGAAGCTGTGCATTGCTTTGCCTCAAAAATAGATATCACTTGATGACTCCAAAACAGCCCATTCTATTGCTAGCTCGCTCTGAATCCCGACGCATCCTCGCAGCATCTCGGCCAGGTGCCGTTCCGGGATATCCTCTGCCTGCGTATCTCTGCAGCCGATACCATGTTCCAGCAGGCCCTGCGACCTGCGCTTTTCCCACGCTCATCTCCCGGCCCTGTCCCGCCGGTTTGAGCACGCGATGGGTGCCGGGTAGGGGACTGGCCTAGGAAATGCCCAGGTGTTACGACTGATGCTCAGCACATCAGACCATAGTAGCAAGAGCATCTGGCCAGGGCGCACACCGCAAGGAGAGCGCTGGCGTGGAAACCGGGATAAGGGCTCGTCCGTAATCGGGTTTTTATCAGATCTACAATCTACTCGATGTGGAAATGGGCTGGGATAAGGCTGCTTCCCCTTTTGTCGGCAAAAAGTTGATTAATGATTTGTCGGGCGGTAAGCAGCCCCGTGGTTCGAGCAGCAGAAACAGAAAAAAAAAATTCCGAAACCACGAGACACAACTCTGCCACACGATTGGGATAAAAAACCTACCTTAAGGAGGCGAAAATAATACCTTCAAACATGTATCGACGTATCCGCAGAGGGCCTCACATATTCACCGAACGCGCGAGCGGGAGACTACTGTACCTACTGTGCCTACTGTGCGCCAATGCCATTGACATCATCAGCCAACAGGAATCGATGTGATAGACACCCGCCACATTTTTTGCATCTCACACACACCACACACCTCCACCTGGCACCCACTGGGCCGACAGCCAACCCGTGGAACGTGCCTTATGCAACAACGAAGATCGATAAGCAGATGCCAGGAGGAGAGAAGACAAAAAAGAAAATTACCCGTCAGAACCATTCCAGAGTAATTTTCAATATCTTTTTATCCACCTCCAGCGGCGGTGCACGGCCGGAGAGTACTCCCGGGCTCCGGGCTGGGTCAACGGCTCAGCCCGTGATGCGATGCAGCCCAACCCAGCTTTCCCCGCCCCCACCACACACGCGGCACAAATCTGGGGTATAATTGAGACGAATAAAGCCCTTCTTTTGCCTTTGGGGCCTGGAGCTACTCATGTATTGCGACCCTCCGCATATGTGCCTAGGGACTCGTCAGCTGCCCTTCTGATTCAGTATTTAACCACGCGTTCCTCGCCCGTTTGCCGCTCGGTGTCTCAAACCCCTCACTATTCACGTCATCGTTGACCGGCGGCAACTCGCGGCCATCTGAGTCGATGAAAATGCCTCTTTTGCCGTCGGCTGGCAAAAGTTCCCTAGCCTATCAGACATTTCTGAGATGAAACTAGGGACGTGTTTCCCTTGAAAACAAAATACATTTTGTTTTTACCCAAAAAAAAAATTCCGGGAGCTAGCACTGCTGTTCCTACTATGCATTGTTTTGTGGGGGGGGAAGCATCGCTGGCTTGACTCCGTCTGTGATACTACCATGATGCTAGCCTCAGGCCCCTCAGTGACGCAACAAAGACGAGAGAAGTTCCCTCGGGCTAATACGGCCTTGTCTTGCAGTCAGATTGCTTTCTTTTTCTAATTTATTTTGCATCATGTATTTTTTTGCCGATCAGGGTCGTCATTCTCGTTCCACTTGTCTCCCAATTCATTGGCTTGTGCACCGCTCGCAGGGCAGATCTGTTTTCTCATCCCGACCCCGTGCTCATCTCTGTCTAATGTAGGTCGCCTCTTGCTACAAGGCGGCGCCCGCCTGAGAAAAGCCAAATTCTCCGGAGGGCCGTATGGCTGGGCCCCACAGCTCGGATATCCTATTCATTCCCATCCGGAGTAGGAATGGGAGGGAACTGTTGTACAACAACGGCTGCATTGCTAGGCCCCTTGCCGTCTCCATTCAAGGCAGCTTCTACGCCAGAAGGTCCCACACGATCCCACCTATCGCCCCCACCAAACCCGGAAGACTGGTTCAAGGTGCAACCTGCTAATGTAGTCTGCCTGCAACCTATGTACCTCGCCTGTTCGTCTGTCGGCCCAATGACTCGTGGGCTTGAAAACGGGTGCAGCTGAAGCTTGTCACGTTGGGTACCGATCTACAGACATGCCCTAGCGTGCGGACATGGGCCGAGTTGACAACACACGTCAGTAATGTAGAGCGAGCGCACAATTGGGGGCGGTTTTGTGAATGGAATCGTTTTGTGTAGTCGAAAAATGAGAAAAATCAATTCTTTTGTAGGTATTAAGAGGTCTTGCCGACAAGAACCCCCGCGTGTATAGTCTATCTAATCTATGCGCGTGTGCGCTTGGCCCTCGTCTTGGTGAGAAGGTGTATAACCAGTATAACCAAAAATGAAAAGGGCCCGTCTATTTTTCCAACCGTCCTGGTCCCTACCCAAAAGCAGAAACGCCCCGAAAATAACACCGTAGTAAAACCCCCAATATCAGTCTATTCGGCGATCGAGATCATACTCGTTCGATGTGCTGTGCATCCATATTATTTTTTCTATGTGAAACTTGGCACAGTCAGCTCGCGCTCGCAGCAAAAAATAAAACCAGGTGCCGGGGTGGCGGCAGCTCTAGCCGGGGTACTCACACGCAATGACACAGCTCTCGGCATGATGTCAGGAAACCCAAGGAGAGAAGAGACAGAGATCTCTTGCAACATGATGGCTTCATAGTGGGCAGACGGATCGGCGGCCCTTGCCAGGCTTCGGGGGCTTGGGAGCGCTGGGCTTGATAACGCCAGTGGTGTCATAAGGTCCGCGAGGCATTCTTGTTGATTTTGTGGTGGTGGTAGTGGTGGTGGTGGGATGTGTGTATGTCGAGCCAAGGGGTGGGCGCACGCAGATAAGGTGGTATTGATCGGAGGCGTCTCGAGCGCGGGCAAGTTTTTTTTTTTCCTTTGCGTACAGAGGTTGAGTAGCAAGAGTGAGAATGAGCGACTGAGGCGACCAGGCGAGCTTTTTGAAGGGAAGAGGGATCCAAAGGGTTAATTAATTTTGTAATGTAGGACACGGGAAGAAAAAAAGCGACGACGGATGGACGTTTTTGTCTTAAATGGAAAAAAAAAACAGGCCCTTGTGAATTTAACGCCTGCACGCTCGCGTGGCTTTTTTGCTTAACCTACCTCCCTCCCCAAGCTATCAGGGGCTGCTTGCTGACCGCCAGGACCAGCCAGGGAAACAAGGGTAGACCGCAAGATCGGTACTTTGACTGGTATCCCAAAGGACAGTATACCCCTGCCAGTTGTGCTTTTTTTTCCTTTTTGTTTTTTTCCCTTGCGGTGTTGGATCGGCAGGGGTGTGAGGTCTTGTTAGCTTTGTTGTCTTCGGAGATGGGCCTGAAGCCGTACGGCGTGGCTGATTATGTTTGCGTGTTCGCGCAACAAGGTGACTATTTTTTTCCTTTTGTTTTCAATCCGTATTTTTTCATCAATTCGTCTACGTATTTTTTGGTATCCCTATCTACCACCCACTGCCGGAAATTGGGCCACGGGACCTCGAGGTGAGGTGATGGAGGCCAAGCCAAAACACTGATGCTGGCCGCCACAAGGTGAAGCAGCAAGGTGGTGAGCGGAGAGGAATGATGGACCAGGGCACGCCGCAAGGGGATGTGGCAGGATGTGGGGGTCCCAGGATCCCAAGGATCGGCTGGCGCTGGGCTTCTGTCCTCTGAGCCGGGCGGTAGTCAGGGGATCCTATTCCAAGGACAATTCTAGAAGAGGCCAGGCGAGAAGGTGAGCCCAACTGGGCGTGTGGTGACATACCCTCGGTGTGAGCGGCGGGTGCGGTTGTGACAAGTCACTGTGCGCTCGGTCTGGATCAGGCAGAAAAGCATTGCAGATTGAGACAGTATTGGCCCAAGTGAGGTCGAGCGTCGGGCCAAAGCAAAACCCACACCCCCAGACGTCGTTGTCCTTCCGCAAACCAAGAGACGACAAAAAGCAACCGGGGCCAGCGGAATCTGACAATGACACTCGCGCCTGCGCCCTACCATCATCCCCATGTCATATCTTAACTTTTTTTTTTGCTTCAGACTTGCCGTATAATTGCCAACGTTTCTTCTCTCGCCTCGCCATTGCCCCCCGGTCATACCACCAATATCACAACACACACGCCCTCGCCTCTGCGCTGCACGGGGCTGTGAGTTGGTGACGTTGCATGCACGGGGCCTAGCTGATCAGAGCCGCATCCCTGGAAGACGAAACGACACATCTGTGCCCATCCACATCTGTGCCCCATCCTCGTACAGAATGAGTCAAGACCCTTTTTTTTTTTCTGTGTGTGTGTGTGTGTGTGCTTTGCAATTCCGCCTTTTTGCTCGACTTCGTTCGTTTCAGGGCCCGCAAACCACGAGCTGACAGAAAGGGTCTGTCTCCCGCTTCCCGCAGCCGGCGGCCCAACCCGTCTCATTTCCAGTCTACCACGTTATCACCAAACTAGCGGACCCTCCGGGCAAGGCCCCTCTACCAGTAAACGACACATTTTTCGTCGCTTCATTAACCCAGACAAGGTCGCCGTTGCACACACAAGCTTTCTGGGCGAGCCAACTGGTGGGAAACGATATGGCCGTTCACTTCCCACCACTCGCCGCACGCTACTCATTCGCCTGGGCCGCGGCACCGTGCCCACGCCGATCGTAGCGGAAGGCCGGGGGGGCAAATGATTTTATAACATGGTGGAGAACGGGCGAGGGCCCTGGCAGATGGCGGCGCGTGGTTGGGCCGGTGACGCATGGAAAAAGCAACAGGGAGACTCAAATCGAAATCTCAATCTAAGCTCCTTGTGTCGGAGGTAAAATCAAACAGCCGGTGTGAGGAGGGCGAGTCACCCGTAACTGTGGCTTGCCCTGATGCAGGGAGAAACCCGTTGGGGGCATGTCGGACCCTCAAGGAGAATTTTTATCTCAGCCACCATGTCCGTTTGGCGGATGACTGTTTCGCACGTTGACAGCCACATAGCACATTAGGGGGCCCAGGGACAGGGGTTGCGGTGATACGAGCGACCTCCCTTCATCACCGTCTTTGTTTTGGAGTTGCCTCTGAAGCTGTCCCCGCCAACGACGCCCAGCTCCAATCGGAGCCTGTTCCATGAGAGCGGTCCTTGGAGCCGACCTTTTAGTCTGGTGACTTGGACAAGAGCACGAGCCTTCAATTCATTCAGCCGAAATGTCAAATCCTTTCGGGGAACCTAACAGGCATGACAAATGCGGCTAGGAGCCCATCTTGATCCCTGTCAGCCTCTCAACAATCCCAACACGGCTGTCCTCTCACGTCTCCCCCCCCTCGGCGCGCGGCAACTGGACGAGACAAGATGAGCCGTTCAAGTGCCGGGCGCCATTCCCAGGGTTCGAGAGGCGAGCGCCGTTTGGTGGGACGAATAGCCGGGCGCCAAACGAAGGGCCAAGGCGTGCCCAGGGCCGCCGCCGATTCCACCAGCTAACTTATCACCTCTCTGAGCCTCTCATCCAGATCTTTCCGGCCGCAGGGGTCTCCTTCCCCGAGCCGGGTGGGGCGGAAACAGAACCGTGGCTCCGGTGCCGAGACCAATGGCGGGGATGGGACGGGCCTAGCGGAGGAGCCGTCTCCGGGGGACCGGGTCTTTGTGGCCAAGGTTCAAGGCGGTGGCGAATTAATTCATAACGCGGACCCGTGATGGACGACGAATGCCGGCGTCAGATTCTCGCAATTCCAGAAGGCGGACCGTGCCACCCGAAGAAGAAAAAAAGAAGGAGGCTCATTGCCTACCGAGTCAGGACCCCAGCTTACACGGCATGAAGTCTCCAGAGCTCTTGACCACTTGAATAATGGAATCGCGAGTGGAGCAAGCAATGCGTCGCAAATTCGAACATGATCAATCACCCGAGGCGACGAGATGTTTCTCCTGACAGAGAAAGGGGAAGGAAACAGCCCACAGTCTCCATCTTCGAAACAAAGACTCCAAATCTGGAAAATACACGATGCTCCTCATGGTCCCAGCTTACCCTCCTCGCAATCAAATCCGCGAACGGTAAGCATTGCGGCTACTGTGGGGAGAATCAGACCGCCAAAGGTTAAACGGTTATCCAAAGTCAATTGAAACTTTGCGAAAGGGTAAAAAAAGTTCGGTAACCGAAAAAGGCCCGTTTTCCTCTCCGAGCCGGACTTTTGATGGCAACTAATGCGAGTTTTCGCACTTGATGTCGGAGTACGCGCAATCTGTGTAAGTGCTATTTTTACCGGCCATTTTGCTCCTCTAATTAGCAGGCTTGGCGATCACCAATCTACTACCGGTCCTTTCCTTATGGCATAACGCAGATCCCTGCACTGAGTGCATAGAACTGGTTCGACCTTTTTTTTCATTCAACAATACGAGTGGTCCATGCCAGAAAACACATATGCATAACCATGGGTCAAGTTTAAATTAGTGTCCGATGGATCTGTTTTTATCAAACTCTGAAACGGAGCCTAGTGTTGATATTTTCTTTTGCTTGTCGAGCATCATTTGAATAACCATTTGCACAACTGTGAAGCTGAATTGAAGCCGCGTATGACATTGCGCGTGCTGAGGCCGAGGACCCGTCCGCTGTATCAAAAAAATAACCAGACTTGCTTGAGCAATACAGTTTCCTTCATCCTAGACATACTAGCATAGTTATTGGTTTAATAGGATAATGCTAGTTGGCTAGTGCCCAATTCGCACCCCGTGCATTTTACAGGGTCAAGGAAAACCTGCCTTCTGCCACAGCAAACCCTATATCTAAGTTTTACACATCTCAAAGGAGATCTCGGCTCTCGCAAGGTGCCGATCTATTATTTTCGGGCCTCATCGCGAGCCGTTCCCGAGTTGCGGCGAGGAATTCGCGCTCCGCGCCGGCAGAAGGGTACGTGGTAAACTCACTGTCGCACATACCACCAAGACTCCACGAGTCAAGAGATTGGGCCTTGATCACAGCAACCAATGCATGCGTAAATAGTGGGGGCGCAATCGGTCCAGCTGTGCGCGACCCTCGAAGCGCCCGGAACTCTGCGTAAAATTACTGTAAAAGAAACATTCCGGGAGGGCCCATTGCGATTGAGGGCGCTCGCGCGTCGGTGTATCAACCCCCTGCGTGGCCCATCCCAGCCACCCAGTGTGCGTAAGGGTTGCTGCGAATTCTCTAGTGCTCCGTCTCTGTTGCCTATCGAGCCCCAACGAAACGCGTGTGTGCGTTTGCAGCAATTCGGCAAGAGACGAGGGGCAGTGCTTGCGAGGCGAAATCCCTCCCGTCGGATACGTTTGTTTTATTTCAGTCATCTCAACGTCACCGTCGTACAAGGTATATCCCGCTTGGCTGCTTTGGGAAATTCAAACATTCTAGCAGGGAGTTTGTGCATTAGGAGAAGGGTGTGCCAACTGCAATACACCATCCCCGACTCGTAACAGAGCGATTTGTTCCGCTTCTGCCGAGAAGAGCCATATTCAGTGCGTCTTGAAAGTGCCCGTTTTATTAGGTAATGCGACGAGAAGCACGGGAGTTTGGGTAAAGGGGGTTTTCGCTTAATGTTTGCAAGTTTGGTACTCAATTTCGAATCACGAATAATGCCGAAGTCCTTCGTTTAAGCAAAGCCATACTTTGTCCTGTTCCTTCGATCGTGTGTTTTGAATATTATGAAGCAACCTATCGTCTTCTAAATCCACTACCCATAGCACCGCTCATATTATCACCAGGTATTCTTTTCTCAGCAATCAAGGAAGCAGGTGCCAATCCAGTACTTAGCAAACCGGGTAGCAGAAGATATTTGGAGTGCATAAACACAAATCCAATCTTCTGCATGGGAAATTCTCATGGGTAACGCCTCATTTTTCTTTTTCTTTTTTTTTGTGTGTTTGCGTGTGTGTTTATTTCTCGATGTCCAAAAATAGTCCATCTGATGGCTGAATCTCTGAGTCGGAATACGTGAGGCATCAAAATCTTTGTCAGCCGTCCGTTCTATTTTTACGGATTACCGAGATTTATTTCAATGTACCTTAGATTTATATCATTTCTAGGTTTCTCAATGCTATTAAAAGCAGCCCACTAGAATTATCGCTTGCTCTCGCATGACAGCAACATTTTCGTGTCAACATTTATCTGTATAGATGCAATTAAGCTGCTTGATCTATCAGAAGTCCAAAACCATGTACTGAGTATTTAGACAAGCTATTGTCAATTTCATATTTAAAACTGCCCATATAGTTTATACTCAAGCTTCTTCTTATTCCAGCTATGTACTTGCCAATTATCAGTATAAGTCTATTCACATGAGCGAAAGTCATTGTGGGTCCTGTATTCAATTACCAAGACTTCCTGCAAAGTATGATCATTGGTTGCGATAACTAAGTTTAGCCATACTATGTCCGAAGTTTAAAAGATCCGAGAAGAAAACCGTGATATATTATTCAACCTAGAATTAGTCATTGAAAATGGTCAATATTGATCACCTCTTCATTGAGATTAGAAAAAATTGAAAAGTCTAGGGTAGGGCAGTGTGGTGGAGAGGACAGTAAAATACGGATATGCACTGTACGACACACGATATTAGACATCTGCTAGCACAGTGCTAACATAACTCGGGCGCCATTTGGTAAGCAACGTTCTATCCCACAAAAGCTTTTGCCTCAACACCAACAACACCACCGACAAGAAATCTCTCACGTCGCACACTATGCATTTCCAGCCTATCGAACACGGCGCCGATGAGGCATACGTTGTACAGTCTCAGCGCACTTATCATGAGGAAGTGGAAGTAGACGCAGAGGCTTATGCCTCCAACGATGCTCTGGACGATGTCTTTGGGTCCGGGCCCTCGTCACCCAGTGCAGAGCACCATGACTTGGAATACAGCGCTACCCACCCGTCTGACATGCGCCGACTCCAAGTTGAGCACTCTACGGCTGGATACCGGGAAGGAATCACGGTTGCGAAGGAAGGCAGTCTTCAGGCTGGCTTCGACGAAGGATTTAGCCTTGGCGCAAGCGTTGGCCTCAGAGCTGGCCAGCTTCTGGGTGTGATTGAAGGCATCGCTGAAGCAGTACGGGGACTTGAGAGCCAAGAGGCCTTGGCCGTAGAGGAGCTGGCTCGCCTGGCTCGAGAGGAACTGAGTGTCGCGGGCATCTTCAAACCAGACTACTGGGCAGAGGATGGCAACTGGAAGTACGATGTGCAACCAGCCAAGGGCGAAGATGAAGTTGTCTTTTCCGATGTAGCCAGTGCTCATCCCTTGATCAAGAAGTGGTCTGCGATCGTGGACGAACAGGTTGCTCTATGGAAAATTGACCGCACTATTCTGGACGATGAGACTGGAGAGCGCCTTGATTCGGTCATGGATGAGCCGATTATCTCATCTGCAGCTCCAACGGCCAAAAAGCCGCTAGACTGGTGAAAACGAAGCATTCAAATACGAATTCACTTTTGACCCGCGAGTCGACCTACAATTTATAGGTTTGAAGGATGCCAAAACCGCCTTTGCGCCTGGACAGCGTGACAACAACTTCAAGAAAGGGTTTGAAGTATTAGGTATGATCATTCTACTCAAAGACTATATGATTCTTGCTAACACATTCTAATAGACGAGACCATCGATGAGGTCGGGTAGTCGGCACCAAGTCACCATGTCTTTACCAGACACCTCTCACCTGAGAACCGGACGGCGTCTTCCCGGAAGAGCGCCGGGGATTACACGGAGGACGGCAACTAGAGCACTCAAACATGCGCTCGATAGATCCGTGTACCAAGTTGAGTAAGAGGAACTCGCGAATGGAACAGGACTTTTGGCGGCTCGTTGAAAGTTGCTTTTCACAAACTGAGAATGATGTGACTTGCCGCGTCAGTGAGATGAAAAAAATTGTCCGGAACGGCCGGCGACTCAAAAGTCTGAGGGGATGTAATAAACTTGTGGCAACTTGATTCGAGTTTTGTATGTGATATCGTGTGACAGTTTGTTTTAGCCGTTTGCTGGCCCTCATGATCTAGAGACCCTGCACGTCTGCCGATAGCCGGATGAGCGGTAAAGAGTCTGTTCACATGGCAAACTCTGACCAACTACGAGACAGGCTCATCTTTTGGGTGCCTCCAAACACCTGAACCCTCAGTGCTATTGGACTGCCCCCCCTGACTCTGACGCGTGGGTTGGCGTCCCTCGCTAGTTAGAGTTGTGGGTTTTGTTTAAAGCGGAAAAAAAAAAAAAGCAAACGGCTGGCGCCTCTTAGACATGGCTGCAAGGGAGCGACGTGCAATTTCGGAGCCTTACGTCTCGATTGTCAAATCGCCTTGCAGTAAACTGCTCATTATGGGGGGCTGACGTGCTCAGGTGGTTGCTTTTTCTCACCGTGCTAGCGCAGGCACGGCAGCATTTTGTTTCTAAACGAAGGTTTGACACATGCAGGGAGAAGTTCGTGGAAGACAAGACGGCGTGCCCTGCCACAATGTCGATCAGACACGACGGAGGTAGGGTAGTTTCTGGGCATGTCTCTTCCCACGAGAGAGCTGCATCGATGCGAGGAGAATAACCAGCGAAAAGTGAGGGGAAGAAGAGATCAGATCATGTTGATTTAATCTCCCACCCAAGACATCATGCACTGCATCGCAGCTGCGAGGGCATCATCTGTGGAGCGGCTGGGTGTTTCTATTCTTTTGGCGATGAAACGGCTGCGCGGCAGACCGAATGACCCATTCAGCTTGAGGTTGGGCTTTGGAGAAAGGCAGGCAGGTATCAGTTGTATGGGTGGATGTTTGATCGAGTCTCGATGCGGCCCAAATCATGATATAAGGAGCAGGTTGTTCCCGTGGAATTCGAAGTTCATCACCAGCTTCACTCTCAGTTCATCATTCACTCATTCATTCAGACTCTTAAGTCACTCTTTGACAGTACATTCATTACTGCATTCAATCGTTCATATTCATTCGTTCAACGACTCTCAACACCGCCATCATGATGTATACCATTGTTGCCCTTGCCCCTCTCTTCCTGGGTTCCGCCAGCGCTCTTGTAGGCCTTGACGGCGCTCTCAAGCCAGTTACCGACAACCTCAAGGGCGTCAGTGGCCAAAGCGACATCGCCGACCCCGTTACCAACGCTGCCAATGGATTGGGCATCAACCTCAAGGCCGACGTTGGCCTTGACATCGGTCCTGCAGAGGAGAACTCCAACGATGGCGGCATCAATGTCAACCTCCTCGGCACCAACATCAACGCCAAGGTCTGCCTCGGTGTTGAGGTTCCCTCTCTGATCAACGCCCTCGTCGATATTGGCTGCCCCAGCTCGAGCCCTCCTTCTGATGACCGCACTCACGTCTGGCACCCTTCGCACCCTGGTGTTTACATTGACGACTGCGACGACGATGAGGCCACCGGCTGGCACTACGTCCACCACGGCCAGCCCAAGAACCCTGACCAGGGCCACTACATCTGGACTGCCACTGCTGCCCCCGCTGCCACCCACACTGTCATCCAGGGCGATAACCAGTACACTTCTGTCGAGACCGCCGAGTCCACTGTCTGCGCTGTCCCTGCTCCTTCTGGATACGTTCCTCCCGCCACTGCAGTCTACGTTCCTCTTACGCCCGCCGTTCCCACCTCCACCTTTGTTGCTCCTGTTGTGCCTGCCTACACTCAGGGCTGGGAGACTCAGGTCAAGGTCCCCGCTGTTCCCACTGCCACTCCCGCCTCTGGCAGCGGTGCTGGCGCTCCCTGGTACGGTGCTGGCTCTGGCGCTGGTTCCGGCTCCGGCTCCGGCTCCGGCTATGCTGCTCCTTCTGATTCCGGCTCTGGTGCTGCTGTTGGTACTCCTGCTGCCGGAGTCTGCCCCGGCCCCAACTGCCCTCCTAGCGCCTCTACCGTTGTCATCCCCGTCATCCCCGTTCCCTCTGGAACCCATGAGGGCCCTGCCTCGGAGACCCCTGGTGCTCCTAGCACACCCGTCGTGACTGCGGGTGCTTCCCGCAACGTTGGCGGCCTTTTCGCCATCATCTTCGCCGCTGCGGCCCTTCTTTGAACCAACTTCTGACACATTCTTTCTTCTTCGCTTCTCTTCGTTTTGACCTTTTGGATGGATCATGTATTCACGACGCAATGGGTTCTTTTTAAGGTGCAAATGCTGGTTTTGCAGGGTTTTGCATTGGATTTTGGATTTTGGGTTTTGTATACAGAATGGTATTTGACCTGTGGAGGATTTGTAGCTGTAACTTGATGTATCTTTACATAATTGATTTCATTAATAATCTTGTTTGTTTCTCATCGTGATCATGTTTCGATTATTGAAGACTGCCACCAACCGTTAGCCTATGAACCAACCCTTTTGGATAATTACCTCAAACTTCGAGATCAACTCACCACCTGTTATATAAGCTATTCGCACACAGGCGGTTTACTTTGGTTGGATGAGACAAGCCCTAAAGTCCCGTGTGGGATTGCCATATCCTCATGGTGAATGTCGACCCAGTGGCTATTCAAACCAGCCGTTTGGTCCATTTGGCGATTGGGTTGAGCAGGGCGGGATGTGATTTATCATTAGACTTGACATTAGGTGTTTCATCCCTGGGCATACTCTTGTAGCTTTTTGGCTACATCCTCAATGCGATCGTAATTCCCATACAATTCCCTACTTGTTTCCCAATCGCGGCCCAGCCTTCCCAAGACGGCGATTTTGACGATTTTGCCGTCGTCGTCCATTATGACTCTTCCACTTCTGTCGTCGGCCCAAGTGACTCGAATCTGTTTCGCCTCGATATCGGCGATTCCCACTTCTACAACGTCGTTTGGCATCAGATCTTCGGTATTCTTTTGATGCAGTCCCAGGCCACGTCGGAGGTCGGCGGTGGCACCCAGTCGGTTGTGGTAGCGAGAAATCTCCCTTCGCAGCGTTCTGACGAATTTATCTAGATCCTGTTGCACGGGTCCGTCGCTTTGGGTTTTAGGCGGAGGCAAGTGCCGTGCGGCTAGGCCAGGCAGCGGAATGGCGGGCGGGAGAGTGTGTCGGTGGATACGGAGGTGTTTATGACCAGGATACGGTCGATTGAGCATGACGTAGTATGGTCGCAAAAACTGACCCTTGGACATGACTTCAAATCGTAGTCCGAGTACATGGCCACCGTCGACGGCGTTGGGATCTGGATCGCGGACTTTGAAGGATGTGACAGAGCTGCATATGCGATGCAGACATTGCTGGATGTAGGCACGCTGTTTTTCGGATTCGTCGAGGAGGCTTGCGCGCGCTGAATCGGTCTTGCGGGAGATGGCAGAGGGCTTGAGGATAGTCTGGGTCGAGGCGGCAGATAGAATGGTTGATGATTCAATTTTGAGAGCTTTGCGCAGGGAGGCGGCTGAAAGTAAGGCGTGTTAGTCGAGTGTTTACGGCGACCGAATGTATTGCAGCTGACCTTGTTCCTTAAGCGTAGCAATTTCCTGGTCAAGGACGTCGCCCTCTGAGGGGGGATTTGGAGAGGACATGGCTGGAAAGGAAAAATTGGATATTAGATTGAGGCTGTCGCTGTTGTTGAACCCCTCCACCTCCTCTCTTTGAGTGTTGTGTGACGCGATGCGGTTGTTGCAATGCGCGTCGCATTTGTCACTGCTGCAACAGATAAGATAGTGGTGTGTGGCTTGCCCCTCCCAGATGATGGCTGTGCAAGGCAAGATGTGGCTGATCATTTAAGTTTTGAGGCTGGCACGTGAATAAAAGTGTGGCGACCTGCGTATTAGTCATGTCGAAATGCGGGCCCCCTGACAGGGGTGACAGACGGGCGACGAATCCGATTCAGGCAAAGTGTCTTCCAGGGAAATGGGACACGACCTCAGAACGCGCTTGTCCCTGTCGCGGGGCCTCCTGGTAGCTCGATCATCGCCCTGCGACTTCCGGTCTCTTGGCTGTATTTGTCAGGTTCAAGGCCGGATCAGGGCGCCCATTGCCCGCGTCGCCACTTGACAGCCGATGAGATAGCGCTGGGCCGAAGAGTCATCGCCATCACATCAGCATCGTGCAGCGCGGCCATCGCATTCGCTGGTTTCCTGACAAACCACCCCCAAACCGAAGTTGAGGCCACGGTAGCGGCAAGTTACACGACTACGCCGATGCGGTAGCTTCGACGCCAATCCAGATCCAGATCCGCAACGCCCCAGTTTGGTCCAGGGCCCAGGCCTCTTTGACTCGTTTCTCGAAGACACCTTTTTTCCCTTTTACTCTCTTGCTGCCTGGTCCCGGTCAACCTTGTTGTCCGACTTGATTGTCGCTTTCTTCTAGTTGTCTTCTTTCTGTGCCAGACTCCACCATCTCTTGATTTACTTTACAATACTATTCTCGCCCTCACTCTCTCCCCCTGCTATAGACTTTCGTGCCGTTGTCGCCTCATTCTACACTTGTTCTCCCACCGTTATCTTCTTCGTCGCCTTCAAGCCACCACCAGCTCTTTCGCAATCCCGAGACAAGTCTCCATATCGTCCGGCCTACCCTCCTTACGTCACCAAGACACCCCCCCGACCTCGAAAGCTGTCGCAATCTACCAATCTTTGGCGCTGACCGAGCTCGAGTCTCCCTTCGTTCGCCTTCCATACCTGCGCCGTCGCCCTTCACCCCGTCGCTTCGACATTTCCGATCCTCCCCGCCACCTATGACCGTCAGGGCCCGCCGATCTCAGAAATCCCGCCGGCCTCCCCTCGCGCTCAAAGTAGAGGATCCGAATGATACCCCAAACGGTAACGGGAAGATGAGTAACGGAGTCGAGATGCGCCGCAAGGCGCCAAATCCAGATGCCAACAACGTCAGCGCCAACTTCATGGCCAGCGAATCCTTCTCCCTGGACGATCCCGTCCCCAAGACGCCATTGCAGAACAACCATGGCTTCTTCGACCTCCCCCTACAGGACCAGCGCAACTTCCTGCTGCTGGTTCTCCTGTACTTCTTGCAGGGCATCCCCATGGGCCTGGCCACAGGCTCAGTACCGTTCCTGCTAAAAAATCACATGTCCTATAGCGAGATTGGCGTTTTCAGTCTCGCCTCGTATCCTTACTCACTAAAGCTGTTCTGGAGTCCTTTCGTGGACGCGGTTTGGAGCCCCAAGATTGGGCGACGGAAGACGTGGATTGTCCCGATTCAATTCTGTTCCGGCTTTGGCATGCTGTGGTTGGGATCGCATGTGGAGGACATGATGAACACAGCTGGCAAGCCTGGCGGAATTACGGCCTTTTCTTTCATGCTGTGGTGGTTCTTCCTCGTCCTGATGTGCGCGACCCAGGACATTGCCGTAGATGGATGGGCGCTGACGCTGTTGTCGCCCGGTAATGTGTCTTATGCCTCGACAGCCCAGACGGTGGGTTTGACTGCCGGCCATTTCATGTCATACACCGTTTTCCTCGCATTCAACGCAGCCGACTTTGCCAACAAGTGGTTCCGAACCGTTCCTTCCGACGAGGGTCTCGTGTCCCTGGGTGGATACCTGAAATTCTGGGGTTGGTCCTACATCATTGTCACGATTGGCCTGGGTATCCTCAAGCGCGAGGAGAAGTCGCACAACGAGGATGGTGTGTGGGATGTGTACCGAATTATGTGGGGGATCCTCAAGCTCAAGAACGTTCAGACCATCATCATTGTGCACCTCATTGCCAAGATTGGGTTCCAGGCCAACGATGGTGTCACCAACCTGAAGCTCCTCGACAAGGGATTTGGCAAGGACAACATGGCGCTGACTGTGCTGGTCGACTTCCCCTTTGAGATTGCGCTGGGTTACTATGCAGGCATGTGGTCGCAAAAATATACGCCGATGCGCCTTTGGTGCTGGGGTTTCATGGGACGTCTGGTGGCTGCCCTTTCAGCGCAGGTTGTGGTAGCCATTTTCCCCGCCGAGGGCGTCACATCCTGGTACCTCTTGGTCGTCATCGCTGAGCATCTCTTCTCGACATTTACAAACACAATCATGTTTGTGGCCGTTTCTGCCTTCCACGCTCGAGTGTCGGACCCCGTCATTGGCGGCACCTACATGACACTTCTGGCAACGTGAGTACATTTCTCTCTGGTCGCAAATGCATATGCTAACGAATTTACAGGGTCTGCAATTTGGGAGGAACATTCCCACGATACTTTGTCCTCCAATTGGTCGATTACTTTACCGTGGCAACCTGCAATCCGGGCAAGTCGAGCGCAACAGGTCTCAAGGGCCCTCTCGTCACCGAGGCATTTTCATGCGCCGTGCAGGCTGAGAAGGAGAGGTGTGAAAGCGGAGGAGGTACCTGCGAGATGGTTCACGATGGATACTATGCGGTCAACATTATCTGCGTGGCATTTGGATTGGTGACATTCTTGTGGTACATTAAGCCCAAGGTGCTCCACCTCCAGAGCCTGCCGCTCCGAGCATGGAGATTGTCCCCAGGAAAATAAATGGAGAACGGAATGTAAGAGGAGGAAAGCATTGGATATTTTCTTGTAATTATATCTGTCTGTACGACCAGGAAGCGAGATGGTACACATACACTGATGCATGTATCGGAAAGAGGCATCGCCTTGACGAGATAAAGAGAGCTGCGAGGTCAATAGATAAGTGACCTGTACATATATGGGCTTTGGGTTTCCCCGCAACAGTGCACCGAAATTGATCGTGTATGGAGATGTGAGCGGCCCGTTCTCAACGGATCATCGGCCGTCAGCTCGGGAGCGGGACCGCACGGGCCAAGAACCGGCGCCGCGTTAAGTAGTCACCCCGCATCCGGCTGGAGTGATAGGTGCAGATAGTTAGTAGGTAGCTAGCAATCAATCAGATCATCTTATCAGGTTCGAGAAGAAACACAGTCGCAGTGAATTGACAAACCCAACAGCAACCCGATGTAAGTTGGTATCCATTTCCTCTAAAGCCATGACCCATCCGTCCATGCGGGGTTCAAGGTGCTCCCCGCCTCCAGAAGCAAGCCTAGGCCCGAGGGAACCATGACGTGGGAGCATGTTCGTCGCCGTGTCCCCTCCCCTCAACTCCCGCAGACCCGGGTGGCAGCTGTGAATCCATCCCTCGGGTAGTCGGAGAAGGGTCCCTTTTTTGACATGAACAAAGCCGATCCCTCAAGCGAGGTACAACGTCGTTGCTTTTTTTTCCTATTGCGATGTGCCGTTCCCCGTACTATTAATTACAAGCGAAGACACCCCCCCTCCGGGATGGATACTGCTTCGTAGTTGTGAGCACAGGCGAATGGGGCCCGGCTTGCTCGAGTGATCAGGGAAGCGCCGCAAAAGCTAACAAAATGGCTCAGTCGTCTTTTCTTTCTCCTTCGTCATCTTTCCCTCTGCAGAAATCGCAACTGCCCGCGCCCGAGCCTGATCCGGCGCCGCCACGACAAGCTCACACCTCGCTTTCGCTCTCGCACAGGAGCAGCTCCGGGACCTCGTCGTCCGCGTCCGTGTCCGACGCCGGCTCAGACTCCGGCCCCGACGGATCCCTGCTCAGGACGTCCTCGGCGACCTCGCTCGACACCACCACCACTACTCTCAACATGGCTACCACGGCTGCATCCACGGCCGAGGCCCTAGCGGCCGAGGAGACGTACTTTGCGCAGAACCCGCCGCCGCGCAACCTGGAGGCGCACACGGCGCTGGCGCGGGGCTTCATCGACGCCCACGCCGCGGCGGGCCGGCGCGTGGTGCTTGTGACGTCGGGCGGCACGACGGTGCCGCTGGAGCGCCAGACGGTGCGGTACATTGACAACTTCAGCGCGGGCACCCGCGGGGCCACCAGCGCCGAGTACTTCCTCGAGGCCGGGTACGCCGTCATCTTCTTGCACCGCGAGTTCAGCCTGCTGCCGTACTCGCGGCACTACTCGCACGCGACCGACTGCTTCCTCGACTTCCTGACCGAGTCGCCGGGGGGCGACGGGGCGGTGACGGTGCGGCCCGAGGACGCGGCCCGCATGCGCGATGTGCTGCGCAAGTACCGCCGGGCTCGCGACAGCAACACGCTGCTGATGCTGCCGTTTGTCACCATTGTCGACTACCTGCACGAGCTGCGCGAGATTGCTCGCCTGATGCGGCCCCTGGGCCCTTCGGGCCTGCTGTACCTGGCCGCCGCCGTGTCCGACTTCTTCGTGCCGCCGGACCGCCTGTCGGAGCACAAGATCCAGTCGACCAACGCCGTGGAGCCCGAGCGCAAGGACGAGGAGACGTTTGACAACTTCGACTCGTCGCCCGCCGTCGCGCGCTCCAAGCGGCTCGTCATCGACCTGGACCCGCTGCCCAAGTTCCTCAAGAACGTCGTCGACAACTGGGCGCCCACGGGCATGATCGTCTCCTTCAAGCTCGAGACGGACCCGGCCATCCTCGTCAGCAAGGCCCGCTACAGCCTCGACCGCTACCAGCACCACCTCGTCATCGGCAACCTGCTGTCCACCCGCAAGTGGGAGGTTGTCTTTGTCAGCCCCGGCCGCGAGGACCGCTGGGTCCGTGTGCCCCGCGAAGGCGGATGGGGCGAGGCCGAGCTCAGGCCCCTCACGGCCGAGGAGCTGCCCCGCGACGACCCGGGCGTCGAGATTGAGAGCCTGATTATCCCCGCCGTCAAGGAGCTGCACGACCACCATGTTGCAGACTTTAACAGCAAGAAATGAAACTTGGTATCAGGAGAGGAAAGCTATTTTACTATTTGACTTTTACCTGTTGTAGCTCTCTCTTCATTTTTTTTATTAATGGGAATAAGGGGGAGGGTTCCAAGAGAGCATCGTCAGTTGCGTTAGAGCGGGGGAATATAAGATGTGAACATGACACTAGCCGTGAAAGGTGTCTACAAAAAGACAGAAAAAAACCTCAGGCAATTAAGAAGAACAAAAAAAAAGAATAGAAAAAATGCTTTACGATTCATCATTTTTCAATTATATAATTCTATCAAAAGGGGGAAAGTGGTGGCTATCCGGAAATTGACAGTTCCCTAGGAACTAGAACGTAGAATCGTAATTTCGTCAGGGGGTTAATGTACTTGGTAAGGACAAGAATACACACTCCAAGGGTGAATCGAGGCCTTATATCTTGCAGCACTCGCCACTCGTCGTCTTGCCCTTGTCCTGCGCCTCCAGTCGACAGAAGCAGGATGCCCGGATCGGAACGTCGGCCGCATCGACAGCCGTCTTAAGCGCTCCTTCAAGTTCTTCGGCTTCGGCGGTACGACCCAGCTTCTGCAAACACTCATGGGCACCATGCAGAGCCCAGACGTTGTTGCGATGTTGCAGAGCGCGGGGTAGCTCATCGCTCAAGCCCAGGTCAGCCTTGTACACGCGGAGGGCGTCCTCAATGCGACCCTGCTCTAGTAGTAGCGCTCCGTAGGCATGTCGTGTGGGCTGCATCCAACCCCAGGGCTCATCGTAGGGGAGGTTGTCCTCGCGGTCAATAGCCTTGCGCAGATGCTCAAACGCCAGGTCGTGGTTGCCCTTGCGGTACTCGAGCTCTCCGTCCAGCATTGCCTCAGCCACTCCAAGGATATCAGTGCACGTATTGTTGAAGAGGGTTCGAGACGGCTGAACCTGTTCAACGGCGCTGTGGAACAGGGTCCGCTGCTCCTCGGCCTCCTTAACCCGGCCCGTGGCGGCAAAGGCGACACCCTTGGCATAGTGTAAGATAGCCGTCGTCATCGAGTACAGTGCCGGGTCTTCGGGGAACTCGAGTTCGACAAGCTCATCCCAGCGGCCGAAGCGGATGAGCACGTGGGCGCGGAGCGTTAAGAAGGCCTCGAGCCAGTCAGCCATGGGCGGGGACTCGATCTCAAGCAACTCTTTGGGCATCGAATTCTCTAGCCTTTCGGTTGTCTGCAGAGCAACCTTGAGTTTGCCGGCGAACATGGCGGCATAGACGCGGAAGTGGTAGTTGTGCGAGCGGTACAAGGTGTAGAAGTTGGAGGCCCCTGCGTTAGCCAGAAACTTCTCGTCGGCAGCGCTCGCCCAGGCGTTGGAATCCATGGCCTGCTGGTACTGGCCACAGAGCACATCGAGATGGCTCGGCATGTGGTGCAAGTGGCCGCCGTCGAGGACGAGATCACGCAGATGGTTGGCCACGGGCAGCGCCGACTCGGGCGACGGCGACATCTCCATGAGGTGGATGTACATGTGCAGTAGGCCCGGGTGCTGCAGCGCACCGTCGAGTGTGAGTCCGTGGTCGATGACCTCCTTGATCCTGACTGTGTGCGCCTCTTCCTTGGGCTGGCCCGTCTTAAGGTCCCACAGCTGCCACGGCGTCAGGTTCATCAGTGCATCCGCATAGATGGTGATGACGTCGAGGTCGTCCGGGAACTGCTCATAGACGGCTGCCATCTCCTTGGCGAACCCTTCATTCCAGGTCTCGCAGTTGAGGGCCGGTTCTTCCTGCGGATACCTGGCTTGGATAGCCTTGATCAGGCCCTGCTCGACGGGCGTGACGGTGTCGACGATGGCGAGCGCAGCCTGTGCGGCGTGGTAGCCCTTGCTGACGGCGGCGGCGAGGTCCTTTTCGTCAAAGAAGCTCCACTGCTTGTTGTAGTTGGGGCCAACCGAGTATGCCACGCCCCAGTGAGCCATGGCGCAGTTCGCATCGGCGGCTATGGCGCGCTCAAAGCACACGACCGACTCCTCGTGGTTGAAGGCGTACGCCCAGATCAGGCCGCGGTCGAACCAGATCTGGCCCAGCGGGTTGCCTGTTGTCACGGGCCGCTCGTACGAGCCGAGATCGTACTCGTACACGTCGTCCTCGGAGATCTCATGCATCTTGAATCTGTGTGCGCGCACTGCCGAGCACTTGTTTGTCTTACAAGCATGCACCACTCGCTTCGCACGTTGGAACCATTTAAGCCGTGCTAGCTTCCAAGGCGGGGGCGGGGGAGTTGGGACCCGACCCGTGGATCCGAAAGTCCTGGCCTCATTGACGAATCGCAGCACATGAAACTTGGACAGTGTAATTGCAATCAACCCATCATCATCATCTTGCACCTTGATATTTTTATTTTTATTATTAAACTTATAATGATTAAAATAAACAATCTACATGTATAATTTCTGTAAAGTCAATATCTAGTCGAACTCGGAACACTCACTTTGACCCTAAACATGCATGTATCCCTTTTGAAGTACTCCTCCGTAATCCAGTCATTTTGCAGTCCGCTGTCGTGATATCTTGGGTCGCATTCCGATTCTATGTCGTCATCAGTCATTCAAAGAGCTGCATTCCAGCTCTTCCAGCCTAGCAGAGAAACCTTGGCCATAAAGAGGGCCGCAATGGATCCAGCATAGATGGTCCCAGTCATGATAATCAGTCCCCAGTAAGATCCGTTGTTGAATTGGATAACGCTTCCAGCGATGGGGACTCCGGTCAGGCAGGCAAATGACACCAATGTGTAGGTGGTGGCGTAGTAGCGTCCATACTCTTGCGTCTTACAAAGCTTGCCGATGCAAACCGGCGCAATGGAAATGCTTGTGCCGCTGGCAAACCCGAAGAGCAAAGCAAACACAAGGACACCGGCCGTGGTATGGCCCAAAGGCAGCCAGACACAGAGGCACACAACGCATGATAGCAGTACGGCGAGGATGCTAACGTTGTATGGGCCAATGACATCGGCGTAGTATCCGGGCAAGATTCGTCCGATGACGGATGCAGCGTTCAGGATAGGGATCAAGTCGTACGAGAATTTTTGGGCGAAACCCTGGTGAAGGGCATACGTCGAGATGTAGGTGAGAGGAATAAATAGAGAAAACTCGAGCAGGAAAATGCCAATGGCAGTGAAGAGAAAAGGGAGGTTCTTGAAGATCCGAAAGTCGGGGTGTGCGGTAGCATTCTTGGCCGGCGGCAGACGGGATCGGATCAGGCAGATTCCGATTGCGCTGCAGAGCAGACAAATGAGGGCAAGCACGCGGGTAGCCCACCCGTAGCCAATCTTTTCAATGAGAGAGGTCAGCATCAAGGGATAAATGATGCCGCCCAGACCGCCAGCTGTGGAAGCAACCCCGGTGGCGAAACCTCGACGGGCCTTGAAGAAATGGCCCACGGCGGCGATGGAAGGAGTGAAGAGCAGAGAGGACCCGAAGCCGCAGAGTATGCCAAAGGCAATAATAAAGTGCCACAATTCTGTAAACAATTAGCATTCGTAATCAGAGCGTATTTCTCTCTCTCTTTTTTAACGTGTCAGGGTAAAGGGGAACCTACTGGTACAAAAACTCATCATGATCATGCCGCCAACGGTAAACACACACCCGGCAACGACGAGCCACCTGGGTCCATATTTGTCGAATACGGGTCCAATGTAGACGCCGCAAAAGAAAGCGATAAAGGTGTAGATGGAAAAGATCCAACCCACGGTGCTCTCGCTGTATTCACTGAGCTGGTGATCAAGGACGTAGGCCTGAAAAGTACCGATGGTGTTCATTAGTCCCAGCGAAGCAAAGAGCGAGAACCACGAACCAGCGACCACGGACCACGCTTTGAAGCCGCCCTCGGGATACGTCGCCTCGTATGACGCTGTTGAGACCACGGTTGGGCGCTTTTCGAGGTCGGAGCCTTCGTTCGTGGATGATGGACCTTCCGGGTCGACGATGTGTGTCACGTAATCAACCGAGGAGTCGTCAAAGGGCTCATCGCCATCGTGCAAGGCGCGAGAGTTGACTTGGTGAACATCCATAGCAAATAAATAAGTCGTATAACACCTTTGTCGAAGGAATAGATGAGTAGAATCAAGCTGTTGGCTTCGTGAAGAGCGCAAAAGCCAGACCGATCAGATTCTTTCCTCCCTCTTTATTCTTAATTTTTCCTCTTCTGTCTACACCACCTCCACTACCAAATCGGATATGGGGCAGCACCCTCCCCCCCTCCCCTCTTTCCCCTCGGAGTCATAGCAAGACGCAACGTCGGAGACGCATGCGGTTGGAGTTTCGGCGCCGGTCAAGATGAGGCCCCAAGGGCCCATGGGCCAAAGCGGCCGCGGGAAGAGGTAATAGAAATTCATGATTTGTCGATCACATCTGCGGAGACAGGGTACACCGAGTTTCCGATCTGTTGGGTCAGGATTTTTTTTCCCCAAGCGGGTTGGAAAGAGACTCCGAAAGAGTATGTAACCGCGACCAAGGGGGGGTGGGAGTTTGTCAGTGCAACCACACCTTGAGCTCTGGCTCCTTTTTTTTTCTTTCCCATTACAATGGGCCAAGACCAGTACTAATTTGTCCAAGTGCTGTTGCAAGTGCAGCAATTCCGTATTCCCGCGGCTTGCGGGAGCTAACGTGGTTCCTGTTCGTTTGGGAAGATGGGGTCACATGAGCTCGGAGTTGGTTGTGGGCGAACTTGTAGCATGTATACAGTATGGTCGACTCTTGGCTTTTTTTTCTCCCCCCGGTTTGTCATGTGTCATAGATTTCGGCTAAGTCCCACTACCTCAATGATGCAATACCCAAACCTACGTACGTTGAACGCCCCCATTGCTTTAGTTGTTGTCCAGTTGCAACGTGCAAAGCATAACTTGACGCACTTACACGCTCCAACACTCGAGTTTGCGCATCAAACAATCATATTCCGCCGTCAGAAATGCACTGTCAAAGTCAATTATGATTTACGGCCAGCATTAATTCCTTAGCGGCCCCTTGACTAACCCCAATTATTCACGTCTCCACAACTTTCAACCCTCCTCGTCGTCTACGTCCTCCATGGTCACGTTCCGGGATGGACCAGCCTCCGTAGCGGCCTCTTGGTGCGCTCCGCTATCGCCTTGACCCTCGCCGCTACCATCCCCTCGCTTTAGGTACCCTTCCTTTTCCAGTCGATCGGCCTCCTCTGGCTCCATCAGCCCGCCCTGCCCCTTGCCCTTGTCCATCTTCATCTTGACAGCTGTTGGCATAAAGGCCGACACGGCCTCTTGGCGAAGATCTCGCACAACGGGCTTCGCCTCGTAAACCGTCTTGGATTCGACAACAGGTGCGTCCTTCTTGGGTGCCTTGCCCGCCTCACCGTCCTGTTGCGATTGCCTTGCCGCATTCTCTGCCTCCCGTCGTGCTCGTCGGTCTGCGTACCACTTGTCCATCACCTCCTTGGGAATCGGCGGCGGTGTATCTCGGGGCATTGGGATTTTCTTGACATCGTCGGGCACTTCTTCGTCGCTTGTTGTCGGGTCGTTGGATCCTCTTCTCCTCTTGCCCAGCACGCCGGAGCCCTCGCGATCTCGGTTCCAGCCCCGTCCAAATGCAGGCGCCTTGTCGCCCAACGTGTCTCTTGCCTTCTTCACCTGCTTAAGCTCCCTTTCTAGCCCCTCTAATGTTTGCTCCTCGTGCTTTGTGAGTTTTCCACCGCTTGTTGTCACCGCCTTGAGGTCGTCAATCTGTTTTTGGATTCGTTCAGGATTCTTTCGTGCCAATTTTTCATTTCTTCGTCCCTGCAGCTCTGCTCTGTCTGAAATCGCATGTTAGTAATCGCATACATACTTGATACCGTATTCGCATACTCTTTTTAATTTCTTTAGCCTTGTCAGCTTTGCGCTGGGCTTGGACGGGATTGTAGTTTCGTTCCTTGGCCATTTTGCCGGGGTCGCGAGGCGTCGCACAGCCTTATCTCTCTGTCGCAGATGTTTTCGCCGCGCCGAGTCGTTTGTATATCGCGAAGCACGGGTCCTTTGGGGCGTAGAAGTGGATTGCGGCGCGTTATGCGGTGTTGGAGCATGGAAGTGAAGGCTATTCTGCTGTCCATCGCAACTCGTGGGGCACTTCTCATGATGGGAGCTCGGATCAATTTGCTGACTAACCTAACAAAGCCAATCATCCGCCCTGGAGCTAACTCTCCACCACCGTACCTGTGGCTGTCTCCCCAAGTTTCCTATTGGGACTCTGGTTTGCCAACATGTGCACTTTGATCTCATTTTGTGAGACAGAGGCTTGCATTGATTGGATCGAAATTCTTGGCTCACATGAGCGATCTTCCAAGTCATGTTTCAGATTTCTGTGTGCTCATCAAACTTAATCAGAGGGGCCAGAACATCAGCCTCTGCGTCGTGTGTAATTCATGATATGCTATGTAACAAAAAGATTCCCGTTATTAAAAATGGCCAGCGAATGTATCCTGTTGTTGTTTTCCGGGGTCCTGTACTATCCCCTAACATATGAGACGTTCAGTCGCAAAAGAAAGTCCTAGCCCAGCTCTGCGCAGAGGGTCGCCCAGCAACTTCTCTAGCCGCCGAAGCTCTCGCTCCAGCTCCGCCTTGTCGCTGCACTTGCGCGTCGTCTCAAAGTCGATGACGACGGCGTGCCCGTTCCGTATGAGAAAATTATGCTTGTTCATGTCGCCGTGCTTGATGCCCGAGAAATGTAGCTTCCTCAGCATGTGTCGGCAGACGGTCAGGTCTCTTGGCTCCGACGTCCTGGAGCTCTCAATGTACTCCATGATGAAGCCTATCACGCGGCCCGCCTCCGTGACGTGACCTAGAAACTCGGGCGCGATCCTCTTGCCCTGGATCCACTGGTACGCCCGCGTCTCTGCCTCCAGGTAGGGAATCTGCCACGGGAAGGCGGCAAACTTGATGACGACGGGCTTGTCGAATAGGGGGTGGGCGACAATGTGGATGTTTTGGCGTATCTGGTGGAGGGTGTTAAACTCCAGGTGGTCGATGAAATTAGGATGCCAGGCGCCCTTGACGCCGGGCAGAGTGCTTTTCGTCACCCAGGAAAATAAGAGGTCCTCGGTGAAGATGTCCTTGGAGACGTACCCCTCGTTCCAGTCGCCGGAGGGGAAGGCCGGGAAGCGATGGGTGGGAACCGGGTCAAAGAGCAGCGCCTCCTTGCCCAAGAGACCCGGGCCGACGGCAACATATTTAACGTCTTTGCCGTCGACCAGGAACCGGTACTCGCTTTCGTGCTCGTCCTTGTAGTCGACCAGTAGTTGCAGGAGCTGGATGTTGTGCCTCTCATGCGTCATGGCAATTGGCCGAGGCGGCGCCCAGGATGCTGGCTGGGCGGCGTCCTGGTGAGTGAAAGGGGCTGGTGGTTGCTGTGCAGGTTGGGCAATGCTGCGCGTGTCTCCTTTCTCTCCTTCTTCTTAATTTTCTTCTTCTTCTCCCGAGTTAAATCTCTCGGGGTCAATTGCTAGGTGACGCATCAGCACACAAAATTGCCCATATTTATCTGGAAAACGGGGGGGGGGCCTGAGTCGCCTTCGACGCAAAAAACGGTGAGGCCAGCTTGAGGCGACTTAGGCGAGTGAGGCGGGTGAGGCACGGCTACCTACCAGCGGTCAGATCAACAGAGGGCACGAGAGCGTATGAAACAATCGAGGGCATGCAGGAACGCGAACGAACTCCAGGATCCCCAGGCGACGAAGTCTCCTAATTATCGTTTCCCAGGCCTTCGGGTTAACCCAGACGAGCCCAACTTGCATTCCACCGCGGTGGGGTTGCTGGACAGCGCACAGCGTTATTGTGGCGTATGAGAGTCGCCGCTGCGCTGGCCGAGTCGCCGCTTTTCGCTTAGGCCGCCTGCCGGGCCCCAAATGCCGCCTGCAATATGGCCTTTGTCCTTGTGTGATACGCTGCGAGCCCGGGTCGTGCCACTTTAGCCCAAAGGTAGCACATGTTTGCATTGCGCTGCCCGGTCATCCGCTGACCCCAACATGCTGCAGCTTCTTGATCTGGTGGGGTGAGAGGAAGTGGTTACATTGCGTCAGATGCACGACTTGAGGCCCCCGGCTTTAGAAAATAACCCGGATAATTTAAAATGATAACGATATTAAATCAGTGAAAGTTAAATGAAAATCCAATTTGACATTATTGACCCCGCAGATCTATCATTGGTTCTAAACAACATCTAATCACATTATAGGACCTCCAGCCGGCGGCTAACCTGTCCACGTGAGACAGTGATGTGATAGCTGCAATGATTGGAAGTTGTTACCCCGTTGCTGCACGTTCATTCACAATTATGGCTGAATCACAATGTTTCTATACATAGCCGCTAATCTTCTTTCAATACAAACTTGATAATAATAATAAAATTTTAATAGTAAAAATAAAACCTCTTTTGTAGAATATTATTCACTTCCTATTTTACAGGGGAGTTAGCGGGCACCTCCCTTCAGCAATGCCCGAGCACGCCCCACCAGCCAGAAGTATGCAGCATATACTTAAGTAGCAAAGTAATAGGACAATGTACAACAAAACAATATCGAGCAAGTGAGCCAGTTTCTGTACAACTACCTAATAAAATAAACACTAAATTAATTCTTAATTCATTTTTTTTCTCTAATACATTAGGCGGTTTGAGATAATAAATTAATTTTGCGACGGCGCATGCGCCCTAATGTCTTACATAAGGAAATAAAAGGGCCTTTCAAGATAGTAATGGGATAGTGATGGGATAGTTTCAATGTTAGCCCTAAGGAGACAGAGCGGAAGATCGGAACCAAATATATGAGATATTATGCATTAATGAATGAAGGAAATTATTACACCAGATATCGCGGCTAATGCAATAAAATGAGTTGGCGGGCACCTTCCTTCAGCAATGCCCGAGCATGCCCCACCAGCCAGAAGCATGCAGTATATGCTTAAGTGGCAAAGTAATAGGATAATGTACAATAAAACAATATCGAGCAAGTGAGCCAATTTCTGTATAACTACCCAATAAAATAAACACTGAATTAATTCTTGATTTATTTTTTTTCTCTAATACATCGGGCGGTTCAAGATAATGAATTGATTTTACAACGGCGCATGCGCCCCAATGTCTTACATAAGGAAATAAAAGGGCCTTTTAAGATAGTAATGGGATAATAATAGGATAGCTTTAATATTAGCCCCAAGGAAACAGAACAGAAGATCGGAACCAAATATATAAGATATCATGCATTAATAAATGAAGGAAATTATTACACCAGATATCGCGGCTAATGCAATGAAATGAGTTGGCGGATCAGCCGAATAAAAAAAAGCGCTGATGGGCTAGGTAGTGAGTGGCCCAAGTCGTCCTTGCAGAGCCCATTTTTAGACGGCCAAGATTCCACTAGGATTAGGCGATGGTTTCAGCAAAGCTCTATGTCTAAGCCCGCCACACGATATCATCCAGAGACGTTCCTCCCGTTGATGAAGCCTTAGAGTTCTTTATTCTCATCACATCATGTCGCTAATGTTAAACTATGGTTTGAGCTAATAATAGTTTGCGCGGATCAGCGGTGAAACGAATGGCGTACATCTGCGCAAACAGATGAGAAACCGGGGAGGACGCCGCCAACCGTCAGCTCAACCTCCTCCTTTCACACACAAATAAAATGTGTTACCCGCTTATCACATCCTTGGTCAGCCGCCATAATGACCCGGAAATTTCTTCTGCATTTTTCGGCGCATTTGCCTATCGAGAACGAACTTCTCCAGCCCCGTCCTCGCAGGCCAAAGCAGGCTTCTCTTCTCGACTACTCGGGTGACGAAATCTGCTCCAAAGCCATCTTTTTTTTTCTTAGCTTCTTAACGTAGGAGAGGCCCGCAAGTTATACTATAGATCATTAATACCGTTCTGGTTCCTAAGTGTACACCATTGTCGACAAAAAGTCGAGCAAACTCAGCGCCCGATTTGGGCCAGGCCTCGAAAATGGATTCACGCCTTTCGAGCCCTGCGCCAATATTCTCTGCTTCAAATGCGAACGTGCCCGTGAGAAAATTGCGTTTCCCCTTGATTTCTGACACGCCCGAGCAAACCAACGTCTCTGGGCATCCTGGCGCGCCCGATTCTTCGAATAAGGAAAACAGGGGTGGCCCAATATACCATACTCTGAACCTGAAAACCAGTAATATCCATATCTCGTACTTTTATTCTCCGATTCATGGGATACCAACTCATGTCCAATACATTGACAAATTCGGTTATGCAGACCAGAAATGCCCTATGGCTTTGGAGCAGATCAAGTATGACGAGGAGTTCTGCCACTTCATGAGCTCCCTTGGTGAGTCGGGTTTCTAGTGTCGTCTCAATAATAATATATTCAAGGTGCACCCGGAAAGCGACGTGCTCAATTATGCCCTAGAGACAATAATGCGACGACAAAACGTGACCCTAGTTCGGCCTGGTCACGTCAAAATCTGCACCCCCCAGGTTAGATGTCTGTGCAGGTACTAAATTGAAACCTCATTCCCGAACCACATGATCAAAGTCAGCTCAACGCCAGCTAGCAGCGCAAACTTAGTATACTCATTCCTTGTCGCCGAGCAAAAGGGGGATAAATCCGGCGTGTATGGCGCCTCAAATCGATGCTTTGGCGGTTTTTTCTTCATTCTGAGTCACCAGATGATTGGTAAACCACAGCACCACCGTGTTGCCAGCATGCGATGATGTATGGCGAAAAACCTGGAGGCGACAATACAGTTTATTACAACTGCTATCGAAGTGGCTATTACGGTAGCATTATAGTTATTAAGGTCATTTACCGTCTCATGCAGTAGGGAAGAGCAAATTAACTGGCCATCCGCCTGGTGTTTTTATTTACAGGACCTTGATCGTCAATCTTGGGATAGGCAACACTACCTGGCCTTGTTGACCTATCAGCAGCTCCCATCAATCTCATCCATAACCTTTCAAATTTTATATTACCGTTTCCACTGCCACTACCACTACCATTGGCTTCTTCTATCCGGTTTTCGCCACCAGGATGAGCTTTGATGCCTTGCTGCCGGAATACGTACATAACACGGGCTGGTATTTGGAGTGCTGGGTGCCACCCGGATTGTGGCCCTTGTTTGCAGAAAGGCAAGTAAAAGTAGCGGTTAACTTGCTTTGTGTGCTTCTTTTTTTTCACGTTTGCTTTCCTAGCTTTATGTAGTTCGGTGCATGGTTGATCTGTGCCGCGCAAAAATAAAGTACAAAGATTTTGGTTGATTGCATGATGGCTAGACTATATCACTTTAGGAGCTTAACACGATTATTTATTTATTATTTTGTTGTACAGACATCATATATTCCCTAGACTATCTAGTTTATATTTTTTACAGCTCCCTAAACTCCACTGTATCAATCCAACAATTCCCTGAATCGAAATCATTTGCATATACAACGTTCACACCAATCCACCCATCACTATTGATTTGTGCTTCTGTAAATCTGCAGACAGTGGAATAAGTCTGCCAACTGTCCATCACAGGAGTGTCTATACCGATTGTTTTGTATCCGATGAATGTTGGCCCATTGTATAAACAGTATAACTCCATGTTTACGCACACCGGGCGAGGGGGAGAACCAGCGTTTGGCACAAAAGATCGCACTCCGAAATAGTAATCAGTGTCAGGCTTCATGGAAGTCTTGTCCAGAACCTGACGTATCAGATGTTGATCACCATCACCACTCATTTCGACCTTGAGAGAACCTATGCCATCGTCGTGAAAAGATGAATCAATATTTCTGTCGGCTATAAATAGCCAAGGGCTAGTCGTTGGTGGCGTCGTATCGAATCCACCATTGGCAAGGAACGTAGGGGCTGGGTTAGAGGTGGTTACGGTGGTCACCTCGGTGGTCGCGACGGCTTCAGCTGTAGTTTCGCTTGATACGACAGGGATGGCTGTGGATACGGATACAGGTTCATCCGCAGATGTAGTCGATGGAGGAATCGGAATCATCGACGAGCTGTCAGTTGTTTCCGTGGTAGGAATTGTTTCTGTGGGAATTGTTTCAGTTGTGGAAGTTGATATTTCTGTCGAGGCTGACGATAGTGTTGGAAGCGTTGATGAACCATCGGTGGCCGATGAACTCTCGCTAGTTGATGTGAAGCTAGCTACTTCGGATAAGGTAGGCAATAGCGTCGAAAGTATCGAGGAGCCATCAACCGTCTCCGTTATCGAAATGATAGTCGTAGCATCAGTTGCGATGTCAAGGGTTGTAGATGAAGTCGAATGAGTAATTGGAGTTGCATCACTTGTCGGGAGCCGAGTGTCATAATCGGCTGTGCTCAGCGATATCAAGGATAACGAGGAATGCAGTCTGCACAAAGCGGCACCAGAGCCACGGGCTAGAAGCCCGAGGCCGACAATGCTGATGCCAACAATCCGAGCACACATCACGACAAAAAGCTTGAGACGCAATGCCCAATTGAAGAAATTAGAGGTAGCTTGCCGACCTTTTAACTCGTCACTGGCCATCTCACGCTTAGCATGGTGGAAATGAGACTGCGAGATCTATCCACCTTTGTTGGCTTGGCATTGAGTTTTATGGACCTTTTAGCACCAGCCTAACGCGATTGGGGTCCCAAAAACCAATAGTGAGTGCTGGGCGAAGCATCTAGTGATTCTAGCTGAACGCCTCTCGGATGATGGTCAACTACATTTGTCCCAAAAAAAAATCGATCTGGAGCAACCCCTGAAAACTAACCGCAGGTCTCGGGGGTTGGGCGCTATGTCCTTGCGCCATACCTTGAACCTGACTCATTTCGTCCTCAGATATGGCTATTGCTCGACCATGCAACGAATGCTACTCGAAAGGCTATACTAGCTCGATGTCGCATGGTTCCATAAACCACTCTATGACCAGTGTTGGGAGCATCTAGGTTGGCAGAAGAATTACCTCTTGTCCGTGGGCAATCTATTCAGCGTATTACATAGCGAAATTTCCACAACTACGTCGACGCAAAGGCTAACAGAAGTGCCATTGGAAGTCGCCATTCGCCGATCGGCCTACTTAAGAAAACACCATAAACATCTTTGGTCTACATTACGCTCTCTCTATCTCCATGAGCTAGCTTCCATGGTTTCAATTCGGCCCCGATAGAAGGCAGTGCGGCTTTCAGAAGCAGCAGCGGAGTGTACTCCTACAAAAGTTACCACCTATTACTCGTATACGGCAAACACAATGCTTCTCCGTTGGGAATCCCGTGTCACTACCGCATCTGAACTATTGCGTGTGCTATCAATCTAATTTCCCGGATTGAATGGGCCATGTGTGGCTTGTATCGCCTCGGCATTGTCTTTTTGTTAACCTTTTCAAAAATGGCGATCCAATGCCGCTTCCTCTCAATTAACAAGCACTGCAAGGGTCTGTTTACTGTCATGTAGCCGTATTGCAAGTATCCATAATCTGAAAACATCAACGACCATATCAAAGGGGGACGCTATGATCATAATCGGGATGTCTCTCTTGTCGATTACCGGTACTAGTGGGCCGAGTGTGCAAGAAAGGAATGGGTAGGAATATCAAGAGCAAAGAATCGAGTCGCTGGATAACGGGTGTGTAGCATATTTTCTCAATTCTTATCCCCTACCCTACAATGAATTACCCTGTATTTTCAAGTTCTGCGCCATGACAGAACGCATCAAGCCGGAGTGCAAGTGGCTTGGTTTGGGTGTAAACACCGTAAGCTCAGAGTGTGTAAATTTAGACTGCAAGATACAAAGATATCTTCCCAATGACCTATCTTTGAAAAAGATTTCTTACAAGGTCATGGTAGGAAGACATATCGCAGCTGAATACTGCGCCGATGCAAATGAAAGCGGCACAGCCTTTTGCCCGTTCGTTTCATCCTTTCTTATCAACTTATCAACTCCGTTGCTGATAACCTAATTCGAGACTAATACGACTTGATCAAACACTGCAATCTCCCACGGAATAATTCCCTGTTCCTTTGCTTTGATTAATCGTGCTCGCATACTCCGGGCTGGGCGAGCTAATCTTCCACTAATAATATCTCTACATGGCCTTTTTGCCCAAGGAAAGGAAGATTACTACTCAAGTATTTACTGGCTATCGTCTTTGATGTTACTCTTAAGCTTAAGATTAACCATTTTTATCTTATTATGATAAATGCTTGGTCATACTGGAGGCATCTCGCTGTGGGAGCTTCCCAAATCCTCGAGAATCAAGGCCGGATTTAATGTGATATGAGTGCAGAGTGTTGAATCCAGTGCAAAGTACATTGAAACAAAGCATGATACAACGAGGACAGTCTCTCCAATTTTTCCTATGATTCCGTAATATGTGAAATTCAATCAAAACCAGCTAGAATCTTCCTCCTAAGTTGTGAATCTCACAGAGCTGGGCAAGTCTCTTGCCAGATGCAAACAGTATAATTCGTTCTTATCGAAGAATATTCCATGTGCTCAGATAGGACATTGTGTCCGATATTTGGTCATTTATCAAGCATTGCACAAATATCATTCAATTTCTGAGATATATTGCAGAAAACGACTAGAACCTCGGGGGAAACCCATGGCGGAAGCTGGGACCAAACTAGAAAAACTCTAATAAACAACGGTAGCATTGGGCAAAGACCGGGTCAAATATCAAAATAGATGGCATTTAATACCCAACTAATTAACCAAAATCATATGTACGTCAGTGTCGGTTCATGGTTTATCCTGAAATTCATATCACGTTGTCTCCCATACTGTACCGGCTGCCGGCCCAGCAGTCCCGTGCCCTGCTGCTGCCCACACCGATCCTCTCGGCCGATGACGTCGGTTCCAGCTGGCTCCCTTCTGCCTTGAAAACGGGCACAAAGTATCGTCGGGTCTGGCCTCGCTGGCTCTCGTCGTCATCGTCGGCGGCAGGCGGCGGTGTCGGTTGTTGTGGGGGTGCGGGCAGCGGGGGTAGGGATCGTTGGGGGATTGGCGGTGTCGGGTATTTCTGCGGTTCTGGCGGGTGCATCGTGTCGCGGAGTAGCGTCCGGCCCAGAGAGCTTAATGACGATGAGGTCGAATTGGGCCGCGGCAACGACGCTTGCGACATGGCGGCCGCCGCCTTCTGCCCGGCTTCCCAGCAAGGTGGTTCCTGCTCCTCGGAGGGAGCTGCTCGCGGTGCTGCGGTTGGTGGAAGGGCGCTCGTCGGCGGGAGAGGTGTCGAGGGCCGTCTGCTGCTTGTGTCGTTGAACCTGAACCCGAGAGTATTAGCTGCCTTTGCGGGTATAGGGCCCATGTTAGTTGCTGCATGGCCCATTGCTGGGGTAGTGGTGAGGTCTCCGAACGATAGATCCGACTCCACAGAGCTGGTGTCGTCATTCCGGGAGACCGCGCGCTTCAGAGCCTCTCCTCGTTGGCTCAACGTAGCACTAATACTTGACAACCGGTCTTTGAGGCTCTGTTTCCTCTGCTCGGGGGTCCTGGTCGAGGCTCGGCTTGGCCGTGTACCTACGGGTCGTTGTCGCTGTCGGGACAGCAGATACTCTTTGCGAATTTTGAAGCACATGAATATGACGAGACCGAAAACGACACCGGCAGCAATCGTCCCTCCCACAATAGCTCCTGTGTGATTTGTTCCTGCAGCGCTGTCGTTGGAGCGTACAACGTGGGTGTGTGGTGTTTTGTTCGAAACGGGTACGGCCTGGCTTCCTCGGGTGCTTCGGCCTGCCAAGAATTTGGTTTTTGCCTCTCTGCAAGGTTCGTATCCGATATATACTGGTCTGGCATACGTCAAGTCCAAAGCCAAGATGCTCATGAGACAAAGCGTGAGGGCGTTTAGGGACCGGGTTGGCCACAGAATGTTCAATCGTTCGACGTGCATGGTTCGGTGGGGAGTCGTGACAACATAAAAGGTTTATCATGAATTCATGAAACCAAGGTTAGACATAGTATATAAAGAACATGAAGCTTGCCTTGAAGCACTGCTACGTGCAAGGCGATCAAGTCCCGAAGCAGCATCGATTCAGTCTCCTCGACAAAGAGCCGAGGCCGAAAAGGCTGCTTCTACAGAGTCACAACCCCATTGCCACGGCATTCCCTTCCTTTCATGTCTGCCAGCAGGCCATCAAAGAATGATCCTTTCACCTTCTTGTCCCATCACACCATATTCCTCTCGGTTCGGGTTCGACGAATCGCGGCTGTGTGGTTAAAAATTTTCGATTGTCTGTCGTGTAGCATAGAACAAAGCCGGTGTGGTCCGATGGTTGGCAAGCCAAAGGCGTATCATGACGATGCGGACACAGTGAAGACTGCGTTTGTTTGTCTAGGTCACTGGACCCATTCGAATTTTTGCGGAAAAAAATCTCTTTGTGCGAGATGGCTTCTCGCACACGACCAACTGTCAAATCCGGGGAATAGAGGCTGGGGGGGAAAACTAGCACATTTTATGTATGGTAGCACGAGCACGACATTGGGCTGCGCCCGCAGCTTTTTGGGAGATAAGCTGAGATACTGTACAAAATTTTTCACTGATACGGGGTTTTTCTTTTTCAATCCGTGTCAAAATGCATTGCGTGTGGTGCAACAGACGGTCGACGGGAACTGATAAAGAACAAGCGGTATCGCCAAGGCGCTTTGATGATTGGGAGAAGCGGGCTGGTATCTAATCTCCATCCCTTGACGCCTCGAAGAGACGGAACCAGCTGCCAAATTGGATGCGTCTGGAAGCAAAAGCTTGTCTCAGAGATGTGCAGCATGATAAGGATCTGACTCTGTCCGGGAGGTGTATAAAGCAACCTATTGTCCGCTTGCCTATTGTATGCATCGACTTGGAGTTTTCAGAGCCGCAACCAAAATACCATGCGCCCCCAGCCAGCAACCGTTGGTTTCGCCTCGTCCGAGTCCAGGCCCGGCCCGACTTCGTTCTCCGCCGGAGCGAAACGAGGCCGCCGTTGACCATCTCTCTCCCAGAATGGCACTGGCCGGATCCAAGGACCCTTCGGGATCCGGCTTGGGCATCGCAGCCAACATTTGATTTTCCTCGTCCCCAGTGAGGCTCGGCGCATTTGGAATTACCCATGTCGCCGCTGGCACAGGTCGCCGCACCCCTCTTTCGATGATGCTGCCCTTGCTCGTCGATCGCATCCCGGTCACACCTGCGTGGAGGATTACAGTGCATATCGACAAAACGAGACCGAAAGCCCTTGTTCCGGGTGTGCCCTTCCGCGTCCAGACCCCAGAAACCACCCCCACGTCCTGCTGCGAAGACGCGGTTGATAACATTCTCTCTTATCGCACCATTGTCAGTCGTCGCGACCCTTTACATTTGCTGTGCGTTTTTCATTGCATCTATAAGACATATGTGTATGCACTACGCATCCCTGGCAGCAACGCTTTTCTCACTGGGCGAGCGCAACGTCGGCGGCGAAGCTCGATATTCAGAAACGGCACCGTCTCCTGCGCAGTCTTGGCAGTCGGGCGCTCGCCAGCCCCGGGCCTATGGGCCCTCGTGCCTAATTGACCGAGGCTAGCTGGACGGAGACTGCCATGATGGGAGGCGGCAAACCACCGTTCCAAAAAACGGGCCACGGGCATAAGCCGGAGCTTCTGAGTAAAGCCATCTCGTCAAAAAACCTCAAGGCTGAAGGGTCCTGACGCGGTGCTAGCTGAGCAATACACGTACTCCGGGCATCGCTGCGGGTCCTCTTGCGGCCGCTGAGTGACCCGCGCCGAGATCTGATCCGTCCCATCACCGCGCAATATCCAGTGTGTGACTGTGGACATGACATATTAATATCTGTCTGTATCAATGAGCCCACACCGCTTCGGTGGGGCCGCTGCTCGCAGTGCCGGTGCACCATTCGCTCTAGCCCATGAGCTGCAGGCCCTCGCATTGCCCATCCTGGACAAAGGCGCACCAGGTCCCTCACAACCTCTCACGATCCGAGCACCGACATTGTTAAATGTGACAGTTCCCTGGCATCCACCGTGGTGATTCGCTCCCCGGCCCGATGCCCACTGCGTTGAATGTGCGCAGCAACCCAACTAAGCATCTTAGCCAGTATGCACACATCGCGGGTCTCGTGTGGGGAGCACATCATGCAGTTCAGTCCCAACATGGCCGGGCTTTATTCCGCCGGGGATTCATCTCCGAGTTGCGGATGGAGACCAGAATCTCTGGAAGAGGCGCGTTGCATACTTCAAACGCTACCCTGGTCTAGCTGGCGAGATCTCTCGTCGCGCAGGTACCGCGAGGAAGGTTTGCTGCTTGTTGAGACTGTGTGGTTGGTGGTCTCTTACTTGACGCTCCTGGGCCGACAAGAATTGAACCTTGTGCGATTGGCGCTAGCCCAGCGGCCCAGGTAACTAGCTGTAAATAGGGTTCAGTAAGTAGCATTTCGCACCTGCGTGGAAGTTTGAGGCGGCAGTAGAAGCCGCCAAAGAACCATCTCGCACTCAATCTCAGATGCCAGCGTTGGATTTGTATTCAACGGGTCCAGCCGGGTCTGCCTGGCTGGTCAGCATGGGTTCCTACTGAGCTCAATGTGGAAGCGGGCTGGGGACGACGCCATCCTTGAATTAGTACATCACAGCGACGATTCGAGGGAGAGTATGGGGTAGAAATGCGTTCCTCGTCAGCAGCTTGCAGACCCCTTGACGCACTAGCCATGACCCAACCACACTTCCCCGAAACCCCCCGAACCGAGTATCGATCGTCCCCCGTTTCAAGTTGCCCTCTTGGGGGTCTTTGTTTTCCCGGAGTGAGTGTTAGGCAATTGTCGCCGCCAACCAAGGCAGCGTCGTCACCTAGGGTGGCCCTGGCGCCCGGGCAGCGTCGACTTAGCGTCGTTGCGTTGCCATTCAAGCTACAAGTTCCAAGCCGTTGGTCTTGGAGGCTAAGCCGCTGACACCATGCTTAGATGCCCTAGCACGGGCCCTCGAATCAGTTTGCGGGCGCAACGCCAAATGAGAGCAAGAGAACCCACTCGCAGACAATCAACCGCCGTCATGCCTATCGGCTAGGGGCACGGGTTCATGGTCATGATGGACATTGCTTTGTCTCAGCCCTCTTACCCATGACGGCCGGGGGCGGGTCGTCTCCCAGGCGGCATACCTTTCCTGGCAACCCAGGCTACAGGTGAGCCTGGGTGCTTTCCCCCTGGTGTTGGGGGCACAGCGCTGGCAATGCCAACCGGACGAGCTCAGCTCACATTCCGGATATATGAGGCGAATCAGAGGGCATCGAGGACAGGACAGCTGTAAGAGACAGGCCAATGTTAGGTTTGGCTAGAACAATAGGGATACCCACTGGTGGAAGTGTGTCTCCATGGCTCCGGACCACTGTCCCCATAACCGCCATTTCTCCGAACTGAACCCTGAAGAAAGCCGGTGGTTTGGTAAATGATGAGCACCCGAGAACCAGTGTGCTCCTTGTATCATACATAGTGGTTACGCCCGCAGACTCGCTGTCACAAAGGGAAGAGAGGCCGAAATGACTCGCGGCAGTGAATTCCTGCGCATTTCCGTCCTGCTGCCAGAGTGCCGACCGCTGACTGCCCAGTGCCGCAGATACAGTGGCCTAGTGCTAGACTTTGGGAAACAGAGGCTAGGCGCTACTGGCTACCCCTGGCATTTGGGCTGCGATGGGACGCTTCGGGAAAAATAGGCGTGTGCCGCCGCGAGACACCAGCGCCAAC
The DNA here is from genome assembly GCA_020975415.1 of Calonectria hawksworthii. Lineage (NCBI taxonomy): Eukaryota > Fungi > Ascomycota > Sordariomycetes > Hypocreales > Nectriaceae > Calonectria > Calonectria hawksworthii. Next base: position 20,313 of record JAHXZK010000001.1, on the reverse strand, counting down.
ATCACCAACTCCTCCAACCAGCTGCCGCCGGTGATGAGAGAAATAAAAGTTACATGGGCGCGCGCGAATGTTGGCGGGCCGTCTCGACCTGGGATCGTATCAGGTTTTCTGACATCGGTAGCCAGATTTCCTCCCGCCACCTCCACCACGGCCAGCGGCAGCTTGTTAGCACGGCCACGACTCGACTACACAACCGCAACCACAACAACCACAGCCACCAGCATCAACACCATGCGCCAGCATGTGAGAGTGAGGACCACACCCTCATCGCGCTGCTTCAAAAGGCAGTCCCGGTAGCTTGACGGACCCTCGACTTGCGCTAGTCGGTTTCTCCCCTGTCGACTCGTGGGCTCGAGTGGGGGTCCAACATGGCGTTCCATGCGAGTGCTTGCGAGGCGGCGTCAGAGCCCCACCCCTTCTGTACTGGGTACACATGGTCAACCACCCGCATGCGGTGCTGTCACTGGAGCGTCTAGGTTGGTAGGCCGTCCGTACATATGCCACTAAAATAAGCATCTGTAGCCAGGGGATCTGTTGCCTGTTGGCGCTGACGGCTGCATGCCATGAGTATTTGAATCTTCTAATGGGATCTCAATCGTTGAAGTAATAAAATATTCAATCGTTGTTGTGATAGAGGAACAGCGATTGCCAATGAGAGGGCGAAACAAGACGTGCTGTGCATTCGGATCCAGTAATGAGTTTCGGGCTTCTCATAACGGCTAACCCTGCGGTAGATGTCGCATGACAATGTCAAGTATGTAGTTCCAACTTCCAGCTTTACTTGCAAAGGTGGCAAGGAAGAGTTGCCCTCCAAGGCTATGTGGCTGTGGGGCTGGACCTCCTCGAGTTCAGCTTGGGCAGCCTCGTGAGCCTCTCAGCGGGTTGAAACATGCTGTCTAGAATTTTGAGATGGCGTCTGTCCCGGCTCTGAATATTCAGTCCATTGGTGTGCGATATTTAGCAGTAGCCTCTCGCGGGTCGCCGGGCCCAAGGCCGAATTCGTCTCGACCTTGACCGTTGGCAGAGGCTCTTTTCGTCTCGACGTGCATATGTTGATAGAAAAAAACGAGCGGGGTAAGTGCCGTTCTCAGGATTTGTCGTGAGATATGACAGCAGAGAGCAAAGGTGTTGTAAACGAAAGTGAGATTGTCATGTAATAGATGTTTTCATGCCCCTGCTGTCGGTGTCGTTCCGACAGCCATCGAGCAAGGCCAGGCTTAGACCCCGAAGCTAAAGTTACAGGGACGGAGCCGCAGCCGCAGCCGCATTTCTCCCTCCCAGTCGCATGTACCCTGTTTGTACTGGCGACTTGGCGGCGCGAGAATACCTGCAGCTGGATCTAGTCGGTGGCGGGCAGCCATCAGAAAGCGACCATTCCCGTTTGAACAACAGGCTGCAAGTCCCTGCACATCTGAACAGTTGTCTACCGCACCCACGCACACGAGAGTAAATAAAACTTGGTTCTTCACAGTCGTGGGCTGTGGAGCATATTCCTACAAAGAGAAGCGTTGAGTCGGGAGGCTAGCCCCAAAACTGAGCCAAGGCTGGCAGCAGCCAGGGCTCTATATTGTTCTTTTGCCTGGATACGAGGGGCATCGCTCACTCCAGAAGAGAACGCCCGTTGAGCATTTCTCGTTTATAGACGGTACTTGCAGTCCTAGCTTTCCATCGCCCGGAGCTATGTACCCCGACAGTGGTGCCGTGTGGGACGCATGTGGCGTTCGGCCAGATGGCCCCGCTGTCCAGCGTACCCTGGGACCAAGCCAGGGCAGCCCCCGGTTCCAGGCCTTGCTCGGCTCGTGGGGCCAGAAGAAGGATCCGTACAGAGCAGATAGTGTGTTCCGACTTGGAGATGATTGAGCAGGCCTGGTGTCCATTTTCGTTTCTCTGTGCTACATGTACAAGGCGCACTCCGCAGAGGCAAAAATGTGGCCGATGAGACAGCTGGATGGCCTATGACCGACGGGGGGCCGGCGGGGCATGAGAAAGACGTCCCCACCGGCGGGCCGTCCGACTTCGCTGAGGCGAAGGATGATCGGTGGTTCATGGCAAACCGGAGTTTTTTTGGGTGGGCGACAATCCATCGAGGCGTTGCGCCCACGCGACAGCCCGAGCAGAACCTCGAGACGCGGGAGGTGCTGGGATGGGTGCGTGGGAGATGGCCCCCTAAAGCCACATGATTCGAGGGATGCCCTGCCATGTGAGATCGAACGGCTTTAGCTGTGTAAGCAAGCTTGGCTATCGTCAAAGTATGGCAAGTACCGTCGGCGACAGCAGAGACAGACAGCGGAGCGTCGCGGGCGGTCGCATGTTGGCCGAGGCGGGAATGGAAAGGCTAGCGGAAGACGGTGTCCCCACTGCCACACGGTTGAGTGCCCACTTACACGGCGCTGGCGCGCGTATCGCAGGTCCCTCGTCGTCATACCTGGAGACGGGGACGGCCTGGAAGCATGGCTTCAGCAGGGATTTGGACATTTGGCCCAGAGGCTCGGAGACCAGGGCCAGCGCCCCTCGACCGAGCGAGCGCAGGCAAGCAGGCTAGACCCGGAAGCCTCAATTCAATCGTCGCTGCTGTGGACAGGGCGCTGAATCTGGCGGTGGGCCCGAGGTCGCCAACAGAGACTACGGCCTTTGTCCGATGGGCCGTCCCCAAGGTGAGATGACCAGTCAAGTCGTGAGCGTTCGTCAGCCCATCGACCGACTCTGGAGTATGCATGTGGAATTGCGCGGGTGGGATGTGGGAGAAGGGGAAAGCAAACAGCCTGTGGCTTGCCTGCGCCGGTGGTCGGGGCCCCTTGTTGCCTGTGTAACGCTCACCCACTCGGTCTGGCTGCAAGGTGATGATGAATGGATGGACGGGCGGCGCGGGATGATGACGGTGATGACGGAGATGCCCTGAGGCGGTGGTAGTATTTGTTGTTGCACATGAGATTACCGCCCCAGGCGAGTCGGGAAAGCCTCTGCCAAGCAGCCCTCCATGTTGGTGAGCATCTGTCAGACTCGCAACCTGAGTGGCCGGCAGCCAAAAGAGGGAAGAGAGTTGGTGTGTCCGGCAGCCGGCGCACGGCGCTGGGGGGGGTTGCCCAAGACGCTGGAAACGTCGATGAAGGGGATCTAGTCAAGGCCGATGTAGCTGTGGTGCGCAGCGAGCATGGGGACATGGAGGGGAACCCCCGAAACCAGTTCCCCCAGGACCCTAGGCCCTGGAAGAAGCATATGCGGCGGCCCATGGAGAAGCCAATGGACAGGCCCTGGGGTTGAATCTGCGGAGTCGACACTGACGGACCCTGTCGGTTGCCCCCACTCGCAGCCCGGCCTGGCAAGCGAAGTGCTGCGTCTGGCGCCGACATTGAAGCTTTGGGGGTGTATTGGGGGATGCAAGACGCAGCAGCAACGGCAATAGAAGCCAAGGTACCGCGACTGGGGGGGCAATTGAAGGTGTGCATTGGGTGTGCGTAAGGGATTCAGGTATATTTGCACATGCGCATGCACATGAAAGTCATTTTGGTTCTTCATTTCGAAGCTCCAGGCAAAAATAAACCCACAGCGGGCAGCGGGCGCGCGAGAATTAAAATCATGGCAACTTCCTCAGAGCCCCCTCCCCCTCCCCGGGCCGGGGCCCCTCTGGGGTGTACGTACGTCAAGAATGGATGGGCCATGTCCACCATGTCCTTGTATCCATCTCGCCTGCAAGTGCAAGACATTGTCGTCCAGTCCAGTCCCTCTTTTTCCTCTTCTCCATGCCCATCCCAGCCTGCCCTGTCCTGTCCAGGCTACCCACTTGTTCCTCCTCGCTGCTCACTCCATTCCCCAGTGGCGTTGTGGGTGCAGTTGCTGCATCGGGACGCTTTCGCACGAGTCTGCCGGATCTAACGACGGGCCCGAGTTCCAAGCTGGTAATGGTCCAGCTACGGTGGCCAGTGACAGCTCAAAGACCCCTCGCCCGCGCAGGTCGGTGATGCGACCGAGTCTGAGGGATGCGTAGTCGGTGCTGGAATTATGAGTGACCTCTGCCACTAACAAAAGCAGCAAAAACCCGGCGAAGCTCCATCCATGGTTTTTTCTAAGTTCTCTCTTCCCCTCCTCCCCTCCCTCCCGCTCTCGCTCCTGCTCGTCTGCAAGCGAGTCGTTGTCGGTTTTCCTCCACTCCTCTCCGGCGCCGCCTCCACCCTCCACCCTCCACTTTAGACGCTGCATCCCCGACCACATCCCCCCCCAGTCGTGTTTCTTCTTCCTTTTAGTCTTCACGTTCCTCTGTCACTCCCGCGCAATTACTCGCCCGGCGCCGTTGCAAGGACGCACGACACTTGAGCAATTGACCAACGGCCCATGTCCCGCCCAGCTGCTGCTTCGTTCTTGGGAGCAACCCATCCATCTGAATCTACATCTGCATCGACATTTACAGCTGTGCCGAAACGCAACCGGCCCTCTCGAATTCCAAATCCAATCCCGCACTCGGCTGGCTACCTGCCGTACCACTAAGGACTCAGGGTACCAGCCCAGCGCGCACAGCGCCCTCCCCCAGGGCAGCCCCACCAAAAACGAACCAGCGACCAGAGCCGCGACGGGCGCCCACACACACAAAAAAAAAAAGAGCGACACCGCACAGGACGGCAGACGCAACCCAGGCGCAAGCGCAGAGTCACACTCCGGCCACAACAGCACCCGGTCTGCCCTCCTCCGCTGCACACTCCCTCTGTAGCCCCCCTCCGACCCTCCAACTCTGCGGCCTACCCTCCCATACCACCTGCTAGACCAACCCTCCAAAAAAAAAACCGAAAACCCGCCTTGTCCAAGCGTGGGGGCCCATTTCCTTCTCTAGCTTCCCGGTAGCCTCTCACTTGCTCTTTCTCTCTCTCTTGCTCCCACTATGCCCTCAACCACCACAGCGTCTCCCATCACCATCTCGAGTCCCATAGACGCCGTAATGCACCCTACAATGACAGAACACGATTTTCGCTTCCCACGAAGGCCAGAGGCCTGGCCCGTCACCAACGGTCACCGCCTGGCTCACCAGCACCAGAACCACTCGGTCCAGCGCTCCGCCCGCGATACTTTCACCGAGCTCAATGCCGACAAGCTCAAGGCCCTGTCCGTCGCCAACAACAACCTCCTTGGGTCCTCCATTTTTCCCTATCTCCAGAATGATTCCGCCCAGGCCGACCAGACCATCGACAAAATGCAACAGGAGGATCCTCTCGCCACCCAGGTCTGGAAGTTCTTCGCCAAAACCAAGTTGCAGCTCCCCAATCAGCATCGCATGGAGAACCTGACCTGGCGCATGATGACGCTCAGCATGCGCAAGCAGAAGCAGCAGAATCAGCGCGACTATGATGAGAATCAGAGGAAAAAGTTGAACGACGCCAGCAATCGGTAAGACCTCCCCCCTTCTTATCTCACATGTTATTCGTCATTTCTTGTCTCTGTTGGCCGTTCGCCAATGCGTCCAACATGACGTGCTGACATGGGCGGTTCACAGGCTCGCTAGACCTATGGCGCAAAATGCACCCAGCGGCATCGCCCAGCTGCGAAAATCGTCAGAAAACAATTTGGTTCACTCTGACGCCATGAACATTGACGACTTCATCTTTTCCGACAACGCGGCTACGCCCATCAACTTTCCGTCTCCCCAAGCGCCTGAGAGGCTTGGCGACGACAAGTCGGCTCACTCCATGGCCATCCCCATCAAATCCCGCAAGGAGCCCTCCCACCTCTTCGTCCCTCAGTCTGTCCCCGCCCATCAGGCCGCTCAGAACACCGAGTTCGAGTATGTTAATCGTCACTTGCGCAAGACGAGCATTGACGAGCGCCGCGTGAGTAACCTCTCTCCCACCGGATCTTCATCCCGGTCTAGTTGGCTACCTTTCCCGGTCTCCTCCACCGTCCCATCAGACCGCCCCACCGAAAAGAGCATGCCCATGATATCGGCAAAAGGCTAACTTTGAGAGTCACAGACCCGCAAGCGCCCTGCTAACTTCTCGCCTCATGTTCCCGCCGTTAACAGCGGCGCAGCCGCTCAAAATGACATTGATCTTGACGCTGACATCAACGACTACTCCCTGGACAACGCAAACCCGACTTCCATGGCTCAGCAGCAATCTGGCCAGATGGGCGGCGTCCCCTTTGCCCTCGACACCTTCATGGAGAACGACCCAATCGTTAACTCTGCCGGCCCTTTCCATCAGAACTTTTCCTTCTCACCCTCCACCTCACCAATGATGACCAACGGGCCCTTCTCCAACATGTACCAGAACTCATCCGTCAACAACACCTCGCTCAACAACGTCGACATCTACTCGCCCCCAGGATCGGCCTACCAGTCCACCGTCACCACCCCTCATCCCATCCCCGAGCAGGATGGCTTTTATTTTGGGTCGCAAGACGTGCGGCCCGGGCGTGGTCAGGGCTTCCAGTCGAATGCCCAGAGCATGGGCAGCATGATGAACCAGCAGTTCATGTACAATGTCCCCAACGGCAATGGCAGCAACGGAAACCCCATGTTCTCTGGTCCAAGCACAGCCTCAGAATCCATTTCTGCATACAGCACAGCTCCCAGTTCCTTTGGTCACATTGACCCCTCGCAAGTCTTCCAGCACGATCAGCAGGTCACTTCTCCTGGCATTGCGATGCAGCAAGATAACATGTTCTCATTCGGCGGGGATTCCGATGACGATGAGAACAACGCATTTGCCGACCGCAACATGGCTATGCACGGCAAGGACATGTCATCGTCTCTCGACGAGTCCGGCTCTTTAGGTTGGGATGCTTCGCTGCCAGGCCAGTTTAGCACCCAGGCAGCCCGTTTCCCCGGTGGACCAACCAGGAAACAGGTCATGATTGGGCCAACCACAACCGATTTTGTCGATGCCAACGGGGACTGGGACTCGAGCGGATTGCCAAGATCCCAATCCCAATCGTTCCGTCCTGGCAACCAGCGAAGGGGGTCCAAACTTACGAGGAATGCCTCCACCCCCTCACATCTTGCTGGGAAGCAAAATGGCTTCGAGCAGCTCGCTCAGTCCATGCCCATCTCGCCAGCTGGCGACGCGAACGGAACCATGTCTGGGTTTTCTTCGGTTGCACCAAGCCGCCCGTCATCCCCTCCTGGTTCCAAGCATGGTTCCACGACTAACCTGCAATCGGCCGCCAACAACACATCTGACGGGAATACTCCGACCACGTGTACCAACTGTTTTACCCAGACGACTCCCCTCTGGAGGCGAAACCCCGAAGGCCAGCCACTGTGCAACGCTTGTGGCTTGTTTTTGAAGTTGCACGGTGTTGTCCGACCGCTGAGTCTGAAGACGGATGTTATCAAGAAGCGAAACCGAGGCTCAGGTTCCAATCTACCTGTGGGAGGAACAAGCACTAGATCAAAGAAGAACGCCAGCGCTGCAGCCTCCCGCAAGAATTCTTCCTTGTCGATGTCAACGGCAGCTAACAGCAAAAACAACCACAGCGCCTCCACTACCACCATCAGCAACCAGGCACCGAAGGTGGTCTCAACGCCTCCTGCATCAACCCGAGCTTCCAGCACGAAGGATGTTGAGAGCCCTCCTAGTGGTCCCACTTCTGGAGCCAACACGGCGGGAAGCACGCCAAACAGCCATTTCGGAAACTCCGGCTCTGGTGCTGTGGGGGGCAAGGGCGTGGTTCCAATCGCTGCGGCGCCCCCAAAGACAAGCCCCGGACCCGGTGCCTCGTCGGCTTCAAGGCCTGCCACAGTCTCGTCAAAGCGACAGCGCCGGCATAGCAAGAGTGTTACTGACGCTACCATCATGGACATTGACAGCCCCGAGTCTACGGGATCTAACGAAGCTGCCCGCCCCATGGGTTCTTCCACTGGTCTCTCGAACGGGCTGCCTGGTGGCATGACTTCGGCAAGTTTCGGCATGAGCCAGCGCCCTCTTGGCTCGGGTATGATCAACATGTCCGGGAACCAAGCAAGTGTGTTGAACGGAGTGGGAGGTTCTGCGGGACCTCAGGAATGGGAATGGCTGACGATGAGTTTGTGATTACGACAATGGGCGGCATTTTTACCACATCTCCCCCGCACTTGGGGGGACTTAATACGCATTTGATGTTTTAGCATCCGGTGATGCTTTCACTATAGGTCATGTCGGGGCTGAATTGTTTTTTCTGGCTAGGATTTGGCGCTCGCTGTGGGCACCAACGCTGTCACGACATGACGAATCTGACTATTCTTTTGAGCGGCGTTTTTTCGGGAGACGCAGGAGTTTGATGGTTACGGGATTTTTCGCACGGGAACTTGATACCTCTTTACGGGCATGCGGCGACATACAGCAGACTGCTTCTCTGGATTTTCGGATATACGAGACGTGCCACAAGGTTATACCACTCCGCCTAACGTCAAGGATGAATAGCATGACGGATGGAACTAGTCATGGTTCAACCACGGATGATTTATCAAGGAGGGTCGGATACGAATTGCATATTGAATATGGGCAGTAGCAGTCCGGTATCAGCTTTTGGCTTTCGTTTTTTTTTTCGGATTATAGAAGGTGGAAACGGGGATCCCAACGACTCGATTACATTTGATGCGCATTCTCGGCGGGTGACGATACCCTTCTTATCTACGATAGATTACACCAGACACTCGCCCGCCCGCGCATCGTCGAGTCGTCGATTTATATTTTTACCCTACTCACTGATTGATGGAATTTGGAGGAGGCATATGTGATGATCCATGTCGAATACTATGGATTTCCTATCTTTGCGAAGGCTGGTGCGGGTTATTTTTTTTGGGTTTTGCTCTCTTGGATGATATCCCATGAATGTTCGGTTGGTTTTATTACGCAGGGAGGAAGATGCTCATCTAGATTGGCTGGCGAGGGACGGCTTCGGGTCTCATTTCATTTTGGTCCTCGTTTCTTGGTGGTACGCTCACTCCCTCTGGTGATGAATGGTGTTGGGAGCGAGGAGTTAGGTGTGCTGGAACTCGGCGGCAGTGGGCTGCTGGAGTTGGTTATCAATAGAGATTTCTCAACACGAAGTTACTAAACCATGAACATTTCCGAGAGAATACTGCTACGTGATGTGAATTTCCCAGTTCAATGTTTCCTAACTCGCCATCTCGTTACATTTGTGGGAGAGTGTTTGCTGGCCTTTCAGTCATCTAGACTTAGTGTGCATACGCTACTGCACTCTACCACCTCAGCGCTTTGACGAACAAGACCAAGCAAGTCTTGGCGACTCAACCAATACGTCAATGGAGCGACGGTCAGGTACACGGTGCCCATCACCAACGTCAGACCCTGGGTTTTCTGTCTCTTGTAGCCGCTCAAAAGTGCCAAACGCGCATTGGCGATCCAAACAATCCAGAACACGGCGGCCAGAAGCTAAACGTGTGATCGACCAGCCGGGCAGGGAGGCTGCTAGCTGCTGGAATGAATGCAGGGATAGCGTTTGAAAAAAAGAAAAGAGGGAACGAAAAAAAAGGCTACGGCTAGCTCCGCTCGATCGCGTTGGCGCCAATGAAGCGAAATCTAAGGGGATCGGCCTGGGGCCAAAGGGGTAGTAAATGGTAGCCTTTTCACAAAGAGATGGGTATGCGGCTTTCGTTTTTCAAAGGGGGCGGCCTGGTGAACGAATGACTCGTGAAAGGCGGGGGATTAATTATCAGAATGGACATGCCATTGATTAACTGAAGATTACAAGGAGCCATGCGTGCCATGGTGAACCAAGCTAAAGTCGCTAGTCATCAACTCGTTGAACTCCAATCAACATTTATGTCCATGGGCCAATTCACACAATGGGGACAGCTTCACAAACAACCATAAGCAATAGCGCGGCCCAGGCAGCCGCATCAAAAAAGTCACACTGGAAAATCACTACCATGATAGTATTCCTTTCTATCTCAGCTTTTCTTTTGTTTACACTTCCTGAAAAAAAAGTCCAATCCGAACTCAGACAAATCCGTATAACCCGTGTTCCCCTTCCATCCAAGGCCATTACACCTGAAGCCTGCCAGCGCCAACTCATGCACGCACAGACTCCCTTCCCTCCGGGACCATTAAGCCGTTCCCGGTCCCGATTGAACTCCATTCGTCCGTCCAGCGAAACATACAAAGTAGTAAGATAAACAAAAGCAAAAAAAACAAGTGGGAAAAGAAACGAAAGAAAGCGATGCAGGCATGCAGCGGGTAATGACGTTGCACAAGTGTTACAGAAACGCCACAAAACAAAACAAATCGGGGGGTTCAACAGAACTAAACGAAAAGACGCCAGCTCGCAGCCAGATCATCTTTTTGTTTTCCCCATCCTTACTGTAGTACTCGTCACATGTCACCATCCATCACTGGCTAGAACAGAGCCCTCCTGCGGCCCACAAATCCTCGCCAGTCAAGTCTCTTGGAACTGCATTGCTCGCTCTAGAGCATTGTTCCAAACGTGTCATCTGTTGGGATGCGCTTCCGAGGGCTGCCGCCATCCTCAGTAGCCGGCTTGCGGTGTCGGAATGTGAAGCCAACAAAGAGGCTCTTGCTCATCTGCTCCTCACGCTCCGCCATCGTCTCGAGCGCCTGCTGCTTCTCGTGGACCTCCTTGTACTTGGCCATGTCGGCCTCGTTGCTGAAGTCATCAAAGTATCCTGCATCAGTCTCCGAGTCCAGCTCGGGGACGAAGGGGGCGCGGGTCTGGCGGAGCGTCTCCCAGTCGACCTCGGCAAAGTAGTGATGGTTGTAGATATCCTTAATATTGGAAAAGCGGCGGGATCGAGAGTTGATACATCTGTCGTATGTCAATCTACAAAATTCTTCCAGAAACAAAGGGAGAAAACTCACGTGCAGATAAAGTTCCAGGTACGGTTGCTTAGGAAATAGTTGGGATCTTCCCACACAGGCCTCTTCAGCACCTCCTTCCAGTGCTTCAGATTGCGCCAAGTCTCGTCAGGAGTGGCACCTGCGAAGGGAGGGAAACCCGTGAGAGCTTCGAACAGCATGCAACCCAAACTCCAGTAGTCGACGGTAAAGTCGTATTCCTCGCCTCGAAGGACCTCTGGGGCCATGTAGTCGGGAGAGCCTACAATAGACTTGGCGTAGTTGACATCCTTTTCGCGCATGGTTCGGTAGCTCTCTCGTCGTTCTGCAACAGTGCGTTGATCAATGGGCTTGCCGAATGGCACAGGAGTCTCGGAAGCCTTCTCCAACTTGATGCGCATTGATTCGATCTTGGAGGGCGCAAGCATACCGGCGGCCAGACCAAAGTCAGTCAGCTTCACATGACCAGTCGAATCAACAAGGAAGTTTTCGGGCTTAAGATCTCTGTGAATGTACCCCAGCTGGTGCAGGGCATCGACTGCGCAGAACATTTCGGCAATGTAGAATCGAGCGTGGCGGTTGGACAGGACACCGGTATTGTTAAGCAAGGTGCGGAAGTCACCACCTGGTACATACTCCATGGCCAAATAGATGCTCTTCTCATCCTGGAACGAGTAGAGTAGTCGGACAAGCCATTCGCTCTGGGCAGTCGTGAGAATGTCTCGCTCGGTAAGAACGTGTCGAACCTCGTCGAGCTTGAAAAGAAGCTTCTTGCTCATCACCTTGAGCGCGCAAACCTCTCGGGTGTCCTTCTTCTGGGCCAAGAAAACCTGGCCATAGCCACCCTGGCCAACCTGTGTCAAAATCTGGAAGTCGCCGTGGCGAAGTCGGACTCGTCGCTTGCGCAGGTTCGCGCGTTCTCGGCCTGTGTACTTGGACCACATCTGGTTGTGGGTCTCCTCGTCCGTCTCTGGAGGTTCGGGGTATTCAGCCTGGAAGGCGGCCAGGCGGTTTTGTCTAGCCCCAACATATGTGAGGAGGTCAAAGTAGTAATCGAGGAAGTCTGCGCCATGTTAGAAGAGGTTCTGGTTCTCTTGGTTTCTCCAAATAAACACCTACAGAGCTGTGTAACATTGACCAGGCGCTTAATGTTGGGCTTCTGCAGAATCTCGCGCTCTTCGGGGGTTAGGCCTCGGGAGGTGTTGAACTTCTTGTGCGGCGACGAAGGTCGATCCCGGGTCTCATATTGCAGTTGGCGGGAGATGGCTGCGTGGTTGTGTTGATGAGGCGAATCGGTGCCACCTAGGCGAGAAGTGGGGGGAGTGTTTTCTTGGCCCTGCTTCCTGAGAGGGCTGGTGGACTTGGTCTTGTGGATGACGCTATCGTCTACATTGGGACTTGCTTCTTCCAGGGGAAGGGCGTTGCTCTTTCCAGGTGACAATGGGAGAACGACGCTCTGGGGGCGGGTGAGCTTGATGGGGGCCTCGAGGCTGGGTGCGTTGGCGCTCAACGACATAGCCTGGTCAAACGCGTTGGGGAGATCGTGCGCGCCCGGAGGCACCGTCTTCTTGCTGGGGCTGCCCTGGGGAGTGCTCGATGGGTTGAGGAAGTTATCGGTCTTGGTGGGTGTTCCTGGGCGAGGGATGGGGACGGCATCGCTCGCCTTGTCCTTCCCGCCGGGGAAGAAGTTGGACATGAAGCTCGCCATTGTGAACACGACCGGGGTGCTGCAGGGTAGAAATGGGGCGGAGGAGGGAGGGAGAAGGGGTGTGTCGTGGGGTTAAATGTGTCGGGGAATAAAAGTGATGCTGGTGTGTTGTTGTTTTTGGCAAGCTAGATGTTAGCTCGCTGGATTGGGCAGCAAGCGGTGAGACGACAATAAGACGCCAGCGGCGAAGACGAACTCGCGGGACGAAGAGAAAAAAGAATGAGGGGCAAGGCGAAAGGGGCTCGTCCTCGATCAGCCCAGCGAGGCAATGAATGGGAAAAGACTGGATGCAGAATCCAAAATGGTGCTCGAAGCAGGTGTAGCAGGCCCTCAGACCGAAGCCGTCGTGGATTGCTTATGGGGAATGCGCAGTGTCATTGGATAGCGGGGTGATATCAACATTGTTGCAGCGGGCAACTATCGAGATCCTCAGTGCGCAAAAGCTGGTGGGGGAGCACGCTAGCCGGCCTTTTTCCGCCATATTCGCCCCGCGCTGTGACTGGTGCACATACATGTTACACACATGTGATTGTCCCTGAGGCATGGCATCCTTGTCCAAATCCATTCCAGCAGCAGCTTCACTGACAACATTCGGGCGCTTTTTTGGGGGGGCGCATCTCTGAAATGCCATCATAACATCCCGCCCCGGCAAGGCTGGCACGTATCCAGGCACCATGGTTGGTTGTCCCGGGCCTGGCTGAAACGTCTGGGCCATTTCGCATGCTTGATGACTTGGGGCGCCTAGTTCCAGCCAGCCACGGTTCCTTGGCGCAGAGGTGTTGGTTTCTTTATCATGCGCCAGCTGATTTCACTCGAGGCCTGCTTGCCTGCCTGCCTCGCATCCCCCGTTGCCTGACGCTAACTAGGAAGGCTCGTAACCGATGGTGGTGCTACGACTTTTGGCCCCTCGGAATCGCTTCGATCCGGTCTCTCTCGGATCCTAGAGCGCGATTAGGCCAGGATTGCTCCGCAAACCTTCCGATATCCACATCCAACTCAAAATTACGTAGTACTTCCTCACCCCAGGCCCAGCATGTCGCCATCATGTCATGCCATTCTACGATGCTATTCAGCCCCAGGCGGCCCAACGGCCACTCAGACGGAGCAACGGTCAGAACCGGTTTCGGCCGGCTAGCCAAGGATCTAATCTTATCAATCTATCCTCGGCGCAGCATCATCATCATGGGATCAGGGTCGCCAAACTAGTGCGGCCATCTCCGCCTAACCTGGTCCCTTTTGGGAGAACTAGCCCACTGTCGCTGTTACCATAATAGCTCGGGTCCCCCCTCGTTCACATCTCCCCTTCTTGCTCCCCTCTCACATGACGAGCGAGCTCGGTCCCTGTCGTCTTCGTCTCGACAAGGTCTTTCGCTACTGCGCATTTTCCCCTTCTCAAAACCACACCCAAATTGCGCCATGAAGTTTACCAACGTCATCGCCGGCCTGGCCACAACCGCCAACGCCTTTAACCCCGGCAGCGTCTTCTCCAACGACGCCGGATCCAACGAGCACAGGATTCCGTCAAGCTTCGAGTCTGCCGTCATTGCCCGTCGCGTTCTCCACCTCACCAAGCTCGCAACCCTCTCCACAGTGTTCCCCGAGTCGCACAAGGATGGCAGCGCCCACGACGCCGAGATCCGCCCGCCGGGTGTTGAGGGTCTGCCCATCGGCCTGATGGACTACGTCGCCGACTGCGAGGACGAGGGCAACCCGACCATCCTCGAGATCAAGATTGCGACAACCTTCAAGAACGCCCGAGCCGGGTCCAACATTACCCTCTCCATGAACTGGGTCCCGCCCTATCCCCCGTTGAAGCGCATGGGCTTTTTCTCGCGCCTCTCTGCGTACATCCCCTTCCTTTCGAAGTCTGAATACAATGTTCCGCCCGAACAATCCGGCACGCCCGATACCGTACCCTACTCGGCGGCCAACCTCCCCCGCTTCTCTCTCCTTGGCTACCTTGAGGACATCAAGCCCAGCCCCATCGAGGCCGTCAAGCTTGCTGCTTGCTTCACCCAGAGGCACCCCGACGCCAAGTACTGGCTACCTGGCAACTTTATCCACGAGAGCCAGTGGTCGCGACTGGTCGTCACCAAGGTCTACTTCATTGGTGGCTTCGGCGACCGAGCCTACATTGGCTGGATCCCAATTGAGGAGTGGCAGGCTGTTACTAAGGGTGACTGGGAGAACATTAAGCTGCCCGGAGAGGAGAAAGGCTGGAGCGAGTGGTCTGTTTCTCAGACAGGTGAGCTGTGATGACACCAACTTTCCTGTCTCTATGCCTCTATGGGATTGAATAAGATACGACTGCACATGGTATTCTTTTTGGTTGTTTGCGAGCCTCACTCGGGCTAAGTTTGGTTTTATTTCATTTGGATTTACAGCATCTTTTGATCTGGGTTTGGCACGGCGCTCTTGCATCAATGGCGGATGTTTAACGGGCGCAAGAGAGTTTCACTCTCTGTTATTTTTTGCCCTTTGCGTCACGGAGCGTCTTTTCACACGAGACCATTGTGTGATATGGCTTCCTTCATAGCTCATCACATAGCCCATTACATTCATGACCAGGCAGACGAATGCCCGGATAGATAGTAACTCAGAGTACTGTTTCACCCTCGGATCATGGCTTCCGTCGGCTCATGCGCGAGGCTTTTTGTGTCCCGCGACGGAGCCGGATGGGAGCAGACAAGAATGTGACGGTACAACTCCATGTTTGGCATGCGTGGCGTGGTCACATGCATGAAGCCTCTCTTTAGTTGGGTATCGTCCCAGTGGCGTCTCCAAGTCTCGACGCCCTGCCACACCGCGCGGGTTGATCCGGTGCACTGTGGGCAGCCCTGAGCAGGATCTCGTAGGGATCGGCAAATGCTGTGTGACGTGAGACAGCTGCACAGTATCGTGGTGGTTGCGAGCACTGGAGGGTTTCTTGTACACCTCGAAGCGGTCCAGCCAAGATACACTGTATGAGACGCAAATGAGTGACCGAGACTCTGGATTCAGTTACCCCTCCCCCAGTGATAACGTTCACGCACTACCCTTAGCGCCGTGCCGGTCAACGGTGGTCTGATTCTTAGACCAAGCTATTTGTCCGACGACGTGAAACATATCTTCTCGGTGGTGGTCGAGCACATGTGCTCGTCTATCACCTCCAATCGAGCCTACCCTATACCAACACACTCACACCCTATCCTCTCCTTCCGCATGCACCGTGCTCGATTGGGACAGGTTAAAGATACGAATAGATATTGCAGATGTTATCAGAATGTAATTTCAATTTTTAATAATCTCTGGCATCACAGGGTTCTGGTGAATGTCTCCAATTGGAACGCCGAAATCCAAAAGGTCAAACTTGAGTCAGCAACCAAAATATGACTAACAATGAAACGACCCTCAATTCACCTTGACCGACGTTACACCAAAAAGAAGCATTTCTATCATAACCCGAGATCTTCAATCAAAACTACAGCTACTTTAGAATCCACCAAAGCACTCACCTAATACGGGAGGGTGGTGTACGTTTGAGCGCAAGTTGCCTGTATGCAGTCTACCTACACCCGGTTACACACGAATTCGATGCACGTCTGAACGAACACGGCCTCTTTAAAATCCCTCACCCTCGGGTCCTCGAGCAATGGCAGACTTGGCAAAGGACGATCTCTCAATGGAGCGTTTATTACTGGCAAAAAGCCAGCCACACTGACGGCATCTTTCCCACAGCACCTCGTGCTTCTCGCCTATTATTCCAGCCGCCCAGAAGTGGAGCTCGCCTACTTGGTATTAGTTTGCATCCGCGGAGTTGGTTCACAGCCCTGCACACCACTATCTCTATCCGGAGAGCAGCAGGGCATTTTACGTTTTTGACACATTTCCCCTCCCGCTTGGCAGCTTCTACACCTTCCGTGTGGCTCCATGCAGGCTCGCCTATTCGGCCTTCGGGCAACGTGGGCGGGCAAACGTCGTCACCTTTCTCTGCCTCGCAAATGCGCAAAGGCCGTGCTTCCGGGACGCGCGGTAAAAACGACGGGGTAAAAACAAAAAAAGTCTCTTTTTTTCGGGGTTGTTTTTTCTTTTTTCCTTCTTGGTCATTTTTTCGAACCCCATCTGCATTGTGAAACAAGCATATGCAGATGGCTCGTTATGGGTCAGATAAATGCTGCGACACACGGCGGAATCAGCCAGCCACGTTGTCCCGGGATCCAGCATGGCATCTGGAATACTCGGTCCGCATGCATTGTGAGACGTGACACAATATCGGCTTGTTTTTGACAATGGAAAACGGGATGTTGCGCGAACTACTATCATTGGTGGTACAAGTTTGTCATTCACAATACGGACAATTGTACACGATATGTGATGGTTATGAGAGGTATGAGGAAAGTCGGATTCTTCTGACTTGCCATTCGTGTCGCGACTCCGAGTTGCGGAACCGCAAGGGACAAACAAGGATATTCGTTTTGACACCGACTCGTACTCGCATGCCACATAGACGGCAGTTTTCATGTTGACTTCATTACGAGTGAGGTAACCCATGAGTGGACCGCAGTAACTGAGTCATGAAACCGTCCTGGCTTCTAACTGATGTTTTAAAGCGTCTTTACACGCGCTACAAAATGAGAGATATTTGATACGCTAAAGAGGGAAGTGAGAGATATAGTATGTAAAATGGGGCGGATGAGGACTTGTGCCAAATGCAGCCGTGGGCCATTTAAACTCTCGGTTTCTTATCGCCATTCGCATATTCCAGCGCTGGATAAATAAAAAAAAGCAACAAATGATAGTTAGTTGTGGGCCTGCTTTCTGTCAGACGCGGTTTGCGTGGCATTGATGACGGAAGTATATTTGATTGAGCACGACAAACAGTCTTTAATTGCGAGGCCAAATGACAAGACAAGACCCCGGCTCAATTGGCTTTGCATTCCTGGGGCCACGGCTTTTACGAATATCACTGGTGGCAGCCGAGAATGGCAAACTCTATATATAGTTGCCGAGTGTGTTGCTTTCGGCTCGTTCCCCCCCAACGCCCACGGGGCTGTGTTGATTATGGATGACTGCCAAAAGGCTCAATTTTGCGTGCTGTGCTGTGCTGTGTCCGGCGGCTTTTCCGGACCATGTTTCTGCGCACTCGACTTCGGAGCTGGAAATTTGCCTGCTGCGCCGAGTTCCACTAGGGCTTACCGAGCGCGACCCTCGCCCCTGGGACGCACCCAAGCCCGCGGAGCAGCAACTGCAACTTGAGCGAGGGTGATGGAATACGGGGGAGGGGCGATGGATGGGGAAGAGAGTTGCCCAGACAGAGATCGGAGAGTTTTGCTTCCAGACGGCGTCTGAAACGGAAATACAAGGCCAAGTTCGTTTCGGACATTGAGCTGTTAATTAGTGGTAACCTAACCTCGTTCCCGGATCCCCGTCATACTCGTGCAACAGGCGTCGAGTGGGGGAGCCAAAGAGGAAGGTCTGCGGCGGAGCCGGCTTGGGGGGCCGTGCCACGGCGTTGCTTGCTCTCGGGTCGGGGCAGGCCAAGATCCGATGGAAGCGATTCCGAGACTCGGCGATTTGGAGCAGGAGGAGATGCTTCTTCACATGGTGCGAGAAGCTATCTTTTTTCTTTCTCTCTCCTTCTCTTAGCAGAGTAACCTGGCCCGGCCGGCGATGACGCTACTGCGCGTTGTTTGGAACCGAAATGGCCTAGCAGTCGTCTCGCTACCATGCGATGCAGGGAGCTCTTGGACGTTTTACCCGGCTTGTTGGGACCACCACACACACAGAGACAGGCACACGCACACACACTCACACAGTCGCACATCACGGGCAGGCATCGCATCGGACATGGGCCGACTTGCCCTTCTCCGCACACCGCACATCGCAAAGGGTAATGCAAAGCGCGGCTATCGCGAGCCCGGCAGGGGGAGCCCATCCCTCACCCCCCAATCCAATCGATAGCGCTACTATGGTGGGTTGGCGTTGATAATAAGTTACCCGCTAGCGTGGTGGCCAGGCGATGCCGGGGGCTTGCGGTGGCGCGCTGCTTGCCCCGGAATCCGGATATTCCACTCGACGATGAGCTGCGATGGGGAACGGGGGGGGACGCGTGATGTGCATCAGAGCCGTCGTGGATGGGGCCATTTTTTCTTTCTTTTTTGGTTGCGAGGGGTTTTAGCAATCAATGGCTGATTTGTTGGGATCGGAATGACAACCGGCGGCAGAGTGGGTTAATTGTCGCGCGCCGCCTATTATCATCTAGAAATGCCATAAACGGGCGCAAGCACTACACAGAACCTAGACAAAGCACGCATGCGCCGTTTGGGTTTGAATGTTTTTTTTTTTTTTTTTTTTTTTTTTTGGGGGGGGGGGGGGGGGGAGCACACAACTGACTGGTGTCTTAACTTGGCGGAGTTATGCCCGCAGAGAAGCCCGAGCGATAGGCGCCGCCAGCCGCCCCAAAGCCAAGATGTGATTCCGATAGGAAGAAGAAAGAAGAAGCAGGTCGGAAAGGCGAGGAGCCACCAATGGACAGCTCCGCTCTGAGGCGTCATTAAAACGTCAGCAAGCAAAGCCATGCTGTTCTGCCCCCCTATCGGAGGATCGCCTGGGCTATGTGTATGTATGTTCCAGAGGCGCATCGGTGCTGCCGGAAAGCTGAGCCGGAACGAGGTAAGGGATTGATTGATGAAGCAAGATGGAGAGCAAAATAAAATCACCGATGCCCAGGTTCGGCTTGCTTCCCTGCTATCATCTTTCACAATTTGAGGGTCCTCGTACATTTGCCTTACTAAACAAAAACCGCGGTGCGAGTATCCGGCCCGACGGGCTTATTTCGCCACATCGCAACGATAACAAAGACAATGGTAGAGCACATTCCATGGCGGAAATTGTAAAAGTCACATCTGCCGTTTTGACTGAGATCTAATGCGTGTGCGCACAGAGTGTGCGTGCGCGCGCAGAGGCCATCACATCTAAGAAAAGGAAAAAGGCGACCCGGGGGGCGGACGGCATGGCATTGGCGTGGGCGGTGGGCGTGGGCGTATCATCTTTGCTCTTCGCCCTCGCACTCAAAAAACAGAGAGGAGCACGAAAAGGAAGATGCGGTACTGGGTGCTGGACGTACATACATGCTGGACCCCGAGCGGATGGACCCTTTCGTGGACCCCGTCGCTGCACTGTAGCCACTCAGAAACTCGCTAAAGGGCTCGCCAAGGTGCCACGCCATTCGCTGCCAATTGTGCACCTCAGCTATGGATATGGATATGGGTATGGAGATGGAGTACCTAAGCGGCATCCCGTCAGAACCGTGGCACTGGCCGCGGCCGCTGTCCGTTCCCGTGGTGCCCGTTTCCCATGTCTGTCGCCAATCCCTAATCCCCAATCCCCAGGCCCCAATCCCGCCTGGTCTATTCTTTCCCCCTCCCCTCGCACCTGCACGGGGAATCAATCAACCCGTCCCTTGCACTCGAGGGGACTGCTGCCGCAAATCATTCCTGTTTGGTGGTATGGCAAGACGCGGCGTTTCTTTGTGTGTGGGTGACTATTTGACCCCATCCCAGTTCCTGGGCGGCCCCCGATCCCTGGTTGGTTCTCTGGCCCAGAGCTGCTGTCCACACCGATCGTCAGAAAAAACAGGTGGTAACACAAGAGAGAGGAAAAAGAAAGATGGCTTATGAGGTGGTATCGATGACCTCGTCTTTGTTTTGATTTTTTGATGCCGCCGTTGTCGCCCGAGGGGGCCGCCGCAAGGGAAGGGTGGTAGCGATGGCGGTTGGGACACGAAGGAGTCGTGAGGGTGAGGTAAGGTGAGGTGTGGTGAGGTAAGAGAAGGAATACAGGAGAGGT